>CM019075.1:47964457-50609457 GCA_009667805.1 Leptobrachium leishanense | reverse complement strand
TCTTGATAAATTGGCTGATCTATCTCCTTTTTTTTAGCCTCCAGTGTCTCAGACAATATTCTGTGGGCTGTGTAAAGGGGAGTCTATAGCCAGAGGAAGCAATGGGCTAGAAGTGCATTTTGCCTGCTGGATACATGATTGTTCTGCAGGGAGGCACAGCATCCACCCCCCTCCTTATCCCCATTCTGCATTCACTCTCCTGCACACTAAGGGGGGTTTCTTCAATAGCTTCTGACCCCACACAAACCGTCTGATTAACACTAAAAATGCAGAAGAATAGAGAACTTTGTCAATCATCTGCTGCCAACCCAAGTAACAGTACCACCAAACCAACCCATCCAACCAGCATGCCATGGGGGGGGGGGAGGACTGTTTTTATTTTTTGTTGCAATGTGTGTATGCAGTATTATTATGATTATCTTTTTAATTATGTTTTTCCAAATAAAAAGTTGTAAAAAATATATATATATATATATATATTTGTTTTTGTTTGAAAACAAGAGTAATATTTACTCCTTGATTTTAGAACAGGTTGTTTGGCTGAGCATGTTTTAAGCTTCTTATATGCACCACTCTGCTTACTTGCTGTTATTAAAAAGGTGACAGGGCTATTCAGAGAGAGAGGTGAAAACCTTGAGAATTGCCAGGAGAATGAACAATCTAGACCAACTAGCCAACTTGGAAAGTGAGATAAATGGGAGAATTTTTCTGGTTTGACTATTTTATCCTAGAATTTTCAATTCTCCAGTCATTCTCATGGTTTTCACCTCCTTTCTGAATAACCCTGAGTGTCAAAAATTCCTAATCCTATATCTCAGAACATCTTATCCTGGAAAAGCCTTCTGTGAGTTCCAGGTGTTTCTGCCTATAGTTTGGATGATGGAAAATACTAACCTCTATTGATGGAGATTTAGGAATGTGTTACTGGAGCACCAAGTAACTTTTTATACAGGTGGACAGCTAATCCATATATACAGTGGCTATATAGTGCCTGCAGTTTAATGTGTACTAATTACCACATTTCCTGAGAGCTCTGCTGTGATCAGGAAACATTGTAAAAGGTAGATTTTTTTTTTTACAGCTGGAACCTTAATTTTGGGAGGGGGAGGCGCATTTATTAATAAGGAGTAGAGAGCAATTTAAGCATATTTTTGGAGGTGGGGAAAGGCGGACTGTTATCTAAAATAGTACAGTCTAAATCAGGTGTGGGCTACTACGGCCCTCCAGATGTTTTGAAACTACATTTCCCGTGATACTCGGCTGCTCATTAGGTTTGCAGAGCCTCAACGTAATAGAATTCCAAAACATTTGAAGGGCCAGGGTTGCCGACCCCTGATTTATAGGAATATTTAATATTACAATATGTCGTTTTGCCGCCCCGTCCTGGGATACTTGTAATTAATAGAAATCCTGATTTGTAATTTGTTCCTGGTTAGGTATTTATAAATATCTATCAGAAACAAATGACACCAGGATTTCTATTAATTACAAGTATCCCAAGACGGGGCGGCAAAACGACATATTGTAACATTAAATATTCCTATAAATCAGGGGTCGGCAACCCCGGCCCTCCAAATGTTTTGGAATTATATTACATTGAGGCTCTGCAAACCTAATGAGCAGCCGAGCATCAGGGGAAATGTAGTTCCAAAATATCTGGAGGAGGTCACCCTTGCGGCCCGCCGCGTCCTGGCCAAATACTGGAATTGCCCAACACCCGCCTACTTTTTGAAAAATTTTCCCCAAAATCAAAGAGGTGCAACTTATGGACGAGCTTACGGCCATCTCCAACCATACCCTTCCGGCGTACTACAAAACATGGTCACCCTTTTTGGACCATTAGCTTATTTAATGAAAAAGAAAGTCCAAACTCACTGCAGATAATTATTTATTAGGAATAAAATCCCAGTGCTGCCATATGAGATCTAAAGTACCTAGTTTTTGACTCTCAAATTAATTTTCAGAGCCAATTGTGTTTTGCAGTGGAAGTGTAAACACACACACACACACACACACACACACACACACACACACACACACACACACACACACACACACACACACACACACACACACACACACACACACACACACACACACACACACACACACACACACACACACACACACACACACACACACACACACACTTATATTTATATTACTCCTTCATAAGGATTGACATTTTGGGGAGATTTAATCACTTTTTCTTGCAGCCCTGCATTCCAAAATAAGTAACTAGATGGGGTTACATGTTTCACAGAATTTAGACATGGGTCATTTTAAAATTTCAATCATCCAATTTTTGGTGAGTTTACAAAATCATAATTTTTGAGTCACTCCTTTTTTTTATTTTAAGAATCTCAAGGCTCGAATATGGATACTGGTTATGATCCTAAAGGTTCTGATATTCCTCTTGAGCCTTCATTGTTCAAGATCTTTATTTTTCAATAAATGCTTTTTTTTTTAAATCAAGAGAAATCTCAATGTATCCTTCCTGGTAAAATACATTATTTATAATGTCCTCCCCACCTCGCCCTCAACCACCTGACAGTCAATTCTTTCTAATGTACCTTTATAGTATAACTGAATCTGATATCAACTTGGGAGAAAAGCTTGTGTCTTATAGACTGGATAATATGGGCTGTTTTTTTTCAACTAGAAAAGAATGTTGTGGTTTTTTTTTTTTAATCCAATGTATGACTTTTTAAAAAGGTGTGGCTGTTTTCCTTGTAAAATATGACATAGAAAAAACGCAAAGAGAGGTTGTTGTTAGAGATGATACTTTTACCAAGAAGGATACATTGAGATTTCTCTCGTTTTCAAGTATGTCCTGGGTGGTGAGTATGTACTGTTAGGTGTCTTGCCCAAGGACACTTACTGGAGAGGTTGCTTGCTGGCATCGAACCCATGACTGGGCTCGCCAGTAACCAGAAACACCAATAACCGGAGTTGTAAAAAAACGGAATGATGAGAAATTTCAATGAATAAAACTTTTATTCAAAAATAAATATCAAGCGATAAAAGCCCAATGCGTTTCGTCTAATCAAAGACTTTTTCAAGGGCACTAATAATATGCAGTGTGTCAAATAAAATAATATAAAATACAGCCTTCCCATCATGCCTTTTATCATCCCCAACCAGTTTCTATAAAAGGGATGATAAAAGGCATGATGGGAAGTCTGTATTTTATATTATTTTATTTGACTTAGTGCCCTTGAAAAAGTCTTTGATTAGAAGAAACGCGTTGGGGTTTTATCGCTTGATATTTATTTTGGAATAAAAGTTTTATTCATTGAAATTTCTCATCATTCTGTTTTTTTGACAACTCCGGTTATTGGCGTTTCCGGTTACTGGCGAGCCCAAACAACAACCTCTCTTTGCTGAAGTCCGAGTTTTTTTTCTATTTCTGTGTGGAGCTACAGACCATCTCCTGAGAAACACTTCAGCATTCTAAAGATAAGTAAACAACGCCTCTCCTATCACCAATTGTTTCTTTTCTCTAAAATATGATATAAACAGATATACAAATTAGAATTATTACGCAATAAAAAACTGTTTGTTGACCAGGGAAAAATCTGATTACGATTAAGGAATCAAAGGAAATTTTCCCCTTTTGGGCACAATTGTAAAATGCACCGCAAGGGTTTTTTGTGTTCTTTTGGATTAACAGCAGCCATAGGATTATGTGGAATGTTGAAAAAAATGTCTAAAAGCAAAATATATCCATGGTAAATCTGATTTTATTTGTGTTCTTTCTCTTGTGTCAATGGATCATTATTATTAAGATCATCATTTATACTGTTATAAAACATTGTGAAATATTTTCAAATATGAAGTAATACACTGGAGAGGTATGCAGCAAGTAAAAAAAACAAAAGGTAGAACGGCTCTGTTTTTGTGCAATGATGCTGCGTGTGTTTATTACATCTGATATTTTTTTATGCTGTAGACTTAGGCATGTGCAGGGGGTGTACCCAGGCACTCCCTAATTTTGGGTGAATGAGTCCTCTTTCACCTCCTACATTGACATTTTAGATATCCGTTATCTGGTTCCTGATGATTAGCATAAAAACTGACTGTATCTCTGATTTACAGGTTTGTTATTTCTAATGAAAAATGTGCTTTAACAGGGTTATTCAAAGAGATTCGAAAAGTCACCGCACGTTCAGTGACTTTTCGTTCTCTTCAATTCGGTGCAAATCGGCTTTCCCATTTCGGCCACCCTGCGGTGTATTCAGCAAGCACCACAGGGCTGTCAAAGTGCAGGGAAAACCCGCCGAAAACCCGGCGAATGCACGCCGAAAACCCGCAAAAACATCTGGATTAACCCATCGAAGACGTCGGAAAAACCCCAGCAGGAGCCGATCACACGCAGCGAAGCCGCCGGAAAAAGCCGACACCGCAGACGAAGGCAGTGAATAAATTAGGAAAACAGTTTGCATGAATGATTGAAAAGTGAAACGCTGTTTGCAAAGAAACTACTGAGTGAAAATGTCTGAAATTTACATATGATCCAATGAATGATAATAAAAAGGACTTTTACAGAAAAAATAAGTAAAGTTAATAAAATTAAAAAAATCCAGAAAAATGCTTAAAATATCCTAAAAAATCTATAATTAAAGAGACTCGTTACCGCAGAATTTTATAATGAATGGTTTTTAGATATTGAATTAAAACCAGAATATTTTTAACATTGAAGCCTATGGGATGCGCATGAATAAATCTGCCGAATTAAACCACAGAATGGCAAGGCATTAGGGGAACCTTTCACTGCTGGTTTGTGTTCTCTGAATAGACGAAGCATTGCTTTTTTATGGGGATTTCACTGCCCTCGAACAGGCACCGAATGTGCAGGCAATTCGCCAGGATTTGGCGTATTGCCTGCTCTCTTAATAGCCGAATGACCAAGAAAGGTAACCGAATGCTGATTTTCAGCGTTCGGTTATCTTTCTCCAGCCATTCGGATCTCTTTGAATAACCCTGTAAGTTTTCAATTAATAAATATTCCATGGGTGCACACCATAACGCAACGGACTGCGCACGCCAGTGGCTGTAGAAAACCTCTGTGGTAGGGTAAAAGTGAAATCAAAAGCCAAAACCTGATCTACAAAGATAAGAGGGAATCTTGCAACAATTAGTATCCATTGTTATCCAGAATTCATTATATGATGGTGACATTTGTGTTTTGCCACAAAAGTATTCAACAGGTACTGGTTCCCACTGGTCTGCTGTATGATATTTTACCATTTCAGGGGGACCATGGCATAAAGAGAAAGAATAGGAAAGAAAGAGAAATGATTCCAATGCCAGAATATTGGATAGTGCAATGTAAATATTTTTTTTTGAGTATGAGCACCAGTTATTAGCACGGTATGTGTAATGTACTAGTCACTCAACCTTTTAATCAGAGGTTTATCTGCTAAAGCAGGAATTTTAGAGAACTCCAACAGGATTTGCAAATTTTAGGGTGGAATTTGTGTATTTAAATTGCAAAATTATTTGGTTAAAATTGGATAATGGTCTTTTATATTATAAGCCCCGCGATCCTCATTTTGTTGAATAAATCCCCTATACCTGGCTGAATATTTCTGAATTAGATTTTACTGACTCCTAAATCCTCTGTATGTAAAATAATGAAAGGTGCATCTTCTTTAAAGAGAAGTTTGTGTGAGTTGAACATTCTCTTGTATAGTTTTGTTAAGGTGACTGAGCTGCGGGACATAAATGATGGAAGTAAGATGCTGAGGAGCTTTTTCTGATCCTTTTTTCGCTGGGTGGGATGACCCCAGTGGATGATGTAGAGCGCTCTGGATCGGACGTCCCAGTGACATAAATGATGGCATCTTAAATACATTTTCAATCACAATTTTTGAAATTCAGTTTTCGGCTTACTGCGGCGCACAAATTACCGAATAAATACAATTTTATTTTTAATTTCCTGTTTATAGTAAATATGGTAAGGATAAATCCTTTTATCACAATAAAACCAAATGGATTACGTGTGTGTGTGTGTGAATATATATATATTTATATAATTTTTATTTTATTAGTAATCCAGATAAAGTTTGATCATTTTTTGAAAAGGCATTGATGTTTCTAGATCCTTTCAAGTTATTTAACAATAACTAAACAGAATCTTTTGGATTACGTGAGTAAAGAATGAGCTGGCCCTTTTCAACTTGAATGTGTCAACATGAAAATGTATCTTTTGATCTTTTGGCCCCAGAGAATACCTAGGTGTTTTTAAAGCAAAGTAAGGGCATTTTAAAATGTTAGCTTTGTCTGAAACCGGCTCCCGACTATCAATACAACGTCAGTTGTTGACTCAAAAAGAATCTAAATGGTTCTGAAGGAAGCCATGTTTTTGTGCATTTTGTTGTACAGTCCTATTAGCTTTTGAAACGTATGATATAGACTCTGAGTCTATTTTATAATGTATTATGGAAGCAGTACGTACATGTACTGTGTTTCCCCGGAAATAACACCTACCCTGAAAATAAGACCTAGTGCAGGGTTCTCAAAAATTAGCCCTACCCCAAAAATAAGTCCTAGTGTGTTTTTTTTTGGAGGCCAAAATATATGACTGTCTCGTTTTGGGGAAACCCGGTAGAAGCAGTATGCCTAGTCTTGTACGTAATGGTACTGTAACAGGCGCTGCGGCGCTCACACAGGAGTAGCGAGGTTGAGATCTTTTTGGACAGACTTATCTGCTCGATGGCAACACAATAAACCGTACTTTCAGATTTATACTCCAAAGTCAAGGAGTATGACAGGACAACAGAACTGCTGCTAAGCTCCAAAGGTTTCGAGACCAACGGACAACTTAGAGCACACAACAATACAGCGGATTGCAAGACTTGAGCGTCAGTACTGAGGTATTTTGTATGACAGGCAATGAATTGTTCAGACTGCAGGGCAGTCAACACACTGACAGATTTAACGTTTTCAGACCACCTTGATCGGGTATGTTGTAACTTGTAATCACCAGGGTCTATTGACACACATACAAGCTTAGGGATCGTGCAAGCCTGGGTACTCTTGGCAAATCAAGCAAGCTGAACATAAGCAGAAAACCAACAATTTTTTGTATTTGTAGATTGTACAAGCGTATAAGATCGGATCTCATAACCCTTAGACCTGGAGCAAAACCTCGATAAGGCTGTACTAAGAAAACCAGGGCGAGATGGGAATCTCCCCACGAAGCGAGTCAAACCCCAAGCAGCGTGCATAGGGTTAAACCAACGGCGCAAAACACTAGCAACCGCTATAGCATGTAACATGAGAATGGTCAAAGACAAGCCGGGTCAAAATCCGGAGCAGGAATCGTAGACGAAAATGGGTCGGCAACAGAATAGCAATGAATACGAGCGGAAGCGATGTGGGAACAGAACTCCACGTCAGGGCAATGAGGCAACTCTTCGCGCCCTGCTTTAAACCCGGCGGCTCCTTGTAACCACGCCAGGCCCCGCCCCCTCGGACGCCGCTCGGCCATTACTTGGTGCTGGCACTCGACCAGCCCTTGGCACTGAACCATGCCCAGGCCCCCCAGGAAGCACAGCAGGGGCTGAGGATGTAACCGGTACCATTGAGCTAAAACCTTGACCTGAACCGATACATACTGAAGGAAAGGCCACTTCGGCCATACCCTTTCCCCATGTTCACATAAACCTGTCTTTTGTATATCAGATCCATTTTATCCATGGAATGAGGTAAAACTCAAACTCTTCCCTATCCTGTTCGCAGCTGAGCATGACATAAATATTTGGCTCTACGCATAAAAACACATAATCACAGAGTCCTCTGTATCATTCCTCCAGGTAATTGCACTTACTGCAAGACCTGTGATACCACTGGCTCCTGTGAACTCACTTCTACATCTTTGCAAAGGGGAAATGAATGGTTTTCACAAGTGGTATTGGGACTTTGCTAGAAGCTATCAACTGTATAAAATAGCCTTGGTAAGGAGTAATAATTCAATGTCATCATCCGGCCATTGCCTTGAGTTTTTAAGGATGGTCTACATATCAGGTGGTTAATAGTATAGCAGCAGCTGCTCACAGACTACCTTTCCTATGATGTGATAAAAGTCTTTCTAATTGCATTTTTTTTATTAATTGGCATCAATTTACATTCCTTGGGAATTTTTTTCTTTTATTATGATTTGCCTTATTTTTCTGATTGGGGTAACAAGTCATGCTTGAAAAAAGATGTGTGGCTGAAACATTGCAGGCGTTCTGAAGAGTGAATACTAATAATAAAAAAAAGACACTTTGAAAGGATCTCATGTGAGGTTTTCGTTTTTATCATTTTGTATTCATTTTTGGATGTGGTCGTATCTAGGTACCATTGCACTTTGGCGTTAAACCACATCTTTTCTGTGAGTGCTGTCTGATACTTTTTATTTCATGATTTTCCTGATTGGTCTGAATTCCGAATTTAAAAAAAAATAGTCTGCCTGTATGGACAGTTTATAGTTTTGTTCAGTTTGTTTCTTTTTGTTTTAGATATTATGCAACAATGATTTTTAACTGTTCCACTGATTGTAGGAAAAACGAAAAATGTGCACACTCTGATTGGCCCTCTTTTTGCTTGCCTTTCTTGGTGTCAATGTTTTCCTCTTTCTCCGCCGATGACTTATTCATATGCTTGGATGTACCTTTTTTTATTTCAGTGTGTTCACGATAAAAAATTGTCACATTTTAAATAAAAAAAAATTAAAATCCTATCACTAGTTTAATGTCACTTTTTCTCATTGCAATAGGTTTTTTAGAAGTGTGTGTGTGTGTGTGTGTGTGTATATGTATATATGTATATATATATATACATATAATCTATATATATATCTCAGATCCAGAGGTCCAGCACACAAGCTATGGCTATAGAGATGTCCCGTGCCGTGGTGCTGTACAAATCCCAGTAGATTATGTATAAATTAAGCAAATGGGAGCACTCACGGACTTGTATAAAATAAAAAAGGATTTATTGGGTATGCATTAAAAAAAATCCAATTTTTTTTTTAATGCATACCCAATAAATCCTTTTTTATTTTATACAAGTCCGTGAGTGCTCCCATTTGCTTCATTTATATATGTGTGTGTGTGTGTCTCCAATAGATTGCCTGTGTGAGACAACTCGCAGTCAATAGTTGCCTTTGTGCCAAAATCCCATGTATATGTATAGCAAAACCAAAAAGAGGGATGAACATAAGGACTTGGCAATAATAACAATACATTTTAATGTAAATACATACTAAAAAGTGGTTCCTGTCAGCTTGCCCGACGTTATGGCTCTTTATGATACCTTGATAAAGGCTCATAAAGAGCCGAAACGTCGGGCAAGCTGATAGGAACCACTTTTTAGTATGTATTTACATTAAAATTTATTATTTTTATTGCTAAGTCCTTTTGTGCATCCTTCTTTTTGTTTTTGCGAAAAAAAAAAAAAAATATATATATAAAAATATAAATAAATTTGGAAGCTCTTTGCTTTTTTTTATTAGTTTAATGCCATAGTTGTCTATTACTCTGCATTTTATCTGGAATTTTTATCTTTTTCTTTTTCTCCACTGACAACACTTTATTTATGAGGATTCACACTATTCTTCTGTAGATTATCTATTTCCATAAATATCATAGATCAGTATTTCCCTCTTTTCTTGTTTTCTTTTGACCCCGGTTTGATGAAATGGCCTCTCCGGCTGCTTTTAAATGCAGAGCACACAACTCCCTTTGTAACTGTGTCATTATCTAGGAAAAATTGTTTGTTGTTTTCTGTCTTTTATTTGTTTTACTATCGGAGTATTTAGTATAATGTCCAAGATCTAATTTCATCTTGGCGGTATTCTATTCTTTTTATTTCTAGCAACGAGGGAGCATGGTCAGATGATGGTGATACCTCTGCTTCTATTTTTAAACCATTCTAAATGAATTCCATTATGCTGCAGGTATTCTATATATTTGTGCATAAATCGTGACATTCTTTAGCCTCGGCACTCTCCATTTATAGTACAGTTGATTAGATTAATGGATTTCACATGATCTTAGGGATGTTTGTTTATCTTTAATACATTATTCATTTAAATGTATGCTATATTGGCGGAAATCCCTTTTTTTCTGCAGGGCTTATTAAAGACGATCGTCAAGCTTGTTTACATGTTCAGAATCCTTATTAGTATACTGTTCATTCTTTTAGGTGCGTGTCCCTATTTTGATACAAAAGTTATTGATTGCAAATACACCTGTCCGCTGGTGTGCACAGCCCGTAACATTGGGGCGTGCACCCGTGGAACATTTATTAATTGAAAACATATGTTTAGAAAATTTTGCGCAAAAGGCACATTTTTCATTACAAATAACAAACCTGTAATCGGAGATACAGTCAGTTTTTATGATATCATGAACCAGATTACGGACATCTACTATGTCAGTGTAGGAGGGGAAAGAGAGCCTCCTCATCCAACATTGGGGTGTGCCTGGGCACACCCCGTGTGCATGCCTATCAGATGTCAGTCTAGAGAAGAAATTAAACGTTTTGGTAACCGAAAAGAACAGCAAGAAAATGTACAGTATTGCATTTCACTTGAATGTATTGCTGTTAAATTTGTACAAATAAGGTGAACTAGGCTTTTTCTACGTTATAATTTCAGTTTTATGAGCTGGAAGAGTGATTATCCTTTTATCACATGAAAAGCTCATGGAAGAGCCCCATCACCGGTTACAGTATTTGTACTTGGGACAATTGCAATGTATGAAGAAAATTGAAAGCTATAGGACAGTGTTCGGAGAATAAAGATTTATGGCCTTTTGTCTCCTGTATGAAGCCTGTATAACCACTCTTACAATACTCCTGATGAAGCCATTAGATGTGGCGAAACGTGTAGAGTGATAAAGTAATGGATTGAAATTTGTACTTAATCAGTCACACTATGGTGTTTTCTGCTTGTTTGGCCTGGCGGGGGGCTGATTTGTTTTGTGCTCTCAACATTTGCCCCTCCACTTTGCTAGTCCACACGTTTCAGCTGGAGCGGTAAGACATGGTAACCTTGGTGATTTCTTAGACCAGTGCTTTCCTTCCTTTTTGAACTTTCCTATTACCACAGACCCAAGAAGGCCTGAATTCCTACTCTGTAATTGGCTATAGGCCCATTTGGGTCAACTAATATTTGCTTCCCCTAATGCGTTACTCATCAAACTTGCCATAGCTGTGTTTTTACGTCTTCGCTGTTTTTGCTTTTATGTCTATTTTTGTGTTGTGTTTTTTGTGCCCGATTGCCACCAGTGGACAGATGACTACATAGGTGTTTCTTTCTTTAATTTACATGTGTGTGGTCTTCTTTGCGTTTTTTTTTAAATTTCTTTTTAACTATTAAGTTACTTTCTATTTTTCTGCCTAGAGTCCAGTGTCTTTTTTATTTTGAACGTATGAAGGAAGAAGAGAACCGGAACATGTTGTAGTCCATAGTAAGAGATTGTCTCCACTTGGAAATTCTGAGTTGTGTGAAGAAAGCGGTAATAAAGATAATGGACACCCTAAATAGATGAGTTTTGTACGACCTCATAGTCCTTAATTTGATTATTACCTTATACGTAAAATATGTTTGCATTTTCAATATTGGGGAATATATTCAGTTAAAAACAAGGGGGGTGTTTGTGAGGGTCCTGAGAACGAGCAACAGCACAATGGCCTGCTCTGCGGTGGGGCCCACTCAGGTCTCACAAACAAGGTTTTAGCTTGATTGTGCCATTACAGGGATGAATTTTCCATATGCAAATCAGCCTGCTCTCACCCAAAAAGGGTGGCCAGTGCTGACTGCCAAGGACGTCATCCCTGCACGAGAGGTGCAGCAACCCCCGATGATCGTTTCGGCCTTCTTGGGCCTCGTCAGGAGGGTATAGCTGACACCCCTCTAGGCACATCAAGCAAGGGGTCCAGTTATCAAAGTTTGTCTTTCCATTTTTAACCTCCCTGGCGGTTCTTTGCTGAAAGCGGTCAGTTTTTTTGTCCCACCTCGCCCCCTAGCGGCATCCCGAGCGTGGCTTGGGGTTAAACACTCGGGATGCTGCTGGATACATCACCTCTCCCTGCGCTCCCTCGATGTCCCCAGCTGCCTCCTCCGGCGACCGCGACCTCATTTCCTCCTCGCGAGAAGGAATCCAGGAAGTAAAACTCCGCGATTGCCAGAGGAGACTGCGATGATCCGAGAGGGAGCGCACGGAGAGGTAATGTATACAGCCCGAGTGTGTCTTGGGGTTACCTATCTCAGCGGTGAAATTTAACCCCGAGACACACTCGGGAACACCGCCAGGGAGGTTAATCTCCTATGAATTAAAGCGATACTCTTAAATAATAGAGTTCCCTTTTTGACCTTAAATAATTGGGCAGGTGCTGCTGAGAACCTCTGTCCAATTATTTAATTAATTTATTTTAGGTAATTTTAATTCACTTTTTTTCCTTCGGCACGTGCGCCGCTCCTCCTTTTCAGCTCAGGGACTGCTGAACCTGGAAGCTTTACTACACAATTTACACTCCTACGCAAGTTGTGTAGCATGGGAACCGCAACTGCATGCTGCTATGGAACGTGATCACTTCATGTACCCAAGTTCTGTAGCGTCTGGATCGGAGTGCTCCTAGACCACTTGCTATCACGGGCAGGCACAGAGTGTGAGGTCGGCACAATCTCTGCTTGCTGACATCCCTACGATCTGGCGACCAGCGGCTGGGAAATTCAAAATTATGATTGGTGACGCTTGGTGGGTGGAGGAAACTCCTCCACTTCAGCCAGTGTTTTATCCAAATCAGGACAGCAGGAAGAGGAAGGGGGACACTCTTCACGTCTTGGCAACTTTAAATACTATAGTATAGTCAGAATGAGCAGAGTGTTCTTATTAACCTTGATCAAATCAATTTGAAAGCTGGGCTCCATGCCTTTTAGAGTAAAAGCACATCCTGAAGGAGTCCTTCCATTCCATGAATCCCTATTAGACTATATTCCATATGCTGTATAGGCATGGGGGTATCTCCATCAAATCCCTTCTGCCTAGTTTTTCTGGAAAACCAAATCAATCTCAATGGAGTCTTTAGTTTAACTGACAACTATTCCTAAACTCAGGGCTTAAATCCTGAAAAACAAGCGTGAAAACTCACCAAGATTTCCACCCCCCAAAAAAAGCATTATCATTTCACCTTTAACCGGCACCCTACTCTCAAATATATTAATACCATTTGCGCCGAATCCCGTGTAGCGCTCACCCCCGGAGGAGCCACTGAATAAACCTCAGGATAGTCTCAACGCACTAGGAAATGACTATACACCAGCACTGTTGTGGATTTTTCTATATTATATTCTTTACTGATCCCAATAAAGCAGCAAATAATACGCATATACGGTATTTGAGTAACAAGAATTCGTAATGCGGGAAAAACACGTGGCGGTAAAAGAAACCGGTTAACCCCCTCAGTTCTGGAGTGTAAGTCCCGTGAAAAATAGCTCAAAAATATATGTGTGTTGTCTAGGGTACCCGGGTACGGTGTTTTTGTTTCATTCACTGGCCAGTTGAACAATCTTCGACTAGTCACCGTTGGGGCCCTTAAAGAAAACAAATCAACAAGTGCGCAATGTTCTGTGTTTTCACCAGGCCGAAGCCTTCTCACCCATCCGGTGTAAGCGCTTGTCCTGGACCGATGAACGCTGGAGAAAGGGATCTCTCTCAAGAGGATCTATCCTCGCTGCCACTTGGAACCCGATGCTGTTAACGCCTGCACTCCTGATCTGGTTCTCCTCCGCCAGAACACGAAAACATAGGCCGCCAGCACTCCTCTCCAGTTTGCAGCCTCTCCTCACACGATGTCCCTCTTCTCCCAAACCGCACTTTGTCAAGAACAGTTCAGCGTAGTACACGGCCGGCCGATGCACACTCTCTCTGCGATCACTGCAACAATGGATGCCACCATCTCTCTAGGCTCCAACTCTGCCAGGATCCCAGAAGTGTCACCTGCGACTGTTCTCTCTCACTGTTCGCTCTGTTCTGTCAAACGCTCAGGGAACAGCACGATCTCTAACACGACTGTAGCAACATTCACACTCTGCCTTTGTTTCAAACCCTAACAGCCTCAGCGTGCGTCCTACGTCTCTCGTGACTCTGCTCACACTGCCCATACCTTGCACGAGGCTGCTGATGTCTTTCCTCCAACTTGTACCACCCACTTCCTGTCCTCACGCAAAGGGTGATGGGAGATGGAGTTCGTTTTTGTTCAGCATAGTCCACAATGTCTGTCTCCCTCTAGTGGTATCAACAGTTCATTGCACCAGAGCACATTTTTAAAGCAGCGCTACACCTGTATTATATAGTCAGCACAACAACCGCACGTAATCGTCTACCGTGGGTGAACCTGCGCGAACTCTGCGCAAGCTTACTGTACTGCACTCGTCCTATACTTAACATTGTGAGCACAAAATGCGATGTGTGCTATTTCGGTGTAATTACCGCATAGCCTTTGCGCGCATAATTTTAGCAACTCCTAAAAGCTGGTGCTAACTGCATATCTGAACAACATGGTACTGTGCCTGTATTTGTGCGTGCGCGTTCTGTTTGCACGTGCAATTGATCGGAGGAAGAAAAAAGCTGTGAGGATTGTAATTCCAGCGGCGATTTGCGCGTGCAAATGTTTGACGCTTGGCGCAAAGATTTTCGCTTTGCGTGAGGCTTCTTGCGTGAAGAATGTAATATAGCCCTGTATGTTTCCTAATCCATTGCTGAATACACGCTTTTTGATATTCTTTGAGATCATGATACAGACCAGAATTCTTCGAATGCAACAAATGGCCAGAGAATCATGGGAGGTGTAGTTCAGAAACATCAGGGGTGGGATTTGCAGTCATAGAGTTTGAGCTCCCTGAATCAGGGCAGCCATAAGTGGGTGAGCGCCCATGAAGTGTTCAGGGGCCCAGTGACTCCTGACAAAACCCTGTTAAGCTTGTTGAAGTGAAACAGATTTAAAGGTCCCTCCATAGCTTCCAGGACTGGCCCATCAAGATGCCAACACATTTCCCCATTGGGCAGCAGCATCTGGGGCATGTGAGAGCACTCTAACCAGGTAAGGCCAGTGTCAGACGAGTGCACTTCAGAGTGGAAGAAACGTACGGGAAATTGAATGTTCCTTCCACCTTGACGCTGTCTGGCCACCTCTCTGAGCGCAGTTAGTGTGCTCAGCGCTGCAAGGCTTGATCCTCCTATGGAGGTTCGTGCTTTGCAGCCCTGCCGAAGGTGCGTCGTAGCGTTTAGACGGGGAGGGTTTCTGCACGTTCATTGTAGCACGCAACTCGTGCGTGTGCTACACCGTTTGGTCCAACCCGTCGGAGCATCAGTACGGGTGCACTTGGGCCGGTGTCAGACGAGTGCACTAAGCAGAAGGGGTGGCAAATGTTTAATTATTGGTTTAGTTAAATGGGCTACCTGAGGAAAGGGGGGGCCCCCAACCAGTGGTTCAGTAAGGGGCCCATGATTTCTGATGGCAGTCCTATCCCTAATATAAACCTCTCTCATCAGTGCTGGCACAAGCTTCGATGATGAAAGTATTGTATCCTGATAGGGTTATTTGAGCTCCATGAGGCTTGATTTGTCAATGTCATTGTGGACTATTTTTTTTTTTGTTGTGTTGTTTTGTTTTTATAGGATACAATAACAAAAACACAGAACCACAACTGTAAATCGAAAGTACAATTCATCAAATCATTTTAAGAATTTGTGACAATAGGTAAATGGCGACATAAGTGTCCATGTCGGGTTTGCCAAGTGCTCCCATGCATTCACCAGAGCAGGGAATATTTGGTTTTGTTGGCCCCATTCAACTCCCTGTGTACATCACTGTTTGTTTGCTTACAGTCAGGTCAATGATGAAGAGCATGGAAAAGTATCTTTTACGTGTATGATGTGTAGCGCTGGTTTAAAACACTGTTGCTGTAGTACTTATTTTTGGCCACCAGAGGGAGACAAGCGCAATGTAAGAGACACTGGACAATGGGACTACGTTTTTCAGCATGCTTTGCGTCGGGAACAGGAAGTGGGTGGGAAGAAGAGACTTACATCCGCAGCCTCGTGCAGAGGAAACCCAGAGCACGCCGAGGAGTGAAGAGAGCAAGACGCACGTGAGACAGACAACGATCGTAACCAGGCCGGAGCGCAGGTGCGGCCTTGCGGAGCTGGAGATCGGTTCACATTACTTGCCAGAGACCTAGCGATCCACCGCTGATAAGTTTATACAGATACAAAGTAGATGAAGGACCCCGAGTTAGGAGACCACTGATGACCTAATGGGAGTGCAGGTGGTGAGCTGAGTATCTTGTGGCAGAAACGGACAAGCGGATCCAGTAGCACAGAGTCCCAGTCAAGTCAAGCGGAGAGACGTCCTGGATTGAGCAGAACGCAGAGTATCTGGCGGATGGGTGAGAGGCCTTCCCGGCCACAGTAAAATAATAAAGCACGCTGCAAGTTTGTCTAAACCTACAGGGCCCCAACGTGACTAGTCGAAGACACATGTAAATTATTCACTGGCCAGTTGAATCTTGTACCCGGGTACCAATACACGTACACCTTTTTGGGACACAACCTGTACGGGACTCACATTCCAACAACGAAGGGGTTAATATTCATTTTTCTTTTCCGCTGCACGTTTCTCGCATTACGAACTTCTGTAAATATATATGTATACCGTGCTGCTCTATATATGCCAGTTTATTTGAGATCAGTAAACTATATAACTTCTAAAATCCACAACAGTGCTGGTGTATATTTATTCCGTAGTGCGGGGAGACTGACCCGAGGTTTAAATTCAGCAGCTCCTCCGGGAGTGAGCACTACAGATGTATTTCAAGAAATTACTAATTATGCTTTGTTTTGTTTGCATTTCTTGAGTATAAAAAGCAATAACCAAGCCCTTTCCTGGCATGTTGTTTCTTTGTAACTGAATAATCTATGTGAGAGTATAGTTTAACCCTTTCGCTGCTGAGCCATTTCACGCCTCTGTGCTGAGCTCATTTTTACCGGTTTCGCTCATCATGTTTAAACGCGTTTTGAAGCCTTATTTTAATATATGACCCAGACATATATCGTTCTTTCCGGCAGACTCGGCAGAATATATCATTATTATATGTATACGTCATGTCCTGTTTGTATATTATAACAAAAAATGCAATAAAATTAGAATTTTCAATAATTTATAATGTGTAAAGTGTGTTTTTTTTCACATTTTAACATGCGAGCGTTTGCGGTTATATTTTCTATGGGGTGCGCTTGTTAAAAAAATTTGAAATGGGGACTCGATACATTTGTTTTTGGGGAAAATTTTGCTTTTTTTTTAACAAACGCACTGCATGCAAAAATCGTTAGTGCAGCATCATTGTTCACATTATAATTGAAATGGGAACAATATTGCTGGATTAACCCCTTTGCTGCAGCGGACGCTCCATGCGGTGGACGCGCTGAGCGCGTCCTGCCTTTGGGGTCAGCGTTCGGCCGGGTTCCGGCCGATCGCTGGCCCCCCCCGGTGCGGGCTGACATCCTCGATGTCAGCCCAGCATCCGGAACCGCCGCCGGAGTAATTAGGTGTCATCGCGGCGGCGCGATGACACCTAATTCAGGCGCCCCCCCGCATGTGCAGAGGAGGCGCCTGAAAGGGAGGTGGGGAGGTCCTTCGGACCTCTCTCCCTCCCGATCGGTGGCGTTGCGGGGGTTAACCCAGGCACCATTTTGAAGGGCACAGCCTGCCCTTCCAAATGGTACCTGGCATTAACCCCTGGGGAGCCGGATCACGAATCGGCGCTGAAAAGCGCCGGTTCGTGATCCTTTCCCGGAGCTGGCCGACATCTTGGATGTCGGCCAAGCCTCCGGGAACTCCCCCTGAGGACTGGCGTCATCGTGCATAGCACGATGACGCCAGTCCTGGAGTTAACCCCTAGCTGCCACCAATGGTGGAGATAGGGGGTTCCAATGAACCCCCTATCTCCCGATCCGTGGCAGCTAGGGGTTAAAGTTTGGTATTGTTGGATCGGCCAGAGCATGGCCGTTCCAACGATACCAAACACGAATGTGAAAAAGTTTGTTAAAAAAAAAATTAAAAATAAAAATAAAAAAATATTTTAAAAAAAAAGGTTTTTTTTTCTTTTTTTTGGTTTGTTAATGCAGCAATATTGTTCCCATTTCAATTATAATGTGAACAATGATGCTGCACTAACGATTTTTGTATGCGGTGCGTTTGTTAAAAATCGTGTAATTTTCCCCAAAAAAAAATGTAACGAGACCCCATCTCTAATTTTTTTAACAAGCGCACCCCATACAAAATATAACCGCAATTGCTCGCATGTTAAAATGTGAAAAAAACCCGCTTTACACGTTGTAAATTATTGAAAATTCATATTTTATTGCATTTTTTGTTATAATATACAGACAGGTCATGACGTATACATATAATAATGACATATTATGAATCTGCCGAGTCTGACGGAAAGAACGATATATAATATGTCTGGGTCATATACTAAAATAAGCCTTCAAAACACGTTTAAACATGATGAGCAAAACCGGTAAAAACAACCTCAGCACAGGGGTGGGTAAAGCCTCAGCAGCGAAAGGGTTAACAAATCAAACAAAAAAAAACCTTATTTTTTTAAACTTTATTTTTTTTTATTTAGTTTTTACATGGTCATGTTTGGTATCATTGGAAAGGCCATGCTCTGGCCGATCTAGCAATACCAAACATTACCAAACCCCTAGCTGCCACGGATCGGGAGATAGGGGGTTCCAATGAACCCCCTATCTCCACCATTGGTGGCAGTTAGGGGTTAACTCCAGGACTGGCGTCGTTGTGCTAAGGAAGGATGATGACAGTCATCAGGGGGCATTCCCGGAAGCTTGGCCGACATCCAAGATGTCTGCCAGCTCCGGGAGAGGATCAGTTTTTGGCGCCGAATCGTGATCCGGCACCAAAGGGGTTAAAGGCAGGCACAGTTTGGAAGGGCAGGCTGTGCTCTTCCAAACCGTGCCTGCCTTCAGCCTCTGGTCCCCCGCGATCGGGAGGGAGAGAGGTCCGAAGGAAATAGAGGTCATCGCGGTGGCACAATGATCTCTATCTCCCCCCCCCCCCAGCATCCCGGAGTACCGGGCTGACATGCTAGATGTCAGCCCGCACCGGGGGGGCCAGCAATCAGCCGGAATCCCGGCTGATTGCTGCCTCCTGTGCTAGGACACGCTCCACGCGTCCGTGGCACAGGAGAACCACTTGGCTGGACCCGCGGAGCGCGTCCTTAGCAGACAAGTGGTTAAATAGTAGGATAGTGTTCACTTATACACACAAAGCACAGACTTTGATTTCACCATGTCCCAAAATCCATTTAACCCCTTCAGTACCGATATATCGAAATATCTCAGACTTCAAAGGCACCATCTGGTGCTCCATTATCAAGATATTTCTGTATGCTGATCTGCAGCCAAAAAGCAAATAAAACTTGTTTGCTGCAAACGAATTTCATTTGCTTTTGGGCTGCATAAGGTGCCCCCAAAGTTTTAGCCCTGTGGGCATAATGCCCAAAGAACTGAAACTGAAAAATCAGCTGCTCAAAGCTCTGAAATATTGGACTTTCAGCAGCCAATGCAGGGAGAAATAGATCAGCAGCTCAAAACCTCTAACTCAATCTGGCAGTAGATGGCGCCATCTACTGGCCAATAATGGGTTATTTACAGTAAGAAATACAATGGGTATAAGCTCAAATATTTCTTACTTTTTATAATTAATTAAAAATGATTTTACAAAAAAACACTGGTTTCTGACTTTTTTTGGAAAAAATCACTTGGTAGTGAAGGGGTTAAATGGACCATGACGTGCCATCCTATCTGATACTTTAGTGCAGAGACAAAGTCACATGGCATAGCATATGGGAGTAAAGCAAACAGAATATTTTACTGCTCTGCAAATATTCAGATTACATAACATTAGAATGTCTAAAGCCCAAGTCCTTACTTTAATTCACCAATTTTGTATTAAATGGAAAGCCTAATCTGGAGAAAAGAGGAGATGGAATCACACTGCGTGAGATGTAGGGGGTGGTGATTGCTGAATCAGTGATATAATCATTCCTATGTTAGCGTTTCTGTAATAGAAAGCGATAAAATTCATTAAATACTAAGAGGGATTGTCACATTGGAGGTAATGCATGAAATTAATACTTGGCTGTTGATTTTTTTATATTATTTCAGGGCTTGACAAAGCCAGGAGCCTGGTAGCCACCGGCTCCTAGAATTTTACTTCTGGCTCCTAAATTTACAGTTTTATTTTACACCAATCTAAAAGCAGTCTTTGGCATCTAAAAACATCCAGTGGCTTCAATGTTTTCTTCCAGCCTGCTACATTTAATGTAAATATATCCAACCCTGGTGTATGTATTTATATCCGAGGTGTGTGTGTGTCTGCTGTGGGTAAATAGAATGTCCAATAACAACAGAGGAAAGATGAGTAAACAAATAAAACAATAGCACAACCTCACAATGTACAGATGGTAACACAAATAATATAATCAGTATATATTATATATATCTCAGAGCGGCCAATCTGATATTAGAAGCAACAGTCTACACTTCTAGGCTCAAAAAAGTAGCCACAAGACCACATGCACAAAAAATACCTAACAGCAAAAAGCACCAGGTAACAAAGTGATAAATAAATAAAAGCCGCTAAAAATCATAATTTGAGTCAGTACAAACCAACTCCCAGATGCAGAGGCAGGTTCCCAACGTTTCGGTGAGGATTCGCCTTTATAATAGGTATACCTCGACAAAGGCAAATCCTCGCCGAAACGTTGACTCCTAACTTTTGTAGCTGGCTCCTAGATTCAAAGCAAATTTGTCAAGCCCTGATTATTTTTTTTTTTCACATAGACCATCGTTTTGCTCTTTCCTCTTCTTTCCAGTACTGTTGTGGTATTACATGGTATTTACCGGAGTGTCATTGCCATATAACCTATATACGACAGTGATGCCTTTCACTCAGCAAGCATGGTTTACTTTTATTTTCTAGTTATTCCTAACCAGGTGAATTGTAGGTTCCTTACATACCTATTGTATCACAGTCTATAGGCATTTAACCCCTATTAAAGGCATTCACTCAGGTTACAACACACGGGGGTTGAACATTAACTCCTCGTGACACCTTCTGCACTTCCCCCTCCTGTTAGAACTATGGATTTCCTTTAAAAACACACTTTATAGCAATGCAGATCGCCCTCTGATCTCTCCAGGTTATGACCGGCTGCTAGATGCTACACATGTCACATGACCACAGAGCAAGCTGGGTTCTCCAGCCAGTCCCGTGGCATTACGTGTAGGAAGGCGTTGAAAGTCAATGGGTGTGGCCGGTTCTTAAACCTATCAAAGTCAAATAACCTAACCTAAGCTCAGCAAACGCAGACTGGACTAAGCCCATGCACAAAGAGAGCTGAATCAGTCCCCCCAACTCCTCTTAGGCTAGGGTCAGACTAATGCATTTTTCGCGTTGCCCGTGAAAAAGTGCGTTCGAACGAATGGACGTATTTTTTCACGGAATACGCGATAGCGGTCATACGATGCGCATTCTCGTCCGTGATTTTGTACGGATCATCAGTAAAACACTTTTTGTGTCTGGACGTTATGTTGGCCGGACATTAGCAGCATCTGATGTCTCCTAATCACACACACACGCCGCTAGTGGACGCAGCGCACTCTGTACGTCCGTACTAGCGCTATCACGTTCTTGCAAAAATGCGTTCGTTTGCCACTTGCGTTGCGCAGCCGCACTTTTGTGCGGCCGTTCTTCGTATGCTGCCCGGCATTGGACGTCATTTGCTGCTAGCACGGCCGTGATTTAGTGCTGCTAAACGCACGTTGATACTGCGTTAGTCTGACCCTAGCCTTAGGGAGGGAAATGGGGAGCTCACAGCAGCGTGAGAACTCAGATAACATTGTGGTTTTTCCCTTTAAGCTTTGAGTGTACTGTATCTGTACCTGCACAGATTCAGACACTGGTCACTACAGCCTGGGCTCCATTTATTATGCACTATGTTTATATTACCTTGCCTTGACATTGGTATTCAGGCTGTGCCTACAAAGCCACTGGTTAGGACCTTACAGTGCCTTTCCTATTTAAACCTATAACTTGCCTTTTTGTGGTTTCTACATCCAATGAGTGTCTTGCTTCAGTGTTAGTTTATTTTGCCTTTGACCCTGCTTTGTCTAAGAACCATCTGTTGGAACAAACCAAGGCCAAATGTTAGCATTTAACCGCAATCCGCTGTCCTCTATTCTGACCAGCTGATTTATTCTTGACTCCCATCCATATGGGACATATCCTTTCCCTGATGTTACCTTTCACTAATATCATTTATGTAAGACTAGCCACTTTAAGGCCTGGTAATATGTACCTTGTATTAATCCTTTTCTGTTTTTACCAGAATGGGACAATTTGGTGCCGAAATAGTTTTTCTGCTCCCAACCCACGAGTGGATTGCAATAAGCCTATATAACGGGTCATAGAAATGGGAGAAAAATTCAACAATAAAAAATATAGCAGTTAAGGCTGGGGTCAGACCAGCGCACTTTTAACGTGCGTTCTGGCGCACTTAATCACGGCCGCACTAGCAGCAGATGACGGCCAATATACGATGTACGGCCGCACAAAAGTCCGGCCGTGCAACGCAAGTGGAATTTGAACGCATTTTTCTGAGAACGCTGAACCGCTAGTACTGACGTACTGAGTGCGCAGCTGCGGCATAGCGGCGTGTTTGCGTGATTAGATGTCAGACGCTGCTAATGTCCAGCCTACATAACGTCCAGACGCAAAAAGAGTTTTATTGACGATCCGTACAAAATCACGCCCGAAAATGCGCGTCGTCTGACCGTTTTTGCGCATTCCGTGAAAAAATACGTCAATGAGTTCGGACGCACTTTTTCACGTTCGCGTGGAAAAAATGCTTTTGTCTGACCCTAGCCTAAGATACACTATAACTGGGGGAAATTCAATAAGTGATCACTAAAAAATAAGCAGAGCAAAAAAAAAGGATGATCGCTGTTATAGTGTATTTCAAAGCCATGTTCCTTCAATGGGGAACAGGAATTACTGGTATCTATGGTCACAAAAAGAACAAGTGTAGGCCATCCATCCAATACATTCTACTTGACATAAGATATCTGGGGTGACTTTAAGGTTCTTCACTGGTGCAGAACAGCTGGTTGCAAGTAAAACGGTCTTCCAGATTGTGGTTATTGCCCATGCCAGATATAATCTACATGGTGGCTTATTCATAGACTCGAATATCTTGGATAAAAAGCTTTAATGTCAGGTTTCGTTTTGTCGTCGACGCAAGACTGGCCAAACCGGGGCTGCTCCACCTTGATATTCATGGCAGCACCTTTCGTGCAATGCCTAATACTTTCTGGCCTTCCTGTAAGCACCTCAGGTTTTCCCATACTACAGCGCTCCTAACCCACATGATCAATTTAACACTGGCTGCCTTCAATAAAAGAGAAGGGCCTCAATCAGCCAGTGCTCCAAGATTGTAGGCCTTTACCTCTCTGAATGAAGTCCTACCAGTTGCTGCTCCTCAGATCTGTGGTTTTCCCTGCTTACCAACCAGTTCCAGAAGTCTCCTCCTCTGCCTCTCCTGGTTCCAAGCTTCCACAGTTCTTCGTATCCTCAAGGTATCCTGGTACCCTTGAAGAACCCTCTTGCCTACCAAGAAACCTTGTGCCTCCCAAAAACCCTTGTCTCCTGCTTCCTTCATAATCAAAGTCTAACCAATATGTGTCCCACTATCCCTATCCTAATCCTACCAGAGACTGTTTAGTTACTCCTTATGTTCTGCCCTTCAACTTCAGCATGTCGAATTGTCTACAGCCTGCAATCCACCTCCACCCTTCCTTGTGTGCAGGTATTGTTGCATATTGGACCCAGAAACCTCCTTAGCCGGTACCGACCCCTTACACTAAAGTTGGACTTTCATGTGTTCGGATATAACCTTGGGGATCATTTATTATATAATCAGTCTTTGAACATCTCAACTTACACAGGTTTTGTAAGAAATCCTTTAGAAGAGTCAATAAGTAGTAGCTGGACATCTTTAGAACGGTAACGTAGACGCCAACTTTGCTCAAAGAGATAATATCCTTTCTTTCTGACCTCCTTTTGTCCAACTCTTTCACGTTGACTTGAAGTCAAGGTCAACGAATCAAACGTCCAAGATTCAAGTGTTGATCCACTGAAAAAAAATGTTATCCCAAGACGATCCAGTTCCGCAAGTCTTAAAAGTTAATCATTAATGAAGAAAAAAAGAAAAAATACTGAGTGAATAATAATAATTACGGGGGGGGGGGGGGGTTGAGCATTCGATCTAGGTGTCTCGGAAGCATCGGTGATAAAGAATGGTATAATTCAGAGAATATATTAAACCTACCAACTTGTAGTAATCTAACCGTGATGCCAAAATGTAGTCAGAAATACTTCTGTTTTTATGATTTTGTTGATGTACAGGACTATAGAAATATATATATATATATTAAATTTATGTCAATGATTTGCCAGCACTCTGGGATTTTCATAAAACAATACAATTTTATTAAACCATGTTCTTTAAAATGTCAACGTTTCAGTTCCTATCCGGAACTTTCCTCAGGACAAATAAGAACACAAAAACCAAGACTTGTTATTTGTCCTGAGGGAAGTTCCGGATAGGAACTGAAATGTTGACATTTTAAAGAACATGGTTTAATAAAATTGTATTGTTTTATGGAAATCCTGGAGTGCTGGCGAATCTTTCACGATCTATATTCAACCGAGGCCGATGCTGAGCACCGGGTCTGTGGAATCAGTGGAGAACCGTGAGTGCAGATAGATCTATTTCTGAAGAGTGGGTCTAGAAGTAAAATGTAGAACCTTCCGCAACCTGTTGCTGAATGTAACTGCACTAGATATGCTCAACAGTCAGAAATACTCATTAACTAGCCAACTATAAAAGTTGGCCGAACAAATCCAAATTTTTAAATATCAGGGTTATCCAAAGAGATCCGAATTGCTTGAGAAAGGTAACCGAACGCTGAAAATAAGCGTTCGGTTACCTTTCCTGGCCATTCGGCTATCCAAAGAGCAGGCAATTCGCCAAATCCTGGCGAATTGCCTGAACATACGGTGCCTCTTCGGTGCCTGTTCGAGGGCAGTGAATCCCCATAGAGAAACAATGCTTTGGCTATTCAGAGAACAGAAACCAGCAGTGAAAGGTTCCCGAAATGCCCTGCCATTCGGTGGTTTAATTCGGCAAGTTTATTCAGGAGAATCCCATAGGCTTCAATGTTAAAAATATTCCTGTTTTATTTCAATATCTAATAAACCTTTCATTATATAATTCTGCAGTAAAGAGTCTCTTTATTTACAGATTTTTTAGGATACTTTAAGCATTTTTCAGAATTTTTTTTTAAATTTTTTTTTTAACTTATTTTTTCTGTAACAGCCCTTTTTATTATCATTCCCTGGATCTCATATGTAAATTTCAGACATTTTCGCTCAGTAGTTTCTTTGCAAACAGCGTTTCACTTTCACATTCATACAAACTCTTTTGCTAATTTATTCACCTCCCTCTGTCTGCGGTGCCGGCTTTTTCTCGGGTTTTTCCGGCGGCTTCGACGGGTTAATCCAGAAGTTTTTGAGGGTTTTTGGCGTGCATTCGCTGGGTTTTACGGTTCGTTTTCGGCAGGTTTGCGGTAGCTTTTCCCTGCAATTCGGGGACCCTTGGTGCTTGCTGAATACACCGCAGGGTCGCTGAAATGAGATCGGCAAAACGAACCGAATTGAAGAGAACGAAAAGTCACCGAACGTGCGGTGACTTTTCGAATCTCTTTGGATAACCCTGTATGTATGAAAACCAATGGCAACCTGCACAAAACCACAATGAATTATCAGTGCCTGGGTGCAAAGTCCATAAATTCATGCAAAATCATCAGAAAGGGACGCACTCCAGGGCTCAGATCTCAAGATAAAAAAATGATACTTTATTATAATACCATTTAAAAGTGCCCAATAGAACTGACCGAAGTTTCGGCCCTCTATGGGGCCTTTATCAAGGTATCTTGATAAAGGCCCCATAGAGGGCCGAAATGTCGGTCAGTGCTATTGGGCACTTTTAAATGGTATTGTAATAAAGCATAATTTTTTATCTTGAGATCTAAGCCCTGTAGTGCGTCCCTTTCTGATATATATATATATATATATATATATATTTAAAGAAAAAGTATGTGAACCCTTTGCGATTACGTGGAGTTTTGCATGAATTGGTCATAAAATGTGCTCTGATCTCCATCGAAGGCTAGGGTCAGACTAACGCATTTTTAACGTTGTCCGTGAAAAAGTGCGTTCGAACGAATGGACGCATTTTTTCACGGAATACGCGATAGCGGTCATACGATGCGCATTTTAATCCGTGATTTTGTACGGTTATCAATAAAACCCTTTTTGCGTCTGGACGTGATGTTGGCCGGACATTAGCAGCGTCTGACGTCTCCTAATCACACACACACGCCGCTAGCAGACGCAGCGCACTCTGTTCGTCAGTACTAGCGGTTTGACGTTGTCGAAAAAATGCGTTGGTTTGCCACTTGCGTTGCGCGTATGCTGCCAGGCATTGAACGTCATTTGCTGCTAGCGCAGCCGTGATTTAGTGTGGCTAAACGCACGTTAATACTGCGTTAGTCTGACCTTAGCCTCAATCACAACAATTTGAAAAACACAGTCTGCTTAAAATAATCCAACACAAACATTCTATGTTTTCATTTTTTTTATTGAACAGAACATGTAAACATTCACAGTGCAGGGTGGAAAAAGTATGTGAACCTTTGGACTTAATAACTGGTTGACCCTCCTTTGGCAGCAATAACCTCAACCAAACATTTCCTGTAGTCGCAGATCAGACCTGCACAACGATCTGGAGTAATTTTGGACCACTCCTCTTCACAAAACGGTTTCAGTGTAGCAATATACTTGGGATGTCTGGTGTGAATCGCTCTCTTAAGGTCATGCCACAGCATTTCAAATCGGGTTGAGGTCAGGACTCTGACTGGGCCACTCCAGAAGGCGCATTTTGTTTTGTTGAAGCCATTCTTTTGTTGAATTACTTGTATGCTTTGGGTCATTGTCCTGTTGCATCACCCATCCTCTGCGCAGCTTCAGTTGGCGGACAGATGGTCTTACGTTTTCCTGCAAAATGTCTTGATAAACTCTGGAATTCATTTTTACATCAATGACAACAATCCGTCCAGGCCCTGAGGCAGCCCCAAACCATGATGCTTCCTCCGCCATGTTTTACAGTGGGGATGAGGTTTTGATGTTGGTGTGCTGTGCCTTTTTTTCTCCACACGTAGTGTTGTGTGTTTTTTCCAAACAACTAAATTTTGGTTTCCTCTGTCCACAGAATATTTTGCCAGTAGTGCTGTGGAACATCCAGGTGCTGTTTTGCAAACTTCAAACGTGCTGCAATATTCTTTTTGGACAGCAATGGCTTCCTCCGTAGTGTCCTCCCAAGTACTCCATTCTTGTTTAATGTTTTCCTTATTGTAGATGTGTCAACAAAAATGTTAGCATGTGCCAGAAATTTCTGTAAGTCTTTAGCTGACACTCTAGGATTCTTCTTTACCTCATTAAGCATTCTGCGCTGTGCTCTTGCAGTCATCTTTACAGGACGACCACGCCTAGGGAGAGTAGCAACAGTGCTGAACTTTCTCCATTTGTAGACCGTCTGTCTTACCGTGGACACATGAACATCAAGGCTTTTGGAGATACTTTTGTAACCCTTTCCAGCTTCATGCAAGTCAACAATTCTTGATCGTAGGTCTTCTGAGAGCTCTTTTCTGTGAGGCATGGTTCACATCATGCAGTGCTTCTTGAAACCAGTAAACCCAAAACTGGTGTGTGTTTTTAAAGGACAGGACAGCTTTCAGCAACACATCCAATAATATCACACTGATTGGACTCAAGGTTGGCTCACTCCTGGCTCCAATTAGCTCTTGGAGAAGTAATTAGGCTAGGGGTTCACCTACTTTTTCCACCCTGCACTGTGAATGTTTACATGTTATGTTTGTGTTGTATTTGTAGCGCTGCTTTAAAGACTGTGTTCTGCTGCATTTAAATATTATGGCCACCAGAGGGAGACAGAGACATGGTGGACTATGCTGGACAAAAACTGAACTACACCTACCATCATCCTTTGCGGGAGGACAGGAAGGGGGTGTGATAGGAGGAGGAAGGAGATCAGCGGCCTCGTGGAAGGAAAGGTCAGAGTGAGCGGAGCAGTGAAAGGTGGAGGACGCACGTGAGCGCTGTCAAGGAACGCGAACAGGCCGGAGTACAGACGCTGTCTCACTGGTGCTGGAGATCGGGACAGTGACCGTGCTGAGACCTATCTACGCAGCGCTGAGAGGTCTGGATGACAAGCTGGTTCTGGCTGGACCCCGAGTTAGGAGACCGCGCTGATCGATTGGGAGTGCAGGCGGTGGATCGTTGTTCCAGTTGCGGAGATTCGGCAAGCAGGGAGCGGATCCAGTGGCACAGAGTCCCAGTACGCAGCGGAGAAGATCTCTGATCGGGTGCTGGACAGTTTCGTCTATCGGATGGGTGAGAGGCCTCCCAGGCCGCAGTTCCCAAATAAGAAACTCACGCTGCAATATTGTTTAAATCCACAGGGCCCCAACGGTGACTAGTCGAAGATTGTTTTGTTTCATTCACTGGCCAGTTGAATACAGTACACGAGACAATACACATACACATTTTTGAGCTATTACTCACAGGATTTACACTCCAGAACTGAGGGGGTTAACCGTTTCTTTTGCCGCCGCGTGTTTTTCCCGCGTTACGAATTCTTGTCATTTAAATACCGTATATACGTAATATATGCTGCTTTATTGGGATTAGTAAAGAATATAATACATAAAAATCCACAACAGTGCTGGTGTATAGTTCTTTCCTAGTGCGGTGAGACTAACCCGAGGTTTATTCAGTGGCTCCTCCGGGAGTGAGCGCTACATATTATTTTAAGCAGACTGTGTTTTTCAAATTGTTGTAATTTAGATGAAGATCAGAGCACATTTTATGACCAATTCATGCAAAACTCCACGTAATCCCAAAGGGTTCACATACTTTTTCTTGCCACTGTATGTATAATATATATTTATATATATATATGTATATATATACATACGCACATGGGAGTGCTCTCTTCCCGGTTTGCATGTATATATATATATTTTTTAAATTCCGGGGGTGTTTTCTGTCTAAAAACCCAAATCCCCTTTGTTTCCAGTTGATACTTTTCACATTGCTATCAAAATTGTGAATAAATGAATATTCATAGATACATTTCTATATTAAGATATAAAAATTGTGTGCTTCGACCAGTAACATTTTTTAAAATTTTATCTTCACACCACCTGGCACTGTAAAAAAATTTATTTTAAAAAATGGCCTTCTGCCTCTATGTAGAAGATGCAACTTTAAAACATGTGCATTTAACAGCTAATTGATTTTATCAGGTTTATTATAGTCTGTGGTTCCATATCAACAAGAGACTACACTATGTTGTTGCTTCCAACCTGGTAAAGCTACAGTATATTTTGGAGGGTTGTGATTGGTTTATATTTAAAAACAGACTCATTATATTTTGCTCTTCCCCGAGAAATGTAATCTTTTTAGGGACACTGTTTTGTAATGAACAGTTGTGTTCAAAATTATTCAACCCCCAATGCTGTAAAGGGTTTTAGGGAATTTAGTGTACATTTGTAATTGTATTCAGAATGAAATCCTACAAGGACTTTTTAAAGAACCATATGCAACTAAAATGACATCAATTGGTTTTGTAATACAGTAGTAAATGTTTCTTTTGTGAATTCTTCATTGACACAATTATTCAACCCCTTAAAGACTACCACTCTGAAGAACAGAGGTTCATTCAAGTGTTTTCAATCAGGTATTGAAAACACCTGTGGATGTCACGGAGCAGCAATAAAGCATAATAAGCACCAATTAGGCAGCTTTAAAATGACTGTGATACTCAGCTCCTTCTAGACATTTACTGGTGTGGTTACAAACATGGTGAAGTCAAGAGAATGGTCCAGGAAGACCAGAGAAGAGGTGATTACTCTTCACAGGAAGGGCAATGGCTATAAGAAGATTGCAAAGATGTTAAACATACCAAGAGAGACCATAGGAAGCATCATTCGCAAATTCAAGGCAAAGGGCACTGTTGAAACGCTACCTGGTCGTGGCAGAAAGAAGATGCTGACTTCGACTGCTGTGTGCTACCTGAAGCGTAGAGTGGAGAAAAGTCCCCGTGTGACTGCTGAGGAACTGAGAAAAGATTTGTCAGATGTGGGTACTGAAGTTTCAGCTCAGACAATACGGCGCACACTGCGTAATGAAGGCCTCCATGCCAGGAACTCCCAGGCGCACCCCCTTGCTGTCTCCAAAGAATAAGAAGAGTCGACTGCAGTATGCCAAAAGTCATGTGGACAAACCACAGAGGTTTTGGGATAGTGTTCTGCGGACTGATGAAACAAAATTAGAACTGTTTGGGCCCATGGATCAACGCTATGTTTGGAGGAGGAAGAACAAGGCCTATGAAGAAAAGAACACCTTGCCTACTGTGAAGCATGGCGGGGGGTCAATCATGCTTTGGGGCTGTTTTGCTTCTGCAGGTACAGGGAAGCTTCAGCGTGTGCAAGATATCATGAATTCTCTTCAGTACCAGGAGATATTGGATGACAATGTGATGCAGTCCGTCACAAACCTGAGGCTTGGGAGACATTGGACCTTTCAACAGGACAATGATCCCAAGCATACCTCCAAGTCCACTAGAGCATGGTTGCAGATTAAAGGCTGGAACATTTTGGAGTGGCCATCGCAGTCATCTGATTTAAATTCGATTGAGAACCTCTGGTGGGACTTAAAGAAAGCAGTTGCAGTGCGCAAGCCTAAGAATGTGACTGAACTGGAGGCTTTTGCCCATGACGAATGGGCGAACATACCCGTAGATCGCTGCAAGACACTTGTGTCAAGCTATGCTTCACATTTAAAAGCTGTTCTAACTGTAAAAGGATGTTGTACTAAGTACTAAGATTGAATGTCACTTGGGGGTTGAATAAAACTGATAATGATGTGAGCACAGAAAAGACATTTGTGGTTATTTCATTATAAATGTTATGTTATATTTGTCTGACCTACACGTGCCTCTTTGATTTAATTGTAAGCAAGATGACTGAATGATCAAAATCAATGTCAAACTGGCCAAAACACTCAATTTCAGTGGGAGTTGAATAATTTTGAACACAACTGTATAACCCTTTTCTGGCTGCAGTGTGCTATAAATGGAGTATTCTTTCCATATATGTAATAATTTATCAATGCAATGGATGAAATTTAATGTAAGTTTTGCAATACTCGAATACTTTGATTTTTCAACCAATGCGTAGAAATATTTAGAAGGTGTGCAACATGAGTTTGTTGTGCAAAGACAACGGTGTGTGTGTGTGTGTGTGTGTAATAGGGCAGTGGAATGTTGAAGGATAAAGGGGTAGTTACAAAATGTATAGGACTATTACTCTCTGCCTGTTGAGGTGGTTGGGTTTGAGACTGTACAGACTTTTAAGCAATGACTGGATGACTTCCTGCAAAAAACAGAATATTAAGTGTCATGATATTTAATATGTGGGTAAAAGCTTCTTGATCCAAGGAGAAATCTGACGCCATTCTGGGGTCGAGAAGGATTTTTTTCCCAGTATGTTGCATATTTGGCGAGCGCTTCAGACTTGTTTTTTTGCCTTCTATTGGATCAGCAGTAGGTGATGTGTGAAAGGCTGAACCCGATGGACGCATGTGTTGTTTTTTTTTTTTGTATTTTTTGGCCTATGTAAATGAATAAAAAGTTAAACTTGATCTTCGCTGCTGAGCTAATCTTCACCATTCTATGCTCATGTTTAGACGCGATTTAAAGTCCTGTTTTATTGTAGGATCCAGACCCTTTTTTTTTTTTTTTTTTTTTACAGCAAACTCAGGAGTGTGTGCATGATTAGGAGACGTCAGACGCTGCACATGTCTGGCCAACATAACGTCCATTTGTTTTTTATAGCTCCGTCAATAAATACGGCCGACATTGAGCATCACATGACCGCTATCGCGTCTTCCGTGAAAAAATGCGTTCGGACGCATCAACGTACTTTTTGACAGTAGACGTGAAAAATGCGTTCGTCTGACCCTAGCCTAACTCCTAATGAGAAAAAAAAAATCCTAAATGGGAAACTTGTTACTTATATATAAAACACTGAACTTGTTGTCAGCGTGGGACATGAGAAACATAGAAACATAGAAAAATGTCGGCAGATAAGAACCTTTCGGCCCATCTAGTCTGCCCAATTACATGGATACTTTACCTGGATTTATCTTTTGTTTAGGATAGCCTAAAGGTGAGTAATGGCAGCTGTATTGCTTATTTTATATGTGATGAAAGGCAGGGCCGGATTAAGGGTATCATGGGCCTGGTGCTGAGGATTTTCTTGGGCCTTTTTATAGATACGCACCCCTATTATATACCTGCACGTGCGCCTACCCACCCCTATTATATACCTACTCGTGCGCCTACCCACCCCTATTGTATAACTACAAGTGCGCCTACCCACCCCTATTATATACCTACAAGTGCGCCTACCCACCCCTATTGTATACCTACATGTGCGCTTACCTACCCCTATTGTATACCTACAAGTGCGCCTACCTACCCCTATTATATACCTACACGTGCTCCTACCCACCCCTATTATATACCTACTCGTGCGCCTACCCACCCCTATTGTATAACTACAAGTGCGCCTACCTACCCCTATTATATACCTACACGTGCTCCTACCCACCCCTATTATATACCTACTCGTGCGCCTACCCACCCCTATTGTATAACTACAAGTGCGCCTACCCACCCCTATTGTATACCTACAAGTGCGCCTACCCACCCCTATTGTATAACTACACGTGCGCTTACCTACAAGTGCACCTACCTACCCCTATTCTATACCTACACGTGCTCCTACCCACCCCTATTATATACCTACTCGTGCGCCTACCCACCCCTATTGTATAACTACAAGTGCGCCTACCCACCCCTATTGTATACCTACAAGTGCGCCTACCCACCCCTATTGTATACCTACAAGTGCGCCTACCCACCCCTATTGTATACCTACAAGTGCGCCTACCCACCCCTATTGTATACCTACACGTGCGCTTACCTACAAGTGCACCTACCTACCCCTATTATATACCTACACGTGCTCCTACCCACCCCTATTATATACTTACTCGTGCGCCTACCCACCCCTATTGTATAACTACAAGTGCGCCTACCCACCCCTATTGTATACCTACAAGTGCGCCTACGTACACGTGCGCCTACTATACACCTAAACACACACAAACCTAACCACTCCCATTCACCTAAACACGCACACATCCGCTCCCATTCACCTAAACACGCACACATCTGCTCCCATTCACCTAAACACGCAAAAACCTTAATCACCCACAACACAGCCCTTCCCATAAACTTAAAAACACACACACAGCCACTCATATACACCAAAACACACACACATCCACTCATATACACCTAAACACACACACACTCATATACAACTAAACACACGCACACACATCCACTCATATACACCTAAACACGCACACTCATATACACCTAAACACACACACATCCACTCATATACACCTAAACACACACATCCACTCATATACACCTAAACACCACAAACACATAATCATTCCCATAAACACACATTTGCCCCATACACCTAAAGAAACCCACACCTAAATCACTCCCAAAGCACACAACCATTCCCAATCCCATAAATCTAAAAAAAGAACACACATTCACTCCTATGCACATACACAACACAACCTATATTATATATAAACACATTCCCCCCCTCTCCTGCTTACCTTTTCTGCAGGGAGGGGGCTGATCCTTGGTGGTCCAGTGGCAAGGGAAGAAGGGGGGAGTGGGCCAGTGACACTGGACCCCTGGTGGTCAGAGTGGCTGTGCTCCAGCAGCTGGATGCTGACGCTCCTTGACGACACGTCAGCTGAGTGCCGGCACTCTCTGATGTGTCATCGGAGTGCCGGGACAACACTGACAGTCAGTCACAAGTGCTGGAGTCCAGCGTGGACGTGCTTTGCTGTCTGTGCTGGGAGCACAGACAGAAAAGCAGGCCCACAGCCACTCAGACCACCAGGGTTGAACCAGGAGATAAAGGAGCCCAACCATATCGTTCTGCCTAGGGCCTCTAGAGGTGTGTGGAAGGCCTGCCTGCCGGCCAGCTGCTCTTCCTCTAAGTGATCTTGGCTGTGGGCCTATTTTATGGAAGGGGCCTAGAGCGGCCGCTCCATCCGCCCCTATGCTAATCCGGCCCTGATTAAAGGACAAAGTCGCAGCCTTGGAACAATAAAAAAAGTTTTTTTTGTTTTGTTTTGTTACATATTAACCGTATTGATTGGTACCATTGGAAAGGCAAGACTCCTAGGGTGCGCTGCCTTAACTGGAGACATTACCTCTGCATCTCCTGTAATGGGATTCCCCTACTGGGCAGAGGGAATCTTTCTGATGTCATGATCCTCACTCACACGTACGATGACTCCAGCAGTCCGGGACAATTCCAAAGCGTGACCTACAGGATGTCGGCCCTCTGTGACTGAAGCCCCAGATCCAAGCTGGAGCAAAGCGGAGACGTGCATGGAGTGTCCTCCCCACAGGAGTGAAGAGTGAGGATGCTCCATGCACGTCCTTCATAATTAAGTGGTTAAATGCATATACTTACAGTGCCATAAATGTATTGTCTACTTTCAATCTGCATCATGATTCTCTTTAAAACTTTCTAAACCATTGCCAAATAATGACATTTTATTTTCCTTTTCAGTTTAATATCCTGTAATCTTCCTACCAACTCGTTTTCAACCTTTATCATTGGAGACCATGTCCATGGGTCAGCTACTTTGGCTCTCCCAGGTGTTTTTGAAGTAGATTTCCCTTGAGCCACAGCCAACCTAATGAGTGGCTGGGCATCATGGGAGATGTTCCGAAACATCTGGGGTGCCAAAGTTGATGACTCCTTGTGTATACAGATCACCGAAATAAAAATATGGGTATGGAGCTAAAATCTGAAGTTCAATAAAGTCATTTAATGAGATATCTGCTAGATATTGCCATGGTACCATTGAAACACACATGCACAATCTCATTGACAAAAAAAATCCGTATAACTGACTGTTCTTTGGCTTTCCTGCCACCTTCTGGCACTGTAAAATAGTCTTAATCCTCCTTCCCACTCTTTCTCCATACTAAACAATGCAGCAGACATTTATACCTCATGATGGGAACAAGGAAGTGAAGGATCACAGCGGAGTCTGCAGTATCCAACAGGCTACAGAAGAATTAGAATCAACAATTTGTAGATCGAAAATAAGTACAGGTGAAACTCGAAAAATTAGAATATTGTGCAAAAGTTAATTTCAGTAATGCAACTTAAAAGGTGAAACTAATATGAGACTCATTACATGCAAAGCAAGATAGTTCAAGCCGTGATTTCTCATATTTGTGATGATTATGGCTTACAGCTCATGAAAACCCCAAATCCACAATCTCAGAAAATTAGAATATTGTGAAAGGTGCAATATTCTAGGTTCAAAGTGTCCCACTCTAATCAGCTATTTAAGCCATAACACCTCCAAAGGGTTCCTGAGCCTTTAAATGGTCTCTTAGTCTGGTTCAGTAGGAATCACAATCATGGGAAAGACTGCTGACCTGACATTTGTGCAGAAAACCATCATTCACACCTCCATAAGGAGGGAAAGCCTCGCAATTGCAAAAGAAGTTGGATGTTCCCAAAGTGCTGTATCTAAGCACATTAATAGAAAGTTATGTGGAAGGGAAAAGTGTGACAGAAAAAGGTGCACAAGCAGCAGGGATGACCGCAGCCTGGAGAGGATTGTCAGGAAAAGGCCATTCAAAAGTGTTGGACTTTCACAAGGAGTGGACTGAGGCTGGAGTCAGTGCATCAAGAGCCACCACACGGACGGATCCTGGACATGGACTTCAAATGTCGTATTCCTCTTGTCAAGCCGCTCCTGAACAACAAACCATGTCAAAAGAGTCTTACCTGGGCTAAAGAAAAACAAACCTGGTCTGTTGCTCAGTGGCTCCAAAGTCCTCTTTTCTGATGAGAGCAACTTTTGCATCTCATTTGGAAACCAAGGACCCAGAGTATGGAGGAAGAATGGAGAGGCACACGCTGCAAGATGCTTGAAGTCCAGTGTGAAGTTTCCACAGGCTGTGTTGATTTGGGGAGCCATGTCATCTGCTGGTGTTGGTAGCCCAGGGTCAACGCAGCCATCTACCAGGAGACTTTGGAGCACTTCATACTTCCTTCAGCAGACAAGCTTTATGGGGATGCTGACTTCATTTTCCAGCAGGACGTGGCACCTGCCCACACTGCCAAAAGCACCAAAACCTGGTTCAATGAACATGGGATTACTGCGCTTGATTGGCCAGCAAACTCGCCTGACCTGAACCCCATAGAGAATCTATGGGGCATTGCCAAGAGAAAGATGAGAGACATGAGACCGAACAATGCAGAAGAGCTGAAGGCCGCTATTGAAGCATCCTGGTCTTCCATAACACCTCAGCAGTGCCACAGGCTGATAGCTTCCATGCCGCGCCACATTGAGGCAGGAATTGCTGCAAAAGCAGCCCAGACCAAGTACTGCGTACATATGCAGCTTATACTTTTCAGAGGTCCCATATTGTTCTATGTACAAACCTTGTTTGATTGATTGCATGTAATATTCTAATTTTCTGAGATTGTGGATTTAGGGTTTTCATGAGCTGTAACCGTAATCATCACAATTATGACAAATCACGGCTTGAACTGAGTCTCATATATTCGTTTCACCTTTTAAGTTGCGTTACTGAAATAAATGAACTTTGCACGATATTCTAATTTTTCGAGTTTCACCTGTACATGGTGTCACTTGCTAAAAAAAAAGCTTCTTTTACTAGACTGGATTTATTAGGACATAATTTAAAGATCCCCTTTTAATACTCATTTAAGTGATAAAATAAACCCTTAGAAAACTGATGCCTTCATAATGTTTGACCGATGTCAATGTAGGGATACAAAAAGGGGTGAAAAATCACTGTTCTAAACAGTTGTAGAGAATCCAGACTGACATCTAGTGGTGTGTTTATATATCGCAGCCTATGTAACTAATATTCAAAAGTATTCGAAAGGTATGATTTTTTTTTTTTAGCTACATGGAAAACCATCTCTTCCAGTTCAAATAGAAATTTGCTTGAATAAACCAAGAAAAAATCACACGTCTACTGTGTGGAACACTTTAGCCATGTCAGAAGATAATCTGGATTAAATGTACAGTTGTGTTCAAAATTATTCAACCCCCAATGCTGTAAAGGGTTTTAGGGAATTTAGTGTACATTTGTAATTGTATTCAGAATGAAATCCTACAAGGACTTTTTAAAGAACCATCTGCAACTAAAATGACATCAATTGGTTTTGTAATACAGTAGTAAATGTTTCTTTTGTGAATTCTTCATTGACACAATTATTCAACCCCTTAAAGACTACCACTCTGAAGAACAGAGGTTCATTCAAGTGTTTTCAATCAGGTATTGAAAACACCTGTGGATGTCACGGAGCAGCAATAAAGCATAATAAGCACCAATTAGGCAGCTTTAAAATGACTGTGATACTCAGCTCCTTCTAGACATTTACTGGTGTGGTTACAAACATGGTGAAGTCAAGAGAATGGTCCTGGAAGACAAGAGAAGAGGTGATTACTCTTCACATGAAGGGCAATGGCTATAAGAAGATTGCAAAAAAGTTAAACATACCAAGAGAGACCATAGGAAGCATCTTTCGCAAATTCAAGGCAAAGGGCACTGTTGAAACGCTACCTGGTCGTGGCAGAAAGAAGATGCTGACTTCGACTGCTGTGCGCTACCTGAAGCGTAGAGTGGTGAAAAGTCCCCGTGTGACTGCTGAGGAACTGAGAAAAGATTTGTCAGATGTGGGTACTGAAGTTTCAGCTCAGACAATACGGCGCACACTGCGTAATGAAGGCCTCCATGCCAGAACTCCCAGGCGCACCCCCTTGCTGTCTCCAAAGAATAAGAAGAGTCGACTGCAGTATGCCAAAAGTCATGTGGACAAACCACAGAAGTTTTGGGATAGTGTTCTGTGGACTGATGAAACAAAATTAGAACTGTTTGGACCCATGGATCACCGCTATGTTTGGAGGAGGAAGAACAAGGCCTATGAAGAAAAGAACACCTTGCCTACTGTGAAGCATGGCGGGGGGTCAATCATGCTTTGGGGCTGTTTTGCTTCTGCAGGTACAGGGAAGCTTCAGCGTGTGCAAGGTACCATGAATTCTCTTCAGTACCAGGAGATATTGGATGACAATGTGATACAGTCCGTCACAAACCTGAGGCTTGGGAGACGTTGGACCTTTCAACAGGACAATGATCCCAAGCATACCTCCAAGTCCACTAGAGCATGGTTGCAGATTAAAGGCTGGAACATTTTGGAGTGGCCATCGCAGTCACCTGACTTAAATCCGATTGAGAACCTCTCACTTTTCAAACATTCAAGCGTACTGTTTTTTTTTTTTTCCACTCCATTTGTCTGCAGTGCCAGCTTTATCCGGCGGCTGCTCTGCGCTGTGATCTGCAGCTGCTCAGGTTTCTCCGGCGTGTTCAGCGTTAATCCAGATGTTTTTGCGGGTTTCGGTGTGCGTTTGCCTGGTTTTGCAGTGAGTGTTCGGCAGGTTTTCGGCGGCTTTTCCCTGCACTACGACGGCCCTGTGGTGCTTGCTGAATACACCGCAGGGTCGCCGAAATGGGATCGCCGAATCACACTGAATTGAAGAGAACGAAAAGTCACCGAGCGTGCGGTGACTTTTCGATTCTCTTTGAATAACCCTGTATATTTCCATTGATAAAACCATAGCCGAGTGCCGAACCTGGAAACAAATTTTTATCGTGAGTCGAAATGCTATAAAGCCATTGTTTAACGCTCCCGAATGAAAAAAAATGTCTGAGAAGTGGCCAAAAAAAGTTGCCTGTTTCTGGGATCGGCCCAAATTAAAATCGAGGTCCAGGAGAGAAAATGTCAGAAGATTAGATGAATGCAAGATCATCCATTGGTGAAATATCAGCTATGTTCCTAATAGGTCTATTTCTTCACAAAATAAATACAAAACTTTATAAAATGATGTGTGAAAGATAAAATTGTGTTTTTTAGCGATACATATATTCCAGGAGATTTTAAATGTTACTTTACAACTAACCTCACTGAGTTTTCTAAAAAAAATTTATGATGATGTGTTTATGAAACTTCTAATTATTATATATCATTAGTAATGAATTTTGGGTTTATTCTATGTAGCGATATCCTGCAATGGTTTCCCAGCTGGGTGTAAATGACGGCTTTGTAATTTGCTGTTGGCGACAACTGTGTTATGTTATCAAAATGAGTGTTAGTTTGCATTTTATTTCTGCATGTTTACACAATTTGTATAGGAATACAGATTAAGGGCACGGCTTTGATGTATTTTCTTAAAAATGCCACTGACTTTTGAGGTTTTATTTACATATTTCCCAATTACAATCGGTCCATATGAAACCATCAACAAAAAGTACCGTAATTTATTTTTAACAAATGTCTGCCCTCTGCTGGTTGTTCACCAAACTGCAGCTACCATAGTTTTTGGTTGGCTAACTTTTTTTTTTCTTTTTCCAAGCTATACATAGAAACATAGAAAATGTCGACAGAAAAGAACCTTTCGGCCCATCTAGTCTGTCCAATTACATGGATACTTGACCTGGATTTATCTTTTGTTTATGATAGCCTTATGCCTATCCCATGCCTGCTTAAATTCAATTACTGTTTTGGCCTCTACCACTTCTACTGGAAGGCTGTTCCATGTATCCACCACCCTCTCAGTAAAATAATGCTTCCTGATGTTACTTTTAAACCTTTGCCCCTCTAATCTAAGACTATGTCCTCTTGTTTTGCTACTTTGTTTCCTTTTAAATATACTCCCTTCCTCTACCTTGAGGATTCCCTTTACGTATTTAAAGGTTTCTATCATATCTCCTCTGTCTCGTCTTTCCTTTAGTAGTATCGTTATGTTTGATGCTGCTCAACAGCAGGGCTTGTTAGATTTTAATTTCCTGTATAAAATATAGTTTATCTTGAAAAAAAACTGTTTTATAAAATGGGCTGTGAAATCCCCCCCCTTCATTATGTTTCTTTTAATTCTGCATAGACAGTTGTTCCTTCTGTAGAATAAGAGGATGTGACGACTTCCTATTATGTTTAGTGCAGGAAAATGTGCGGAGAAGCGGGGAGATGGGAAAAAGATTTTTTGTAAACCATGTAAGGTAATAAGTGTTTGTTAAACCGTGTGGTTAAACTTTGACGTGGAAGTGTATCTGTATGCTGATTGGCTATAAATTCTTTGAAATCTAATAAAATAGTCTGCCTAAGAAAATATATTTAGACATGACTGACGCTACATTGCTTTGTGGCTGATTTTGGTGTCTCTCGCCATTGCGTGGCGCAGCATCTGTTTTCAATTTTTATATATGAGAAGAAACTTGGAAAAGGTTTATTGAAATTTCATAAATGGTAATTATAATAGGGAATTTGTTTTTGTTTGCTTTAAAATTGAAATTTATCAGGGCTGGACTGGGGCAACGGTTATTGGACGTCGGCGAAAACTGCCGAATTGTGGCAATAACTACGGAGTCGCGCCGAATTTGCATTCTCCTGAACTGGGGAAAAAAAGTCTCCTATTCTCCTTTTATAGGAGCTTAAATCAATAAAAATTGTGTCTAAATTATAAAAAAAAAGTCCATTAAAAAAATAATACAAAATTAAAAAGTCTTTTAAAAATCCGATACAAAAGGATTGTTTAAAAAATTACAAAATAACATGTTTTTACAGGCCCAGGCGATCCCCAGGCTGGGTCTATGTAGCCAGAGATGCAGTGGTCCAAACTTTCAAAGGTCCCCTGTATACCCCTGTGTTTGCAGCTTTGGGAAGGGGGCAATTGCCCCCTGTCTGGGTCCACCAGTGGCCTCTCCAAGCTCCCTGGGCACTGCGTTTCCAAGTGTGCCCCTGCATCTCGTGTTTCAAGTATGCCTTGTTCTACATCTCTGCAATCTATAACCTTATGTGAGTTCCTGAGTTGTCCTCGGTGTCTCTGTGCCCAGTCTCGCCTCCTGTATCCTCTGTGCTTTAGTCTCCTTGTGTACCACGTACCCGCGTCTCTCTGAATCCTCTGTGACCTGTCCGTTGTGTACCTAACCTCGCTTTTCTACTTCCGGTCTCTCTTGTGGTCGGCCCATTACCTACCCTGTCCGACCGTCCCACACAGCCAAGACGCTTGCCTGGTGACCTGTTTTTTATCTGCTAAATATAACCATCCCGGCACCAGTCCATGAAACCACCTCTTGCTGTATTCAGTGGAGCCTGGGAAAAAAGCGTTCTTGGTGTTCTTCTCCAGCTCTAGCGTTGCCCCCATACAAGAGCTCGTGCTGTACCCCTTGGAGTACTAAAGGCTTGATTGGAATTGGGCCAAGGTTTTATTTATTTATTTGCAAAGTATTGTTACCAGGAAGGATACATTGAGATTTCTCTCATTTTCCAGTATGTCCTGGGTTATGAAGGCTTACTATAAAAATGCTTGAATGCCCCTTTTTATAGTTACAAGTTTTTATGATGATCCTTCACTTGAAGTGAGTGACCTAAGCTGCCCATCCCATGACGCTCACATTCTACTTACTGCTTCTAAATACACGGTGTAACTGTAGCGAATGATGCAAGGCATGATGGGCAATTTTTTTCATACTATGCACATCCAGCAATTGGTGCCCCAGCTCATTGAGTTTCTGTGGTCTTCTACGGGGTTGTTATTGCTCCTGGACTGTTCCACGCACCATCATCACCAGTGATTGTCTGTGGCGATACACATCCTGGTTATTATGCAGCTGTTACAAATCTATAAAACTGTAAAATAATTTGCTTTTGGACATTTAAAGGGTTATTCAAAGAGCTCCAAACTTGCCACCAAATTGCAACGAATGGTGAATTTAACTGTACAGCGCAATTTCATGGCAGTTCGTCTATTCAGAGAGCTGGCAATTCGCCAAATATGGTGGAAATTGCTGCAATTTGGTGATCTTCGGCGGCAGTGAAATTGTCCCATAGAGAAGTAATGATTAATCTATTCAGAGAACGCCGAACTGCACAGGCATGTCGGGGAAATGCCCTGATTTTCAGTAGTTCAGTTTGACAGGTTTAAACAGGTGAATCCCAAATGATTCAGTGTAAAAGAATAGTCTAATTTTTTTAAAAAAATTCATCCGTTTATTCTTTTCAATTTCAGCAAAAAGCATTTTTATTTATTTTTTTAGAATTTTTTTGGTATTTTTCTGTTTTTTGGTGACTTTTTTGATTCCAAATTTTTTATAGTGTCTTCCTATTCTGTAAGAGACATTTTTATTTATTCTGTAGAATTTTGGGAGTATTTTATTGGATTTTGAGGCAAAATCTTTTTATTCCCAATTTTTTTTATAGGACCCTCTTTATTATTTCCAAACATTTCCGTGCAATTTTATTGTTTTAAACGCCTTTTAAAGAATAGTTGAGTTCAGTTTTTAAGAAAAATTAAATTTTCTGCTATTCGGCGGGCTGATCCGTTGTCTTCAGGCTGATCGGAGGTCGGCTGTCGGTGTTCAGTGCACTTTGGGGACCCTGCAGTGAAATAGTGAATTCACCACCGGGTCAGCAAACTAGAAATCCCCGAATTGGGCCGACGAAAAAGCACCAAAATTTCCCTGAAATTTCGGTGCTCATTGAATAACCCTTATATTTAGGAGGGATAGCCGAGAACCCCATATGTAACGCCCAAATATCTAGGTACGTGGTTGGACCCAAATCTATCCTTTGGCCCTCACATCGAAAAACTCTCTTCTAAACACTACCCCAAACTAGGTGCCCTGTACAGAAACAAATCCTGCTTGAGCCCCGCGGTAAGAAAGCAAATTGTACAACAAATGCTTATGCCGGCTATTGAATATGGAGATGTAGTATATGCAGCTGCCCCGCAAACGCACTGTTATAAACTTACTACATTGTATAACTCATTCTGCTGTTTTGTGCTACAATGTAACTACATGACTCACTATTGTGACATGTTAAAAGAGCTAAACTGGCAGTCGCTGGTGTCTAGACGCACCTTTCACCTTTCCAACCTGGTGTTTAAGAGCTATCTGGGAAGCTACCACCCTACCTGAATAGACTGCTCCCTACAGCAGTTCCCTCATCCTATAACCTCCGATCCAGGACCAGCACCTTACTTGCAATACCGCAATACAAAAAGAAAGTGGCTCGATCCTCATTTTCCTACAGAGCACCGCAAATATGGAATAACCTCCCAGACGCCATCAAATCTTCCCCTAGTCTAAAGTCACTTATGAGATCTCTATTAATATACCTCAATACAGAATGCACCTGTAAACATGTAACATAATGAATATATACAGAATGTACCTGTAACATAATGACTATATACAGAATGCACCTGTAAACATGTAACCGTGACTATATACAGAATGCACCTGTAAACCTGTAACCTAGTGACTATATACAGAATGCACCTGTAAACATGTAACATAGTGACTATATACAGAATGCACCTGTAAACCCGTAACATAGTGACTATATACAGAATGCACCTGTAAACATGTAACCGTGACTATATACAGAATGCACCTGTAAACCTGTAACCTAGTGACTATATACAGAATGCACCTGTAAACATGTAACATAGTGACTATATACAGAATGCACCTGTAAACCCATAACATAGTGACTATATACAGAATGCACCTGTAAACATGTAACATAGTGACTATATTTACTACATATTTATTTTCTGTGTTAATCTGTATATTTGTGTTTTTGTTTTTAATGTCTTGCATTTGTTACTTTGAATTTTTGCAGTAGGTACAGAAATACAATGCTCTTGAACCCAGGACATACTTGAAAACGAGAGAAATCTCAATGTATCCTTCCTGGTAAAATCCTTTATAAATTAAATAAATATACCATTTTTTTTCTTCACTAAAAACCTTAGTTACATTATCTGCAACGTTCCTAATGTAAACTTTTATAATGTTATTGATTGAGGCAACATGCGCCTGACTCATGCACAACAAACGAGCAGTTGCTTCTATTAAATGAATAATTTAACAGCCCTCTTAACACCGCAAAGAAATAATAAGAATGACTGTGTTACCTCTGTCATGCAGCATCCAAGGGTTTATCAAGTGTGACAGAAATGTTTCTACTTTCTTCATAATTTACGGAGTGGGATTTAATCCTCTCAAGTCTTAATGTTAGCCAATTAAATTTATACAGCAAGCCAAGATGTGCAGCCATTGAATGCTTGGAAATATTATACATTTCTAACCTTTTGTAATAATCGGCAAAGCAGTTTTAGAAAATAAAATCCCAGCAGAATGTGAAACTAATATACAGTTATGGGCAGAGTACCTGGAAATGGATATTAATACCTTGCATATGTACTGTACATAAATATTCCACAATTCTAACCGCTTAAATCTTAAAAATGTAAAATGGTGAGTAATTTCTGTCCTCTCCCTGGCTATTGTAAAGCAACAATAAAAGGGGTTATTCACTAAGCTGTGAATTTGTCTCCAAATTGAACCGAATGGCGAATTTCATCGTACGGTGCAATTTCGGGGCATCTCCTCTATTCACTGTCAATTTGCCAAATACCGGCAAATTGATAGCGAAATACAGTGCAATTCGGCGACATCAAAATTATCCCATAGTGATAATAAATAGGCGAAAATAAATAGGCGTATCCCATAGGTTTCAATGTAACAAAATTAAAAACCTAACCGTTTAATGTTTTCATTTTCAGCAAAAAGTCTTTATTTATTTTTTAGAACACCTTTTGTTTTTTCTTGGCGAAATTTTTGTTTTCCAACTTTTATTTTTTTTTTAATTCTGTAACAGAACTTTTTTTTTTTAATTTTTTTTTTAAAAGGACCTTTTTATTATTCAGATACATTTTAAGCCATTTTTATCGGTTTAAACAAAACTTCCCTTTTTTTGTTTCTGCAGTTCGGCGGTATTCGGCGCTCTTTGGCAACTCAATCTTCAGTGCACTATGGTGACCATGCAGTTAATAGTGAATACACCGCAGGGTCGGCAAAATGGAATTACCGAAGTGCAAAGGAATGAAATTTCGCTGCTTTGTTAATAACCCCTAAAGTTTTTTACAGTTTTTAAATTTTTTTTTTTTTTACAATGAGAGTACGGACGCCTCCTTCTAGCCTCAATGCATTAACGCAGGAATAAAAGCATTGAGGTCTAAATGAGAATTTTAGATTAACTTCAGGTTTCATGGGATAAATGTCAATGGGCACTATTACACTGTTCGCGCACAATTTTGCACGTGTGCAAAAACGCATTAATGCGAAGGGGAAAAACCCTTTGCGCTGAATGTCGTATTACGACGTTCGCGCAAAAGATGCGCGTTAACGTCTAACGCGAGTGACCCTGCGCGAGCACAAGTTCGTGCGCACATCCCATACTTAACATTGTGAGCGCAAATGTGTTCATGCGCTGGTACGCGGCTGGCAATACAATCAATGCGCAAATTTTTACGAACAACGTTTACGCACATAATTTTAACGTCTTTGAAAAGCTGACGTTAACGGCAAATCGGAACGTCCTGGCCGAACCCAAATACACCAGACATAAAAAAAATACAGCAAAGTATAGTCACACATTCTACACATACCCAAACAATAAAATTGAGAAGTTGTGCGTTTTTTTATTATTGCTGCAGCATATATACGCAGATTGATTTTGACAGGTGCAAAAACTGAACGGGAGACAGTCTGCCCACCGATTTCTGCGCACAGCGTTAATGCGCCTGCGTTTTCGCATGTATTTTTTTTTTTACACGTGATATTTTCGGACAGATGAAAAGATGCACTCAGATTTTAATACCAGCGTTAATTTACGTGCGTTAATGTTGCGCGCAAAAAAATTGCGCTGCGCGAGCTTTTTTGCGCAAGGAATGTAATAGAGCCCAATGTTTTTTAAAGCAATGGGGTTGAGATCTGCATACTTTCTATAGAATATGAACCATATTCAATTATGAATTCTAGGGCGGGCACGCAAACTTTATACAAAATTTATAATGTAAGTTCTAATTAATTAACACATTCACTGCCAATTTTGGGCAAGCTCCGGGTCATCTCGTATGCATCACTCAATCACAACACCCCCCCCCAGCACACTACAGACTATACACACAGTGCCAAAAGAAATCCAGCATTGTAACTTCATCTACATACATCAAATGTCACAATTTTCACGAATACGTAAAATCACAAAAAGGAAGAGCTATGGCAAAAATGCATGTATGACGAATTGTGAAAACGCAAAGCTATACACAATCACATTGCATGAAAAAAGGACTAGATAAATCAGCGTATTTCTTTGCACATTAGCACATGCAAGCACATTATTATTATTATACAGGATTTATATAGCACCAACAGTGTGTGCAGCGCTTTACAATATAACATGACACATCCGGCGTGTCATAGCGAAACGTATGTGTCTCAGCTGCTCCTGCTCGCGTACTTTCAGATCAGACCAGCGTTTCCGGAGCTGGTCCTTCGTCCTGTCCTTCCCGAACAACTCCAAAATGGTGGTGCGTAGCTTGTCAAGGATACGATCTTTTCTAGCGTTCTTCTTCCTGCCATAAGGGCCCTTACAGCAATCGTAATCTCGTCTATCAAAGATCTGGACCAGCTCGAGCATCTCCTCAAACGCCATATTGCTGGCCCGCTTCTTTCTGGGTGGTGGTGGTTCATTAAGAGACGATGCGGAGGTGTCAGAATGGCACTCGTCGTCTCTTGCAGCCATGGTGAATAATAATAACAATATTTTTTCCAAAAAAAAGTTGTCAAAAAACGGCTCAATAAAGTTACGACATCCGCGCGCGCGCGCGCACGCACGACCCGCGGACGAATCGGATCCGACCCAATTATGAAAATTCTTATCGGATCATTGGAAACGAAAAAAAAAATTAATACGCATTTACAAATACAAAATTTACAGAATCCGCGATATAACCGATAATAGTTAAATATACGATGTCCAGAATTACCGAAATGGAACCGAAATCCCGAATGGAACCGAAATCATGGATCGAGGGAACATAAATTTCGATTTGACACATTTCAAGTCCATTAGAAAATTCCGAAAAATTTTCGATTCGGCTCGGAAAACTTTTCGGATTCGACTTCTTCGGATCTAAAAAATTTCGGCATTTCGGCCGCATCCGAAGACCCGAATCGGGAAATTTCGTGAAATTTCCGAAATTCCGAAACCCGAAACGCACATCCCTAGTATATTTGGCGAATTCACTACAACAACCGCTCAAATTTAGGTCTCTGATAAAAAGAAATAACACTTCTAGCAGCCCAACGCCTATCTCATTTATTATAAAATTACAAAAATATTTTGAACAAAAACAACATAGCAAAACTAAAGTTGTATACATTTGTTAAAGAAGTAAATTAAAAATAGTTTTAATTCTTAATTTCATATATACACTTTTTGCACTGAAATATTTAAAAGATAAGTTTTAAATATTGGCAGAGAAAGAGAAACAGAATTTTACCCATTACTTTATTTATGAAGGATTTTACCAGGAAGGATACATTGAGATTTCTCTCGTTTTCAAGAACATTGAATTGTTACAGAAATACAAAGAAATAAAATGCAAGATATTAAAAAACCCCAAACAAAAAAAAACAGAAATGTACAGATTAACAGAAAATAAATATATTCACTATCAGGGTAGTTCAAAGAGAATCTAAAAGTCACCGCATGTTCGATGATCTTTCCGTTCTCTTCGGTATGATTTGACGATCCCATTACGGCGACCCTGCAGTGTATTCAGCAAGCACCACAGGGTCTCCGAATTGCAGGGAAAAGTCACCGCAAACCCGCCGACAACTCACCGTAAAACCTGGCGAAGACGCACCGAAAACCCGCAAAAACATCTGGATTAACCCTGCCGGAAACGCCGGAAAAACCCGAGAAGGAGCCGATCAGACGCAGCGCAGCCGCCGGAAAAAGCCGACACCACAGACAAATGGAGTGAATAAATAAAAAAAAACGGTTCGCTTGAATGTTTGAAAAGTGAAACGCTGTTTGCAAAGAAACTACTGAGCGAAAATATCTGAAATTTACATACGATCCAATGAATGATAATAAAGAGGGCTGTTACAGAGCAAATAAGTAAAGTTAAAAAAAATCCAGAAAAAATGCTTAAAATATCCTAAAAAATCTATAACTAGACTCTTTACTGCAGAATATTCAACGGTTTATTAGATATTGTATTAAAACGAGAATATTTTTAACATTGAAGACTATGGGATACACCTGAATAAACCTGCCGAATTAAACTGCCGAATGACAGGGCATTTCGGTAACTTTTGACTGCTGGTTTCTGGTCTCTGAATAGCCGAAGCATTGCTTCTCTATGGGGATTTCACTGCCCTCGAACAGGCACTGTATGTGCAGGCAATTCGCCAACATTTGGCGAATTGCCTGCTCTCTGAATAGCCGACTGGCCAGGAAAGGTAACTGTACGATGAATTCCAGCGTTCGGTTACCTTTCTCCAGCAATTCGGATCTCTTTGAATAACCCTGTATGTTACATGTTTACAGGTGCATGAGGAGAAGATGTATAAAACCTATCAAAGACTGTGCTTGTGGGTATTTCCAAGGGTACTGATGGCATTTTAGTATACAACCTCCTTAAAAATTCCAAGATCACCAAGTAAAAAGCATACTGCTAACATACAGTAGGCGCTGTGAGACCTAACATTTGGTCTACTTTGCTTAACAACAATAGCCGAGAGAATCAAAATGCCAATAAGCGCTTATTTAAATCTCCTGAAATAACAAAATTGTTGACTAGTGGACAAAAAACCTGCCAATTTCTACAATCAGGATGAATTGCATCAAGCCCTTTGTTTTTGTAATGGAAGCTATATCGCTTCCCCAAGAGTAGCGGAGTTAGGATCCTTAAGGGCAACAATACTTTCTAGATAAAAACAGAAACTACACAAAATACAGGTATAATTCAAGAACCAAGAGACTCAAAGGACTAGCTGAAGTGCCTCTAGGCTCTGAGGGTTTCGTGACCGACAGAAAGCCTAGGACACACTCAGAAACCTAATATGATGAACGACAGTTCGTGAAGTATGCAAGGTGCAGGGCAGTCAGGAATGCAGAAACCAAACGGCGAGTGATCAACCCAGCAACCAGCATGGGGGTTAAATCCCTAAACCATGCAGACAGACAAATACACACAAAAGAGATTGAGAATAGTCAAAGCCAAGCCGGGTCAAATACAGGAGCAGGAATCTCATACAAGCAGGGTCATCACCAGGGAATTCAATCAGATACAGGACGTAGTGGTGCGTGAACTAAACTCCACAACAGGGTGATGAGGCAAGGCCTTGAGTCCTGTTTTAAAGCCTGCGGCTCCTTGTAATCACACCTGACCCCGCCCCCTCAGATGCCGATCTGCCAGCAGAAAGTGCTGGAACCCGGCCAGCCAGTGGTCCCCCTTCTTGCCCAGACCCCCCCATGGGGCACAGCGGGGGCTGAGGATGTAACAGTTTTTACACCATTCCTTCTCTTCAGGTCGAGGACTCCCAAACACAGAAGTCCCCTGAAGCTGTTTAAGGCAATTTCCGCTCCTACGCAACTTGCGTCATATAGGAGCACAAATTGAACAGTGCAACAGGACTTGCACACTTTACATATGCTAGTTCCGTAGCGCCTGTGCAGAGCGGTGGATTGGAGCTGCACGCATGTGCAGATCCGATCTATCAGCTGCCTCTGAGACTGATTGCTACAGCGACTGATCTCAGAGATTGACATCGGCACATCACTAGTTACCAACCTGGTGACCGGCTGACGGGGAAATTCTAAAATCCTGATTACTGATGACGCTAGGTGAGGTGGAAAGTGGGGAGAAGTGGGGACTCGCCTCACATCCTGACTAATAAGCTAAAGTGGTCAGGATGCGTAGAGTGACCCTTTAATTTCTCTCTAGTGCTGCTCCAATTTACTAATCCATTTCTCAGCAATAGGCAGCCACCTCGAAGCCATTCTCAGGGTTATTCAGAGAAAGGTGAAACTCTGGAGAACTTTTAGAGAAGTGAAAATTCTAGGTCAAAATTGCCAAATCAGAAGAATTCTCACGTTTATCTCACGGTCCAAATGTTCTCCAGAGTTTCACCTTTCTCTGAATAAACCTGTATGTCTTTACAAAAAAGGTAGAAATGGATGTGGCGCTTCCCAGTGTGATGAAGGATGGTTGTGAAATCACAAAGTTTTTACTTAGCTTGAATAACTGTGTGTGTCCTTAACAGGAATCCGTAAACCTCGATAAAAGTTATGACAAACATAGCGTAATACAGTTAATACTATACAAATACTACAAAACAGGTGGACTATGAAACTCACACTTTACAGAGCCTAGCCTGGCTCTAGTGTATCATCCCATCACTTATGGGTTGTATTTCATGCGGCCCACCCTTTAGCCTCAATCAATCTTTCTATCTTCAGATAACCTCAAAAGTGGAGAAGAGAGCATCATAGCGCATAACATTAAAAATCATTAATTTTATGCAGACTAGATCCACTCACGTTTTCCTGAGCCTATCAGGGCTCTCTTCAATACATCGTGGAGTATGTTCAATGGGCACAACTCCTGCAAAAGCCTCGTATATTGATGAAGAAAAATACTTTGGAATAACGATAAAATACTTGACAATAACGATAAAAATCTGAATTTATTTCCAAATGGGCCAATTGCCCATAATAGCAAAACAAGTAGTTAAAAACAAATGAAAAAAGAACAAAAACTGAACGTGTTTCGCCTGGGTAGTGTGCACCCCACGGCTTCCTCAGCAGTTAACTACTTGCTTTGCTATTATGGGCAATTGGCCCATTTGGAAATAAATTCCAATTTTTATCGTTATTCTGTAGTAATTTATCGTTATTCCAAAGTATTTTTCTTCACCAATATACAAGGCTTTTGCAGGAGTTGTGCCCATTGAACATACTCCTGGGTGTATTCAAGAGAGCCCTGATAGGCTCAGGAAAACGTGAGTGGATCTAATCTGCATATAATTTAATGATTTTTAATGTTATGCGCTATGATGCTCTCTTCTCCACTTTTGAGGTTATCTGAAGATAGAAAGATCGACTGAGGCTAATGGGTGGGGTGGGTATTACGCTATGTTTGTCATATCTTTTATCAAGGTTTACTGATTCCTGTTAAGTAAAAACTTTGGTTTCAAAACCAACATTCATCACACTGGGAAGCACCACACCCCTTTCTACCTTTTTGTTTTTGCATTCTTCTATTTGGTGTCGATATTCGAGGATGACACGTGTGGGTGTATTGGCGATCGTGTAAATTATTTTGATTTTCCCCTCCTCTCCAGACCACCACTCCATATATTGTGCCTTTACCCGATCCTTTTCTATCTGTACGTCTTTACGCTGAGATTTTGAGAACATTTTAATACCACTTGATGCTTTTATTTGCTTTTGCAACTGACTGGCATCCACTGCTGTTTGTGAATCCTGGATGTGTGTGGGGCTGAATGAGTCAGGAATACGTATCTGGTTGGCTGAGTGAGATTGTAGAGAATATGTTGTTGGGTGAGTGAAATGGTAGAGAGTGAGTGGTTGAGATGGTAGAGAGTGAGTGGTTGAGTGAGATGGTAGAGAGTGAGTGGTTGAGTGAAATTGTCACGTTCGCTGTATCGCTCACCCTCGACAACCGTGGTGTGGATCCTTTTGGACAATCCTCTAAACCCTCCGATCCTTGAGTGGTCGGGACTCCCAGCCAGGGAGAACAGACACACCAGAAACCGAGTACAACCTTGGTATATTAGCAGCAGGTCTCAGAACAGAACATGCACTCAGGCAGCAAGGGTTAATCTTAATAGCAGCTAAGGAGTAACCTGGATCAGGCTTATGCAAGTTGTTCATACACAAGGATTCAGAAATGGCATGGTCAGGTAAACAATCCGAGTTGGCAACAGACAGGGTCCTCATACAATCATATAAATTATGCAATCATACAATCATATGATTAGCATTATGCAGGGTCAGTATACACTCTGAGTCTGTTCTGGGTAAAGCATACATACAAGCTTGGTCAGAGAGAGAGTAGTCGAGAAGGCCATTCGAGTCAGCAGCAATCCGGTTCCTCATACAGTCCAAGTCAGCATCGTAGCAATCAAACAATGAATCAGTGACTCGAGTAAACGGTACACCAGCGATGCAGGAAACAAACTCAACATCAAGGCGACAAGTCAATTCGCGCGCCCTGTCTATAAAGGCCGGCGGCTCCATGTCATCATGCCACGCCCCGCCCCCTCATTAGGCGAATGAACACCAGGATCAGCATGGACACTGGGCAACCGGCCAGTCAGCGATGCCGGTGGGTGCCTGACCCCCTCCTGAGTCCCCCCAGGTGCCGAGGGTGTGACAGAAATGGTAGTCAGCATGTGCTGACCGATTGGGATAAGAGTGAGCATATGGTTGATTGAATGAAGTGGAGATAAGAGTCTGGTTCGGTGAGATGGAGGTGACGATGTGCGACCGATGGTAATAGCAGAGAGTGTGTGCGTGTGTGTGCAGTTCTGTCCCCTCCAACTCATCTGTAACATGACTAGTTTAACTGTGCATGGACCACTCGGGTGATAACGTGCCGTACTGATATGGGACATGTCACTTATGTTCTAGTTTGACCTTTTAATTGCTGTCATTATAGTAGGCGTGTAATTTAGAATTGTTTAGATACGTTTCTTGATAATGAGTATAATATTTTTTTTGGGGGGGGGTGGACTTTGACAACCTGGTGTCCTTCCTTAAAATCTAAATTGGGATTCTTGAATAAAGTGAGAAGGTCTATACCAGATAAGGTGAATTGTGGATAACCCATGTGACGGTGTGTGGGAGCCACTGTGCATTCATGTGTTTGACTGGCTAAGTATCTAAGTGTGATCACCCAGTTTCTAGTACAGGGGTTAATTGGCTTTCTTAAATGTAATTCTGGGTTATTGTTATCCTGAAGGCCACCATGTTTTAAATGGAGACTATTGTCCCACCTAAATCCATAAAATTGTCACCAGGGACAGATTTAACGGTCTCCAATTGAAGGAGAAGTATTTGTTGCCATGTCCCTATTTAAGGGCAATAAAAACCTTTTCAAGTTAGAGGACAAAGAGAGATTTAAGGAAGGACGTCCCTGGGACGATCCTCTATGTATGGTCTTTTCCATATGGATAACAAGGTGGTCAGCAGCTGAATTTCTAGTCACAGGTGACAGTTACAGGGTTACAGCCCTGTTCTTCCATTATGAAACGGCCAAGCTGATTACATCTATCCCTTTTCCACCAAACCTCCCCCTCTATTGGCCCTCTAATTGGTATGCACACCCCCTGTATTTCAGACTTTGCATTGGCACATTGTCCTATTTACACATCACTAAGCATCGTTCTAAAATACACTGTTTCACCTCCCACGTACATGCTCTGTATTCTGTTTACATGCCTTTTTACAGCTCTTAGAAACAACTTCATGTGTCCAATAAAAGCACCAGAGTGCAAAATATACATATTTATATATTTTTCTTCCTTTTGAGGATTCTACACTCAAAGTTTCCTTTTTTATAGAGCAAACAAAGGAAATAAAACGGTGTATTCAGTAAATGTTTAAAGGTGAATATTCGAGATTTGCTGATTATTCAGTGGAAATTGCTGGTCATCTTTTCAGTTCTAGTCGCTACTTAAAGTTCCGAACAAAGCAACAACTATGGACATTTAAAAGAAAATTTTGTGTGTCTTTTTTAACTTTTTCCATATATATATTTTATACCAATTTAACTCTCTGGTACATAAATAAATCAATAAAAAAAATTTGTCTTTTCATTAACATCCTGGATCTGTTTTTTATTTTACCTTTTATTCCAGGGCAGACCAATTTTTTATTTTATTTTATGAGGATAATCCTTTAGATACCTAAATGATACACAGGTTTCTTTTGGTGCAACCTCTGAGTGCACTAAAGTCATGTTCGTGGTCCATGTTTGGGACTCTGTGTCGCACTGTATAAAAGAAAATATTGCAAGATTCCAGAATGCCTATGCAATTCCGACAAGAACGTATGGACTTGCTAATGATTTGCTAGATCTTTACATTGACCAGCCACAACCTTAAAATCGCTGAGAAGTGAAGTTCATAACATTGATTATATGGTTACAGTTGCACCTCTCAAGGGGTCGGATATATTAGGCAGCGAGTGAACAATTACATCTTGAATTGCATGTGTAGGAAGCAGGAAAAATGGGCAAGCGGAAAGATCAGGGTCGATGTGACCTGGGCCAAACAGTGATGGTAGACAACTGTGTAACAGCATCTCCAAAATGACATGTCTAGAGGGGTGTTCCTGGTATGCAGTCGTCAGTAACTAACATAAGTGGTGCAAGAAGGACAGCTGGTGAACCAGTGTCAGAGTACACAAAATAGGTGGTAATGCCAAATCTATATAGATTAGTTTATTCTTGCAGAGGCCATTTACACATCACAGCAATTCAAAGAACTGCATCACAGAGCTCATGAGCTACATTCTACATATGCAGCATGGAACTCTGGGTAAGCCATACAAATGACATCTGCAATTTCCCATTTTTTTGCATCTTGGGTCTTGTCGAAGATATATTCAAATAAGAAACTTATACGAGATATCAATCGTCTATATTTCCTAGAAATTCTCCTAAATTCTTTTAATTGTATGTGTTTTGCTTTAAAAAATATCACAACCGGATAAAAACATATATATATTTATTACGTATACAAATTTTTTTTTCAAATCTCATATCATAAACAAAGATTTATAAACAACAACAACATCCATCCATCAGCACATAGATTACTAGCTTCCCAATATATGTATCTCCTGTTAGTAACTGCATATATGATTAATATCATATACTTTATCAGTTAGTAACTATACACAGATGGTTAATAAACATTTCTGCTTAACGAAAACAATTAACCTGCATTTCCCAGCAAACCAATGTTTAACAAGCTAGATCTTGTAGAGATATATGTATCTCTATGCTACGTGGATCAACAAAAGATGAGCTATCACTTATTCTATTTCTAGAATAAGTAATAAAAACTTATTTAGTGAATCCTCCCCTAATATCGAGAATTAAACTTCTAATCTTCTGCTTTTTATATTGTAGTTATATAATTCCTTGCTTATTAATTTCAATCACAGTAACTTCCAAATTCAATATATATTTATGTATATACTATTGCAACAAATACTTTAGGATAAAATCCTTATATCCTTCTGCAGATTTAGAAATATTTTTAAGACTCTGGATTTAGCAGTACTTGAGATAAATCTCAATCTATTTCATTGCAAAGTACACACTTATTTATATATATATATATATATATATATATATTTCTTACATTAATCCCTTTAATTTTGCTTTCTCATACATTTCCTGTCCAATCTGGATTCAATGTTTCTGTAGTTACAGCAGCAATATTCTTTGGATATAATGTATTGTTTTGGAATATGTGAAAATTATCAATGTTAGATAATCAATGCATAAGAGTTAGAATTGTGCATTCCCATGAGGGAAAATTTAGGTGTGGTCCTAATTGAGATGTAATATCCTGAATGCATTGTGTGTCTTGTCCTGGAATGATCTGAATGCCTGCCACGAACAGTACATATCCAGTTATAGTAAATTCAACGTCATTGAAAATCTACCCCTTCATTTAAATATTTTTCTCTATAGATCCCTTATATTTATTCTTAAAATATAATATTTACTATGCTTCTAGATGGTAGTGTTGCTCTTCAAATATAATTTCACAAATTAATTTTTAATCCCTTATTTTAGGTCAGAGGTCAATCCACTATCTTATTTTGAACAAATAACTACTATGGTTATTCCAGACAGTGCGTCTCGTGTTGTCAAATTTAATTTAATATCTCGTTATTTTGCTCATTTCAAAGATTTTAAAGTACTTCTTTATCAGCTAGATTCCTTTGCAATTAGATCAACAACTTACTTCTATATTTAAATAGTTCTACTATTACACAGTTATACTCTACAAATATTTTGAGCATCTATTATTTACTGTCAATATATAGAATGTATTGATTATAAAAATATATTTTGTGAATATATTTATACACTTGCATAGATATTTTAAATATTTTCTTTTTGGGTATGGAAACATATCTTTAATTCAAAGACTTGTTAAAACAAACCAATAAATTTAAAAATGACATGTCTTAGCATATATCATATAAAGACATTTTATCGTCTATAACATCATGTCTGGCACCTATAGAAACACCCATAACTCTTCTAGTCCTTACCATGAACTTTTTAAAAAAAATCTTTGAGTCCATTTCTAAACCTAGGATAAAAATTGAAAAAGAAAAGACTTTACATTAAAACAAGATGGCTACAGGCATCCATTTTAATTTTCCATTATAATATACCTGACAGTCTGTTTTCACACAGAACCCTCTAATCAATGCCATGTCATACTAGAGAGCTTATTTAGCAGAGATCAGGTTTTTGTCATCCAGTATGGCGTGGCATTGATGGGTTCTGAGTGAAAACAGACCCAGGATGCAAAAAAAATGGAAAATTACAGACGTCATTTGCATGTCTTACCCAGAGTTCTGTGTAGGAATGTGCACGTTTTTTTTTTTCATTTCGGCACGTTCGGTTTTTCAAAAATTTAGTTTTGGATCGTTTCGGATCTTTTCGTTTCGGCTCTGTGTTTTGTATCGATGTTCGGGTTTTTTTGTTTCACCATCGGCGACTGTCCATGGTTCTGATTAGGGATGAGCCGAACACCCCCCCGAGTTCGGTTCGGACCCGAACCCAAACTTTCCAAATGTTCGGATCCGAACCCGAACCCGAACTCGAACTCAATACTAGTCAATGGGGCTGAAAATTCGGTTTTTAGAGTGCCCTCCAAGAGGGCATATATGCTAGATATTTGCCATAAAAGGTGTATGGGAGTCCGGGTAGTGCCCTGGGGGACAGGAAACATGGACAAAAAGTAAAAAAAAAAAAGTTTTTAAAGGGACAGTGAGTTTTCCATGAAATAAGGGTTAAAAATAAAAACGAAAAATTCCTTCAAATATCGTGCCTAGGAGGTCCCCATAACCTGCCCATGAAGTGGCGGATTTCTAGGAAGTATAGAAATATGTAAAAACCAAAAAATGACATTTCAAATGACGGTAAATGCTTTTCCTTTAATCTATCCATAAACAACTGCTTGGGGCGGCAGTCTGTATGAAAAGAGGAGACATTTTCACACACGCAGAAAAAGTTTAGTAATTTTTTGGTGGTGAAAAGCAGGAGAATGACTGGAGGATGGAAAATTCTAGACCAAATAGCTGATTTGGAAAGTGAGATAAATGGGAGAATTTTTCTGGTTTGGCTATTTTGACCTAGAATTTTCTCTTCAGTCATTGTCCTGTCAGGGTTATTCAGAGAGCGGTGAAGAGCAGGAGAATGACTGGAGAATGGAAAATTCTAGGTCAAAATAGCCAAACCAGAAAAATTCTCCCATTTAGGCTAGGGTCAGACTAGCGAATTTTTAACGTGCGTTTAGGCGCACTTAATCACGGCTGCTCTAGCAGCAAATGACGGCCAATATACAAAGTACGGTCGCACGAAAGTCCGGCTGCGCAATGCAAGTGGAAAATGAACGCATTTTTTCGAGACCGCAGAACCGCTAGAACGGACGTACAGAGTGCGCTGCGTCCACTAGCGGCGTGTGTGCGTGATTTGGAGACGTCAGACCCTGCTCTTGTCCAGCCAACATAACGTCCAGACACCCAAAGTCTCCTGGTTTGGATCCGCAAAAAAATCACGCACAAAAATACGCATCGTATGCCCGTTTTCGCGCATTCCGTGAAAAAATACGGCAATGCGTTCGGACGCACTTTTTGACGGTCGCTGTGAAAAATGCGTTTGTCTGACCCTAGCCTTATCTCCCTTTCCAAATCGGCTATTTGGTCCAGATTGTTCTCTCTTCCTGCCATTCTCCTGGTTTTCACCTTTCTCTGAACAACCCTGAGAGAGAGGTGAAAGCCAGGAGAACTGGCAGGAGAAGAGAACAATCTAGACCAAATAGCCAATTTGGAAAGTGAGTTAAATGGGAGAATTTTTCTGGTTTGGCTATTTTGACCTAGAATTTTCACTTCTCCAGTTATTCTCCTGCTTTTCACCGCTCTCTGAATAACTCTGTGAATGTTTAATCCCGAGGTGAAAAATAACATTGCTTTAGATGTTAAAAGCGGGCAATGAGGAAATTTTGTATTTTTTCACACAGCAGTTAAATGCAGCATATTAGGAAGTTTTAGGAGGGAAATTAACACTTCTCAAATCTCAATCAGAATCAGACACTACCCCACCCCCTCAGTACCTCAGTATAGTCTACAATGTATCAAATTGATTAGAACAGACTAAAAACACCTGGTGTTTATGCCCGTTTGTGAACAGAGGTCATTTAGAGTTGAGAATCTTTGCACGTACACATTAGTTTTTAATTCAATATCTAATAAACCGTTGCTTATAATATTCTGCAGTAAAGAGTCTCTTTATTTCTAGATTTTTTTTGTATATTTTTTTTAAGCATTTTCTATACTTTTTTCAAAATTTCTTTTTTTTTTCGAACTCGAACCGAACACACCCAAAAAGTTCGAAGTTCGCGAACTTTTGAACTACCAAAGTTCGGGCCGAACTCCGAACCGTCCGAATCGAACAGCTCATCCCTAGTTCTGATCGGAGTCAGAACCATGGACAGTCGCCGATAGAGAAACACATATTCTCAATCTATTCATATCAGCACCATGGATAACGACAGGCTTGTTACTATCCATGGTACTGATACTGACAAAATGTATTGCATCAAAATTCATTGCCGAACAGAACACTTACGGATGGACTGTGAAAAGATAATCCAGCTGTTTTCTGCAAAGAAAAAAACAGACCTCGTTATACATTTAAAATAAGTTGGGAAGAACCCGAAATATTAACCCAAAAATTGCAAAAATAATCCGAACAAATAAATAAATGCAGACACTTCTTGCTGTAAGTGAAAAAAATAAATGCTTTAAAGATATATTTAATAAAAACGGGAATTTTGCAATGAACAAGTGAAAAAGTGACGGACGATACGACATCTACAACGGAACCGAAACTGACTCGAAACGATACGAAAATACGCCGTCCAACATGGAACCGAAATTGCGAATAGAACGAAAATGACTTGCGATTTTACAAATTTCATGTCCATACGAAATAACGAAATTTTTTCGTTTCGTATCGGGAAATATTTCGGATGGTGTGTTTTTCATTGCCAGACTGGTTCGGAACATCGGACGAATCCGAAGCACCGAATCGGCCCGTTTCGTGAGAGAAACGAATCGGTACAAAATGAAACGCACATCCCTAGTTCTGTGCTGCATATGGAGAATGTATCATATGAGCTCTGTGATGCAGTACTTTGAATTGCTGTGATGTGCAAATGGCCTCTGCAATAATAAATGTTATAATTTGCCGTGTGGAGGCTTTTAATCTCATATTTTTGCCCTCCACCACAACTTTAAATAAGTGTGTGTGTAATATAAATATATAATTTCCTTGGGTATTACTACCGTAGATACTTGAGTATAGCGCAACCCGAATATAACGCGATGCATAGAGATTTATTATGGAAATGAGAGAATACTCAAGACTCGAATATAACGCGAGGAACAAAATTTTACTGTACAAGTAAACCATTAAGATTCTTCTAGGTTCTCTTAACACAGTCAGGCTCCCCCTCAGGCCAGGGTGTTCTGCTCTAGAATGATTGCCGTTGTTACGAAGTATGAAGCCGCCGGCCACCCGTCTTCTTTACTAGCGATTAGATGGCCGGCGGAGGCGAGCGAGGTGAAAGATTAGCTTAAAGCGAGCTTGCACTCTGGCCGTGATGGATCCCACCTCTTCCAAATCTGGGAGTTCCTGAAGTGTTTTCAAGCATCAGGGAGCCCACATTCACTTGAGCGAGACTACCGGAACTTCCGGGAGACTTGGGATTTTTTTTTTTACACGCGATGCATATAACACGACCCCTCCTATTTTAAGGTAAATTTTTGTCACCAAAATCTAGCGGTATACTCGAGTATCTACAGTACATATTTGTGCACCCTGTGCTTTCCATTCCCTTATTGTACACAGGCCATGAAGGGATCCTGTATATGATTGACTATACCGAGTTGTCTAGTTGTCTATTCTATTGTGCGGTGTCTGGCGTGTGGTGTTTATTTTGGCTTTATAGTTAATAAAGTAATGTATTCTTGTAGAATTCTCTGCATGTAACTTTGTTACATATCTGTTATATTATAATATACACAAGCAGAATCGGAAGCAGCACTCCTCAAACACGTCTCTTCCATCTTTTTATTCAGTTTACGACCAGCTCAACGTATATCAAAAATATATATGCATTCATATATGCATCATTTATTTACCAAGAGCTTGCAATTTTATGTAGAGCTTGATCAGTATTCAGAACCAAGACGAGCTGAGCTGTCGAGACAGGAAATTCGCATTGTGTGTATTTAAAATGAAATTAAACATAACTGGAAAATATACCAAGCTCTAGGTTTTGGGTAATCATGTGAAGCAATTTAGGCAATTCTGAGGCTCGCATTTGAAAGAAATTTGCACCATCTTCCCATTTGAACAAACTAAAATCTGATATGAACTGAATACGCCTTGAAATGAATCCTCTGCAATTTGGTCCAAGTGCACACCGAACTGGGGCACAATGACCAAGATTGGCCTCATGTCAAGACCAAGTATCCATCGCTCAGGAATAAAGTGCCAGGCAATTCTTAAACTAATTGTAAGATACAGATCTTCATACTCTGACTTACTGAATGAATAGAACACCGGTGAGCTCGGTGCTTAAGAAAATGACTTCCAATAAAGCCGGGCTGAGGGCGAATTGTAGTAAAGTGATATGCACACGCATATGTACCACCACCACCATCATATCCATGTTTGGGGAAAATCCCCAAATTTACCCAATTATTTTTAAAATTTTGCTGTTATATCTAAAATATTGGCAGTCAAACCTTAACCCCTGCAGCTGCTTATTTACGAACAAAATGAAAATGATGCATACTAGAGGTGTTCGTTTCGTTACGAACCACAACTCATCCGAAATTATGATTCGTACTTCCAAAATACAAATCTATCAGGATTATTCAGAGAGATCTGAAATGTCGCCGAAATGTAACCGGACACTGAAATTTTGCATACGGTGACATTTCGGGGCCATTTGGCTATTCAGAGAGCAGGCAGTTCGTCAAATTTTGGCAAATTGCCTGCACGTACGGTGCCTGTTTTGAAGGCAGTGATATCCCCCATTAGAGAAGCAATGGTTCATCTATTCAGAGAACACCGAACAGCAGAGAAAAGTTCCTGAAATGCCCTGCTGTTTGGTGGTTTCATTCGGCAGGTTTAGGCTAGGGTCAGACTGAGGCAGTGCGAACGCGCGTGCAGGCACACTTAATCACGGCCGTGCTAGCAGCAAATGACGGGCAATGACGGCCAATATACGAAGTACGGTCGCACAAAAGTCCGGCTGCGCAACGCAAGTGGCAAACGAACGCATTTTGTCAAACGTAAAACCGCTAGTACGGTTGTACAGAGTGCGCTGCGTCCGCTAGCGGCGTGTGTGTGTGATTGGGAGACGTCAGACGCTGCTAATGTCCGGCCAACATAACATCCAGATGCAAAAAGTGTTTTATTGATGATCCGTACAAAATCACGGACGCAAATGCGCATAGTATGACCGCTATCGCGTACTCCGTGAAAAAATGCGTCCATTCGTTCGAACGCACTTTTTCACAGACATCGTGAAAATGCGTTCGTCTGACCCTAGCCTAATTCCCATTTCAAATATCACGTGAACAATGATGCTGCACTAACTAATTTTTCTATGGGGGCTTTTGTTAAAAATCACGTAATTTCCCCCCAAAATAATGTAACGCGTCCCCATATCTAGTTTTTTTTAACAAGCGCACCCCATAGAAAATATAACCGCAAAGGCTCGTATGATAAAATGTGAAGAAAAAAAACCCCCATTACACGCTGTAGATTATTAGAAATTCTAATTTTATTGCATTTTTCGTTACAATATTCAGCCAGGACATGACGTATACATATAATAATGTCAGGGCTCAAAATTTCAAGTCCCAAGCTACTAGCCAGGCCTTAAGAGTTACTCGCCAGTGCCACTAGTTGCCCCACCTAACCCTTATCCTGCCCTGCCTGCATCTGCATTTCCACTCGCCCTCATGTAATTTCCACTCGCCAAATGAGAGTAGGCGAGTGGAAATTTTGAGGCCTGATAATGATATATTATAAATTTGCCGAGTCTGCCGGAAAGAACGATATATAATATGTCTGGGTCGTATAATAAAATGTGACTTCAAATCGTGTTTAAACATGTTGAGCGAAACAGGTGAAAATGAGCTCAGCTCGCAGGGGTGAAATGGCTCAGCAGCGAAAGGATTAATGGTTATTTTGGACAATTTTTTTTTTGTATTTTTTGATCACCCTTTTGCAGAAGCATATCTAAATTATCTCCTGATTCTCCAGTAAGCCTGTATGCTCAGGCAGCTGTATGGGCTGAATTCTATTCTTCAATCTTTTCAGAGGGTTAGGGGAGCACAGGAAAAGTCAATCCTCATGTATGTGATCGTGGAGTAATAGACTTCCCATCTAAAGGATGCTGCCAAACTGCAATGGGTACGAGGTAGGGTTGCCGCGTCTGCCCGCCCAAAGCAGAGTCAGGTGGAGGAAAAAAAGGGGCCTCTGTGGACCTGCCGGATCTCACAAACGTTCATGGAGTCCTATGAACTCCAGGAGGTGATACTTGCGACAGCACATGAGTATCCCCGAGGGTAGCGCTCGCTACGGGTCAGGCTGCTGAATCGCGCCTGCCCTGTAATATGGTGCTAAAACAGGGATGCTAAGGGGAAGCCTGCAGGTGCAGGTTTTTCCAGTTAGTGTCCCCGTGTTAGAGCAGACCAGGTGATTGTGCCCTGAGTGTTTCTTTACAATCTTGACTGTTCGTATATATAGTAATAAAGTTTTGTTTTGTTGAATCTTCCATTCCAGAGAGGAAGGCAGGCCTATTCCCAATTTCGTTGCATAGACACCAGGAGACCGCATGGAGCCCTAACTGGGAAATGTGAAAATATCATTCCTGAAGAGTAACGAGGCTTACGGTAAGCGAGGCTTTATGGATTGAATAGTAGAGATGTGCATTCGTTTTGGAAAAATTCGGAATTTGGAACGAAATTTGATAATTCGTATTCGGAAGTTCTTCCGAATAACGAATTGATTCGATACGAATTCGAAACGAAACGGTATATAACGAATTTATTTCGTTTTACACTGTGTCGTCATCATAAAAGAAAAATTTGAATAATTTATATCAACTATCGAATTGCTCTTAACTTACAATACAAGTAATAGTAAGCAAAGGACTTTAGGAAACAAATTAATTTGTTTCACTGTTTAATTTGACTCAAATACTAAATCTGTGACACAGCTTAAAATTTAACCCTAGATTTTCTTTTAACAGCAAAATTTGATTAATTGAGGTCTATCTAGTGATCCAAAATTCGAATTGATATCAACTATCGAATTGATATATGCAATTTTAATCGATTCGAAATTTCAAATCGAAACGAAATTAGTTATGAAATTCTGAAAACGAAATGATTTAAAAACGTAACGAAACTAAACGATTTGTTTTCAGCCATGCACATCCTTATCGAATCGGTATTGTTGCTTTTGAAATGTATGTAATAAAAATAACACTAATAATAATGTTTTTTTTTTTTTTTGTCTGGTCATTCAGTGAACCAACAACTGTGAAGAGATTTCATATTTTAAATATAAGGTCAAAATAGCAAATCTCTACAGTTTTGGAATCCATGCATGTTTGTTATATTCCAGAAACGGAAAAAAATCGGGAGTGCAGCTATAAAATAGAAAGTAGAAACTGATACACAGTAGCGCAGTGATGCATTCAGTTCTTCTGTCTCCGACCCCCTCAGAAATCGCGGATACACCTTGTATGTGTATTACTCATAATGTTGTTACTGTAAACAAATACCACTTCACGAAGAATGGAGTTTCCAAAAGCATAAAAATACAGTATGTGTGAAAACAAAGCTGTGTAATACATATATAATCTGGTATATATACATCGTATGCACTCCGGGTGACGGATAAAGAATATATAGTAATTCTAATTAGCCCTGATCCTTGAGGTTCTCAAAAGGAAACACAAAAACACACAAAAAGTAGTGCATTCTAGCTTTGTCGCTAGAATATAATGAAAACAAGATCTTAACTCGCCAAAATGCGACGAACCCAAAGATAGACCTTTCCCCTTTGATACTCTAGACCAGTGGCTGTAAAAGATGGGGAGTGGATGCCCTGATAGACACATCTGCTGCAGAGGTGTTCACTGCAAAATGCACTTCACGCTAGGGTTGCCAGATCGGCCATGTTTTCCAGGATACCTGCTAATGGGCAGTGCATGAAAAATGCCACCACACAGCATGCAGAATCCATTTTGGGAGGGGGGCAAGATTCTCTAAAAGGGGAAAGTTTACTCTAGTCAGGGGATATTTTTAAGCAAAAATCTCTTTTGTTTCCGTATTGGCCTATATCAGGACTGAAACACGTACACAAAATATCTGTGGCTTGTGTCTGTGTTCTCAAATAATACAAAAATAGAATTTAACCAATTTGACAGAGGCTGGTGATTAAAGGAACACTCTACTCAAAAATCACACCCCCCCCCGTTTTTTTATCCTAACCTATCCCTATTCCCTTAATAAATATTTATTTTTTATTTTTTTACTTGTAACTGTAATACTTACCCTAAAATCCTCTTGTTTCCAGCGCTGTTTTTTTTTTTTTTTATACTCACCTCCCTCCTCTTCCGCTCCCGTCCTTCTTGCTGCGTCTTGGCTTCTGGTTTACGTGAGAAGTGCGCATGCGCGCCTCTCACATAAGCCAGCCAATCGGCAGGCTTTTTCCCAGCTCCCTCTGAGGATTAGTGTTGCGCACAACAGGATGCGCGCAACACTAACCCTCAGAGGGAGCCGCCAGCTTCTGCGGTGAGTTAGAGACGTCATCGCGCTGAAAGCGCGATGACGTCTCCTACTCGGCAAAAGTCGGCAGAAGCGGGAAATATGATTCCTGCTCTGCTGACTGACAGCTGGGAGGGCGGAGTAAACTCCTCCGCCTCTCTCAGCTGTTTTCAGCATTTACAGCTGAACCGCTGAGCGGAGGGAGGGGGGACAGAGGGCAGGATACTCCGGGCATCATGACCACCTAAAATAGCTTAGGTGGTCATGTTGCCTAGAGTGTCCCTTTAAATAGTTAAATATTTGTTACTATATCTCGAGGTAAATAACCTGGGTAGTCAAGTTCTTACTTGTGACTGACCAGCTGGTACTACTGGGTACCTTCATCAGAGGATTATTTCTTCAGGATCTCCAAGGAACAGAGCTCTTTCCATGGGTATCGCAAGTGATTGTCACCCAGTAACTAGACAAGACTAGTACGGAGTGAAGCAGCTTGGTTTATCTGTTCAACATGGCAAGAGACACAATCTTGGTATCAGAGCATAATTCTATTAACTGAACAATAGACGATGGGGTGGACCCAGACAGCCTGGAGCCTCCATAGGTGGCTGTTTTAGCAGACATCTGAAGATAGTCTGTTTTTGGAGCGGCGGCAATCCCAGGGTACTATTCGATAGCTCGGACCCTCTTGGTGTCAAAGTCCAAAAATCTCCCAGATCCGCGGGCGTTGGCTTGAACGATATTGCGTGAAAGATACCACGGTGATGCTCCACAGCTGCCGCTGCATTAACCCCAGGTGTTAAAAAAAGGCTCCGAAATCCGGGTTCCTGAAGAAAATCCCTCATGAAAATCACCCTAACTGCAGCTTCCCTGAGGGTGACCCTAACCCCAAAAGTGCACCCTGTGGGGTAAAGGATTTTTGGGGTTTCAGTGATTAAAATGTTGGCGGATGTCTCCCATTAAAGTGAATGGTGCGTAGTCCTTGATGATGATTGGCTGACGCGTCTTGCTCCTGATGGTGATTGGTTGAGGTCTCAAACCAGAGCCCCGTTCAATACCTCAGCAGCTGCTGAATTGCTGCAGTGCAGCAATTCAGTTTGCTGCAGCAGTGTCATTGAACGCTTTGGATGCGAATTTTGAATCCAAAATGGCCGACGGTTTTTTAATTAAAGATTCAGATTGTTTTTCGTATGACTCGGTCAAAATATGATAAAGAAAAGCAGTCAGCACAATTCCGTTTTGTATGCACACACAACAAATGATAGTTTTTATTGAATAAACGTTATGTTTACTTCTGAAACAAAATATAAATTGAGCTGTAATATATGTCTATGGGCAGGGGTAAATAATAAATACATATTTTGTGCTTTGGTGAACAAAAACCTCAAAATTAACATTGCTGTACGAAATTGTTACTTGCTTCATGGCGGCGGCCATCTTTAATACGTCACACTCAGCTACTCGCAGCATCTCCTCGGGTCGCTGAAAGTGCAAAGTTAGCAGTGCTGAGCGCTGAGTGGTTGAACGGCGTTCAATGGCAAGTTGCTAACTTAGGCTAGGGTCAGACGAACGCATTTTTCACATTGTCCGTGAAAAAGTGCGTTCGAACGAACGGACGTATTTTTCCACGGAATACGCGATAGCGGTCATACGATGCGCATTTTCGTCCGTGATTTTGTACGGATCATCAATAACACACTTTTTGGGTCTGGACGTTATGTTGGCCGGACATGTGCAGCGTCTGACGTCTCCTAATCACGCACACACGCCGCTAGCGGACGCAGCGCACTCTGTACGTCATAGCGGTTTGACGTTCTAGAAAAAATGCGTTCGTTTGCCACTTGCGTTGCGCGGACGAACTTTCGTGCGGCCGTACTTCGTGTGTTCCCCGGCATTGGACGTCATTTGCTGCTAGCACGGCCGTGATTTCGTGCGGCTAAATGCACGTTAAAAATGCGTTCGTCTGACCCTAGCCTTAGCACTTGCAGCGGCTGAGGTATTGAACGCGCCTCCGGCTGCTGGGCGTCAGGACCAGGAATCATGACATGCTTGTATATGTGCTGTCAGGGTAACACAGGGAACACTAGAGACCAACCTAAGGGGATTATGATCTGATGGGGATAAGTAACAAAAACAACTTTTCGCAGCATATACAAATAAACCTATAAACTTAAAAGCAGAAATAGTGGAGCGGTTCGATTTTGGTAATGTCCATGGTCTCTGCAGCCGGTGTCTGTGACAATACTGATATATTCTTTAGTTTAACAGTATCGGATTCGGTAACTACTATTAAGCTTAAAGTCAAAAAATCTTACAAAATGTTGGCTTTAGACCAGTAATTCAATAATTGCAGCATTTAACAAGGAATTCAATGGAATCCAAGATATATGGGATATTCCTAAAAACAGTTTATTCTTCTATCTGAAAGTATATTTCATTAGCTGCTCTTTTTGTGAATAAGTAATTAGAATGAGAAATGCAAAGAAAATGCAAATTGGCCATTTTTTCTCATAATTTTAAAATATTAATCATTCTGAATTTTCTAGGTGTACAAAAAGGTGCCTCAAAAAGTCCCGTTTGCAAAAAAAACCAAACCCAATATTTACTGTCCGGGTAATTCAAAGAGAATCAAAATCGCCGCACGTTTGGTGACTTTTTGTTCTCCATAATTCTGTTCGATTTGGCGATCCCATTTCGGTGACCCTGCAGTGTATTCAGCAAGCACCACAGGGTCCCCGAATTGCAGGGAAAAATCGCCGCAAACCCGCCGAAAACTCCCCGCAAAACCCGGCGAATGCACACCGAAAACACGCAAAAACGCCGGAAAACCTGAGCAGGAGCCGATCACACGCAGTGCAGCCGCCGGAAAAACCCGACACCGCAGACGAATGGAGTGAAAAAAAAAACAGTACGCTTGAATGTTTGAAAAGTGAAACGCTGTTTGCAAAGAAACTACTGAGCGAAAATGTCTGAAATTTACATATAAGATCCAATGAATGATAATAAAAAGGGCTGTTACAGAAAAAAGAAAAAACGTTTAAAAAAAAAAAATTAAAAAAATCTCAATGCTTAAAATATCCAAAAAATCTATAAATAAAGAGACTTTTTACTGCAGAATATTATAATCAATGGTTTATTAGATATTGAATTAAAACGGGAATATTTTTAACATTGAAGCCTATGGAATTCGCCTGAATAAACCTGTCGAATGAAGCAACCGAATGGCAGGGCAATTCGGCAACTTTTCACTGCTGGTTTTTGCTCTCTGAATAGACGAAGCATTGCTTCTCTATGGGTATTCACTGCCCTCGAACAGGCACCGAACAGCCACCGTATGTGCAGGCAATTCGCCAGGATTTGGAGAATTGCCTGCTTTCTGAATAGCCGAATGGCCAAGAAAGGTAACCGCACGCTGATTTTCAGCGTTCGGTTTCCTTTCGGCAGCCATTCGGATCTCTTTGAATAACCCTGTGTGTATGGGTGCACTTAAAGGGAGCAGGTAATTATGGGAAACCAATAGAGAGTAAAAAATCCAAAATTGCCAATGGTTAAGGTCCCAGGGGGAAGGCGTGGGAATGCAGTTCCTCCACTATTTTTTCAGAGGGAACTGAGATCCCATTGCCCCAATACACCATAACGCTTGTGTTCAGGCGGTCAATCCTATCTTTCCCCGTTACAACACAATATAGGATTTGTTCTAAAACTTTGCTAAAATCCACATATAAACATAAACATATATCATATCTTAGTGTGTGTTTGTGTTAAGTGCGAGATGACAATTGCTAATTGGTGGACAGAATCTTTGTGAGTTCCGACACTACTTTTTTGTAGGACTTGACCCCTAAGAAACTCTTTGTCATTAAGGTGTTAATGAGGTTCTGGGGGAGAAAGGAACATATAAATCTTCCCGCAAGTGACACACAGAATTTTCATATTGATAAATATATGCCCAATGATCAGTAAAGGTCACGAATGTTTATGTCCAGAACATCAACATGTGCTTTAGGGTAATATCACATACAATTTTATATTTTTGGCCTCTTAGATTGTAAGCTCTTGAGCACGGTCCTCTCTCCTACTCTTCTGTGTGTTTTAACTTGTATGGACATTTGCTATTCTGTCTCTCCCATTGTACAGCGCTATGGATCTTGCAGCGCTTTGTAAATACCTGTAACTGTTTTACCATATTCTTATATCTGGGCTTCCCAATAAAAGCTGACGGACAATCTGGGAGAACAAACTATGTTCCACATAAACATTTACAGCTCATTTGTTACGAGGAAAAGGTAAAACGGGGTATTCACAATTATGAACAAAAATCATGTTCTAACGAACAGTGCTTCAAGGTATAATGTTCCGCATTGTACAGCACTACGGTATTTGTAGGCACTTTATAAATGCTTACAATTGTATATAGTTTTCTCGAAGTCTACGCTGGATTTCTACCGATCTGCTGCAGGAAAATCCAGCATTTACCGATTATTATTAGTCACGAAAAGAAGCTGTAACGTTTTGTTTTTTTTTGTTTGTTTGTTTTTACTGCGTCTACTAGGAAAGCAATGCAAATAAGATCATTAAAACCACAGCCAACTTTTTCCCCTAACATGTCCTACAGGCCAATACGAAGGGTCAAATAATAAGTGTATATAAACTGTCTGCAGAGAATTGAAAGGGGTTTGGCAAATTTTTAAGACCTCAAAGCGGAATCCCCCCATTTCTGTCATCTCTTCAGCTCAGCCACTATATTTTAAAATGACCGCACCTCTAATAAATATAGTAACAGCTGTGTATTTGTTTGCATATGTACTACTCACTTAAATGTATAGTTCTGTATAGCCATCATATAATCCAAAATATATGTTCCTTACATGTAAGAAAAAATGTCACCACATTGGTTTTATGTTACTCTGAATTGAGACTTGAAAACTAAAACACAAAAATGTAAGTTAAAGCAGGTGGATTGCTATATTTAAGTGTGTGTAATGTGTATATATATATATATATATATATCTCTATCCATCAGAAAGAAGACTCCTCACAAAGTCTTCAACAGAAAAAATATTTTATTCCATATAGAAGAGTGTGTGTGTATGTGTGTGTATATATATATATATATATATGTGTATGTACGCTCTTGAAAGCTTGTCTTTTAAATGTAGCTTCAGTCCAATAAAAAAAGGTAACACTACGTACTGCTATACTCTGGTGCTATATATACATCAGAGAAAAAAACGCACTCAGGAGGCTGGTTTCTGAATTTTATAGTAGTTATTTATTCCATCAAAGTCGACGTTTCAGTCCTGTCCTGATTAAAGTCCTGTCAAGGACTGAAACGTCTACTTTGATGGAATAAATATCCACTATAAAATTCTGAAAATATATATGTTTATTCATTTACACCAATTTTCATTCCCTTTGACAAAAAAAAAATGTCTGGAATTCTGGAGTTATTCCTTCAACAAGAAAGTTGGAAAAAATTATTTTTCATGTACGGTGATATATAATTTCAAGTGTCCTTTTGTTTAAAATGGTCTATGTACTTCACATGCTCCTTAAATAAGATATAAGCGATGGAGCCAAGAGTTTTAGAGAACACTCGGTACTTTAGATGAGTATGTGACAATGCTCAGAAAATTACCCCAATCTCGTAAGGACAACACTCGAAGCTGTTGATGTATAATTGGTCTTTTTTTTATTATTTCATTCAAAACCATGTTTTAAGTACTTTGTTCGGTTTCTAAACGAAGCTACAAAGGAACAAACAAATTGATGCAATTTGATAAAGTGTAAAAAGGAGAAAAAAATAAAGACGTACGACGCAAACATACCTTTCTAGACACACGTTGGCATCCGTCGCTTTCGTATGTTGTAAAATCGTATTTTTAAACGCTAATGGTTAATTGCCAGTAAATGTATGTAAAGCGTATTGACATTTATCTTCAAAAAAATTTTTGAAGACCGTTAATTCGGCTACAGCGGTCATAAAATTCTCAATGAAAGAGAAGAACCATCAGACTTTTATTAGCTCAGTCACACCTTCCCCGTCTGACGTGGTAATGCCTTCTCATCAGTGACCGGTAAGAAATAAAAGCTCGAGGAAGAACTGAGATACACAATTGCTCATATACAAGTCATACATATATATCTAATAGTATGTACATCTGTGTTTACAAATGTAACAACATCCCTGGCTATCAATGGAGTTCATGCTCTATGGCTGCTTTTCTTCACAGGCTGAATATACTTGGTCATATGAATGTTTATAGGAAAGTCCTCTTTTCGTCATGAGTTATAAAATTAGTTTGTTGAGGTTTTTATACATATCCCACCATAACATGTCCTCATTTTGGATCCAGGTTGATGCGCGTGAGTTCCTGAGTATTCTGCTACATTTATGTAGGAAAATCCTTGTATGTGAATGTCCCTGGCTCCAGGCGAGATCACCATCTCCAGGTGAGGCTTGGTGGTAGAGATAGATGCTGTTGATGGTGATACCCAGAGATAAAGTTAAATGCTCCAGCGGTTTGCAATGTAGGGAACACCTGAAATTTGTGTTTATGACTTGTAGGGGAACAGATCTGGCAAGGTTTCCCATCTCTGATGAGCACAGGCACCGTGACTTGCTTCAGATGGGGTAGGGAGTTGCTCCCTTCTGGTTTTGCTCTCTTCGTCTTGTAGCGATGGTTCTGAAACCAGATCTTGACCTGGGTTGGAGTCAGGTGGAGGATGTGGGCTAGTTGGTCTCTCTCTGGGGCTGACAGATAACGCTGCTGGCGAAACCTTCTCTCCAGTTCCAAGGTTTGAGCCTTTGAGAAGAGAACTCTACGTTTCTTCTTTTTCTCTTCTTCTGGGGTGTGAGGGGACCCCTCTATTCCCTGGATAGTATCCTGTAACATAGCCTCTGAACCGCTGTCATCTGAAGCTGGAAAAAACATTAAAATTGAATCTCCCATTCTAAACACATTATATTCATTTCACATTTGAATTCTATACGTTAGTCTATACACCTAGAAGACGAAAGCTTTGACTTAAAAAAATCTATATTCATTTTTTTTTTGAGAAAGGATTTTACCAGGAAGGATACATTGAGATTTCTCTCGCTTTCAAGTATGTCCTGGGTGGCGAGTATGTACTGTTAGGTGTCTTGCCCAAGGACACTTACTGGAGAGGTGCTCTTGCCGGGATCGAACCCATGTCTCCACAGGCTCTCTCCATGCAGAGCAGTGATGTTACCTCTACTCCATTAAAGTAGCCCGTAAAGTATGTCAACAAATCCTTTATCTGCATTTCTATATAATCGACAGGTAATTTGGAGAAAACAAGTCAGAAAAAGAATTAATATACATGTTCTCTTGGGGCGGCCATAGGTAATGGCTATTCCTGAATGTGTAAAAGTCGTTAATATATAATAATATTTTAACTTACACAAATACTGGTTCCTCTCGTTTTCCAGCCATTCTTGATAGGCGCCACCTGTGTTGTAATTTATTGTTGAATTAGCCTCTCTGTTACTGCCTTCATAATCTGGTAGATCCAATATTCTTCTGACTGTAAAGCTCAGCCTGGCAGAAGAAGACGACATGTCTGGTCCTCTTAAAGGATGGCGACGGAGCAGCGTATGGTGAGGTTTCCAGTTGGTGGCCAAAAAGCTTGGTCAGTATCGCGCTTCTTGCCACAGTGGATCTCAAATATTAGTGTCACTTACGGAGAGTAGCTGTTTATATAAACAGCCCACCCCATTTACACACAAACACAAACTCGCTGCTTTCAGACCGTCCCTGTCTACAGGATGCCAAGTGCCAAAAGTGAGTCAAGTGCCAAAGACCCTAAAGAAAAGACCTGCCCCCCACCCTCTCCCCTCCACTTACCCTCTCTCCTCCCCAGAGATAACCCTTACCTCCCAATGACAACAGGAAACAAGATTCATCTTTACATATTCTGTCTGATTAGCCCAAAGTGGAAGAAGATAATGGGAATTGTTACTAGTGAATAACATCTTGGGTGGCACACAGTGTCCAACATCCCCCCCTACTGACAAACCCTACCCCCCTTCTCTGTCAACCACAACACTACAGTGCTGGACCCCCCTCCTTCCTTGTAACCAAGGGATGTTTCAACGTGAATTACAACCACAAATTAAATAACTAAAATGATTGATTCTTTTTTATGGGAAGTCGGGAATCTATTCATGTGTTGGTCGGGATACTTTGTTAATGGAAAGCCTCAGCGTTTGTGTGTTTTTTGTTTTTTTTTACATGACTCAGAATGCTGATTTCATTTGCATCCACCTGCCTTGTGTGAGATAGTGCAAGCCATTTAGCATTCACACTATCTCCCCCTCAGACCTGTTGAAAAGAGTCTTGCTTCTGCTGATAAGGGGCTATTTACTTTCACTTTGAATTAGAAAAGAAGTCTAAGAGGGAATATAAATGCAAAGATTATCCCGATAAGAGCCTTGTCTGTAACTAAGTGTTTTCTAGACTTCTTTCCCCTTTGTTTTCTCTCCTTGGATTTATTTGTGATACAAATTGGCAAAAAAAAAAAAAAGTTTCTGGCATTTCACTCGCTCAAAGGAAAAAATGTGATCATGCTGTATTAGTGTATTTGTTTGTTTGAACACTCCTAAACACACACAGTGCATTCGTTCATTAAAGTAGGATTTGTACAGAATTGCCTAGAGGTTTTGCAAACTTTAGGCCAAAGGAGTTGAGCAGGACAATGGCAGATCTAGCTCAAATACCAAAAAATATATGCACTTCCTTTCTCCATTCGTCACACAATTCCAGGTTTAGGAAATTGAGGAATACTTTTCTTTTCCAAAAACGAACAAAAAATTGCACCTGTTCGCTTTGCGCTATTAAATTACCTTGTGTTAAAACCTCTGAGTCCTTTACTAAACTGTAAGTATGTACACATGCCAAAATTTCAAACATTTCTCCTTTATGAAATGTGTAATTTTAAATTTATAAACAAGCCAATTTCACTGTATGTGAAGAGAATCCTTTTCATGGAACCAGGGCAATTTCTAACTTTATTCTTGGTTACAATATTGTCATGGCCTTCGGGGACTTGCCCCTTAGATGTCTAGGCAACCCCAAGGTTGCCCTTGTGCCTTAACCATGGGCCAGACTTGTTCGCCATCTTGGAAGATGACGGCCAATAACGATGCATCTACATCATTGCTCAGGACCTTGGCTACTGAGCTGACGCTCAGTAATGACACCCCTGCATCTCCAGCCACTTTGACGGCAATCTAATGCAGGTGCTTTGCCACTTGTGTATTCGGCTTCTATGTTTTGAGATGAACGCGCTTTAACCTGTAGGCCCGTCACCATAAATACTGAATATTCCAATCCTACCATGCTTGGTTATTTAGCCATCTCTTTGCCTATAATCCACCATGCCTGTATCCTGTGCCACCTCCTTTTCTGACCGATTATGCTCATTTGTGGCCTTCCTGACTCTGCTTCTGAATCTGCTCCTGTCTCGTATATCTGACTGACATCCTAGCTCACAACCTTGACCACATCTCCTGCTTGACCTCCTGGCTCAGGACCCTGACTTTACTCCTGATTATGGGCCCTATTCCACTCTTGACGTTAATCAAACCGGCTTCAGCACTTATTTTGTTCCTTGGAATCGCTATCCCACATAGTGCATCCCTACTGTAAATTAATGTCTCCTATATGTTGTATAGGAGGCAATAATTTGTGCCAGGTAGAAGAACAAGCTTTTCCATGGTAGCTCGTTCTTCTTTCCTGTTACTGCTCAAAGAATTACAGACTCTAAGAACCTGTGTTAAGGGATTCTGCATTTGCAGAATCCCTTAACACCCTCTAATAAAACCCTCCCTAATCAATTTCTTACTTGCCTCTCATACCATGGATTAGAGGGCATTGCGACCTGCTGCTTTCTCTTGCCGTGAGGAGCGGAAGATTAGGTATAAATAGTTCCCAGTGCCCCCCCCCCCCAGAGCCTCACCTGCAGCTCCTGCTTGATTTCCAAGACTGCAAGCTTGCAAAGAGCTTGCAGTATAGATGCACTATACCAGGAGTCCTATGGACTCCAGGATCCGATACCAGCAGTGTGGTACTGCTGGTATCGGTCTGCACCACTGTTTTATTACGAGGCCAGCCACTAATAAAGTGGAAGAATTGGAATAGATGCAGGCAAAGAGTGATGGTAAGGAATAATTGGCTTGTGCCGATTTTTGCTTACCGAATCACTGCTGTCAATATGGGAGTAAGGCACCGTGTCTCCTTCTTGATCTCTTGGCTTACGACTAAAGCTCAGTTCCTGACTATGTTTCCCAATATCCTCCTACCTTAACATTGCCATCCAGCTCTGACTCCTGCTCTCCTATAGTAACCAACAAAGACTGAGTAGGACTGTCTGATCATACCTGTCATTGGGTTCCATGCCTGTGTTCCCCCAACCACTCAATGGTTATGACCAATATGGGCTTTTATATTCTATTCACCATAATTCTTTATCTAGAACAGTGGTTCCCAACCGCAGTCCTCAAGTACCCCTAACAGACCAGGTTTTGAGGATCACCTTAAGGAAATACAGACTGAATCCTGCAATCACTGAGCAGCAAATCATCTTACCCGTACTGTGTTTGAGCTATCTGGAAAACCTGACCTCTTGGGGGGTACTTGAGGACCGCAGTTGGAAACCATTGATCTAGAAGATAAACCCTTAACATCGAAACATAGAAACATAGAAAATGACGGCAGATAAGAACCTTTCGGCCCATCTAGTCTGTCCAATTACATGGATACTTTACCTGGATTTATCTTTTATTTAGGATAGCCTTATGCCTATCCCATGCATATGTTCTCTAACAATATATTTGCAATCCTTCGATGAAATGGCCATTCGTAAAATATACCTAACTTGCGGCTTTTTTTTTCTCTTTTTTTTTAGTAGCTTATATTGGCAAATTCTGGTTTTCAATTTCAGTCGAGATCAAGAAACTCGTTATGTTTGGATGTGTTTTTTTTATTTTTAAGGTTTTTTGAGGAGGGATCGGTGAGGTGAAGGCAAAGCAGAAAATGACAGAGCCCGAGGTAATGCTTGCTTTGCAGTTAAAGAAAATAATATCCAAAGCAGGTTGTCTAGTTGAATACCCAACTAGAGACCGTACAACAACCTAGCAATTAAGGTAACAAGTGGGACTGTTGTACTATCACTATCTCCCCTTCTAACCAGGTTCGCTGTCTCGGAGTTACATTCGACTTGACTCTTTCCTTCATCCCCCACATCCAGTCTCTTCCCTCCTCCTGCCACTACCAACTACGTAATATTTCCAGAATTCAACCATTGTTTTACCACTGACCCCACAAAGCAACTTGTCCATGCCCTTGTAATCTCCCAACTTGACTATTGTAATAATCTTCTTGCTGGCCTCCCTCTCTCCTGCCTCGCCCCTACAATCCATTCTGAATGCCTCTGCCAGGCTCACCCGCCGCTCTGTCTCTGCCGCTCCCCTCTGCGTGTCCCTTCACTGGCTCCCCATCCACTGGGGGATTAATTGAATTAAATTGAATTAAATTAAATTGAATTAAATTGAAAATCCTCACCCTGACCTACAAAGCTCTCGCTAACTCAGCTCCCCACTACCTGTCCTCAATAATCACCAAATACACCCCAGGCCGCTCCCCAAGGTCAAACAGTGACCTGCGACTAGCTTCTCCCCCCATCACCTCTTTCAATGATAGACTGCAGGATTTCTCACACACAGCCTCCATCCTCTGGAACGCTCTCCCTCATATAGTCAGACTTTCCCCCTAAAGACATCCCTATTTAGGGAAGCCTACTACCCGACTCACTAATACACCTCACTGCCCCAACCAGTCCATCACTCTCACCTCGCAGTCCTCTCCTCCTGTTTCCATTCCAACCCTTCTAGATTTTGAGTTCCCATGGGAATAGGGGCCTCGTTTACTATTGTACCGATTTGTCAATTGTTGTTTAGTGTATTGTAACCCTGTCTATATTGTGCCCATTGTACAGCGCTGCAGAATATGCTGGCGCTATATAAATAAAGAATAATGATAATACTGTTCGCCTGTTAATGTTGATGGCTCTTGCTATTCCAGCCATGCCGCAGATTGTGATTGCGGTTCGGCTGTAACGGCTGCTTACTGTAAATTTACACTTTACATGTGTAGCGCTGTTTAAAGACTGTGTTTGCTGCATTTACTTATTATGGCCACCAGGGGGAGACAGAGGCAATATGGACTATGCTGGACACAAACGGAACTACAATTTCCATCATGCTTTGCGGGAGTACAGGAAGTGGGTGGGAGGAAGAGGAAAGACATCAGCAGCCTCGCGCGGACGAGAGGCAGAATGAGCTGAGCGGCGAAAGGTGGAGGACGCACGTGAAACTGCCAGGGATCGTGACCAGGCCGGAGTGCAGGCGCTGCCTCGCTGGTGCTGGAGATCGGGACGGTGACCTTGCAGAGACCTGCCTATGCACCGCTGAGAGGTCTGAGTAGCAATCTAGTTCCGGCTGGACCCCGAGTTAGGAGACCGCGATGATCCATTGGGAGTAGACCGTTGTTCGCAGTGTGGAGATCGGACAAGCAGGGAGCGGATCCGGTGGCACAGAGTCCCAGTACACAAGCGGAGAGACATCCTTGATCGGGCACTGGACAGATTGTCTATCGGATGGGTGAGAGGCCTCCCAGGCCGCAGTTCCAAATATAAGAAACGCACGCTGCTGTTTAAATCTACAGGGCCCCAACGTGACTAGTCGAAGATTTGTTTCATTCACTGGCCAGTTGAATACAGTACCCGGGTACCCGAGACAATACACATACACCTTTTTGAGACCTTACATTCACGGGACTTACACTCCAGAACTAAAGGGGTTAAACTTTTCTTTTGCCGTCGCGTGTTTTTCCCGCATTACAAAATCCTGTCATTCAAATACCGTATCTACATTCTATATGCTTCTTTATTGGGATCAGTAAAGAATCTAATCTATAAAAATCCACAACAGTGCTGGTGTATATTTATTCCCTAGCGCGGTGAGACTAACCCGAGGTTAATTCCGCGGCTCCTCTGGGAGTGAGCGCTACACATGCTTTGTATACTTTTCATAGGAAAAGCTAAATTGCAGGCCGTTGTTGAAGAACAAGTAATTCCAAGGTCTTGTATCAAGGTGGTATTTAAACAAGAATGCCAACGCTCAGACCTCACGTGCTTCGAAAAAAACCACTAAATTATTAAAAAACCCACTTACCTCGGGTCCCACAGTGCAGATGACGACACTATCCACTACCTACTCTGGCCGAATGCAGACGAAAACTGGGAACAAATAGTATCCTCAAGTAAACTCCTGTGCAATTCCTTTTGCACAAGCTCATGCAGTCTTCTAAAAGACACTTCTTAAACCGTTTTATAATTTTGCTTTGAGCGTCCGACTGTTTTCTCCTTCGCTTCATTCAATCTGAAAAAAATATACAGTATATGGTATGATATTGTTCTACATTTGGGGCAAGCCTCCTAAACTAATCGGGGTGGGAAATAAAAAAATATCTTAAACTTTAAATAAAATAATATCTTAAAGCTAAAAAGGATCGTAAATGACTTCAGATTCTCCTACTTGCACGCTCACACTAAACTGGCACATAGGTGGTGGCGGTAGTGTATCTAGGGTTGGTGCTGCCCAAACAAATTCTTCAAAAAATTGTCACAATCTATACCAATATACATTTTGTCAAAAACAGCAAACTTTTTAATGTAGAGTATTTTTATATTCCCTAAATTTTGCAATGGTATGTGCGTGTTAGGCTAGCGTCAGACGAACGTAGTCATCACGTCCTTGTCGCTGCACAGTTTATCGTCTGTCGTGGCATTGATTTGTGATCAATAGAGACCGACACACAAAGTATGTGCGCAGTGAAGTGTGCACGCACCACGCAGGTGGCAACGGATGCCATTTAGACCTCAGAGTGCACCACGTCTGCGTAGCAGCCTGTGTGCGCGATGATGCGACGTCAGATGCAGCGCATTTGCGACGTCCATCACGTTGACGCTCAGAGGTTTTTTTTGTCTGGCTGACTGTACCGGTCTTTTCATTTTAGTTAATTTTGTTTCCCATATTTCCTTTTTTTCTACATCCGTCAAAAGAAACGGACCGTGTGGTGTCTACAGTATCTTCCATCAGTGTCGTCTGTCCGTTATGCACGCACTCAGAGTGCGCTCAGACTGTGTTCGTCTGACATTAGCTTAAATTGAGATATACGAGATCTATATCGTATAAATATGTATTGGCAAACAATGTAAAGGGTCTAAATTTAAACCTGAGTGCGCATGCCCCTGTATGTCTCTGGTTTGATAATTTGCTCTTACACCCTTAAGCAGTTTAAAGTAGTTCTTGAGGACCATTGGCCCTTGGTAGAGAGATCCTTGAGGATGGGTTCAAGAACATGTTCTCTCAAGCATTTCCTGACTTTGTTATTTACAAGCAGGAAGCTATTTGCCGTAGTGTTTTGTTGACTTCTGTACCTGCCTGATGGAGCTCTATCAGGGTTATTCAGAGAAAGGTGAAAACCAGGAAAACTGACAGGAGAAGAGAACAATCTAGACCAAATAGCCAATATGGAAAGTGAGATAAATGAGAGAATTTTTCTGGTTTGGCTATTTCGACCTAGAGTTTTCTCCAGTCATTCTCCTGAGTTTCACCTTTCTTTGAATAGACCTGTGTGTCACAGACACAGCTAGGCTATGGCATGGGCTTAGCATGGAGTACATGTCTTACTGAGAGTGCAAGGGGGGTGTGAACAACTGCACTAGTCAGTCCCGTTAGTAGTAGTATAGTAGTAATCTTTATAAGTAGGGATGAGCCGAATGCCCCCCGTGTTCGGTTCGATTTCGAACTCGAACAATTTCAAAAGTTCGAGTTCGATCTCGAACGCGATCCGAACTCCATGTAAGTCAATGGGACCCGAACGTTTGATTTTTAGAGTGCCCTCCAAGAGGGCATATATGCTAGGTATTTGCCATAAAAGGTGTATGGGGGTCCGGGTAGTGCCCTGGGGGACAGGAAACGAGGACAAAAAGTTTTTAAAAAAAACGTTTTTAAAGGAACAGTGATTTTTCCATGACATAAAGGTTAAGAATAAAAACGAAAAATTCCTTCAAATATTGTGCCTAGGAGGTTCCCATAACCTGCCCGTGAAGTGGCGGATTTGTAGGATGTATAGAAACATTTAAAAACAAAAAAATGACATTTCAAATGACGGTAAATGGTTTTCCTTTAATCTATTCATAAAGAACTGCTTGGGGCGGCAGTCTGTATGAAAAGAGGAGACGTTTTAGGATACGCAGAACAAGTTTAGTGATTTTTTTTTGGATAAATTATGGTGAAACTTATGCAGGCTTTGGATGAAAGTAACAATAGGTGCTTTAAAATTGGGCCTTTAGTGTCGGCAACAGTGCCGTCACACCGTAACCCCTCTGTGGTATTGTGGAAGAGTGCAGTGGTGGACCCTGCGGTCCAATATTAAAATGATATGAATCCGGTATAGGTGTCAGTGGCAGTGCACCCAAATATTGGGCCTTTGGTGGCAGCAAGTGCCTTCACACCGTAAGTAACCCCTCTGTGGTATTGTGGAAGAGTGCAGTGGTGGACCCTGCGGTCCAATATTAAAATGATATGAATCTGGTATAGGCGTCAGTGGCAGTGCACCCAAATATTGTGCCTCACTGATACACACTGTCCCTGATAGCCTGGCAGTGCCAACACTGATTTCTAATTCCCAGAAATCTCCTACGTCACTGATACACCTTGACAGAACAATCTCCTCTCCTCTCTGATTCACTCCTGCAAACACACACGCTGGGGCTGCAGGCAGGGAAGCCTTATATAGTGTGCTGCGGGACTTAGCTCTGTGAGCCCACGATTGGGCAAAATTTGCCCAATCAGGACTCTGAGCCGTGATTGGCATAGTCTTGCACCTGACCTGTGGCCAGGTGCAAGGCTGTAGCCAATTACAAGCTTCAGGCCAGTGGAAATGTGCATTGTGGGCGAACACGCGGAAATGTTCAGAGTTCGACGAGTGGGCGATGTTTGAATCGAACTCCGAAAAGATCCGAACCGAACGCTCATCCCTATTTATAAGGCGCCGGCATATTCCGCCGGGACTATGCTCTGCAGACGTAACATTAGGATCCAAGCAAATCGATCGAAAACTACATTGTCATAAAATACATAATAGTTTAACACTTTTAGTTTTAAGCTTAAAATTTTATTCAAAGAGCACCAAAATTTCAGGGAAAGTTCTGTGCTCTTTCATTCGGTGCAATTCGGCGATAACCATTCGCTGACCCTGCTGTAAATTCATTACTCACCGCAGGGTCCCCGAAGACCGCCGAGAAACAAACTCTATTTTTTAAAAGGCGTTTAAAACTAATAAAATGCATGAAAATGTGTGGAAATGATAAAAAAAGTCTTCAAAAAAATAATAAAATTGTCTGTTACAGAATAAAAAAAATCGCGTTACAAAAATGGGTTCTAAAACTTTCGACTGAAAAAAATCCAGAAAAATTCTAAAAAATAAATAGGCTTTTTGCTGAAACAGAAAAGAATAAGCAGGTGCATAAAAAATTAATAAAAACAGTAATATTTTTTTACATTGAATCCTATGGGATTTGCCTGTTTTAAACCTGTCAAACTGGTTACCATTACTTCTCTATGGAACAATTTCATGACAATGAAGATCGCGCATTGCGGCGATCTGCGGCAGACTGTACTGTATTTCGCTGTCAATTCAACAGTATTTGGCAACTGACAGGTTTCTGAATAGACATAATGCCATGAAATTGCACTGTATGGTGAAATTCACCGATCGGTGCAATTCTCTTGCAAGTTCGGCACTTACTGAATAACAGAAAAATGTATGTGTCGTCTGTAAGAAATAATTAATATGTATATTTTGGCAGAGGTTGATTGCAGGGATATTTCATTTGTTCTCTGGAACAAATTCCTATATTTTTAATGCATAATCATAAAACTACAGCAGAGGAAATCTAAAACCGAAGCAAAACAAATGTAAATGTTTTAAAATTTTCTGTTCAAGAATTTTAGTTAATGTTGCATCGTTAAAAGAATCTACTTGCTCCTTGCGACGGATCCTGCTACGCCGACAGAGAAGTAGATCCGTTGCTGAAATCTTCCTTCCCCGGAGACGCTGATGAAACATGTTGATTGGCTCTTAGCCCACCCAGTCACTTGTCGACACGGTGTAGGGTGAAGGGAAATGGATCTCTTTAATGAAAAACTGGACAGTCCTTATAAACCACAGGATCCGATAAGTCCGCAATCCATGCTCGCACAGCCTGCCCTCTCCAGACATACAGGCACCACAAGCCATACACCAGTCATAGCCCATTCTGGTGCTGCTGCCTCCAGCCATAGCCCATTCCCGTGTCAGTCATTTGCTAGACAAGTGACACAGTTCAAACATATTAATGCTCCAAATGATGGCCATGCCGTCACACTCCTCGGATTCCTAGTGATTAGATTACTGAAAGGAACCACTAAGGGGGGGGGGGGAAAGAAAAAGGAATAAAATCGTTGCGAACTTCCAACCCTTAGTGGTTCCCTGTTACCTTCTCTAATACAACTGAGCCACTGCATTTCCGCCATATGGTATAATGTGAAGGAGCCGCGAATTGATACTGACAGCAGCACCTCCCGTTGCAGCTGGTATCATCCCCTGGAGTCGTAAAGACTCAATGGAAAGAGACACAGCCCTACTTTAAGTGAGAGCCATGATCTTTCTGGAGTTGAAGAAGGATGGAAACTATTTGATCTTCTAAAGAGGTAGTCGATCATGAAGCACTCTTCACAGTCGGACCAGAAGTGGAAAGAAGATTTTCTATAGTTTATTTATTTCAAAGTGTTCAGCAAAAGCAATATCACTTAACACCAGGACGTCCAAGCCAAATATTCATTATAGAATACCGCGTGGAGCCAAGAACAGCAGAGTACGTTGGAAAGGATTGTTCTTCTTAACTGCAGATTTACGTTTCAAACTATGGGAGGTATTAATCTACAAAAAGAGACTGTATCTGCGTTGCAAAGTCTATGGCTCAGTTGTGGTAGCTGCACAAGCATTAATATGGCAATTTGCCTTCTTTTTACATATCTTGTCCTGTTTTATGCAGTATTATGCTGGGAGTTGGCCCTGGTATGTTTACTTATTAATTTGAAGGAAAAAAGATGAAGACCCGTGTGTGATAAAAGGTGATTGGGTACCTGTTGAAACTGAAGAAAACACCTACATGGTTATTCAAAGAGATCCGAATTGTTGCCGAAAGGTAACCAAACGCTGAAATTCAGTGTTCGGTTACCTTTCCTGGCCATTCAGGCTATCCAGAGAAGCAGGTCGTTCGCCAAATGTTGACGTATTGCCTGCACATACGGTGCCTGTTCGAGGGCAGTGAAATCCCCATAGAGAAGCAATGCTTCTTGTCAGAGAACAAAAACCAGCAGTGAAAAGTTGCCGAAATGTCCTGCTGTTTGGTGGTTTCATTTGACAGGTTTATTCAAGCGAATCCCATAGGCTTCAATGTTAAAAATATTCCCGTTTTAATTCAATATCTAATAAACCGTTCATTATAATATTCTGCAGTAAAACGTTTTATTTTTAGATTTTTTTTGTATCTTTTAGGCAGTTTTCCTTTTTTTTTGCGAATTTCGTTTCCTTTTTTTATTTTTTTTTAAATCGTTTTTTTTCTTTTTTATGTAACAGACCTTTTTTATTATCATTCATTGGAGCTTATATGTAAATTTCAGACATTTTCGTTCTGTAGTTTCTTTTGCAAACAGCGTTTCACTTTTCAAACATTCAAGTACTGTGTTTTGTTTTTTTCTTCACTCCATTCGTCTGCGGTGTCGGGTTTTTCTGGCGACTGCTCTGCGCTGTGATCGGCGGCTGCTCTGGTTTCTCCGGGGTGTTCGACAGGATTAATTCAGATGTTTTTGCGGGTTTCGGTGTGCCTTCGCCGGGTTTTGCGGTACGACGGCCCTGTGGTGCTTGCTGAATACACCGCAGGGTCGCCGAAATGGGATCGCTGAATTGAAGAGAACGAAAAGTCACTGAACGTGCAGTGATTTTTTTTCGATTCTCTTTGAATAACCCTGTTAGTCTTTTTCCACCAGGAGCCGGTGTTTGGCTCACAAGATTGTGAGTGGGACAATATAAGTTTACAGTTTCTCAATATTTTATTATATATGCTACACTATATTGGGCTTGCCTTGTTCCTTCACTTTTTTTCCCCTTATGTATACTGAGAGGAAGACTTTTAGCATGGTCTAATGGATACGTATGTATTCTTTACTCGTCTTTAACCTTCACTTACGGTCACTTGGTGATTGGCGCTGTACCTGGTTGTTAGAAATTGCTCTAGAAGCTTAGATTTTGTTCTAAATTTACATTTTCATTGACCATAAACTGCCCAATAGAAAATTATTGCGTATAAAAAGATGGGGAATAGCCTAGTTTCTGAGCCCATCTCCAATGGCTTCCCTAGATGGTACGTGGGTACAATGAAAAGGCCTTTTTTTTAAATTCGGGAAACAAAAAGTTGGTAAAAAAATATTAAAGATATTATGTTTTTACATTTAATCCTATGGGATTCGTCTGTTTTAAACCTGTCGAACTGAAACACAGAAAATCAGGGCAGTTTCTTGACCTTTTGGTGCAATTCTGCATTCTGTGAATAGACGAACCATTAATTCTCTATGGGACGATTTCGCTGCTGCCGAACTACGGTGAACTGCAAGCTATTTCGCTGTTGATTTGCATGTATTTGGCGAATTGACAGCTTAGCAAATACACGAATTGCCCCAAAATTGCAACGAATGGTGAAATTCACTGTTCGGTGCAATTCCGTGGCAAGTTTGTATGTTTAGCGAATAAACTCTTAATGTATATAGAGGATGATCAATAGGTTGCACTCACGTAAGTCAGATATTGGGTGACACAACCTTTTCTATTGGATCCAGTTGATTTGTATATCTCCAAAACACAAGGAAATGTTTCTCATACAATATTACATATGCTGTATATGAATAAAGGTCACTGGCGCAGTATATAAATGCATTATATGCAAATGATATGGAATATTCTTCATCATGTGGCCTTTCTTTGTAGAATATAGCCACAGGGTCAAATCAAACCTTTGGGGGCAAAATATAAGAGGTTCTCGCACATCTGTTTGTAAACGAAGCATTGTTTACCCTATAGACATACAGGGGTTATCCACTAAGAGCTGATGATTGCTAGTGTTTGCGACAAGCCACTAAACTCGCACGTATCGCAGTGCCAAAAAACGCCGGCGCTTCTCCAAAGTAAAAACTATACAGCAAGTAGAAAAGCTGTATTGTAAAGCGACCCCTTTTGCTTTTTAGTTTTGAGAAGTTACCAGTGGTTTTTGGCACCGCAATACTTGCAATTTTAGCCAATTTATGCAAAGCTGGCTGTCACTTACCTAGATAAAATGGTTACATAGGCTGAAAATTGACATGTGTCCATCACGTTCAGCCTTTGACACATCGCCTACTGCTGTTGATCCAAAAGAAGGCTAAAAACCCAGTCAGAAGCATTCGCCAATATGCAACACACTGGGAAAAAATTCTTTCTTGACCCCAGAATGGCGTCAGATTTCTCCTTGGATCAAAAGCTTTTACCCACATATTAAATTTTATAACCCTTAATATTATAGTTTTGCAGGAAGTCAGTCACTTAAAAGTCCGTACAGTCTCTGACCCAACCACCTCAACAGGCAGAGAATTCCACAGCTTTATTGCTCTCACTGTAAAATCACCCTTCCTATGCGTTAGGTTGAATTTTCTTTTGTCCAGTCTAAGGCCCCGTTCACACTGTGCGATTTTGAAAATCACGCCTTTTCCGCGCGATTTTCATATTCGCGATTTTGCAAACCACCACCAATGGAGATCGCAAAACGCAAATCGCAAAAAAGGGTCATATACCAGCGACCTGCTACTGCGACGCGTGACATCGTGTGGCAAGATGTGAACAGCTCCATTGAAATGCATTGAAGATGCTACATAGTGCGACATCGCGTGGATTTTGCCGTGATTTCATAGCAAAATCCGCGCGATAAATTGCATAGTGTGAACAGGGCCTCAGGGTAATGTCAGATGAACGCAGTCTGAGTGCACTCTGCGTGCGTGCACAACGGATGGACGTACTGACGGAAGATACTGTAGACACCACACAGTCCGTTTTTTATGACGGACGTAGAAAAAAAGGGAAATATGGGAAACAAAATTGATATGAAAAGGCATTTTATGCGTCAAGGTGCTGGACGTCGCAAATGCGCTGCGTCTGACGTCTCCTCATCACACACAGAATGCTACGCGGACGTGGTGGACGTGGCGCACTCTGCGCATCCGTGTTAGCGGTTTTACGTTCTTGCCTAACTTGCGTCCGTTTGCCACATGCGTTGTGCACGCGCAGTTCGGTGCGGATGCACTTGGATGTGGGTCTCTATTGCTCGTGAATGATTCTATGCCACGACGACGTTAAACTGTGCGGCAACACAGACGGGATCACTGACACTGACCTAAATGGATGACCTCGTGTCCTGTGTATGGTCCTATTAATGAATAGGTTTCCAGACAATGGTTTATAATGGCACCGTATATATAAAGTTATCAGATCCCCCTCTAAGGCGCCGTTGCTCTAAACCGGTTTAAGCTTGTTAGTCTTTCCTCAGAACTTAAATCTTCCATTCCCCTTATTATTTAGTCACCCGTCTCGGCACTTTTTCTAGTGCCATCATATAACCCCCCACAGGGCCATTGCTAAAAGATCTATGCTTCCATACTGAAGCATTGCGTAATGACCTCATAGACTACTTACTTGCATTAATTCCCCCCCTGTCCTCACAACATGCATGATCTTGCCTCTGCCTGATGACAGCTGGCAGTTCGCTAATACAGGGACCTGGCATATTATTATTATTATTATTATTCTTTATTTATAAAGCGCCAGCATATTCCGCAGCGCTGTACAATAAGCACAGTATAGACAGGGTTACAATATATTGAACAACATTTGACAAACAGTACAGGAGGAGATGAGGGCCCTATTCCCGTAGGAACTCACAATCTGGGAGGGTTGGGGTTGGAAACAGGAGGAGAGGACTGTAAGGTGAGAGTGATTGATGGTTGCGTCAGTGAGTTGGGTGGTAGGCTTCCCTAAATTGGAATGTTTTAAGGGAGCGTTTGAAGGAAGAGAAGTTAGGGCAAGGGTCTGCAACCTTAAACACTCAAAGAGCCATTTGGACCCATTTCCCGCAAAAAAGAAAACACTGGGAGCCGCAAACCCCTTTTGACATCTAAAAGGAAGATAACACTTCATATATCGTTTTTTACCTTTATGCTATGGGTGGGGAGGGGTACTCTAAACTAAAACTTTTAATAATATTTTTTTTAAAAAAATCAATCTCCATGTCATTAGTATAAAAAATATATATTCAATTAATTACAGTTACAAGTATTTATAAAGCGCCAACAAATTCTGTAGCGCTGTACAATGGGAGAGACCAAACATACAGGTGCATCTCAATAAATTTGAATGTCGCGGAAAAATTCATTTATTTTATTAATCCAACTCAAATTGTGAAACTTGTGTATTAAATAAATTCAATGCACACAGACTGAAGTAGTTTAAGTCTTTGGGTCTTTTAATTGTGATGATTTTGCTCACATTTAACAAAAACCCACCTATTCACTATCTCAACAAATTAGAATATGTTGACATGTCAATCAGCTAATCAACTCAAAACACCTGCAAAGGTTTCCTGAGCCTTCAAAATGGTCTCTCAGTTTGGTTCACTGGCTACACAATCGTGGGGAAGACTGCTGATCTGACAGCTGTCCAGAAGACAATCATTGACACCTCACAAGGAGGGTAAGCCACAAACATTCATTGCCAAAGAAGCTGGCTGTTCAGAGTGCTGTATCCAAGCATGTTAACAGAAAGTTGAGTGGAAGAAAAAGATGCACAACCAACCGAGAGAGAACCGCAGCCTCCAAAGACTTGCCAAGAAAAATCAATTCATGAATTTTGGTGAACTTCTCAAGGAATGGACTGGGGCTGGGGTAAAGGCATCATGAGCCACCACACACAGACTTGTCAAGAATTTGGCTACAATTGTCATATTCCTCTTGTTATGCCACTCCTGATCCACAGACAACATTGGAGCCGTCTTACCTGGGCTAAGGAGAAGAAGAACTGGACTGTTGCTCAGTGATCCAAAGTCCTCTTTTCAGATGAGAGCAAGTTTTGTATTTCATTTGGAACCAAGGTCCTAGAGTCTGGAGAAAGGATGGAGAAGCTCATAGCCCAAGTTGCTTGATGTCCAGTGTTAAGTTTCCACAGTCTGTGATGATTTGGGGTGCAATGTCATCTGCTGGTGTTGGTCCACTGTGTTTTTTTTGAAACCAAAGTCACTTCACCCCGTTTAACGAGAGATTTTAGAGCACTTCATGCTTTCTTCTGCTGACCTGCTTTTTAAAAGATGAAGATTTCATTTTCCAACAGGATTTGCACCTGCCCACACTGCCAAAAGCACCAAAAGTTGGTTAAATGACCATGGTGTTGGTTTGCTTGACTGGCCAGCAAACTCACCGGACCTGAACCCCATAGAGAATCTATGGGATATTGTCAAGGGGGAAATGAGAAACAAGAGACCAAAAAAACGCAGATGAGCTGAAGGCCACTGTCAAAGAAAGTTGGGCTTCCATAGCACCTCAGCAGTGCCACAGACTGATCACCTCCACGCCGAATTGAGGCAGTAATTAAAGCAAAAGGAGTCCCTACCAACTATTGAGTACATTTACAGTAAATTAACACACTTTCCAGAAGGCCAACAATTCACTAAAAATGCTTTTTTTATTGGTCTTATGAAGTATTCTAATTTTTTGAGGTGGGTTTTTGTTAAATATGAGCCAAATCATCACAACTAAAAGAACCAAAGACTTTAAACTACTTCAGTATGTGTGCATTGAATTTACATAATACACAAATTTCACAATTTGAGTTGAATTAATGAAATAAATTAACTTTTCCATGACGTTCTAATTTATTGAGATGCACCTGTATATCCATACACAAAACACACAGAACAGTAGGAGGGAGGACTCTGCTTGAGAGCTTAACCCTTTCGCTGCTGAGGCTTTTCCCGCCTCTGTGCTGAGGTCATTTTTACCGGTTTTGCTCATCATGTTTAAACGTGTTTTGAAGGCTTATTTTAGTATATGACCCAGACATATTATATATCGTTCTTTCCGTCAGACTCTGTAGATTCATAATATGTCATTATTATATGTATACGTTATGTCATGTCTGTATATTATAACAAAAAATGCAATAAAATATGTATTTTCAATAATTTACAACGTGTAAAGTGTTTTTTTTAACATGCGAGCAATTGCGGTTATATTTTGTATGGGGTGCGCTTGTTAAAAAATTAGAGATGGGGTCTCGTTACATTTTTTTGGGGAAAATTACGCAATTTTTAACAAACGCACCGCATACAAAAATCGTTAGTGCAGCATCCATTGTTAAATATATTTTTATTTTTAATTTTAATTTTAATTTTTTTTTAAAACCTTTTTTCACATTCGTGTTTGGTATCGTTGGAACGGCCATGCTCTGGCCGATCCAACCATACCAAACATTAACCCCTAGCTCCCACGGATCGGTAGATAGGGAGTTCAATGGAACTCCCTATCTCACCGTTGGTGGCAGTTAGGGGTTAACTCTAGGACTGGAGTCATCGTGCTACGCACGATGACGCCAGTCCTCAGGGGGAGTTCCCGGAGGCTTGGCCGACGTCCAAGATGTCGGCCAGCTCCGGGAAAGGATCGCGAACCGGCGCTTTTCAGCGCCGATTCGCGATCCAGCTCCCCAGGGTTTAATGCCAGGCACCATTTGGAAGAGCAGGCTGTGCCCTTCCAAATGGTGCCTGGGTTAACCCCCGCACGCCGCCGATCGGAGGGAGAGAGGTCCGAAGGACCTCCCCCCCTCCCTTTCAGGCGCCTCCTCCGCACATGCGGGGGGGGCGCCTGAATTAGGTGTCATCGCGCTGCCGCGATGACACCTAACTCCAGCGGTCCGGATGCCGGGCTGACATCGAGGATGTCAGCCCGCACCGGGGGGGCCAGCGATCGGCCGGAAACCCGGCCGAACGCTGACGCCAATGGGAGGACGCGCTCACGCGCGTCCTCCTCCGCACAGCAGCAGTAATGCGGAGGACGCGCTCAGCGCGTCCTCCGCATTGAAGTGGTTAATGCAGCCATGCCATTTATTTATAATTATTAAATTTCTTCTCCCCATAAATATTAACCCCACCAGGCCCCACATATATAATAATCCCCAGGTTCCACATATATATAATACTCACCCAGGACCCCCATATATAATAACCCCCAGTACCCATGTATAAATGAATAACCCCGCCCCACCATGTATAATACTCCTCAAGTGTCTCCCTATGTATAAATTAATAACCTCCAGCCCCCATGTATAAATTTATAACCCTCAGCCCCCATGTATTATTAGTATTAGCATACTATTGGACAACCACCACGAGCCAACATCTTCCATTACGCTGTGCCAAGAGCAAGCGCACAGCGTGGTGATGGTGATAGATCCCAGTGACAGTGGCCGGCGGAGTGTGGGGAAGCTCCAGGTCGGGGTTGTCTGCGCCCTAGCATGAGCACCATCCCGGGAGCCGCAGCATGGCGATGAAAGAGCCGCACGCGGCTCCGGAGCCGCGTGTTGCTGACCACTGAGTTAGGGGAAAGTCTGACAGTACGAGGGAGAGCGTTCCAGAGAGTGGGGGCTGCGAGTGAGAAATCCTGCAGTCTATCATGGGAAGAGGTGATGCGGGGAGAAGCTAGGCGCAGGTCACTGTTTGACCTTAGGGAGCGGGCTGGGGTGTATTTGGTGATTAGTGAGGACAGGTAGTGGGGAGCTGAGTTAGTGAGGGTTTTGTAGGTAAGGATAAGGATTTTGAACTTAATTCTGCAGTGGATGGGGAGCCAGTGAAGGGACTCGCAGAGGGAAGCGGCAGAGACAGAGCGGCGGGTGAGGTGAATTAGCCTGGCGGAGGCGTTCAGGATGGATTGTAGGGGGGAGAGGTGGGACAGAGGGAGGCCAGATAAGAGATTATTGCAATAGTCGAGTCGGGAGATTACCAGGGCGTGTATGAGTTGTTTTGTGGCGACAGCGGTAAGAAATGGCCGAATTCTGTAAATATTACGCAGTTGGTATCGGCAGGAGGAGAAAGAGACTTGATGTGGGGGATGAAGGAAAGAGCAGAGTCCAGTGTAACTCCAAGACAGCGAACTTGGTTTGATGGGGAGATGGTGATACCCTCCACCGTGATAGAGAAGTCAGGAGGTGGGGTGGCATTAGAGGGAGGAATAAGTAGGAGCTCAGTCTTTGACATGTTGATCTTTAGGTGGTGGGAGGCCATCCAGGAGGAGATGCCAGATAAACAGTCACTGACTTATGAAAGGACAGGGGGAGAGAGATCAGGGGTAGAGAGGTAGATCTGAGTGTCATCATCTTAGAGGTGGTAATTAAAGCCAAAGCTGTTGATGATTTTGCCCAGGGAGGAGGTGTAGATGGAAAAGAGCAGCGGACCAAGGACAGAGCCTTGAGGTACACCAACAGATAGAGGCAATGAAGAGGAGGAGTTACCAGCAAAGGACACACAGAAGGACCTGTTGGATAAATAGGAGTCAACCCAAGCAAGTGCAGTGTCCCCGAGACCCAGAGAGTTGAGGGTCTGTAGAAGGAGGGGGTGGTCAACAGTGTCAAATGCAGCCGAGAGGTCAAGCAGGATGAGAATAGAATAGTGGCCATGGTTTTTAGCAGTTAGGAGGTCGTTGGTGACTTTGGTGAGGGCAGTTTCAGTTGAGTGTAGGGGACGGAAGCCAGATTGCAGGGGGTCAAGAAGTGAATTGGAGGACAGGAAGATGGAGAGGCGGTTGAAGACTAGTTTTTCTAAGAGCTTAGAGGTAAAGGGAAGCAGGGATACAGGACGGTAGTTGGATGGAGAGTTGGGATCTAGGGATGGTTTCTTTAGTAAAGGGGTAACTAGCGCGTGTTTGAAGGCGGATGGAAAGGAGCCAGTGGAGAGAGAGAGGTTGAAGATGTGTGTGAGAGCAGGGGTGAGGGAGGAGAGAGAGGGAGGAATTAGATGTGAGGAATGGGGTCGAGCGGGCACGTGGTGAGATGTGAGGAGGACAATAAGGAATTGACTTCCTCCTCAGTGGCTGGGAGGAAGCGGCAGAGGTGGCAGATGGGACCTGTGGGAGTGGAGGTGGCAGATAACTATCTTGTGTTGGGATGTTGCTTCTGATAGTTAAAGTTTTACTGAGGAAGTAGTCTGCCAGGTCTTGAGCGCTGAAGGCAGCTGAGGGGGGAGGTGGGTAGAGGAGGGTGTTGAAGGTGGACCAGAGCCGTTTAGGGTTGAGAGACAGCAGTGTAGATATAAGAGATGAGAAGAAGGATTGTTTGGCCAAGTGGAGGGCAGAGGTGTATGACCGGAGAATAAACTTGAAGTGAACAAAATCAGCTTCAGAGCGGGATTTCCTCCAGGCACGCTCTGCGGTGCGGGAGCATCTTTGCAGGTAGCGAGTCTGGAGGGTGTGCCAGGGCTGAAGCTGGCGGCGTGGGGCCTTACAGAGTCGAAGAGGAGCAAGAGTGTCTAGAGCAGAGATAAGCGTAGTGTTGTAGTGATTAGTGGCAGCATCAGGGCAGGTGAAGGATGAGGTATGAGGGAGGTGGTGAAGAAGGTTGGAGAATTGATGCGGGTCCACAGCCTGTAGATTTCTGCGAGTTTGTGTGCGGGGGGGGAGCAGGGTGTTTAGGCAGTCCAGATAGGTTGAAAGAGAGAAGGTGGTGGTCAGAGATGGGGAAAGGGCGACAGTTGAACTCAGAAATGGAGCAGAGGTTGGAAAAGACAAGGTCAATAGCGTGACCATCGCGGTGGGTAGGGAGGAGGGAGGATTGTGTGAGTCCAAGGGAGGACGTGAGTGAAAGAAGTTTGGAGGCAGCAGGGGTGGAAGGATTGTCAATGGGAATGTTGAAGTCCCCAAGAATTAGGCATGGAAGATTAGAAGACAGAAAGTGAGAAAGCCAGGTAGCAAAGTGGTCAAAGAACTGGGAGGTTGGTCCGGTGGGCGGTAGATGACTGCCACCCTGAGGGCCAGAGGAGGAACAGGCGGATGCAGTGTGCCTCGAAGGAGGAGAAGGAGAGGGATGGGGGTGGAGGGAGATGCTGGTAGGTGCAGGTTGGGAGAGAGCAGGATTCCGACACCGCCACCATTTCTCTCACCCGGTCTGGGGTATGGCTCAAGTGTGTAGACCGCCATGTGAGAGAGCAGCAACGGAGGCCGTGTCAGAGGGAGTTAGCCAGGTTTCAGTTAAAGCTAGGAGGTTGAAGGAGTTTGAAAGGAAGAGGTCATGGATTGCTGTGAGTTTGTTGCACACAGAGCGAGCGTTCCAGAGGGCGCAGGAGAAAGAGGACAGGCGCTGAGGGATTATGGGAATGAGGTTGCTGGGCTTGCAGGGAGGGGATTTATGTGCGATGGAGATAGGATGAGAGGGAAGTATTGGATGTGTTGTGGGGCCAGGGTAAGGGGATATGTCACCTGAATAGAGTAACAGCAGGAGGGTGAGAAAGAGAAGGTGGGAATGGGATTTGTGGGAGTGATTGGCAGCACGAGAGTTAGAGGGAGACCATGTTCTGAGGAAACAAAGGAGCTCATGCGAGGCCATCATGTGGGACGAGAGGAGGGAGGGAGGGAGAGATGCAGATAGTGTAGGGGTCGGTGGTAGAGGGGCAGGAGTTCCATTTAAGGAGAAAGGTAGAAGTAAAGAGTAGAAGCGTGAGAGAAAGCATGATATAGACGTGAGTTTACCGGAGTAGAAAGTGGGCCTTGCAGTTCCTTCCTCCAGTCCCGCAACTCCAGGAATCAACTCTGGATGTCCACTTAAGAATGCCACTTGCAAATTACACTTAGAGCCTGGCTCAATGGAGCCTGGTATAGTAGTTATATAGGGCGGGCTGATTGCATTCAGGCAGTTAAAACGTCAACACCTGAAAGGTCAACACCTGAAGCTGAATGGGCTGTGTCAATAGGGCAGGAGATTCACATGCTAATTAGCAAAGCACATGGTGGAGAAAAACAAAAATAAATAGAAATAGAAAATACCAATATGCAGGCGATCAGATGATCAGATGAGATGTGGGTGTCTGAATAATGGGTGATAATGTCTTACCAGCAAAAGTATGCAGGCGATCAGATGAGATGTGGCTGTCTGTGGATGATGGGTGATAATGTCCTACCAGCAAAAGTATGCAGGCGATCAGATGAGATGTGGGTGTCTGTGGATGATGGGTGATAATTTCCTACCTGTGGAGAGAGGAGACACAGGACTTAGGGATCGTGATGGCGTAGGGGATCTTGGATGAAACTCCAGGAATCAACTCTGGATGTCCACTTAAGAATGCCACTTGCAAATGACACTTAGAGCCTGGCTCAATGGAGCCTGGTATAGTAGTTATATATAGGGTTGCCACCCATCCAGTTTTCACCCAGACAGTTTGGGTGTCACGGTTCCCAGATCCCACCACGCAGTCCTTAAAGCCCAACACTCCACAGAGCCCAAAAGCTACCAACAGGGTAGCCATAGAAGAATCCCTAACTGTCTGGTCCTTAGAATTGGCCAGGTATACTAGCTAGACAGAAAGGGTTAATCAAAGACCATGTCGTAATACAAAACCAGGTCAGCAACACCGGGGTAGTCAGACGAGCCAGAATCAGGAATACAGAGTATAGAATAGTCAAATAGAATAGCCGGGTTGATATCAGTGCAGAAGCGTAGTACAAGGAAATATTCTAGGGCAACGGAAGGCAGAATAGTCAGAAAACAAGCAGAGGTCAATAACAGGTTAAATCAGGAGAGAATTTAGGTACAAGGAGCTCAGGTATGGATAACCACGATCTGGCACTGCTTAGAAGGAACTGTTGGTTTTTAAAAGACCTTCACCAGACCACGCCCCCCTCTCAAGCCGCACCTCATGCAGCCACCTCCCTGCCTGTTTAGAGTTAAACCGGGTGTTGGTGAGTGAGCAGCATCAGACATCCTGCCCTCAAGCACACCGGAAAGGCTGGAAGCCCCCAATGTTACATCGGGTTTTGAATCCATGTCTGGGTTTCAGACCGCATCTAACCCGGACACATGATTCAGAGAGCTGTGTGAGAACACTAGCCTTAGGAGTGTGCCATGGGCCTCAGATTCAGCCGGTATGGAGTGGACTGACACCCCGAGAAATGAGAGGGGGGGAATGCATTGAGAAACAACCCCCCCAGGTTTGGCACTGCTCCTTGTGCCCCCCATCTACCAGCAGATCTGTGAGGGGGTGGGGGTGCAGAGGGTGGGAGAATACTCTCAGAATTGTTAGAATATTAAGGTGGCGAGCGAGGGGAGGAAGGGCGAGCAGGCTGTGAACACCTGTGTCTGCTCACTGTTGATTTATGGCTCCTTCATAAACCAGCAGTGAGCGGTAGAGAATTCCACAGGACCCAAAGGGACAGGTAGGCAGGTTGTCACTGAGCTGCCTGGCACTTGGGGAAGTCCTGCATGCCAATGACCAGGCTATAATAACCCTCTGTTCAGCTTCACTGAAACAATAGGGAATTGCCAGCTCTGGGATGGGGAGTTAAAAAAAATAAAGTAAATGGGGGAAAAAAATAATAAAATTCAACATAGAACTCCAAATAAACACTCCAAAATTCTTACGAACACAAGCCGTGAGCCACCATTCAGGATTGGCTTGAAGGAAAGGTGGCAGCCCTAACCTGGCACCTGAAATGGGACCTTTTTTTATCAAACACATTGTGTGTCACCTTTTACCTAGTAGCGTAGCGTATGTCTAGTAGTCTCTGTTTGTCCAGAGTTTTACGGAGATATACCTGTCGCGCACTGGGTGGAAAGCAGAAAGGGATGTTCTATGCTGCACTGGCACTTCTATAATGGTGTGCACAATGTAAACTTGAAAACATTTCCTGGACACACGCCATATCTTTTTTTTTGTTTTCCTGAACGAATGAATGCAACTGAAGAGGGTAACTTCCTGATGCAATGAAAACGCTGAAATAACAAGTGGAACGTGGTTACTGTTGCGGTTGTCGCTTTCAAAACATTGTGGTGATTGCCCCAAAGACTTATTTCATTGGTATGTTCTCCTCCAGGGACCTAATCCCCAGAACCTGAGCAGAGGATGAATCCAAACCTAGGAAGGCGTCATAGATTGTATGAATGGAGTGGCAATATCACTTAGAGGGTTATTCACAACCTGCAGAATTTGCCACCAAATTGCAGCAAACGTTGAATTTCAGAGCAATTCGTGTATTTACAAAACGATTAATTCGCCAAGTAGAGGCTAATTGATAGCGAAAAACAGTGCATTTCGCCGCGATTTAGCGGCAATGAAATTGACCCATAGAGAACTATTCTTTTGTCTATTCAAGCTGCCGAATTGCGCCGAAATTTTGGCAACATGAACAGATTTTCGATGTTTCAATTCGGCAAGTTAAAACCGGCGACCCTAATGGGTTTCAATTAAAAATCTTGGAAAAAAAAAAATTTACAGACCATTTATTTCGATTTTACAAAACCTCTTCTTGTTTTTTTTTAAAAAGACCTTTCGGATTTTTTATTTTTTTTATATTTTTAAATTTTAAGACCTTCCCTCAAGACTTTTTCATTACTTTTTAACAGACCTCTTGTATTATTTTTTTAAAGGGCTTTTTATTATTTGGACACCATTTTGCTACATTTTATTGACATAAACTCCTATTAGCAGAATAGGAGTGTAGCGCTGTTTTTAAGATATGTTGCTGCATTTACTTGGTTTGGCCACCAGAGGGAGACAGGCGCGATATGAACTATACTGGACACAAACGGAACTACAAATTCCATCGTGCTTTGCGAGAGAGACCGGAAGTGGGTGGGAGAGAGAGAAGGACATCCGCAGCCTCGTCGAAGGAGAGCCAGTGTGAGCCGAGCGACGAAAGGTAGAAGAGGCACGTGAGACTGTCAGGGATCGAGACCAGGCCGGAGAGCAGGCGCGGCCTAGCGGGTGCTGCTGATCAGAGACAGTGACTTGGCGGAGACCTATCTAAAGATCGCTGAGAAGTTTTGCACAGAGACAGAGTTCCGGTTTGGACCCTGAGTAAGGAGACCGCGATGATCCACTGGGAGTGCAGGCGGTAGGCCGTAGTTCTTGTTGCGGAGATCAGACAAGCAGGAGAAGCGGATTCGGTGGCACAGAGTTTCAGTGTAATCCAGCGGAGAGACATCCTTGATCGGGCAGCAGAACAGATTGTCTAACGGATGGGTGAGAGGCCTTCCAGGCCCCAGTCTCAAGTTTAACAAAGCACGCTGCATTATTGTTTAAATCCACAGGGCCCCAACGTGACTAGTTGAAGATTCGCTCATTCCATTCACTGGCCAGGTGAATATAGTACCCGGGTACCTGAGTTCACACACACACACTTTTTTGAGACATTACTTTGGCGGGACATACATTCCAGAAACGAAGGGGTTAAACTTTCCTTTTTTCCACCGCGTGTTTTTTCCCACATTACGAAGTCCTGTCGTTCATATACCGTGTTTACATTATATATGCCACTTTATTGGGATCAGTAAAGTATATATTCTATAAAATCCACAACAGTGCTGGTGTATAATTATTCCCTAGTGCGGTGAGACTAACCCAAGGTTAAATTCAGCGGCTCCTCCGGGAGTGAGCGCTACAGGAGTCTTCCGGTTTCCTTTTTCACCTTGGTGGAAATTGCCGAGGCAGCTTTGGTGCGCTTAGGCCCTTTTCTCCGATGTCTGATAACTGCTTCAGCGACTACAATTTTGGCAAAATTATGTGACCATTCGCTTAATAGTGAATTCACCGAATTTTCAACTAAATGGAATCGCCAAAGTGATCTGAAAAGGAGTTCAGTTTCAGTGCTTTGTGAATGGACCTTCGTTCTGCTCAAATGTTTGATCATTAGGTGTAGATGTTTCATCTGATGTTAAATGCAACTTTAGTAAGCTAGTCTATAGACTATTGGCACTGAACATGGGTAGAAATGGTGCAGTTTAAAAGACATCTGAAGGACAACCGGAGAGCTGGAGGCCCTTTTACCCATCTAGATTGTAAATTCCCATGTGAATGAGGGGAGAGAAAATAGAGGAAGGGACTGCGAAGGGTTAGGGTGTTGTTAATACAGATTGAGATGCGGGCATCTGACTTTACGTGGTCGAGGTGCTACTGTTCCTAATCCCTTCCATTTACCAATAATACCACTTACTGTTGATTGAAATATCTAGCTGAATTGAAATTTCACAAACCTATCACACGTTATACATTTGGGGCAATGGGTCTGATTGAAACACCTGAATTCAATAATAAAGGGACACGACCACTTACATAAATTGTAACTACAGTTACAAGTATTTATAAAGCACCAACAAATTCCTTAGTGCTGTACAATGGGAGAGACAGAATAACAAATATACATACACGTTATACACGTAGAACAGAAGGAGGGAGCACCCTGCTCGAGAGGGGTGACCCATTAGGTGAGGGGGAGTAGGGTAAGTGGCGTGTTGGGTTGCAGGACGGGCTGAAAGGGAATAGGAGCAGGAGATGACAGTGGGGAGATCATGAATCATGGAGTGAGCCAATAGTCTCACTAGATTACTTGTGCATTACAAACAAACCCACATTATAAATCACATGCTGCTGTGTTTTTTCTTTTGTTTGTAGTAATTGCAAGTAAAAAGGAAAAATAAAGTTGTTTGGTTTTTTTTTTATCTCCGGTTTTCTTTTTTGTGGATTTTTTTGTGGAGGCAACGTTTTACCAAAATCTGCAAAGGTTTTTCTTTATTTCTGTGGCTTAACGGTTAATGAGGTGGAGGAGGGAATGTTTAGATAAGGCAGAAGGGGTGTATTGTGTGCTATAAACTACTCAAGATAAGAGATGGCAGCCGAATGAGATAAAGCAGGGAGCTTAAAAGTCTTCTAATCTACCCCCTGGTGATGTCTTTTGAATACATCGGTCACGGTCCACAAGAGCCAAATAAGGTGCCAGTTTCCTCTCCATGAACATTCCAGGCTGGGTTTTCCCCAGGTCCAGGTGCTAGGAGTACACATCTGGCTTTACCTGTGAATCCAAACCTAAAGTGTGGGTTGGGCCTGGATCTCCTTTATAGTGGCACTCCATCCTAGGGCAAGTGCTTCTGCATTGACTGAACTTCCTCCGTTCCCTTGTACCTGCATGCAGTGCACATCTCCTACCAGACGTGTCCCAAAGATCCTGCTAACCAACCATAGCCGTTTCCATTGGATATCCCGTGTATGACCTTTTGCTTTGGCCTCTGACAATTCTTTGCCTGCCTTAACCCATGCTTAAACTTTGACCACACCACTTGGATTTTCCTTTTGGAGACCTTGCCGGATTCTTCATATTGCCTGGACAATTGCCCATTGTGTTTTCCTGGTCCTCGGCCCCCGCCGTTGTTCTGTCTCATTCCCAGTAAGTGTCCTTGTGTTTCTCCAGTTGCCCTGTGTTTCTTCCTGTTGCAGTCAGTCACGTTCCTGTCATGTCCACCTGGTGTTTCCTATATGTGTCTTGTACCTTGTACGTCAGTCCCATTCCTGTGTTGCTCAGCCACTTGTTCTAATTTACACATTATCACTGTAGGTTTACTCCTGCTGTGATTTCCTTGTGTAATAAACCCTTTACCTGTTTTACCCAGTAATTCTGTCTTACTCCACTTTGTCACTGCATCCTGGGCTCGAATATTCACCCCCCCCCGTGACAACATCCCACACAACACAATGAGTCCGTCATCGACCCACAGACTCCATTCTATGCCTAATGCCTCAGGGAGGGGAGCAAGTGAAAGATACTGAGGGGGGGAGGGAGGCAGTTTACAAAACAAAATCACACGATGGATGAACCCGGTGACGCATATAGAGTAAAACATTTCCTTAACTAAACCTACAAGAGAAAACCAAAGCACATATACGCTATCGGCAACATCAAATAAACACAATAAGGACATTTCATTTTTTTGTGGTAGTGACCTTTTATATTTTGACTTTGTCACTTTTTAAAGTTTCTATTGAGCGAATACCCAGGACCTTTTTTTTTCCCACTTTATCATCCAAACCTTTGTGGTTATATATTCTCTAGGGCATTCTTGTTAAAAAATGTGAAATGGGAACCTGTTACTGCATTTTTCTGAGAAAATATACAATTTTAACCAAAAAATGAAGAAAACAATGTGAAATATTTTCCTTGTGTTTCGGAACATGGTTTTTTTTTTTTTTTACGAATAATATGACTATTTGTAAACCACTGCCCTTGCTCCCAGCGTGGGAAATGAGAAGGTGAGTAATGGCAGTGGTATTGCTCATTTTATATGTGACAAATGGACAATGCCATCGCTTTGGAACTAAAAATAAATAAAACATTTTACATGGTCAGGTTTGGTATTAATGCAAAGGCCAGACTCTGCCCTGTCCAATGACCCCTCACTTGACCTTGGTTGTGAGGTGTAAAGATCAGTGATCCAGTGGGGTCCAAAGTTCCCCGCAGTGCTCTTCGCTGCAGTGTGGCGGTTTAGGTTTTTGATGTAACCATTGGTAACAATGGATTGTACCATCACCCATCACCTCCACACTTGTTGGTGACATGAGAAGTGTGATGGTTAGTTAGTGAAGCATCATTGTTTACTTTATAATTGAAAAGTGAAAAATATTACTGTTGGAAAGAAAAAGTAAATATTTATCCGTTATTTCACTTAAAACCTGGTCATGGTTGATATCATTGGAAAGGTCATGCTCTAACCTTTCCAGTGATACCTCGCTTGGCCCTGTAGCTGCTATGGAGTTGGAGATACAGGGGTCTAAATGCAGACATAGTTATCCTTTCTCTGGGCCTATTCTGAGGCATGGGCCTGGAGCTGCTGCTCCATCTGCCCATATGTTAATCCGGCCCTGCGGATACCCCATACTACCCTCCTCTGTTAACTATTGGATCCTTTTTATCGAAATAGAATTATTTTATGACATATCTATGAATAGTTAAATATTCCACAAAGAAAGGAAGGAAACCCATAACCAGAGTACTACATTATATTCTGTTTTCTTAACAATACGCATAATATCAAGAATTATGTTCATGTTCAACATGTCCTCCACCTGACCTTGAATTCACATCATGTTTTGTGGAGTTTTATTTGATAATCAGCTGTGGTTTCCGTAAATGCGTGCAAGTTTTCCTACAAGCACTCTACTTACAATGAATAAATTGTGACCTCTTTGAAACACTTGTCGCATAATTATGAACACGGGTGTCCTAAAATTTGCAATTTTTTTCTATTTGCTAAGCGATTCATTTTTAGTTGTCAAAGTGGTTCCTGTTATTATGCCATGTGCTTTTTTTCCTCCTGTTGTCTTCTCTTTTGGCACACCGGCTGAAAGGACACAAATGTGCCTTTTGTATTCAATAGACCTCCAGGTGTCAATTTTATCAGATTCAGGACAGCAACAAATGAAGAACCAGTGACCGCCCCCAACTCATTGACGACAGGATTGATCGGATTGGTTTAACAGGCTTGAAGGATAATAGCAAATTATTGTATCATCTAGTTTTTCTAGCGATAAATACTTGTAACTGTAGACTAACAATTTATACTATTTTTTGGGAGGTTTGCTTCTAGAAAAAAGTTTTTAAGTGTACCTTTTTTTTTAGTTTTGATTCAATTTTTAAATACGAAGCAAATATGCCAATTATTGACTTGCCCCATACCTGACCCTTACGTTACAAATAAAGACTGCTCTAATACTGCCTTCAGTCACTCTACTCCCTTTACATTTTCTCCATTGATTGTTTTCACTCAAAGCTACACTGTCTCATTTCTTTCAGCAAACCTCGGCCCCCTATTTCAACCTAGTCACTTCACCTTAGCGGATCCCATTTAGTGTCAGAACATGGCAATAACTCATAGCAGCTCTCTATTATCAGCTCTACAATACATCACGACAGGGCAGCTATGTCAGCGGCTTGTGTTGTAACCGTAGGGAACCAAACGGATATTGGCAGCTGCATGGTGTGGAGTGGTCTGGGTGTCATGCCTGTAGACCAGTGTTTCCCAAACCTGTCCTCAGGACCCTCCACCTCGCCAGGTTTGCAGGATATCTGAAGCACAGCACAGGTGATATGATTTGCTGTTCAGTGATCGCTGGATTCAGTCTGCATTTCCCCAAGGTGATCCTTAAAACCTGGCTTGGTTGAGGGTCCCGAGGACAGGTTTGGGAAACACCGCTGTAGACCCATGGGATATGTGGAAGTTCTTTGTTTATACCAATCCAGGCTGGATCTTACTCTTGTCTAGTCCATCCCTCTTCAACTTCCAGTCCCTGATTTCCCTGCAACCTGTCTTGTCTCCGACCACCTGACCAAAAGAGCACTGACCGACTCCCTATTTAAGGGCAGAACTCCCTTTAGACAATTGAGTCTCAAGTGTGCAGTTCGATCTACAGTATCTCCTAGTTCCTGCCTTACCATATCTTTGTGACCCTAGCCTGCAGTGTGCCCTGTATTCCTAGCCTGTAGGGAGTCCAGTGATCCAAGTCACCACGTGTCCACCTTGCTTCCTGCCTTGTCCAACCTTTGTGTGTCCTGCCTTGTTCAGCCTGCCTGCTTACCATCTCGCCCAGTTGCTGTGTCCAGCCTGCTTCCTGTGCTACTCAGCTGCTGTACAGTATACTTTCACCCTTGCCAAGCCTGTCTCTGTATCTTCTTCATGTCCTGGGGGTCCCACCATTGCTTATGCTGGGTGCCACCCACTGGGTCACAAAAGGACACTTTGAACTACTTGTTCCCAGTGTTACACTGCAGAGGAGGTACTGGATCGTATCACCCTCTGTAATGTGGGATCCGAGGTAGTGAAACTTTTTGATTCATTTATTTTTAAGGGTTAAATGACGTAACCCTAGGGGTTTGGAGCCAGAAATCCCATTAGAATACCCGCTCAAGCTGAGCAAAACCAGCTACTAGGAAATAACGTGCTATTCTTTGGATAATTAATACTTAAAGCTTCCTGTACTTTGTATAGGAACTGTTAATTTACAGTATGTAGCTCTTAAAGTCGTGTCACAAAGTTTTCAGCTCGTCTGGAATCGTGGCTGCAACCAATAAATTAACTAATAGGCCTCATATACTTAATGGCTCCACTCGTTAACTTAATGATCTGGTTGGAATGGGACCCTTTTATTTTAGTATAGGTTTCAATCCTCTTTTCTTTCATAAAATGTAATCTTTGTGAAAACATTTGCAAGATAAGGTTATAGAGGAGCTGTGCCATTTAAATCTCAGAAGAAAACCATGTTCTATAACGCAACCTAAATGAGGGTTTTAATAGGGTGGCATCAGAAATATGTTTCTTTCAAATTTATATGTGGCGTTACAATGAGGTGTTTTAGTTCAATAAAATTTAATACAATGAATAATCCTTATCTGGATTCCTGTAAAATATGGTCGGATATTGCGCTTAATGACACAAACATAAAATGAAATGGTAGACCAACACTCCTATAATATTTCAACATCCAAAGATTTGCGTGGAAATAGTTATAGGAAATGTAGACAAAACCATACAGTGAAAGCGGTGTGACATCACTAGCTTCATGGTGTGATCCAAAGTCCGTATGAGCTCTTTCAGGAAAGCTTGTGGAGGCATTTGAGATTATATATATATATATATATATCACGTTAATTAAAATCTAATCTGGATGCTGTTTTCGATTGAGGGTTAGGCTCACAGTAGTAATGAACGGACACGTAGTAGAATGAGGAGCTCCTGGAGATGTTATCATGGTTGAATTGCTCTATAAATCACGAAATTCAAGTTGTAAAAGGCAGTGTTCTTGAAAACTTTAAAATCGGCAAAATCCATCGAGCAAGTGGGCACAGAGCTACCCAGCTGCTGCAAAATCATTGTAAGAGATACAAGGAGACATTTGAACCCCTGGATCTCTAATTCCATACACCCTACATGGTCAGGTGAGTTGTCATTGTCAAGGCCAGAGTCTTGCTTTTCCAATGACCCCAAATATGACCATGTTTTATTCTACAACAAATGGTAAAAATGGTATCCATGCGATATTTTTTTAATGTACATAAATGGCCGATAGTTTGTTGACCAAGAAGGAATAGCCTAGTTTCAGTGACTTGCAATGAAATAATATGTGGGTATGTGTGTGTATAGCTATGTATGTCTTCTGAGTTATATGGTTGTGTCTGGGTCTGCGGCTTGCTATTGCTGGTGGCGCTTGATTCTCAATGACAGGCAGAGTATGTACTTGAAGGCAAACTGTAGAACATTACTGTGTGGGGTCTCTCAGGCATCTCCTTAGCAGCAGGTAGACAGACCCTGTTCGGCAATGTTCTGGAGACAGTGAGGTGTGATGAGCACGACCTGTGATCTGGCGCCCACTTTGCCTGACACCGTTAACCGAGCATCAGCTCTTGGCCAAAACCGTTTGAGTGCCTCACCCGAAACTTGTGTCTGGATCCACCCCTGTCAAGATCCGAGCCATTCATATGGTACCATTGCAGAAGAAGCTGAAATTTAAATAAAGTGACAACTTAATGATTTTATTGTTGACGGCATTGGAGATCTTGGATTCCTGATGCTGGATTATCACAAGGACACTATTGTGGCAGTCCAAATAGACAAGCAAACCCTATCATAAATTCCTCGTTACAGATCAGCTATGGATATTGAATGAAAGCCGATGCATGGTTAGTTCATTGTATTGATTTTGCAGTGCATCCTGTGCTTTAATATGTTTTCGAAGACATAAATAAAATATATTACTGTCAATTAAAATAAAGGTTATTAAAACCTGTTAACCTGAACCAAGGGGACATTTTGGTGGAAGGTGCTGAATAACCGTAATGTTGAAACAACACTTCTGCAACTTTGTGGCCCAACACAAAAGAAGCATCCGTTACTCTTTACATGCAGATTTATGTAAAGGTAAATAAAATCTTCCAACAGATGCAGCAGGGACGTACCTAGAACATTTGGCAACCGGGGCAGATCCTATATTTGGCACCCCCACCCAACTTTAAAATGTAAAATTTTTTTTTTTTTTAAAAATCACACACTTTTTTAATGTTTACAAAAATATTTTTAGTTATAGCATTCTGGCAGGACATGACGTGTACATCTAATAATGATATATTATGATCTCTGCCGATGGTAGATCATGCGTCCTCTGTGCTGTGCAATAAGAGGCGAGTGTAGATTCTTTTTGAATAATTGTTATTTTTAAGTGATTTTGCAAACTCCCAACATATCCATCCTTATGCTATGAACAACAGTACACATTTGGCTGGTTTTGTTGATGGAAGTTGTGTGCGTGTGGGGGTGGCTGGTTTTGTGGGATGGGATTGTGTGTTGGTTGGTTTTGTGTGATGGAGTTGTATGGATGGCAGGTTTTATGTGATGGGAGTTGAGTGGCTGGTTTTGTGTGGGAGTTGTGTGTGCGCTGGGTTGCTGGTTTAGTGTGATGGGAGTTGTGGGTGGCTGGTTTTGTGTGATGGACGTTGTGTGTGCTGGGTGGCTGGTTTTGTGGATTGGAGTTGCTGAGCAAAGAATGGATGTGTGTTTTGCAGGTATGAGATGCTGCTATGGTCTTTTTTCTTTACTATTCCAGTTTTTTAAGACTCCCTCTTCCCTGTTTACCCTGGACTGCCTATTCCCTGGTGATGCAGTGAATGCAGTCTGGCCCCCTCTATGCAGGACCTCACCAGGAGCCAGGCAGCTCAGTGACAAATTTCTGATCACTGCAGTGCTGGTTAAGGAAAGGTCCACTTTAAACAGCAGTAAGCAGACAGGGCTTCATATTCTGCTGATTACCCCCCTTTTACCTGCCGTTTACTGTCGTCATCTCTCTCTGCACACAAATCACATCCCCTCCCCTCACCTAGAGCTGCTGCGGGCAGGGGAGGAGCTATGGAGGGAGGAGAGGGGGATTTTAATTCTCCTAATGCAAACGCCCTGCTCCACTGCTCGTTGTTTGAGAACACAGCTCAAAGCTGACAGTGACAGTGGCACCTCCTAGTACCCCCCTAATGACACCTCAATAATCACTTGTACCTGGGGCGGCCTGCCCCATCCCTCCCCTAAGTACGCCACTGCTCTGTGATATGTTCACACACAAATTTTGGCGAACTGCAAGTACGGTGCTGTTCAAAGGCAGTGCAAATCCCCATAGAGAAGTAATGGTTAATCTAAACCAGCTGAATGAAACCACTGAACAGCAGAGAAATGTCAATGAAATGACCTGATGTTTGGTGGTTTCATTCAGCAGGTTTATTCAGGCGAATCCCATAGGTTTCAATGTTAAAAATATTCCAGTTTTTATGCAATATCTAATAAACCATTTACTATTTTAATCTGCAGTACCTTTTAGACCTTTTTAAGAATTTGTTCGTCAAAATCCCCCCTTTTTTTATTTTTTATATAGCGTTTTTTCTTTTTTCTGTAACAGACCTTTTTATTATCAATCATAGGACCTTATATGTAAATTCCAGACATTTTCGTTCAGTAGTTTTTTTGAAAACTGCACGCCACGGGTTTGCGGCGATATCATTTGGCGGCCGACTCCCTGCACTTCGGAGACCCTGCTGTGAATGGGGAATTCACTGCAGGGTGGGGAAATTTGATTCCCCGAAGTGCAGGGAACAATGGAACACCAAAATGTTGGCGTCATTTCGGTGCTCTGTGAGTAACCCCTTTAGTGGTGAGGTTTTTTGCTGCCCCCTGTAAAGTGCCAGCCTAGGCCTTGCCTACCCAGGACATACTTGGAAATTAGTGAAATCTCAATGTATCCCTCCTGGTAAAATACTTTGTAAAAGTAAAATATATATATTTTTTTGGGGTGTCACCCTAGCGGGTGGTGTCACCTGGTGCGGGCCGCCCCCCAAGGTACGCCCCTGAGATGCAGTACCAAATGTCATGACAAAACAGGAGATGTTCTCCACTATACCCTCTTTCTTCTATGTTGTGGTCAGAGGCATACATTGGGCAGATCCTTATTTTGACAATCACCCACTTCACTATTCATTGCAGAGCTATCCTTGGTGGTCTCTTTGGGGGTGCAAAGGAGGTCCGAACCCAGGTGCGGAAACACAAGGTACAAAGAAATATCGTGGTGCAAAGGGCAATCCAAGAAAGTAGGTCAATAACAAGTCCGGAATCGAGGAAGGCGGCAAAACAGGACAAACCGGTAGATATGCTAGGAACTGATACACAGAAAAAAAACACATGAGCTTCACAGAGATTCACTACAAGAAAGAAAACAACTCTGAAGCAGTGTGCAGCGGGAATGTATATACGTGGTGAGGTGATCAAATCCTCTCCGAGACACTCCCCTGGTCCAATCATGGTCCTGGAGGTGGCCTTCTCCATTCTTCATCAGGTCCACCAGGGCCATGGGCCCTCTCCCTGTCAAGGGCGTCCTCCAATCTCCATGCTTGCAGCCGCCCCTGCTGATGTCACACGCTGCAATTCATCCTGCCTGGTGTGGACAATCTGAGCCGCGGCACTAGCTGCCCTGGAGTGAACTGCCGTTTGACTGCTTGTAGAGATGCCAGACCATGGGATGCCCCTGGTTTCTGGGGAAATCGTGGGGAACTCCCCGCTGCTGACTGTCCGGAATCGCCTGCTGCCTGGGGTGGCTGCACTGGGGTGATCCGCAGGTCCGTATGACAGGTGGTCAGAGGGTAACCTTGTGGCAAGTGACCACCTCATGGCCGCAGATAGGATTGCGGTAATAAGCATGCCATGGACTAAAAAAAAAGAACACTGCTAAACTAGCATGAACGTAGATGCTACATTAAAAATTTCAGCTTTACAGCAAACAAAACCCAACCCTAGTGATGTTTTCCATACTGCTTCGCACAATACTCGTTATAGTTTTCTGATGAAAGTATTGTCTAAAAACAACACTTCTTTTAGTGCTGGGTTCCGTTTAGTTTTCGGGTTAGTAGTATTTGTTCTAGTTTTAGGGTTAGAAGAAGGAGCAGAATCGGTTGACTAAAAATCGCACACGACAGAATTGTAGGTAGACTGTGTAGAAAAATGGAGCAAAATCTGTTGGTGAGGGTTAAACCTAAAATTAAGTGTCCTTTTTGCAGCATCTAAATTCACAAATTTTTAAATCTGCAGCATTTTTATTGTGGCATTACTGTCAGTGGCCACTAGGGATGGGCCGAACACCCCCGTGTTCGGTTCACATTCGAACTCGAACATTTGAAAAAGTTCGAATTCGAACACGGTTCGAACACAATGCAAGTCAATGGGGCTCGAACTTTCGAAAGTTAAGATGCCCTCCGAGAGGGCATATATGCAAGATATTGGCCATAAAAGGTGTATGGGGGTCCAGGTAGTGCCCTGGGGGACAGGAAATAATTAAAAAAAAAGGTTTTAAAAAAAGAAAGTTTTTAACCCGTTCACTGCTGAGTGCTGAACCATTTCACCGCTGTGCGCTGAGCTCATTTTTACCGCTTTTACTCATGTTTAAACGTGATTTGGAGACATGGGAAATGTTTAAGCAACAACGAGTGGGAAAAAATTCTTGCGTGAGCATTAACATTTGCTGCGTGTTCACCGCATATTTGTAACGATTCCCCAGGACAGACCTGGTAGGATCCCTATTAACAGACCTCTATCCCTCCGATCCTTAGGATGGTCGGGACCACTAAACCTAACCTCTAGCAGCTACACAGGCCAGGGAGACAGCACCAGCAATATACACCACAGACTGAGATCAATATAGGTTTGAACTGCGCTATAGTGTATGGCAGGATGAAGGCGTACCAGCAGTAACAAGCAGCAGAATATACCAGACAGGGGCACAGAGCGAGAGTAGTTGTTAGAACAAAACCGGGTCAGCAACGTTTAGGCACTTGTACTGCGCTACTATATGTGGCAGGATCTGTAGCACACACCAACAGTAACAAGCAGCAGATATACCAGACAGGGGCACAGAGCGAAAGTAGTCGTTATAACAAAACCGGGTCAACAACATTTAGGCACTAGTACTGCGCTACTGTATATGGTGAGAATCGGCGCACACCAGTAGCAACAGGAGGAAAACAGAACAGGCAGGGAGTACACAGAGAGAATAGTCAAATGGCAGGCAAAGTCAAGTTGGCAAGAGATTGGGTCCTCAGAACAAGCAGGGTCAGTAACAAGTATACAAACTGATTCAGTAAGCTAGCGATGCGGGAATGAAACGGCAAGGCAAGGTGTACAGTGTGTGCTCCTGATCTAAAGGTCCCGGCGGCTCCATGTCATCACACCGCGCCCTGCCCCCTGATCACTCACAGCTGTGCCGGGTGCTGCTGGAGCTCCTGGCATTCGGCCAGCTGGCGGCACCATGCATCCGGGGTACCCCCGATCGCCACCCGGGGCCCTGGATGTCACAATATTACAATCTAAACTCAAACGGGTTAAGTAACCAAATTTGTAAGAAGAAGAATTAATGCATCATTTGAATCCTCATACTGCTGCGCATTTTGCATCGCCCCCTCTACACTAATAGCGTATCTTCTCAGAAGCTGCACACAGCGCACCGGTGTATGCAGCTTCTAACCGCGTGGGAGACGGGAGGCTGTGCTTGTTGGTGGATCCAGGAATCAGGTGAGTATTAGAAAGAAAAAAAAAGGTTTTATGTTCCCGGTTAAGTATCCATGTAATTGGGCAGACTAGATGGGCCGAAAGGTTCTTCTCTGCCGACATTTTTCTATGTTTCTATGGTTGTGGGGGGGTCCTGCTGTAGCCGCAGGTGCAGTGGCTCTCTCCCTGCGCCGCCTCTCTGCACTTGCACCCAGGCGGCCAGCCCACACAGTCGTAGCTCTGTCATTTCAGCGGCCGCATGCTCCTCAAGGGGTCCCCGGTGGGTAGCCCTTTACGGTGCCTGATTAGAGGGCCGTGTCTGCCTGATGTTTTAGCAACAAGAATGTTTTATCCCATAGGCTTAAAAAATATTCCCGTTTTAATACAATATCTAATAAATTGTTGCTTTTTTCGAACTTTTGGCGAACATCGCAAAACGTTTGTTCGTCGAACGGCCGATGTTCGATTCAAACTTCGAACAGATTCGAACCGGCAGCCCATCCCTAGTGGCCACAAGGTGGCAACTTTTTCAATAGTCAAAGGACGGTGGTCAAAGGACGACTTCCAACTGTACTGTAGCAGCAGTTAGTGCTCCAATTGGAAGCATACCTCTATACGTACACCATATTGTAATGTACATTATATACCCTCATGCATACATGGACACAACATATACCGACTTACAATTTATATAGTTCCATCATGTTCCGCAGCACTCTACAGTGGATAGAACAAAACGGTCGTAAAATTAATCCAATATGTTTGATATACGGAAAGTAATAGGAAAAGATTACCCTGCCGAAGAGCTTACAATCTACATATATATACTGTCACACACAAAAACTCGCATATACTGACATACAGTACTTCTATTAACCCACTCTCTCATACATTTACAAACTAATTCCTGGCAGTCTAGTGAACACATGGGATAGAAAAATTGGGCAGCCTGCTTGATCCATCCCCCTGTGCCGCCGTTATCGAATGACCGGCAGTGTGTAGTTTCCTGACCAGGTGGAGGCTCAGAGCACTGATGCTTCTGTGATGGTGGTGTCTGGATCCAGTGTGTGTCTCGTCGGCCAGTTTTAGCAATTGGCTTCATGCTCCGCACAGAGCAGCATTCGTCCAGCAGAAGGGATCTTATGCGAACATATTCCCACACTTAAATCAAAGCTTGGGGAATAGAGGCTGCTTTGTGGGAACTGAACATTTTTTAACACGTCTGCAGATACCCGTGAAGAACCCATAGCAGCCGCAGTGACTCAGGTGGAGAAATTTCGCCAATGGTTGAGCTGGATTCACTTTGTCCCCTTGTGGTGAAAGCCTAAATTGCTGTCTCCTCTACTTCAACTGCCCCTATTTTGAGCTGTAAAACAAATTAGTTGGTGTGGGACAATGGTACAAGTATTATTAATAAATAAAATATGCAGTAAAATGTTATAAAATAAATACCAAAACCAAAACCGAGTTCTCGAAAATCCTTCCAAGATGGATATCAATATATATGGAATCCAGAATCGTATTTCCGTTTTTCTGGATTACATATTGCGATCAATCTTGGAAGGATTTTAGAGGACTCTGTTTTTGTTTTTAGTATATATTTTACTGCATACAGTATTTTATTTAATAATTCTTGTACCACTGGGTTTTATGTTTACTATATTGTGCGCTGTGGGTGTTTCAAGCTGCTCAATAATGTTAATCAGTCTGTCGCATGTTCTCTATACTTCCAACAAGGAATCCGATGAGATGTAAATGTACTGTATAAACTGTATACATATTCACTATCTTAAACAGGAAATCAAATTTAAAGAAGTGTGAAATTTGTCTGGCATGTGACTTGTCTCTGAGCATAATATGAATGTGTTTTTTTTTAATAAACAATTTATTTGTTGGCTTTTGACAGAAAAGTTATACAGTAATGATACAGTTAAAAGGATACTCCAGGCAATATGACCACCTCAGCTTTTTAATGTGGTCATATTGCCTGAAGTATCCAATTTTTTTCCCCAACCTTCTATCTTTTCCCGATCGGCTGATATTGCTGAGAGAAGCGGTGGACTTTACTCCGCCCTCCCAGCTGTCAATCAGCCGATCGGGTTTCAAGGTCCCGCGTTTTGGAACTCTCAGCAAAGCTGGGACGTCATCACGCTAGAAGCGCGATGACGTCCCACCACTCCGGCAGAGTCGCGGGAATGCGCAGCAGAAGGAGCCTCTGCCTCTGCCTCCTCCTCCTTCTCCTCCGCCTAAGAGTTTTTAGAAGAGCAGGCGGGGTGAACTTCAGCTCACCTCGCCGCTCGTGAACGTGCGCTGCTCCGCGCATGCGCGGTTGAATGAGCAGGATTTCGGGAGGAAGCCTGCTGATTGGCTGGATTACGTGATAGGCGCGCTTTGCACGTAAACATTAAGCCAAGTTCCAACTTTACCACGACGGGAGCGGAAGAGGAGGGAGGGGAGTAAAAAAAAAAAACGCTGTTGGAAAAGGTGTTGTTTTTAGGGTAAGTATAACATTAAAAAATATATATATATATATACTGAATGACTAGTTAAGGCAATAGGTTTAATATAATGTAAAAAAAAAAGGGGGGTGATTTTTAGCCTGGAGTGTTCCTTTAAAGCTGATCTTTTTTAACTTGTGTTACTTTTCTCTGTCCGTGAGCACATTGGGGATTTTGGTAGAAAAAAGGGACAGTTGTCCAGATCTCTGCATATTTCTTCAACCCAAAGTCTCCCGTGTACCAGGCTTATTAGTAACACCTATATAGTAGACCTCGATAAGGCTGTGTCACCAGCCATCCCTCACTCCAAGGAAGCCTCCAAACAAGGCTTCCTGGGTGGTCGTACTGGGGGGAAGACAAATACATACCAACCGCTAGGTTGGGGACAAAAGGAAAATGTAACCCTGAGATCTAGGCCTGTTGGAAGCATTTGTTCCAGTCAAGATTTAGCATTCGTTCGTTCCTGGAATAATACATGATTGACACCTCCTTAGAATATGCTTTAGCTCTAGGGGATAATCAGACCAGAGGCTTTGTTGTGAGGTCTTTTCAATGGTTTCAATGGGATTTAAACCACTATCGACTCCAGCCTGCATCTCCTGCAGCACAGTCCATACAAATTTATTAGTTATGTCTTTTTAAATGAGATTAAATTGAAATGACTTTTATCCCCTTCCTCTACTAGTTTCCCCAAACTCCCATCTCCCATTTCGAGCAGCTCATTCATGGCGATTCTGAGCGTTCTTTCTTATTTTATACTGAATTTTTATGCCCACTTCTAACCATAGGTGCGGCACTGCCAACTCTAGCTGTTTCCAGAAGATCGAAACACTGGGAGCTTGTGGTTTCTAGTAGGGGCACCTGGATGTGTGTGAAAAAAGGGGAAAAAAATAACCTATTGTGTCAAAGATTTTATAAAATCACTAAAACTGTTGAAAAGCTAATTGTTCAAATGCATAAGCCATCAGTAAAGTCTCAAAACGTGACGGGGCTAAACGTTTTCTTCAGTTATGTTTTTCTACTTTTTGATTAAAATTTTTATTCTTATAAAATCATGCATCATCTGCCTAATAAACCTTCTAAGGGCTCGATCAGCTGGTGTGCGCCAAAACGACAACGCTACATGAAAAATCGAGCACAAGTCGCTAACAGGTAGCGCCTGACAACCCACCAACAGATCACCTTGTCCACGGTAGTCCGTGTACAAGATTCATTGGCGCACGCTAGGGAAACGCTAAGACGCAGGCTGAGAACCAGCGCTAATGCATTGTCTGGTTAAAAAATAAAAAGCGTTCCAGTGCAAAAAAGCCCTGTTTTTTTAGTGTTTTTTTAAAATAAATAATATTAATAATAATAAATACTTAAATAATAAATTAGATAAATGAATTGGAACCCAAATTTTCACCTGAAAAATCCAGAAAAATACATAATAATAATAATAATAATAAATTCAAAAAAATCAATACTTAAAAAGGCTTTTTGCTGCAGATTAAAAAAAAGAAACTGTTGAATAAATAATGAAAACTAATAATATTTTATACATTGAATCCTATGGGCTTTGCACACGGTAGGTTTTCCTATACAATGCATCTTCTCACGTTTCCCCCGAAGCGCGCCAGTTTAACCATACAATGCATCTTTTATACGTAAACTACATCCAGCGAGCCGAGAGACACGCCTGCGCTGCATTCCTTTCAATTGCCTGTTAATTTTGTGCAAGGAGTTTTGACTTTTCTTTTACCTTTTTTCTTCCTTTTCCATCAGTTAACATCAGAGTTGAGCAGTAGGTAAAGTTTTGCGATTAGCGTCGGCGCTAAGATTAGGGCCAGGACCAAACGATCTGTTGGTTAGAATAGTGAACGTGCTCTGTAGCGCTGCCCATGTTAAGTATAGGACGCGGTAAGTACAGGAAGCTCGCACTACGAATCATTAATTACCTCGCGCTAAGTGGTTTTCGCCGTTTGTAGCAAGAGAAAGCGATCTGTTGGCTGGCGCTAGACTGAATTTACTTGGCGCTAACGCGAAAACAGGCTGACGCTAGGGTTAGCTCACACCAGCTGGAAATGTGCCCTTAGGCCGGGTGCACACTAGGCATTTTTTTGTACGCACGAACGTGCGTTAAAAACGACGCACCCGTGCGTTAAAAATGACGGAAGAGATGGTAGACGCCAGACAATGCGTTAATTTTGACGCGCTCCGTAAAAACTGTATATGAGTTGAATGGAAGAAAAAAAAAGCTGGGCTGGAACAACATTTGACGTTAAGCACGCGGCCAACGTTGCGTCAATCCTAGCGCACAAGCCTTGGTTTTTCCATGACGGACGTCTTCAGCGCTCGTTATGCGTAGCGAGCGTTATGCGTGTCTTCTCTATCCACGTAATTATATGCTGCGACGCACGCCGGTAAGTGCATTTTAACGCGCGTTAGTGCGCACAAAAAAACGACTAGTGTGCACCCGGCCTAAGTGTCTTTATACAAAATATTGTATGATATAGTTATGTCTTAGGCTAGGGTCAGACTAACGCATTTTTCGCGTTGTCCGTGAAAAAGTACGTTCGAACGAATGGACGTATTTTTTCACGGAATACGCGATAGTGGTCATACGATTCGCATTTTCGTCCGTGATTTTGTACGGATCATCAATAAAACCCTTTTTGCATCTGGACGTTATGTTGGCCGGACGTGTGCAGCGTCTGAAGTCTCCCAATCACGCACACACGCCTCTAGCGGACGCAGCGCACTCTGTATGCCAGTACTAGCGGTTTGACGTTCTAGAAAAAATGCGTTCGTTTGCCACTTGCGTTGCGCGGACGAACTTTCGTGTGGCCGTTCTTCGTATGTTACCCGGCATTGGACGTCATTTGCTGCTAGCACGGCCGTGATTTCGTGCGGCTAAACGCACGTTAAAAATGCTTTCGTCTGACCTTAGCCTTATACGACACTGATTGCAAAGCATTTCAAACTCAGAATACAAATCTTGTCATATATCATAATCCAGAGAAGAAAATCGTTTTGTTGATAAACTGGCCATGTTGCTGTTATTTAAAAAAAATCTTAAATTAAGCAAAATAAAAGAGCTAAATTTTCAGTCCCTTTTATTTAACGTTCTACCAAAAACTTTCTTGACATGCTGAATTACATTTCTAGTAGAGCCTGTATTCTAATACCTCAAAATTATGTTTTAAAAGTGGCATTCCTTTATTTTCCTTGTGGTGGGGGGGACCGAACCGGGGGATGCTAAAGGTTTACATGGGGGTTTTACTCTCCGTATTTCCATCTCTCTTATGTAACATATGTTTGGCGGCTTGCGTATTTTTGCTCCGTGCCATTTCTGGTGTATATATCCCCTTCCCCCTTTTTTTTTCTGTATCATGTTCTCAAATTTGAAAATAAAAAAAATTTGAGTTTTAAAAGTGACATTAATTAATATAGCATATTATATCAACTTGATACATTTTACTAGTTTTGACCTTAAAGTGAGAACATTTAATAATTTTGTGTTTTTTAATCCGTATTTGTCATACAGAACTGTTATTTTTAACTTAAAGTGTTCTATATTTTGCTTTTGGTTTTCCCCCCTTTCTATAAGGTAATAAACATCGTATTCATAACCTATATTCTACAGATAAACAAATAATGGGAGAAAAACATCACTTCTTATCCATAATTTTATTATATTATGTCATTTATCGCATATTTGTGTGAAATACTTGGAAATCTTAAGAGAATTTAGTAGGTAACATTTTTTTTAAAATAACTCTTAATTGTGACTTTCTCAAGTCCTTTAATCTAGCTGACATCCTGTGCTCTTACATAAGTAGCGCCCAGTAAATGGTGATGGTCCACTTAAATGCTGAAGTGCTCTCCAGTGTTAAATATTTGCTTACGCTCTCAGGGAGATTTTCGTCCAGCCCTCCAACTTTACCGGAGAAATCTGTGAAATTTCCTTTAAAAATAAAAAAAAATCCCTAATTTTCATAAAAGTAATAATTCACGGTTCTTAATAAAATTGCAATGCACAGCATAATAAAAGGCTTTAAATTATAATAAATTATATTTACGTGTGTGTGTATATATAGCCATTAAATAATAATTATAATATGGGTATGCGTAGGTAGTGAATTTAGGTCTTTGGTTGTATTATATATTTTTAAACAACTTTCCTACATAGTTATATTCTGTGTTAATCTGTATATTTGTGTTTTATTTTAATATCTTGCATTTATTACTTTGTATTTCTGGAACAACTGCAATCAATGTTCTTGAACCCAGGACATACTTGAAAACGAAAGAAATATCAATGTATCCTTCCTGTTAAAATCCTTTATAAAGAAAATAAACTTCAGTTTTTATTTTGTTGGCATCAGAGCAGAATATCTTGCCTAAAAATTTATTTGTGTGTCATTAACGGGTTAAAATATTGTTCAAATGTAAAGACTAAGCAAAACGTTGATCTTTGAAAATTTATTACAAAACCCTCTGAAATATTACATTGATCTTAGCAGCCAGACCCTTTGCCATGATACTTGACATTTAGCTCCGCTATACCATATCTGTTTGGGCATCTTCAAGAGGATGCTCTACTTCGGAGTCTACTTGTGGCAAATTCAATTGATTGAACACAATTATGGGCAGGTTCATGCAAACCTGTCTATAGAAATTCCTGGAGCTGTAAATGCATATCCGAACAAAAACCAAGTTATGAGGTTAAAGATACTGCCTGCGTAGCTCGGATAACATATTGTCTAGATCATGGTTTCTCAACTCCAGTCCTCGGGACCCACTACAGGCCAGATTTTGCAGATCACCTTGATGAAATGCAGACTGAATACTGCAATCACTGAACAGGTAATTATATCACCTGTGCTGCACTGAGCAGCTTATTATATCACCTGTGCTGTGCTTCAGCTATCCCAAACAATCTGGCCTGTTAGTGCATCCTGAGGACCGGAGTTGAGAAACACTGCGTCTAGATCGAGGGAAGACTACACAACCCAATTTCAGCTACATCAAAGGATCCCAATAGCACAGTGGCCTCTATAATTCTTAAACAGAAGAAGGTTGGAACAACATAGAGCTAGCCACCCATTCGAACTGACCAATTGGGGAGAACAGTCTTGGTAATTCAGGTGACCAAGAATCTAACAATCTCCAGAACTCACAAGAGTTATTTTTTGAGCAAGGTGCAGTAGGACAACCAAAATGAAATGGCACCATGCAAACTAAGGCTAGGGTCAGACTGAGGCAGTGCGAACGCGCGTGCAGGTGCACTAAATCACGGCCTTAGTAGCAGCAAATGACAGCCAATATACGCAGTACAGGCGTACAAAAGTGCTTCCACGCAACGCAACCGGCAAATGAACGCATTTTTTGTCCGTGATACCGCTAGTACTGACGTACAGAGTGTGCTGCGGCCGCATAGCAGCATGTGTGCGTGATTAGGAGACGTCAGACGCTGCTATTGTCCGGCCTACAAAACGTCCAAACAGCCAAAGTTTCCAGGTTTTGTTGGAGTGTACCTGCGACTGGTGTGAAAAATGTCTGGACCAGAAATCGATGTGGAGAGGCTGATCAGCGCTGTGGGGGAGCATCCAGAAATATGGGACACGGCCTGCGAGAGGTACAAAGATAAGGTGAAGAAGGCGAGCGCATGGGTCGTGGTGTCCCGTGTCGTGTACCCTGAGTATGATTCGTGGTCAGAGAGAGAGCAGAATATCCAGAGTGAGTATGATTATTTTATTCATAATCCCATACATGTAAGTCACAATAAGAATACGAACAAAAAATTATTCATTGAGGTGAAATCTCAAATGCTCCCCAGCTGCCAGGGCACCTGACCTGCATCGCTAGTAAAATAATTAGACAGAGCATCGCGAAACCTGTTGCTGTGTCTATTCACCGCTATTATGTCATCATTCGCATCATCTTCAAGACCCACAACTGTGAGGGTATCATCAAAATTAAAACCATCCCTGGCACGCACATAATTATGTAGGATGCAGCAGCATTTGACTATATCCACACAGAATTCAACATGTACATCCAGCGGTCTATGTAAAATCCTCCACTTGTTGCTCAGTATGCCAAAGGTACACTTGACATTCCGTCTCGCCCGCGACAGCCTGTAATTAAACACCCGCTTCTTCACATTAAGGTGTGTCCCTGAGTAGGGCCGTAGGAGATGTGTGGATAGGCCGAATGCTTCATCACCCACGAAGGCATAGGGGACTGCCACGTCACTGCCAGGCAAAGGTGCGGGTCTGGGGATGTTCAGGGACCCACTCTTAATTTCATTCCACAGTGTGGAGTTCCTGAACAGTGTGGAGTCAGAGTCCTTGCCGTATGAACCGACATCCACATACACAAAACTATAGTTGGCATCTGCCACCGCCACTAGGCCAATAGAAAAGTAATGTTTATAATTCTGATACAGTGAGCCACTCTGCTGTGGCTTCACTATGCTGACATGTTTGCCATCCACGGCTCCCAGGCAGTTTGGAAAGTTGTCTCTCTCCCAGAATCCTGCAGCAATTTCTACACATGCCTTGTGTGTCGGTGTTGGCAAACATTGCTCCTTCATGGTTTCCCATATTGTTTGGCGCACCTTGCGGACGATCTCACCAGCTGTTGATCTGCCAAGGCGGAAGTTGTAATGCAGATCCTTCAAACTGCATCCACTGGCAAGATACCTAGAAGACAAAACAAATGTTTGATTATGATCACATACCATGAACCCAAGCTAATGTCACACTCATCATGTTTTGCAGCACAAGAGGCAATGAACAAATGGCGCACAGTACGCGTCAACTATACGCGGGTGCAGAAGAAGCAAGCCATGGCTGCGCGCTCTGGAGCTGACTCCAAGAAGGTCCGTGGATATATCTACATGGAGCAACTGTCGTTCCTCCGAAGGACCCAGGAGCCGCGAAGTAGCGTCAGCAGCATTGACCAGCCATCGACCTCCGGCTCACAGGTCCAACACATGGTGCCAGGAGGTTCTGCCAGCTGCCAGGAGGAGGAGAACCGGGGTGGTGCAGAGTCGCAACTGGAGGAGGATGTGGAGACAGGACAGGTGGCAGGTACGGCACCAACAGTCAGCACCAGACCTGCACAGAGGAGAAGGGCACCAGCTACAGACCTGGAGCAGGCCATGGTTACCTTCATGGAGGCTCAAACTAACCATCCACACCAACGCTGCATGCTTGCAGACTCCGAGGACATGTCATTCTTTAATTCCTGTCTGTCCCTCCTCAACCAGATGAGCCCGGCTCAGAAGGTGGAGTACCGCCGCAGATCTCTGGCAATATTTGATGACATCCTTTCCCGTCCCCAACAGGCAGCCGTTTATTACAGTGCTGTGTCACAATCCGCCAATGCCAGTGGATCTTCCCTCCCCAGTGAGGTGCTGTCCACCCACCCAGCCATGCCCCCTGTAGCCAGGCCACACACAGTCGGAGTCCTGCTCTAGCCACACCACCGGCCCTCATGACCCAGATGCTCGTCGGTATCATGATCTGTGATACATGTCATGAATATGTTTTATTTTTGTTTGTCATGATGTGTTATTTTGTTTGATGTTTAATATATCCTGACCTTCAGTTGACAAGTTATAATATATGTCCAGAATATTTTATTGTAATTTTATTTCATATTATATAATTATTTTGGTCTACATTGTTGTCGGAGTCATTTATGATTATGTACGTGTGATGTGATGCCCGTGTGTGTTTGCATGTGACAGTGGGCATGTGACTACAGACATGATGCACTCATGTCAGGTGACTGGCAGCGATGTCATGTATGCAGGTGTTTGACAGTACGTACCGCAAAGTGATGACCAGCATCTCCTCCGGTGGTATGGCAGCCCTCATGTTGGTGTCCCTCTTGGTCAGCGGCTCGTGTACCCGCGACAACAGTTCGTCAAAGGAGGGGATGAACATCCGCATGGAATTGAAGAACTTCACGGGGTCCCTCTCTCGCAGTGGCCTGTACAGCGTCACAAAGTGTCCATGCGTGGGTCTGGCAGCGTTATTTTGATGAACCCTGGTTCGCAGCTTTCTCTTCCTCTTAAGGTACAGGTACCCCATTGCAGCAAACACAGACTTGTACTGGATCCGTCTTTGAAAAACACCACCATACCCAAAATGGCTTTTTATAACCCTTCCCCTTATTTTTTCATTCATCAATTAATTACATTCATCAGATTTTCCTTTCTTTTTTACAGCTCCGTCATGAAATACGTCCAGAATTGCCCATCGTCTGACCGCTTTCGCGTATTCCGTAAAAAAAATGCGTTCGCACGCACCAACGCACGTTTTGATGGTAGACGTAAAAAATGCGTTAGTCTGACCCTGGCCTAAGCCATTAAAGCTTCATCCCACCCACGCATTCTATAGAATGATGGCAGCATTTCATTGCAGAATGCTTTGCTGATATGATTCCTAACCAGGGACATAGTTGGACCCTCTGCCCAACCATAGTCTTTCAAAGTAGTGTCTGGCAGCTAATGACACTTGGGAAATAGTTTGCAGTCTATAGAAAGAATGGCGTTGTGCCCATACTCACCGGAGCAGCTGCAACAGCCAGGAGTAGCAGCCTAACAGTCTATGGGACCTACCAAGGGGTTAATGGGCACCTGAAGAGAGAAACAAAAAGACCCATAAATCCGTTTACCCTAGAGCCAGGTGTGGGCTCTTTCAAATGTGCGTTAAATACTACAGAGATTCAGATTCCAATTCTGAATTGATATACTGCGCAATTCTGGTTTCGCCTTTTCTTTACAACAACTGCTGAAGTGATTACACCATAAAGAAAATCTACTTCTGAAAAAAGAACATATCTATGGACGTGTAATGTATTTAATTCTGCTTACCGTTGGGCTGAGGTCTATGGGTGCTGTGCTGTATTGCCATTTGTATTCATTTTGAAGGCACATAAAGGAACCTCCCTTTACAACATTCAGCGAGCAGATTATTCATATATTTCTGGGCGCTTCGCCCTTTCTTTGATATCCTCCTGTTATCTGTCTACACCCGCACTGCCAACTCTCGCCTCCAAGACTTTTCACGGCACGGGTTCAAATTGTACAAAATATAATTTACAGGTTAATGTCTTAAAGTAATAAGTAATATTTATTGCAGACATTCGTCAGGATGTATTGGATACAAAACAAAGATGTTTCATTCATATGCGTCCATGGATATTTTGTGTTGTAAATACAAACCGAGGTGAGCTCACTCTGGAACAGGCAACGTATAAATGCCCATGTGAGAAGCAGACCTTCTGGATCAATCCCCCGCTACCTTCAAAGTCTGCCACAGAGACTTGTTGATGGTCATTGCAAAACATACCTTTTAGAGTGAACTGAAGTGTTTTGAGTTGAAACGGATATTCTGAAAGTATAAGAGGTATTCGTGTTATGAACACCAACTCCCCTGACCAGAACCGGTTAGCACCATAGCCTCAATCACATTGCTGTGGAGTGCTTTTACTTGCACTTCTGCAATAATATCACAGATTCTCCAACGCTGCAGCATCGAGGGAGTGTGTGGCCTGGCTGTGAAAAGGAAGTAGACATGCTGGAGCAGTGAGCGTGTGTGGCCTGGCTGTGAGAGGTAAGCGGACATGTTGGAGCAATGAGGGAGTTTGTGAGCCCTGTCTGTGAGAGGGAAGCAGACATGCTGGAGCAGTGAGGGCGTGTGTGAGGCCTGGCTGTGAGAGGAGCTGCATAGAGACTCCATTCCGTGTGACGTAACCGCATCCCTTTGATCCGCTCATCCATTGTATCAACTGTAGACATGTGCATTCGTTTTAGTACTAAAACGATTTAGTCCGAATTTTGGGATAATTTAGTTTTCGTTTGACTCAAGAGAAACGAAACTGCTCAGTACAAAAAACGAAAGAAACTAAAATAAAATGCATTACATTTTAGTTTCAGTCCTTTTTGTGATATTACATTGAGTGAAGGAGACCAGCAATGAAGAGCGCAACATCACAACATCCAAAGTTCTGCACCCTCCACATGCCAATGCAGTAGGATGTTCTATACAGAGAGGGGCATTAATTAATGCAGGAGGATGTTCTATACATTATACAGAGAGGGGTATTAATGCAGGAGGATGTTATATACATTATACAGAGAAAGGTATACATTGAGGAGGATGTTCTATACAGAGAGGGACATTAATTAATTCAGGAGGAAGTTCTATATATTATACAGAGAGGGGTATTAATTAATGCAGTTGGATGTTGTATACATTATACAGAGAGGGGTATTAATTAATGCAGGAGGATGTTCTAAACATTATACAGAGAGAAGGCTTTTTTTTTTTTTTCTTTAGCACTTTAAATCCAGTGGCTGTGAGCGCTGAGATCGGCTGCTTGTTACATTATCTCTCAGTACAATGTATCAGGCTCAGTTGTTACAGTAACTGACTGTAACAGCGCTCAGTTTCAGTAAAACAAGGAAATAATATTGTTCTAACCTCCCATATATAAAAATATTATTTACTAGTTTTACTGAAACTCTTAGCGCTGTGATGAGCAGCAGTCAGTTACTGTAACAGCTTTGCCTGACACGGGGTAGTATTACAATGTTGGTGCTAACTTAACCAGAGCTGTTGTAGACTGAAAAGCTCCATAGGCTATAATGGCTCTGGGAAGTTTACAACAGCTCTGGTTAAGTTAGCACCAGCTATGTAATATGGCCCACATTGTGCTGAGAGTGAGAGATACTGTAACAAGCAGCGATCTCAGCTCTCTGAGGAGCCACTACAATAGTAATTGTATCCACTGGTTTTCGGATGAATGAAATTAGTTTTCATACTAAAGAACTGAAACCAAATTTCTTTAGCAACTAAATAAATTACATTTTAGGACTAATCCATTAGTTCAAAACGAAATTTTGTGCTGTGCACATGTCTAATCAACTGGATTTTCAGAAAATGGCAAAACTACGTGTTTTAATATTTTTCAAGAAGATTCTAAATACCAATTTTCACATCTGTAACATCTTCTATTTTTGAGATATTCACCCCCTTTTTCATCCCCTACTTGGATTTTTGGAAAATGGTAAAATAAGTGTTTTGTTTTTTTTCCATGAAGAATCTAAATACAAATTTCCAGGCCTGTAACATCTAGTTTTGAGATATAGGTATCCTGTTTAAAATATTCAACGCCCTCCCCCCCCCTTGAGTTTTGAAAACGGTAAAATAAATGTGTTTTTATTTTTCAAGATTAATTTAAGTACCGATTGTCACATCTGTAACATCTTCTGTTTTTGAGCTAGATGTATCCTGTTTAAAATATTCAACCCCTTTTTCACCCTTTTAGGGGTGGAGTTTCCAAAAATCCTTCCTTAGTGGGTGCTTACGGCATAAAAACAGTGTACCTTCAAAATTTCACATTCCTAGGTTAAACGGTTTCAGCTGGGCGTTGATGAGTCAGTTTGAGTCAGTGTTTTTATATATATATAGATTCATTTACGGGATTACATTAATTGGTGTTGTGCAGCTTGGATGTGGAGTGCCAAGAGCGGTGCTTTTTTTTTTTTTGCACAGAATAGGTGACTGTAAACAGGTGTGTTTTTTGCTGGACCAGCTATTTGTACAGCGGCACTGGGTATTTTTCCTTTTAGGGGTCATTAACATAGCGGCAAAATTTCAGTGCTTTGTACTTCCGTGCACTACGTTGCGCATCAGTGATTCCATTTCGCTGACCTTCGGTGAATTGACTGTTCATCGCAGGGTGCACCGTATGCAGTGAAGATGGAGTTGCCGAATGCCGCCGAACACTACTGAACTCAAACTGCAGAAAAAACAAAAAACAGAAATCTCCTATTCTTCTAACAGGTGTTTAAACCAATAAAAAATTGTAAAATATGTCTAAATAATAAAAAAGGTTCCTTTAAAAAATAATAAAAAGGTCTGTTAACCACTTCGATGCTGAGGACGCGCTCAGCGCGTCCTCAGCATTCCCGCTGGTATGCGGAGGACGCGCTGAGCGCGTCCTCCCATTGGGGTCAGCGTTCGGCCGGGTTCCGGCCGATCGCTGGCCCCCCCCGGTGCGGGCTGACATCCTCGATGTCAGCCGCGCATCCGGAACCGCAGCCGCCGGTATTAGGTGTCATCGCGGCAGCGCGATGACACCTAATTCAGGCGCCCCCCCGCATGTGCGGAGGAGGCGCCTGAAAGGGAGGGGGGTAGGTCCTTCGGACCTCTCTCCCTCCCGATCGGCGGCTCTGCGGGGGTTAACCCAGGCATCATTTGGAAGGGCACAGCCTGCCCTTCCAAATGGTGCCTGGCATTAACCCCTGGGGAGCTGGATCGCGAATCGGCGCTGAAAAGAGCCGGTTCGCGATCCTTTCCCGGAGCTGGCCGACATCTTGGATGTCGGCCAAGCCTCCGGGAACTCCCCCTGAGGTGCTGGCGTCATCGTGCGTAGCACGATGACGCCAGTCCTGGACTTAACCCCTAACTGCCACCAACTGTGGAGATAGGGAGTTCCAATGAACTCCCTATCTCCCGATCCGTGGCAGTTAGGGGTTAATGTTGCATGGCCGTTCCAACGATACCAAACACTACTGTGAAAAATGTTGTAAAAAAAAAAAAAATGAAAAATAAAAATAATTTTTTTTTTAAAAACAAATTAGAAAAAAAAAATAAACACTTTTTTTTCTTTTTTTTGTTTTGTTAATGCAGCAATATTGTTCCCATTTCAATTATAATGTGAACAATGATGCTGCACTAACGATTTTTGTATGCGGTGCGTTTGTTAAAAATAGTGTAATTTTCCCCAAAAAAAAATGTAACGAGACCCCATCTCTAATTTTTTTAACAAGCGCACCCCATACAAAATATAACCGCAATTGCTCGCATGTTAAAATGTGAAAAAAAACACTTTACACATTGTAAATTATTGAAAATACATATTTTATTGCATTTTTTGTTATAATATACAGACATGACATAACGTATACATATAATAATGACATATTATGAATCTACCGAGTCTGACGGAAAGAACGATATATAATATGTCTGGGTCATATACTAAAATAAGCCTTCAAAACACGTTTAAACATGATGAGCAAAACCGGTAAAAATGACCTCAGCACAGGGGCGGGAAAAGCCTCAGCAGCGAAAGGGTTAAAGGATTAAAAAAAGCCTTTAAAAAAAGTGGAGAATAAATTTCATCAAATACAAAAATATGTTCTATAAAATAGGTTTTTCTGAAAAATGAAAAACTTTTTTCTTTTTTTTTTTTTTATAAATTAATATTTTTTTTTACATTGAATCCTATGGGATTCACCTGTTTAAATCTGTCGAACATAAACACTGAAAATCCGGGCATTCCCCTTACCTTGCGGTGCAGTTCAGGATTCTGTGAATAGATTGACTATTACTTCTCTTTGGGACAATTTCGCTGCTGCCGAAGATCGCCGAACTGTGGTAAAATGCACCGTATTTCGCTGTCAATTCGCCAGTATTTGGCGAATTGACAGTTTAGTGAGTAGATGAACTGCCCCGAAATTGCACTGTATGGTGAAATTCACCATTGGTGCTATTCAGTGGCCACTTCGCCGCTTAGTGAATAACCCCTTTTATTTATTTTTTTCTCATAGAGCAATGCCAAAAAATAATAGCACACCTCTGGCAACTGCGGAAAATGGCACTTCCTAAACTATACGTTTTTTTGCATCTCAGAAGTACTACTACATCTCTGGAAAACCCGACCCATCTGCTTAAACTAAAGTAATGAATACAAGCTGGACGGAAGGCTGAATACATGGTCTAAAGTGCCCTCTTGTGGAATCAAAGCAATCATTACAAAGATGAGATAAATAGATATATATCTCTAACACTGTAACCTTACATATATTTATGTAACTCCACTTTCTAATTTGATGGCATGGTTTATTTATAAAGTGAAATAGATAATCAAATACAGAAGAATAGAAGAAATATATAAATTAACTTTATTATACAGCTATTCTCCGTATTCCTGTTAGTAACTCCTCTTCAGTGACATTTTTCTTCGGTGTATTTTTTATTATATAATGTATATATATAAATACGTGCAGCTCATTATTTATTTTTCGGTTGGTCTGGATGAGAAGCAAATTTGTGGAAAGTTTACAGGGTTATTCAGAGAGAGGTGAAAACCAAGAGAATGACTGGAGAAAGTGAAAAATCTAAGTCAAAATAGCCAAACCAGAAAAATTCTCCTATTTATTTCACTTTCCAAATTGGCTATTTGGTCTAGATTGTTCATTCTCATGGCAATTCTCCTGGTTTTCACCTCTCTCTGAATAACCCTGATAGGTTAATTTTTTTCCGGGGTTGCAGTTCCTATGGTCTCAGTTCTATGCACGCCTTAAAGTTTGCTGGTTAGAAAAGAGTAAGTTATATTTGGTAGTTAAAACAAAAGCAATACCAATGCATGCAAAAGGTAAAATATTACAATCTTTTTTTTTTTTTGAGAAAGTATTTTTACCAGGAAGGATACATTGAGATTTCTCTCGTTTTCAAGTATGTCCTGGGTGGCGAGTACGTACTGTTAGGTGTCTTGCCCAAGGACACTTACTGGAGAGGTGCTCGTCGGGATCGAACCCAGGTCTCCGCAGGCTCTCTCCACGCAGAGCAGTGATGTTACCTCTAGTCTTGTGGCTCTCAAGGCTGTTACGTTTTTGCATCAAGGGAAAATTATGTGCCAAATGCATTCATATCAACCCTAACACTACTTGTGACATTTTCCGTGCAACCTACCTCTTGGTTTTGGCTCTACACAAACTTATTAAAGGAGTTATTCAGAAAACACCAAACTTTCAGTGCTTTTTGTTCGGCGCACATTGGTGCTTTTCAGTGATTTTTAGTTCGCTGACCCTGCGTTGAATTCACCATTGGCATGAATCAAAAATGTTCATGAATTCAAATTTGATTGCAGTCACATCAAGTCACTACGTCACATAAAGGAAGGCTCTCATGTAATAATTCTCAAAAAGAAGGAACAATACTAATAGTGCAGAGAGCCAGAATGAGTGAAACTAATTACATTTATTGTGCTTACAAGATAAAAGTATAAATGTAGCATATCAACAGAGGTACCCAATCCTTATGTAGCCGATCACATAATCCGCTAAGGACGGTCCTGTTATGTTTAGTTTATATGCACCTCTAGGATTCCTCTCTATGGTACTTGTTTCCTGTGATGCGTTTCCTGTTCTGTGCTGTGGGTTCTCTTCTAGGAACATGACTTCTGTACACTAATGGCTTGTACTGTCATTATTATCCACATAAAACAGGTCCCTGTTGAGAAACCACGATCACTCAATCCGTTTCATCTTTTAAAAAAGACTTCCTCAGGAACATGCTGACCCCTTAACCTCCTTGCTATAAAATACACCAATTAACACCAAATTAGCTAAAGATCCGCAAAGAAATCTGTGTCCGTGTATAATCAATCATGTGTTTCACCTCCAACATGGCAGTCATCCATGCGCATGCGTGTTGGAGCCAAATGAAAGCTACTCCACCTCCAACATAGACATATACTACGTGCATACGCACCAACATCAAGGAGCCCCTTCCGCCATTTTGGAAGAGGGAAATGCCTGCAGATCTACGATGTATCCCCTCAGGGTGGCATATTTGTAAATCAATGGTATGAGAATCATCTGTTTACATAAATCTATCAAATACTCCATGTAGACATCGTAAAGTCCGTCAGGATGATATAAAAGCTAAAAAAAGTGAACGTAATTGTTTAAAAGGGTCAGCTAACACGCTGCCCCCGAGTATCCTCTTCTGGAGTCCATAGTACTCCATGGAGGCTTTGCTGCTGGGTCAGCTGACCTGCAGGATCTCGCCTCTCGCGAGAGACTGGGGACTTTTTCCACAGAAGCGGAATCCGTTGGCACCAGTTTCTAGCTGTGGTTAACTTTTCAGTTAGTCGCAGCGGAGTGTAATATGCGTTGGCACTAATCCTAACTAGAGATGAGTAGAAACCCCCCGAGTTCGGTTCGAGCTCGAACACGAACTTCGTATATATTCGGGTCCGAACCCGAACCCGAACTCGAACCCAATGCAAGTCAATGGGGCTGAAAATTCGTTTTTTAGAGTGCCCTCCAAGAGGGCATACAGTTGTGTTCAAAATTATTCAACCCCCAATGCTATAAAGGGTTTTATGGAATTTAGTGTACATTTGTAATTGTATTCAGAATGAAATCCTACAAGAACTTTTTAAAGAACCATATGCAACTAAAATGACATCAATTGGTTTTGTAATACAGTAGTAAATGTTTCTTTTGTGAATTCTTCATTGACACAATTATTCAACCCCTTAAAGACTACCACTCTGAAGAACAGAGGTTCATTCAAGTGTTTGCAATCAGGTATTGAAAACACCTGTGGATGTCACGGAGCAGCAATAAAGCATAATAAGCACCAATTAGCCAGCTTTAAAATGACTGTGATACTCAGCTCCTTCTAGACATTTACTGGTGTGGTTACAAACATGGTGAAGTCAAGAGAATGGTCCAGGAAGACAAGAGAAGAGGTGATTACTCTTCACAGGAAGGGCAATGGCTATAAGAAGGTTGCAAAGATGTTAAACATACCAAGAGAGACCATAGGAAGCATCATTCGCAAATTCAAGGCAAAGGGCACTGTAGGAAACGCTACCTGGTCGTGGCAGAAAGAAGATGCTGACTTAGACTGCTGTGCGCTACCTGAAGCGTAGAGTGGAGAAAAGTCCCCGTGTGACTGCTGTGGAACTGAGAAAAGATTTGTCAGATGTGGGTACTGAAGTTTCAGCTCAGACAATACGGCGCACACTGCGTAATGAAGGCCTCCATGCCAGAACTCCCAGGCGCACCCCCTTGCTGTCTCCAAAGAATAAGAAGAGTCGACTGCAGTATGCCAAAAGTCATGTGGACAAACCACAGAAGTTTTGGGATAGTGTTCTGTGGACTGATGAAACAAAATTAGAACTGTTTGGGCCCATGGATCAACGCTATGTTTGGAGGAGGAAGAACAAGGCCTATGAAGAAAAGAACACCTTGCCTACTGTGAAGCATGGCGGGGGGTCAATCATGCTTTGGGGCTGTTTTGCTTCTGCAGGTACAGGGAAGCTTCAGCATGTGTAAGGTACCATGAATTCTCTTCAGTACCAGGAGATATTGGATGACAATGTGATGCAGTCCGTCACAAACCTGAGGCTTGGCAGACGTTGGACCTTTCAACAGGACAATGATCCCAAGCATACCTCCAAGTCCACTAGAGCATGGTTGCAGATTAAAGGCTGGAACATTTTGGAGTGGCCATCGCAGTCACCTGACTTAAATCCGATTGAGAACCTCTGGTGGGACTTAAAGAAAGCAGTTGCAGTGCGCAAGCCTAAGAATGTGACTGAACTGGAGGCTTTTGCCCATGACGAATGGGCGAAGATACCCGTAGATCGCTGCAAGACACTTGTGTCAAGCTATGCCTCACATTTAAAAGCTTTTATAACTGTAAAAGGATGTTGTACTAAGTACTAAGATTGAATGTCACTTGGGGGTTGAATAAAACTGATAATGATGTGAGCACAGAAAAGACATTTGTGGTTATTTCATTATAAATGTTATGTTATATTTGTCTGACCTACACGTGCCTCTTTGATTTAATTGTAAGCAAGATGACTGAATGATCAAAATCAATGTCAAACTGGCCAAAACACTCAATTTCAGTGGGGGTTGAATAATTTTGAACACAACTGTATATGCTACATATTTGCCATTAAAGGTGTATGGGGGTCCGGGCAGTGGTGTATTTAGGTTTTGTGCTGCCCTAGGCCTGACTAAACTCGTGCACCCCCTAATTTAAATTTGAGACACCCCTTCCTGTCAAGGCCACACCTCTTCCTGGTTAATCCCCACCCTTCCTCTTTAAGCTCCACCTTTTCCTCTTAGAGCTACGCCTTTTCCTCTCTTTATATTAAAAGTGGATACCAAGTGCCTACTTGTATATTTTGTATACCATTTCAAATGTATCTATTGAGATAAATAAAATTATGAAATGTTTAAATGCAAGCATTTTTACAAAGAACAGCCACGCATGTTAAGTATACTGGATCACAGCCGCTCTAATTGGTTGAACAATAAAATCCACAGAAACGTGCACTGCATATGAGCATATCACAGAGCTGCACAGCAATAAAACCCACAGAAATGTGCACTGTGTATGAGCATATCACAGAACTGCACAGCAATAAAACTCACAGTAATGTGCGGTGTGTATGAGTGTATCCCAGAGCTCCAAGGCAATAAAACTCACAGTACTATGCAGTGTGTATCACAGAATCCACAGCAAAAAAACTCCCAGCAATGCAATGTTTGGTGTGTGTCAGCGTATCAGAATCCACAGCAATAAAAATTCCAGCAATGCAATGTGCAGTGTGTATGAGTGTATTAGAATCCACAGCAATAAAACTCCCAGTAATGCAATGTGCGGGTCAGCGTTTCAGAATCCACGGCAATAAAACTCCCAGCAATGCAATGTGTGGAGTGTATGAGTGCATCAGAATCCACTGCAATAAAACTCCCAGCAAACCGACTGTATATGAGCACACAGCAATTATTTATTCTACATTTACCGGCCTCCGTCCACGGTAGGGCTGTGTGCAGAGTCAGCAGGGACTGTGTACAGACTCAGCAGGAGGTCCCTCCAGGCCATGTTAGGATCACGGCTGTGCCTGTGCATTGAGCCATCTTGTCAGCAGTGGGGTGCCACTGCCAGAGGGTGCACCGTGGCTTTGATTCCCTTCCTGGTGGGTGTTCAGTCCAGAATAGAGTGACAGTCCATGTTAACGAAAGGGTGGGCAGCTGCGTGCGTGTCACGTGGTTCAGCCAGTCAGGTGGTACTGAGACTCAGTACCACCTGACTGGCCGGACCGAGTGTGACCTGCACGCATGCAGCCTCACCAGGAGCCAGGCAGCTCAATGACAAATTTCTATCACTGCATTGCTGGTTAAGGAAAGGTCCACTTTAAACAGCAGTAAGCAGACAGGGCTTCATATTCTGCTGATACCCCCCCTTTACCTGCCGTTTACTGTCATCTTCTCTCTCTGGACACAAATCACATCCCCCTCCTAGAGCTGCTGCGGGGCAGGGGAGGAGCTATGGAGGGAGGAGAGGGGGATTTTTATTCTATTCGATTTTATTCTGTATGCAAACGCCAAGCTCCGCTGCTCGTTGTTTGAGAACACAGCTCAAAGCTGACGCACAGTGACAGTGGCACCTCCTAGTACCCCCTAATGACACCCCAATAATCACTGGTACCTGGGGCGGCCCACCCTCCACCACTCCTCTAAGTACACCACTGCTCTGGTGATATGCTCACACACAAGTTTGGCGAACTGCCAGCAAGTACGGTGCTGTTTGAAGGCAGTGCAAATCCCCATAGAGAAGTAATGGTTAATCTATTCAGAGAACACCAAACAGCAGAGAAATGACAGTGAAATACCCTGATGTTCGGTGGTTTCAATCAGCAGGTTCAGGTATTCAGGCGAACCCCATAGGTTTCAATGTTAAAAATATTCCCGTTTTTATGCAATATCTAATAAACCACTTATTTTAATCTGCAGTAAAAAGTCTTTATTTGTTGATTTTTTTTTTAGTACCATTTAGTAATTTTTCAGAATTTTTTGGGCAAAATCCCCCCTTTTTTTAATATCGGTTCTTCTTTTTCTGTAACAGAACTTTTTATTATCAATCATAGGATCTTATATGTAAATTCCAGACATTTTCGTTCAGTAGTTCTTTTGAAAACAGCAGGCCATGGGTTTGCGGTGGCAGCATACAGCGGCCGACTCCATGCACTTTGGGGACCCTGCGGTGAATGGTGAATTCACTGCAGGGTGGGGAAATTTTATTCCCACGAAGTGCAGGGAACTACAGAACACCAAAATGTTGGCATCATTTCGGTGCTCTGTGAGTAACCCATATAGTGGTGAGGTTTTTTGTTGCCCCCTGGAAAGTGAAAGCCTAGGCGTTGCCTACCCAGGACATGCTTGAAAATTAGTGACATCTCATTGTTTCCTTCCCGGTAAAATAGTTTGCAAAAGTAAAAAAAAAAAAAAAATTTTTTTTTTTTTTTTTTAGGGGTGGGGCCACCCGGCGGGCCGCCGCCCCCTGGAGAGTGCCGCCCTAGGCCTAGGCCTTGTTGGCATAGGCCAAAATACACCAGTGGGTCCGGGTAGTGCCCTGAGGGACAGGAAACGAGGACAAAAAGTTAAAAAAAAAACGTTTTTAAAGGGACAGTGAGTTTTCCATGAAATAAGGGTTAAAAATATAAACCAAAAATTCCTTCAAATATCATGCCTAGGAGGTCCCCATAACCTGCCCGTGAAGTGGCGGATTTCTAGGATGTATAGAAACACTTAAAAACAAAAAGATTACGTTTCATATGACGGTAAATGCTTTTCCTTTAATCTATCCATAAACAACTGCTTGGGGCGGCAGTCTGTATGAATAGAGGAGACTTTTTCGTACACGCAGAAAAAGTTTACTGATTTTTTTTGGCTAAATTATTGTGAAACTTATGCAGGCTTTGGATGAAAGTAACAATAGGTGCTTTAAAATTGGTCCTTTAGCATCCCCAACAGTGCTGTCACACCGTAACCCTTCTGAGGATATGAATCTGATACAGGCGTCAGTGGCAGTGCACCCAAATATTGTGCTTTTGGTGCCAGGCCTGCAAGTACTATCCTACAGTAACCCCTCTGTGGTATTGTGGAAGAATGCAGGGGTGAACCTTGCGGTCCTATATTAAAAAGATATGCATCTGGTAAAGGCGTCAGTGCACCCAGATATTGTGCCTTTGGTGCAAGACTGCCAGGCCATCAGGTATCATCATACAGTAACCCCTCTGTAGTATTGTGGAAGAATGCAGGGGTGGACCATGTGGTCCTATATTAAAAAGATATGCATCTGGTTAAGGCGTCAGTGCACCAGATATTCTGCCTTTGGTGCCAGGCCAGCAGGTACCATCATACAGTAACCCCTCTGTAGTATTGTGGAAGAATGCAGGGGTGAACCTTGCGGTCCTATATTGAAAAGTTTTTTATCTGGTAATGGGCGTCAGTGCACCCAGATATTGTGCCTGTAATGCCAGGCCAGCAAGTATTCTCATACAGTAACCCCTCTGTGGTATTGTGGAAGAGTGCAGGGGTGGACCATGTGGTCCTATATTGAAATTTTTTTGATCTGGTAATGGGTGTCAGTGCACCCAGATATTGTGCCTTTAATGCCAGGGCAGCAAGTATCATCATACAGTAAGGCTGGGGTCAGACGAACGCAGTGTTAACGTCCGTGTTGCCCGCACATAAGTACGTCCGTGATAGCATACAATTGTGTTAAATGGAGCCCCACACACGAAGTACGTCCTCACAGAAGTGCGGGGGCTGACGGACGCTGCAAACGGATGCAGGTTAGGCAAGAACGTAATACTGCTAGAACGGACGTGCAGAGTGCGCCACGTCCACAACGTCCGCATAGCTTTTTGTGTGAGTGATGCAACAAGGTCAGACGGACTGCATTTATACAACATAACAAGGAAAAAAGGTGTCATCTGCGCTCGTTTCTATGTGTTCCATGTACAACAAAACTGAGGTTTTTGTTTGTTTCAATGGCCATTGCAACGTAAACTCACTCGCCACTTCACGGCACCTCTTTACAGAGTGAGTACCTAACAAATGTAACCAAAAGGCCGCTCTACTGAGCAGCTCCAAGCCCCTCCTGCTGCTTTTCAGCCAAGGAGAGGCAAAGATATGGTGGGTTTTATTTATACATGCACCAAACACTTCCCATTTGGGATTAAAAACAAAAACATGGAAAGAGGAACAGCTGCAGAACGACGGACTGGCGTTACAAGCATGATATACATAAATACAGAAAAAATGGCGTCGCGCCCATACTCACCAGAGCGGCAGCAACTGCCATGAGTAACAGCCCAGTTAATGTATAAAACATAACAAGGAAAAAAAGGTGTCGTCTGCGCTCGTTTCTATGTGTTCTATGTACAACAAAACTGAGGTTTTTGTTTGTTTCAATGGCCATTGCAACGTAAGCTCACTCGCCACTTCACGGCACCTCTTTACAGAGTGAGTACCTAACAAATGTAACCAAAAGGCCGCTCTACTGCACATTTCTTAAAGAACTCCCAGACAACAGAGTTCCTGCATGTGTTCTTTGAGACAACAGCGCTCTGCACTGGAGCAGCTCTGACATGTGATGCCTTGGACTGGCTAGTGCTACGGTTGGTCACAGAGGATGTTGTGCCTCGTGTTTGCTGTGCCTCCTCCTCACCCTCTTCCTCACTTAATTCCTCTGTTTGATCTGGCACCCAGGTGGAGTCAGTGACCTCCTCATCATTGTCATCTTCACCCCCTATCTCCTCGTCACTGGAGCCAACTTGGCAGTATGCTGCAGCTGCTGGGGAAACATGAGTGCCAGTTATTTGTGTGTCATCACTGGCACCCCCTTCCTCTAGGTTGATTATACTCCCTTGCTCAACCTCAGAGATTGAATCCGAGCACTGTACTTGCTGCGCATCCTCAAGCAGCATGTCGCTCTCATTGTAGTCAAACAATTCAGCTGACTCCTCCGTGTGTGATAGCGAGGCTACGGCAGGAGTAGCTGTGGACATGGAGGCTGCATTAGATGCTTTGGCAGCTGAGGTGGACTGTAAAGCACTAGACGCCTGTCTGGCAGAGGACTCGGAGGATGAGGATGGCCTGGTTAGCCAATCCACCAAGTCCTCTGTATGTTGCTGCTGCTTAAGACGGCCAGCACCAGTTAGAAAGGACAAGTGTGCCCCTGCAGAGGATGCACCACGTCCACCACGACCAGAGGCACAGCCTCCCGACACAGGGGCTGCTTGCCCTCTTATCTGTGTCTGGGAGCGTCTGCCTGTCCTTTTTGTTCTTTCAGACATGGTGAGTGATATATAGATTAATATATACAGAACTCTGATTCAACTCTGGTATAAAGATTTAAAGAACTCTGGTATAACTCAGTGAGACACACTGATAGCTGGCAGACACGGATCACCTCAATTCACAAATGTTTTGTAGAAATTAGTGAGCCCCAAAATACAGCGTGGTACTGGATGTGTGACGAGACACAGATCACCTCAATTCACAAATGTTTTGTAGAAATTAGTGAGCCCCAAAATACAGCGTGGTACTGGATGTGTGACGAGACACAGATCACCTCAATTCACAAATGTTTTAAAGAAATTAGTGAGCCCCAAAATACTGCGTGGTACTGGCTGTGTGACGAGACACAGATCACCTCAATTCACAAATGTTTTAAAGAAATTAGTGAGCCCCAAAATACTGCGTGGTACTGGATGTGTGACGAGACACAGATCACCTCAATTCACAAATGTTTTAAAGAAATTAGTGAGCCCCAAAATACTGCGTGGTACTGGCTGTGTGACGAGACACAGATCACCTCAATTCACAAATGTTTTAAAAAAATTAGTGAGCCCCAAAATACTGCGTGGTACTGGATGTGTGACGAGACACAGATCACCTCAATTCACAAATGTTTTAAAGAAATTAGTGAGCCCCAAAAAAACTTGCTGGCTGTGTGACAAGACACAGAAGATCACCTCAATTCACAAATGTTTTAAATATATTAGTGAGAGCCAAAAAAACTTGCTGGCTGTGTGACAAGACACAGAAGATCACCTCAATTCACAAATGTTTTCAACAAAGTTGTAAACCCCAAAAAAATTGCTGGCACAGTGACAAGACACACATCACCTAAATTCCCTGATATTTGGTAGAAATGAGACACCCCCAGACCCCCCCCCAGTAGCGTGGCAGACCGGCAGTAACCAGACACAATTATCTCCTCTGAAATCTCCTCTGAAATGCGTGCAGAAGCACTGCGTGTGCTGCGGGACTTAGCTCTGTGAGCCCATGATTGGGCAAAATTTGCCCAATCAGGACTCTGAGCGGTGATTGGCATAGTGTTGAACCAATCTTGCACCAGACCTGTGGTCCTGTGCAAGGCTGTAGCCAATTTACGAGCTTCAGGCCAGTGGGAAAATGCATTGTGGTCGAACATGCGGCGAACACCCGGAAATGTTCGGTGTTCGCGATCTGCTCGAACAGGCTAAGTTCAGGTCGAACCCCAAACCGTCCGAACCCGAACAGCTCATCCCTAATCCTAACGCTTATTACTCTTTGCACTCCCCATGTTAAGCATAGGAAGAGCAAAGTACAGTAAGCTCGCGCTAGAAAGTGCAAACTGTTTTTTTGTTTTTTTTTAATCTGGCGCTTGGCATCACTGCAAATCGCTTCCAGTGCTATTTTTGGCTGCTGGGGTCGTCTCCGGTTCAACCGGCAGCAAACACTCCCGGGGAGCGATCATGAAGGGGCCCGACAGCCGTATTCACCGATGCCGAGACATCCCTCCAATAGTAATAGAGCATCTGAAAGCAATACCGATTACTTCCAGCGCTCTGTTTACTAAAGCACATATCAGTCATTAAGCGACCTTTTTTGTAGGATGTACCTGGTACGTCCTCAGGCGTTAAGGGTTTATAAATTGGTTTAGGGTGTTTTATAAAAGTGATAAGGGGCATAAGGATTGTAGATCTTCCTGTATATTACCTCCAGATAGTTAAATATAGCAAGATATCCTATATTTGGGGCCGGTGCTAGAGTATTTTGCAACCTAGGCAAGACCAGCTACTTGCCCCCCCCTCCAGAAAGTTTTTGTCAACTGTTACAATGTGGGGTGGGGACACACTGACACACACACGCATGAACGCGAGGGGGGGCACGCACTGTCCACAGGGATGCACACAGTGATGGGGGGGACACACTATGTATGGGGGCCGCACACGGTTGTTCGGTGCCCATCTTTCCCCTCTGCTGGTCGTCCCAGGATCGGTCTGTGCCTCTTTCTTCCCTCTGCCCTCTGTGCCTCTTTCTTCTCTCTGCCCTCTGTGCCTCTTTCTTTCGCCTTTTCTTTCTTGCCTCTTTCTTTCCTCTGCCCTCTTACTTTTGTATTTTCTTTCGTGCCTCTTTCTTTTTTTTCAGTGCCTCTTTTTCTTTCATCTGCCTCTTGTGGCACCTGCACATCATCATAAGACGCCCACCTTTTGCGCCGCTAGCGGGGTCCGCTTTGAAGGCTACACAAGCCGGCTACACAAGCAAACAATGAGGAAAGGGTACAATAATGGAACCAGTGTTGGGGCCGGCTGTGCCCCTAGGTGGCAGTACGCCCTAGGCGGTTGCCTAGTGGAAGCACCGGACCTGCCTATATTGTTACTATACCAGAACTTACTATGTTTATAATGTATTGTGCTAAACCATTTTCAATTTTGGCAGAAAGGAGTAAAAAAAATCACACAAGACATGTCAGATTTAAAGGCCCGCGTAAACCTAAATTAACAAGTACACTATCAAAAATATTTTTTCCCCATACATAAAATGCCTTGATATTCCATTAGAACATCCCTTGTATTAACATAACATCTGGTACAGACGTCTCCTTTATGTGAAAATTCATAACTTCCGATTTCAGACGGTGACATTTTCACCTAGATTATTGTGATGAACGCCAAGCGAATATACTCCTAAACTGCTGGAAGTATATGTAATCTTTCTCCAAACCTTGTGATCATGGGTAAAAAGAGAAGCAAATGTATAACAAAGTCATTATTGCTTTTTTATTGGAAATCTGTTTCTGTTTTCCAGTGTGGTTCCAAAGGCCTATATTCTTAAACAATGATTATCCTCTGAAGACTTACCCCTTTCTGTCTCAATGTCCTTTTTTATTCTTTTGGCTCCATCCACTCCTTTTTTTTTTTCCCTTCTTCTTCTTCCACCTCCCTTTTCATCCTGTTTCCAACGTTCTCTTTTTTGATTTATCCTCAGCAGGATTATTGCACAAGCATCCGACGTTGCACAAATCTGAATTAGAATGAGAGCACTGTAGAAAAATTGGACCAGGGAGCTGTTATTTGAGCTAAAGAAGGCTACATATGTAAGAAATTTGCGGGAAAGCGGGTCAGGACGCTTTTTTATTTTTTGTTTCTTGTTGCTTTTTTTGTACAGTAAGAGACATTAGCAGCCGTAAGAGTCACAGTAATGCTCCCGCCATTTTGGCTGTAATGAACACCTCAAACGGAGAGTAAAATAGTAAAGCCTGTCTATTCTCCACAAATAAACCCAAAAAGCAATTTCACTTGCCTCCATTGTTTCTCTACTATATCTTGACTCTAAGGCCGGGGTCAGACTAACGTTTTTGGGAGCAGACGGAACGTCTGAGCGTGGACGTTCCCAGGGCCAGATTGACATTGGGGCTGGTGGGGCAGCAGCTCCAGGCCCATGCCCTAGAATAGGTCCAGAGAAAGGATAACTATCAGGGTTATTCAGAGAGAGGTGAAAACCAGGAGAATGACTGGAGAAGTGAACATTCTAGGTCAAAATGGCCAAACCAGAAATATTCTCCCACTTATCTCACTTTCCATATTGGCTATTTGGTCTAGATTGTTCATTCTCTTGGTTTTCACCACTCTCTGTATGTCTGCATTGATTGGCATTTGGACCCCCGTATCTACAACTCCATAGCAGCTACAGGGTCATGTGAGGTATCACTGGAAAGACCACAGTGCAGCCTTTCCAATGATTCCACACATGACCCGGTTTTATGTAACAATAAAAATAAAATAATATTTCTCTTTTTTTCTAACACAGCAATATTTTTCACTTTTGAATTATAAAGGGAACAATGATGCTGCGCTAACTCACCATCTCATTTCTCATGTCACCAACAAGTGAGGAGGTGATGGCACAATCCGTGATGGCACAAATTGTTAGATTAATCTTTTTGTTAAAATTGTAGATTTTCTCAGGAAAATGCAGTGACCGCTTTCCATTTCAATTTATTTAACAAGAATTCCCTATAGAATATGTAATAATTGATATTTTTACAAATATATAACCACAAAGGTTTGGATGAAAAAATTATTTTACACATTGAAATCTGAATGGAAATTTCCTCACACAGTAACTGCCTGATATACCCATATCTGCACTATTAAATAACCTAAAATATGTTTTAATTTGGAGGATCTCTTTGCAGCCCCGTCAACGGGCGTCCTAGCACTTCGGGGAGTATTTCAGAATGTCTGCAGCATGCCCGATGTAGTGTGCACAAATCTTGTGTGGCCAGCCCCGTCGACGTGTCACGTCCGTATGGGCGCACATAGCGCACTCGTCTGACCCCAGCCTAAAAGGGTTATTCAAAGAGCCCCAAAATTTCAGGGAGATTTTGGTGCTTTCTCGTTCGGCGCACTTTGATGCGATTCCTGTTTGTCGACACTGCAGTGAAATCACTGTTCATCGCAGGGTCCCGAAGTACACCGAACGTGGTGCTGCCGCCCACCTCCAATCATCCCGGTGAAGACCACCAATCAGGGCACGGAACTGACAGCCGAACTGCAGAAAAAAACCCACACGGAACTCCGCAATTCTCTAAAAGGCGTTTAAGCCAATTAAAAATGCATGAAAATGTGTGGAAATAATAAAAAAAATCCTATAAAATAATAATTTCTGTTACAGATTTTGTTTTAAAAAATGAGGACAATTTCAACAAAATAATACCAAAAACATTCTAAAAAAGAAATAGACTTTCTACTGAAACTGAAAAGATTAAAAAACTAATAAAAACTACCATTTTTTTTCCCTTCATTGAATCCTATGGGATTCCTCTGTTTTAAACCTGTCGAACTGAATCACTGAAAATCAGAGCATTTCACTGACACTTTGGTGCAGTTCAGCGTTCTCTGCACTGGTGTATTTTGGCCTAGGCCAACAAGGCCTAGGCCTAGGGCGGCACTCTCCAGGGGGCGGCGGCCCGCCGGGTGGCCCCACCCCTAAAAAAAAAAAATTTTTTTTTTTTTTTTTTTTTTTTTACTTTTGCAAACTATTTTACCAGGAAGGAAACATTGAGATGTCACTAAATTTCAAGTATGTCCTGGGTAGGCAACGCCTAGGCTTTCACTTTCCAGGGGGCAACAAAAAACCTCACCACTAATTGGGTTACTCACAGAGCACCGAAATGATGCCAACATTTTGGTGTTCTGTAGTTCCCTGTACTTCGGGGAATTAAATTTCCCCACCCTGCAGTGAATTCACCATTCACCGCAGGGTCCCCAAAGTGCATGGAGTCGGCCGCTGTATGCTGCCACCGCAAACCCATGGCCTGCTGTTTTCAAAAGAACTACTGAACGAAAATGTCTGGAATTTACATATAAGATCCTATGATTGATAATAAAAAGTTCTGTTACAGAAAAAGAAGAACCGATATTAAAAAAAAAAGGGGGGATTTTGCCCAAAAAATTCTGAAAAATTACTAAATGGTACTAAAAAAAAATCTATAAATAAAGACTTTTTACTGCAGATTAAAATAAGTGGTTTATTAGATATTGCATAAAAACGGGAATATTTTTAACATTGAAACCTATGGGGTTCGCCTGAATACCTGAACCTGCTGATTGAAACCACCGAACATCAGGGTATTTCACTGTCATTTCTCTGCTGTTTGGGGTTCTCTGAATAGATTAACCATTACTTCTCTATGGGGATTTGCACTGCCTTCAAACAGCACCGTACTTGCTGGCAGTTCGCCAAACTTGTGTGTGAGCATATCACCAGAGCAGTGGTGTACTTAGAGGAGTGGCAGAGGGCGGGCCGCCCCAGGTACCAGTGATTATTGGGGTGTCATTAGGGGGTACTAGGAGGTGCCACTGTCACTGTGTGTGAGCTTTGAGCTGTGTTCTCAAACAACGAGCAACGGAGCATGGCGTTTGCATATGGAATAAAATCGAATAGAATAAAAATCCCCCTCTCCTCCCTCCATAACTCCTCCCCTGCCCCGCAGCAGCTCTTGGAGGGGGATGTGATTTGTGTCCAGAGAGAGAAGATGACAGTAAACGGCAGGTAAGGGGGGGGGGGGTTATCAGCAGAATATGAAGCCCTGTCTGCTTACTGCTGTTTAAGGCTAGGGTCAGACGAACGCAGCTTTAACGTGCGTTTAGCCGCACAAAATCACGGCCGTGCTAGCAGCAAATGACGTCCAATGCCGGGGAACACACGAAGTACGGCCGCACGAAAGTTCGTCCGCGCAACGCAAGTGGCAAACGAACGCATTTTTTCGAGAACGTCAAACCGCTACTACTGACGTACAGAGTGCGCTGCGGCCGCATAGCGGCGTGTGTGTGTGATTGGGAGACATCAGACGCTGCTAATGTCCGGCCAACATAACGTCCAGACACAAAAAGTGTTTTATTGATGATCCGTACAAAATCACGGACGAAAAGGCGCATCGTATGACCGCTACCGCGTATTCCGTGAAAAAATATGTCCGTTCGTTCGACCGCACTTTTCCACGGTCGACGCGAAAAATGCGTTCGTCTGACCCTAGCCTTAAGTGGACCTTTCCTTAACCAGCACTGCAGTGGTAGAAATTTGTCATTGAGCTGCCTGGCTCCTGGTGAGGCTGCGTGCGTGCAGGTCACACTCGGTCCGGCCAGTCAGGTGGTACTGAGTCTCAGTACCACCTGACTGGCTGAACCATGTGACACGCACGCAGCTGCCCACCCTTTCGTTAACATGGACTGTCACTCTATTCTGGACTGAACACCCACCAGGAAGGGAATCAAAGCCACGGTGCACCCTCTGGCAGTGGCACCCCACTGCTGACAAGATGGCTCCACGCACAGGCACAGCCACGATCCTAACATGACCTGGAGGGACCTCCTGCTGAGTCTGTACACAGTCCCTGCTGACTCTGCACACAGCCCTACCGTGGACGGAGGCCGGTAAATGTAGAATAAATAATTGCTGTGTGCTCATATACACTCGGTTTGCTGGGAGTTTTATTGCAGTGGATTCTGATGCACTTATACACTCCACACATTGCATTGCTGGGAGTTTTATTGCCGTGGATTCTGATACGCTGACACACACCACAAATTGCATTGCTGGGAGTTTTATTGCAGTGGATTCTGATGCACTCATACACACCACACGTTGCATTGCTGAGAGTTTTATTGCTGTGGATTCTGATACGCTGACCCACACATTGCATTACTGGGAGTTTTATTGCTGTGGATTCTAATACACTCATACACACTGCACATTGCATTGCTGGAATTTTTATTGCTGTGGATTCTGATACGCTGACACACACCAAACATTGCCTTGCTGGGAGTTTTATTGCTGTGGATTCTGTGATACACACTGCATAGTACTGTGAGTTTTATTGCCTTGGAGCTCTGGGATACACTCATACACACTGCACATTACTGTGAGTTTTATTGCTGTGCATTTCTGTGATATGCTCATACACAGTGCACATTTCTGTGGGTTTTATTGCTGTGCAGCTCTGTGATACGCTCATATGCAGTGCACGTTTCTGTGGATTTTATTGTTCAACCAATTAGAGCGGCTGTGATCCAGTATACTTAACATGCGTGGCTGTTCTTTGTAAAAATGCTTGCATTTAAACATTTCATAATTTTATTTATCTCAATAGATACATTTGAAATGGTATACAAAATATACAAGTAGGCACTTGGTATCCACTTTTAATATAAAGAGAGGAAAAGGCGTAGCTCTAAGAGGAAAAGGTGGAGCTTAAAGTGTAAGGGTGGGGATTAACCAGGAAGAGGTGTGGCCTTGACAGGAAGGGGTGCCTCAAATTTAAATTAGGGGGTGCACGAGTTTAGTCAGGCCTAGGGCAGCACAAAACCTAAATACCCCACTGGTTCTCTGTATAGATTGTGCCATAGAGAAGAAATGCAGGGTTATTCAAAGAGCTCTGAATTGGGGCCGAAAGGTAACCGAACAGTGAAATTCAGCGTATGGTTACCTTTCCTAGCCATTCGGCTATTCAGAGATCAGGTAGTTTGCCAAATATTGGCGAATTGCCTGCAAATACGGTGCCTGTTCAAGGGCAGTGAATCCCTGTAGAGAAGCAATGCTTCGGCTATTCAGAGACCAGAAACCAGCAGTGAAAAGTTACCGAATTGCCCTGCTGTTCGGTGGTTTCATTCGACAGGTTTATTCAGGTGAATCCCATAGGCTTCAATAATAAAAATATTCACGTTTTAATTGAATATCTTTGATTTTTGGGATTTTTCTTTTAAAATCGTTTTTTCTTTTCTGTAACTGCCCTTTTTATTATCATTCATTGGATCTTATATGTAAATTAAAGACATTTTCGTTCTGTAGTTTCTTTGCAAACAGCGTTTTACTTTTCAAACATTCAAGCTTACTTTTTTTTTTTCCCACTCCATTCGTCTGCGGTGTCGGGTTTTTCTGGCGGCTGCTCTGCGCTGTGATCGGCTCCTGCTCGGGTTTCTCCGGCGTGTTCAGTGGGGTTAATCCAGATGTTTTTGTTGGTTTCGGTGTGCGTTCGCCCTGGTTTTGCAGTGAGATTTCGGCAGGTTTGCGGCGACTTTTCCCTGCATTACGGCGGCCCTGTGGTGCTTGCTGAATACACCGCAGGGTCGCCGAAATGGGATCGCCAAATCTCACCGAATTGACAAGATCGAAAAGTCACCGAATGTACGGTGACTTTTCGATTCTCTTTGAATAACCCTGATGGTTAATTTCCCTGCTGCTGAAGATCGTCGAATTGCGGTGATCTACACTGTATTTCGCTGTCAATTTGCCAGTATTTGGCGAATTGACACCTTTCTGAACAGCGGAACTGCCACAACATTGCACCTTATGGGGAAATTCACAGTTCGGTGCAATTCGGTGGAAAGTTCAAAGCTCTTTGGATAACCCTTTAAGTTTTAGGAGAATATTCTAGTGGAAAAATGTTGCTGCCGGACTAATATTTGGCTGCTATCTTTTATCCATAACATGAGCGTGCGCACAGGGAGTGTCTGTTGTGTCCAGTCACACCCTATTGTTGAGTGAGAAGTTCATCTTTGACCCCTACAATGATGTTTTGGATATTCCTTATCTTGTTCATGATAAATAGAATGCAAATTGACTGTATCAATTCATAAACATTGGTTATTCCCAACTAAATAGAACTCTTATGTGCTAAATGGTCTGGGCATAAACATGTAAATAATAAATTTCCATGGGTGAACACCGTAATAAAACGGGCTACGCATGTCATTGATCCATAATCTATGCTACCCTGGATTTTTGTGTTGTCACGCCAGTATTCCAATCCTCTTTTGGTCTTTTAATTGTACTTGAACCTCATTAGACATATATTGATCTGAATTTATTTATTTATTTTATTTATAAAGGATTTTACCAGGAACGATACATTGAGATTTCTCTCGTTTTCAAGTATGTCCTGGGTTCAAGAACATGGTTACAGAATTAATAATTTGCAGCATTTTAAGTTCTTCTCGACCTTTTCTTTTCATCAGACCTACTGTTCACTCGAGCTGGTCTGTCTTACAGGGTAAGATCTCCAATAAATTGAAGCTCTATTAAAGTATGAGCCCAACATCTGAGAGGCGGTCACTGTAGGTCACAAGACTATCGATAACCATATTTTTATGTAAGGAGACATGGCAAAGAGTTACTATTTCCACCTTACAATCAAGCTGAACGCAATTTAGTTCTATCAGGGTGTTACCATAAAAAAGTGTTCAGAAACCTAAGCTCCCCGTTCTAGCCATACAGTACATTCAGTGTAGCCCTGTGTTTAAATTGGCTCTGAGAACTGCCACTGCTATGCCTCAAAGGGGAGCCAGAGTGCAACGTATGAGAAAGACTGTAATGGACTACATCCCCCAGAAACCCTTGGGAGAGAGGAAGGAAGCAAGCTCTGGCACCAGGAGGTGAGAGGAGGGTGTGCAGCGTGGGAGAACTGAGAAAGCGGTGAGAGAAGGCAGTCGCACATGTGGAACTCTCTGGGATCTTTGCCAGTTGTAGCGTGGAGAATGGGCGGCATCCATAACTGGAGTGATCGGGGAGATTGCGGATCGACTTGCTGTACATCACACTGAACTGTTCAGGTTCCAAGTGTGTTCGAGAAGGACCTCGAGTAAGGAGGCCGCAGGCGGAGCGGATTGCTGGCGGCATTCAGCTTCTGGCTGAGGAGAATCGGTTCAGGAGCGTGAACTTCAACAGCATCGGGTTACAGACGGCTGAGAGGGCAGATCTTCTCGAGAGGGACCTTCCTGCATAGTTTCATCTGTCTGGGGCAAGCTGTTTCGCCGGTTGGGTGAGAGGCCTCCGGCCTATGACATTGCTAACAGTGCGCACTTATTTGCTTGCTACATTTTCAGGGCCCCAACGTTGACTAGTCGAAGATATTCATCCATCCACTGGCCAGTGGACGTAGTACCCAGGTAGTGGAAATAGTTGATAGGATCAGCGCTTTCTCCGACAGCGGTGTCCCCCTCCTCTCCATATACTTCTATTGTACACCTCAAACAAAATAGAGAGCTTCCATAGCATAGCAAGTTTAGACAATATCAGTGAAGTTTATGAAGTAAGGGAGTACACTCACATTTCTTTGTCTAAATCAGACACCAGATGTATTCATCAGCCGGCAACATTAGAGGGAGCACCGGATCTCCTGTACAGCCGGAAGAAACCCGTTTGCTCCAATCAGTCTCAGGATGCCAGCAATTGGTTTTAAGGTTAATTTATTAAAATAAAGATAAAAAGTACAAACCCCCCAAATGCGTTTCGCGATCGTTATCGCTTCATCAGGACACCTACTGATCCTATCAACTTTTTCGATTTCCTGGGTGGGTCTGGATATACCACCACCTGATGGAGACAGCTGCTGATTCGACAGAATGACTATATTTTACACTGTGGACGATATATATTTTTCATTTAATGGTTAATATTGGTTACTAAAAAACACCCCTAGGTGGCGCCAAGAATACAGGCTTCCTTTTTTCTTTAGTACCCGGGTGCCCTAGGACATAAACGAGCATGTATTTCTAAATGGGACTTTGAGCCAAAGGACTGAGAATTATATTAATGGTTTAATTGCTATACAGTTACACTTTCAGATTGCCGTCATTTATTTCCTAGAATGCTTGATTTTTCGCGGTTAAAGTACATGTGTCATTATTGAGATTTATTGCTTACAGTAAAGTACATTTGAGAAAATTTATAACGGTGTAACGGTGTGCTGGTGTACAGTGAATTGTTAGTGCGGTGAGACCATTCCTGGGTTATTCAGCGGCTCCTTCGGGGGTGAGCGCTGTGACGGAACCGTTCTCTTCCGCCTGTCTTGACTCTACAGACACCCCATCGTTGCGGTCACCCCGGCTACTGGGAGCGCTGTCCTCACTAAAACCAAACGATGTAAAATATATTTAAAATCACACGATACAATTGAACATAAAGTCTCTCGGGGTTTGAAGCCTGGAGCGTTACATCAGCTCCATCAGAAGCACTACATTCATATTACAAAAATAAGTACAATCAGGCGAGGTCACCTTTTACGTATGAATATTCCTGGTGTCTTCTTGCGTAACAACACCTCCCTTTCTCTCTTACGTCTCAATAAAAGATGTGTGCAAGCTCTAAGCAGCCGCAGAGAAAACAACATACTGTCATGCCAGCTCTAGGAGCCTGCCTGTATATACATATTGCTGTTGTTCCTGTCTGCCTCCACTCAGGGGATAATCCATGTGCCAGCTCCTGAGTGGGTGTGCATATAACTTGGACACACCCTTCCTTCTATGCTCTGTCATTTTCCTTGGTTCCCTGCCCATGTGAGGTTCTGAGAGCTCCCTCACCGTTGTTTGTCAGTTTTACCCACCATCCTCTGTATGAGCTTTTCTGCCAGCATTGCAGATTGTACCTTTGCAAAGAGCTCCTGTTTCCAGCTCAGTGGATCCTTGCTGCAGTGGTAACTGCCTAGACCACTATCCTGTGGGTCTAAGAGTCTGCACCTGTGGGTACCTGTGTTCTGCTTTATTCCACCTTCCTGCTACCAAGGTACCTGTGCCAAGAGCTCCTGGTTCCCGCGCACAGGATACCGTCTGCAGTGGACTATATAGCCCACAATCCCTGGTACATAGACACTACCTGCACGCAGAGTGACTTTTCCTGTTGTATTTAGTGTTCTGTTATTTCTGTATCAGACTTGTTGCTGTGTATTCTGAATATACACTTATTTACCAGCATTAGTTCCTGTGTCTGCTTCATCTGCTCTCCCGCAGCGCTTGGGATATTATTTGATATTAAGGCCCTGCCATGGCTCCATCGTGGTGTGAGCCTGACACAAACCGTTACAGGTACTTATACAGCGGCAACAGCTTCTGTAGTGCTTTACAATGAGGAAGCACAAACAGGAGACATTCATGATACAAGAGGAAAGACAACCCTGCCTGTAGGATAACTGTCCAGGTCACTGCGGCCCAGGGAAACGGTTAATGCAGAGACGTTCCTCTGTTTATCATGGATTCTCAATGCTGACAATAGAGGTTCACTTTTAAGGGTTAATTGCCTATTGTTTTCCAGTACGGTTGGATAGTTTTATCTAACATTTTAGTAGTGCAAATCCTTTGTTACCAAAAGGTAATTATGCAGCAGGGTTTAGGGGTCCAAGATGTAAAGAATGTGGTTTCCAGGCAGCCATTCTTCATCTGGAGAGATACAGAGTAGTCCTACAGCTTGAGTAGGTGCTAGTGATCCTGAAGATGAAAAGAGAAGTCAAACTCACAACCAGCTCATAAGCATTACATGGACAGGAATTCAGGCTCCGTTCCATAGTAATCAGATACCGGACCAAAGGTGAAACTTATTATAGGAAGAAAAAACAAAACAATGGAAGAGGAAACAGAGCAAGCCTGGAAGAGAAGTAGTGTAGAAAATCTATTGTAGTACCCAAGGGTAGATTAAACATGATTTGGTAAAAAAATAAAAATCTTGTCCGTGTGTTTGTACATAAGAGGCAATAAATGCAACATTCATGCATCATACGGCCATTGTAGTATAGACCTCTCAAAGCATTTATCTATGTCAGTATTGTCTAGTTAGGTTAGGAATAGGATCAGACGAGCGCGTTGTCCGTCGTGTGTGTGTGTGTGTGTCTCATCTCTTCCTTATTTCCCTATGAAATCATTATTTGGAGCCTAATATCCTTGTAATTCTCAGGTTGGAATTTGTTGTTTTATACTATTTACTTTTAATTATTGTTTACTTTCCTTTTGATTTCTGCGTTTCCTACTGATTTTTCTTCTAACTTTACACTGTATTTTGAACACCATACATTTCTTTGTTGCCTGTGCCATTTATATCGGACATGATACTAAGCTCTGTAATGTTCTTGTTTAGTTATTATTCTGCTTATTGGAATCTTGAACATGCTCTCTTAAAGGGACACTACCACCAAAAAATGAAATGTTCTTCTTCTGTTTATTTGATGTTGCTGATATTTTACATGCGCTTTGTTTTTCTCTTGTATGTTTTAGTTAAAATATTTGACTCTATGTGTCACTCGGTGCATCCATTGTGTGATCTTTTGTGTTGTAAACAGGCACGCCACCCCCCCCCCCCCACACAGTATCTTTCCATCACTTGGGTGGCTTTGGCCATAGAATAGAGTCTATGGGCAGGGTTGGATTAACATAGGGGCTGATGGAACAGCAGTTCCAGGCCTATGCCCCAGAATAGGCCCAGAGAAAGGATGCATTGATGATCATTTGGACCTGTTTATCTCCCACTGCATAGCAGCTACGGGGCATGGCCTTTCCAATGATCTCAAATCAGGGTTTTTGTAACAATAAAAGTAAAATAATTAAATATTTCTTTCTAACACAACAACATTTTGCACTTTTCAATTACAAAGCGAACGATGATGCTGCACTCACCATCACATTTCTCATGTCACCAACAAGTGTGGAGGTGATGGCACAATCCGTTGTTACATCAAAAACCTTAACCACCTCACTGCAGTGAAGAGCACTGTGTGGGACTTTTGGACCCCTGCGTCACTAATCTTTACACCTCACAAGGTCAAGTGAGGTGTCATTGGACAGATCAGAGTCTGGCCTTTTGCATTGATACCAAACGTGACCATGTAAAATCTAAAAGAAAAGAAAAGAAAAAAAACTATTTTTAGTTCCAAAGCGATGACATTGTCCATTTGTCACGTATAAAATGAGCAATACCACTGCCATTACTTGCCTTTTAATTTCCCACGCTGGACACCAGGTCAGTGGTTTATACAGTCATTTTATTCATAAAACACAAGGGAAATATTTCATTTTTTGATTAAAATTGTATGTTCTTTCAGAAAAATGCAGTAACAGGTTCCTATTTCACATTTTTTTTTTTTTTACAAGAATTACCTATAGAATATACTGTATAACCACAAAGGTTTGGATGAAATTTTTTTATATGCTTTAAATGATGGAAATATTAATGATTAATCACACAGTAACTGCCTCATTAGATCTATCCATATCTGCACTATTAAATAACCTAAAATTATGGTTTCATTTCACTAAAGCCCAAAAAAAGCCACCAAAATATTCCGCTCCAGGCTCATAGAGATCTTAATCCAGCCCTGTCTATGGGTCGATCACTGACTCAAATAATTGTATTGTGTGGGATGTTTTCAAAGGACATCACCAGGGGGTAGATAGTCTTTTAAGCTCCCTGTCTTATCGCATTCAGCTGCCATCTTCAACTGTTACATACTATATAGGATAAACCACGGCCACAAAGTGAAACTTTCCATTAGATTTTGTTAAATGTTGCATCATGGGAAAAATGTACAAAATGAAAACGGGAGATTAAAAAAACCTCATTAGATTTGCAGCCCTGTGTTTAAATTGGCGCTCAGAACTGCCGCTATTATGACTCTAGGGGGAGCAAGAGTGCAATGTATGAGAAAGACTGTAATGGACTTATGGACTACGTCCCCCAGAAACCCCGGGGAGAAAAGAAGGAAGCGAGCTCTCTGGCGCCAGGAAGTGAAGAGCATCGTGTGCAGCGTGGGCAGAACGAGGAAAGCGGTGAATGAAGTCAGTCACTGGGGAGAAACTTTCTGGGATCTGGGCAAGTTGGAGCGCAGAGAATCGACGGCATCCATTGCTGGAATGATCGGGGAGATTGTACATCGACCTGCAGTATATCACGCTGGACTGTTCCTGTGGCGAGTGTGTTCGAGAGGGACCTCGTGTAAGGAGGCCACAGGCGGAGTGGAGTGCTGGCGGCATTCGACTTCTGGCTGAGGAGATTCAGCTCAGGAGCATGAACTTCGGCAGCATCAGACTCCAGGCGGCAGAGAAGGACTTTCCTGCAGAGTTTCATCGGTCCGGGACAAGCTGTTTCGCCGGTTGGGTGAGAGGCCTCCAGCCAGGACAGCCATCAGAAATCTTGGGGCCCCTTACGGAAACTAAGGATGGGGCCCCCCTTGCACTCCCTCAGCCTTTTAAAAGCTCGCTTTTCTCCCCCCCCCCTCGAAAATACCCAAAAAGTAAATGACAGAGTTCCACAGCAATAAACCTCACAGAAATGTGTGGTGTGTATGAGTGTATCAGAGCTCGACATCCTCCGAATTGGCCCCGAATAGTGAGTTTAACCGTTCAGTGCAATTCATCTATTCACAACGCTGTCAATTCGCCAAATATAGGTGAATTGATAGCAATCTACAATGCAAATCGCTGCAACTTGTTGGCACCAAAATTGTCCCAAGGAAGACTATTGTCTTCTATTCACAAAATGCCAAATAGCACCAAACTTCTCGTGAAATGACCTGATTTTCGGTGTTTCAATTCGACAGGTTTAAACAGGCAAGTCCCATAGGTTGTAATGTGGGGAAAAAAACTTTTTTTTAAAAAAAATTAACGACCATTTACTCTTTTTTCATCTTTTGCAAAAAACGTTATTTTTTTATAAGACCTTTTTGTATTTTTTTAATTTTCTAAAAGACATTTTTCTTTTTTAAAGTTTTTTTATTGCTTTTTTTAAAAGACCTTATTTCTAACCTTTTCCCGCCACAGGGCATACTATGATGTCCCTGCGGCGGATGGGATTAGACGACGTAGGGCGTTCTAGTGCGCCCTGTTGACTTCTATGGGCCACCTCAGGCCGTCCCCCTGCAGCCATTGATGCGTATTGTGCGTCAGCTGCATGGTCAGGCTAAAGCAGAGGTCCGCCGCAGTGCCTGAGGTCACCCGCCTGTTGTTGAGGGGTTAAAGGACATTAGACACATTTTTACTACATTTTCATTGAATTAAGCTCTTATTAGGAGACTTTTTTCCAGTTTAGTGGAATTTGCGCAATTTCTGTAATTTTCGCAGACGTCCAAGAACAGCTACGGCAATTCCACTTTTGGGAAAATATGGTGAACATTCTCTAAATAATAAATTATTACAGGGTTATTCAGAGAAAGGTGAAAACCAGGAGAACTGGCAGGAGAAGAGAACAATCTAGACCAAATAGCCAATTTTGAAAGTGAGATAAATGGGAGAATTTTTCTGGTTTGGTTATATTGATCTAGAATTTTCACTTCTCCAGCCATTCTCCTGAGTTTCACCTTTCTTTGAATAGACCGGATAGTATTTTTGGTGAAATGAAAAGCACACACTCAATCACACACACTCACTCAGCTCAACAGCAATAAAACCCAAAGATATCTATTATTAAAGTGAACCTGTTATGGCTAAACAAGTTTTCCCACTTGACAGGAAATCTCTATCTTTTCTTAGATCAGTTTTTGGTGTAGAAATATATAATTATAAAGAGGGAGGCAGTCCTTTTTAAAAAAAAATCCCTTTTTCCAACTATATATTTCAGCAGAAATTATCTATGTGACGCCCTTTCACTTAAAATCCAATTTATAGATTTAAAAAATTTCAATAATATATGTATTTAACCACTTGGATGCTGAGGACGCGCTCAGCGCGTCCTCAGCATTCCCGCTGCTGTGCGGAGGACGCGCTGAGCGCGTCCTCCCATTGGGGTCAGCGTTCGGCCGGGTTCCGGCCGATCGCTGGCCCCTCCGGTGCGGGCTGACATCCTGGATGTCAGCCCGGCATCCGGAACAGCAGCCGCCGGAATTTGGTGTCATAGCGGCAGCGCGATGACAGCAAATTCAGGCGCCCCCCCGCATGTGCGGAGGAGGCGCCTGAAAGGGAGGGGGGGAGGTCCTTCGGACCTCTCTCCTTCCCGATCGGCGGCTCTGCGGGGGTTAACCCAGGCATCATTTGGAAGGGCACAGCCTGCCCTTCCAAATGATGCCTGGCATTAACCCCTGGGGAGCTGGATCGCGAATCGGCGCTGAAAAGCGCCGGATCGCGATCCTTTCCCGGAGCTGGCCGACATCTTGGATGTCGGCCAAGCCTCCGGGAACTCCCCCTGAGGACTGGCGTCATCGTGCGTAGCACGATGACGCCAGTCCTAGAGTTAACCCTTAACTGCCACCAACGGTGGAGATAGGGAGTTCCAATGAACTCCCTATCTCCCGATCCGTGGCAGTTGGGGGTTAAATTTTGGTATGGTTGGATCGGCCAGAGCATGGCCGTTCCAACGATACCAAACACTACAGTGAAAAAAGTTGTAAAAAAAAAAAAAATGAAAAATAAAAATAAAAAAAATTATAAAAAAAAAATAAACACTTTTTTTTTATTTTTTTTGGTTTGTTAATGCAGCAATATTGTTCCCATTTCAATTATAATGTGAACAATGATGCTGCACTAACGATTTTTGTATGCGGTGCGTTTGTTAAAAATAGTGTAATTTTCCCCAAAAAAAAATGTAACGAGACCCCATCTCTAATTTTTTTAACAAGCGCATCCCATACAAAATATAACCGCAATTGCTCGCATGTTAAAATGTGAAAAAAAACACTTTACACATTGTAAATTATTGAAAATACATATTTTATTGCATTTTTTGTTATAATATACAGACATGACATAACGTATACATATAATAATGACATATTATGAATCTACCGAGTCTGACGGAAAGAACGATATATAATATGTCTGGGTCATATACTAAAATAAGCCTTCAAAACACGTTTAAACATGATGCGCAAAACAGGTAAAAATGACCTCAGCATAGGGGCGGGAAAAGCCTCAGCAGCGAAAGGGTTAAACAAATCTAGTAAAATAATCCATTATTAATAAAATGCACATGTAGCCCCCTCACCTGCTTACCTTTTTGAGCAGGAGGGGTTAATTCTGTGGAGGCCCAGCAGGAGATATACCTGGTGGGATAATCACTGGACTCCTGCACACACTGCTGCTGCCCTCTGCTCCCACACTGAGTAAGGTCCTGCAAGGGTGATACACCCCCAGTAACCCCACATCTCTAGTTTCCGGGTGATATTCCAGAAAATAACAGGCAGCAATCCCTGTGAAGTCCCCAGCACACCTGTAAAAATAATGTGTGAAAAAATATTTGCAGGGATTGCTGCCTGTTCTCTAGTGGAAAATCAAGACAGGGGAAGTGTATCGCCCTTCTAGGACCTCACTGACCTCCGTCCCCACTGATAGCCGGTGCTCTGAAACGTCATCAGCGCGCAGCCTGCTCTGTGTGGGAGAAATGCTCTGCGCTCGGTGAAAGCACAGGGTGTATAGCACTCCCAGCGCCAACAGACCACCAGGGATAGGAGGAAGGGGGGACATCAAGAAATCTGCAGGGCCCGGGCTGTTAGCTGAGCTGACAAGATGTTGCTAGCCGGGCTCTGAGAGTTCCAAGATCAGGGAAGGACCCTGCCAACGGCGGGCCCCCCTGCTGGCGGGCCCCTTACAACAGCATGGGGTGTAATGCCCTGATGGCGGCCCTGCCTCCAGCCTATGACTTTGCTAACAGTGCGCACTTATTTGCTTGCTTAAATTTCAGGGCCCCAACGTTGGACTAGTTGAAGATATTCATCCATCCACTGGCCAGTGGACCTAGTACCCGGGTACCCTAGGACTTAAACTAAAACGTATCTCTAACGTGGGACTTTGAACCAAAAAGGACTGAGAATTATACTAAAGGTTTAGACGCTATATAGTTACGCTTTCATATGACCGTCATTTATTCCCTAGAATGTTCATTTTCGCGGTTAAAGTACATGTGTAATTATTGAGATCTATTGCTTACAGTAAAGTACATTTGAGAAAATCTGTAACGGTGTGCTGGTGTACAGTGAATTGTTAGTGCGGTCAGACCAATCCTGGAGTGAGCGCTACATATTTTATCTTTTACATGCAATTGTTTCGGAAAAACCAAACAGCAGCATATGTTTTTATAATGTGTTTTTTAGTTGTAATGCACAAATAATCTAGTTGCAGTTTATGTAAGTCGTAGTGTCCTTTTTTTCACAAATCAATTTATTGAAAGGTTTTCCAGACAATCGACAATGAATGAGGTCAAAAGAAAGCAGATAAAACGTGTGGCGAAGAGGGACCAAATCCGGATTGAGCGATTTAAATTGACCTAAAAACAACACAAAACTCAAATACAAAAATACACTCAAGTCATGAGTACGCAACCGGTCCAGAAAGGAAGACCAGTGAAACGGGGTATATCAATCGGGTGGGGAGCTGTGATAGTGGTAGTGTCCTTTTACTAAAAGCGACTTTGAACACAAAAAATTTAAGAGAACATACCTGATCTCCAAAGAGTTCTTTTGTAAAGGACATCTGTACTCTGTAATGTTATTAGGGTAGGGATACCAGATCACCATATTTGGGATAACGATTTTACATTCTCTTCCTCAGAGCTTAAAACTACTGTACATGTAGGTTGCCGATGTGTTCATTCGTTCTAAGGATATCCATTTTTACCATGGTTGGAATACTGTGGGGATAAATCTACATTTCACATGATTCACTCTGGGCATTAGCTGAGTTTAGGGTTTGATGTTGATGGAAATCAATTTCGCAACCTTTCGTCGACTCAAGGAATGGATTAAGATGGGGACTGATGGAACTACAGCTCCAGACCCATGGCCTGAAATAGGCATACAGAAGGTGCTGCTCATGCTGAAGGCCTGTTCTTCTTTAGAAGCTGCTGCAGCCTCCATAAGATGTCAAAAATGTCTATGTATTCTTTGCGGTAGCTGCAGCGGCGAGACAGAGCCGTCTGTGTAAGGGAGCAGGTCCATGGCGAAAATGGCGAATGACAAGTCGGGACATAAGTGGAAGGGTTGAAAATCTAAATGGAGGCAATGTGGAGTGAAGAGAGACCAAATTAAATGGGGGCATAATGGAAAGTCGTGGAGGAATGTCTATGTCCAGTCCGATGTCACTGTCTGCCCAGTTCATTTCTTGCAATTCCAGAAATGGGCCCACTACACTCCTCAGCTCAAGGCTCATAAAACGATCCTAATTTGGCCCTAGTAGCCCTGGAACACCATAGGAACCACTGGAACGTTTATGCCGAGTGGCCCAAAAACCTCAGCTAAGTGATCATGGAAAGCGGCAAGAGTCCGCATGTGAATCCTTAAAATAAATGCATGTATGTTAAGGTTTGAGAACATAGAGTATATTTTGAAATAAATCCTATTTTACCTGGTTTACTATGTAAGCGAATCCTAAACACATGAAATCTCTTTAAGTAAACAAAGTTCTAAAAATAACATTAAGCAGAGTAGCCGTTTAATTAATTGGCTAAATCTTGCTTGGACCAGAAGTGGGTCCCACAACCTAATTACTAATCCTGTTTAATAAACGACCCCTACGGTGAAGATTATGGGGAAACACGGACGATAGCTTTTAAGATTACTATAATTTTTGCAGTCTATTCGCTGAAGCCACATCAGACGTAAGGAAACAGAAATGTTGGCACTACGAGATCTATTACTGAAATCTGACGAAATTATATTGGCTAAGAAAAAAAAAAACACCTGGTTAGCTAAGAATTTGTTTTTAAATACATTTTAAACCAGCCGAATTAAGTTTTATATCTCAATCCTCCTCTGAATTGTGGGATATGTTTCTAGTGGTTGCTTAACTTGATGAATGATTAGCGATCACTCAGTCTAAAATATATACAGTTGTGTTCAAAATTATTCAACCCCCAATGCTGTAAAGGGTTTTAGGGAATTTAGTGTACATTTGTAATTGTATTCAGAATGAAATCCTACAAGGACTTTTTAAAGAACCATATGCAACTAAAATGACATCAATTGGTTTTGTAATACAGTAGTAAATGTTTCTTTTGTGAATTCTTCATTGACACAATTATTCAACCCCTTAAAGACTACCACTCTGAAGAACAGAGGTTCATTCAAGTGTTTTCAATCAGGTATTGAAAACACCTGTGGATGTCACGGAGCAGCAATAAAGCATAATAAGCACCAATTAGGCAGCTTTAAAATGACTGTGATACTCAGCTCCTTCTAGACATTTACTGGTGTGGTTACAAACATGGTGAAGTCAAGAGAATGGTCCAGGAAGACCAGAGAAGAGGTGATTACTCTTCCCAGGAAGGGCAATGGCTATAAGAAGATTGCAAAGATGTTAAACATACCAAGAGAGACCATAGGAAGCATCATTCGCAAATTCAAGGCAAAGGGCACTGTTGAAACGCTACCTGGTCGTGGCAGAAAGAAGATGCTGACTTTGACTGCTGTGCACTACCTGAAGCGTAGAGTGGAGAAAAGTCCCCGTGTGACTGCTGAGGAACTGAGAAAAGATTTGTCAGATGTGGGTACTGAAGTTTCAGCTCAGACAATACGGCGCACACTGCGTAATGAAGGCCTCCATGCCAGAAGTCCCAGGCGCACCCCCTTGCTGTCTCCAAAGAATAAGAAGAGTCGACTGCAGTATGCCAAAAGTCATGTGGACAAACCACAGAACTTTTGGGATAGTGTTCTGTGGACTGATGAAACAAAATTAGAACTGTTTGGGCCCATGGATCAACGCTATGTTTGGAGGAGGAAGAACAAGGCCTATGAAGAAAAGAACACCTTGCCTACTGTGAAGCATGGCGGGGGGTCAATCATGCTTTGGGGCTGTTTTGCTTCTGCAGGTACAGGGAAGCTTCAGCGTGTGCAAGGTACTATGAATTCTCTTCAGTACCAGGAGATATTGGATGACAATGTGATACAGTCCGTCACAAACCTGAGGCTTGGGAGACGTTGGACCTTTCAACAGGACAATGATCCCAAGCATACCTCCAAGTCCACTAGAGCATGGTTGCAGATTAAAGGCTGGAACATTTTGGAGTGGCCATCGCAGTCACCTGACTTAAATCCGATTGAGAACCTCTGGTGGGACTTAAAGAAAGCAGTTGCAGTGCGCAAGCCTAAGCATGTGACTGAACTGGAGGCTTTTGCCCATGACGAATGGGCGAAGATACCCGTAGATTGCTGCAAGACACTTGTGTCAAGCTATGCTTCACATTTAAAAGCTGTTATAACTGTAAAAGGATGTTGTACTAAGTACTAAGATTGAATGTCACTTGGGGTTGAATAAAACTGATAATGATGTGAGCACAGAAAAGACATTTGTGGTTATTTCATTATAAATGTTATGTTCTATTTGTCTGACCTACACGTGCCTCTTTGATTTAATTGTAAGCAAGATGACTGAATGATCAAAATCCATGTCAAACTGGCCAAAACACTCAATTTCAGTGGGGGTTGAATAATTTTGAACACAACTGTGCATATATATATATATATTTAGTTTTTTTACTTTATGGTCTCTTCAAGAAAAATTAGGGCATCAACCACATTAATTACTGATAAACATGTTGGATTTGTGAAGATTCTTTGGACTGTGCGTTTATCAATTTGCTTGATTTTAACTTAATTTATTGATATATATTAATAATAATACTAATAGGGTTATTCATAGAGCTCCGAATTGCAGGCGAAAGGTAACCGAACGCTGAAATTCAGTGTACGGTTACCTTTCCTGGCCATTCGGCTACCCAGAGAGCAGGCAATTCGCCAAATCCTGGCGAATTGCCTGCACTTACAGTGCCTGTTCGGTGCCTGTTCGAGGGCAGTGAAATCCCCATAGAGAAGCAATGCCTCGTCTATTCAGAGAACACAAAACAGCAGTGAAAAGCTGCCGAATTGTCCTGCCATTCGGTGGTTTCATTCGACAGGTTTATTCAGGCGAATCCCATAGGCTTCAATGTTAAAAATATTCCCGTTTTAATTCAATATCTAATAAACCGTTGATTATAAAATTCTGCAGTAAAAAGTCTCTTTTATTTATAGATTTTTTTTGGATCTTTTTATGCATTTTTTTTGGGATTTTGTTTCCGTTTTTTTTAAGTTTTTTCTTTTTTCTGTAACAGCCCTTTTTATTATCATTCATTGGATCGTATATGTAAATTTCAGACATTTTCGCTAAGTAGTTTAGGCTGGGGTTAGATGAGTGTAGTGTTCACGTCCGTGATTGCGCCTAAAAGTACGTCCGTGATAGCATGACAGCCCATTGGAGCCTGTTACACAAAGTACGTCCGCACTGAACTGCGGACGCACCACGGCCGCGGCAAACGGACGCAAGACAGGCAAGAACGTACAACCACTAGAACGGCCGCACAAAGTGCGCTGCGTCCGCAACGTCTGCATAGCTTTGTGTGTGAGTGATGGAACGTGGTCAGACGGACTGCATTTATACGTCCAGCATTTTTCACGGACAAAATGGTTTTGCTTTTTAATTTATTTTCTCTCCTACATCCGTCAAAATATACATCAGTGAATAAACGGACTGTGTGGCCTCTACTGCGTCTTCCGTACTGACGTACGTCTGTGTGCACGGACGTACAGTCTGTAGAAATCACGCTCGTCTCACCCTAGCCTTAACAGCGTTTCACTTTTCAAACATTCAAGCGTACGTTTTTTTTTTTTCTTTTTTCTTTTCTTTCACCTCCTTCGTCTGCGGTGTCGGGTTTTTCCGTCGGCTGCTCTGCGCTCTGATTTGCTCCTGCTCTGGTTTCTCCGGCGTCTTTGGCGGGGTTAATCCAGATGCTTTTGCGGGTTTCGGTGTGCATTCGCCTGGGTTTTGCAGTGAGCGTTCGGCAGCTTTTCCATGCACTACGATGGCCCTGTGGTGCTTGCTGAATACACCGCAGGGTCGCCGAAATGGGATCGCCAAATCGTACCGAATTGAGGAGAACGAAAAGCCACCGAACGTGCGGTGACTTTTCGATTGTCTTTGAATAACCCTGTAAATCTTAATTTTATGCCAACAAACATACACCGTATAGAAGTAGCCTTAACGGTAAGAAATGTTACTCACAGAGTAAGTCTCTTCTAGACGTTTTGCATGTTCGTTGTATGGTGTTTGTAAATAACAAAAACAGTGTTTTCTTTTCCCAAAGCCATTTAACTAGCACAAAATAATGACTTGTGTTCCTCCGAGTCAGAAACCAGTACAAATGAGCTTACCCTGCCATCAAAAGCCACTTTTAATTGCATACAGCACGTTCTGTGCTACTAACTAAAATTAGGGGCTAAAAAAAAAAAAAAAAAAATTGTTTGAAATGCTTTGTGTTCTGCCAAATAAAGACTAGAATGCCGGAGAGCATCTGGACGTAGAATTGGTTAACAAACAGGAGTGGCCAAAAGTTTCCTCTATAAAACGAGGTAGTAAATAATAGGTACTGTATATACATAAAACATATACATAAGGAGATATACCCTAGTGCCCTGTAAATGGGAATAAATCTAAGATGCCCAACCATCAGCAGAAAAAATCCCAGCTTCCAGCACTCCCTTGCTGAGATGCATAATTTTGACGTCAACCCCTCCTCAAAAATATTTAATGAGTTTCAAGCTGTGGCACTGGTTTTGGGTGCATTCCACACTATTTTATGGATAACGTGCCTCTGAAAAGCCCAATGCAAACAGTGTGTAATGCTTTTCTAAAGCGAGCCAATAATTGCAAGCATATGAAGCGCACTAATTTTATGAGGGCTTCAATAGCATGCAAAAGGACTGATTCATGAAAGCGGAGAGCAACCTTTCTGTGGGTTTTCTGTGAACTGAGCCCATAAAAAAACGCGCAGAACGCACCGAAACAAGCGAGTAAATCTCACCATTTGAATGGTCATTAACGGTGCAAATCTGTGCATGATGGAGTAATTAATGGCCTCGTATTCGGCCCTAATGAAAACGTGTATCTCTGCGTTCTGTTTTAGCTTTAGGCTGGGTTCACACCTGGGCGTAGCGCTGCGTCGCGCAATGCGCTCGTTTTTTTTACGCATACAAAAAAACGCGCGTTGCAGCGCGTTCGCGGCTATGATATGGCCGCAAACGCGCTGCTGTATGCCCGAAAAGAAGCTCCCGAACTTCTTTTTGGGTCGGCCGTTTTAAAGCGCGTTCCTGCGCGCTCTAAAACGCTTAGGTCTGAATGGGGCCCATAGCAAAGCATGGGATTTCCCCGTTCATGCGTTTTAAAGCGTACACGAACGCGCGTTAAAACGGCTAGGTGTGAACGGGGCCTTAGGGCTTATAAGTGTCGAAAGCAAAATTCGCTAATTAAGGTCATAAAAAAACTAAAAACAAACAAATACCATTATTTTTAAAAAAATATATTTATTTTTTTGAGTAGAATACTGCATATTCTTTTAGAAACATAACGTGTCTCATCCCATTGCTTTTATAAATGGTTTGAAGCAATTCGAACACTGACAGGTCTATTCAATAAAGGTGAAACTCGGGAGAATTGGCAGGAGAAGAGAACAATCTAGAGCACATAGCTGATTTGCAAAGTGAGATAAATGGGAGAATGTTTCTGGTTTGGCTATTTTGACCTAGATTTTTCTCTTCTCCAGTCATTCGCTGAGTTTCACCTTTAGTGAATAGACCCATATGTCCGTTCTTAAAATATTAAATAGTTCATAAACATAATCAGGATTATTCAAAGAGATCCGAATTGCTGGCGAAAGGTAACCGAATGCTGAAATTCAGCGTTTGGTTACCTTTCCTGGCCATTCGACTACTCAGAGAGCAGGCAGTTCGCCAAATGTTGGCGAATTGCCTGCACATTTGGTGCCTGTTCGAGGCAGTGAATCCCCATAGAGAAGCAATGCTTTGGCTATTCAGAGAACACAAACCAGCAGTGAAAAGTTGCCGAATTGCCCTGCTGTTCGGGGGTTTAATTCGACAGGTTTATTCAGATGAATCCCATAGGCTTCAATGTTAAAAATATTCTCGTTTTAATTCCATATCTAATAAACTGTTGATTTATAATATTCTGCAGTAAAAAGGCTCTTTATTTTTAGAAATTGTTTTAGGATCTTTTGGGCATTTTTGGGGATTTTTTTGCAAACCTTTTTTTCCACTTTTTTTTTTAAATGGTTTTCTTTTTTCTGTAACAGCCCTTTTTATTATCATTCATTGGATCTTATACGTAAATTTCAGACATTTTCGTTCTGTAGTTTGATTGCAAACAGCGTTTCACTTTTCAAACATTCAAGCGTGCTGTTTTTTTTTTCTCACTTTAGGCTGGGGTCAGACGAACGCAGTGTTAGGCTGGGGTCAGACCAGCGCACTTTTAACGTGCGTTCTGGCGCACATAATTACGGCCGCACTAGCGCAGATGACGGGCAATGACGGCCAATATACGATGTACGGCCGCACAAAAGTCCGGCTTTGCAACGCAAGTGGAATTTGAACGCATTTTTTTGAGAACGCTGAACCGCTAGTACTGACGTACTGAGTGCGCAGCTGCGGCATAGCGGCGTGTTTGCGTGATTAGGAGATGTCAGACGCTGCTAATGTCCAGCCTACATAATGTCCAGACGCAAAAAGAGTTTTAATGACGATCCGTACAAAATCACGCCCGAAAATGCGCGTCGTCTGACCGTTTTTGCGCATTCCGTGAAAAAATACGTCAATGCGTTTGGACGCACTTTTTCACGTTCGCGGGGAAAAATGCTTTCGTCTGACCCTAGCCTTAACGTCCGTGTTGCCCGCACATAAGTACGTCCGTGATAGCATACAATCGGGTTAAATGGAGCCCCACACACGAAGTACGTCTGCACAGAAGTGCGGGGGCTGACGGACGCTGCAAACGGACGCAGGTTAGGCAAGAACGTAATACTGCTAGAACGGACGTGCGGAGTGCGCCACGTCCACAACGTCCGCATAGCTTTGTGTGTGAGTGATGGAGCGTGGTCAGACGGACTGCATTTACACGTCCAGCATTTTTGACGGACAGAATGTTTTTTCATTGTAATTTATTTTCCCTGCTAAATCAGTCAAAAAATACGTCAGTGAAAAAAACGGACTGTTTGGCCACTACCTTGTCGTCAGTCAGTAAGTACGTCCGTACTGCACGGTCTCACAGTCCGTACAAAATGCGCTCATCTGACCCTAGCCTAATTCATCTGCGGTGTTGGCCTTTCCCGGCGGCTGCGCTGTGATCGGCTCCTGCTTGGGTTTTTCCGGTGTGTTCGGCAGAGTTAATCCAGATGTTTTTGCGGGTTTCAGTGTGCGTTCGCCGGGTTTTGCGGCGACTTTTCCCTGCTTTGCAACGACCCTGTGGTGCTTGCTGAATACACCGCAGGGTCACCGAAATGGGATCGCCAAATCGCACAGAATTGAAGAGAACGAAAAGTCACCGAACGTGTGGTGACTTTTTGATTCTCTTTGAATAATCCTGAATATATATATGTTGTATTTAAGGCGGTCCTACATATCTAAACTACAACTGCCTATGTATTCTATTACGCCTTTTTCAGAGCAATACTTTTGTTTTAAAAATAGAGTTCGTAAATAATAAATACAATGAGGTCACATGAGTATTTTTTACTTTTTGAAAGGGATACATATAAAACAAGTGAAAAGCTTGAAAAAAAATAGCTATAAAATAATGCAAATAAACACAACTTCAGTTGGCTTCACCATTATTTTTAAAAACCATTAGGCTGGTGTCAGACGAACACACCATGTGTGCCTGTACTGACGTGCCGCCCAGAGTCCGTTGCAGCATTGTGACGGCCACACGCTGTAGCGCGCACACGAATTGCGCACGCTATAGCAGGCGTGCTGCTTCTGTTTAGAAAGCCTCCCTGTCGAAGCACTACAACGCACGTTCGACGGGGCTGCAAAGCGCGATCCTCCATAGAAGGATCGAGCACTGCACTCAGCAAGGTGGCCAGATGGGCATCAGAGTGGAAGGAACGTCCACTCTCACAGACAATCCTTCTGCTCATAAAAATGCTCGCCTGACCCCAGCCTTACATGGTTATTCAGAGAAAAGTGAAACTCAGGAGAATGACTGGAGAAATGAAAATTCTAGATCAAAATAGCCAAACCAGAAAAATTCTCCCATTTATCGCACTTTCCAAATCAGCTATTTGGTCTAGATTGTTCTCTTCTCCTGCCAGTTCTCCTGATTTTCACCTTTCTCTGAATAACCCTGGTAATGTATTATAAACATAACCATTGCTGTCACTTATATAGCGCAAACAGATTCTGTAACGCTTTACAATGGGGAGCACAAACGTGAGACATAATAAACAATGATACATTAGGGGCAGACGACTCTGCTTGTACGTTAACCACTTCGATGCGGAGGACGCGCTCAGCGCGTCCTCCGCATGGCTGCTGGTGTGCTGAGGACGCGCTGAGCGCGTCCTCACTTTGGGGTCAGCGTTCGGCCGAGTTCCGGCCGATCGCTGGCCCCCCCGGTGCGGGCTGACATCCTCGATGTCAGCCCGGCATCCGGAACCGCCGCCGGTGAAATTAGGTGTCATCGCGGGGGCGCGATGACACCTAATTCAGGCCCCCCCCCCTGCGGAGGAGGCGCCTGAAAGGGAGGGGGGGAGGTCCTTCGGACCTCTCTCCTCCCGATCGGCGGCGTTGCGGGGGTTAACTCAGGCACCATTTGGAAGGGCACAGCCTGCCCTTCCAAATGGTGCCTGGCATTAACCCCTGGGGAGCTGGATCGCGAATCGGCGCTGAAAAGCGCCGGTTCGTGATCCTTTCCCGGAGCTGGCCGACATCTTGGATGTCGGCCAAGCCTCCGGGAACTCCCCCTGAGGACTGGCGTCATCGTGCATAGCACGATGACGCCAGTCCTAGAGTTAACCCCTAACTGCCACCAACGGTGGAGATAGGGAGTTCCAATGAACTCCCTATCTCCCGATCCGTGGCAGCTAGGGGTTAATGTTTGGTATGGTTGGATCGGCCAGAGCATGGCCGTTCCAACGATACCAAACACAAAAGTGAAAAAAGTTTTTTAAAAAAAATAAAAATTTAAAATAAAAATATATTTAAAAAAAAAATTATAAAAAAAAATATTTTTTTTTTCTTTTTTTTGGTTCGTTAATGCAGCAATATTGTTCCCATTTCAATTATAATGTGAACAATGATGCTGCACTAACGATTTTTGTATGCGGTGCGTTTGTTAAAAATCGTGTAATTTTCCCCAAAAAAAAATGTAACCGAGACCCCATCTCTAATTTTTTTAACAAGCGCACCCCATACAAAATATAACCGCAATTGCTCGCATGTTAAAATGTGAAAAAAAACACTTTACACGTTGTAAATTATTGAAAATACATATTTTATTGCATTTTTTGTTATAATATACAGACATGACCTAACGTATATATATAATAATGACATATTATGAATCTACCGAGTCTGACGGAAAGAACAATATATAATATGTCTGGGACATGTACTAAAATAAGCCTTAAAAACACGTTTAAACATGATGAGCAAAACCGGTAAAAATGACCTCAGCACAGAGGCGAGAAAAGCCTCAGCAGCGAAAGGGTTAACACATTATTTGTGAGAAAACAAATGGTCAAAATGTTGTGAGCGGGAAGGTAAAATGTAAGTCCATAGACTAGCACTTCTACTTATGCTTTGTTAGGTTTTAGATTTTTTTTTTACCAATTCACAACTTAACTTATTTTTTTTCTCCTATTAAAATGATTCTCATTAAGAAATGATTAACATTTCAACAGATACTGTATATAGTTGGAGCCAGGGGTGTAGCTACGTTGGGTGCAGAGGGTGCCACCGCACCCGGGCCCTTGAGTCCAGGGGGGCCCAAAATCGCCTGCCTGGACCTGGGGATTATATATATATATATATCTCCGAAATCCAGAGGAACACAGAGACTTCTTTTCAAAGTTTAAATAAAATAAAACTTTATTCTGGCATCAAATTTCAACGTTTCAGTCCCCAGAGGGACTTTCCTCAGGAATAGCCAACATACAAAGAAAGACATATATATAGATTAAACAATTAAGCTCCCACAGATGTGTCTACCCTGCAATCACAGAGCAGGCGTGGACATACTCTGCAAGCCCATTAACCAAAATAATAATGCAGAAAAAAAGAAAAAAAAAGAAACATATATCACACAATGACACCTCAAAAAGAATCTAAGAAAAAAGGAGAAAGTCAACATGTAGGATACAGTGATACAATATTCCAGCTACATTTAAAGAGAACATGTTAGCATCTTAGTATAGATATAGCAGTGTAATTAACATAGCTAGGAATAGTAATCCATATATGGCTGTTCCCGAGGAAAGTCCCTCTGGGGACTGAAACGTTGAAATTTGATGCCAGAATAAAGTTTTATTTTATTTAAACTTTGAAAAGAAGTCTCCGTGCGCGTCTGGATTTTGGTCTCTCATCTACGTGCAGCTGGATTAACTGCACCGGAGCAAGAAATTTTCGGTATGTGGAGTGCGGGACTATAAAATTATATATATATATATATATATATATATATATAATTTTAAATTTATTTTATACTTATTTGTGAGTTTTGCTCTGGAGCTCTGTGATACACTCATATACACCACATATTACTGTGCGTTTTGTTGCTTTAAACCTCTGTGATTTACACTGATACACACTGCACATTACTGTGAGTTTTACTGCTGTGAAGCTCTGTGATACATTCATAAACACTGCACATTACTTTTAGTTTTAGTGCTGTGGAGCTCTGCAGTGTGTATGAACAGATCACACATTGCTGTGGAGCTCTGATACGCTCATACATACTGCACATTGCTGTGAGGTTTATTACTGTGGAACTCTGTGATGCGTTCATACATACTGCACATTGCTGTGGAGCTCTGATACGCTCATACACACCGCACATTGCTGTGAGGTTTATTGCTGTGGTGCTCTGTGGTACGCTCATACACACCGCACATTGCTGTGGAGCTCTGATACGCTCATACACACCGCACATTGCTGTGAGGTTTATTGCTGTGGAGCTCTGTGAGAAACACAATGTACATTACATTAAAAATGGGATGGACTGAAGAGGTCATAGTGAACCTGGAAAAATGGAACACGGGAGTCAACATTGTGGACCTGGAGGGGACCAATGCATGTTGATGGGAGGGGGGACAAAATATGTTTTTGCCTAGGGTGGGGGGGCCGTCATGGTTCCTGCACCTGGGCCCTTAGGTTTCTAGTTACGCCTCTGGTTTGAGCATAACACTTTCATCTTATAATACATCAAGCAGGTCCAGCAGTAGCACAAATGACGTATTTCATACTGTACAGTAGTTGTACATCAAAAAAATAAACACAATGAGGACCCGCTTGATTGAAATTCAGAGAGGGTCACAAAAAATGGGGAGAATTTAGAAACCGCAGATGCTAGAATGTAAAAAATCAGAGTACCCAGTGACGGTATTTGGTAGATGCAATTCAAGGCTATACCATGCATGTATATTGAACAGGGCTTTGCGATAGATATATTGATGTCTCTGTATTCCAAATACGTAACCTAATGCTTCCTGTCATGGTTGTACCTTTCCTCGTGGTTCTGGCAACCTCTGCTCAATTAATTAGGTTTTTTCCCCCTTTTCCAAGGTTTTAACTCCCCTTTTTCTCCCTCGCCGCGTGCAGCTCCTCCTCTCCAGCTCAGAGACTTCGAAGTCTCCGAGCTTTTCTATGCAATTTGCGCCTCCACTCTTGGCGTACAGACTCCCGTATCACTTCCGCACATCGGTGGATCAGGGCACTGTTGTACACGCAGAGACAAACCATTGGCTTTCTTCCTGACAACCGCCGGCTTCGCGGGTGGTCTCGAGGGAGGAGACATTGGCACTCTTGAGCGTGCTGATGTCTCAAATGACCGAACTAGTGACCGAAAGCTGGGAAGTTCAAACCTCCCTGCTGCCTGGTCCTGCGGTGATGGGTGGAGATATCTCTCTACTTCACCCCGCATCTTAAAGAGTTTGGGGCACCTGGGGGGGTACTCCGCACAACCTGGCCACTTTGAAAAGCTAAAGTGGTCAGGGTGTATAGAATATCCCTTTAAGCTGCTGGTTTTTGTGGGTTATTTTTTAAACTTTTTAATCTTTATTTTTGAAGTTTCCTACAGAAGTAATACATCACATTCATCTGGGCTCTGTTAGCAGTCCAGGTGGGTCCTGCAGAGCCGCCACAAAACCCAAAGTGGCTAGAACAGCTGGTGCCTCCTCTAGGGTCACGGAAGAGTAGGTTTTGCGATCACGGGTCACAACAAGGGAGCCTGAGATCCTCCAGCGGTATCGGACCCCACAGTAACAGAGCATGGCAGTGACTTTCCAGAAATATCTTCAGTCCGCCAACACACAGTTTCGTTTAAGGCTAATGTTCGACGAACACATTCTGAGCACACTGTGCATCCCTGCACAACTGACGTACATTCTGACTGATACTGTAGACACTAAGGCTAATGTCAGACGAGTGCATTTTGTACGGAATGTGCATCCGTGCTCAACGGACGTACTTTCTAACTGACGACAAGGTAGTGGCCACACAGTCCAGTTTTTTTAACGGACGTTATGTTTGACGGATGTAGGAGGGAAAATAAATTAAAATGCAAAACCATTTTGTCCGTCAAAAATGTTGGACGCACAAATGCAGTCCATCTGACCTCTTTCATCACTCACACACAAAGCTATGCGGACGTTGCCGACGTGGCGCGCTCTGCACGTCCGTTCTAGCGGTTTTACGTTCTTGCCTAACCTACGTCTGTTTGCCGCGTCCGTTGGACGCACTTCGTGTGTGGGGCTCCATTGGTCAGAATGCTATGCTGCCACGGACGTACAAATGTGCGGCAACACGGACGGGAACACTGCGCTCTTCTGACCCGAGCCTCAACGGTCTGTTTTTTTGGATTGATGTAGATGGGAAATAAAATTAATATGTAAAATGAAAAAAATTGATACATGATTTGAAAAACCATTTTGTCCATCAAAAATGCAGTCCGTCTGACTACGTTCCATCACTCACACCCAAAGCTACGCGGACGTGGCGCACTCTGTGCGTCCATCCTAGCGGTTTGACGTTCTTGCCTAAATTGCGTCCGGTGCCACGTGCGTTGTGTGTCCGCACTTCTGTGTGGATGTACTTTGTGTGTGGGTCTCTATTGATCATAATTTTATGCTACAACGGACATTAAAATGTGCGGCAACACGGACGTGACCACTGCATTCGTCTGACACGGGCCTAAGCCAGAAGATGGAATGGATCCATTATGCTCCTGACCAAGTGGACATCCATAGTAGAATAATATCATCAGGCAGAAGGTGTTAATAAAGACATCAGACTGGATGACCGCATACAAATTTTGGCATTTGCACAAGAACATTTGGGCTGTGGTTACCAGAAATGTATCGCCACCATGGGTAGCCTAGTAACAGCCTAGAATTACTCAAAATGGGTAAATCAGTAGCAAATACTAGAGCTCTGGCACAGGAAATAGTTTTCTGCAGCCAAATATGTCTACTCCTTTTTAATATTTATCCAAACTAATACTGTGAAAGTTATGATTTACTGTCGGGTGTCCACTGCGTGTTTGTATCTATAGGTACTCTTAATGTAGAATAATGTTCTTCTAGAATAAGAATAATAGAGTAACCTAGAATAATGTTCTTATAGTGAATCCACAGCAAGAGATAAAATCTATTGGTAATAGATTAATTTTGATGGCCGGCATTGCCACATGTAGTTCTAGATAAGGATTTATAAATTGGATAAAATGCGCATCGTGCACATGGTTCAACTTTCCATAACCCATGACTATTTTTGTCATACCAGCCAGACAGTGCTTAAGACTAGGCTTCCAGTGAGTTACGATAGTTTACAAAATAATTGATTCCTATTAATTACAGGCAGACGTTCCTTTGGTGCACAGAAAGTACTCCATAAAAAAAATACATTCGATGTCCGCGTGCCAGGAGTAAAAGACTACTTGTGCAATGAAAAAGATAGAGGTCAAAGATAGGGCAGCCTATTCCGTAGTTGGCGCTAAAATGGAGACTCTAAGAGGGGAAAATCTGTGCCTGCAGGTTTCCCCGTAGTGTCCCCACTTACTGCGATATACTGGAAAAGGCAATACCTCGGCACCTTGCCCCGGAATGCAGCGCTATCCGTTGGGATACTAGTGGTAGAGCTTCCACGCTGGCGCTAGTATCACCTCCTGGAGTCCATAGGACTCCATGGACGGTTGTGTTTCCGGAGCCGCAAGCCCTGTGCGATCTCGCTCATGCAGAGGGAGACTGGGAACTATTTCTTCCCAGTCTCACTCTGCTCCTGGCCAGGGCCGGATTAACATAGGGGCTGATGGAGCAGAATAGGCACAGAGAAAGATAACTTTGTCTGCATTGATTGGCATTTGGACCCCTGTAGCTCCACCTCCACAGCAGCTACAGGGTCATGAGAGGTATCGCCAGAAAGGCCAGAGTATGGCTTTTCCAATCATACATGACCAGGTTGTTTGTAAAAATAAAATAAATATTTCTTAATTTTTTTCTTTTCTAAAACAGCAATATTGTTAAATTTTCAATTATAAAGTGAACAATGATGCTGCACTAACTCACCATCACATTTCTCATGTCACCAACAAGTGTGGAGGTGATGGCGCAATGCATTAATATTAAGAACTCTCATGGCCTCTTTATTAACGTATGTTACAGTTACAGCAGCACTTATACAGTGCCATCCGATTCCGCAGCGCTTTACAACGGAGGAGCACAAGCATGAGACCTAATAATGATAAACGAGGAAGAGACGACCCTGCCCGTAGGATAACTGTGCGGAAAATAGCACTTTGTACAATTGCTCAGCCAGGCATCCTGTGAGCGTACAATCAAAGGTATGTGAAACAAGAGTGAAGGTGGAGCTGTGGCCAGTAACAATAACGCACATTTCATGGGAAGGACCAGATTATGCATATAATGCCTTGTAATGAGCACTGGAGGAAGATGTCAGATGGAACACAGATTAAAAAAACTGAAAGTAATAAATAAATACATTTTGTGGAAGGGAATTCTATCTATATGCTAATCTTCCGATAGTGTGCATATAATAGAATCATGTTTAGCTCCTGTAGTCGTCTGTTTGCATAAAAAGAAAACCTAGAACACATAGGGTTATACCCCCCAAACATAAATTGCATATAGAGGCGCCAATTGGCCACTCACAAATAGTGATGGGCCGAACACCCCCGTATTCAGTTCGCATTCGAACACGAACATTTGAAAAAGTTTGAATTCGAACACGATTCGAACTCAATGCAAGTCAATGGGACTCGAACGTTCGAATTTTAGAGCGCCCTCCAAGAGGACATATATGCAAGATATTTGCCATAAAAGGTGTATGGGGGTCCGGGTAGTGCCCTGGGGGACAGGAAACAAGGAAAAAAAGTAAAAAAAAAAAAAAGTTTTTAAAGGAACAGTGATTATTTCATGAAATAAAGGTTAAGCATAAAAACGAAAAATTCCTTCAAATATCGTGCCTAGGAGGTCCCCATAACCTGCCCGTGAAGTGGCGGATTTGTAGGATGTATAGAAACATTTTAAAAGAAAAAAATGACATTTCAAATTTATTTATATATAAAGGATTTTACCAGAAAGGATACATTAAGATTTCTCTCATTTTCAAGTATGTCCTGGGACGGTAAATGGTTTTCCTTTTAATCTATTCATAAACAACTGCTTGGGGTGGCAGCCTGTATGAAAAGAGGAGATGTTTTAGGACACGCAGAACAAGTTTAGTGATTTTTTTTTGGGCTAAATTATGGTGAAACTTATGCAGGCTTTGGATGAAAGTAACAATAGGTGCTTTAAAATTGGACCTTTGGTGCCAGCTAGTGCTTTCACACCGTAACCCCTCTGAGGTATTGTGGAAGAGTGCAAGGGTGGACCCTGCCGTCAAATATTAAAATGATATGAATCTGGTACACGCGTCAGTGGCAGTGCACCCAAATATTGGGCCTTTGGTGCCAGCTAGTGCCTTCACAACGTAACCCCTCTGAGGTATGGTGGAGGTTTTGGGAATGCAGAAGAGATCCCCAATCTATTCAGTTACATCAGCATCAGGGGATTGATAGCTGCTGATCCAGGACTGATTCATTTTTGTAAATGTCAGCCGGTCTACAGAGTCGATGGACAGACACTCTTTTGTCTGACAAAACCTCCAGCGGCACTGAACGTCCTTTCAGAAAGCACGCTGGATGAAGGGCAACCTAGTAGCTGCATAGCATATTGGCTAAGTTCTGTCCAGTGATCCAATCTCAACACCCAGTAAGCCAGTGGATCATCTGCTGTAAAGGTATCCAGGTCTGCCCTTGCCCCTAGGTAGTCCTGCACCATATGGTGAAGACGCTGGCAATGGGTGCCTACATTTGACGTCCCTGGGTGTCGTGGACTAAAAAAATTGCAAAGGGCATCAGTGAAGCGGCCCCCTTCACCGCTCTTCCTCTGATCCTCCGCAGCCTCAGAAGCACCTGTGTCATCACTTGGTAACCTACCAGTGCCTGGAAAGGTGTTACACAAATGTCGCTTTAGAGCATCCTCAAGTTGTTTCATCCTGTCCTCCCTCTGTGAGGGCAGGATGAGCTCTGTAACCTTACCCTTGTATCGTGGATCAAGAAGGGTTGCCAACCAGTAATGATCCCTCTCCTTGATAGCACGAATCCTGGGGTCCTTTAGCAGGCTTTGCAGGATAAGGGAGCCCATGCAGCGTAGGTTGGAGGTGGCATTACCATCCGAGTGTTCCTGGTCGCTGAGGATGACCGTATCGTGTACTACCTCATCCCAGCCACGTACTAGTCCTTGGGTTTATGGGGACACAAAACCCTTCCTTGAGGAATCCCCACCTTCAATGCCCCCACAACTTAAGTATTCCTCCTCCTCCTCCTCATCCTCCTGTCTGATCTGAGGACCCGTAGGAATGCTGTCTGTTTAAAGACTGGGGCCTTGAGAGCTAGGCAAGGCCTCCCCTTCCTCCCGCTGCTCTGCCTCTAGTGCCACATCTATAATTCCCCACAGAGTGCGCTCCAGCAGGAACACTAAAGGAATTGTGTCACTGATGCATGCACTGTCCCTGCTCACCATCCTCGTTGCCTCCTCAAATGGTGACAGTACAGTGCATGGATCCTTGATCATCAGCCACTGTGGGGGAGGGAACCAAGTTGACCTGTCCTTGTGCCATACTCCCACAGGTACTCATTGATGGCCCTCTGCTGCTTGTGCAGACACTGCAGCATTGCCAATGTCGAGTTCCACCTGGTGGGCATGTCACAGATCAGACGGTTTGTGGGAAGGTGGAATTCTCTTTGAATTTCTGCCAGGCGAACACTTGCTGGGAATGACCATCTGAAGTGGCTGCAGACTTTTCTGGTCTGGCTGAGAAGCTCTGCCAGCCCTGGGTACCTGGTTAGGAAACGCTGTACCACCAGATTTAGGACGTGTGCTAGGCATGGTACATGCGTCAACTTACCCAGGCGTAGGGCGGAGAGAAGGTTGCTGCCATTATCACAGACGACCATTCCCAGCTGGCGTGGTGTTAACCATCTCTGCACCTGCCGCTGCAGAGCTGACAATTTCTGGCCCGGTGTGGCTCCTGTCCACTAAACAAACCAGCTCAAGCACAGTATGGCATCTTTTTGCTTGAGCCATTGCATAGTCCCTGCCACGCGTCGGTTTAACTGCCACTTCACCAGAGAAGGAGGAGGAAGAGGAAGAGGTGGTGGAGCAGACAGACCTCATATAAGCAGCTTTCTGGAGGCGTGGTGGATGAACAATCTCCAGCACAGTGCCCCATCCTGGATCCCTCCCAGCTGCAAGCAGAGTTACCCAGTGTGCCGTGAAGGAAATGTAACGGCCCTGTCCATGTTTGCAGGACCACATGTCTAAACTAATGTGCACCTTCCTGCTGACTGCCTTTCCCAATGACTCCATAACATTGTCTTCCACGTGCTGGTATAGTGCTGTAATGGCCTTCTGTGAAAAGAACTGGCGTTTTGGAACCTGCCACTGTGGTACAGCACATTCGGCAAATTCACAGAAGGAGGCAGAGTCCACCAGCTGGAAAGGTAGCAGCTGTAATGCGAGTAATTTTTCCAACGTGGCATTTAGACGCTGTGCAAGGGATGGTTGGGACTATATTTTTTCATATGCTGCAGCAGCTGGGGCAATGAAATCTGACTGCGTAAATTTGCAGCTGATGGGATGCTGTCACATTCTGAGGAAGGACCTGGTACACCCATTACTATAACCTCATCCCTGTCAGTGGAGGTTGTAGACATGGCATGACATATAGTGGGGGTAGAGACAGATGAGGAACGATGGGAAGTGTTGTGCCAATGGGATGCATGACAGGTGGTCATATGTCACTTCAAGCATGTGGTACCCAAGCGGTTGATGTTTCTCCCACGCTTGATCCTCTTCAGACATAGCTTACAAATAGCAACGCTGTGGTCTGCTGCACATGTCGTGAAGAACTCCCAGACAGCAGAGTTCCTGGACGTGTGCTTTGAGACAACAGCACTCTGCACCTGAGCAGCTCTGACATCTGATGCCTTGGACTGGCTACTGTTGCTCATAGAGGACATTGTGCCTTGTTTTTGTTGTGCCTCCTCCTCCTCACTTGACTCCTCTGTTCAATCAGGCACCCAGGTGGAGTCAGTGACCTCCTCATCGTCATCACCCCCATCTCCTCATCACTGGAGCCAACTTGGCAATATGCTGCTGGGGGAACATGAGTGCCAGCTCTTTGTGTGTCATGGGCACCCCCTCCCTCTAGGCTGATTATACTCCCTTCCTCAACCTCAGAGTTTGAATCCGAGCACTATAGTTGCTGCGCATCCTCAAGCAGCATGTCACTGTCATTGTAGTCAAACAATTCCGCTGACTCCTCCGTGTATGATGGTGAGACTACGGCAGGAGTAGCTGTGGACATGGAGGCTGCATTAGATGTTTTGGCAGCTGAGGTGGACTGTAAACCACTACAAGCCTGACTGGCAGAGGACTCGGAGGATGAGGCTGGCCTGATTAGCCAATCCTACAAATCCTCTGTATGTTGCTGCTTAAGACGGCCAGCACCTGTTAGAAAGGACATGCGTGCCCCTGCAGAGGATGCACCATGTCCACGACGACCAGGGGCACAGCCTTCCGACACAGAGGCTCCTTGCCCTCTTATCTGTGTCTGGGAGCGTCTGCCTGTCCTTTTTGGTCTTTCTGACATGGTGAGTGATATGTAGATTAAAGATGTACAGAACTCTGATTCAACTCTGGTATAAAGATTGGAGATATGCAGAACTCTGATTCAACTGTGTTATCTAGATTAAAGATATTCAGAACTCTACTATAAGTCAGTGATTTCACTGATATTTTCCCTGCAAGGCTGCCAATGTCCTCTACTCTCTGATTCACTTCCTCTCCTGCAGGCTACAACACCCTGATAGCTGGCAAGACCCAGATTCAACTCTGAATAGATAAAGATACAGATTAAAGATACAGATGAACTCTGATTCAACTGTGGTATTCTATGGTATCTAGAATTAGATTAAAGCTATACCGATTTTCCAGAACTCTGCTATAACTCAGTGATACACCCTGTCCCTGATAGCTGGCAGTGCCAAGACACAGATTCAAATTTCCAGAAATCTGCTATAACTCAGTGATACATCCTGATAGCTGGCAGTGCCAAGACACAGATTCAAATTCCCAGAACTCTGGTATAACTCAGTGATACACCCTGATATGCAACAATCTCCTCTCCTCTCTGATTTGCTCCTGCAACACACACGCTGGGGCTGCGGGGAAGCCTTATATAGCGTGCTGCGGGACTTGGCTCTGTGAACCCATGATTGGGCAAAATTTGCCCAATCAGGACTCTGAGCCCTGATTGGCATAGTCTTGCACCTGTCTTGCACCTGACCTGTGGTCAGGTGCAAGGCTGTAGCCAATTACAAGCTTCAGGCCAGTGGAAATTGCATTGTGGTCCATTGTGGGCGAACACGCAGAAATGTTTGCTGTTCGAACGGTCAATGTTCGATGCGAACTCATGTTCACATCGAACCGCCAGCCCATCCCTACTCGCAAACAACTATTTGATAGAAGGCTCATCTCAGATCTTTAGATGAATCCTCAAAATGAATGGATGCCCGATCATACATATGGACGTTCACATCTGTACAACCTTCAGTTCATCCACCAGTTCTTCTAATAGGATGCATTTGTAGTGCTCACTCCCGGAGGAGCCGCTGAATTTAACCTCGGGTTAGTCTCACCGCACTAGGGAATAAATATACACCAGCACTGTTGTGGATTTTATAGATTCTATACTTTACTGACCCCAATAAAGCGGCATATATAATGTGACTACCGTATATGAACGACAGGATTTCGTAATGCGAGAAAAACACGCGGCGGCAAAAGGAAAGATTAACCCCTTCGTTTTAGGAGTGTAAGTCCCGCAAAAGTAATGTCCCAAAAAGGTGTGTGTGTGTGTGTGATTCAGGTACCCGGGTACTATATTCAACTGACCAGTGAATGGATTGAGCAATTCTTTGACTAGTCATGTTGGGGCCCTGTAGATTTAAATAATACTGCAGCGTGCTTTGTTTAAACTTGGACTGTTGCCTGGAAGGCCGCTCTGCCATCCGCTGGACAATCTGTTCCGCTGTCTGATCAAGGATCTCTCTCCGCTTGATTATACTGGAACTCTATGCCACTGGATCCGCTTCTCCTGCTTGTCCGATTTCGGTAACAAGAATTACGGCCTACCGCCTGCACTCCCAGTGGATCATCGCGGTCTCCTTACTCGGGGTCCAAACCGGAACGTTGTGTCTGCGCAAAACCTCTCAGCGATATGTGTGGATAGGTCTCCACCAGCACTGTCTCTGATTCTCAGCACCCACAAGGCAGCTCCTGCTCTCCGGCCTGGTCATACGCCACAGGCCTCAATAATCCACCATATTCTTGGTATAGGACTCCCCCTAGTCCTTCCCTGCTGGCATCCACATGCAATTCGTACGGCTTATGAGGATCAGCGTAAGCCAGGACAGGAGCTCGAGTTAGACTCTTTCAGTTTCATGAAAGCCCTTTCGCATTGATTAGGCCATTCTTCTTGGATGGATTCTCGAGCCTTCCTTGGCCCCGGAGCCGACGAACTTCGATCAGAGGCCTTTGGGCCTTCTCCTGCATCTTCCTTCTGTAGGAGCTTGTTCAGGGGTTGAGCTATCTTGGCAAATCCTCCTACGAATCTTCGGTAATATGAGCAGAACCCCAGGAAATATCTAAGCTCAGTAACGTTTCGGGGTCTAGGCCAGGAAGCTACGGCTTCCAACTTTCGAGGATCCGTCAAAACGCCTTCTGCTGAAACAACATGTCCCAGATACGTAACGGAGGGTAAACAAAATTGACACTTCACCAGAGACAGTTTCAACCCCTCTTCATGGAGCCGCTTCAAGACCTTCTCCAACCGTTGCTCATGTTCTTCCAAAGTCTTCCCGAACACCATAATATCATCCAGATACACCAACACTTCGATCAGGTTCATGTCCCCGACTGTCTTCTCCATTAACCGTTGGAACGTGGCGGGAGCCCCCGTAAGGCCTTGAGGCATTCTGTTGAACTCAAAGAACCCCAGTGGGCAGATGAACGCAGTCTTCTCTTTGTCCTCAGGATGCATTGGTATCTGATGATACCCACTTCGCAGGTCTAGTACACTAAAGCATTTTGCTCCAGACAAACACTGTAAGGCATCTTCTTTCCGAGGAGTGGCATATTGATCCGGAATGGTTCTGATTTAGCGTGCGATAGTCTATACAAAGACGAATAGAACCATTCTTCTTCCGAACCATCACTATTGGAGAGGCGTATGGACTCCTGGACTCTTGAATCACCTTAGTCCTTTGTAGTTCATTCAGCTGTTCTCGTAGATCATCCAAGTCTCCCAGCGGAACTCGTCTTGACCTTTCTCGAAACGGCTTGTCTTCCTGTAGTCGAATGCGATGCTCCGTACTCTTAGCTAGATCCACATCGAACTCATCCTTCGAGAACAAGTCCCTCAATTTTAGGATATGGGACTGAAGACGTTTCTTCCATTCAGATGAGATGGGAGCGTCCTTAGGATAGAACCTTTCAGCCGGAATCTCTTTGTTCACTCCCCCTCCTAAATCAGTAGGGGAGAGAGGCGTAGTGGACGCTACTTGCCTGATGGGCATCCGTGCTTTCAGGATCACTGGAGAATCCGATACATTACATACACTAACCGAGACTCTTCCTCGTGTCCGTTTCAAAGCTTTTGTGGAGATTATTTCAGGGATTACTTCTACTCCGGCTTCATTCCCATGATTGAAATCAGTTTCCAGTACCACATAGGGACCTGGTTGTGATCCGTTCAACTTGACTGAAACCCGGAAACTCGCCGCTTCTCCTGATTACAGAACCTTCTCTGTTCCTCCCAATCTCCACAGGCGCCCCACTTCGACAGGTGCCCTCTGTTCTTCGACCATTCGCTGATAGACTGGACGTAACATCGGGTGTACTCCCCTGGTAGAACCTTCTTCCATTACAATAGGAGTCAGGAGACGTCGCACCAGAAAAGTATTAGTCCCCACTATCATAGAACTTCTGTTGGCCCCTGAAGGCCGTGGACACACAATGGCCAATGCATCACAACCTCCAGACTGTCCGATGACTTCAGATCCGATTTCTAAATTCACCTGTAGATATCCATCATAGGAAAGTTTCTCAGTTCCGATACCCCAGATCTCAAGGTCCTTTAATTTCTGTAGAGGTATGTGCTTCAAGTGCTTTTCGTAGAAGTCTCGATAGATCAACATCACTTGAGCCCGTGAGTCTAACAGAGCTTTAGTGTAGACTCCCTCCACTTGGATTGGAACGATGGGAGAGGGACCTATCAGTTGGTCAGGAAACTTTGTCGTAGTAGCAGGAAGTTTTGACCCAGTTCGCTGTACCCTGGCCTTCTTCTTGGCCCGTGTAGGTTTTGGGTGTGCATTGCTTCCCCATGACATAGGACCGGACACTAAGTAACTCTTTCAGTCCTGGCAGGCTCAGCAGTTGGCAAGACTCTGGGCCTTCTCTGCCGTTCGGTTTTGGTTTTAATTTTGGAGCGTTTTTCAACCATTGGGCACCTAGTTTGCTCCTTCACTTGGGCCCTCTGGTGTTTCCCGCCTGTGAGGTAGATAGCAGCCCTTCCAAGGCTTTTAGGAACTCTTCTACCCTATTTCCTTCAGGCCTTTGGCTTTTGCATTGCGCTCGGAAATTACCCATTTCCCCACAGTTGAAACCTCTCTTCTTTGAAGACGGAGACGTACTTGTTCATGGTGACTCGGTTGAAGGACCCTGGCCAGACGCCATTGCAACTCCCGTTGTCCGCATATCAGTGAGGAACTTCTGCATATCGGTCTGTGACTCTGCCACCTTCAAAAGTACTCGGCACAGGTCAGTGTGTGCTTGTTTCAGCTCAGCTTGAGCTTCTTGTACCTTCTTAACGGTTTTGTGTAACTCCCTATATGCAGGAAAGGTTGGTTCTTTGGCAGTACTCTCTGTGGATATAGGAACTAACAGATGCTCTTGTTCGTCAACTTCAGATCCATAGGCGTCCAACGAATCATCTTCAGTTTGCAGATATTCGTTATGCCTTACTGGTTGTGCGTAAGCTCTTTCTCCTCTACTTAAAGACTTTTCTTCTAGCAGAGCCTCTTCCTCTCTAACCGCTCGAATCAGTTCCAGGTATTTCAATTCTCGGTTACCTTCTCTGGTTCTCAGCTGTAGCATCACAGGATCTAGAGGTTGAGCGCCCCTCAATATCTGCTGCATTCGGGTTTTCTCTATTGTGGCCAGTTCGGCCCCTTTCTTAAGAAGTATCTGGTGCAGAATCTTATCTAGGCGCCTCATATATTCAGTCATTTTCTCACCTTTTCGCTGGTAAGTATGTTCATACTGGTACATGAGCTCAGCAGCCTTTTCTGTTCGCCCAAAGACTTCCTGTAATACGTTTAGGTAATCTAAAGCAGTGCAGTCTTGCTTACTCAATTTCAGGTTTCTGATAGGGATGTGCGTTTCCGGTTTCGGAATTTTGGAATTTTCACGAAATTTCCCGATTCGTGTCTTCGGATTCGGCCGAATTTCCGAATCGGATCGGATCCGAAAACCGACAGATCCGAAAAGTTTTCCGAGCCGAAACGAAAAATTTTCGGATTTTTCGAATGGACTTGAAATGTGTCAAATCGAAATTTATTTTGCTCTATTCATGATTTCGGTTCCATTCGTGATTTCGGTTCCATTTCGGTAATTCTGGACATCGTATATTTAACTATTATCGGTTATATCGCTGATTCTGTAAATTTTGTATTTGTAAATGCGTATCACTTGTTTCTTGCGGCATTCGGGTCAGTTTAGCGTTTTTTAAATCGTTTTGTTCATTTTTTTTGTTCCTTGGCTTTCATACCATTTTAATATGATTAAATAAAGTTGTGAAATGTATTCATAAGAAAAAAAGGATCTTTATTTAATAAAAAAAAACACGATAGAATCGCCAGAATTATCGTATCGACAGAATGAATTATCGGATCCGAAAAACAAACCAAAAATTAATTATAAAAATATATATAAAGTATAAAAAAAGTAAACCATAGTAGTTTACGTCAAAATGAATAGAGTTAGACACTTTGAAACGAGGAGAACAGACGTTCCGAAAAAACGAAAATTTCCAAAATCACGAAAAGTCGATACAAAAAACGAGCAGAGTGACCCGAAAACACGAAAAATGGTCGATATTCCGAAATAAAATTGTATACGAAAAACGAGCCTAACCGAATCGAAACAGAAATCGGCCGAAACGAGCCGAATCGAAATTTTAAACATCCGAACGAATCGAACCGAAAAAAAAATCGGTGCACAGGTCTAGTTTCTGACAGCCTCTGACGCAGGTCCCTTTAAGCTCTCAGTGATTCTTTGCTTCTTTTGCGCTTCAGGGACATCCCACTCATCCAGAGCCTGCATCGCCTGTTCTACCCATTCTTCAAAGGTTTCTTCTCCCGCCGAAATTGGTACGTTTCCTGTAAAATTCCTCAACCGTCGATAACCAAAGTTAGGGTGAGGAGGGCTTGTTCTTTGACATTTAGCCAGCAGATCTCCAATAGCCACTATGAATTCAGGCCCGATCATGGCCAGCGGATTGGGCGCAGGAACACTCGCGGGATCGCCACGTGGCGCACTTGGCTGAATCTGTTGAACTTCCTGTAACGTTGGGAGCTTCCAGCCCTACCTGTGTGCTTGAGGGCAGCATGTCTGATGCTGCTCGCTGACCAATGCCCGGTTTAAATGGAGACAGGCAGGGAGGTGGTTGCATGAGGCGCGGCTTGAGTGGGGGGCGTGGCCTGGTTAAGGTCTTTAAAAACCCTCAGTGTATTCTCAGCAGTTGCCAGATCGTGGTTATCCATACCTGAGCTCCTTGTACCTGACTGCTATATTGAATTAACCCTTTATTGACCTCTGCTTGTTTCTGACTATTCTGCCTTCTGTTGCCCTAGACCATTTTCTTGTACTACGCCACTGCTCTGATATCGACCCGGCTATTCCATTTGACCATTCTGAACTCTGTATTCCTGATTCTAGCTCGGCTGACTACTCCCCGTGTTGTTAACCCTTTCTGTCTAGCTAGTTTACCTGGCCAATTCTAAGGACCAGACAGTTAGAGATCTTTCACGGCTACTCTGTTGGTAGCTTCTGGGCTCTGTGGAGTGTGGGGTGTTAAGTACTGCGTGGTGGGATCTGGGAACCGTGACATTACGATCTGGCCACTATGGATCCCGCAGACTTAACACAGCACTTGGCTAACTTTGTATCCAGACAGGATGAGCAGGATCATAGGATGGATCAGTTTGCCATTGCCTTACAAACTATCCTGACTCGTACGGCTCACCTGGAACCAGCTAGGGTTGCACCCCCGCTTGATATACCTGTGTCCCCTGTCGTTCAGACATCCCAGGTACACATGACCGCTCCTATGAGGTTTGACGGTACTCCCTCAGAGTGCTGGGGATTTTTGGTCCATGTGGATATTCATTTTAAATTAAATCCACAGATGTTTTTCTCTGACATTGCCAAAGTGGGGTTCATTATTAATCATCTGTCTGGCAGAGCATTGACATGGGCGACTCCGCTATGGGAGGCAGAGAAGCCTATCATACGGGATTATAAAGAATTCATAGCCGAGTTACAACGTACATTTAATCCTACCAGAAAGGCCACGGTAGCTGGAAAATCCTTGTTCCGCATACGTCAAGGGAACAGGACTGTTTCTGATTATGCCATAGAATTTAAAACCTTGATCTCTGATGTGAACTGGACAAATGAGACACTGGTTCTGGCTTTTATGGAGGGGTTATCTGAGTCATTGATGCATGAATTGGCTCCACGTAAACTACCTGAGGTATTGTGTGAACTCATTGATTAATGTATAGATCTGGATAATCAGATAAGGGACAGAAGGACTCCAAGAGAGAAGCCCAAGAGACCGTTACCTAGGTTGGTCCCTGTCTTTCAGGCACCGCCAAGAGAGTTATCTCCTCCCTCTGAGCCTATGCAACTAGGCCGTACTAGGCTTACAGAGGAAGAGAGAACCAGACGTTTTCGTGAGGGATTGTGTCTGTATTGTGGTTTGGGGGGACATGTACGATTTCAATGTCCTACTCGTCCTAAGATGCATGATAAGCCGGAAAACTACCGCACCTAAGGCAGCTGAGGAGACAGGCCTTGGGTGTGACGTGCATGTCTCCTGTCAAAGACACTAAACTTATGTTACCAGTATCCTTGGCTTGGGAGACCAAGACCACACATACTACCGTTTTTTTGGATTCTGGGGCTGCTGGCAACTTTATCGATGTTAACTACGCTTCTTCCATTTCTCTACCTCTGGTTGTAAGAGAGACACCCTTAGCCGTCGAAGCCATAGACGGCAGACCGTTATCCTGCCCTAGGATTACTCACGATACGGTTACAGTGGTTCTTACCACTGGTCTCTTGCATAAAGAAGAAATCATATTTCAAGTTATCCATTCACCTTCCAATCCTGTTGTACTTGGTTTCCCTTGGTTGGTGGAACATAATCCTGTTATTGATTGGGCTAAGGGAGAGATACTGTCTTGGAGTCCTGCTTGTTTTGGGACTTGTTTAATACCCATTCAGCATGTCGGTGCCCTGAACACACCCACAGCTCCTCCATTGTCTACAGAGGTTCCTGACCAATATGCCGACCTCAGGGCTGTATTTGATAAAAGAGAGGCAGAGAAACTGCCTCCACATAGACCATATGATTGTGCCATAGATATTCATCCTGGTACCATGCCTCCTCGAGGTAAAGTATATCCTCTTTCCATAAAGGAGAACCAAATCATGGAGGAGTACATAAAGGAGAATTTGGAGAGAGGTTTTATCCGATGTTTCTCTTCGCCAGCGGGGCTGGGTTCTTTTTTGTGTCTAAAAAAGAGGGAGATTTACGCCCGTGTATCGATTATAGGGGGCTTAACAAGATCACCATTAAGAACGTGTACCCTATCCCTCTCATATCAGAACTGTTCGACAGGTTAAGGGGGTCAGCAGTATACACAAGACTTGATTTAAGAGGAGCTTACAACCTGATACGTATAAAAGAGGGGCATGAGTGGAGAACAGCATTTAACACCAGGAGTGGCCATTATGAATACTTGGTCATGCCTTTCGGTCTTTGTAATGCTCCAGCGGTATTCCAGGATTTTATTAATGATGTGCTCAGAGATTTCTTACAAACCTTTGTTATAGTATACCTAGACGATATATTGATTTACTCTCCCGATCTGAAAACCCACCATGCACATGTCAGACAGGTTTTAGCAAAATTACTGGACAATGGTCTTTATTGCAAACTAGAGAAGTGTTTATTCGACATTACTACTGTGAAATTCCTTGGGTATATCATCACTCCAGAAGGTTTTGAGATGGATCCTTCAAAACTCACGGCCATCTCAGAATGGCCTCTCCCTCAAGGTCTCAAGGCCATACAGAGGTTTCTGGGGTTTTCCAACTATTATAGGAGATTTATCAAGAATTATTCCGCTGTAGCCTCCCCTATCATTAATATGACACGTAAAGGTCTGAAGAACCAGATCTGGTCTTCCCAATCCAAACAAGCATTCAAGGCCCTCAAACAAGCTTTCACTTCCGCTCCCGTGTTACGGCATCCTGATCCCAGGATTCCGTTTGTTCTTGAGGTTGATGCTTCCGAGATGGGCATTGGGGCTGTCCTGTCTCAAAGAGAGTCTCCAGGAAAACCTCTACATCCTTGTGGGTTCTTTTCAAGAAAATTATCACCAGCAGAACGCAATTATGATATCGGTAACAGAGAATTGCTTGCTATTGTGTCTGCCCTAGCAGAGTGGAGACATTTGTTGGAAGGTACTCTTGACCCTTTATTGATAATTACTGATCATAAGAACCTTACGTACATCGGGGATGCTAAACGTTTGAACGCGAGACAGGCCAGGTGGTCATTGCTACTGTCTCGGTTTAATTTTGTATTGACTTACAGACCAGGTGACCGCAATGTAAAGGCTGATGCCTTATCTCGTCAATATGACCCGTATGAATCTAATACACAAGACCACAATCCTATAGTTCCTCCTGAACGTATTGTGGCTTCCACAGTCTTGTCTGTCTCCTCGCCTTTCCTGGAACGCCTCCAGGCAGTTCAAGTAAGGGCTCCACCTGACAAGCCTCCAGATATGTTGTTTGTACCTGAAAAGGAAAGACAAGAATTACTCCTAATGTTTCATGATTCTAAACCAGCAGGTCATCCTGGTATTACTAAGACTCTTACCAGTATCTCCAGACAGTTCTGGTGGCCCACCATGCGACAGGACGTACGTCTGTTTGTTTTGGCTTGTCAAGTCTGTGCCAGAAGCAAAACCAGTAAATCCTTGCCTGTCGGTCTATTGCAGCCTTTACCCATGCCTAAGAGGCCTTGGTCTCATCTATCTATGGATTTTATTGTGGACTTGCCGAAGTCCAAGGGTCATACTGTGGTTCTGACAGTTGTAGACCGCTTCTCCAAAATGGCTCATTTTGTCCCTCTACCTAAGCTTCCTACAGCCAAAGAACTGGCGGTTGTATTTGCTAGAGAGATTGTACGAATACATGGTGTTCCGTCTGAAATAGTCTCTGACAGAGGAGCCCAGTTTGTCTCTCGTTTCTGGAGGGTTTTCTGGGCAGAGATGGGGGTGCGATTGGCCTTCTCTTCAGCATATCATCCACAAACCAATGGGGCAGCAGAGAGGGCAAATCAGGGTCTCGAGCAGTACATACGTTGCTTTACCACACAACAACAAGACAATTGGTCGGAGTTGTTGCCCTGGGCTGAGTATGCACGTAATAACGCCGTTAACGAGACCACTGGCCACTCTCCTTTTTCTGCCATCTATGTTTTTTTCCCTCCGGCTCTACCGCTTCAGTTTACTGAACAAGTCATCCCGGCTCTCGATGACCATCTCACTCAACTGCAAGAGATTTGGAGACAGATTCGAGAAAATATGGAGCGCAATGTTGCTGTCCAGGAACGCAAGACTGACAGGCAAAGGTTACAAGCTCCCTCCTATAACGTGGGGGATAGAGTTTGGTTGTCCACTAGGAACGTGAAGTTGCGGGTGCCTTCTATGAAAATGGCACCTCGGTTTATAGGTCCATATAGGATCATTCGCCGCGTTAATCCTGTGGTTTATGCTCTTGCCCTTCCTAAACATCTTCGCATGCACAACGTCTTCCACACCTCCCTATTGAAGCCATTGTTGTGTAACAGGTACACGCGGGTCGTTCCTCCTCCTCCACCTATTCAGGTTGATGGTGAATCTGAGTATGAGGTTAGGAGGGTTTTGGATTCTAGGCTGTACAGGGGTGCTCTGCAGTACTTGGTCGATTGGGTGGGTTATGGTCCAGAAGACCGGTCCTGGATTCCAGCTTCTGACATGTCTGCCTCTAGGTTGGTCAGGGCGTTCCACACCTCACATCCCGATCGCCCTGGTGGTCATCCTGCCGCTCGTCCTGCCGCTCGTCCTGTTGGTCGTCCGGTGGCCTCCCTTGGAGAGGGGGGTACTGTAACGTTGGGAGCTTCCAGCCCTACCTGTGTGCTTGAGGGCAGCATGTCTGATGCTGCTCACTGACCAATGCCCAGTTTAAATGGAGACAGGCAGGGAGATGGTTGCATGAGGCGCGGCTTGAGTGGGGGGCGTGGCCTGGTTAAGGTCTTTAAAAACCCTCAGTGTATTCTCAGCAGTTGCCAGATCGTGGTTATCCATACCTGAGCTCCTTGTACCTGACTGCTATATTGAATTAACCCGTTATTGACCTCTGCTTGTTTCTGACTATTCTGCCTTCTGTTGCCCTAGACCATTTTCTTGTACTACGCCACTGCTCTGATATCGACCCGGCTATTCCATTTGACCATTCTGAACTCTGTATTCCTGATTCTGGCTCGGCTGACTACTCCCCGTGTTGTTAACCCTTTCTGTCTAGCTAGTTTACCTGGCCAATTCTAAGGACCAGACAGTTAGAGATCTTTCACGGCTACTCTGTTGGTAGCTTCTGGGCTCTGTGGAGTGTGGGGTGTTAAGTACTGCGTGGTGGGATCTGGGAACCGTGACACTTCCACCTCATCGGTCAGCTTCACGCTCGCGCCCTGAAAACACACTGGAACACCCTTTCTCCACTCAAAAAGAACATACGTGTGAGAAGTATCCGGGTTCGCTTTAATGTCCAGGATTAACCCCCGATGATCTGGTGTCAGCACAGCCACGGCCCGGCGAATCTGATCTTCGGCCCAAGTGTCTGCAGGAATATCCATGACTATGCTTAACTCTATCTGACTACTTTGCTCCTCACACCATTTGGCAGCAGTGTCTGGATCCATAATTAACCCTTTAAATGCGGTTTTATTATAGAGACTGTAATCCCGGAACGAGCCCCCACGTGTAGCGCTCACTCCCGGAGGAGCCGCTGAATTTAACCTCGGGTTAGTCTCACCGCACTAGGGAATAATTATACATTAGCACTGTTGTGGATTTTATAGGTTATATACTTTACTGATCCCAATAAAGCGGCATATATAATGTGACTACGGTATATGAACGACAGGATTTCGTAATGCGAGAAAAACACGCGGCAGCAAAAGGAAAGTTTAACCCCTTTGTTTTAGGAGTGTAAGTCCTGCAAACGTAATGTCCCAAAAAGGTGTGTGTGTGTGTGTGTGTGTGATTCAGGTACCCGGGTACTATATTCAATTGGCCAGTGAATGGATTGAGCAATTCTTCGACTATTCACGTTGGGGCCCTGTAGATTTAAACAATACTGCAGCGTGCTTTGTTTAAACTTGGACTGTGGCCTGGAAGGCCTCTCACCCATCCGCTGGACAATCTGTTCCGCTGTCTGATCAAGGATCTCTCTCCGCTTGATTATACTGGAACTCTGTGCCACCGGATCCGCTTCTCCTGCTTGTCCGATTTCGGTAACGAGAATTACAGCCTACCGCCTGCACTCCCAGTGGATCATCGCGGTCTCCTTACTCGGGGTCCAAACCGGAACGTTGTGTCTGCGCAAAACCTCTCAGCGATGTGTGGATAGGTCTCCACCAGCACTGTCTCTGATTCTCAGCACCCACAAGGCAGCTCCTGCTCTCCGGCCTGGTCTCAATCTCTGGCAGTCTCACGTGCGTCTTCCACCTTTCATTGCTCGGCTCACACTGGCTCTCCCTCGTACGAGGCTGCGGATGTCCTTCGCTCTCTCCCACCTACTTCCTGTCCCCGCCGCAAAGCATGATGAAAAACGTAGTCCCGTTGTGTCCAGTATACTTTACATTGCGCTTGTCTCCGTCTGGTGGCCAAATCCGAGCAATACATCAACAGTTTTTAAACAGCGCTACACATTTAGACAGGAACTTTCAAAGCACACAGCTGGCAAGGAAGACAGTTCCTGTAGAACCGTATCCTGAAGCACTGCGTGAACAATGAATCTCAGGGTGAGGCTGAAAGTAGAGCAAGCATTGTGATATATTCTGAATATTCAGACATAAGCTGATTAAATGAACTACTTGGCTATATTTTATCTAGAACACTTAAAAAATTCTTTGAAAATACATGTTATCTAAGTTCTTATAGGTCTTGTCATTTTTTTATGTTTTGCTGTTTAATTTTGCAGCTTTACTCTCTTAGTATCAAAGTTTTTTTTGTTTTTTTTTTACACAAATTGTTGACTTTTCATTGTGCTCTAAGCAGTGCACATCTGGTTATCTGGAAGATTACAAAAGGTTTTATAACCATTATTGTAACCCATTAGTGATGGTAGAGGTGCCTTCTACGTTAAAGTCACTTTAAATCCTCTATTCTGCTGGACCTGCAGCAATTGTAAAGACCATACAGGTGGCCTCTTTAGTGCCTCCAGTGGCTTGCTAGAGGCATTTGATTGCTGTGACACGTTGTGATTTGTGAGACCGCTGCTTTTACCAATGTTTTTGAAGGAACCCTCAGGTGTTTGATATACTGCACTGAGGTTGGAGATTGCGCCAGTATTCCAATCCCTAGGTGGCATGTGTCACTGATCAAATGCTCCAGCCTAAATCCTGAGATACACTGAGCGCTGTGAAAGCACTGCCCCATTATCTGATGCCTTAGACTTTAATCCTTTTAAGGCCCGCGTAAGACGAACGCAGTGATCACGTCCATGTTGTCGCACAGTTTAACGTCCGTTGTAGCATAGAATCATGATCAATAGAGACCCACACACAAAGTACGTGCACACCGAATTGCGCACGCAAACGCACCTGGCAAACGGAGGCAAGTTAGGCAAGAACGTAAAACCGCTACCAAGGACGCACTGAGTGCGCCACGTCCGCGTAGTGTTCCGAGTGAGTGAGATGTCAGACGCAGCGCATTTGAGATGTCCAGCACCTTGACGCACAAAATGGCTTTTCATATACTTTTAAACTTTTTATAATTTTTCATATTCATTTTATTTCCCAGAGTTCCCTTTTTTTTCTCTACGTCTCTCAAAAAACACGGAAAGTGTGGTGTCTACAGTATCTTCTGTTAGTACGTCTGTCCGTTATACACGCACGCAGAGTGCGCTCAGACTGCGTTCGTCTGACATTAGCCTAATGAGAGAGAAAGAGAGCTGCAGGGTGGAGATGAGAGACTGCCTCAGTGATGCAACAGAGGGAGAGAGGAGATTGGACCAGAAGGCTCTGAGGGGATAGAGCGCATCAGGGGTCAAGAAGATGTACAGAGAACATCATGGCAATAAAATTCACATTAACCAGCAGGATGGAGTAGAGGTAACATCACTGCTCTAGGACTGTGGAGTAGGCTTGTGCACCGATTTTTTTTTTCGGTTCGATTCGGTTCGATTTGTTCGGATGTTTAAAATTTTCGATTCGGCTCGTTTCAACCGATTTCTGTTTCGGTTCGGTTCGACTCGTTTTTCGTGTACATTTTTTTTTTTGGAATATCGACCATTTTTGTGTTTTCGGGTCACTCTGCTCGTTTTTTGTATCGACTTTTCGTGATTTCGAAATTTTCGTTTTTTTCGGAACGTCTGTTCTCCTCATTTCAAAGTATCTAACTCTATTCGTTTTGACGTAAACTACTATGGTTTACTTTTTTTATACTTTATATATTTTTTTATAATAAATTTTTGGTTTGTTTTTCGGATCCGATAATTCATTCTGTCGATACGATAATTCTGGCGATTCTATCGTGTTTTTTTTTTATTAAATAAAGATCCTTTTTTTCTTATGAATATACATTTCACAACTTTATTTAATCATATTAAAATGGTATGAAAGCCAAGGAACAAAAAAAATGAACAAAACGATTTAAAAAACGCTAAACTGACCCGAATGCCGCAAGAAACAAGTGATACGCATTTACAAATACAAAATTTACAGAATCAGCGATATAACCGATAATAGTTAAATATACGATGTCCAGAATTACCGAAATGGAACCGAAATCACGAATGGAACCGAAATCATGACTAGAGCAAAAATAAATTTCGATTTGACACATTTCAAGTCCATTCGAAAAATCCGAAAAATTTTCGTTTCGGCTTGGAAAACTTTTCGGATCTGTCGGTTTTCGGGTCCGATCCGATTCGGAAATTCGGCCGAATCCGAAGACACGAATCGGGAAATTTCGTTAAAGTTCCGAAACCCGAAACGCACATCCCTACTGTGGAGACACAGGATTGAATCCCAGGAAGAACACCTCTCCAGTAAGTGTCCTTGGGCAAGACACCTAACGGTACATACTCGCCACCGAGGACATACAGTACATGAAAATGAGAGAAATTTCAATGTATTGCTCCTGCTAAAATACTTTTTTTTAAAAAAAAGTGCTGTGTGTGTGAGCGTATCACAAAGCTCCACAGCAGTAAACCTAAAAATAATTATAGATTAATTTTAAATGAATATATAATTTATATTAAAGGAATTTCTCTAAAATAATTTTAAATATTGAATAAATTACATATTAACAAAAATCTAAAAATTAATTCTATAATATATTAAGTCTATTAAAATATAATGTGTTATATTTATTTAAATCTTAAATCTGCATTAAAAATTATATTAAAATGTATTAAAATATAACTAATTTTACTAATCTATGATTGGTATAGTATATAATAAATATAACAATTTTAAAATGAATCTTCTTAAAATTCTAACTGTATTATTTATTTAACATTAATCCTCCCTTTCAGGCGATGATCTGGCTTTGCCGGGGGGGGGGGTCGCCTGAAAATGACATGATCGTGTCCGATGCGATGACGTCATTAAGGGGGGGGTCTATAAAAGCAGCATCTGACTTCGACGAAGTCAGAACGCCGCGGGACCCCGGACAAGAGAGGTGAGTATCTCTCTGGCCCCCCGCCGAGCAGAAGACATGTGGGGAACGTCCTCCACATACAGTGGGAGGCAATGAGGACGTTCCCCACACGTCTTCCGCAGTGAATAGTGCAGATACGGTTATATCCAACCAGGCAGATACTGTGTGAGTAAATTTCCATTCAGGTTTCAATCATTTACGTGTAAAATATTTTTTTCACATTTTATCCAAACCTTTGTGGTTATATATTCTATGGGGAATTCCTGTTAAAAAAAATTAAATGGGAACCTGTTACTGCATTTTTCTGAGAAAATATAAAATTCTAACCAAAATAAAATGTAATATTTCCCTTCTGTTTTGGAGGATGTTGTTTTATGAATAATATGGCTATTGACATAAACATTGACCTTGCGCCCAGCATGGGAAAGGAGAAGGGGAGTAATGGCAGTGGTATTGTTCATTTTATATGTGACAAATGGACAATGGAACTAAAAATAAGTAACTAAAAAAAAAGGTGTTTTTTTGGGGGGGTTTTGTTTAGATTTTACATGGTCAAGTTTGGAATCCATGCAAAGGCCAGACTTTGACCTGTCCAATGACGCCTCACTTGACCTTGTGAGGTGTAAAGATTAGTGAAGTAGGATTCCAAAATCCCATCCAGTGCACTTTGCTGCAGGTTTAGGTTTTTGGTGTAACCATTCGTAACAACGGATTGTGCCATCACCTCCACACTTGATATGGTGAGTTAGTGCAGCATCATTGTTCACTTTATACTTGAAAAGTGAAAAATATTGCTGTTAGAAAAAATAAAGAAATATTTTTTATTGAAACTTTTATTGTTACATAAAACCTGGACATATTCTTAGAGAGATCATGCTCTTGCCTTTCCAGTGATGCCTCACATGATCCTGTAGCTGCTATGGAGTTGGAGATATAGGGGTCCAAATGCCCATCAATGCAGACATACAGGATTATTCAGAGAGAAGTGAAAACCAGGAGAAGGACTGGAGAAGTGAAAATTCTAGGTCAAAATAGCCAAACCAGAAAAATTCTCCCAGTTATCTCACTTTCCAAATCGGCTATTTGGTCTAGATTATTCATTCTCCTGCCATTCTCTTCTCCTGCCATTCTCCTGGTTTTCACCTCTCTCTGAATAACCCTGATCGTTATCCTTTCTCTGGGCGTATTCTGGGGCATGGGTCTGGAGCTGCTGCTCAATCAGCCCCTATGTTAATCCGGCCCTTACTGTATCTCGCACGAGGCAGTATTTGACGATCAGATATTGCCTCAGCGCTTGGGATCAGAGGGCCCTGCTTCCGACTATCTGCACAGGCTCATTCATGATGTAATGGCAGCTGCAGCAGACGTGATGTCACTACTGTGCATGCGCAGATCATCTGAGGCATTTACCTGACTATCTGCACTATTCGATAGACCACCGGCCAGCCTCGACCTCTCAACGGGACGGCAAATCACCGCCCATGAGAATGTGCCGCCTGGAGCTATGGGTCCTTCAGAAACCTATGGACAGGCCGGCCTTGACCCTGTGGCTCCATGACACACACTGGGGCCCTGCGATCTTTCCTCCTCTCTGCAGTCACTTGTCACTGCAAGGGGAGGCTGACGGTGAGGCCCCAGCAAGTGCAAGGCCTTCAGTGGGCACCTTTAAAGGCCAAATGGGAGTGTGCCTCTAAGGCACTTATAAGTATTTTACATTATGGTTTTAATGCAGACTTTTATTTCTAAATGTTGGCAGTACAGAAAAATACATTAAAATGTGTTATTGTTATGTATTATACTACAAACTTTAGTTTCCACGGTTTCCAAAAAAAAAATAATCCTAGAATAACTTCTCATTGACCACTGCCTACAGTATGTATTTTTAATATAGTTTTTTTTAAATGTATTGGAGAGCCATCGATTCGCTGCTACTAGTTATAAAATACGCAAGTGTCACAAACTTTAGTTGTTGGAAAAATTGAATTCTAGCTTCATTCTTATTTGAATAGATATGCTAACAAAGGGATGAGATCATACATGAAGAAAATAAGTTTTCACAGAAAAATAATTTCAGATTTTTTTTTTTTTTTCAATGCACAGGCATTTATCTCTTAACATCTTCACTGCAGATTTACAGAAACGACAACATAGATTACAATCAATGACCTCAAAAAATTCCATTCTCCAAATCTGATAACATAAAGGATCTGTTTTCTCTTGTAAATAGCAAAGACTAGATGAAGCTTTATGAGGGTTGTTGTAATGCTTAAATCACTTTCACAGTTACGTTGGGCTCTTTTTTTTATTTTATTTTTGCTGAATGGGAGATAATTGTGTACAGAAAAATTATATATAAATATTTTTTGTCCTTTCCCAGAAAATAAAGGGATACAATAAATATTTTTGTAGGATATTCCTGGGTGTGCTAATGATCTGATGACAAGGTGCTAATATTTATAGTTTTTATATATGCAATAGCTTTATATAATGATCTTGTGTTGTCCTGTAGTATTTAATGCTAGGCTAATGTCGATGTGCCATGACTTGGAATCTGTCATGGGATATTGCTCTGTGTTTTACCGTGGCTTATTATATAGGAATGAAAAACTTAAGGGCCCTATTCCAGATGAGCTATTACGCCGGCTGCCATGGGACGCTTTCTTTAACGCTCAGTACGTGCGTTAAAGAAAACCGGCGTCCCTCTCGACGTCCACCCCCCCTCAGCGCTGAAAAGCGTGTTCGCGCAGCCCCGTCGACGCGCGTCCTAGCGCATCATCACCGTCGATGTGCTAGGATGCGCCTCGACGGGGCCTGCGCGATTCTCCTCGCTCAACAAGTGCATATGCGCAATGCATTTGATGCCCGACGTCGCGTCAATCCTAGCGCTACAGCCTTTGTGTTCTGAAGACGGACGTCTTCAGCGCGCGTTAGGCGTAGCACACTTTATGCGTGTGCACGTGCGGATCCCCCCTAATGATACACAGCGACACGCGTTAGTAACGCGCGGTAGTGTGCAGAAAAAAAAGTCCCGTGTGCAACCGGCCTTAGCCTTAACGAATGAGCCCATAAAGGGCCACTTCCACCAAAAAATAAAATGTTTATTGTGTTTATTTTATGTTCATAACTTACATGTGGTTTGTTTTTCTCTTGTTTAGTTAAGAAAATATTTTACTCTATGGGCTTTATTCAGAGAGAGGTGAAAACCAGGAGAATGGCAGGAGAAGAGAACAATCTAGACCAAATAGCCAATTTGGAAAGGGAGATAAATGGGAGAATTTTCCTGGTTTGGCTAGCTTGACCTAGAATTTTCACTTTTCCAGTCATTCTCCTGGTTTTCACCGCTCTCTGAATAACCCTGTATGTCTGTCACTGGGTGCATCCACTGTGTGATCTTTTGTGTTTTAAACGCCACCACCCCCCACCCCACAGTAAATGTACTTCACTTATTCTTCACTCTGTGGCTTTGGGTCGATTACTGGCTCAAATCTCATTGTATTGTGTGGGATGTATTCAAAGGACATCACCAGGGGGTAGATTAGAATTATTTTAAACTCTGTGTTTTATCTCAATCAGCTGCCATCTCTTATGTTTAGTAGCCTGAAGAACAATAGCCCCTGCAGCCTTATCTAAACATTTCCTCCTCTACCTCATTAAACTGTTAAATACTGTAGACTAGATAAGCGGCAGAAGTAAAGAATAGCCTTTGCTAAATCTTGCTTCATGGGAAAAATCAACAAACTGGTAGGGAGATGATAAAAAAACAAATTTTCTTTTTCTTTTTTACATGCAATTACTTCAGAAAAAGGAAACAACAGCAGCGTGTGTTTTTATAATGTGTTTTATAAGGCACTTGTAATGCACAAGTAATCTAGTTACAGCTCATGTGAGTGGTAGTGTCCCTTTAAAGTGCACCTGTCATGGACAAAATTACTTTTTGCCCAATAGGTCCATCACAACAGCAATGCTGGTAGATTGCATGTCAGCTCCCAGCCAGCCCCCACGGTGACTTAAAGAGACGCGATTGCATTCAGCAAAACCGAAAACAGCGATGCTGCGCTTCACACAACTGGTGGGGACTCTGGGGAGATCAAAGAACGCCTCTGACTGGTCCTGTATCCCTTCACCATATGTCTGCATCAGGTATAGGAGAAGTTAAAGCTGGGCTAACTCAAGACATTACTTACTGGGTCGGAAAATAAAATGAAGCAACCAATGCTCTAATAATTCTTTAACCCTTTCACTGCTTTCTTTCCTTAGGAGTCAATGAGGACGTTCCCCACACAGGAACGTCCTCATTGACTCCGAAGGAAAGAAAGGGGTGGAGATGGAGTTTCCTTTGAACCCCGATATCTCCCGATTGTTGGCAGCTAGCAGGGTCATGTTTGGTATCATTAGAAAGGCCAGAGCATCTCCTTTCCAATGATTGCAAACATGACCATGTTTAAAGTAAAAAAACAATTATAAAAATAATTTTAAAAAATGGAAAAATGTGGGGTTTTTTAAGACGTGAAATGGCTCAGCCGTGAAGGGGTTAAGAATACATATAAAAGAAGATGTATTACTGCAGCGATGGCTGCATTGTTATTAGGATGTGCTGAATATCCCTTTCACTTAGTATATACACTGTTAGGCATACATAGGGTTGGCAGGTAGGCCATTTTTTCCTGGACACACCTTTCTATTTCATGCAGAGGGGAACCCAGGAAAAAGTGCTGCCCTGCAACATGCATAATTCATGTTTTGCAGGTTAACCGGGCTCCCTTTTTGATTTCCTACCTGCAGCATATGGATTCCACATGCTGCAGGGTGGTATTTTTCATGCGCTGCCCATCAGCATGAATAATTTCTATGCGTCCAGGAAAACCTGGCCGATCTGGCAACCCTACAAATGGATGGAAAGTGGTTAAAATTATCCACTTACTGTGTGTTTTTTTTATAGGTCCTATTTATGTCTTGGTGTGCCTTCTTTGCCCATTTTAGAAATGATACACCCAAAGTCTGCTTCCTCTCTTCAGCCTGTCAGCTACCTGCCTAGTTTGGAAATAACGCATTGTGCCAGTGTTTACCTAGCTGTTTCCCCTCAATGATCTCTGGTGTTTTCACATGAAAAAGAAAAATGATGTGTCAAAACCTCTAACGAACATTTTCTCTTTTCTTCACTTGAATTTATTCCCACAAGAATTCGGCGTATTTAAGAAAACCTGGCCTTTACTAAAACGCAACATTATCGGAATTCATATTGTATATTAAATGCAGTCATTACGACACAATCTACGTTGCATACCGAGCAAAACGGAACATTTTATAAGGAAGTGACTCTTCCACGAATTGTAGCTTTTGTAATTCATGGTATCGTTCAACTTTAATCAGAAGTGGCAATAATTATCCTAATTGGTTCACATCATTTAAAATGATAGATTTGTGTTTTGCTGAAACAAACCACATAGAATAAAGCGCACTGTTCTATGTAACAATACATTGCTTGATTTACAAAATTAAATAAAACCCACATAATATGGAGAATGTTCAAAGCGTTATAAATAACTAAAGGGGTTACTCAGAGAGCAAGGAAAATTCACAGAAATTTTGGGTCTCTCTCGTTCGACGCACTTTGCTGGTCTTTGGCGATTTCCGTTCGCCGACCCTTCGTGAATTCAGCATTCACCGCAAGGTCCCTGAATTCGGATCCGCCAAGCGCAGCTGCCAAAAAGAGCTGCCGAACTGGGGGTAGAAAAGAAAAAGTCATTTTTTAAAAGGTTTTTAAAACAATAAAAATGCAAGGAAATAATAAAAAAAGTCCTATAAAAAATAATATAAAAAGATCTGTTACAGAATATTAAAAAAAGTAATTTAAAAAAATGGGAATAATAAATTTCACTGAAAAAATTGAGATTTTTTTTTTTTTTTATATAGGCTTTTTGCTGAAACGGAAAATAATAAACGGTTATCAAATAATGTAAAAATATTCGTCTTTTTATTATTATGCTTTACATTGAAACCTTTGGGATTCTCCTATTTAAACCTGTCTAACTAAACCACCGAAAATCTGGGCATTTTGCCAACACTTCGTTGCAGTTCAGCATTTTCTGAATAGATTAACCATTACTTCTCTATAGGACATTTTCATTGCCGTTGAAAGTCACCAAATTGCGGTGATCTGAGACGAGCTGCACGTAAAGGGAATCCACAAGGTAGAGGAAGGGAGTATATTTAAAAGGAAACAAAGTAGCAAAACAAGAGGACATAGTCTTAGATTAGAGGGGCAAAGGTTTAAAAGTAACATCAGGAAGCATTATTTTACTGAGCGGGTGGTGGATACATGGAACAGTCTTCCAGTTGAAGTGGTAGAGGCCAAAACAGTAATTGAATTTAAGCAAGCATGGGATAGGCATAAGGCTATCCTAAACAAAAGATAAATCCAGGTAAAGTATCCATGTAATTGGGCAGACTAGATGGGCCGAAAGGTTCTTATCTGCCAACATTTTTCTATGTTTCTATGTATTGTGCTGTCCATTCGCCAATATTTGGCGAATTGCCGGCTTTGTGAATTGACAAACTGCTGTGAAATTCACCGTTTGGTGCAATTTGGTGGCAAGTTCAGCTCTTATTGAATAAATTCAATCTTTAGAGAACTGTTGACCCGTCTAGGCAGCTTATGTTCTTTTGTATAAACTAGGTTTAGTCTCCACAACATTGGAGAACAGTTTCTGATTAACTTGTTCAACCACTTATTGGTGGAATAAAATAAAGTGTGCATGATCTATAAATGCAAATAAACACATCACCCTCAAAATTACCTTTTGTAAATGTGATATTCTTTAAATTCATAAGGCAAACCTTGTGGCCACATTATTACCAGTACAGCGTCTTATTACTACAGCAATGAACTACTCCTCCAGTTGCATGGAGGCCTTTCAAATTAAGCATGTGGACATGGTCAACTGGTGCAGCTGTTGATCACATCAAAAATCAGAATGGGAATGAAACTAAATTACTTTCGTTATAGACTAGTTGGTGGCAAAAATATGGGGATTGAGTATTTTGGGAAACGCCGAATTCCTGGATTATTTACACAACTTCAAAGTTTATATTTTTTGCATTTTTGCACCACTGAATATGAAGTGGCAATTCTGTGGCCCTATTCCACAAAGCGTTCTCTGATGTCCTTTCAGCACCACTGTGCTCTCTTACAAGATTGCAAACATGCACCCTCGTATGTATCTTGCCATGGAATCGTACGGAGTTCTGCGAGAACACCGGAGGCTGCACCAGACATGTCACAACCATTAGGCAGTTGCCTAGACGCCGGCCTGATGGGAGCAATGAACAGGAGGCATGAAAGCGTGTTTATATAACTCCCTGTAATGTATTGCATGGTCATATGAAAATTAAGTGAGTTTGCTTTTGTAAAATCACTTAACATTAAAAAATAACATACCAAAAAATAAATCCATAGTTACCTCTGACCCCACATTGCATAGTATGACATGATTCACGGCTTCCTCGTCCCCACATACAGAGGAATACTGGGAACAAATAGTTCCCAGTTTTCTTCCACAGTCTCAGATCGACCCTGCATACTGTGCTGAGGTTGCACAGAGTCCCTCTTGGTCCCACAGACTCTTATGGAGTCCAGGTGCCAATGCCAGTGGTGCAGCTGTCTGTATACTGTGGTGGCTCCCCAATATTTCAACTCAAGCCATTCATACTGCAGCTCAGTTGGAACAGGTTTAGAAACCACGAGCTGTTAATGGTTATCTGCTTGTAATAATACTTTCCATTGTGGCTCCCTGTTGCTCGATAAAATTCAATTGTCCTTTTTTTGGGGGGGGGTGTTGGCTGCTTACAGACAATTATTATTATTTATTAAATTTTTAAAATATCAGCTGATGCAATTAAAAGAAATCCAAAATATGTTCCGGTTTAGAAAAAATGTCAGGTCCATGAAAAGCATGAAAAACTGAGTTTTCAGTATGGATCTTAAAGTACAGATCTGTGTATTTTACTATAAATCATGGACATGCGCCATTTTTTGTAGATCACGACTGCGCCTTTTTATTGTAGCTGTGAAAATGTTAAACTACAGACTTGTGCGTTAGAACTAGAACCGATGAATGTTTTATAGACTTACATGTTTTAAATTTGCAGTACAGAGGTTGCGCGTTTCACTGTAAATGCTGATCTTCATGTACAGAGGTTTTGGATGCCTTGTTGTCACGTCCGCGGTCCCTGAGGCTCCCCGGCACCTAGCAGCGCCTTCCTCGCTGCTCGCTGGCCGTGTGCCGAGTGATATGCTGGCTGAAAGCGACCACGTGACTGGCCGGAGATTGGGCGTGGTATGAGGATAGAGAGCTGCTGGGTTTAAAAAACAGTTTGCCACATTGTCTCATTGCCTTGTCGTGGAGTTACTTCCCCAGCGCTCACTGTGTATTTATTACCAGTCACTGACTCAGCTTGTATGAGAACCGCTCCTGTTACTGACTCGGCTTGTATGAGAACCGCTCCTGTTACTGACTCGGCTTGTATGCAAACTGCTCCTGTTACTGACCCGGCTTGTATGAGAACCACTCCTGTTACTGACTCAGCTTGTATGAGAACTGCTCCTGTTGGTGACTCGGCTTTGAATATGAACCATTCAAGGATTGGAGAGGTAGATAGGGTTCTGTATACAGGGATATCTGGTTACTTGGGGGGATCCGTGACACTTGTTCAGAGGACTACTCTGGATCCAGGCAGCACTTGCCATGTTCTCTGCTTCTCCCAGGCAGTGTGCCCCCCCTGCTGACCCCTACAGAAGGAGGCACCTGGGATCGTGAAAAACACACTCAATGGAAGTCAGAGGACGTGATGTATCGGCGCTGGAGGAATGAAGCACAACTGCCATCTTGATGCCCAATGCGCCTGTTCCCCCACCTTTGCTTATAAAGGCTCAATTGCTGCAGGGACAACATAGTACGCCCTGCAGCGTGAAAGGGTTAATCATTGATACGCATTAGTACAATACAGGCGCTCTAGTTGATAAAGCAATGCATTTTGAGTTTACACATATGACCCAACGAAGTGCAAATCGGCATGCAGATTCTAATTTATTTCTTGAGTATGTTACTTGAGTGAGCGTTGTCTTATGTGTTGTTGTGTCTAGCTACTTTTAAAATTAAGGCGTGATTTTCTGATTGTGTTCATAAACCGATGGGCTTGCTGTGTCATCAGAAATGTGTAATAAGGTTTGAGCCATGTCAACTTTCATTTAATAACCATAAGTAAACATCAGAAACCCATTTAGAAGGAAGTGGCACATCCTACCTCTGCATTAAAGGAAAATTCCCATTTGGTTCCTTGTCTAGTAGTGGATTAATTACTGGCTTTCAGCAGCTGTATACACCAGAGACAGTAGGCAGGAGTGTCCTCTAGATTCCTGTTAGAAAGCTGATGTAGCTGCTGGAGGAAAGAGAGAGCCACAGTGTGTTGCATAACTCCTCAAAAGAACTTATCTGCATTGGTCTAAGGGGCGCACACGGTAATTTACCTTTGTATTTGTTTTATATTGTGTATAATAATGTTTTAGATTACTTTACATGTACAATGTGATCTGTTCTTTACTTATATTTCAAAGATTTGAAACCGTGACATAGAGCCATCAGCGTACAAGTGGTCTCGCAGGGCTGCCGCAGGTAGTCTTGGAAATAGAACAGGAGTCTTCAAACAATACAACACATCTAATACAATGTGGGGGAAGAAGGGGGGAACAAACAGAGAATGAAAAAAAGGGGGATGGCAAAGGCCAAAACAGTGCCTTTCCTGGCATGCTCCCATGCGTCCAAAGGACCACGGGGGGCCATGGGAGGTGAGCAGCACCTGGCCTGGGGCACCAGGCCGCAGTTGTGCTCCGTGAGGTATCCCGGCTATGCCAAAAAATTTTTATAAACCTATAAACGTGGAGGGGGGGGTGGTGACAGATGGGGGGGACAAACAGGAAGAGAACTGTTTCTTCAGGTGCAAGGAACACATCAGAAAAAGCAAAAACGTCCACAGAAAATGGCTGGCGTGTCCCAGAGTGTGGAGGGCGAAATAAAGCGGCAGATACTCATACCACAATCTGCCCGTCGGAGGGGCCTGGCAGAGGTGAGCCTGGGGGCAAATATATCCATGAGGGCAAGTATATCAATGTGTGAGCCTGCGGCAAATATATCCATGAGTGAGCCTTGGGCAAATATATCCATGTGTGAGCCAAGGGGCAAATATATCAATGTGTGAGCCTGAGGGAGGGCAAATATATCCATGAGTGAGCCTGGGGGCAAATATATCCATGAGTGAGCCTGGGGGGCAAATATATCCATGTGTGAGCCTGGGGGCAAATATATCCATGTGTGAGCCTGGGGGAAAATATATCCATGTGTGAGCCTGGGGGCAAATATATCCATGTGTGAGCCTGGGGGCAAATATATCCATGTGTGAGCCTGGGGGCAAATATATCCATGTGTGAGCCTGGGGGCAAATATATCCAAGAGTGAGCCTGGGGGCAAATATATCCATGAGGGCAAATATATCAATGTGTGAGCCTGGGGCAAATATATCCATGTGTGAGCCTGGGGGCAAATATATCCATGAGTGAGCCTTGGGCAAATATATCCATGTGTGAGCCTGGGGGCAAATATATCCATGTGTGAGCCTGGGGGCAAATATATCCATGAGTGAGCCTGGGGGCAAATATATCCATGTGTGAGCCTGGGGGCAAATATATCCATGAGTGAGCCTTGGGCAAATATATCCATGTGTGAGCCTGGGGGCAAATGTATCCATGTGTGAGCCTGGGGGCAAATATATCCATGAGTGAGCCTGGGGGGCAAATATATCCATGTGTGAGCCTGGGGGCAAATATATCCATGTGTGAGCCTGGGGGCAAATATATCCATGTGTGAGCCTGGGGGCAAATATATCCATGAGGGCAAATATATCCATGAGTGAGCCTTGGGCAAATATATCAATGTGTGAGCCTGGGGGCAAATATATCCATGAGTGAGCCTGGGGGCAAATATATCAATGTGTGAGCCTGGGGCAAATATATCCATGAGTGAGCCTTGGGCAAATATATCCATGTGTGAGCCTGGGGGCAAATATATCCATGAGTGAGCCTGTGGGGCAAATATATCCATGTGTGAGCCTGGGGGCAAATATATCCATGTGTGAGCCTGGGGGCAAATATATCCATGAGGGCAAATATATCCATGAGTGAGCCTTGGACAAATATATCAATGTGTGAGCCTGGGGGCAAATATATCCATGAGTGAGCCTGGGGGCAAATATATCAATGTGTGAGCCTGGGGCAAATATATCAATGTGTGAGCCTGGGAGCAAATATATCCATGAGTGAGCCTGGGGGCAAATATATCCATGTGTGAGTCTGGGGGCAAATATATCCATGAGGGCAAATATATCCATGAGTGAGCCTTGGGCAAAGATATCCATGTGTGAGCCTGGGGCAAATATATCAATGTGTGAGCCTGGGAGCAAATATATCCATGAGTGAGCCTGGGGGCAAATATATCCATGTGTGAGTCTGGGGGCAAATATATCCATGAGGGCAAATATATCCATGAGTGAGCCTTGGGCAAATATATCAATGTGTGAGCCTGGGGGCAAATATATCAATGTGTGAGCCTGGGGGCAAATATATCCATGCGTGAGCCTGGGGGCAAATATATCCATGAGTGAGCCTGGGGGCAAATATATCCACGAGGGCAAATATATCAATGTGTGAGCCTGGGGGGCAAATATATCAATGTGTGAGCCTGGGGCAAATATATTAATGTGTGAGCCTGGGGGCAAATATATCCATGAGTGAGCCTTGGACAAATATATCCATGTGTGAGCCTAGGGGAAAATATATCAATGTGTGAGCCTAGGGGAAAATATATCCATGTGTGAGCCTGAGGGGGGGCAAATATATCCATGTGTGAGCCTGAGGGGGGGCAAATATATCCATGTGTGAGCCTGGGGGCAAATATATCCATGAGTGAGCCTGGGGGCAAATATATCCATGAGTGAGCCTTGGGCAAAGATATCCATGTGTGAGCCTGGGGGCAAATACAGTATATCCATGTGTGGGCACTGCTGGGTATGTGATGCTGGGCACTGTTGGGTATGTGACGCTGGACTCTGCTGGGTATGTGACGCTTGGCACTGCTGGGTATGTGACGCTTGGCACTGCTGGGTATGTGATGCTGGGCACTGCTGGGTATGTGATGCTGGGCACTGCTGGGTATGTGACGGTGGGCTCTGCTGGGTATGTGATGCTGGGCTCTGCTGGGTATGTAACGCTGGGCACTGCGGGGTATGTGACACTGGGCACTGCTTTGTATGTGATGCTGGGTATGTGACGCTGGGCTCTGCTGGGCATGTGAAGCTGGGCACTGCTGGGTATGTGACGCTGGGCACTGCTGGGTATGTGACGCTGGGCTCAGTTATATACACCTCACATTACTGTATCACAGAGCTCCACAGCAAGAAAATTCTAATGTACGGTGTGTATGAGTGTTTGAATTTTATTGCTGTGGCGCACTGTGATACGCTCATACACGCTGCGTGTTTTTTTTTTGGCGGGGGCAGCATTTCATCCTTCGCTCCAGGCAGCACAATGTCTTGGGCCGGCCCTGTGCAGTGCGCCCTTAGCGCCCGTTAACAATGCAGGCAGCTTTTCTAGCGCCTGCATTGGAATTCCACGCTAAAACAGGGGCGCGAAGGAGAAACCTGCAGGTGCAGGTTTTTCTCCTTTGCGCCCTGTTTTAGTGCGATCAATGTAATGCAGCCCCTACGTTTCCCACCATGTTTAGTAAACACGATCTAGCCTATTATCTGATCAGTAAAGTAAATTAAGTAATGATCATTGGCTTTCAAAGCTCTTAGGTAGATTACGATGAAGAGAAATCACTCTTCCTGTCACAGTGTCTCCTATTACACGTGGTCCTGAACTTGGAGGGCTCGTTGGACCGCCGCAGCAGACACGTCGCTTCACCTGCCTATCCTGTTCTACCCTTAAACATCGAAACATCATGTGATTTGTAAAGTTAGAAAACCAAAGTCACAAAGAAAGCAACAGCTAAAGAGAAGAGTAAATAAAAAGAAGGAAAAGGGCGTGACTTTAGTGGTGAACAAATATCCTGTCCGTTTCAGTGAACTAGAGATTCAATTAGCCTTTTTCAGCGCGGAGGTATCGGTTACATGGTGACAGAATATTCATTTACCTGACTCGATGCCATGAACTACCATTGTTCACATAGGAAAAGGACAGTGCAAACAAAAAAATGCAGGCTGTCATCAAATCCATCAACTTAAACCTTATAACCATTCAGTTAAACTAAAAGATTTATTTTTTTCCATCACAGATAAAAAGGTATCTTTGTGTAATGTTAAATGGATAGTATGCTCATAAAGTCGCATAAAAATAGATTTTCACCACATGGACGTCTTACTGATGAAAAATGTTAAAGTGTATCGCCGTCTGCTGCCGAGATCTTTCATATGTGTGGTGTTGTAACTTAAACCAGTAAATCTTTTTGTTTCATAACGTCTTCAGATGGCGTGTTGTGAGTTTTTTTTACTTCCTACTCTGACTCCTCAAGGAAGCCGCCATCTTTATCTGCTTCGGGAAGTTGCCCTTTTCTCGAGCTGTGCAATTGACTGCTCGTCTGTGTGTAGACGTAGCACTCGGCGGGGAAGAGGTACCCACATAGCATAGAATGAATATAAAAGTGACTCTCACAAGCATGTCTCCCATCAGAAACCATTTGGGCCCCTTGGCTGACCACTGGTCCTGGCCCCCTTCTGTCACCCATTTCTGCAAACTAGTTAAAAAATAAGACATTTTGCCTCTTCTTCTGTTTATCTTGCATTACAGGCAGTGGTCCAACAAGTGGAAAAAAGTGTTCCCTGGTGGGATAAATTCAATCTCAACCTGGTGCAGACCATACTAATTGCTCTCTCCGTGATGGGTCAGATTGCTCTTGCTGCCCCCAGATGATGTGGCCCACTGGGAAATTTATTTATATCTTGCCAGGCCAGTGCTGGGTGGCATGGAGGGACCCTTACATCTGTGGCACTTACCTCAGCTGCATATAGTTTGACAAGGGCCAGGGCCACCTGGAGCCACTGGGCCCCAGAACATATCATGGGCTGTCACCCCTGATGTTGGCCTTGCTCCCAAGATCAGATTTTTGGTTTTCTTCCCCCATCTTGCTGCTTGCTGCAGTGCATACAAATAAACACATAGTTAACCTGCCATGAAACTAGATTTCTTATTGGTTTCCCCCCTATGTTTTTACTTGAAATGGATTAGTCCACTCTCCCTTTCTAATTTGGTGCTGTGCGTGACAATGTCCGCTTCATAGTTTTCACAGGCCTTTTCTGTTTGCTTGATTGTCCGCTTAGGCCTTGCACCTTCTTGCATCAGTTGCAGTTGTGTAGAGATGTCCGTGTCCAAGTAATCTCTCCCTTAAAAGCATGCCCCAGAAAAATATGGGGTTAGTCAGTAAATGCTGGTTTTTGATGGTCCGAAACACCAAGAACTAAACAAAAGATGTTGTGATCAGATTGAGATTTCGAGACCAAAATAAAGAATGGAATGGGCTGCAGCCGTCGTGATGTCATTTTCAGGCGTCCCCCCTGAACCTGAAAGGGGAGGGGGAGGTCCTTTGGACCACTCTCCCTCCCCAACAGCTGGAGCTAGAAAAAAAAGTACCGCTGGAGAGGGCAGGGTCTGCCCTTTTCAGCTGTACCTCTCTTTTAACCCCTTAGGTACCGGATTTTGATTCGCACCCGGAAGTGGCTGACATCTTGGATGTCAGCCAAGTCTCTGGATCCCCCCCCCTCCCACCCACTGACGTCATCGCCATATGTGTGATGACATCAGTTGGCCAGTTAACCCCCTAGCTGTCAAGGGATCCTTTGGATCCCGGTATCTCCTGATCCGTGGCAGCTAGAGGTTCACATTTGGTATCATTGGAAAGGCCAAACTAGGTTTGATATAAAAAATAGATAAAAACTGTTTTTTTTTTATAAAATAAATTTTCTGGGGTATAAAAAAAATAGGACTTCAAATCACGTTTTAACATGATAAGCATAAAACTGTCAAAATGAGCTCAGCGCACTGAGGTGAAATGACTCAGCAGTGAAGGGGTTAAAAAGCAAAAACATGTAAAAATTGGGTATTTCTAATTTCAAGACAAAATGTCGAAACTATTTAGCTGGGGTATTTTTTGGCGGTTGGAGATTGTGTTTTTCCACACACCTGGGCCTGTCCACTTTCTAAAGATACCATATTTCATAATTCTTTTTATATGTTATAATGGAAATAATGGTATCTTATTTATTTATTTATTTATTATAAAGGATTTTACCAGGAAGGATACATTGAGATTTCTCTCGCTTTCAAGTATGTCCTGGGTTCAAGAACATTGTTACAGAAATACAAAGTAGTAAAACGCAAGATATTAACACAAAACAAATATACAGATTAACAGAAATATAGGAAATATAGTCCCTATGTTACATGTTTACAGGTGCATTCTGTATTGAGGTATGTTAATAGAGAGCTCTTAAGTGACTTTAGACTGGGGGAAGATTTGATGGCGTCTGGGAGGTTATTCCATAATTGTGGTGCTCTGTAGGAAAATGAGGATCGAGCCACTTTCTTTTTGTATTGTGGTATTGCAAGTAAGGTGCAGGTCCTGGATCTGAGGTTATAGGTTGAGGGAAGCCGCCTATTCAGGTAGGGTGGTAGCTTCCCAGAAAAGCTCTTAAACACCAGGTTGGAAAGGTGAAGAGTGCGTCTAGATTCCAGCGACGGCCAGTTTAGCTCTTTTAACATGTCACAATGGTGGGTCATGTAGTTACATTGTAGCACAAAGCGACAGAATGAGTTATTCAATGTAGTAAGTTTCTGAAGGTGTGTTTGCTTGGCAGCTTGGGGCTCAGGCAGGATTTGTTTCTGTACAGGACACTGAGTTTGGGGTAAATTTTAGGAGAATTTTTCGATGTGGGGGCCAAAGGATAGATTTGGGTCTAACCACATACCTAGATATTTGATAGAAGTGACTGTGGTCAGCGTGCCATTTGATTTTGTCCTGACACATAGATGGGGTGTTTGCAATTTGTGTAGTTTAGGTGCTGTTCCAAAGAGCATCGTAACAGTTTTGTCAGCATTTAGAAAAAGTTTATCTTTGATCCACTTTTCTACCCCCGTGAATTGTTCTTGCAGCACGGCCTCCAGCTGTGGGAGATCTGGTTTGCTGGTATAGATTACAGTGTCATCTGCGTACATGTGTACAGTTGAGGCTTTGCAGACATTGGGCAGATCATTTATGAATATTGTGAATAGCAGGGGGCCGAGTATCGAGCCTTGGGGTACACCGCAAGTGACTGGGAGGGGGAGGGAGGAGCTGTCAGAAATGGACACATATTGCGACCGATCAGACACATATGATTGAAACCAGGTTAATGTGCGATCACCAATACTGGAGTTTTTAAGTTTTTGTAATAAGATACCATGGTCTACTGTGTCAAAGGCCTTGGCAAAATCAAGGAAGATGGCTCCAGTTAGGTTTCCTTGTTCCATGCCAGCCTGGATATCATTGGAAACTTTTAAAAGGGCAGTTGTGGTTGAATGATTTGGATGGAAGCCGGATTGATCTGGGGTTAAATAGTTCCAATACTGATAGTAATCGCGTAATTGAGTGTAAACACATTTATCCAGAATTTGTGACATTACAGGGAGCAATGATATTGGATGGTAGTTGGATACCAAAGTATTGTCTCCACTTTTATGGATAGGTACGACTCTCGCAGAAAGTCCATTTAATGGAGAGAAAAACGGTGTATAATATGTGATTATTACAATCCGTTATTACTCAAAGGTGCCACATTGAAACCTAAAGTTGAAAAGATCAGTCTCTGCATAGATTAGAAGTGGTGGTAAAATATACAAAGGTAATGGAAAATGAAATTCCTGTTTATATTCTCAGGGTGATAACTGCCAGACTTCATAGACAGAGAGCGGTGGGGGGCACAAAGAGGAGCCACTAGTCAGATTGTAGCATGCAGGAAAGGCAATGAAGCCCGGGAATAAAACAAAACAAGAAAAAGGATGTCATTTGCACCCCCCCCCATAACTCCATGCGAAACAAAACAATTAGAGGTTATCTTTTACTGATTTACTGTACCCACACATACACTGGTTTTCTTACCATTAAATGGACTTTCTAAAGATACCATTATTTTCATCATACTATATACTTTACTTTAAATAAAATATGATGGAAAAACTTTTTTTCTGTGCCTGTCATACTCTGTATCCGCCACTAGAGGGAGGAGGGGGAGCTGCCTGGACCTTTTATACTCTGTATCCACCACTAAAGGGAGCAGAGGGAGCTGCCGGAGCCTGTTATACTCTGTATCCACCACCAGAGGGAGCTGTCTGGGCTTGTCATAGTCTGTATCTGCCACTAGATGGAGCAGAGGGAGCTGCCCGGACCCCATCCTGTCAGAGGTCAGCCTCCAATGCAGGTGGTTTTTGAATGGCTTGGACCAATGGTGCTTTCCCATTGGTCCAAGCTGTTCCATTTCTATGTCAGGGCATCTCTGAGGCTCTGACTAGCAGTGTTCAGGAACACTGTCCTATTTGTATAGTCGCGGCTGCAGACTTCTTGAGTAGGGATGAGCTGTTCGGGTTCGGACGGTTCGGAGTTCGACCCGAACTTTGGCAGTTCGAAAGTTCGCGAATTTCGAACTTTCTGGGTGTGTTCGGTTCGAGTTCGAAAAAAAAAAAAGGAAATTTTGAAAAAAGTATAGAAAATGTAGGACCCTGCGAATCATAAATTTTCGCTCGAATCGAATCGGCTGTAATGGTTCGAACTCGAATCGAATATCGAATCGAATACTTGGATACTGTCCCCCAGCTCATGGATATGCCCCCCAGCTCATGGATACTGCCCCCCAGCTCATGGATACTGTCCCCCAGCTCATGGATACTGTCCCCCAGCTCATGGATACTGCCCCCCAGCTCATGGACACTGTCCCCCAGCTCATGGATTTGCCCACAACATGGATTTGCCCCCAACATGGATTTGCCCTCAGCTCGCTCATGGATTTGCCCTCAGCTCGCTCATGGATTTGCCCTCAGCTCGCTCATGGATTTGCCCTCAGCTCGCTCATGGATTTGCCCTCAGCTCGCTCATGGATGTGCCCCAGCTCACCTGTCGCCGCCGCATTAGGCTCCCTCTGAGCGTGCGTCCGGCAGCAGGAAGCTTGGGCACTCGCCTGAGGGAGCCACGTGACCGCGATCTCGCGAGATCGCGGTCACGTGGCTCCCCCAGGCGAGTGCCCAAGCTTCCTGCCGCCGGACGCACGCTCAGAGGGAGCCTAACCCGGCGGTGACAGGTGAGCTGGATGGGATCTTCCAAATTCGAAATTTTTTCGAATCGAGCTGCTAGTTCGAATTCGAATCGCATTCGACCAGCGATTCGATTTCGAATCGAATTTCGAAGCTTCGCAGGTCCCTAAGAAAATGCTTAAAAAAATACTAAAAAATCTAGAAATAAAGAGACTCTTTACTGCAGAATATTATAAGCAACGGTTTATTAGATATTGAATTAAAAACTAATGTGTACGTGGAAAGATTATCAACTCTAAATGACCTCTGTTCACAAATGGGCATAACACCAGGTGTTTTTAGTCTGGTAATCAATTTGATACATTGTACACCATACTGAGGGTGGGGTGGTGTCTGCTTCTGATTGAGATTTGAGAATTAATTTCCCTAAAACATCCTAATATGCTGCATTTAACCCTTTCGCTGCTGAGGCTTTTCACACCTCTGTGCTGAGGTCATTTTTACCACTTTCGCTCATCATGTTTAACCGCGTTTTGTAGCCATATTTTGATATATGACCCAGACATATTATATATCGTTCTTTCTGTCAGACTTGGCAGATTCATAATATGTCATTATTATATGTATACGTTATGTCATGTCTGTATATTATAACAAAAATGCAATAAAATTTGAATTTTCAATAATTTATTATGTGTAAAGTGTTTTTTTTTCACATTTTAACATGCGATCGTTTGCGGTTATATTTTGTATGGGGTGCGCTTGTTAAAAAAATTAGAAATGGGGTCTCGTTACATTTTTGTTTTGGGGAAAATTTCACTTTGTTTAACAAACGCACCGCATACAAAAATCGTTAGTGCAACATTATTGTTCACATTATAATTGAAATGGGAACAATATTGCTGCATTAACAAAACAAAAAAAACTTGTTTATTTTTTTTTTAGAATTTTTTTAGTTTTTAGATATTTTTTATTTTTTAAAAACATTTTTCATGCTCATGTTTGGTATCCTTGGAAATGCCATGCTCTGGCCGATCCAACGATATCAAACCTTAAGCCCTAGCTGCCACGGATCAGGAGATAGGGGGTTCATTGGAACCCCCTATCTCCACCATTGGTGGCAGCTAGGGGTTAACTCCAGGACTGGCGTCATCGTGCTATGCACGATGATGCCAGTCCTCAGGGGGAGTTCCTGGAGGCTTGGCCGACATCCAAGATGTCGGCCAGCTCCAGGAGAGGATCATGATCCGCGCTTTTCAGCGCCGATTCGTGATCCGGCTCCCCAGGGGTTAATCACAACCACCATTTGGAAGGGCAGGCTGTGCCCTTCCAAACGGTGCCTGGATTAACCCTCTGCCCCCCGCCGCGATGACATCTAATTGCTCCGCCGGGGTCCCGGAGTGCTGGGCTGACATCCAAGATGTCAGCCCGCACCGGGGGGCGCAGCAATCCGCCGGAATCCGGCGGATTGCTGCCTCCTGTGCATGGACTCGCTCAGCGCGTCCATAGCACAGGAGAACCACTTGGCTGGACGCGGTGAGCGCGTCCATAGCAGCCAAGTGGTTAACTGGTGTTTGAAAAAAATTCAAAATAACATCTAAGGCTAGGGTCAGATGAGCGCATTTTGTACGGACTGTGCGTATTTTTTGACTGATGTAGCAGTGAAAATAAATTTAAAATGAAAAAACATTCTGTCCGTCAAAAATGCTGGACGTATAAATGCAGTCCATCTGACCTCGTTTCATCACTCACATACAAAGCTACAGGGACGTTGCAGACGTGGCGCACTCCGCACGTCCGTTCTAGCAGTATTACGTTCTTGCCTAACCTGCGTCCGTTTGCTGCGTCCGCCATGCATCCGCACTTCCGTGCGGACGTACTTCGTGTGTGGGTCTCCATTGGTCAGAATGCTATGCTGCCACGGAGGTACAAATGTGCGGCAACACGGACGTGATAACTGCGCTCGTCTGACCCCAGCCTTAAGCAATGTTATTTTTCACCTCGGGATTAAACATTCACAGGGTTACTCAGAGAGCGGTGAAAAGCAGGAGAATAACTGGAGAAGTAAAAATTCTAGGTCAAAATAGCCAAACCAGAAAAATTCTCCCATTTAACTCACTTTCCAAATTGGCTATTTGGTCTAGATTGTTCTCTTCTCCTACCAGTTCTCCTGGCTTTCACCTCTCTCTCAGGGTTGTTCAGAGAAAGGTGAAAACCAGGAGAATGGCAGGAAAAGAGAACAATCTGGACCAAATAGCCGATTTGGAAAGTGAGATAAGGCTAGGGTCAGACTAACGCATTTTTCACAGCGACCATCAAAAAGTGCATCCGAACGCATTGCCTTATTTTTTCACGGAATGCGCGAAAACGGTCATACAATGCGCATTTTTGTGCGTGATTTTTTACGGATCCAAACCAGGAAACTTTGGGTGTCTGGACATTATGTTGGCCGGACATGAGCAGGGTCTGACGTCTCCAAATCACGCACACACGCCGCTAGTGGACGCAGCGCACTCTGTATGTCCGTACTAGCGGTTCTGCCTTCTTGAAAAAATGCTTTCATTTTCCACTTGCGTTGCGCAGCCGGACTTTCGTGCGACCGTACTTCGTATATTGGCTGTCATTGCCCGTCATTTGCTGCTAGTGCGGCCGTGATTAAGTGAGCCTAAACGCATGTTAAAAATTTGCTAGTCTGACCCTAGCCTAAATGGGAGAATTTTTCTGGTTTGGCTATTTTGACTTAGAATTTTCCATTCTCCAGTCATTTTCCTGCTCTACACCGCTCTCTGAATAACCCTGAGAGAAAGGTGAAACTCAGGAGAATGACTGAAGAGAAAATTCTAGGTCAAAATAGCCAAACCAGAAAAATTCTCCCATTTTTCTCACTTTCCAAATCGGCTATTTGGTCTAGAATTTTCTATTCTCCAGTCATTCTCCTGCTTTTCACCGCCAAAAAATCAGTAAACTTTTTCTGCGTGTCCGAAAATGTCTCCTCTTTTCATACAGACTGCCGCCCCAAGCAGTTGTTTATGGATAGATTAAAAGAAAAGCATTTACCGTCATTTGAAATGTCATTTTTTGTTTTTTACATATTTCTATACATCCTAGAAATCCGCCACTTCACGGGCAGGTTATGGGGACCTCCTAGGCATGATATTTGAAGGAATTTTTGGTTTTTATTTTTAACCCTTATTTCATGGAAAACTCACTGTCCCTTTAAAAACGTTTTTTTTTAAAACTTTTTGTCCTTGTTTCCTGTCCCCCAGGAAACTACCCAGACCCCCATACACCTTTTATGGCAAATATCTAGCATATATGCCCTCTTGGAGGGCACTCTAAAAACCGAATTTTCAGCCCCATTCACTTGTATGGGGTTCGAGTTCGGGTTCGGATCCGAACATTTGGAAAGTTCGGGTTCGGATCCGAACATTTGGAAAGTTCGGGTTCGGATCCGAACATTTGGAAAGTTCGGGTTCGGATCCGAACATTTGGAAAGTTCGGGTTCGGCTTCGAACCGAACTCGGGGAGTGTTCGGCTCATCCCTATTCTTGAGCAGTTTACGAGATAAGCGCAGCGGGGAAGCATACCGCTAAACAAATTGCATAGGCTGTAAAAAGAATGCGTGTGCAGCTGCAGAGTACGGAGCCGACGGCAGGGGAGTGCGGAGCCGGTGAATATACTTTAACGCTTAATGTAGGTGAGGCTCTGACTCACCTGCCTACCATGCAAAAGTAGGGTACCTACTTTCACCTGCCTACCTACATACTTTCACCTGCCTACCTACATACTTTCACCTGCCTACCTACATACTTTCACCTGCCTACCTACATACTTTCACCTGCCTACCAGGCACTTGCCCTTTCCTAACCTAATTTAACCAAAAGCTGCTTTCTAAGCAACTACATGTCCTCATGCTGCCAGCCTGTCTCCTACCAGCCTACCAGTCTGTCTCTTAGCGGAGAAGCAGCATGAGGACATGCAGTTGCTTAGAAAGCAGTTTTTGGTTTCAATAGGTTAGGACCCACCTGACCAGAGGTGCCGTGATGTGGCGGGTGGGCTTACACTTTAATGGCCATTCAAATAAACCAAAACCTCTGATTGTTTTGTTTCACATGGAGCTAAGGGGGTAAGCGCAAATGACAACCTATTTTCTTACGTTTTATACATGAAGTGGGCTGGATACTTCTGGTTGAGGCAGCCTCCCTGCTAGGGGAATAGGCGCAAAATCTTTTTTGGGGGGGGTTTGGGGTTTATTTGCATAAATGATGCACAGGTGTTAGATACCTGTGGCAAAATGGTTAGCTCTTTGTGTCAGCTACATAAGCAATTCCGTTTTCTTATTCAGAGTGTGGTGCTCGGTGTTACAAGTGCAGGGGCAGCACACAGCATTCCAGTATGTTCAGTATCTGGAATATTGAGCCTTGGATGCGTAACCTACTATTCCTCTCTCCCCCTCAGCATAAGGAGTATCTATAGAAGTTCACGACTATGAGAGCAGAGGTTCATGGGAGAGCAATGCATAGAAAGGGGAAATCCTAAGCTCAGTCTACGGATTCAGATTTCTGAGTACATTGATCTTTACGACCAATATGATCTCTATCCCCTGATGGGATATTGCAGACAAAGTGTTCCTGGGCAGTTGTTGTTTTTTCGTTTGTTTTGTCTTTAGGATTTTGTTTTATAATAGATTTTGAAAGCACCTCCACTTCTCCAAAAAATCCTTATATTAAATACTGGAACACCCATTTGCTGAGCAAACATAAGGGGTTATTCGGAAAAGTGCCGGTGTTTGCTGGTATCAAAAATAGTCAAGGTGTTGCATTGCTGAGAAACACTGGCATCTCACAAACTTAAAGGCACACTACCACCTACATAAACTGTATTATTTCAGAGGATCTAAGGGTAAGTAGTCAATGTAATAGAGCAGCAGGAAATGCTGGCAGAATGCTTGGTTGTGTAGGGAGAGGTATTAGCAGTAGGAAAAGGGAAGTGCTCATGCCACTGTACAGAGCACTGGTGAGACCTCACTTGGAGTACTGTGTGCAGTACTGGAGACCGTATCTCCAGAAGGATATAGACATCTTAGTGAGAGTTCAGAGAAGGGCTACTAAAATGGTGTACGGCTTGAAGGAGAAAAGTTACCAGGAAAGGCTTAATGATCTTAACATGTACAGCTTGGAAAAAGACGCGACAGAGGAGATATGATAGAAACATTTAAATACGTAAAGGGAATCCACAAGGTAGAGGAAGGGAGTATATTTAAAAAGGAAACAAAGTAGCAAAACAAGAGGACATAGTCTTAGATTGAGGGGCAAAGGTTTAAAAGTAACATCAGGAAGCATTATTTTACTGAGAGGGTGGTGGATACATGGAACAGTCTTCCAGTAGAAGTGGTAGAGGCCAAAACAGTAATTGAATTTAACCCCTTAGTGACCGGGCGGTTTTACACGAATCCGTCCGTTCGTGACCGCTGCTGTTTTTACGTTTCTGCGCTCTTAGTGTTTACGTCAAATTTTCCTCTTACTCGTTTATGTAACCCACACATATTTTACACTGTTTTTCTCGTCACTAAATGGACTTTATAAAGATACCATTTTTTTCATCATTCATATAATTTACTATAAAAAATATTGTGAAATATGACACAAAAATTGAAAAAACACCACTTTTTCGAACTTTGACCCCCAAAATTTCTTATGTATCAACAACCGTCAAAAAAAATTAATTCTTAGTAGTTTCTAAATTTAGTACTGAGTTTAGCAATACCCAATGTTTACATATTCCTCGCTTTTTTCCTTATTTTATGCAACAATAAGTGCAAGTAGCACTTTGCCATTTCCAAAGAGTTTATTTTCAAAACTAGTGATAGTGACATTGTAACACTGATATCTGTCACTAATTCCTGAATAACCCTCCACATATAACATATTTTTTAAAGTACACAAATCAAGGTATTAAACTGGGGTATTTTGACTCTTTCCATGCAAACCATTTTACCACAAATCTATGCCAAAGTTTGAGAAAAAAAAAAAATTTGGTGATTTTTTTTTTTGAAACGCAATTTAAGAATACATGTACTGTGAACTTTAAGGTTTACTGCAAAAAGCACCCCAAAATATGTTCAGCACATCTTCTGAGTAAATTGATACCACCCAAGTATAGGTATGTCGGGTCATTTGGGGGCTAAAAGGCCTTATTTGGGGGGTGCGCATTTCAGTTTTCCAACTTGGAATTTTCACATTTCGTCATCATGCACCCATGTCCTATTTGGGACATTTTTGAAGCCGGCCAAAGTAATTTACCCCCATCAAACCATATATTTTTAGAAAGGGCACACCCTAGGGTGCTTCAAAGAGTTGTATTTTAACACTTTCCATGCACTAGCTCTATGTCAAACTTTCAGGTAGTCACTTTTTGTGTTATTTTTTCACACACATTGTACTTTAGGCATGAATTGTCAAATCCAGTTATGGGTTTACTGCCAAAAAAAACACCCAAAATATGTTCAGCAACATCTTCTGAGTAAATTGATACCACCCATGTATAGGTATGTCGGGTCATTTGGGGGCTAATAGGCCTTATTTGGGGGGTGCGCATTTCAGTTTTCCAACTTGGAATTTTCACATTTCGTCATCATGCACCCATGTCCTATTTGGGACATTTTTGAAGCCGGCCAAAGTAATTTACCCCCATCAAACCATATATTTTTAGAAAGGGCACACCCTAGGGTGCTTCAAAGAGTTGTATTTTAACACTTTCCATGCACTAGCTCTATGTCAAACTTTCAGGTAGTCACTTTTTGTGTTATTTTTTCACACACATTGTACTTTAGGCATGAATTGTCAAATCCAGTTATGGGTTACTGCCAAAAAACACCCAAAATATGTTCAGCAACATCTTCTGAGTAAATTGATACCACCCATATATAGATTTGTTCTGTTGTTTTTGGGGTGCTACGCCAATCTTTGACATGTGCTTGTCAATTTTCTAATTTGACATACAGTATCTTCTTTGCTTATCTTCTTTTTAGGGGCCTTTTTACATACCCCAGTTTTATGAACGTGCATATATTGGTAAGCTAACACCCCAAAGTATTGTAAATGGAGTGTTTTTATGCTATGGATGCATCCGTTTGCTCCAAACAAATTGGATACAGTTTGGTGGTCATTTTTCATTTTCACACCCACATCAGTTTTGGACTGTGATTTAGGAGACACTGTTGTTTGTTACTACATGAAAACTCTCCAGGTTTTTTCTGCAAGGTCTCCTGAGTACACCCATGCCCCCATGCATAGGTTTGCCAGGATTTGGGAAGGTTCAAATACAATTTTTATGACTTTGTCATTGGAGTTGAAATTGAGATTATTTCTTCAGCTAGGCCTATCTTTGGTTTTGGGTCTACCGCATACCCCAGTTTGAATTATTGCCAGAAATTGTTTATATTTGTTATGTTGACACCCTAAGGTATTGCATATGGAGTGCTTTGATGCCATGGATGCAACGGTTTTAGCCAAAACATTTGAGAAGGTGTGTGGCGGTAATTTTTCAATTTTCAGATTTTTACGCCCACAGTAGATTTGGACTGTGATTTAGGAGACACTGTTGTTTGTTACTGCATGAAAACTCTCCAGGTTGTTTCTGCAAGATCTCCTGAGTACACCCATGCCCCCATGCATAGGTGTGCAAAGATTTTGGCAAAATACAGCACCAATTGTAGAACATAAAAATGTACGAATAAAATGTAAAAGTCTGGTGCCTGTCAAACTGGGGATGCTCTCTAGGGGGGCACAGGCTGTTGTCACTGAAGTGCATGAAACGCAAAATGTTTTCATACCTTCTACGTGACATTGATTGGGGGTAAATGGGGGTAGAGCAGATGGGGCTACTGCTCCAGTAGGAGCGAATTGAGGGCTTCTTTATGATGCCCTCAGCATAGTAAGTGCCCAGAATTTCAGAAATTCTGGCACATCTAGCGGGGTCCATTGCTGCCTTGCCAAGTAGGAGTCTGGCTTCGCAGCACAATGCTGATGGGCATACAGATTTGATTGGGCCACGATGTGGCCCAACAAATCATCCCCCATAAACACCTGCAAAAACTGTGTGGCGGTAAATCCTGCAACATCAATATTGATGCCAGGATTTGCCGTGAAAGGAGGGATATCTGGCCTCTGGCGATGAGGCACTACCCACTCCTCAGCTGGAGCTGTGCGTCTCCTGCTGGCAGGTGGTGACCCAGGATCTGCATCAGAAACATCACTAGATACATCAGCCAGCGTAGATAATGTATCTAGCGACGTCTCTGAGCAGTTAGCGGGGTCGAAATGAGGGTCTGAGTCTGACGCAGATGCCTCAGATTCTGACGCCAGGATGGCATATGCCTCCTCGGCGCTGTACACCCTCTCAGACATTATATATAATAGATTATAAAATTTTATAATTATTATATATATATAAGCGGATTGTTGGTTCTTAGAAGAACCGTTGGGTTTCACAAGAAAATACAAATAAACACCTAAATCTCTCTAAATCCCTCTAAACCTGCCTCAATTCTTCTAAATCTCCCTAAAATCTCTCTAAATCTGCCTCAATTTTTCTAATCTCACTAAATCTCACTAAAATCTCTAACCTGTCAAATCTGATCTCTCTCTCTCGCTCACCAAAACACAAGTGAGGAGAGGGAGGAGAATCACAGAGGTCAGAGCCAATATTTACAAAATATTGACCTGACCTGACAAATTAGAAATTTTATTTTGATTTTTTCTAACTTCTGATTGGATGTTGCTAGCCTGCCTCTCTGATGAGGCAGGCTAGGAACATCCCACTCAGCCCCAAGATGACCCTGCCCTTAGAACCCTAACCCTACCCTAACCCTAACCCTAACCCTAACCCTACCCCTACCCTAACCCTACCCTACCCCTAACCCTACCCCTAACCTACCTAACCTACCCCTACCCTACCCCTACCCCTAACCCTAACCCTACCCCTAACCCTAACCCTACCCCTAACCTACCCCTAATCCTAACCCTACCCCTACCCTAACCCTAACCCTAACCCTACCCCTAACCCTACCCTAACCCTACCCCTAACCCTAACCCTAACCCTACCCTAACCGTCAGTTTATTTTAATTTTTATTTTACTTTTTTTTCACTTTTTTTTACACTTTTTTTTTACTCTGCTGGGTGCCTTGATCCCTCGAGGCACCCAGCAGAGCACCTGATCACTGATGTGATCGTTTTTGTACTGAGTGCCACGATACCTCGTGGCACTCAGTACTTCCTGCCGCTACCGGAAGTGATCGCTCGGGGGGAGCGATCACGGACGGACCGGCGGCAGGTAAGCATATTGCAAGGATGCCTCGATGTCGAGGCATCCTTGTAATATACTCAGAGCAGCTGGAAGCGATCTGATCGCTTCCAGCGCTCTCTAGAAGTGCCGGGCACCTCTCCGGTGAAACCGGATGTTGATCGCTCCGGGGAGCGATCACATGGTGCCCCGGCACTTCTAAACGCCATTGCACGGCTGCCTGGACTCCCAGGCAGCCTGCAATGGCATTTGAGCTGCTGGAAGCGATCCGATCGCTTCCAGCGCTCAAAAAACGGCAGGACGTACCATGTACGTCAGCAGGTCTAAGAGAGACCCGCTGCAATGACGTACATGGTACGTCCTCGGTCCTTAAGGGGTTAAGCAAGCATGGGATAGGCATAAGACTATCCTAAACAAAAGATAAATCCAGGTAAAGTATCCATGTAATTGGGCAGACTAGATGGGCCGAAAGGTTCTTATCTGCCGACATTTTTCTATGTTTCTATGTAACTAGATTACTTGTGCATCACAAATAAAAACACATTCTAAAACACATGCTGCTGTTTTATTTCCTTTGTTTGAAGTAATTGATAATACAAAAAGGATATAACAGAGGAAAAGGATTAATAAGTTTATATGTGAAAGGATTTAATAGAAGAAAAAAATTGGGGGTAACCCATACTTGAGATTGTAAAATTTAAAGAGTAGTTTACAGGATGAGAATGCAGAAAATAATGGGTAGAAATGCAAAATATTATTGCAAAAGACAGGAGAAAAAATCTTTATTGCGTCCTAATAAGGACGGTTAACCCCTTCACTGCAGAGCCACTTCACGTCTTAAAAAAAAAACACGTTTTCCTTTTTATTTTTTATTTACTTTAAACATGGTCATGTTTGATATCACTGGAAAGCCCAAGCTCTGGCCTTTCTAATGATACCAAACATGACCCCCTGCTAACTGCCAACAGTGGGGAGATATCTGGGTTCAAAGGAACCCCTATCTTTCCTTAGGCGTCGATGAGGACGTTCCCCACACGTCCTCAGCAGTGAAAGGGTTAAAGAAAAGGTCAATGCTCGAATCGCGGCAAAGTGGTCAAAAAAAGAGCCTAAACACACAAAATACATATATACAGCAAAAAAGGAGAGAAAGAAAAGACACTTTAAAATTACTGCCAATAGACTTATTGGAAGTAAAGCACTCTTGTCCTGCTGGTTGGAACGTAATTGGTGAATTTATCACAGTAACATATGTATATTCAGTTCCATAAGATAAATGCGGTATATCACAAGCCAGCAAAATCTCACATGTTGCCAGTAAATAGGTCTCTAGAATACAATGTAACTGGTCGGCTAAAGTTAGCTGTAATGTTTCCTATACAAAAAATAGGGTAAACAGATCAAGAGGTGCCGCGATTGCATGCACCAATATTTGAATTATTGGACCAATAATTTGTATTAAGTCACAAGCTGCAGACAAATATCATTGCAATAGCTGAGCTACAGGCAGGTGTGAGGTTCTCGCCCCACAAGCCACTGCTGTATGGTTAGAATGTTTAACTCTCAAACTGCCGGTAGATTAGCTCGCACAGGTCTCCTATGGGGAGGACAATGATATGAGAGAGAAAAGCATAACCAAAATTGTAGGTGGACCAAAGATCTTTTGCCCCGGGTAACCAACGCTAAAGTGGTTTTGGTTAACCGGCCTATAGCCTGCAGGCTGTCGGTTAAATTGCGCACAGAATTCCCTATACAGGGGACAATAATAAGAAAAGCGGGGGTAAACCACAGAATAGGCGGGTATGAGGTTCTTGCCCCAAATATCCACCGCTGTATAACTGAAGTGCCAAAAAAGATTTATACATACCAGACACTTTTTTTGTAATAGGAGGCACACGCAGAAATGTCAAAACAATACCCAGTAAACGAGTGTGTGTTAAGACAAATATCATTGCAATAGCTAGCTGAGCTACAAGCAGAAGTAATTGCATGTAAAACGTTGAGGCTTTTTTTTTAATCTCCGGTTTCCAATCCATTTTGTGGATTTTTTCCATGATGTAACATTTACCCAACTCTTTGCAAATGTTTTACTTCTGTGGTTTGACTTCTCATAATGGTGCAGGGGACTATTACTGATTCTGCTACCGGAGATAAGAGATTGTAGCTGAATGAGGTAAAGACAGGGAGGTTAAAAGGCTTTTAACCTCCCTGGCGGTCTAATTTTTTCAAAATTTTGTGTCTAAAAGCGTCTAAATTTTTTTTTTTTTTAAAGGAAACGTGTTTTTGTACATAGTTAGCCTTTAATAATTATGAATCACGCACTGAAATCCATGCAAGCAAGAGTCCTTCCTGGTAAAATCCTTTATAAATAAATAAATAGTAAGTACACCGATTCCGATAACGTTTGAAACACGACATAATAATTTATAATCCCAAAAATAATTATCCAAAATAATGCAAATAAATGATATTCAATAAAATAAAAAAAACACTGAAATCTGTCTGAAAACAAGGGTGAGACTATGTATGGTCTGTTTCTTATCCACTAGTGCCTCCTAGTGGCCCTTCATAAACAGTGCACATTGGAATACAGTGTATTATAAAAAAAAATGAAGTTTGCTGCCTGGTCCCGCCCCCTGCATCCTGTGACTCGCAGGGAGCGTTACTAGGAAGCAACTCGCCGAAATCACACTGCGGGAGACAGCCAGGGAGCAGAGGAGGAGGTGGTGAGTATGCATCCAGCCCGCGCGTGGCTCGGGGTTACCGTTCACGGTAGTGAAATTTAACACTGAGTCACACTCGGGAATACCACCAGGGAGGTTAATCTACCCCCTGGTGTTGTCCTTTGAATACACCCCACACAATACAATGATTTGAGTCAGTGATCGACCCATAGACTTCATTCTATTTTCAAAACCACACAGTGAGGAGTAAGTGATGGAAAGATACTCGAGTCAATTCAAAGAAAGGTGAAACTCAGAGTTGGCAGGAGAAGTGACAATTCTAGGTCAAAATGGCCAAACCAGAAAAATTCTCAAATTTATCTCACTTTCTAAATCCGCTATTTGGTCTAGATTGTTCTCTTCACCTTTTTTCGGAATATCCCTGACTGTGTGGGGGGGGCAGTTTACAACACAAAAGATCACACAATGGATGCACCCAGTGACACATATAGAGTGAAATATTTTCTTAACTAAACAAACAAGAGAAAAACAAAACACATGTAAGATATCAGCAACATAAAATGACATTTAATTTCATTTTTTGGTGGTAGTGTCCCTTTAACAGTTTCTAACGCAAGTTAAAGCCCCTGGTTTGTACCTTTTCAGTCACCATGAAGTGCATCTAAGCTGCAGTTCTGGTAGCGGCCAGTAAAGGTCACTATGTTCGTTCTTTTGACACAGGAGATGTTGGAACTGGAAGGAAGAATTCAAACCGGTATTTGCCTTATCTAATTAAAAAGTCCATCGGCAATTAGAGGCAATCATAAAAATAAATCGCAATCCAGAAAACCAAATACTGGCGGAGGGTGGAAACCATCAAATTGCGGGAAAATATAAAAGCAGTGAGCACAGAATGAAATGCTTCTTCTAATGAATTCCAGGTGACTGGAGCAGCTGTCAGAATGATGAATTGTTAAAGATGACTTTCCATCCCCCTTTCCTTCACTCCACCTACACCCCATCTAACATACACAACACATCACACAAAGTACTGTATGTCTTATAAAGACACACACATGCATACCACGTCACGCATTGTATCATATCCAGATACCCACAGTACATAGACCTACACAACCCTGTACAACACATGCAATTATGTATCACACACGTTCACGTTCAACCCATGATAGACAGCTATATCCATAAGATATGGTGCCATAAGTTTACCCAAGGAATTCCCAGGATGATAGACCCCTGACTCTTCACGTATCCATCCTTTTCCTGAGATCTGGGTGTGTGGTGGGGTGTGCTAGACCTGGTGGGCTCCATTGACAGCAAAATACGGTGCACATCGCCACAATTCGCCAGTCTTCGGCAGCAGCGAAATTGTCCCATAGAGAAGTAACGGATAATCTATTTAGAGAACTCCGAAGTGTCAGTGAAACAATCTGATTTTTGCTGATTCAGTTTGACAGGTTTAAACCGACGAATCCCATAGGATTCAATGTAAACCAATATTAGCTTTTTTTGTATCAAACCGTTTATTCTTAACATTTCAGTAAAAAGCCGTTTTATTTTATAAAACACCCTTTTTGTATGTTTTTATATTTTTAGATAAAATTTTTGATTCCCAATTTTAAAGACTTTTTTTTTAAATTTTGTAACAAACCTTTTTATTATTTTTTAATGGAACTTTTTTTATTATTCAGACATATTTTCATGCATTTTTATTGGTTTAAACACCTATTAGAAGAATAGCAGAGTTCCAATTTTAATTTTTTTCCTGCGGTTTGGTGGTCTTCGGAGATTACATCTTCAGTGCACTGCGGCGAATAGTGAATTCACAGAAGGGTCTGCGAAAATGAATTGATGAAACGCAAAGCACTAAAATTTCGGTGCCTTCTGAATAACCCCTTTAGTCTCAAGCTTCTCTGAGGCTTGTTTTTATTTATTTCATATAATGTTCTGGGTGAATCGGGGTAATTTTTCTGAAATCACTGATTCCATTAGTACAGGTACCATATATACATGTATGTGGGTGTGTATATATAGTAAAGTCCCAAGCGCAATACACGGTTGGTAAGTCACTTTATCTTATACAGTATAAAAGTGGGGTTGATACTTTATTGCTTTTATCCTTGATGAAGGCTCTTGCATGAGCCGAAACGTTGGATTCTTTTAATGTAGCTCTAATAAAAGTTCATTTTATTTTAAGTCTGTGAGTGCTCCCATATCTGTTGCTATATATATATATGTGTGTGTGTGTGTATATATACATATATATAGTGGTTTTTGACCAGTTGCATAAACCTTATCTCTGCTAGAAAGCCACAGTGTGGCATCGCATTGATTTTAGGGTTCTGTGTAATAACAGATCCAGGATGCATAAAAGTGAGACAGATGTCATTTGCATATCCTACCCAGAATTCCTTGCTGCATATGGGGAATGTGGCACAGGAGCTCTGGGATGCAATTCATCGAATTGCTATGATGCGCAAGTGGCTTCTACAATAATAAACACACTTATTATAGTGTAGAATATATATATATATAATAGGAGAGGGGAGGTACATGAGGACTTAGCTAAAGAATTAAGGTTTATTACATGTCCATAAAAAGAACCAACGTTTCGGCCCCTAGAGGCCTTTATCAAGGTGATATTTTTTATATATATATGTGTGTGTGTGTATATGTATAAAAAATACAATTGAGACGAGCACTCGGTCGTAGAGTTTGGAAAAAATAGCCCAGGTGCTATCCATAAAGTGCATATAGGAAAATCCAAGTGAGGCGCACTCTGGGGTATATAGGAAAATCCATATGTATGTATATATATATATATATATGTATATATATGTGTGTATGTAAAATTTGTGTGTGTAATGTTATTATGATAAAGCTAATAAAATGTAGTTTGTACTTGTTTGTGGATTGACATATGTAAATACATATAAACACGGGTCAAGTCGAGGGGGAACGCGTGGGAACGCAGTTCCTGCACTATTTTGGCAAAGGAATCTGACTTCCCATTGGTCCAACACAAATCTTGTATTCAGGTGTTTAACCCTTTCGCTGCTGAGGCTTTTCACACCTCTGTGCTGAGGTCATTTTTACCGGTTTTGCTCATCTTGTTTAAACGTGTTTTTAAGGCTTATTTTGGTATATTACCCAGACATATTATATATCGTTCTTTCCGTCAGACTCGGTAGATTCATAATATGTCATTATTATATGTATACGTCATGTCCTGTCTGTATATTATAACAAAAAATGCAATAAAATATGTATTTTAATTATTATGTATTAATATGTATTTTCAATAATTTACAACGTGTAAAGCGTTTTTTTTCCACATTTTAACATGCGAGCAATTGCGGTTATATTTTGTATGGGGTGCGCTTGTTAAAAAAATTAGAGATGGGGTCTCGTTACATTTTTTTTTGGGGAAAATTACACGATTTTTAACAAACGCACCGCATACAAAAATCGTTAGTGCAGCATCATTGTTCACATTATAATTGAAATGGGAACAATATTGCTACACTAACAAACCAAAAAAAAGAAAAAAAATGTATATTTTTTTTTTATAATTTTTTTTTTAATTTTATTTATTTATTTATTTTATTTTTTTACAAAACTTTTCACAGTCGTGTTTGCTATCGTTGGAACGGCCATGCTCTGGCCGATCCAGCAATACCAAACTTTAACCCCTAGCTGCCACGGATCGGGAGATAGGGAGTTCATTGGAACTCCCTATCTCCACCGTTGGTGGCAGTTAGGGGTTAACTCTAGGACTGGCGTCATCGTGCTATGCACGATGACGCCAGTCCTCAGGGGGAGTTCCCGGAGGCTTGGCCGACATCCAAGATGTCGGCCAGCTCCGGAAAAAAAGAATCGCGAAGCGGCGCTTTTCAACGCCGATTCAAGATCCAGCTCCCCAGGGGTTAATGCCAGGCACCATTTGGAAGGGCAGGCTGTGCCCTTCCAAATGGTGCCTGGGTTAACCCCCGCAACGCCGCCGATCGGGAGGAAGAGAGGTCCGAAGGACCTCCCCCCCTCCCTTTCAGGCGCCTCCTCCGCACATGCGGGGGGGGGCGCCTGAATTAGGTGTCATCGCGGCGCCGCGATGACACATAATTTCATCGGCGGCTGTTCCGGATGCTGGGCTGACATCGAGGATGTCAGCCCGCACCGGAGGGGCCAGCGATCGGCCGGAACCCGGCCGAACGCTGACCCCAAAGGGAGGACGCGCTCGGCGCGTCCTCCGCACAGCAGGAGCCATGCGGAGGACGCGCTGAGCGCGTCCTCCGCATGGAAGTGGTTAATCCTATTTTTCATTAAGGCTGGGGTCAGACGAGCGCAGTGTTGACGTCCGTGTTGCCGCACATAAGTTCGTCCGTGATAGCATACAATTGTGTTAAATGGAGCCCCACACACGAAGTACGTGCGCACAGAAGTGCGGGGGCTGACGGACGCTGCAAATGGACGCAGGTTAGGCAAGAACGTAATACTTCTAGAACTGACGTGCAGAGTGCGCCACGTCCACAACGTCCACATAGCTTTGTGTGTGAGTGATGGAGCGTGGTCAGACGGACTGCATTTATACGTCCAGCATTTTTGACGGACAGAATGTTTTTTCATTGTAATTTATTTTCCCTGCTACATCAGTCAAAAAATACATCCGTGAAAAAAACGGACTGTGTGGCCACTACCTTGTCGTCAGTCAGTAAGTACGTCCGTACTGCACGGACGCACAGTCCGTACAAAATGCGCTCATCTGACCCTAGCCTTAGTCACAATCATTTTTGGCATTTGAGATTTAAGTGTGTTTGTGTTATGTACAACATGATAGTTGGTAATTGGACAGAAATCTTGGTGAGTTCCCACACTTTATTCTTTAGGGCTTGACCACTCTATAAAACTGCCCATCCATAGAAGACATACAGTATATATTTTACTAGCTGTATAGTATTATATATATATATATATATGTGTCACATAATGTGTCTGTGTTTATATTTGTCTGGCACTTGTCTGCTCTTGTCTTCTGATTTAAAATGACTCATCCATGTGAAGCCCAGAAGAAATCCTTGAGTGCTGTATATAGTGACAGCCTGGGTGTAGGGTCATTAATATCAATGTGTCCTGTCTGTCATAACCTCCCAGATTCATCTTATTGTGAAAGAAACTCTTCCATCAGCACAGAGCCAGAGCCAGTCCTGTTTTTCAAGGAATTACCTGAAAATCTGGTTCCAGGAGCTCCTCAGAGACCTCCCAGGGGGTTCATGAAAAGTGTGCCACTACAGTACACCCTCCACTTCCATATATGTGTGTGTGTGTGTGTGTTTTCTTCCAGACATCATGAGATTACATTATGATTTTAGAGCATAACTTTGAGCATAATATTGGATTATTTCATCCTGTATGAATTAAAAAAATAACTTTTATTGAGTTTTGAACCAAAAGGTATTCATTTAATAAATGTGCTGGCCATGCATGCTAAAACAATGAATGTTCTGGTTTCTAAAGGTATATATTTCTCAGGTATTGCCTTTCCTTCTAATGTATCGATTTTCATATATCACTATGTATCCTGTGTTAGTTTGTGTATTTACCAGCTTGATTGAATGAAGTATTGCTATATACTTAAACAAGTAACCCCTGACTGTGCTCACCTTCATGTACATCTTAATAGAGATGATATATGCATAATCTCTGTGTTTGTGTATTTATATATAGCTTAATAAAACTATATTGTAGTAAAATATACTTTGTTCTTTGTGTGGATATCACAGTTATACACAAATATGTGTTTCTGTGTGTAAATGTCTGTCCATCCTTAAAAGGAAGACAAGATATACAGGGTTATTCAGAGAAAGGTGACACTCTGGAGAAGTGAAAATTCTAGGTCAAACTAGCCAAACCAGAAAAAGTCTCCCATTTATCTCACTTTCCAAATCCGCTAATTTGACCTAGAATTTTCACTTCTCCAAAAGTTCTCCAGAGTTTCACATTTCTCTGAATAACCCTGTAGATTATATATATATATATATAATATATATATATATATATGAGATAGATAGATAGATAGATATCTGTCCTAGGAGTGGCTTTGACCAGTTGCATAAACCTTATCTCTGCTAGAAAGCCACGGTGTGGCATAGCATTGATTTTAGGGTCCTGTGTAATAACAGACCCAGGATGCATAAAAGTGAGACAGATGTCATTTGCATATCCTACCCATAATTCCTTGCTGCATATGGGGAATGTGGCACAGGAGCTCTGGGATGCAATTCATCGAATTGCTGTGATGTGCAAGTGGCTTCTGCAATAATAAAACACACTTATTATAGTGTAGAGGCTTTTTATCTCACTTTTTGTCCTCCACTACAACCCTTGTGTGTATATATATATATATATTTCCTCTGATATGTACAGTAGTTATATTTAACAGTTAAGAATTACATTGCTATTCAATGTTAGTAATTTATTAGCAGGTAATGCGTCCTTATAAATTATTACATTAATAATCTTCTTAAGAAAACAGGATTTCCTTAAATTTAAATTTTAAAAAAATACTAAAATGTCCTAATCGTGCAGCACAATGTGGGTACAACTGACCAAATTTAGGAGAATTGATTAATAAATACGGATTCTTTAAAAATCTGTCCTAAATGACAGGAGCTGGAAAGACCTGTTATTAACCTTATACTTTGTTTCGAATAGCAGAAAATCCAATGTATTGAATGTTACAGGACTAGCATTGTAAGGCTCATGCATTTTGATTCTTACATGTCAGTCTGGATAATTTATTAAAGACAACATGCTATGGATAATATATTTAATTCATCTTGGAAGCGCAGTATTTTAACGTCCCAATATTTTCTTATTCGCAAAAATAATAATAAAAAAACCCAAAATGGTTAAAAGTTAGAGCTTTCTGTTAGGATTCTATCTACATCTTGGTATTAATAATATAGAAACCTAGAAAATGTCGGCAGATAAGAACCGTTCGGCCCATCTAGTCTGCCCAATTACATGGATACTTGACCTGGATTTATCTTTTGTTTAGGATAGCCTTATGCCTATCCCATGCTTGCTTAAACTCAATCACTGGTTTAGCCTCGACCACTTCAACTGGAAGACTGTTCCATGTATCCACCACCCTCTCAGTAAAATAATGCTTCCTGATGTTACTTTTAAACCTTTGCCCCTCTAATCTAAGACTATGTCCTCTTGTTTTGCTATTTTGTTTCCTTTTAAATATACTCCCTTCCTCTACCTTGTGGATTCCCTTTACGTATTTAAATGTTTCTATCATATCTCCTCTGTCTCGTCTTTTTTCCAAGCTGTACATGTTAAGATCATTAACCCTTTCCTGGTAACTTTTCTCCTTCAAGCCGTACACCATTTTAGTAGCCCTTCTCTGAGCTCTCTCTAAGATGTCTATATCCTTCTGGAGATACGGTCTCCAGTACTGCACACAGTACTCCAAGTGAGGTCTCACCAATGCTCTGTCTTGATTTACAGCTATTTATTTACTTTCTCTGCTCTCCATCCTGAGAGCTTTGTCCTCTTTTGTCTATGGTATCTGCAATCCACTCAATACCAGAGTGATGTGCATCCAAATACATGTACACAGAAGATAGAAGACTGAATAAAGCATATTGCTGAATGGGAGTATGTGCAAAGAAAGTGTTGAACCCCCGGAAAAAAAAACTTCTTTAAACTGTCCGTTATTGGAGCTGTAAATTAATCTCAAGTAGATAGATGTGTGTCCACTTACATTTATTTATTTACAAAGGCCCCTATTACATTCTCCGCGCAATTTCGTTCGCGCAACGCAAATTTTTTTGCACGCATCGTCCAGCATTATCGCGCAAAAATTAACGCGGTATACCGATCCAAACGCATTTTCTCATCCGTCAAAAAATAACGTTCGGAAAAACGACACGCAAAACGAAGTGTAATACGCGCGCAGTAACGTTGCGCACGTAAATCAGTGTACCGACTGGTTTTTTTTTTTTTTTCCGGGATTCAGCCAATCCGAATTAAGAACCTTAATTGACATCAATTAACCTTAATTGACTCACTTATATTTACTTTGACAGGCGCAAAAACTTGAGTATACATGCTGCAGCAATAAAAAGAAACAACACACGAATTCACAATTTTATTGTTTGGGTATTTTTATATTTTTTCATGCTGGTGTTTTTCGTTTCGGCCAGGACGTTCCGATTTGCAGTTACCACCGGCTTTTCAAAGACGTTAAAATTATGCGCGCAAACGTCGTTCGTAAAAAGATGCGCATCGATTGACATACCATCCGCGTACCAGCGTACGAATGCATTTGCGCTCACAATGTTAAGTATAGGACGCGCACAGTTCATCACGCTCGTGCAGGTCCATCCGCGTTAAACGTTAACGCGCATTGTTGACGCGAACGTTGTAATACGACGTTCAGCGCAAAGGGTTTTGCCCCTCGCGCAAATGCGCATTTGCGCACGCAAAACACACTGCGCAAAGAATGTAATAGGGGCCAAAGTATTTTACCAGGAAGGATACATTGAGATTTCTCTCGTTTTCAAGTATGTCCTGGGATATACAGATGTCAAACAAGAAACTATATTCATCACCCATATATTGACAATAAATGCAAAATACTGCATTAACCCCATGGCTAGTTATCTAAAACCCATGTAAATAAAAAAAGACTTTTTAAAAGGCATATTAAATATTCTGTTCTGCATCTTGTGGGTTCTTAACCCACAGAATCTCACATTTAATGTATCTGGAGATAGAGGTGTTTGTATATAAATATGACTATATATTTTATAAACAAACAAATGACACATTTTACAGAAGGGCGAGTATTATAGAACACATTTAAAATAATAGAACTCTGGCAAGTCTTTCAGGGTTAATGAAGGGGGGCTGTGTGGATGGTTCTATTCTGCTCTCATCATGTATGAAAAACAGTCAATGATCCCACAAAAATAAAGGGGACAGTCTGTCCATCAGATAAAGATCAGGAAGCTGTTTACGAGGTTAAACAAAGTTTAGTCTAAAAATGTTTTCAGCCTCCTGTGAGAGATGGGCATGGGCTGGATCTTATTAGATTAGGAGGACTGTATATTGATTCATTTCCTCCAATGGACATCTTGGGTTACAATCAGATGCTCTCCCTCCATGAAAAGACACACAATGCACAGACCAACATATGTGCAGAGCAAAGCTGTGTGTGTACAGAGAGCGAATGAATCACAAATGATTACACACACCTCAAAACTCACACAACTCAGTAAAAAAAAAATAATCTTTGATTTTCCACAACCAAGCCCCGATAATAAATGATGGGAATTTAGTTTGAGTGCCGCCCTTCTGGGTGATATATATATAAGGGTTGTGGTGGAGTACTAAAAGTGAGATAAAAAGCCTCCGCACTATAATTAGTTATGTTTATTATTGCAGAAGTCACTTGCACATCATATCAAATCAATTCAAAGAATTGCATCCCAGAGCTCCTGTGCCACATTCCCCATATGCAGCAAGGAATTCTGGGTAGGATATGCAAATGACCTCTGTCCCACTTTTATGCATCCTGGGTTTGTTATTACACAGAACCCTAAAATCAATGCTATGTCACACTGTGGCTTTCTAGCAGAGATAAGGTTTATACAACTGGTCAAAGACACTCCTAGGACAGTGTGTGGTGTGTGTGTGTGTGTGTGTGTATACAATCCCTCGTATTCAGGTCTGTGTGTAGGGAGATTTGATAAATGGTATAATGACATATTTGTAATCATAACTTGCATGCATTGGGTGGCTTGAGATACACAGTATTCTGATTTGAAATTACCTTGTACTGAACAAGGAGTCATTTAAAATCTCAAGATACCTGCTTCACTGTCAGGGTTTATCCAGATTGCTCAGAAATAATGCTATTTCCCCCCAAAATCTTTTTCATTTTGTTCTCAATTTACAGCATATCCAAGTACTTGGAGTTATTTCCCCTTATTCTTTGTTTGTCAATAATTCATCTTTATTTTACAAAACCTGCACAAACATGTCCGACAATGAGCTGCCAATCCCTACACACAGATACACATTTCTGTGACTCCTGATACTATGTAGAGTATGGGGACACAGGTTACATTGCTAGGAGGGTGATTTCTCAGGGTTACCAGAATTAAGGGGTTAAAGAGAAGAGGAAGCCCAGAACTCCAGAAAGTCTTCAGAGCTCCAGGTACTTTATATTCCATTAAATCCCACTGATGGCTCTGTGAAAGCTAGAGCAGATCTCCAGTTGTAAAAGCTGCTATAAAAAGTTGGCCAGTCATTAGATCCCCGAAGCCCATTTCAGTGTAAACCTTTATTTCAAACAGTGTGCTTTATTACACTCCTTATAATATGTCAAGGTTCCAGGGGAATTACACACCTAAAGACAGCTACATTAAGAGGGGAGGTTAAACAGGAACACATGATGCTTAAACCAAGTTGTCTTTGTTTTCCTTCTGAGAGCAGTAATTCAATGCTCTTTATATGGTGTGTGTGTGTGTTTTTTTACAGTTTAGCCTAAAATGTTTCTTTCATTTTAGTGCCTAAGCCAGCAATATGTTCAATAACCTATTACTACAAATAAGCACAACTATTCATATTTTATACATATAGATTTAACCCTTAATGGGTGTATTCTGCTTCCCTAAGCAAAGCTGTGAGGATGCTTTAGACTAGCTAAGTCTGTATTTGACCAGTCCTCACACGATAAAGTTCGGCAGATAGCTTCAACTCAGCAAAACTGACACGTAGAAAGAAAGATGAATCCAGTTGAAGCGTTTAATGATCAGACTGACGATCTTGTACTAGTGTACAGCAATGCAGGTAAAAAGACATTAGTTTTGTCCCGCAGTGAGCACAGAATGGCTGCTATGTAACCAGGAAGTCCCTTAGAACAAGACACTGAGCAAAGGGGTGAAAACTAGCTGGATACAGAAAGCTAAGGAAACCCAGCAGGGACAAAATAGCTATGAAATCAATAGCACGTAAGCCGCAAAGGCCGATTCAACACAAAACAGAAAAATATACAATAAATCCTAAATCATGGGGCATGACAGGGTGAGTTTAAAGCTTCCCTCAAGAGAACTGCACTCAAAGCATTTTACAGGTTGATGTGGTCCATTCTCTGTGGTTGGCTGCTTAGATTGGCCAACACAAGCTAATCAGTGTTGTCTAAGATATCTTTTGGTTGGTAGAAATTGTGTAAAGTAAAATATATACTACAAGAATTTTGGGTAAATGCTTGTTCAAATAGATCTATGAAATAACAATTACTATACTCTAAAATGTTATGTAAAAAATGTGGATGTACAATTTGCAATCAAAGAATAAAAAGACCAAAACAATTCCATAAATAACACTAAAACATGAGTAACATTTTGGTAAGTGAAATATTTTAGAAATGGTCGAATACCTTGCATGTGGGATAAATCCATAGTTACATAGGCTGAATAAAGACATGCGTCCATCGAGTTCAGCTACTGCTGTTGATCCAAAAGAAGGGAAAAATCCCAGTCTGAAGCGCTCACCAAATATGGAACATACTGGGGAAAAAAATCCTTCTTGACCTCAGAGTGGCGGCTGCTGTTTGACATTGGGCATGGTTACTTCGTTTGGAGTCTATGGTTTTTTCAAAATCCTTCTCCTGCTTTAATTTCCCTATCTCGGTACCATTTAGGGTATAAGTTGCTTGTGTGTTCTTCTCTGCAAAGTGCATAACCTTGCATTTATCTACATTAAAATTCATCTGCCATTTAAGGCTAGGGTCAGACGAACGCATTTTTCACGTTGTCCGTGAAAAAGTGCGTTCGAACGAATGGACGTATTTTTTCACGGAATACGCGATAGCGGTCATACGATGCGCATTTTCATCCGTGATTTTGTACGGATCATCAATAAAACCCTTTTGCGTCTGGACGTTATGTTGGCCGGACGTGTGCAGCGTCTGACGTCTCCCAATCACGCAAACACGCCGCTATGCGGCCGCAGCGCACTCTGTACGTCAGTAGTAGCGGTTTGACGTTCTCGAAAAAATGCGTTCGTTTGCCACTTGCGTTGCACGGACGAACTGTCGTGCGTCGTATGTTCCCCGGCATTGGACATCATTTGCTGCTAGCACGGCCGTGATTTCGTGCGGCTAAACGCACGTTAATACTGGGTTAGTCTGACCCTAGCCTTAGTGCCCTGTCCCCCAATCTATGTAAATCCCCCTGCAGCAAAGTAATCTCCTGCTCACATTGTATAACCTGCAAACACTGACACATGACTTTCGATGCCTATTTCAATGTCAATTATAAATAAATTGAATATAATTGGACCTATAACAGACCCCTGAGTGATACTGGTGTCCATCTTGCAAATTCGCCATTTGTGACAACTCTCTGTACTCTATCTTTTAGCCACTATCCAAGAACAAGAATTTTTATCTAGGCCAATTTTTTGTGTGGAACGGTTTTGAAAGCTTAGGCAAAATCAAAGTAAATCACATCCACTGCGACCCCCCCCCCCGATCTATACTTCTTCATAGAATGCAATTCGGTTAGTCTGACATGATCATTTTTCATAAATCCAAGCTGATTTCTTCTAATTACATTACACCTCCCAATGAATCCCTGAATATTATCCCTTAGTAATTCCTCAAATACTTTCCCTAATTCAAATGTTAAGCTCACAGGTCTATAATTCTCAGGCAAACATTTTGAACCTTTTTTGAATATAGGGACCACATCAGCTTTTCTCCAATCCTCTGGTACTATTCCTAAATAGAAATAATCCTGAAAGATTGAAAGCACAGGTTTACATATTTCCACACTTAGCTCCCTCAGTACTCACGGGTGAATTCCATCCAGGGGCTTTGTTCACATTCCTTTTCTTTAGTTGCTGCAACTTTTTTTCTTGAGTCAGCCAATCACATTTTGTTAGTATGTTTTTTTTATCAATGATTTGCATGTCTCTTGTCAGAGGTTCCATTTGATAAATACTGAAGAAAAATTTGCATTTAAAATCTCTGCTATTCTTTATCTTCAGTAAGTAACAGCCCTGTCTCCGATTTCAGTGAACCTACACTTTCACTCTTAGGTACATAAATTCCAAAGAAACGAAACATATTTTTGGGGTTGGTCTTGCTCTTTGGCTATTTGTTTTTCATTTTCTAGTCTGCTGCTATTTTCCAAAATGCAGAATCTCGCCATGCCAGTGATTCCCAGTCTTCCTCTTGGTAATGATAATGTTGCACTGGATCATCAGTTTTAGGAGGATATGCAATTTATAATTGAAAAATATTGTTTAAAATTCTATTTGGAAACAGACTCTCCAGTTGTGACACTGCCCAATTATACACACCCCATTGTGCCACTACAGAACAAACCCCCGTAGCACACCTTTGCCAGTACAACAGGATCATTGGCAGTATAGCAGTGATTGAAAACCCCTATTATTGGACATAGGCGTATGAAAGTGAAACGTGGGTTACTTCAGTAGTTGCTGAAGGATAATAGGTTCTACTTGCCCTTCCGGATACAATCGCACTTTGATTACCATAGATCCGTGTCCTTTTTTATCATTAGTAATTGCTATATATGCAAACCACTAGCTGTCACTTTATTATATAGACCCCCATGCCTCCATGTTTTTGTTTGAAATTTGTTTTCTTAAACCTTTAGAGAAACAATGAAATGAGGTATTTGTTTTATATTTTATGTACTTTCATTGCCACAATATGCAGTTGATGATGCCCACTGCTGTTACGGACTCCCTTGGCGGTTAAATGGTCACCTCGGTTTTGATTGTATACCTGGCAGAAATGAAAATGGTTTCCTACCTTTTAATGAAATACAGAACAGTTGCGTGAACACAAGGGGGAGGGGGACCTTCTGTTATAAATAGAAAACATGATGCAGCCATTAAAAATCCAAGTAGAGTTGCCAAGAATTCTCTTTCCATTCAGCCATTGTAGTTTCCCATTAACCCGTAATGCTGGTCTCTGTGTTATGTGACCTGTAGGAAAAGAAAGTGTTCATTAAATCGCTAAATTGCTTATTCTTCTAGACTGTTCTGAACATACACATCCAGACAAGATGGTCTCCAAAGGGCCCAAACCATCTAGTGGTCTATTAAAATTTGGCAGTTATAATGTGTTTAAATAACAGTGTGTTGTAAATCTATAGGGTGGGGAAGCATTACTGGCACAATATCTTAATTGTGGACGTCTACTTTAACCGGTTTTTGTTTCTGTCCTCTCCTCTCATTTGTTGGGTTTTCGTGGTCTGTGTTTAAGCAAAGGAGGACAGCAAGATGGCTTTTAGACTGATATATCCAATCTTAACCCCAAACAATGCAGTGTGCAATGTAATTAAGGGTTCTCTAGGGATGAGACTGGTGTGATTTTCATGGGTCACAAATCCAGATCGTTATTTTTGCCCCGCTATTGAGGCACCTTGCAAAGTTAGGGGAAAAAGCCAAATCAAGTGATATATTGATTTATGGATGAAATACTTTGAAAGCTTGTTTTTTTTTGCTCACTATAAGTGTACATGGTAATCCAGACCATTGATCGAGGTGCCTAGAGGGGGGTGTCAGCTATATTCTCTTGACAAGGTCTAAGAAGGTTGAAATGCTTGTTGGGGGTTGCTGTATCTCTCATGCAGAAAGGACTTCCTTGGCATTCGGTACTGGCCACCCTTTTTGGGTGATATAGTCTGATTTGTATGGATGTGGTATAGCCTTCACTGTAATGGCAACATCAAGGTAAAACCTTGTGAGACCAGAGTGTAGACGCACCATAGGGAAGACCATTAGTGCTGTTGTCCATTCTCAGTACTCTCATAAATCTTGTTTTTTACAGTAAATACACTATCTAGGGTACTTCCTCTGTAGTTTATTCTTTTCACACGTTGCTCCACTGTATTTTAGCATAGTTCTCAGTGTAGTTTTCAGTGGGGTTCCTCCTGGTGTCTCCATCCATAATTTATATTATTATTATTATCATTTTATATAACAGTTTTCGCAGCGCTTTACAATAACCAAAAGGAACGAGATACAGATAAACGGACATAGGATGGAGACAAGGTGTGTAGAGGGCCCTGCACATAGGAGCTCACAGTCTAGAGCGATTTGGGGTTGAGGAAGACTAGGGGAATTTTACAAGATAGCAGGATCATTAGTGCCAGTGGTTCGGGGATGGTGGCGCCATAGAAGTGGCTTCAATCCTTTTGTAGGTAGGTGAGCAGATGGATGAGTTGCCTCAGTGATGTGGTACGCTAATCTGAAGAGATGGGTCTTGAGGAATATCTTGAAGGCCTTAAGATCAGGGGAGAGTTTGATAGGGTGAGACAAGACATTCCACAGGACCGGAGCTGCCCGTGAGAAGTCTTGGAGGGGATAGTTGGCAGTGCGGGTGTAGACAGAGATCAGGTGGAGATCGCCCACTGAACAGAGTGTTCTAGATGGGACTTGCTTGCAGAGTAACGAAGACTTGTAGGGAGGAGTTGAGTTATTAATTAATTTCTGCCAAACTTATTTAGTGGGGATTTCACTGTAGTTACAGTTGAAGTTGGGTATCGCAGATTTTATCATTGTTTTCAGCATTGCTTCTATCGCAGTTCTTCTGACAGCGTCCCTTTAAAATCACCCTATTTTATTCACCATTGTTGCCCACAATGGTAGTGCAATGTTAAATTTAGAATCGCCCCAGTGTACTCATTTTAAAGAGTAGCCGTGGTAGTCTTGTCCATCGCTGTTCGTTGCAACTTCGCCTGCAGTTGTTTAATTTTACTTATGGTTCATCTTACCAGGACATACTTGAAAACGAGAGAAATCTCAATGTATCCTTCCTGGTAAAATCCTTTATAAATAAATAAATAAATCTTGGTGGAGACAGTGATTTTTATTATTTTTTTACCATTGCATACAACATCAATGAACTTTGGTGTCAGAATAGTGGATAGTGAATAACCTCTTATGGCTCTATTTGACTTTTCTCTTCCATAACGGCAAAGAAAAAAGCGGGTGTTTTTTATTTCCTACTTTAAAGTGAATTTGCTTTCACAAAATCCATTTACAACTGTTTTGAGACACACATTTATCTATACCTGTGCTATTACTGAGGATGACATGTGACTGTGACAGATCTCTGTACCCTGACAGTGTCACCTCTGCCAGTGCCGCTTCCTTGCAAGACCCCCGTGTTCTACCCAGGCAGACTCCTGTGCCTTCCTCCAGTCCTTAGACGAAGCTTAAGGACCGGGACACATAGGGAAGCCCTCTAGCATCCCCCCAGAAATAAGACCAGGCTGTAGATCTGAGTTATTCCAGGGTTAGAATGGAACTGGTTTGGTCAGGGACACTCACACATACATTTATACGGTTACACATGGGTCATTTACATACACAAACCCCCCCCTAGAAACCGCTGGGGGACCTAATCAGACGGAAACCGATAAAATGGACAAACATTTGCCTTTTGGAAGGTGAAACATAATTAGATTAGGGACAGACAATTAAATCAAACCTTACTAAACATTTCTAACGAGGCAGGACCATGGGAATCGGGAAAACAGATTACAGTCAACAGATTTACAACCTAATCAAATATAAACCGATAAGCACATTCTTGACTTGGTAAACTTGGACATTAATCCTTTCAACAAATAACAGACTATAACATTCTTGCATAAACTCAGATTACTCAAACCTTCTGCACAAGGACAATGAAAATAATAAAGAACCTCAGGCCAGCACCCCAAACCCATCTCCATACCCAAGTACCCCAAGTCCAAATGACGCACGTCACGATTCACTATTGTAACACTAGTAGAATCCATATACATTTTATTTGTACACATTGTATACAAAGAACAGGATGCACAGTGCATTGTGTATGCACAAAAACTGAGCTGTGAATATTAGAAAAACAAAAGGGTAATTGCCATGCTACGTGCATTGACTACCACTGGACTCGGATCAGTAACCTGATGTTTGAACTCACAGGCTTATTTGCAGCATACCAATATTCCACTGGATATACTAAAATAATCCTGCTAATGCAGTCAATTTGTATTTGGATTAGCAGTGATACTTATCGTTCCAGTCGGTATTAATGAATGGTTATTATAACTAAGGATCACTGCGCCCTGTAGCCTTAGTCAAACAAAGTCAACTAATCAACATGTTGACTTGGTCTTTGTATTGCAATACAGAGACCATCAATATGGCTTGAAGGAAACTGGAAAAGTGTTTTGGATGAGCAGTATAACAGAATAGGGCCAGTCGATAAATACACAAACAGTGTCATGAAAATTGATAAACATACCATGACATCAATTCAGACATGATGTCATAGTTGGATGAATAACTCAAACCACATGATGTAATGAGGCAAAAGTAATTCAATATTTCAATATAAATAAACACATGTATTCGCTCCAATACCATGTTCCAGTGTATTAGACTGGAGATATTTTTCCTTTTATTGGAACAATCCACTAATATTAGTCTACCGTTTTTTCTTTTTTTTTCTTTCAAGACTAGGGAATGGAAACTCCGGTTACATATTGACTCCATAAAACCAGTGTTGAACTGTCTGGCTGTAACAGATGATCATTGTTATTATAAGTGTTTGGGGCTATTTATGAAAGACGTTCGACGAGGCACAGAGAGATGCCATGGTTTTGCTTGGTGCTCACCAGATTGAAACATTCTCTTTGCGTATCAGTATTTTGCTCTCTTTGAAATACATCATAGGAAATAAAGCATATCACGGTTTGGTTGCCTTCTACTTACAGCCTATTCAAAGAAAGGTGAGACTCAGAAGAATGACTGGAGAAGTGAAAATTCTAGGTCAAAATAGCCAAACCAGAAAAAGTCTCCCATTTATCTCACTTTCCAAGTCAGCTATTTGGTCTAGATTGTTCTCTCCTCCTGCCAATTCTCCTGATTTTCACCTTTATTTGAACAGACCTGATAGTCTCGTATTCACATTTCTACTCTACATCTTTATGCGCAGGTCTCAACGTTATAATTTAATCTTCGCATCATACACAGCACAGCACCGTCTGGTTCAAAGGACATTTACAGCATTTGTTTTCAGATGTCCACAATCTTTGGAAAGAAAAACACATCTGAAGGGTTATTCAAAGGGTTCCGAACAGTGAAATTAACCGCACGGTGCAATTTCGTGGCAGTTAGTCTATTCAGAAAGCTGTCAAATACTGGCGTATTGCCAGCGAAATACGGTGCAGTTTGCAGCAGATTGCCACAATTCGACGCCTTTCGCGGCATCAAAAATTGTCCCATAGAGAAGTAATGGTTAACGCTGAACTCCACCGACATGTCAGTGAAATTCCCTGATTTTTGAAGATTCAGTTTGACAGGTTTAAACGGGCGAATCCCAAAGGATTCAATGTAAAAAATATTGTCGTTTTTTTAAAAAAAAAAAATAATAATATATTCCACCATGTATTATTTTCGTTTTCAGCAAACAGTCTATTTTTTGACATTTTTATGGGATTGTTAATTTTAGGTGAAATTTATGATTTATTTTTTTGGACTTTTTATTTTCTGTAACAAACCTGTTTTTAAAAAAATTTATAGGACCTTTTTTTTATAATTTCTACACATTTTCATGCATTTGTATGGTTTTAAACACCTTTTTTAAAGAGTAGCTGAGAGAATTTAAAGAATTCCTTCTTTTCCCTGCAGTTCGTTGGTCAGTTCTGGTTTGTTCGGCATTCGGTGCCTCCACATTCGGGGCACTTCGGGGACCTTGCAGTGAATAGTGAATTCACCGCAGGGTTGACTTACTGGAATTGCCGAAGTGCACCAAACAAGAAAGCACTGAAATTTGCTTGCTTTCCGACTAACCCTCCAAGTGTCCATGTTACGCCAGGCCAGTGGTTCCCAACCGTGGTCCCTAAGTCCCCCCCAACAGGCCAGGTTTTAAGGATCACCTTGGGGAAATGCTGACTGAATCCTGCAATCACTGAGCAGCAAATCCTATCACCTGTGCTGTGCTTCGGTTATCTGGAAAACCTGGCCTGTTGGTGGTACTTGAGGACCGCGGTCGGGAACCACTACTCTAGGCCAACAAATTTACCTGGTGGAACCAGAGATGGATACATATGACTGGGAGACGATAACTGAAAACAATGGGCGCTTGAAACTCCATGTGAACGTGTCTGCATTTTTTTCCCCTTTGGAATTTTTTTTACTGAAAGTATTCAGTATCTAACAGATTATACAACAAATGGAGAACAGAATAAATAAACCGAGCCAACTAAAATACATATGCCTATATATATATATTTATGTACTTCTGAAGTTAGACCTAGCCATATGTTTTTACCATCATCTGTGCAGCGAAACTACTTAACAATTATATTCAATAAACATTCAGAAGGCAAGCGTATGTATATATACTATATTACCAAATTAGCACATGAAGTATGGGAAGACTTCTCTAGTTTAACAATCACTCGGACGATTCTACTCGGAAATTGGGAGAAATAAATCTCCACTTACAGTATATATCCGTAACGCAGAGAACCTAAACCAGCTAGTTCTAGGGTTTGTTTTACAAACACTCAGGGCAGCCATCGGAATGTGACAGCCCATGATATGTACAGGGGCCCAGTGGCTACAGGGGACCCTGGCCAAACCCTATCCACTTTGTCTAAGTGCCACAGACTTAAGAATACCCTATGCCACCCAGGACTGGCCCACAAAGATGTCAACAAATTTCCCAGTGGGCCGTGTCATCTGGGGCTGGTATGCACACTCCCCCCACTAAGATACCAACAAATTCCCCAGTTGGCCGTGTCATCTGGGGCTGGTATGCACACTCCCCCACTAAGATACCAACAAATTCCCCAGTGGGCTGTGTCATCTGGGGCTGGTATGCACACTCCCCCACTAAGATACCAACAAATTCCCCAGTGGGCCGTGTCATCTGGGGCTGGTATGCACTCTCCCCCCACTAAGATACCAACAGATTCCCCAGTGGGCTGAGTCATCTGGGGCTGGTATGCACACTCCCCCCACTAAGATACCAACAAATTCCCCAGTTGGCCGTGTCATCTGGGGCTGGTATGCACACTCCCCCACTAAGATACCAACAAATTCCCCAGTGGGCTGTGTCATCTGGGGCTGGTATGCACACTCCCCCACTAAGATACCAACAAATTCCCCAGTGGGCCGTGTCATCTGGGGCTGGTATGCACTCTCCCCCCACTAAGATACCAACAGATTTCCCAGTGGGCCGTGTCATCTGGGGCTGGTATGCACTCTCCCCCCACTAAGATACCAACAGATTCCCCAGTGGGCCGTGTCATCTGGGGCTGGTATGCACACTCCCCCACTAAGATACAACAAATTCCCCAGTGGGCGTGTCATCTGGGGCTGGTATGCACACTCCCCCACTAAGATACCAACAAATTCCCCAGTGGGCCGTGTCATCTGGGGCTGGTATGCACACTCCCCCCACTAAGATACCAACAAATTTCCCAGTGGGCCGTGTCATCTGGGGCTGGTATGCACACTCCCCCCACTAAGATACCAACAAATTCCCCAGTAGACTGTGACATCTGGGGCTGGTATGCACACTCCCCCACTAAGATACCAACAAATTCCCCAGTGGGCTGTGTCATCTGGGGCTGGTATGCACACTCCCCCACTAAGATACCAACAAATTCCCCAGTGGGCCGTGTCATCTGGGGCTGGTATGCACACTCCCCCACTAAGATACCAACAAATTCCCCAGTGGGCTGTGTCATCTGGGGCTGGTATGCACACTCCCCCACTAAGATACCAACAAATTCCCCAGTGGGCCGTGTCATCTGGGGCTGGTATGCACTCTCCCCCCACTAAGATACCAACAGATTCCCCAGTGGGCTGTGTCATCTGGGGCTGGTATGCACACTCCCCCACTAAGATGCCAACAAATTCCCCAGTGGGCCGTGTCATCTGGGGCTGGTATGCACACTCCCCCCACTAAGATACCAACAAATTCCCCAGTGGGTCGTGTCATCTGTGGCTGGTATGCACACTCCCCCCACTAAGATACCAACAAATTCCCCAGTGGGCCGTGTCATCTGGGGCTGGTATGCACACTCCCCCCACTAAGATACCAACAAATTCCCCAGTAGACTGTGACATCTGGGGCTGGTATGCACACCCCCACTAAGATACCAACAAATTCCCCAGTGGGCTGTGTCATCTGGGGCTGGTATGCACACTCCCCCACTAAGATACCAACAAATTCCCCAGTGGGCCGTGTCATCTGGGGCTGGTATGCACACTCCCCCACTAAGATACCAACAAATTCCCCAGTGGGCTGTGTCATCTGGGGCTGGTATGCACACTCCCCCACTAAGATACCAACAAATTCCCCAGTGGGCCGTGTCATCTGGGGCTGGTATGCACTCTCCCCCCACTAAGATACCAACAGATTCCCCAGTGGGCTGTGTCATCTGGGGCTGGTATGCACACTCCCCCACTAAGATGCCAACAAATTCCCCAGTGGGCCGTGTCATCTGGGGCTGGTATGCACACTCCCCCACTAAGATACCAACAAATTCCCCAGTGGGTCGTGTCATCTGTGGCTGGTATGCACACTCCCCCACTAAGATACCAACAAATTTCCAGTGGGCCGTGTCATCTGGGGCTGGTATGCACACTCCCCCACTAAGATACCAACAAATTCCCCAGTAGACTGTGACATCTGGGGCTGGTATGCACACTCCCCCACTAAGATACCAACAAATTCCCCAGTGGGCTGTGTCATCTGGGGCTGGTATGCACACTCCCCCACTAAGATACCAACAAATTCCCCAGTGGGCCGTGTCATCTGGGGCTGGTATGCACACTCCCCCACTAACAGGGTTATCCAAAGAGATTCGAAAAGTCACCGCACGTTCGGTGACTTTTCGTTCTCTTCAATTCGGTTCCTTTTGCCGATTGCATTTCGGTGACCCTGCGGTGTATTCAGCAAACACCACAGGGTCCCCGAATTGCAGGGAAAAGCTGCCGTAAACCCACCGAAAACTAACCGAATGCACGCTGAAAACAAGCAAAAACATCTGGATTAACCTTTGAAAAAGAGGAACAGGAGCCGAACAGGAGCCGAACATGAGCCGAATCACACAGAGCCGAAGCAGCTGTGACGTAGAGGAGGCAGTGAATAAATTAGAAAAACCATTTGTATGAATCTGGGAAAAAGAAACGCTGTTTGCAAAGAAACTACTGAGCGAAAATGTCTGACATTTTCACAGGAGGTCCAGGGAATGATAATAAAGAGGGCTGTTACAAACAAAATAAGTAAACTGAAAAAAAATTAAAAAAAAATCTGACTTTTAATAAAAAAAAAAAAATCAGAAAAATGCTTAAAGTATCCTAAAAAATCTATAAAAAAAGACTTTTTGCTGCAGAATTTTATAATGAACGGTTTATTAGATATTGAATTAAAACGGGAATATTTTTAACATTGAAGTCTATGGGATTCTCCTGAATAAATTTGCCGAATTAAACCACCGAATGGCAGGGCATTAGGGGAACCTTTCACTGCTGGTTTGTGTTCTCTGAATAGCCGAAGCATTGCTTCTCTATGGGGATTTCACTGCCCTCGAACAGGGACCGAACAGGCACCGTATGTGCAGGCAATTCGCCAGTATTTGGCGAATTGCCTGCTCTCTGGATAGCCGAATGGCCAGGAAAGGTAACCGAACGCTGATTTTCAGCGTTCGGTTACCTTTCTCAAGCAATTCGGATCTCTTTGGATAACCCTGTAAGATACCAACAAATTCCCCAGTGGGCTGTGTCATCTGGGGCTGGTATGCACACTCCCCCACTAAGATACCAACAAATTCCCCTGTGGGCCGTGTCATCTGGGGCTGGTATGCACACTCCCCCCACTAAGATACCAACAAATTCCCCTGTGGGCCGTGTCATCTGGGGCTGGTATGCACACTCCCCCCACTAAGATACCAACAAATTTCCCAGTGGGCCTTGTCATCTGGGGCTGGTATGCACACTCCCCCACTAAGATACCAACAAATTCCCCAGTGGACTGTGTCATCTGGGGCTGGTTTGCACACTCCCCCACTAAGATACCAACAAATTCCCCAGTGGGCCGTGTCATCTGGGGCTGGTATGCACACTCCCCCGCTAAGATACCAACAAATTCCCCTGTGGGCCGTGTCATCTGGGGCTGGTATGCACACTCCCCCCACTAAGATACCAACAAATTTCCCAGTGGGCCGTGTCATCTGGGGCTGGTATGCACACTCCCCCACTAAGATACCAACAAATTCCCCAGTGGACTGTGTCATCTGGGGCTGGTTTGCACACTCCCCCACTAAGATACCAACAAATTCCCCTGTGGGCCGTGTCATCTGGGGCTGGTATGCACACTCCCCCCACTAAGATACCAACAAATTCCCCTGTGGGCCGTGTCATCTGGGGCTGGTATGCACACTCCCCCACTAAGATACCAACAAATTTCCCAGTGGGCCGTGTCATCTGGGGCTGGTATGCACACTCCCCCACTAAGATACCAACAAATTCCCCAGTGGACTGTGTCATCTGGGGCTGGTTTGCACACTCCCCCACTAAGATACCAACAAATTCCCCAGTGGGCCGTGTCATCTGGGGCTGGTATGCACACTCCCCCACTAAGATACCAACAAATTTCCCAGTGGGCCATGTCATCTAGGGCTGGTAAGAGCATTCTGAGTGATCACTGTGGGAGCAATTAGTATGATCTGCACCAGGTTGAGGAACAGACCAAAGCTCTCCCACAAAGGAAATCCTCATACTGGAGGGGAATAGTTTATTGAAACGGGCAGCTGATGGAAGGGTGGCAACGACCAATGGGTTAGTAAGGGGCCCCAAGAATTCTTATGGCAGCCCTGCAAACACTGCACAATGTTCCATCTAATGTATTTGAATTCATGAGAATTTCTGTTAAATTCCATGAATCACCAGGATGTTGGTGTTGCCAGTACTTTTCACCCTGCGATAGTTCATTGCTTATGATGTTTGACATAATAGCAGATAAGAGAAACGTCACAGGAGCCGCCATCGACAACCTCTTGTGAAGGGCTTTAAGCCCTCAAATGGGCCCTCAGTGCTCTGCGGACGTTGGGATTCTCCCAAGACTTGCAATCTTATGGTAACACAATGGAGTCTGATAACTCCAGAATGGATTCCATTTCACCTTTGGTGGTGTTAGAGCTTGACCATGTTCTGTCTGGTGCCACTCACAAGTTAATCAGTTGGAAATGGGCCCACATTCCTTTCCAATCTGAATACAAATTCAGGTCTTCAGACTTCAATACTTTAGAAATTTTGTAAATGAAATGGAGTGAAGTGGCATGGCTCCTGATGACAATTTTTACAAATCGTGACAAATCTATTGTGTAAGCTGTCTAGCATGATACAGGACAAACTGTTGGCATATTTCAGAATTTCTCTAATATCAAAGACCACAAAACATGACTGTACTGTACACAATCCTTCAGAGTAACGTTTAACTGCAAAAAAAGAAACGTAAACTTTTCCTTAGATATTTCTGAACTTTTGCGATAATATTGGTTTAGTTAATTGAACAGGTCCATTTTGTGCAGGACTCTCGTATCATACGTTCTGACTTACATGATTGTATCTGCTTGTCATGTTGCTCAGGTTCTTGTTCCTATAAAGCAAAATGTGCAATGTGATCCAGACAATATATCCCTATAGAGGTCTAATAGACTCTGCAAAATATGTCCTATTATTGGAGCTTTTTGCCTTCGAACTTCATTTCACATTTTAACACAAGAAGATGAATCAATTGGAGAAAAAAAACAACCAAATATTTTGCCTCTGGGTCACAATCCGGTCAAGTCATGTAAAGCCCTAAAACCGTACTAGTGATGCGGCCATTAAATATTTGTGTTCTTAATGTAATGTGTACACGTGTGTAGTATATATACAGACCTCAAAATTTCCACACGCCTGCTCGCATTTGCCAGGTGGAAATTAAACGAGGGCGAATGGGGCAGACTGGACCCGTTGGGCAAGCTAATGAAGGGTGGCCTGTGTCGAATGAAGGGTGGGGCCTTGTCGAATGAAGGGCGGGGCCTTGTCTAATGAAGGGCGGGGCCTGTGTAAACCTAATGAAGGGCGGGGCCTGTGTAAACCTAATGAAGGGTGGGGCCTGCGCCAAACTAATGGAGAGGCTATGTCAAACTATTGGAGGGAGGGCTATGTCAAACTAATGGAGGGGGGGGTCATGGGATGTAAAAATGGCTGTGGAGCTCTGATATGCTCATACACTACACATTTCTGTGAATTGTATTACTGTGGAGCTCTGTCATACACTCTGGGCAACTGCTAGTGAGTAACTCTTAAGGCCTGGCTAGTAGCTTGGGACTTGATATTTTGAGCCCTGTATATGTATATATATATATATTTCCATTGATATCACGGGAGTTCATATTTTAATTCCATCACATACAGATAAAACCACATCTATTTATTTTAGCTGGAGAGAAAAATGTGGTTATAAAGGCATAAAAATTACAGTCTTTTCCTCTTTTTAATTTTTTTTTTAAGCTGATGAAGAAAGTCTAAGCACATGTGCTTCCAGTTAGCCGAGTTAAATAACCGCCATCATTTGTATATTGCATCTAAGTTTGTTTCTAATTGTAAAAAAAGGAAAAAATGTAAACACATGCAATTTTTGAGAGGTATTTATATCAGTTTAACATGTTTATCAATAAGCAGCTCTGACACTACATTCAAATTTGTGTATTCAATTATTTTTAAATGGTTTATATCGTCTTTCCTACGTCCTCCCAACATGTCCACCTAATTACGTTGTTTTCTAAGCTGTCAGTCAAGGTATTTTCTCCACCGCCCACATGGATAGCAGACAAGACTACTGGTCAATGTATTCAAGCATGTAAATATGAAACAATGTCAACTAAATATTGTATACATCATGTACAGTTTGGGTTTTGAAGTGCCAATAAATACACAGGAGTATACGGCCACAGGATTTTTGCTGGAGCAAGCTCTCCTGGAAGGGTGCTGCTGACCTGCCACTCATCTACAACTCTTCAGTGATTGAAGAAGTAGGATATTTGTAGAATCTCTAGTATATAACTTGGTTTTCCCATCTGTCCATAGAACTAAATGCTCATTTATTAAACCGTGGATTGGCCAAAACCTACACAGCGATTGCAGGTTGTAGGCCAACAAAGTCATGCTAAAAAAAGTCGTAAGAATAAAAGATGTAAACTGAACAATTTTGGTCAAAAAGTTTCGATGCCTTGTAGTTTTTTTTTATCACTTTATTGCTCGTCGAATATTCCTAAATCGGTTTATACGATATAACAGAAGGTTTTGGACAGTTGCTTTCATTTTCTTTCCTTCTGGAAGTCTAACGCTCTTTATTATTATTGTAGGACCCAGGCAAGTTTTATATTTTTTTCCCCCCAAAGGATTAAAAATTTATTATTACAGCGTTTTGACATGACCTATAGAATTAGTAGCAAAAAATGTCAAAAACATGTAAATTTCCATTTGGATTCCAGTCATTTACAGTATGTCGTTTTTTTTCCCCACACCCAAACCTTTTGTGGTTATATATTCTATGAGGTACTCTAGTTCAAAAAATATTGGAGAATATGGATATAATATATGGAGAAAATGTTACTACAATTTCTAAGGTAATGAGCAAATTTAACCATAGTTACATATAAAGTTACATAGGCTGAAAAAAGACATGCGTCCATCGGGTTCAGCCTTTCACACATCACCTACTGCTTTTGATCCAAAAGAAGGCAAAAAACCCAGTCTGAAGCGCTCGCCAATATGCAACACGCTGGGGGAAAAAAATCCTTCTTGACCCCAGAATGGCGTCAGATTTATCCTTGGATCAAGAAGGTTTTACCCACATATTACATATTATATCCCTTAATATTATATTTTTGCAGGAAGTCATCCAGTCGTTGTTTAAAAGTCTGTGCAGTCTTTGACCCAACCACCTCAACAGGCAGAGAATTCCACAGCTTTATTGTTCTCACAGTAAAATAACCAAAATTTAAAATAACTACATTTTTTCTCCTATTTTGATGCATTGTTTCATGAATAATTTGACTATGTACAGGCAATGTGCTTGCTACCGGCGAGGAAAATGAGAAGGTGGCAGCGGCATTGTTTGCTTTATAATTGAAAAATTAAAAATGCCACTCCCTTAGAACAAAAAAAATGTGTTTTCTTAGAATTTATTTCATCACATTATATGGTAATGTTTGGCATTGTTGAAAAGATAGACCTTGCCCTGCCCAAAAGAGTGTATATCATGGATATACAGTGGTCTACGAACAAATCGCATCAAGACATGTTGACCTCCGATGACTCCCCCGTATTGGGCAGACCCAACTCCAACTCTGGCGTAAACTTTACTAGAGCAGTTGTAAACTTAACAGAGCCATTGAAGTCTACGGAGATGCAGCTCTGGCAAAGTTTACACGAAGGATGGAATACAGCCCACCTCTGCCCATTTCAGAGTGGATGAAGACATCAATGGCCGCAGTATCTGTGGGAAGGAGAGTTTAACAGCGATGAGAGGGGGACGACGTCTGTAGTGACAGAAAAAACAGACAACATCCCCCACATGTCATCTGCAGCAAAGGGATACTTTGTAGTCCTGACTCCAAATGATAAAGATTACTTGCTGAGCTGGGAATTGGAATAAATTAAGACAAGACATAGATGAACAGCAACATTAAAGATTGTCCCGCCCCCTAAAGATTTCACCTTCTAAAGCAGGGGTCGGCAGCCTTGGCCCTCCGGATGTTTTGGAACTACATCTCCCATAAGGTTCAGTCACTCATTAGGTTGGCTGGGTCTTGTGGAAAATGTCATTCCAAAACATCTGGAGGGCCAAGGTTGCCTATCTTTGTTCTAAAGGGAGGATGTTTGGTTTTCTTCTACACTATTCAGTTTTTGGATTGGTGAACACAACCATTCACCGCTTGACATTTCTGTTTTTACCACTCCTAGTCAGTGACACCCTTTAAACTTTAGACTCTCATCAAATACGTCCGTCACGAAAACAGATAGGAAGGGAGCCCTAACAGAGGTAGACATGAGGCATAGCAAAACGATGATTCCAACCTCCAGTTACAGTTGCAATGGTGTATACATAAGGAGTCAATCATAGACTAATTGAGAAATATAATAGTGAGGGCTAGAATAAAAGACAACCCCTATGCAGCCAACAAGGAATGTTGATGTGTTTATGATTATATTAACAAAAAGCTGTGCAGGTTTTGCAAGGACAATTGAAGGTGGATACTCTTCATACATGTCATTTTAAAGTACTGTAATGGATTTGCTCTAGGCAAGGTATGCATGTTAACAATGTTGCCTAAAATCAGCAATATTCTTTGTCCCTTATATTAACTCCCTCCGTATGTGTTGCTTTACAGGATAAGTTCTCTTTTAGGTGGTGCTCTCACACCATAAGATACTTGGGCATTGAATTACCATCTGATTGCTCATTGCTCTATTCTGCCAATTTTCTCCCACATCTGCAGACGATAGCGCAAGACCTTAAAGGGCCACTACCACCAAAAAATGAAATATCCTTATTGTGTTTATTTTATGTTGCTGATATCTCACGTGTGCTTTGTTTTTCTCTAGAATGTTTAGTTTAGAAAATATTTTACTCTATATGTGTCACTGGGTGCATCCATTGTGTGATCTTTTGTGTTGTAAACTGTGCTCCCCCTCACAGTATCTTTCCGTCACTTGCTCCTCGCAAGCATGGCTATGGCCATAGAATGGAGTCTATGGGTCAATCACTGGCTCACATCATTGTATTGTGTGGGATGTATTCAAAGGACATCACCAGGGGTAGATTAGAAGTCCTTCAAACTCCCCTGTCTTATCGCATTCAGCTGGGAACTCTTATCTTGAGTAGCCCTGACGACACAATACACCCCCTGCAGTCCTATGTAAGCATTCCTTCCTCCACCCCATTAACTGTTAAATACTGTATGAGATCAAGCATAGTCACAAATTAAAACGTTTAGTAAATGTTGCATCATGGGAAATATCCACAAAATGGAAGCAGCAGGGCCAGATTTAAATCTCAGGAGCCGTTAGGCACAAAATTCTTGAGCCCCCCCCCCCTAAAAAAGTGTCAAAACTGGGGGAAATATGGTTTTAATTTTAATTAACCTCCACTGGGACATTTTATTATGGGCTCAGATGCAGGGGCGCTGCAGGAGGTCCCTCATATCTCTTCCTCAGACTCCTTTCTCTCTAAATTTCACAGCATCTACCTATTGTCATATTTCCGCAGAGTTATCGAGGAGGGAGATTGGGAGCTACTTGGTCCCAGTCTCCCTCTGCTCGCGGCCAGAAGCAGCGGTGGAACGGACCACGGTCCTCGCCACAGGATGAGAGGTAAGCTACTGGGCCCCTGATCATGTCATGGACTGTCACCCCTTGATGGCAGCCCTGCTGACATTGTATACACTATCAACTTATAAGATCAATGCCACTATATATGACACCAGGACGGAACCTCCCTATCCACCAACCATGATATTGTGTATGGAGTGAGAAAGGAAGGGAAAGCTAGGTCATATCAATGAAATGGGGTCAGGTGCCACAGAAAAATAGTTTAATCTCCGTTATAGCTGATTTGAATTCAGGAGTAATTATAAAGACATTTTCAAGTACATTTCCCAGCTTTTAGGGATCAAAAGGCTAATACTTTCACGAGTTGTAGCTCGGCTTAAATCTGGTTTGACTATAGACTAATGTGCCTCCACATTGATGTAGCAGATGTTTTCCAAGAGAAGACGAATAATCGTGTTGCAATCTATCATTGAACTGGATTGTTTCTCATCAATTATTGTTCCTTTCTTCATTAACTTGATAGGAAAAAATAATTAGTTTGGCACCTGCTCTGGTTTACTGTGCTACTGCTTTATATTGGCGTGTGAAATGGGTTGTAGAGATAACTAGCAATATTCTAAACAAACAAGTCTTAGTGATTAGTAAACTAAAGCCTGCTTGCCCGGCAATGATACTGTATTCTCCCGAGAATCTTCTCATCATTTTTAACCTCTCCTGTTATTCTAATTAATACTCTGTATACCATTTCTTTCCAATCAATTAAAAGGTTTTCGGGCCGTATTCCCTTGCTCTCCCGAAAATGGGGAAAACCCGTAGCGTCCCCATTTTAGCGTGAGATTCCGGGGCAGGCGCTACTTCAGCACCCGTAATGATGTGCTACCATCTGTGATACAACTCTCATGGAGGGTTGCGCTGCTGGGCCGCGAGCCATGTGTGATTTCGCTCTCCCGAGATCGCCATGGCGTGATCGTTGATAGACACTGGGGATGATTTGTCCTCAGTCTCACTCTGCTCCTATTGGGCAGAAGCAGCAGATCGGGGTGCAGTTTTCGCACTGGATGAGAGGGCAGTTCCTGATTTATTGGGGGGGTTAGCTGGTGCTAAATGATTCTGCAAAAGCGGAATCCATTAGCACCAGCTTATAGCTGACGATAAAAATGTTGTTACTGCGTCAGTGCGGTAATTGGCGCTAGCACTTTGTAATACCTTACTTATCCGGACGCTGATTACTGAATGTGTTCCCCATATAAAGTATAGGATGCGCGAAGTACAGTACCACGCGCAATCACGATGCGCTAATGGATTTTTGTGAGGTTTAGCTTTGGGTATGTAATATGAGTGGCGTGCTTTAAAGTCACTTATCCTGGCGTTAATGATTACATATCCGAACGTATCCGATCCAGTTAGCATTCAGTATGTAATAGGGCCCTTCATCTTTAGAGCAGTCACCTTTATATATGAAATCCCATGGGATTTCTTTCATTGTGCACTTTAATTGCCCTTGAGAAAGTCTACCTCTTATTAATTTATATTGTTTTAATTATTCTTCTAATAAAATCCTTTAATTCCGCATCATTGCGATCATTCCATGTTGAGGAGCTATATGGTACAGGTCTAGTATATGGACCATAATCTACTATGGGATAGTGATACCAGCCACGCGTGGACCAGATCTCCATCACGAGAGAGCACCTTTTTGCCTGGAACTATTACTGACACTTCCGTGTATATATTTAGCTGTGGTCTAATAGGCATAGGCTTCTCTACTGCAGGAAAGTGGGGCAATTGCCTCTCCATGTGCCCTCCATTCCTTGCCTATCCACACCAGGGATCAAGATCCAGCTTCCCTCACTCCTTTGGACAGCTGAATCTCCGTCCCCGTACAACGTACTTGATCATTCAATGTGTCATTGGAAAGGGCAGAGTCTGGCCTTTCCAATGCCACCCAAAATGTTCTGTGTAAAATAAAAATCATAAATAATATGAAAAATAACTTTTTCACCCAGAGGGTTGAAATGGCTCAGCAGTGAAGGGATTAATGGCCAGACTATATATTACATTGTGTATTACTTTGGTTTTTGCCTTGGTTTAGTTGTGTATTAAGAGTTAATGGGCAGGCTTCAAACCTTACAGTATACATTTTAATTTTTCTCTTGATTTATGGCATTTTAGGGGTTAATGGGTACGCTACATGCCTCACAGTATTCATTTCATGTTTCCCTTGATGGTATTTTAGGGGTTAATGGGTAGGCTACATAACCGTTTATTTTTATAGTATTTCCCTGGTTTTGTGGTATTATTGGGGTTATTATGGAAGTTAGAATCTAAAGGGTCTATTCAGATTTAGATCCTTTGGTTGTCATCACATTTCGGGGAATCCATTTCGCCAAAAAATATGGTGAATTCCCCATTTAGCGAATGGTCACCGTAATTTGCAAAAATTGGAGTCGCTGAAGCCGTTATCGGATGTCGGCGAATAAAGTATTTAAGTATCAGGTTTGTACAGAAAAAAGGTAATTTCACCACAATACTCTGGTATTTTGGATTGTTATTTATATATACTTCTTTCGACTTTTATGGTGGTATGATTTAGTGGAGAAAATTATTCGTGCCCCCTCCCCAGTTTTGATTGTGGTATCTTCTGTGACCCCCCCTATATATCATTCCTAGAGTCACCACTGGTGTTGGACCACCTCCAGGAAGTCGTTCCAGTAGCTCACTTGAAGTTGAGTATAATTTTCGGCTATTCTTATTTTATCACCATTATTTGCTTCTACACTTGTATAGAAGACCTTTTTTATTAACTTGTCGTAGGGTTTTCATGAATCTAGACCTCTAAAAGTTTGTATGGGGAAAATTGTATGTTTAGACGTGTACATAAATATGTATTGCATTTTACTAACAAAGGACTTCACTTACACAAAGACAGGTACTGTCAGATTAACAAAATAAGAAATGAATGTGCATCAAAATATTATGCACGCAAAAGTAAAAACCGCTAGGTCCTTATATTTTACAGATTTCTTTCATATGTATTATGAATAGAGACATAAGGGAGCATCTCTCAACACAGGAAAGTAAAGTAAAATTGGCTGAAGTATATCCACCATTGTTTAACCTGCCTGGCGGTATTCCCGAGTGTGACTCTGGGTTAAATTTCGCTACTGCGAACGGTAACCCCGAGCCACACTCGGGCTGCATACTCACCTCATCCTGCGCTCGCTTGCTGTCCCCCGCAGTGTGATCACGGTGACTTGCTTCCTGGTAAAGCTCCCTGCGAGTCACATGATGCAGGGGGCGGGACCAGGCAGCAAGTTAGAAGACAGTGAAAAAAAAAATTCAATGTAAAATTCCCAACAGCATTACTTGCTCATGAACAGAAACCGACCATACATACACATTCTAAGACTGGACTTTACTGTATGTTTGAAGACCTCTTGCATGAAAATATAATTATTGATAGACTGTACGAATTCTGAATGTTGCTGTATAAATAAGTGTACATAATTTAAATAATATATCCTACCAATGATGTTTACACTGAGGCAATATGCAGTGACTAATATTGCACCCTTGTTTTCTGAAAGATTTCAGTGTTATGGTTTGATTATATTATTGAATATAATTTATTTGCATTATTTTGGATAATTATTTTTGGGACAATAAATTATTTTGTGTTTCAAACTTTATCTAACTCAGTGTGTTTACTAGACTCTTTGCACGGATTTCAGGTGAGTTATTCCTAATTATTACAGGCTTACTATATAAAACAACACGTTTCCTTTAAAAAAAATGAGACGCTTTTAGACACAAAATTTTTAAAAAATTGGACCACCAGGGAGGTTAAGACAATGGTGAAACAACAAGAAAGAAAGCAATAATAACTACAGTTTTAAGTTCTTTAGGTAAAACAACGTTCGTAACGGTGTCCAACATTGTTAGCTGTTTTTTTCAAGATCTTTGCTGGTGTAGAATTCTTACTCTCTGGATATTTGCCATTGTTTATTGTAGTTGCAACAACGGTGCCTGGGGAAATGACGCTTAAATGGGTTTTCCAACAGTCTAGTGACTTTGCTACATATTATCAATGTTTTAATGCTTTCATTTGGGATGGGCTTCATTTCTCCCTAAATTTAAAGTGATAAACTCTGTGGGGGTGGGAAAATGGCACATAAAAAAATATATATTGTACGGAATGCTCCAAAGATCTCACCTAATGTCTCTGGGGAAATCTCTTTGCCCTTTGGAAATAAGAGACTTTGATAAATGACCCTAAACCTGTACACAGAAATGTGGAATGATTGTGTTTCCCAAAAGGCTGGACAAATATTTTCACTTTTTGAAAATGTCACTTTGATTTTGAGTGTTGAATTGACTTTTCAGCAAGAAAGATCCATCTCAGTCATCGAGAGTTTCATAGGCGTTCAATGTCAGGAAAGCTGAACATTGGAAAATCAAGGAGCTTTGAATTTTGGTGTCAGATTATCGTGAGAATGATGACTCTTGTATTTTACTGCTTGCAATCTAGTTTCCAAGGTATCCTTGATATTAGTGACTGTGAGGAGCTTTTATGTTGGCTCATGTTTGTTGCTCATTAAATTACTCCAGCGCTCAGCTTATCCGCATATTTAGAGGTGTTGCATTTGCTGCAGCTAAAAAAGTTACAAGAGGGCCAATAGTCCTTTTCATCCAAGCAAAACTCCTGCTATTGATGGTCTTAATGTAGAAATCAACAGACAGGTGACTATTCTGTAACCTGTTCAATAAGAGGCTGTACAAGGGACAAGGTTTCCTTCACTGAAACGTGTAAAAAAGAAGAAATTTGGACATTGAAGAAGAAATTATGGACAGTGGAATTTGGGGACTTCTGGGAGACACACCGTCCAGTTGCGTCACTTGGGTTGTTGTCACCTGGTGCGGCAATTTATGGTGTCACCTAGGGATGGGTTTCGGAATTTTCAAGAAATTTCCCGATTCGTGTTTTCGGATGCGGCCGATTTTCCGAAAATTTTTAGATCCGAAAATGGCAGATCCGAAAAGTTTTCCAAGCCGAAACGAAATATTTTTGGAATTTTCGAATGTACTTGAAATGGGTCAAATCAAAATTTATTTTTGCTCTATTCATGATTTCGGTTCCATTCGTGATTTCGGTTCCATTTCGGTAATTCTGGACATCGTATATTTAACTATTATCGGTTATATCGCTGATTCTGTAAATTTTGTATTTGTAAATGCGTATTTTTGATCAACTATTTTTCCGTTTTTTAAAACCTTTTGTTCTGGTTTTTATTTTTAAAGTCAGACCATTTGGGTCAGTTTAGCGTTTTTTAAATCGTTTTGTTCATTTTTTTTGTTCCTTGGCTTTCATAACATTTTAATATGATTAAATAAAGTTGTGAAATGGAAAAACAAACCAAAAATTTATTATAAAAAAATATATAAAGTATAAGAAAAGTAAACCATAGCAATTTCCGTCAAAACGAATAGAGTTAGACACTTTGAAACGAGGAGAACAGAGGTTCCTAAAAAAAAAAAAAATTCCGAAATCTCAAAGTCGATACAAACAACGAGCAAAGTGACCCGAAAATACGAAAAATGGTCGATATTCCGAAAAAAAAATGTACACGAAAAACGAGTCGAATCGAAACAGAAATCAGTCGAAACGAGCCGAATCGAAAAGTTTAAGGCTAGGGTCAGACGAACGCATTTTCACGTTGTCTGTGAAAAAGTGCGTTCGAACGAATGGACGCATTTTTTCACGGAGTACGCGATAGCGGTCATACGATGCGCATTTGCATCCGTGATTTTGTACGGATCATCAATAAAACACTTTTGCATCTGGACGTTATGTTGGCCGGACATTAGCAGTGTCTGACATCTCCAATTCACGCACACACGCCGCTAGCGGGCGCAGCGCACTCTGTACGTCAGTACTAGCAGTTTAACGTTCTCGAAAAAATGCGTTCGTTTTCCACTTGCGTTGCGCAGCCGGACTTTTGTGCGACCGTACTTCGTATATTGGCCGTCATTGCCTGGCACTTGCTGCTAGTGCGGCCGTGATTAAGTGCGCCTGCACGCGCGTTCGCACTGCGCTCGTCTGACCCTAGCCTAAACATCCGAACGAGCCGAACCGAATCGAAAGGAAAAAAAAATCGGTGCACAAGCCTAGTGTCACCCCCTCCTGAAGTTTTACAAGTTTTTTTTTTTTTAAAAAAACTAATCTTACTCATACATCAGTACTCCCATATAACACTGAATGCTCATAATACACAGCGCACATTACTGTGAGGTTTATTGCTGTGGAATTCTCTCCTATGCTGACACACAAATTTTGGCGAACTGCCAGCAAGTACGGTGCCTGTTCGACGGCAGTGAAAGTCCCCATAGAGAAGTAATGGTTAATCTGTTCAGAGACACCGAACAGCAGAGAAATGTCCTGATGTCCGGTGGTTTCATTCAGTAGGTTTATTCAGGCGAACACCATAGGTTTCAATGTTAAAAATATTCCTGTTTTTATCCAATATCTAATAAACCGTTTATTTCTTTAATCTGCTGAAAAAAGTCTCTTTATTTATTGGTTATTTTTGTTTTAGTATCTTTTAGTAATTTTTTTTTCTAATGGCAGATTTTCTTGTTTCTGTAACAGACCTTTTTATTATCATTCATAGGACCGTATATGTTAATTCCAGACATTTTCGTTCAGTAGTTTTTTTTAAAACAGTGGGCGACGGGTTTGCGGTGACATTCGGTGGCTGATTCCCTGAACTTCAGGGACCTTGCGGTGAATTACCCCGGGGAAATTTGATTCCCCAAAGTGCAGGGAATAACAGAACACTGAAATGTCTGCGTCATTTCGGTGCTCTGTGAATATCTCCTTTAGTGGTGTTTTTTTTTGCCATCCCCTGGAAAGTGCCAGCCTAGACCTTGCCTACCCAGGACATACTTAAAAATGAGAGAATTCTCAATGTATCCTTCCTGGTAAAATATTTTTGTGTGGGGAAAAAAATGTATATATTTTTTTTAGGGTGTCTCCCCAGGGGGTGGTGTCACAAGGGGTGTGCCCCACTGACACCTTCAAGATAGTCAATATGCTTCAATGTGCTCCAGCTCTGCAGATCTGAACTGACAGCTAACACCCACAAATCGTGTTGATCACAAGGCACCAAAGTGGGGTGGCACACCTCCTCACCATGCAGAGAGCTCTGATTTGGCACACATATGAAGAGGCGTGCACCGTTTCTTCCCGGAAGTCACCCATGGACATGGGGTCTGTCACCGCAGGCCTGTGCCCATAGCCCCGTGGTACCACAGCCCAAGGTACAGTCTCTGAATTAAGTGGGACTCATGTACACCGGTGGTGGCCAGCTTAACCCAACCTTGGCTACACACACACCCAAACATATTACACGGCTGCTAACCAAATTTTCCAGCCCCTCAGAGACGGTGTCATATTGACTTTTCTGGAGAGGACCAGAGAGACCAGACAGAGCTGATGGACGGGGGAGGGGGTCAGAGGAGTTTCTTCCATTCACTCAAATGAATTGCGGTGCCACCGCTGAAGACTTTACAAGAAGTTGGTGAGTGCTGTGGGATTCTATTTTTGGTGCCTTACCTCCAGCTAGAAAGCCCACCATCTTGCGCTGTGGCCTTATGCTGACATCTGAGAGGTGAAAAACACCCATGAAGGTCCCTAACCCAATTTTTTCCAGTCTGCCCTACGGCAGTCCCCATAGTTGTGTGCACTCACACACTATTTCCTTCTGTACACTGGATAATACCACGTATCCAGCACTCACACCGTGCCTTACCTCAGACGCAAAGACCTTAAGCCACCACACACTATACCAATATGGCTTTGGTTGTTCCAACTACCAGAAGTATCCTGCCCAGCCTTTTCTTATGTTTTATACCTGTTACTGGGCTGGATACTTCTTCTGGTAGTTGCAGCCACCCTGGTAGGGATCAGGCACAACCGTTTTTTCTGTATGCATGCATATTTTGTCATAGCTCCAGTCAGGTCATTATTGCTGCTGTCCTGTTCCGTGTTTTTGTTTTTAATCCAAAAGTGGAAATGTTTCTGGGGAAAGTATAAATGAAAACCCACCAGTCTAACTCATGCCTGAAAAGCATAATGAGCATATGTGGCTTGCTTAGAAAGCAGCTTTTGGTTTCGTTGGGTAGGATTCTCCTTCCAGAGGTGCGGTGACACAGCAGGTGAGCTTACACTTCAGTGGCCATTTAAGTAAACTGAAACCTCTGTATTTTGTTTCACATGAAGCTATAGGGATAAGTGCAGATGACATCCTTTTTTTTTTCTCCACCGCAATAAAACTCAGTAATATGAGTGGATCACAGAGCTCCACAGCAATAAACCTCAAAAATAATTATATGGTTTATTTTAATAATATTATATACTTTTGTTTAAGTTTATTAATATATCAAAATACGGATGTTACTAAAATTTATTTAAAATTCTAAATGGTTCAATATAATATTATAGAATTATTTTAATATATTTTAATAAAATTTAAATATATTAAGATAGTGCAGTGGCATTGTTACCTTTTATAAGGGGGAGAAAAACAATGCTGCTGCTTTTACAACAAACAGTCATTTGTCTAATTCAGTGGTTCCCAACCGCGGTCCTCAAGTACCCCTAACCGGCCAGGTTTTAAGGATTGCCTCGTGGAAATGCAGACTGAATCCTGCAATCACTGAGCAGCAAATCATATCACCTGTGCTGTGCTTCAGATATCTGGAAAACATGACCTGTTGGGGGTACTTGAGGACTGCACTTGGGAACCACTGGTCTAATTGTATTTTTTTATTTTACACATTATGTAATCATGTTTGGTATCATTGGAAATCCCAGACCATGGTCTGTCCAGTGACACCTCATGTGCCCTTATGGAGTGAACAGCATGGAGATACAGAGGTCCAAAGGACAGCTACCTCCACTTTTAGGTTGTGTATTTGACAGAACAGTGTGTATGCATATTTTGACGTATCTCCAGCCAGGTCATCCTTGCTGCTGTCCCGTTCCATGTTTTTGTTTTTAATCACAAAGTGGAATGGTTTCTGGGGAGCGTATGAATGAAAATCCACCAGTCTCTCTCGTGACTATAAAGCAGCACGAGCATATATCTTTTGCTTAGAAAGCAGCTTTTGGTTTCATTAGGTAGGACTTGCCTACCAGAGGTGCTGTGACGTGTCAGGTGAACTTACACTTCAATGGCCATTTAATTAATCAAAAACCTCTGATTGGGCTTTGTTTCACCTGGAGCTATAGGAGTAAGTGCAGATTACCTTTTTTTTTTTTCTTATGATTTATACAGGTTACTGGGCTGGATACGTCTGGTAGTTGCAGCTGACCCGGTAGGGATCAGGTGTGACACTTTTTTCTGTAATATTGCTGTGGAGCACTGTAATGTGCAGTGTGTACAAGTGTATCCGTAATGTACAGTAACCTATAAACCTGAAAAGTGATCGACAGCTTCTCACATGTGTCACAGCCAGGGACCCTCTGTGCTGCAATGAGTGGGTGATGGCTGCCACAGCACAACGATGGCTCTCTGAAAGTCTGGAGGGGGCACAATGGATTCCCCAATTCACTGCTGGGCGTGAGTGGATTTTTTTTAACTCCTTATAATAAATATTTGTAAAATATTATTCTATTACGGGTTATAATATGTGGGTAAAAGCTGTTTGATCCAAGGAGAAATCTGACGCCATCTGGGGTGAAGAAGGCATATTTTTCCCGATATGTTGCATATTGGCATATTGTCTTTGTTCTAAACACATGCAGTAAATGTGATACGGGCAGATTATAAAAGCTGTCAAACATCCTGCGGATGGGTACTATTCTAGTGATCATAATGAGATTACTCCCTCATCCTATAACCTCCGATCCAGGACCAGCACCTTACTTGCAATACCACAATACAAAAAGAAAGTGGCTCGATCCTCATTTTCCTACAAAGCACCGCATTTATGGAATAACCTCCCAGACGCCATCAAATCTTCCCCCAGTCTAAAGTCACTCAAGAGCTCCCTATTAACATACCTCAATACAGAATGAACCTGTAAACATGTAACAACATAGTGAGTATATTTCCTACATATTTATTTTCTGTTAATCTGTATATTTGTGGGGGGGGTTAATATCTTGCATTGTATTTATGTAATAACTGTAACATTTTAATGTTCTTGAACCCAGGACAGACTCGAAATCGAGAGAAATCTCAATGTATCCTTCCTGATAAAATATTTTATAAATAAATAAATAAATTTTTAGCAACAAGCTTAAAAAAAACATACAAATAGAAAATGAAAAGGTATATATTATGTGGGCGTAATGCCTGCATATGAACATTACAGTAACACCTTGTATCTGTACTGTACTGGGATTTTCAGCATCTGAACCTTATCCCTGTTCATTAGTGAGGGATCTCAGAGCTCACCCTGTATTCTGCCCTCTCCCTGACTGTTATAATGAAGCAGTAAATACTGTTGTCACCAGGGGTAAAATCCTAACAAAAAAAAGAAAGTGTAGGAGCTCAGCAAGATTTGTCCCACAATTAGCACTTAACATCTCCTATTTAACACATGCTCAGATCTGATATATTATGTATATTATTTATTTATAAAGGACTTTACCAGGAAGGATACATTGAGATTTCTCTCGTTTTCAAGTACGTCCTGGGTTCAAGAACATTGAAATGTTACAGTCGTTACAGAAATACAAAGTAATAAAGGAAAGATATTAAAATCGCACAGATATACAGATTAACAGAAAATAAATGTGTGTGAAGTATAGTCATTATGTTACATGTTTACAGGTGCATTCTGTATATAGTCCCTATGTTACATGTTTACAGGTGCATTCTGTATATAGTCACTATGTTACATGTTTACAGGTGCATTCTGTATATAGTCATTATGTTACATGTTTACAGGTGCATTCTGTATATAGTCACTATGTTACATGTTTACAGGTGCATTCTGTATATAGTCACTATGTTACATGTTTACAGGTGCATTCTGTATATAGTCACTATGTTACATGTTTACAGGTGCATTCTGTATATAGTCACTATGTTACATGTTTACAGGTGCATGCTGTATATAGTCACTATGTTACATGTTTACAGGTGCATTCTGTATATAGTCATTATGTTACATGTTTACAGGTGCATTCTGTATATAGTCACTATGTTACATGTTTACAGGTGCATTCTGTATATAGTCACTATGTTACATGTTTACAGGTGCATTCTGTATATAGTCACTATGTTACATGTTTACAGGTGCATTCTGTATTGAGGTATGTTAATAGAGATCTCTTAAGGGACTTTAGACTGGGGGAAGATTTGATGGCGTCTGGGAGGTTATTCCATATTTGTGGTGCTCTGTAGGAAAACTGAGGATCGATACACTTTCTTTTTGTATTGTGGTATTGCAAGTAAGGTGCTGGTCCTGGAACAGAGGTTATAGGATGAGGGAACTGCTGGGGGAAGCAGCCTATTCAGGTAGGGTGGTAGCTTCCCAGATAGCTCTTAAACACCAGGTTGGAAAGGTGAAGAGTGCGTCTAGATTCCAGCGACGGCCAGTTTAGCTCTTTTAACATGTCACAATGGTGGGTCATGTAGATACGTATTCGGATTTTAGCAAAAATATGCCTATATTTATTGTAACCTAACCGTGAAAGATAAGATTATCCCCCAGACTCACAATTTATGGTTTTGTGAGGTTATCCCCCACGCTCACAATTTATCTCACAAAAACACTATAAATTGTGAGTGTGCAGGCTAATCTCACAATAACACTATAAATTGGTAGAGATGGAGATAATTACTATTTGTTGTGCACTTGTGAATCAAACTAAGTATAAAGGGACTATAAGGCTCGGGTCAGACGAGCGCAGCATTCACGTCCGTGATGGCGCACAAAAGTACGTCCGTGATAGCATGACATAAAGTCCAATGGAGCCCCACACACAAAGTACGTCCACACTGAACTGCGGACGCACAACGGCCGCGGCTCACGGACGCAAGTTAGGCAAGAACGTAATACTGCTAGAACGGACGTGCGGAGTGCGCCACGCCTGCAACGTCCGCATAGCTTTGTGTGTGAGTGATGGAGCGAGGTCAGATGGACTGCATTTATACGTCCAGCATTTTTGACGGACAGAATGTTTTTTCATTGTAATTTATTTTCCCTGCTACATCAGTCAAAAAATACGTCAGTGAAAAAAACCGACTGTGTGGCCACTACCTTTTCAGTCAGAAAGTACGTCAGTACTGCACGGACGTACAGTCCGTAGAAATCACGCTCGTCTGACCCTAGCCTTAGCTGTGTCTTAGTGGCATCATCACATGGACTGCAGAGACTATGAGCTGTGTTCTCAGACAAACATGCACCCAGTGATCCCCCATGTAACTCCAGTAATGTGTGTAATTAAGACAATTTTCTATAGGGAGGCAATGCCTGGTGCTGAGTGTGATCTGTGTGTCTCCTCATTAATAGAAGCAAGTAAATCCTAATCAGAAATCTGTAGGAGGATCAGTTACACAATAAATCTATAGCACTTTAAAGCTTTGTGTCCCTGTATCTAGATGTACACAATTCCTGTGTCACACACACATCCATATACAGTTGCCATAATAAAATACACTGAAATTATTAGGGAAAAGCCCTCTTGTCATTCATTTGTCCCTTGTTGAAGAGCTCTGGTCTGAGATAAGGGGAACACAGAGGTTATAGAGGAATGTGATTCTAGGGGTATCTTTGTTCTATAGTTTTATGTTTCAGGCTCTCTTTATCGCTGGGAGAATTAAGAGATAATTTAGGAAATCAACCGAAGAAATCCCATTATCGACAGTCACATTAAATGATAATGGTATAAAATATACAGACTGTGTTGCAATAATTTAATACTAATTTTCTAAGATTTAGAAATTAAGAATTAATTAGAATTAAGAATCAAAGTCACTCAAACCAGCCTGTAATACAAAATACAATGTAACATTGCAAGAATAATATTGGTACCCCATATTCCTATTCAATCTGGATGACTATAGCGTATGTGAGTGTGTGTATATATATATATATTTGTGTTTATTATTGCAGAAGCCACTTGCACATCATAGCAATACAATGAATTAACATCACTGCTCTGCATGGAGAAAGCCTGTGGAGACATGGGTTCGATCCCAGCAAGCACCTTTCCAGTAAGTGTCCTTGGGCAAGACACCTAATGGTACATACTCGCCACCCAGGACATACTTGAAAAACGAGAGAAATCTCAATGTATCCTTCCTGGTAAAATCCTTTCTAAAAAAAAAAATGCATCCCAGAGCCCCTGTGCCACATTCCCCATATGCAGCAAGGAATTCTGGGTAGGATATGCAAATGACATCTGTCTCACTTTTATGCATCCTGGGTCTGTTATTACACAGAACCCTACAATTGATGTGCAAGTGGCTTCTGCAATAATAAACACAATTATAGTGTGGAGGCTTTTTATCTCACTTTTTGTCCTCCACCACAACCCTTATACATATATATATATATAATATTATTTTAAAGCTCTTGAACCCAGGACATATTGAAAACGAGAGAAATCTCAATGTATCCTTCCTGGTAAAATCCTTTTATAAATAAAATAAATAAATATATATATATTTATGACAAACCATATATGTATTCCAATATATGTGTGAGTATTCAAAGTGTGGTTTGTCATAAAATCCTACTACTTTGTTGTACTATTTACAAATTCTGTTGTCTTTTTTTTTAAATATAAAGGTACAGGACACAACATATAAATCATAGTGGATACTCTGGAATGTGTGTTCACTAAAATCCTAAATTTACCAAAACGTAACATCTGTGAAAATAACCTCAAGCTGTGTGTTGTTACTGTTGAGTCTCGTGGTCTACAGTCTGCATTAGCGATCGCATAATCAGCTGTTTAGTAGACAGAGCCCTAATAGATCTAATTCCAGAGGGTTGTAATTTAGAGAACGTGATTAAAAAAACCCATTTCATTTGTTAAATATTTACAAACGTACATATGCAAACGAATACAATATAAAGCACTGACTAAAGGGTCTCTGAACCAAAATATCTCAATTTATTAAGTTGGGCGTATAATAAATAGGGTCAGAAAGTCAACATTAATTTGGGTTTAATACTATTCCTATTATTACTTTATTAGGTAATAATTACCTATTAAAGGTTTGAAGAATGTAGGAAACCAGAGGATTGGTGTGACTGGTGAATTTATAATCTGAATTAACTTCGTTCATTAAATCCATGTTTTCTGATGTTTACAAACAGCCTGATTCTGTGTTACTAAAACTTAAATCCGAGTTTATTCACTGAGCAGAGGTGGGGAATTTATTCTGCAATCCATACATATCCATTATTCAGCTCATGCACGGTGAGAAGTTACCTTTTTCTAATACTTTGTAAGGTTTGTAGAAGTCACCAAAATTCACAGTTTAGCAAATAAAATCCCACAGTAATTACAAAACAAATTGCACAAATCTTCTCCTCACCATCTGCAAACAAATCCAGAATACTCTATACTTGGTTATATTTTGTTTGTTTTAGGATACCTTTACGTATAGTAGTTGTGCAGTGAGCTATGAAAGCAGTGATTGTGTAAATTACACAGGGAATGCCATGTAAAAGCAATTCCTATAGGCAGAGGTGACATGGCCAGCTTTGCTCATTTTCTTTACTGACCTTGTGCAAGCAGTGTCTTCTAGCATTAGTATCCCCAATCATTTAGTAATTAAATATCCATCGCCCAAGATCTGTGTGCAAGATGTAGTAACTATAGTGCACTTAACACTGGGTGGGTAATGTAGCAACCTGCTATCCTACAGCCAGCAAGAGGGTTATATCTACTGCATACCTAATCTATAACCTGAACAGGGAGTATAATGCAACTCCTAGTGTACAACTAACAAGAATAGGATATTGCATTCCTAGTTTATCCCCTGCAAAGGGAGTAGAATGCGCAAACTAGTGTACAGCTAGCAACAAGAGTATACTGCATACCTAATCTATAGCCCGCATAGGGAGTAACAGAGCAGTAGTGGTGGATTAAGTAAAGTAAAAATGATGTAAATAAAAGGACTGTAACACTGCAAGAAAATAGTGCCGGAAGCGAAGTTACGGTGCAACAATGTATAAAAAAGAATGCAGCAACAGTGCAGTACATAGAGTACAGTAACAATACAATAAATAATGGAGTAAAAAAATGCAGTAACAATGCAGTAAATAGACTACACAGTGCAATAAACAATGGAGTAAAAGGGAATGTAGTAACAGTGCAGTAGAGTACAGTAACAATACAATAATGGAGTAAAAAATGCAGTAACAGTGCAGTAGAGTACACTAACAGTGCAATAAACAATGCAGTAAAAAAGAATGTAGTACCAGTGCAATAAACAATGGAGTAAAAAAGAATGTAGTACCAGTGCAATAAACAATGGAGTAAAAAAGAATGTAGTACCAGTGCAATAAACAATGGAGTAAAAAAGAATGTAGTACCAGTGCAATAAACAATGGAGTAAAAAAGAATGAAGTACCAGTGCAATAAACAATGGAGTAAAAAAGAATGTAGTACCAGTGCAATAAACAATGGAGTAAAAAAGAATGTAGTACCAGTGCAATAAACAATGGAGTAAAAAAGAATGAGTACCAGTGCAATAAACAATGGAGTAAAAAAGAATGTAGTACCAGTGCAATAAACAATGGAGTAAAAAAGAATGTAGTACCAGTGCAATAAACAATGGAGTAAAAAAGAATGAAGTACCAGTGCAATAAACAATGGAGTAAAAAAGAATGTAGTACCAGTGCAATAAACAATGAGTAAAAAAGAATGTAGTACCAGTGCAATAAACAATGGAGTAAAAAAGAATGTAGTACCAGTGCAATAAACAATGGAGTAAAAAAGAATGTAGTACCAGTGCAATAAACAATGGAGTAAAAAAGAATGAAGTACCAGTGCAATAAACAATGGAGTAAAAAAGAATGTAGTACCAGTGCAATAAACAATGGAGTAAAAAAGAATGTAGTACCAGTGCAATAAACAATGGAGTAAAAAAGAATGTAGTACCAGTGCAATAAACAATGGAGTAAAAAAGAATGAAGTACCAGTGCAATAAACAATGGAGTAAAAAAGAATGAGTACCAGTGCAATAAACAATGGAGTAAAAAATGCAGTAACAATGCAGTAAAAAAGAATGTAGTACCAGTGCAATAAACAATGGAGTAAAAACGAATGTAGTACCAGTGCAATAAACAATGGAGTAAAAAAGAATGAAGTACCAGTGCAATAAACAATGGAGTAAAAAAGAATGTAGTACCAGTGCAATAAACAATGAGTAAAAAAGAATGAAGTACCAGTGCAATAAACAATGGAGTAAAAAAGAATGTAGTACCAGTGCAATAAACAATGGAGTAAAAAAGAATGTAGTACCAGTGCAATAAACAATGGAGTAAAAAAGAATGTAAGTACCAGTGCAATAAACAATGGAGTAAAAAAGAATGTAGTACCAGTGCAATAAACAATGCAGTAAAAAAGAATGAAGTACCAGTGCAATAAACAATGGAGTAAAAAAGAATGTAGTACCAGTGCAATAAACAATGGAGTAAAAAAGAATGAAGTACCAGTGCAATAAACAATGGAGTAAAAAAGAATGTAGTACCAGTGCAATAAACAATGGAGTAAAAAAGAATGTAGTACCAGTGCAATAAACAATGGAGTAAAAAAGAATGTAGTACCAGTGCAATAAACAATGGAGTAAAAAAGAATGAAGTACCAGTGCAATAAACAATGGAGTAAAAAAGAATGTAGTACCAGTGCAATAAACAATGGAGTAAAAAAGAATGTAGTACCAGTGCAATAAACAATGGAGTAAAAAAGAAGGTAGTACCAGTGCAATAAACAATGCAGTAAAAAAGAAGGTAGTAGCGGTGCAGTAAATAAATTCGCACAGTATGTAATGTACACTGGTAATAAAGAACACATGCAGGCAGTATACTAATGTGAGAAAGGTACAGCCAGCTCGGTGAGTATACTATAATAAACTCTAGTACAGACCCTTGGCACATTGAATGTGATGCAGTCAGTAGGATACAGCAGTTTGTATACATTAGTGCAGCCCAACACACACATCACAGTATAAAAAGATAACAAAGGAAACACAAGAACAGTCATTATACAAAAACACACATTAATGGACTGTTCAGCCTCGCTCAGTCCTCACATTGTCATGTGTATTTATTGGTAATTGTACAATGAACATTACATAACATTTATTGGCTGTATAAATTGTATCTTCTGCATCTGATCTGTTGCTTCTATCACTAGAAATAAAGATTATACTTTTTTTAAGTGAATAGTTTTATTATGGGGCATTAGATGAATTCAATAATAATTTCTTGACATTTTTAATCCCAATATAATAAAGGTCTACATGATAACAAGGAGTGTCCTATGGTGTGATACAAAAAGAAAGGTTTGCTAATCTTACACAATCTTCTCTGAGAGCAATCCCACAAGGATTGTTGTTATATGTTAATGTGTGTGTTCTTTCTGTATTTCCATGTGCCCTTTGGTCCTCTGGCTGTACAGGAAAGTGATCTTCCCACTAATTAGCTGCAAGGACCCGCACTCATTATCCTAATTACACAATGTACATATGTGGGTGTGTAGTAATGTGTTATTACACCATCCCAGTGGCTGGGCCCCAAATGAATCGTTTTTTTTTTGCCAGTTTAGGGAGACTGTAAATGACTTGCTGTATATTTGGGTATCATTTTCTCAAATACACAAATACTCCTTGCCCCTTGGACCTTTAGAAGTCACTGTGGAGGTGACCCCTGCTGTCTCAGGCCACACTCAGCAGTTTCATGGAAACAAGTTGAGCACGTTCACCCCTGATAAACATTAACCCCCAACTCACTGGGGACCAAGGGCTGAGTCAACTAGGATTTTCCGACAGGATCACATAAGGAACACACATTGAGAAAAAGGAAAAGAATCAACCCAAGGGGATACAGGGGAGAATAGAGGGCAGACACCAGTGAAAGGGAAGGGGGCATTAAAACATCATCCACCATGAATACAGTATATATAATGTGTGATGCACAGACCCCCTAGCTAAAAAATCCCCTGATTTCCCCCAAAGGGAATGATTTCATTAGCAAACATACATGTTTATGTTTGTATGTGTCATAATATAATCATACTATATCATATGTAAGGGTTGATGTGTGTAATATACATACATATATATATGTGTGCGTGTTTGTGTGTGTATATATCATACAAAATATGTATTTGGTGTGTAATATAAATATATATTCTATATATAAATATATATATGAGAGACTTTTACACCCACCCATAGAATACAATCACACACATATTTACACAACTGTAAGAAATGTTATGTTTTATATAGGTGTGTGTGTATATATCATATATGATGTATTTGGTGTGTAATATAAATATATATGAGACTTTTACACACACCGATAGAATACAATCACACACATATTTACACAACTGTAAGAAATGTTATGTTTTATATAGGTGTGTGTGTATATATCATATATGATGTATTTGGTGTGTAATATAAATATATATGAGACTTTTACACACACCGATAGAATACAATCACACACATATTTACACAACTGTAAGAAATGTTATGTTTTATATAGGTGTGTGTGTATATATATTTTTTCATTAAGTCAAATACATAAAATAGAAAAATGGCATCATGAAAACAGCAATTTAAAACGTGCCAAAATAAGCGGTGGAAGTCGCAGTGTCAGCTGTCAACGTTTCGCTCTGAGCCCTTGTTTATTAAATCGGTGATTAGTTTTACATGGTATTAAAAGGCAATGTGAGAAGTGGTCGGGGAATTGCAAATTTTTAGGGGGGGGGGAACAACAGCCGAGTCTGAAAACAAAGTTTTTCTTTTCGAGTGGGATGTGTCACTTCCCCACAATATGATAAACCGAGAAATAACAAAACGCACAAACACTGCAATATGGTGTGTGTGTGTGTCAGTCAAAAGGTGTATTTTTATTGTTTTGAAAATTAGCTTTATTATGTCAGAAAAATAAGAGAATATGTATCAAGTGCTGGGAAATATTTACATTCTACCTACTATATACTGCTACTAAGTGTGTGTGTGTGTGTGTGTGTATTCTGGTACGATTTTCATACTAAATACACTGCACGAAAATATTCACACAAAGGTAGGGTGAATGGATATATACGAATATATATGTCTGTATACGTTGTTCTTAACTAAATATTTATAAGTGTGTGTGTATATATATATATATATCATGAAGAATATATATATCCTTCATGCTGTGTGTGTGTGATATATATATATATATAATTCCAAAGGAAAAGGCGCACACTGGAGTCTTGCTTAAAAAATACAAAAAAAAAATGTTATTCCATTTTTAGGTGAAGAAAAAACAAGTCCACGTTTGTCTTTCACTTGTGGACTTTTATCAAGATATAATAAGTGAGAAGTCAGAAAAGCATAAATATATATAACACATTAATGACACACTTGGTGTGTGTATGTATATATATATATGTGTGTGGGTAAATGTCTTCTGCAGCTATAAACGTGATGGTGTGTGTGTGTGTGTGTGTGTGTATATATATAATATATATATATATATATATAATATATATATATATATATATATATATATATAATATATATATATACACACCAAGTGTATTATTTGGTGTGTTATATATATATATATATATATAAAAAGTAAGTATCTCAAATATCCTATGTGTTTTTATTGTAATGGCTCTGGGCCTGCTACTATTGATGTTCCTGAACCTCCTAGCTCCTTATTCGAATTCTTATATTTACATTAACACTTGTCATTTCGCTTTTAAACACATGATTTTCGGTGACATTTACATTTTTCACCCCATTTAATGCTTTTTAATTATTTTTTATTTTTTCTCAAGGAGAAACGCAGTAATATCCCACATTATTATCCCACAGTAATATCCCACATTATTATCCCACAGTATATATCCCACATTATTATCCCACAGTAATATCTCACATTATTATCCCACAGTATTATCCCACAGTATTATCCCACAGTAATATCTCACATTATTATCCCACAGTATTATCCCACAGTATTATCCCACAGTATTATCCCACAGTAATATCTCACATTATTATCCCACAGTAATATCCCACATTATTATCCCACAGTATTATCTCACATTATTATCCCACAGTAATATCTCACATTATTATCCCACAGTATTATCCCACAGTATTATCCCACAGTAATATCTCACATTATTATCCCACAGTATTATCCCACAGTATTATCCCACATTATTATCCCACAGTATTATCTCACATTATTATCCCACAGTAATATCCCACATTATTATCCCACAGTATTATCTCACATTATTATCCCACAGTAATATCTCACATTATTATCCCACAGTATTATCCCACAGTATTATCCCACAGTATTATCCCACAGTATTATCCCACAGTATTATCCCACATTATTATCCCACAGTATTATCCCACATTATTATCCCACAGTATTATCCCACATTATTATCCCACAGTAATATCCCACATTATTATCCCACAGTATTATCTCACATTATTATCCCACAGTAATATCCCACATTATTATCCCACAGTATATCCCACAGTATTATCCCACATTATTATCCACAGTAATATCCCACATTATTATCCCACAGTATTATCCCACATTATTATCCCACATTATTATCCCACAGTATTATCCCACAGTATTATCCCACATATTATCCCACAGTAATATCCCACAGTAATATCCCATTATTATCCCACATTATTATCCCACAGTAATATCCCACATTATTATCCCACAGTAATATCCCACATTATTATCCCACAGTAATATCCCACATTATTATCCCACAGTATTATCCCACATTATTATCCCACAGTAATATCCCACAGTAATATCCCACATTATTATCCCACAGTAATATCCCACATTATTATCCCACAGTAATATCCCACATTATTATCCCACAGTAATATCCCACATTATTATCCCACAGTAATATCCCACATTATTATCCCACAGTATTATCCCACAGTAATATCCCACATTATTATCCCACATTATTATCCCACAGTATTATCCCACAGTATTATCCCACAGTATTATCCCACAGTATTATCCCACAGTATTATCCCACAGTAATATCCACATTATTATCCACAGTAATATCCCATTATTATCCCACATTATTATCCACAGTAATATCCCACATTATTATCCACAGTAATATCCCACATTATTATCCCACAGTAATATCCCACATTATTATCCCACAGTAATATCCCACATTATTATCCCACAGTAATATCCCACAGTATTATCCCACAGTAATATCCCACATTATTATCCCACATTATTATCCCACAGTATTATCCCACAGTATTATCCCACATTATTATCCCACAGTATTATCCCACAGTATTATCCCACATTATTATCCCACAGTATTATCCCACAGTATTATCCCACATTATTATCCCACAGTATTATCCCACATTATTATCTGCATGTTTTGAAGAAAAAAAATCCTTTCCTCTGATATTCTCCCTCCCATTGATCAGACACAGATACTCCCATACACCCAGGGTGACCTCCCCTGTGTCACCCCCCCCCCATGTCACCCCTTCATGCTTCACAAGGACATCACGGGGGGGGGGTACCAGTTTACTTTCTAAATGCAAACCTCCCCAACCAGTTGCCCAGTTCATTATCCTTATGGTTCGTGTCCTCTGGCACTGGGGACTCCCAGGTCATGTCCAGCCTGACCAATAAGAACCTGGATCTGGTAGTGGCCATGTCTAATTGTCTAATTAAATTGGGATGTTTCTACTATAAATGCTTTTTTTTTTTTTTTGCAGGTCATTCACCACGTCACTACTCGAGGTTATATATGCATGTGTGGATGTAATTGGTGTGCCTTGCACTGCATTGCCCTATGCACGTTTGCTACAGCATAAAAAAACACATTAAACTCTGCATTATGACGTCATGGCACAGTCAGAAAATTAAGAGACTTGAAAACCAGTTGTGAAATCTAATCAATCCAACGTGATCATAGTGTATGGTTGTCTTCTGCCCATCAGGTGCCTGCCATAGGAAGCTGTCTGGAATGGAAAGGGTTAATGATTACATATACAGTTACCTGTGCCTTTGGATACATACTATTTTTTTCCTTTGTTTTGGGGAATGACTTGCTGTTTCTCAGTATGAACACATATATATAATATATATAATATATATAATATATATATATATATATATATATATATATCCAGACCTGAGGAAGAGAGAAATCCTCTGGAAAGCTTGTCTTTTAAATGTAACGTTAGTCCAATAAAAAAGGTATCACTATGTACTGCTATACTCGCGAATATATATATATATATATATATTACACCCACACCAGTGGGTAACATACAAACGCAACAGTGTGATATATACACAAATACAAAGCAGTGGGATACACACACACACATATATATATATATATATATATAACACATGTACACACACACACAAATATATATTATTTTTATATATATATATATATATATATATTACACACACACAAACATATTATTTTTTATATATATATATATCACACACACACACACACACACACACACACACTTCTAATCCAGGTGCTGGGCATGCTTGGGAAGGGATTCACTGATGGAGCAGGGCTAGGCAGCACATTGCTGTGTGTCAGTGGAAGCACCCAATTGGAGGGGTAAAAGCTATGTAACCAGCCCCTTCTAGGAGGGACTGGTTGAGGTGACAGCCCTGCTGAGCCCAGACCTGCCCACCTTGTTATTAGAGGGAAATACAGAAGTTACACTGTTGAAACCAGAAGGCAAAGATATTCCTTCACCTTAATTCCTGGGTCCCCGTGGTGTCACCCAGTGGTGCTGAGGCCACAGCTCTGGAGCCCACCAGCCAGGAACTACATCTGGATACAAAGGGGACCCCCCACATCCTCAATGGGTAAGTACTGCTGGAAAGATCTTCTCCTAGCAGAGCTGTCAAGCTGGAGTCCCCCCCCCCCGACCTTCATCTCTTCCAAGCAGTTTTGCTGCTGACTTGTAGGAACAGGACAAAGTAAACACTTTTAAGGATCATTAGCAGAATCACACAGGCAGTGATACAGTAACTGGCTGGATCCTATTCTGGTTAACCCCCTGCCTGCCACAGAGGCTGCACTTCTTTAAACTCGATATGATGAAGGGCAATAACAGGACTGGGTGATCATTTAATGCTCTGGGGCAAGCAAGGGTTAAGAATAAGATCAGAAGAAGAAAAAAAAAAGTAGAATCACTAAAGACTGTTATAGATTCTAAAAACCACAATCCCTGTGTACAGATGTGAGTCATTGTTTGCTTTTAACCCTATTCTTGTGCAAATGGCTGTGTTCAGGCCCTGCACTCATGCCTGGGGATTTTCAGGTAGGTTGGAGTCAGAGTCTATGTCCTTTGGTCAGTGTCAGGCTGTGTGTGCAGTGAGTAATGGCTGTGTATCTCTGTCTTCTCTCTGTGTTTTGAAGAACCTGCTTTTGGAGAAGTCAACCAGCTTGGAGGGGTGTTTGTGAATGGCAGACCCCTACCCAATGCCATCAGGCTGCGGATTGTGGAGCTCGCCCAGCTGGGGATCAGACCCTGTGACATCAGTAGACAGCTGAGGGTGTCCCATGGATGTGTCAGCAAGATACTGGCCCGATACAACGAGACTGGCTCCATTTTACCAGGGGCTATTGGTGGCAGCAAGCCCAGGGTGACAACCCCAACAGTGGTGAAGCACATCAGGACCTACAAGCAGAGGGACCCTGGCATCTTTGCCTGGGAGATCAGGGACAGGCTCTTGGCTGATGGGGTGTGTGACAAATACAATGTGCCTTCAGTCAGCTCGATCAGCAGGATCCTTCGAAACAAAATCGGAAATTTATCCCAACATAGTCACTATGACAGCCACAAGCAGCACCACCACCCCAATGCCCACTCTGCCATCCAGTACAACCACATCTACTCCTACCCCAGCCCTATTGGGGCAGGAGGCAAAGTGCCCACTCAGCCTGGTATGGCCCCCATTTGTGGGACTATGGGCATGCCAAGGACTTGGCCCTCCTCACACTCAGTTACAGATATCTTGGGAATTAGGTCCATCATCACAGACCAAGGTAAGATGTTCTCCATCTCCTATAGATGCATGTCTGTGTAACTGTATATATAGAAATATCTGTGTGTTTATGACATATATACATGTATTTTCATATAGTCCTATATGTGTGTTTGTGATTATACATATTATTTATATAGATTGTAAGCTCCTATGAGCAGGTCCCTCTACACCTCTTCTTTCAATCCCATCTCCATTTATCTGGATCTCGTTCCCTTTGGTGATTGTAAAGCGCTACGGAAACTGTTGGCGCTATATAAATGATAATAATTTACAGGATATGGATAACTATCATCTCTTATCGAATTCAGACAGATCACCCCATCATATAATATAAATGCAGACTAACAGACCCTACAAAACATGTTCTTTAGGCCATCACAGAATCACTGCTAAATGTGAAGCCAAGTAAATGCAAACCTATAGCAAATAAAATAAAACCTGAACAACTGAGTATATAGATATTGATATATTTTCAAACGAATTCTTCTAACCACTACCTTTTTACAGTTAATGTGTGTGTGTGTAGAAATATGTGTGTCTATATATTTGTGTGTGTGTATATATATTTGTTTGTGTGTGTGTATATATATATATATATATATATATATATTTGTGTGTGTGTGTGTGTATATATATATATATATATATATGTGTGTGTGATATATATACAAACACAAATATATAGACACATACAAATATATATAGACATCTATATCTTATATATATACACACACATATATAAATGTATGTGTGTGTATATATATGTGTGTGTGTGTGTATGTATGTGTGTATATATATATATATATATATATAATATATGCACAAATACAAAGCAGTGGGATACACACATAAATACATATATATCTATATCACACTGTTGTGTTTGTATATAATCCACTGGTATGTGTGTGTGTGTGTAAATATATATATATATATATATTATTTTTTTTCACGAGTATAGCAGTAATAGTGATACCTTTTTTATTGGACTAACGTTACATTTAAAAGACAAGCTTTCGAGAGTGTAACCCCTCTTCCTCAGATCTGGAGATTATATATATACACACACACAACAGAGTGGAATATATATATTTCTATAAAATCATTCACAAAACAAGTACACCATTCTACCGTGTAGCTTGTGTGTGTGTGTATATATATATATATATAAGTTCCACTGTTGCATATGCGCGTGTATAAATATCCTACTAGTGTGTGTGTGTATATATGTATATATACACAAACCACAGTGAAATATATAAAGTCATTCAAAATGAGTACACAATGTATTTTACAGCCTCCTAGCTTTATCATTTTATGTATATAAATATATACCCATTTTGTGAAACTATATATATATATATATATATACCACTCTTGTGTGTGTGTGTATATGTGTATATATATAATATATATATTACAACTGAAATCTCCACCAGAAGAATCCCCTACTAAAATCTAAATAAAGAACTCTTGCAATTAGCAGATCGGTTTTCAAGTCGCCACTACATATATATATATATATAATGTCCTAATTATCACTACTATTATATAAACGTATTATTAAACATATGCTTCCCCCAAATGTTTAGTAATAACAAATACATACAAGTTGAAGTATCAAAGTGGAACCAAAAGTGTGTGTTTGTTGCCATATCTATACTATGTGTCACTTTGCAATGTTTTTACACAGAGCAGGATCTAAATCTGCTTTTAGTGACACAGTGAAATGTTTTATGGGGGCAAAAAGCATCAATAAATAAAGCTCATGTTCTCTAATGGATAATTATGGGCTCATGTCAGCACTAATAGAAGAAAATGACTTAATCTTCATGCTATGGGAAATGTTTCATTAAGACAGGGCATGTATGGATAGCAACTGGCATTTTCACAGCTTCCAGCTGAATTCTGGACGTTCTTTAGCCATGGGAGCTGCAACCCCCCCCCCCACATCTTCTCCATCTTTCCCCCAATCCTACCCTCATATAATACCTTTAGACATGCAATGAAAACTGTATTTAAAGAGATCATGTCTAATAGTCATGAAGGGCAGGGGAGCCCTGACTGCCTGCAGCCTATGTATAAACACACAAAATGCATTTCACTTTTACTAAAAACAGGAATTTGTCATCAACATCAACATGGAGCCTGCTGGAAATTAAGGAAAAAGGTTTCACTTCTCTGGTGTGTGCAATCAGACTAAATTTACCCAGACAGGAAGTTCAAATGTCAGATAATTGGTTTCATTCTTTAGGCACAAGCTACAACCTCTGGGCATAATCTGACCAGGAGAAGGGATTTTCTGTTCACCTAGAGACTCATTTTCTGCTTATTTTCTTTTCCCCTAATCCATAGGAATATGAACCGAGATAATTCAGTTTACAGATTTTTTTTTTTTAAAGTTAACATTGATGCTTCAAAACCTTTTCAAACTGCCTACAGAGTTTACCCCTAAAAAAAATCCCACAATGTCCAACCATCCCCCTCTATTCATCTCCTTGAAATTGCCCAATTCCTATTAATTGCCCAGTGAAAGTCTCATTTAAATTGCTAGATGTTTCTCAATAAAGACATTCAGCATTCTCATGGAATATACACAGAATACTATTTCCTGAAGTGATGTTTAAGGGGAAAAAAAAAAGGAGAACATAACATTTGGAGAATTAGATTACAAATTGGGAATGTTTGCAGATCCCTCTAATGGTTTCCTCTTTTATTAACACCACATTTGGCAGTCAGGCCTCCAAGGGTACAGTCTGGGTTTGTTCCTCTGGCCTCTTTCTTATGTACTTTTGTTGAGTCTCACTTTTTTTTCCTCTTTTAAAGGAAGAATTGTTTATATATACATATATATATAACAATTCTTCTTTTAAAAGAAAAAGTGTGTGTGTGTATATATATCAGCCTTTTCTGGGCAGTTATGTTTTTGTTTACAATAATTTTTATTTCATTATACTCCTCTCTCTTTGTATCCAAAATAAGATGGGAAAGCTTGTTAATTTATTGGAGACAAATTACATTTATATGGGGGGGGGGTACCAATAAAAGTGTGAATTAGAGTCTAAAAACACCAAGATCAATAGTGGAAAAAAACATTACAGCCACCTGAGATTCCCACAGTTTTGTACATATTTTATTAATATGCTGTTCGCATATTAAAAAAAATATATGCAAAACTGTGGGAATCTCGGCACCAAAATTTCTAATCTACTTTCTCAGCCCAAAGTATGTCAGTCACATCTCTCTTCTCTCTGTGCTGTTAGGTACAGTCTGCACATTAGCTTTATTACTACATTAACACTCAAAGATATAAAGTATACTCCATAAATAATGCATTAAATGTAATAGAACATATATGGGAAGCAGAAGGTGACAGTATATGTGCATACATATGATGAATGCAATATGGATATATGTTATAAAAGACAACACAGAAAATAGAACGCTCAGTTTTAGAACTTTTTAAGGATTTTTAACCACTTATTTCAGGAATCAGATAATGGGTATTTGGTCTGGTGTGTATATATATATATATATATATATATATTCTTTTTTAAATGTAACGTTAGTCCGATGAAAACGGTATCACTACTTACTGCTATACTCATGATTTTATATATATATAATTTTATATATTTATATTCTGTATTTTATATATTTTTCGTGTTTCTTTGCCTATATAAATATTTTTAGTTATTCTTTATATTTGTCTTTGCATATATGTGTAAATATACACCCGTACACACTTATTATTTAGAAATATCCATATATTTCTATCTACATGTATGTTGATATTTTTAATGTATGTGTAAATATTTAATACAATTTTATTGATTTATTTATTGGATGCTTTATTAGAGCATTCAGTAGTTTATTATCCAAATCGGTGTAAATTCTGTTTTAAGCAAGTCACCAAATAGCTTTTATATCCTACAGGGGGAGGTTGTATATAGATTGTAGAAGGATTTGTACGTGTACTTGAATCCTATTGAAAATTCGCCGACCATATAGTGTTGATGTCAGATTTTATTAAAGCCTGGTTTTCTCTTGTCTTGCTCCTCTGTATCTCTCTCATTTCCCCGCACTGTTTGGTGTTTTTCTCATTTCCCCGCACTGTTTGGTGTTTTTCTCATTTCCCCGCACTGTTTGGTGTTTTTCTCATTTCCCCGCACTGTTTGGCGTTTTTCTCAGGACGGGACTTACAGCTCTTTCTACATACTGAGAATAACTTTACTTTTTTTCTGCTCACTGTAAAATAAACATTTCGGTAAAATCCTGGAATGCGAAGTATTTTCCAGATTTGTGATCTTTGCTTCAAACACACAGGCAGAGCTTTATTTTTTTTTAAAAAAACAGATCATAGGGGTGTAGTGTGTGTGTGTGTGTGTGTCATTATTAGGTGAAAAATAGAAATATTGTATTAATGGTCACAGAGGAAACATTTCTTCTTACCCAGGACATACTTGAAAACGAGAGAAATCTCAATGTATCCTTCCTGGTAAATTACTTTATAAATAAAAGTGTCCCTAAATGTGTGAGAAAGGCTGGGGCAGGGTATCTAACTCCATTGTAGTTGGGTGAAAAACCCTTCACATGCCAGATGATGATTGTGTCAGTTCCTCACCCTCACTGCTTAGTGAATAGACCCCATGTGCTGTCAGGTCTAGCCTGTGATTAATGACTGTGTGATTAATGGCTTGTGTAATTCTTGTACCATGTCATTCTGTGTTCTAGAGAAGTGATCCCTTCCTTCCCCTATCACAATCCTAAGTATTTATCCCAAATCTCAGCAGAATGCCCACATCAACATTTTCTGCTGATTGCTTCATTGCAGGTTTTGCAGTATATTTGGAGAAGTTAAATTCACACGTTGGTTGGGGCTCCATCCACAGCAACATACACAAAGCCAAGATATACAGCTCCAATAAGTGCTGCACTGACCGCAATATTTTAATAACCTGATCACTGAGCCTGGAATTAGACCTGGCTAAAGGCAGGATCAGACCCTGGGCACAAACACCACATTATCCCATTTACCTGCTGCAGGAGCACAGCTACTAAATCCCCAGTCCTCACTGTGAAAGGGGCCTGAGAAAGTGCACCAAGCACACATTATAAAAAAAAGTGCATTTGTGGTATGTTTTGTTTTTATATGTGTTTATACATGTATATATTATTTGTAGTTAAACATAAAAATGTGTATAGTAATATGTGTTTAGATTTGTCTTTAAATATACACCTTTTATGTTTATCTACAAATAAGACAAATATTAAGCTATTATTTAAACAGACGATGTTTGTGTTTAGATATATTCACATGTGTACAAACATGCAGTATGTGTTTATTTCTCATTAAAAATAATAAATACATATTCTACATAGTACAGATGTTCATGTATACATACATACACATGCATAGCCAGAAAAATACATATATATATATTGGCGTTTGTTTCTCTACAAATATACCTCGTACTACATGTGTATATTATTTTTGTATATTTTTACACACACGCAAAACCTATAAAAAAAATACATTTATTTATGGAGAAACACCAATATATATATATGTATTTTTTTTCTGGCTATGCATGTGTGTAAAAAAAATAAATAAAAATGAAAAAAATAATATACACACGAAGTACTAGATATATATTGGTGTTTCTCCATTAGTATATCTAGTACTACATGTGTATATTATTTTTGTATATTTTTACACCCATGCATAGCCAGAAAAATACACATATATTGGTGTTTGTTTCTCTATAAATATATCAAGTACTACATGCGTATATCCTTTTTAAATGTTTTTGTGTGTATATATACACATGTGTGTATTTGTAGATTTGTCTTTACACATATATACAGTTACATATATTACTACATATGGGTAGATGTTTGTGTATATTGATGTACAGACCTATATCTATATCAATATAAACATATACACACGTGTCTATATATATATATACATATATATAGTGTAGTGTATATATAATATACACATTATATATTTAACCCCGTGTCCTCCTTTCTATTATTGTGTCTAACTTGCTTTGTCCATTCTTTTGTTTGTTTTGTCCATTGTACCCCGCTGCAGAATATGTTGGCGATTTTAAAAATAATGTGTAATTACACATATATGTTCTATCCTGCACTAGTTATATTGTGTCTCTATATGCAACATTTTACTGGACGTCTTCCAGATACCAGCGGGGAATATTCACTAAACAGTGAGTTTTTGCGAGTGACGCGGCCCCTCCCCCATATTTAGGCCAAAATAACCGATATCGAGACATTACTCTGTATCTGTTTGAAGATTTATTTCCAGGGACCTTATTTTGCTCTAAAAGCCATGCTGGTGAAATAATTCTGGAAGAAGGTCTCAATCACAATACTCCCCCCCCCCCCATACTTTGGGATTTTAATTAAGATTTTTGAAGTCACTGATTGGTTATTAAATTAATAGATGATCCCCTTGTAGATGCTATAAATGCACTGCTATACAGCCCCCCCCACCTGTCCCTGTGCAGGGGGGTGTCAGGATATGTCAATTCCAGAATATCTTCTCACCTCTACAATGTATATTGCAGGAAAGTACAATATTAATATATATCACACTGAGTGTTGTTAAAAAGTACATTATAATATACAGTATCCTATATAATCCCATTTAATTTCAACCTATAAAACCATTTGCAGTATATCATTTATACAGTGTTAGCCTGATATATAATATAGCACATATAATTTAATAAGTGTAATATTTGAATAATAATCATAATTTAATAAGTGCAATTATTTAATAATGTCATAATGTAATAATAATAAATGTAATAATTTAATATAATGAATTGGATGAGCAGGCAGGCAGCTGCCTTTACTTTGCCCATAACGATCATATTGCCTGTCATTATCTTTGTTCTTTGTGAGAGGTGGCTGATGGTGGCAGAAGTGGTAACCCTTGTCCTGTGTCTCCAGTTGGTGACACCTCACCCTATCACAGCCCCAAAATGGATGAATGGACCAGTTTGACCAGGAACAGCTTCCAGTCTACCCAGCACATGATCAATGGTCTGGAGAAGAGCCCCCTGGACCAAGAGGTCAAATACAGTCAGGTGAGGAGCCTTGTTACAAGATGTTGTGTATGTGATCCTTCAGTGCAGGATACATGGTAGTGGCTGGCAGAACAACCTGAGCTTCAAGTGGTTCTTCTGTTTCCTCAGTGCTGTACAGGTGTACACTGTCAGAGCCTTCTATGGGGAACAGACTGAGCAGATAATGGATGTAACAGACAGGGTCCAGCATAAACATATCGATATATATGATGCAACCCTGATGCTGAATGTGTCAAAATACTGGGCGATGAATCACACTGCAGACCTGATGTTGCTGATCATTCATCATTATCTTGTAAAGCTGTGACAGACACCTGTGTCTGTTGTAATGCTTATGCTTTGTTATATAGTAGTGGCCCACGATTCTTTTCTAGTTTACATACAGGTTTGCTTATGAAAACCCTGGAAAACCAAGGATTTATGCTCTAGCTGTCCTTGACGTGTGCATTGTCACCCTGTGAGGACCTGGCAGTGCTGGGTTAGAATGAGATTGCAATTACACATCTTGTGTAATGTTTGTGTGTGACATTTTGTGTCCCTGCCACTTTTTCCACTGAATTCTTCTCATATAGAGAAACCTCTCCATAGACATCCCTTAAAGTGTTTTATGACTGTGGCAATAAAAGAATTCTAGCACTTATTAATTTATAATTGTGTCCTTTCATTGGAGTCTGTTCTGTCATTATATGACATTCTTATTTACGCTGCATTATGTTCTGTTATTATAAAATAATGTCCAAAAACTGGAGCATATTCTCTAAAGAGGATTATTGGAATGCTATTACAGGTTTATATACAAATATTGTATCTATTCAACAACTGTTACACAACTGTGTTTATAGAAATACAGAGACAGACATTTGGACAAATCTAATAGATCTTGCTACTGTTTGTCTGATTTTAAACCTATATATATATATATATATATATATATATATATGAAATGGTTGTGATGTCCCATGAAGGCGACTCATCGCTCTTTTTTTCCTATTGTGTATATTCATAGCTGGTGAATTGATGTATACGTTTATTATTACTTATTATCAATGTCTGCAGGGGTTCTATTTATTATTGCATGGCTGTGGGTGCATGCACTGTGTATGGCTACATCCGAATTGTTATCCTGGTTATATGGCTACTCAGTGTTGCTTTTTAAATCTTGTGTATAGAAGCTGTGTCAGTTAAAAAAACGAAAACATGTTCATCTGTTTAGTAAATAAACTCCACTATGAATATTCCAGAGTGTTCCGGGCACAACGTGTGTCTATTAAACATCTTACCTGCAGGCTCTGGGGTCTATTCACTAAACAGTGCATTCTATAGATCTTATATACCCTCCGTACAAAGATGTGCTTCAACTAAAGTCAACACCGATCAGTAGTGTGTGTACCTGTGTCAATTTATGATCACTTAATTTGCACACTAAATGTGTGTGTATAATAGTATATATGTGATGATAGTCACTTTGAACTTGAAGGTGTGGGACTGCAGCCCTCCCCACTGCACTTTCAGAATGTGAGGCAGCAGACCTAGTACAAGGCAGCATCTGTCATATATATATATAACAATGGCAACCTGCACCGATCCACGATATAAACTCAAGGTGCCTGGGTGCAAAGGTCCAAAAAATCATGCAAAACTTGAAGAGGGACACTCCAGGACATAGAAATGGGGTAAAAAAAATGATGCTTTATTAAACAAACATTAAAAAGTGCCCATAAGCACCGACCGACGTTTCGGCCCACTCAGGGGCCTTTATCAAGGAGTGGGCGGAACGTCAGTCAGTGCTTATAGGCAATTTATAATGTTTGTTTAATAAAGCATAATTTTTTTTACCCCATTTCTAAGTCCTGGAGTGCGTCCCTCTTCAACCAGTTTTATATATATATATATATATATATATATATCTATATCGTGTTAGTCCAGATGCCAAAATACTGAGTATAGCAGTGTGTAGCGATACCTTGTTTTATTGGACTAACGTTACATTTAAATGACAAGCTTTCGAGAGGATTCCTCTCTTCTTCGGGTCTGGATGCTGTACTGATCAATATCATAGAATTGAACATTAAGACATTATCACTGTTGTTTTATGGGCCCAAGATCCCCTCGTGTGTTTATTTTCCCAGTTTTGACCATACCATTTGACTCTCACTATTTACGACATCTAATCCCCCCACCCATGTGACCTTTAATGTTCAATTCTATGATATTGCTCCGTATAATGTCCAGACCTGAAGAAGAGAGGAATCCTCTCGAAAGCTCGTCTCTTAAATGTAACGTTAGTCCAATAAAAAAAGGTATCACTACGTACTGCTATACTCGTGATTATATATATATATATATATTCTAAAAAATGTCTGTATACGTGTTTCTTATATATATATATATAATATATATATATATATATATATATATATATATATATATATATTATATATATATATATATATATATATATATATATATATATATAAAATATCAGTTCTGCTATTTGTCTAGATCGATGCCATTCAATAGCGGGAAAAACAGAATTAAAGGTTAAATATAATAAACGCATTAAGTCCATGTATATTCATACTGCTGCACCTGTGATTGATGCGCAATCCACAGAGGAGACTTGTATTTTGTGCTGTCTCAGCTCTGATTCACTAGAAAACTCTGTGTGTGAGTAACGGACTCAAATGTTTACATATTAATAGTCTGGACTCTGGAAATCTGATATCCACCTCCCTATAAAATCACACTAACACACACCTATATAGTATATAGAACATTTGTCCAATATTTTATTTATTAGCATCAATATTTTTATTCTTTTGACAAAACATCAAATAAACATTCATCCATCAATACACATACAGCATAACATCACCTACACATTGCTTTTATTTTATTAAGACAACGCATGACCAAATAACTATATACAAAATATATAAGCTTCACTTTGGGCTATGAACTTCCAATTCCTGCATGGTCCTGCAAACATTAGGTAACATTTGGCACATACATTGCATCCCACACACTGCATATAAAGGACTGGCCACTGTATCTGTACATAACTAAAAATATGATGCACAGTTTCATTAAATCACCCACCGAGCCATATGTTTTCTATGGGTTTCTATCAATTAAAGAAGCATCCGAAGTATCATTTTAGCAAACAGAATAAAAAATTCCCCAATTAAAGTTGTAGGATTTCCTTTTTCCAGCACATTAGATCAAAGTTATGTGTCAGCTTTGTTAGGAGCAACGCGACTTCATTTAGTGAATAAACCCCAACACTTCCATATTGTGATTTTCAACTAGAAACCCAACTTAAAAACACCGTCTGTAACCCCAGGACGGGGGGGGGGTGAGTCTTGGGTACCAGTACAGAGCTTCCATATATTTCCTGGGCTAAGTTGGGTAAATCAGTAGCGAAACCAAAGATAAACATTTGACGTTTGCGATAACTTTTTTTTAAATTTTTTTTATTTTTTTCGCCGCTCAGTGCTTGATACATTTTTTTTTATTTCTTAGTTTTTATAATTTTTTTCCAATTCTTGCAGTTTTTTGTGTAAAATAATAAATAAATAAAAATAAAAAATAAATAAATAATAAAATAAATTAAATAAATATATAAATAAATATATAAATAAATATATATATATATAATATATATATATATATATATATATATGTTTTTATAATTTATAATTTTTTTCCAATTCTTGCAGTTTTTTGTGTAAAAAATAAATAAATAAAAATTAAAAATTAATAAATAATAAAATAAATTAAATAAATATATAAATAAATATATAAATAAATATATAAATAAATATATATATTTATTTCCAAAGTATTTTACCAGGAAGGATACATTGAGAATTCTCTCGTTTTCAAGTATGTCCTGGGTTCAAGAACATAGAAATTTTACAGTCGTTACAGAAATACAAAGTAATAAATAATAATAATAATAAAAAAAAATGGTCGGACTAAATAAAATGCTGTCTGAGAAATATAAAAAAAATTCAGGGAATTGAACTTTAAAAATGGTACCTGCTTGTGTTTCAATGTTTTTTTATTTTATTTTTTGTCGTTGTTGTAATGTACAGCTTTGTGCTGCACATATGATACATTTATAATAGGCTATATAGTGCCTGAGGGATGTGTGTGTGTGTGTGGTTGTATTTGCACATTCTGCCCAAATAAAATGATTTGGAAATCTTCTCCATCCCCCTGAATTTTGGAAAATAACCTTTGTTAAAATTCATCGTAGTGGAAAAAAATCCTTTAATATACGTAGTGTGCAACGTTTCTTGTATAATTTTGTAGAAAGATGTTCTCAATATTTGATTTCCTTTAAACGCAACCGGTAGTGCAAAGTTACAAAATTCATAAATACAGGAGCAATTTCTCAGTGAAACTCCTGCCGTCCTGTACCAGGCAATTTGTTTGATGTGTGCCCACAGTTTAACCTAAATAGAAACCACCACAAGCCTCTATTTAAGTAATTAGGTAATTTCTTGCTCAGAAAAACTGAAAAGAGCTTGTACTATAACAGGATTTCTTGTGTTTATTGCTGTAATGGGTAAGGACCCAGAAGAAGTGCACGTATCAAGTTTAGGAGGAGAAAAATGCAATTTATACACACATTTAAGTACTTTATGGCATAATTTCTCCAAGTATAAATATTAAAGCATTTTTTTATAAAGACCAATCCGGTAAAATAGGATGATATTTCAAGTATAAGAAACCGCTTTCTCTGCAAGAGTAACCTAAGAACATTTTCATGAAAATCTCTAAAGGTGGAATGAGGAGTATTTCAAATAAGAAAAGCTACTTTTCCTCAATTATTTAAATTTTACAAAGACCCTTTAAGAAATATAGCAAACAAGTCTAATAATAAAACCTTCTATTCTCTTATAATTAAAGCATTTTATTGAAACCTGAAGATAAAATAAGATTTTAAAGTGTAAAAAAACCCCTAATAATAATGATAATGTTTTGTAAACATCTATGGGGGAAAAGGATTATTTTCAAATAATTAAACCCTCCCTTGTTCTAATTATTACAAATAAATAATGTAACTGACTTGGGTAACAAAGGATAGATTTCAAACAAGAAAACTCAATTTTAATATTAAATCTTAAAATGGATTTTGGTCACACTTTTGCATTCAAATGTCTCATCGTTATGTGGAGTCTAATGTCCTTTGTTCTATTCTTTTATATTTTTCTCTCCTGAAAGTCCAAATTTAAAACTTGCCTTTTTGCCCTGTGATTTTGTGTGGGCGTATGCGTGTGAATATATAACTATTTATATATAGTTGATACTTTCTAGTTAACTCTAATATATTCTATTTCTTTGAATTTTTAAATATATTAAACACAAATCTTAAAAGTGACTATGAAAGCAGTTATTGAGAAATTCTATTACATTAAATCTCCCTATAGAATTTTGTGATATATATATATATCTTATATGTACTATATATATTTATATATGCTTAATATTATTATAATTCATTTAGCATCAACAATTAATACTATAATAATGGCGAATGAGTCCTAATTAAAAACAAACTTAGGAACCATAAACAAGACGCGTAGATGGCCCTGTTCAGAGGAGCTTACAATCTAGAGTATGCAATACAATATTGTTGACATTAACGCTTAGTTTCCTGCCATGTAATGAAAATATTAATGTAAATTTTATTTACAAAAACTGTTTTACCTGTATTCATGGAATCACAGCATTCATTGGATCAGTTTTTTTTTATTAAAAATTCATTAAAAATCATGAAACAGAAATATGAAAGCTAATCTGCACATAACACATCATACTGATAAGAAAAGTATATATTTAGCATTACAAATCACTTAATCTACATTTAGAGGGTCCCGAGTGACTCCGAATGAGCCAGTTTATGCAATATTTGTAGAATCCATTACGGAATTGCATTATTTCAGCTTAAATTTACTAAGATTTCTCCAGTTTGGTTATTACGCCTGCTAGTCACATTTTTCTATTTCATTACCCACAGGGAAGGTAGACAACCTGCTTTCATAGAATTATGTCCCCCCCCCCATGAAATAAAATATTAATAATTAAAAAAAATAATATATATATGTATCAGAAACATGCAATATCTACACCATTTGTTAAATCTTCCTCAACCATTAAAAATCGGACCCACTGGTTTTGGTGATTCTCATTTTTCTTTTATTGTCATTATGGGTTAGGTTTTATCATTATATAGAACCATTTTCATCAACATGAGCACTGGTCTGAAAAATGCACTGGGCATCTGTGGATTCAATGTGTGGGTATGGACAAATTCAAGAAAATAAAAAATCTTTTATCCCCTCCCCAAATACCCCAAAACTGGGTTTGATGCGAGCTCAGTTGTGTTATATTTATGATTTTTTCTTTTATATGTTGGAATTTTACAATGAATAAAAAGCTAAACAAAAGGGAAAATAACAGGAGTTAGAGAAAATTGCTAATGGTTTGGACCTTGACATCTTAGCCCATTCTAACTCCTCCTCAAGCTTGGCAGCATTCCGTACTATATTTTAAGGTTTCTTGATATATCTCTTATCAAAGCAGCGAGTTGGCGCCTAAAAAGTTCCCAAAGTGGAATAAGACCTTCAAGCAACCCGTTTTTAACCTGAAGTTTGCAAAAAATAATTTGCATAATAATTATTGGTTTTGGTTTAACCAAGGCCATGAGACTTACTCTGAATTTTTTTTATGTCCCCCCTCCCTCAAGCTGCATTTTACAGCTTTTTATATATTTTTTTTCCACTTTTGGCTTACCTTTTGTAAACCGCATTCCATTTATTAAATTGTTTTCCCTCCCATAAAACATTGTTTTATTTTCCAGAGTTGTACAGACAATGAGTACTTTCAATAATACCTTCTTTTTTTCCTTTTACAATAAAATATATATGTTACATAGGCTGAAAAAAGACATGCATCCATATATTCGTAAAACAAAAAAAACAAGCAACTGCAACAATACACAATAATGCAAAAATTGGCAGGTCCTAGAACCTACAGCAAAACAATGCAAGTAATGGGGAGGTGGGATACACAATCGAAACATACAGGGTTATTCAAAGAGATCTGAATGGCTCCCGAAAGGGAACCGAACGCTGGTTACCTTTCTTGGCCATTCGACTATCCAGAGAGCAGGCAATTCGCCAAATCCTGGCGAATTGCCTGCACATACGGTGCCTGTTCGAGGGCAGTGAAATCCCCATGAAAAAGCACTGCTTCGGCTATTCAGAGAACACAAACCAGCAGTGAAAGGTTCCCGAAATGCCCTGCCATTCGGTGGTTTCATTCGGCAGATTTATTCATGTGAATCCCATAGGCTTCAATGTTAAAAATATTCCTGTTTTAATTCAATATCTAATAAACCGTTGATTATAATATTCTGCAGTAAAAAATCTCTTTATTTTGAGATTTTTAGGATATTTTAATCATTTATCGGGATTTGTTTAAAAAAAAAATTCCAATTTTTTAAGAAATTTTTTTTAACTTATTTTTTCTGTAACAGCCCTCTTTATTATCATTCCCTGGATCTCATATGTAAATTTCAGACATTTTCGCTCAGTAGTTTCTTTGCAAACAGCGTTTCACTTTTCAAACATTCAAGCAAACTGTTTTTTTAATTGATTCACTCCATTCGTCTGCGGTGTCGGCTTTTTCCGGCGGCTGCGCTGCGTGTGATCGGCTCCTGCTCGGGTTTTTCCGGCGTTTTCGGCAGGTTAATCCAGATGTTTTTGCGGGTTTCGGTGTGTGTTCGCCCTCGTTTTGCGGTGAGTTTTTGGCAGATTTGCGGCGACTTTTCCCTGCATTTCGGCGGCCCTGTGATGCTTGCTGAATACACCGCAGGGTCGCCGAAATGGGATCGCCAAATCAAACCGAATTGAAGAGAACGAAAAGTCACTGAATGTGCGGTGGCTTTTCGATTCTCTTTGAATAACCCTGACAGTCAACTATCATTAACAGGAATATAAAGTACAATCCTAATAACCATACAACACATAATTTATCACACATATATAATCTTTCCTCCCCATTTCAAGATCTGGACAGAACAGAGAGAAAAATTCTGAAGCTGCATCTAAGGATCAGGACATAAAATTAGTAAAAAAAAAAGAAGTAAAAATACATATTTAAAAGTATCCAGGTACATTGTAACAGGTTTTCAATCATAAAGATGTTTTTTTCTCTCTCTCTGTACACTGATAAATCTTCTGCTACGCGTAGCGGTTTTATCTGACAGAGATTTATGTACTCAAACATTGACTCTAGATCTGTAGAACCTTTAATTAAATATCACATTTCTTTGTTTACTGTTTATTGTTCCTTTTTTGTTCTCCGTACCTATAGCAAAAGGTATTTTTTACAATTTTCAGTGCATCGGAGCCCCCACATGAATGTTCCATTAACCCCGCTAATGCTGATGGGCAGCGCAGACATTTCAGAACCTTTTGTAAGATTTAAGAAAATGCAAAGCTTTGCCTGTTTTGGTAATATCTGTAAATATTTTGTTAACAGAATGAATTTTTATGGGGGGAATCCTGCAGTTGGCTACTTATGCTTATGATTGGCACAAAATGTGCTCCGGACACCTCTATAAAGGCCGCAGCATGGATACATAAAGAAAAATTACCCTTCATCGATATCCTAGACAGTTAGGTTTGATGACAGATCCTTAATTGGCCATCGTTTGTTTATAGTTAAATTCTCGTGATCTTACATTATTAGGTATTGTGTGTTTATGTAAAATATAGACATTTAGGAGGGGTGTGCGTGTTCCTGCAGTGCTACTTGCCACATGAAGGAACATAATACGTGTCAGAGCCTCCTATGAGAAATGGTCAGATTTCCATTAGTCTGTTTGTTCCATAAGGATTTTCTTTCTCGGGTACTTGGGTAAGATTTATTACACGCACAGCTGCGTGCCTGGGAGTAGGCGATTATTTAAGAATACCAGGTGGATATACAGGGTATCCGAATGAAAAGGGATTGTTAATTACTCTGTTTTAGGATTGTTCGTTAAAAATGAGAATCGTTATTATAATTATCCATCATATAGCGCCAACAGCTTCCGAGGCAATTTACAATAAAGAAATCGGAATTAAACAAAACTATAAACAAACTTGGAAAGCAGACACAAGGTGTGTAGAGCGCCCTGTGCCCTGTGTGATTAAAAGGAATATTGAATTGGAGTTGTGACACTGCATTATTGTCACATACAAAAAAAAACGTTGTCCTCCACGTGCTAAAAATATTACATTACAGGTTATACGGGGGGGGGGGGGGGGGGGGTCAAGCTGAAGAGGTTATGTCTGGTTGAGGATCATAAATGTTGCTTACTGGCTCAACCAAAAGATCGCTCTAGCCCCAATCTGAAGACTTGTCATCTTGGCAGCATCATTCAGGATGTAACTTTAAAGACTTTGCAAGCTTGTGTATATTGTACCACCACAGGGGTTATTCACGCATGCCGGTGTTTGATGGTGTTGCAAATAACCACAAAATTTGCCAGTATTGCAGTGGTGACAAATGCTGGCATGTCACAAAAGTAAAATTGAAAGAGCAGTAAGAGACATTACATTGTGAAGCTTCTTCCTTTCTCTTTGGATTTTACTTTAAGGGACAATACCACCAAAAAAATGGTGGGCCCTATTACATTCTTAAAGCGAAAACGCACGCTAAACGCGTGTTTTTTTGCGCGAAGTGTTAAACATTTAACGCACGAAAATCACAGCTGGAATTACATTCCTTGTGCATTTTTTCATCCGTCGGGAAATTGCGCTCGTAAAACCGATGCGCAAAAATGCGCGCAAAGTACAGTTGCGCGCAGAAATCAGTGAGCGCAATGTAATTTTTAACGCAAGTCCGTCAGACGAACGCATTTTTTCCGGACTGCGCACAACAGACGTACGTTCTGATGGAAGACAAGGTAGTGGCTGTCATTTTTGACGGATCTAGTAAAAAAAAAAATGCACATCGACATTCTCCAATGTGAATCCGCAGTTTGATACGGTCAGTTTTTTTACAATTTGCCGTTACCACCAGCTTTTCAAAGACGTTAAAATTATGCGCACAAACGTTGTCCGTTAAGGCTAAAGTCAGACTAATGCAGTATTAACGTGCGTTTAGCCGCACTAAATCACGGCCGTGCTAGCAGCAAATGACGTCCAATGCCGGGCAGCATATGAAGAACGGCCGCACAAAAGTGTGGCTGCGCAACGCAAGTGGCAAACAAACGCATTTTTTCGAGAACGTGAAACCGCTAGTACTGACGTACAGAGTGCGCTGCGTCCACTAGAGGCGTGTGTGCGTGATTAGGAGACGTCAGACGCTGCTAATGTCCGGCCAACATAACGTCCAGACGCAAAAAGGGTTTTATTGATGATCCGTACAAAATCACGGACGAAAATGCGCATGGTATGACCGCTATTGCGTATTCCATGAAAAAATGCATCCATTCATTCGAACGCACTTTTTCACGGACAAAGCGAAAAATGCGTTAGTCTGACCCTAGCCTAAATTTTGCGCTAAGATTGTTTGACCATGCGCACAAACGCATTTGCGCTCACAATGTTAAGTATAGGATGCGCGCACTAAATTGCGCTCGCAAACGCTTCGCGCAGGGTCACTCGCGTTAGACGTTAACGCGCATTTTGTCCACGAGTGTCGTAATACGACGTTCAGCACAAAGGGTTTTTCCCCTCGCGTTAATGCGTTTTTGCGCGCGTGCACAATTGTGTGCGAAGAATGTAATAGGGCCGAAATGTCCTTATTGTGTTTATTTTATGTTGCTGATATCTTACATGTGCTTTGTTTTTCTCTTGCCTGTTTAGTTAAGAAAATATTTTACTTTATATGTGTCACTGGGTGCAGCCATTGTGTTGTAAAACTGCCCCCCCCAATAGTATCTTTACATCACTTGCTCCTCACTGTGTGGCTTTGGACATAGAATGGAGTCTATGGGTCAATCGCTGACTCAAATCATTGTATTGTGTGGGATGAATTCAAAGAACATCACCCGGGGTAAAGTAGAAGTATTTTAAGCTCCTTGTCCTATCTCATTCAGCTGCCATCTTTTATCTCAGCCTAGAGACAGAGAGTCCTTTGAATACATCCCACACAATACAATGATTGAGACCGTGATCTACACATAGATGCCATTGCCACACCGTGTGGAGCAATGATGCAAAGATATAGGGCTATATTCCATAGTTGGTGCTAACTTAACCAGAGCTGTTGTAACCTTACCAGAGCCATTATAGCCTATGCAGTTGTTAACAGCTCTGGTTAAGTTGGCACAAACTTTTTAATATTGCCCATAGTGTGTGTGTGTTGGGGGATGGGGGGTTACAACACAAAATCTCACACAATGGATGCATACAGTGACACATATAGAGGAAAATATCACACAATGGATGCGCACAGTGACACATATAGAGGAAAATATCACACAATGGATGCACCCAGTGACACATATAGAGGAAAATATCACACAATGGATGCACCCAGTGACACATAGAGGAAAATATCACACAATGGATGCACCCAGTGACACATAGAGGAAAATATCACACAATGGATGCGCCCAGTGACACATATAGAGGAAAATATCACACAATGGATGCACCCAGTGACACATATAGAGGAGAATATTTTCTTAACTAAACAGAGAAAAACAAAACACATGTAAGATCAGCAACATAACATGAACACAATAAGGACATTACATTTTCTTGGTGGTAGTTAGTGGCTTTTTAAAGAGATACTCTCCTTAAAAAGACCCCCCTGATCGTTACACGTGTTTATTTTTTTGCCTCCTTATTATTTCTTTGATTTATTTCATTTATTTTCCTGCAAAATAATTCGGTGCCCCAAAAGCAAGCTTTGAATGTCTTCGTTTTGTATTTTTTCATCTTCTTTCTTTGGTCCTCAATAGGCGTCTCCACTATTGACTTCCAGAAAGAGGAATTCACAGGAGCAAGTTATGGGCGTGACTCTTGCCCCGCTCACATGCAACCAGCCAATGAAATGATTCCTTATTCGAGTACTTTTCGATGGCATGGTACAGGAGCGACACCGCTCCCGTGATGCTCAATATGTCTTACGGCTGGCTTAACATAATAGAGACATATATTTCTGTAACAGTTGGGTTGCAAAGGTTTTCTATCACTGTAATATTTCTGTAAGGTTTGTGTGTTGAGCTGTTTTTATACAGAATAAAAGATTTCAAACTATCTTTGGGCACACGGCATCTCTAGAGGCTAAAGAAACATAATGTGTTGCTGCATCGTTGGATGCAGAGAGCTCTTCTTCAATGACCGGCTAGGACCGGCTAATTTATATCACATACTAGGCTTGAATTGTTGTTTTTTTGAGGGGTGTACTGATACTGAGGGTCTGAATGTTGTGCTATAATTTAAATATATGGCTGTCTCCACGCTAATAAACTGAGACCCGCTTATCCGTGCATTGAAGCCATAATTGGCTTTCGTTTCCCGCACTTCGAGGCGATTCGGCGATTCCTAGTTTGCCGACCCTGCAGTGTGTTCAGCAAGCAGAGCAGGGCCCCCCGTAGTGCAGGGAACACTCGCCGAACACACCGGAAAAACCCCGCCGAACACGCCGGAAAAATCCGACTAGCTGCCGATCGCAGAGCAGCTGCCGGAAAAACCCGACAAGCAGACGAACGTGGTAAAAAAAAAAAAAACGGTACGCTTGAAAGTTTCAAAATTGAAACGCTGTTTGCAAAAAAACTACTGAACGAAAATGTCTGGAATTCACATATAAGATCCGATGAATGATAATAAAAAGATCTGTTACATACAGAAAAAAGAAAAAACGCTATTAAAAAAAAACAAAATTATGAATCAATAAATAGACTTTTTAGTGCAGGTTAAAAGAATAAATGGTTTATTAGATACTGAATAAAAACGGGAATATTTTTAAACCCTGAAGGACCAATGACGGAACTGTTCTGTCATAAATGCATTGACTTTAAAGACCCTTGGTCCTCAAGGGGTTAACAATGAAACCTATGGCATTCACCTGAATAAACCTGCTGAATGAAACCACTGAACATCAGGTCATTTCTCTGACTTTTCACTGCTGTTCGGTGTCTCGGAATAGATTAACCATTGCTTCTCTGAGGGGGATTTCACTGCTGTCGAACAGGCACTGCACTTGCTGGCAGTTTGCCAAAATTTGGCGAACTGCTTGCTTTCTGAATAGCCAAATGGCCAGGAAATGGTAACGTATGGGGAAATTTGCTGTTCGGTGCCATTTCGGAGCCAGATCGGCTCTTTGTGAATAACCCTATTAATTGTTTGCACAGATTTCCATAAATTAGATTAAATGTTGGTTTGGAAGCTGGGCATCAGGAACCGGACCTCTGGAACCGAACCTCTGACTGTAGTATTAGTACTCTCATGGAATGCATTTTAATGTCCCGTCCGAACACTCTCCAGGAAAATGTATTCAAAAGACTACGACTAAAACTAAACTTCCTAACATTTTTATCTAGTTCTTATCCATCGACAAAAAATGTCTATAGGCTTTCATCATAGGTTTGGCCATCATAATTCACTTGGCTACATTTTTTTCAGTGACGCAAACTAGACTAAGGCTGGGGTCAGACCAGCGCACTTTTAACGTGCGTTTAGGCGCACTTAATCACGGCCGCACTAGCAGCAAATGACGGGCAATGACAGACAATATACGAAGTACGGTCGCACGAAAGTCCGGCCGTGCAACGCAAGTGAAAAATGAACGCATTTTTTCGAGAACGCAGAACCGCTAGTACGGACGTACAGAGTGCGCTGCAGCGGCATAGCGGTGTGTGATTTGGAGACGTCAGACCCTGCTCGTGTCCGGCCAACATAACGTCCAGACAACCCAAAGTTTCCTGGTTTGGATCCGTAAAAAATCACGCACAAAAATGCGCATCGTATGACCGTTTTCGCGTATTCCATGAAAAAATACGTCAATGCGTTCGGACGCACTTCTTTACGTTCGCGTGTAAAAATGCTTTCGTTTGACCCTAGCCTAAAAGTATGTCTTTGACAAAAATTATTAGTTGACATCTCTTATTTGTGTAGGATGTGTACAGAGAACTTGGCAGGAATTTACAGTGGGCGCGGCTAACTTAATTATGCACACCTCTATGCAAAGATAAGCCCACATCAGAGATGTGTGTGAAACTCTAATGGCTGGTTATGTTTAAAATACTGGATGTTGCCTCATTTCTGGGAATTCTGTGATGCAATCTCTTATATATTCATGATTCCCTTGTATGTGACTTCCGCTGTATTATGATCGCCGCCTCCTGTGAGCTGTTTGTCTATGATTCGCTGAAAGTGCCACAGTGTGACGTGTAATCTGCTTCCTATAAATACTTTGTCTCCGATTGTAGCCCTTCTGTAGAATTCTAACCTGCACCTCGTGTTGTGAGTTATTTGAGTTCTATTCTCGCAGTTTTATGAAACTGGTTGAGACAGTGATTGGCATTCAGAGGGTTAAGGTTTAAATCCATATATATGGCAGGTTAAAGAGTGATCGCTCGATAAGGTTTACAGGGGACACACTCCAACATCAACTAAATTAACAATGCAGTCAATGGCCTTCAATTCACTGTCCGTTTCAAGGAGCTTTTATGAAACTTGGATATAGAAGTGCAGAGGTTTGTAACCTTGGGCCTACAGATGTTTTCAAACTACATTTCCCATGAGGCTCAGCCAAGCTAATGTGCGACTGAGCATCATGGGCGATGTAGTTCCAAAACCCCTGGAGGGCCAAGGTTACCTTTTGTAATAGTGCATTAGAGCAGGGTTTCCTTTAATGAATTTGCAGTTGATGGGGAAAACTTCTTGATTATTTTCATTTCACCCATTGCTAGCTCAATATTTAACGGACGATATATTCAGCACGCAGCCTCTCCAGTATTATTTACTTTTATTTTCACTTTAATATTTTTGTTGCAATATGCCATCTTGAATGAATTTTATAATGAGATTAAATTAAACCATATCTCCGGTGCTACGTTATAAAATACCTCTACGTATTTTATAGAAGTTAATAATATAGATGGAAAATTAAAGGTTTAAAGGGACACTCTGGTGGCCCAAATTGTGGATACACCTTTATATGTTTACAAACATTTGCAGGTTAAAGTACTTTTTATATAAAAATCTGTAAAAATGTCCTAGCACCAGTAAATGCCTTAACAACAAAAAATCTTTGAATAAGTTCAATTTTGTCTGGAAATGTACCATAATGCATCTTGGCTATTATATAGCATAAAAATGATCATTTCAAGTTTGTCACAATGTGGTTTTTTTCAGTAACGTGTTGGATAGCCTTTGGCTTTAACTACTGCTCGATACCATGCAGTTCAATCTTGACCACAGATTTTCGTTAGGATTCAAGTCAGGACTATTTCCAGGCAAGGGAAGCAGAGGCAGGGCTGGTGCTAGACTATTTTGTGCCCTAGGCAAGACAAGCTACTTGCACCCCCCAAAAAAAGATGGATAGAATATATTTGCCCCCAGCTCTCACATGGGTATATTTGCCCCCAGCTCTCACATGGGTATATTTGCCCCCAGCTCTCACATGGGTATATTTGCCCCCAGCTCTCACATGGGTGTATTTGCCCCCAGCTCTCACATGGGTGTATTTGCCCCCAGCTCTCACATGGGTATATTGCCACAGCTCTCACATGGATATATTGCCCCAGCTCTCACATGGGTATATTTGCCCCAGCTCTCACATGGATATATTGCCCCCAGCTCTCACATGGATATATTGCCCCAGTCCAGCTCACACATGGATATATTGCCCCAGCAGCTCACACATGGATATATTGCCCCAGACCAGCTCACACATGGATATATTGCCCCAGACCAGTTCACACATTGGATATATTGCCCTAGACCAGCTCACACACACATGGATATATTGCCCCAGACCAGCTCACACATTGGATATATTGCCCTAGACCAGCTCACACACACATGGCTATATTGCCCCAGCAGCTCACACATGGATATATTGCCCCAGACCAGCTCACACATGGTTATATTTGCCCCCAGTTCATATGGGTATATTTTCCTCTAGCTCATATGGGTATATTTCCCCCCAGCTCATATGGGTATATTTCCCCCCAGCTCATATGGGTATATTCCCCCCCCAGCTCATATGGGTATATTTCCCCCCCAGCTCACACATGGTTATATTTGCCCCCAGTTCATATGGGTATATTTCCCTCCAGCTCATATGGGTATATTTTCCCCCAGCTCATATGGGTATATTTGACAGTGGGTTCCTACCTCGCCTAGCGGCAGCGCCGGCCCTGAGCAGAGGAATTTTCTTGTCAACCAAAACTGACAAAATCAGAAGGTGTAGCCACAATTTTGGCCACTTGTGTAGTTATGAAGTGATCAGAATGTGAGGAGTGCCTGCCCTTCTCCCCCTCCCAGCTGCCTTGATCTGGCAGAAAATGCTGGGTGAAGTGGAGGTGTTTCACCAGATCGGTCACTAGTGACATCAGCACACAGAGAACATCACCATCTCTGAGACCAATCAAGGTAGTGACTGAGATCGAGCAATCTCAGAGAAGCAGCCGATGGATTGGAGCTCCGCATGCGTGCAGAATTTGCATTCTACAAGGGAATCCTATGTTTTAGGGCAGTATGGCCAAAATCACTTACTTGGCTATGTTGCCTTCAACTTAAAATTCCATTGTCAATTCCCCTCAATTCCTTCCTTAAAGGGACACTCTACTCAAAAAATCACCCCCCGTTTTTTTATCCTAACCTATCCCTATTCCCTTAATAAATCTTTCGTTTTTTTTTTTTTTTTTTTGTAACTGTAATACTTACCCTAAAATCCACTTCTTTCCAGCGGCGTTTTTTTTTTTTTTTATACTCCCCTCCCTCCTCTTCCGCTCCCATCCTTCTTCATGCTTCTTGGCTTCTGGTTTACGTTAGAAGCGCGCATGCGCGCCTCTCACATAAGCCAGCCAATCGGCAGGCTTCCTCCCGGCTCCCTCTGAGGATTAGTGTTGCGCGCAAGAGGATGCGCGCAACACTAACCCTCAGAGGGAGCCGCCAGCTTCTGCGGTGAGTTGGAGACGTCATCGCGCTGAAAGCGCGATGACGTCTCCTACTCGGCAAAAGTCGGCAGAAGCGGGAAATATGATTCCCGCTCTGCTGACTGACAGCTGGGAGGGCGGAGTAAACTTCTCCGCCTCTCTCAGCTGTTTTCAGCCTCTCCTAACGATCGGCTGAGCGGAGGCAGGAGGGACAGGCAAGGGAATACTCTGGGCATCATGACCACCTAAAATAGCTTAGGTGGTCATGTTGCCTAGAGTGTCCCTTTAATATATTATATACACCTTCTGAATTTATTTTCATAATCAATGAGGGAATGGGCTAGAGCAAAAGGAAAATATTGAAAAATGTCGGTAATTAACTCGCATAACTTTGATGATTTTCTTATTATTCTAACCAGTTCACTTTTTTAATAGAAGAACTGAAAAGCTTTCATTTGCCATTAACCCTTTCGTTACCAAATAATGGGTATACTTAATTCTGCATTGTAATACAATGAAAACCAAAAATTACCACATAATACCATGTTTAATGCAAGATTAGTAAAGATGTGCATAACTTTTTTTCTTCGTTTTTTTCCGTTTCGGGTAATTTCAGACCGTTTTTGTGTCGCTTTGTTCCTTTTCGGAATTTCAGATCAATTCGGCCTTCTGACCGATTCGAAATTTGAATCGATTCAGAATTTCGGATCCTTCAGTTTTTAATTTTTGTGAGTTATTTTGTATGGATTTGTATTTAGTTTTTATTGGTTATTTTAGAATGAGAAACGGATTACTACCAATAAAAGGAAAGTCTCCTTTACTTATTTTTTAGGATTTTTTTGGGCATGTTTTGGGATAAAGTTTAGGTTTCCTAACTTATTTTAAAGAAACTAGACTTTTTCCAGCATAGATTTCAATGTAAAAAAAATTAGCGTTTTTATTAAATAATTCATAAACCGTTTATTATTTTCATTGCAGCAATGAGCCATTTTGTTTATTTTTTAGGATGGTTTTGTAATTTTTCAGGATTTTTTGGGTTTCATAATTTATTTGAAGTGTAATAATGAGATGTGTTTTTTTCTTTGCGACAACAGTACAGCTGCGTTCAGCAATGAATTGGATACATTGTGTCAGAGCACCATGGACAGCTCCAAGCGAGCCTTAGTTTTGGTCCTGTAAGTGAAACAACATAGTATGATACATACAGGGTTATTCAGAGAGAGGTGAAAAGCAGGAGAATGACTGGAGAATGGAAAATTCTAGTTCAAAATAGCCGATTTGGAAAATGAGATAAATGGGAGAATATTTCTGGTTTGGCTATTTTGACCTAGAATTTTCCATTCTCCAGCCTGCTTTTCACCTCTCTCTGAATAACCCTGTATGTTTCACTTTCGTTCGGAGCGTCTATGGTTCTGACACAATGTATCTATTTCATTGCTGAACGCAGATGGACTGTGAGAAAGTAGTACAGCTGCGTTCAGCAAAGAAAAAAAAAACACCTCGTTATTAGATTTAAAATAAATTCTGAAACCTTATAATCAACCAAAAAATACACGAAATTTAATAAAGATGCAAATATTTTTTTACATTCAAACCTATGCTGGAAAAAACCTTGTTTCCTTAAAATAAGTTAGGAAGCCTAAACTTTAACCCAAAAATTCCTGAAAAATGACAAAAAATCCTAAAAAATAAACCAAATGGCTTATTGCTGCAGGTGAAAAAAATTAACGGTATAATAAATATTTGATATACAAGGGGATTTTTTTAACATTTAAACCAATGAGATTATTTTGGTACTGACTGGTATTTTTATTGTAGTATACCGGCTGTATTTTTTTTTTTTTTTTAGGCAATGTATGCCATGAATGTGTCCATCTAGCTAGGAAGCAACGTATGTTTGTCTTGTTCAAATCCACGTGTGCGCTTCACTTCTCTTTTCTTGTAGGATTCATATGCTGCATTAATTATACTGCAGAGAGGCGCTTCCAGGCAGTGTGTGGATTCATATGCTGCATTAATTATACTGCAGAGAGGCGCTTCCAGGCAGTGTGTGGATTCATATGCTGCATTAATTATATCGCAGAGAGGCGCTTCCCAGCAGTGTGTGCATTCATATGCTGCATTAATTATACTGCAGAGAGGCGCTTCACCGCAGTGTGTGGATTCATATGCTGCATTAATTATACTGCAGAGAGGCGCTTCACCGCAGTGTGTGGATTCATATGCTGCATTAATTATACTGCAGAGAGGCGCTTCCCAGCAGTGTGTGGATTCATATGCTGCATTAATTATACTGCAGAGAGGCGCTTCCCAGCAGTGTGTGCATTCATATGCTGCATTAATTATACCGCAGAGAGGCGCTTCCCCGCAGTGTGCGGATTCATATGCTGCATTAATTATACCGCAGAGAGGCGCTTCCCAGCAGTGTGTGCATTCATATGCTGCATTAATTATACTGCAGAGAGGCGCTTCCCCGCAGTGTGTGGATTCATATGCTGCATTAATTATATTGCAGAGAGGCGCTTCCCCGCAGTGTGTGGATTCATATGCTGCATTAATTATACCGCAGAGAGGCGCTTCCAGCAGTGTGTGGATTCATATGCTGCATTAATTATACTGCAGAGAGGCGCTTCCCCGCAGTGTGTGGATTCATATGCTGCATTAATTATACTGCAGAGAGGCGCTTCCCGGCAGTGTGTGGATTCATATGCTGCATTAATTATATTGCAGAGAGGCGCTTCACCGCAGTGTGTGGATTCATATGCTGCATTAATTATACTGCAGAGAGGCGCTTCCCCGCAGTGTGTGGATTCATATGCTGCATTAATTATATTGCAGAGAGGCGCTTCACCGCAGTGTGTGGATTCATATGCTGCATTAATTATACTGCAGAGAGGCGCTTCCCAGCAGTGTGTGGATTCATATGCTGCATTAATTATACTGCAGAGAGGCGCTTCCCCGCAGTGTGTGGATTCATATGCTGCATTAATTATATGCAGAGAGGCGCTTCCCCGCAGTGTGTGGATTCATATGCTGCATTAATTATACCGCAGAGAGGCGCTTCCAGCAGTGTGTGGATTCATATGCTGCATTAATTATACTGCAGAGAGGCGCTTCCCCGCAGTGTGTGGATTCATATGCTGCATTAATTATACTGCAGAGAGGCGCTTCCCGGCAGTGTGTGGATTCATATGCTGCATTAATTATATGCAGAGAGGCGCTTCACCGCAGTGTGTGGATTCATATGCTGCATTAATTATACTGCAGAGAGGCGCTTCACCGCAGTGTGTGGATTCATATGCTGCATTAATTATACTGCAGAGAGGCGCTTCACCGCAGTGTGTGGATTCATATGCTGCATTAATTATACTGCAGAGAGGCGCTTCCCAGCAGTGTGTGGATTCATATGCTGCATTAATTATACTGCAGAGAGGCGCTTCCCAGCAGTGTGTGCATTCATATGCTGCATTAATTATACCGCAGAGAGGCGCTTCCCCGCAGTGTGCGGATTCATATGCTGCATTAATTATACCGCAGAGAGGCGCTTCCCAGCAGTGTGTGGATTCATATGCTGCATTAATTATACTGCAGAGAGGCGCTTCCCCGCAGTGTGTGGATTCATATGCTGCATTAATTATATTGCAGAGAGGCGCTTCCCCGCAGTGTGTGGATTCATATGCTGCATTAATTATACCGCAGAGAGGCGCTTCCAGGCAGTGTGTGGATTCATATGCTGCATTAATTATACTGCAGAGAGGCGCTTCCCCGCAGTGTGTGGATTCATATGCTGCATTAATTATACTGCAGAGAGGCGCTTCCCGGCAGTGTGTGGATTCATATGCTGCATTAATTATATTGCAGAGAGGCGCTTCCAGGCAGTGTGTGGATTCATATGCTGCATTAATTATACTGCAGAGAGGCGCTTCCCCGCAGTGTGTGGATTCATATGCTGCATTAATTATACCGCAGAGAGGCGCTTCCAGGCAGTGTGTGGATTCATATGCTGCATTAATTATACTGCAGAGAGGCGCTTCCCCGCAGTGTGTGGATTCATATGCTGCATTAATTATACTGCAGAGAGGCGCTTCCCGGCAGTGTGTGGATTCATATGCTGCATTAATTATACCGCAGAGAGGCGCTTCCCGGCAGTGTGTGGATTCATATGCTGCATTACTTACACTGCAGAGAGGCGCTTCCCCGCAGTCTGTGGATTCATATGCTGCAATAATTATACTGCAGAGAGGTGTTTCCCAGCAGTGTGCAGATTCATATGCTGCAATAATTATACTGCAGAGAGGAACTTCACCGCAGTGTGTGGATTCATATGCTGCATTAATTATACTGCAGAGAGGTATTGTCTGAGCTGAAACTTCAGTACCCACATCTGACAAATCTTTTCTCAGTTCCTCAGCAGTCACACAGGGACTTTTCTCCACTCTACGCTTCAGGTAGCGCACAGCAGTCGAAGTCAGCATCTTCTTTTTGCCACGACCAGGTAGCATTTCAACAGTGCCCTTTGCCTTGAATTTGTGAATGATGCTTCCTATGGTCTCTCTTGGTATGTTTAACATCTTTGCAATCTTCTTATAGCCATTGCCCTTCATGTGAAGAGTAATCACCTCTTCTCTTGTCTTCCTGGACCATTCTCTTGACTTCACCATGTTTGTAACCACACCAGTAAATGTCTAGAAGGAGCTGAGTATCACAGTCATTTTAAAGCTGCCTAATTGGTGCTTATTATGCTTTATTGCTGCTCCGTGACATCCACAGGTGTTTTCAATACCTGATTGAAAACACTTGAATGAACCTCTGTTCTTCAGAGTGGTAGTCTTTAAGGGGTTGAATAATTGTGTCAATGAAGAATTCACAAAAGAAACATTTACTACTGTATTACAAAACTAATTGATGTCATTTTAGTTGCATATGGTTCTTTAAAAAGTCCTTGTAGGATTTCATTATGAATACAATTACAAATGTACACTAAATTCCCTAAAACCCTTTACAGCATTGGGGGTTGAATAATTTTGAACACAACTGTAGCTAAAAAAATATAAATCGCCATTTTTATATATTTTTATGTATTTGTTTATCCTTTCCAGACGTAATGCTGGCACGAATGTTTCTACAGTCTAGATTCCCTTCTCTCTTACAATTTTATTTATTTATTTTAATTTTTTTTTTTTCCAAAATTTTTATTTTGTAACGGTCATCGGTACAATAAACAGAAAAAGGCCTCGCAGGGCCACATGGGACTAGTCATCAGGAAAATCATCGTAAATAAAAATAGCAATAATAGACAGCAAGGGTCCACAAAGTTAACAACATTAAGGGGGGACGGGGAAGGGACACTCGACATAGGTGACCAGGGAGGTGGTCTAGTCATCAAACATACATGGGGCAGAGCAACCACGAAAAAAAAAAAAGGGGGGTATAAGGGGAAAGGTGGAGGATAGCCCAGAAAAAAGTGGCATTCCTGGCTCACTCCAGCAACTTTGCAAGGAGACTGTAAGCCATGGAAGAGGCCACAGGGCCAGGCGTCCTGGGTCAGAGGAAGCGGTCAGAGCCATGGTATCTGCTCCAATGGCTCGCCCAGGGCAACCTATCGTCCAGCACTTAAAAAGAAATAAAAAAAAAAAAGGGGGCCAAAATAAAAGAGGGGCCAGATGCCCAGACCGTCACGCCGAACCACGTCCTGGACAGTTGAAGCAAATCCACTAAAGAGTGTCCAGAGGGGGGGAGGGGAAGAAATCAGCAAGAGTCCTCAAAAATATGCATGTGTGTGGGGGGGGGGGGTGTCAGCAGGAGAAAATGCTTCTAGGGAAACTAGGAAAGCAGCTTCACAAGAAAGATGTCGGTAGCCAGGAGGTCGATAGCAGGGTCATCTAGCTCAGCCAGTGTCCAGGAACAAAAGACACCTGGCCCGAAACCATACTGTCCCACATCTAGTATCCAAGGTCGGGGGTCTGTAGGGGCAGGAAATCACAGGCAAGACCAAGGTGCGCGGGCACAGGAGCAGAGGTCGCCATCTCTCACAATTTTAGATGTTGTCTGTGGTTTAGTATTACCAGGTTTGCACCTTCTGGTTGTGGATAGAAACAACACATTGAAAAATTTGTAGATTAAAGAAAAAAAATCGTAATTTACGGTAAAAAAAACTACACGCATGCATAGTTTTTCATTGAAACCTGGCACCATAATTCTTCTAACGCGAATACGGTGCAAAAATGATCCTAGTGTTTTAATGTTTGGGTTTTTGATGCATCGTGTTATTGCACAAAAAAAAGGAGCAGAATCTGTTGCATTAAAAAAAAAAGTCAGCTTTTTGCTCCTTTTTTGAGACAAGCCACCGAGTGTACAATTTTTTTTCCACATGATATACAACCTTTTTACATAGCAAACTTTACTATTTGCCTAGGAAACTTTTTTCAATCCATAACTTTTTGGATTAGTCCTTTCCAGTTGCGTACACAAGGTGGCGACGTTACCTTTGTGTCAAACACAGTCAATGTGTTAATTATAGATAATAAAAATGGACATATAAACTGCTTGTAGGTTTTACTAGTGATTATGATGAGATTATTAACAGTGTAGCTTCGAAAAATACCAATAGAATGTAAAAATAATACACCAGTGAGTAACCCCAGAGCTCTCCCTGTATTCTGCCCTCTCCCTGGCTGCTGTAATGCAGCAGTAAAGACTGATTAAGGTTTTGTTGCAGCGAGGACAGGGTCTGCCCCTTGTATTTTTTTTTTACTGTAGTAAGATTTTATTGAATTTTACAAATTACATGAAATAAAGACCTCACAATGCAGAAGAGGTGATCTTCAGCACACCGTAATAACAACGGGAGGGCCACTGGCCGGCCGGCCAATGTGGCATCGAAAAGCAGGGTTACAACCTATACATTAACGGTGACATAAAACATTGAGCAATGTAACAACCAGATATGGCGTCTGCAGGGAGACAACTGTGGGCTATAGAAAACATCAATAATCAAAAAAGGGGGAAATCATCGGAGGGGGGTTAAAGGAGGGGGAGCCACACGCTTGGCAAACAAAGGGGTGGAGGGGCTAATGGGTACCAGGGTGGGTAGTGCCAGGCCAATAAAACCAGCGCCTAAAGTGGTTGGCAATGGTGTCGGAGGACTGGTGTATCAGATTTTCATCGTCCTTGGTGTGCTGGACTTCATCCAACCATTCGTAGATTTTTTTTTTTCTTTTGGAGAAAGGATTTTACCAAGAAGGATACATTGAGATTTCTCTCGTTTTCAAGTATGTCCTGGGTGGCGAGTATGTACCGTTAGGTGTCTTGCCCAAGGACACTTACTGGAGATGTGCTCTGACCGGGATTTGAACCTGGGTCTCCACGATTCTAGATCAGTGATATTGCCGCCATCCAGGATTGTTTTGCCCCTTGTTTTTTATATAGTCATACTATCAGGGTTATTCAAAGAGATCCGAATTGTGGCCGAAAGGGAACCAAACAGTGAAATTCAGCGTACGGTTATCTTTCCTGGCTATTCAGAGAGCAGGCAGTTCGCCAAGTCTTGGCAAATTGCCTGCACATACGGTGCCTGTTTGGTGCCTGTTCAAGGGCAGTGAAATCCCCATAGAGAAGCAATGCTTCGTCTATTCAGAGAACACAAACCAGCAGTGAAAAGTTGCCGAATTGCCCTGCTGATCGATGGTTTGATTCAACAGGTTTATTCAGGCGAATCCCATAGGCTTCAATGTTAAAAATATTCCCGTTTTAATTCAATATCTAATAAACCGTTGATTATAATATTCTGCAGTAAAGAGTCTATTTATAGATTTTTTTAGGATATTTTAGGTATTTTTTGGGATTGTTTTGCGAAATTTATTTTTAAATAGTTTTTTCTGTAACAGCCCTTTTTATTATCATTCATTGGATCTTATATGTAAATTCCAGACTTTTTCGTTCTGTAGTTTTGTTTGCAAACAGCGTTTCACTTTTCAAACTTTCAAGCGTACTTTTTTTTTTCACTCCATTCGTCTGCGTTGTCGGGTTTTTCCGGCGGCTGCTCTGCGCTGTGATCGACTCCTGCTCGGGTTTCTCCGGCGTGTCCGGCGGGGTTAATCCAGATGTTTTTGCAGGTTTCAGTGTGCGTTCGCCGTGTTTTGCCGTGCGTGTTCGTCGAGTTTGCTGCGGCTTTTCCCTGCAATACGACGCCCCTGTGGTGCTTGCTGAATACACCGCAGGCTCGCCGAAATGGGATCGCCAAATTGCACCGAATTGAAGAGAACGAACTGTCACTGAACATGCGGTGACTTTTCGATTCTCTTTGAGTAACCCTGAAAGGTAACAAGTGTGAAATCTTGTAGCGGATTTTGTTTCTTGCCAATGAGAACAACTGTGCATTAAATAGAATACCCCATTTGCATACCTATTTTTTGTTATTATTGTACTTAAATGCAAAATGATGTCTCAACATAAGTACCTTAATTTCTGCTCCTTGCAGACGTCATGGCGCAACCTTGTTGCCATTAAGCTGTGAAACTGTAGCATGTGCAGCAGAGGACATTCTTTGATGATGTATGTTACCAGCTCTCCTAGAATGTCAGGTCTGCTTTATGAGTATTATAAGACTCAATCTAAGGGCCGCAAATGGAATATAAATATCCAACATTATTGCTGTGTGTTTACATATTCTTAAGATATTTGAACATTTTTACTGCAATGTAAAGAACCCAGCTCAAATCTGCACCCCTCAAGGGGTTAATTCAGCGGCTTGCAATCTGTCTGGAGATCTCCACGAGAATCTTATTTTATTCTTCAGCATCTTAATCAGGACCAGTTGGAAAAACAAAAGGATGGCAATAAATAAGTATTATTACATAAAAAGTGTTCAGGATATAGTCTATTAACCCATTAAAGAGGAGCTCCAGGGCGAAAGAGCTTCAATTTTTTTTTCTCAGTCCAATGAAATATAAATACACACAACAGCTCGATGTTTCTCTGCGGCAAACCCATAGGCTTTGCAACATCTTATTCAGAAAGCACCAAAATTTCAGTGCTTTCTGGTTCGTCGTGCTTTGGCATTTCCATTTAGCCGGCCCTTCGGTGAATTCACTATTCACTGCAGGGTCCCCAAAGTGCAAACATGGAGTCGCCTAAACCCACCGAACTGCACGAAAAAAAACCCCAAAAACAGAACTGTTCTTCTAATACTTGTTTTGAACCATTAAAAATGCATTAAAATGTGTAAAAATAGAAAAAAGGTCTGATGTCGAATTGAAAAAAAAGTATTTTAATTTTTTTTTATTTCGTCTTAAAATATAAATAAAGACAGTTTGCTGAAAATGTAAAGAATAAACTGTTGAAATTTTTTTTAAAAAAAAATATTTTTTTGCATTGAATCCTATGGGAATCGCCGGTTTTAAACCTGTCGAACCGAATCACCAAAAATCACGTAATATTTAATTTCACTGACATTTCGGTGCAGTTCGGAGTTCTCAGAATAGATTAACCCTTACTTCTCTATAGGACAATTTTGCTGCCGCCAAAGATCGCTGAATTGTGGCGAACTGCACCGTCAGTTTGCCAGTATTTGGCAATTTGACAACTCTCAAAATAGACGAACTGCCACGAAATTGCACCATATGGCGAGATTCATCGCTCGGCGCAATTCGGTGGCATGTTGGTCGCTTTCTGAATAACCTCTTTAGTATCTTGTCATTACCAAAATTGTTTAAAAAGAAATGATAATTTAGAGAATGTGTTCTTTCGGCATAAATAGCACGATAAAATCCCCATCAAGAACAAAAGTAGCCAGTTTTATTTTTTTATTGTGGTACGGGGGGGGGGGGAAAGCATGAATATTGTAGATACTCAAGTATACCGCTAGATTTTGGTGACAAAAATTTACCTTAAAATTGGAGGGGTCGCGTTATATTCGAGACCTTTGCAACCCGTGTAATTTTTTTTTTTTTTTTTAAAACTTGCCTTGCTTTGGATCCCAACTCTCCCGAAAGTTCCGGTAGTCTCAAGGAAGTGAATGCAGGCTCCCAGGAACTCCCAGATTCAGGAGAGGTGGGATCCATCACGGCCAGAAGGCACGCTCGGTTTAAGCCAATTTTTCACCTTGCTCACCTCCGCTGGCCGTCTAATCGCTAGTGAAGAAGAAAGGTGGCCGGCATCTTCATACTTAGTAACAACTGCAATCATTCTAGGACCAGAGCACCCTGGCCTGAGGGGCAGCCTGACTGTGTTAAGAGAACCTGGAAGGATTTGAATTGTTTACCAGTACAGTAAAATTTTGCTCCTTGCGTTATATTCGAGTCTTGAGTATTCTCTCATTTCCATAATAAATCTCTATCCATCGCGTTATATTCGGGTCGCGCTATACTCGAGTACCTATGGTAAGCCTTTGCTAATCCCTTCCCTCATAGTGAAGTACACAAACATGACATGCACAGGCCAAACCTTGTTGCAGTGCTAAATTATCCTCTACTTTTATCCATAGATGTATGTTTGGGTTAATTTAACTTCTTGTACGAGAGATGAAACCGATTGGTCAGATTTCTGTACACAGCAAGAAAGATCGGACTGTAGCAAAATAAATAAAAAACCTGTTTTGTTTATTCTTATTTTGTATTGCATAATATAATACGCAATGTTTAACCAATATTCTAATAATAATAATAATATATAATAAGCAATGTTAAATCTAATAATAAGAAATGTTGATTCAATGTAATAATAATGTTGAATTAATAATAAAATAAATGCTGAATTAATGTAATATAATAAGCAATGTTGAATTAATCATAAGAAATGTTGAATTAATGTAATATAATAAGCAATGCTGAATAGTAATATAATAAGCAATGTTGAATCAATGTCCTATAATAAACAATGTTGAATTAATAATAATAAAATGTTACATTAACGTAATATAACAATGTTGAATTAATAATAATAAAATAAATGTTATATTACATTAATTTAACAATGTTGAATTAATAATAAAATGTTGAATTAATGTAATAATAAGCAATGTTGAATAATAATATATAATAAGCAACGCTGACTTAATATAATTATGATGATCATAATAAACAATAATAATGCGATGCACACGCAACCAAAAGTGCTACACCTACTACTGACTTTTTTTTTTTTCCCTCCCGAAATCACACTGTATCTAAATAAGGAAAAATCCTTACTTTCATTAAGATTGATCTATTCCGATATCGGAAATCTCTTTTGGGCTTAGTTGTGAGATACGGTATATGGGTATATGGATCTGCACAAGAATCACAGATGCCAAGTGAGATCCATGTGTGTGTGCTTTTTTTTTTATTTAATCCGTTCCTGATTACTATAGTATTGAGTTTAGCTCTTTTTTGGCTTTGACTGCGCTGAGGATGTATGAACAGATAAACAATATTTATCGTAACGCATTGGCATATGGTCTCGATTCAATTCTCTTGTGAAATACTTATCTGCTCAGTGTTGCTTTTTCACGTTGATTTATAGGACAGGATGCCTTTAATGCCATTAATATGGCATGCTGACTTTTTTTTTTTTTCTCTCAAACCAATTTACAAGCCTCAAACCACAGGCATTTTCTGTCTGGGCCTTTCGAGGGAAGTAGAATCTGATTATATATATATTTTTGTAGGAAACCGTTTAACCCGACCAGTAAAAGATATGTTCACCAATGTCTGATATCAGATCCTAATGGGCTTACATTCTTTACTGACAAAGAGACCCCAAGCAGAAAAAATAAATTAGGAATGTACTGAGGTGTGATAAGTGGGTGGATTTTCACTCTAGGAGATCCATTAGCAATCAATGGTCCACTGAGAAGTTCCCTTAACAAATCCTCATCATTTAACATACTTAAAAGACTTCAATGGTAAAAAAACCCAAAAAACTTTTAGTCTTTTCTTTACCATAATGTGAAGGGTTTGGTTGAGTAGGTTCACTTGTGTAACCCCTTTTTACAGGACGAGTGCAGGTCACATATTACAGGGGTTACCCTATCTTAATGTTACATGTGGCATGTACAGTTACACTGAAAAGGGGTTTATCCCCAAATAACTACTTGTGCTCTTAAAAGGCACCACTAAAAAATGAAATGTCCTAATTTATTTGATGTTGCTGATATCTCACATGTGCTTTATTTTGCTCTTGTTTGTTCAGTTAAGAAAATATTTTCCTCCATATGCGTCACTGGGTGCATCCATTGTGTGATATTTTGTGTTGTAAACTGTCCCCCACAGTACCTTTCCATCACTTGCTCCTCACTCTGCGGCAATGGCCATTGAATGGAGTCTATGTGTCAATCACCGGCTCACATCATTGTATTGCATGGGATGTATTCAAAGGACATCACCAGGGGGTAGATTAGAAGTCTTTTAAGCTTTAGTTGCCATCTCGTATCTTGGTCTGCCTCGAACAATAGCCTCCTGCAGTCTGATCTAAACATTCACTCCTCCACCTCATTAATTGTTAAATACTGTAGAAGCTAAACCACAGCAGTAAAGAAAAGTTTTAGCACAGATTTTGGTAGCTGTTGCATTAGGGGAAAAATCCAGAAAATTTGAAACAGGAGATAAAAAACTTAATTTTATATTTTCCTTTTTACATGCAATTGCCTCAAAGGAAGAATAACCCAGCAGCATGTGTTTTAGAAGGTGGTTTTGTATGTAATGCGCAAGTGATCTAGTTACAACTTATGGCAGTGGTAGAGTCCCTTTAATGTAATACAGGTCTTAGGATAGTGAACAAATTGCCACAAAGTGCTTCCATATAATTTTTTTCCCCCGTTCATTATTATATACCACTCATATACGCCAGAGCTTCTGAGCGATGAGGAAGAGAAGGTATTTGCACCTAAAATAATTGGGCGTATTCTGTCGTCAGCATCTACCGGTAACCAAATAATTAAGGGGTGCCCTGTAATAGTGATACCTTTAGGATGTTTTACATGGACGTTGTGTATTGCAAGGCTGGATGGTTATGTACGGAGTCCGATGTAAAGTCAAAAAATAAAGACTATCAAATGTGCTGGATGAGCAACACAGACCAAAACACCACCAAAAATGATAAGTTTTCTAAGGCAACCAGCCTGCGCAGGAGAGTTTACCTTAAGAGACTCTATTTTTGGCTTAGATTAGGTTTGGAGTACTTGTGTAAGGTTTATCATACAGTTGGAAGGTTTGGGGGTTCCCCTCTTGTCTTTCTTCCTTCTCGGCTCCTCTCCTTCTGCTTTAGGCTAGGTGAAGGGGTCCTTCTGTGAGGACTAATTTTGTTAGTTGTGTGATCAATCTGACTGCTCCATATATAGAAGAATAATGCATAAAATGTACCCGTGCTACATTGCCAGGCGTATATGCAATAGGCTTTCCAGTAATTCTGTAAAGTACAATGAATCCTATATGCTTAGCTGTTGATAACCAGTAGGTCTCACATATACAGTGAAATCAGGTTTTTCAGATAACCGAAGCACAGGTGATATGATTTGCTGCTCAGTGATTGCAGGATTCACTATGCATTTCCACAAGCTAATCCTCAAAACTTGGCCTGTTGGGGGTACTTGAGGACTGCGGTTGGGAACCACTGGCCTAGAGCCTCTGTACAGTGGCGGAAGTACCAGAGTCGCAGAGGTCGCATTTGCGACCGGCCCTGGCATTCCGCCACTGGAGGGGGGCCCAGTGCTGCTGCCAGATTCTGGCAATCAGCGCCAGAATCTGGCAGCCGTGCCGCCGGCCGTTCCTATCCCTACGAGCGGCCGCTGGCTTGCATCATGGCCCGTCGTGTGGGATAGGAACCACCTGACCATCGCACGATATCCTCTCGTGAGAACTCTGCTGCGCTGGTCTGGTGGTTCCCAGCGAGCAGCCAAGCTGCATCATGCCAGCGGCCACTCGCAGGAAGAAGAATGGCCGCAGGCCGCAGAGGTAAGAGTTGGCCTGGGGGCAATATATCCATGAGAGCTGGGGGCCATTATATACCCATGAGAGCTGGGGGCAATTATATACCCATGAGAGCTCGGGGCAATATATACCCATCTGAGCTGTGGGCAATATATACCCATCTGAGCTGGGGGCAATATATACCATCTGAGCTGGGGGCAATATATACCCATGAGAGCTGTCGGCAATATATACCCATGAGAGCTGTCGGCAATATATACCCATGAGAGCTGGGGGCAATCTATACCCATCTGAGCTGTCAGCAATATATACCCATGAGAGCTGGGGGCAATATATACCCATCTGAGCTGGGGGCAATATATACCCATCTGAGCTGGGGGCAATATATACCCATGAGAGCTGGGGGCAATATATATATATCCATGTGAGCTGGGGGCAATATATATATCCAAGTGAACTGGGGGCAATATATCCATGTGACCTGGGGGCAAATATATATATCCATGTGAGCAGGGGACAATATTATATTTTTTTATATTGCAGGAAAAAAAAAAGTAAAAATATAGATTTTTCTTGGAGGGGGGGCCTTCATGGATTCTTGCACCGGGGCCCTCAGGTTTCTAGTTACGCCACTGCCTCTGCAATAACATTTATTTCTACTGCCACGGGGAAGAATGCAGTGTACAAATATCTGTATGTGGCATAATGCCTCTGTATGGAAATTACAGGAACACCATGTATCTGTACTGTACAAGGTTTTTCAGTAATTCTAAGCCCCTATATCTTATCCCTGTACAGAGTGAGTGAGCCCAAAGCTCTCCCTGTATTCAGCCCTCTACCTGGCTGTTAGATACAATTTTTACTGCTGCATCAGTTTGTTACAGTGAGGGTGGGGGCTGCTCCTTGTAGATATCTTAATACAGGGTGAAGGTAGTGAGAATTCAACTTGTATCCAGCCGCTGTAATCATTTGACATGCTGCAGCTTCCTGTAAGATGAAGTATATCTCGTGCCATCCAATGCTAAGGTAGTCCACTAGTAGATTTACATTCAATTTAAAACTAAAGGTTAAAATGGGGGAGGGGTCAGGAGCAATGGTGCTCTACTTTTTAGCAGTTGGTGTCCACAGAATTTTTTGTTGTGCAAATTTTTTCTTTAAAAAAAAAAAAAAAATTTGCACACGGAATGCTTGTGCAAATGTATACCTGAAATTGTTTCAACAAATTTTTCACAGCCTCTAATAAAACCGTATGGCCATGTTTTAATATGTCCACGTTTATTGCACTTTGTCTCCATTTTATTATGCCCACATGCTACATTTGCCTCCATTATGCCGACATGCAGCCAAAATAAGGGGTAGGGAGTATGCTGTCAGACAGACAAGATTAGGGGTTATGTATTCAGAGGTGGTCAGGGGGCCCAGGATGCAAAGGGTGGACAGCCCCCACCATACACATGGCACAGAAGTCTGGGCATGGCAGCCTGTGATGGGGAATTCCTAGAGAAACTAGGAAAGCCTTTCTGACTCTCACAGAGTCGAGAATCGGTCAGCAGTGGCTGGACTCGATGGCTGCAAAGACCCAGGTGCACTGCAACAGGAGACACTTCACAGTAAAGCTTCCCTTGTCACTACGTATCGTGTATCCATCTGTATTTCTCACAGTTCATGACTCTACAATGGATAGAAAAAAACTAAAAATATGATGTCTATATTAGACCAATGAAACCAAGAAATATAAATCCCTGCCGAAACGGCCTTCATTGTAAGGACACTCTAAACACAATGGCCAAAGTATATTACATGGTCCCGGTAAGGCTGTTCCAGTTAGTTTTGTGAAATGTCAGGGTTTCAGTACTGGTGATTTTTGATAATACTTTCAACACTGACGCTTGGTGAATAACCCTTTAAGTGATGTTGTGACATGATTATTCTAGGACTCATAATGAATGTAGATGCGCCGTGAACCTCACGTTCAGCAGACGTTTGGATCGTGAGTAGCTGATCACGTTCTTCTTGGTCTCACGATGCTTTCTTTGTTTTGGTGCATCCAGTGTTGAATGTGTACTCCCTGTTGTAATTGGGGAAACTCAAAGCATTTACTGCATTAAAAAAAATATTCTGGAAATTCTTTGGCAAATAAGCTCGTAGCAGCAGTTTCCAGCTGAAGGCTAGTTGTTGTACGTGGCGCGATATGATTGCCAGGGGTTAAAGAGCATTTGGTTTAACACTTGTAACTGTGAGCTCTCTGCCACTGACAGTGATCCATTGTGATGTCTATTGGTGTTGTTATTCAGACCCTGACAGTTACAGGTATGTTTGTCTCTGGAGGACACTAGAGCCTCGTTATCTTTACATGCCGGCGGACGATCGCTGGAACGCGGCAAGCTGGAGCGGCCTGGCAGAATGCTGTTATAGTATTCTGCCAACCACCCCAGCCCTCACCTACCACCCAGCAAGCCAGCCCAGTGCTGGCTTCCAGTATCAGGGGCATTTGCACGATACAAATGCTCTGTGTACTGATACTAGTATCAGTATTGGTGCATCCCTAATAAGTATAAATATATTTGGGTGCTTTTATGGTGAGCTGGTAGGCAGGAACTGGAGTTTTACAGAGAATGTCTTGAAAACCGGGGATGATATATAATATATATATTCTATAACCAATATAAAATGACAATATATAGTGTAAGCGTCACTTTATGGTGTTAATATTTCACAATGTCAGCTTATCTTTGATACTTGTACTATTTATCATTGCCCCCCCCCCCGTTTCCACAATGTAAGAGCCATAAAGCAGGCATGTGGTAGACCACGGGATTGTGGGTTGCGGTTAACAAGTGGGTAAATAATGAAATTTAGTTGGAAATTGTATGTGACCCCTCATTCCAAAAAGAGAGGACTTGGATGGTAGTAAAACACTTGCCAAATATCCCATTCTCATTTTTGGTTCCTGTCCCACGGACCTGTGTTTCTTCTGTGTTCCAATTCGTAAGGCAATGCAATAGTGTCATTAAATGTCCGTTTACTCGGGCAGGGCTGAAATACATTTTCTGCGAGTGGAAAAGCTCCCTGTAGGTGACTCCAATGTTTGGAGATCTGTAGCATCATTCACGGACTGAAGATGGCTCGCTCCCAGCATAGGAATGAATTTTAAGGAGACGGATGGTCTCATTATTTGGTCGCCTCTGGTCACCTATACCTCAACCTTTGGGGGGGGGGTGTGAAGGTACTCTTCTATTGATTGCTTGTATGTACTGCAGTCATAAAGAGGTGTCTAATATTTGGCTAAAACAAACAGAGCAGAAAACAAAATCCTTTCAACGCTACTGACAAATTGTGCTCAAATTCCCTAAAAGCTGGAAATGGGATGTTGCGTAAGACTGTTGTGGTTTGCCTGGTGGATATAAAGCACAAACTTGATCCCACAGTGGGTTTTTCATTAAGACCAAAATTATACAGGGTTATTCAAAGAGATCCGAATTGCTTGAGAAAGGTAACCGAACGCTGAAAATCAGTGTTCAGTTACCTTTCTTGGCCATTCGGCTATCCAGAAAGCAGGCAATTCGCCAAATCCTGGCGAATTGCCTGCACATACGGTGCCTGTTCGGGGGCAGTGAAATCCCCATGAAAAAGCAATGCTTCGTCTATTCAGAGAACACAAACCAGCAGTGAAAGGTTCCCGAAATGCCCTGCAAATTTGGTGGTTTAATTCGGCAGGTTTATTCAGGCGAATCCCATAGGCTTCAATGTTAAAAATATTCCCGTTTTAATTCAATATCTAATCAACCGTTCATTATAAAATTCTGCAGCAAAGAGTCTTTACTTATAGATTTTTTTTTAGGATATTTTAAGCATTTTTCTGTATTTTTTTTTTTAAAAATTGGATTATTTTTTTTAAGTTTTCTTATTTTTTATGTAATAGCCCTTTTTATTATCATTCCCTGGACCGCATATGTGAATTTTTAGACATTTTCGCTCAGTAGTTTCTTTGCAAACAGCGTTTCACTTTTCAAATATTCAAGCAAACTGTTTTTCTAATTTATTCACTTCACTCGTCTGCGGTGTCGGCTTTTTCCGGCGGCTTTGCTGCGTCTGATCGGCTCCTGCTCAGGTTTTTCCGACGTTTTCGGCGGGTTAATCCAGATGTTTTTGCTGGTTTTCGGTGTGCATTCGCCGGGTTTTGCGGTTAGTGTTCGTCGGGTTTGCAGCGGCCTTTCCCTGCAATTCGGCGACCCTGTGGTGTTTGCTGAATACACCGCAGGGTCGCCGAAATGGGATCGGCAAAATGAACAGTCACCGAACGTGAGGTGACTTTTCGATTCTCTTTGAATAACCCTGTATGTCTAATAATGAACAAAAACTGTGGACTGGGAAACAGTGACGGTCTCTTCAGTGCTTGCTGCTAGCACATTGAAAGTGATGTGGAAGCATGACAGAAAGGGAATTTGCCAAATTAATATGCAGTGTTCTGACCAAGGCTTGACATTACAAGAAGGTACAAAAACGTTAATAACAAGTAACCTTTTCATTTGTCTTTTCACTGCATTATCTACATAACGCATTGAGGATCGAAATGATCCCAAATTTGTAAACGTCTCATTAGGCAAACAACCTTTCTTTCTTTTTTCTAAGCAAAAAGTGGGATTCGATAACAGAGCCTCATTCTATATCATAATAAAAAGAGAACATTTATAAATAAATACCACAGCTTGACAACATATCCAGGGGGCAGGTAATCACTGGTTCCTAGAATTTTTCTTCTCACTCCTACATATCTAGATTACTCATTTCGAATATAACTGTGAAACATTGGCCGTTTCCTAAGTTTTCATACTGGCTCCTGAATTCAACAGAAATCTGTCAGGACATGTATTGTACAATTCTTTTTTTTTCTTCATTCTTTTTCTTTGAGGTAGTTGTTTTAGAACTCTAGATGGAGTCCCTTATCTTGCACAATGTTACACGGGGTCTGCATTATCAGCATATAGGCAGAAATGGCCTTTGTGTCAAATACAATAAATGTCACAGTCAAATAGTTACATAGGCTCAAAAAAGACATGTATCCATCAGGATCACACATCACCTGCTGCCGTTGATCCAAAAGAAGGCAAAAAACTCAGCCTGAAGCGCTCGCCAATATGCGACACACTGGGAAAAAAATTCTTATTGACCCCAGATGGCGTCAGATTTATCCTTTTGATCAAGAAGCTTTTATCCACATATTAAATATTATAACCCTAAGGCTAGGGTCAGACGAACGCAGTATTAACGTGCGTTTAGCCACACTTAATCACGGCCGTGCTAGCAGCAAATGACGTCCAATGATGGGCAGCATATGAAAAACAGCCGCACGAAAGTCCGGCCGCGCAACGCAAGTGGCAAACAAACGCATTTTTTAGAGAACGTCAAACCACTGGTACTGACGTACAGAGTGCGCTGCGTCTGCATAGCGGCGTGTGTGCGTGATTAGGAGACGTCAGACGCTGCTAATGTCCGGCCAACATAACGTCCACACGCAAAAAGTGTTTTCTTGATCTGTACAAAATCATGGACGAAAATGCGCATCGTATGACCGCTATCGCTTATTCCGTGAAAAAAATATGTCCATTCGTTCGAACGCACTTTTTCACGGACAACGCGAAAAATGTGTTCGTCTGACCCTAGCCATAATATTTTGTTTTCGCAGGAAGTCATCCAGCCATTGTTTAAAAGTCTGTACAGTCTCTGACCCAACCACCTCAACAGGCAGAGAATTCCACAGCTTTATTGATCTTGCCGTAAAATAACCCTTCCTATGCTTTAGGCTGTATTTCCTTTCGTCCAGTCTAAATGGGTGACCTCGTGTCCTGTGATAAAGACACAAAATAAAATGAGCAGATCTCCTCCTTATGGGGTTTTGTAGTGATCTTAATCATTAGCAGTGCAGCTTCAAAAGAATATAAAAAAAATCTGCACGTGGCATAATGCCTGTGCATGCAAATCATAGTAAAACCTTATATCTGGTCTGTAAAGGGATTTTCAGTAATTATACCCCCTGAATCTTATCCCTGTACAGCAGTGACCCCAAAGCTCTCTCTGTAGTCTGCCCTCTCCCTCGCTGTTGTAGCACAGTAATATTTTGTTACATTAACCCTTTCAATACGGTGGACGTGCTCAGCGCGTCCAACCGCATTGCTACTTGGCTGCGGAGGACGCGCTGGGCGCGTCCTCCCTTTGCAGCCCGCGATCAGCCGGTATTCCGGCTGATTGATGATGTCAGCCCACACCGGGGGGCCGAGCGATGTCATCCCAACCTCCGGGACCCCGGCGGGCACGATAGGCGTCATTGCACATGCGCGATGACGTCTATTTCAGGCACCCCCCGCCATTGCAGGGAAGGTGCCTGAATGGGAGGGGGGGGGTCCTTCGGCCTCTCCCCCTCCCCATCCGTGCATGCCAGCGGTTAAAGGCAGGCACCGCCTGGAAGGGCACAGCCTGCCCTTCCAAGCGGCGGCTGTCTTTAACCCCTAGGGGGCTGGATCGCGATATGGCGCCAACATGCGCCGTATCGCGGTCCCCTCCCAGAGCTGGCCGACATCTTGGATGTCGGCCAAGCTTCCGGGATATCCCCTAATGACTGTGTCATCGCGCAGAGCGCATGGCGCCAGTTTTCAAATTAACCCCTTGCTGCCACCTATAGTGGAGATACCCCCATCTCCCGATCCGTGACAGCTAGGGGTTAATGTTTACTATCATTGGAACGGCCAGAGCGTGGAACAATGATACCAAACATGACCATGTAAACTGTAAAAAAAAAAAAAAAATTAAAAAAAAAAATAATAAAAAAAAAAATTAAATTAAAAAAAAAATTTTTTTTTTTTTTTTTTACATTTATTAGTGCAACAATATGTTCCCATTTCAATTAAATGTGAACAATGATGCTGCACTAACGATTTTTTCTATGGGGGGCGTTTGCTAAAAACACGTAATTTCCCCCAAAAAAATGAACGATTCCGCATTTCTAATTTTTTAACAGCGCACCCCATAGAAAATATAACCGCAAACGATCGCATTTTAAAATGTGAAAAAAAACACTTTACACATTGTAAATTATTGAAAATTCTAATTTTATTGCATATTTTGTTATAATATACAGACATGACATAACGTATACATATAATAATGACATATTATGCATCTGCACAGTCTGCCGGAAAGAACGATATATAATATGTCTGGGTCATATATTAAAATAAGGCTTCAAAACGCGGTTAAACATGATGAGCGAAAGCGGTAAAAATGACCTCAGCACAGAGGCGGGAAAAGGCTCAGCAGCGAAAGGGTTAAAGGTAGGGGCTTCTCTTTGTTTCTGTAATACATGGGGAGACGAGTGTGATCTCAGAGTTTTATTTCACACAAAACTTGCATTAAAAAGGTATGCAAGTGGTGTTTTCTATGCCAATTATTGCTCTTTATTGTAATACAGCGCAAATAGAAGTCACATCTTGTTGGTAGCGAAAGGGTTAAACTCGAGTCCCCATAACCCTGCAAATTTATTAATTTCAACAGCTGCTCCATCAACATTCTGAATAATGCAGTTAGTTTTGCAAAAACAATGTTGCTTCCTGATGAAAACTGTGATGCTTGAGCATCGCCAGAGGAAGGTCCAGCTACAAATTAAATCTATAAATGCAGTTTATGGATAATAAGTGTAGTTCACACACATACAAGCATAAAGCCTTTACTAGGGATAAAAGGAGAAAATTTAATTTATGTACAAAACTAGAAAAAAATTAAAACTAGAAACAAAAACACGTAGGAAACAAAGTATAGTATGATTAGGATGAATGTCTTTGTGTTTGTAAATACTAAGTGAAAAGACGGTGTAAAAATAACAAAGTCTGTTTAAATCGTGACGGGGTTTTTGGGGAGAATTTCTTCTGAAGGAAGAACAGGTTTGATCGATATACATCAGGACACGGAAAATAAAAAAATCCTTCCTCGTTGTTCAAATAAAATAACAGAGCCTTTAATCTTGCCTACAAACAGCAATCTTTTCTTCCTGAAACAGGAGAACCCGGCATTTCTCTTGTTTTCCAGTTTCATTCACCTGCCACTGAGTGGAGATTTTGATGAGTTCTTAATGTCCTCCCCAAGTATCTGAAACCCATCTAAATCTATGTCTAAATAAACACGGCAGGCTGATCTCAAGTTTAAAAGATCTTTTGTGTGGAATCTTAAGGTCACAGTGACTTTACAAACACTTCTTTTGTTTGCAGCTTTCCCAAGATTCCAGACTTAGACTCATTCTCAATAAGATGAGAATTTGCACCTTCAAACAGATAAGAGGTTAACACTCCTATGAAAGGGAGAGGGGGGCCTTCCTACCATTATCTGACCACTTCACTTACCACCTTCTTCTAAAACCAAACAATACTAAAACTCATGCAGAAAGGGAACTTGTATCCATCCAAACGAATGGAGGGTGTTCTCTTCATCTCTGTAGAATAGTTGTTTCTTTGTTCAGTGAAATACAAATATATCGAGGTAGGATTCTAAGCATTATTTTACTTTAAACAAAATCTAATGTGTATTCCTAAAAAAGCTTTACTTTTAAAAGACTACGGCCCCTATTACGTTCTTCGCGCAATTTCGTTCGCGCAGCTCAAATTTTTTTGCGTGCATCGTCCAGCGTTATCGCGCGAAAATTAACGTAGTGTTCCAATCCGATTGCATTTTCTCATCCGTCAAAAAATAACGTTCGGAAAAACGAAGCGCAGTAACGTAGCGCACGCAAATCAGTGTGCGGACTGTTTTTTTCACGGGATTCAGCCAATCAGAATTAAGAACCTTAATTGACATAAATTTACCTTAATTGACTCCCTTACGTTTTTGCGCCTGTCAAAATAAATCTGAGTATACATGCTGCAGCAATAAAAAAAAATATGCACGTATTCACAATTTTATTGTTTGGGTATGTGTAGAATGTGTAACTATACTGTGCTGTATTTTTTTTTTCGTGCTGGTGTTTTTCGTTTCGGCCAGAACGTTCAGATTTGCAGTTACCACCAGCTTTTCAAAGACTTTAAAATTATGCGCGCAAACGTTCGTAAAAAGTTGCGCGAACATTGTAATACCATCCTCGTACCAGCGCACGAACGAATTTGCGCTCACAATGTTAAGTATAGGACGCGCACAGTTCATCACGCTCACGCAAGTCCATCCGCATTAAACGATAACACGCATCGTTTGCGTGAACGTTGTAATACGACGTTCAGCGCTAAAGGATTTTGCCCCTCGCGCAAATGCGCATTTGCGCACGCAAAACACACTGCGCAAAGAATGTAATAGGGGCCTACATGCATTATAAAAGGTTAGAAGAAGTAAGGAACGCTTGCAGACAACAGTAAGAAAATATACACTACAATCTGAAAAATATATGCAAGAAAAAAAAGAGCATTGTAGGATAAGGCTTTCAGCATAAGCTACAAACACATGAAGGTAATGGTCGTTTTTTATTACCGGTGGGCGGATGGCTCAGTGGGCCAGTGTGAATGCTGGTTCAAGGCACAGCTCGCACTGTCTTTAATGGGTTAGGGGACAACTTCCTCACAGTCTGTAAAACAGATGCAGTCTGCTACAGTCTCATATTGCGGCCACCGTGCTGGTGAGACCCGCTGCACATCCATCTCACCTTAACCCTTTCACTGCTGAGGACGTGTGGGGAACGTCCTCATTGACTCCTAAGGAAAGATAGGGGTAAAGATGGGGGTTCCTTTGAACTCCAATATTTCCCGACTGTTTTCAGCTAGCAGGGTCATGTTTGGTATCATTAGAAAGGCCAGAGCATGGCCTTTCCAATGATACCAAACATGAACATGTCTAAATTAAAGAACAAAAATAATAATAAAAATTAAAAAAAGAAAAATGTGTTTTTTTAAGACTTGAAATGGCTCAGCAGTGAAGGGGTTAAGACACGGTGTGCACTCAACCTCAGTGCTGCAGCGTTGGTTTACCCAATCTCTGTGCCGCAACTCCAGTATCTGTACAGCGATTGGTTGAGCGATCCAGTTGGTTTATTTACTATTTTCGTGCGTGTTTGCATATTTAAAGTGGGCCAGTCTGGATGAAGTCCAGGGCTGATGTTTTGACCCAGTCCAGCCCTGTGTATTACTGTCCTAGTATGATTATCGATCTTCCAGAGCAATCCGGTTTTTCACAATTCGATCGGAAGATATACAGGGTTATTCAGAGAGCGGTGAAAAGCAGGAGAATGACTGGAGAATGAAAAATTCTAAGTCAAAATAGCCGATTTGGAAAGTGAGATGAAAGGGAGAATTTTTCTGGTTTGGCTATTTTGACCTAGAATTTTTCATTCTCCAGTCATTCTCCTGCTTTTCACCGCTCTCTGAATAACCCTGATAGTAGCCATGTGTGTTTTTATGCTGAAATCCTCTGAATAAAATGTTTTACACCACTTTTTATTTTGCCCATCATGCTGGGAAGAGGATTCAAGATTACACGTGATCATTTTCTAAATTGAAGGTGGAATTGTAGTGGCGTTACTACTTGGCCAAATTGCAACATTTAGCCAACTGCTACAATGTTACAAAATATTTCAAGACTTTTCTCATCTGAAGACCGGGCTTTGGTTGCAAATTATCATTTAAACTGAATGTGTATGCAGAACAAACCCATCTACTGCCTTATTTATTATGTTTGTATTGCTCTCCCTACCGATATGTCTGTGCGCTCTATTGTGTTGCTTGTGCAGAGTGATGGGAATATAGACAAAGTTGTAATGTTGTTGCTCTTGTTTTTAGGCAGCCAGTGGTATACCAACGGTCAGTAGCTTTGTGGCAGCATCTGGCATGACTCCGTACCCCACTTCAGCACCGGTTTCACCTTACATGACCTACGGGACAGCAACACCCACGGGATACGTAACGGGACATGGATGGCAACACTCTGCGGGTAATCCACTATCACCTCACAACTGTGACCTCACTGCATCTCTAGCATTTAAAGGCATGCAAACCGCGCGAGAAGGTAATCATCGAATCATGTCCAAGACCGAGAACTACATTCTCTTTTTAGGGTGTTAAAGGGATAGTCTACCCTAGTCTTGCTTGCCATATTTCAGTAGGACATGACATTTTGAGTTTAGGCTGCTGTCAGACGAGCGTAGTGTTCACGTCCGTGATTGCGCCTAAAAGTACGTCCGTGATAGCATGACAGAAAGCCCATTGGAGCCTGACACGTGAAGTACATCCGCACTGAACTGCGGACGCACAACGGCCGCAGAAAACGGACGCAAGGCAGGCAAGAACGTACAACCCCTAGAACGGCCGCACAAAGTGCGCTGCGTCCGCAACATCTGCATAGCTTTGTGTGTGAGTGATGGAACGTGGTCATACAGACTGCATTTATACGTCCAGCATTTCTCACGGACAAAATGGTTTTGCTTTTTAATTTTCCCTCCTACATCCGTCAAAATATAGGTCAGTGAAAAAAACGGACTGTGTGGCCACAATTATTTGTCTTCCGTACTGACGTACGTCCGTGTGCACGGACGTACAGTCTGTAGAAATCACGCTCGTCTGACCCTAGCCTTAATTCCCAGGGCAGTGCGTGTGGTCATCATCACAGGCACTTAAGTCTCTAGGTTGAGCAGACGCAATATAGTTTATCCACAAAGCGCCATAGTTTACCGTTTTTGCGACGACAATAAACCTGGACATTTCCCTAAAGGGAAATACAAACTGGCTTGAGAAGGTCCATTACTGAAGCATTTCCTGGAGCTATCTGAATTTACCTCCCAAGATCGCTGAAGTTTATCTCTGTTGCAACAATGGCAAACCAAGTCACATTTTGAATCACCCCAACAACTGTTGGTCACTCTATCAGCAACTCATGAAGTCATTGTCTGTGTCCAACTTAACCTCCCTAACGGTCTATTTATTTTAAAATTTCTAATCTAAAAGCGCTCTTTTTTTTTGCCCCCCTCCTTAGCGGTTTTCCCGAGTGTGGCTCGGGGTTAAATTCTTATGTTGGAAGCGGTAACCCCGGGCAACACCCAGGATGCCACTGGATACATCACCTCTCCCTGCGCTCCCTCGATCGCGACCCTCATACTTCCTGGTTCCCTCCTCGCGAGAAGGAATCCAGGAAGTAAAACGCCGCGATCGCCAGAGGAGACTGCGAGGATCAGCGAGGGAGCGTAGAGAGAGGTGATTTATACAGCCCGAGTGTGTCTCGAGGTTACCGCCCTCAGTGGTGAAATTTAATCCCCGAGACACACTCGGGAACACTGTCAGGGGGGTTAAATGTCATACAGGTCTGTTCACTAAAGATGAAGATGATTGGCAAGAGAAGAGAACAATCTAGACCAGTGGTTGCCAAACCTGTCCTGACCAGTTGACAGGCCAGGTTTGCCAGATATGATTTGCTGCTCAGTGATTGCAGGATTCAGTCTGCATTTCCCCACGGGAATCCTTAAAACCTGGCCTGTTAGAGAGGTTTGGGAAACGCTGATCTAAACCAAATATTTCCGATTTGGAAAGTGAGATAAATGGGGAGAATTTTTCTGGTTTGGCTATTTTGACCTAGGATTTTCACTTCTCCAGTCATTCTCCTGAATTTCCCCTTTAGTGTATAGACCGGATATTTTTTTTCAGCGCTATGGGTACAGATTTATTTGTTTACGTAGTCCCTTTGTTAAGGTTAAACTCGAAATCCCATGCTCTTATCCAGTATGACATTTCAATTGTTTTTGCTAGAATTTCCTTTTTAAAGATCTAAGAGAAACAATAATAAACTAGGAGGTCTTCAATGCCCTATCGTCATCTCATAACCAGACTGCTACAAATGCAACGATGTTTTGACCATGTGCAAGCCATTGCACTATAGACTTACACTATTCTGGAATGTAACAAAATGTGCAATCTCCTAAATGTATTTTAAGGTAAATATGACTTGCTGTTATTATGACGCAAAATATTGATAATTAGTGAGACTTGCAAATTTTAATCCAAGCCAACAAAGCTGAAGACATACTAAAGTCTGAAATAATTATTGAAATTCAACAATTAGACAAAATCCCCTTGTATTTCATTAAAAAAATGTTTTGGAAGAACTCCACGAAAATTCTCTTGTTTTCAGCATTCAGTGGAGCGCACGTTCATTTTTTTAAATAACCATCTTATTCTTGTTAATTATTTCATAATAGAGTTTGCTTTAGGCTGGCGGCACACTAGCAAACATTTTGCGTCCGTCTGACCGTACTGTTTGCCGTCCGTCGTAGCTTTATAAAGGAGTCAATTAAACACACCACACAAAGCCCCTGCGCACTTGTTCACGGACGGGCAAAGCATAAAGCCACGGACGCAAAAATAACATCGATGTTAAAAAGCTAAACGGATGCAGAAACAATGCTGCCGTGTATTTTCCTTGGGTGTGGAGACAGACGTTACGGACGCACTTTATGCAGTACTCACAATATCTCCCGTGAAAAAGTGCTTCCGTAACGGAAGCAGTATAGTATGCTCGTGTGCTGGCTACCTTAGTGGGTATTTATGCGGTTAATTTGGCCATATATTTGGGATTTGTCTATTATTATTATTATTATTCTTTATATAGTGCCAGCATATTCCACAGCGCTGTACAACGGGCACAATATAGACAGGGTTACAATACATTGAAAAACAGTTGACAAACCGGTACAATAGTAAATAAGGGCTCTATTCCTGTGGGAACTCACAATCTAGAAGGGTTGGGGGTGGAAACAGGAGGAGAGGACTGCAAGGCGAGAGGGATGGGCTGCAAGGCGAGAGGGATGGGCTGCAAGGCGAGAGGGATGGGCTGCAAGGCGAGAGGGATGGACTGGTTGGGGCAGTGAGGTGTATTAGTGAGTCGGGTCGTAGGCTTCCCTAAACAGGAATGTCTTAAGGGAGCGTTTGAAGGAAGAGAAACTAGGGGAAAGTCTGAGAGTACATGTAGAGGAATGAAATTATTTGCACAGTCCTGATGTGAACGTTTTATGGTAACATCATTCTATCTCTACATAAATCAAAATTTTGTATTCACATTGCAAGATAATAATTCAAGCTCTTTTTTCCCCCCTCCTCCACAGCAGAAGATACAAAATCAGGCATCCAGACACGCAAGTCTCCACAGTCCTATCACACTGCCTCCAGACATGGGACAGTTGCTCATATGCAAAGTGCATAACAATAAAGTGACATATCCTGATCAAATACACAACCACATGTCTCTTGGAAACATTCAATGATGTGTCATACATCTAAATTCCAAAAGTGCTAAAAGGTCCACAATAAACAGGCCTGAAAAATGGATTATACAAGATAAAAGAACATTTGACCTACTCAACGGTACACCCCGATATACCAAACTCAAAATCTATATCCAAAGAATTTCTGAGGAACACTCTTTGAAAGAACCAGATTTTATTCCACAGAACCACATCTCTGCACCTTTTGAATGACCTTTTAAAGATATTTAGGCGAATTCAAAACTTTTAGGTTGTTTTTATGTCCAGAATCGACACGCGTTTCACAGACAATGTGGTTTGGACATGTAAAAAGTATCCAAAAAAACTCTCAAACAATGGCATAAAAAAAAACTGTCGCTAAAACCTAATTTTAATGTGAAGAGGAAATGAAGAAACAAATGGACACATACCTCATGCTGTGTAAAGCTTCGCTATTTTGTTAACAGCGAAAGGGGAAAAAAATGGGGCCGAGGGGTTTTAAACCCAAATAACGCAATTGATATCAAGGCCACTCAAAGTAGCCAAACCAGATGTGATCTGAAGGACTTTTTCCAAGCAATCCACTTCTCCTGGCTCTTCCTCACCAATTACATAGCAGATCTTTTACGGATCGCAAGCAATGATGGAAATGACTTGTATACGTCCTGAGCAGAAATGTGAAGACCTAGAACAATACCGTAATGTCCTTTTAGAATAATTAGAATTTTAGAAGCCCAAGATTCAACATAACAAACGGGGTGCGATAACACAATGGTCTTAACAATAGCAATAAAGCCTACGTGTACATTTTTGCTAAAACAAATCCTCGACACTGCAATTCTCATTCTTTTATAAAAGACCAATGTTTAAAAAAAAAAAAAAAAAAAAGGGGGGGGATAATGTTTTCCCCCAAGAAAACCCCCTTTCAGTTTTGGCATTTAGCTTATCAGCGGACCAGGCAATGCACTTTTCTAACAGATCGGTTTGGCCCAGTGAGGTTTGTAAAGTTGACGTAACTTCGTTACAGTTACAAGTATTTATAAAGCGCCAACAAGTTCCATAGCGCTGTACAATGGGTGAGATAGAACAACAAAAATACATGCAATTTCAACAAACAGAACCGTGAGAGAGACTGTAAGCTCTCCAGCAGGGTCCTAAGAGAATTGGGTGATCGATCTTGGACTTACCAGTTGCCGGTCACCGGACGGTTAATATGAAGCACTTAATAGCATGAACTGTAGTTGCGTTACCAAATCTGGTCCTACTAGGAAATTTAAAAAAAAAACAACAAAGTAGAATAACATGCACAGGACAGAACACCCCATATTGTGTTTATATGCTATTTGTTGCATATGCAGTTTGTGTATGGTCAGCTCTGTAAATGCCTTGTAGGCTTGAGGTTTAATGTGCAATGGGCGGCCTATGTATGTTGAATTTAATGCCAGTTTCCCTTTCAGTTTGTTGTTTTTCTTTTTCACACATCCCTTATACTGGAGTTGTAATAAAGTGGAAGGATTCATCGTTGTACGACACCAGCCTCTTATTTCATATATGGAACATATAGTATTGGACGCTGCTGGCAATAAATGAAGAAAACTGATGCGCACACATCTAACCCTCCTCTCCATTAATGCTCGCCTTAATCCAGCTACAGAGACAGATTTCCTCCCATGTAACCAAGTAGTGAATCATGTATACTGTGTATATAAAAGTCATGCTGGAGAAAAAACAGCCTGTGCTATATGCAGTTACAAGTATTTACAAAGCGCCAACAAATTCCTTAGCGCTGTACAATGGGAGAGACAGAATAACAAATATACATGCACATTACATACATGGAACAGAAGGAGGGAGGACCCTGCTCAAGAGCTTACAATCTAAGAGGAGAGGGGTGACCCATTAGGTGAAGGTGAATAGGGTAGGTGGAGTGGTGGGTTGCAGGAGGGCTGAATGGGAAGAGGAACAGAAGATGACAGTGGGGAGATCATGGTGTGAGCCCATATGCTTCTCTAAAGTAATGCGTTTTCAGAGACTTCTTGAAGGACTGGAGAGTCTCATGCTGTGGGGGAGGGAGTTCCATAGAAAGCGGGCAGCTCGGGAGAAATCCTGACGGTGAGAGTTGGGGGTTCGGGTACGAGGAACCGATAGCATCAGATCATTGGCAGAGTGAAGTGGTCGGGATGGGATGGACCTGTTAATATGGGAGGAGAACCAGGCAGGGTGCGGTTATGGAGAGCTTTGTAAGTGAGCACCAGTATTATGAATTGGATTCTAAGGCTAGGGTCAGACGAACGCATTTTCGCGTTGTCTGTGAAAAAGTGCGTTCGAATGAATGGACGCATTTTTTCACGGAGTACGCGATAGCGGTCATACGATGCGCATTTGCATCCGTGATTTTGTACGGATCATCAATAAAACACTTTGTGCATCTGGACGTTATGTTGGCCGGACATTAGCAGCGTCTGACGTCTCCTAATCACGCACACACGCCGCTAGCGGACGCAGCGCACTCTGTACAACCGTACTAGAGGTTTTACGTTCTCGACAAAGTGCGTTCGTTTTCCACTTGCGTTGCGCAGCCGGACTTTTGTGCGACCGTACTTCGTATATTGGCCGTCATTGCCTGGCACTTGCTGCTACTACGGCCGTGATTAAGTGCGCCTGCACGCGCGTTCGCACTGCGCTAGTCTGACCCTAGCCTAAAGGAAACAGGGAGCCAGTGTAGAGATTGACAGAGGGGTGAGGTGTGAGAGGTGCAGGAGTCTGGCACAGACGTTCATTACACGCTGCAGAGGGATAATCTGGGATCTCTTAAAGCCAGAGAGAAGGAGGTTACAGTAGTCAAGGTGGGAGATAAGATGTTAGACCAGCATTTTCAGTAGTGTCTGAATTAAGAAAGGGACGTATGCGTGTTATTTATTTTTTTAAAAAGGGGCATGTTTTTTGGGCAGTATAGCCAGAAAACGCCAACAAAAAGATGTTTAAATCCCCCTTCCCAGACACAGACACTAATACTCGCCCTCTGATCAGCTCACAATCAATCACTGCACAGGTCAGCTGTATGCACTGACAGTGGGAACATTTTAGACTCCAACACTGAGAGGCTGTGTGCCCGGGGTGATGAGCGAGTTTGCTCTGACCCACTTTGTTAGGCTATTCAGGTGATATTGAAACGGAGCATGTCATTTTTTTCTTCTTCAAGGAAGAATGAATCCGAAGCTAATCAGATATTTGCATTTAAATTAAAAACAGCAGATTCTAGATCTTTGGAAACACAACCCCCCGTTTGTAAATATTTCATGTGATCTCATCTCACACGGCAGAATTTTGTGACATCCCATATGCCCACATTTATTGGGCAGACAAGGGGCCATATTACATAGTTGGTGCTAACGTAACCAGAGCTGTTGTAAACTTCCCAGAGCCATTATAGCCTATGGAGGTTTTAAGTTTACAGCAGCTCTGGTTAAGTTAGCACCAACATTGTAATATGGGCCAAGATGGGCCGAACGGTTCATCTGCCGACATATTCTATCAAAGGACAACATATTAAATAAAACACTTGTTTCTCAATTAAAAACGGATGCTATAATCTGAGAAAAGGTAACCATGCAAAAGGAGAAAAAAAAAACACCCAACGTAGGGCCCGATTACAATCTTTGCATTAAAACGCTCGCGCAACGCGTGAATTTGTGCGGCAAGGGTTAAACGTTAACGCATGTATTACAATCCTCGCGCATTTTTTCATCCGTCGAGCAATTACGCGCGTTAAACGGATGCGCACGTATGCGCGCGCAGTAACGTTGTGCGCAGAAATCCGTGTGCGGATGGTTTTTTTTGTCGCGATTCAGCCAATCAGAATTAATAACCGCAATTATCTCACGTTAAGTTTTTGCGCCTGTCAAAGTCAATCTGCGCATATATGCTGCATCAATAAACACGCACAACTTCTCCATTTTATTAGTTGGGTATGTGTAGAATGTGTAACTATACTTTGCCGCGTTTTTTTTTTTTGGGCTGGTGTATTTGGTTTCGGCCAGGTTGATAGAATTTGCCATTAACACCAGCTTTTAGGAGTTGCTAAAATTATGCGCGCAAAGGCTGTGCGTTACAAACTGCGCATAGATTGTAATACAATCCGCGTACCAGCGCACAAGCGCATTTGCGCTTACAATGTTAAGTATAGGACGCACGCAGTAAAGTAAGCTCGCGCAGGTTCACCCGCGGTAGACGTATACGCGCGTTTGTTGCGAGGGCATTGTAATACGACGTTCAGCGCAAAGGGTTTTACCCCTCGCGTTAATGCGTTTTTGCGCGAAGATTGTAATAGGGAGCAAAATGAAAGAGAAGATATGTAATAGAGGTTCAACAGAAAACAAACAATAAATAGTCATGGAATTACAGCTGTCAGAGTGTGCAGGCTAAGCATTGAGGAGTCATTACAGGGCCGCCGAATACAACAAATATAAAACATTACAAACTAACCAATAAAGGTTCAATCTAAATATGGCTTGAAGGAGAAAAGTTACCAGGAAAGGGTTAATGATCTTAACATGTATAGCTTGGAAAAAAGACGAGACAGAGGAGATATGATAGAAACATTTAAATACGTAAAGGGAATCCACAAGGTAGAGGAAGGGAGTATATTTAAACGGAAACAAAGTAGCAAAACAAGAGGACATAGTCTTAGATTAGAGGGGCAAAGGTTTAAAAGTAACATCAGGAAGCATTATTTTACTGAGAGGGTGGTGGATACATGGAACAGCCTTCCAGTTGAAGTGGTAGAGGCCAAAACAGTGATTGAATTTAAGCAGGCATGGGATAGGCATAAGGCTATCCTAAACAAAAGATAAATCCAGGTAAAGTATCCATGTAATTGGGCAGACTAGATGGGCCGAAAGGTTCTTATCTGCCGACATTTTCTAGGTTTCTATGGCTAAACATAACACGTCTCACAAGGCAGTGGGCTATGAAAAGATTCTTAAACATGGAATTGTGCAGAGCCGAGAAAGTTTATTTTTTTAAAAATTTTGTCCAAAATATCTAATTCTCCAGCTCCCTTTTAGGCTGTGATCTAGAGCTGCATTGTTTGAGTATATCTGGTGGACACTGTGTATCCCCACAATTACAACCCCTCTCTGCAGACTCTCACATCAGCAGTTAGGGGATAATCTTGTCACTGCTTAAGTGCCAGTGTTGCAGTGCTGGGAAACGCCGGCATTTCTCAAGACTATAAGGGTTATTCACTAAATGCCGAATTTGCCACCGAATTGCATCAAACCGTGAATTTAATCATTCATTGCAATTTCGGAAAAGTTCGTCTATCCACAAAGCTGCCAGTTTGCCAAACACAGAATTTAAATATGGTGCAATTTGCCACAGTTCGGCGACATCGTTGTCCCTTTGGAAATGTCTTCTATTCAGACCACTGAATTACACCAAAATTTCAGTGAAATGTCCTGATTTTTGGAGTTTCAGTTCGACAGGTTTAAACCCTTAATGACGGGGGTGGGTTAACGACGGTGAGGCGTACAGGTACGCCTCGTCGGCATGTGCCGTCGTGGGCCACTAATTTGGCCCACCACGCTGCAGGGGGTGGCCTGAGTTCAAGCCGTCCCACTGCAGCCAATGGCGGATGCGCGCACAGCTGCCGGGAGGGCCGAGGCAGCCCATTAAAGTCAGCGGGCCTTACCTGTACGCCCCCCGTCTTCAAGGCCCACCCACCACGAGGACGTCATAGAACGGCCCACAGCGTTAAGGGGTTAAACAGGCAAATCCAATAGGTTTCAACGTAACAAAAGGAAAAATATCTTTAATTTTTTTTAAAGATTTTAGTTTTATTTTTTGCAAAAACCCTTTTTATTTTACAAAAGACCTTTTGGTATTTTTAAATTTTTTTTTAAAAGACTTTTTTTTTTTCTTTTTTCCCCCAGACCATTTCATTCGGTTTTAAAAAGGACCTTTTTTTTAATTAGATTTTTACTATCAGGGTTATTCAGAGAGCGGTGAAAAGCAGGAGAATGACTGGAGAATGGAAAATGCTAGGTCAAAATAACCAAACCAGAAAAATTCTCCCTTTCATCTCACTTTCCAAATCTGCTATTTTGACCTACAGGGTTATTCAGAGAGAGGTGAAAAGCAGGAGAATGAATGGAGAATGGAAAATTCGAGGTCAAAATAGCCGATTTGGAAAGTGAGATGAAAGGGAGAATTTTTCTGGTTTGGCTATTTTGACCTAGAATTTTCCATTCTCCAGTCATTCTCCTAAGTTTCACCGCTCTCTGAATAACCCTGTATGTTTTTTTTATATGCTCTGTGCCATGTATCACTTTACATCTTAGAAAATGTCTGCTAAAAAAATGCTGGTGCTTCTCAAAACTATAAGGCTAGGGTCAGACGAACGCATTTTTATGTTGTCTGTGAAAAAGTGCGTTCGAACGAATGGACGCATTTTTTCACAGAATACGTGATAGTGGTCATACTATGCGCATTTTCGTCCGTGATTTTGTACGGATCATCAATAAAACACTTTTTGTGTCTGGACGTTATGTTGGCCGGACATTAGCAGCGTCTGACGTCTCCTAATCACGCACACACGCCTCTAGCGGACGCAGCGCACTCTGTACGTCAGTACCTGTGGTTTCAACGTTCTCGAAAAAATGCGTTCATTTTCCACTTGCGTTGCGCAGCCGGACTTTTGTGCGACCGTACTTCGTATATTGGCCGTCATTGCCTGGCATCTGCTGCTAGTGCGGCCGTGATTAAGTGCGGCTGCACGCGCGTTCGCACTGCCTCAGTCTGACCCTAGCCTAATACAAACAGGAAAAAAGGAGAAGCTTTACGGTTAGATACCAGTTTTGAAAAGTCCCAGCGCTTCTGGACACTAAGCACCAGTCCTTGTTGGTGTTGCAAAGAATAACTCTTTAAGTGTCAAATGATGCATTGAGGTCAGAAATGTCTAAGATTTAAAGTGATACCTGGCACAGAGCACAGAACAGTTCTGTAAAAAAAAAATAATATATAGTTATGTTTATTATTGCAGAAGCCACTTGCACATCACAGCAATTCAAAGAATTGCATCCCAGAGCTCCTGTGCCACATTCCCCATATGCAGCAAGGAATTCTGGGTAGGATATGCAAATGACATCTGTCTCACTTTTATGCATCCTGGGTCTGTTATTACACAGGACCCTAAAATCAATGCTATGCCACACTGTGGCTTTCTAGCAGAGATAAGGTTTATGCAACTGTCAAAGCCACTCCTAGGACAGCGCTGTTTCTGGTTTGTTGGACCCTCATCAGCAAGGAGCTAAGCATGACCAGTTGCAGTGGATGCTTGGGACCCACAGGGCAATCAGTATCTACAAGGGTTGTAGTGCAGGGCAAAGAGTGAGATAAAAGGCCTCCACACTATAATAAGTGTGTTTATTATTGCAGAAGCCACTTGCACATCACAGCAATTCAAAGAATTCCATCCTTTGAATTGCTGTGATGTGCAAGTGGCTTCTGCAATAATAACCATAACTAATTATAGCGTGAAGGCTTTTTATCCCACTCTTTGTCCTCCACCCCAAGAGACCTGTCCCACTCGTTTAAGGGAATTGGATATGTACTTCAGGAGAAGGGAAGTCCATGGGATGATGCCATAGTGGCAGTGGGCCTATGTTATAGAGGTTGAAGTAAAAATGTTTGATATGTATGCCTTTTGTAACGGGAAAAATCCAGTTCGTACAATGCAGATTTTTTTTTTAGTAGCTGAAGTGGTTAAAAGGAAATGAAATACAATTATTGTTTAGTTCCTGAAAGCATTCACTGGAAATCCAAGTGCTTAAAATAACAAAAACATATATTCGTACCCCAGAGGTCATCCACTAGGTGCAGGTTTTTACACGTTTTGAAACATTTTCGGGACTATTGCTGTGTTTTTAAACAAATACCTATCGACATATACACACACAGATACATACAATCAGCATTCAGCACACATACCTTCTTGAAATTTGTGCAGGGCTCGTGTATTCGTTTTTGCAACTATAAAATTCATTCGAACAAAATAGGTTTCAAATTCATTGTTTTGCATTTGATTTACTCAATCTATGGTACTTTGTAGTTATTTTCAAAGTATTTTGATGCCAATGACTGAACAGTCCAACAATGAAACTTCCAAGTTTTTTGACTTTATGCAACTACCATCCTTGCCACCAGCTGTTCCCCTCCATGCCTCTAGGTGGCAGCAGTAATGATTCACATTCATAAATTAGTATCTACCAGTTACGGAGGTTTAGATCAGTGGTCAGCAATCTTGGCTCTCCAGATGTTTTGGAACTACATCTCTCATGATGCACAAACAAAGAATAGGTTGGCTGAGGCTCCTGGGAAATGTAGTTGCAAACATCTAGGAGGGCCAAAGTTGTTGACCTCTGGTATTGTTAAAACAAAAGGAGTGGATGAAGAAATGTAGGTGGTCACGTAAACCTATGATCCCTACACGCAGACAATGTTTACCCACACTGCCAGTCTTTACAATAGCCAGATTGCTAAACACAGACAGACAGAATAAAGGAAGTCAGGATAGGCCAAACTTAGAAAACCAGAGCAAATTATTAGACAAAGCCAGGGGTCAGAATCAGAACCGGTACTCTTAGTATTCCAGCTCTGACTCCTGGCATTGTAAGTCAGACGAAGGCAGGAATCAGAGCCAGAACGGGTAATCATACAATACCAGGAGTCACTACGCAATAGGAGCTGAGAGCAAAAGGTTAATGCCATAGGATGGGCAGTAAGCAAAGCCAGGGTTCATACACAGAATGGTCTCCAGGTGTTAAAGGTCACCTCATCGATCCTCAGCAAGGATATCCCAGAAGATGTGGTATTCATATATCACGCATCTCAATCCAATTGATGGACAGGAAAACAATAATAAAAACAGATTCCTTTTATAAGAAAGTGGTGTCTTTTTAATTGAACATATGAATAGATCTTAGAAATGGGTGGAAGACTCCAAAGAAATAAAAAGGCATAAAAGGCGGGCATAAAATGGGCCAAACGCATTTCGCGCCTCCAGGGCGCTTCGTCAGTGTCATTGGGCCAAAAAACAAAGTTGGCCTAACTAGGGCTCATGGATGGCTTAAATGACGACAAAATAGGATTACGTTTCCGGAAAAAGGCACGCGGCCGGCATTACCAGTAGCTACAATCAGACCTTGCTGCCTGATCTGATAGTTCCCAGACAGCTTCTGCACATCCTTTAAGGGGAATGCCTAAGGTAGCGCGTATCTGCCTAACCACATGTCTCTGAAAGTCACGCGTCGACTTCTTACCAATCACTCTGATGCTTCCGGGACGACTCCTATACGTCCTACAGGGGGATATCTCGGATCAAGGATAGTCATGTGTCCGGATTCTTGTTGATCGCACCAGTAGTGTCATTCTGTAGTTCTTTCGAGACTGGAATAAAGGTAACATGAGTGTTGAAAAGTAACGTGTGCAGTGTGTAACAGCGTGCGTTTGGCCTGTGTGTGTCCGTTTTGATTGAATCCACTTTACTTGCTCTGCGTATCTCATTTCTATTGTGAATACAAAAACAGGCTATATTTGGAGGAGCAGCGGCATATAATTTGCCTCAAAACCTTAAAGTGAGCAAAAACAAGGTTTATGAAGGCCTTGAAAGCAAGCAAAGGCACCACCGACCTTGGGGATCGTGGGTACCTGCTCAGGTCTCAAAAGATTTTATCTCGTTGGCACTATTAGAGAGGACACTGAACCAACCACAAATCAGACTGCCATCACCAAGGAGGGGCAGCCAGAACTAAAATACCAAGGAAGTCTCCTCTGCACGAGGGATGCAAAAACCCCCGACAAATGTTTTGGCCTTGTTCGGTCTCGTCAGGAGGGTAAGGCTGATACCATTCCTCTAAGCACCCCAAGCAAAGGATTCACATCTGGATTACCCCGCACACTTAAACTGCACAAAAACAGAGTTTATGAGGGTCCTGATCATGGGCAACAGTGGCATGTCCTACAACGAGTCCCCAATAAGGTATCATTAGGTTTTAGCGACAAGATTCGGTGCCTGACTGTAATGAAGCTCAAAACTGCTGTTTAACACTTTTTGTTTAGTTTAGACTTTTCTTTCCACCAATACTGATTGACAAACCCAAAAAAAACTCAAGAGGATCCAGCCGTCTTCTACAAACAACATGGAAAAACTAACAGCAGCTTTGTTTCTCACAAATTGATGCGTCACATGGGAGTAAATATAGATGTTTTCCAGTTCTGAGCTTTTCCATGAAAGTAAAGCCAAGTAACAGCATTATAACAACCTTTAGGACTTCTGTACAAAGAGTTTCAATTTTTGCTTTACGTTTGCACGAATACGCTTAGATTTTTCTCATGCCGATCGTTATCATTGATAAAAGAGGTAAAGCATAAAGCGACTACATATTACAGAAAAAATTTAACGATATTTGCAATCTTGTGTCAAACGAGCTACTATATAAACCGTAGTGGGTGATTATTCTACCACATCACTGATGCAACTCATCCCTCTGCTCTCCTCACACATGATTGAAGCGGCTTTTATGGCCCCACCATTCCTGAACCACTGGCACCAATGATCCTGACATCCAGTAAAATTCCCCTGGTCTTCCTCATTTCCCAATCCCTCTAGATTGTAAACTCCCATGAGCAGGGCCCTCTACACCTCTTGTTTCCATCATATGTCCGTTTATCTGTATCTTGTTCCTTTTGGTTGTTGCAAAGCGCTGTGGAAACTGTTGGCGCTATATCCTCATTCATTCACCCTGATAAATGGTAATTCAGCTTCTATTTAGAGTGATTCTTGCTGTGGTATAAGGGAATATATGGACAGACTACATACAACGCCTTTACGATGCACATATATAGTCATGGCCAAAAATATTGGCACCCCTGCATTTCTGTCAGATAATGCACCACATCGCCCAGAAAACTGTTGCAATTACAAATGTTGGAGTTTGCCAAAACCTACCCGAGGAAGCCAAAATCCTTTTGGGAGAATGTGGTTTGGAGAGGCGAAACAAAATTACAGCTTTTTTGTAAAGCCCATCACTCTACTGGTTTTCAGAAGAAGAAACAAGGTCTTTAAAGAAACGAATACAGTCCCTACAGTCAAATATGGTGGTGGTTCAATGATGTTCTGGGGTTGCTTTGCTGCTTCAGCCACTGGCTGACTTGACTGTGTGCATGGCATTATGAAATCTGAAGACTACCACAAAATTTTGTGGTGCAATGTAAGGCCCAGTGTCAGAGAGTCGGGTCTTCGTCAGAGGTCATGGGTCTTAATGCAGGACAATGACACAAAGCAGACATCAAAAAGCACCCTCAAAAGGTTTAAGACAAAGTGCTGGAGATACTGAACTGGCCAACAATGAGTCCCAATCTAAATCCCATAGAGCACCTGTGGAGAGCTCTAAAAACAGCAGTTGGGAAGAGGAAACTTATGCTCTCTGCTTCTTCAGATATGAGGCTGGGCTGTCAGGTTCACCATTGCTTTATTGCAGGACACTTACTGTTAAATACAGGCTTGGATAACTACAGGAACACAGGATCATACATCTGCCTTCATAACTGCATCACACTAACTGACTCCTGAAGATGGCTGCCGTGCCCTCTGACCTGTCTCATCCTGGGGCGGAGCCACTAGTTAAAATGATAGCACATGTATAGTACAGTCAGCTATAACACCTTCCTCCCCACCCGAAAAAAAAAAAACAGAACAACATAACAAAAACCTAGTAACAAATCAACAACCATAACAATCGAACACAGTTCATCTGAGGAACTTGGAGAGTGTCACTGAAAAACTGATGACTAGTCTTCTGAAGAAAATTGCGGGGCCAAATCATCATCCGTATCTTTCCGGGCCCTATGCGAGGACCGACTGAAGTCTCTTATCCGTTCTTGAAGATGTAAGCGGTCAGGAGGGCGTCGGTGACTTTGGGAACGCCCACCAGCAGGCAGGGTGTTGGAGGCGGTAGGATTGGATGAAAGATCAACTGGTGGGGTCAAGGAGGGTACAGAGGGGTCAGGGGGAACCTCTGAACCAGAGTCACAAATACCCACAGGAGACGAGTCCAAAGTTTCCGAGTCAACCCAGACACCATTCCAGATGTCCTCCGATGCATTAGATGTGGACACCGGACCCCGCAGGGTTGGGGACGTCAAGGGTTCAGGCACCCGTGAATGAGACCGTAGCTTGTCTACATGTCGTCTGGCAATGGAACAATCTTCCAGGCGGACTCTGTACATCTTGGGTCCCAAAGACTCTGCAACGGTAGCAGGTAGCCACCGAGTGTCGGCAGATCCATATGATCGAGTCCAGACCTCCTGGTGGGCTGCAAAAACAGGAGACTCTTTGGACTTCACCATCTTTTCTTGGGATTGTAATACATGTTCATGAACGGTCTGAGGGCGAAGCATGTCAAAAGCAGTCCATGGCTGTCTTCCCAACATAAGCTCAGCTGGTGTTGTACCAGGGGTGGCATGTGGTGTAGCTATGTAAGTAAAAAGGAAAGAGTCCAACTGCTGAGGCGATATGGACCTCTGGCTAGTCACAGCTACTGAGGCCTTGAAATAGTTCTTGAAAGTTTGTACAAACCGCTCAGCTTGCCCATTGGTGGCAGGGTGATAGGGGGCGGTTAATTTGTGCTTGATATTATGGACCGTAACAAAACTCTGGAACTCCTGACTTGTGAATTGGGCACCATTATCTGTGACAATCTCCCTGGGATACCCAAACGAAGCAAAAAGATGCAATAATATGGCAACTGTTGCCTTTGTAGTCAGCTGAGTAACTGGAATGACCTCTGGCCATTTTGAGTGGGCATCAATTATAATCAAGTAGGTTTGTCCCCTTATGGGACCCGCAAAATCCATGGGAAGGCGAAACCAGGGAACCGTGGGCCAAGTCCAGGGTTGAATGCATCCTCGAGGGGGGTCTCTGGCAGTTTGTGCACATCCTACACAAGCATCGACATCTGCTGTGATATCTGCATCTATGTTCGTCCACCACACATTCACATTGACGACAAGGTTGATCCTCAAACTGACAGGTTTTGGAGTCGTGGTCTGTATTACTGCACCGGTAACAAGCTGGTGTGGGTTTGGGTCTGTATCTCCAGTTGGCTGTATCAACTGCGGTTTCACCCCTTCTTCGTGAATCTGAGGGTGCAATTCCTCCGTATCCCTGACAGCCATCTCCATGACTGATGCTATCTCAACTGCGCTTGTAAGGGTGAGTCCCTTTTCTGCCAGAAGTTTCCTTTGCATTGTTTCACTATTCAGTCCCAGGACAAACTTGTCCCTCAAAGCTGTTGGTAGGTACTCCCCAAATAAACAGGTGGAGGCCAATTTGCGAAGGGCCACCACATAGGCTTTAATATCTTCCCCCGGGCTGCTGCTGCCATTGATAAAAACAAAATCTTTCTGCAATTTCCAGCGGTTTTGGCTGAAAGTGATCCTCTAATAGTTTCAGAAGTTCCTGTAGAGCCTTGCTTGCTGGTTTCTCAGGGAACAGAAGGTCTCTTAGAGTGTCATATGTGTTAGCCCCATGGTGGTGAGAAACACTGCAACCTGTCTCTCAGGGGGTATGGTGCTCTAACCTCTCAGCCCAGGAGCTCCAGGAAGTTTTTTTCTCCATCAACCTCCATTAATGTGCCTATCAGTTCCATGTTTTTGCTACTGGATGGCAGTGTGTGCTTTATCTGGCTGTCAATCCCCTTCTTTTTTTCAGGCTGAGCAGGCATTTACAAATCTCATTCTCGTCTCCACTGTTATGCTCTCTGCTTCTTCAGATACGGGGCTGGGCTGTCAGGTTCACCATTGCTTTATTGCAGGACACTTACTGTTATATACAGGCTTGGATAACTACAGGAACACAGGATCATACATCTGCCTTCATAACTGCATCACACTGACACCTGAAGATGGCTGCCGTGCCCACTGACCTGTTTCATCCTGTGGCGGAGTCACTAGTTAAAGTGATAGCACATGTATAGTACAGTCAGCTATAACAGAAACCTTCCAATCTGAGAGACCTGGAGCAGTTGGCGAAAGAAGAGTGGTCCAAAATTCCAGTAGAGAGTGGAAGAAACTCATCGATGATTACAGGAAGCGATTGATTTCAGTTGTTTTTTCCAAGGGGTGTGCTACCAAGTATTAAATTGAGGCTGCCAATAATTTTGTCCAGTCCGTTTTTGGAGTTGTGCGTGGAATGTGTCAAATTTGGCTTCTTTTTCCTCCACTTTTTTGTGTCACACCGATACAAACAAAAGAAATGCAAACAATTTTCTGGGTGAAGTGGTGCATTATCTGAAAGAAATGCACGGGTGCCCATATTTTTGGCCATGACCGGCTGGGTGGAGTAGAGGTAACATCACTGCTCTGCGTGGAGAGAGCCTGTGGAGACATGGGTTCGATTCCAGCAAGAACACCTCTCCAGTAAGTGTCCTTGGACAAGACACCTAACAGTACATACTCGCCACCCAGGACATACTTGAAAACGAGAGAAATCTCAATGTATCCTTCCTGGTAAAATCCTTTCTCAAAAAAATAAATCTTTGGGCAGACAGTATTTGCCACGTGCAGGCAGAAAGCATATGATTTTGACACTGCTATCAGATTGGCAATCACAAGGACTACATTTAATTATTTTGTCCCGTTTATTTCTACATCTTTTGAAAAGTTTGAGTAAAAATGTCTAATACCTGTACGTAGAGGTGGTTGAATAGTTAGTGAGGTCTAAGGCAAACCTCAACTGTGAGGCCCTATTATTCTGCAAAAATTAGCCCAAAACCACATAATTAATGAAGGTTCTCCTGGGAGATTACTGTATGGTAATCTAGGATCGTATTAGTATGGTATCAGTACTACCGCGAAGAAGTGCATACAGAAATACTGCACAAATCCCATCATAAGAGGCCCCTGTTTAAGCGAGGTATTAGGCGACCACCTGTAACTGTCAAGGGACATTGTTTTTTTTTTAGAGATGTGTGGTCCCTTGCATGTGTAGCACTCACTCCCAGAGGAGCCGCTGAATTTAAACCTCGGTTCAGTCTCCCCGCACTAGGGAATAAATATACACCAGCACTGTTGTGGATTTTATATGTTATATAGTTTACTGATCTCAAATAAATTGGCATATATAAAGCAGCACGGTATACATATATATTTACAGAAGTTCGTAATGCGAGAAACGTGCAGTGGAAAAGAAAAATGAATATTAACCCCTTCGTTGTTGGAATGTGAGTCCCGTACAGGTTGTGTCCCAAAAAGGTGTATGTGTATGCGTGTGTTGGTACCCGGGTACAAGATTCAACTGGCCAGTGAATGATTCAATTGTGTCTTCGACTAGTCACGTTGGGGCCCTGTAGGTTTAGACAAACTTGCAGCGTGCTTTATTATTTTACTGTGGCCGGGAAGGCCTCTCACCCATCCGCCAGATACTCTGCGCTCTGCCCGACCCAGGACGTCTCTCCGCTCGACTTGACTGGGACTCTGTGCCACCGGATCCGCTTGTCTTGCATGTCCGTTTCTGTCACAAGATGCTCAGCTCACCGCCTGCACTCCCACTAGATCATCGCGGTCTCCTCACTGGGGGTCCTTCCAGTAGAAGTGGTAGAGGCCAAAACAGTAATTGAATTTAAGCAAGCATGGGATAGGCATAAGGCTATCCTAAACAAAAGATAAATCCAGGTAAAGTATCCATGTAATTGGGCAGACTAGATGGGCCGAAAGGTTCTTATCTGCCGACATTTTTCTATGTTTCTATGTTTCAGCAACTCTGTATCTTTGTATACTTTGCAGCGGTGGATTACTAGGTCTCTGGCAAGTAGTGTGAACCGATCTCTAGCTCCGCAAGGCCGCACCTGCGCTCCGGCCTGGTCACAATCGTTGTCTGTCTCACGTGCGTCTTGCTCTCTTCACTCCTCGGCGCGCTCTGGGTTTCCTCTGCACGAGGCTTCTCCCCACCCACTTCCTGTTCCCGATGCAAAGCATGCTGGAAAACGTAGTCCCATTGTCCAGTGTCTCTTACATTGCGCTTGTCTCCCTCTGGTGGCCAAAAATAAGTACTACAGCAACAGTGTTTTAAACCAGCGCTACACATGGTTAAAGGTATGGGACCTATCACTTCCTGGTTTCAAGAGCTGTATACACCAGAGACAGTAGGCAAGAGTGCCCACTAGCTTCCTGTTGAAGCAGCTGCTGGAGGAAAGAGATGTGAGCATAACTTCTCTAAATAACTTATCTGCTTGTGGTCTAGAGGCACACATGTAAATTTGCTTATGTATGGGTTTTATATTGTGTATAATGAGGTTTTATATTACTTTACATGTACAATGTGATCTGTTAATGATGTAACTGGATTTAACATATTTCTGTTGTAAAGGACGGTGTTCATGCATATTTTGAACATTATTCGGTTCTAGGTCTTGTAGTTTTCAGGATCTCAGCTAAAAAAAGGGATAAAATGAAGAGCAAAAGGACATCTGTATGCAGCTTGCCATTTCTCTAGACCTGTGCAGCTACACCACCTATTTGGCCTAATTATAGAGCCGCCTCTGTCTGTACGTGCTAAGTATAGGCAGCGTTTGAGCAACTTGAGAGCAGTCTGCATGAACAAACAGAATATCCAATATGTCGTCAAACCGGCATTGGCTACATGTAAGAAATATTGCAATTTAAGAATGTCAGAGGACCTTTGTGCTGCTACATCTGAACATGAATCAGGGAATGGAGGCCACACGAAATGAATTAAGAATATACAGAGGTTTTATGCTCCTTAACTCCCTTTTCTGGGAAGTTGCCGAACTGATAGAGAGCAGTTGTTTTTGATCGGCGTGCAGACACTCGTCGTTATGTGCAAGACTGTACTATTCAAAACTTCCGCTGCGCTGGAATGCTTCAGAAGGTCTATTCCGCCAGCGAGAGTGATGATCGTGAGATTTGGGCGCTAACGAAAAGGGAGATGGTGGTAGAAAAAATACAAAATCCGTCCTTCGCACATACATCATAAACACAAATTTACTAACCTCTTTTTGGCCTCTCGGGTCACTATAAAGTCAATTAGAGTATAGAGGGATTAAAAATATATATATATATATATTCGCATGGACGAAAACAGCTGTAAATACATTTCTATGGAAAAAGCAAGAAAAACCAAAATTATTTCAAGATTCAAAAGAACCTGAAAAGTGAGGGTAAAATTAAAATGCGGTTTTAATTTATAAATGAAAAAGAAGCACCGTTGCATCATAGATATAAAGCATTTTTTTTTAAAAACACAAAATTTAATGCAATACATTTTTTGTGACAAAAATCCATTGTACTAAGCAAAGCATACACTCTAACGCCTTCCGGGAAAAATGAATGTTATAATCAATGGTAACAGCTTGCTCATGCACAGAGAGATCTGAATAAAGGAGGAATTTTCCCTTCATGTTAGACCTTTTGGCAGTGGTTTCATATTGCTTTTGTATCCGCGGCAATACCAGAGATAGGAAAAGATAAACTGAACGGACTATTCTTTCCCATTGTACAATTACTATGCGTCTATGCGGGTTATTCACAGAGCACCGAATTGTCCGCGTCATTACCTGCACGTCGGGAAATCAAATTTCCCCACCCTGCGGTGAATTCTGCATTCACTGTAGGGTCTCCGGAGTGCAGGGCAAAGCCGCCGAAATTATCAGATCCGATAATTTCAGCGGGTCTGCACCGGGTTTCTTTTTTTTAAAAAAATGATCAGAACCGATCTGATCCTTTAAACCTCTGCAAAGACGCCGCCCGCCAACCCGCAAAACGCAGCCCCGACCAGCCGCAAAAGAAAACCGACAAGCCGCCAGAATTGTAAACCCCCCAAAAAAAAAAAACCCAGATTGAAAGTGTCAAATTTGAAAAGCTGTTTGCAAAAAAACTACTCAACAAAAATGTCTGGAATTAACATATAATAGATCCTATGAAAATAAATAAAAAAAAAAATCCCGAAAAAAAAGCCTAAAAGATCCTAAAAAAATAAGTCTTTTTGCTGCAGATTAAAAGAATAAACGGTTTATTAGATATTGCATAAAAATGGGAATATTTTTAACATTGAAGCCTATGGGTTCGCCTGAATAAACCTGACGAATGAAACCACTGAACATCAGGTCATTTTTCTGACGTTTTGGTGTTCTCTGAATAGCTTCTCTATGGGGGATTTCGCGGCCTTCGAACAGGCACTGTACTTTCTGGCAGTCCGCCAAAATTTGGGAATTACCCTGTTCGGTGCCATTTCGGCTCTCTGTGAATAACCCTTTATGTATTCATCCTGATGGCGAGAGATGGAAGGAAAATTTGTGTCACAATAGGACGTGTAAGGCTGATATTTATTTTAGGATTCATCCATCGAATTATTTTTGGCGCGATGAAAAGTAGCCTTCATTCGATATGACTTTAAATCCAAGTTTAACCATTAACTAAGGTGCAGCTGTCGTACCCAACTGAAGCTGGGCTCATTTGACGGGGAATCGCTCCATCTATACGCAGTAGTGTTTTTTTTTTACAATTATAAATATAGGAAAATCAGGAGTTATTTCCAGTTTAATTTTTGCTGTCATTCCCTTCTGGTGGCATGCCGCAGGGATGAGTGACACCTGTGCGCAGGAGAATCGCCCTTTAGGACAGCCCTCTGCAACTTCTCACAACTTGCGTTTTGTAGGAATCGCAAACTGCGCACCGCTATGGAACGTGCGCACTTTCCGTATGCGAGTTCTGCACAGACCCGATCCATCGGTTGCCTCTCAGAGACCGCTCACTGCAGCAATTGGCCTCGGAGAGGGTGACGTCAACACTAGAGATGTGCATTCGTTTCAGAACAATTCGGAATTTGTAACGAAATTTGATAATTCGTAGTTCGGAAGTACTTCCAAATAACGAATCGGTACGATACGAATTCGAAACGAAACGGTATATAACGAATTTATTTAGTTTTACACTGTGTCGTCATCATAAAAGAAAAAATTTAATAATTGATATCAACTATCAAATTTGAAATGATTAAATTGATATCAACTATCGAATTGGTCTTAACTTACAATACAAGTAATAGTAAGCAAAGGACTTTATGAAACAAATTAATTTTGTTTCACTGTTTAATTTGACTCAAATACTAAATCTGTGACACAGCTTAATATTTAACCCTAGCTTTTCTTTTAACAGCAAAATTTGATTAATTGGGGTTTTATTTAGTGATCCAAAATTCAAATTGATATCAACTATCGAATTGATATATGAAATTCGAATCAATACTAAATCGATACGAAAAACAAAACGAAACACGAAACGAAATTAGTTACGAAATTCCGAAAAAGAGATTATTTAAAAACGAAACTAAACTAAACAAATTTTTCAGCCATGCATATCCCTAGTCGACACGCTCACTGTGGGCTGACATCACAAATGACCGGCAGCCGGGTAATTAAAAAATCCCGGCTGCTTGGGACAATGCGTGGGATGGAGGAAATTCCTTTTCTAAATAAGGCTATTTTACTAAAAGACAGGATTAAATTGGGAGAAATATTTAAAAGGAATTAATTGTCCTTTTATAGGAACATAGAATGATTGTAAAGCAGGGGAAGGAAACGTTAACCCTACAGTTGTTTTGGAACTACATTTCCCATGATGCTCAGTCCCTCAGCGGATTTCCTGAGCCTCCTAGGAAATGTAGCTCTGAAACATCAGGAGGGCCAAGGTCGCCTACTCCTGTTTCACAGTATATACTTATTTTCTGAAAACAATGGGAAATCCCCGAAGAACAGAGGCTCCTCATATTAAAAAAAAAAAAAAAAAAGGATAACCTCACTGCGGTGCAAACGTAATGGTAGATACATCCCAGCTATGATAAAGAATTCTGTAAAGATCGTATGAGTGCAGACCTGCTGCATCCTTCATACCTCAAAGACCCTTAAAAGAGGTTTTGGACATACATTCCTTAGGATAACTAGGGGCGACACAATTTTTGGTTCCATTCTTGCCTTTACTGCATCAATGTCATAAAATTAAGGTCTTACAAGTCACACGACTTCAATCTGAATGTAAAGAATTATTAAAAAAAATGCAAAAAGTAGATTGAATTCATCCGATCGTTATCCGAATTAAAAAAACTTTCACTTTGGCTCATCTGAGGTTTCATGGAATATCTTCCACCTTGTGTTGCAATGAATTTTTAAAAAAAAATCAATACATAAAACAATTTAAGGACAAGTCCGTGGCTCCGACAGAGGTTACCAGTTTTTCTGAAGCCAGGCATAGGAGTATTCATACACCAACAGCATGACGGCTCCTCCTGCGCAAAAATAAGGGAAAAAATAAATCATTATATTTATATATTTATTAGGACTTCAATGCTCCTGCTAAGAGGTCAAAGTGAATGCCTGCAGAATCTGGGATTCTGATCATGCCAGGGATGTGGATGGTTGAGGCCAAGGTGGACAAAGCTGAATGAGCAGAGCTGTCCCGTCCATGGAGCCGGATGGGTCCATGACTCTAGTCGGCGCTTTGCCAGGGTTGGCATTTTGCCTACCTTTTAAATGCTGTGGAACAACTGCGGGGCCTCAGCTAGGCCAAGCAGCGGGCGGGGTCTGAACTAAGACGAGCGGCCGCCGGGGTCTGAACTAGGACAAACGGCTGCCAGGGTCTGAACTAGGACAAGCGGCCGCCAGGGTCTGAACTAGGACAAACGGCAGCCAGGGTCTGAACTAGGACAAACGGCAGCCAGGGTCTGAACTAGGACAAACGGCAGCCAGGGTCTGAACTAGGACAAGCGGCCGCCAGGGTCTGAACTAGGACGAGCGGCCGCCAGGGTCTGAACTAGGACGAGCGGCCGCCAGGGTCTGAACTAGGACGAGCGGCCGCCAGGGTCTGAACTAGGACGAGCGGCCGCCAGGGTCTGAACTAGGACAAACGGCTGCCAGGGTCTGAACTAGGACAAACGGCCGCCAGGATCTGAACTAGGACGAGCACCTGCTGGGGCCTCAACTAGGCCAGTGGCCGCCTGGGCCTTGGCTAGCCCTGTTCAGGGGGTGTGTGGATGTGTGACTGTGTATGTGGGTATGTGCGACTGAGGGTGGGTATATGGATGTGTGACAGTGCGGTGGGGTGTGGATATGTGGGATCTGTGACACACTCATACACACTGCACATCACTGTTTTATTGATAGCACAAAGGTCGTTTCTGCCTGTATGAGAATAATGCAGACCCCGTTTGAAATTGTGCAAGATAAAAGGACACCATCTAGAGCTCAGAATCTTACATTTATAATATAGTTCTGTAAAGGATCAACAAATACTTGACAAATTAAAAATGAGCACATTAACATTATTTACATTCTTTAACTATCTCAAAATAACAACTTCTGTACGAAACGTCTATTTTATCCTATATTTAATGGTTAGCTTCACGTCCCATGTTTCAAATAAATATGCAAAAAAAAATTTCAACAATAATCGCTTGGTAGTGAAGGGGTTAAGCGCGCGACTTGGGCTTGAAGATATTTTTGCTTTTAACGCAATCAAAACTCATAAATATTAACCATAATGAATGCAGCGTTACACATGGTACAGAAATAACTTCAAACACCTTTAATAATATAAATAGAATGATCTGTATTTATGTTCATTAGTAGAATTTTTTTTTTTTTACAGAAAGCTACAGGAGAGAGACATTCATTGTAACTTCAGCTTGATATAGAACACCTCATTCCTATATGAATATTTTGTTTAAACAAATAAGAAATGGCAGCGTCTTATTAACATCTGTTAATGCTTGTGGATATGCCGAAATAACCTGCATGCAATTTAATGGTCATGGGTAATTTAGCTTAAAAAGGATGGATCCATGGTATTTGGGGGTATACTGTGTGTTACCAAGAAGTAAATATGTATTTAGAAGCAATCTAGTACTTCAGACGTCAGCATACGCCGGAAGCCTCTGGGAAGCCGCAGCGTGGGACATGCTGCTCGGAGTCACAGAAATGAAAACACATAGGGCTCTATTACATAGGTTGCATTAAAATGTGGGCGCAAGGGAGAAAAACTGCACCCGCAGTTTTCCCCCTTGCGCCCGCTTTTTAATGCTGGATTACAATGCAGGAGCAAATAATGCAACCTGCATTGTGATCGTGCGGTAAATTCGGGGATGGTCGCGGCGGCGCTGAGTGCAGCCGCAAGCATCCACTCGCTGGAGTCCATAGGACTCCATTGAGTGCCTCCCTGCCGGTCACGTGACCAGCTGGATCTCGCCCCGGGAGATCCGGCCGATCAGCGTAGGGATACGCAGGGAGAGACTGGGGGGAACTTTCCCCTCCAGTCTTTCCCTGCTCCCGCCGGCCGGAGGAGGCGTTCGGAGCCGCGGTCCTCGCCGCGGGACAGAGGGTGAGTATGTGGTTTGTTTTTTAATTTTTAAAGCTGGTGTTAACGGATTCTGCAGAAGTGGAATCCGTTAACACCAGGTTCTGGCTCTGGTTAACTTTTCACTGACCAGAGTCAGCCGTTAATCAGCGCTGGAACATTGTAATACCAGCGCTGATTAACACTTTGCGCTCATAGGGAGCACAGAGTACAGTAACCTCGCGCAGAGGAGCGCAAGGTACCAAACGCAAACGGGTTTCTTAACCCATTTGCGTTTGGATTGTAATATGCGGTAAATACCGCGGCAAACGTTAAGGCTCACGCAAGTGAGCGTTAACGTTTGCATTAGGAATGTAATAGTGCCCATAGGGGGTTATTCAGAGAGAACCGAAATGTCACTGACATTCGGTGTTCTCTCGTTCCCTGCATTCCTTTACGTCAGGGTGCAGGGAAAACCCGCCGCAAGGCCGCCGAAAACCCACCAAAACCAATGCAAACACGCCGAGCATGTCAGAAATAGCCAACAAGCTGTCGATCACAGCGTAGACCAGCCGACAAGCTGACGAATGGGGTAACGAAAAAAAAACAAGAAACAATACGGTTGAAAGTGTCAAAATTGAAACGCGGTTTGCAAAAAAAACTACTGAACGAAAATGCCTGGAATTTACATATAAGGTCTTATGAATGACAATAAAATGGTATATTACAGAAAAAAGAAAAAAACTATTTTAAACCCCCCCAAAAAAAATTGCCGAAAAAAATCTCGAAAAGATCAAAAAATTAAAATAAAAATAAATAAATCAATAGATAAAGAGACTTTTTGCTCCAGATTAAAATAATAAACGGTTTATTAGATATTGGATTAAAACGGGAATATTTTTAACATTGAAGCCTATGGGATTCGCCTGAATAAACTTGCCGAATGAAAACACCGAACATCAGGGCACTTCGGCAACTTTTCACTGCTGTTCGGTGTCTCTGAATAGATAACCATTGCTTCTCTATGGGGGATTTCACTGCCGTCGAACAGGCACCATAATGGCTGGCAGTTCGCCAACATTTTTCGAACTGCCTGCTCTCTGAATAGCCCCGAAATGTCACCGTACGGGGAAATTCCCTGTTCGGTGACATTTCGGCACTCTCTCAATAACCCCTATAAAAAAGCATTAATAGCGTATTGTACAAAAATAGCTAACGTGATAGATTTCATCTTAAACCAGGTGGGAATTCACCAGATTCATTGATACGTTGTATATTGTGTATTTCAAATTTCTATAAGCCACCCACTTAAAGATGTAATATTTGTCTCCAGAGCTTAAAAACTATTTGGTCTATAAATGCTTTTGAAAATACAGGTGGAAAAGACGAGAAACACCTGATCCTGAATATAACTTTCGTAAACCTGGCTAGTTCAGTATCTAGTAACAACTTGTTTACATAGTATACGTCTCTAATAGAATCAATTTGCATAACACACAAAAGAGTTTGAAATGTCACAGCAACTGTTTGAGGAGTTTGGAAAAAAGTACACGTGTCCCACAGATAACCAGGCAGACTGCTAAACCACTAGTAATGAATAGTATCTGCCAGTCATGTCAGTGGCACATTAATCAGAATAATGTTGCGCATTTACATATTTCTATGCAGAGCTACCAGAATTCTACTGTGAACAACACTAAGGCTAGGGTCAGACGAACGCATTTTTCACGTTGTCCGTGAAAAAGTGCGTTCGAACGAATGGACGTATTTTTTCACGGAATACGTGATAGCGGTCATACGATGCGCATTTTCGTCCGTGATTTTGTACGGATGATCAATAATAAAATCATGATTTTGTGTCTGGACGTTATGTTAGCCGGACATTAGCAGCGTCTGACGTCTCCCAATCACGCAAACACGCCGCTATGCGGACGCAGCGCACTCTGTACGTCAGTAGTAGCGGTTTGACGTTCTAGAAAAAATGCGTTCGTTTGCCACTTCCGTTGCGCAGACGAACTTTCGTGCGGCCGTTCGTCGCATGTTCCCCGGCATTGGACGTCATTTGCTGCTAGCACGGCCGTGATTTCGTGCGGCTAAACGCACGTTAAAACTGCTTTCGTCTGACCTTAGCCTAACAATTTTCACAGTCTGACAGCGAACAACAGCAACTATTTATACTAATCTTATAATTCACACTTTGCCGCCGGGCGAGTAGTGCCCGGCAGCGGGGCTTTAAAACCGGCAGGGTCTACCAGTTCACCCGGCTTGACGGCTGCTGCGGCGGGCCCCTCCTCCGGCCAGTCTACACAGCAGACGCGTGTCATTGGCTGCAGGGGTTGGCCTGAGTTCAGGCTGTCCCATGGCAGCCAATGGCACGTAGCAGGCCGACTGTTAGGCGGGCAAAGGAGGCCCATTGAAGCCAGCGGTGCGTACTATGGCCCACCCACTGTGGGGATGGCATAGTACGCCCCAAGGAGGAAAAGGGTTAACGGGACACTCTACTCATCCTGACTACTTTATTGTTTCAAAGTGGTCAGGATGTGAGGAGTGCCCCTGCCCTTCTTCTTATCTCCCTGCTGCCCAGATCTGGCAGAATCGCTGGGTGACGTTTTCTCCACCTATCCCAGCATCTCCAGTGGCCAGGATTTTGAATTTCCTGGTTGCTGCTCACTACTCATGTCAGCACGCTATCTGCATGATGACATCACCCTCTCTGAGACCAATCGCTGTAGCAAGCGGTCTCAGAGAGACAGTTGATGGATTGGATCTGCAGATGCATGCAGCTCCGATTCATCGTTCTATGAAGGCACCACGAAACTTGCATACGTAAAGTGCGCAAGTCTCGTAGCGGTGTGCAATTTGCAGTTCCTATGTTACGCAAGTTGCGCAGAAAAGCTTCAGGGACTCCCGGGTACGGGACCCCCTGAGCCGAAGAAGAGGAGCTGCGCGCGGAGAGGGATAAAAGGTGAGTAAATTCACCCAAAAAGAAACAAGAATTAATAAAATAATTGGGAAGATGTTGTTAGCACCTCTGCTCAATAAATTAAAGGCAAAAAAGGAACTGTATTTTCAATAGATTATCCCTTTAAATAAAGGAGAATTTAAAAAAAAACAATTACCAGGTCCAAGTCTCATGATCTTCGGGAGTAAACCTTTGTACAGAGCCAGAAACCTAAGAGAAAGAATAATCAGTAAAATAAAACATAAAATATTGTCATTACCGTTCCCAAAGTAACAAAGTATCCGTGTTCAATATCTGGAGAAGTGGGAACAAATGTATAATATATATATATATATATATCATATTTTACTACGTAACAATTTGCAGATTAAGAGATATGTATCTTGATTTTATTCCTAAAATTCTGAATTTTTTAATAAATCAAAAGAAAACACTGGCCCCCTCAAATATTTTAGTTTTCTGGTATTTCTGAAGTTGGACTTATTCTCAGGTACATTTGGGTAGCCGAATTCAAAAATTGGTTGGCAATGACGGCTCTAGCTTTTGAAGTTACAACATACCCACCTTAGATGCTGATGAGCAGAAATCGAAATGTATATTGTTATTTTATGTATATGATTAATTTCTGAGCGTGATGACAGAGGGCCCTATTCCAAGGTTGGTGTTAACCAGAGTGGTTGTAATCTTACCAGAGCCATTATACTCTATGGCAGGGATCTCAAACTCCGGCCCCCCAGATGTTCATTGCCTACAATTCCCAGAATTCCTCAAATGCAATAATAGGCAAAAGAATCATGGGGATTGTAGTTCGAAGAACATCCGGGGGGCCAGAGATTGAGATCCCTGTTCTATGGAGTTGTTGAGGTTACAACAGCTCTGGTTAAGTTTACACCAACCTTGGTATAGGGCTCAGAGTTACTCCAACAGTGAGTTTGAGAGCAGCTATACAGCCAAATTAACAAATATGACCGATTTACATTTGTACACGTCATGGCATCCTCATGAAGAAGCAGCTTGAATCATTTGGGAAACCAAGATGCCCTTGATGTTGACCAGCAAAAAATAAGTTTCCGTGGTATTTTTTCCTTCATCAAAACCATTGGTATTGCAAATTTCAGGCAGCTCCTCTTTCCTTATTTTAATGCTCGAAATGCTCCAATCAAGTTTTGCATACAATATGGGGAACACACAACTTCTCTTGGTCGCTCAGCTGGACACCAACATAAGCCCTTTACTAAACAAAATGTTATTTAGTAAAGCTGACAAAACCTTCTGTTAACCAAAGAGATTTTGTCAATATCTCCAACTGTCCACTTATCAAATTCCTAGCTATATCCACTGGTCCAAACACAACAGTTTCGAAATTTAAACAGTCAAAGAAGAAGAATTTTACAATGGCGGAGGATTATATATAATAACACAGAAAATAGACGGACTCTCCCTATTTGCCTAGGTTTTCACCCAAAAAAACATTGCATGTATCTGCCTAGTACTCAATCTGGACTCTACTAAAATGCTCATCCAAGCTCTTATTATCTCCCGCCTTATCTACTGTAACCTCCTCCTCTCTGACCTTAAGAGATCCCGGATTATCCCTCTGCAGTCTGTTATGAACCCCTGTGCCAGGCTCATCTATCTCACTTCCCAAATCCCTCACACCTCGACCCTTTTCCAGTCTCCACATTTCCTGTTTCCTTTAGAATCCAATTCAAATGAATGATTTTCACGCACAAAGCTTTACATAACCCTGCCTACATCTCCTCCCTAATTAGCAGGTATATCCTATCACGACCATTTCATTCAGCCAACGATCTGCTGTTATCGTCTTCTCATACCTGCACCCCAACTCTTGCCTTCAGGACTTCTCCTGAGCTGCCCCCTTTCTATGGAACTCCCTCCCTCGCAACATCAGACTCTCCCCATCTCTCCAGTCCTTCAAGAAGTCTCTAAAAACACATTACTTTAGAGAAGCCTATCAGCTCACTCCACAATCCCCCACTGTGCATTTGGTCTTCATGCATAGCCCCAGGGGTCAAGTCCAAGTAGAACTCATCGGAACGCAGTTCCTCCACTATCTTTGCAAAGGGAACTGAGATCCCTTTGGATCCATACACTATAAAGCTTGTATTCAGGTGTTCAATCATACCTTTCCTTGTGAAGGCACAATAAATAGGAGTTAAATATATATTTTTGTAAAATATATATATATATATATTACACACACACAAATATATCAGATTTCAGTGTGTGTTTCTGTTAAGTGGGATGATAAAATGCTAAATTGGTGGACAGAAATCTTGGTGAGTTCCCACACTACTTTTTTAAGACTTGACCCCTGCATAGCCCCATGCACCCGCCATTTCCCATACCCAGTTATCTACCCTCACCTAGCATATCAACTCTCTCCTCTTAGATTGTAAGCTCTTGAGCAAGGTCCTCTCTCCTACTGTTCTGTCTGTTGAACTTGTATGTATTTTTGTTGTTCTGTCTCACCCATTGTACAGCGCTACAGAATGTGTTAGCGCTTTATAAATACTTGTAACTGAAATATACTTGGCTACTACAGAGAGACATCCTATGTCCTTACCATTCAACCAATAGGACTGAATGGAGGTGATGAGAAACAAATCCCCTGCCTTAACTCAGTATGGCAAAAGAAAGTACAGAGAAAAGGAAAAATGCATTTCTAGTATCCGTCCTATTATATCAGCTTCCCAAGGACATGTAAACTAACAAACAAACGAATTTAAGAAATGTTTTGTACCCTTCTTCCTTATAAACCGTAATGATAGTCCTCCAGCAGCTTCGATATTTGATCACTCCAGGTTCTGGTTGTGGCCCTTGAATCCGGCTCTTGGCTACATCAAATGGGATGTTTATGATAGACGCTAGCGTCCCTGAGGCTAAGCCAATCACGAACTTCCTTAGAAACTCTAGCTTTGCATCCTGAAAACATAGATTTTGATTATTGCAACATAGGCAAGACACGGATCAGTTAAATGCATATGTGGTTATTTGTGAAGATTAAAACTTTCAATCAAATTGCACAAAATGCAGGGCCGGCCCGTCCATGGAGCGGGGTGGAGCAGCCGCTCCAGGTAGCACTTTGTTAGGGGCAGCCATTTTGCTGCTCTTTCAAAGGCCACCAGCCCGGACACGGCTGCAGGACAGTGTTCCGTTGAAAACCAAGCTGTGCCTGCCCCTCCAGCACGTGACTGCCCCTTTCAGCGGGCTGGCACCCACCCCTTTCACGCTGCATGGAGGCCATCAGCTTAAGTCTTACCAGCGATGCAGCCTGGCTGTGGTCTCTCCTGCAGCGCAGTGCGCCTGAGAGACGGAACGCGGTGTTTAGAGCCTGTCACGTGACATGCGCGGCACTGCTCTGATGGCGTAGGCAAGTGCGCGCCTTTAAATGAATCCCGGGGAACCATGAGGCTGCTGAGGAGGTAGGCCTGGCTTAATTTCATACAGGAGACTCTGTGCCCCCCCCCGTGTGTGTTATGAGGTTCCCCTCCCGCCCATTTCTCCTCACAGGGACATGTCGCTGCCCCCTTAAAGCACTGCCAGCTCCTCTGTCCTGGTTGAGGGAAGGCCTGAACAGACACCCTATCCCAGAGTCCTGAGGGAGCTGCCGATTGGGGGCTGCACGGGGCCCAGATTGAAGACAATCTGCAGCTCCCTTACAACCCGTACAGCCAGGGGCGGATCCAGGGGGGGGCAACGGGGCAATTGCCCCCCCGAGATTTGAGCCGGGGACCCAGATGCCGCCGGGCAGCGCAGGAGCGCCTGCCGGTCCTGAAGAGTGCGTCCTTGTAAAGGGGATGCGGCTGCGTGCAGGCGCAGCCGGTCACGTGGTCCGGCTAATCAGGTGGTACTGAGTCTCTGTACCACCTGACTGGCCGGACCGCGTGACCTGCGCACGCACGCAGCCGCCTCCCTTTACAAGGACGCACTCTTCAGGACCGGGCAGGCGCTCCTGCGCTGCCCGGCGGCATCTGGGTCCCCTGAACACCGGAGCTGGAGGCCTGGAGCAATATCCAGGTGAGAGCTGGGCAAATCCATGAGCTGGGGGTAAATCCATGAGCTGGGGGTAAATCCATGAGCTGGGCAAATCCATGAGCTGGGGGTAAATCCATGAGCTGGGCAAATCCATGAGCTGGGGGCAAATCCATGAGCTGGGGGCAAATCCATGAGCTGGGGGTAATCCATGAGCTGGGCAATCCATGAGCTGGGGGTAAATCCATGAGCTGGGCAAATCCATGAGCTGGGGGCAAATCCATGAGCTGGGGGGCAAATCCATGAGCTGGGGGTAAATCCATGAGCTGGGGGGAAATCCATGAGCTGGGGGTAAATCCATGAGCTGGGTAAATCCATGAGCTGGGCAAATCCATGAGCTGGGGGTAATCCATGAGCTGGGGGTAAATCCATGAGCTGGGCAATCCATGAGCTGGGGGTAAAATGAGCTGGGCAATCCATGAGCTGGGGGTAAATCCATGAGCTGGGCAAATCCATGAGCTGGGGGCAAATCCATGAGCTGGGGCAAATCCATGAGCAGGGGGCAAATCCATGAGCAGGGGGCAAATCCATGAGCTGCGGTAAATCCATGAGCTGGGGGCAAATCCATGAGCTGGGGGCAAATCCATGAGCAGGGGGCAAATCCATGAGCAGGGGGCAAATCCATGAGCTGGTGGCAAATCCATGAGCTGGGGGCAAATCCATGAGCTGGGGGCAAATCCATGAGCTGGGGCAAATCCATGACTGGGGGCAAATCCATGAGCTGGGCAAATCCATGACCTGGGGGCAAATCCATGAGCTGGGCAAATCCATGAGCTGGGGCAAATCCATGAGCTGGGGCAAATCCATGACCTGGGCAAATCCATGAGCTGGGGGCAAATCCATGAGCTGGGGCAAATCCATGAGCTGGGGGCAATCCATGTGTGAGCTGGGCTCTCTGCTCCTCTAGATTGTAAACTCCTGGGTGCCCTCTGCTCCTCTAGATTGTAAGCTCCTGGGTGCCTCTGCTCCTCTAGATTGTAAACTCCTGGTGCCCTCTCCTCCTCTAGATTGTAAGCTCCTGGGTGCCCTCTGCTTTTCTAGATTTGTAACTCCGTGAGCCGGGCCCTCTGCTCCTCTAGATTGTAAGCTCCTATGAGCCGGCCCTCTGCTCCTCTAGATTGTAAGCTCCTGTGAGCCGGGCCCTCTGTAAATTCTCGTGAGTCGGACTCTCTGCTAAAACACCTTATTTTCTGTCAGTGCCCCTCCCGAGACTAGTCTCTGGATCCGCCCCTGCGCACAGCATGATGGGAGCTGTTGTTAGTTAATAGCTGGGGGATCTGCTTTTCACTGGATAAAATCAATCAAATTTGTACCTTTCTAAACTGAGGGGGGGGGGGGGTTAGTATAGAGCTGCCAGGATTTGATGGGGGAATTACAGAAATGACTGGGACGCCGCATGTTTTAATGCCGCTTTATGGCTTTTACCCTCTTCCCCCCCCCGTATTCCCTGAATTATTAAATCATGGTGAAAAAATTAGCATTTCCCTAATTTCTTTCATACCTTCAGTGAGGCGCTTCCAATTTAAAGGAGCACCCTGTGAAATATAAAGCGACAGTAACTCTGTGCCCTCCGGAGTCATTAATCCGTTGCGTCTCCCCGTTACCGTCTGTGTTATGTGTGTGTGTGACTGCATGTGTGTGGCTGTGGAAGTATGCAAGTGTGTATGTGGAAGTGTGTGTGTGTCTGTACGTGGAACTGTGTGTGACGGTATGTGGATGTGTGGGACAGTGGGCGCTCTGTGATATGCTCATACACACCATGTTTTTTTGGGGGTTGGGGGCAGCAATTCATCCTTCGCTCCAGGCAGCACAGTGGCTTGGGCCGCCCCTGACAAAATGTATCTGCAGGTAAATCAGCTGACACAATTTTGCAATGTAATGCATTGAAAAGCAATCATTAGCATATCAAATCCCATTTGCAAACCTTTTTAAAGAGAGATTAGTGTGCCCCCTGCGGAAAAATGAAATCCACCGTCTTCCATCTCTCATTTCACCTTATTTTACTGTAAACAAGCTACAAGGAGCAGTTCTCAACACCTATTGTAAAACAAAGTTCAGAAAAGAAAAAGGAAAGTAAACTTTACTGCTGCATTACAACAGCCAGGGAGAGGGCAGAATACCTAGAGAGCTCGGAGGTCCCTCAATGCTGTACATGGATAAAATTCAGGGGGCTAAGAGACTGAAAAGCCCCGTACAGGACAGATACAAGGTGTTACTGTAATTTCCATATGAAGGCATTATGTCACATAAAGATATTTTTATATTCTGTTGATATTTTTGAAAGCTGCATTGCCAATAATCTCATTATGATCCCTAGAAATGCAGGGTTATTCAAAAGAGATCCGAATTGTGGCCAAAAGGTAACCGAACAGTGAAATTCAGTGTTCGGTTACCTTTCCTGGCCATTCAGCTATTCATAGAACAGGCAGTTCGCCAAATGTTGGCGAATTGCCTGCACATATGTTCGTTACCTGTTCGAGGGCAGTGAAATCCCCATAGAGAAGCAATGCTTCATCTATTCAGAGAACACAAACCAGCAGTGAAAGGTTGCCGGAAATGCCCTGCCATTCGGTGGTTTCATTCGACAGGTTTATTCAGGCGAATCCCATAGGCTTGAATGTTAAAAATATTCCCGTTTTAATTCAATATCTAATAAACCGTTAATTATAATATTCTGCAGTAAAAAGTCTCTACTTTTAGATTTTTTTTGTATCTTTTAGGTATTTTTTGGCAAACTTTTTTTTAAAATAGTTTTTTCTTTTTTTCTGTAACAGCCCTTTTTATTATCATTCATTGGATCTTATATGTAAATTTCAGACATTTTCGTTCTGTAGTTTCTTTGCAAACAGCGTTTCACTTTTCAAACATTCAAGCGTACGGTTTTGTTTTTTCACTCCATTCGTCTGCGGTGTCGGGTTTTTCCGGCGGCTGCTCTGCGCTGTGATTGGCGACTGCTCGGGTTTCTCCAGCGTGTTCGGCGGAGTTAATCCAGATGTTTTTGCGGGTTTTGGGTGTGCGTTCGCCCTGGTTTCGCTGTGAGTTTTCGGCAGGTTTGCGGCGACTGTTCCCTGCATTACGGCGGCCCTGTGGTGCTTGCTGAATACACTGCAGGGTCGCCGAAATGGGATTGCCAAATCTCACCGAATTGAAGAGATCAAAAAGTCACTTTTGGTGACTTTTCGATTCTCTTTGAATACCCCGGATTGTCTATATCACCATTATTATCTTTATCACATTTATTGTATTTGACGCAAAGTCTACTTCTGCCTGTATGCTGATAATGCCGACCCCCCCCTGTAACATTGTGTAAGATAAGGGACACCATCTAGAATTCAGAATCTTTCCTTCCCACAAGATTTCTACGAAGGATAAATGAATACACAAAAATGTAAAATTTATGGGCAATATTTCTGCTTTACCCTGTATTAATTATTAATTTCACACCCAAGTTTCAAAGAAATTATATAATTTTTTTTGCAACAAAAAAAAATGCTTGGCAGTGAAGGGGTTAACAGGCATTCATAATTTCTTTAAAGCAAGAGAAATTCTATGAACTGCTGTAAAGTGAATCCGTAAGAAATTTCTGACGAATTATTTTTAGAATTTTCTGTTCTCCTCCAAGCACACGGTGAATTAAAACGTAATGATATTGAATTGTAACGGGAAACATTTCTGCTTCAGTTGGCAACGTTAAATTAATAACTGTCCAGGCGGAAATACGAGCTTTAGACTCGGAGGGATCGAAAACAATCTTAACCCTGGTCGGCTGCTTGTATTGTCTACTCTAGCCTTACAGGGTTATTCAAAAAGAATCGAAAAGTCACCGTACGATCTGTGACTTTTCGTTCCCTGCACTTCAGGGAGATTCGGCGATCCTATTTCGCCGACCCAGCAAGAACCGCAGGGCCCCCGTAGTGCAGGGGAAACCCGCTGCAAACCCGAACACTCGCCGCAAAACCCGCCCAACACTCACCGAAACGCGCAGAAAACCCCTGGATTAACCCCGCCGAACATGCTGGAGAAACCCGACAAGCCGCCGATCACAGCACAGAGCAGTTGCCGAAAAAACCCGAAACGCAGACGAATGAGGGGATAAAAAAAAAAAAAAAGGACGCTTGAAAGTTCAACATTTGAAACGCTGTTTGCAAAGAAACTACAGAACGAAAATGTTTGGAATTTACATATAAGATCCAATGAATGCTAATAAAAAGAGCTGTTACAGTAAAAAGAAAAGACGATTAAAAAAAAAACACAGGAAAAATGTTTTGCCAAAAAAAATCCGAAAAAATGCCTAAAAGATCCTAAAAAAATCTATGAAAAGAGACTTTTTACTGCAGAATGTAATAATAAATGGTTTATTAGATATTGAATTAAAACGGGAATATTTTTAACATTGAAGCCTATGGGATTCGCCTGAATAAACCTGTCGAATGAAACCCCCGAACAGCAGGGCAATTCGGCAACTTTTCACTGCTGGTTTGTGTTCTCTGAATAGACAAAGCATTGCTTCTCTATGGTATTTCACTGCCATCGAACAGGCACCGAACAGGCACTGTATGTGCAGGCAATTCGCCAGGATTTGGCGAACTGCCTGCTCTCTGAATAGCTGAATGGCCAGGAAAGGTAACCGTACGCTGAATTTCAGTGTTCGGTGACCTTTCGGCCACAATTCGGATCTCTTTGAAAAAACTAGGGATGTGCATTTTGGGTTTCGGAATTTTCACGAAATTTCCCGATTCGTGTTTTCGGATGCGGACGATTTTCCGAAAATTTTTAGATCCGAAAATGGCAGATCCGAAACAAAATATTTTCTGAGTTTTCGAATGTACTTGAAATGTGTCAAATCGAAATTTATTGCTTTGAAACGAGGAGAACAGACGTTCCGAAAAAACGAAAATTTCCGAAAATACGAAAAGTCGATACAAAAAATGAGTTAAGTGACACGAAAATACGAAAAATGGTCGAAATTCGGAAAAAAAAATGTACACGAAAAACGAGTCGAGCCGAACCGAATCGAAACAGAAATCGGTCGAAACGAGCCGAATCGAAAAGTTTAAAAATCCGAAAAAAATCGAATCGAACCGAAAAAAAAAATCGGTGCACAAGCCTAGAAAAAACCCCTTAGATGGCTGGTTGATCCTTCCTCTTTTTCACAGATAACCCTCCTAGACTTTCCTTTCTCTGATGTTCTTCGCATTTGCTCATCCTTTATTACCTGAAATCTAAGGTGCCATTTACCATGTCATATTGACTTGGTGTATGCCTGTCATTGTGCCGGCGAGGACCTTCTTTTCAGGGAAAGTAAAGACCTAGGGGGTTATTCAGAGAGCACTGAAATGTTGCCAAAATTTCGGTGCTCGATTGTTCCTCGCATTTCCCTGCACTTCAGGGATCCTCCGGTGAATGCTGACTTTTGAACTTTGATTCCTCTGAGTGCAGAGAAAAGCCGGTGCAATCAAGCAGAAAACACATTGAAAATCCGTCGGAACCTCCGAAAAAAACTCGCCGAACACGCCGGAAAAAACCTCCAATCACAGCGCAGACCAGCTGCCGGTTAAAAGCTGACGAACGGGGTAAAAAAAAAAAAATATATATATATATAGGATCCTACGAACGATAATAAAAATGTCTGTTACAGAAAAATGAAAAGATACTTTAAAAATTACCCAAAAAATCCTGATAAATGCCTAAAAGATCCTAAAAATAAATAAAAAAATAAATAAATAGATAAAGAGCCTTTTTACTGCAGATTAAAATAATAAACGGTTTATTAGATATTGTATAAAAACAGGAATATTTTTTAACATTGAAGCCTATGGGATTCGCCTGAATAAACCTGCCGAATGAAACCACCGAACAGCAGGGCACTCCGGCAACTTTTCTCTGCTGTTCGGTGTTCTCTGAATAGATTAACCATTGCTCCTCTATGGGGGATTTCACTGCCGTCGAACAGGCACCGTACCTGCAGGCAATTCGCCAAAATTTGTCGACCTGCCTCCTCTCTGAATAGCTGAATGGCCCCGAAATGTCACCGTACGGGGAAATTCCCTGTTTGGTGACATTTTGGGGCCAGAACAGCTCTCTCTGAATAACCCCTATAAAAAAATGTTATAAAGACCCAAGACACCCTTAACGTCATCGTGCAGGAGTAAGATACGTACGATCGACTCGAGCACCAACTGGCTCGGTGTCAGTCAGTGAAGGTTCTTGTGTGCTTTTAACCCCTTTGCAGGGATTGAAAACCAAGACTCCACAGGCTATAGATGTTCCAATAACGTGTCCTACTGAAACATGGCACCTGAATATCTCATCAAACAAACGTTATCCACAGAAGACCCAACTCTTTCCCACAGTGAATATGTCCATCTTGTAGGAGTACGTTTTTTTTCTATCTGCACCTGTACCTTAAAATGGATTACAATGAACACAGAAAAAATCCCAGCTCAAAGCTCAGCAAGCTTTTATCCTTAATAGTAATCGTGACCTCCTTTAAGAGAGTAACGGCGTCTCCCCTTCGGCCCAACCTGTAGTTTCCTCTGGGAGCAATTCTATGACTAAGAGCTTTTACGTCTGGCGTAGGTGTTCCGCTAATGCTGGGTTTTCCTGCCTGTCGGTGGGGGACGACGACGAAAGTTGCTCCAAGCTTGATACATGGATTTAGGAGGGTTCTAGGTAATGTGCCTTTAATCGGAGACCTGGCACCCAGCACAATAGGCTCCTTGCAGGGAGATGCTGAAGGATTTCCGTGCGGTGCTACGTTTCTTCCCTGACAATCCCATTGGCTCTGTTTTCGCACATGGTCCGAATCGCCCTTGGGCACATTTCCTCACACAGGATTCATAAATACAGTCCATAACGAGACTCTGGTCTCGGCATATGGGGATGATTTGTGTAATTGGCCTTTACAATGTACTTAGTATTACTGTATCAAAACACAAGAAACCTGAGTACTCTATTAGCTAATTGGCCAGAATATTTTACAAATGACAGCAAGATCAGCACCAGGAAGTTCACAAAAAAAAATGTGTGTATGTGTCCATAAGACCCCCAAATGCTAAATTAAATAAAGGCAAGGGGGGGGGGGTGGACTGTGGGGCGGGGGTGCATATGCATACACTTACAGAGGCTGTCGCTGGCCCGCAGGTTTTTTCCACATTTCTCTTTAGATGTCGCAGATCTGTCAGCAGGAAATGTTCTCCTGCTACTAATCTAACAAGCTCGCTGTGGTAATGTACTGCAGGGCCGTGGCCTTGAATTAAACAGCTTTTACCGGCTGCTGGGGTTGGGATACTGCAGCGCTTAAGAAAAGAAAAAAAAAAAGGCAAAGTCTAAGTTGAGCTGAGTTATATGATCTGGAATAGTTGCAGGTAAATGAAGTGTTTACATTGTTGCCATGTCGCACTTTATTAGTAATATTATGTATTATTAACCATGGTAATTTTTTATTTTCACGGTGCCGGGCTCTGTAATCTCAAACGCACTTAATCTCTTGATGTCCGAGGACGTACACAGGTACGTCCTACGAAAAAGGTTGCTTAACGACCGAAGACGTACTGGATACGTGCTTTAGTAAACTGGAAGTGATCGGTATCTGTTGCAGGGATGCCTCGGCATCGAGGTATCCTGCAATAGGGAATTCAGCTTCCGGGCCCCTTTGTGATCTCTCCCCGGAGCGATCGCTACATGCCCGGCAGCGAAAGAAGAGTGCGGGAAATGATCGGCATCGCTTCCAGCTGCTCTTTTACTATTGCAGGGATGCCTCCCCGAGAGCGAGCACTGCCGGTATACCGGGTGAATTAGCTGCAGGCGAAATTAATGCCTTAAGGGGTCGTGGCACTCATGTGAAAGCATGTTGAGTGCCTCAAGGGGTAATGATAAATAATGATAAAAATAATGATTAAAGTAAAAATAAAGTAACATAAAATAAAAATAATATATAATTAAAAAGCACCCTTTTTCCCTAATCCCAAATATATTTTGAATAAAAAAAATAAAAAAGGCTTTGGAAATACCAAAGTGCCAATTGCACTTATTGTCATAAGTTGAAAAAAAAAAAGAACAAAAAAAAAACCAACATGTAAATAGTGGGTATTTCTACATTCGGGACAAAATGTTTGAAAGTATTTAGCAGGGGTCTATTTTGGTGGTTGTAAACGCGTAAGAGATTTTGGGGGTCAAAGTACAAAAAAGTGTTTTTTTCCCCCCCATTGTTTCATCACATTTCCTTTTTTTTTTTAAATTATACGATATGATGAAAATAATGGTATCTTAAAAAGCTTATTGAATGGCGAGAAAAACAGTACAGTGTAGGTACAGTAAGTGAGAAAGAGGAAAATTAGAGCTAAACACAAACGGCGCAGAAATACAAAAACAGCAGTGTGCACTTTGGGAAAGCAACTGTAAAACAGTCTGGTCACTAAGGGGTTAAATTATGCTAAAGACGAAGAGTGCAACTGGAAAATGGTTGAGGAGCACTTGAAAAATATGATTGGTTAGCCATGATAGTCAACAATTGGTTTCTACGTTGTTTATTTTGGATTCATGCCTTTGATTAAAGAGGTTTCCATGTATGTTGTTACACAAGGCCATGGAGAGAAGTTATCTTCTGGTGACCTCAGCATTCATTATAGTAGAACAACAAGGATAGAGGATATGCAAAGCTTTGCTGAAAGGTTCTTTACACAGAGTCTCACTTTAGTTCTAGCAGCTTTTGGTCTGTGTTTCTTTCAAACCACTTCATCAGTTTCGTAAATTGAATTACTCTCTTCATTACATTATTGATGCTTTTAAGCTACTTCTTTTACCACTACTGACCTTATAATTTGGCTCTATTGCCCCTTGTTAGTGCGTACTCTGTGTAGATCTGATTATTTTTAATCCTCTGGCGGCACAAAAGCTGAAACCACTACCTTGTAATGAATGGCCTTACATAGGCTGGACAAAAAAAACGCGCGTCTATCGAGTTCAGCCTTTGACACATCCCTTCTGTGGTTGATCAAAAAGAAGGCAAAAACCCCAGTTTGAAGTGCTCACTTCGCCTTGGAAATGCCAAGAGTAGCTTAGATTGAAGACTACCGTAGAGCTAATTGCAACAGGGAGTAACTGACCCAACACTCCGATAGTAATAAAAATGGCAAATAAAAACCTGTTGTAGAGCCAGTCCTTAACTGGCCAGGTAACAAGGTTGACACATAGAATATCTAGAAAATCAAACAAAGGTCTAAGAAAGGAGAGCTACACAAACACAAAGAAAGAGAGACCAAAAACAGTAATGGGTAGTGATACAAGCCAGGATCAAATGAAGGAGAGAACCAAAAAGAGTCAAAGAACAACACCAGAGGTCACAACCAGGAAATCTAGAACAGAAATGACAAGCAATGCACTGCGGGGCAGCAAAAACCCAGGAGAGGGCACAGGGAAACCTCAGTCAATATTTGAAAGCTCACAAGGCTTCTGATAGGGTGCGACGTGTGTCGGAACAAACCTGCACGATGATTTGATTTGGATGCAAATCGATTCAAATTATGAACCACTTCAGAATGATTCAGAAATTTAACGAAATGAGATAAAGAGACAATATCGGAAACATCTGAATTGGGATGATCGACGAATTGACATGTATGCAAGGTTTGGTTAGTGCTCAGCACAGCAATAGCAGCACCGGCCACCTTGACAGAACGGGCAGACGTGACGATGATGTACTAAAATGTAACTTTTATTTTAAGCAGGGCAAAATATCTTAATACTATAGTAAATTATTGGGGTTTATCAGATAATCCGTTATAACTGATGGGATGTTCGTTTTGCCTCTGGATAATTTCTCTACTTTTAGGATGATCGACAAACCAAGCAGTGCACCATGTTGCACCAAAAATGGAAACCCATTTCAAAGATGCTCAAAAGATCATTTCGAATTGGTTTTATATATTTTATCTGATATCGACCTTTGAGAGGAAAGGGTTTTTTTCCAGTGCCGTGTATACTTTTGTGTCGATTTAATACCCAATATGTTTTTTGGCATTGAATCGTTACAGCACAATTTCAGTGGAGACCGAGAGATAGACAGATGTTTAGGTCATCTCATTTAAAACAACACAAAACTCATCTAAAGAAAACTAAGCATAAGCCAGATATAAATTGACAAAATTCTGGTTAATGACCACATCGGACTATTTTCACTAGTCAAAGGAGGAATCTATGGAATAAAATGTCAAAGTTTTATTATTCACTTCATATACTATCTCTTAAGTATGCAACTCATATTAAATATGTACAAGTGAGCCTTAAATTTCATTTAGTCTGATGAGGATTCTACTACTGGAGAGAAACATTCTTAATTTGCAAGATTTAAGAGACTATTCACTAATTTCCAAAGTTGCCACAGAATTCCACCGAATGGTGAATTTCACGCCGTTTCGTCTATTCACTACGCTGTCGATTTGCCAAATACAGGCAAACTGACTGAAATATGGTGCAGTTCGCCGCAGTTGGTCAGGCTTCAGCGGTAGCAGAATTCCCATAGAGAAGTAATGGTTCATCTAGTCACAGAACGCCGAACTGCACCAAAATGACAGGTGAAATTACCTGATTTTCGGCGTTTCAGTTCAACAAGTTTAAACAGGCAAATCCCATAGGATTCAAGGTAAAAAAAAGTAATATACTTTAAAGACTGTTTCGTTTTTTCATTTTCACCAAAATAGCCTTTTTTTATTTTTTAGAACACCTTTTTGGATTCTTAACAAAATTTTTGTTTCCCAATTTTTTATAAAGGCAATTTTTTTTATTATTTAACAGACCTTCTATTTATTTTTTAAAGGGCTTTTTAATGATTTTACACTTTTTTTTTTGTTTAAACACCTATTAGGAGAATAGGAGAGTTATGTTTTTTTTTTTTTTTTCCAGTTCGGTGGAATTCGCCATGGCCAATTCGGGGCTTTTCAGTGATCTTTGGCAACGTTCTCCAACCTTTTCATGGAGCTTCGGCGACTCCATCTTCGGTGACCTACCGTGACCATTTGGTGAAACGAAACGCACCGATGTGAAAAGCACTGAAAGTTTGGAGCTTAGAGAATAGACCCTTTAGAGATTTTTAAGAAGATTCCAATCCCCATCGATAATTTGAGTCGTCTGTAAATAGTCTGTAAAGACTAATGCACTATTCAGTCTTTTTTCCCCTCTCTTCCATCTACCTGTGACATGCAATCAGTGGGCTGAAAATTCAACTGTGCCCCTTAGGTTGATTGGGACCTGGGCAGCTGCCAATTTTGCCCTAGTGATCATTACGCTCTGTTTGTGCAGAAAATCTCTTTCACGGAAAATCTTTTTTTTATTTTTCGGTTCAAAGTTGATGTTATTTCGCTTGTAGTGATTAGACGTACGTGCTGTTATTTTGCACATTCATTTACTAGAAGATTCCTGATTAAGTATATTATTTCTAATGAGTTTATAAGTGAAAAACGTACATTAATAAACCGATCTACATTACACTTGGCAATTCGTTACCAAATTAATGGAGTTTCATCCAAAGTTTGGGCGGTTTGTCAAAATGCCGAATTAACAAAACTCTACATGGATAAAATAAACTAAGAACAATTTATGTAATGGGAAACTTTACAACCATTAATTCGTTCCTTCGATTTTGTTTGTGGTGCCATAGAGGGAGGTGGAAATGGAGGAATAGCGCAATTTATTTGGCAAATCAGCGCCTTAGTTTGGCATTATGAACACTTGCTCTGTATATTGATTTGGGCTGTATCCCTTGTCCAATTCTCAAACAGAAAACAATTGATTGAAAATTAGGGAAAAGCATGTAAATATTGATTTTGTTACAGGACGGCTGACCAACCGAGTGAAAAAGGCAGGACCCATCCTTAATTCTGAAAGCAGGATTCTTTCACCATACTTTGACAAGCAGAGGTGCCCATGTACTTCCAGGACTGAAACCCAACAAGCAGCACACTCTTACAAACACCACTCTTTACAAGGTGTCATGGTTGGTATCTGATGGACACCGGGGTGTGGATGTGAATCCACTATGTGGTTTTGTGCTGGAATACAAAGGGATGGGTGGTGGAGGACCAACAGGCTGGAGGACGGTGTAGCAGGACACAGAACGTTGACTGGGATATTGGTATGGACAGTGGGAAAATGTGGTAACCAAAACAGAAATGGTCATCACGAGGAAGGTGTGGAGATGACGTGGATCTTTGAGAGGAACTCCCAACCTACAGAACTTGCCAAGTCCAGGTTAAACAGTTTTTCAAAGGAGCACTCTAGGCATTGTGATCACTCAAAGTTAGAAGTGGTCAGAGATCCCTAAGCACGCTCAATCCTCTCCACCTTCCAGGATCACTTTCAGAGGCCTAACTCCTAAAAATTCAGATCAGCTAGCGTCGATCCGAGCTTCAAAGATAGAGACATAGACGTGGACGCTAAACTAGTGGAAATTCTGTTAGCGCATTGGTGATTGCGCTAACTTGCGTGAGCTTACTGTATTTTGTGCATCCTATACTTAACAGAGAGGGCAATCAGTTATTAGCGTTCGGTATTACAACGTGTTAGCTCTAATTACCGCATTGATGGGCTAAACAATATTTTAGCTACTCCTAAAAGCTGGTGTTAACCGATTCCACTTTTGTGAAATCATTTAGCACCCCCTAAAACCCCCATAAATCTGATACACACCTCTCATCCTGCAGCGAGAAGGGTGGCCCGATCCGCCGCTTCTCCTGGCTGTGAACAGACTGAGACTGGGGACAAATAGTCCCCAGTCTCCCACTGCGATCACTCCACAGCCCTGTGCAATCTGCGAGAGCACTGCAGCGAGTGTCATTGAGGGTAGTGCTGCATTCCAGGTTAAGGTGCTGAAGTAGCGCCAGCCTAGAACCTAATGCAAAAATGGGTCACACTGTGACCTTTCCAGTGATGCCTCTCATTTTTGGCTACTATGTCCCAATCGGAAGGGAGAGAGGTCCAAAGGACCCCACCCCTCCCTTTCAGGCATTCTCCTGGCTCTGCCTGGGGTCCCTGAACCAGTGATCGCTCACTGAGATGACATCAGTACCTTGGGACGAGTCATATGGGACAGACTGACTTCATGGAAGTCAGACCGTCCCGGGACTTGGTCCCAAGACGAGGGGGGTCTACTCTGTCCCTGTGGGAACCAATGACATGTAGGGAACATCCTCTGTATGCAACATGTGGAGCCAAGGACGTCCCCCACATGTCTTCCGCAGGAAGAGGTTAATGTTTGTTTGTTTTTATTCTATAGCAGACCTTTTTATTATTTTTAAAGGACCTTTTTTATTATTTCCACACATTCTCATGCATTTTTATGGTTTCAAACACCTTTTAAAAGAAGAGAAGAGTTCGGTTTTTGTTTTATGTCTCTGAAGTTTGGCGGCCAGTGGCGGCTCCACGTTCGGCGCACTTCGAGGACCCTGCAGTGAATAGTGAATTCACGACAGGGTCAGCGAACTAGAATTGCCCAAGTGCACCGAATGGAAAAAAAACACAGAAATTTCAGTGCTTTCTGAATAACCCTTTTAATGTCTCCTGCTGCTAACTATAACCCTACTGGATATAAAAAAAAGGCTTCCTTCATCTCTGCTCCTTTGTGGCAGGAAACGGACCCGAAGCAGCAAATTAAACCCATGCAGTCTGATAACTAGAACCAGAGGACCGGTAGCCAGCTCCCAAATTTAATGTCTCTGGGAGCTCATGAGCACATTAATAGACAAAGACTTTGCAAATAATATCTTGGAATACGTTCACGCTCCTAGACAACGAGATAAATTGGTTCCTACCAAAGTGAACAGCTACTAAGTTCCTCTCCGGATATTCTAGATGTGTTCCTATTAGAAGGATCTACATGATCAAGATAATGATGGACACAACTGATCGATATAGCCACAGATCAAACCAAGAAACCCAACAGCAAGGTACACAAGATCATGTCAGGCTGTTGGTGGGACAGCTTCTAAAAATGGCTTTTAGAACGGAAGATCTGACAAAAGTATTCCTCCCCAGCGTGGAAAAATCAGGGTTAATATAGCTAATCACAGTAAGTGAGTGCTCTGATTGCAGAGACAGATGGGCGGTTGGTTCGGTTTTTATGGCGTTTGAAAGGCTGGAGGGTTTATGGTAAATAGAGCCTAGGGTTTAGCTTCTCAATGGTCTGTTGAGGCCGACTGAGCATATGAAAAACGATTCAGTATTTGCTAACTTCCAAGTCACACATGCCGATCCCATCATCGCCGCCCCCCGGCTCAAAGACTTTTATTGTTTTTGGAAAAAATGACCTGCAAACAGCTTTAATTGGGATGCAAATTTAATGCCCAGTTTAAGGCTGCTGACAGCTTGATGCTTGTACGGTCTTTCAGCATCTGGAAGTTTATGCCGCTTTTGATATGACGGCCACAAAGTGTGAAGCACGAACGTTCCTGGATTTTTTTTTTTTTTTTTTTAAATTTTTTTTTTTTTTTTGGACCCTTCTTGGAAATGATATACCTTGTGGTTTTCCTCCTGGGATCCAAGTCTTGATGGGGTGCTAGGTAGAGATTTCTGCGTTTAAGAGAAGCCTGGATACAGGAAACACTTTGCTTTCATATCTTTCCCAAGGATTTATAACACCCAAACTGTTATCCCCCCATCCCTCTGCTAATGAGTTTGCAAAAGGGGGAGAAGAGGGCTCCGTAAAACCATGTTAGGATGTAGCGGAGCTTGAGTAGCCCGTGTTTTCTTTGTTCATTAATATTAAAAATTGGCGTGTGTTGGGAAACCAAAGTTCTATTAATCCTTCGGAGGGTTTATTAATTTTGCTGCTATTAAAAGAGTCGAAGAATAACTTATGTGCATAATTTATTTAAAATAAATAAAAAAAAGCAAAAATTATTATATAACACTTTAATTTTAAATGCTTTATATATGCAGTTAATGCACACGGAAGGAAAGTCTCTGTGGGAAGATGATTTGTACTGATGGAACAATCTCAATTTAAGCTCCTTTGGTTGCAGCAAAAAACACAAATCGTTTTCATATTGATCAAGGAGATCTACCTTTAAAAAACATAATAAACGTAACACTTTCAGAAGTGTAACTGTTACTGCAAACATTAGAGGCTATAGGGGTTATTCAGAATGCACCGAAATATCAGTACTTTCTGGTTGGGCGCACTTCGGCGATTCCATTTAGCTGACCCTGGGGGGAATTCATTATTCACTGCAGGGTCCCCGAACTGACCACCGAACGTCGCCACAGAAAAAAAAAACCTGAACTCTACTATTAGTGTTTAAACCAATAAAGATGCATGAAAATGTGTCTAAATAATAAAAAAAAAGGTCCTAATAAAAAATAAAAACAAAAAGGTCTGTTACAGAATTAAAAAAAAACACCTTAAAAAAATAATAATTGGGAAACAAAAATTTTGCCCAAAAAATATAAATACATAAAGAGGTTACAAAAATGAAATAAAAAGACTGTTTGCTGAAAATTCAAAGAATAAATGGTTGAATAAAAAAATAGTGGTAAGATGTAAAACATTTTTTTTTTTACACTGAAACCTATGGGATATGCCGGTTTGAACCTGTTGAACTGAACCACCGATAATCAGGGCATTTCACTGATATTTCGTTGCAGTTCTGCGTTCTCTGAATCAGGGGCGGATCAAGGGGGCAACAGGGCAATTGTCCCCCCCCGAGAATATATTGCTGATCCGGCCCGCTGATCCTACGAGCGGCCGGCGGCACTAAGTTCACGTGAACTTCCGGGATCTCGTGAGACTGCAGCTTGCGCATGGTTCCCAGGTGAGCAGCAGAGCTTCATGCCGGCCGCCGCTAGTGCCCTGGCTGGCAGAGGAAACCGCTGGACCATGTGAGCTGGGGGAAATATATCCATGTGAGCTGGGGGCACTATATATCCATGTGAGCTGGGGCACTATATATCCATGTGAGCTGGGGCCAATATATATCCATATGTGAGCTGGGGCACTATATATCCATATGAGCTGGGGCGCTATATATCCATATGAGCTGGGGCACTATATATCCATGTGAGCTGGGGCACTATATATCCATGTGAGCTGGGGCCAATATATATCCATATGTGAGCTGGGGCACTATATATCCATATGAGCTGGGGCACTAGATATCCATATGAGCTGGTGCCAATATATATAGAAACATAGAAAAATGTCAGCAGATAAGAACCTTTCGGTCCATCTAGTCTGCCCAATTACATGGATACTTCACCTGGATTTATCTTTTGTTTAGGATAGCCTTATGCCTATCCCATGCCTGCTTAAATTCAATTACTGTTTTGGCCTCTACCACTTCAACTGGAAGGCTGTTCCATGTATCCACTACCCTCTCAGTAAAATAATGCTTCCTGATGTTACTTTTAAACCTTTGCCCCTCTAATCTAAGACTATGTCCTACCACCCAACTCACTGACGCAACCATCAATCACTCTCACCTTGCAGTCCTCTCCTCCTGTTTCCAACCCCAACCCTCCTATATTGTGAGTTCCCATGGGAATAGGGCCCTCATCTCCTCCTGTATTGTTTGTCAAATGTTGTTCAATGTATTGTATTGTAACCCTGTCTATACTGTGCCTATTGTACAGCGCTGCGGAATATGCTGGCGCTTTATAAATAAAAAATAATAATAATAATAATAATAATAATGTCCTCTTGTTTGGCTACTTTGTTTCCTTTTAAATATACTCCCTTCCTCTACCTTGTGGATTCCCTTTACGTATTTAAATGTTTCTATCATATCTCCTCTGTCTCGTCTTTTTTCCAAGCAGTACATGTTAAGATCATTAAGCTTTTCCTGGTAACTTTTCTCCTTCAAGCCATACACCATTTTAGTAGCCCTTCTCTGATCTCTCTCTAAGATGTCTATATCCTTCTGGAGATACGGTCTCCAGTACTGCACACAGTACTCCAAGTGAGGTCTCACCAGTGCTCTGTACAGTGGCATGAGCACTTCCCTTTTCCTACTGCTAATACCTCTCCCTACACAACCAAGCATTCTGCCAGCATTTCCTGCTGCTCTATTACATTGACTACTTACCCTTAGATCCTCTGAAATAATGACCCCTAAATCCCAACCCTCAGATGTTGAGGTTAGGACTGTATCAAATATTCTATATTCAGCCCTTGTGTTTTTAGGTCCCAGGTGCATTATCTTGCACTTATCCACATTTAAACCCAATTGCCACAGCTCCCACCATTTTTTTTAGTTTACCCAAATCATTTGTCATTTGGCTGATCCCTCCAGGAACGTCAACCCTGTTGCAAATCTTTGTGTCATCAGCAAAAAGACATACTTTTCCATTAATACCTTCTGCAATATCACTAATAAAAATATTAAAGAGAATGGGTCCAAGTACTGACCCCTGAGGTACCCCACTGGTAACAAGACCTTGCGCCGAATAAACTCCATTTACCACAACCCTCTGTTGCCTGTCACTCAGCCACTGCCTAATCCATTCAACAATATTGGAATCCAAGCTCAAAAGATTGCAATTTATTGATAAGCCTTCTATGCGGAACAGTATCAAAAGCCTTACTGAAATCTAAATAAGCAATGTCTACTGCACCACCTGTGTCTATTATTTTTGTTACCCAATCAAAAAATCAATAAGATTAGTTTGGCCTGATCTCCCTGAGGTAAACCCATGTTGTTTCTGGTCCTGTAATCTGTGTTTTTAGATGTTCAACAATCTTTAACATGGTTTCCATTAATTTCCCCACTACTGACGTAAGACTAACTGGCCTATAGTTCCCCAATTCCTCCCTACTACCCTTCTTGTAAATGGGCACAACATTTTCTAATTTCCAGTCTTCCAGTATATCCATGTGTGAGCTGGGGCACTATATATCCATATGAGCTGGGGCACTAAATATCCATATGAGCTGGGGCACTATATATCCATGCGAGCTGGGGGAACTATATATTCATGTGAGCTGGGGTACTATATATCCATGTGAGCTGGGGCACTATATATTCATGTGAGCTGTGGCACTATATATCCATGTGAGCTCGGGCGCTATATATCCATGTGAGCTGGGGCACTATATATCCATATGAGCTGGGGCGCTATATATCCATGTGAGCTGGGGCACTACATATATCCATGTGAGCTGGGGCAATATACTGTATATCCATGTGAGCTGGGGCACTATATATCCATGTGAGCTGGGGCACTATATATCCATGTGAGCTGGAGCAATATACAGTTGTGTTCAAAATTATTCAACCCCCAATGCTGTAAAGGGTTTTAGGGAATTTAGTGTACATTTGTAATTGTATTCAGAATGAAATCCTACAAGGACTTTTTAAAGAACCATATGCAACTAAAATGACATCAATTGGTTTTGTAATACAGTAGTAAATGTTTCTTTTGTGAATTCTTCATTGACACAATTATTCAACCCCTTAAAGACTACCACTCTGAAGAACAGAGGTTCATTCAAGTGTTTTCAATCAGGTATTGAAAACACCTGTGGATGTCACGGAGCAGAAATAAAGCATAATAAGCACCAATTAGGCAGCTTTAAAAGGACTGTGATACTCAGCTCCTTCTAGACATTTACTGGTGTGGTTACAAACATGGTGAAGTCAAGAGAATGGTCCAGGAAGACAAGAGAAGAGGTGATTACTCTTCACAGGAAGGGCAATGGCTATAAGAAGATTGCAAAGATGTTAAACATACCAAGAGAGTCCATAGGAAGCATCATTCGCAAATTCAAGGCAGAGGGCACTGTTGAAACGCTACCTGGTCGTGGCAGAAAGAAGATGCTGACTTCGACTGCTGTGCGCTACCTGAAGCGTAGAGTGGAGAAAAGTCCCCGTGTGACTGCTGAGGAACGGAGAAAAGATTTGTCAGATGTGGGTACTGAAGTTTCAGCTCAGACAATACGGCGCACACTGCGTAATGAAGGCCTCAATGCCAGAACTCCCAGGCGCACCCCCTTGCTGTCTCCAAAGAATAAGAAGAGTCGACTGCAGTATGCCAAAAGTCATGTGGACAAACCACAGAAGTTTTGGGATAGTGTTCTGTGGACTGATGAAACAAAATTAGAACTGTTTGGGCCCATGGATCAACGCTATGTTTGGAGGAGGAAGAACAAGGCCTATGAAGAAAAGAACACCTTGCCTACTGTGAAGCATGGCGGGGGGGTCAATCATGCTTTGGGGCTGTTTTGCTTCTGTAGGTACAGGGAAGCTTCAGCGTGTGCAAGGTACCATGAATTCTCTTCAGTACCAGGAGATATTGGATGACAATGTGATGCAGTCCGTCACAAACCTGAGGCTTGGGAGACGTTGGACCTTTCAACAGGACAATGATCCCAAGCATACCTCCAAGTCCACTAGAGCATGGTTGTAGATTAAAGGCTGGAACATTTTGGAGTGGCCATCGCAGTCACCTGACTTAAATCCGAATGAGAACCTCTGGTGGGACTTAAAGAAAGCAGTTGCAGTGTGCAAGCCTAAGAATGTGACTGAACTGGAGGCTTTTGCCCATGACGAATGGGCGAAGATACCCGTAGATCGCTGCAAGACACTTGTGTCAAGCTATGCTTCACATTTAAAAGCTGTTATAACTGTAAAAGGATGTTGTACTAAGTACTAAGATTGAATGTCACTTGGGGGTTGAATAAAACTGATAATGATGTGAGCACAGAAAAGACATTTGTGGTTATTTCATTATAAATGTTATGTTATATTTGTCTGACCTACACGTGCCTCTTTGATTTAATTGTAAGCAAGATGACTGAATGATCAAAATCAATGTCAAACTGGCCAAAACACTCAATTTCAGTGGGGGATGAATAATTTTGAACACAACTGTATTTCCATATGAGCTGGGGGCACAATATCCATGTGAGGTGGGGGCACTATATATCCATGTGAGCTGGGGCACTATATATCCATGTGAGCTGGGGCACTATATATCCATGTGAGCTGGGGCACTATATATCCATGTGAGCTGTGGCACTATATATCCATGTGAGCTGAGGCACTATATATTCATATGAGCTGGGGACACTATATCTATATGAGTTGTGGGGGAGAGTGAGTGTAACGAGCACAGCTTGTGGTTAGGCGCGTCTCTGCCTGTCATTGTGAACCCAACACCAGCTCTTAGCCAAAACTGGTAGAATGCCCCCCCCCCGAAACCTGTGTCTGGATACGCCCTTGCTCTGAATAGATTAACCATTACGTCTCTATGGGACAATTTCACTGCCGCCGTAGGTCGCAGAATTGCAGCGCAAGTTTTCAGTATTTGGCAAATTGACAGCTCTCTGAATAGTCTAACTGCCGCGAAATTGCACTGTCCGATGAAATTCACCATTCGGCGCAATTCAGTGGCAAGTTGCGGAATAACCTTTATATTTATTGTATGTTCCCATTGCTAAAATTCTTACTTCGAATACTTTTGACATTTCTTTATGGTACGAGATTATTCTAGTAAAAAAACAAAAAACGGTAGGCCCTGTTTCAACATGGAAACGTATGTTATAACCTCTGCCGAGGGGTTAAATACACAAAAGAATTCTCAATTTAACTTGAATTGTGTATTTAACCATTTCATGAGAGTTAAAACACACACTGTCAAGGGTGTTTAAAAACCAAATGACTTGTTCTACTGAAATAGGATATACAGTATAATTTGAAAAGAATGTAATGTGTCACCATGTGCAGATTCCAGTGTCATTCTCACTGACATATGGAAGTAATTGTTCACGGAAGACAAGATGACATTTGTCATGTGTACATGGTTTTAAACATGGAGGAAAAAAAATTAATATAAAATACAGACTAGGACATGGGAAGTGCACGGTGTGTGGAATAGAATGGATGAGGACCACGTTTCCAAACTTCTTGTTAACCTTTAAGGCAGGGGTCAGATCAACGCACTATTGGCCCTATTACAGTCTTCGCGCAAATGTTTGCGTGCAAAAACGCATTAACACGAGGGGCAAAACCCTTTGCGCAGAATGTTGTATTACAATGTCAGCGCAACAAACGCGCGTATATGTCTACCGTGGGTGAACCTGCCCGAAAAAATAGGCAGCAAAGTATAGTTACACATTCTACAGGTACCAAAGCAATAAAATGGAGAAGTTGCGCATGGTTTTTTTATTGATGCAGCATATATGCGCAGATTGACTTTGACAGGCGCAAAAACTTGACGTGAGACAATTGTGGTTCTTAATTCTGATTGGCTGATTCGCGTGAATAAAACAGTCCGCACACCGATTTCTGAGCGCAACGTTAATGCGCGTGTTTTTGCGCGTCCCTATTACGTGCGTTATTTTTTGACGGATGAAAAAATGTGCGAGGATTGTAATACCAGCGATGTTTTACGAGCGTTAACGTTTAACGCTTTGCACAAAAAGTCACGCGTTCTGCGTGTGCGTTTTTGCATTAAGAATGTAATAGAGCTCTATGTGAGCCTGCACTGATGTGCCTTCTGGCGTCCGTCGCAGTGTTGTGATGCTGCGACGGGGCCAGCCACACGCTGTTGCGCGTATACAAATTGCGTGCACAACAGCGACTGTACAGCAAGCCTCCCCGTCAAAGCGCTAGGACGCGCGTTGAAAGTGCTGCAAAGCGTGATCCTCCATAGGAGGATCGTGCCTTGCAGCGCTGAGCGCACTAACTGCACTCAGTGAGGTGGCCAGACGGGCGTCAGTGGAAAGAACGTCCGCTCTCACGGACATTCCTTCCGCTCTTCAAAACGCTCGTCTGACCCCGGCCTAAAATAACAAATAACGAAAGGGCAGTCACTAAGGGATGGATTTGAAAGGACGAATGTAAAGATCCTACTTAAAAGCCACCTTTCCAAGAGTAACTGTGTATGACAGATCACTGGAGACTAACCAGTCTGGAGTGGAGAACATCTCATTTGACTGCTATCAAAATTAGCCTGAAGGTAATTAGTGAAACACTACCATGAAGGATATGGATACTTCACCCAAAACAGAGCAATCATCCTATTGTTGCATTAGAGCTGTTGAGAAGTTGTTTTGTGTTAATACTGCTTTAAACTTGTGTATAATTTGTGATATGATATTGCGGTTTCTACAGCACCTCACAACTGGAATAACAGGTTTATCTTCGGTCTTGTGATAACTGCAACAGTGAGAGGTTTCTAACCTTTTAACTTTATAGTGAAGATTGTGTTTCTCAAGTGTTTTCCAGTAATTCTTTTATGAAGTTTTTGGAAAGAATAGAATAGAACCACATGGTTGGTGTCAGGGGCGTAACTACAAGGGGTGCAGAGGGTGCCACCGCACCCGGGCCCTTGATTCAAGGGTGGCCCACACTCACTACCTGGGCCTGGGGGCTTGCCTATATTTTATAGATAAATAATTATTTTTTAAATTTATTTTATACGTATTTGTGAGTTTTACTTTGGAGCGCTGTGATACGCTCATACGCACCACATATTGCTGTTAGTTTTGTTGCTGTGGAACTCTGCTTTACACTGATACACACTGCATGTTACCGTCAGATTTATTGCTGTGGAGCTCTGTTATATGCTCATACACACGCACACATTACTGTGAGTGTTATTGCTGTGGAGCTCTGTGAGATACAAATAGTGCACATTACATTAAAAATGGGATGGACTGAAGAGTTCATCGTGAACCTGGAAAAAATGTGACACTGATTGTCTGGAGTCAACATTGTGGACCTGGAGGGGACCAATGCATGCTGACAGGAGGGGGGACAAAATATGTTTTTGACTAAGGTGTGGGGGGCCGTCATGGTTCCTGCACCTGGGCCCTGAGGTTTCTAGTTACGCCTCTGGTTGGTGTTACAATGAGTTACAACGTATCACTGTTAATTCTGGCGAATTCCACAAACTTCACAAGATTCGATAGTTCAGGGTCATTCAAAGGCAGATGCAAGAAGACATGAAAAGTATACCATGGAAGAGTTCGAGACACTTGAATCTCAATTTAATTCTTTCGAACTTTAAAAAAAAAAAAAGATAGTTTGAAAACGATACTGGTCGAAACCTGCTATCGCTTGACACAACCGAAAACTCTATCACCAGCTGACGAAGCCAACTGGCGAAACGCGTCCTGGTAGCTATGACATGTGATTACAATAAAGGATTTTAAATTTTGCTGTCTGATTGAAGATTTCCTGTCCAAGAAGGCTTTTGGGATACCTGAATATTCCCTGGGCATATATAATAGAGCCTATTGGGGCTCAGGAGCACGGGAGTCTAAAATTTGTGGTTTTTAATTGTATGGTACAATATCACACTAGGGATATCCCTGGTGTGTATAAGTATACCTGCTTATCTCCACTATAGAGAACCCTATTGGGATCCACGGGACCTTCCAAAGGGGTTGATGGGCACCCGAAGAGGTTGTTATCAGACCCATAAGACAATACACCCTGGAGCCAGGTTGGGCTCACTGAAATGTGAATTAAATACCTATATATATTTTGTCGGTTTTGGTGAAGACTATATACTGCGCAATTGGTCTCCCCTTTATCTCCACAGTACTATACGGTATATACTCTCCAAAAAGAGAGTGGATTTTTGGAAAAGGAGAAAGGAAGAGAGAAAAAGAAATTCGTGGGCATGGACTGTGCATGATTATACTAACCGTTGAGTAACTCATTGGCGCTACACCGTTTCTTCATTTTATGTAGCAGCAATATAACTCAGAAAAAGAACAGCAGAAAATCGATATGTCATGCGTTTCCATAATAAGTGGGACGGTAAAACACCCAAAATAAAGTATATTTCTGGCCAGCGTATTGATTTTTCCTACTAAGCATGACTATTTGAAATTACAATATTAAAATGAGGATGATTTCAGAGGATCTAAGGGTAAGTAGTCAATGTAATAGAGCAGCAGGAAATGCTAGCAGAATGCTTGGTTGTGTAGGGAGAGGTATTAGCAGTAGGAAAAGGGAAGTGCTCATGCCACTGTACAGAGCACTGGTGAGACCTCACTTGGAGTACTGTGTGCAGTACTGGAGACCGTATCTCCAGAAGGATATAGACATCTTAGAGAGAGTTCAGAGAAGGGCTACTAAAATGGTGTACGGCTTGAAGGAGAAAAGTTACCAGGAAAGGCTTAATGATCTTAACATGTACAGCTTGGAAAAAAGACGAGACAGAGGAGATATGATAGAAACATTTAAATACGTAAAGGGAATCCACAAGGTAGAGGAAGGGAGTATATTTAAAAGGAAACAAAATAGCAAAACAAGAGGACATAGTCTTAGATTAGAGGGGAAAAGGTTTAAAAGTAACATCAGGAAGCATTATTTTACTGAGAGGGTGGTGGATACATGGAACAGTCTTCTAGTTGAAGTGGTAGAGGCCAAAACAGTAATTGAATTTAAGCAAGCATGGGATAGGCATAAGGCTATCCTAAACAAAAGATAAATCCAGGTAAAGTATCCATGTAATTGGGCAGACTAGATGGGCCGAAAGGTTCTTATCTGCTGACATTTTTCTATCTTTCTATTTTTTTTTTTTTTTAAATCGGCTTACTGATAAACCCTAATTGAATCACTAAAGCTGAAGTTGCCAATAGCAAGAACAAGTAATGATAAATGAACCAAGACGTTTTAATATTAGTTATGTACAGCAATTCAGCTACTTTTAATCGTAAGGCATTTCAATTCCCATTACAAAAATAATAAGTGCATTTCAGTACTTGAGATACACTAAATCGAGCCCTTTATCAGCCAAGTCATTCTTGTGGCATAGTTCTTCCAAATGTGACTAATAACGCTTGAACCATACCATCGCTAGAATATATCCCCTATATAGTGTAAAGTTCCAAGAGACCCCTTCCAGCAAAGAGGGTTATTCATAGAGAGCACCGAAATGTTGCCGACATTTCGGTGTGCTCGTTCCCCGCACTTCCCTGAACTCCGGGGAATCATAGTTCCCTACCCTGCGGTGAATTCAGCATTCACCACAGGGTCCACGGAGTGCAGGGAAAACCTGCCGCAATTCCGCCGAACACCTGCCAGAACCACTGCAAAAAATACGCAGAACACATCGGCAAAAGCAGAGGAGTCGCCAATCACAGCGCACACCAGCCGCCAGAAAAAGCCGACAAGCTGACGAACGGGGTAGAAAAAACCCCGCAAAAAAAATAAAAAATTTAAAAGAAAAAAACAACAAAAATAAAAACCATAAGTTTGAAAGTGTCAAAATTTAAACGTTTGCAAAAAAACTACTGAACGAAAATACCTGGAATTTACATATAAGGTCCCATGATTGATAATAAAAAGGTCTGTCACAGAAAAAAGAAAAACGGCTTTAAAAAAATAAATCGTTTTTTTTGCTGAAAAATTGACTAAAAGATCTAAAAATAATAATACAAAAAAAATCATTAAAGAGACTTTTTACTGCAGATTTAAATAAACGGTTTATTAGATATTGAGTAAAAACGGGAATATTCTTAACATTGAAGCCTATGGGATTCGCCTGAATAAACCAGTCGAATGAAACCACCGAACAGCAGGGCATTTCGGCAACTTTTCTCTGCTGTTCGGTGTCTCTGAATAGATTAACCATTGCTTCTCTATGGGGCACCGAGCTTGCTGGCAGTTTGTCAAAATTTGGCGAACTGCCTGCACTCTAAATAGCCAAATGGCCCCAAAATGTCACCGTACGGGAGAAATTCCCTGTTGGGTTACATTTCGGGGCCAAATCGGCTCTCCCTCAATAACCCCAAAAGTATGGTCCACCATGACAAGAATCTAGAAAAGGGAGAATAAGCATACAGGCTTTACTAAATATACTACAGGTCAACAGAAAACAGGATTATTGAAAAATCCAAGAAAGTGTCTAGGTTTTAGCCTATAATTAAGTGAAGATTAAGCACATTATAGTGCCCGTTTTATTCTGGGTCAGGATCAAATTCAATAAATTGTCAGAAGCCAAAATCTAAACCAATGAAAGAATGGTCAATAAACAAGACGGGAATGTGACTTCTGAGCTGATCCATTGAATAGCTACAGCAATTGTTATGGATACAACTTGGAAGCTTTAAAACTGTAACATAAATTGTATGTGCATTGTGCAAGTCACATGAGGAAAAGCTCAACCCAAATGATAATGGAGAAAAAAAAAAGTAATAAAAATGAAGGCACCTATGATTGGTGGTTACAACTGGAGAACGTTAGAATCATAGAGATAAGGATGATGTGTTCCTGATGACACAGCATGAAATGTGTAACGCAATTAAATCCTCTACAAACAGAGAAAATGAAACACAGACTTTTCTGCAAACCCTCTTTCTCCACTCAACTTAGACCCGTGTCAGACGAACGCAGTGATCACGTCCGTGTTGACGCACAGTTTAATGTCGTTTGTAGATAGAATCATGATCAATAGAGACCAACACGCGAAGTACGTGCGCACCGAACTGCGCACGCACACACGTGGCAAACGGACGCAAGTTAGGCAAGAATGTAAAACTGCTACCACGGACGCGCACAGTGCACCACGTCTGTGTAGCGTTCTGTGAGTGATGAGATGTCAGACGCAGCGCATTTGCGACGTTCAGCACCTTGGCGCACACAATGGCTTTTCATATCCTTTTCAAATTGTTATCATTTTCATATTAATTTTATTTCCCATAGTTCCCTTTTTTATTCTACGTCCGTCAAGAAAAATGGATCGTGTGGGGTCTATAGTATCGTTCGTCAGTACGTCTGTCCGTTATGCATGCACACAGAGTGCGCTCAGACTGCATTCGTCTGACTCTAGCCTAAATGGCCTCATGATCAGCGCAATATAATATATAATAAAAAGTGTCATCAAATAGGAACGTGGCACTTTGATTCAAACAAAGGAATCCCCTGGATTCTTTACATGTTGGTGTCGCCAGAACCTCTGTTACAATTTAAAAGGCACAAATATGAACATATAGGGCACGATTCCCTAGTGAAAGCTAATGGTAGTGTTCAGATGTGTAGGTGTTAAAGCCAGAATAAGGGACTTTAACGCATGCCCCCATATTACATTCCTGACGCTAAACCTGTGAAAAATCAGTTAGCACATCTGTGATTGCGCAAGCTTGCGTGAGCTTACTGTACTTTGCGCACCCTATACTTAATAGAGAGCGCAATGAGTAATTAGCGTTAGGATAAGTAAGGTATTACAAAGTGCTAGCGCTAATAACGCGCAAACCAAAAATCTAGCTACACCTAAAAGCTGGCGCTAACGGATTCCGCTTCTACAAAATCCATAAACACCCCCGTAAAATCCCCCTCCAATTAATCGGATACACCACTCTCATTCCGAGGCAAGAACGGTGGCCTGATCCGCTGCGCTATGGGAGCAGAGGGAGACTGGGGACAAATAGTTCCCAGTCTCCCTCCACGTCACTGCGTGATCTGGCAGGGGGCCTCGCAGTCCAGAAGCGCAACCCTCGATGGAGTCCTATGGACTCCGGGAGGTGATACGGCGGCACGGAAGCGCAACCGCGAGTATCACTGCGCTCCGGGGCAAGGTGCTGAGGTAGCACTTGCCCTAGAATCTAACGCTACAAGGGGAACGCTGCGGGGAAACCTGCAGGCGCAGATTTTTCCAGTCAGTATCCCCATACCATTTGGTAGGGAATAAGGTCCTTAATCTTTTCTGTCATCTGAATAGGTTCGGCAAAGGTAAGAGAAAAACCAGCATTAACGAAGCTCTATGGGACATTGTATCTAGGTTCCTTTCAGATTTTCTTTTAGCTATGAACTCCCTTCGATCCGACTGGCAAAAGCCATTTAACCAGAATGCAGGAAACGCATGCATGAGAATGTGCTTTTAAACTCGTTGGATCTTCCAGTAAACGTGACTATTTATAGAGTAAAGATGCCATTTATAAATCTACGGCAAGTAATCACTCTGGTTCCAAAACAGAACACAGCACCTAATAGGGAATTCTGGGTGGCTTTGTTTGTATCCGTCCATGTTTTATTTTGCCAGGTGAGGTCCCATCCCACTTTTTAGATTTATCTAACGTAAGGCCAAAGACCAAGGCAAGCTGGGGGCCAGGAGGGAGAAACAGCTGTCTTTAAATGGGTCCCCACTGGTTTTACATTTCCTTTCCCAGGCTAAACTCAAGGATGCATCGAGTAGCCTTCTGAATCTATATTAAGTAAATTGATCATCCCGAGTGCCATGTTTCCCTCTCGTGCAAAAAAAAAAACAAAAAAAAAAACCCCATGTACAATTATGTTTTACATTCATATGATGGGGTCTCTAATAAAACGCAATATGCCCTACCGAAAACACCATTACTGATTTTCAACACTTCTACAATACTTGTCAGAGATGGTTTTTGCAACTCTTCTTTATTGTTGTTATTATTAATATTGTTATTATCAACAGTTCCATAACACCAATATTGTCCACGCCTCTTTATAAATATGGAACCAGAACCCCCTGCCCCCAAAACTAAGCATGTGATCTAGAACACCATATGTTAAATAGCTTATTTTTTTCACAAAATATACAGCTCGACCTGGTTATTTATAAATAGAAAAGGATAATTAAGAATATAAATTTAGAATTAGTAGATTACTTAATTACCACTTTAAATACTGTATATACTGCGAGATTTTTGTAAAAAAAAATTAACAAAAATTGGAGGGGTCGCGGTATACTCGAGACATCCATGTAAAAAAATAATAATTTAAAAAAGCAAAGCAAAAACAACTTGCGCTCAGGCGGGCGGAGAGCTCGTGTGTGAGCACAGCTCGGTGTCAGGCTGCCTCGGGCTGTCAGGGGGACACAGCGGCAGGAGGCAGCAGTAGACACTTCACTGGCCGGGCTGTGCGGATGCTAGGAGTGCAGCTGGAGCTGGGAGGGAAGCGCTTTGTTTGTGTGGTCCGGGGAAGAGGAGAGGAGGAGCCACTGGACCTCGGACAAATCGGCTGCTGGGCCTGGAGAGCCAGGGTGATTCGAGCCGTGTCTCACCAGGACAACCACAACCCGGAGCTTGCGGTAAGAGAGCCTGGATTCCCGAACTACAGCGCCTGGGGAAACCTAGCAAGGACCTAGGAAACCCCCGCTAGGAGCAGGCGGGTCTGTATGCGCGCACTTGGTGCGCTCATCTGACCACAGCCATGCACGAGCGCACTTGAGAGTGGAAGGAACGTCCGTGAGAATGGACATTCCTTCCACTCTATCGCCCTTCTGGCCACGTTGCTCAGCGCTACAAAGCTCCTCGCGTTACAGTCGAGGCTCAAGGTCAAGTCACATCTCAATAACACATTTCCATTCATCACATAGTTACATAGTTACATAGGCTGAAAAAAGACATGCGTCCATCGGGTTCAGCCTCTCCCACATAACCTACTGCTGTTGATCCAAAAGAAGGCAAAAAACCCAGTCTGAAATGCTCGCCAATATGCAACATACTGGGAAAAAAATCCTTCTTGACCCCAGAATGGCCTCAGATTTCTCCTTGGATCAAGAAGCTTTTACCCACATATTAAATATTATAACCCTTAATATTCTGTGTCTGCAGGAAGACATCCAGTCATTTTTTAAAAGTCTGTACAGACTCTGACCCAACCACCTCAACAGGCAGAGAATTCCACAGCTTTATTGTTCTCACCGTAAAATAACCCTTCCTATGCTTTAGGCTGAATTTTCTTTCTTCCAGTCTAAATGGGTGACCTTCTGTCCTGTGTATAGACCTGTTAATGAATAGGTTATCAGACAATGGTTGATAATGGCCCCGTATATATTTATATAAGGTTATCAGATCCCCTCTAAGACGCGTTTCTCTAAACTAAACAGGTTTAAGCTTGTTAGTCTTTCCTCATAACTTAACCCTTCCATTCCCCTTATTAATTTAGTTGCCCGTCTCTGCACTTTTTCTAGCGCTATAATATCTTTTTTTAAGACAGGTGCCCAAAATCACACGGCATATTCAAGGTGCGGCCTGACCATTGATTTATACAGAGGCAAAATTATGTTTTCATCCCGTGAGTGAACTCCCCTTTTAATGCATGCCAATACCTTGCTGGCCTTGGCGGCTGCTGTTTGACATTGCACATTGTTACTTAGTTTGAATTCTATGATTATTCCCAAATCCTTCTCCTGCTTGGATTTCCCTAACTCCGTACCATTTAGGGTATAAATTACTTGTGTGTTCTTCACTCCAAAGTGCATAACTTTGCATTTATCACGTTATACTCGAGTCGCGTTATACTCGAGTATCTATAGGTATTCAATTTTTACCAGATAAGGCTAGGAATAGAAGGCATTATTGAATGTCCACTTGTCCGTAATCAGCATAATTAACTAAAACACAGGTAAGGCTAGGGTCAGACTAACGCATTTTTCACGTTGTCCGTGAAAATGTGCGTTCGAAGAATGGACGTATTTTTTCACGGAATACGCAATAGCGGTCATACTATGCGCAGTTTCATCCGTGATTTTGTACGGATCATCAATCAAACACTTCTTGCATCTGGACGTTATGTTGGCTGGACATTAGCAGCGTCTGATGTCTCCAATTCACGCAAACACGCCGCTAGCGGACGCAGCGCACTCTGTACGTCAGTACTAGTGGTTTAACGTTCTCGAAAAAATGCGTTCATTTTCCACTTGCGTTGCGCAGCCGGACTTTTGTGCGACCGTACTTCGTATATTGGCCGTCATTGCCCGGCATCTGCTGCTAGCACGGCCGTGATTAAGTGCGCCAGAACGCGCGTTCGCACTGCCTCAGTCTGACCCTAGCCTAAAGGGTATAGAGAAGGGGGGGGGGGATAGAAAGTCCAATTGGTATAGTTAGTTTCCTTTCCTTTATATACACAAAGGGATGGAAATGGCAATATGTTGCTCCTGCTTGGATAATACAGGTTTATTTTAAGGCCCTGCTTATTGGACCTAGATCCTCACTTAACCTGGGTAAGGAAGAAAGCTTTGTCCCGATATATTCATGTATTTTGACGAGCAATCAGACCTGGTAGTAGAAGGACAAGATGTTGTTATTTACTGCATATTCTTGCCATGACATTCTCTTTGTTATGAATAGTGCTGTATGATAGAATGTTTATCGATGAGTGATGACCTTTTAAGGCATTTTTGGTCATCAACCCCTTTTGGCATTTTATTTTTCTTAAAAAAAAAAGGAGGTTTTTAAGTGAGACTTGGGGAAACTTTTCAGGTGTCACTCGCTCATGTCAGAATGTTGAGGGTCATTATGTCGAGCTGGGATGAAACATTGATCGTCTCGTCTTTAAGAGATCGGTAACACTTTCCCACATGCCTTTGTTCTTAGAACATGAGCTTTACCAGCATGCACCTGCCCACCTTATGCAGAGTACCGGCTTTGTTTGTATTAATTCTGAAAGTTTTACCTTAAAAAAAATAATGAGATCGAGAAGGGTAACTAAAAGTGATTTTAAGAGCTTAGTGTAAAGTTTTAAGAAAGAAATAGATACTTTTGTTTGCACCAATTTCCTAGTTTTCCTCAAGAATGCAGACACAAAAAGTCCCTTTAATTCCATTTAACTGCTGGAAGACTATATGCCTCACAAGAGATTGCTTTGCAGACATTACAGGAAAACATTTGGAGGTTTAGGGAATTACAGTTGTGTTCAAAATTATTCAACCCCCACTGAAATTGAGTGTTTTGGCCAGTTTGACATTGATTTTGATCATTCAGTCATCTTGCTTACAATTAAATCAAAGAGGTACGTGTAGGTCAGACAAATATAACATAACGTTTATAATGAAATAACCACAAATGTCTTTTCTGTGCTCACATCATTATCAGTTTTATTCAACCCCCAAATGACATTCAATCTTAGTACTTCGTACAACATCCTTTTACAGTTATAATAGCTTTTAAACGTGAAGCATAGCTTGACACAAGTGTCTTGCAGCGATCTACGGGTATCTTCGCCCATTCGTCATGGGCAAAAGCCTCCAGTTCAGTCACATTCTTAGGCTTGCGCACTGCAACTGCTTTCTTTAAGTCCCACCAGAGGTTCTCAATCGGATTTAAGTCAGGTTACTGCGATGGCCACTCCAAAATGTTCCAGCCTTTAATCTGCAACCATGCTCTAGTGGATTCGGAGGTATGCTTGGGATCATTGTCCTGTTGAAAGGTCCAACGTCTCCCAAGCCTCAGGTTTGTGACGGACTGCATCACATTGTCATCCAATATCTCCTGGTACTGAAGAGAATTCATGGTACCTTGCACACGCTGAAGCTTCCCTGTACCTGCAGAAGCAAAACAGCCCCAAAGCGTGATTGACCCCCCGCCATGCTTCACAGTAGGCAAGGTGTTCTTTTCTTCATAGGCTTTGTTCTTCCTCCTCCAAACATAGCGTTGATCCATGGGCACAAACCGTTCTAATTTTGTTTCATCAGTCCACAGAACACTATCCCAAAACTTCTGTGGTTTGTCCACATGACTTTTGGCATACTGCAGTCGACTCTTCTTATTCTTTGGAGACAGCAAGGGGGTGCGCCTGGGAGTTCTGGCATGGAGGCCTTCATTAGGCAGTGTGCGCTGTATTGTCTGAGCTGAAACTTCAATACCCACATCTGGCAAATCTTTTCTCAGTTCCTCAGCAGTCACACGGGGACTTCTCCACTCTACGCTTCAGGTAGCGCACAGCAGTCGAAGTCAGCATCTTCTTTCTGCCACGACCAGGTAGCGTTTCAACAGTGCCCTTTGCCTTGAATTTGCGAATGATGCTTCCTATGGTCTCTCTTGGTATGTTTAACATCTTTGCAATCTTCTTATAGCCATTGCCCTTCCTGTGAAGAGTAATCACCTCTTCTCTTGTCTTCCTGGACCATTCTCTTGACTTCACCATGTTTGTAACCACACCAGTAAATGTCTAGAAGGAGCTGAGTATCACAGTCATTTTAAAGCTGCCTAATTGGTGCTTATTATGCTTTATTGCTGCTCCGTGACATCCACAGGTGTTTTCAATACCTGATTGAAAACACTTGAATGAACCTCTGTTCTTCAGAGTGGTAGTCTTTAAGGGGTTGAATAATTGTGTCAATGAAGAATTCACAAAAGAAACATTTACTACTGTATTACAAAACCAATTGATGTCATTTTAGTTGCATATGGTTCTTTAAAAAGTCCTTGTAGGATTTCATTCTGAATACAATTACAAATGTACACTAAATTCCCTAAAACCCTTTACAGCATTGGGGGTTGAATAATTTTGAACACAACTGTATTTATTAACACTGGTCAATTCACAAAATAACAGCATATAAAGATGTGTTCAGGGAGGGTGCAATTATTTTTAGGTACACAAAGATCATCATCCTGTGTGGCTGTCTTGAGTGGAATATTGATGTGTTTGGGTTTGATGTTGTGGCAGGGAGTGAATGTGGCCGAGTGACATGGAAATGAATGGTTGAGTTGGATGGGAGTTTGTGGTTCACTGAGTGGAGTAGGAGTGAGCATAGTTGGCCGAGATGGGATGGAAGTGATCCATGTGGCTAGCTGTGAGAGAATGAAGCGAGTCTGTGGTTCAGTGAGTGAGATTAAAGCGGAGTGTGTGGTTGGAAGAGTGAGCCAAAAGTGAGCTTGTGGTTGGCTCAGTGAGATAGGAGTGATTAGAATTAGCCTAGTAAAAGGGGCATTTGTCATTGTCTGAGTGAGGTAAGAGAGTGTTTGTCAGTGTGTTTTTTAATGAGTGCACACTGCACGAAACAGTACACACCACACACATAAGCAACATAATGTGCACATAATGCACACTTAGTACACACATACACGAGCATACACAATGTACTCACACAACACACTGCATAAACAAGAGAGTACACTCTGCACACAACACACTGCACATCCAGGGAATATTACCCTCTTGCCGATAAAAGGGAGCAAAAAAATAGGCATGAGCTCTATTTTGCTTTGCAATAGCAAAGATCACTTAACACCAAGTTCATGGGGGGTGTCAATATTTCTTGAGAAGATATTTTACGTAGACTGAGCCTGTTGGGGTTATAATTAGAGGCGACTGTGCCATTGTGTGTTCAGCAATTAATAAGGGCATCAAAAGTTGTTTTCCAATACCACATGGCCCGTCATGGGAACACCACATGAAAAATTATTTTCTACTCCTCCAACAGGTGACACATGCTCTACTACAGTCTTGTTACTCCTTCCTCACTAGAGTTCAATACTGCCCCCTTGGTATAAGGATTTTTTGCTTGCTTCTACAGATAGGTTGTAGATGATTGGCGAGTCCTGTGTTACAGGTCACTGACGGCATTGTTCCATTATCTATTTTTCCTTAATATGGATTCTTGTCATCTAGTCTTCGTGACTACATACTAGAGATGTGCATTAGTTTCGGAAAAATTTAGAATTTGGAACGAAATTTGATAATTTGTATTTCGGAAGTACTTCCAAATAACGAATCGATACGATACGAATTCGAAACGAAACGGTATATAACAAATTTATTTCGTTTTACACTGTGTCATCATCATCATAAAAGATGAATTTGAATAATTGATATCAACTATCGAATTTTAAATGAACTATCAAATGGATAACAACTATCAAATCGATTCGAAATTTCAAATCATTTCGAAACGAAACACGAAACGAAATTAGTTCCGAAATTCCGAAAACAAAATTATTTAAAAACTTAACGAAATGAAACTAAACAAAACAAATTTTTCAGCCATGCACATCCGTACTATGTACCATGAGGTCCAAGGTCCTTGGTCCAGTTATTTGGGAACTTAGAATAAAATTTGATTACCACTAGAGATATTGTTCCAGCAGGTTTTAAATTGGGAGAACTATTAGCTACTTGATCGTTTCAATTTCCTATTCAGGGATTTTTGGTGGAAAGGTTTGAATCAAGCCCTGAATCGGAAATCATCGACAATGATCACCAAGGGTGGAAATTTTACACACAGTCACTTAGGCACAGACAGTGATTAAATATGTTCATAGTATCAAGTGGAATGAACGAATGATCATTAAGTCAACAAAATTGCATAGTAAAGATTCACTTTACCAGGCTAAGAGAATCCAGGGTTATGGTTGGAAACAGGTATCCAAATGTCTGTATATGCCTAACAAAATTTCCTGTGAATACTGTAGCACATGTATAATTCATAATTGACTCTTTGTATGCTATTAATAGAAGTAAATGGATATTGCCCCTATAACTAGAGTTGATGAGGAACTAGAAACTGAAAGTGTTGAGAATTAGCCTTTGCAAGGATCAGGTTTGTACATGTTGTTGCTTGTGACTAGGGCTGTGCAATTAATTGCAATCGCAATCGAATCGCGATTTCCGACCATGCAATTAATAAATCGCATAAGGCTGCAATTTTCGGCTCCCTGTTAACTTCCGGCGACATGGTGCTTTGGGCGCTCGCAGGGGGAACCACGTGATGAGCCACGTTCTCGCGGCTCGTCACATGGTTCCCCCAGGCGAGCGCCCAAGCTCCATGCCGCCAGAAGTTAACAGGGAGCCGAACACGTGGCGCACAGAGGCAGGGCCGGCGCTAACGTAAGGCGGCACAGGTGGCCGCCTTACTGTCTGGCGTCCTGCCAGTGTGAGGGGCGCCGGCCCGGGGTGTAATCGGATGACCGACCCCCGAGATTTGGCCCGGGGGTTGAGGGACCCAGATGCCGGGCAGCGCGAGAGCGCCTGCCCGGTCTTGAACAGTCCGTCCTGTGAAGTGGATGCGGCTGTGTGCGTGCGCAGCCGGTCACGTGGTCCGGCTAATCAGGTGGTACTGAGTCTCAGTACCACCTGACTGGCCGGACCGCGTGACCGGCTGCGCACGCACACAGCCGCATCCACTTCACAGGACGGACTGTTCAAGATCGGGCAGGCGCTCCCGCGCTGCCCGGCATCTGGGTCCCTCAACCCCCTGCTGGAGCTGGGGCAACAATCCAGGTGAGAGCTGGGGGCAAATCCATGACCTGGGGGCAAATCCATGACCTGGGGGCAAATACATGAGCTGGGCAAATCCATGAGCTGGGCAAATCCATGACCTGGGGGCAAATCCATGAGCTGGGCAAATCCATGACCTGGGGCAAATCCATGAGCTGGGCAAATCCATGACCTGGGGGCAAATCCATGAGCTGGGGGCAAATCCATGTGCTGGGCAAATCCATGACCTGGGGGCAAATCCATGAGCTGGGCAAATCCATGACCTGGGGCAAATCCATGAGCTGGGCAAATCCATGAGCTGGGCAAATCCATGACCTGGGGGCAAATCCATGAGCTGGGGGCAAATCCATGTGCTGGGCAAATCCATGACCTGGGGGCAAATACATGAGCTGGGCAAATACATGAGCTGGGCAAATCCATGACCTGGGGGCAAATCCATGAGCTGGGCAAATCCATGACCTGGGGGCAAATACATGAGCTGGGCAAATACATGAGCTGGGCAAATCCATGACCTGGGGCAAATCCATGTGGGGCAAATCCATGACCTGGGGGCAAATCCATGAGCTGGGCAAATCCATGAGCTGGGGGCAAATCCATGAGCTGGGGGCAAATCCATGTGCTGGGCAAATCCATGACCTGGGGGCAAATACATGAGCTGGGCAAATACATGAGCTGGGCAAATCCATGACCTGGGGGCAAATCCATGACCTGGGGGCAAATCCATGACCTGGGGGCAAATCCATGAGCTGGGGGCAAATCCATGTGCTGGGCAAATCCATGACCTGGGGGCAAATCCATGAGCTGGGCAAATCCATGTGCTGGGCAAATCCATGACCTGGGGGCAAATCCATGAGCTGGGCAAATCCATGTGCTGGGCAAATCCATGACCTGGGGGCAAATCCATGACCTGGGGGCAAATCCATGACCTGGGGGCAAATCCATGAGCTGGGGGCAAATCCATGTGCTGGGCAAATCCATGACCTGGGGGCAAATCCATGAGCTGGGGCAAATCCATGACCTGGGGGCAAATCCATGAGCTGGGCAAATCCTTGAGCTGGGGGCAAATTCATGTGTGAGCTGGGGGCTCTCTGCTCCTCTAGATTGTAAAATCCGGGGTGCCCTCTGCTCCTCTAGATTGTAAGCTCCTGGGTGTCCTCTGCTCCTCTAGATTGTAAGCTCCTGGGTGCCCTCTGCTCCTCTAGATTGTAAGCTCCTGGGTGCCCTCTGCTCCTCTAGATTGTAAGCTCCTGTGAGCCGGGCCCTCTGCTCCTCTAGATTGTAAGCTCCTGTGAGCCGGGCCCTCTGTAAATTCTCGTGAGTCGGGCTCTCTGCTAAAACACCTTATTTTCTGTAAGTGCCCCTCCCGAGACTAGTCTCTGGATCCGCCCCTGCCTGGGATTGGAAGGGGGCAATGAGAGGGAGGGGACAACAAGCACCACGTGGTTCCCTGCCTGGCCTTGCTTCCCGAATCCAATCACAGGCGAGCGGGAAAGGTGCGTGTGCACGTGTGCATCACATGCCTGGCCAGCGCCAGCGGCCGCTCGCACCAGTCGCCTCGAGACGTGACGTCACGTGTCACACGAGGGGGACGCAGAGAGCGACGGTGGCGGTGCCTAGCTTAAGCTAAGCCTAAAAAATTGTTGCTACTAAAAAACCTACTACCTGGTCTGGTCCCTGATTGTCCCTGGTGGTCTGGTCTCTCGTCTCACTCCCTCCCTGACTGCCTGAGAGTGTGGACTGAGTAGAACTAGAACGCCAGCGGGCGACGGGGGGCCTGCAGTGCCAAGGTGAGGCAGCAGAAGTCAGCAGGCAGCAGTGAGCAGTGCTGTGCACACTGTCACAGTCAATCAGACACAGTCAGCTGAGCAGAGAGGTAAGAGACTCGCTGGGGGAAAATTTATACCATAAATAATACCCATATGAGCAGCTGGGGGCCGCAAATATACCCATACATGAGCTGGGGGCCGCAAATATATACCCATACATGAGCAGGGGGCCGCAAATATACCCATATGAGCAGCTGGGGGGCGCAAATATATACCCATACATGAGCTGGGGGCCGCAAATATATACCCATACATGAGCAGGGGGCCGCAAATATACCCATATGAGCAGCTGGGGGCCGCAAATATATACCCATACATGAGCTGGGGGCCGCAAATATATACCCAAATATGTTGTTCCTACAGTCTGACAAATGTAACTACTGCCTTTCCAGAAGAAAGACAGTGTTTATATAAGTCCATAAAGACAGCACTGGTGGCTGTCCCCCCAATCAGTGACTCACAACGCTGCTAAAGGTTGTCCTTGCAAGACCAACTTTAAGCATCCTTTAATCTCTGCGTGACGACACCGAACACTCACGATAGAGATTATTATGCATCTCTATCCTGATTGGCTTGACATGACGGGGGGGGGCACCAAAACAGACCTTCGCCTGACTAGGCAAAAAAGCTTGCACCGGCCCTCCACAGAGGTGAGCTGGGGCAGTATCCACGTGCTGGGGCAGTATATCCATGAGCTGGGGCAGTATTTCCATGAGCTGGGGCAGTATATCCATGAGCTGGGGCAGTATATCCATGAGCTGGGGCAGTATATCCATGAGCTGGGGCAGTATTTCCATGTGCTGGGGCAGTATATCCATGTGCTGGTGCAGCATATCCATGTGCTGGGGCAGCGTTTCCATGTGCTGGGGCAGCGTTTCCATGTGCTGGGGCAGTATATCCATGTGCTGGGGCAGTATATCCATGTGCTGGGGCAGTGTTTCCATGTGCTGGGGCAGCGTTTCCATGTGCTGGGGCAGCGTTTCCATGTGCTGGGGCAGCGTTTCCATGTGCTGGGGCAGTATATCCATGTGCTGGGGCAGTATATCCATGTGCTGGGGCAGTATATCCATGAGCTGGGGCAGTATCCATGTGCTGGGGCAGTATCCATGTGCTGGGGCAGTATAGCCATGTGCTGGGGCAGTATATCCATGTGCTGGGGCAGTATATCCATGTGCTGGGGCAGTATATCCATGTGCTGGGGCAGTATATCCATGTGCTGGGGCAGTATTTCCATGTGCTGGGGCAGTATTTCCATGTGCTGGGGCAGTATCCATGTGCTGAATACTGAATACATTTAGAATGTATGTAGCATGTTTGAAAAAGCAAAAACAATTGGCTAAATCGCAAATAAAATCGCAATCGCAATATTCATTCAAGAAATCGCAATATGATTATTTTGTCAATATTGCACAGCCCTACTTGTGACACATTTATTTATTTATAAAGTATTACATTGAGATTTCTCTTGTTTTCAAGTATGCCCTGGGTTCAAGAACATTGAAAGGTTAGTCATTACAGAAATGCGAAGTAATAAATGCAAGATATTAAAAACAAGACACAAATATACAGATTAACATAGAAAATAAATATGTATGAAATATACTCATTATGCAGAATGTCTACAGGTTCATACTGTATCTCAGGTATATCAGTAGAGATCTCTTAAGTGACTTAAGACTGGGGGAAGATTTGATGGTGTCTGGGAGGTTATTCCATAATTGTAGTGCTCTGTAGGAAAATGAGGACCGAGCCACTGTCTTTTTGTATTGTGGTATTGCAAGTAAGGTGCTGGTCCTGAATCGGAGGTTATAGGATGAAGGAACTGCTGGGGGAAGCAGTCTATTCAGGTAGGGTAGTAGCTTCCCAGAAAAGCTCTTAAACACAAGGTTGAAAAGGTGAAGGGTGCATCTAGAGTCCAGTGATGGCCAGTTTAGCTCTCTTAACATGTCACAATGGTGGGTCATGTAGTTACATTGTAGCACAAAGCGGCAGAATGAGTTATACAATGTAGTAAGTTTATGAAGGTGCATTTGCGGGGCAGCTGCATACACTACATCTCTGTATTCAATAGCCGGCATAAGCATTTGTTGTACAATCTGCTTTCTTACCGCGGGGTTCAGGCAGGATTTGTTTCTGTACAGGGCACCTAGTTTGGGGTAAAGTTTAGATGAGAGCTTTTCGATGTGGGGGCCAAAGGATAGATTTGGGTATAACCACATACCTAGATATTTGAGAGAACGAACTTGCAACAAGACAAGTTGCCTCAGGTACTTAAGTCAGGTGGCTCTTTTTTTGTTTTCATCTATTAGGAAGTCTCTCAAAGTGCATAGTCACCTATTATGAAGAAAACCAGCTGCCAAGGCAGTTTACACATTGGGCCTCTTTAACAGTTAAATAAACGCATGTGTACATTCACCTTCAGGAGGCTATGCGTAATTATTCAACATTTGGTTTGGCTCAGCTTCCTGTTGGCAAACGTTACCTTGTTACGTGTAAGCAATGCTGAACGGTCATGTCTTTTTCCCAGAAGGGTGGAGGCAGGTGATGAACTGTTGACTTCAACCTCTACTTGACCTCTGGATATACTTTTCATTTTGTAGACTACCGGTTAATGCATCTGCAAACTATAAATTCATCAGGATATAATTACCTTAAAAAGCATTCAACGAGATAAAGAAAAAATTCTGATACCGATGGGATGTCCTAGCCAACATGACAGCCTAATTAAATTTACATGGTCAAGGTGTGCCGACTGTCCTCCACCACTTCCTCACCCACCCAACTGTTCTTTGGCTATGTGATAGTACATCAAACTGCAGAGGTCTCACGTCTGCCCTGAAGAGGATCACGGAGCTCCCGATGAAAGCCTGTGTTTGGGTCTGTGTAAGTTAATGGACTTTGTCAACAAAACAGCAAATTCCACCATAGCGTATCAATGCTTAGGAAACGAGAAAAGACCGGTTGCGGTTTGGTTTGTAGCCATGCCAAATTTCAAACTTCACTACTAGGCTGTATCCTGCAGCGGGTTTCATCCAGCAGGAAGAATGACGAAAGACATTACTGTGCTGAATGAAAAGTATATTTTATACAATCTAAGGCTAAGATAAGGAGAGGGAGGTAGAAGTCAGAAAAAAATTAATAACCCCTCTGGTTTTTTCCTCCAACCTCGGTTCACAGCCTACCTGGTCCCTTTAAAGTGTACCTATCATGCCCACAGGAAGACTGCCTCATTTGAGTTCATTGCAATAGTGCTGTCGGTATTGCCCCACTTTATTTGCCATCTCAACACCAATTGGATATACCGAGAAAGGGAGAAGTTTGTGAGGTTCTTGAGAATGAGCATCGGCATTAGTGGCCTGCTCTACGATGGGGCCCGCTCGGGTCTCAAGGCTTTAAAAGCTCGATTGTGCCATTACAGGGACGAATGCTCATATGCAAATCAGACGCAATCACCCAGAAAGGATAGCCAGTGCTTAATAACAAGAACGTCATGCCTGCACGAGAGGTGCAGCAACCCCTGACGATTGTTTCAGCCTGATTAGGCCTCGCCAGGAGGGTATAGCTGACACTACTCTAGGCACATCGAGCAAGGGTTCCAAATCTGGATACCCTGTAAACATATAGTGAGAAAGGGAGAAGTTTGTGAGGGTCCTGAGAACGAGCAATGGCACTAATGGCCTGCTCTACGGTGGGTGCCCTCTCAGGTCTCACAAGGTTTTACCTCGATTGTGCCATTATAGGGACAACTGCTCCATATGCAAATCAGACTGTTGCTTGCTCTCAGGACCCTCATAAACCTCTCTGTTTCTCACTTCAAGTCTACAGGGTAATCCAGATGTGGACACCTTGCTCAATGTGCCTAGAGGGGGTCAGCTATATCCTCCTGACGAGGCCCAACAAGGTCGAAACGATCGTCGGGGATTGCTGCACCTCTTGCGCAGGGATGACGTCCTTGGCATTTCAGTACTGGCCGCCCTTTCTGGGTGTAGTGTCTGATTTGCATATGGAGCAGTTGTCCCTGTAATGGCACAATCGAGCTAAAACCTTGTGAGACCTGTGTGGGCACCCACCATAAAGCAGGTCACTAGTGCCGTTGCTTGTTCTCAGGACCCTCACAAACCTCTCGGTTTCTCAACTGGATATACTCACTAGTACAGGAATTATGAACAATGACAATTACAAATGTTAGATTCTATATAGGCAGGAAAAAACCCAACCAGAGGTTCATCAGCGTAACATCAGTTCTCTTCCGACTGTCCATCATGGAATTCTCCTGTATACGATTAATCTTTCATGTGACAACGTGATCCCTGATATATCTTATATAGATTTTCAGATCGCACAGGACTTTCAATGAAATTATGACGCACACAATATGCTTTTTACCCCAAGAATTTTATCTTTACAAGAACAACAGTATCACGTTAATGTAGACATACATGTCAAAAAGTAGCAATTGAAATGCTCATGTTTGAAGAAGAAACCAAAAAAATATATAGGGAATGTTTTCTCTGTATTTTGCGACTCAAAGGATGTGCCCAACAATGCGAAAACTGAGGAAACCGGCGAGATCTCGGGTACAGTGATTATTCAAGCCGTTTCAAAAAATTATCTTCATTCCTTTCAAATCGAGTTTGCGTCGAAGGTGTATGTGTCATTTTATGTTGTATTTTCTTTACGCTTCTGAGTATTTGGCAATATTAAGATAAAGATACTGACTCATGTTTTTGTGCCCCCTCCCCCGTCTCATTTCATTATAGTCTAAGCACTTCCTAAATTCTGCTTGAAGGTTTATTTACCGAGCTTGTCATAGGTAATCCTAAATGTATGTTGCAGTCATTGCCACTTGCCATTCATTTCTGTGGAACAATAAATTAGCCGCATGACTACAAATATCAGAAAGATGGATAACTCATCTGTCACTCACAGGAACAGTAGTTAAAATACCTTAAGCTAATACAACAAGAGTAGATCATGAGCTAGAACGCTTGCCTTTTAGGAAGAATTAGAGTAATCTCTGTTTAAGTACCAGTTCCTCATCAAATTAAACTGCCAGATTTGTGACACCGATTTGATGGTCATCTGGTCTAGATAGATTCTTATTAACATGTTTTATGAGACCTAGACTTGCAGATGTCATGGATGAACATTATTAGATTTCGATATCTCCTTCCTAGCAAAGACATAAGCCTAAACGAAAGAAAGAAACTGGTTCCATCAGGGTTATTCAAAGAGAATCGAAAAGTCACCGCACGTTCGGCGACTTTTCGTTCTCTTCAATTTGGTACGATTTGGCGATCCCATTTCGGCGACCCTGCGCTGTATTCAGCAAGCACCACAGGGCCGTCGTAGTGCAGGGAAAAGCCGCCGCAACCCCGACGAACACTCACCGCAAAACCCGGCGAACGCACACCAAAACCCGCAAAAACATCTGGAGAAACCCGAGCAGGAGCCGATCACAGCGCATAGTAGCCGCCGGAAAAACTCGACAACGCAGAAGAATGGAGTAAAAAAAAACAAAAAAAACAGTACGCTTGAATGTTTGAAAAGTGAAACGATGTTTGCAAACAAACTACTGAGCGAAAACGTCTGAAATTTACATATGAGGTCCAAGGAATGATAATAAAAAGGTCTGTTACAAAAACAAAATAGGATTTTTTTTGCAAAAAAAATCCCAAAAAATGCTTAAAAGAGCCTAAAAAATCTATAAATAGACTTTTTACTGCAGAATATTATAATCAACGATTTATTAGATATTGAATTAAAATGGGGAATATTTTTAACTTTGAAGCCTATGGGATTCGCCTGAATAAATCTGTCGAATGAAGCAACCGAATGGCAGGGCATTTCGGCAACTTATCACTGCTGGTTTTTGTTCTCTTAATAGACGAAGCATTGCTTCTCTATGGGGATTTCACTGCCCTCGAACAGGCACCGAACAGGCACCGTATGTCCAGGCAATTTGCCAACATTTGGCGAATTGCCTGCTCTCTGAATAGCCAAGAAAGGTAACCGAACGCTGATTTTCAGCGTTCGGTTACCTTTCGGCAGCCATTCGGATCGCTTTGAATAACCCTGTATGTAAACAGAACAAGTCAATGAACCACATGGTGCAAGGGAACAAAGGAATGGTTAGGCAAGTAAACCTGGTTACATATGGGTTCCAAGACAATCTAGCACCAAGATTCTAACCATACCAATAACATGCAAATTTCTGTTGAATTTCTATTCAATTCCACAGTGAAAAGGGCGGCACGATCTGCAATTCGGCAGCAGTGAAATTGTCCCATAGAGAAGTAATGGTTAATCTATTCAGAGAACACCGAACTGAAATGTTGGTGAAATTGCCCTGATTTTCTGTGGTTCCGTTCGACAGGTTTAAAACAGGCGAATCCCATAGGATTCCATGTAAAAAAAATATTAGCATTGTTATAAATTATTTTTCAACCTTTTATTCATTTCATTGGTGTAAACCTGTTGAACTGAATCACTGAAAATCTGGACATTTCACCAACATTTTGGTGCAGTTCTGCTTTCTCTGAATAGATTAACCATTACTTCTCTATGGGACAATTTCGATGCCGCCGAAGGTCACTGATCTGCGGTGATCTAAGGTGAACTGCACCGTATGTCACTGGCAATTCACCAGTAATTGGCAAATTGACAACTTATTGAGTGCACACTGCCACGAAATTGCACCCTACAGTGAAATACACTGTTCAGTGCAACTCGGTGGCAAATTCGCCCCTTATTGTATAATCCCTATAGAAAGTCAGAACGGCCCCTATAACCTTGGTTGACATGGTGCGCGTGAGGGCATATCACTGCCATTGGCTCTTTGTTCCATTATTCCACCATCGTTGAGGTTATAGGTTTATGAATGTGCAGCTATTGCTATCTGTGGCGGGTGGTGACAGTTAATACAAGTGGTGGGGATATGCCATAGTCCTCCCACTGGCACCCCACCCATCTTCAAGAGGTGGGGGATAACAGACATGGAGAAGTGGACATGCCAAGTACCTCCTAGTTACCCATCTTCCAATATAAACAAAATACCAAAGCGTGAATTGGGACCCAATTCCATTGGAAATCCGATTTTTGATCTAGCCGTTCATTTATGAAACCAGTTCTTCTTCACATTCTTTCATATTTTTTAGCGAATCACACAAAAACAGGAGAAAGAAAATATGTTCTTCGAATCCTTATATATGCCGCCGAGAGTGCTCTGAATCCTTTAATATTTTTTAAACGAAAACCTTGATTTGTGTGTCGAAAAATTTCGATAAATTTGAGCAGCAGAGTTTCAATTTGTAATGGTTTCCCTTAACACAAAGATCTGTCGAGAGTAAGTGAACCTCTGGTATATTCAGAAAATGTAGCACTTTGAGGGTAACGCGCTCCCATCTGGGCTATTGATTTGAGATCAAGAAGGCAACAAAACAGAAAATGTGGAATAATTGATAATAAGCCAAAACCTCAACGAGGAAGAATTTTTAGCTTTATGTCAAAAAGGAAAAAAATGGCATATTGAAACCTAATACATAGCAGCGTTCAGGCACCAACACAAACAACCCTCATCAAGGCACTGAACTTGTCACACCTAAATCCAAACATAGCATTTTTCAAATCGTTTCATACACAGATCAACTTATTATCACAAGCGTCGAGGCGAAACTCCATGAGGTGATCAAGTAAATGGAAAGTCTACACAATTTAGACATTTATTCTCTAGTCATGTGAGAAACGCAGTCGGTGCAAGATACAAGACGAGCATATTTTGCGTTGGCATTTATCTCCAGAAAGGCAGGTAAAACTCGACACTGGGCTGCAGGTTCTTACATTATGGACGCGGCACTCCCGGTGCCAACACAAAGTAGATGCATCTATAATACTGGATGAATAGTTCTTGTTAGTTCGACAAGAAAAATATTGTCCCTGGGATTAAATGTTCTTTGAGTGTTTCTGCTGCAAACAGTGGTTTCATTTCCGTCTCTCTTTGCCACAAATGACAAGCAGCCTTTTGAGCATTCGCTACACTCACAACTAATCGGGATTTGACCTGAAATAAGAACTACAATATTTGACTCATTTGGAACCTAAAATGCAAGACTTTGATTACCTGTAATGAATAAAATTACCGCCGTTTCTTTCCATAATAAAGACAAAAGCTACCGAGAACAGCAACTCCTCAACGCTGTCAGATGTGCCTTGTTGTCCCGGCAGTGGGTGGGCCTGAACACCAAGGGGCAGCATAGCAAGCCCCGTGTCTCTCTGGGATCCCCTATGGCCCACCTCCCTTCCCTGCGGCCGATTGCCGTCCTTGGCTGAAGGTGGGCTTCCCAAGTTCGGGATGTCTTATTGCAGTCAGTGACGGCAATCGGCCACAGGGAAGGGAAGCGGGCCATAGACATTGCATTTATCCCTGTGCTGCCCCAGCATTAAGGGGTTAATCAGCATGAAACAACAAAAACAACAACAAAAACAACAACAATATCAGCTACAAGCCTAGTGGTAATGTCTCTGCTCTTCAAACGCGGAGAAGCAAGGTCAAATCACGATCGGAATGTCTGACAAGCACATCCCCCCCTCTACAGCCATGGAGAAGCAAGCCTCGACTTTACAACCATGGAGTAGTGGGCTCCAGCCTTACCATAATGCCAGTACTGTACAATCATGGAAAGCAGACTCAGAAGACCTCACCAACAAGTGTCCTTGAGTAAGACACTTAAGGATATGGATGTGCCTATCTAATAGCATGTACAAAATTCTCAAAGATTATAAATTCACTTGGGAACAGGATCTCCTGAATCAAGCCGCATCATCGATGTGTAGTATTATAATGTATCAACCCCTTGAGAAAAAAAAACCCTGAACTTGTAAAGAGCTGCGGGCTATAAATAAAGGATAATATATATATATATAATGAGTCGTTAACTGTTCTTAGCTTTCAATACCAGGTTCTATTACATGTGAGCCACTATGTTAGCAGCTGAACTCAAAATTTTGATTTGCTGATACATAGTATGTGTGCGATCTGGCTCAAATGTGCAGGTTCAGTAGAAGGACATTGGAGAACTATTTGTCTTCAGTGTCCTTATCTTTTCTAAGAGGCAAGGTAACGAATCACGCCTTGTTCTTTGTCGTGGAGTAAGGGGTAAGAATCATATTTTTTACATGTTAAGTGATTTTGCCAAAGCAAAATCTCTTAACACCAAGTGTTGGCAGTCGGTCATCTATTTTTCATTACTGGCTGCAAGCAAAAGTAATGAGCAACCTTGGACCGGATTATTATTCTCTGTCTCCATATTACAGATAAATATACAATGTACAGAATGCGTTACTGTACAGGAGGTGGCCGCATCGGACTAGGTACAACAAAAAGAGTAGTTTTCAATCTTTTGCTTTGTAACTGTGTCATTATATGACCACCCTGTAGGGATTGTCCCTCTTCAGAGAGTGCACTAACTCTTCTTGATGATGGCAAGGAAACAGTTGTACAATAATCCATTGAAAAACAATCTTGTCTTTCTATTCGCGATGGTGAAAGGAAAGGTTGACAAGAGAGGGAGGTAGAAGTGGGAACCCAAGTCCCACATGCCCAGAAGTGATGAGGTCAATATTCATGAAGAAGACCAATTTACAAGAATCTGGATTTTTTCCAGTCAGCTTTCACGTTTGGCATAAAGAGTTGCCATATACGAAAGCCCAATAACAATGCCGGCCTGGCACCAACAGCTGCTTTAATCTACATTATTCAGAAAGGACTGCAGTACGTGAAGGCAGAAGAGAGTATAAATGAGGACGGCGGCATGACAAAGATCCATTTCTGGTGCACATAAAGTATTGAAATGGTTTGTTTAAAGAATTTAATAGATCCCGGACAACAATTGGACTTCTGGAAATTTAAAATATACTAGATTTACCACATATTTTACCTTTGATACGTGACTGGGAGTGGAAATTTTCAAACCCACTCACAAAAAGTATCTGTAGAAAATAATAAAAGAACCCTAAAAACCAATATCATGAATATGGCCACTCAACTAGAACCAAACCAGTTGGTACATTTCTGCTTTGTTTAATAAGGACAGGATTGTACACAGTGTGTCATAAAGATTACCTTATTGATGGGAAATGCATTCTTTACATTGAAGTAGAATCCAAAATAAACCATATTAAAGACTCCATGACGTCCCAATGTTGCACTCAATCCTTTGTTAAGTCCTCTCAAACCTAAGCCTTCAGTTCGGATGATGTGTCGTGCTTGGGCAATGGTGGATGGTTGCTGAAAGAAGAGAGCTCTTTGTTATACAATATATCATCATTTTACCATAATTCAGTTGGATATAATGAAGTATTTGCTGATGCTTGATTAAAAAGCAAACATCTCCGAAGTGGTCACTATCTTAGGCAAAGACAACATTCCCAAACAGTCCAAAAACAGTAATGGAACATTTTCGTATAGCTATAACATGAACAGATAAAAGATTTATACAAACATAGTAGCTACAATTTGGTTTTCGTTCTCTTTTTTCTTACTGATATCATATTTAAATAACAATAAAGAACAAATTAAAGGGGTTATTCAGAGAGCACTGATATGGCCACCGAATTGCATCGAACGGTGAATCTCCCCATATATACAGAAAAAATGGCGTCGCGCCTGTACTCACCAGAGCGGCTGCAACAGCCAGGAGTAACAACCCAGTTCATGTATAAAACATAACAAGAAAAAAAAAGATGTAATCTGTGCTTGTTTCTATACAATTCCATGTGCAACAAAACACTGTAAGAGGTTTTAGTTTGCTTAAATGGCCATTGAAGCGTAAGCTCACTCGCCTCATCAAGGCACCTCTCTGTAGAGTGGGTCCTAACCAATGTACCAAAAGCTGCTCCTCTGAGCAACTGCATGCCCTCCTGCTGCTTTTCAGCTAAGGAGAGGCAGAAAAATGGTGGGTTTTATTTATACACACACCAAGCACTTCCCATTTGGGGTGGAAAACAAAAACATGGAAAAAGGAACAGCAGGAAAAATTACTAACTGGTGTTACAGCATAATATACATACATACAGAAAAAATGTTAGTCATTTTTGCTGCTGTTCCTTTCTCCAGGTTTTTGTTTTCAAACCCAAATGGGAAGTGCTTGGTGCGTGTATAAATAAAACCCACCATTTTTCTGCCTCTCCTTAGCTGAAAAGCAGCAGGAGAGCATGCAGTTGCTCAGAGGAGCAGCGTTTGGTACATTGGTTAGGACTCACTCTACCGAGAGGTGCCTTGATGGGGCGAGTGAGCTTACGCTTCAATGACCATTAAGCAAACTAAAACCTCTGACAGTGTTTTGTTGCACATGGAAATATATAGAAACGAGCGCAGAATCTCCCAGTATGTTGCAATTTCGTGGCTGGTCAGCTATTTAAAAAGCTGGTGATTCGCCAAATATTGGTGAAATACCAGCGAAATATGGTGACCTTCGGCAGCAGTGAACTCCCCACAGAGAAGTAACTGTTAATCAATTCAGAGAAAGACGAACGGCACCGAAAAGTTGTTGAAATGCCCTGATTTTCAGTGGTTTCATTCAACATGGTTTAAACAGGCGAATCACATACAGTATGTGTCAATGTAAAGTAAAAAAAAAAAATCCCTGTTTTCTATTAAATAGTTATTCAACTGTTTTTTCTTTTCATTTGCAGCAAAAAGTCTATTTTTTAGGACTGTTTCAGCGAAATTCTTGATTCCGATTTTTTTACATGCTTTTTTTTTTTTTTTCATTCTGTAACAGATCTTTTTATGGTTATTAAAAAGGACCTTCTACATTATATCCGGCCATTTTCATGCACTAGTTTTTTTCTAAAAATCCTTTTAAAAGTTGCATGCTTTTTTTGTTTTCTTTACCCGCATTTGGCGACTGGTCGGCCATTTTCAAAAGTGTTCGGCGATCAGTTCGATCTGGCAGTTTTTCAGTTTGTTCGTGTAGTTTGAGGCTGCATTTAAAGTGTTTATCGAAGGCATTCAGTGCATCGATTTGGCACCCTGTGGTGCATGCAGAATTCACTGCAGGGTCGGTCTAATTTATTCATTGCATTCGTCTGCGGTGTCGGCTTTTTCCGGCGGCTGCGCTGCGCGTGATCGACTCCTGTTCGGGTTTTTCCGGAGTTTTCATCCAGATGTTTTTGCGGGTCTTCGGCGTGCATTCGCCGGGTTTTGCGGTTAGTTTTCGTCTGGTTTGCGGCGACCTTTCCTTGCAATTCGGGGACCCTGTGGTGCTTGCTGAATACACCGCAGGGTCGCCGAAATGGGATCGACAAAACGAACCAAATTGAAGAGAACGAAAAGTCACCGAACGTGCAGTGACTTTGATTCGCTTTGAATTGCCCTGTATGATGGATGCTGGGAGGGGATCACAACGGACACACTTAGGCTAGGGCCATATGGGCGCACTAAGACGTAGCCACCCATTTCAACTACACTCTGGAACTGTGAAACACCATGGAATGACAAAATCGACAATTATCTCTGGAGGCAAAATAACATCTTTATTAGTTTTCTATCTGTTAAGAACCAAAAACTAAAGAGTCTACCTATGGGTTTTTAGATCATGGTGAGTCTTACAACTAACTGTACAGAGAGGATAGGTTGATAGGTTTATTAACAGAAGCAAACAAGTTTTAAATCTTGAATCGGACTAGAATTATTTTTTTTTACCATAATGTCTAATATAATAGGGTTTAATGCTGATCCATTCATTATTACATCCAAATTGATGTCCAATACCATACAAAATACAAAACATGATGTCATAATAACGACTGTTGAAAAAAGGAGGCGGAGCTAGCTGTGGAAGCGAGCAGCAGCATTTTGGAGGAGCTCTGTGTCTACCACGGATTTTATTGCTTTTTTCGCCGTTTGCACTGCCCTGTGAGCTTCCCGGTTGGCTAGAGGGATCCTGGAGAGTTGAGGTACCTGATTTAGCCCTGAGTTTCGTGCCCGGGGACAGATTGCTGCCGGCAGCGCGATTTGGGCCTAGTCACAGCGGCCATCTTGGAAGCCTACTCGAGGCGTATTGAGATTCCCTCACCGCCCTGCGACCTCGTGCCAGCCCAGCATCTCTGGAACCATGCCTACCGGTCGTTCCCAGCGACGGGCCCCCCGACAGAGGGACATTCGGGATGTTTTGCGAGGTGGGTCCGCTTTTACGGGACTGACTGCTTCTTCCTCCCTCCCCCCGGGCTATGGCTCCTCGGAGGCTGACAGCGACTATGAACCTCAGGGGGGTATTACTGGGATGCCCTGGCTTCGCCAGTAATAGTGTGACCTCGGATCATCGGTCTGCAGTGGGGACGGGACTTCGACAGCAACAGGTGCAGGAGGAGGACGACCATCTCCCCTCCACGAAGGGGGATCTCCGCAGGATCTTGGAGGAGCTTCGGGTGATACGTGAGGTGTGGCAGCCTGAGGTGGCGGCGGTCCGCACGGAGATAGCGGCGATGCGTGCTCAGGTGAAGGTGGTACAGGAGACGACTTCTGCTGTGACAACGGAACAAACTCACCTGTCTGGTCAGGTTGCTGGTTTGCGATACCAAGTCGAACTTCTGACACGCTCTGTGGAGATGCTTGAAACGAGACACAGACGCCGAAACATCAGGGTCAGGGGTGTCCCGGACTCTATTACCTCCGATGCTCTGCCGTCCTACGTGACTCGTCTTGTGCTTCAGGTCACGGGGCTTCCCCCTGACACACCTGACATGCTTGGGTCGGTGTTTCGGGTCAGGAGACCTGCGACGAACCCACCTGGGGCTCCTCGAGACGTCGTAGTGGCCTTCCGTGAAGTGGCTTTCAAGGTCAAGGTTATGTCTGCTCCGGGCGCGAGGGATCCCGTACGCTTTGAGGGCTCCACTCTGGCCCTGTATCATGATCTCCCATTCCAGACCCTGATGGCTCGCAGGCGTTTTCGTGAAGTGACATCAGTTCTTCGCCGACAGGGTGTCCGATATCGCTGGGGTCTGGCAGGAGCTTTGGTGGTGACCCACGCAAATGTCCCCTATACCATCACGGATCCCGCGGTGGCTTGGATTGACCTTGCGGCTGCGGGCCTCTCACCGGATCCTCCGGACCCTTGACCGGATTGAAGGCTGGTTTCTATGCCCTCTACCTCTCCAGGTCTGAGCTTTACTGAATTACACCCCCTCCCCTGCATTTCTCTTATATGCTTACGTGTCCCTGGTCTCTAGCTTGGCCTAGTGCCTGGACTTTCAGGACGGTTCGTAATTTGTTTTGATCAGTCCCAGCCTGCATTGCATAGGGCTTTTGCTTTTTTGCCTGCACATGGTACTTTCTGCCTTTTTACTTATTTTTTACCGCCCTGTCCTTCTTTGCGACGCATGTTTTTTGACCAGCTGACCGTAGTTACCTTGGCCAGCCTTAAGTGGCTGCATTTATATATGTTTGATTTCCCACCTTGATGAGACCCCCCGTCTAGGGGATGTTTTCTGCTAACATATTGCTATCCTTAGATTTTTTCGATTCGCTGTTTTTACGATGACACTTTTTTGGCCATGTGTGGTTTCCGTTGCTTGTTATGTCTTCTTGTTTGGCCCTGCGAGGTCATTCATTATTTTACAGTATGATGTAATGCTGACTTATTTCAAAATAAAAAACTTTAAATTTAAAAAAAAAAAAAAAAATGATAACGACTGTTTTATAATAAAGTTCTCTTGAATTTAACAATGTCAGGATCTTGTTAAGCCATTCCTACTTAATATGGTATTGCATTGCGACAATTTAATAAACCTGGTTACATTTTACAGGACCAAATAGAACAAAACTAGCCAATCTTCTTGCGTCACCTGGACATCTTGCAGAAGTCCATGAATAGGTCTACCTTCCCTCTGTCAACCTAATTAGAAAGTCAAATCCTTTGGTTTCTTGTGCGGCCAAAGGTACGGAAACAAAACAGAAGTTTTGACTGTGATTAAATAAACATTCGTTGGGGTCAGGAATGATATTTGGTTATGGGTTATAGTTCCAACATAGGAAAAAGAACTCCTAGAGGCGAAATGTGTTGTTGCAAAAAGAGAGAAGAAAGAAATGATTACGATTAACACTGAAAAACAATGTTTTAAGTAGCAATTCTATCGAAAATACATGAATGTCTTAAAACATACATAAATGTTTATATTATAATAGGATTACCCAAAGTGTGCATTCACTGGTCGCACAGTGGGAGTGGATGTGCATCCGTCATGAAGTCTATACATGGATTTTAATGGCAGGTACACACTAGACATCTTGTGTCTACATGCTTAGAATCTACATCTAGACCTCAAGTCAAGGACAGATAAAATAGTTATTTGATAACATAAGGACATCTAAAAAGCTGGTGCAGAATGATTCTGCAAATGCAAAATCATTTAACACCCCTTACACACCCCCATTAATTCCCATACTCGCCTCTCATTACGTGGTTAGAACAGTGGCCCAGGGGGGCCGAGCTAGACTTGGACACGATTGGCCGCGTTTTGAGGGAGCTCCGCTACAGAGACTGCCATTTAGCGAGATATATCCCCTATTATTTTGGGATTCCCTGCAACCAGGCACGAGACATTTCGCTGACCCGAGGGTCATACTGGAGGACCCGGTTTCGCGTCTGGAGGTGGCCCAGCGAGAGCAGGAAGCCCGGGAGGGGAATTTGCGGCCTAGTACAAACTGCCATCTTGGGAGCCTTTTAGGCTCCCCTTCGCTTTTCAGCCTGCCGCGTGGGGTTCCGCCCAGGTCCGGTCTACCGTCCGGATGGGTAAGAAGTCGGTGAAGCAGAGTGATCTGCTACCGGCCTCTGGTCAGCAGGACATCCCGTTCTCTGGGCCTAGTATGGGGCATGGGCCTGAAGCTGCAGCTCCAACAGCACCTATGTTAATCCTGCCCTGCTGAGTAACAGAGCTAGATCAGTCTTTGTTGAAGGCAGAGTAAAGGTAACGATTCTTCCGCCTGGAGAGTGAGTTGCTGGCGAACACATGGAGCAGCCATCTTGGAGATTCTCCATGGTGCATTATTCCTCCTTAAAAAGATTAAAAATAATAATAATATATATATAAAAAAAAAAATCCCAGGGGCCACCGGATTTGCAGGTCACATTTTCTTGCCAGTTTTAGTGATCCCTGGCATTTTGAGGAGTTCAGCGCTAGCAATTTTTTGATACTCTACAATAATAGGGAATGGTTAAAAATAATAATTAAAAAATCATAAAATTCTGCCGATTTAACAACACCACAACAAAAAAAACAATGCAGTGTATAATTTGTATTTCTAGCCCTGAGAGTTTAGCCAGCACTCCAAATTAACCGTAGGAACAAGTGGTGTATGAGTGCAAAGCAAACACAACTGGATCAACAAACGAACTATGCATGTAACTTCTTGGGCAGTTTCTTGTAAAGCAGAATAATGGACTAAACTGGGATTACACAACAGCGAGACCTTTAAATAACGCTCTTGAAATCTCCTGTGTATTTGCTATATTATATCTGTAAGTAGGAAAACTTTCAGTTACGATCAACAAAACAATACGAATGGTCGGTAAATTGATAACAGAAAACGATATGGGTTGCTTTGTTTTTAACTCTTTAAGTACCAAGTATGAAGCCGATTTTTTACTGTTACATCAGGCATTGGTCCCATTAAAGGGAAACTCTTGAAAAATAGAGTTTTGGGTTTTTTTGCACTTAAATAACTGGGCAGAAACTGCTGACAGCCTCTGTCCAATTATGTTTTCTGTTTTTGGTGATTTTCTTCACCTTTTCTCCCTCGGCGCATGCGGCCTAAACTCCTGGAGAAGAACGAGGTCATACAAGCCGTTCACAATTCTGAACTTCCTCCTCATTGAATGAAGGACGGCTGAACCCGGTAGTCCCTGAAGCTATCGAACGCAATTTGCGCAGTGTAGGACTTGAAGATTATGCACCGCTATGGAAGTTGTGCACTTTACGTATCCAAGTTCTGTAGCGCCTGCTCAGAATGATGGAACGGAGCTGTGACCATACACATATCCAATCCATCAGCTGCCTCTGAGACCACTTGCTGCTGTGATTGGTCTCAGAGACTGTCAAATTGACACTCTGTCTGCGTTTCGACACCACTAGTGACCAATCAGGAAATTCAAAAATTCTGGAAACTCCTACACTGCACCAGCGTTTTCTGCCAGATCGGGGGACTCGGAGGGGGGGGGGAGAAGGGGGTGGTACCCAGTCATCTCATCCTGACCACATTAAAACTATAGAGTGGTCAGGATGAGTAGTGTGTCCCTTTAACTAAATGTGCCAACTGGACCCTTATTTATCATTATTACCTTTGCCCCATCAAATAATGAGCTAAAAAAAATATATTGTTTGGATAGGTGTGTGGATTACAGCGCAATCATTGCAACATTTAGGAGTTTCAAACTTACAACTGTCACAGGGCTTTCTTAAGGATGGAGATGTAGTTCTAATGTAACTGAGACTATGAATTGGATTATTAGTGTTTGAAAACGCGTCCAAAATTGCAAACATCATACAGATTGTGTTTTCCATGTAAACATATTCCAAGAGTAAAGACTGTTTGGTGTTCGATGTCCTGTTTGTGAGCAATAAAGAAATTCACATGTAATGCTTTGGCCATAGAGTGACACTTGATACTGAAAGTATGTATCCAAAATGTCAATCGTGAATGGATCACGTGGAGTCCAAACATCAGGATGAGCAACTTACCTGTGCAAATGCATCTCTGTTAGCTTGCAGTCTGACTTTTACTACCTCAAAAGGATTCACCACTATTGCCTCAGTCAGGCCTGATCCGAGTCCAGCTATGGCAAAAACCTATGGGGGCACAAAGAGGATCATGAGCTAAGCCGATACATGAAGATTAGTCAGGAAGGGTTGAATAGCTTTCCACCTTCTCACTTTGAGGAATGATAAGGCATGTCAAATCCTTCCATAGCTTTTAATCACAAAGCACTGCACTCAATAAAAATTCCGCTAGGATAAAACCGGAATCATACTTACCAAGGCAGGTGGCAGAGACAGTGGGGTCAGCAGCTTTTTATATTGCTCAAAGGTGAAGAACTGTAAGAGAAAATGAGCGTTGAGTGAAATTCTGGGAACAGTAACCACCTTACCCACAGGACTTACGCAGAACCTTTTTTCACTGATACGTTAAATACCTCTGAGTGGTTCACAGCACATTTGTTGCAGATCCTTAGACAACATTCAGAGAAGACCTCAAAATATAGCTTAGGTTTTCGTGCCATAATATGATAAAAATGAAACCGTCCAAGTCCAGATAATGACTCTGATGAGGAAAATTAACTTGGTCTAATTGGCATTGGTTCTTGGGAGTTCCCTGAGTGTGGACCATAGAGAGACGGGTGCAGTCCACTGTGCTGGAGGATCAAGGCTATGATGTGGGTGCTAAGAACAGACTGTCCATTGGGTCACCTAGCTTTGTATCATTTTGCTGTTCTCTTGTCCATTCTCCTTTTTTGAACTCAACAAATGAGGCTCTGACTCACAAGGTATAAAGGATGTGACATACTTGTTTTGTTTATTGTTATTTGTTTATGGAACATTTTGCTATTGCCACAATATACATCTCAATATACAAAGTCACATCTAGTAAGTCTATGCTCTCGTTTATTGAGAAGAGACCATTGTAAATATAAAATATTATATAAATGGATTTGGTAAATTCTCCCATGGAACTCTGTGTGTCATTCCAAATAATTACAACATCATTGATTAAACTACACAAGAGGAAGCAATCTTGTTGCCAGCCAAATGACAAAGATATGCAAAACATCCCAAAAGCACATGTAAATGTTGGCACTGCTGTGGGTGAATTTTATCCCCATGGTAGTCCCTAATATTTGTAAGGAGATAAAATCAAAAATAACTAATTGTAATTTAGAATAAGCAAAATAAAAAAACATTTACATTGGTCATAGAGATAATGACCAACTGCTTATAAATCTAACAGGTTGCCCATCATTGTGTGTAGGCAACATACCCATCTAAAAACTGGTAACCAAACTAGTTCATGAATATTTTGTATAATGTTGGAAGCGACAGGGGGTGACCGCATACCATTTGTATAATAGAAGTCAACAAATTCATAAAGATTGGATTTTACCCAAAATAAGAACAGGAAGTTTGACTCAAATGGCTTTCATTCATTTAATATAAGGTGCAGCCCAATAAAGGAGTTCTCTATAACTGTTGGAGTGTGTCCGCTGTAAACTTTATAGAGTGATCATTCTTTAACCTGCCCCATATATATGGACTTAAAACCTTAATCCCTTGACTGCCAATCAGTCTCAACCAGTTTCATAATATCACGAGAATAGAACACAAATCACAGCAAGTCAGCAACGAGGTGAAGGTTAGAATTCTATTGAAGGGCTACAATCGGAGACAAAGAATTTAGAGGAAGCAGATTACATGTTACACTGTGGCACTTTTCAGCGAATCATAGACAAACAGCTCACAGAAGGCAGCGATCATAATACAGTGGAAATCCCATACAAGGCAATCATGAATATATAATAAAGATTGCATCACAGAATTCCCAAAAACGACGTAACCTCTAGTATATGAACCTTAACCAGCCACTAGAGTTTCACAACAACATCTCGGAGGTGGGATCATCTTTGCATAGGTGTGAATAATTAAGTTAGCCGCACCTACTGTAAATTCCTGCCAAATTCTTTGTACACATCCTATGCAGATAAGACACAAAGGCAAGTTAACCCCTTTCAACAACTTAATTACCATATTATGACTGGAGGAAGAGACGAGACTTTCATTGACCTTAAGCAACAGATCAACAAGGGAAAACCACATGTTTAATTGGGTTTCCAGTTTATACTTTTATACAGTTAAAAAGGTTCTGGTCCACCAGATAGTTGAAAAATACAACCGTGATCTAAAACTGTCCAACCCAATGGCATTTATGGTATTATATGGTATTTATGGTATAGTAAAAGGTCTTCACAAAAGAGCTCAGGTACACCTCAAAGTTCAAAGTAGAAATATTATATGCACATCTGTGTTGTGTGTTTAGAGCTGGCACCTTAAAATACCATCATCTAATGATCCTGAGTGTACACTTTAAGGTTTTTTTTCCCCATAGGATTGTGTGTGACGATTGATAGGAGCTCATGTGTGCATGTTATTGCTGAGATGTTCCTACAAGAAGAAATTCTAAAGATGTCAGTGTGTAAACAGTATGCACTCAAAACTCATAGTTTCTCAGAAAAGTGTCCGCAAGAGCTAGAGCCTCACTGCAAGTCAGACTGTATACGGTAACAGACGGTAGTTTACCTATCGGATGCAGAGTTCAAAGGTTGTGTAACTGCAATCAGATCCATGATTACAATCCAGATCATGGAAAATGTTTGCAAAATTAGGTGGGGAAATTTCAATTAGCAATCATATTTCTATTAACCATCAAGTCTTTTAAAAGGGACACTACTGCGTACATAAGCTGTAACTAGATTACTTTTGCATTACAAATAAAACCACCTTATAAAACACATGCTGCTGTTTTTTTATTTGATTGAAGGAATTACATGTAAAAAGGGAGAATAAAGTAAGGTTTTAATGCACTTTGATAAAGACCTTATGGTCGAAACGCGTTAGTGAGTTACATTGCTATTTAACCAATAAATTGATTGCTGTATGGAGACGATCTGGTGTGATCCTTGACCCCATTGAAGCCCTGCAAGGTCTGTTATGAGTGCTGATCTATTGGAAAGGAGAACTACCTAAACCTTTATTCGCTGCCAATACAGCTTAGAGCCAGCTAAAATTGGCTCTTCAAAGAGTGAGTTGAAAAACCATTGCTTTTATGAATGATTGTTTGGGATATACTACACAATGTGTGTCCCGCTTTGTATTTTTTAGATCATTCAGAGAAAGAATTTGATCTGGACTATTTGCAAGCGCAAGGACCATATATTTTTTCCATGAAAGTAAGGTTTTGATCTCTTTTCCATTTTATGAATTTTTCCCATGATGCAGCGTTTTCCAAAATCTTTGCTTCGTGGCTCTTGCTTATTTAATCTCCACCTCATTAACGGTTATATAATTTAGGAGGGAATGTTTAGACAACGCTATGGAAGGTCTATTGGTCTCCAGACTACTTGAGCTCAGAGATGGCAGCTGAATGAGATATGACAGGGAGCTTAAAAGACTTCTAATCTACCCCCCGTGATGTCCTTTGAATACATTCCACACAATACTGTGATTGAGTCAGTGGTCGACCAATAGACTCCATTCTATGGATAAAAGCCACACGATGAGGAGCAAGTGCTGTAAAGATACGGTGGAGGGAGGGAGTTTACAACACAAAAGATCACACAATGGATGCACCCAGTGACACGTATAATGTAAAGTATTTTCTTAACTAAACAAACAAGAGAAAACCAAAGCACATGTAAGATATCAGCAACATAAAATAAACACAATAAGGACATTTCATTTTTTGGTGGTAGCGTGCCCAGAAGAAGACAATCCCATTGATAGCTAGACTACTACATGGCCGTATTGGAAAGGACACCTGCGACTTGAGTTATGAGACACACAGTAAAGAGTTTGTTATAGGTGCAGGGAGGAGATTTTAAAAAATAAAAAGCTGTATGTTGAGTTAATATGACATTCCGGAACCTTCACGCAAAGGATTATTTTCATTTTGTCCTGACTTTTTGCTTCCTTGTTCAAAACAAACGTATAGTATATGAATTGTCACGTCTGGAACTGGGATCACTTTTACGCTGTCATTCAATTTGAGAGCACGATAAAAGAATTACAAAAAAAACAACCATTTTAATAGCAGAAGAACTCCTGAGTATATAGTTTTGTGTATCTGACAGTTTCAAGGCAATTATTAGAAGATGTGTCCCTACAAAAGCAAATTATGGTGCCCATGGTACGGTGGGAACTACTACCATCCAAGTAACAGAAAAGTATTGATTTTTAAAAATTAGACATCCCCAGGCATTTACATTTCATCCTTTTATGCAGCCAGTTTAATTTACGCAAGGTTTAACACCATTTCGAAGAAATGTAACACTCTTCGATTTCCATTTACAAGCTTAGAAATGTGACATGTTAATTTATTATATTTGTGTCTAATTTGATAATGTTAAAAGCTCATCAATTTAAGTAATGCCCATTAAAAAAATATATATATGGGGGGCGTGGCTAGACACCGAGGAGAGCGGTCGCAGCTTCCCTGAGCTCCAGCGGCATCTCTTAAGTAAAGGAGATTGCGAACACCCTGATGTGCACACTGGACTCCCTCTCCTCGGTCTGCTGACAGACAACCTCAGGGTCTCGTGGGCTCGGTGTGGCGGCAGAGACTAGGTACCGAAGAGCAGTTACAGGCCTCACCACTCTGCGGCCTTCTGATCCCGGCGGCCATCTTGCGGCCTGCACATTGCCTCCTTGGCGCCGCTCTTGATTCCTGCCGCTGTGGGGAGCTTCTTACCTCTATGGGGAAGAGGTCAGTGAAGAGCTCGGAGGCTGGGAGTTCTGGCCTCACGGACATCCGGCAGTCGTTGGGCCTGGGATGTGGCAGCAGGACGCGAAGCCGACCTGCGGAGACACTTACCTGTCCCGGACCCTCAGAGGCAACAACCGATCCTGCGTCCTCGATCCCAGGTGAGAGTGGAGCGCTGCAGGTGTGGCCGGTGCTGACAGAGGCTGCCCTGCACACGGTCATGGAGGCGTTCCGAGGTCTTTGGCGCCAGGACCTTCAGGAGATTCGTTCCGCCGTGGTGACCCTCCAATCCCGCGTTGATGAGGTGGACGTACGTACCCTGAAGGTGGAGGGGGGCACAGGCAACAACGGATGCTCCGGTCGCGGAGCTTCGTCAACAGGTTGCTCACCTGAATGCCTCAGTGATGACCCTCGAGTCAAGATACTGATGGAGAAACCTGAGGCTCCGGGGGATACCCGAGAATATTGCAGATGAGGGGCTCCTTCAGTACGCTGTCGGCCTGGTGACTCACGCCCTGCAGACCTCTCCTGAAACGTTGGGGTCCCAGGTCCTTTCAGCCCTGCGTCTCCAGAAGGCAGCCTCTGCTCCAGCAGTGGCCTCCAGGGATGTTCTCCTGGTGCTCAGGGACGTGGACACCCACTCCCGGCTTTTGCAGGCCGCTGGTCCTAAGTTCTGGGTTGTGTACAACACAGACTCTATCACCATCTTCAGAGATCTACCCTTTCTAATGCTGGTAGCCCGCAGACGCTATAAAGAGATCACTGCCCTGCTCCGTCTGCACGGCGCCCATTACCGATGGGGATCTTTGGGCTCTCTCCTCGTTTCTTCGGATGGTGGGACTTTCACGGCGACGAACCTGGATGAGGCACGAGCTTTGGTGGCTCGCCTGGGACTTGCGGCTGCTTCACCGGCCTCCCGGGACCAGCTACGAGATCCGAGTTGATTGATGGATTTCTCCCCACATTTTTCTATTCTCATTTTTCTTCTATCTCCCCCCTGAATACAACGCCGCGGGCTTTATTTCGCCCCCTCTCCCTCCTATGCTATCCTTTTTGTCTTTAGTTTTCCCCTGGTACTCAATTTGACGTTAATGATGTCCTGCCTGCCCCGCCCCCTTTATTAATTTTTTTCTTTCATTGGCACACACCGTGTGGTCACGAGGCGCACCACCATTGCACTCTTTGCCATACTTGGCCCTTGGACCCTCGCGATAATGGCCTGTGCCTCTTTCCCACAAGCCCCCCCTTTTTTTCATGTTGTTCTTGTTGTACTGGCTCGGCTGTTTTTGGGACATCTTCTCCTGGACAATCATATAACTGGCACCTCCCCCTCTCCCCTTTTCACACCACCCTTATACTTCTGTCACTTATTGCCCCGGTTCATAATGCACTCTGAGAACTTCCTATGCGCCTACTGGACGTTTCTCATGCTTTTCTTATGTATGACTTGTAGGCAGACTCCCTATGATCCCTCTGATGTTACGTGTTAGGGCCCTGCGAGGCCTTCCCTGTTGGTCCACATGTGACCCTTTCTTTCAAAATAAAATCTTTAAAACATAAATATATATATATAAATATATATATATTAAAAAACCCAGGTGATTTCAAACCTTTTGACACTTAAAAGGCCGCTTACACATTGTGTAAAATTTTCAGACACTGGAAGATACCACAGGCATGACCTTTTTCATATTTTTCAGAGGGACAGGAAGCTGTATCAATAACACCTAACTATCTATGCTATTACCTTCACCCACAATCTATGGACTAGAGATGTGCAATTTGTTTCGTTCCGAATCCAAATTCGGACGAAAATCACCATTTTCGTATTTCGGGAGCATTTCCGAAAACAAAATATCGGCCGTCTGCAAATTCTTATCGATATGAAATTTTGGTGTGGATCGAATTGGTGATTTGAATAGATTTGGAACAGTTTTCCGCTATTTATGAGTTATTTAATTGTTTTATTGGTTATTTAAGAATGGGAAGTAGATTACTACCAATAGAATGAAAATTTCTTTACTTCTTTATTTTTTTTCAGGCATTTTTGGGGTGAAATTTTAGGTTTCCTAACTTTTTTTTAAAGAAACAAAGGTTTTTAACACATAGGTTTCAATGCAGCATATGAATCCACATATTAGCGCCTCTCTGCAGTATAATTAATGCAGCATATGAATCCACATATTAGCGCCTCTCTGCAGTATAATTAATGCAGCATATGAATCCAGTCCACACACTGCTGGGAAGCGCCTCTCTGCGGTATAATTAATGCAGCATATGAATCCACACACTGCGGTGAAGCACCTCTCTGCAGTATAATTAATGCAGCATATGAATCCACACACTGCGGTGAAGTGCCTCTCTGCGGTATAATTAATGCAGCATATGAATCCACACACTGTGGGGAAGCGCCTCTCTGCGGTATAATTAATGCAGCATATGAATCCACACACTGCGGTGAAACGCCTCTCTGCGGTATAATTAATGCAGCATATGAATCCACACACTGAGGGGAAGCGCCTCTCTGCGGTATAATTAATGCAGCATATGAATCCGCACACTGCGGTGAAGCGCCTCTCTGCGGTATAATTAATGCAGCATATGAATCCGCACACTGCGGGGAAGCACCTCTCTGCGGTATAATTAATGCAGCATATGAATCCACACACTGAGGGGAAGCACCTCTCTGCAGTATAATTAATGCAGCATATGAATCCACACACTGAGGGGAAGCGCCTCTCTGCAGTATAATTAATGCAGCATATGAATCCACACACTGCTGGTTAGCGCCTCTCTGCAGTATAATTAATGCAGCATATGAATCCACACACTGCGGTGAAGCGCCTCTCTGCAGTATAATTAATGCAGCATATGAATCCACACACTGCTGGTTAGCGCCTCTCTGCAGTATAATTAATGCAGCATATGAATCCGCACACTGCGGTGAAGCGCCTCTCTGCAGTATAATTAATGCAGCATATGAATCCACACACTGCTGGTTAGCGCCTCTCTGCAGTATAATTAATGCAGCATAAGAATCCACACACTGCTGGGAAGCGCCTCTCTGCAGTATAATTAATGCAGCATATGAATCCACACACTGCTGGGAAGCGCCTCTCTGCAGTATAATTAATGCAGCATATGAATCCACACACTGCTGGTTAGCGCCTCTCTGCGGTATAATTAATGCAGCATATGAATCCGCACACTGCAGTGAAGCGCCTCTCTGCGGTATAATTAATGCAGCATATGAATCCACACACTGCGGGGAAGCGCCTCTCTGCAGTATAATTAATGCAGCATATGAATCCACACACTGAGGGGAAGCGCCTCTCTGCAGTATAATTAATGCAGCATATGAATCCACACACTGCTGGTTAGCGCCTCTCTGCAGTATAATTAATGCAGCATATGAATCCACACACTGAGGGGAAGCACCTCTCTGCAGTATAATTAATGCAGCATATGAATCCACACACTGAAGGGAAGCACCTCTCTGCAGTATAATTAATGCAGCATATGAATCCACACACTGCTGGGAAGCGCCTCTCTGCAGTATAATTAATGCAGCATATGAATCCACACACTGCTGGGAAGCGCCTCTCTGCAGTATAATTAATGCAGCATATGAATCCACACACTGCTGGGAAGCGCCTCTCTGCAGTATAATTAATGCAGCATATGAATCCCCACACTGCGGGGCAGCACCTCTCTGCAGATCGATTTGGATCGATTTTTCGGATCAGTTTGTTTTTTGTTGTTTTAGGAGTTATAATTAATGCAGCATATGAATCCACACACTGCTGGGAAGTTCTACCATGTGTATCCAAGAGGGTAGCTCATGGTTTCGGGGCAAGGTGCTGAAGTAGCGCCTGTCCCGGAATCTCACGCTAAAATGGGGACTCTACAGGGAATCCTGCAGGTGCAGATTTTCCCTGTTAGTGTCTCCATTTTAGCGCTAACGATGGAATAGTGCCCTAAGTGTATAAGGAGTGTACTGCAGAGTGATTTATGAAAGAAAAGGACCGTGGAAGTAAGATGGAGAGAAATTCATTGGGAGAAGTGGTGTACTATAGGGAGTTCTTTTAAATAAAAGATGAAAGGAATCACGTGTGGTGATCTTTCCCCAATATAAAGTCCTAAGGACAAGGTTGAATAAGCTTTGTTCCCTTTGCCATACTCAACCCCAATGGCGGAAGTACCAGGGTCGCAGCGGTCCCACTTGCGACCGGGCCCTGGCATTCTGCCACTGGAGGGGGGCCCAGGCAGCCGCCGATGGCATTTTTAGGCTAGGGTCAGACTAACGCATTTTTCGCGTTGTCTGTGAAAAAGTGCGTTCGAACGAATGGACGCATTTTTTCACGGAATACGCGATAGCGGTCATACGATGCGCCTTTTCGTCCGTGATTTTCTACGGATCATCAATAAAACACTTTTTGTGTCTGGACGTTATGTTGGCCGGACATTAGCAGCATCTGACGTCTCCTATAGCGGACGCAGCGCACTCTGTACGTCCGTACTAGCGATTTGACGTTCTAGAAAAAATGCGTTCGTTTGCCACTTGCGTTGCCGCGGACGGACCTTCGTGCGGCCGTACTTCGTGTGTTCCCCGGCATTGGACGTCATTTGCTGCTAGCACGGCCGTGATTTCGTGCGGCTAAACGCACGTTAAAAATGTGTTCGTCTGACCCTAGCCTAATTCAGCGGCATATTCTGGCAATCGGCGCCGGAATCTGGGAGCAGTGCCACCGGCTGACCGCATCCACACACACATGCGGCCAGCCGGCGACCGCAGCACACGTGTGGGGCGGATCCTTCCGCATGCTGCGGCAGCACTTCTCCCGCCGGAACCACCAGGTAGTGCTGTGTGTGCTCGGGCCCCCCCCCCAAGTCCGGCTCCAGTGGGGAGTCCTGGGTCCAGCTCCACTGGTATGTGTGTTCGGGGGGGGGGGGACTGAGTATACAACATGTATCTGGGGGTCTGAACTGGGTGCCTGATATCTGAGGGTCTGAACTGTGTGTCTGATATCTGGGGGTCTGAACTGGAGTCTGATATCTGGGTGTCTGAACTGGGGGTCTGAGTATACAACATGTATCTGGGCATCTGATATCTGGGGGTCTGAACTGTGTGTCTGATATCTGGGGGTCTGAACTGGTGTCTGATATCTGGGGGTCTGAGTATACAACATGCATCTGGGTGTCTGATATCTGGGGGTCTGAACTGAGAATCTGATATCTGGAGGTCTGAACTGAGGGTCTGATATCTGGGGGTCAGATAACTGAAGGTCTGATATCTGGAGGTCTGATAACTGAGGGTCTGATATCTGGAGGTCTGATAACTGAGGGTCTGATATCTGGGGGTCTGAACTGAGGGTCTCATGTCGGGGCATACATGTTTCTGAGGGTCTGATATCTGGGGGTCAGATAACTGAAGGTCTGATATCTGGAGGTCTGATAACTGAGGGTCTGGTATCTGGGGGTCTGAACTGAGGGTCTCATGTCGGGGCATACATGTTTCTGAGGGTCTGATATCGAGGGTCTGAACTGAGAGTCTGATATCTATGGGTCTGATATCTGGGGGTCTGAACTGAGGGTCTGATATCTGGGGGTCTGAACTGAGGGTCTGATATCTGGGGGTCTGAACTGAGGGTCTGATGTCTGGGCATACATGTTTCTGAGGGTCTGATATTTAGGGTCTGAACTGAGGGTCTGATATCTGGGGGTCTGATATCTGGGGGTCTGAACTGAGGGTCTGATATCTGGGGGTCTGAACTGAGGGTCTGATATCTGGGGGTCTGAACTGAGGGTCTGATATCAGGGGGTCTGAACTGAGGGTCTGATGTCTGGGTATACATGTATCTGTGGCCTGAGTCGGGATATACATGTATATATGTAAATTCGAGTAAGTTTGCGTATATACAGTCTTTATATTTTCTAAAGTTATTAATCTCATTTAAATTGTCATATTCTTGTTGCCATACGGATCTTTTGCTATAACTTTGTCTAATAGATTTATGGATTTTTCTTTATATCTTGCAGGCCATCCGTGCGACCTGCCCAGTGACCAAGTCCTATCCGGAAACTAACACTGTTAACAATTAAAGTACCGTAAGTTGAAATAATTTATATAAATGGTGTACTATTCTTTTATATTGCAGAATATATATATATTTTTAAATATGGATTTTTTTTGGGGGGTGGGCCTCCATGGCTTCTTGCACCGGGGCCCTGAGGTCTCTAGTTACGCCTCTGCCCAAGTAAACACATACAACGAAAAAAATAAAAAAGTTCCCACTCCAAACCTCAGTATTCGATCATTTCAGCTATGAAATAGACACCCCTAGATAATGCACCCAATACAGGTATCCATAAGCGGATCTAAAGCAATCACGGGAATGCAAAGATCGAAGATGTGAAATAGAGAATGGAGGAAGATAACATTTAAGGGGGTTATTCAAAGAGCACTGAATTGGCCACCGAATTGCACCGAACGGTGAATCTCCCCGTATGTTGCAAATTCGTGGACATTTGACTATTCAAAAAGTTGGCTATTCAACAAATATTAGCGATTTGCTAGCGAAATACGATGACCTTCGACGGCAGTGAAATTCCCCAGAGAGAAGTAACGGTTAATCTATTCAGAGAACACCGAACAGCAGGGAAAAGCTGTCGAAATGGCCGGATTTTTGGTGGGTACATTCGACAGGTTTAAGCAGGCGAATCCCATAGGTTTCAATGTAAAACAAATTCCCCGTCTTTATCAAATATTTATGCTTTTCATTTGCAGCATAAAAAGTCTATATTTAGTCATTTATTGTTAGAATTTTTTTAGGCATTTTTCGGGATCTTTTTGGCAAAATTTTTGATTCCGATTTTCTTTGACATGGCGGTTTTTTTTTATTCTGTAAAAGACCTTTTTATTATTATTCATAGGACCTTCTATATTATTTCCAGGCATTTTCATGTACTATTTTTTTCTTTAAAACGCCTTTTAAAAGTTATAAAACTATAAGGCTAGGGTCAAACGAAAGCATTTTTACACGCGAACGTAAAAAAGTGCGTCCGAACGGATTGATGTATTTTTTCACGGAATATGCGAAAACGGTCATACAATGCGCATGTTCGTGCGTGATGTTTTACGAATCCAAACCAGGAAACTTTTTGCGTCTGGACGTTATGTTCGCCGGACATGAGCAGGGTCTGACGTCTCCAAATCACACACACACACACCGCTAGCGGGCGCAGCGCACTCTGTACGTCCGTACTAGAGGTTCTGCGTTCTCGAAAAAATGCGTTCATTTTCCACTTGCGTTGCGCGGCCGGACTTTCGTGCGACCGTACTTCGTATATTGGCCGTCATTGTCCGTCATTTGCTGCTAGTGCGGCCGTGATTAAGTGCGCCAGAACGCACGTTAAAAATGCGCTGGTCTGACCCCAGCCTAATAGAAATCCCTTATAGCGCATCAATATAACTCAGTGCATATAAACAATACAAATATTGTGCAAATAGTACAATAAAGTGCAGTAGTGCTTGTCGCCGCTTATTCCCTACAGTAATGCAGGATTGACTAAGTGCAATAGTGCATATAAAGTCCAAAGACACACAAAGGACTGTCCGACAGGTAACAGCCAATAAAGTGCAGCAGTGCTCAGTGATAAACCAAAAAATGTTCAATCAAGTGCAGCAGCGCATGCAGTATTCAATAAAATGAAAAAAATACTCAAAAAGGTCGATCAACTTGGTCCTCATTATTCCAGTAGTGGATCCAAGCAGTCCTCAGTGTCTCTCAAAAGCAAAAAAGAGGAGATACGAAGAATAATAGTGCAGAGGATTTTAACAAATGTGGCAAAAAATAAATGCTAAAGGAGTATATAACACTCACATTTATAAGAGCCTGTGAAATTCACGGCTCTAGGTTTTAATGCCTCCGGCCATATATAGAGTGGCACTTCCTTTCTTTAACCCGCAATGGTTGCTGAATAAATTAAAAAGAAACGGAAGACAGCGCTCCCATAGCGTAATATTGCAGAATAATGGACAGAGCTATATTGGAAATACACTCACCAATTTGAGAGCCTCGTGATCACAGGCTCAATCAATATGGCATCAGGCACTCTTGGGTAGGTGCCCAGGACCTCTTTTCCGCCGTCTGTGGTCCAAGTGGTTAGGCCTCCGTGGGGTGTTGAATAATAAATCAGGAGAGAGTGGCCAGTGAAGGGTTAAAAATGAATGTAGGGATTTATTAAATTAATATAGCAGACATATAGTCTACCGAGACGCGTTTCGGCTACTAGAGCCTTCCTCAGTAGGTATATAGTGTTCAGTAATGTCCATAAAGTAAAAGCGCCTTTTAAAAGTTGTCTTTTTTTTTAACGCCTGTTCAACGGCTGGTTGGCTTTCTTTGGATGCGCTCGGCGGTCTGTTTGGCAAATCGTCAGATGCATTCGGAAGGTTATCGATTGATTCAGTGGTTTTTCAGCGGTTTGAGGATGCGTATGTCGGTTTTTCGGTTGTTTTTCCAATCGATTCAGTGGTTTATTGGCTGAGTTCATCAGTTCGATTCGGCGCACTTCGGGAACCCTGGTGTGAATGCTGAATTGAACTCGCCGAAGCACGCCGAACGAGAGAGCACCGAAATGTTGGTGACATTTCAGTGCTCTCTGAATAACCTCTTTAGAAAACATTGAAGCCAGGGAGAGCTACAGACAACTCATAATGAGAACAACTGAATTATGATACATTCCCAACATTTCAAATATACAATATGTCATACCATACACAGGAATATGGGATTCATGGTGGATTTGTAGATCATTACCCACTTGGAGTGAAGAGGGATGCCCAATTTTTTTCTCCGCATCCCAACGTTTTTCTTCCCTTCCTCCAGGTTGCTCCATCCTTTTTCCTTACACTAAATAGTCAGGTGATTTTTAATTCCACATGATACAAGAGAGGTCAAAATTTCCACTCGCCTGCTCGCATTTGGCGAGTGGAAATTAAGTGAGGGCGAGTAGAGGTTTTTCCCTGTTATCCATATTGGCATGCTACACAGCCGATACCAATAAAAGGGGTTGTTCTGCCTGTACGCGCCGGTACTCCGTAATGGCACGTAACGGCAGAGCAGAGGCTCCTCCACTAAGTTGCCTTACCTCCCCTGGTCTTATTGCACAAATGCAGCAACTCGCTTTCTTCACAGCGCACGCTAACGCCATCTGATTGACAACTGCAAAGGGCTGGTAGGCCTGTCTACAGCTCGCCATCTCTGTCCCTTCAATAAAAAAAACTGACTCCAGTGATAGGCGCCCTGAGATTATATGGCGGCCTGGATTGATTGAGAAGAGGCGGGCTTAATAGTCTCCATGACGACAGGGGCAGGTATACCTGGTCCTGTCTTCCACCTTTCTCTCGTTCATCTTGGCGGCAGCGGGGGTGAATTATGCTTGAGCTGCGCTCAGTCTGCGTTGCAGGTTTTCAAAGGGATCGGAAAACGGCGCCGGTTAGATTCAAACTTGAAATGCTAGCTGGTGGCGTTCTGTCTCAAAGCATCATCATGCATTGCTTGGTGTATAGACCTCATGTATAACACGGGTCACCTGCCCATAGCACCTCTGCATAATGCAAAACTTAAAAATAAAAAAATTGCCTCTTAAAGTAAACAAAATATATTCAGAAATAGAGAAAAATGTCCAGAAGGGGGTAACCTTTTATAATAATTGACAAATAGAAAAAGAACAACGTAAATAAAAGGATTCCCTCACATTGTTCCAGCTTTATTGGACACAGAAGAATATGTATTTTCACAAAAAAAGCAAAAAATAAACAAAACATACCCGCACGAAAACCAAAAAGAGAATACAAAAATACCAAAATTAAAACCACATAAAGGACCACAATGTGCCAAGCTAGGGTATAAAATACCAAGAAGATTAAAAAGAAAAGAAAATTCCTCCAGATATAAGCCTATGTTCCCTGTGTGACGGGAGGAGAGGAGTGGTGTTTGAGGGACGGTATGTGTCCCCTCGAGTTTTGTCATATTGTTGGGACTAGCACTCCAGGCCGGAGTTTGGGTTCAGCTCGGGGCACACAAATCTCCGGGTTTTGCAGTTTTCCCTGGGGAGGCTTAATTGATTGATGGGTGCTGCTAGAGGGAAATAAAAGCAGGAAGTGAGGTTCATTCAGGTCTCCACCCTGGGACTCAGACCAGCTACTGAGGGAGCAAAGCTGAACCAGAGATCAGGCTGCAAAAAGGAAAGGTTGGAATACACTTTGTTGTCTGAAACGGTAGTGAGGGAAAACCTTAACTGTTTAGTTAGTGCCGGACAGGCAAGGGTATTGTTTTGTTTTGTTTCTTGACCTGTATGCAGCCCTTGAATAAAAGTACAGAGGGCTGTACATTGTAAAGAAATCCTGCGATTGGGACTACCTTTATCCTGGGAAGGGTACCCCCCATTTGAGCTGTACCCCACATATGGTGGAGAATGCGGGCAATGCCCGGAGTACATGACAAGTGACGATATGGACGACGTAGTGAAAGCCCTGGTACAGGCCACAGCGGCCCAACAGGAGACCAACCGACAGATGCAGGCTGACCGGGATCTCCTCCGCCAGATGCTGGAGGTTCAGCAAGCCGCCCAACAAACGGACAGAGCGAACCAGCGGGAAGACCGGGAGGTACTCCAGGAGTTGGCCAAGGGCCTCATAGAACTAAGACAAAACCGTGCGGTCTTCGAGCCGGTGGTGCCCAAAGTAAAGAGTGCCAACCAGTTCCTTCAGAAGATGACTACGACGGATGACGTGGAGGCCTACCTCACTACTTTCGAAAGAACCGCCGAACGAGAAGGCTGGCCGAAGGAGGAGTGGGCCGGTTTACTGGCACCATTTCTAATGGGGGAACCTCAGAAGGCCTACTTCGATCTGGAGCCAGAAGCGGCCCGGAAATACGACACCCTGAAAGCGGAGATCCTAGCAAGACTGGGAGTAACGACGGCTGTTCACGCCCAGCGCGTGCACCAATGGCGCTATGTAGCGGAAAAAGCCCCGAGGTCACAGATGTTTGACCTCGTACACCTTACCAGAAAGTGGCTACAGCCAGAGACCTTGACCCCACCGGAGATCGTAGAACGAGTAGTGATGGACCAGTATTTGCGGGCGCTTCCGGGCCCCCTGAGGAAATGGGTCGGCTACGGGAACCCAAAAACTGCCACCCAGCTTGTAGACATGGTGGAGCGGTACACCACGGCCACAAACTTACAAAGTAACTCAGCACTGGAACATTCCACGGCACCACAAGGCGGTATGCCTAAAAAACTTGGCAAGTTCGTCGGCGGCCCTAAGGACATGGGAGAGTCTAAGAAGACCTTTAGTCGGGAGGAAGAAACCCCAGGCTTGGGTCTGAAGATCGGGCCGAATCGGTCAGGAAAGTTCTTGAGGACACCCTCGGGACTCGACACCGTAAAGTGTTTTCGCTGTCGTGAAATGGGACCCGTTGCTGCTCACTGTCCGGTTATGGACGAACCAATGCAATGTGATAATGCTGGGAGGCCGAAACGCCTATCCTTCTTCGCTCAATTCACATGCACTGCTGCACACAAGGAACATATTGAGAGACAGATGTGTAAGATGTCCGTAGATGGGAAGGCGGTTACCGCCCTGTTAGATTCGGGGAGCGTAGTGACCTTAGTCCGACCCGAGTTTGTTGACCCCATCAAGTATCACCCGAGTACCATAGGTGTGGTCTGTGTCCATGGGGATACCCGTGACTACCAGACAGCCATGGTAGACATTGGTACGTCCTGGGGGATTGTGACACAGTCTGTGGGGGTGGTACCTTCCCTGCCATATGAGGTGTTAGTCGGGAGGAACTTTCCACGGTTTTGGAGTTTATGGGAAGAGAAAAACCTCCGAATAGATAGTGTGGACCCTGTCACGAATCTTAACCCCGAACCGTTTGAACCGGATACGGAAGAGGGCATTGTGGGGGTCCCAAAGGGGGATAGTGTACCTTTTCCTTTCTCTGTCATGGCTGGGGAGCAGGAAGAAGAACCGGGCCCGGGGGGGGGGGTGAATGGATCGGTTGACGTGCCTGATTTAGAAGTCAGAAGGGACGATTTTCTTAGCGAACAGGTGAAGGACCCCACCTTGGCCAGAGCCCGGGAGAATGTAAAGGTTATAGACGATAAACCCGTTGACCCAGATATGAGGCTAGCTTTTCCACACATGGCACAAAGGAAAGACTTTTTGTACCAGGTCGTGAGACAAGGGGAGGATGTGGTGGAACAGCTACTGGTGCCTCAACCATACCGCAAGTTGGTGCTAGATCTTGCTCATGGGCACGTACTGGGGGGACACCTAGGGGTAGAAAAGACCAAAGAAAGAATATGCCGGAGGTTCTTCTGGCCGGGTCTGCATGCAGATATAAAGAATTATTGTGAGTCCTGCCCGGAGTGTCAACAATCCGCGCCCGCGCCCCATTGTCGTAGCCCGCTGGTGCCGTTGCCTATCATAGAGGTTCCCTTTGAGAGGGTTGGCATGGACCTGGTGGGTCCGGTGGTGAAGTCTGCCCGGGGTCACCAATATATCCTCGTGATAATGGATTATGCCACGCGATATCCGGAAGCGATTCCACTACGCAACACCTCGGCCAAAACCATAGCCAAAGAACTGGTCCAAGTGTTTAGCCGGGTAGGCATTCCGAAAGAGATACTAACGGACCAGGGTACCCCTTTTATGTCGAAGGTGACCAAGGAGTTGTGTAGGTTGTTTAACCCTTTCGCTGCTGAGGCTTTTCCCGCCTCTGTGCTGAGGTCATTTTTACCGGTTTTGCTCATCATGTTTAAACGTGTTTTTAAGGCTTATTTTAGTATATGACCCAGACATATTATATATCGTTCTTTCCGTCAGACTCAGTAGATTCATAATATGTCATTATTATATGTATACGTTATGTCATGTCTGTATATTATAACAAAAAATGCAATAAAATATGTATTTTCAATAATTTACAACGTGTAAAGTGTTTTTTTTCACATTTTAACATGCGAGCAATTGCGGTTATATTTTGTATGGGGTGCGCTTGTTAAAAAAATTAGAGATGGGGTCTCGTTACATTTTTTTTGGGGGAAAATTACGCGATTTTTAACAAACGCACCGCATACAAAAATCGTTAGTGCAGCATCATTGTTCACATTATAATTGCAATGGGAACAATATTGCTACACTAACAAACCAAAAAAAAGAAAAAAAAATGTTTATTTTTTTTTTATAATTTTTTTTAAAATATATTTTTATTTTTAATTTTTAATTTTTATTTTTATTTTTTTTAAAAAACTTTTTTCACATTCAAGTTTGGTATTGTTGGAACGGCCATGCTCTGGCCGATCCAACCATACCAAACATTAACCCCTAACTGCCACGGATCGGGAGATAGGGAGTTCATTGGAACTCCCTATCTCCACCGTTGGTGGCAGTTAGGGGTTAACTCTAGGACTGGCGTCATCGTGCTACGCACGATGACGCCAGTCCTCAGGGGGAGTTCCCGGAGGCTTGGCCGACATCCAAGATGTCGGCCAGCTCCGGGAAAGGATTGCGAACCGGCGCTTTTCAGCGCCGATTCGCGATCCAGCTCCCCAGGGGTTAATGCCAGGCACCATTTGGAAGGGCAGGCTGTGCCCTTCCAAATGATGCCTGGGTTAACCCCCGCAGAGCCGCCGATCGGGAGGGAGAGAGGTCCGAAGGACCTCCCCCCCTCCCTTTCTGGCGCCTCCTCCGCACATGCGGGGGGGGGCGCCTGAATTAGGTGTCATCGCGCTGCAGCGATGACACCTAATTCCGGCGGCTGCGGTCCCGGATGCGCGGCTGACATCGAGGATGTCAGCCCGCACCGGGGGGGGCCAGCGATCGGCCGGAACCCAGCCGAACGCTGACCCCAATGGGAGGACGCGCTCAGCGCGTCCTCCGCACAGCAGCGGTAATGCGGAGGACGCGCTGAGCGCGTCCTCCGCATTGAAAGGGTTAAAATCTCCCATCTGCGCACATCTGTATACCACCTCCAAACCGACGGGCTAGTGGAGAGGTTCAATAAAACCCTAAAAAATATGTTAAAAAAAGTCCTGGATAAAGATGGGAGGAACTGGGACTTCTTACTCCCGTATCTCATGTTTGCCATCCGAGAGGTGCCCCAGGCCTCTACGGGCTACTCCCCCTTTGAGCTCGTATATGGCAGGCATCCCAGAGGACTCCTAGATATTGCCAAGGAGACGTGGGAGGGTCAGACCACCCCTTTTAAGACTGTCATTGAACATGTGTCCATGATGCAGGACAGGATTGCCGCCGTTATGCCCCTGGTGAGGGAACATATGGAGCAAGCCCATGAAGCCCAGAGGAGGGTGTATAATCGGGGGGCGAAAATGCGTAGTTTCAACCCCGGGGATAAGGTCTTAGTGTTGGTCCCAACGGCTCAGAGCAAATTCCTAGCAAAGTGGCAAGGCCCTTATGAGATAGCCGGAAAAAAAAGTGAAGTAAACTATAAAGTCCTCCAACCCGGTAGAAGGAAAACATTAGAAATCTACCATATAAATCTCCTGAAGCTGTGGAAGGACCGGGAGGCCCTGCTGAGCACCCCAGCTACTTCAAACCCCATGGCTCGCCCCACACCTGAGGTTCCTATCGCCGACACATTGTCGGTGGCTCAACGCAATGAGGTGAAGGAATTTTTGAGGGGAAACACCGATTTCTTTTCAGAGATACCAGGACTAACCACGGTGGTTCACCATGACATAGTGGTTGAACCTGGGGTTCGCATAAATGTTAAACCCTATAGGATCCCAGAAGCCAGGCGGGAGGCCGTCTCGGCAGAAATTAGGAAAATGTTAGCCTTGGGTATAATTGAAGAGTCCCATAGCGACTGGTCGAGCCCCATAGTGCTGGTGCCAAAACCAGATGGGAGTATCCGTTTCTGCAATGACTTTAGGAAACTGAACGCTGTATCGAGATTTGATGCGTACCCTATGCCCCGGGTGGATGAGCTTATCGCCCAACTGGGTACGGCCCGATACATAACTACCCTGGATTTGACGAAGGGGTACTGGCAGATACCCCTGACAAACCGGGCCAGAGAAAAGACTGCCTTTTCCACCCCGGATGGGTCGTTCCAATATACGCGAATGCCCTTTGGCTTACACGGGGCCCCTGCTTCATTCCAAAGGTTAATGGATAGGCTATTGAAGGCACACCGACGGTATGCCACCGCGTATCTAGACGATGTGGTGATCCATAGTCCTGACTGGCAGACGCACTTGGTGCGAGTACAGGCCGTAGTCGATTCGCTGAAGGAGGCAGGTCTCACGGCAAACCCTAAGAAATGTGCCATAGGCTCGGAAGAGGCCAAATACTTGGGATACGTCATTGGACGAGGGCTAGTTAAGCCACAAATCGACAAGGTGGAGGCTATTCAAAAATGGCCCCAGCCCCAGAATAAGAAGCAAGTCCGGGCCTTTCTAGGGATCACCGGCTACTACCGCCGCTTTGCCCCAAATTTTGCCACCATGGCCTCCCCATTGACCGACCTGACAAAGGGTACGAAGTCGGGGTTGGTACGATGGAGCCCTGAGGCTGATAGTGCCTTCAAAGACTTGAAGCGGGCGTTATGCACACAACCCGTGCTGGTGGCCCCTGATTTTTCAGGGGACTTTGTAGTCCAGACTGATGCTTCGAACGTGGGTCTGGGGGCGGTTTTATCCCAGGTACGGGAGGGGGAGGAACACCCGGTGGTCTACCTAAGCAGGAAACTCAACAGGCACGAGCAGAACTACGCGATCGTTGAGAAGGAATGCTTAGCAATTAAATGGGCCCTGGACGCTCTTAGGTATTACTTGTTGGGCCGACAGTTCCGTTTCATCACCGATCACAGCCCGTTGCAGTGGATGTGCAATAGTAAGGAAAGAAACTCCCGCGTTACGAGATGGTTCTTGGCCTTACAAGCCTTTCGGTTCACGGTGGAACACAGGGCTGGGAGGTTGCAGGCTAACGCGGATGCACTGTCACGGGCCCCCAACCCTATTGTTGCGTTTGCTCAGCCGCGGGGGCTGGAGCAGAGGGGGGGGATATGTGACGGGAGGAGAGGAGTGGTGTTTGAGGGACGGTATGTGTCCCCTCGAGTTTTGTCATATTGTTGGGACTAGCACTCCAGGCCGGAGTTTGGGTTCAGCTCGGGGCACACAAATCTCCGGGTTTTGCAGTTTTCCCTGGGGAGGCTTAATTGATTGATGGGTGCTGCTAGAGGGAAATAAAAGCAGGAAGTGAGGTTCATTCAGGTCTCCACCCTGGGACTCAGACCAGCTACTGAGGGAGCAAAGCTGAACCAGAGATCTGGCTGCAAAAAGGAAAGGTTGGAATACACTTTGTTGTCTGAAACGGTAGTGAGGGAAAACCTTAACTGTTTAGTTAGTGCCGGACAGGCAAGGGTATTGTTTTGTTTTGTTTCTTGACCTGTATGCAGCTCTTGAATAAAAGTACAGAGGGCTGTACATTGTAAAGAAATCCTGCGATTGGGACTACCTTTATCCTGGTAAGGGTACCCCCCATTTGAGCTGTACCCCACATCTGCTAGGAAATTAGCTTTAATGAACCTATAATCATGCGTGTTAAATAACATGTCTGCCTAAAAAGCTTAACAGGTTTCATTGGAATACACTGGTTTATTCAGAAGAGGCATATGTGGTCAAGAGTGAGCAGGGGATGTATTTGTGTGGGTAAAAGTAAGGGTTAGGTGGGGCAACTGGTGGCGAGTAACTTAAGTCCTGGCTAGTAGCTCGGGACTTGAAATTTTGAGCCATGTGATACAATAGTTCAAATAGTATATCACCTGATCACAACAAAATACCATCTTTACTATAGGAATTGATCCACTGAGCAGATCTTTATTTGCACTGGACAACGGCAATCATCCCAGAATACGCACAATGTTATAGAATGCAGTTTTGCTGCTACCATTTTCCTCTGGTTATCCGGCACGATAACCTTCCTGTCCATTTTAACATCGGATAGGGTACCCTACAGCAGTGGGTCAGCAACCGTGGCCCGCAAGATTTTTTCGGAGCTACATTTCCCATGAGTTTCTGCTAACCCGATGTGTGGCTGAGCATTACGGGAAATGTAGCTCCAAAACATCTGGAGGGCCGAAGTTGCTGATGACCACTGTCCCATAATTTTAATAGATTACATAATCTTATTTCACACCCTTTTAGGCTTTATTTTATCAAGAGAACATAAATAATAATAATAAAAAAACAACCATTATATCCACCATTTGAGCTGTCAAAAATGATGTTCAAGCACATGCTCATGAACTTGGTCATAAAGTGGTTTAAGAGTAATCTGTATGCCTGCACTGGGGCAGCCATCATTGGGTGATAGCCCATGACATGTTCAGGCACCCAGTTGATGCAGGGGCCCCTTACCAAACCCTTAAGTGCCAAATAGGTAAGGGCCCCTTCATTTCACCCAGGACAAGTCAACCAAGAAACCAGTAATTTTCCCAGTGGATCGCAGCACCTAGGGGCCGGTCAGAGCACTGGCTCATAACGGATGGTATGATTAGTATGATCTGCACCAGGGAACCCTTTTATTTCCCATTGCTGGACCACCGGGGGATTTAGCCCATTCCCAGTATTCCAATTAAGATTTGCAGAAAGAGGCAAAATTTTATATTTTTAATCACCTTATTGAAATGGGCAGCTGACAGAAGAGGGCCCGACCAATGGTTTAGTAAGGGGCCCCATGGATTTCTGATGGCAGCCCTGCCTGGACCTCAAGGGCAGCTCTGTACCAGTGATATAAAGTATTTTTTGAGCAGTACTGATGCACTATGACCTTTGGAGAGACTGGGTTCATCTAAACTGTGCATCTACAGTCAAGGCATCCGTCCAGAGAACGCAGAGCTGCCAAACATGCCGATTTGCTTCCCATGGTAATTTCTACGTTATGTAAATAGCACAGGTAAAGCAAAGCTTTGCATGACATGTAAATAAAATAATTTGTTTTACAGAAGAGGAGACAATTTTTGAGTTTCCTCTCTATTTAACAAATGCCCCTGATGCTCCAGTCAAACAGTCAAAGGGTCATGTACGTCTACTAGCCGATGAACTCGAGTAAAGAGCCTTTAACCACTTTACTTAGAAGAAATAATAAAAAAAGATACAGCCCATTACAGCAATAGGCAATGCTCTAAAAATAACAGACGCACATGGTCTAGAATAATTAGAATAATTCATGCGAGATACATATTCACATTAAAAGGTATTCACTAAAATAATTTTAAACCCTTTATATTTACATATTATTAATTTGGTTGAGAGCCGAAATAAGATCCTTTATTGCATAGCTAGTTTCTGCAATTTTTCCACTATTCACGTCGAATGAAAGCCTCTATTTTTTATTTTTCTTACCTATTTATTTCAATATTGGTGAGATGCTGAGTGGATATTTAAAAGGCCAATACATACGCCATGGATATTCAATGAAATTTGAATGGGCATGGTAAGCCAAGTGTCCGCCCACCATTTACCACCCACAAAGCTGTAAGACTGGTCGTCCACTGGGACCGTAGTCGAACGACCGACTTGGTCGTAAGATTACGGACGACCTAGGTACCTATGACTACAAACACTGCAAGCGACTATGGACAACCCAGGTCGGACATTTCTGGTCCTTACATTAGCGTATTTATTTGTGGGAAAAATGCAGTAACCCATGGAATATATGAGAGCAGAATCAAAAAATATACAAGAGTACCCCATAGAACATAATAAAATAGAAGTTTTAATGTTACCATGATCCTAAATATACACTTGGCACATAAGGGATTATGGCACAGCTGTAAAAGAGCCCAAGTAGGTTCCCACACCCTCAAAATTAAATTAACAAACAGGGCTGGTCCTTTTACGCAATAAAATATATTTTATTCATCCTCTCAGCATCCATATTGTGATGTATGTTGTACCAGAACGTCCGACTTCATACTACAAATCCCATTCGAATAGGAGAGGATGCTAATTTGATGTAGTCATCCGATGGAAGTCGAAGTCAATGGACGAGGGTTGAATCTCTGTGTTGTGGGATTAGTCACACCACTACGGATTTAGTGGACGACCAGCCTAAATCATCCTTCCGGGAGTTGCACTTGCTTTGAGAACCATGAGATTGGTTCGAATGATTGTCCAGCCCCTTCATGGTCTTGTAACAGTCAATGAGGGAATATTTAACATCTTCATTCCATCCCCCACCTGGCTTTTACCCCAGAGAATCACTTTAATGTTTAAGAAAGGCTTACCTTTACTGCTCGCTTTGGGGTCTCTGCCAAGATGGGAGGGAGAATTCCTTTGTAAAATCCGAGTAACCTGTAAAATAAAGAAACACAGATAATTAAAAGGGTCTTTAAAGATGGCTTTATATTATCAGAGGGGTGGGCATTAACTAAAAAGATAAGTGGATGCTAGTGCTGTAGATGGATAAAACCAGTCAGTGTATGTGTGTCCATTTCACAGTTAATTGGGTTGGTCTAGACCAGTGTTTCCCAAACTTGTCCTCGGACCCTCAACCAGGCCATATTTTGTAGGTCACCTTGGGGAAATGCAGACTGAATCCTGCAATCACTGAGCAGCAAATCAAATCACCTGTGCTGTGCTTCAGATATCTGGAAAACCTGGCGAGGGTCCTGAGGACAGGTTTGGGAAACACTGGTCTAGACAATGGCTGCCAAAATCCGCCCCCCTCCTGATGTTTCTGAACTACATTTCCTAGGATTCCCTGGCCATCTATTGCATCGAAACAATTCAGCAAGGAAATTGTGTTCCCTGGTGCAGATCATACTATTTGATCCCACACCGATGAGCCAGAGTGCTCTGACCGGCCCCTAAATGCTGCAGCCCACTGGGAAATTTGTTGGTTTCTTGGTTGACCAGACCGAGGTGACATGGAGGGGCCTTTACGTATTTGGCACTTAAGGTGCACAAAGGGTTTGGGAAGGAGGGCAATTTTTATTATTTTTAACTAGTTTACCTGAATGGGCAGCTGAAGAAACGGGGGATCCAAAGAGTGATTCAGTAAGAGGCCCAGGATTTTTGATGGCAGCACTGTCTGGATGCCTTCATACTGGATTATGCATCCAATGGCAGATATGCCCATGGGCTGGCTGGAATACTGTGTGATCTATGTATAAGCACAGGATTGCCCCTCCATCCTAGTGTAGCCACACCTGAAAGTATTAGGAGGACTTCCTGAATACTGGTAGATCTGGTCACAGATCCAAAACCTATTTAAAATGATCTCTTACAGTCGGAAATGCTCCAGTGCTCATTTTTCCACTGATAACTGCACGCCATGCATACCATGTTATTTTAGGCTGAATCACAATTCAAACAGCCATCACAGATCTGTTGTGTTTAGGTATGTAAAATCCAGACAGAGATGAGCCTGTGTCAGGAGATGGGTGCATCTTTTTTCATTGAAAAATGTGCCACGTGTAAGTGCACGAGCTATGTCTCTGATGCAGACAGCCACACTCCAAGCGACTCAGAAGAGATTCCGAGTCCTAGTAAAAAAAAGGCAGCCAGACTAGACACGTGCACGTCGAAAATTGTCGTTTCATTAGGTTTGGATGGTTTATCAGATCATTCCTTATTTTTGGATCATGCGTTACTTCGGATCATTCGTTTTGGTTTGAAACGTCTCATTCATAAGGAACATTTTATTCGTATTTTCGTGTCATTCGTATAGCTCTTCATATTTTTCGGATACGTTATGTTATTCGGATTTAGGGTTCAAATCGTTATTACAGGTTCTTTAGTCATTTTAGGCTCATTCGTTGCACGCGTCGCTAAAGTATAAACTGGTTTTAGTCGGTCTGGTATTATGTTATGTAGCGCTCACTCCCGGAGGAGCCGCTGAAATTGAACCACGGGTCAGTCTCCCCGCACTAGGGAATAAATATACTCCAACACCGCTGTGAGTTTTTATCATTTAAATAGTTTACTAAAATAATAGGCAGATGTTAAGACACGGTATTCACAGATATTATTACAGTACTTTCGTATTGCGATAAAACGCGTAGCGGAAAAGAAACGAAACACGAGGCTTCGTATTTCGGAAAATAAAATATTCGCAACCGAACAGAAAAATATATGCAATTACTCAATAGTTCGGAAAAACAGAGACACGTAGCGAACCCCAAAATACAATCTCTTCGTATTACGATAAACGCGCAGCGGAAAAGAGAAAAATATGTATTCGGAACGTATCTTTAACCCCCGTTCCGATTCGTAACAGAATGAGTCCTGCACAGGTTAAGTCCCGGAATGTAAAAGGTGTGTATGTGTGTATGGTACCCGGGTACTGTTCAACTGGCCAGTGAATTTACTGAGGGAATGTCTTTGACTAGTCAGTTGGGGCCCTGTGGACTTTAAAGAGAAAACAGCAGCGTGTCCTTTAATCACAACACAGCCTTGGAGGCCTCTCACCCATCCGACGATTGCTTTAGGCTCCTCTGACCCAGGACGTCTCTCCGCTCGATTTTGACTGGGGATACTAGCGGCCGGATCCGTTGTCTGACCTTATGCAGCTTGTCCAGCTCACCGCCTGCTCTCTGTACCCGATCAACTCGCGGTGACTCCTCACTCGAGGTCTTCGGTTCCGCCGGTCTGCAGCAATTCGCAATCGATACTGGCAAGTCTCCTTCTCCTCAGGTTGAGTGACCCAATAATGACTGACAGGTCTCACTCAGGCTCTGGCCTAGGCCCTCTCGCGATTCTCTTCAGTGCGTCTGCTTTCTCTCGTTCCCTGGCGCGCTCTGGCGCGTTCTCCACGAGGTGGAGGATGTAAGTGTCCAGTCCCCACCCACTTCCTGTCTCCTTGCAAAGCATGCCGGGAAATGTAGTCCCAATGTCCAGTGTCTCTAATCGCAACTGTCTCCATCTTGTGGCCAAAAATAGGTAATGCCACAGCAAGATTTTAACACAGCGCTACAGGTACATTAAAATTTATAAAACGCTTTTTATTTAATCATATGTATTGTCACGTTTCCACCGGATCCAGCCATGCCCCTTGGTGATGAGAGCAATCCAGGCAAGCTCTTCCTTAAGCCAAGCCAGTCTGCCCTGTGCCGTTTCTGGATTCCCCTGCCGCTATTCTGGTCTGGGGTCACATGGTCCACCCTGTCCCTATAAAAATGCAAGCAGCACAGAGGCTCCTTGCTCTTGCATGGGTCCAGTTCCTGAGGGTTCCCGTTTCCTGAAGGTCTTGTTTCTTCAGAGTCATTGTTTCCTGTGATCTTGTCCAGGTATTTCTTGTGTATGATCTCTGTTATTCCCGACTACCCGCTCTGTGTATGAACTTGGCTTGTATTTCTGACTACGCTCTTGTTAATCCCTGTATGCTATTCTGGTTCCTGATTCCTGGCTGTTCTGACTTCCCTCTCTGGTATCTGACCTTGGCTTGTCTGACATACTCTCCTGGCTCTTGATCCTTTGGCTCTGGTTCTGACAAATCTATTGTATGTTCCTTGTGTCCTGTATTCTTGTTCTGTGTATTACCCAGCATCATTATATCCAGTTAGTATTAGAGGCCATTGCAAGGGCCTCATCCCAGTTCAGGGTTCCCTGTGTTGCTGCTGGATATGAGTAGATTGTCTTGCTGTATACGGTTTAACCATCGCCCTTCCTGTTCTCTTGTTTTTGTGTATTTCTTGTGAAGTTTCCTTTCCCTAGACATAAGGCCATACAAACACCTTATTCTAGAGTTGGGGATCACTTTAGAGTTCAGTTGTTTTCTCCTTGTTCTCCTGCCATTCCTATTCCAGTTCTGTTGTTTTTCTTGTCTGGTATCTGTGTGCTGGTATCTGTGTGCTGTGGGCTGCGTCCATGCAACCAGCAGCTAACCTGCCTCAAGGGCTAAATATTCAGTATAAAGGGCCCACCTTGGATCACAACGGGTGCCCCCGTGACAATTGTGTTCTTTAGACTGGGGATTTAGGAACAAACTAATTTTATTAATTGCTGCACAATGCACTGCACACCAACTTTCCTGTCAGTGCAGCCAAACAGAGTTTGATCAGTACTACTACTAGTAACTATCAGTCTCACACGTCCAACTAAAGAAAAGTCAAGAACACCATTTTTTTTTTTTTATTTTTTTTTTGGAATGCAGTCTGACTCTGGTCAGAGATAGACAATAACACTACACATCCGAAAAATCGAATGAATCTGAAAGATATAGAATGCATTCATTATTTTTAATCTTTACGTTCCTCCGCTGATTCGAATTTTCGATCTTACGTATTTCTGTTCTATTAACTATTCCTTTTACGTCCTCTCGGATCTTCATTCTGTCGTCCAATCGGATGTCATATCATAGTTATTTTCGTTCGTTCTTTTACTCTTAATTTTGGATGGTTCGAATCTCCGAATAAGCAAAAATTTGGACGAAAACCTATTCGTTATGAAAAGAATTGCACATGTCTAAGGCTGGGGTCAGACGAGCGTCTTTGGAGAGTGGAAGGAATGTCCATGAGAGTGGACGCTCCTTCCACTCGACGCCGTCTGACCACCTCGCTAGTTAATTAATATTATAAATATATTCACAGTAATTTAAAAAAAAAAAAGAAATCTTACAAAGGGAATGTCACAATAGACAAAACTGAACTGAAGCGGTTAATCAACAGTGGTTGTCTGTATAAAAGGACTCATCTATAGCAGTACTGTCCAGCTTGATGACAGATAAATGATAAGGGCCTGGGAAGACTGAAAGGAGGTGTGACCTCTTCCCAGCTGCCTTGTTTGCTCTTTAATGCTCCAATGCATGTCTTTTCCTTTTTATGTCCCATCTCTAATGGGTCTCTGCCATTTTGCCAACGATGTTTGCATTGGTTCATGTTACTGCTACTTTATTTTCACATACCCACATCCTGATTTTAACTCTCTGGCTTTAAAAGACACCGGGGATGCTTCTAAGGAAAAGAAAGACTGACAATGCATTCAGTTGTCAGGTCTCAGATTTGTTTTAGAAAGACTCGAAAGGTGTAGCAGAAAGCGTAAATTGACTGGTGATATAGGAAAGGTTTCTTCTATGACGTGTGCAAAGACAAATTAAAAAAGGAGGTGAAGGCATGAACTTCTGATTTCAGAAATTCACAGATACATAAATGTCAAGTTTATTTGGCCTGTACTGACATTCTGGAGACACACACACAAACACAAACACAAACACATACAGTATATTGTTTTGGAAAAGCACATGTAGGAAAAAGAAAACTAAAATGATAGGACAAATTATAAATACAAATTTTTTGTTTACAGTTAATGTTCTTGATGCTCAATTGCGCTTTCTGGAAGTTCTGTTTATAATTCTGAGAATCACTATTCATGGAGCATGAGTAGGCTTTTCAAAAATGTCAAGCAATCTTGGCAGGAAGGTCTGAAAGAAGAAGGTTCTTTGTCTTCATAATCCTTGATGTTTGATCAGCAGAACTGGACTAAAGGCTTTATGGATTTAGCGCTGAAAATTTTGGTATGCCTCTGCCACATCACTATCAACTACCTTGTGATCCTGCCATATTCTTCTCACCTCCAATTGTTCCTCTGCCACATTCTTCTCATTTTCCATTGTGCACCTCCTCCATTCTTCCAATATATACACCCTCATTGTGCCACTTCCACATCCCTCTACATCTCTTTGCGATAGAACCAATTGGGGCTCAGAAAATCGTTAACTTTTCACTAGTCCCGTTTTGGCCCAAGGATAGACCTTGCCTCAAGAGATTCAACAAAGTACGCCCTCGGGGCTGCCAACAGAAACCTTATTGAACCACTGGTTTGTGCCCGCTTCCCTCAGCTGCCAGATTCAGTAAATGAGTTTTAAAAAAAAAATTGCCTTTTCTGCTTACCTTATTTTGCAGCGAGTAGACCAAATCCTAGCTGGTCCAGCAACGGGATAAAATAATGTGTTCCTTAGTAGGAGAGCACTCAGTCTGCACCTCTAGGTGGTGCGAATCATAATATTCGCTCCCAAAGGGATCAGAGTGCTCGTACCAGTCCCAGATGCTGCGACACACCAGCAAATTTATTGGCATCTTGGTGAGCCAGTCCTCGGAGGCAAGGATGTTCCCATACATCTGTGGTAGAGGGCTTGGCAAGGGTCAGGGCCCCCTGGAGCCACTGGACCCCTGAACATATCAGGGGCTGGTACCCCGATGGCAGCCCTGCATGCCCTTTAATCCCATGTAGGACTAGGATGACCTAAGTGATTTTTTTTGTCCTTAGAACCATTTGGGTCTTCAGGAGGCATCGCAAGAAGGAACAGAAAATACCAAGACATGAAGTCCTTATCCAAGATTAGTCAAGTCCAACAATGCAGAAAAATAGTAGGTACACTGTTGTCTCAAAAGTAACCTATTGTTCCCTCTGACCAGATCACCACTGCTTGAACAGAAGTGAGTCGGATAGATAGATCATCTCTGGTTACTAAGGATAGTTACTAACAAGTCCAGACTATGCAAGGATATATTGAGATTTAGCATTTCCTGCTTACTATGACTAGTTACATCTCCGACAATGCCTATTAGGTGGTCCGGTCATCCACTGTTTAACTCATTTTGTCCAGCAAAGGTTTGGTAATGCCTGTGAAGAGTGTTCAATGTCCTCCAGCGATGACATTGCTCTAGCATGCTTGAATTCTCCATTATCATAAGCAGAGCATACCTGCGTCGTGCTGCATAGGGGCACAGATTATAAACATACAAGTTTATACAAGTTCAAGCTCAAATAAATCAGTTTTTTTGTGATAAGAACCAGATGGCTGACCCCTTGTGGACACTACACGTAGACAAGAAGATGTACTTGAAAGTTAGAGCCTTGTATTCGCCCTTCCATTGTGCTTTGTCCTCATGTCACTGGATTGTCTGTCCACACCTGCTGCTCACAGTAAGTTACGTAAGGCCTTCTCTCTCCTCTTTGTTCTGTTGACATTCAATAAATCTTGTACTACCCGGCTTTACCTGCATTAGAAATATTTGCTTGTGTTCACAAAAAAAAAAAGGAAAATAAAAAAAGGAACAAATGCTTCTGTTGAAAAATTGGCAGAGGGGATGGCCGTTTCCTGCTTATTTGTTGGTAATGGCAGAGAACTTGACTTTAAGAGCATAGATAGATGGGCACGCTGGCTCCTTGCCTTTATGTCTAGGTGGACAGTGAGTTAACACTTGCTTTGCTGTCAGAGAGAATCAAAAGGCACTGGCATACAACAAAACATACTATAAAAGGTAACAAGCTGGGAACAAAATATGTCATATTGCAACATAAGATTCAAAATGCGTCCTTTCCGATCTTGGTTTAGTTGATGGTCCAAACGATGGTTGTGATCACAGAAACACGAAGGCAGGGTCAGACGAGCGCACCATGTGCACCCGTAATGATGTGCCTCCTGGCGTCCGTCGCAGCATTCTGACGCGTCGATGGGGCCGGCCACACCCTGTAGCACGCGCACGATTTGCATGCGCTACAGCAGGCGTGCTGTGGACATTTAGGCTAGCATCAGACGAACGAAGTCATCACGTCCATGTCGATGCACAGTTTAACGTCAGTCGTAGCATTGATTTGTGATTAATAGAGACCAACACACAAAGTACGTGCGCACCGAAGGTGGAAACGGATGCCATTTAGGCCTCAATATAAAGGTGCTACGACGGATGCCCAGAGTGCGCCGCGTCTGCGTAGCGGCCTGTGTGCGTGATGACGTGACCTCAGACACAGCGCATTTGTGACGTCCATCACGTTGACGCTCAGAAGTTTTTTTTCGGTCTGGCTGACTGTACCGGTCTTTTAATTTTGATTAAATTTGCTTCCCTTATTCCCCCTTTTTTCTACATCTGTCAACAAAAAAAACCAAACAGACCGTGTGGTGTCTACAGTATCTTCCGTCAGTACGTCCGTCCGTTATGCACGCACGCAGAGTGCGCTCAGACTGCGTTCATCTGACATTAGCCTTGGAAAGTCTCCCCGTTGTCTTTGTAGCTTGTTGTTACATGCCATTCATTTCAACGATTCGTTGGTGTATCTACTGTATTGTATGGCTCTCATCTGATGTGTTATTATGTGCTGACTCAATAAAAACCTTTATTACAAAAAAAGTCTCCCCCTAGAAGCGCTACGACAGGCATTTGACGAGGCTGCAAAGTGCGATCCTCCATAGGAGGATCGAGCTTTGCAGCACTGAGCGCACTAACTGCACTCAGCGAGGTGGCCAGACGGGCGTCAGAGTGGAAGGAACGTCCATTCTCACGGACGTTCCTTCCGCTCTTAAAAACGCTTGTCTGACCACGGCCTAAAAGGCTTATTGGGCGAGCATTGTTCCAGCGAGGTTCACTGAAGTTGTAAATAACGCTAAAGAACAGTACAACTCCACACCAGCAGGTGAAGTTGCTGCAATCAACATTGAAGACCACTGAACAGTACCAACGTCATTCTTCTGCAGAAGGAGACAGCTGTGTTTCTTATTATCCATTTATCGTTGTTCCACTATTGTTACCAACAACGGTGAAATTACTAACGGGTCTATTCAATAAAAGGTGAAACTCAGGAGACTTGGCAGGAGAACAAATAGCCAATTTGGAAAGTGAGATAAATGGGAAGATTTTTCAGGTTTGGTTATTTTGACCTATAAATTGCAAATCTCCGGAGTTTCACCTTAAGGCTAGGGTCAGACTGAGGCAGTGCGAACGCGCGTTCTGGCGCACTTAATCACGGCCGTGCTAGCAGCAGATGCCGGGCAATGACGGCCAATATACGAAGTACGGTCGCACAAAAGTCCGGCTGCGCAACGCAAGTGGAAAATGAACGCATTTTTTCGAGAACGTTAAACCACTAGTACTGACGTACAGAGTGCGCTGCGTCCGCTAGCGGCGTGTGTGCGTGAATTGGAGACATCAGACGCTGCTAATGTCCGGCCAACATAACGTCCAGATGCAAGAAGTGTTTTATTGATGATCCGTACAAAATCACGGATGAAACTGCGCATCGTATGACCGCTATTGCGTATTCCGTGAAAAAATACGTCCATTCTTCGAACGCACTTTTTCACGGACAACGTGAAAAATGCGTTAGTCTGACCCTAGCCTTAGTGAATAGTCCTGATAGTTTTAAAGTGGAGATCATCATTAAACTGGGATAGAAACAATGGTGAAAAAAAAATGGTAAAAACTATACAAGAGAACTTCGATGAGTACATCGGCAAAATCGATTTTGAAAATGGTCAGCAGAAACTGCAGGAGAATCCACACGAAGTACTGAGTTGAAAACTATACTGAACAACCTTGGCAGAAACTATTTTTAAAACTATGGAAAACTATAGTGGACCTTCGCTAAACCGTGAATTTGTTGTTTTCAAAGGGCAGAGTTTGGCCTTTCCAATGATACCCAACATGACCACATGCAGTGTAAAACTAAAATAAAACTTTAATGCTTTCTTTTCACAGGGTTGAAATGGCTCAGCAGTGAAGGTGTTAACAGTCAGACTATATATATTACATTGTGTATTACTTTCCTTTTTGCCTTGGTTTAGTTGCATATTAAGGGTTAATGGGCAGGCTTCATTCCTGCACCGTATACATTTGATTTATCCTTGATGAATGGCATTTTAGGGGTTAATGGGTAGGCTACATGCCACACGGTTTATTATTTTAATTGAATTTCCCTGGGTTTATGGCATTTTGAGGGTTACTATAGAATTTAGAATCTAAAGGGTCTATTCATCTTTAGATGTTTTGCTTTTTGTCATATTTTGGGGAATCCATTTTGCAGCAAAATATGGTGAATTCCTTAATTAGCGAACGGTCAATGTAATTTGCAAGAATTGGAGTCGTCGAAGCAGTTACCGGATGTCGGCGAAAACCGCAGACTAAAATATTGAATTTAAGTATCAGATTAGTACAACAAACAGATATAATTGCACCAAATTACTCTTTTGGGATTTTGGTACCTTATTTATATATACTTAATTTATTTTATACCACTGAAAAAAACTACTAGTGCCCCCCCTGTTTTCACTGTGCTATCTTATGTGCCCCCCCCCCTATATAATGATCCTAGAGTTGCACTGTTTTCAGGGGATGTTTAATGATTTTGCAACAGCAGAATCATGTAACACCAGCTTTAAGAAGGTGCTAAAACTTGGGCTTCCGCGTCCCAATGGTAATTTGTGCCTGCACATTGTAATACCTTCATTATCAAAAGGTTTATGTACGTGTAGCGCTGCTTTAAAAAAACACTGTATTCTGGTGCATTGAACTATTGCTGCCACCAGAGGGAGACAGAGACATTGTGGACTATGCTGGACAAAAGCGAACTACATCTACCATCACCCTTTGCGTGAGGACAGGAAGGGGGTGGTACAAGGAAGAGGAAACAGATCAGCAGCTTCGTGCAAGGCATGGGCAGAGTGAGCGGAGCAGTGAAATGTGGAGGACGCAAGTTGGAGCTGTCAGGGATTGCAACCAGGCCAGAGTACAGACGCTGTCTTACTGGTGCTGGAGAGTGGGACAGTGATCGTGTTGAGACCTACCTACGCAGCGCTGAGAGGTCTGGAGGACAAGCTGGTTCCGGCAGGACCCCGAGTTAGGAGACGTCGCTGATCGATTGGGAGTGAAGGTGGTGGATCATTGTTCCAGTTGCAGAGATTTTGCAAGTCGGGAGCGGATTCAGTGGCACGGAGTCCCAGTACACAGCGGAGAAGATCTTTTGGTCGCGGCATCGAGTGCTGGACAGTTTCATTCATCGGATGGGTGAGAGGCCTCCAGGCCACAGTTCCAAAACAGAAACGCACGCTGCAATATTGTTTAAATTCACAGGGCCCCAACGGTGACTAGTTGAAGATTTCTCTTTCCGCTGAACATAGTACCCGGGTACCCTAGACAACACACATATATATTTTTGAGCTATTTTTCACGGGACTTACACTCCAGAACTGAGGGGGTTAACCGGTTTCCTTTTACTGCCGCTGTTTTTTCCTGCGTTACGAATTCCTGTTACTCAAATACCGTATATGCGTATTATATGCTGCTTTATTGGGATCAGTAAAGAATATAATATAGAAAAACCCACAATAGTGCTGGTGTATAGTTATTTCCTAGTGCAGTGAGACTATCCCGAGGTTTATTCGGGGGCTCCTTCGGGGGTGAGCGCTACATACATTTACGCTTCCCATGTTAACAATAGGATATAGGGATGTTCTGATACCGATACTAGTATTGGTATTGTTACGGCCATTTGCACAAGTACGTGGACTCGGCAAATGGCCCGATACCTCCCCCGATACGGAAGCCAGCGCTGGGTTGGCTTACCGGTATCCGCGGGGCTGGGGAAGCTGGCCATATGCATTAAAAGCATTTAGCCAGCGTTCCCCTCCAGCTGGCAGTGTTATCCAGCAGCCGCAAGTTGTGGAGGTGGTGATCCTGCCTCCAGCCGAGATCTCGAGAGAGAGCACATCACAGCACATCACTGCCCTGTGACCACTTGGTAATGTGGCCGGCCGGAGGGGTATGCTGGTTAAATGCTTTTACATGTATCCAGCCAGCAGCCCCAGCATCTGGTCTGAGGTCTGCATATATGTGAGTGATTATATCTGGTCTGAGGTCTGTATACATATATCTCCTGAGAGTGTATGTTTGGTCTGAGGTCTGTATACATGTATCTGAGTGTATATATCTGGTCTGATGTCTGTATACATGTATCTGTGGGTAATACCTGGTCTGAGGTCTGTATACATGTATCTGTGGGTAATACCTGGACTGAGGTCTGTATACATGTACCTGAGTGGTTATACCTGGTCTGAGGTCTGTATACATGTACCTGAGTGGGTATACCTGGTCTGAGGTCTGTATACATGTACCTGAGTGGATATATCTGTTCTGAGGTCTGTATACATGTATCTGTGGGTAATACCTGGTCTGAGGTCTGTATACATGTACCTGAGTGGGCATACCTGGTCGGAGGTCTGTATACATGTATCTGAGTGGGTATACCTATTCTGAGGTCTGTATACATGTTTCTGAGTGGGTATATAGGTCTGAGGTCTGTATACATGTACCTGAGTGGATATACCTGGTCTGAGGTCTGTATACATGTATCTGAGTGGGTACACCTGGTCTAAGGTCTGTAGACATGTATCTGAGTGGGTATACCTGTTCTGAGGTCTGTATACATGTAACTGAGTGGATAGATCTGGTCTGAGGTCTGTATACAGTGGCAAGAAAAAGTATGTGAACCCTTTGGGATTACATGGAGTTTTGCATGAATTGGTCATAAAATGTGCTCTGATCTTCATCTAAGTCACAACAATTTGAAAAACACAGTCTGCTTAATATAATACAACACAAGCATTATATGTTTTCATGTGTTTATTGAACATAACATGTAAACATTCACAGTGCAGGATGGAAAAAGTATGTGAACCCCTAGCCTAATGACTTCTCCAAGAGCTAATTGGAGCCAGGAGTGAGCCAACCTTGAGTCCAATCAGTGTGATATTATTGGATGTGTTGCTGAAAGCTGTCCTGCCCTTTAAAAACACACACCAGTTTTGGGTTTACTGGTTTCAAGAAGCACTGCCTGATGTGAACCATGCCTCGCAGAAAAGAGCTCTCAGAAGACCTACGATCAAGAATTGTTGACTTGCATGAAGCTGGAAAGGGTTACAAAAGTATCTCCAAAAGCCTTGATGGTTCATGTGTCCACGGTAAGACAGACTGTCTACAAAAGGAGAAAGTTCAGTACTGTTGCTACTCTCCCTAGGCGTGGTCGTCCTGTAAAGATGACTGCAAGAGCACAGCGCAGAATGCTTAATGAGGTAAAGAAGAATCCTAGAGTGTCAGCTAAAGACTTACAGAAATCTCTGGCACATGTTAACATTTTTGTTGACACATCTACAATAAGGAAAACATTAAACAAGAATGGAGGACATGGGAGGACACCACGGAGGAAGCCATTGCTGTCCAAAAAGAATATTGCAGCACGTTTGAAGTTTGCAAAAGAGCACCTGGATGTTCCACAGCACTACTGGCAAAATATAATGTGGACAGATGAAACCAAAATTGAGTGGTTTGGAAAAAAACACACAACACTATGTGTGGAGAAAAAAAGGTGCAGCACACCAACATCAAAACCTCATCCCCACTGTAAAACATGGCGGAGGGAGCATCATGGTTTGGGGCTGCTTTGCTGCCTCAGGGCCTGGACGGATTGTTGTCATTGATGGAAAAAGGAATTCCAGAGTTTATCAAGACATTTTGCAGGAAACCGTAAGACCATCTGTCTGCCAACTGAAGCTCTGCAGAGGATGGGCGATGCAACAGGACAATGACCCAAAGCATACAAGTAATTCAACAAAAGAATGGCTTCAACAAAACAAAACACGCCTTCTGGAGTGGCCCAGTCAGAGTCCTGACCTCAACCCGATTGAAATGCTGTGGCATGGCCTTAAGAGAGCGATTCACACCAGACATCCCAAGAATATTGCTACACTGAAACAGTTTTGTGAAGAGGAGTGGTCCAAAATTACTCCAGATCGTTGTGCAGGTCTGATCTGCAACTACAGGAAACGTTTGGTTGAGGTTATTGCTGCCAAAGGAGGGTCAACCAGTTATTAAGTCCAAAGGTTCACATACTTTTTCCACCCTGCACTGTGAATGTTTACATGTTCTGTTCAATAAAAACATGAAAACATATAATGTTTTCGTTGTATTATTTTAAGCAGACTGTGTTTTTCAAATTGTTGCGATTTAGATGAAGATCAGAGCACATTTTATGACCAATTCATGCAAAACTCCACGTAATCCCAAAGGGTTCACATACTTTTTCTTGCCACTGTACAGGTTTCTGAGTGGGTATACATATATCTGAGATGAGGGGTGTGGTCAGAGTGTGCAGTGAATAAATGGGGTGTCTGGTTATACATTCCAATATAAAACATAAATTGGCCAGGCTTTCAGCAAAATTCTAAATTATATATTGGAAAGTGGTCACATGACTTTAAATAAAAAGTATCGGTACTCATGTATTCGGTCCTAAAAAGGTGGCATCGGTGCAACCCTAATAGGATGCGCAATGTACAATAAGCTTGTGGAAGCAAGCGCAAAAACCTACTTGCTACCGGATTACTAACAGGGGCAGTGCAAGGAATGTAATATGGATGGCATACGTTAAACACACTTCTCCTGGTGGTATCGTTTACATATCGAGGTGCTACATTAGCGCCAACTATGGAATAGTGCCCATTAGATCTGTAAAAGAATGGACATTAGAAGAACAAAAGGCTTCCTTCCTCTAATCTGCTTTCCTAGGCCCAGAGGACTATGCCACAATACATCCCGGGATGAAGAGGACTTGTTACTAGGTTATGCTGGTGTGTCTTCGACTGATGTACAAATTTCCTTGTAGAAAAATTTACAAGTGAACACTAGTCCAGATTCTGCATCCATGTCCAAGAAGGCCAGAGAATGTTTAAACAATGAGGATTACTCTAAATTATCATTAGAATAATGCCACATTAAATGCATTTTCTCAGTTTTGCGCTCCGATAACAGTAGGATTTGGGAGCAAAAAAATTAAACGCATTAGTGACACGGAGAGGCCAAACCTGATGGAAACTATGAAAGGAAAATTTTAACACCATCTGATCCCTGAGAGTATTTGCAAATGTCTAAAGGCCGGAGCCCAGATTTCTAGGCTAATCCTCCGTACAAACATTTGCCCCAATAAACATTCAATCTGTTAATGCTAGCCATAAAGCTGTCAGCCCTTCATAAACAGACTACCTCAAGTAGCTTAACTTTTTTTTCTATGGCTGTCAATGAGAACCCGGACCCTAAAACTCCTGCAGCCAGAAGAAAAAAAAATATCCTGGAATGGCCTCTCCTTCGGAAAACAGCTCACACAGACTTCACTTCTCACAAAAGAAGAACAATCGTAGCTGCCTCCACCGACTTTACACTTGCTGCAGGCAACCTTCTTGATACACGTTCACACACATACATTGTCTGTTAACGCCGGTCACACAATACACAAGCTTGACACAGCACACTGTATTGTTTTATTGATCTACACATGGTTATGGCAGCATTGTGTAGCATGGGTTGTCAGCACCTAGGGCAAGGCAACAATTGCGCCCCCCAACCTGTGAAAACATTAGCATGCAGTGTGTGTGTGGAATGATGTAGCGTGTGACTGTGTGGAATGAGGCAGTGTGACAGTGTGTCTTTGTGGAATGAGGCAGCGTGCAGAATGAGGCAGCGTGACAGCGTGTGTGGAATGAGGCTGGGTGTGACAGTGTGTGTGTGTGTGTGTGTGAAATGAGACTGTGTGGAAGAGGCATCGTGAGTGTGTTTGGAAGAGGCATCGTGAGTGTGTGTGGAACGAGGCAGTGTGTGAGGAACAAGGCAGTGTGTGAGGAACGAGGCAGTGTGTGAGGAACGAGGCAGTGTGTGAGGAACGAGGCAGTGTGTGAGGAACGAGGCAGTGTGTGTGGAACGAGGCAGTGTGTGAAAGTGTGTGGAACGAGGCAGTGTGTGACAGTGTGGAACGAGGCAGTGTGTGACAGTGTGTGGAACGAGGCAGTGTGTGACAGTGTGTGGAACAAGGCAGTGTGTCACTGTGACAATGTGTGGAAAGAGGCACTGTGTGTGTGTGTGGAAAGAGGCAGTGTGTGACTGTGTGTAAAGAGGCAGTGGGTGTGTGTGGGTGGGTGGAAAGAGGCAGTGTGTGACTGGAGAAAGAGGCAGTGTGTGACTGTGGAGAAAGAGGCAGTATGTAGAGAAAGAGGCAGTGTGTGGAGAAAGAGGCAGTGTGTAGAGAAAGAGGCAGTGTGTGGAGAAAGAGGCAGTGTGTGGAGAAAGAGGCAGTGTGTAGAGAAAGAGGCAGTGTGTAGAGAAAGAGGCAGTGTGTAGAGAAAGAGGCAGTGTGTAGAGAAAGAGGCAGTGTGTAGAGAAAGAGGCAGTGTGTAGAGAAAGAGGCAGTGTGTAGAGAAAGAGGCAGTGTGTAGAGAAAGAGGCAGTGTGTGGAGAAAGAGGCAGTGTGTGGAGAAAGAGGCAGTGTGTGTGGAATGCAGCAGTGTGACAGTGTGTGTTTGGAAAGAGGCAGTGTGCGACAGTGTGTGTGTGTGTGTGTGTTTGGAATGAGGCAGTGGGACAGTGTGTGTGTGTGTGTGTGTGTGGAATGTGTACAGCATAGAACAGTTTTTCTCCAGTGCAGAGTGCCAGGCCATCCTCTGCCCTCACAAACTTGTATAAGTATGAACACATCCAGCGAATAGCCCTCACACCCCTGCATTCTTAATATCCTCCAAGGGGGCCGTATTATCCATGTTTATATGCACACATATATTAAGGCTGATGGACATTGCATGATAAATGCCACCCAACAGCATGTAGAATCATTACAATGCATTTAATAGATCCAAAACGAAGGCCAGGTGAGTAATAATTTCCCTGCTGCAGCATATAAACAATATAGGTTTCAGGGCAAGACTTAGGCTAGGGTCAGACGAGCGCATTTTGTACGGACTGTGCGTCCGTGCAGTACGGACGCACGTTCTGAGTTCTGACGGAAGATGCAGTAGTGGCCGCACGGTCCGTTTTTGTGACTGACGTTATTTTTGACTGATGTAGATGGGAAATGAAAAAACATTTTGTCCGTCAAAAATGCTGGACGCATAAATGCAGTCCGTCTGACTACGTTCCATCACTCACACACAAAGCTATGCGTACGTTACGGACGTGGCGCATTTCACACATCCGTTCTAGTGGTTTTACTTTCTTGCCTAACCTGCGTCCGTTTGCCACGTCCGTTATGCATCCACAGTTCCGTGAGGACGTACTTCGTGTGTGGGGCTCCATTGGTCATAATTATATGATATAACGGACGTACAAATGTGCGGCAACACGGACGTGAACACTACGCTCGTCTGACATGGGCCTTATCCATGTGTCCCTTTAAACATGGTCCAAACAGTCACCCCAATAATCAGCTGCTGACATACTATGAATAAACCCCAGCATAAAAGGTTTAAAATTAAGCAATTTATTAGAATTAGGATATATGTGAATAAAGGATACATTTATAATAGAGCCTACTGCAACAGCAGCGACATTGCTGACCAGATCCATTACTATGGTGTATGGGGCCAAAAGAACACTTGCACTGCATTCCTTTCAATTGCCTGTTAATTTTGGGCAAGGACCTTTCAACCCCCCCCCCCCCCGCTTGCCTCTTTTCCATCAGTTAACACCAGGGTTGAGCAGTAGGTAAACTTTTTTCAATTAGTGTCTGTGTAGAAATTTTGTGCCGGTAACAAACGATCTGTTGGTTAAAATAGCGCAAGTGATCTCTAGCGCTCCCCATGTTAAGTATAGGACGTGGCAAGTACAGTAAGCTTGCGCTACGAATTGCAAATTAGCGCGCGCTAAGTGATTTTCACCGTTTGCAGTGAGAGGCAAACAATCTGTTGGTCAGGCGCTAGACTGAATTTACCCACACTAACGCTAGCTCACACCAGGTGATAGGGCTCGAAGGGTGTAGAAGAGCCAACCTTGTGGAAGAAAGGGCGTGTGACGTAAATCACTTTGGACTTGGGGTGCATGGGCATGGAGACATATTTGTAGGGTGCATGCCCCATAATTGTTATTAGTTCATTGCCCTCTCATGTGCAAAAGGTTTGTGTAATCTGTGATTATGCAAGAATGCTATTGTCTATCTGTTGAGAGGATTAAAATCCCAGTCTATGCTGTCTCAGGAATGTGTTATCTGTTTATATTTAAGTAATTTATTAAACGTTGTTGTCATGCAAATACTGCCTCGTTGTCTGTCTTTAGTCTGTCGGTCAGGATTGCCATTATCCTGCCTCGTTAGAAATCTTACGTAAAGTTTAATTTGACTGTCTACCTAAATCGAATTAAGATCCACATTCCAAGAAGCAAATGTTTGTCCAATTATCTGTTTCAGTATAATTAGGGCCGGCTCCCTCGGATTATGTCATAGGAGGCGCCGGCCGGATGGCTGGCATGTTGGAATCCCCAGGTCTTGGCCTCTAAGCGGTCAGACAGGCTGTGGCCCACAGGGAGAAGATGATGGGGCAAAGATGGCGCTGATCAGTGGCCCACCTTTCAGGTAAGAGGACTCCTTGGTTCAGCTGCCCTCTTCCCCCCAGAAAAAAGTGTGCCCTCTCCCCCCCTGAAATAATTATATATATGTATATATAGTGCCAGCATATTCCGCACCGATATACAATGGGCACAATATAGACAGAGGTACATTACATTGACCAACATTTTGACAAACCAATACAGGAGGAAATGAAGGCCCTATTCCCATGAAAATTTACAATCTAGAAGGGTCGGGTGGAAACAGGAGGAGAGGACTGCAAGGTGAGAGTGATGGACTGGTTGGGGCAGTGAGGTGCATTATTGAGTCAGGAGGTAGACTTCCCTAAAAAGGTATGTTTTAAGGGAACGTTTGAAGGAGGGGAAACAAGTGGAAAGTCTGACAGTACAAGGTAGAGCGTTCCAGAGGATGGGAGCTGCGCGTAAGAAATCATGCAGTCTATCATGGAAAGAGGTGATGTGGGGAGAAGCTAGGCGCAGGTCACGGTTTGAGTTTAGGGCGCCGGCTGCGTTGTATTTGGAGATTAGTGAGGGCAGGTAGTGGGGAGCTGAATTAGTGAGAGCTTTGTAGGTCAGGGAGATGATCAGGGTTTGTGTATGTGAGTGTATTATCATTTGATTTGTCAATATCTGGGAATTACAGGAACATCCTGCGCAATTATTTTCTTATGTTTTTTCCCTTATAAGTTGTATGAGGATACAAATTAGATTGTTCCTAAACACACAAAAGTGTATGTAAATATTGAATATATTGAGTGCGTTGGGTACTAGCGAGTCGCGACTTTACACTATTGGCTTGAGGGAACGGTCTGGTGTGGCGCTTCACTTTAATCCCTGTAATCATTTTAGGCGCAGGTCATGGTTTGATCTTAGGGAGCGCGCTGGGGCGTATTTGGTGTTTAGTGTGGACAGGTACTAGGGAGCAGAGTTAGTGAGAGCTTTGTAGGTCAGGATAAATATTTTGAATTTAATTCTGCAGTGGATGGGGACCCAGTGAAGGGACTCGCAGAGGGGAGCAGCAGAGACAGAGCGGCAGGTGAGGTGAATGAGCCTGGCAGAGGCATATAGAATGGACTGTATGGGGGGAGACCCGGGAGAGGGCGGCCAGCTAGAAAGGTGTTGCAATAGTCAAATTGTGAGATTACAAGGGCGTGGATGAGTTGTTTTGTGGTGTCAGCGGTAAGAAATGGTCAAATTCTGGAAATATCACATAGTTGGTAGTGGCAGGAGAAGGAAAGAGACTGGATGTGGGGAAGAAGGAAAGAGCTGATACAAGTGTAACTCCGAGACAGTGAACCTGGCTTGATGGGGAGATAGTGATACCATCAACCATGATAGAGAAGTCAGGAGGTGGGGAGGCATTAGAGGGAGGAGTTAGGAGCTCAGTCTTGGAACATATTGCTCTTTAGGTGGAGAGAGGCCATCCAGGAGGAAATGCCAGATAAACAGGCACTGACTTTGGGAAGGACATGAGGAGAGAGATCAGTAGGGATGTGCGTTTCGGAATTTCCACGAAATTTCCCGATTCGTGTCTTCGGATTCGGGCGAATTTCCGAATCGGATCGGACCCGAAAACCGACAGATCCGAAAAGTTTTCCGAGCTGAAACGAAAAATTTTCGGATTTTTTGAATGGACTTGAAATGTGTCAAATCGAAATTTTTGCTCTATTCATGATTTCGGTTCCATTCGTGATTTCGGTTCCATTTCAGTAATTCTGGACATTGTATATTTAACTATTATCAGTTATATCGCTGATTCTGTAAATTTTGCATTTGTAAATGCGTATCAATTGTTTCTTGTGGCATTCGGGTCAGTTTAGCGATTTTTAAATCGTTTTGTTCATTTTTTTGTTCCTTGGCTTTCATACCATTTTAATATGATTAAATAAAGTTGTGAAATGTATATTCATAAGAAAAAAGGATCTTTATTTAATAAAAAAAAAAAAAACCACGATAGAATCGCCAGAATTATCGTATCGACAGAATGAACTATCGGATCCGAAAAACAAACCAAAAATTTATTATAAAAAAATATATAAAGTGTATAAAAAAAGTAAACCATAGTAGTTTACGTCAAAACGAATAGAGTTAGACACTTTGAAACGAGGAGAACAGACGTTCCGAAAAAACAAAAATTTCCGAAATCACGAAAAGTCGATACAAAAAACGAGCAAAGTGACCTGAAAACACGAAAAATGGTCGATATTCGGAAAAAAAAAATGTACAGGAAAAACGAGCCGAACCGGACTGAAACAGAAATCGGTCGAAACGAGCCGAATCGAAAATTTTAAACATCCGAACAAATCGAACCGAATCGAACCGAACCGAAAAAAAAAAAAATCGGTGCACAAGCCTAGAGATCAGGTGTGGAGAGGTAGATCATCAGCATAGTGGCGGTAATTAAATCCAAAGTGGTTAATGATTTTGCCCAGGGAGTGCCTTTTAATATTTTTATGCATTTTCATCGTTTTAAAAGCCTTTTAAAGAATAGCAATTTTATTTCTTTCTTTTACCCCCGTTCGGCGACTGATTGGCTTTATTTGGTAGCGTGAGGTGGATCGCGTATCATCGGTGGGTTGCTCAGTCTAAAATGCCCGGGCCTATTTTTTCTCTCAGTCCGGGCCTAAATAGGGTCATCAATGGTTAATATTTAACACTCTTCCATTTTCTTCTCCCCCCCACTTTTTTATCCTTTAACAAAATAAGTAAAAGAAAACAAAGAAATAAGCAAATTTTGAAACGGAATCAGTAACAAAATCGGTTTACCACACATAAAACAAAAATAAAATCAACAGACTTGAAGGCACTTGTGATGTTAAAGGGCCGTGTAAAATTCTTAATGTAGCTTATGACAAGCAATGTTCCCATCACCTACCTAAGCCTTTTAGCACTTCACAACCTGGGGTGCAGAGGTGTGAAATTCCTTAGTGTGCAGATTGGGAATAAGCCAATATTGTAGATTTTTTCCCCCCGACCCCATTAAATCAAGGTATTTAAGCTCAAAGTGCCTTTGCTGCCAAATGCAACTTCAAGGTGCTTTTTAAAGTGAAAGACAAAAAAGAGTAACACGACCATAAATAAAAATAAAAAAAAAAAACACCTACGGCAAGTCAACCCTCTCCCTTTAATCAATGACGTTAGGTAAGTTACTTGAGTAATGGAAAATGGGCTGCTTGGTACTGAATCTGCTGATTGCCCTCCTACGTACTAATGCCTACCATAGACATGGGGATTGGAAAGACCATGTTGAGTTGTCAAAATGGGCTTGTAAACAATTTTTTTGGGGGACCAATTTTGAGTATCGTTGCCAGCTGTTTACTTAGTTAGGACCGTAGCTTGAACCTTGAAGATGATACAGTGCAGCAACATTTCATCCCCAATCAGGGCTTTTTCAGGATTATATCCCTGTGGAAGTCCAAGTTTCAAATTTTATTTATGGACGAAACACATTGGATTTTAATGGATTTTAAATCTTGATATCCTAATAAATCTGAATTTGTTAACCTGGATGTTCCGGTTCTGGGCTCTTCATAATTCCAGGGGATCCGGAAGTGAAAGGGGTACGAGCGGACGAATATACTGAATGGAGGCAGAGTGTAGAGTGTAGTGGGACCAATTTTGGGATTCAGATAAGCCTGTTTTCTTTTACATTTACTGGTCAGATTTTTATTTTTTATGTTGAGACCTTTATTTATAGAAGCTTGCTATTTATAAACTTTTGAAAAACAAAAATCAGGTGTACGTTTATAACAAATTAAAAATGAGGTTCTTAGGAGACAATTTAAAAACCTTTGACGGTACACTGCGAAAAATATGTTTAAGAAATGGTGATTGACAAAAGGAGATAATTAAAAATCATCACTGCAAGATTATTTTGCAGGACGACATCAGGTCAACAGCAAAAAGCAAGCACTTAGGTCTTCAGTCCCAATTCCTTTGTTTATTTCTTACTGCTGGGGATTCAATCTTGACTTTTGATGACAAAACTGGATGGTGGTAGATTTGGTAAACCGGTATTTATTCAGCCCCGCCCTGCTCAGCCTCAGAAGCGGACGTGTTCGCAGCTGATGTTTTGGCTACCTTGGTCTCTTAAACAATATGAAATGTTGTGATTATAAACCCACCTTAATCAGAGAAGCTCAAGCACCCCCCACACACAGTGCTAACAAAGAAACAAATATATAAAACTGGAAAACCGCTTATGAACACATGGGTAGTCACCACACGCCAAAGTACGGTAAAACAGCCTGGATCTTGTGATGAATTTCACCTTCAGATTAGGGCATCACCGGACCAGCGGCTCCTGTAGAAGGATCGACTCCCAGCAAGAATGAAACCGACCACAAGCTCAATGCTTTTCGTACCTCGACTTTCTCAAGAGCTTGGGGGTACAGGACTATATAAAGAGGACTAATTACCTGGACCCCCAAGCTCTTGAGAAAGTCGAGGTATGAAACGCGTTGAGCTCGTGGTCCGTTTCAATCTTGCTAGGAGTCGATCCTTCTACAGGAGCCGCTGGTCCGGTGATGCCCTAATCTGAAGGTGGAATTCATCACAAGATCCAGGCTGTTTTACCATACTTTGGCGTGTGGTGACTACCCATGTGTTCATATGCTGTTTTTGCACACATCTTTGTTTATTTTGTGCCATTCCTTTTGTGAGTGGTTCCATATACATTTTATTTGTTATTAAATTTGAATGTTTTTACGCTATGTGGCGTTTTTTATGCTTTTCACTCCAATAGTTTTATGTCAGGACAATGGAGTTCCTATGATGTACGTGGATGCTATTCCATTGGTTAAATCATTGTAAGCTCATTTTCCAGTTTTACACACCTTGGTCTCTTTACCATCTTGTGGTTTAGTGTTTTCTGGGCATCTGCGTCTGTAGTTATAGTTATGGTGGTGCCAACGTTGAGGTGACTGTAGTCCCTGGGAAGCATCCGTATGGTTCTCTTTATCTTCTTCATTCACTTCTTCTCTGGGTTGTCTTTGACGTAGGGGTCTCATGCGGAATCGTGGTCTGAATCCACTATACATGTTCTGTCTCACTGGTCTGCCTTGTTCTCCTGCTCCTTGGTTGTCCCTCTATACCTTCACCCTGGATAGGTGCATTTGAATACTGTAGTCTGCGTCCATATGGTCTTCGCAGATAGTAAGGTGGGTAATGCCGTCCGTGGTACGGGCAGTGTTGGTTAGAACCATCTCCTTCAGATGCAATCTCCGCTTCCTCAGGCTTCTCTCCAACCTCACTGTTTTGGTAGATTGGCTGGTAATTAGGTGAAGGACCTCCTCTGTGACGTGGATAATGCCTATGATTACGGTCTGCTGCATATTTATTGCTTTGGACTGGTACCCCACCAGGACCAGTTACATTTGCTGCTTCTGCACCCTTTTCACCTTCCACTTCATCAAACTCCACAGTCTCTCCAGCTCCTACACTTGCAAAGGTATTTCCTAGGGTTCTTTTTCTTGATGGCAGTCTGATTTACAAATACATCTTCCTTGGTGTTGTCCCGATTAATAAAACTTTATGCATTTCGCATAGTAAACCATTTGACAGGTCCCAAAACCTTGGATGCGATGACCTTCTCCCCCATGGCGGCCACTGGTTCCTGGGCGGGCTTGTTTTCCAAGGCGGCTCGTGGTTGCTGCGTTTCAACTTTGCTGCTCATGGTGATGTCGGTGTTGCTGATGGCTGTATGGTTTCATTTGTTTGGTTTGCCTTTCAAAAGGTGGTGACTCCGGGCGGGTAGTGACTTGCTCCGTGACCTATCCCCCCCATGCCCTGGGTGTTGATGGCAACTCAGGCTGACGGTGGGGCTGCTGCCTTCGAGCTCCCTGCTGTCCGCTCCTTGCTGCTGGTCAGATTATATATATGCACTGCAAGACCATGTTTTAAATGATTTTATGCTATGTCTGTTTTGTTTTATCACAGGCTGTCCATTATTTATTACTTTCCTGAACAGGACTGAAACGTCGTTGCACTGTAACACCTCCATCTAAATAAAGACATTTTCTGGGCCTTGAAGTGCTGAGGTTTCCCGTTACCTCTGTAACTGCAGAGAGTAAAGCCTCCTCTTCCACCATGCACTCTAGAAGTCTCCTCCGTTCCGGAAGAGAGTGACATTTTTTTTGCTACTATATCTCTTATGGAATCATCTTCATGATGCAGGAGCAGAGAGTTCTGGCAAACAGGTTGTCGACAATCCTGACGCACTGGCTTGGAATTGACAACTCACATCAGTGAAGATGAATCTGAGGGTGGACCCAGAAAGGATTGTAATGCATTGCTTAAATTCTAACGTTTAGATCAGGGCTGTCAAACTCTGGCCACGAGATGTTTCTGAATTACAACCCACGTGATTCTCTTTTCCTCTTTTGCATCCAAAGATTTCTGGCAATTATAGGTCATTGACATCTTGGAGGCCAGAGCGTGTTTTTTTTTTTTTGAGAAATAATTTTACCAGGAAGGATACATTGAGATTTCTCTCGTTTTCAAGTATGTCCTGGGTGGCGAGTATGTACCGTTAGGTGTATTGCCCAAGGACACTTTCTGGAGAGGTGCTCTTGCCGGGATTCGAACCTGTGTCTCCACTGTTATAGAGCAGTGATGTTACCTCTACTCCACCCAGCCGGTTACAACAGTTTAACAGTTCTGGTTTATATTGCCGAGTATAAAATAGATCTTTGAATAAAATCTATAAGGCAAAGGACGCGTATGAACATTCATGGACACCATAAATGCTGTAGAGGAGAGGTGGAGAGGAGTTGTCTTTTCAATTAAATAAGTTTAAACTAATTATTTGGTATGTGGCAACCTCAAGAACGAGAAAGAAAGAATACAGCTTCTCTCAAACAAAGAGATTGTATGAAGATTGTCATAGAGGAGTCTGCTGAAAGAGTGAATGTGATTAATAACGATGAAAGAGTGAGATAGAGAAGACAGAGTAAAACCAAGTCTTACTGCAGGTATAAACACTGCTGGTATGTCTGAGGTGGACTATAAACAGTTGTGTTCAAAATTATTCAACCCCCACTGAAATTGAGTGTTTTGGCCAGTTTGACATTGATTTTGATCAGTCATCTTGCTTACAATTAAATCAAAGAGGCACGTGTAGGTCAGACAAATATAACATAACATTGATAATGAAATAACCACAAATGTCTTTTCTGTGCTCACATCATTATCAGTTTTCTTCAACCCCCAAGTGACATTCAATCTTAGTACTTAGTACAACATCCTTTTACAGTTATAACAGCTTTTAAATGTGAAGCATAGCTTGACACAAGTGTCTTGCAGCGATCTACGGGTATCTTCGCCCATTCGTCATGGGCAAAAGCCTCCAGTTCAGTCACATTCTTAGACTTGCGCACTGCAACTGCTTTCTTTAAGTCCCACCAGAGGTTCTCAATCGGATTTAAGTCAGGTGACTGCGATGGCCACTCCAAAATGTTCCAGCCTTTAATCTGCAACCATGCTCTAGTGGACTTGGAGGTATGCTTGGGATCATTGTCCTGTTGAAAAGTCCAACGTCTCCCAAGCCTCAGGTTTGTGACGGACTGCATCACATTGTCATCCAATATCTCCTGGTACTGAAGCGAATTCATGGTACCTTGCACAATCTGAAGCTTCGCTGTACATGCAGAAGCAAAACAGCCCCAAAGCATGATTGACCCCCGCCATGCTTCACAGTAGGCAAGGTGTTCTTTTCTTCATAGGCCTTGTTCTTCCTCCTCCAAACATAGCGTTGATCCATGGACCCAAATAGTTCTAATTTTGTTTCATCAGTCCACAGAACACTATCCAAAACTTCTGTGGTTTGTCCACATGACTTTTGGCATACTGCAGTCGACTCTTCTTATTCTTTGGAGACAGCAAGGGGGTGCGCCTGGGAGTTCTGGCATGGAGGCCTTCATTACGCAGTGTGCGCCGTATTGTCTGAGCTGAAACTTCAGTACCCACATCTGACAAATCTTTTCTCAGTTCCTCAGCAGTCACACGGGGACCTTTCTCCACTCTACGCTTCAGGTAGCGCACAGCAGTCGAAGTCAGCATCATCTTTCTGCCACGACCAGGTAGCGTTTCAACAGTGCCCTTTGCCTTGAATTTGCGAATGATGCTTCCTATGGTCTCTCTTGGTATGTTTAACATCTTTGCAATCTTCTTATAGCCATTGCCCTTCCTGTGAAGAGTAATCACCTCTTCGCTTGTCTTCCTGGACCATTCTCTTGACTTCACCATGTTTGTAACCACACCAGTAAATGTCTAGAAGGAGCTGAGTATCACAGTCATTTTAAAGCTGCCTAATTGGTGCTTATTATGCTTTATTGCTGCTCCGTGACATCCACAGGTGTTTTCAATACCTGATTGAAAACACTTGAATGAACCTCTGTTCTTCAGAGTGGTAGTCTTTAAGGGGTTGAATAATTGTGTCAATGAAGAATTCACAAAAGAAACATTTACTACTGTATTACAAAACCAATTGATGTCATTTTAGTTGCATATGGCTCTTTAAAAAGTCCTTGTAGGATTTCATTCTGAATACAATTACAAATGTACACTAAATTCCCTAAAACCCTTTACAGCATTGGGGGTTGAATAATTTTGAACACAACTGTATGCGTTTCGTGCAGATACAAGTTTCTGTATCCTTTCAAACTAATGAAGCCTCACATTTATAATGCATACCGGCTCTCTCTTTAAACCTCTGGGTAAAGCACATTATACTAACCATTTAACAAATTCTGGACCTTTCTCTCGAACAGTTGTCTTGAAACCGCAAATTCCTGAGAAACATATAGGGAAACTGTCTTTGAGAGACAACAGGCAACCGAATGTACGCACTACGCAGTTATTCTGCGATATGTTTAAAAGGCAGGATCATCCCAAATCTCATTGGAATATAGATGTAATATGACCAGCATCGCTCAGTCATTATCACTTGTAAGGGAACATGTTTACATATGTAGCGCTCCACTCACCCCTGGAGGAGCCGCTGAATAACCCCAAGCTAGTCTCACCGCACTAACAATTCACTGTACGCCAGCACACCTTTATGGATTTTTCTAAATTATACTTTACTGAAGCAATAAACAGCATTAGATATACATATACTTTAGGCATGAAATCGATCAGGCTAGAATGAATGACTTTATACGTAACTCAGATATATGTGACAAAGAAATGGTTAATAACGCTCTCAGTTCTTTGGCTTAAGTCCCGCTCAAATAGACTCGTTAATTTGTGTCCTTGGGTACCCGGGTACTAAGTCCACTGGCCAGTGGATGCACAAAATATCTTCGACTAGTCAGCATTGGGGCCCTGAAAATTGAAGCAATCAATAAGTGCGCACTGTTATTAGAGTTGTAGGCCTGAGGCCTCTCACCTAACCGATGAACAACTTGTCCCGGACTGGTGTGCTCTGCCAGAAAGTCCCTCTCTGCCGTCTGGAACCCGGTGCTGCCGAAATACACGCTCCCGAACCGAATCTCCTCAGCCAGGAAACGAATGCCGCCAGCACTCCGCTCTGTCAGAGGCCTCCATACACGATGTCCTTCTCCAACCGTCTCTTGCCACCGGAACAGCTCAGCGGGGCACACTGCAGTTCGATTACACACTCTCCCCCGATCTTTCCAGCACAGGATGCCGCCGATTCTCAGCTCCAATCTAGCCTGGATCCCGGACAGTGTCTCTCTCGTGACCGAACTCCTGCAACGCTCGCCTCGTTCTGCCCACGCTGCACACAATGCTTCTCTTCCTGCCGCCAGCGTGCTCACTTCCTTCCCCTGCCCAGGCGTTTCTGGGGCATGTTGTCCATAGTCCAATACATTATATTGCCCTCTGGCTCCCTCTAGCATCAATATTACACATTACACATACAAAACCTGCTCGCCAGGACTGGAAACTATCACTAAGCAACAATACTTCATTGAACTTTACAGTAGTTACAAACGATGGTAAAAATCATAGTTGTTGTAACTATGGCACTCTTTGTCTACTGTGAAATAGCCACTGGACAGACCATTCAGTGTTCAAGGATTTGCTTTATTTTGCAGCCACAGTGTAACGGTTCACACCGCTGGCGCAAGAGGAGGGGCAGAACTGGCACTGCTCTGCCATAATCAGCAGCATCCCAATGGCTCAGGCCTCTGCTGTTGGCAGTGACCAGGTGCTCCTCAATCACTCCAGAACCCTTTTCCATTTAAGCAGGGCAGACCCCTCTCTCCAGTGCTGGTTCATTGTGTGTTTTGTGTTTTCATTTGCCTCTGACCTGCCTGAAGCGATCATCTGTTATTTGTCTCCTGTGTACCAGACCCTCAGCATACCATTGACCTGCTTAATATCTCCTGTCCATTGACCACGGTTTACCACAGACTACGCTCCTGGATCCTCCTCTGGAAACCGTTGTTTACCATAGACTTTGCCAAACTTCCTACGGTGCCAAACCTCCTGCGGTGCCAAGACCTCAGCCGTGCCTACAGACCTACCTCCAATGCCCGCTGTCCCATCTGTCTCGTGTCTTGTGTAAGTGTTTCCCTCTTCTATCAGTATTCTGTATTTTCCCTGTGTCTTAAGTATCCAGCCACAGTATTCAGCCAGTCCTGTTTTCCTGCTTTGCCTGCTCATTATTCCTGCTGTGTTTGTATATATCAGCAATAAACAGGACTGTTTATGCACCATATCCTGGCTTCCTCCAATATATCACTGCATCCTGGGCTCGCACCCTCGCCATCCCGTGACACACAGTAAAGCAGTATATCCTAATAAGCAAGGAAATAAAACAAACAAATCAAAAGCCTTCTCCTTATTCGGAGACTAGCTGAACAGTTGTTCTCCCCTCACTTATGATACTGGGCAGCTAAGCCGCTTACCATTAAAGTAAAGCAAACAAAGAGTGTTCTTCCCTTCGTGACTTCAGGGCTGGTCTCCTCTACTGCTCCCAGCAAAAAGACTGCTGACCCAGAGGGAACCACAGTACCTATAAAGGCAGAGCAGTACTAATCAGCAGACAGCTGATAATTAACCCTTTAGGGCAGTGTTTCCCAAACCTGTCCTTGGGACCTGCTGACACGCCAGGTTTTCCAGATATCGGAAGCACAACACAGGTGATCTGATTTGCTGCTCAGTGATTGCAGGATTCAGTCTGCATTTCCCCAAGGTGATCTGCAGAATCTTGCCTGGTTGAGGGTCCCGAGGACAGGTTTGGGAAACACTGCTTTAGGAAAAGGGCTTTCTCCATCCGCCGGCTGACAAAATAATGTTCTATCACACGGTCACACTATTTAGAAAAAAAAGATTCAAAAACGGTTGGCGAAGTTGCATCAACCAACTTTGAACAATGGTACCACCATTATTCTTCCATAGAAGAAGTCAATCCCCGCTACTCTATTAATAGAACTTTATCATTGTTCCACCATTGTTTTCAACGATGGTGAAATACTTTGGAACGATTAGAGTGGCGTGTCTCCATGAAATTCTACTGAAACTGAGGTAGAAACCATGCTCAACTACTTAGACTGAACAACAGTGTGAAAACAGCACTGAGCAACATCGGCATAAACAACAGTGGAATAAACGGTAAATAACATGCGGAAAACGACAGTAAAAACAACACTGAAAAACTAAATCGGAAACTATGGTGGAAATTATTTTATAAAAATGATGGTGAAGTATGGCGAAATGTATCTAAATAGTGAATTCACCACAATTTCACCATAGTTGACCATCGTAAATCCACCATTACTTAAAAAAACTGAATAATGGTCAACAATTAACTGATCTTGTAAAGTGCTACGGGATGTTTATCTTTATAGGACATACTTGAAAACGAGAGAAATCTCAATGTATCCTTCCTGGTAAAATCCTTTTATAAATAAATAAATAAAAATAAATAAATGAATACTATATTATTATTTCAATATTACCCTTTATTTATAATGGATAATGATGAAATAATAATATAGTATATTATTTATTTCATTATTACCCTTTATAAATAAGGGATTAAGAAACAATATGAATATTATATTATTATTTCATTATTACCCTTTATTTATAATCGATAATAATGAAATAATAATAATAATATAGTATATTATTTCTTTCATTATTTTATTATTACCCTTTATAAATAAAGGATAAATAAGGGATAAAGGACAATATGAATATTATATTATTATTATTTCATTATTACCCTTGATTTATAATGGATATTAATGGAATAATAATAATATAGTATATTACGTCTTTCATTATTTTATTATTACCCTTCATAAATAAGGGATAAAGGACAATATGAATATTATTATTTCATTATTACCCTTTATTTATAATTGAGAATAATGAAATAAGAATATTATAGTATTCAAATTATTTTATTATTACCCTTTATAAATAAAGGATATGATATTATTTTTATTTCATTATTATCCTGTATTTATAAAGGATAGTGAAGTGAAAGAAATACCGTATTTTTCGCTCCATAAGACGCACCTGACCATAAGACGCACCTAGTTTTTAGAGGAGGAAAACAGGAAAATAAATATTCTGAGATCAAATAGTGTAATAATGGATATACTGCCCCAGCTCATGGATACTGTCCCCCAGCTCATGGATACTGTCCCCCAGCTCATGGATATGCCCCAGCTCATGGATACTGTCCCCCAGCTCATGGATACTGTCCCCCAGCTCATGGATACTGTCCCCCAGCTCATGGATATGCCCCAGCTCATGGATACTGTCCCCCAGCTCATGGATACTGTCCCCCAGCTCATGGATACTGTCCCCCAGCTCATGGATATGCCCCAGCTCATGGATACTGTCCCCCAGCTCATGGATACTGTCCCCCAGCTCATGGATATGCCCCAGCTCATGGATACTGTCCCCCAGCTCATGGATATGCCCCAGCACATGGATACTGTCCCCCAGCTCATGGATATGCCCCAGCACATGGATACTGTCCCCCAGCTCATGGATATGCCCCAGCTCATGGATACTGTCCCCCAGCTCATGGATATGCCCCCCAGCTTATGGATATGCCCCAGCACATGGATATGCCCCAGCACATGGATATGCCCCATCTCATGGATACTGTCCCCATCTCATGGATACTGTCCCCCAGCTCATGGATATGCCCCAGCTCATGGATACTGTCCCCCAGCTCATGGATATGCCCCAGCACATGGATACTGTCCCCCAGCTCATGGATATGCCCCATCTCATGGATACTGTCCCCCAGCTCATGGATATGCCCCAGCTTATGGATATGCCCCAGCACATGGATACTGTCCCCCAGCTCATGGATAATGCCCCAGCTCATGGATATTGCCCCAGCACATGGATTTGCCCCAGCACATGGATTTGCCCCAGCTCGCTCATGGATGTGCCCCAGCTCGCTCATGGATGTGCCCCAGCTCGCTCATGGATGTGCCCCAGCTCGCTCATGGATGTGCCCCAGCAGCTCATGGATATGCCTCCGCTCACCTGTCGCCGCCGCGTTAGGCTCCTTCTGAGCGTGCGTCCGGCGGCAGGAAGCTTGGGCACTCGTCTGGGGGAGCCATGTGACCGCGATCTCGCGAGATCGCGGTCACGTGGCTCCCCCAGGTGAGTGCCCAAGCTTCCTGCCACCGGACGCACGCTCAGAGGGAGCCTAACGCGGCGGCGACGACAGGTGAGCTGAGGCATATCATGGGGCATTCGCTCCATAAGACGCACCCACTTTTCCCCCCACTTTTTGGGGGGAGAAAAGTGCGTCTTATGGAGCGAAAAATACGGTAATAGGAATACTATAGTAATATTCTTTACAAATAAAGGAGAACAATGAAAGAATAATAATAATATAATATTCAGATTAGATATGTGTCTTTGTATAAGGGTAGTTATCAAGTTGCTATACTATGCATGAATACAGGGATACAGGAGGAGCATCGATTACTACTTTTGGGCTGTGAAGCTGACAGACAAAGAAAACCACCATCAGCTCACTGTAAAAGTGAAGTTGAATTGATGTCAGCCATGGATTTCCACAGCACAACACATTGGTTACATAGTTACATAGGCTGAAAAAAGACATGCGTCCATCGGGTTCAGCCTTTCACACATCACCTACTGCTGTTGATCCAAAAGAAGGCAAAAAACCCAGTCTGAAATGCTCGCCAATATGCAACACACTGGGAAAAAACTCCTTGACCCCAGAATGGCGTCAGATTTCTCCTCGGATCAAGCAGCTTTTACCCACATATTAAATATTATAACCCTTAATATTCTGTGTCTGCAGGAAGTCATCCAGTCGTTTTTTTAAAAGTCTGTACAGTCTCTGACCCAACCACCTCAACAGGCAGAGAATTTTGCAGCTTTATTGTTCTCACCGTAAAATAACCCTTCCTATGCTTTAGTTTGAATTTCCTTTCTTCCAGTCTAAATGGGTGAACTCGTGTCCTGTGTATAGTCCTGTTAATGAATAGGTTTCCAGACAATGGTTTATAATGGCCCTGTATATATTTATATAAGGTTATCAGATCCCCTCTAAGGCGCCGTTTCTCCAAGCTAAATAGGTTTAAACTTGTTAGTCTTTCCTCATAACTTAACCCTTCCATTCCCCTTACTAATTTAGTTGCCCGTCTCTGCACTTCTAGCGCCATAATATCCTTTCTTAAGACAGATGCCCAAAATCACACGGCATATTCAAGGTGCGTCTTACCATTGATTTATACAAAGGCAAAATTATGTTTTCATCCCGAGAGTGAATTTCCCTTTTAATGCCAATACCTTGCTGGCCTTGGCGGCTGCTGTATCTGGTCTGATCAGGATTTATGGAATAAATCAAGTAAATGAAGAAACACATAAACGAAGTGTGGGTTGTCAAAACAAAGTGATCAAATAACATGCTACGTACAAATCTAGGAATTAAAAAAATAACAAAACCATAACCGTAAGCCGCCCTATCAACTTTTTTAATACATTTTCCCAAACCAGTATTTTCCAGCCGATCTTTGATTTGTTAGAGTGAGATATTGATTAGATCAACATGATTACACGTCATGTGGTCTTACCCTTCTGAGCGATAGATCTTTTTGAAGCAATCCCCAAGACCCTTGTAACTTGAAGGATCCGACTTGTTTCTCTGGATCTGAAATCTTAAAACAAAGTAATAAAAGTCAATCAAATTACAATGAAATACTGATTTTTATGCCAATACTCAGATTAATGATGTATGTCCTGTGTTTTGCTTTTGGTCTTCCCTGCCAAAAGGAAAATGTAGAAATCTCTGTTGAAGTTGTCAGAGTTTTCATTTGTTGCTAATAACTAAGACTATGCATCGTTAAGGACCAAAACATTGATCTTTGTATAGGACGTTGTAACAAATTAATCGCATTTTGTAAATTCTATAATTGCTTAATTTATATAAACTCTCACAATTGTTTGTTTATTCTTTAGGTTTGATTGACAAGCCAAGTACACTGGTTTCTGTTCTCCAGAGACCCAAATATTCCATGTACTTTGTTTTTTTAGTTAACCCTTTAACTGCATAGTACGCCCTGTGGTGGGTGGGCCCAAATGCAGTGGGCCGGCATAGCACGCCCCGCAGACCGCCCATAGATGTGATTGACCTGCTCATATTGTGCATGCGCCGATGGCGTCATTTGGTATCACGGAACCACCTGATTTCAGGAAGTCCCGAGGCATTAGGGGGGCAGAATGTTGGTGGTATAGGGAGCCTGCTATGCAGCCCCTCATTAGACCCACCCCCTGCAAGGACGTCATAGTATGCCCCGCGACAAGAATGGGGTTAACATAATACACAACTAAAGGGAAACACGACCAATAATATATATTATTTCTTTGTTGCTGTTAAAGTGACAACTGGTTCTGTGAAACACATAAAAAAATATGCATAAACACAAAATATGCAACTTACCATGCTAATTTAAACAGTTGTGGTGGAGTGTCATGTTAAGTTAATACCAGTGTTAATTTTGTCATTTAATGATTTTCGTCAAAGACTTACAGTTACATTTATAAAGTGCTAACAAGTTCTGTAGCGCTGTACAATGGGTGAGACAGAATAACAAATATACATACAAGTTAAACACACACAGAACAGTAGGACAGAATGTCACAAATGAGCATCATTTTCTGCAAGCAGTATGCAAGATTTTAAACGCAGAATTGGTGTGGTTTTTTTCTTTCGTCTTTGCAACAGAGTTTGCAAAGCATGGCCACTGGTTTACAATCCTCTTATCTGATCTGCTCTCGGGAGCTGAAGGGAAACTTGATCCGGGAACCAAATGGTTGGGAAAGAGGGTGAGGGGCAAGCTTTTTGTATAGCAGACTCACCCAAAACTCAGGGTATTTCGATAAAAGACTTGGAGAGGGTAACATCCAAAGAATATTCTGCTGGGACATTTGAAATCTGGAATACCCATAGAAGCAACCTAATGAAAGATCTTTCAAGGTTTTCTATGTAAGTCCCATTTTATTTCAAGAACTGTATTTGCACGTTTTCGTATATTTTGTATGTCTTTTTTATGTGATACTGGCACTGTGTAAAGTTGTATTTTTTATCTTCTTCCATTAAAACTTTAAAACCAGTACTGTCTTGATCTAGACAATTCATGCTTCGCGAGTAGAATCGCTTAGGTATCGCTACTGTAGTATTTAACATTTGGTGTATAATATATATATATATATATCACAAATGGGAGCACTCACGGACTTGCGCATATCCTATAAGGATCCTTGAAGAAGGCTCGCTCTTGAGTCGAAACGTGGGATTTTATATGCATCGCCGATAAATTTTGAACTTTTATATGCGCCAGTCCGTGAGTGCTCCCATTTGTGGTTCGTCTATACATTGTTTGGGGATTAAGCACCGCGGCAAATGGATTTCAGAAGCGTTGTGCTCAAGGAGGTGGAAATTATATATATTAGCTGTATATGGTTGGGCTCCTGGATTGGGGTGGTATACAGCTAGTGGGGCTTTGAGAGTGCCCTATTACTTTCGTGGTGGCAGTGTATACATTCAGAAGGGTGGGTACAGTGTAAGGGGGTTAGGTTGGCATAACTTGGGGCCCTTTGAGCGGGTAGAGTTAGTAAATCCAGAGGCTTAGAGCTGTAATCCCCTTGTATGCTCTCCCTTCGCGCGTCACAATTGGTTTAGCTAGGACTAGGTCGTGACACAGAAGACCCTGCTTGAGAGCTTACAAAGTAAGGCTGGGTCAGACGAGCGCGCTATGTGCGCCCGAACGGACGTGCCTTGCGGTGTCCGTCGCAGCGTTGTGATGCTTCGACGGGGCTGGCCACACGCTGTAGCGTGCCTACAATTTGCACGCACTACAGTGGCCGTGCATAAAGCTTCTCCGTCGAAGTGCTACAAAGCAAATTCAACGGGGCTGCAAAGGAGGATCGAGCCTTGCAACACCTAGCCCACTAATTGCGCTCAGCGAGGTGGCCAGACGGGCGTCAGAGTGGAAGGAACGACAGGGGTGGGACATTAGGCAAGGGTAAATAGAGAATCTGCAGTAGCGGAGGTGTATGTGGGCTGGGTGGGAAGGTGGTGCAAGAATGTACAGCGGGGGAATCATGGAGTGAGCCGATAGGCTTTGTTGACCAAATTATTTTTATGACTAAAACTAGACTAAAGCTAAATAAAAACTAAGTTACAATGACTAAAACTATGACGAAAACCCATTGACATTAAGGCTAGTGTCAGACGAGCGTCTTTGGAAAGTGGAAGGTACGTCCGTGAGAGTGGACGTTCCCTCCACTTGACGCCCATCTGGCCACCTCGCTGAGTGCACTCAGTGCGCACTCAGCAATGCAAAGCGCGATCCGCCTATGGAGAATCGCGCTTTGCAGCTCCGTCAACGCGCGTCCTAGTGCTTTGCCGGAAAGGATTGGATAACGGGCGCTTGTTGTGCGCGTGCACAAGCGTGTGACTGGACCCGTTGCAGCGTCACAACGCTGCGACAGACGCCGGCAAGCACATCAGTACGGGCACACATAGCGCGCTTGTCTGACGCCAGCCTTAGTCGACTAATAAAAACTAGACTAATATGTTAGGGAGGGGCTATTTGGGAAGATCCAACCAGAACTAATCCCAGGTAAGAGCGAAATGATGAATTATACATTTTCAGATAAGATATTCCTCCAGAAGCATATAATGAGTTTGGAAATTCTAGAGAAATGCTTAAATAATGCATAATACAATGTAAACCCATTAGATTTTAGTTACTAAATCTCCTCTAGATTTATTTGACTAAAACTGAAACAATTCAGACAACTAAAATATGACTAAAACGAAATGGCCTTTTAGTCAGAAGACGGACTAAAACTGAATTAAAATTTCCTGTCAACATTAACCTCTTAATGCGTTTGTATTAAGAATCATCCGATTGGCTGAGAGCTTCAGTGAGCATTAAGCTCGCTGACAGTGGCAAGTACTGCAGGAAGGAGTAGACCTGTCAGGGAGTCACAATGTGACGGGAGACATCGCACTGGAGCAAAAGGAGAGTTTCAAATGAAATTTTAAGTTGAAAGCAGGGTGAAGGGTATCATGGTGGCGATGAAGAGGAGGGGGTTAATATTTAACCCACCTAGGTTTTCTCACCATACCGGCTGGATGGAGTAGAGGTAGCATCACTGCTCTATAACTGTGGAGACACAGGTTCGAATCCCGGCAAGAGCATCTCTCCAGTAAGTGTCCTTGGGCAAGACACCTAACGGTACATACTCGCCACCCAGGACAAACTTGAAAACAAGAGAAATCTCAATTTATCCTTCCTGGTAAAATACGGTCTTAAATTTGTTTTTTTTTAAAAAAACAATTGGAGTTTCACTTCAAAAAAAGCAATTTTTTTTGTGGATTTAGTTGCACCAAATTGCTATACCTTGTGAAGATCAGCACTGCGTCAAGTCCTACCTTAAATCTTCACATGGGACAACTTACATATTGCTTTCTTGCAATGCTGCATCATCTGCTTTTGGCATCTTTCCATTCACTTAATATATAGGTGCATGTACAATTTGGGTTACATTTTACATTTTTGTGGATAGACACACACACGGTTTATATTTGTTCATACTTTCTGCAGTCCTATCGCTCATCCTTTATCACAAGAGACACTAAATTGTGAAAGAAGCCAGGGTTTGGATCATGCTGTTAACCTGGTGTTCGTTAGGACTGATGCATGTGGTGCTGGGATAATGGTGCATCACTTACCCGTAGTCACTGCTCTGACAAAGCTCCCCTATAATAGAACATGACAATGCTACAAGGTCAATGTGAGCCTCCCTCTCCAAAAACAAACACAAGTCTGTCAAACTGCCTTCACACATAACAGATAAGGTGCAAGCACAGATAATACAAACATACCCCATGCAGAAAAGCACACATTGTGCTATTAACCCTTCCAAGAGCTCACAAGCACACAGAGAAGGTGAGCAAACATTTTTACTGAGAACATACCAAAAAATTGACATCGAAGGTAAATCCTGTATACACACGCCAAACAAAAACACTGAGGGCTCTATCCCAGGGCTCAAAATCTCCACTCGCCTACTAGCATTTGGCGAGTGGAAATTAAGTGAAGGCGAGTGGAAATGCGCACGCACGGAGCACAATAAATAATTTTGTGCTGCGTATTCCAGCGGTGCCACTGTGCAGCAGCCCCCCTTCCCCAGGCTGCACGGTGGCAGGGATCAGCTGCCTAACCTGACCAAATTCTTCTCTGTCACTGGCAGGGGTTGGAGAGGAACTTCCCTGCCTCCTCACTCTGCTCACACTGGGGTCTGATGACTGGGTATACATGTATCTGGGATCTGATGTCTGGGTATACATGTATCTGGAATCTGATGTCTGGGTATACATGTATCTGATGTCATTTTTGTAACTTTATTCTAAATATCACCTTTAACAGTGTAATTTCATAAGATAATTTAAGGGGGTGTGTTTAGGGGCAGAGTTAAGGGCTGGGTAGGGGTTAGGTGGAGCAACTGGTGGCGAGTAACTCTTATGGCCTGGTTAGTAGCTTTGGACTTGAAATTTGGAGCCCTGCTCCATCCCATAGATAACTCCAACGTTAGCATTAGGATGTGCAAGCGTTATCGCCAGGATAAGTGACTTTAACGCATGCCCCCCCATATTACATTCCCGACGCTAAACCTGTAAGAATTCACTTAGCTTCTGTTAGCTTACTGTACTTTGCACATCCTATACTTAACATCGAGAGCACAATCAATAATTAGTGTTCGGATAAGTAAGGTTTTACAAAGCACTAAATTACCGCAGGGAGTCGCAAGGCAAAGATTTAGCTACACCTAAAAACTGGCGCTAAAGGATTCTGCATTCCCAAAACCATATAGCACCCCAATGCCCCCCACCAATAAATCCGATGGTCACCTCTCACCCAGTGTTGAGAACGGTGGCCCCGATCTGCCACTTCTTGTCGGCGGGTGCAGAGTGAGACTGGGAACAAATCGTTCCCATTCTCACTCCGGGATCACTTCACAGCGCAGGACTCGCGGCCCGGAAGCGCAAACCTCCATGGAGTCCTATAGTAGATATATGCAGATAATCATATAAATAGAGGAACCTGACACTCCAGTCTGGTGAACAACCAGTTTCAATCCCTTCACTACTGCGATCGTGTATACACGATCAGGGTTAGCAGTCACAGCAGCTCGAGGTCGTGTTAACACGATCTGGGGCTGTGCAGTGATTTCAAATGAAACTCGTAATTTCATTTTCTTTTGGGCTCCAGAAGGTGACCTCAAAGTTTTACCACTGTGGGCATAATGCCCAAGGTGCTAAAACTTGTTAAAATCGGTCCTACCATAAAGGCATTTTCCCAAACAACACGGAGACATGAGCAGCAGTGTTACCCGCAGTAACTCTATTTGGCCAGTAGATGGAGACATCTACCTGTCAAATAGTTTATTACAGTAAGCAATACACTAGGAACATTCCCAAATGTTTCTTACTGTATAATTAAAATGAAGTTCACATCAGAGTTTGAATACAGCCCATGATTTTGAGGACCAGGGTGGCTGACAAAGGAGGAACTTGAAAAGCGAACTGTGGACTGGCAGCCTTCAAGGACGAATTAAGATCTCCACTTTGAAGAGCAGTCAAAGCGGGTATGGAAAGGGGGAAGAGACTGGAGCGGAGAGAGTACAATCACCATTACCTCATTTAAGTTAAAGTAGTCATGGTGCCCCTTCATTCAAAATAATACAATAACCATATGCTCCCTATATATAAGTACATATGCAGGGCTCAAAATTTCAAGTCCCAAGCTACTAGCCAGGCCTTAAGAGTTACTCGCCACTAGTTGCCCCACCTAACCCCTTATCCTGCCCTGCCTCTGCATTCCCACTTGCCCTCATGTAATTTCCACTCGCCAAATGCGAGCAGGCGAGTGGAAATTTTGAGGCCTGTACATATGCATTAAATAGCTCTATCATTGGTGTACGCAGCCCAGTTCGTTAGGGTGTGCACCCATGGAATATTAATTTTTTTATCTATGCTTGGATAATTTTGTGCAGAACAGTAATTTTTAGTTAGGAATAACCAATGTTTATGCAGTGATACAGTCAATATTAACGCACTTCATCATGAATCAGATAAAGAACCATCCAAAATATTCATGTAGGGGGTCAAATATGAACCCTTCATCCAACATTAGGTTGTGCCTGGGCACACCCTGCACACCCTGTGTGCACAACTATGATCTCTACCTATTTCCATTCAGTACATTCTTGCAGAATACTGTAACTGACGAATCACTGCCCACTTTGTAACATCAACGAGGAAAGCCATTTTTCTCCTAGGCAATACGTTATTGTAGAACAAACCACGAGTTCAGTGCACAATGCAGCAGTGCAAAGATAATTGTTTTCAGTGCCATCCTGCCCCCACCCCTGTACCCGCTTGTCCCTGGGTTTCCCTGCAGAGTCTGGATTGAGAGGGCAGGATGGTCTCATTTAGTGGCAGGTTTCACGGTGTTATGTCTGGAATTTGGTCCTTCAGATCCTGTTGCCTCTGACTTCTGTGGACTCCAATTTAGCAGCAGGGACCTTTTCGTCTTGTGTTTAATAGTCGTAGGGGGATTTACACAAGTATAAAGGTGCAGGCCACATTTTTTTGTTTGTTATTTTAGCCTTTGAACAAACCATTTTATGATCTTTGAGTAGCATATAACATTTCTTTTTCTATTTTATTTTCCAGCTCGATTCTGTGTCCATTTCAGATGATTTTAGTGTGTAATAATTGTTTCCATGCTCTGCTGTCAGATGTACTAGGTAATTCTTTTAATATGAATGCTTTTTCTTTCCCCTCCTAAAGAGGAGCAAGAAATGTAGTATCGGTCAAAATGCTTTCGGAAAGGAGTTTTTCATTTTCGATGTTTGGATTTTCCGTGGGGGGAGCGAAAAAAAAAAAAAAAAGTTGCCCAATAATACGGACTCTTTATTTTTGTTACAAATCTCATTTTAAATAGAAAGGAAGGAAGGAGAGCATTTTATCACACATGCCTCATTTAGGTTCTTGGAAGCACGTGGAGACGGAGCTGGAAATTACCGTTAGCCACAAACCTGACTATGGATATAAAGACGACATAAGAAATCGAGCTACTTTTTAATTATCGTTACACGACAAATTATTTTCAAGTGAATGTGAAAAAAAAATCAAAATCAACCACGTACACTCAGAATGTATTTAGTCACTTTCATTATTTTTCCCATTTTTAATTCTTTAAATAGCCCATAATGAGAAAAGCAAAAAAGGATTATTGACAATATTGCAAATTTATTCAAAATAAACGAATCACACTGATCTAAGCATTCAGACCATTAACTTTGACACTTGAGATTAGCTCAGTTGCAGCCTCTTTCTCTGGATCATCGTTGACGTGTTTCTACATGTGGATTGGATACGATTTGGCAAGATGCACATTTGTCAATACAGTTACACGTTTTTATAAAGCGCTAACAAGTTCTGCAGCGCTGTACAATGGGAGGCAGAATAACCTGTAGGTATATTTGTTAAACACACAGAACAGTAGGAGAGAAGACCCTGCTCAAGAGCTTACAATCTAAGAGGAGAGGGGGTGATACACCAGGTGAGGCTTAATAGAGAATATGAAGTTCCGCTACTTCATGTTCTCAATTTACCCTCACCTAGTGTGCATGTGGGCTGGGTGGGAAGATTGAGCAAGAAATGAACAGAGAGGGATTAGGGAGTGAGCCGATAGGCTTCTCTAAAGTAATGTGTTTTCAGAGACTTCTTGAAGGACTGGAGAGATGAGGAGAGTCTGATGTTGCGGGGGAGGGAGTTCCATAGAAAGCGTGCAGCTTGGGAGAAGTCCTGAAGGCAAGAGTTGGGGGGGCGGGTCCAAGGGTTGGCAGAGCGAAGTGGTCGGGATGGGATATACTTGTTAATAAGGGAGGAGATGTAGGCAGGGGTGCGGTTATGGAGAGCTTTGTACGTGGGCACCAATATTTTTAACTGGATTCTAAGGGAAACAGGAAGCCAGTGTAGAGAATGAAAAGGGGTGAGGTGCGGGAGGTGAGGTAGAGGAGCCTGGCACAGGCATTCATAACAGACTGCAGAGGGAGAATCTGGGATCTCGAAGGCCAGAGAGAAGGAGGTTACAGTAGTCCACGGCTGTAAATGAGGTCAAGGAATTGCCTGCAGAGTTCAGAGACAGGTTTGTGTCAAGGCACAGCTCTAAAACACCTCAATGAAGGTTTCAAAGTGACCTGTATTGTCTAAATGGAACAGGTTTGGACCAAGCAGGACTCTTCCAACAGCTAACTTTGTTGCCAAAATGAGCAACAAAGCGAGAGAAGAGTTTTGAAGAAGTCGAGACCAGGAATCCAGTGGTCACTGTGATTGACCTCCAGAAGACGTGTGTGGAGATAGGAGAAATTTGCAGAAGGACAGTCATCACAGCAACACTTGGCGAATCTGGGACCCTATCCGACAGAAGTTAAAATCAATGAGTGAGCTGTTCAGTAGACCTAACCCACTTGTTAATCCTAATGGATCCTGTCTTTTCCAACGGAGTCGCAAACCTCCCTTGCAGCTCGGCTTTGTGCCTCATTATCCTCCTCTCGAGTCGGTATTTAAAAAGAAAAGAGTTCTCGGAAGCTGGTGTTAATTGATTTTGCATGTGCGTATTTATAGAACTTCAGTGATGTTCAGAAGTTCTTGCGTCATCTACAGACCATTGGATGTATTCCATAATTCACTAGTTAGATACCATAGCTTTGAGTGGGGTGTGGGGAAAGTAAAACTGGAGCCAGAAGATCATTAAATTTGATTATATTTACTGAATAGGTGTGGTAGACACTTTAGGTTCTTATTGTGGATTGTATGGAGGAACTTTGTGAGGTCTTTGCTCTACAAACCTCTAAACGGGGCCATCGTTTCTAACCTGCCATGGTGTTTCGATCTGAAATTTTATCCATATTTTTCTATCGCTCTGTAGAATAATCAGTCATTAAATGGCTTTGACAGGAACAGTTTCATGCTCCAGGCATTCTCTGCTCTTGTCTGTGGTTGCCGATCACCCTTGCGGTTTCATCATCTTCTTGAATACTGTCTTTTAATTTCAATATTTACCATGAGTCTTTGTTTCCAGTACGAACTTGCCGGGAATTACTCAACAGGATAAAAGGTTGGGGTGTCCATCAACCAACAAATTATATTTTCAAGTGTATTTCATGATTGTGGCTCTACTGACACATAGAAACAATTATACAGGGAAAACTTTGAGATAGAAACCAAGACGAATAAAGGCTAAGTAGTAGAAGAGCTGCAATATGTTGACGCCGTAAGGCTGACTAAGGCTGGGGTCAGACGAACGCAGTGTTCACGTGCGTTTAGCTGCACTTTAGTACGTCCGTGGTAGCAGCAAATAGCCTCCAACGAAGGCCCATACACGAAGCACAGCCGCAAGGAAGTGCGGTAGCACAACGCAAGCGGCAAAAGGACGTAGGTTAGCAAGAACGTCGAACCGCTAGTACTGATGCACAGAGTGCGCTGCGTCGGCATAGCGGCGTGTGTGTGTGATTAGGAGACGTCAGACGCTGCACATGTCCGGCCAACATCACGTCCATTTTTTTTTTTTATAGCACTGTCAAAAATCACGGCCGTAATTGCGCACCATGTGACCGCAACCGCGTATTCCGTCAAAAAGTGCGTCTGGACGCACGGTCCGTGAAAAATGCGTTAATCTGACCCTAGCCTTAAGGGGTTATTTACAAAGCATGGAAAATTCAGCAAAGTCTCGGTGCTTTGTACTTCAGTGCGCTTTGGCGATTCAATTTCGCTGACCCTTGGGCGAATTCACTAGTTACCGCAGGATCACCGTAATGCACCGAAGATGTAATCACCGATGGGTGTTTAAACCAATAAAAATGCATTAAAATGTGTCTAAATAATAAAAAAGGTCCTTTAAAAAAAAATAATAAAATGGACCGTTACAGAATTAAAAAAAATACCTTTTGAAAAAAATTGGAAATCAAAAATTTTGTCTAAAATGAAAATATAAAAATACATAAAAAGTGTTAAACTAAAAAGACTTTTTGCTGAAAATGAAAAAAATAAACAGTTTAATAAGAAAAAAAATAACGATAATATTGTTTTACATTGATTTCTATGGGATTTGCCCGTTTAAACCTGTTGAACTGAATCACCGAAAATCCGGGCATTTCACGCACACTTCAGCGTTCTCTATGGCTAGGGTCAAACGAACGCATTATTCGCAGCGACCGTCAAAAAGTGCGTCCGAACGCGTTGCCATATTTTTTCACGGAATGCGCAAGAACGGTCATACGATGCGCATTTTCGTGCGTGTTTTTTTACGGATCGTCAATTAAACACTTTTTGCGTCTGGACGTTATGTTGGCCGGACATGAGCAGCGTCTCCTAATCACGCACACTCGCCTCTAGCGGATGCAGCGCACGCTGTACGTCCGTACTAGCGGTTCTGCGTTCTCAAAAAAATGCGTTCAATTTTCCACTTGCGTTGCCGGACTTTCGTGCGGCCGTACTTCGTAGATTGGCCGTCATTGCACGTCATTTGCCGCTACTGCGGCCGTGACTAAGTGCGCCTAAACGCACGATAAAAATGCGCTAGTCTGACCCCAGCCTAAATAGATTAACCATTACTTCTCTATGGACGAATTTTGCTGCCACCAAAGATCGCCGTATTGTGGTGACCTGCACTGTATTTTGCTGTAAATTCGCCAGTATTTGGCTAATTGACAGCTTTCTGAATAGCCGAACTGCCCGGAAATTGCACCCTACCGTGAAATCCACCGTTTGGTGAAATTCAATGGCATGTTCTGCGCTTACCGAATAACCCTTTAGTAAGTACACTGGTGTAACACATCGGCTTTCTCAAATCCACTTGGTAATTTGCGTTTCACGCTCACCATTTATAAAATTCTGTAAAGTTCAGAGACCTTGAAGTCTGGAATTAACCAATGCGATGAACTTGAAAAAAGTTGCGTAAGAAACGTAACCACACATCTCACACCAATTACAAAATACGAAAATCCTTGGCAAAATGTAACTGTGGAATGACCACAGCAAGATTAGGAAATGTTACATTTTGGGGTGGCTTAGACAGCAATTAATAGTCTACAGCACCTTGATCTCACCCAAACAAGACCCTGTTATCCCCAAATTCTATCGACCTTTTTCTCCTCCTCCTCTCCAAGCTCCACCCTAACCCTAAGGTCAAGACACAAATATATCCGCTTATACTGGCTGTCAGCCACCTTGGCCCTCCAGAGGTTTTCCAACTACTCCTCCCATGCTCAGCCCGTTGGGTGAGCATCATAGCAGATATAGTTACAAAACATTGTGAGGGCCAATGGTTCTATCTCCATTTGAAAACTCTTTACTTAAACCCCAACGTCACTCGTAAGCTGCTGTCAAACCTTTACTCAGCCAAGTCATTTAAAATTATGATACAATAGCATGAATGTAGCAAAAATACAGCGTTGCCCTATGTAGGATAAGCAGATAAAATGTGTATTTTTAATTAAAGTTTCTAATCACACTGTAGCAATCCAATAGAGGTTCAGCAGGTGATATTAGATGTGACTCAAAACATATATATATACTGTGACAGTGTAATTAGGGGCAGGGTGGTATCACATGTGTATCAGCAGGCGAATGAAGAACTCCTTTCCCCCTCTAGGGTTAACTGAAAGTCAATGCCGGATTAGAACTGCCCTGCTCATATAGGAGATGTGGTTCCCTCCGAGAGGGCAATTTTGGTACAGGGTGCAGCAGGGAAGGAAGCTAAATCCTGAACACAAAAGTACATTTTATTTTGTTTTTGCCTATTGGTAAGTGGCTTAGCCGCCCAATATTTCAGTTAGGAATACTGAACTTTTATTTAGCCTCTGCATAAAGGAGTAGGCGTTTGAGTTACATTTTCTTTTTTTCCTGGTTATGATGTACCCTGCACGTTCCATGGCTGCAATCCCAAGCACAGGTATAGCTGCGCATTTCATGCATAGTAGGATCATTAACTGTAAATAATAAAGTAATTCTGCCTCTGGGCTGGAACTCCAATATAACGCATCTGCTGGCCTTTATAGACAGTGTTTCTTCTTCTCGAAGGCTGATCTCAGGACTGCTGCTAACTATCTGGCAACCACAAACACTGGGAATCTCCACTCATTCCTGATCTATGAGCACCTGGGGAGCAACACGAGCTGATGTGTTAAAGATGTTTCTATGTAACCAAAGGAGGCTTTTATATGGTATGAGGGAGACACTGGGCAGTCAGGATGTGTTACATTGATAGCTGATCACATTACAGTCCTTTCATAATCAGCATAGCAGTCCTGTTCATTCCAGCCAGACAGGGGTGTAGATGTCGTAATCTTGTTCAGAGGAAATGGTGTAAATGCACCTTGTAAATTACATGGTCAGGACTGCAAAAATATACACTTTAACCTCCTGGGGTTTAAGGGCAAAGCTTCAAAATGCGCATCTCACTAGGTTGTCATTCAACGAGGTAATCTTCGACATTGCAGGGTATTGTGTGAAACGTAGCAGTGCTTTGTGTATATTATAAAGTCATGGTGGTGAACATGAAGCCTTTACGGGTACTTTAATGGTCTATATCCAAACAGCACTAAAGGGGTTATTCGGAAATTTCAGCACTTCAGTGCGCTTCGGCGTTTCCATTTCGCCTACCCTACGATGAATTCACTATTTACCGCAGGGTCACCGAAGTGCGGCGAAGATGGTGTCGCGGAAGACTGCCGAACTGCAGATTTGATATTCTTCTAATAGGTGTTCAAACCAATCAAAATGCATTAAAATGTGTGTAAATAATAAAAAAAAGTCCTGTAAAAATATAATAAAAAGGTCGGATATGGAATTTAAAGAAAACAAAAACGACTTCTAAAAAAAAAAATTGAGTATCAAAAATTTCACCTTTAAAAATAAGTAAAAGACAGCGTGAATCTGGTGCTTTTCTTAGTGGTTGTAAGATTATTAAGGCGTGCTCAATATAGGTCAGTGCTGCAAGCTAGAAGATATGTGTTTACAACCTCAAAAACACGAATATAATAGAAAAGAAAAAACACTTCTAGGCGCACCTTACTAAAATTTCCACTTTTTATAAAACCAAAAATGGTCAATGTGCAAACATCTAATGAATTAATATTTAAACAAAACAGTGGTTATATTATGATAAATGTGTAGAACTTAAGGAATACTTATATTTCAGTGGTGCTTCTTTTTTTCCCTCTCTCAGCATGGGGTCCTGCGATGTAGCTGTTCGGTATCCCAAGAAAAAAGGAGGGGGGAGGGTATTTCTCCACTTGATGTAAAAAAAAAGGCAGCAGAGCGGCAGATAATTCAATTAAAATGCATTTATTAATCAATAAAAAGGTAGACCTCCAACTATAAAATCAATTGTTAAAATGCTAATTAAGTAGGATCAACAAAAACGCGCTTTCACCAATAGGCTTCATCAGTTGTTATCCTTTCTGAATGATCAGTCTGTGCAAGAAGTCCAAAAAGTCCAAAAAAACCTTTAAAAATAAAATTAAAAAAAACACACAAAAAAGTTGTTATAAAAAGTAAATATATATATATTTTTGCTGAAAATTAAAAGATTAAACGATTGAATGAAAAAGTAAAAAATAATATTGTTTTAAATTAAATCCTATGGGATTCGCCTGGTTAAACCTGTTGAACTGAACCACTGAAAATCAGGGCACTTCGCGTTCTGTGAATAGAGTATTTACTACTTCTCCATTGGACAATTGCGCTGCCGAAGATCGCAGAACTGCACCATATTCCGCCGTCAGTTTGCCAGTATTTGGCGAATTGACAGCTTTCCAAATAGACGAACTTCCCTGAAACTGCACTGTGCAGTAAAATTCTCCGTTTGGTGCCTTTCGATGGCAAGTTCGGTCCTTTCTGAATAACCCCTTAAGTATAAAACACGAAAAGTACTATATTCCCATACGGAACACAGAACCTGCAATTGTGGGAAATATTTTAGTGAAATAATCAAATACAGAATTTTTAATTGTAATCAATATCTCAAGAGTGTTAAGCAGAGAGGGACGTATACATAGCTGCAAGGACTAGATGTGCATGTAACAGAGGATTTTCATTAAAAAAAAAAAAGTACAGAAGTAGCGCAATACTGTTTTTGGTTCTCAAAGAGAAGTGTACAGAAAATCACTCACATGATTTAGAGCCTAAATACCACCGCTTTGGGGGGGGGGACCATGTATTCAGACAATAGGCCTGACAGTCCCCTTCTGTTGTAGGTGTTTGCTCGCTTTTGTTTAGTACCCAAAGAGCAGAGAGAAAAAAAACCACCTTCATAGTGCAGTATGTTTTAAGCAGAAACACAGATTTATAGCGAGAAATAAGATTTCTCACGTGGTGACATTAAATATAACTTTGACTTAAACCTGGAATTCTTTAACATTTCCTATAGTATATTTATATTAATAAATTAATATATATTAAATATATTTATATATATTTTCTGCAAGTATATTATTTTATTCCAGTCATGTCCACTTCACTCTTTTAATACGTGATAGGGTATATTCCGAAATTGTGTGCAATTTTGGTGCTTTGATTTTCGCAGTACTTCGTCGATTCCATTCCCCTGAAAATACAGCGAATTCACTATTTAGCCGAATGTTCACCGTATTTTGTCGAAATTGGAGTCGCCGAAGCAGTTATCGGACGTCGGTGAGAACCGCCGAATTGTTCCAATAACCGTCAAGCTGTGTCGCATATCACCGAATTGTAAAACAACCCAAAAACAAATGGAACTCTCCTATTCCCTTAAGTGTTGAAACCAATAAAAAAAATATTAAAATGTGCCTAAATAAATAAAAAAAAAAATAAGTGTATTACAGAAAAAAAAAACGTCTTTTGAAAAAAATTGAGAAACAAAAATGTTGGCAAAAAAATACAAAAAGGACTCCTAAAAAAGGACTTTTTGCTGACAAGGAAAAGAATAAACTGTCTTTATATAAAAATGATGTTATGGTTTTACATTGACTCTTATGGGATTCGCCTGTTTAAACCTGTCGAACTGAAACACTTAAAATCAGGGAATTTCGGACCAGTTCGGCATTTCGTGAATAGAAAACAAAATAGTTTTCTAGAGAGTAATTTTGGTGCCGAATTGCGGAGAACTGAACCGTATTTTGCTGTCAATCCGCCAGTATTTGGCGAATTGATATCTTAGTGAATAGACAAATTGGCCCGAAATCGCATCGAACAGTGAATTTCACTATTTGGCGCCAATTCGGGGGTTATTTATTTATTTATAAAGTATTTTACCAGGAAGGATACATTGAGATTTCTCTAGTTTTCAAGTATGTTCGTGAATAACCCCTTATAAATATATATATTTATATATACACACATACAAACACATACACACAATTTTATAATACAGTGTTTTGGTCAATAACGAATAATTGGCCAAATCAAAACGGTTTAGGACTGTAATCCACGTGGAGTTCATGTACAATGATGCAGATACCTTGTGGGTTAACCAAGGCACAATTATCTGTTTCAAGGCTTCAATACAAGCCTTTGCCTCCAAGAGAGCATACAGTAACCTCTGACCCCATGTAAATCAGAGTTCGTTGGGTTAATGAGCCGCATCGACCCCCAGAAACCCACAAACAGCTTCCCTTTTCCTTTGCTCCATAAGGTCTCCAGATGTAACACATCAGCAAGGATTTCCAAGACTGGATCCTAATGAACACTTTGATTCATAAAGTCACCTGGCCCTGTGATACACCAACATCTTCACTGAAAGAATCGCTTGCAATGCCCCACCTCTGCTATGCAAGGAGAAAAAAAAAAAAGACACAGGCAGTGAAGCAGCGGAGATGGTGATATAACAGTCCAGATATCCAGTCATCTAAGAGTTCAATAGAATAAATTAAATTATGTATCAATCATTTCCAAAGCCGTTTTATAAGGGAGTGTATCAATTTTTAATACATTATATCAATTGTGTCAATTTAGCCCAAACCATTTACCATTGTGAACTCGCCACCTTGTGGCCGACTTTATTAATGGCGAGCAAAAAAAATGTCGCCAGGTTTAAAAACCATAATAAAAAGTTTTACAAACGTTGAGCATGTAAAATAGTCCAGAATAGCTTCTGAAAGTATGGCCGTTGTTTGAATAGACGTCCGTGTTCGGAAAAACGGCATTTCAAAAATCTACCATGTTTATTCAAACAATGGTATTGCCATCGAAGCGAAGTTCCCACTTTTAACATAAGTAGGAGCACTGGTTGAATAATATTCGGCAATTGAAAGACTCAACATCCACCCAAGGATGTCAACGGAATAGGCGAACAAGATAAAACAAATTCGCAGAAGACCTTCTATAAATCGGGGATAACCTGTGTGAATAAAAAGACCAAAAAAAATCTTCGGGTGGAAGGAACAATAGAACGTTTATTGTAATACAATTAAAAAATCAACGTTTTTGTGGATTTTGAATACAATTAAAAAAGCAACGTTTGTGCAAGGATTTTGTGGTCTCTTAATATTCGGCAATTGTCGCTAACCCTAACCCAATTTATACTTTTTTAAAAAAATTTTAACTAAACTGTCCCAATATTGTTGTTCACTGTAGTTTCCAAACACTGAAACTATGGAGAACGTTTATTTAAACTATGGTAGTACGGTTGTTTGAATAAACTTTGAAGGTTTTTCACTTCAAACAATGGCAGTGCCGCTGTTGAAGCTATTCTTGAGCATTTTACGGACTTGAAGTAAGATCTTTCTTTTTTAAAGCCAGCAGTTTTTTATTTATTCACAGTTAACAAAGTCACTATAGGACACTATCCAAAACAACCCAGAAAAGTAAGATTTTATTTAACCCTTTGCTGGAGCAGGGTGTACTATGACGTCCCTGCGGCCTTTACGCCACGGGGCGTACTAGTACGCGCCGCTGATTTCAATGGCCCTCCTTCACTCCGCCCACCAGTCAGCAGGCCAGAGGAGGGGACCGCTGCAGCAGCCGGCAAGCAGACCGTATTATTACGCCCCACCGCCAGGCACAAGCCGCCCAGCGGCAAAGGCTTAATGCTGCATTTTGTTTAATAGAACTTCCCTTCTTAAGACACTACATAGTGACATATGAATAAGACATGTGTCCACCAGGTTCAATCTTCCACACATCAATTTCTATTGTGTATCCAAAAGAAGGCAAAACAACTGTCACGTTCGCTGTCCCGCTCACCCCTCACAACCGTGGTGGGAATCCTTTTGGACAGACTTCTAGACCCTCCGATCCTTGAATGGTCGAGACCCCTAACCCTATCACTCCCAGCCAGGAAGAACAGACAGACCAACAATAATAAGTATAGTCTAGTCACAGCAGGTTTTGAGATCATGTTATCACTGAGCCACAAAGGGTTAACTTCACTGATAAGCGGAAAGCAGTCAGGAAGAGGTTTTAGCAGTGTGCTCATACACCAGCAGGGGTTAACAGAAGTGTGGTCATACAAACGTTCCGAGTTGGCAACAGAGAGGGTTTTCGTACAGGCAGATTTGGCAACAAATAAGGTTCTCATACACTCAGATTTGGCAACAGGGCAGATCGATGGATTATCAGAGTCATTGCTATGCAGGACAGACATATACAGTCAGGTCCAGAAATATTGGGACATCGACACAATTCTATCATCTTTGGCTCTATATACCACCACAAAGGAGTTGGAATGAAACAAACACAATGTGCTTTAACTGCAGACTGTCAGCTTTAATTTGAGGGTATGTACATCCAACTCAGGTGAACGGTGTAGGACTTACTGCAGTTTGCAGATGTGCCTCCCACTTGTTAAGGGACCAAAAGTAATGGGACAATTGGCTTCTCAGCTGTTCCATGGCCAGGTGTGTGATATTCCCTCATTACCCCAATTACAATGTGCAGATAAAAGGCCCAGAGTTCATTTCAAGTGTGCTATTTGCATTTGGAATCTGTTGCTGTCAATTCTCAAGATGAGATTCAAAGAGATGTCACTATCAGTGAAGCAAGCCATCATTAGGCTGAAGAAACAAAACAAACCCATCAGAGAGATAGCAAGAACATTAGGCGTGGCCAAAACAACTGTTTGGAACATTCTCAAAAAGAAGGAACGCACCGTGAGCTCAGCAACACCAAAAGACCCGGGAGACCATGGAAAACAACTGTGGTGGATGACCGAAGAATTCTTTCCCTGGTGAAGAAAACCCCCTTCACAACAGATGGCCAGATCAAAAACACTCTCCAGGAGGTAGGTGTAGGTGTGTGAAAATGTCAAACAATCAAGAGAAGACTTCACCAAAGTGAATACAGAGGGTTCACCACAAGATGTAATCTATTGCTGAGCCTCAAAAACAGGACGGCCAGATTAGAGTTTGCCAAACAACACAAAGCCTTCACAGTTCTGGAACAAGATACTATGGACAGATGAGACCAAGATCAACTTGTACCAGAGTGATGGGAAGAGAAGTGTATGGGGAAGGAAAGGAACTGCTCATGATCCTAAGCATACCACCTCATCAGTGAAGCATGGTGGTGGTAGTGTCATGGCGTGGGCATGTATGGCTGCCAATGGAACTGGTTCTCTTGTATTTATTGATGATGTGACTGCTGATAAAAGCAGCAGGATGAATTCTGAAGTGTTTCGGGCAATATTATCTGCTCACATTCAGCCAAATGCTGCAGAACTCATTGGACGGCGCTTCACAGTGCAGATGGACAAAGACTCAAAGCATACTGCAAAAGTAACCAAAGAGTTTTTGAAGGGACAGAAGTGGAATGTTATGCAATGGCCAAGTCAATCACCTGACCTGAATCCCATTGAGCATGCATTTCACTTTCTGAAGACAAAACTGAAGGGAAAATGCCCCAAGAACAAGCAGGAACTGAAGACAGTTGCAGTAGAGGCCTGGCAGAGCATCACCAGGGATGAAACCCAGCGTCTGGTGATTTCTATGCGTTCCAGACTTCAGGCTGTGATTGACTGCAAAAGGATTTGCAACCAAGTATTAAGAAGGGAACGTTTGATTCATGATTATTATTCTGTCCCATTACTTTTGGTCCCTTAACAAGTGGGAGGCACATCTGCAAACTGCTGTACGTCCTACACCGTTCACCTGAGTTGGATGTACATACCCTCAAATTAAAGCTGACAGTCTGTAGTTAAAGCACATTGTGTTTATTTCATTCCAACTCCATTGTGGTGGTGTATAGAGCCAAAGATGTTAGAATTGTGTCCATGTCCCAATATTTCTGGACCTGACTGTACTCTGTACCAATGTTATGCAAGATAGTTAAACACTCTGGGTCAGCATGATGCAAACGCAACATGCACTCGGAGTCTGCTTTAGGCACAACACACATACAGGCTTGGTCAGAAAGAGAATGGGCTGGAAGGCAGCCCGAGTCAGCAACAATCAGGGTCCTCACACAATCCGGTTCAGCAACAGAGCAAAAGAATCAGTGAATCAATGAGAGAACACACCAGGCGATGCGGGAACTAACTCCACGTAAGTTAAAAAGACTGTTACGATTATGGTGTGCTTACGTAGTAATAGAATGTGTGTGACTAACATACTAACTGAAGAAGCAGTCCTGAACCACGAAACGCATCATAGTTTTTTTATTTACTTTTTTTACTTGTTTTACTTTTTTATTTATGCTGTAAACTAGGAATTTGGGTGAACTTTTTTTTCTTTGGTGCATTGGCACGTGGCTGGAATCCTCAGAGATAGAGGTTTACTCTCCCAGGACCTAACATATTCATCATCCAGCAGAGGACAAGAACACCAGGACCAACGCTGACAAGACAACACAAGGCATGGGACAACAGAGTACTCCAGCCACCCCCCACACCAAGGAGGGAGATCTGGCACTTCCTAGTTCCTACATAGACGCCAGCTGCCCATCCACCCGGTGTCTGACTTGAGACACCAGCTCATGTGAGTGCATCTCTTCATTAGCCTTAGCGATATTTTAATGCTATTGCACCATGTTCTACATTTAGGTTTTTGAGGTGTAAAGTATCACACTACATGAAGAGAGGACTTTTTAATAAAAACCCCCTCCTTTTCTGATTGAACCTCAGACTGTTTTGAAAGAAGCGTTGGACTCCACACTTCCATTGGTATCTTATGCAGTAATAGGTCTGGCTTTGTTTTACGTGACAGAGCTCGAGGTGGAAGTAAACCTTAGAGTTTTAGGACAAAAGCACACCACCAGAGATGACAGATAATGGAAAAGCGGTCAATACAGGAGTCAAGTCGAGCAGGAATGCAATGGAATGGAGTTCCAGCACTATTCCAGCACCTGCATGGCAGATCAGGTTATGTGTATTCTTTGCCAGGATCATAAAGACAACTGTCTCTTTTCATGACACTATTACAATGTAAACTGTTAATTGCCTGCAGACATGCTGGCAAGAACCATTCTGGATCTTGATGGATGTGAAGTAAGAGTTGGTGCAAAGAAGAGGGATCACAATACATGGCAGACGGATACATGGGACCATTTAAAGAGGTCTTCCGGAGTGTAAAGCAAAACAAAGTTTCAGATTATGTTGCTCGTTCCAAAAGTAGACGTCGATACACTTGAACACGTTTGGCAAACTTTTCCCTATGTTTTCTCTAATTTCCCACTTACCATCAGCAAACGACCAATATCAGAATTTTTTAAATAAGTAATTTTTTTTTTGTTACCCCTCTTGCACAGTGAATGGGCAGTGCCCTATTGGTCAGTCCACCCCTGTGCCATAGAAAGGTAGGAGACATGAATTCATGGTAGGTTTCTGCTGTTTGCACCACTCTTAGGCTGGGGTCAGACCAGCGCACTTTTAACGTGCGTTCTGGCGCACATAATTACGGCTGCACTAGCAGCAGATGACGGGCAATGACGGCCAATATACGATGTACGTTCGCACAAAAGTCCGGCCGTGCAACGCAAGTGGAATTTGAACGCATTTTTCTGAGAACGCTGAACCGCTAGTACTGACGTACTGAGTGCGCAGCTGCAGCATAGCGGCGTGTTTGCGTGATTAGGAGATGTCAGACACTGCTAATGTCCAGCCTACATAATGTCCAGACGCAAAAAGAGTTTTATTGACGATCCGTACAAAATAACGCCCGAAAATGCGCGTCGTCTGACCGTTTTTGCGCATTCCGTGAAAAAACACGTCAATGCGTTCGGACGCCCTTTTTCACGTTAGCGGGAAAAATGCTTTCGTCTGACCCTAGCCTTAGCATTCACTATGTAATTTAGCCCTAACAGTCACGTTTGGATGAGTACCTGGTAACTCTAGGATAAGTGACTAACGCATGCCTTCCTTAAGCTAAACCCGTGCAAAATCCTTACCGCATCGGTGAATGCTCTGGCTTGTGTGATCCTACTGTACTTTGCACACCCTATACGTAAGATGGGGAGAGCAATCACTAATTAGCATTAGGGTCAGTAAGGTATTACAAAGTCCTAACGTTAATTACTGCACCGACGGACTAAACAAAATTTTAGCTACTCCTAAAAGTATCTTTTTGCAATTCATTTAGCACCCCTAACCCACCATTAAATCCCATACTCACCTCTCATCCTGAGGCGAGAACGGTAGTCCGAACCACAGCTTCTCCTGGCCACGAGCAGACATATAGTTCGGTACAAATAGTTCCCAGTCTCCATCCGCGATCACTCCACGGACTCGCGGACTAGCTGCGAAAGCCTCCATGGAGTCCTATGGACTCCAGGAGGTAATACTCATTGCGGTGTAGAAGCGCTACTGCGAGTACCATTGAAGGTAGTGCTGCAAGGTGCCCTGAAATCGAACGCTAAGGCTAGGGACAGATGAGCGCATTTTCTGCGGCCACCGTCAAAATGTACGTCGATGCGTGCGCACGCATTTTTTCACAGAATACGCTTAAGTGGTCAGACGATGCGCAATCTGGACGTATTTCATGACGATGGGGTAAAAAAGAAGTCTAGGGAAATCCGGCTGTTTGAACGTTATGTTGGCCGCACACTAGCAGCGTCTGACATCTCCTAATCACGCACACACGCTGCTATGCGGCCGCAGCGCACTCTGTACGTCAGTACCAGCGGTTTAACGTTCTCGAAAAAATGCGTTCATTTTCCACTTGCGTTGCGCGGCCGGACTTTTGTGCGACCGTACTTCGTATATTGGCTGTCATTGCCCGTCATCTGCTGCTAGTGCGGCCGTGATTATGTGCGCCAGAACGCGCGTTCGCACTGCCTCAGTCTGACCCTAGCCTAAAATGGGGATGCTACTGGGAAACCTGCAGGTGCAGGTTTTCCTCGTTAGTGTTCCCATTTTAGCGTTAGCTTTGGAATTTAGCCCTTAGTTGTCTAGCGTAGGTTTTAGGGGATTTCCACTGTTGAGCCAGTGATGCCAAGCCTTGGCACCCTAGATGTTTCTTATGTATATGTCCCATGATGCTTTACCAGCCACATGGTTGACTATATGATTGACTATGACATGTAGTTCAGAAACATCTGGAGTGCCATGGCTCTCCACCACTGGCCTAAGCTATTCAGTGGAAAATTCACTGCACTTTGTCCTGCAATGTAAGTTTACGTTATAACAGCAATGTTTATAACATTGATAGACAATATGGGGGAAACAAAGTACAATGAAGATTGCCCCATTTACCAAAATATATTGTATATGTTGTGGTTACAAACAACAGTAGAACAAGTCAAAATGGAGAAAAGCTGTAATGTACTCATTTTACAGTGATACTGCCCATCAGTGTTCTTCATTGTTGCATCAACTTTACCAGCTGTTATATTTTGCTTCTCTAGATAGCAGTAAGCACAGTGATTTTTACCATTGTTTGAAACTATGTTGAACCTCGTGCCATTACACAGCTTAGAGAATAACCCCTCAAGGCAGAAAACTTTTTGCTGATCTTTGAGGTGCTCTCCAGGATACACACACCAAGAGAAGAGTGTGTGGTAGAGGTGTGCACGGCTGAAAAATTTGTTTTGTTTCAAATTAATTTCGGTTTAGTTATTTCGTTTCATATATCGTATCGCTAAAATCCCCATTGTAAGTTAAGATTGATTCGATAGTTGATATCGATTCGAATTTCGGATCACTAAATAAAACCCCAATTACTCTGCTGTTAAAAGGCAAACTAGGGTTAAATGTTGAGCTGTCCAATGGTCTGCGGTGCTGACAACAGATTCAGCACCACAGGCAAATTTACAGGGACAGGGTGCTTTGTCTAACGATTCTGATTCGTTTCATTATGCCATTTGCTCTAGCTAGTACTTTTATATATTGTAAGTTAACATCGATTCGATAGTTGATATTGATTCGAATTTTAGATCACTAAATAAAATCCCAATTATTCAAATCCTGCACAGGAATGATTTAATCAATGGTTCTCTAGTGAAACAGCATAACAAATGAAATTCGTTATATACGGTTTTGTTTCGATTCGGATCAAATCAATTTGTTATTTTGGAAGTACTTCCGAAATAGTAAGTACCGAAATTCGTAACAAATTGCGATTCGTTCTGAAACAAATTCACATCTCTAGTGTGTGGGGTCTCGCTCTCCTGAATGGTTTGGGATCTGTCTATGTCATACAGATTCACGACGTTGAAGTTAATTTTAGCTCCTTGATGGAGGAAACAACTCTCTAACCTTCACAAGAAAGCGGATTGGACCGCATAAATACCGAAAGGATTGTTATTTTCCTTTCAAGGTCTTTGGATTGTAATAAAGAGAATATTGTGTAGCATTTTACCTTACAAACTATGTGGTGAGCACATTTGAGTTAATATAAATTTATATATTCACTAACCTCCGAACTGGCTCCGAATTGCACCAGACTGAATTTCAACGTTTGGTGCAATTTCTGACCAATTCGTCTATTCAATAAGCTGTCAATACACCAAATACTGGCGAAGAGACAGTAAAATATAGGGCAGTTTGCTACAATTTGGCAGCACCGAAATTGCCCCGAAGGAAACTATCGTGTCTTCTACTCACAGAACACAGAATTACACTGAAATTCTAGCTAAATGCCCTGATTTTTGTGGTTTCCGTTCGACAGGTTTAAACAGGCAAATTCCATAAGATTCAATGTAAAAATGTTTTTTTTAAAAAACATTTATTCTCTTCATTTTCAGTAAAACCCCTTTTTATTTTTTAGAACACCTCTTTGTATTTTTTGATGACACTTTTGGTTTTCTTATTTTTTTTTTTTAAAGACTAGTTTTATTTTGTAACCGACCTTTTTATTCTTTTGTAAATGACCTTGATTATTTGGGCACATTTTATTGATTTATACTTCTATTCCGACAATAGGAGTCTTCCTTTGTTTTTTTTTCTCCAGTTCGGCAGTTATCAGCAAAATGGAATCGCCGAAACTCACCGAAGTAAAAAGCGGTGAAATCTCTGCTTTGTGAATAGGCCCTATGTCTAAAGTAAAGTGCCTATAAAAGTGGTTATATAAAGCTTTCCATATGAAGGAAGGACAGGATGCAAGATCTCTTCCTCGTTTTCTTTTTCAAGAGCCAATTTACTACGCACGCTGTTTATGTTAATATTTCCTTTTATATTGTTTAATTGGTAACGTTCATTTAAACTGTCAGCACTTGGCTGCCATTGGCCTCGATTCCGTGTAATGCATCAAGCCTTAAGAAAACGCCATTAGATGTGACGCACATGCTTTGAGAGGGGATGCTGGGTAATTACACCGCTAAATGTACTTGTAACAATTTGGAAGTAATCTGCGTGATGCATCGTCCCGCTGAATAACTTAAACAGATCATGCCATTTTATTTGAAACATGAAAAGAAAGATCTGAGGTTCCTTTCTAAACAAAGGGCGTCAGATCTTTCTTTTTAAGTTCCTCTCGGAACGTTCATTAATAATAAAAATATATTTGTTTAACTAAATTACAATGTGATGTGCTGTTTAATATTTTGGCCGCCAGTGCATACTTGAAAACACTGCACTGCACACATTGATAGGACTACACAGCCATGATTGCCCCTCCATCACCATGTATGCATAAACAAAGCTCTGCGCGTGCTGTCAACAATACATACACATGCTGTCAGCAGAATACTCAGCACTGAATGCACTGTAGTGATACAAAGTATACGCTTCTGTGTATCCATATGTACACTGTCAGGAAGGCTTAAAAAATACAACTGTTCCTTACAGTATCACCACTGCCAGCGGATACAGCCTTGCTTAGAAATTGCCTAGGAGTTATCTATTAACTATAGATGTGCATTCGTCTCGGGAAAAAATTCAGAATTTGGAACGAAATTTGATAATTTATAATTCGGAAGTACTTCCAAATAACGAATCGATACGAATTCGAAACGAAATGGTATAACACGAATTTATTTGGTTTTACACAGTGTCATCATAAAAGAAAAATTTGAATAACTGATATCAACTATCGAATTTGAAATGAACTATCAAATTGATATCAACTATCGAATTGATCAATACAATCAATAGTAAGCAAAGGACTTTATGAAACAAATTAATTTTGTTTCACGGTTTAATTTGACTCAAATACTAAATCTGTGACACGGCTTAAAATTTAACCCTAGCTTTTATTTTAAACAGCAAAATTTGATTAATTTGGGTTTTATCTAGTGATCCAAAATTCGAATTGATATAGGAAATTCGAATAGATTCAAAATGAAACAAAATATGAAACGAAATTAGTTCCGAAATTCCGAAAACGAAAGGATTTAAAAACGTAACGAAACGAAACTAAACAAAACAAATTTTTCAGCCATGCACATTCCTACTATTAACGAGCCCAAGCATAAAAAAAGTATTTTTTGTTAAACGGGGCCAGTGTAAATTTTGGGTGAATAGCACATGATTAATTTTGCTGCCCCAGGCATTCCATAAACTGCTGATGCATTTGTGTGAGCTACATGTGAGTGATGATAGTTCCATGCATGTGTGAGCGACAGTTCCATGCATGTGTGAGCGACAGTTCCATGCATGTGTAAGTGATCGTTACATGCATGTGTGAGTATTTAAGTGGGATGGAAGTCAGCATGTTACAGTCACAAATATTTATAAGGCGCTGTAGCGCTGTGTTGGTCTGGCTCTATGGACCGAGTTGTTGCTGCCACTAGAGGGAGACAGAGCTTAGATATGTCAAGGACTATGCTGGACTAAAAGACTATCTCCCAGAGACCTTTGCAAAGAGGACAGGAAGTGGGCGTGCTGGCGCCAGGAAAGACATCAGGAGCCTCGTGCACGGCATGGGCAGAGCGAGCAGAGCAGCTAGACGAGTAAGACGCATGCAGTACATTGTCCGGGATCACAACCAGGCCGGAGCATGGATCGAGGCGTATCCAGTGCTGGAGATCGGGGACGGAGTGTGCATCATCGCATACTACATTCCGCTGAGCAGCTCGGAGCACAACCAGGTTCCAGAAGGACCTCGATTAAGGAGGCCACGGATCGAACGGGAGTGCAGGCGGCGGATCGGTTCCTGTTGCAGAGATTCGGCATCGGAGGAGCAGATTCGTTGGCACCGGGTTGCAGTCGGCGGAGAGAGATCCTTTGGTCGAGTCATCGGTTCTGGACACAGTGTTTGCCGGATGGGTGAGAGGCCTCAAGGCCCACGGTTCAGAGAAAGCGCGCACTTGGTTGATTGCTTCAATTCACAGGGCCCCAACGTTGACTAGTCGAAGATATTTTGTTCATTCACTGGCCAGTTGAATCTAGTACCCGGGTACCCTAAGACACCAATTTATGAGCCTTTTTGAGCGGGACTTAAACTCACGAACGGATGGGGTATTAACCGTTTCTTTTCCACCACGTGTTTTTCCGGCGTTGCGCATTACGTCATTTAACTCAGCTAAATCGTTACGCTTCAAAGTATATGTGTATTCAATGCCACTTTATTGCTCCAGTAAAGTATATAACTTAGAAAATCCACAAATGTGTGCTGGTGTATAGTAATTCCTAGTGCGGTGAGACTATCCTGGGTTTATTCAGCGGCTCCTCCAGGGGTGAGCGATACAGCGCCAACAAGTTCCGTAGCGCTGTACGACAGGTGGGATATAACAAATATACATACACATAGACACATGGAATAGGAGAGCAGACCCTGTTTGAGAGCTTACAATCTAAGAGCACATGGTTGGCTGAGAGTGATGAGAGTTAGCATGCTCAAGTTTGATTGGCTAAGAGGTCAGCATGAATGTAAGTAAAGGACAACTTGGAGCTTTCTTTTCAAAGACCCATCTTTTTTACAAAGTCTGCTTTTGATGTGGCTTTGGGGCCGTGTCTTTCCCATTGTAAACCATATTTAGGCACAAAGTAACTTTGCAATGGGTTGTATTGTGAAGACTACAAGGTGGTGAGTGCCCTGCATACTGGTTGATATATATATATATTAGCTTTGGTAAGCCTGTTCGTCCAGAAGCCCAAATCACCAGAGTGTAGCAGTAGTAGTGACACCTTTTTATTGGACTAACGTTGCATTTAAAAGACAAGCTTACGAGAGTGTAACCTCTCTTCCTCAGGTCTTGACGCTATGCGGATAAAAATCATAGAATTGAAAAATAAAGAACCAAGCAGTAGGGGGGGGGGGGTGTTGTAAATACTAATAGTGGAATCATATGGTCAAGTAAGGTAAACAGATCATAGGCCCATAAAACCACACAGATAATCATGATGATGGTGCCCAAGAGTAAATAACCCAACTTTAAACAAAATCGATTCAGGGTTATTCAAAGAGATCTGAATTGGGGCCGAAAGGTAACCGAACGCTGAAATTCAGCGTACAGTTACCTTTCCTGACCATTCGGCTATTCAGAGAGCAGGCAGTTCGCCAAATGTTGCTGAATTCCCTGCCCATACGGTGCTTGTTCGGTACCTGTTCGAGGGCAGTGAATCTCCCATAGAGAACCAATGTTTCGTCTATTCAGAGAACACAAAACCAGCAGGGAAAAGTTGCCGAAATGCCCTGCCATTCGGTGGTTTCATTCGACAGGTTTATTCAGGAGAATCCAATAGGCTTCAATGTTAAAAATATTCCTGTTTTAATTAAATATCTAATAAACCGTTTATTATTTTATTCTGCAGTAAAAAGTCTCTTTAGTTATAGATTTTTCAGGATCTTTAAGGCATTTTTCTGCAAATTGTTTTTCGGTTTTTTTAAAATCGTTTTTTCTTTTTTCTGTAACAGCCCTTTTTATTATCATTCATTGGATCTTATATGTAAATTTCAGATATTTTCGTTCTGTAGCTGGTTTGCAAACAGCGTTTCACTTTTCAAACATTCAAGCGTACTGTTTTTTTTTTTCACTCCTTTCGTCTGCGGTGTCGGGTTCTTTCGGCGGCTGCTCTGCGCTCTGATCGGCGGCTGCTCGGGTTTCTGCGGCGTGTTTTTGTGGGTTTCGGTGTGCATTCGCTGGGTTTTGCGGTGAGTGTTCGGCAGGTTTGCGGCGGCTTTTCCCTGCACTATGACGGCCCTGTGGTGCTTGTGAATACACCGTGGGGATCGCTGAATCGCACAAAATTGAAGAGAATGGAAAGTCACCGAACGTGTGGTGTCGTTTCGATTCACTTTGAATAACCCTGCAAGAAAACATTATCAGGGTATTCAGAGAGGTGAAAAGCAGGAGAATGACTGGAGAATGGAAAATTCTAGGGCAAAATAGCCAAACCAGAAAAATTCTCCTATTTATCTTACTTTCCAAATCGGCTATTTTGACCTAGAATTTTCCCTTCTCCAGTCATTCTCCTGATTTTCACCTCTCTGAATAACCCTGCAGGGGTTTTTTGGGGTTTTTTTTTTTAAGAGAGCAGGGCCAGATCACAATCTTTGCCATTAAGCACATTGCTCGAGTCAGAGCACAACGGCTCGAGCGATGTGCTTATTTTTACCCATCCTATTCCATCAGAGACGCAAACTCTGCATTTATCTTGGATGGTGTGCCAGGTTATTGTACATTAGTGTCTCCTATACTTTGTATGGGAGACGCTAATGTCACCCCAGCAAAAGGAGAATGGGCTATTCCAACCTGCTCATTCCCCATCTGCATCTGATGTTATTCTGAAAAGAGTAACATTTCTCAGACCCTGATGTTAAGGGATTATGCTTCTGCAAATTCACATAAGACACAAACCTAAAACAACCCAAAAATTCAATAATCACCTCAGATCGCTCGGTGGCGAGAGCAGCGGTCAGAGGAATACTGGGAACAATTAGTTTCTCTGTTCACAGGGCCGTCTTTAATGCAGGGCAAAAGAGGCAGTTGCCCTAGGCCAGGCCCAGTCATTGTTGAGGGGCCCAAAGCAGCTGCCCCTTGGGCCCGTGTAAACCGGGGGCGCCCAGCGGCGCACTATCAAACCGCTGCAGCATGCCTCAGTAACTCCCACCGACATTCTAAACAGGAGCACGGCACACTGCATTGGTGCCGTCCCCTCACGTGATGTCATAGGGCACGCAGCGGCAAAAGAGTATAACACCCACAACAGAGGGTGTGGAGCCAGCCAGATGCTGCGTGCCATGTGAAGGAGGACAGAGAGGCTGCGTGATTTCCTTTCAGTGTAGTGACTGGTGGTGAGCGACCTGCCAAAGGGATATGCCGGGGGGTGGGGTGGTGGTGTTTAATAAATTGATATACTGGGTCCTGGGGAGGGGTGAATTAATTGCTGTGGCTGGCAGGGTTGAACACACGCGGCACATTATTGTGAGTTTTATTGCTGCGGAGCTCTGTGATACGCTCATACACACAGCACATTGGATTGCTATGTGTTGTTGTTAATTGTAGAAGAGGCTATAATTGGCATGTACGTACTGTTACAGATCAATCTAAGGACTTGTATGTGAGCCAGTTCATTATGTTTACATTATTAAAGCTTTTTAAGACAAGTCCATGATGTTTTTGTGTATGTTTGGGATGTTGGGGGTGGAGAGCAAAATTACTCGGTGGGCGGGATTTCAGGGGGGCCCAAGAAAATGTTTGCCCAGGGTCCAATCAATATTAAAGATGGGTCTGTCTGTTCATCCCTCTGCCGCCCGGCCGGATCTCACTTGCATGAGCTCTCCTCTGTCTCCATGGAGTCCCATGGACTCCTAGAGCAGATAACACCAGCCGAATTTAGCGCGGCTTGCTGTAATACTGGCGAGCCCCAATCTGATAACTCGAGCAGCTGGGAAAACGGCCCTTTTGGAATATGGACGTTAAAGGCGAGCGGTAAATGTATAATGGCAGAGGAAACCGTTTTCCAGTTGTGCTCGTCTTTAATGTCCAGGTTATGATCAGGCCCTGGGTATTGTTACATGGAGAATCTTTTCTGAAAAATAATCTATTATTATTTATTTCCTATATTTGGGTAGTTATCCTATTTGCCAGCTAAGACTCTGTGCTAACCCACATTTTGTGAGCAATTCGGGTCAAGCTGGTACATTCAATCGAAATCAAGCAAATAACTTCTCTAGATACTACCAAGCTGTGCTAGTACCAAGAACCATCATCACTTACTAGTTGCTAGTTATGGTTAGTGGATCTTAATGATCCTTGTATTAGGTGGTAATGCTAAAGGGAGATTATAGAAAGATCCATATATATTTTTTTATTAAAAGTGACTGTAATCGCACTAAACTAACCAGACAGATGCTTAAAAGGGCTGATGACTTTATAGAATTATTTGCTTGCATCCTATACTAGCAAAACACACACAATGTGTGGTCATTTCTTACTGCTAACACCAAACAACTCATTAACATAGTTGTAATCTCCCATTTTGACTACTGTAACAATCTTTTAACTGGGCTCCCTCTCTCCCCACTACAGTCCATCCTAAATGCCTCGGCCAGGCTTATTCACCTCACCTGCAGCTCTGTCTCTGCGAGTCCCTTCACTGGCTCCCCATCCACTGCAGAAATAAATCCAAAATTCTCACCCTGACCTACAAAGCCCTCTCTCTTCTACCGGTCCTCACTAATCACCAAATACACCCCAGCCCGCTCCCTAAGGTCAAACAGTGACTTGCACCTAGCTTCTCCCCGCATCACCTCTTCCCATGCTAGGTTGCAGGACTTCTCACGTGCAGCCCCGATCCTCTGGAACGCTCTCCCTTGTGCCGACTTTCCCCTAGTTTCCCCTCATTCAAAGATCTGTCAAGACAATCCTATTCAGGCAAGCCTACCACTCGACTCACTAATGCACCTCACTGCCCCAACCGGTCCCTCCCGATCACTCCCGCCTTGCAGTTCTCCACTCCTGTTTCTCACCCTCCAACCATTCTATATAAGTAAATTCCCTCTGAAATAGGGCTCTCATTTTCTCCTGTGTTGGTTTGTCAAATGTTATTCAGGTCCCAATGTATTGTAACACAGTCTACATTCTAAAAGTTGTTCAGCGCTGCAAAACATGTTGGCGCTATATAAATAAAGAATAATAATAATGTGATATAAAACTAATTTTATGTTGTGTAAGACAAGTTTGCCCACGGAAGCATAGGATCCTTTTACGTCCCTTTATATTAGACCTCCAACGACAAATGTATGGATTTAATAATCTATTCTATAGGTTTGTCTTGCGTGTTCATGGAACCAGTACGTCATACAAGAAATGTCTCTTGGCTTTGTGCGGTACACAGTTCCAAGCACGTAGAACAATTTTGCTTTGCTCAGGAACAAAACAAACATCCTTCTACACGAATACAATATATTATGTTCTGCAAGTGCGTATACCAGAGGATTTGACAGCTGACAAAAGAAGCCCTTATAAATCAAAAGTAAACTTAATGCAGGTTCACAGTGAAAGGCACATTGAACCAGTTAGATTGTGTCTGTGAGTGACATGTACAGTGTGGTCCCTCTGTGAAAGGAAGACAAGCACCCTGCATACAGCACAAGGGTCACAAACTGCAATCTGTCTTGTGTGCTTCCTCTTTCGCATATCTTGGGCTAAGAACCTGTCACGTAAAGATGATGATTTGCACCGGTTCTAGTAGGGGTTGTTTCTTTTTACATTTTTAGTATGAATAAAGAAAATAAAAAAAAAAAGGAAAAAATATCAACATCTACAATCATTAACTAGTTTTCTTCTTTTTAGATTTTTCCACATAGCAACACACACTGCTCATTTGTCATACAGGTCTATTCACTAAAAGGTGACAATCAGGAGAATTGGCAGGAGAAGAGAACAATCTAGAGTCAGACCAAACAGCCGATTTGGAAAGCGAGATAAATGGGCACATTTTTCTGATTTGGCTATTTTGACATTCAGGTCTATTCAAAGAAAGGTGAAACTCAGGAGAATGATGGGAGAATTTTTCTGGTTTGGCTATTTTGACCTAGAATTCTCACTTCTCCAATTTATCTCCGTTTCCAAATCAGCTATTTGTTCTCTTCTCCTGCCAGTTCTCCGGATTTTCACCTTTCTTTGAATAGACCTGCGAGAATTTGCTTTTCTCCTGCCAGTTATCCTGAGTTTCACCTTGTAGCGGTTACTCAGAGAGCCGATCTGGTCCAACTCCTGAAATGTCACCGAACAGTGAATTTCTTCGTACGGTGACATTTTGGGGCCATTCGGCTATTCAGAGAGCAGATAGTTTACCAAATTTTGGCGAATTGCCTGCACGTACGTTGCCTGTTCGACGGCAGTGAAATCCCCATAGAGAAGCAATGGCTAATCTATTCAGAGAACACTGAACAGCAGTGAAAAGTTGCCGAAGTGCCCTGCTGTTCGGTGTTTTCATTCGGCAGGTATTTTCAGGCGATTCCCATAGGCTTCAAATTTTAAAAATATTCTGGTTTTATCCAATATCTAATAAACCGCTTATTAGTTTATTCTGCAGTAAAATGCCTATTTATAGAGAGCAGGGTGGGGAACTTTGATTCCCCTTAGTACAGGGAAGTGCGGCGAACAAGAGAGCACCAAAATGTCGGCAACATTTTGGTGCTTTCTGAATAACCCCTTAGTGAATAGACCTGATAGGCTATAGAACAAAGGGACGATAAAAAAAAGCAACGAACCTTGTCATAATACAGAACACCTTAGTTTTGGACCTTCTAGCAGCCAGTCTGTGGAACCAAATTACGGTTGTCCTCTCGAGATCTACATTTGTTGCCGTTTTTTTTTATTACATTAAAAAGGAACACTCTACTCATCCTGACCACTTTATATACTTTAAATGGTCATGAAATGAGGAGTGCCCCCCCAGCACCCCTGTTTTGGCTAAAAATCTGGGTGAAGTGGAGAAGTCCCCCCCCCCAGCAGTCGGGGAATTTTAATTTCCCTGCTACTATTTGTTTACTAGTGATGTCAGCATGCAGAGAGCGCTGACGTCACTATCTCAGACCAATCGTTTTAGCGCAGGCGCTACGGGACTTGCGTAAAGTTCACAGGTCCCGTTGTGGTGCGCAAATTGCATTACCTACGCTACGCAAGTAGCTCAAGCTGGCGGAAAAGCCTAAGGGACTTCTGGGTTCTGTAGTTCCTGAGTTCAAGAGGAGGAACTTGGCACGGCGCACGGCGAGGGAATATACCAACCTCGGAATAGGGCCCAAAACCTATTTAACTTTGCGGTTCTTCCTTTTATCAGTATAAGGAGGATCAACGCCAGGACCTCGGAGGGGATTCCTGGTAGGTGGGTATAGATGTGAGGGGAGGCACCTATTGTTAACAGTTTGCAAATTGATTTTGGTTTTGTGAAAACACTACACCAGATGTCCGGGGGGGGGGGTGACACTATTTTATGAACTAAAACCAAGAATAGTGAGCAACTTGGAATCTCTTGTTAGTCTAGCACTACATTTGGAAGGGCAAATGGACTCTACATGAAATCCAAACTGGTAACCCAAGTAACCACTCGACTTTTGAGTAGCAAGCAGAGCTGTAACAATTTGAAGACCTGCAGTTATTAACAAGCAATCATTACCACACACTTTTGAAACGGACATAGGATTTTAATGGTGTGACAGATCTCAGTACCCCAACAAGGTCACATCTGCCAATGGCACTTTCTTGCTGGACACCCAGTGTTCTCCCCAGGTAGACTCCCGTGTCTACCTCCAGTCTTCAGACAGACCTTAAGGACCGGGACGCGCAGAGAGCTGCTAGCACCCCCAGAAATAAGACAAGGCTGTAGATCTGAGGTCTTTCAGGGTTAGAATGGAACACACACACACACACACATTTATATGGTCACACATGGGTCATTTACATATACAAAGCCCCCTCTAGAAACTGTTGGGGGACCTAATTAGACTGAAACAGATAATAGGACAAACATTTTCTCCTTGGAATGTGGATCTCAATTAGATTAGATAGGAATGCTAAATAATGTTTAATTTAAAGGTCTAATGAAGCAGGATGATAACAGATTACAGACAGCAGCTTTACAACCTATTCAGATATAAACAGATAACACATTCCTGAGACAATGGTAGGCTGGGAGGTTAATCTTTAGGAAGATAAGATACACAAAGACCAGACAATAGACAGACAATAGCATTCTTGCATAACCTCAGATTACACAGTCTGCACAAAAGAGAAGCCTACACCCCAAGTCCTAACACATCTCCATGTCCATGCACCCCAAGTCCAAATGATGCACTTCAAAAATGGATGTGGCAAATAAAACATACTGTATGTCTTTTGATTGTTTGTTAATACAGTATGAAGGGGGTATTTCATTTTTAGGTGGAAAGAAGGGCAATATTTTTATTCCTCATTAAGGCTAGGCATGTGTATCATTGGCAATGTGCTAGAAAGGAGTGAGCTCTGTAGACGACCGGCAGAAGGGGCATTTTATGTAGAAGTCAGGAAGACAGAGCCTGCGTCACATGGACCAAACAATACATGTGATAATGAAGGTCTTTCTAGGTATATTCATACTTCCATCACAGGGTGTTACTTGTATAGCATCTTGCTAGTGTGGGGTCTAGCAGACCACATTCATTTGTTGCATGGCAGAAGAAACATTTTGCCTAGCTTTTCACAATAATTGGGGTATTAATTATTAAGCCGGGTTTAGGTTTGGACAAATTTACTCATTTGCTTCAGAATATACTGGAAGCTAATAAACCTGTAACACTGAAGATGCCTGAATCATTTTATTCCGTGTGAATACATCTCACTTTTGTAGCACATATTCTATATAGATTTGTATTTATAAACATAACTTTTCAGATTTGACAACAGAAACACATTTTTATAATGCTTTCACTTCGGATTCTCTCTTAAAGCCGTTGCACTATGCAAAAAAATATAATTTTTCCTTTCTCATACAGGGCTATTCAGCAAGAGCTGAACTGGCTCCGAAATTGCACCGAACAGTGAATTTCCCCATACAGTGCAATTTTGATGCGATTTGGCTATTCAAAACCTGGCAATTTGCCAAATATTGGTGAATTATGGGTGATCTTCAGCAGCAGTGAAATCCCGATTGAATAGATTAACCATTGCTTCTCAGAGAACATAGAACAGCAATGAAATGTCTTTATTTTCGATGGTTTCATTCGGCAGGTTTAATCAGGCGAATCCCATTAGGTTTCAATGCAACAAATATGCCCGTTTATACTCAATTCTTTAAATTTGCAGCAATTTTTTTTCAGATTTTTTTTAAATAGTGGTGATTTTTTTTTCCTGTAGCACACCTTTTTATTATTATTATTATTCATAGGACCTTATATGTAAATTCCAGACATTTTTATCCAGTAGATTTTTTGGAAACAGCGTTCAAAATTTTGAATGTTTCAATCGTTTTCTTTTTTGTTTTTTTAACCTCGTTCGTCAGCTTTTACCAGCGGCTGGTCGGTGCTGCGTTCAGCGGATCGGCTTTTTTCAGACAGAGTCGGCGGCTTACCGGATCGGATGTTTGCCGGCAGCTTATCGGATCCAATAATTTCAGCATTTTTTTCCCTCCGATTTGGTGGTTTTGCAGCGGACTTTCCCTGCATTTCGGGGACCCTGCAGTGAATGCTGAATTCACCGAAAGGGTTGAGGCATTTGACTCCCCGAAGTGCGGGGAATGAAAGAGCACCGAAAGGTCAGTGACATTTCAGTGCTCTCTGAACAACCCCTTTAGCGAACGTGATTAGTTTAACCACCCAGACAGTTATCCCGAGTGTGTCTCGGGGTTAAATTTCACCGCTGAAAGCGGTAACCTCGAGCCACACAGGCTGTATACATTACCTGTCCTGCGCTCCCTCGCTGAGCTCTGCTGTCTCCGTCGGCGATTGCGACGTTTCACTCCTAAAAATTTTAATAATTGATATCAACTATCAAATCTGAAATGAACTATCAAATTGATATCAACTATCAAATCTGAAATGAACTATCAAATTGATATCAACTATCAAATCTGAAATGAACTATCAAATTGATATCAACTATCAAATCTGAAATGAACTATCAAATTGATATCAACTATCAAATCTGAAATGAACTATCAAATTGATATCAACTATCGAATTGATCTTAACTTACAATACAAGTAATAGTCAGCAAAGGACTTTAGGAAACAAATTAATTTTGTTTCACTATTAGACTCAAATACTAAATCTGTGACACACCTCTTAAAAGAAAAGCTAGGGTTACATTTTAACAGCAAAATTTGATTAATGGGGGTTTATTTAGTGATCCAAAATTCGAATTGATATCAACTATCGAGTTGATATAGGAAATTCGAATCGATTCGAAATGTCAAATCGATCCGAAATGTCAAATTGATCCGAAACACGAAATGAAATTCGTTACGAAATTTCCAAAAACAAAATTATTTAAAAATGTAATGAAACGAAACTAAACGAAAATAATTTTTCAGCCATGCACATCCCTAATTGTCACCTGCCTATTGACCCCTTTTTCTGCATGACTTAGCTTATTGGATCCTAATCATCTGTCCTTCGTATCGGACATCACACCTGATGCCATGGTTACTAGTAGAATGGTGTAATATATACTGCACATACTAGACATACAGGTCTACTCAGAGAAAGGTGAAAACCAGGAGAACTAGCAGGAGAATTGAACAATCTAGACCAAATAGCTGATTTGGAAAGGGAGATAAAGGAGTGAATTTTTCTGATTTGGCTATTTTGACCTAGAATTTTCACTTCTCCAGTCATTCTCCTGGCTTTCACCTTTCTTTGAATAGACCTGGTGCTAGTCTAGTGTTCGCAAGATACAGACCATTACCCTGCACCTTGGGTTCTGCTGGAGAAACTGACAGAAAATGCTGTAAGCCATATAATAGGGGAAAATGCACAGACTGCGTCAATCATAGGGGTAGACAAATTAAAAACATGACTTCATATGGGGGGATAATTATATTGAGTAAAATAAAAGCAAAAGGGACTTGTCCGCCATTTGTCCTCTAGAACTTACTTATTGGAGACCACATTTCCAGTTGTGATGAGAAGCTATTTAGAAGATCTTCAGAGCACATAGGCATCTATGGAAATCAAAGGGCACATTACTTTGCTATTGTGGAACTAAAGTTCCCTTGATACATTGTAAATCTCATGGCTGGCCAAGCGTTATTAGAGCTGTAATTCCAAACCACTCAATCCATCTCCTGGCCAGCTTCACTTCCCACCCCCACCCTTCATATCCACCAAGCATCGATCTGCTCACAGGAATATTTTAGTGCACCACATCACTCGGAAAAGAATAGTAAGTGTTTGACTGAAAATTACATGCTGAATGACAACAGCAAGTAGAAAGTAAATGTGTTCTATTTGTACTGTTACACCCAATCAACAAACGCAAAGTCAATCTCTCTTCATTATTCTCTGTCCATCAACCTGACGTTCTCTGAACAGTAGGTATGTTCTACTGACCTCTGTTTCACTTCGTCAACCTATTAATCACAGAGATGTCAAATATCTCAACCGAACTGTCCTCTCCTAAACAATAATAGAAGGGAGGAGGATTGGTGGCGTTTAACCCGTCAAAGGCAAATGCAGCCTCAAACCAGCCATTCTTTTTGTTCGGGGAGATAATTTAGAACTTGAATGTTTATTTTAGAATCCTCCCAAACATGACACATCTTGGCAGTTTAATGCATTTTAAACTTACGATTATCTTACAACTGAAAGAAAAAAAAGCCCAAAAAAAAAAGCCAAAAAAGAGCTTTTTTTTTCTATTATATTTACAGGAAATTATTATATTAATACAGTTATTATTGTTGCTGAAAATGCAGTTTACAGTTTGCTTCACTGAAAGGATTAAATGCTGAGGGGCGTTTCAGTAATTCTGCAATCTCACCTGGTTCATACAAACATAGCATTATGGTTCATCGTACAGAATATAGCAGTTAAAGCCAGATTTTGGTTGACACCTGATATGGAGGGCAATGGTTTAGAGTTGAGTAGTGTTCATTGTGTAGTTGACAGTAACCCAATCATCCTGTTAGGGTAGTAATTCTAACCTAATTCCCACTTAACCATAGGTTCACCATAATCCAATGACCCACCTAATCCTAAACTCCCCGTTCAACTATTCCCTATATGCCTGTAACAAAAAGGTCACACTTCACCATCATTTTTCCCCTGAACCAAATGTAAGCCATGTTCAAAGCAATCTCTCCCTCTGTTTCCTGCAAGAAAGCCAGAAAGGTATTCTTCAATCGACACATTTTTTGCCATATTGTTAATGCTGCTAGTTTATATTTTTATTTTTTCTTCCCTCCTTTTTTGATAGTTTAATTCTGTGCTGATGCTCAGTCTGCTCTGCTCCTCCCTGTTGTAAATACTTTGCATGCACAAATGGCTACCCCTCTAAACTCTATTCGTTTTTATTGACAATCACATTTCACCACCATTTTTCCCTCTGCTGTCCCGGCTGCCCGCCCAGCCCCTATCCCAATTATATAAGCTCCTTTTCTCAGCTGCTTCAATCCTCGCTCGATTTAACCTCATCATGTTCAAGCTCTTGGTCTATCATAATGCAGTGCCCGCTATATTCTCTCTGGTAATGATCTACACACTCCCCCTGCTCCCTATTGTTTCACTTGCCTTAGTCCCTTAGATAGTAAGCTCACGGGATGTCTGGCTGAGCACGTAGATAAAGTGCTGCGTTTGCAGGACAATGATCCTACGGGCAGGGCCGTCAGTAAATTATAAAACATAAGGAACAATGTCACCTGTCTGTGCTTCTCCCATTGTAAAGCGCTACGGAATCTGTTGGTGCTGTATAAGTACTTGTAATTGTAACGGAGTACCCGTATAGTATTATTACACAGAGTGCATACATCAAAAAAAGGGATTCCTCACAAAAAGGGGTAAGTAATCAAAATAAATGTATGAGGAAATCATCTAGTGTAATGTAGACATTTCCAAAAGGAGTTTTTGTTAGCAGAGGAAGGTTATGTATGAATAAGAGGCAGTGGTGACTTGCAGAAGTGTAGCCTTTACTTAGGTTATTGAACAATAAAGAACTCGTCAGACATCCGATTCCGTTTCGACCCTTTGGTGAATTCACTAATCACTGTAGGGTCGCCATAGTGCGGCGAAGATGGAGTCGCGGAAGAGCATCGAACTGTAGGAGAAAAATAAATAAACGGAATTCTTCTATTCTTCAAATAGGTGCTTAAACTAGGGATGTGCATGGCTGAAAAATTTGTTACGTTTTTAAATAATTTTGTTTCGTATTTCGTTTTGGATCGATTCAAAATTTCGAATCGATTAGAATTTCATATATCAATTCGATAGTTGATATCAATTCCAATTTCGGATCACTAAAGAAAACCTCAATCAAATTTTGCTGTTAGAAGAAAAGCTAGGGTTAAATATTAAGCTGTGTCACAGATTTGCTATTTGAGTCAAATTAAGCAGTGAAACAAAATTAATTTGTTTCATAAAGTCCTTTGCTGACTATTACTATTTACTTGTATTGTAAATTAAGGTCAATTCGATAGTTCATTTCAAATTCGATAGTTGATATCAATTCGAATTTCGGATCACTAAATAAAACCCCAATTAATCAAATTTTGCTGCTAAAAGCCAAGCTATCGTTAAATTAAGCTGTCTCACAGATTTAGTATGCGAGTCAATTTAACAGGGACAGGTACTTGTGAAACGAAACTAATTTGTTTCATTAAGTTGTTTGCTGACTGCATTACTTGTATGTATTTTAACCAATTCAATGCGGAGGACGCGCTCAGCGCGTCCTCCGCATTACCGCTGGTATGCGGAGGACGCGCTGAGCGCGTCCTCCCATTGGGGTCAGCGTTCGGCCAGGTTCCGGCCGATCGCTGGCCCCTCCAGTGCGGGCTGACATCCTCGATGTCAGCCGCGCATCCGGAACCGCAGCCGCTGGAATTAGGTGTCATCGCGGCAGCGCGATGACACCTAATTCAGGCGCCCCCCCCCCGCATGTGCGGAGGAGGCGCCTGAAAGGGAGGGGGGGGGAGGTCCTTCGGACCTCTCTCCCTCCCGATCGGCGGCGTTGCGGGGGTTAACCCAGGCACCATTTGGAAGGGCACAGCCTGCCCTTCCAAATGGTGCCTGGCATTAACCCCTGGGGAGCTGGATCGCGAATCGGCGCTGAAAAGCGCGGTTCGCGATCCTTTCTCGGAGCTGGCCGACATCTTGGATGTCGGCCAAGCCTCCGGGAACTCCCCCTGAGGACTGGCGTCATCGTGCGTAGCACGATGATGCCAGTCCTGGACTTAACCCCTAACTGCCACCAACGGTGGAGATAGGGAGTTCATTGGAACTCCCTATCTCCCGATCCGTGGCAGCTAGGGGTTAAAGTTTGGTATGGTTGGATCGGCCAGAGCATGGCCGTTCCAACGATACCAAACACTACTGTGAAAAATTTTGTCAAAAAAAAAATGAAAAATGAAAAATAAAAAAAAATAAAAAAAGTTATAAAAAAAAATAAACACTTTTTTTTCTTTTTTTTGGTTTGTTAATGCAGCAATATTGTTCCCATTTCAATTATAATGTGAACAATGATGCTGCACTAACGATTTTTGTATGCGGTGCGTTTGTTAAAAATAGTGTAATTTTCCCCAAAAAAAAAATGTAACGAGACCCCATCTCTAATTTTTTTAACAAGCGCACCCCATACAAAATATAACCGCAATTGCTCGCATGTTAAAATGTGAAAGAAAACACTTTACACATTGTAAATTATTGAAAATACATATTTTATTGCATTTTTTGTTATAATATACAGACATGACATAACGTATACATATAATAATGACATATTATGAATCTACCGAGTCTGACGGAAAGAACGATATATAATATGTCTGGGTAATATACTAAAATAAGCCTTCAAAACACGTTTAAACATGATGAGCAAAACCGGTAAAAATGACCTCAGCACAGGGGCGGGAAAAGCCTCAGCAGTGAAAGGGTTAATTTAAGATCAATTCAATAGTTGATATATCAATTCGAATTCCGGAACAGCAAAACAAAAAATTATTCAAATTTTCTTTTATGCGGATGACACTGTGTAAAACAAAATAAATTCGTTATATACCATTTTTTTTTAATTCGGATCTTATCGATTCGTTATTTGGCGATACTGTACTTCTGAAATACGAATTATCGAATTTTTCCGAAACAAGTGCACATCTCTAGTTTAAACCAATAAAAATGCATTAAAATGTGTCTGAATAATAAAAAGGTATTATAAAAAAAATAATAAAAAGGTCTGTTACAAAAAATAACGGCGTTTAAAAAAAATTTTGTCTAAAAATTACAAATAAGTATGATAAAAAAATAAATAAAAAGACTTTTTGCTGAAAATGAAAAGAGTAAATGCTTTTTTTTCTTAAATAAAAATATTATAGCTTTACATTGAATCCTATGGGACTCGTCTGTTCAGGCCAGCGTCAGACGAGCACGCTATGTTCGCCCGTATTGAGGTGCTAACCGGCGTCCGTCGCAGCGTTTTGACGCTGCAACGGGGCCCGTCACACGCTTGTGCACACGTACGTAATGTACGCGCAACAAGTGTCCATTTTCCAAGCCTCTCCGGCAAAGCGCTAGGACGGACGTTGACGGAGCAGTTTAGCGTGATTCTCCATTGGAGGATCGAGCCTTGTAGTGCGCTCAGTGAGGTGGCCAGATGGGCGTCGAGTGGAAGGAACGTCCACTCTCACGGGCGTTCCTTCTGCTCTCCAAAGACACTCGTCTGATACTAGTCTTAAACCTGTTGAACTGAATCACCGAAAATCAGGGCATTTCACTGACATTTCAGCGTCTCTGAATAGATTAACCATTACTTCTCTATGGGACACTTTTTGGTGCCGCCAAAGACCGCTGACATGCGGCAAACTGCTCCATATTTCATGGCCGATTCACCAGTATTTGGTGAATTGACAGTTAAGTGCCACAAAATTTCACTGAACAATTCGCTGCTTAGTCAATAACCCCTTTAACCTTTTTTAATAGTCATGGTTATGGCAACCATAGTACGGTTGTATGTTCTCCACTTTCCTTTCAATTCATGATCAATAGTACATGGAGTAAAGACATAACATTCATGTGTTGTCATACTGGACTACATGAAGAAGTTGAAGTAGTTATGCTCCATCTGTGTAATTTTAGTTAAATCCGTTGTACACTTGAGCAGATGATAATTACGAATTTGAAAATATGCATAATTACAAAAACTGCAGGTTATTACAGCCCAATTACTGCTGCTTCCCATATGCCCCTAGAAGCACGGCTGTGATCATTCGTAAAGGTCAAAATATATATCTACAGAAATTGTGCATAATATAAGGTTTGCTTATTGATTACTACCTATCAGTGAATCCAATGGACAAGTAAAAATGCACAGGCTAACCCAAACCTCCTATCCACGCAGCCTCAGGACTGGCCAAGTACAAGTTGTTTGGTGAAGGCCAGTTGGCACATTTTTAGAACGCTGTCATTTCAGCACATGTAACAATTTTACTGGCCTGAAAGTAAGCTCATTTAGGCCGGCTGTCCACTGGCACTGTATTTGTCCGATGGTGCGATCCTCCGATATCGCCTTAAGGCCAGTGTCAGATGAGAGCACTAGGTGCGTCCATACAGACGTGGCTTCCGTGGGCCATCCACGAATTGCACACGCAAGAGCGGCCGTGCTGCGTCCGTGCAGGCCTCTCTGTCAAAGCACTAGGACGTGCGTTGACAGAGTTGCAGAGCGCGATCCTCCATAGGAGGATCGACCCTTGCAGTGCTGACGCACTTAACTGCGCTCAGCGAGGTGGCTAGATGGTCATCGAGTTGAAGGAGCATCCACGCTCGCGGACGTTCCTTCCACTCTCCAATGACCCTCGTCTGACCCCGGCCTAAGTTGCCCGACCGATCCTACAACATGCAGGTGAATCAGCCATCTTCCACTGCATCCATCATGCATCCACCATCAGACGATTTCAGACGATTTTAGGCGATTGCAACAGATGTGCAATCCAAACGATTTTATTTGATTTCATCGGACCGATGCCGGGATGATCTGCAACAAGTTAGAGCTGCGACAAAGTTCCGATTTTTTTTTTCCCTTGCGTCTTTTTTTTTTCTCTTTGAGCCGACTGCAGCGTTTGCTCTCCCTGGTGCTGACACCTATTTCAGCAGCAGGGAGAGGGTGGAGGTCAATTCCCCCCTGCAGGCTGGTGATTTTTTTTTTTTTTTACACACACTAGGAGACGGCTGTGCTGGATGGGGGCTGTCCTTGGTGCACTTTCAGCAAAGACAGTTCCCAGAGCGGCCTGGCACTGACCCCGCAGCAGAGTGTTTTTTTTCTTCTTTAACTCGGCTTGTCCAACAGCCGATCTGGGTCGTCCACAGATGCTTCCAGTGGACGACCCTGATCGGCCGATGGCATTGTCCGTAATTGGATGACCAAATCGGGTTGCCCGAATACGGTGCCAGTGGACGGCCAGTCTTAATCTACGTACTTGATCACCAATAGGATATTCTGATCATTTATTCTAGTTCCTGTCAAACTACATAAAATTTCTTTCCGATTATTGTCTTCCTCTGTCCTTCTGTAACTGAATCTTATTCTTCCTCCTCAGCATTGCACGCAATACACAAATTCCCCCTCCTGCCTGTCAGCTTTCATGTGATCAAGGAAGAAAGATAGGATTGATAGAATGTCTATTCCACTTGTTAGATGAATGTTGGCCGACACGCATGTTAAAGGTAGGAGTTGTGTGGAAGAATACAAAGCTGGTAAGGGATGTACTTGTAGTGTCCAACTGTATCCTAAATATTCTATGTACTGAAAAAACACACCTCACTATGATCTTCTAAGTTTGTACATTAATAGAGGACTATAAAAAGGTAGCCGGTACTTTTTTCTGTTTACCTCTATACCTCTGCAATCTGATCTTAATTTTACTTTAATAAAAGTACAAAAATATTCTCCCCCAATCAAGAAGAAAAAGAACATAGGGCTGTAGTTGGTGATAACAGGAAGGCTGCTGCAGAAATACATTAAACTCCATGATTGCAGCAAATAATTAAATGGCAGGCTGAAGAAACCCCTGCCCCCACACATTCCCATTCTTATATCTTTTCTACGTCCCGTTTCTATTCTGTCTACCATTTCTCAGGTATTTCCTTGCTCCTTTTTGCTCAGAGTTTTCCTAAAAGCTGAGTTTTTGCCGTATTGGACCTACAGTATTTTCCCATTTCTGTCCCCTACCAGTGGATTGCATACAACAGACTCTCTCCTTATTAATGTAAAGAGAGAATGCAATGGAGGCGCTAATTAAATGTGGATATATTATGTTATGCGGCCAACAGGGATTACAACACAAAACCTCGACAGAAATGTGTCAGTGATAGAGCAGAGAAAAGGAGGGGGATCCTAGTGGCGCAGTCCCTTCTGAGGGTAATTTGAGAGGAATAGTAAGGATTCCTATTAGTTCAGAAGCAGCGTGGTCTGAATGACCGTTCTAAAGTGCTGGTTAGAGGGTGGGGCTATAGGCAAGGTGCAGACAAGCTGTGAAGCTGTGAGCAGGTTATACAATAGCAGCCTTCCTAGATCAGGGAAACATTCAAATGCATACAAAGTGCAAAACGTGCGTACAAAAAATGCATGTAAAGTGCAATATGCGAATTGTGAACAAAAACACAATGTGAAAGAGTGTACAATTGCAAAGTAAAATAGGGTACAATTGACCAAGTGAACATTAGATGCCCTGGTGGCTCAAATGTGCGTACAGATGTAAAAAAATATGGGGTTAAATGTACATAGGAAGGTTATTCAAAATATTAAAAATATTAAAAAGGGGGGGGGGAAAGTCTTGTTTCTATTGTCCGTAATGGATAAAGGAAAAGTAGAAAAAAATTCGGACCGTATATTGCGGTGAAGGCAAGAGATAGCCCGTTCTGATCTCTATTGGAGGGATCTAGTAGTTCCAGGTGCAGTCCTAAAACGCAGTCTTTGCCGTGGTCCTATATAGGCTCCCAATTTCCCAAAAAATGGGAAAAGAAGGAGGGTAAAGAGGAAAGAAAGAGTATATAGTGCAATTATGCTTAATAAATAGTAGGTGCCCAAAAGACAAAGGGACACTTACAGTGTCCAGAGCCTCTTCTACCGGCTCTGGTGTGAAATGCCTAGGGCCTGGTCAAGGGTGGCCTCTGCCCTTCTTTACAGGTGCGGGGTGGTCTTCACAGTTGCTATGGGGCAGCCTTCGTCTTTCTTCTGACGATTTAGTTGTTGCCTCCAATACAAAGGGAAGACATCTCCATAGCGCAATGAGTTTAATTACTAAGTGAGGTATATAATAGTCAAGGACAAACTCACCAATGCTGGAGCCATAAATCCAGGCTCAACTTGTAGGCCTATGGTACTTCTATGGTGGGTACCTGCACCTCTTTCAACAGCAGCGCAGCGCAGTCTGAGACTGTTTTCTCCACACAGACTGATGAAGGCTATATTTAATAGCCGAAACGCGTATCTGTGATACTCCTTTTAATTAATAAACCCTTTTTTCTAATCATCTACATCCATTGAGGAATCCTTTATTTTATTTTGCATTTTTTATGCTTGATCTCTCCCTCCCCCCCTCTGTTTCTCTGCCTGCATGGAAGCTGCGCTGCTGTTGAAAGAGGTGCAGGTACCCACCATAGAAGTACCATAGGCCTACAAGTTGAGCCTGGATTTATGGCTCCAGCATTGGTGAGTTTGTCCTTGACTATTATATACCTCACTTAGTAATTAAACTCATTGCGCTATGGAGATGTCTTCCTTTGTATTGGAGGCAACAACTAAATCGTCAGAAGAAAGACGAAGGCTGCCCCATAGCAACTGTGAAGACCACCCCGCACCTGTAAAGAAGGGCAGAGGCCACCCTTGACCAGGCCCTAGGCATTTCACACCAGAGCCGGTAGAAGAGGCTCTGGACACTGTAAGTGTCCCTTTGTCTTTTGGGCACCTACTATTTATTAAGCATAATTGCACTATATACTCTTTCTTTCCTCTTTACCCTCCTTCTTTTCCCATTTTTTGGGAAATTGGGAGCCTATATAGGACCACGGCAAAGACTGCGTTTTAGGACTGCACCTGGAACTACTAGATCCCTCCAATAGAGATCAGAACGGGCTATCTCTTGCCTTCACCGCAATATACGGTCCGAATTTTTTTCTACTTTTCCTTTATCCATTACGGACAATAGAAACAAGACTTCCCCCCCCCTTTTTAATATTTTTAATATTTTGAATAACCTTCCTATGTACATTTAACCCCATATTTTTTTACATCTGTACGCACATTTGAGCCACCAGGGCATCTACTGTTCACTTGGTCAATTGTACCCTATTTTACTTTGCAATTGTACACTCTTTCACATTGTGTTTTTGTTCACAATTCGCATATTGCACTTTACATGCATTTTTTGTACGCACGTTTTGCACTTTGTATGCATTTGAATGTTTCCCTGATCTAGGAAGGCTGCTATTGTATAACCTGCTCACAGCTTCACAGCTTGTCTGCACCTTGCCTATAGCCCCACCCTCTAACCAGCACTTTAGAACGGTCATTCAGACCACGCTGCTTCTGAACTAATAGGAATCCTTACTATTCCTCTCAAATTACCCTCAGAAGGGACTGCGCCACTAGGATCCCCCTCCTTTTCTCTCTCCTTATTAATGGCCGACTTAACGGGTGGCATGTTACCTGCTGAGTGGGTTGAAATGGACACGATAAAGGAGAGACCCCCTACCTATACCGTTAAAAGTCTATTGATGTGAATCCTGTGTACGTTCATTCTCCTTGCCTTTACCATTAGAGGTCTATTGCTGTGGATCCTGTGCACGTTCATACTCCTTGCCTTTACCATTAGAGGTCTATTGCTGTGGATCCTGTGTACGTTCATACTCCTTGCCTTTACCATTAGAGGTCTATTGCTGTGGATCCTGTGTACGTTCATACTCCTTGCCTTTACCATTAGAGGTCTATTGCTGTGGATCCTGTGTATGTTCATACTCCTTGCCTTTACCATTAGAGGTCTATTGCTGTGGATCCTGTGTATGTTCATACTCCTTGCCTTTACCATTAGAGGTCTATTGCTGTGGATTCTGTGTACGTTCATACTCGCTGCCTTTACCGTGTGAGTTCTATTGCTGTGGTGCTCTGTGATATGCTTAACCAGCGGAATAATATAATTATACTTTTATGCTACATTGTTGGCACTAATACACATTTCATGTGATTTTAAGGTATTGGGAGCAACACACTATAAAACGATCTTGATTCATATTATTTTTAAATAACAATTTGAATTTCATACTGTCTTAAATTATTTGAACCAGTTAGTTTTTTTTTATGTTAAATGTGCTGTTGTGCGAGCAATGTGTGATTTTAAGATATTGGTACTAACACACTGTAATGTGACCACGATTCACAGTAAATATTGATTTCCTATGGGAAGAGGGGATCGTGGGGAGGGGGCATTCTGAGTAAGGGGCCCCAAAATTTCTGATGGCTGGCCTGATTGACTAGGTGGGTTTTAGGCCAGAATCAGTACTTCTTTGCAATAGTGACCGCGAAGGGAGCATTTCTGCACGTGGGTGCGGGACACCCACGTTACAGTTTCAATTGCAAAGATGCATATTTTTACCAAAACACTAAAAAGGACCCCTAAATGACATGATACTGTGACGGATCTTTTACAAAGGGTTTTCCAAGGGACCCATAGGATGCCACAGATCATCACATCAAACTTTGAGTAGTCCTTGCATCTCAATATCGAAGTCATGCATAGAATGGAAAGAATTTAAATCTCTATTGACGGAGCTAAACTGATCCTGGGAACATAGGTTCAATGGAAGTATAAATATATTAATGATACACATGACACGTAATCAATCTCTGAAATAAGGCTACGTATGTAAACCATACACATCTGAGCTTGAAGGATTGCTCTAATAGGTATATAGGAATAATCCACGAATAACTTTTGCCAGGTTCCCAATATGTGTACTGATCTGAATTACAATGAGGTGATGTCATTTGTGAAGCATGCGGGGGCCATGGTATCGTTTAATTCATCAACTCGCAGGCTGCACATCACCTGCGCAAGATTATTCAGTATTCTATAACGTGTTATGAAGTAGAATCTGCACGGACACAAAGGGGTGAGAGCTGCGTCTTATCAGGCGTTTCACACCTTTCCCTGAACTTTCACCTGAGATGCCATTATAATGTGAGCTGTCAGAGAGCACAGAGTGCCTGCTGTAAATGATTAGTTGATAGTAGGAGAAGGGGGCATGCTATGACATCGACCCGGGCCCAGCAGCTCATGAGATGGGCTTCCTGCCAACATCAACAAAAACGTGTTCCAGCACAGACCTACCGCGTTTTCACCACATCCAGCGGGTGCATCAGGCAAATTTCTACCAGACCTGTCAGAGAGAGAGAGGGAGATATTAATGCAAAAATTCTGATGCGGAGCAAATTCATAGCAAAGAAAGAAAAAAAAAAAGAACAATTGGTCACACAACACTGGATAAAACAGCCTACGATAGAGTAGATGTATATATAGCAAATATACAGTATCTTCACATTTTTGTAAATATTTTATTATATTGTAGCGCTCACTCCCGGAGGAGCCGCTGAAAATGAACCACGGGTCAGTCTCCCCGCACTAGGGAATAAATATACTCCAACACCGTTGTGAGTTTTTATCATTTATATAGTTTACTAAAATCTTGAGCAGATGTTGAAACACGGTATTCACAAATATTATTACAATATTTTCGTATTACGGTAAAACGCGCAGCGGAAAAGAAACGAAACACGAGGCTTCGTATTTCGGAGAATAAAATATTCGCGACCGAACATAAAAGAATGCAATTTCCCGATAGTTCAGAAAAAGGGACAGGTAGCGAAAACCCCAAACATACAATCCCTTCGTATTACGGCAAACGCGCAGCGGAAAAGAGAAAAATGTATTCGGAACGTATCTTTGTTTTTAACCCCGTTCTGATAAAAGGAAAATGAGTCCTGTACAAGTTAAGTTCCAGAATGTAAGAAGCGTATCTGTGTGGGTGTGGTACCGGGTACTGTTCAACTGGCCAGTGAATTTATTAAAGGAAGGTCTTCGACTAGTCAGTTGGGGCCCTGTAAACTTTAAAGAGAAACAGCAGAGCGTCCTTTAATCATACAACAGCCTTGGAGGCCTCTCACCCATCCGATGACTGCTTTAGGCTCCGCTGACCCAGGACGTCTCTCCACCCGATTTTGACTGGGGATACTAGCGGCCGGATCCGTTGTCTACCTTGATGCAGCTTGTCCAGCTCCCCGCCTGCTCTCAGTTCGATTCCGCCGATCTGCAGCTGTTGTCTGGGTACTGGCAAGTCTCCTTCTCCTCAGGCTGAGTGACCCAAATAGGAATTACAGGTCTCCCTCGGGCTTTGGCCTAGCTCCTCCAGCAGTCTCCTCAGTGCGTCTGCTCTCTCTCTCATCCCCTGGCGCGCTCTGGAACTTTCTCCACGAGGCAGAGGATGTAAGTGTCCAGTCCCCACCCACTTCCTGGCTTCTTGCAAAGCATGTCTGTTATTGTAGTCCCAATGTCCAGTATCTGATCGCGATAGTCTCCATCTTGTGGCCAAAAATAGGTACTGCACAACAAGACGATTTTTACCACAGCGCTACACTATCTTATCAAGTGACAACACTGAAGAAATGACACTTTGCTACAATGTAAAGTAGTGAGTGTACAGCTTGTATAACAGTGTAAATTTACTGTCACCTCAAAATAACTCAACACACATTAACCCTTTCACTGCGGAGGACGTGTGGGGAACGTCCTCATTGATTCCGCTATATTCGGGGGACGTTTCCCACACTGGGTAACACCAACTGATGAAGCTTTTTATGCAAAACGCGTTTTGGTATACTGTATGTTCTATTACTAATTAAATTCCCCTTATTTTACACCTATCCCGGGTCCTGGATGCTTATATTCGCCGAGGAGGTGGCTGAGGCTGATCGGTAATCCAGTGCACCTTCTGAAGTCACCGGCTGCCTACAAATCCGGTGTCTGATCGATAAGACACCAGCAAATAGACACGGAGGATGGTAACCCTGTAAGGAAACCACACTTCTGAGCCATGGGGTGCAGCAGAAGGAACCACTAACAGGACAAGAAGTGCCAACTCCAGCACATCTTTCTTGGATACTGACGTTCCCCACACATCCTCTTCTTGCAGGAGCCCCCAGACAGATACTTACCGCTCTGTCCGAGGTCCCGCGGCGTTCTGACTTCCTGGAAGTCAGATGCCGAATTTATACACCCCCCAACATAAATTACATCATCGCGCCACTGCGATCCCACCAAAATCTTCAGCTCCAGGCCCACAAAGATCTTAATCCGGCCCTGTCTGTACCTATATAATGAGTATAGAGTAGGGATGTGCAATTCATTTCGTTCCGAATTGAATTTCGTACAAAATTTACCATTTTCGTTCTTTTGGGAGCATTTCCGAAGCGCAATATCGGCCACCCGAAATTACAAAATCCCGAATCAAAGTTTCAGCACAAACTAAATCATTTGGTTATGGGACCTAAATGAAATAAAACGGAATGCAAATGATATGAAATGCTGAAAGAAAAAAAACGGAACATTAAAACAAAACGATCAAAAATGAAATAAATTTCGTAGCGAAATGAACTGAAACAAAAAAATGGAACCAAATAAAGTGACATGAAGAACGAAATCATTTAAAACGTAAAAAGACTGAGCCAAAAAGTCTAAAACGAAATTTGTTTTTTAAAAAATGGAACAGGTCACTTTAGAATTAATGCAGATGCTAGGGTTTTTTTCCCACCATAGTTTTCAATGTTTAAAAAAATCCCTGTTTAATAATTTTAAATTTCAGAAAGCCGCCTTTTTTTAATTTATTTTTTAGGATATTTTTTGGCATTTTTCGGAATTTTTTGGGTGAAAGTTTAGGTTTCCGAATTTATTTTAAATGTAATAATGAGGTCTGTTTTTCTTTGCTGATGCATGCAGCTGAATTATTTTCTTACAGTCTGTGTGCGTTCAGCAATAAAAAAAATGGCGTTTTGGTTTGCTGCAATTGAGAATTTAAGAAATATTTCATATTTAATCAAAATGGGGATTTTACTTAACATTGAAAACTAGGATGGAAAATTTGAATTGATATCAACTATCGAACGGATCTTAACTTACAATAAAAGTAATAGTCAGCAAAGGACTTTATGAAACAAATTTATTTCGTTTTACTGTTTAATTTGACTCCAATACTGAATCTGTGACACAGCTTAATATTTAACCCTAGCTTGTCTTTTAACAACAAAATTTGATTAATTGGGGCTTTATTTAGTGATCCGAAATTCGAATTGATAATTTGATATATCAATTCAAATCGATCTAAAACGAAATGAAACAAAATTAGCAACGAAATTACAAAAACAAAAAATTATTTTAAAACGAAAAGAAACGAAACTAAACAAATTTTTCAGCCGTGCACATCCATAGAAAGACTAGAGTAAGTGTAGATGGGAAGGAGATAAGGTATATAGCAAGCGTAGCTAGGAAGGGTATGGGAATGTTCATATAGCAATGAATCAAGTAAGGGCCCAGGATTTCTGAAGATAGACCTCAATCTATTCCACTTAATACCAAACAAATACACAATGCTCTCAAAATCACTGAAAAACTCTGCCCAACAAAAAAGTTTTTTTTTATTTTTAACCTCCCTGGCGTTCCGATTCTGACATATTTTATATGTCAGAATCGGTACAATTTATTTGGCCCTCTAGCGGTATATTGAGTGTGGCTCGGGGTTAATTTCATTGCTGAAAGCGGTAAACCCGAGCCACACTCTGGATGGCTACATACCTGTACCTGCGCTCCCTCACTGTCATCTCCGGACGATCACGATGTCCTACTTCCTGGTTCCCTTCTCGTGAGAAGGGAACCAGGAAGCAAAACACTGATCGCACGGAGGAGATTGCGATCACAGAGGTCAGACAGGGAGCACAGGTAAAGGTATGTATCCAGCCCGAGTGTGGCTCGGGGTTACCGCATTAAGCAGTGAAATTTAACCCCGTGCCATACTTGGGAAAACTGCCAGGGAAGTTAATTTAAATAAACTGCACTTTCTGCTGGTTTCCCAAGACCTGGGTCAGACAAGCGCACTATGTGCGCCAGTACGGACATGCCTCCCGGTGTTCGTCGCACCGTTGTGATACTTTGACGTGGCTGGCCACACGCTGTAGCACGTGGGCATGCTGTGAACATTCTGAAAGCCTCCCTGTCGAAGCGCTACGACACGTGTTCAACGGGGTTGGAAAGCGTGATCCTCCAAAGGAGAATCGAGCCTTGCAGCGCTGAGCGCACGAACTGCACTCAGCGAGGTGGCCAGACGGGCTGTCAGAGTGGAAGGAACCTCCACTCACGGACGTTCCATCTGCTCTGCAAAACGCTCGTCTGACCCCGGCCTTATAGTTTCTCTCTCAGCTGTACACCTTTGTCTCCTAGGTCAAAACACTGAACAGAGTGGCAGAAATGTCCACTCCCTGCAGTGAATCCAGAAAATGAGAATCACAGCTGAATCAGAACAGCAGATACAGAAATAACTCCTGTAGACGGAACGTCTGATTGCTAAAACACTTATTTTACTGCTCACCAGTTCTCTGTCACCCTAACCTACAGTATGTACAGCAGCACTGAGGACCATGTACAGGAAACTATTAGATTGGCAAGGTTTGAGTGGGGCTGCTCAGTCATTAGGAACCAGGAAATGACAGGTTTACTTGGAACTTCAACAAGAATGCTTGAAAAGGGCGTTTAAATACAGTAACGGAGTTTCACGCTCGATAATACAAAAAAAAAAAACAAAAAAAAAAAACATCAAAAATACATTCCCGGCAAGTTATTCCTACTTGCATTTGTGACTGCTGGATGTGGTTTTTATCCATGATATACATTTTTTTTAGTCCCGATTTCCCAAAATGTCTACATACAATACAAACACTCAGATAATAATCTGGCTAGTGGAGGGGGGGGGGACGATCTTGGAAACAATGCTGCAGTGTAAATATAAATCAGTGCAGAGTGCATTCCTCGGGCTGCAGTATCCCATTACCTTACTAATAACTGACAACAGCTGGGGATCCCAACTCAATCCGCCTACTGCAGACAGCTCATCAGGACACACAACTGGAAAAGTAACCCCGACTGTAACTAATTGATAGTTCCTTTATGTGCGAAGAATGTTTAAAAATACATTAGGATGGAGGAAGGAGTGATGCAATGTACTGAATTAAAAGAGGATCTGTCAAGTAAAAATAACTTCACATTCAGCAAAGTCAAAGTATTTAATTGTTGGGATGATTTTTTTTTAAATTATTATAAAAGTTAGGCGTTTTAAAATCTATCTTTAACCCCGTTCACACCCAAGGTCGAGCAATCTCGATTTTGCCCTGTAATACATTAAAAGGCACTTGATAGCATATCAAAACCCAATTTTCACACCTTTTAAAAGCCAGATTAGTGTGCCCGGTGTGGAGAAACAAAATGTATCCAGGCACCCTTCAGAAAGCTAAAACAAGCTGCAAATAGCTGCCCCAAACCTCACTGTAACAAAAAATTCACACACATTACTGTAGCAATAGCCACAAAGAGGTTAGAATACAGGCAGAGCTCTGGGGTCAATCACTGCTGTAGAGAGAAAAGATTCAGTGGGCTATGATGACTGAAAATCCCTGTACAGTATAGATGCAGTAAATTACAGATAGAAAGTGTTACTGTAATTTTCATATACAGGCATTATGCCACAAACACAATATTTTTTATATCGTGCTGGTATTTTTTGGAAGCTGCATTGCTAATAATCTCATTGTGATCCCGAGAAGCAGGAGATCTGACCATTTTTTGTATTTATGTTTATAACAGTTACAGTCTTTGACACAAAGGCCAATTCTGCCTGTAGGCTGATAATGCAGACCGTGTGACATTTTGCAAGATAAGGAACTCCATCTAGAGCTCAGAATCTTTCATTCCGACAATATTTCTGAAAAGGATAAACAAATACATGAAAATTTAAAAATGAGCGAATTTACATTATTTTATATCTAAGAAAAACAACCTGTGAGAAAAAAGTATATAGGATAAAATAGAAATTTAATTGTTAATTTTGCATTTTTCAAATAAATGGTAAAAAAAAATTGTACGACAATCGCTTGGTAGTGAAGGGGTTAATTGACCCCTTGCTAGCACCGTGCACAGCACTTCTTCCATTTGTTCACAATGTGAAAACGTAAGCTTCTGTAAATATATGGTTTTGGAAGATTTATAGAGTATTCTTGGAGGTAAAATAGAAGGCAATTAATAAACAATCTTTTATTGTATAACAGCAGATTTAGCATACCCCCCCCCCCACCAACGAATTCTCATTCCCACCTTTGCAGCCCTACACACAAATATAAAGTGCTCGCGCCTCCCTTTAAAAATTCTGCAGCAACCAATTGCACTTTTAGGAGTTTTACACATTTTTAAGTTTGTAGAATAAATGTTCAGGTAGTGGGAGCCAGGGTATAAGAACGGATTCTCAGGCAGAACAAACAATTCCTGGAGTGTCCATCTGTCTGGTCAGAGCTCCTGGAGAGAGTTTTGACAATACTGTCACTCTAACTCTATAGGAGTAATTCAGAAAGCACCGAAATTTCAGTGCTTTCTCATTTGGCGATTCCAGTTCTCCGACCGTCAGGGGAATTCACTATTAACTGCAGGGTCCCCGAAGTGCAAACATGGATCATCTGAAGACTGCCGCCGAACAGACTGAACTATACTATAATATGTAAGAAAATTGTGAGGAAATAATAAAAAAAGGTCCTATAAAAAATTAAACGGTTTGTTACAGCATTAAACAAATTGATATACACAGTGTCTCCATAAAGTCTCTTTACAATTTCAAATATTTATTACAAAGTCAAATGAAAAGACAGATAAGTGAAGATTATTACAAAATGAGACGTATATAGAGTATTTAAGTTTTTTTTGCCTCATTTAATACACCTCTATATGGGCACCATTAATTGCACGAAGCACATCAAGACGGTACTCGATTTCTTGCCATGTTGGCTGTAGCATCCCCTCACCAATGGTGGCAATGGCATTAGTGATCCTCTGCTTTAGATTAGTGATGTCCCGTACATGTGTTCCATACACCATATCTTTAACATAACCCCATAAGAAAGAAGTCGAGGGGAGTGATATCTAGTGAACGAGGTTGCCAGAGAATTGGGCCACCCCTTCCATTCCACCAGTCTGGAAAGGTTTCATTTAGTAGCTGTCAGGTATATTATAATGGAAAATTAAAATGGATGCCTGTAGCCATCTTGTTTTAATGTAAAGTCTTTTCTTTCTCAATTCTTCGTCTAGTTTAGAAATGGACAGCGATTTTTTTTAAATAGTTCATGGCTAGGTGAACTATAAGAGTTATGGGTGTTTTTATAAATGCTATAGACGATAAAATGTTTTTTATTTGATATAATGCTGAGCTAAGTGCCAGACATGTCATATTTAAATTTATTGATTTGTTTTAACAAGTCCTTGAATTAAAGATATTTTTCTTTTTTGGGTATAGAAATATATTTAAAATCTCTATGCAAGTGTATAAATATATTCACAAACTATATTTTTATAATCAATATATTCTATATATTTACAGTAGATAGTAGATACTCCAAATATTTGTAGAGTAAAACTGGCAAATAGTATAATTACTGAAGAATAGAATTTCTGTTGATTTAACTAGAAGGGAATCTAGCGGATAAAGAAGTACTTTAAAATTTTTGAATGAGAAAAATAACGAGAGATATTAATTCAAATTTTGTCAACGAGACGCACTGTCTGGAATAACCATAGTTGTTCTTTGTTCAAAACTAAGATAGTGAATTGACCCCTGACCCAAGATAAGGGAATTAAAATTTATTTGTGAAATTATATTTGAAGAGTAACACTGCCCTCTTGAGGCATAGTAAATATTATGTTTTAAGAATAAATATAAGGGATCTATAGAGATAAAGTAATATTTAAACGAAGGGGTAGATTTTCAGTGACGTCAAATTTACTATCACTGGATATACTGTTCGTTGCAGTCAGGCAGATCATTCCAACACACAATGCATTTAGGATATTACATCTTACTTATTTATCACCTAAATTTTCCCTCATGGGAATGCACATTCTAACTCACATGCATTGATTATCTGACATTGATAATTTTCACATTCCAAAACAATACATTATATCCAAAGAATATTGCTGCTGTAACTGCAGAAACAATGAATCCAGATCTCTTGGACAGGTAATGTATGAAAGCAAATTAAGGAATTAATGTAATTATATATATCTGGAGTATTTTTTGCAATAGACAGACTGAGATATCTCAGAATGCTGTTAAATCCAGAGTCTTAAAAATATTTCTAAATCTGCAGATAGAGATATGAAGAAGAATCGGATATAAGGATTTTATCCTAAAGTAATTGTTGCAATGATATACAGATATATATATATTGAATTTGGAAGTTACTGTGATTGAAATTAATAAGCAAGGAATGATATAACTACAATATAAAAAGCAGAAGATTAGAAGCTTAATTCTCGATATTAGGGGAGGATTCACTAAATAAGTTTTTATTACTTATCATTCTCGAAATAGAATAAGTGATAGCTCATCTTTTGTTGATCCACGTAGCATAGAGAGATACATATATCTCTACGAGATCTAGCTTGTTAAACATTGGTTTGCTGGGAAATACATGTCAATTGTTTTCGTTAAGCAGAAAGTAACTATACACAAATGGTTAATAAACCTAACTGATAATGTAAATGATATTAATCATATATGCAGTTACTAACAGGAGATACATATATTGGGAAGCTAGTAGTCTATGTGCTGATGGATGGATGTTGTGGTGTATAGATCTTTGTTCATGATATGAGATTTGAAACTTTTTTGTATACGTAATAAATATATATACGATTTTATCCGGTTATTGATTATTATATTTTTAAGCAAAACACGTGCGTGAAAAGCAGGAGAATGACTGGAGAATGAAAAATTTTAGGTCAAAATAGCCAAACCAGCAAAATTCTCCCTTTCATCTCACTTTCCAAATTGGCTATTTTGACCTAGAATGTTTCATTCTCCAGTCATTCTCCTGCTTTTCACGCTCTCTGAATAACCCTGTATATTGCCAAAAATATTCGCTCACCCATCCAAATAATCAGAATCAGGTGTTCCAATCACTTCCATGGCCACAGGTATATAAAAATCAAGCACCTAGGCATGCAGACTGTTTTTACAAACATTTGTGAAAGAATGGGTCTCTCTCAGGAGCTCAGTGAATTCCAGCATGGAACTGTGATAGGATGCCACCTGTGCAACAAATCCAGTCGTGAAATTTCCTCGCTCTGAAATATTCCACAGTCAACTGTATTATAAAGAACGTGGAAGTGTTTGTGAATGACAGCAACTCAGCCACGAAGTGGTAGGCCACGTAAACTGACAGAGCGGGGGTCAGCGGATGCTGAGGCGCATAGTGCGAAGAGGTCGCCAACTTTCTGCAGAGTCAGTCGCTACACACCTCCAAACTTCATGTGGCCTTCAGATAAGCTCAAGAGCAGTGCGCAGAGAGCTTCATGGAATGGGTTTCCATGGCCGCGCTGCTGCATCCAAGCCACACATCACCAAGTGCAATGCAAAGCGTCGGATGCAGTGGTGTAAAGCACGCCGCCACTAGACGCAGTGGAGACGCGTTCTCTGGAGTGATGAATCGCGCTTCTCCATCTGGCAATCTGATGGACGAGTCTAGGTTTGGCGGTTGCCAGGAGAACGGTACTTGTCTGACTGCATTGTGCCAAGTGTAAAGTTTGGTGGGGATTGGATTATGGTGTGGGGTTGTTTTTCAGGAGCTGGGCTTGGCCCCTTAGTTCCAGTGAAAGGAAGTCTGAATGCTTCAGCATACCAAGACATTTTGGACAATTCCATGCTCCCAACTTTGTGGGAACAGTTTGGAGCTGGCCCCTTCCTCTTCCAACATGACTTGCACCAGTGCACAAAGCAAGGTCCATAAAGACATGGATGACAGAGTCTGGTGTGGATGAACTTGACTGGCCTGCACAGAGTCCTGACCTTAACCCGATAGAACACTTTTGGGATGAATTAGAGCGGAGACAGAGCCAGACCTTCTCGTCCAACATCAGTGTGTGACCTCACAAATGCGCTTCTGGAAGAATGGTCAAAAATTCCCATAAACACACTCCTAAACCTTGTGGACAGCCTTCCCAGAAGAGTTGAAGCTGTTATAGCTGCAAAGGGTGGACCGACGTCATATTGAACCCTATGGATTAGGAATGGGATGTCACTTAAATTCATATGCGAGTCAAGGCAGGTGAGTGAATACTTTTGGCAATATAGTGTATCTATATCTATCTATCTCAAATTGGGAATAAAATTTTGCCTAAAGAAAAAAAAAAGTATAAAAACAATATTTTTTAAAAAAAATTTAACATTGAATCCTATGGATTTCGCCTGCTTAAACCGGTCGAACTGAATCACTGAAAATCTGGGCATTTCACTTACACTTCTGTGCAGTTCAGCGTTCTCTGAATAGATTAACCAATTACTTCTCTATGGGACAATTTCGCTGCCGCCGAACAGCGATGAATTGCAGAGATCTGTGGCGAACTGCACCGTATCTAGCCGCCAATTCGCCTGTATTTGGCAAATTGACAGCTTTCTGAATATTATTACTACAGACAATACAGGTCTAGTTGCAGGCTTGAATTGGGGGTTCAAAAGAAAACCAATGAAAAAAATTGCCAATTTCTGGTCTATATGATTAAACTGAAATAAAATTTAACTGGCAGAAAAGTTAGAATTTATGTTTTTTAGCACTATAGTTTTCAATTCACTTGTCAGTGAAAAATAACATAATATACATATAGATTAAATGGTAAAAATGAATGACTGTCATAAGGCCATAAAATAAAAACCAAAAATGTTACCCTTGATCTCGCCAGTTTTGATACAAACCACTTAAAGTGCCCTTCTGCCAAGGTGCACTTTGACCATGATATCGCATCAAGGAATGGATATCACATCGGTCATAAAGATCAGTGCGATATATATCTCTCAACTCTTGATACGGAGTGGCACATCTTACCCAGTTCCAGTGCCAGTGCCAGGGTGGTGCCATGATTGCACCTCCATGGGTGGAGCATGCGGAAGGTTGTCAAGCAGAGCAATTGGCCCTCAGCAGTGATGTCAGTGTGCAGACTACCAACAGACAATCAGGTGCATGGAATGAGTGGAGGGCTGTCCCATAGAACAGGTTCTCCACTCTGAGCCCCTGCATGAATGGAAGTGACAGCAAATCATTAATAGGAAACCATTAATTTTTTCACACATATATATGTTTAAAAAAAGGCTAACACATATATTTGGAGTAATTACCAATGAAATAAGCCCAATTTATTTTCTAAATCACAACAGATTCACTTTAAAGCTATGGAGCTATTAGGAGAGGGATTCATTTGAATCTCAACATCAAGCAGAGATCACAATTGAACACAATTATATATCCACAACAGTCAGTGCTTCACCTAAAGTTAACTTAAGACTTAATGATTTACACACAGGGTTATTCAAAGAGAATCGAAAAGTCACCGCACGTTCGGTGACTTTTCGTTCTCTTCAATTCGGCTTGATTTGGCGATCCCATTCCGGCGACCCTGCTGTGTATTCAGCAAGCACCACAGGGCCGTCATAGTGCAGGGAAAAGCTGGTGAAAACTCACCGCAAAACCCAGGCGAATGCACACCGAAACCCGCAAAAACATCTGGATTAACCCCGCCGAAGACGCCGGAGAAACCTGAGCAGGAGCCGATCACAGCGCAGAGCAGCCGCCGGAAAAACCCGACACCGCAGACGAATGGAGTGAGAAAAAAAAACCGTACGCTTTAATGTTTGAAAAGTGAAACGCTGTTTGCAAAGAAACTACTGAATGAAAATGTCTGAAATTTACATATGAGATCCAATGAATGATAACAAAAAGGGCCGTTACAGAAAAAAGAAAAATTTAAAAAAAAAAAATTAAAAAAGGGAAAATTCTTTTGCAAACAAATCCTTAAAAATACTTAAAAGATCCTAAAAAAATCTATAAATAAAGAGACTTTTTACTACAGAATATTATAAATAACGGTTTATTAGATATTGAATTAAAACGGAAATATTTTTAACATTGAAGCCTATGGGATTCACCTGAACAAATCTGTCGAATGAAGCAACCGAATGGCAGGGCAATTCGGCAACTTTTCCCTGCTGGTTTTTTGTTCTCTGAATAGACAAAGCTATGGGGATTTCACTGCCCTCGAATAGGCACTGAACAGGCACCGTATGTGCAGGCAATTCGCTAACATTTGGCAAACTGCCTGCTCTCTGGATAGCCAAATGGCCAAGAAAAGTAACCGAACGCTGATTTTCAGCGTTCGGTTACCTTTCAGCAGCCATACAGATCTCTTTGAATAACCCTGATAGTATCAATAAATTGCTGTTTGTACCAATACCTGGACAAAGGCCAGTACAAATGTATAAGTGAGACAAAACATTAAGGACAATATTCTAAAGTTGGTGCTCACTGCTAACTTAACCAGAGCTGTTGTAAAGTTACCAGAGCCATTATAGTCTATGGAGTTGTTACAGCTCTGGCTAAATTAGCACCAACTTTGTAATATTGCCCCCTACATGTATTCAGATAATAAGGTTTATTATATCTGATAGAGAGATGATAACTGCTAATACCCTTAATATCTACGCTGCAGTAAAGAATCCGGAGACTAACAGGGTGTAGCGCTCACCCTCAGAGGAGCCGCTGAATAAACCTCAGGATAGTCTCACCGCACTAGGAATTATTACACACCAGCACTGTTGTGGATTTTTTAGTTCTATATACTTTACTAAAAGTGTCATAAAATATAAATGCGTGTTGAATGAATTTACAGGATGCGTCACGCGGGAAAAACACACAGCGGAAAAGAACGATTAACCCCCTCAGTTCTGGAGTGTAAGTCCCGCAAAAATAAATAAATATATATATATACACACACACACACACACACACACACACACACACACACACAAAGTTTAGGGTACCCGGGTACTGTGTTCGACTGGCCAGTGAACAAAAAGAGCAATCTTCGACTAGTCACCGTTGGGGCCCTGTGAATTTAAACAATTGTCAGGGTACCCCTCAGGTGATGGTGAACAACTCAAGGGACGTCGTTATGGAGCAAGGTACAAACAGGATTAAGCAGGAATTGGTGGTCGTGGTCACAATCTGGGTCATACACAGGTCAATCTGCAGGGACGTATCAGAGCTAGGAGAAAGGAGTACTGCTTCAATACTGGAGCGAGGATGAAATGGCATTCTGGCCTTTTAAACCCGGGGCCTCCCTCTGGACCAATCGGAGGCCCATTATGTCATCAGTGCGTGCCACGCCCCAGGCGCCATCTAGCTGGAGCGCAGCCGCGCGCGTGCACCCGACCAGAGGCCTAGGCCTAGGCAAGGCCCGGAGCCTAGCACTGTGGCAGAGGCCGCTGCCCAGTGGCGGTGATGCCGCCTGCGAGGGAGCCGGCACCCGAGCCTCCTGAGACCCTGGGACGCTAAGGGGAGGTAAGGCCCTGACCCTAGTCCGCATGGCACCTCCGGACACCCGCACAGGCCGCCTCGCCGAGACCCGAGCAGAAACGCTGGGAACCTGGGGAGGCGGCTGCGCCAGGCGCCGACGGGCCAGCGGCCCTGACAACAATATTGCAAGCGTACGTTTCTGTTTTGGAAGTGTGGGCCTGGAGGCCTCTCACCCATCCGTCGAACGAAACTGTCCGGCACTCGATGCCTCGACCAAAAGATCTTTCTCCGCTGTGTACTGGGACTCTGTCAACGACTCTGCTCCCCGCTTGCCAAATCTCCGCAACTGGAACGATCGATCCGCCGCCTGCACTCCCAATCAATCGGCGTGGCCTCCTAACACGGGGTCCTGCCGGAACCAGCTTGTCCTCCAAATCTCTCAGCGCTGGGTAGGTAGGTCACAGCACGATTTCTGTCCCGATCTCCAGCACCAGTAAGACAGCGTCTGCACTCCGGCCTGGTTGCGATCCCTGATAGCTCCAACGTGCGTCCTCCACCTTTCACTGCTCCGCTCACTCTCTGCGCGCCAAACACAAGGCTCCCCAGTATATCCTCTTTGTACCACCTACTTCCCGTCCTCACGCAAAGGGTGCTGGGAGATGGAGTCCACTCTGTCCAGCCTAGTCCACAATGTCTCCACTTTGTCTCCCTCTAGTGGCAGCAATAATTCAATGCACCAGAATAGTGTCTTTAAAGCAGCGCTACAAGGGTTATTCAAAGAGCCGATCTGGCCGCGAAAGGTAACCGAACACTGAAATTCAGCATATGGCTACATTTCCTGGCCATTCGGAAATTCAGAGAGCAGGCAGTTCGCCAAATGTTTGCGAATTGCCTGCACATACGGTGCCTGTTCGAGGGCAGTGAAATCCCCCATAGAGAAACAATGCTTCATCTATTCAGAGAACACAAAACAGCAGGGAAAAGTTGCCGAAATGCCCTGCTGTTCGGTGGTCTCATTCGACAGATTTATTCTACTGTCTGTCTTTTTTTCCACCTCGTTCATCTGCGTGTTGGGTTTTTCCGGTGGCTGTTATCCGCTGTGATCGGCGGTTAGTCGGGTTTCTCCAGCGTATTCGGCCGGCTTAATCCAGCTGTTTTCTGCAGGTTTTGGTGAGTGTTCAGTGAGGGTACAGTGGGTTTGCGGCGGGTTTTCCCTGCACTATGAGGGGCCCTGTGGTGCTTGCTGAATACACCGCATGGTCGGCGAAGTAGGATCGCCGAATCGCCCTGAAGTGCAGGGAACGAAAAGTCACTGAACGTGCAGTGACTTGTCGATTCTCTTTGAATAACCCTGATACACTAACAGACAGAAACCCACAGACACACATACACATAAAAGAGACCTGGACGTAGAGCCAAACACTTCAAGAGACACTGCAGACAAAAATGCAGGGACTGATGGAATTAAAGAGGCACTGGAAAAGGCGAGACCCACACTGACAATGGCACACAATTTGAGACACTGACAAACAACAGCCGAGTGACAGAGACAATGAAAGAGACTCACACAGGCAATGACAGAGACACACATAGGACAGACATAGACATGGAGATATTGGCATGGATACGGAGATATTTATCAGAAGCGCCAAGTAACCAAGGTCTGCTAATCGAGCAAAGCCATCCATGTATTAGAACTGTGATGTAGCCTCTTGACAGAAATCAGAACTTCTGCTTCTCTATATTGTGCAGCCATTGAACATGAACAGAAAATAAACAAATACAAAGCAAACGCCTACACCTCGATGCGGAGGCTAAATAAACATCTCAGAATTCCTGACATATTGGGCAGCTAAGACGCTTACCAATTTGTGAAAACAAAACATAATGTACCTGCCTTCTGGGCTCAGGATTTAGCGTCCTTCCTTGCCACATCCAGCACCAGGACTGCCCTCTCAGAGGGGACCACCTGTCCTATATGGGCAGACCAGACTTAGCACCTCTCCAGGAAGTGTCCTTGGCCAAGACACCTAATGGTACATACTCGCCACCCAGGACATACTTGAAAATGAGAGAAATCTCAATGTATGCTTCCTGGTAAAATCCTTTCTAAAATAAAAAAAATCAGGTGTAAGCTATATGTTAACCCTATGGGGGAAAAGGGCATTCTCCATTCGTCTGCTAATAAACCTGTGGCCCACCACCCTGCCCCTAATCACACGGTCAGCGAACACACTCACAGAAATACATGCCGTCACTTACATAGAGACAGAGACACAGTCAGCTACACTCCGATAGGGACACGGAGACAGAAGCAAACACACATTCAAAAGACATCCTACACAGACAACACAACAACACATGGGCACTGACATTGTTTGGGATTCAGAAGCTGATAAACACAGTTACCAAGGCAACTCGCTGAGATTAAGAGAAATTGAGCCAATCACTGACATACTGACAGATGCACACAAGACACAATGACAGTGACATGCATGAACAGGGAGTGACACACACACAAAATGACATCGCACCAACTGAAAAAAGACCATGTCCATCAGGTTCAGTCTTCCACCTACCCCATGGCGGCTGTTGATTAAATAGACAAATGTTTCATGTTTTTACTTAAATCTGAGGCAGTGATTTAGAGCGGTTTTTAATACACAAGGAGCACTTGTGATAAATCGAAACTTCCTTGGACTACCCAGTCCAGAACAACTTGAGAACATTCAAGAATGAGGCACTTTATGGGCATGTGCAGCTTTGCTTTAGCATTTCCAAGCGTTTGCAGCCACCGAATCATCAGTGGGGTTTTTTTGCGCCGGTAGTGAGGGGTCAGCAGTATTGACAGCATCCCCCACAGCCAGGTGAGCCTGCAGTGACAGATGCAAACAGGCAGCTTGTAATTAGCTGGATTTCAGCCAAGCCAAATATTTCAGATCAGTTTCCTTAACAATCCGCTTTAATCATTTATTAATAGACTTTCTGGCTGGGATACAAAAGGTGAGGTTGAAATAACAGAAGAAGAATGCCAGCCAATAAATCATCGCAAGCTCGCTGTGCTGACACAAGACTAACCTCTTTGAGTGCTACCCAGGCCACAAAAAAACCCAATATATGCAATGGCGAGCTCACCACCAACCCCTCATTTCTTGATCTTGGACAAGATAAATTGCCTTGTTCTTATGTAGTAAGTTCCAAATAGTCATTTCTCTTAACTCGCGGATTTAATAGATTTAGTTTGAAAAGTCTCTGGCGTTTTATTTCACTTTATGTCACGTCAACCAGCGCTTTAATGATTTGGATAATGCAACGATCAGTGGCAACAACCACCAGAACCCCCTTTATTTCAATGCTGCCACTCATTTGGCACTACTTAATTTTATGATGTAGATCAGTTGGATTAGTTGGTGTTCCCATATTTTGTTCCATTGGAACTTTATGATCCAATACCTTCCAAAGGCTTGATGTGTATTCTTTACAATATCACCTACAGTGGCATAGCGTGGGTTGTCAGCGCCCGGGGCCAGCCTAGAATTGTGCGCCCCCCCAACCTGCGGACACGTTATCGATATTGCCCCAGCCAGCTCACCTGGATATTGCCCCAGCTCACACATGGATATTGCCCCAGTCAGCTCACACATGGATATTGCCCCAGCTCTCACATGGATATTGCCCCAGCTCACACATGGATATTGCCCCAGCTCACACATGGATATTGCCCCAGCTCACACATGGATATTGCCCCAGCTCACACATGGATATACTGCCCCAGCCAGCTCACACATGGATATTGCCCCAGCTCACACATGGATATTGCCCCAGCTCACACATGGATATTGCCCCAGCTCACACATGGATATACTGCCCCAGCCAGCTCACACATGGATATTGCCCCAGCTCACACATGGATATTGCCCCAGCTCACACATGGATACTTGCCCCAGCTCTCACATGGATATTGCCCCAGCTCACACATGGATATTGCCCCAGCTCACACATGGATATACTGCCCCAGCCAGCTCACACATGGATATTGCCCCAGCTCACACATGGATATTGCCCCAGCTCACACATGGATATTGCCCCAGGTCACACGTGGATATTGCCCCAGCTCACACGTGGATATTGCCCCAGCTCACACGTGGATATTGCCCCAGCTCACACGTGGATTTGCCCCAGCTCACACGTGGATTTGCCCCAGCTCACACGTGGATTTGCCCCAGCTCACACGTGGATTTGCCCCAGCTCACACGTGGATTTGCCCCAGCTCACACGTGGATTTGCCCCAGCTCACACGTGGATTTGCCCCAGCTCACACGTGGATTTGCCCCAGCTCACACATGGATATGCCCCAGCTCACACATGGATTTGCCCCAGCTCATGGATATTGCCCCAGCTCACACATGGATATTGCCCCAGCACGCACATGGATATGCCCAAGCTCACACATGGATATGCCCCAGCTCACACATGGATATGCCCCAGCTCACACATGGATATGCCCCAGCTCACACATGGATATGCCCCAGCTCACACATGGATATGCCCCCAGCTCATGGATATGCCCCCAGCTCATGGATATGCCCCAGCTCACACATGGATATTGCCCCAGCTCACACATGGATATGCCCCAGCTCATGGATTTGCCCCAGCTCACTCATGGATACTGCCCCAGCTCACTCATGGATACTGCCCCAGCTCACTCATGGATACTGCCCCAGCTCACTCATGGATACTGCCCCAGCTCACTCATGGATACTGCCCCAGCTCACACATGGATATGCCCCAGTTCACACATGGATTTGCCCCAGCTCACACATGGATTTGCCCCAGCTCACACGTGGATTTGCCCCAGCTCACACATGGATACTTGCCCCAGCTCTCACCTGGATATTGCCCCAGCGGCAGCCAGCTCATACATGGATATTGCCCAGGCTCCGGATCCAGCAGGGGTTGGGGCCCAGATGCCAGGCAGCGGGAGTGCCTGTCCGGTCCTGAACAGCGTGTGAGTCCGTGTTGAAGGTCACGCGGTCCGGCCAGTGAGGTGGTACAGAGACTCAGTACCACCTGATTAGCTGGACCACGTGACCTGCGCCTGCACGCAGCCGCCTCCCCTTCAACACGGACGGACTCACTGTTCAGGACCGGGCAGGCATTCCCGCTGCCCGGCATCTGGGCCCCCTCAACCCGCGGGCCCTTGGGCGGTGCCTGAGGGCATGGCGGGTCAGTCCGTGCCTCAACTTTTAGGGGCGCAAATTTCTTTTGAAATTATGCTCCCCTAAGAAAACTGCGCCCGGGGCCACGGCCCCCCCCACGCTATGCCACTGATCACCTATCATATTGATATAGTCCTTGTCCACCCACTTTGTTATTCCTGTTAAGGGATAATGTATTCTAGCACAAATTATACTCCGTTTTATTTAAGACCATTTCCATTGTATTACCCAAGTGGAGTCGGACTTCATTTTCCATATCTCACTCTTTGGTGGCTACACTTTCACTAGCCTGGTTCCATGTTCCAGGTGGTCCACACTTTGGGAAGTTAAAGTTAGTCTTGGCAATTTTTTTGGCACCTTCTATCTAGAGTATAAAAACCTAGCTAAACTATAGTTTAATATGCAGACACACACACACACACACACACACACACACACACACACGAAAGGCTGCCCTCAACCAGAACATGCATTTTTCACAATGAATGCTGTTGAAACCATTACAATAAACCATATACAAAGCAACCCGCTTAGGCCGGGGTCAGACGAGCATTTTTAAGGGTTGAAGGGAACATCCGTGAGAGTGGACGTTCCTTCCTCTCTGATGCCAGTCTGGCCACCTCGCTGATAGCAGAGCAGTTCGTCCTATGGAGGATCACGTTTTGCAGCCCTGTCAAACGCGCGTCGTAGCACTTAAACGGGGAGGTTTTCAAAACGACCGCAGCACACTCGCTGTAGAGCGTGCAATTCGTGCGCTTGCTACAGAGTGTGGCCGGCCCCTCCGAAGTGTCACAACGCTGCGACGGACGCCGGAAGGCACGTCAGTACGGGCGCACATAGTACGTTCGTCTGACTCCGGCCTTAAATGTAGCTTTAAAGATGTTAAAACAGCTTGCTTGGGGATGACATTAGGGGTTATTTTTTTATTATGTTTAGCTCATATCTTGTAACTAAATCCCCATTGTTAAACCCACGTAAGAGGTTTTAATACAGTGGAAGCTACATTTAAGTGGAGTTCTAGTGTATATAGTACTATATATATATAAATTCACCTTTAAAAAAGTAAATCTACATACATACAAATATAAAAATAAAATTATATATACAGAAAATCCAGCACTCACGGGTTCAGGCCCACATGCCCGAAGCAATGCCTACCATAATAGATATGATATATATATATATTTAAAATCACTTTTTTTCACTGAGGATTGGAGTCAACAAAAATTGCAGACAGCAGTTGTAAATAAAATACATAAGTAACAGATAGGGATGCCTATTTTAACATTGCACTCCAAATCCCAGATCTAGGTCTCCAACAGTCATGTCAAAATATATATAACTAAATATCTAGTTTTACTCCTTCCTTCAACGCACTCCCTTCCTTCGTTTGCACACATGAACTGCCGCTCCCTTAGCTGTCAGCGCCTCTGTCATTTCCCAGGGAAGGTGCCTCCTTTGGATACCTGAACATCCAGGGTGGACAAAGTACTGCTTTGCTAAAACGTTTGTTCAAAGAACAGAGCACAATTTAAATGTCAGATAGGGGCATCATTTTATGACATTTGCCTTAAAAATAAGCCACACCAATATACATGCAGTGCAGGCGAACTCGGGAATCGTTTACTTATTTTAAATGCAGGATGTCCCTGCACAAAACTCATTTTTGTAAATGAGATGAGAAAATAATTTATACGAAAAATAGATTGTGCACATGCACTTGTGCGAGCATTACTTTTATTTTGTTTTAAAAATTAAATGCAAATGGTGTTCTTAATTTTCAGTCTTCGTTCTACAATAGACCTTCTAATTAGCGATCGTTAGCCAGCAACCATGTAGAAATATTCACATTTTCCTAGGAATGTCGTTTTACTCCTTCCCTTTGTGTGTACCAAAACAGAAAATTAAAGGAGCACTCGACTGAAAAATAAAGCGTCCTTTTTTTGCCCTTAAATAATTGGGCAGAGGCTACTGACAACCTCGGCCCAATGTTTTTTAATTTATTTTTATTCGTTTTGGTGATTTTACTCACCTTTTCTCCGTTGCAACGAGAAGCTCCTCCCCTTCTGCTCAGGGACTCCCGAACCAGGAAGTCCCGGAGTCTTTGCTTTTTCTCGATTTGCGCTACTTGTGTAGCGTAGGGAACGCAAATTGCACACTGCAGTAAGCCTTGCGTACTTTACGTACACAAGTCCTGTAGCGCTTGCACACAAGGATGGATTGGGGCTGTGTGAGTACGCACAAATCCGATCCATCGGCTTTCTCCCTGGCAACTTCCGGCTTCACGGGCCGTCTCAGGGAGGAGACATCAGCATGCAAAGTAGTGGCCAACAGCTGGGACATTCAAACCTCCCGGCTGCCTGGTCCTGCTGTGGGTGGGAGCACCGCAGTTATGGAATAACCTCCCTGACACCATCAAATCTTCCCCCAGTCTTAAGTCACTCAAGAGTTCCCTATTAACATACCTCAATAAGGAATGCACCTGTAAACATGTAACATAATGACTATTTCCTACATATTTATTTTCTGTTAATCTGTAGATTTGTGTTTTGTTTTTAATATCTTGCATTTTATTACTTTGTATTTCTGTAACGACTGTAACATTTCAATGTTCTTGAACCCAGGACATACTTGAAAACGAGAGAAATCTCAATGTATCCTTCCTGGTAAAATCCTTAATAAATAAATACCCCAAAATTTACTATGCATTTTAACCAATTATTAAGATAGTTGTTTGTATGAAAATATATGTTTGTAGTGCAAGTACTTTAAGTTCAAAAGTAGTACCGTAGATACTCGAGTATAGCGCGACCCGAATATAACGCAATGGAAGAGAAATTTATTATGGAAATGAGAGAATACTCAAGACTGGAATATAACGCGAGGAGCAAAATTATACTGTACCGGTAAACAATTAAAATCCTTCTAGGTTCGCTTAACACGGTCAGGCTACACCTCAGGCCAGGTTGTTCTGCTCTAGAATGATTACAATTGTTACCAAGTATGAAGCCACCGGCCACCCGTCTTCTTTACTAACGATTAGATGGCTGGCGGATGCAAGCAAGGTTAATGATTGGCTTAAATCGAGCGTGCCCTCTGGCCGTGATGGATCCCACCTCTCCCGAATCCGGGGGTTCCTGAAGTGTTTGCAAGCATCAGGGAGCCTTAGGATCCAGAGCAAGGAAAGTTTTTTTTTTCTCACGCGATGCAGATGACTCGAATAGAACGCAACCTCTCCAATTTTAAGGTAAATTTTTGGCACCAAAATCCAGCGGTATACTTGAGTATCTACAATATTCGAATTTATCAATTCTACAAAAATACCTCACCAATTCCTAGATAATTTCACAATAAGGTTACAAAACAAAAACAGAAATTTCAATACTTTTAAAAGAAAAACATTTAAATATATTTTACAATTATTTTCTAGACAAACGAAAACCAGTGAGAATAGACAAGCGCTCGGTTTCACATAATTTAGCAAAGTTCTGAAAAACCGTAGACAATGTCAGCCTGCATGACATTATCATAACCTCTCTGACCTAAACAAGACACAGCCCCAAGGCATGGATGTAGAGTAGCAGCATCCCCTACTGGATACATCCAGGTAAGAGCTGAAAACATTTAGGTGACATAACCTTACAGGAAACAACTCGATAACAAGCACGATGATGCCTCGTAAATCCAGGTAAGAGCATCACCTAGCTGGATTCATGCAGGTAAGATGATGTAAACTTCCAGGTAAGTGCATCTTCTTGCCAGGAACATCCTGGTAGGTGCATCCCATTTGCCAAGTACATCCAAGAAAGAAAATCCCCTAATCCCTCGATTTAACCAATAGTAAAATTGAGGTCGACCTCAATGAAATAGAGGCGATCGCCCAGCCCATCACGCAAGATATATCCAGGTAAGAGTATCCCATACAAAACATCTCATGTAGAAGCATCTACTCCTGACACATTCACACAAGGAAAATCCCTAAAAGACATTTACCGGTACGTCCAGCTAAGAGAATCTCCGGTAAGATAAACATGGAACCCTGCATACCTTGTTACAACCAGTCTAAAAGCAGCCCCTGAAATGTAAGAAAAGTCTGTTAAAAATATTCGGAGGGAGCGCCTTTCCCTCTGTGTAAATATGAATATTTCTTGAATATTTTTCAGAAAAGTGAATCCCCTGTCAAATATATTCATGATGGGACTTAACATCTGGTAGAATATCAACATGAAACTATTACTGCATTAACAATACTGTATATTGATTCGCAGTGTTTATAGAAGCCAAGACTTACATACAGACCCTGCTGTGAATGAGTGCAAGGAAAACCATGCTAACATATACAGTATATTGCTGTTAAACGAGCCCAACACGTGAGGCACATGACAGGTTCACTGTAAATGGAGTTTGTAATACCTCAATATCACGCCTATGTCTTACAACTGCCCGAGTTCAGGCCCATAACAGATCTTAAACCTTTGCCGATGTGGGGCGTACTATGCCGTGTCTGTGGTGGATGGGACTGAATGCCACGGGGCAGCATAGCACAATACGCTTTTTCCGGGCGGGCAGCTACATACACTACATCTCCTTATTCAATAGCCAGCATAAGCATTTGCTGTACAATCTGCTTTCTTACAGCGGGGCTTAGGCAGGATTTTTTTCTGTACAGGGCACCTAGTTTGGGGTAAAGTTTAGATGTGGGGGTCAAAGGATAGGTTTGGGTGTAACCACATAAGTAGATATTTGAGAGAACTGACTGAAGTCAGCGTGTCATTTGATTTTGTCCTAGCACATAGACGGGGAGTTTGCAATTTATGTAGTTTAGGTACTGCATCATATATCTATTTAAAGTGGCCAGGATGTGAAGATTGCTCCCTGAAAGCACTAAGTGATGTGAAGGAGTTTCCTCCACCTCACAGTCACCAGAAACCAGGATTTTGAATTTTGCAGTTGTCGGTCACTACTGATGTCAGCACTCAGAGCTTATCACTGTATCTAAAGCAGTGTTTGGGTCGTGACCCAAAAGTGGGTCGCGACCAGGGGCAGACTGGGTTGCGGGGCAAGTGCCCCCAGGCCTCGCTAATGCCTGGGACCTGCTGATGCATCTTACCTGCAGCGTCCCAGGCGGCGCGGCTCCCTCTGAATGTTCCCAGGCGCCACCTGGGACCTGCTGCATCAGGTAAAATACTCTGTAATGGCAAGGTGGGGGGGGGGAGAATCTGTAATGAGAAGGTGTGGGGTGGGACACGGTGACTGGTGACACACTCTCTACTCCCAACACCAGGAGCACTGGTGTATTTTGGCCTAGGCCAACAAGGCCTAGGCCTAGGGCAGCACTTTCCAGGGGGCGGCAGCCCGCTGGGTGGCCCCACCCCTAAAAAAATATATATTTTTTTACTTTGGCAAACTATTTTACCAGGAAGGAAACATTGAGATGTCACTAATTTTCAAGTATGCCCTGGGTAGGCAAGGCCTAGGCTTTCACTTTCCAGGGGGCAACAAAAAACCTCACCACTAATTGGGTTACTCACAGAGCACCGAAATGACGCCAACATTTTGGTGTTCTGTAGTTCCCTGCACTTCGGGGAATTTAAATTTCCCCACCCTGCAGTGAATTCACCATTCACCGCAGGGTCCCCAAAGTGCATGGAGATGGCCGCTGTATGCTGCCACCGCAAACCCACGGCTTGTTGTTTTCAAAAGAACTACTTAACGAAAATGTCTGGAATTTACATATAAGATCCTATGATTGATAATAAAAAGTTCTGTTACAGAAAAAGAAGAACCGCTATTAAAAAAAAGGGGGGGAATTTTGCCCAAAAAAATCTGAAAAATTACTAAAAGGTACTAAAAATAAATAAATAAATAAAATAAAGACTTTTTACTGCAGATTAAAATAATAAATGGTTTATTAGATATTGCATAAAACCGGGAATATTTTTAACATTGAAACCTATGGGGTTCGCCTGAATAAACCTGCTGATTGAAACCACCGAACATCAGGGCATTTCACTGACATTTCTCTGCTGTTTGGTGTTCTCTGAATAGATTAACCATTACTTCTCTATGGGGATTTGCACTGCCTTCAAACAGCACCGTACTTGCTGGCAGTTCGCCAAACTTGTGTGTGAGCATATCACCAGAGCAGTGGTGTACTTAGAGGAGTGGCAGAGGGCGGGCCGCCCCAGGTACCAGTGATTATTGGGGTGTCATTAGGGTGTACTAGGAGGTGCCACTGTCACTGTGTGTCAGCTTTGAGCTGTGTTCTCAAACAACGAGCAGCGGAGCATGGCGTTTGCATACGGAATAAAATCGAATAGAATAAAAATCCCCCTCTCCTCCCTCCATAGCTCCTCCCCTGCCCCGCAGCAGCTCTAGGAGAGGGGAGGGGGATGTGATTTGTGTCCAGAGAGAGAAGATGACAGTAAACAGCAGGTAAAGGGGCGGTATCAGCAGAATATGAAGCCCTGTCTGCTTACTGCTGTTTAAAGTGGACCTTTACTTAACCAGCACTGCAGTGATAGAAATTTGTCATTGAGCTGCCTGGCTCCTGGTGAGGCTGCGTGCGTGCAGGTCACACTCGGTCCGGCCAGTCAGGTGGCACTGAGTCTCAGTACCACCTGACTGGCTGAACCACGTGACACGCATGCACGCAGCTGCCCGCCCTTTCGTTAACATGGACTGTCACTCTATTCTGGACTGAACACCCACCGGGAAGGGAATCAAAGCCACGGTGCACCCTCTGGCAGTGGCACCCCACTGCTGACAAGATGGCTCCACGCACAGGCACAGGCACAGCCGCGATCCTAACGTGGCCTGGAGGGACCTCCTGCAGAGTCTGCACACAGTCCCTGCTGACTGCACACAGCCCTACCGCGGACGGAGGCCGGTAAATGTAGAATAAATAATTGCTGTGTGCTCATATACATTCGGTTTGCTGGGAGTTTTATTGCAGTGGATTCTGATGCACTCATACACACCACACATTGCATTGCTGGGAGTTTTATTGCTGTGGATTCTGATACGCTGACCCGCACATTGCATTACTGGGAGTTTTATTGCTGTGGATTCTGATACACTGACACACACCAAACATTGCATTGCTGGGAGTTTAATTGCTGTGGATTCTGTGATACACACTGCATAGTACTGTGAGTTTTATTGCCCTGGAGCTCTGGGATACACTCATACACAGTGCACATTTCTGTGGGTTTTATTGCTGTGCAGCTCTGTGATACGCTCCTATGCAGTGCACGTTTCTGTGGATTTTATTGTTCAACCAATTAGAGCGGCTGTGATCCAGTATACTTGACATGCGTGGCTGTTCTTTGTAAAAATGCTTGAATTTAAACATTTCATAATTTTATTTATCTCAATAATAGATACATTTGAAATGGTATACAAAATATATAAGTAGACGCTTGGTATCCACTTTTAATATAAAGAGAGGAAAAGGCGGAGCTCTAAGAGGAAAAGGTGGAGCTTAAAGAGGAAGGGTGTGGATTAACCAGGAAGAGGTGTGCCCTTGACAGGAAGTGGTGCCTCAAATTTAAATTAGGGGGTGCACGAGTTTAGTCAGGCATAGGGCAGCACAAAACCTAAATACACCACTGGCCAGGAGCCACTGTGCACAATGCACATCTCAGTGAAGCAAAGTATATGTATATAGGCCAGCCTCCCACAGAGGCGTTTTTTGAATGGCTTGGACCAATGATGCTTTCCCATTGGTCCAAGCTATTCCATTGCTCTTCAGTGTCTGAGGCACTGAAGAGCATAGGATCAGGAAGTAGGCAGCGCCAGACATTGTAGACTTCTCAATCTCTTGGCCAGCTTGACCGTATGCGATTGGCGTAGAGTTCAGCTACGAAAATTGCATAGGCTCAGGGAGGGCAGGCTGCCGCTGCGGAAAAATAATGTGCGAAGTGGCAGAGACAGATGGCAGGGGAGTGCGGAGCAGGCGAGTTTAAGTTTTTTTAGAATATTTTATTATTCATTCAGTAGTGGTATTTTAAATTAGCGTTGCTTTGTCTACCATCACCCCAGACTTTGAGACACTTATTTAGAGCAAGAAGCATCCCCAGTCTTCCCTTAAGTTCTAATTAATTTCATATGTTTCAATAACAGTTTATTTTATTGGGTTTTTTGCCTCAACATCACTTTTGTTTTCACTAGTTCTGTGATTACTGCACTATCCATTTTGGGTAAGAATCCCTGTTTACAAAATTGTTTAAAAAGTGCATACATTGTAGAATGTTGCACATGTTGTTTTGCGGAATAAATTATAATGTTTCAGAAATTCAATTATTTTTGGGTCGCGACTTAATGACAATTGTGGGTCCTGAGGGTCCACAGGTTGAGAACCACTGATCTAAACAATGATAACAAACTTGAGTGGGGTTGCAGGTTAGGTGTGACTTGTCAATGGTTAAATTGGGGAGCAGATAGGAAAAGGGAAGTGCTCATGCCACTGTACAGAGCACTGGTGAGACCTCACTTGGAGTACTGTGTGCAGTACTGGAGACCGTATCTTCAGAAGGATATAGACATCTTCGAGAGAGTTCAGAGAAGGGCTACTAAAATGGTGTACGGCTTGAAGGAGAAAAGTTACCAGGAAAGGCTTAATGATCTTAACATGTATAGCTTGGGAAAAAAGACAAGACAGAGGAGATATGATAGAAACCTTTAAATACGTAAAGGGAATCGACAAGGTAGAGGAAGGGAGTATATTTAAAAGGAAACAAAGTAGCAAAACAAAACAAGAGGACATAGTCTTAGATTAGAGGGGCAAAGCCTTCCAGTAGAAGTGGTAGAGGCCAAAACAGTAATTGAATTTAAGCAAGCATGGGATAGGTATAAGGCAATCCTAAACAAAAGATAAATCCAGGTAAAGTATCCATGTAATTGGGCAGACTAGATGGGCCGAAAGGTTCTTATCTGCCGACATTTTTCTATGTTTCTATATCCTTGAGAATTCCCACGCTTATTTTTTTAGGACTAGACCCCTCGTTTAAACATATATATATATATATATATATATCCAAAATATTCGTAAACTTTACACAAATAAAATCACATCTGCATATTGTCAACGTTTCAGTCCCACACAGGAAACATTCTCCAGGACAATATATGTCTCAATCTGATGGGTTTGTCCTCAAATGTACGGTTTGTTAAGACCTTAAAGATCCTATGATCCCTCAAGTCTTAGGAACTCTGGTTATACAACACATATTAGAAATATAAGAACCAAAAACACTAAAGTTGGGAAGGAAAAACCAATCAACACCTTTATTTAATTGGAATATTCCCCCTTTACGGAACACAACAGTGGTATAGTGTGTGCGTATCACCGAAGTCTATTTACATACAGCGGGAGAACCGCAATTCCGAGGTGACATCATGTACGGTGATGTAATCCGCTTCTCATAAAATTATTACGGTCGCAAGTTACAGTGTAGAACACAGACTCAATTTTAACAAACAAACTTGTTAACGAGCAGTTAATTGGACTGGTTTCGCAAGGATCAGCTGATACCCACATTAAAGAAACTATGTACGCGCTTACGGGGATCCACTAGCAGTTTAACAGGGTATCACAGTGGTTTTATGTGAATTCTCCCTTTTCCTTTATAAGTTTGGTCTTGCTCCCCAGACTGGTAAAATATGTTGCTGTTAAATGTTAAATGTTTTAAGAGAGAGCCAGAGGACACAATAAAATTGCATATGGCAGCATCCCGTACGTGTACAGCGCCAACAACCAGTCACTTCTGTCTACTACATTATTTATCGAAGGGCCAAATTAAAATGATTAAAATCAATGTGTTTTTGTGTTATCTTTGGCTGTTTCTAGAAAGTTTCTTGTGAAGTAGACTTCTGCATACGTAAAGAAAACATGGCTAGATTATCACATCTGGTTTACAGTGACTCTTAGACAGCAAATCTTATGTTTCTACATCATCCAGTGAGAATATGTACAGGTACCGAATGAATAACTTGTTGTTAGAGAGACAGTCGTGAATAATCAGGACCTTAAAACTCATCTGTTCATCTCCCATAACACTGGTCATGTACCAACCTCAAATAACCCAGGAAACCACCAATGACACCAGTGCACAGACACTTTTCCCACTGCCCTGACCCCAAAGTTACTTGGTCCAGGTCATGATCACATCTGAGTCTATATAAGAAAGCCAAACCCTGGATTTTACAGATGCTCAAACTTGTCCCTCCAGATGTTTTGGAACTGCACCTCAGTTGATACTCAACCACGCATTAGGTCAACAGAGCCTTGTGGAAAAGTAGTTCCAAATCATCTGGAGGACCAAGGTTGACCACCTTGCCCTCGAACATGATGCACAACCCTATTCTCTTGAATAAATTCATCCCACCGTCACAAAAAAAAACCATATAAACCAACTCCGGTGAAAAAGAGACGGTGCAGGCCAAGAATTAGCGTTTGCCAAAAGCACAACAGTGAGCTGAAGGGAAAACCATGCCATTGATGATAATCAGATCTCACCATACAAGAAAAGTTTGTGTGTACAGTACATACACAATATTTCCCGCTTGTCCATAAATCTTACTCATTTCTACTCCCAAACAATTTTCTTAAGGATATTCCATGAGGGTAGGGATCCATGCAGTTTTAGACCACCTTGAGCATTGATGATGCAACCCGGGTCACTAGAATTGTCAACTGTAACAGTTTTTCGTGGGGCGGCCTGAAATGCAGCGGTTTTGTGGTGCTGTGCATTTGTTGTGTTCCCAGCTGCCAACAGGAGAAAGGAGGAAAGGAGAAGGCCACTGACAAATCATTTCCACGGTATTTGTCGTATTGATTTGAGCCAAAGATACTGTTACATACTATTATTAACCACTTTAATTTCAGTGGTTTCAAATTTAATCACTATAAAACTACATCCAATTCCCAGTTTGCAACCTCTTAGTAATTTGTTGCCGATGAGTCTCAAAGTCGATTGTGCTTGCTCACCGAGTGTAGCCCACTGAGGAATGCACTTTGCCATAATAAAAATAGAATGTTGTGGTTTCTTGTACCTGTCTACTGTCGTTTATATACCATGCCAACACAGCATCTGTTGTAGAAACATAGGAGGCAGAAACACTTTCCCTTGCATGGGAAGTTTAAGGGTTAGGAAGGTCAGAAGTCAAGCACAGCTAATTTCTCAACTTCCAGTGTTTTTCTTTGAGGTTCAGTAAACACACGTGGAGCGGCTTCTGTCCTGTCCCACAGTCAAAAAGTGATCACTCCAATAACACACATGGAGGGTACAAAAACACAGAGATGTGAGGACCTGTGTGTGTTGAGGGAGTGTGCGTGTGGGCTCCTGGTCAGAGTAATGTGAGAGCGCTTGTCTGGGTGCAGCTTTTGGGCAATAAAAGTGATGTGGACGGAGGAGAAGAGGCCATGTGTGGTTTTGATGGATCTCGGTGAAGGATGAGAGGAAGGAAAGAGTGAGAGTATCTATAATAGCTCCTGACGAGAAAGGCAGAAAACCGAGAGACCACATGTGTGATATTCACAGTGAGGGACGCGTCCTGCGGTGGGTCTGGCCTCAGAAAAGAAAAACCCTTTCCTTCAAGCTCATGTAAATCATATTTAGTGTGGTGAGTGGAGAGCCATAAGTAAAAGCAATTGAACACAAGAAAAATGACCTAGTGATGCAAGATGCTGGGCCTCCCCCAACCTTCCAAAAACATCATTCCCGACCTCATGTGTGTTGACTTTTCCTTGGGGATCCAACCCAAAATTCCCTCACTGTCATCTGCTAAACAACAGGTCTCTGAACACCGACGTTAATAAAGCCAGTGGAAAAGCGCTTTTACAACCAGCAGCGTCATATTATATGTATAGTTTTACAAAACCGGGTAAGTTACTGGTTCTCCACCTACAAAACATAGTTTGTGAACCAGCGTACACACATGAAAAGCCTTGCCGTGCCAGATATGTTTGAGCCGCTAGTGCATTCTTTAGACACTAAACCAAGATCTTCCAGTATCAATTATAAAACTTGTATAAACACACCGATGTCTATAGAGGTCATAGGTTTTTTGTTTTTAAAAAAAAGCATACAGGGACCTGGCACTCCGGAAACAAGTACGTATTTTATCTACAGTAGCAATGACGATGTATCGACTTAACAGACTTTCTCAAGTTAATGAATGTTCAGCCGAAACATCTCTGTTCCTGCTGAAAATAAAATACGTCCTTGTTTCTCGAGGGACTAGTCCATGCTTGCTTTTTTGTCTTCCAATGGGTGGCTTCCTGGGACCCCCACGCTCCCAATTTCTTCTGAAGCACCGATACATCACAACAGAGTGCCTTCATCCCCCTACGGCTTCTCATCATATAGATGTAAGGATGTCATGGTTACAAATTGGGTGGGAGCCCAAAATGCCGCCGTATTGAGCCTTTAAGAAAATCTGACATTTGACAAAATCAGAATCCAGACCAAAAGGTTAATAAGGAAAGTTAAAGAGTCAGTCCAGGTGGCGTCCATGCACAAATGAGTAGATGAATCGAAGCTTGGGAACTGTGCAACACAATGAAGAAACGTGCAATATCCGGGAACAACAAACATCTGAGCCCCAGATCACTGGAGGTGTGGGTTTAAATAGGGAGCCAAGTACAAACATGCACATCCAGCAGAGGAGCTCCAATGACCTGCCAGGACCTCCACAGGCTAATGGAAGCCTCAGAAGAGAATAGCAGTCAAGCCCTCCCCATGCAGAGCCCAAGGGAAACCTGCAATGGACTGTGAAACCTGGGTACCACACAATCTTCTGCTGAACCCTGGCAGAGTGGATACAGGACCAAGCTGGTTCTGTGAGCAGGGCACATGATGGAACCACAACAACTGTCAGGAACGTTTATTCTGACTGACGGTCATTAACTCGTGGCGCTCATTCGTCACGGTGCACCTTCCACTTTTCTAACATTAGTACTAGTAGTGACTGTGATCTTTCTCACAATATTCCAGAGCGCTCTCTGTAGTCCATTATGTTTGGTCCTTGGCACTGGCCAAGACTGGTGGCTATCAGAATTCCATGCATGTTGGGCAGGTTCCCGCCAGAGGAGAGGCCGAACAGACTTTGAGATCCCTAATCTATGTTGTTGCAAAGAGCAAGATCGAAATTGGTCGATACGATCTCATTTACAGGGGTCAAGTCCTAAAAAAAAAAAGAAGTGAGGGAACTGACCAAGGTTTCTGTCCTCCAATTAGCAATTATCACGTGCGGAGCGCAAAAACACATGCAAATCTGAGCGATTTATGTATGTGTGTTATATATATATATATATATAAAAATATATGTATGAATTTTAGCAAAAATGTCTGATAAGTCATAATATATGATTTAGAATGGCGCAATATAGTGTTTTTTTACCCAGTGGGATCACCCCGATACAGTTAGGGTGGTCCCAATTTATTTTCAGATCCACTTCTGATCTAAAAAAAAAATGGAAAGTATATATAGTGTAGTATTTTGGTAATAAAAAATATTTAATAAAATTCCAAAAAACAAACTCACAAATAAAATGCACATAACCAAAGGTTTGGGCCACTGCGGCCAATGTACATATGCACATTTGGTTATGTGCATTTTATTTGTGAGTTTGTTTTTTGGAATTTTATTAAATATTTTTTATTACCAAAATACTACACTATATATACTTTCCATTTTTTTTTTAGATCAGAAGTGGATCTGAAAATAAATTGTGACCACCCTAACTGTATTGGGGTGATCCCACTGGGTAAAAAAACACTATATTGCGCCATTCTATGTTGTTTTTTGTATATGATTGGGTGAACCTCAGAATTGGCAGCAGAGGGCAGGGAACTATACCTACTATTGTTTTAATAATATATGATTTAACAGAGAAACATGACTGAACACCTGCATACAAACTTTAGTGTGCGGAACCAAAGAGAACTCCGTCCCTTCTGCAAAAATAGTACAGAAACTGCGTTCCCATGCGTTCCACCCTGGACTTTATTTATTTATTTATAAATGATTTTACCAGGAAGGATACATTGAGATTTCTCTCGTTTTCAAGTATGTCCTGGGTTCAAGAACATTGAGTGGTTACAGAAATACAAAATCGTAAAATGCAAGATATTAACAAAACCAAATATACAGATTAACAGAAAAATAAATATGTAGGAAATAAAGTCATTATGTTACATGTTTACAGGTGCATTCCGTATTGAGGTATGTTAATAGGGAACTCTTAAGGGACTTTAGACTGGGGGAAGATTTGATGGTGTCTGGGAGGTTATTCCATAACTGAGGTGCTCTGTAGGAAAATGAGGATCGAGCCACTTTCTTTTTGTATTGCGGTATTGCAAGTAAGGTGCCGGTCCAGGATCTGAGGTTATAGGATGAGGGACATGCTGGGGCAATCAGCCTATTCAGGTAGGGTGGCAGCTTCCCAGAGATGCTCTTAAACACCAGGTTGGAAAGGTGAAGGGTGCGTCTAGATCCAAGTGATGGCCAGTTTAGCTCTTTTAACATGTCACAATCGTGGGTCATGTAGTTACATTGTAGCACAAAGCGGCAGAATGAGTTATACAATGTAGTAAATTTCTGGAGGTGTGTTTGAGGGGCAGCTGCATACACTACATCTCTTGACCACTGCTCGATTACAATATCAGCACGCACTAATGTAATATAAAATAAATGTATAAAACAACACACAATTATTTTAAAGAGATTCCCAAAGAGCCATGTTTTATGAAAAAACAGATTATGGAAAATGGGCGTATATCACAAGGCCGAGTGAGGCTTTTCCAGCGCATTCGCAGCACAGGGACACATTTGTATAAAACTATGCACATGTGCATAGGACAGGAAGAGGCTAATAGGAGAACTACATGTCTGTTTTGAGAGGGACACCCCATGTCTGTTTTTGTACACGGCAGGCGGTGTAAAGTAATTTAAACGGGTATCTCAGACCTCACACGCGCAGCAGCAGAGCATGCGTTTTCCAACTCTCCTGCTTCAATGCAGTCATGAATCACTGACCCCATGAGCGCCACTAAGATTCGACAGGAGATGCTACAGCGAAGTCTTTACGCAGAGTAAAGAAAAAAGGTTGAAACAGGAAAGCTCTTCAAAAAACTGAATTTTCATTGATGTGGAAAAGAAAGTAAAATTAATGCAGATACTTTGTATAAATTTATAGAAAATTATATCTGCTATTTAAGAATTTACAGTCATAAAAGGGGGGGTGGGTGGGAAGCTTACATTTATTACAGGTCCGATTGTGAAGCACCGAAAAAAGACCAGCTGTACGCAAAACAATTTGGGCTATATTCCAAAGTTGGTGCTAACTTAACCAGAGCAGATCTAAACTTACCAGAGCCATAACAGAAAAAACAAAAGGGAGGAGGGGGTACAAAAAAAAGGAGAAGGGGGAGGGTACATACAGGGTTATTGAAAGAGAATCGAAAAGCCACCGGACGTTCGGTGACTTTTCGTCCTCTTCAATTCGGTTCAATTTGGCGATCCCATTTTTGCGACCCTGCGGTGTATTCAGCAAGCACCACAGGGCCGTCAAAATGCAGGGAAGGCCGCCGCAAACCCGCCAACAACTCACCGCAAAACGAGGGCGAACGCACACCGAAACCTGCATAAACATCTGGATTAATCCACCAAAAAACATCAGAAAAACCCGAGCAGGAGCTGATCACATGCAGAGTAGCCTCTGGAAAAAAGCCGACACCTGCAGACGAATGGAGTGAATAAATTAGAAAAACAGTTGGCCTGAATGTTTGAAAAGTGAAACACTGTTTGCAAAGAAACTACTGAGCGGAAATGTCTGAAATTTACATATAAGATCCAATGAATGATAATAAAAAGGGCTGTTACAGAAAGACTAAGTTTATAAAAAAAAAAATTTAAATAAATAATAATCGGAATTTTTTTAAAAAACAAAATCCTGAAAAATGCTTAAAATATCCTAAAAAAAAATCTATAAATAAAGAGACTCTTTACTGCAGAATATTATAATCATCGGCTTATTAGATATTGAATTAAAACGGGAATATTTTTAACATTGAAGCCTATGGGATTCGCCTGAATAAATCTGCCGCATGAAACCACCGAATGGCAGGGCAATTCGGCAACTTTTCACTGCTGGTTTGTGTTCTCTGAATAGCAGAAGCATTGCTTCTCTATAGGGATTTCACTGCCCTCGAACAGGCACCGTATGTGCAGGCAATTCGCCAGGATTTGGCGAATTGTCTGCTCTCTCGATAACCGAATGGCCAAGAAAGGTAACCGAACGCTGATTTTCAGCGTTCGGTTCCCTTTCGGGAGCCATTCGGATCTCTTTGTATAACCCTGATAGTATTTTATATTTTTTTTAATGTTTGTAAACTTCTTCATTTCAACATAATATATTGATGGATGTAGAGTCCAGGGTCAGAATAGACTGGTAACTGTCCCTGTTTTACATAAAGCAAGCTTCGATTTTTTTTTTATTATTATTTAAAGACATCCATTTGTTGAAGAAGAGAGAAACGGAGTTCATAACATTAATGAGTAGAAAAAAAGAGGGTCATCTGCGCTCACCCCGGTAGCTCCATGCGAAAGAAAACACAATCAGAGGTTTTGGTTTACTTGGCAGGGGAGCTTACACTTTAATGGCCATTCAAGTAAACCAAAAGCTCTGATTGTGTTTGGTTTCTCATGGAGCTGTAAGGGTGAGCACAAATGACAATCTTTTTATTGTTATGTTTTATACATGGAGCAGGCTGGATACTTCTGGTCCACGCAGCCGACCGGTAAGGGAACAGGCGCAAAACTGTTTTTTCTGTACATTTATAACATTAATGAGTAGGAAGAAGATTTCCAGGGCGGCATTTTTCGATTGTCGTGATGATGCCAATTGCTAATGTAACGAATTGAATACACTGGCGTGCGCAGCCGGATACATTAGGGTGTGTACACATGTAACATTTATTAATGGAAAACCGATCCTTAAAAGATTTTGCACAAATCGCACATTTTTCATTAGAAATAACAATCTGTAATCAGAGATACAGTCAGTTTATATGTTATTTATCATGAACCAGATAACGGACATCTAAAATGTCAATGCAGGAGGTGGAAAAAGCCCTCTTCACCCAACATTAGGAGGTGCCTGGGCACACCAATGATTGCGGTGTTAGTTGTGCATTGCAGAGCGACAGATGGACACAGCCAGGTATCACAGCTGATCACTCTGACGGGAATACATCTTCATGAAGGCCAGAAGTTAAAGTGACATTAAAGTCCAAAAATGTTTCCCTCCCCCCCCAATGTAAATTAAAGCACTTACCTTAAATGAGGTCTCTTTTTGTGATCTTCGTCTTCTTTCCTCTTCTCCAGCGATACAGCGGGTCTCTGATCCAGCGCTGACGCCTCTGGCTCTTCTTGTCCCATGGTGTCAGGAGGCGCGTCCCCGTGATCCGGCGTCCATAGACTTACATTGCTCATCATGGCCGAAAATGGGTACTGCGCATGTGCGCGCCCCACGATCCTTTGCGGCCACTTGGGCCGCAAAGGACATTCATCTCGTGAGCGCGCCGGCGATCGGAGACAAGTTTAAACTGCTCGTGCAGGTTTTTTTTTTTACTTTTTGCATATATCTACTGCTTGCTAGCAGTAGATATATGCAAAAATGTTTTTGACTGCAAATATCCTTTAATCATTTAGGCTAGGGTCAGACGAACGCATTTTTTCGCGTTGTCCGCGAAAAAGTGCGTTCGAACGAATGGACGTATTTTGTCACGGAATACGCGATAGCGGTCACATGATGCGCAGTTTCGTCCGTGATTTTGTACGGATCATCAATAAAACCCTTTTGCGTCTGGACGTTATGTTGGCTGGACGTGTGCAGCGTCTGACGTCTCCCAATCACGCAAACACGCCGCTATGCGGCCGCAGCGCACTCTGTACGTCAGTAGTAGCGGTTTGACGTTCTCGAAAAAATGCGTTCGTTTGCCACTTGCGTTGCACGGACGAACTTTCGTGCAGCCGTTCGTCGTATGTTCCCCGGCATTGGACGTAATTTTGCTAGCACGGCCGTGATTTCGTGCGGCTAAACGCACGATAATGCTGCGTTAGTCTGACCTTAGCCTTAAACATTGCTGCTACCAGAGCTGGATTTATAATAAAAGGCACAAACATATGCATACAGGTGCCTCCACAAATGGATCTGCAAATATTTTTTCCAAAATAAATATAAATAAATTGGGGGGGGGGGTTTAACGGGTGATAAATGATTCTGCAAAAGCGCAATCAGTTAGCACCAGCTTTTAAATTTTTCTTTAACCTACGTATCGTGCGATAATTAGCGCTAGCACTTTGTGAAGCGCTACGGAGTCTGTTGACGCTATAGAAGTATCTGTAACACCTTACTTATCCTAACAGTAATTACAGATTGCGCTCCCCATGTTAAGTATAGCGTGCGCAAAGTACAGTAAGCTCATGCAAGCTAGCGCAATCACCGATGCACCAATGGATTTTGCAGGGGTTTAGCGTTAGGGATGTAATATGGGGGCATGTGTTAGAATCACTTATCCTGACGTTAACGCTCACATATCCAAACGCTACAGTTAGCGATCACTAGGGAATAAGGTAACCCCATGTCGCATGAACCATACATAAAAAGGAGACCTATTCTAAACAGGAGGAAAGTCCTAAAGCATGTATGCAATTACTGGAACTGAACCAAGAATACTAACTATATTAATCTTTAAAAGTATTAGAAAATTACGTTTTTATGGCTTTTAACCAAAGTCTTGACTTCCAAACAAGTTGCCCGATAATGATAAGGTTATGATTAAATTTTTCACTCCGTAAGCCATCTGCCTAAAAAAAAAAAACGATTTAGGCTAGGGTCAGACGAAAGCATTTTTCCCCGCGAACGTGAAAAAGTGCGTCCGAACGCATTGACGTATTTTTTCACGGAATGCGCAAAAACGGTCAGACGACGCGCATTTTCGGGCGTGATTTTGTACGGATCGTCAATAAAACTCTTTTTGCGTCTGGACGTTATGTAGGCTGGACATTAGCAGCGTCTGACATCTCCTAATCACGCAAACACGCCGCTATGCCGCAGCTGCGCACTCAGTACGTCAGTACTAGCGGTTCAGCGTTCTCAAAAAAATGCGTTCAAATTCCACTTGCGTTGCACGGCCGGACTTTTGTGCGGCCGTACATCGTATATTGTCCGTCATCTGCTGCTAGTGCGGCCGTGATTAAGTGCGCCAGAACGCACGTTAAAAGTGCGCTGGTCTGACCCCAGCCTAAAGCAGGAAACTGAATCCCAATTAAAGTTAAATTTAACGTTAAGTAAAACATTTTTTTTTATTTATTTATTAAAAAAAATATTTTGTATCATCTAATTGTTTCTTTTTATTACTCGTTAAGGAGGTGTGCAAGACAGTGGATTCGTGACGGAGTGGTGCATGTGTGTGAAAGGCAGCCTAACTGACTTTAATAGAAGTTACAAAAAGGTTTCTAGAATTTATTCAGCATTTGGGTAGTATTTTTTTGTCTTACCGTATGTTCCGTGTCAGCAAGGGGAAATAAAAGCAAATTTCTTACCAGCAAGACTCAGGAAGATCTACAAACCAAGTCCAAACTAAAATATATATATATATATATACACACAAATGCGTCTGAATCTTTTATATTGTGTGTGTAATTGATATATATATATATATATGAGAATGCAAAGAGAAAATGGCTGCACTCGAAAAATAAAAATAATAAAGTTTATTTATAACATTAAAAATGAAGACCGACGTTTCGGCTCTCTCTGGAGCCATTATCAACCTTGATAATGGCTCCTGAGAGACCCGAAATGTCAGTCTTCATTTTTAAAATGTTATAAATAAACTTTATTATTTTTATTTTATTTTTCGAGTGCAGCCATTTTCTCTTTGCATATACCTATTCAACATTTTTTGGCGTTGCACCGCATGGATATACACATTACTTTTTGAAGGTGTAGCAGGACCATAGGTTTAATTTTTTATATATATATATATATATATATATATATATATATAATATATATATATATTATATATATATATATATATAATATATATATATATATACACACACACATACACACACACACACAATATAAAAGTTCCCTATGATTCAGACGCACACAGAGACTGGCTTAGATGAAAATAAAAAGAGTATTTAGAAAAACAACATACACATTACAGCTTATGATTAAAAATATACATTAACACAGCTATGATACACTTTTTGTAACATAATGCAATTCTATTAAATGGGGTCTATTTTTATTTAAAATAAAAAAAAACACTTGTAAAATTAAGGCTGAAGTAGCGTTCTCGTAAAAATAAAAAATAAAAAAGAATTGCAAAAAAAAAAAAAAAAAAAAATAACAGGTTAAATAGAGAGATCTTATCCAGCGGTGCCATTTCTTTATGTAATAGGCATTTATTGGGTTTCCTAAAGAAAATACAATAAGGGCATTCACTGTACTGAAACCTGTGAATTAACAAGGGAGCTACAAATTTAAGGTCATAATAGAAAATCTATACTGGGAAAAAAATAATTGAACATAAGAAGAATTTCCCCAATTTGGCTAATTTGAGAATCATAATTATTGGCCATTCTCTTATCGGGGATCCAATCACCTCTGGAGGATAATCATCAACAGTGTATTGTACCGAGAATCAATAAGGAAATGTTTAGAAAGCAGTCAGAACAATATAAATTTGGCTGAATCATTCAATTTTGGTTCTCGAATCACATGGAGTTTCTCTCGTTTACTCCCGAGGGTGTGTTGCGTCTCAGAAAATGCACAAAGTTTAAATTTTTGGATACTCGATGGAAAAACAAGAATTAAATGTAGGCGAAGATAATTGCGGTCGAAATAAAAATTTATTTACTGATGGGAATTCTAAAAAAAAAAAAAAAAGGTTGCATTAAAAAGTGTTAATAAATTTAGGGCTAGGAGTTGGTCCTGTTTGTGTCCTGCCGTCAGCAATTATTGATGCATACGTGACTCACACAATTTTTCTGCGGGCTCTTGAATTATTCACTTTAAAGTCTCTCCCTGCTATACATTATGGACCTTATTTTTTTTTATATTATACCAATTTTTGATACATTTGTTTGCATGTTTTCAATAAAGTTGCTGTTTTTAGTATTGTGCTACATTTTTCTGCAGATCTGGTGCAGTGGCCAATTCCAACGGTGTTTGGTTTATTGCCATTTTTTTGTCTTTACATGTAAAAAGGAGGTTCAATCCTTATTTTTTTCTGCACCAGATATTCTCCCCCCTGCTTCTGGTCTTGTTTATGGTATCTAAAAATAAAATGATAAATATCCAATGTATAAGCACATACACACTGAACTAAATTATTTAGAAATATTAATAGACTCCTTTATGTTTGCGTATGTGGATTGGATCACAACCAGAAAACCCAAACGGATTTACCATTAATAATTTGGGACTAGTAGTACTAAAAAAAAAAAAAAAAAAAAAAAAAAAAAAAAAAAAATACGGATTCTGTATATAAAATACTACCAAAAAAAAAAAAAAAATGACATGTCAGCCGGGCCAGCTTTTGTGACAATAACCATTTAAAGAGAGAATAAATAAAACTCAACTCTTATTGACGACAATTTCTTCTTCATATATCCCAAAACTGAACATCGCAGGGCTTTATGGGCTAAGGTGTCACCAACACAAAAATAGGGCAAAACGATCAAGGGGTTTGTTTTTGTAATGCCACAAAATAAAAAGGTAGAGGTTGGGCTCTATTAACAGCTTCGCGCAAAAGCTCACGTGCAGCACTAGTTTTTTTGTGCGCATCGTTAAACGTTAACGTGCGTAAATTAACGCTGGTATTACAATCCGAGCGCATTTTTTCATCCGTCAAAAAATAACACGCGTAAAAAAAAAAAAAAAAAAACGTGTGCACATTAACGCTGCGTGCAGAAATTGGTGGGCGGACTGTTTTTTTTACGCGATTTAGCCAATCAGAATTAAGAACCACAATTGTATATCATTAAGTTTTTGCGCCTGTCAAAATCAATCTGAGTATATATGCTGCATCAATAATAAAAACACGCACAATGTCTCCATTTTATTGTTTGGGTATGTGTAGAATGTGTAACTATACTTTGCTGTAATTTTTTTTTTTCGGGCTGGTGTATTTGGTTTCGGCCAGGACGTTCAGATTTGCCGTTACCACCAGCTTTTCAAAGATGTTAAAAATATGCGCGCAAGAGTATAGATTGTAATATCAGTCGCGTGCGCTACAAACGCATTTGTGCTCCCAATGTTAAATATAGGACGCACAAAGTACATTACGCTCGCAAAGGGTTTGCGCGGGTTCACCAGCGGTAGCTGTAAACGCGCATTTTTTGCACGGACATAGTAATACGACGTTCTGCACGAAGGGTTTTGCCCCTCACGTTAATGCTTTTTTGCGCACGCGCAAAATTGTGCGCGAAGAGTGTAACAGTCCCCGTTGTGTTTTATCAAAGCACAGGACCCATAGGGCAGATAAACATTTGTGCTTCAATGCCAACGTCTTCACTCCACAACCCCGGTCATGTGGTCACATAAGACTCACAAAACTGGATTTTGTAACCGTCTACCAAATCGTATTAATTACATGCATGAGCTGTGACATCACAAGTGACCTCACTGCAGAAAGTGCTCATTAAAGACTGGGGGAAACGAAAGGCTGCCATATTGCTTCTTAAAGCCTATACCACATCTGAATTTCGAAAGCATCGAATGGAATAAAAGATGAAAGTAGGGTTTTTCCTCAAGTAACATACATAATATCGTGACTTTTGCCCACATCCAATTCCATAAAGTAGTTTATGAAACCAATCTATTGTATTTAGTCAATAGAAACAAATGAACACCAACCATGAACACAGGTTAGCAGTAGGTATACCTGGACCTCCCACCGGTGAAGGTTATCAAGTCCTTGTAGACCTCATCTTTCACAGTTTGCTCCACTACCTGATCGGAACACATGCCAGCCACCAGCCAGAGGAGCCCTGGAGATTTAGCGTTGAAGGGGATGGGGCGGAGGTCCGGCAGTTCACAGTACAAACCCCATTAGTCAATTTGTCATATGCCGTATCCAAACAGCAATTACTAAATTATAAGAGCGGATCTAAAAGCTCCTGCGGGAGACCCCCTTCTCCTGCCCCCTGGGCTATAGAATAAGCAGGCTAAACAAACAGGGCAAGGGGCAGGAGGAAAAGTCACAATCAGGAAGACGAATAAGAGAGGTGAAATAAATCAGGTGAGGAAACAGAAGAGGAAGACGGGATTTTAGGAGCATTTAGATTGATGTTACATATAAATCAGTTGTGTCACACAGTGCTCAATAACACAAAAAAAAAACGGGGGGGGGAAACCTCATAGTGAAGACTGTCTATAGCAAATGTGCCCTCCATAAAAACTCTTGTGCGGTAAGTAGGGGGGGGGGGTCTATCCATGTTAACCACGACACAGAGTGAAATGCATATTTTCATATACACTATATTATATATATATATATGTGATAATATGTTATAATAAAGGTTTACTGATCACATACTATGAATTATTGGAAACCAAAAGGTGGTATTTGCCAGTTAATGGGATATTTATTGAGGAGCAAGTAGTCCTGATAACTGCAAACTAGAATTAAGAAGTTTTAAAATTCTGTATATTTGAGGCATTAAATATGGGACAGTCTTCGTTGAAAGTATATTAAATTCACCTTCTGTTCCCAGATTTTTCAATGGAGCCCTAGTGGGCAAATACTTTAATTTCCATATAAGTGCTCAGGTGGAGTCGAAGGCTGGCTGTCCATTGGGTCCGTATTTGTCCGACTAACAAGTCGGAAATAGTCAGACTATTCCCACAAGAGAGGAGATTCAACCCTCGTCCTCTGCCTCCGACGACTTTGTGTGACTACATCAGACTAGCGTCCTTTCCCATTTGAATGGGATTTGTCGGATGAAGTCAAACGACCTGGTACAGCAAACATGAAAAAAAAGAGATGGAATTGATATACAGTGCAGTTCGTCGCCGTTCGGCTGCCTTTGGCGGCAGGAAAACTGTACCATAGAGAAGCAATGGCTAATCTATTCAGAGAACGCCGAACTGCACAAATATTTCCGTTTTAAATTTTTTTTATTAAACCATTTATTCTTTTCCTTTTCAGCAAACATTCTTTTTATTTATTGTTCTGAACATTTTTTTTGACAAATCCCCCCCAACCCTGGTCCTCAAGTACCCGTAACAAGCAGAATTTTAAGGATTACCTTTGAGAAATGCAGACTGAATACTGCAATCACCTAGCAGCAAATATCCTGCAAATCTGGCCTGCCAAGGCTGGGGTGAGACAAGCCTTTTTAAGAGCGGAAGGAACATCCGTGAGAGTGGACGTTCCTTCCACTCTGACGCCCGTCTGGCCACCTCGCTGAGCTCTATCAGTGCGCTCAGCCCTGCAAGGCTCGATCCTCCTATAGAGGATCACACTTTGCAGCCCCGTCAACGCGCGTCGTAGTGCTTCGACGGGGAGGCTTTCAGCACGGCCACAGCATGTCCGCTGTACCATGGGCAATTTGTGTGCGGGCTACAGCGTGTGGCCAGCCTCGAAGCGTCAAAATGCTGCGACAGATGCCAGGAGGCGTCTCACGCCATTGAGTGAAAGTGAGGAGAGAGGAAATGTGGATTGGAATTGGGCTTTTGTGAAGTTAAAGTTGAACTTGTGTCTTGTACAACGACAAGTCCTGGTGGAATTTCAGGATTGATAGATTAGAAATAGATATTTTAATGGTTCACAACACCTCCCATTCATCTTCTTACTTTGCTTACAATATTGCTGTAACATGACTTCCATTAAAACACCAAGCTTGTTAAAAGGTTCGACAGGAATCTCTATGTGATCACTGTAAATCCAGACACAAACAACAAACTACTCCTGTTCGCAATAATTACTGCATTGCGTATTCCTAGATTATATACTAAATTCCTGCATATTTTGAGAAGTCAAACATTCATCACGTTCTAGTGGGTCGAGTTTCCTCCTCTCCTGCCTTTTCTCGTCACAGTTTCTTAGAAGCCGCAGTAGAAGGCAGCATATCATGTTGCCATAAATAAATAATTATTACAGAGAATTTTATAAAAGAAGAAAAAACAATCACAATACAATTTTTTTTTAATGTTCTGGTGTGTATAGGTCAATCCTAAGGTTTGAGGAGGTAACATATCTGGGTCACTAACCAAGTGAACATTTATACATTATATATTCAGGAGATTCCATTTGGTCAATAATTAAATGTCAATGTCAAGAATTTATAAAAATAAAATAAAAAGAGTTAAATAAAATACAAATGTAGTGAAGTTTAAATATATATATATATATATGTTACATAAGCTGAAAAAAGACGTGTGTTCATCATGTTCAGCCTTTCACACATCACCTACTGTGATTGATCCAAAAGAAACAAAAAAACCCAGTGTGAAACGCTCACAAATATGTAAAAACATGTAAAAAATTCCTTCCTGACCCCAGATGGTGTCAGATTTCTCCTTGGATCAAGCAGCCATTATCACATAATACATTTTATAACCCTTAACCACTTGGCTGCTAAGGATGCGCTGAGCGCGTCCAGCCAAGTGGTTCTCCTGTGCGGAGGACGCATTGAGCGTGCCCTAGCACAGGAGGCAGTGATCGGCTGGTATTTCGACTGATCACTGCAGCCCCCAGAGCGGGCTGACATCGTGGATGTCCGCCCAGCCTCCGGGACCCCGGCAGAAATAGCAAGCGCCGGGCGTGATGACGTCTATTCCAGGCACCCCAACGCCAGTGCAGGGAAGGTGTCTGAAGGGGAGGGGGGAGGTCCCTTTGGACCTCTCTGCCTCCCCATCCATACGGGGCACAGGAAAAAGGCAGGCACTGCTTTGAAGTGGCACAGCCTGCCCTTCCCAGCGGTGGCTGCCTTTAACCCCTTGGGGGCTGGATCACAATTCGGCGCGAACAGGCGCCAGATCGCAGCCCCCTCCCGGAGCTGGCCAACATCTTGGATGTCGGCCAAGCTTCCGGGATCTCTCCCTGACGACTGGCGTCATCGCGCATAGCGCGAAGACGTCAGTTCCCTAGTTGCCACCTATGGTGGAGATAGGAGGTTCCAAAGAACCCCCTATCTCCCATTCTGTGGCAGCTAGGGGTTAATGTTTGGTATCGTTGGAACGGCCAGACCATGGCCTTCCTCAAGTACTGTGTCCTCGAGTGGCATATGTCCCCCTATATATAGTCCTTGTCCCTCATTAACGATAAAGAGATCCCGGAGTGCCGCCAGATCCATCTTGGCGCACCGGAAGTTGTGGAGACTCCCTCGTGATTTCCTCTAACCATCGACCGGAATTGACGTATCGCCATCTTGATTTCCCTCCCAGAGATGACGTATCGCCATCTCGGTTTCCATCTTGGAAGCTGGTAATGTTGATAGGATGTAAATGTGGACAGGGGTGATATAAGTCCAATATGGTGCATACACATGCATAGAGTTGGCATATTATATAACAAAAAGGACCTTAAATATGAAGGACATATGAATAAACGGGCAATTTGATTAAAAATATTATATTAGAGGGGATAACTTAATAAAAAGAGGGTCATTAAATAAAAGGGATGCTTCTAATAAAAAATATAAAAATATATATATATACATATATATATATATATATACAACAATTTAATAAAGAGAGAAAAAGGAACATAGATGTGGGCAAGATATCTAAAAGCCAAAATACTCTGTTACATTTAGGAAGCCAAATCAATATCAACATTAAGACCAGGGTTTTATTACCCATTAATTCATATGTCCTTCATATTTAAGGTCTTTTTTTGTTCTATAATATGCCAACTCTATGCATGATGTGTATGCACCATATTGGACTTATATCACCCCTGTCCGCATTTACATCGCCAGCTTCCAAGATTGAAACCGAGACGGCGATACGTCATCTCTGGGATGGAAATCAAGATGGCGATACGTCATTTCAGGTCGACGGTTAGAGGAAATCATGTGGGAGTCTCCGCAACTTCCGGTGCGCCAAGATGGATACGGCGGCACTCCGGGATCTCGTTATCGTTAATGAGGGTCTCCAAAAAGCGCTGAAGATGGAGTCACTGAAGATCACAGAAATGGCCGCCGAGCTGCAGAAAAAATAAAAAAACATTTGAAAAAATTAACTATGCTATTTTTTTCAATAGGTGCTGAAACCAATAAAGATGCATGAAAGTGTGTGTAAATAAAAAAGGTCCTTTAAAATTTTTTTAAAAAAATCTGTTACAGAATTTAAAATAAAAGGCCTTAAAAAAAATTGGGGGGCGTGGACAGCTGCTCACAGAAGAGGACGTGTTTTAGTGGAGCTCCACACGTCTCCTCCTCTCGGGGACAATCAGATGACATTATCCGAGATATTTTTGAAGCTTCAGATTCCTGGGAGGCTGGCCATCAGATCTGGATTGTCCGGAGCCCGTTGAGTCCCCCCGCTCCAGACGAGAGATTTCCCAGGCAGCTGCTGCTTGATAGCTGAAGTGTGACCCCGGCGGCCATCTTGAGGCCTACTTTTAGGCCTTGGAAACCTCACGACCCCGTCCTTGCGGATCGCCTTCCTCTGGACCGAGTGCCTATCGCAGACTATGGAGATGGTGGGCCTACGTCTCCTGGCCGCTTTGGGCGACGGTTCTACGTGGGCGGCGGCCAGACCTGCCGAGAGGAGACGGGATAGACTCCCTCACCTGCTTATTACTGCTGGCGGGGGGGATGCTGATAGCCCACTTACTAAAGGGCTATGGCACAAGATAATGGCTGCGTTACGCGGCTGCCAGGAGGAAGGGATCCTGAAGTTGGCGGAGATCAGGACTAATGTGACCAAACGCCCCACTGAGTTTTGCCTACCTGCTGCTGATCCTGTAGAGATAGGCACTGAGGACGACGGCCTAGATGTGGTGCTGTCCCGGGTGTGCCGTCTACCTATGCAGTTTATGGACTTGAGTGCTGGTAGTGAGGATGTAACCTGCGTGCCCCGGAGGATGGCCGTGCTGGCGAAACGAATGGTCGGCGGCTCCCCCTCGACGACCTGGGAGGGATGGCCCACCCCGGCCGAGATTGCGCAGTCGTGCCCGCCGAGATTCCGCTCTGCCCTGCCGCGAGCCTCTGATGGTGGAGCTTGCGGTACGGCATGGGCCTTGCAGGGGCCTGACAGCCTTTTTCATGGCTGCGGGCTGGTGGTGGCCAGACGCTCCGGCCTAGGTGATGCATTGCCTGTCCCATGTCCCTTGCTGTTTGTTGACGCAGGCTGAGGGGATCTCCAGCCTGTTTTTGAGTCTCCCGGCTCTCTGATGTGATTCCCCCAGTTATTTCTCCCCTCACATTCTGTGACGATTTGGACAATTTGTGAGAACATTTTGTCTTTTTCTTTTTGCTGTGCTCACCCCTTACAGAGGACTTATTTTACATGGAAAAGTTTTTGATGACACACTTCTTTTTACGCTGAGTCCCCTTTGAGAGGATTTGGATTTTTCCGAATTATTTTTCCTATTTTTTTTTTACAACTGACATTTCTTTTATCTGTTATGGTTCTTATGTGAATATGATATTTGGCCCTGCGAGACCAGCTTCGCTGGTCGATCTGTGACCTTTTGTTTGCAACATAAAAATCTTAAATATATATATAAAAAAAAAGAAATACAAAAAAATACCAAAATGTGTTCCAAAAAATAAATAAAAAGTTGTTTTGCTGAAAATGGAAAAAAGAATAGACGGTTGAATTAAAAATAAATAATACTATTTTTTTTTTTTTTGATTCACCGGTTTAAACCGTACGAGCTGAATCACCGAAAATCAGGGCATTTCATTGACACGTCGGCGTTCTTTGAATAGATTAAAAATTACTTCTCTATCCGACAATGTCGCTGCCACCGTAGAGCGCCGATCTGTGGCAAACTGCACCGTATTTTGTTGTCAATTCACCAGTATTTGGTGAATTGACAGTTTTGTGAATAGACGAACTGCCACAAAATTACACCGTACAATGAGATTCTCCATTCGGTGGCAAGTTCGTCACTTTCTGAATAACCCATAAAGATAAGAAGACCTGATATAGAATATCTCTGCTGCCTAGAATATTACTTTTCTGCCACATTGACTACAGCAAAATAAGTGTGAGGAAAAAGGAGCTAGTGACCATCCTCTCGCATTTACTCGTTCTACTTAATCTGGCACAAAATATTAACTTCCACGAAAGAAGTGATGAAAACCAGAACCAAACAGCTAAAGAAGATGCTAGCCATCAGAAGGTAAACGTTTATATACGTGACAAATTCACTTTCAGTAGATTGATCAAAGCTTAGACCTCTAACATTCAGTGCTCTCACCCCCCATCAAGAAGTGTTTTATTTTGTAAAGGCTTCCAAACAATTCACCTAACTTTACACAAAATTTTCAAGACACAGAAATGTCGATGGAATAATTCTATTTGATTGACTGATTGGACAAGATCATCCGCCCCTTCCAGATGCCCTCCCTCCTACAACATAAAGTTGTGAAAGTTACCAAATGAATAAAAAGAACAATGGCGGGCATGGAATGTAGATGTGCACCTGTGTTTATAGAGGCGTAATTTGCGAAGAACTAAAGATAGGGACAGTATGGCTTTGTGGAGGTTACGATTCACCATTGCAATAAACTTTTAGTTCTCCCTCTCTCTCGCCTCTCCCCCCTACAATCCATTTCAAATGCCTCTGCCAGGCTCATCCACCTCACCCGCCGCTCTGTCGCTCCCCTTTGCGTGTCCCTTCACTGGCTCCCCATCCACTGCAGAATTAAGTTCAAAATCCTTATCCTGACCTACAAAACCCTCACTAACTCAGCTCCCCACTACCTGTCCTCACTAATCACCAAATACACCCCAGCCCGCTCCCTAAGGTCAAACAGTGACCTGCGACTAGCTTCTCCCCGCATCACCCCTTACTATGATAGACTGCAGGATTTCTCACGCGCAGCCCCCATCTCTCCCTCTGGAACACTCTCCCTCTTACGGTCAGACTTTCCCCTAGTTTCCCTTCCTTCAAACTCTCCCTTAAGACATTCCTATTCAGGGAAGCCGACCACCCGACTCACTGATGCAACCAGTCCATCCCTCTCACCTTGCAGTCCATCACATGCACCTTGCAGTCCTCTCCTGTTTCCAGCCCCAACCCTTCTAGATTGTAAATTCCCATTAGGACCTTAGTTTCCTCCTGTACTGGTTTGCCAAAATGTTATTCAATGTATTGTAACCCTGTCTATGTTGTGCCCATTGTTCAGCGCTGCAGAATATGCTGGCGATTTATAAATAAAGAATAATAATAATTCAGGCATTCAGACTTGTATATCTCCCTTTACCCTTTCAATCCAGAAGCCACTGTTGACATAGACAAACAAGGGGGAGGTCATACACCCCACATGTAGCTGGGGAGTTTTGCTTGGCCAAGCTATGTTTTAGCATGCAAAAGAGAGTGCATATATATGTCTGCAATATAGGTCTTTTGGGTTTTCTTTCCAGCCCATGGGTAGTAACTGTATGAACCGATTCCTAAACAGCGAGTCATTCACATGCAAGCAGATACATAAAAAAAACTATAAATAGATGAAGTCGTAGAAATGCAGAGATAGAATCAAATACAGAAGCACACATGCACATGGAAAAGCATATAAACATTGTTGAACGTGGTCTTCAACACATTCACCAGTATTGGTTTACTCCCCATTAGCCCCCCCCCCTTAATCACTTTTCCAATCACCATAAATTGAGTAACTATTGATCAGGCACTCACATGGTGTTATAGTTAGTTACCCTCTGAAGTGACAGAGAAATAGATCTATATATCTCTACTCGTGAATCCGCTTCTTCAAACATATTGCATTAGTTGCCAAAGCTGCATTGTGAAGCTGTCTGCCGAACAGTCCATTGGAATTTGCTGTCTAAATATAGGTTCATTCATATATCCGTATAAAGAAACTCAAGGGCTGATTGGTATAAAGAGGTATTTACACAGATTTTATTTGACACTAGCCTAGGGTAAAACCAAAGATTAAACATGTACCAACGTCAGACGATAAATAATAAAATGTGATTCTCGTGTATATCATATAATAAATTAGGAGGGATAAAGTAAAGTCAACATAAACCAGGTTCATAAAAGCAAACGTTCCTATGTGGAGCAACAAGAAGAGGCTATGCTCTCGGCAAGCCCAGAGTCAATGTTAGAATATACCATGCTGTCGCTCATGGGGTATCCAGGTGGCCTATTCTCCATAGTAAATGGAACACCAGGCACTCCTTTCTCTGGATCAATGGGAAATTTATTTGAACATCTTGAACGGTAACGTTTCGGCTAAAGAGTCAGCCTTCGTCAAGTCAAAGTAACACAAAGACCAAAAGATCTGTAAATCGTGGCAAAATTAAATGGAAATATTTTTTTTTATTAAAAAAAACACTATTTTGTTATTAAAACAATATTATAATTCAGAGATGGTGGCTAGCAGGAACCAAACAGATATTCAGCTCAGATGGAACATAGTATAAGCAACTCCCCAGGGGAAAAGCTGCTGTTCAAGATGTCACAAGAAAATTCCTATTGAATCACAGAAAGAAGTACCTGGTGTTCTGTATACAATGTTCCTATTAGGGAATTAAGACAAGTTTGGCACATGGTAATCGTTAGTGCAGTATAATAATTAAGGGCTGATCTTTCTTGCAAGCCTTTGAGAGGACCACCTGATCCAGCTGGAAATGAGAGCCGTGTATACATTGAAGAGGAAACCCTACACACTAAGAATCCTTTCCAATGGATGTTTTCAAATCATTCGTCATTGTACTCTTGGGTTTTAACATGTTTTAACCAATGTCCTTGTTCATTGAAATGAATGGTATTTCAAAGAACACTGGACTGCCCCCTTCATGCTACAGTCACATTATTAGCAAAACACTTGGCTAATATGACCGAATATATCCCTCTCAACTTCTACCCCCACCCGTGGTTAGATTCCCCCTTGACATGAGAAGAGGAGGGTGGAGGTATACATTTGTTTGTTAGAAACCAAACTTCCTCCCAAAGCAGTTTTAAGCTAATTGTAGAGTTTCCTATTCTGCTTAATCAAGGTCCCAATTATCCCATTACTGGCTCCGAACTATGTCTTCCATTCTCTGTCCTGCATGGACCTAAAATACCCAATTGCACCGCTTAATATTCAGCCATGGTCATTGCCATCTGCAAAGGAAAAGGGAAAACAAATTAACTCTTAACTGTCAAAAAAGCAGAAAAGAGTTTGCTGTCAAATAAGATTGATGGCGGCGGGATGTGGTAGAACTGCTTACTGTTGGCTGCAAAGCTACGGGGTGAAAATTGTGATAGGAAAACCCTTGTTTTATTTTTTTGTAAACTGCAATTAGCTGTAAGAATCTGCAAGCCAGAGGAAGTAAAAATCAGAAATTCAATCTGTATATGTAACCAATGGCAGAATGGACGAAACTCGCAGGGAAGAATCCTAGGATTTTTTATCAATTAGAGATAGAAGTAATCAGAAGTAAATTGAATTTGACACCAAAACATAACTTCTCACGATAACAAGTGACAAAAAAATAATAATAATACATGGCCGCTCCGGACTTCCAAAGTATTCAGAGATTTACTGTAACGCAAGAAGATATTTTAATAACCATGGATAAATAAGAACAGTCTTAGGCAACCAATACATACTGTATTGTACTAGAACTATAGATTGAAGAAAAAAAAAAACATTGACCTATAATTATTTCAGTATCAATAAAAATTCCAGTAGACCAAACTATTGAATCATAGTTACATAGTTATATAGGCTGAAAAAAGACATGCGTCCATCGGGTTCAGCCTCTCCCACATAACCTACTGCTGTTGATCCAAAAGAAGGCAAAAAACCCAGTCTGAAATATGCAACATACCGGGAACAAAATCCTTCTTGACCCCAGAATGGCCTCAGATTTCTCCTTGGATCAAGAAGCTTTTACCCACATATTAAATATTATAACCCTTAATATTCTGTGTCTGCAGGAAGTCATCTAGTCGTGTGTTTAAAAGTCTGTACAGACTCTGACCCAACCACCTCAACAGGCAGAGAATTCCACAGCTTTATTGTTCTCACCGTAAAATAACCCTTCCTATGCTTTAAGCTAAATTTTCTTTTCTTTCCTGGTGGTCTAGCAGTAAGCTCTGCACCTCTACATCTAGCAGACAATACTAAATGCTCCCTCCGTAATGACTCAGTGTTCTGACCAACCCCAGATGCAACAGCCCACTGGGAAGTTTCCCGGTATCCCATTGGCCAACTTTAGGTTGACATGGACGGGCCCTTACATCTGTGTCACATAGACAAGCTGCATGGGGTTTGGCAATGACTGGGACCCCCTGGAGTCCCAGGGCCCCATACCATATAATGGGCTTGTGACAGACCAAGGCTGCAGGATTAAATATTATTGTGACACCTGTAGTGGATTATGGAAGGGAGAGGGGGTGTCCCAACTGTTTTTTTTCTTGTGTGTTTTTTTATTTTTCAAATAAAGTGTCAGTTTGCTTTTGCTTCTCAACCGCTCTGGTCGTGCCTGGAGCTTTGTAGAGGGAAGATTTGGGGGCTGCTAAAGCTTGATTTCAGGGTCCAGCTTGGAGAAAGCGTTTGACAGAGACACACAGTTGGTGTGCCCGGCGGTCTTTCACATTTGGTGGTGAGCGGTGGGATTTACTTTCTCCAGTGAGCAGTCCAAACCACCACCGGGACCGCAGCGGCTGGAACAGCGTTACATTGGCCTAAAGCGGGACACCTTAAAAGATCTGTTGGAGTCCCGAGGACAGATTGCCAGTGGCAAGTCGAAAGCCACCCTAATCGCAGAATTTATGGAGGGTGACCGTACAAGAGAGGGCGAGTGAGCCTCCAGCCGACCGACCTTCAGAGGGAGATCCAGTGGCGGCTTTCCCTTTACCCCACAGCTCCATTGGAATGATAACACAGATTGTATCGGAAGCTACCCAGGTGCATCTGGCAGAGATACGAATAGTGGGTGGATAGAGACTGGTGGCTGAGGTACAGAAACCAAAGAAACTGCCGTTTGCAGCATTTCGTACCTTCCAGGACAGTCAGGAGGAGATCGACAGATACCTGCAGGTCTTCGAGGCACAGTGCGACCTGCAGGAAGTGGAGGAGGATTGGGTGACGCTCCTGGTGAGCAAACTATCCGGTCGGGCACTGGACGCCTTTGAGACTGTACCAGCAGATGACCGCAGGAACTACGAGTGGGTCAAGGAAAGAATTCTGACCCGCTATGATATCACCCCGAGTCCCATCGACTGAAGTTCCGGCATCTGCAGAAAAAGGAGAACCAGCCCTACACAGAACTGGCGCACCAGATGTCCCGAGCGGTGGATGCCTGGTTCACAGGCTGCCAGGTCCACACCCTCGCAGAGGCTGCCCAGTTGATCCTCCTGGAACAGCTCTACGATCAGCTGCCTGTCGAGAAGACCAAGGACTGGGTGAAGGATAAGAAGCCTCTTAGAGTAGACAAAGCAGCAGTTCTGGCAGACCAGTACATTGATGCCAGACGAACAAATCGGCCAGAGATTCGCCCTACTCAGCGAGCCACTCCGGTCCCAGTCACCCTCCCTGCTGTGCCGGTGAGTCGTTCCTCTGCCAGCTACCTGCCGACTCAACCGACCCCTGCACCCGTAGCTCGTCAGAAGGGGCCCGAGATGTTACAGATGTAAATCAGCTGGGACACATGCGACAACACTGTCCCTGGAACCAGAACACCTCACCCTGGAACCGAGCTCCGTCTGGTTCCTCCCGAGCAGCCGTTCACTGCATACAGCCTCCATCGGCAGTGAAAATGTCCCAATGGGAGGAGGAGGCATTTGAAGTGCTGCATGAAGCTGACCCAGTCCAGGCGGCTTCCATTGACAACCGGCAGCACCATCGGCAAACCGTCAGAGTGAACGGCCGGAACGCCCAAGGGCTCCAAGACAGCGGGGCCACCATCACTTTGATCCAGCCCAAAATGGTGGTGAGTTGGGACCATACCGGTCGGGCGATTGCCATGCGGGTGGCCGGTGGAAAAATATTGAAAATTCCCACAGCCCAGGTCTACCTAGACTGGGGATCCGATGCCCGAGAGTTGGAAGTTGGCATTAGGCAATGATTTGGGTAACCTCTCCTCCTCCTTCCAGGCTGGCGGTGCTCCAGAGGTTTACCCAGTAGCCACCAGTCAAGAGAGGCAGAACTGGCACTTGATGACGGGAACCAGGTAAACCCTAACAAAATTGAGACCAACCTGTCCCTGCCTACCTTTCCCTGGGTTCCCCACGCACAATTTGCCCAAGACATCCTAAATGATCCTTCCCTGGCCAAATATCGGGAGCGAGCTGGGACTGACCCCGGGGGTTTAGGGGGCGATAGGGTTATTTGGGAGGGGGCCTGCTGTATAGGTTTATGGAAGGTACGGGAAAGCATCCAGTACCCAAAAAGCAGCTAGTGGTTCCCCAAAAATATAGGTCCCACCTCCTCCGCATCGGGCACGAAATTTCCCCTTGCAGGACACCTCGGTGTGACTAAAACCCATCACCGAGTCACCCGTCTCTTCTTTTGGCCTGGGGTAACCGATGATATCTGGCAATACTGCCGTACCTGTGACGTTTGCCAGCGGGTGGAGAAAAAGGGTGACCACTCCAAAGCTTCCCTCTACCCCTTGCCTGTTGTTATCTCTGAACCATTTAGCCGGATCGCTGTAGACCTGGTTGGACCATTACCCCGCCCTAGTCCCTCTGGAAAGAGATACAACTTAACAGTAGTGGACTATGCCAAACGTTACCCGGAGGCGGTTCCCCTGATGTATATCCACGCGGAGACAGTGGCGGATGCCCTGCTCTGGATATTTTCCAGGGTGGGCTTCCCTAACGAGATTATCTGAGACCAGGGGACGCAGTTTACAGCCAACCTGACCCGGCAGCTCTGGAAACTATGCAGGATAAAGCCCCTCTATGGCTCCGCCTACCATCCTCAGACAAACGGACTGTGTGAGCGGTTCAATGGAACGTTGAAGCAGCTGCTTCGTAAGTTTGCTACCTCTCACAAGGACTGGGAGAGATTCTTGCCGCACCGCCTGTTTGCTTAGCGGGAGGTGCCCCAAGAATCGACCGGATTCTCCCCGTTTGAGTTATTGTATGGGAGGAGGGTGAGGGGGCCATTAGATCTGATTAGAGCCCACTGGGAAGCGGGGGAGGGGGAGCAGGATCCTTCTATTGTAGGGTATGTTTAGCGTTAAGGGATCGGCTGACAGAGGGTTAGGGTTAGGGTCCGGGAGAATCTGCAGTACGCACAGAGTCAGCAGAAGTGGTGGTACGATCATACCGTCCGGAACCGTACCTTGCTTATAGGGCAGAAAGTACTTGCCCTGAAGCCATCCAAGACGGATAAATTGCAAGCCTCTTGGGATGGGCCTTATAAGGTAGTGGAGCAGCGTTGTGACACTACCTACCTGGTAGCTAAATGTTCAGATGAAAGAATCCAGCAGATCTTCCATGTGAACATGCTGAAAGCATACCTGGAAAGGCCGGAAGATGTAAACGCTATCTGTGCTCCGGCCGGGGATGACGCAGAGAGTCTTCCCCTGCCGGAGCTCCCGGAGCGGAATAAGGACAGTGTAGGAGTAGAGGCAGTCAGGCTAGATGGACAGTTGGAGGCTGCGCAGCAGGAGCAGGTCAGGAGAGTCATTAGTCAGAGACAGGAGATGTTCTCCACTGCCCCTGGGTATACTGCGCTGACATTACACAGTGTGGAGACCGCGGGACAGCCGCCCCTCCGGCAGGCTGCGTATCGGGTACCCGAGGCAGTTAGAGACGGGATGAGGAAAGAGATCAAGGAGATGCTCGAGCTAGGAGTCCTCAAGCCATCCAATAGCCCTTGGGCATCCCCAGTAGTTCTGGTACCGAAGCGGGATGGTACGACCCGCTTTTGAGTGGATTATAGAAGACTAAATGACCATACCACGACCAATGCGTACCCCATGCTCCGAGTCGAACTGCTAGATCGCATCGCACGGGGTAACTTCCTGACTACCCTCGACCTATTCAAAGGGTACTGGCAAATTCCCATGGACACAGAAGCTATTCCGAAGTCGGCGTTCCTCACCCCCTTCGGCCTGTACCAGTTTAAGGTCATGCCGTTCGGGATGAAGAATGCGCCGGCGACGTTCCAGAGGATGGTAGATCGGCTCCTCGATGGCCTCCAAGACTATGCCTGTGTATATCTGGACGACATTGCGATCTACAGCGATACCTGGGAGGAACATTTGGTTCACCTGGGCATTGTGTTGGACTGCATTAGGGCTGCGGGACTAACCTTGAAGCCGGATAAATGTAGCATAGGGATGTCTGAGGTCCAGTACCTTGGGCATCGGGTGGGCCGCGGGCGGCAGTGCCCTGAACCTGCTAAAGTTGAGGCAGTTGCCAACTGGCCAACCCCCCAGACGAAAACCCAGGTCTTAGCGTTTTTAGGGACAGCAGGCTATTATAGGAAGTTGGGGCCCAACTATAGCGCTATTGCTAAACCCTTGACCGACCTTACCCGTAAAAACCTTCCGACAGGTCCTGTGGTCCCCAGAGTGCGAGGCTGTCTTTCAACGCCTCAAGCATGACCTAATCTCCGCACCTATCCTCGCTTGCTCCTGACCCCAACAAACGATTTTCTGTTCACAGTATATGCCTCTACTTTCAGGTTGGGAGTAGTACTGAGTCAAGTGGGAGCTGACGGCAGTGAGCATCCCGTAGCCTACATCAGCTGCAAGCTGCTACCCAGGGAAGTGGGGTACGCGGCTATTGAATAAGTGCCTGGCACTGGTGTGGGCTCTGAAAAAACTGCAGCCATACCTATATGGAAAATCTTTCATGGTGCTCACCGACCATAACCCCTTCATTTGGCTGAACAGAGTCTCCGGAGATAACGGACGCTTATTGCGCTGGAGCCTCGCCCTGCAGCCCTACAACTTCACAGTTCAATATCGGCCAGGAAAGCAGAATGGAAATGCAGATGGACTTTACCGGCAAACCGAATTAGAGCGGTCTGTACTCCCGGACATCCCCTAGGCTGCCCCGTGTGGATCTAGCCGGGTCTGCCGGACTGTGGAACAGAGGGGGGGGGGGGAGAATTTTGACAGACCAAGGCTGCAGGGGTTAAATATTATTGTGACACGCCTGTAGTGGATTCTGAAAGGGAGGGGGGGTGTCCCAACTGTTTTTTTCCTGTGCGTTTTTTTTTTTCTTTTCAAATAAAGTGTCAGTTTGCTTTTGCTTCTCAACCGCTCTGGTCGTGCCTGGAGCTTTGTAGAGGGAAGATTTGGGGGCTGCTAAAGCTGGATTTCGGGGTCCAGCTTGGAGAAAGCGTTTGACAGAGGCACACAGTCGGTGTGCCCGTCGGTCTGTCACAGGGTTATCACACTCTCTGATGGTGGCCCTGCGCACAGGGAAGATGCAGCAGGTGTCTGTTGTAACTGAAAGCTGTGGAGTGAATTCTGCGCGCACAGCTTTCAGCAATCTCCGTAATGCCACCCATGCTCTGCACAATGGCGTTACAGAGATTACCAAAAGTTGAGTGTAGTATTCACAGTGTAGCTTTCAATACAACACTGGGCACATCTCATCTCATCTGCAGCATTTTCCCTGCGGGCAGGCAGATCTGACCGCAGGTCGTGCAGTATAGAATCCCCTGCACCTTTAAGGAAGGGGGACATGACTGATGGCCTGGGCCGGATGGTCAGAAAAGGAAATGTGGAGCTATTGGTCATATGTGTGCAACATTGTTTCAATTACCTATATATGCATCTGTGGTGGGTGTGTTCTGTCTCTTTGTTCCCTGCCAGGGTCAACTGTGCATCAAGGAGATTCTGTGAGAGACAAGGAAATGTGGGATTGAAATGGCTGGTATTATTTTGTTTGTTTGCTGGATCAGTTTAGGGAGTGTGTCACACATATCAGGAAATTAGCTGCTTTTTGTCCCACACATATCAGCAAATGAGCTGCTTTTTGTGTCCCGCATATCAGCAAATGAGCTGCTTTTTGTGTCCCGCATATCAGCAAATGAGCTGCTTTTTGTGTCCCGCATATCAGCAAATGAGCTGCTTTTTGTGTCCCGCATATCAGCAAATGAGCTGCTTTTTGTGTCCCGCATATCAGCAAATGAGCTGCTTTTTGTGTCCCGCATATCAGCAAATGAGCTGCTTTTTGTGTCCCGCATATCAGCAAATGAGCTGCTTTTTGTGTCCCGCATATCAGCAAATGAGCTGCTTTTTGTGTCCCGCATATCAGCAAATGAGCTGCTTTTTGTTGATCAGTCCATTTGTCTGTATCTAGGCCTGTAAACAAGTTCTATCGGCTCCCTTTATTTTGATTAATTTTCTGATATGTTCCCTGATTCTAAATCCAGGGAAGGAATGTTCTTTGTGTTGCTGTTTGCTGCCATGTCTCTGACCCCACTCCTGGTACCATTTGATGAATCCACTGAAGTATTGGCAGACAACAAGGAGTTTGATAAGAAAAGATTTTACTCAGCAGCATCATCTTACAATGGCTGCCACTCCCCGCCCCCGGATCACAACACTGTTAACGGTTTGCTAACATGCAGCATGAACTAGGCATAATTATGATATATTTAATATATAATATGAAGCATACGCATCATTACAGGGAGCATTCTGCTGCTGGAGGTTTCATTTTGCAGGACTAGCTTTCAGCAATCTCCGTAATGCCACCCATGCTCTGCACAATGGCGTTACAGAGATTACCAAAAGTTGAGTGTAGTATTCACAGTGTAGCTTTCAATACAACACTGGGCACATCTCATCTCATCTGCAGCATTTTCCCTGCGGGCAGGCAGATCTGACCGCAGGTCGTGCAGTATAGAATCCCCTGCACCTTTAAGGAAGGGGGACATGACTGATGGCCTGGGCCGGATGGTCAGAAAAGGAAATGTGGAGCTATTGGTCATATGTGTGCAACATTGTTTCAATTACCTATATATGCATCTGTGGTGGGTGTGTTCTGTCTCTTTGTTCCCTGCCAGGGTCAACTGTGCATCAAGGAGATTCTGTGAGAGACAAGGAAATGTGGGATTGAAATGGCTGGTATTTATTTTGTTTGTTTGCTGGATCAGTTTAGGGAGTGTGTCACACATATCAGGAAATTAGCTGCTTTTTGTCCCACACATATCAGCAAATGAGCTGCTTTTTGTGTCCCGCATATCAGCAAATGAGCTGCTTTTTGTGTCCCGCATATCAGCAAATGAGCTGCTTTTTGTGTCCCGCATATCAGCAAATGAGCTGCTTTTTGTGTCCCGCATATCAGCAAATGAGCTGCTTTTTGTGTCCCGCATATCAGCAAATGAGCTGCTTTTTGTGTCCCGCATATCAGCAAATGAGCTGCTTTTTGTGTCCCGCATATCAGCAAATGAGCTGCTTTTTGTGTCCCGCATATCAGCAAATGAGCTGCTTTTTGTGTCCCGCATATCAGCAAATGAGCTGCTTTTTGTTGATCAGTCCATTTGTCTGTATCTAGGCCTGTAAACAAGTTCTATCGGCTCCCTTTATTTTGATTAATTTTCTGATATGTTCCCTGATTCTAAATCCAGGGAAGGAATGTTCTTTGTGTTGCTGTTTGCTGCCATGTCTCTGACCCCACTCCTGGTACCATTTGATGAATCCACTGAAGTATTGGCAGACAACAAGGAGTTTGATAAGAAAAGATTTTACTCAGCAGCATCATCTTACAATGGCTGCCACTCCCCGCCCCCGGATCACAACACTGTTAACGGTTTGCTAACATGCAGCATGAACTAGGCATAATTATGATATATTTAATATATAATATGAAGCATACGCATCATTACAGGGAGCATTCTGCTGCTGGAGGTTTCATTTTGCAGGACTTGCTGTACAAGACTTTGTGCCGGCCCATGAACAGTCTCCTGAGGACGCTGAGGAGCCCCACCCGTGGCAGAGGGAACGGCGCTCTAGGCCCCCAGTTCGGTTAAGCCCGAGGCCTCGGAGTTCAGAGGCGTGATGGTGGAGCTGAGGTGCAGGACGCCGTTTCCCTGGTCATCTGAGGGGTTTATCGTCTTGGATACGTCGCCTCGTGAGCTGCATTCTGGATTGTGGCGGAGGGTGAGCATGGTGCGTGCTGCTGCAGGTTTTTTCCCCTCTGGTTATAGGTGCAGTGGTTGGTGAGGAGCAACAAGCGGATGGTGCTGGCCAGGCTGGTGAGGACCGGTGTCATACCGGTGGCTGTGGAGAGATCGGCGCCCTTACCCAGCACTTCGGTTGGTGGCTTTATGGATCGGAATGGTCGTTTACAGCGCTCTCTTCCGAGGGGTGGCTTGGATTCTGGATCTGGAGGTTTGCGGTGGATGCCTAATATCAGTGGAGGTGCTGTTTCTGGGCGACCATCGCTGGATCCATCTTTGACTGCTGTCCCAAGGGCTGCTGGAGGATCATCCATGCTGGCGGCTGGCGAGTCGGGTTTTGAGGGTGCGGTGTTTGGATCGCTGGGCCTTTCGGGCACTGATGCGTCTGGCAGGGCTAGTGGAGTGACGACAGGGTTAATAGAGACCCTGGTTGCGGCTATTAGGCACTGGCAGGATGAGTCGGTTGCTGCGTCACGTGCGCAAGCGTCGCTGGGTTCAGCTGGGCATGCTGTTGCTGGGGGCGCGGCGTCTGTCAATTTTGCACCTGGTTCCGCTGTGATGGGAGCCCCTGAGTCTGCTCTTTCACAAGGTTTGGGGCCTACTTCTGCTCCTGTGCAGGTTCCTGCTGTGCTTGGTGGAGCAGCGTTTGCAGCTGGGGCTTCCCCGTTGGACGTGGTGGTTGGACCTTGCGTTCCTGCGCCACTCGCTAGTGGTATTCCTGTGCCTGGTGCAGTTGGTCCTGCGGTAGGCTCTTATGGGGCTTGTGGTTTATGTCCAATGGGCCTACAGGTCTTTAATGACATAAAGGAGAAAATTTGGAAAGGTGAATATGTTGATGTTATGACTTTGGTTTTCTTTGGATAGGGAGACAATTGATCGTCCGAAACGTGCCACAGCTGGATTCAAGGTTTTTCTAGCTTACAGCGCATTTTGTGCAAGGGTTTCCCCGACCACAGCGTGTCTTTGTTTGCGCGTTTAGACTTAATATGGGGGGGGGCTTGCAAAATTTACGGGGGTCTATTTGGTTTTGTTACGACCAACAGTTTTGGCAGAAGATGGTGGTGTGTCCTGGGCTCCACTTTGATTTGCAGGACGCCAATCTGTGGCTCTAATTCATGATGCCAAACTGCCCAGTGGTGTCACCCTTTCCTGCATCCGCGGTCCCCGGAGCCCATGGAGTGCCCGCGGGTGCAGAGAGGGGGTGATGCTGGCTCTTTAATGAGTCCCATTGCCGTTGGTCCTCTTATTGCAGGTTCAAGCATGAATGTTCTTCCTGTGGGGGGTCCCAACCGGCATTTCGATGTTTCAGAAAGAGCCATGGCTCGGCCTTTAGGGCTTCAGGTTGGACAGCCTGATAGAAGGGATCACCCCGGTGATCGTGCGGGCCATGGCTCCTTGGCTAGACAGGTACCCCAATAGGCGATGCGCTGCGTTGTTATTGTTGGTTTTCGTGAGGGTTTTGTTATTCCACATGTGCCTTCTGACTTTCCTCAATTTGGTGGCTGGACCTGGTTGTTTATTGGCAAAAGCGGACATCGAGTCTGCGTTTCGGTTGTTACCGATTCGACCGGACTGCTATCACTTGCTGGGGTGTTCCTTTCGTGGAGGTTTTTATTACGACCGTTGTCTTCCGATGGGCTGCTTGATCTTTTGCTACTATTTTGAGTTGTTCTCTTCCTGTTTGCACTGGGTGGTGTGTCGGCGCGCTGGACGGTATTCGATGGTCCATTATTTGGATGATTTCCTATTTGTGGGACCGGCGGATTCTGGCGATTGCACCGCTGCAGATTTTTCAGGAGGTTGCCGGGGAATTCGGTGGGCCTTTGGCCGATGATACGACGGGGGGCCCAGTTTAATCGCTTGCCTTTTTGGGCATAGAGATTTATACCGTCCTCCGTGTTTCCGTCTGTCTGTAGAGAAATTCAGACCTTGTGCGTTTGGTGGGGAGGGCGAGGGGAGTTGCGGCTTTCTGATGTTCCATCTTTACCGCCGGGGTACGCGCACCTCGCCACTTTGTTCGCATCACCAGTTCCTTGAAGGCGGACCTTGTGGTGTGTCAATCGTTCTTGCTGCATTATGATGGGCTAACGTATTGGCAAGAGGCGGACGTGGACAGTCAGTCCCTCGAGCTATTTGTCGATGCGTCTGGGGCTCCTGGCTTTGGTGTGTACTTTCAGGGTGCTTGGTGTGCCGAAGCGTGGCACCCGCGCTGGGCGGCGTCTGAGTTGGTGAGGAATCTCACAAGTCGGGAATTTTTTCCTTTGATTGTGGCCCTGGAGCTGTGGGGGGAGCGTCTGGCTAATAGGCGAGTGGTGTTCTGGATGGACAACCTGGGGTGGTGCAAGTGGTGAATCGTTCGTCGGCCGGGTCCCCTCCTGTCTTGGCTCTTTTGGGTCACCTGGTGCTGCGCGGTCTTGAGCGGAATGTGTGGTTGTGGGCCTGGCACGTGTCGGGTGTGCGGAACGTGATTGCTGACGCTCCCTCCCGGTTCCAGTGGCTCCGGGAGCAGCAAGGAATGTGACACCCTTTCCGCTGTGGCTCTGGACCCTCGCATCGCCGGGCTGAGGATTTTGTTGGGGGGGGGGGCTCTTTGTCGGGAGCGAAGTGGACGGCATATTCTCAGGTCTGGCGGAGGTGGGGGTCACGGGGGGAACGGGGTTGGCATTCTGCGGAGGATCGTAGGGGCAACCTTGATTTATTTCAATTCCCTCCGGGAGTAAAGGGGCTCCGGTTTGGGAGCGGCCAGAGTACTGGCTGCCCTTTCTTTTGTGCAAGGATGTTGGTTGGGAGGATGTTGGTCGGGATTTCCTGCTTTGAAGGATTGTTTTGGGTTGGTGGCGGACTGGGGTGCCTGAGGTTCGGCGCCCAGCTTCTGGCCTCATGTTTTTGGAACTGTTGGATGTTTTACTCGGCGTTTGTCGTGATCTTTTGAGGTCGCGATTGTTTAGAGTGGCATTTGCCTTTGCCTTTGATGGTGCCCTGAGGGTGGGTGAGCTGGTTGCTCCTAACTCTCAGATGCATTCTACCTTGCGCATGTTTCTCTGTCAGCCGATGAGGTAAGGTTTTTGATTGTCAGGTACAAGACGGACCGCTTGGGTAGGGGCGTTCTGATTACTTAAATGCGATTGGGGTGATCGGGTGTCCTTTGGGCCTCGCGCAGGAATATTTGGCTATTCGGCTGGATTTCACTGACTCTTTTTGATTTATATTGATGGGGTTCCTTTGACTTGATGCCAATTTCCAACAGTTTTTAAGCGATGCGTTCAGGTTTTGGGTTATGAACCGGGGTTGTTTGCCTCCCATTCTATTCGTATAGGCGCGGCGACCGTGCCTGCGGGTGCTGGCGCGTCGGACAGCATGATTCAGCGTCTGGGTAGGTGGGATCAGATCACTTTCGCTCTTGGGTTGGTCCTAACCTTTTATAATTTCAGGTGCTTCCCCAAGGATGGTCTGGATATTGGGTCATTCCTTCGTGCATTGGGTGGCCATGCGGGCTGAGCATCGGCCGCATGGCAAAAATCTTGGTTTCCCGGCGGAGGTAGCGGAGATTCGCTGGTTGGAAATCCGGGGTTTGCATTGGGCTCGGGTGTCGAAGGAATGCAATGTTTTGGCTGGGAGGGTTCCCAGGGAGGTTATTTTGGTTGTTCACGCTGGGGGAAATGACTTGGGGACGGTGCGTTCAGTGATTCTGATTCGGGCTATGAAGCTGGATCTGGCCCACTGTTTTGCTAAATTTGGGGGATTGTCGCTGGTGTGGTCTGACATTATTTCTCGACCTCGTTGGGAGGAGATGGCGGCGCCACGGGTCATTGACAGGGCTAGGAAGAGGGTTAACAGGGAGGTTTCTAAATTTGTTCGGCAGTTATGGGGGGTTTCAATCCGTCACACGGAGTTGGAAGGCGACAATCGGAAAGTGATTCGCGGTGATGGAGTCCATTTGACGGACATTGGTTTGGATATATTTTTAACTGGTTTGATGTCGGGGATTGAGGAGGCGCTGTCTGCGGTGGGGCGCAGGGGCAGCCATTAGGAGTCCATGGTGCCCCTGGCGTTGGCGTGGTTCCTGGATTGCGGTGCTTTAAAATGGTTAAGCCGCCTTCGGGTGAGGCATTTAACGAGACGAGCCCCGCTTGATCTCGGTCAGGCGGGGTGGCGAGCTCCTGGTTTTGGATCGGTAACTGCCTATTACATGGGTAATAGGGCGGATAACAGAGGAAAAGCACTGCTGGATTACATGGTGTAAATATTTAATAAAGCTGTGGCCCATGCCCTTTCCAGTTAAGAACGTGTTGTGTCTTCTTTATATTTAAGGGGTATGGGTCAAGGAGGTCCCAGGTTTAAGCAGTCATGGATCGGGCTCAGTTTCAGACGATCCCTGATACTGCATGACTTGGATCAGATCAGGGGTCACAAAACTGCGATCGGGTCATCCCTGCTCAAGATATTGTGATAAGCATAGAAGGCTGTAGGTTAGTCGCCTGTGTATGTTTTCAGGGTATACAACAACAGCCCCATGCATTACCTAAAAAATATCCAGAAAAAAAAAAAAAAGGTACACACGGTATATATTATTTCATGGTCATGAAAGCACAGCAAGATTTGTTTGTACTGGACAGAAAGCGAACGGTTGGTTATTAAGTTATTCCCACAGTGATTTCCTTTGTTTAGCAACAGTCTTAAAAGCTTCTAAAAATATGTTTATGGGATAATAAGACTAAGCATAATAAACAAGAGTTTGAAGAATATATATATATAAAAAAAAAGCAAACGCCAACATAACCTGCTTTTAACAGATTAAACTATTTTACAGCAGGTTTAACAGGACACTGCGGGAGGAAATCACTGCAAATGAAATGTCAAATACAATAAAAGACATACAAATATAAAGGCGCATTTTCGTTTTTAAACATTTCACAATAAGAGAATTCTTATAATCGAATTTAGTGGTAATTCGCTAGTTTGACTTTTGAGTTAAAATTGTAAATAAACAAACTCAAAACAAATATTCATTGACTGTAGTTAGCACTTGGATGAGGAGTCTACATGCCTGGCATAGGAGGCCGTACAGAAAAGAAAGAATCATTTCAACGTGTATGTAAATGTACAAAAATACTGGGCTCTATTCGGACTCTGTCGCACATTACTGGCAAACGCCGTCGTTCCCCACCCGACACCGGCCTCTCTCCCTGGGGCGCGCAGGGCAACACGGCGCACCCGTCCTGCGGCGTCAGGGTCCTCAACCTTCTGCCCGCGGCATCCGGGAAGGTCGCTCACCTCAGCGGTGCCTCATCTCCAGCATGATGCGGCGCTAGTATAGCGGCGCGCACGCCTGGGGGCGTTGGTTGAGGGGATGTGGCCAAGATGGCGCCGGAGGCTGCCCAAACTCTTGACAGGTAGGATGGGTAGACCTGTGCCTGCCTGGTCGAGGGAGGAGCCACCGGGTGATTCACCAATCAATCAGAGAGAGTGAGAGAAACTGAATGAGAGGCGTGTCTACTTCCAGCCCCTATAATACCTGATCTAGCTCTCTGGCATTGCTTCAGTATTGTTTCACAGTATTGCAGCCAAGTACTCCCAGTTTTCCTTGCTGATATATACCCTTTATTGCTCCTTTGCTTCCCTTTGTCACAGGGACACCTGACTGGAGCCCATTCTGGAAGATGTTAAGCCCTTTAAGCAGGTTTGTTGCTGGCTGCATTGATGCAGAACACAACACACAAGATATAACACAGAATACTGGACACAAATGACAGAACTGGAGTAACACAATACACACACACACACAAGAGGAAACCCTGATCTGGGACAAGGTCCTTATACTGGCCTTCTAATTCTGTACAGGATACATGGCAAGAAATAAATAACACCATAACAACAGGGGTTAACAAGAGACAACAAGACGATATGCCCAGCAGGAACAAAGAACCTTGAACTAGGATGAGGTCCTTATGCTGACCTTTAACACTGACTAGAATATGCTGCTGGGTAAAGAAGACAAAAGAACAGAACACAAGGAAATAAATAATACAGAATATAAACAGGGAATATCAAGAGAGAAGACAGGGAAAGCAAGAAGGTCTTGACATCAGGGAAGTGTGTCAGCTGTATGCCAGGGATCAAGAACCAGGAGAGCAGGTCAGACAAGCCAAGGTCGGTACACAGGAATTCAATATACAGAGTACAGGCAAGAGAATCGTCAAAACCAGGCCTAGGTCATACAAAGAATAACAATAAATAGCTAACAGGGATAATCCAAAAGAGTAGTAAAATACCAGATCAAGATCACTCAGAGTAACACAGAACATATAAAGCAATAGCAGACACTCCGGAAACAATGACTCATCCAGGAGCAGGGAACTAATGCCCCGGTAGCCACATTTATGGGAACAGGCCATGTGACCTCAGGCCAAGTCAGCCACAAGGAAGTCCAGTAGCAGAGAGCCTGGAATGGCGAGCCCAGAACACCACAAAGCCAGCCCGGATCAATCTCACCGCCAGGGGGCCTGCCTGGAAGGTGGAAAAGCATCACCCTTCTCGTATCTGAACCTTTGCTGCCAGCCTCTACCCTTTGCCAACAATTGACCTTGATTTTTGGATATCCCTGAACAGTACTGCGAACCGGACCCATCCCCCGCCCCGTGGCCACCTATACCTTGGGCTCCTGCCTCCTAATAGATGAGCGTGGCACTCTGATGTTAAAAATCCACTTGGTTTAATTGAGTCCTATGACTGCAGGAGGTGATATGAGCGCCAGCCAGTATCTTCTAGCAGCTCCCACATATTCTGACTCGAGGTGCTAATACAGCAGTTCAGTCAGTAATGGGGAACCACTAGGGGTTAATGTCTCACTCCGATATTTTCCCTTAGCAGCAGTCTCTTCCCAACAGGGTCAGAATAGGGCCCACTATTGTTATGATTAACACCAGCCAGATGTATTTTATAGTAACAGGGCAGCCATTAGTGAACTATGGTTTTCGTTGGGCTAAAACAGCAATCACATTTTAACATGGGAATGAGAGATTGAGCATGGTAACCCCACTGATCGTATACCTTCAATATTCAGTGGTATGGATAGGAAATGGGAAAGGGGAGTGGTAGTGAGGTCCCCCACCTGTAACCATGCAAGTCAGTCAGGTTGAGTTGGCTATCCTCACTCAGGGGTGCACATGCGCAGATCACTCAAAGTTCTCCAAGCACAATCAAGAAATCCTTATATATAGTCCCTATAAGGCCACACAACTTAACACTAACCACATACTATCTCAAGAGGAAACGTAGGTTAGTAGAACAAGGACCTGAAATTGATACTATCTCTCCAAAATCCAAGATACTTTTGTGCAGCATTTCAATAAAAGGAATGCAGTGCGAATGATAACACATAAGAGAAAACAGCAAAACACAAATCAAGTCTCATGCTACTAATAAGAGACAGGAGATCAAAACATAGAATGCGTGATGTACCTTCCCAGGGAGAGCTCCGTTAGGCTGGTGGAGAAGTCCGGTGCAACACCTGCGAGGTCTGCCTAAACCTCAAAGAACATCCACAAATGCATGCTACACAGATGTCTCCAACGGAAAGCATGATTAAGGTCTTGTAGGACCGAAACGTCGCATTTTTATCTGCTGTTTTTTTCGTTTTCTAATAAACCTTCTGTTGGAGAAATCTGTGTAGCACGCTTTTGTGGATTTACTAATAAGAGACCGATATCTATCTAGCACACACACACACGTATGTAAAATCATTGGTCATTCTCGCACGGCCTTCAAACTTTGGCAACAAGCCTCTCATTTGCTACCATCAAGGTCAAAACTAACATGGTCACTTGGTACACACAGACACAGACCATTGTTTAAAGATTGTGAACCCAATAAAAATACAAGGTTTTTTTGGCAGACAGGGTTTGTATCTTGCAGATGTAGCGCTGGTTTTAAATCCCCTGTCGTTGTAGTACTTGTTTTTGGCCACCGGAGGGAGACAAGCGCAATGTAAGACACTGAACATTGGGACTACATTTTCCAGCATGCTTTGCAGGCGGGAACAGGAAGTGGGTGGGAGAAAGACACGGATATCTGCAGCCTCGTGGAAAGAGCTGGCAAAGCGCGCCAAGGAGTGAGAGGAGCAAGACGCAGTGTAGCAGAAAGTGATCTCGACAAGGCCAGAGCGCAAGTGTGGCCTAGCAGAGCTAGAGATCGGGTTTTTCCTTCCTATTTAACGAAGACCCAGTAACCCACACTGAGACCAAGTAAGCTGAAGGACCCCGAGTGAGGAGAACCGCAGACGATTTAACAGGGAGTGCAGGTGGTGAGCTGGACATCTTGTGGCCGATACAGAGGAGCAAGACAGCGGATCCGGTGACACAGAGAACCCCAGTCAAAATCGAGCGGAGAGACGTCCTGGGTCGAGCGGAGCACCGAGTATCTGGCGGATGGGTGAGAGGCCTTCCAGGCCACGGTGAAATACTAAAGCACACTACAGTTTGTTCCAAAACCTACAGGGCCCCAACTTGACTAGTCGAAGATACCTCCTAAATAATTCACTGGCCAGTTGAATATTGTACCCGGGTACCAATACACGCATGCACATACATTCCTTGGGACATAACCTGTACGAGACTCACACTCCAACCACTAAGGGGTTAAAAATACTTTTTTTCCTTTTCCGCTGCGCGTTTCTCGCATTACGAAGTGCTGTATTTTTCCTTTTTCGCTGCGTGTTTCTCGTATTACGAAGTACTGTAAAAATATATACATATACCGTGTTACTCATTATATGCCCGTTTATTCAGTAAACTATATAATTTATAAAATCCACGACGGTGCTGGAGTATATTTATTCCCTAGTGCGGGGAGACTGACCCGAGGTTCAAATTCAGCGGCTCCTCCGGGAGTGAGCGCTACACAGACACATGACCCCAGGTTAGTCCTGCTTTCACCCTTACTTTGGCAAAAGGTTTACGATTAAACATTACCTGAACCACATGGTATGTGACAAAGCAGATCTGGTGTCCCCCTGTGGATGCATATGTAGCGCTCACTCCCGGAGGAGCCGCTGAATAAACCTCGGGTTAGTCTCACCGCACTAGGAAATAACTATACACCAGCACTGTTGTGGATTTTTATATATTATATACTTTACTAATCCCAATAAAGCAGCATATATTACGCATACACGGTATTTGAATGACCAGAATTAGTAATGCGGGAAAAACATGCGGCGGTAAAAGAAACGGTTAACCCCCTCAGTTCTGGAGTGTAAGTCCCGTGAATAATAGCTCAAAAAGTATATATATATATATGTGTGTTATCTCGGGTTCCCGGGTACTGTATTCAACTGGCCAGTGAGTGAAAACAAAACACTCTTCGACTAGTCACCGTTGGGGCCCTGTGAATTTAAACAATATTGCAGCGTGCGTTTCTGTATTGGAACTGCGGCCTGGAGTCCTCTCACCAATCCGATGAACAAAACTGTCCAGCTCTTGATGCCTCGACCACAAGATCTTCTCCGCTGTGTACTGGGACTCCGTGCTACTGAATCTGCTCTCAGCTTGCCCAATCTCCGCAACTGGAACACCGATCCGCTGCCTGCACTCCCAATCGATCAGCGCAGCCTTCTAACACGGGGTCCTACCGGAACTAGCTTTTTCCTCAAGACCTCTCAGCACTGCACAGGTAGGTCTCAACGCGGTCACGGTCCCGATCTCCAGCACTTGTAAGACAGAGTCTGTACTCTGGCCTGGTTTCGATCCCTGACAGCGCTGACGTGCGTCCTCCACCTTTCGCTGCTCCGTTCACTCTGCCTCTGCCTTGCACGAGGCTGCTGATCTCTTTCCTCTTCCTGTACTGCCTCCTTCCTGTCCTCACGCAAAGGATGATGGTAGTTGTAGTTCGGTTTTGTCCAGCATAGTCTAACAATGTCTCTGTCTCCCTCTGGTGGCCGCAATAGATCAATGCACCAGAATACAGTGTTTTTAAAGCAGTGCTACACATAGAAGATAGGAAAATGGATAACGAAACTTCATAAAAGAAGACGTGCACACCACTATCTATTCGGTTGGCATACAGACAACCCATAAAATTTGAGGGGGGATAGCATTCTCACTCTAAGGCAGTGGGCACAGTGCATTCAAACTACTGCAATCCAACATCTCAGAATAATGGTTTACTACCCCAATCCTAAAAAGTGTAGGGGATTTCAGAAACTTTAGGATGTCAAACTTAAAGCAAGGACTCTGTACATAATTCTCCATACCACACACACTGTGTATATGGCTATGAATGGAATCTATCCCCCCAGTTCCTACGCCCATGCATACAAGGATCGACACCTGATGTGACTCGACATTTTATTGTGATCAGCCAAGCTGCAGAATTACTTCAGGGGGGAACATAACGGCTATTGTTATGCAATTATCTGCCCTGATGAAATTGCAAGCAACAAATGGAAATGCAAATGTAAAGTGTAAAATAATACTTAGTGTTTTACTACAGGACTGTTAACACTATATAGTCTCCTGAGTGAATCCTAGTGTGTGTGTGTATATACAGGGTTTCCCCCACCTACCCCGAAAAGAAGACCTAGTGCGATTTTTTGATAACTGCTAAAACATAAGACCTACGTAGCGTTGTGTTAAAAATCTTGCTGTGGCAGTACCTATTTTTGGCCACAAGATGGAGACTATCGCGATCAGATACTGGACATTGGGACTACAATGCCCGGCATGCTTTGCAAGAAGACAGGAAGTGGGTGGGGACTGGACACATACATCCTCTGCCTCGTGGAGAAAGTTCCAGAGCGCGCCAGGGAAGCGGAGAAAGCAGACGCACCGAGGAGATCGCGGCAGAATCTAGGCCCAAAGCCTGAGGGAGACCTGTTGTTCCGGTTTGGGTCACCTAGTCTGAGGAGAAGGAGACTCGCCAGAGCCCAGACACTGCTGCAGACCGGCGGAATCGAACGGAGAGCAGGCGGTGAGCTGGACAAGCTGCATAAAGTGAGACAACGGATCCGGCCGCTAGTATCCCCAGTCAAGATCGGGAGAAGAGACGACCTGGGTCAGCGGAGCCTAAAGCCTGCGTCGGATGGGTGAGAGGCCTCCAAGGCTGTTTGTCATTAAAGGTCAAGCTGCTGTTTTCTCTTTAAAGTCCACAGGGCCCCAACTGACTAGTCGAAGACTTTCCTTAAATAAACTCACTGGCCAGTTGAACAGTACCCGGGTACCACACACACACATATACACCTTTCACCTCCTGGGACTTAACTTGTGCAGGACTCGTTTCTTTTATGAATCGGAATAGGGGTTGAAAATAAAGATACGTTCCGAATATATATTTTTCCTCTTTTTCCGTTGCGCGTTTGCCGTGATACGAAGGGATTGTATGTTTGGGGTTTTGCTACGTGTCCCCTTTTCTGGACTATCGGGAAATTGCATTGCTTTTATGTTCGGTCGCGAATATTTTATTTTCCGAAGTACGAAGCCTCGTGTTTCGTTTCTTTTCCGCTGCGCGTTTGCCGTAATACGAAAATACTGTAATAATACTTGTGAATACCGTGTTTCAACATCTGCTCAAATATTTTAGTAAACTATTTAAATGATAAAAACTCACAACTGTGTTGGAGTATATTTATTCCCTAGTGCGGGGAGACTGACCCGTGGTTCATTTTCAGCGGCTCCTCCGGGAGTGAGCGCTACACCTACCCTGAAAATAAGACCTAGTTGGAAAACTTGAAGAGTCACTGGAGAGAATGAGGGATGGCTGCGCGGCGGAAGCGAGGCGGCAGCGGAGGGAGCAGAGCCGTATAAGGCTGCTGTCACACGAGCGTTCTTTGAGCAGAAGAAACGTCACTGAGTGTAGACGTTCTTTCCACTCTGATGCCGTGTGGCCACCTCGCAGAGCGCAGTTAGGAGGATTACACTTTGTAGCTCCATTTGCGTCCGTCGTAGCTTTTTGACGGTGAGGCTGAAATCACGTCTGGTGATAGAGTGTGCAAGCTACCCTGTGTCATTCTCCCCGTTCAGCCTTCACAAATCTGCGACTGACGCAGGGAATTGTGGTCACTCGTGCGACCGCAGCCTTAGCTGATGCTTCCTCTAGTGTTACCTCCTGTCACAGGTGGAGTGAGGAGTGATACCAGACGTACACCACCAAAAACATAAGACCTACCCTGGAAATAAGACCTAGTGTGGATTTTGGGGGCAAAAAAAATATAAGACAGTCTTATTTTCGGGGAAACACGGTATAATATATAACAACAGGCGAGAGCCCGCACTTGTTGTAACTAACGTACTTGTCCTGGTGCGTCCTCTGGCCACGCAGATAGCCAGATATAAATGATGGATCACTAAGAGGTCTTAACTTGCATGGTACATCTTCTGGGTCTTCCTGCCTCAATGTCTGGAGAGATCTTCCAACTGTGTATGTGTGTTGCAGGCAATATATGATCAATAAATTAAAAGGTCAGCTGTCCATTCATTTTTCTATATAGTAGATGCTTAACAGCTACGTTACGCAGTATCAAAAGCACTTTGTAACAACACTCCATTTTGGGTGTATAAACACTGCTGTAAAATTCACTCCCCTGCTCTCCATGGAAATCTCAGCAGACATGAATTCATCTTGGCACATTGTCAATATCTTGTTCAGTCGATCTACTATTATTACTATTCTTCTTTATTTATAAAGTGTCAGCATATTCCGCAGCGCTGTACAATGGGCAAAATATAGATAGGGTTACAATACATGGAACAACATTTTGTTAAACCAGTACAGTAGGAAACAAAGGCCCTATTCCCATGGGAACTTAGGAGAGGACTGCAAGGTGAGAGTGATGGACTGGGGAGAGTGACGGACTGGTTGCGTCAGTGAGTCGGGTGGTAGGCTTCCCTAAATAGGAATGTCTTAAGGGAGAGTTTGAAGGAAGGGAAACTAGGGGAAAGTCTGACCGTACGAGGGAGAGCGTTCCAGAGGATGGCTGCACTTAATAAATCCTGCAGTCTATCATGGGAAGAAGTGATATGAGGAAAAGCTAGGTGCAGGTCACGGTTTGATTTTAGGGAGCGGGCTGGGGTCCTACTAATAGAGGAGATGTATAGGAATTTTTTCTCCCAATTCTCTGACTTTCAGAAGTGGCGATATCAGAAGTGGAAACATACGCAGAAACGAAAGCACGGATCACCGGCCAATCACATAACAGCGGATGCAGAAAGACATTAGAAAGTGATGTAATCCCTGCGTCCCATAGTGGAACGCACGCCAGCGAACCCGGAAGTCAAATGGGCGTGGCCATCTTGGAAGATCTAAAGCAGCAGGATGGACAACAGTATTTAAGCAGCTCCAGAGGAGGAACATTTTTACCTGACTTTTTTTTTATAGATACAGACTATTTTACAGAGCATAAAAATACCACTCTGAGAAGGGGGGCGCTGACTGAGGAAGTCCAAGGCGAAATGCATTCAGTGATCCCTAATTTGCTTAATTCGCTTTTTAACCCTTTTTATGCATCTATTTAACCTAATGCTGGTTTTATTATATAGCAATACATTTATAATTTTACATTGCATTTTATACTACAATTAGTCTTGCTGCTATATTGTCTTACTATTGCTAGCTCTAATAAGAAGGACCTCACATCGGGGAGAAGATCCCCCTCCCCATGTAGTACAAGTTGCCGGAACACATCCAAGGGCCAAAACAGAAAATTGAGCTATCGTCATTGAAAGGTAAGTACCCATTTCCTTTTTCATGCGATTTCAATATGATACATTGATTTTTATATGTGTAGTGCTGTGTTTGATTTGGCCCTCTGGACTAAACTGATATTGCCACTAGGGGGAGCCAGAGCGTAACACATGTAAAAGACTGAGAAACTTATGAACTCCATCCCCCAGAAACCCTTGGGGGAGTACAGAAAGTGGGCATGCTGGCGCCAGGAAAGACATCAGAGCCTCGTGCATGGCATGGGGAGAACGAGCAAAGCAGAGCAGCGAGAGAAGTCAGACGTATGAGACACACTGTCCGGGATCGAAACCAGGTTGGAGCGTGTGCAGGTCACGTTATCCAGTGCTGGAGATAGGGGAAGGAGTGTACATAATCGTGTACCACTTTCTGCTGAGCAGTTCAGACCACAAGCATGTTCCAGGAGGACCTCGAGTAAGGAGGGCCGCGGATCGAACAGGAGTGCAGGCGGCGGATCGGTTCCTGACTGAGGTGATTCAGCATCGGGAGAGCGAGAGCGAGCGAGCGAGAGAGATCGAGATCCTTTGGTCGAGTCATCGGTTCTGGACAAGTTGTTCGCCGGATGGGTGAGAGGCCTCAAGGCCTACAGTTCCATAACAGTGCGCACTTAATTGATTGCTTCAAGTTACAGGGCCCCAACGTTGACTAGTCAAAGATATTTTTGTTCATTCACTGGCCAGTTGAATCTAGTACCCGGGTACCCTAGGACAGTGGTCCCCAACCCAGGCCCTCAGGGCCCACTAACAGGCCAGGTTTGCCAGATATCTGAAGCACAGCACAGGTGTTATGATTTGCTGCTCAGTGATTGCAGGATTCAGTCTGCATTCCCCCAAGGTGATCTGCAAAATCTGGCCTGTTAGTGGGCCCTGAGGGCCTGGGTTGGGGACCACTGCCCTAGGACACCAATTTATGAGCCTTTTTGAGCGGGACTTAAACTCACAAACTGAGGGGTATTAACCGTTTCTTTTCCGCCACGTGGTTTCCCACATTGCGCATCCTGTCATTTAGCCAAACTTAATTGCTTCAAAGTATATGTGTATTCCGAATCATTGCCACTTTATTGCTCCATTAAAGTATATAATTTAGAAAATCCACAACAGTGTGCTGGTGTATAGTAATTCCTAGTGGGGAGAGACTATCCTGGGTTTATTCAGCGGCTCCTCCGGGGGTGAGCGCTACATATGAAATGAATTTAAAGTATGAAAGATTCCACAGAGTATTCTTAAGATATACCTGTTATTACTATATAGGTGCGCTGGGAATAAACTTTTTTTTGTTGTTCTCCAGTTGATCTAAAGCTAACAGTAGGAGAAGGGTCACGTCCAGCATCCAGGATCCGTCCTCGCTGCTCGCTGGCCAGGCGCCGAGTGATATGCAAGCCCGCGGCGATCACGTGGGTGGTCAAGGGGCAGGCGCGGCGTGATGACGCAAAGCAGTCTGGTTTAAAGTCAGTCTGCTCGGGCAGAATCATTGCCCTGACGCAGAGTTTGCTTCCCTCAGTGTTCTTGGCGATTTCTCTTTATGTGCATGACTTTGGCTTTTGAGACCGAACCCTCTATGTGTATGTCCACGGCTATTTCAGAGAACCCTGGTTTGTGTATGACCACGGCTATTTCTGAGAACCGATTTGTGTATGACCATGGCTATTTCTGAGAACCCTACACCGAGTGTAACCCTTGGTTTAAGGCTGACCATCTCCTAGCAATAAGACCTATGCTGTTAGGGCCTAGTGTGTCCTACTCTGAGACCTGTTAACCCTTGTTGTGTACTACAAGATCAATTCCCTGAAGATAGTTAGCTTTACCAACCATCCAAGGATCGGAGGGTTAGATAGAATACTGTGTACAGGGACCAGTATCGTAGACCCAAGGATGATCCGTGACAAGAAGTATATTTAGGATTGTGAGCGGCTATTCTGAACCGCACGCTATCCAGCCACTCGTAACGCATGTAAGCCAAGGATACGCAAGTGTAAGATCAACGGGCTGAACCTTTACAGACTGGAATGGTGTCACCAAGCTATTTTGCAACCCACTTGCAGAAAAGGGAAGCTCCGTTACTTTCAGCCACTTGTTGGAAGTTTGAATAGCTCACATTTGATCCTTACATGAATCCTGCTACTATTGAGAGCAATACATTTACTAGATGTCCTTTTTTTATTTTAATGAGGTCATTGAGTTGTACTGTATAAACATAAATTAATTATTTGGACATCCAATACTGTGCAAGAGATAAAATCGGCATGCGACCTCTCATTGTTCTCGATTTCCTTTATGGTTTCTTTTTTAAAATTTTAACCCTGGCGATTTAATATATTTCTTAGTAGTAAAAAGTATAACTGACAATCTCCTTTTACTTGTAACCCTTTGTCATTGATTAGGCACTTTTGCCCCTTTAAACCTTTTTCTCCAAAGAGAATGCAGTACTCGGAGGAGAGCATGATACTGGTACCCGGGTGTATGCCTGTCCGAGCTTTCAGGGCTGGAGCCTGCCAATATAACCTAATTAGGAAAATGTGTGGCTCATGGGGTGAATGTTGAAATAGGTTAAATGGTGAAATCAACATGAGAGTTTAAATAATATTAGTCTGCTCAGATGCACTGATAAAACACAAACACAGCCTGAATTAGCAGAGGGGTAGACGTCACAAGCCACCGAGAGGAGGTTACCTCATCATTACGGATTTGTGGGGCTTGCTAATCAAAAAGGTAGTTCATCAATTCTAATTACACATTGAAGTTTGATTTTACAAATCTCCCATTTTCCTGCGATTCCCTCGCAGCTGTATTTCGTTTAGGCGCCTCATCCACAAAGCATCTGTAGTCGTCACCTTGCTGATGCGAATACTGCTATTTAGTAACCTATGAATTCAATCAAGCGACTCTCTGCCGTTTGCATGCATTACACGCAAAACTTTATGGTTTGGAAATTGATCTCTGGGCTCCTAAAAATGTAATTCAGACTAGTTGAATTTTAGGTTCATAGTGTATTTTTGCCAATTTAGCACTGTGTGGCTCTTCCTTGCAAACAATGTTTAACATGCCTATGCATATAGCTAAAGTATAAAAATATATAGTACCGTTGATACTCGAGTATAGTGCGACCCGAATAGAACGCGATGGATAGAGATTTATTATGGAAATGAGAGAATACTCAAGACTCGAATATAACGCAAGGAACAAACTTTTACTGTACCGGTAAACCATTAAAATCTTTCCAGGTTCTCTTAACAGAGTCAGAGTCAGGCTACCCTTGGCTCCAGGGTGTTCTGCTCTAGAATGATTGCAGTTGTTACTAAGTATGAAGCCACCGGCCGTTTTCTTTACTAGCAATTAGATGGCCGGCAGAGGCAAGCGAGGTGACTGATTGGCCTAAAACGAGCATGCCCTCTGGCCGTGATGGATCCTACCTCTCCCGAATCCGGGAGTTCCTGAAGTGTTTGCAAACATCAGGGAGCCCACATTTACTTCAGCGAGACTACCGGAACTTCCAGGAGACTTGGGATCCAGAACAAGGCAAGTTTTTGTTTTCTTTTTTCCACACACGATGCAGATGTCTCGAATAGAACGCCACCCCTCCAATTTTAATTTATATTTTTGTCACCAAAATCTAGTGGTATACTCGAGTATCTACTCAAGGAATATTACTCAGGGAATATATTACAACATGGTCATGAGGACTTTATTCACTTGGTGTGCCCGGCGATGGAATCTGTTAAGTGTGGTCTGTGATATTTCACTAAAAGGCCACTACCACCAAAGACATGAAGTTATTTATTTTATGTTACGAATAACTAAAAGAGAAAAACAAAGTACATTTAAGATAAGAAAATATTTTACTCTGTCAGTGGGTGCATCCATTGTGTGATCTTTTCTGTTCCCCGCAGTATCTTTACAGCACTTTGCGCTCCACTGTGTGGCAATGGCCACAGAATGGGCTTTATTGGTCAGAAGTCCAGAAAACAAACTCCTTCCTATGTGTGGGATGTATTCAAAGATCACTAAGGGGTAGATTAGAAGTCTTTTAAGCTCCCTGTTTTATCTCATTCGGCTGCCATCTATTATCTTGAGTAGTTTAGACAGCACAACAGATCCTCCACAGCTTTATCTAAACATTCACTCCCCACTCCATTGCCTCTTCACTACTGTAGAAGATTATACACAGCTATTAAGTGAAACTTTTGTTCAGATTTTGGTAAATGTTGAATCATGGGAAAAATTCACAAAATCGGAACAGGAGATAAAACCCTAAATTGATTTCTCATTTTTTCCTTGCAATTGCTTGAAACAAAAAAAAAGCAGCAGTGTTTGTTTTATAATGTGGTTTTGTTTGTAGTGCACAAGTAATCTACGGTACACACCGCAAAGCAGGCCACTAGTGCCATTTGTTCTCAGGATCCTCACAAACCTCTGTTTCTCACTTTAAGTTTACAGGGTTATCCAGACGTGGACCCCTTGCTCGATGTGCCTAGAGGGTGTCTGCTATACCCTCTTGATGAGGCCTAACAAGGCCGAAACGATCATCGGGGTTGCTGCACTTCTCGGGCAGGGATGACGTCCTTGGCATTCAGTACTGGCCACCCTTTCTGGGTGTAGCATCTGACTTGCATATGGAGCAGTTGCCCCAGTAATGGCACAATCGAGCTAAAACCTTGTGAGACCTGAGCGGGCACCACTGTAAAGCAGGCCACTAGTGCCGATGCTTGTTCTCAGGACCCTCACAAACCTTTCGGTTTCTCACGCACAAGTAATCTAGTTACAGCTTATGTAAGTGGTAGTGTCCCTTTAATGCATGAGATGTCTCACGGATCTTTAAGATCCCCCTGGAGGGATACTTGTGGGAAGGTGAACCTGGCTGCTAAGAGGATTTTTACAAATAAATTTGCCTTCTCCTGGCTGAAAACACAAAGCATTCAATCAATATATTATGACACCAAATAGCTCTACTGGTCACGGATTTATTTCGATTTTAGAACCTATTTCGATATAGAACCTATGACCCATTTTTGGACAAATGTTCTCCCCAGGACAGTCAGATGTACAACAAGGTTTCCTTGACTGATGAGTGATGGAAGGAGAATACGAGAGTGAAATAAATAAAAATTTAAGAATGAGGAATACAGTCCCCAACAATGACCACTACGGTGATCAATGCCAAATCCAGACTGACTGATCAATAAATCTTCATGACTGGAAATTGAATCGGGGCGGCATAGACAGACCTACAAGCCCAGGGAGAATAGACTGTGCCAGCATTGTGACCAGGGGGCCCTGGAAGATGAGGTCCACTTCCTCCTACAGTGCCCCAAGTACTCTGCACTGAGGGAAACTCACTTCCAGAGACTCTCCGCTCTCATCCCGGACTTCACCTCTATAGAAGAGACGAGGACACTCCACATCATACTGGGAGAAGAGGAGCCGGCGGTGAAAATATCTGCCCAATACGTCACAGAATGTCACAGACTGAGAGGAACATGAGAGATCCCGGATTTATAAATCCCCAACACGGACTCGCCCCCATCCCCCTTCACATTATCCCTTACCCCTGATAATGTCCATGGACTTGCCCATTCCCCCCCATATATATGTCCCACTACCCCCCCTCCTCCCCATATGCTTTGGCAATGCTAAAATGTATTTAGTCCTGCCAATAAAGCTTATTTTGATTTGATTTGATTTGATTTGACTGATGGCATCTACGACATAAAAGCAGCAGGGTATTGTACGGTGAGATCATTTCATATCTTATCTTATTTCTCCAAGTCTAAGCCACTCAATACTTTTGGTTTTGCAACATACAATATGGTTTAAGCAGTCTTCCCGCTTTGGCTTCATTGTGCAGTGGTCTGTTGGTGCCCCTTCGACACACACGTGTGTATTTGTGTGTGGGCAGCTCTGGATTTCTCATTAGCTCCTGATCTCATAACCACGAGGATGAGACACGCTTAACGACGGAGGTGGTCCTCAGGCCACAACGAAGAGGGGGGTTACATCATCTGAGATTATCTTACTACGCTGATTGCTTCTCAACAGGTCGGGGGGGTGGTGGTGGTGGAGGATAGAATGAGACTGTAACAACTCGCTATAGAATAGAATTAAGGAAGGAGGAGGGGGTGTTTTTCTAGTTTGTTGCAGATGTTCATTGTAAAACATCTGCGTCTCTCCATCCCCCTTACCCCTCGCTTTACTTTTTCTGCACAAGACTTGGCCAATCCATGTTGGGCTCTGATCACATTCCAGCGTATAAGAGAAGACTTGGTGAGGATGAGGGGGGATTATAATATCCTGAAAAACTTTTTTCTTTGATTGGCGAACTAATAGGAAAGGTTGTGATTTGTAATTGCACCAAGGACTACGCAACCACAATTAGCTGGAATGTAATCACTGGAAACCCCCCAGACCGCTCAAAAGACAATCAAAGTCTATACACAGAGCTAGTCATCTAGGAAGGCCTTTTAAAATATAATATAAACTTAGATATAATATTAACAGATTAAAAGTAACGCAGATTTCACCATTGCCTATGATATTCCAGACTCGCATTTCATCTCTGGAGAAAAACCCTGAACAATACAGACTATTATGCAATAAAATCAACTCATGCAGTGCCTTAAAATCTATTTGGATCCTCAGTGCTGTATACACGAGCCTACAGCCACCCAAACCAGGGCTAGTCAAGTTCATATCAAATGTAAGAGCCAGGCTATTATATATAGAATATAATAAAATAATAAAAACAAATATTTAGGTGCAAGACAGACAATTCTAGGAGCTTGTGACAACTGCATTCGTCGGACAATCAAGCATCACATTGTGAAGCTGCAAGAGAGCGTCAGATTGGATTCTCCTATAAGAATTTTGGCCATTGTTATGTTCGGAAAAGTCAAATTTGAGCTTAATCGACATTTTGATTCCTGATGAAAAAAATTTGAAATCAAGTATCAGCGCTCGCTGCTTTTTACTGAAATATTGGCTTTAGCCATTTAATTCTAATTGATCAGTATGCCAATAAAATATTAAAAGTGCTGATAATTGGATTTTGAGGCAGGGAAATAGAGGGAATAAGATGGAAAGCGATTATAAAACAGTTTTTTTTAAATAGACCCGTTTAAAAGCACAAATCTGTAGGACGCTGGCTGAAAACAATCTTCTTTGAGCGTGTTACCGGCCAGCATTTTTCAAATATCGGATCTGGATGAATTTTTTAAAATGTAATCAGCTGATATTTCGAAGAAATATTAGTCGCAAGCAGCAAATTTATTTAATTTATTTAATGAAAAATTGAGTCTCAAGTGTACCAGATAAAAAGTGTACAAGGACTCATAAAATATACCTAAAATGCACCAAGAAAACAGATCAGAAACCAAAAAAGAATCCTCTATTGTATAAAATGTGACTATATCTAACTTCTGTATAAAAAAAATAAAAGGAATATATATATCACAAAAACATTCCAGCACAACCTTCCATATATAAATGAATAGGAGTTCAATCCGTGCAGAGCCAGTAACACAAGAATATATATATATTATATTCACACCCACACACACCCCCTCAAAGAATGAAAAGGGAAAACAAATATTCCTAGAGTTCCTTAAAAACATAGAACATGAAAACATATATAGACATTGCATACATTGGATACACACAAAGCTAAATGAGGTTAAATTTCCTCACAAGTATCCCCGACCATGCACATAATTACATAGTTACATAGGCTGAAAAAAGACATGCGTCTATCGGGTTCAGCCTCAGGCTCTCACACCTCACCTACTGCTGTTGATCCAACATGGTTCTGACAATATGCAAGTCGCACCATGAGTACCTTGAGATTCTGGTACTTCGCTGTATGTCACCACAGGTTAAAATACCCAACTCCCAGGACAGTGGGATAAAGGTAAAGACAAAAAAAACAAACAAACACAAATGATGTCACCTCACCAGTCGGATATTCAATGAATTCACCAAAGAAATCCCTATCAGCCCAATGTGATCACTTCAACAGGAAAAAAATAAATACTAATTTCTTAATTGGAGAATGAAACACAAAACGAGATCTCAAGCACCCACTTAAAATTAAATGATTAAATAAAATATGCTTAAACTGCAGAAAGGTCTCTGTGCTGAATGACACCTCAGATAAACCTATGTAGCTTCAATGCATATCTATGTACAGTAGTGTTATATAGGTCAAAGCCAATATTTCAGCAAAACTAGATGGACATCAGCCATGAATCTGACCACAACTGCTTGTTTTTTTTGCTGGAGGTTTGCGTCACAAATTGCCCTCCACGAAACACACCTGCATCGGTCCTCGGGAAACATTAGCGTACGATAAAGGCAACATGGAAAAATGGACATCAAGTGGAGGACCTTTTCCTTGATAGAGCAAATGCCGAGTTGTAATTTAAATTTATAGAAGACTAAAGTTTTTATTCACCAAGCACGCAATTTCGGTGCTTTGCATTTCGGCGCATTTCGCTGAAAATATGGCAAATTTACCAATTGTGAATGGCCACCACATTTTGGAAAATTGGAGTCACTGAAGCAATTATCAGATGCCGGTGCAAACCGTCAAATTGCACCGATAACCGCCAAAGTGGTATCGGCAAATTCCACCCAATTGCAAAAGAAAAAAAAAATTGGTTTCCTATTCTCATAATAGGAGTATAAAATCAGTAAAATTTAGTAAAAAGTGTCCAAATAATTAAAAAAAGTCCTTTAAAAATTACTAAAAAAGGTTGGTTATGAAAGATTTAAAAAAATATTTTTTTAAAGCATAAAAAAATGTCATCTGAAAAATCAAAAAGGTTTTTTGCTTAAAATGAGAAAGCATGAACGGTCTTTAATTTTTTTTTAAAAAAAAGATATTACGTTTTTATATTGAATAGCAGGGGATTCGCTTGTTTAAACCGGTCGAACTGAACCACCGAAAATCAGAGTGTTGCACTGGCATTTTGGTGCAGTTTGGTGTTCTCTGAATAGATTAACCATTACTTTTGTATGGGACAATTTTACTATCGCCGAATTACGGTGATCTGAGGCGAACTGCACCGTATTTTCCTGTCCATTCACCAGTATTTGGAGAATTGACAGTTTCTGAATAGACAAACTGCAACGAAATTGCACCGTACGGTGAGTGTTCACCGTTTGGTGCAATTCGGTGGTAAGTTCGTCACTTATTGAATAACCCCTCAAGTCTGAGACAGCAGCATGGCTTTCTTATGCTGAGGTAAAAGGGGAGGAGTGAGGGGCAGGACAGGATGTGGTAAAGTGAAGCGTTTTAAAGGAGATTTCTGACATGGAAAAAGGGGGTTTCTGAAGCGGGGGAAAGTGTTTTTCTGAGACAAAGTAAGGGGGACAGAAAGGATGAAGGGAGTTCCTGGCTTTCTGAAGGTGGGATAAGACCTCTGACAGGGAGAGGAGTGTTTAACCCCTTCACTGCTGAGCCATTTCACATCTTAAAAAAACACGTTTTTCTTTTTTTTATTATTATTTTTATTATTTTTTTTCTTTACTTTAAGCATGTTTGGTATCATTGGAAAAGCCAATCATTTGGTATCATTGGAAAGGCTCTGGCCTTTCTAATGATACCAAATATGACCCTGCTAGCTGCCAACAGTTAGGGGGTTCCTTTGAACCCCGGTATCTCCCATCTCCACCCCTATTTTTCCTTAGGAGTCAGTGAGGACGTTCCCCACACGTCCTCAGCAGTGAAAGGATTAAAAGTGATGGGGGATTAAAATGACAGGGAGATTTAAAAGGGACAAATGTAAACTGACAAAGGGGAGATATTTAGGTAAGGAGAGAAATTAATACCACACTGCTCCAAGACAACAAAATGCAAAGGAATGTGCAGTGTATATGAGCACACCCACAGGGCACCACATCAATAACATTTACAGTACAGAGTAGCAATGTATCACACGACTCAAATGCTTAGTTTAAAATTGTCATAAAAACCCCAAAGTATTAAATTATTGCAATGTATACAATGCTTTCCATAAACTAAAATATAAAGAGGCGGGTTGTGGGTGGTGTTTGTGTGGAGTTGGTGTGGTTAGTTTTGTGATGTAACTTTTCTGCCAGGATAGTAGCTTAGGATAAGACATTTTATGTATAGATAAACAGTATACACACACATTGTACGTGTAGCGCTCACTCCCGGATGAGCCGCTGAATAAACCTCGGGTTAGTCTCACCGCACTAGGAAATAACTATACACCAGCACTGTTGTGGATTTTTATATATTATACTCTTTACTGATACCAATAGAGTAGCATATAATACGCATATACGTATTTGAATGACAAGAATTCGTAACGCGGGAAAAACACGCGGCGGTAAAAGAAACTGTTAACCCCCTCAGTTATGGAGTGTAAGTCCCGTGAATAATAGCTCAAAAATGTGTATGTGTGTTGTCTCGGGTACCCGGGTACTGTATTCAACTGGCCAGTGAATGAAACAAAACAATCTTCGACTAATCACCGTTGGGGCCCTGTGGATTTAAGCAGTATTGCAGCGTGCGTTTCTTATTTGGGAACTGCGGCCTGGGAGGCCTCTCACCCATCCGGTAGATGAAACTGTCCAGCACCCGATCAAAGATATTCTCCGCTGTGTACTGGGACTCTGTGCCACTGAATCCGCTCCCGGCTTGCCGAATCTCCGCAACAACGATCCACCGTCTGCACTCCCAATCGATCAGCGCGGTCTCCTAACTCGGGGTCCAGCCAGAACCCGCTTGTCATCCAGACCTCTCAGCGCTGCGTAGGTAGGTCTCAGCACGATCACTGTCCCGATCTTCAGCACCAGTGAGACAGCGTCTGTACTCCGGCCTGGTCGCGATCCTTGACAGCTCTCACGTGCGTCCTCCACCTTTCACTGCTCCGCTCACTCTGCCCATGCCTTCCACGAGGCCGCTGATCTCCTTCCTCTTCCTATCCCACCCCCTTCCTGTCCTCACACAAAGGATGATGGTAGGTGTAGTTCTGTTTTTGTCCAGCATAGTCCACTATGTCTCTGTCTCCCTCTGGTGGCCATAATAATTCAATGCAGCAGAACACAGTCTTTAAAGCAGCACTACATACGTATATAGTGTATAGTATAGTCAGTCCAAGTAACTACTGCACTCCCAGACGTGTGTAGAATCCACTGCTCGTGCTCGGTCAACGGTCGACACAGGAAGATAGTGCAAGGCCAGCAATCCATGGACTTAAAAAAAAGTTATGAAACTGTATTACATCAAATTCAAAGGTCTGGTTGACGTCTCAAATTCCCCTTGGAACTTTCATGGGCACAAACACCTCAAAGAAATACAGACCTCCCTCCTGGGGATCCGTTGCGCTCACAAAGGGAATGCTTTCACATGGCACAAAGGCATCCACAAGGGAGTTAAAAAAAAAATATAAAAAAATAATAGGGTAGAGGCTGTCAGCTGCTTCTGCCCAATTATTTAAAAAGGCAAAAAAAATAAAAAAAAATTGAACTCTATGTTTAATAGAGGATCCCTTTAAGACTGCAGTCTAGGTGGAAAGGTTAGACCAGCTACATTATGTTTTCCAGTAATGAGAGAAAGAGAAATGCGTTATCATGGTAACCGGCAACAAAGCATACATATTTACGTAGCCACAACAATATACTACGTAGTAACGGATTTGAGGTCAACAGGACTTACACTAAAATGTATTCATTCCATTACGTACTCGCCCAAGTTCACTTATCAAAAACATAAATGCAACCATCTGATTTATTTCCTGGGGAGTTGCTGCTCTGATGTATTAAGAGTCCTCCAAGTCGAAATGCGTGGCTTGCACCAATTAGAAAACACAAGTTATGAAGAAAACAAAAACACACCGAAGCTGCAAACACGAGAAAGATATCTATGGGTTGGTAGTCAAGTTTGAGTGGACGAAGAAGAAGAGGATAGGAACGTGTTAAGCTTAAATAAACATAGCCTACTGCCTTGTTGTTAAGTGTCCATGTCACTTTCCACATATTCCAGCCCTGCCCCTGTTGCTGAGAGTGATCAGGGCCAATCCATTCCTCCATCTCCGCTCCTGGATTCCATTGCTGCTGGTCTCGCCTGAGATCACATGTTCTGCCTGCTCTGCCCTGTTCCCTATAAATATGCAAGCCCTTCATTTGCTCAGGGCTCTTGCATGGGCCATTTCTCCCTGAGGGTCTGTTGGTGTATGCTCTGCTCTGTGATTCCTTGTGTGTGACTTTGGCCTGATTTTGACCGCTCTGTATATTGCCATTCTGTATACAGACCTATAGCTTGTCTGACTTCCGTCTTTGGTTGCCGATTCCTGGCTTGTATGACTACCTGCTCTGGTTTAGGACTTTGGCTTTGTATTTGACTGTCTCTGGATTCATCCATTTTGTCCTGTTCTGTGTATCTTGTGAGGTTCCCTTTCCTAGGTAGACGGCCATCCTAAGGACCGTATCCAGATTCAGGGTTCCCTTTAGTGTTCTGTTATTGTCTCCTTTAACTCCTGCCCATCCTGTTGTTTTGTTGTTCTGTTCTTTTTTGTGATCTTCTGTATATATGCAGCCAACTGCAAACCTGCCTAAAGGTCTAAACATCCGCATAAAGGGCCCACCTTGGCTCCAGGCCGGATGCCCCCGTGACAGTCCATCCTCAATAATATAGAACATTATATAGTATAGAGAGAATATACTGTATTAACAGTAGCGTTTAAATGCAAACTCCTCTGCAGTTCTAAAGCTTTGCCATGTACTGCACCATCAGGGGAAAAAACAAAAAACAACTAGATACCAGTGCACTATTCCTACCTTATGTGAAATTTGATTATTTTTTGGTTCAAATTTTTTTGGCCAAAATATGTTAAGCTCCCATGCCATACTGTCAAGGCAAACCCGCGTTGGGGAGTCCTAACCAATTTCTAATGCTGTATTTGTGTAACTAATGCTCTCACCCTACAAAATGAATTGTGTGTACGTGAGGAGAGCTTAACGTTTTTGCAAAAAAAAAAAAAAAAATTGAAACAAAAAACCCCTCTTGCTACCATAAAAAGGTAGGAATAGTGTGCTGGTATTTAGTTTTTCTTTTGTAAAATAAGTCCGTTTTAATGTTTGCAGTTGCCTACAAATAAAGGGATGGAGCACAAACATTTCATCTTGCTGTTTTTTACTGTACCAACACAATCAAGGTTCTCTTTTATGACATTCAAGAATTACTTGGAAGTGTAATTTTCGCTGTTACATTTTAAAATTTGAATTTTTCTTGAATAATTGAGACAAAACCCCTCACGAAATACGTATCAATACTAGACAATTACTACCAATATAGATCAAATTTGTAGATGTTAGAGGGACACTCTAGGTACTGCAATTGGGCAATGTGATTTGAGTGGTCAAAGGGATCCGATTGCTCACACCGGTATCGATATTAAAACAACTAATTTTTATTTGAGAATTCTACAAGCCATCAGTTTTACTATTCTGCATACTCTATGACAGGCCTCAAAATTTCCACTCACCTGCTCGCATTTGGCGAGTGGAAATTACATGAGGGCGAGTGGGAATGCAGACACAGGCAGGGCAGGATAGGGGTTAGGTGGGGCAACTAGTGGCGAGTAACTCTTAAGGCCTGGCTAGTAGCTTGGGACTTTAAAGTAACAAAATGAACAGGAAATTAAAACCGGAAAATAAGAGGTTACAAAAAAAAAAAGCAAAAAGAAAAACACCTTAATTCATTCCGACAAGTACACAAAATATTAGAAGAATGGTAGAAAAAGATTTCAGTAGATTTAATGTACGTCTCGGGATCTTGATATTATTACTCACAATCTGACTCTGGATCACAACGGCTAAACTTAGGATAAGAAAAGAACGTAGAGGTAAAAACATGACACAAAATGCACTTATTTCCACCAGCTCAGGGACGGGGAAATCAAACGGATCTTGGGTAGAAAAGTAGAAACAGACGTCCTGGCAGCAACGCCTGATTCAGTTTGCTAATTATTGCTCTGCATTTACTGAAACCAGAGAGCAGACAAATATCATCCAACTTTTTAATTTACTGTAACATCAAACATTCCACTGCTCACAGATAGGAAAAGGGGGGAGGACGCAGGAAACGTAATATCTCAGAAATGCACCTACAGAGCATCGTCTGAGTATAACGTATTCAAGCCTGTTGCTCAGAGAAGCTAATTGCGTTACCCTCCAATCATTCAAAATCAACACAATGCGGAAATGCATGTTTAGCCCACCGCACGTTTGCCAAGCATTGGTGGGGGGAGAATAAATCTGCCAAAATAGAGACATGAGAACTACAAGGGATCTAAAATAGTACATGATGCTGATGATCCACAGGAAAATACATGAGCTATGGTCCCAGAAAACTGAGATCCACAAAAATCATTTGTACAAAAAACAACCAAACTGAAACATGTTGGTTGTACAATCAAACTGTGATTAACAGGGTTATTCAGTGAAAGGTGAAACTCTGGAGAACCTTTGGAGAAGAGAAAATTCTAGGTCAAAATAACCAAACCAGAAAAATTCTCCCATTTATTTCACTTTCCAAATCAGATATTTTGACCTAGAATTTTTACTTTTCCAAAAGTACTCCAGACTTTCACCTTTCTCTGAATAACCCTGTAGGACTCTGCAAAGGGCTCAAATCGTCATTCCTTCCAAGGAATCCAGTTGAAAGACGAGTACTGGTTCAAGTGGATTCTCCAGAAGCGACCTTAAGGTTCCCATAAGAAGTTCTACATGCGCTATAACATAGTTATTGCTCTTTTATTGTACATACCCCATAGACTGTACGATAAGGCCACCATATTTGGGTGCAAGTCCCAGAAAAATACTCTAAAAGTAGTTAAATGTTACGCATTACATATCTTGCTTACATGCAACTTCTAAAGGCAGTGTTAATTTCATTGACTAAGAATTTTCGCCCAAGACTTCGTTGACGAAATTATTTTTGTGACTAAAACAAAATAAAAACTAATTTAGTTTGACTAAAACTATGACGAGAAACCCATTGACATTTTAGTCGACCAATAAAAACTAGACTAATATGTTACGGAGAGGCTATTTGGGAAGATCCAATCAGAACTTATCTCAGGTAAGAGAAATGATGAATTCTATATTTTCAGATAAGGCGTTCCTCCAGGAGCATATAATGAGTTTGGAAATTCTAGAGAAATGCTTAACTAATGATTAATATAATGTGAACCCATTTAGATTTTAGTTACTAAATCTCCTCTAGAATTAGTGGCCTAAAGAAGGTAATTTATTCGACTAAAACTACAACAATTTAGATGACTATATTATGACTGAAACCAAATGATATTTTAGGCTAGTGTCAGACGAGCGCATTCTGTGCAAACTATGCGTCCGTGCACAACGAACATACTTTCTGACTGACGACAAGGTAGTGGCCACGCGGTCCATTTTTGTGACTGACGGTTTTTTTGACTGATGCAGATGGAAAATAAATTAATATGAAAAACATTTTGTCCGTCAAAAATGCTGGACGTAAAAAATGCAGTCTGTCTGACTTCGTTCCATCAGTCACACACAAAGCTATGTGGACGCAGTGCATCTGTTCTTGCGGATTTACGTTCTTGCCTAACGTGTGTCCATTTGACGTGTCCATTGTGCGTCCGCACTTCTGTGCGGACGTACTTCGTGTGTGGGTCTCTATTGATCATAATCGTATGCTACCAAGGATGTTGAAATGTGCGGCAACACGGACATGATCACTGCGTTCGTCTGACCTGAGCCTTAGTCAGAAAACTATCGGGGTAATTCAGAGGAAGGTGAAAACCAGGGGAACTGGCAGGAGAAGAGAACAATCTAGACCAAATAGCCAATTTGGAAAACGGGATAAACGGGTGAATTTTTCTGGTTTGGCTATTTTGACCTAGAATTTTGACTTCTCCAGTCATTCTCCGGAGTTTCACTTTTCATTGAATAGACCTGTTTGACTAAAACTAAATTAAACTTTCCTGTCAAAATTAACATTGTGATAGGGAAACCAACTTAACAAATCTCTCAAATTTTTGTATTCCTGGCAAAATTTTGATTAGGCAATATTCAAGTAAATCTGAATCCTTTGGGCAGTGGTTCCCAACCGTGGTCCTCAAGTCGCCCTAACAGGCCAGGTTTTAAGGATCACCTTGGAGAAATGCAGGCTGAATCCTGCAATCACTGAGCAGCAAATCGTATCACCTGTGCTGTGCTTCAGATATCTGGAAATCCTGACCTGTTAGGGTTACTTGAGGACCGCGGTTGGGAACCACGGCTTTGGGGGAACGCTGAAAATATAGTTACCATGCATCTTGAATGATATGTGGTCCGATATCTTTTATACAAACGTTTATTTCATTTTGGGAATACTCGCTCTAAACCATGCCAAAGAGATAAACCTATTTGAGAATTTTCTTCCCATTTAGATAAGGAGGAAAAGAGAGCGAGTTTGTATGGGTTGCGTATAGGGGAGTTGTGGGTTTGCCTATTCAAGCATGAGAGCTTGGGACTGTAGTTCTACCATTTCTATTGAAAGGGAATGGAGGTCCCACTCTGCCTACACATTGAGAAGCTTTTATTTGGGTGGTCAATCATACGTATCCTTGTGGAATAAGAATACTTATATATTATGGGCTAGATTCCAAGCCAGATGTAAACGTTACCAGAGCACTGGTAAACTTCCCATGGAAGTTAAAGACTATGGAATGGCTCAGTATATCAGAGTTTTGGTAAAACTGGTTATGCATGAGGACATCCCATTCCCCACAATACCACTGTGAGGGTCAGTGCATAGTAGGCTTTGTCAAAGAGGTAGAACATATGTCTTGGTGTGGGAAATAGAGAGGTAAGTGATCCGACAGTAGGATGACACGATGCCAAACATCCGCATTCTAAATTGTAAGTGGCCAACTTCATTATGTAATCCTGATTTGTTTACAATAATTATACCAAGACTAAGATCTTAGGAAAAGATAAATGTAAAATGTTCCAGTGACACATGTTCTGGGGGTATTAGGATTTATGAATGCGGAAATACTAGGGTCTAATTTCCCCCCACCCCAAACACGTCCATATCCTAATCAGTACGGCTGGAATTGAGTTTCTGTGATGTCACGGTATAATTGCACAATGATGTCACCAGTCATCTGGAGTTTCCCTGTTGCAGCTGACTGTGTACATTTATTTATTTATAAAGTATTTTACCAGGAAGGATACATTGAGAGTATGTCTTGGGTTCAAGAAGATTGAAATGTTAGTCATTACAGAAATACAAAGTAATAAAATGCAAGATATTAAAAACACAAATATGCAGATTAACAGAAAATAAATATGTAGGAAATAGTCATTATGTTACATGTTTACAGGTGCATTCTGTATTGAGGTATGTTAATAGGGAGCTCGAGTGATTTAAGACTGGGGGAAGATTTGATGGTGTCTGGGAGGTTATTCCATAACTGCGGTGCTCTGTAGGAAACTGAGGACCGAGCCACTTTCTTTTTGTATTGTGGTATTGGAAACTAAATGCGTTTGCACCAAACAAATTTAGTTAGCTTTTTCCGTCACAGCTGCGGATCGAGATAACTTTATATCTGGCACCTAATGGTGCCTTTGAAGACCCAAGCCATCTCGATATTAGTAGTGAAGGGTTAAATCTCGATCTCTGACATTTTCTATGGCTTTCACATGCACTCAATATTTTTAATATAAAGCTTAGTGCAATAGTCATCTAAGGCCGGGGTCAGACGAGCGTCTTTGAGAGCAGAAGCAACGTCTGTGAGAATGGATGTCCTTCCACTGTGACAACCGTCTGGCCACCTCGCTGAGGGCAGTTAGTGCGCTCAGTGATGCAAGGCTCGATCCCCCTATGGAGGATCATGCTTTACAGCCCCGTCGAACGTTCATCTAGTGTTTCGACGGGGAGGCTTTCTGCACGTCCACTTGAAATTGCAGGTCCACAATTTGTGTGCGCGCTACAACACGTGACCGGCCCCATCGAAGAGTCACAACACTGCGACAGATGCGCTCGTCTGACCCCGGCCTTATACTTTCCATTATGCATCACCTATGAAAATTGTATGTGTAGTTAATGTGCGAGCGCTCTACAATATTTTGTGGGACTGTCATGATTTGTATGGTCACTATAGTACAGGAACCAAAATTGCTCATACAAGGACAAGCATCGTTTTAAATGGTTGGCTTGTTAAAATAAATAAACCCACAATATACACTGACCAACACCCCAGAACGAGCATAAGGTAGCAGGATTTCAGAATGCCGTCCAACGCTATCCTCCAAAGAGCCCCATTCTTGCAACTATATTTTAATTTTTAAATCTATTAATTTCTGTCCGATTCCATGTTTCAATGTTCCCTCCTTTTTACGTAAACTTTTTTATTTGGTCTTCACCTCTGCCTCTCACCCTCCCCCCTCTTCATGCTCCTCCTCCTCCCCCCTCTTGCCATGTAGTTTTTTAAAAGCACACTTCGTAAATCTGCATTCTATTTTCTAGCATACACTGACCAACACAGACCACAAGATTCTCCACTCTGCTGTTCCACCCACCCTTCCCATCCACCCACCCAGGCTTGGTCCATAATTTAAGGGCTCCTTTACAGCTGTTTCCACTGCTCTCTCTAGTTACCTTCACTCAGCCCAAGCTTCTAGTCCTCCCCATGCAACCGTCACAACATTTTTTCTAGCAACCAGCTTCACCTTCCCTCTGCTCCCATCTGTTTCACTTACCCATGTCCCTTAGATTGTAAGCTCACGGGATGTCTGGCCGAGCACTTGGTTAAAGTGATGTACTTCCTAGACAAGCTATTCTTTGGGCAGGGTTGTCTTTTCCTTATTTATCATGTATGTCTCATGTTTGTGCTTCCCCATTGTACAGCGCTATGGAACATGCTGGCACTTTATAAATAAAGGATAATAATAATATACTGTTTCAATACTTAACACATTTTCTAAACAGTGCAAAGATTACCTTAACCAGATATTCTTATTATGTTGCATAGAGTGCAACAGTTTCCAGTTTTAGAATACAATCACAAAGTAAAACTGTACAAGATGGAACATGTAACCTCCCCTCAATCATAAATTATACGCAGACTGCAGCAATTCAATGGCAGCAAAATTGTCTCATAGAGAAGTAATGGTTAATCTATGCAGACAACGCCGAACTGCATTGAAGTGTCAGTGAAATGCCCTGATTTTTGGTGTTTCAGTTCAACAGATTTAAACAGGCGAATCAATCTTATCTTTATCAATGTAATTTTTTCATTGAACCGTTTATTCTTTTCTTATCCAGCTGTTTTTTTATTCATTTTTTGGAACATTGAGGTTTTGTGGTTTTTTTGTCAACTTTAGATTTATTTTTTTTTTAAAAAAAAAGGTGTTTTTTTTTTATTCAATAAAAGCATAAAGAACAGTACATATTCTCAATACACAACATATTTCCTGCAAGTGAGGCAAAAAATTCAGTTGAAATCTGAATAGAGTACACAATACAGCCAACATACTGTATAAGGGCGTAGAATCATTTATAACTCGAGTAAAAATTAGTTTTCCCCTAAGAGAGAGATAATAAAAAATAAATAAAAAAGGGGGGGGGTGAGGCAGGGCAGTAACAGTAGCGGCCGGCCACACGGCCAACCGGGCACTCCGATCAATGAGATGAGCTCTCCGAGTGGTGTAATATTTAGCCAATTGAGTAGTGGAGGCCCGAGCTCAATATGTGAGTCGAGGTCCATTCCGTAAAAATGAAATAAGAATCCGTCCAAACAGATAAAGCAGGTAAGAAAAAAAAAAGGGGGGGGGAGAGAAAGAGCAATACATTAAGAAGGGGGTAAGATGTGGTTAGGAAAGTAAAACGAAGGAGGTGAGAACATGGACATGGTGGAGGGGGAAAAGAGAAAGGAAGTTGAAGGGAAACAAGGGTGAAGAGAAGTGGGAGGGTTCAGGGGGTGTCCAGGGATGGTGGCCAACAGTCCAGTCAGCCCTCACACTAGTAGAGCATGACCAGATGCAGAGGTCAGGAAAGCCTCCCAGTGGAACCACTTGCGAAGGTGATTAGGAGTCTTACCCAACGCAGAAGCCAGGAGGCTCTCGTGAGTGCGGATCTCCCCTACCCTCAGTATCCAGGTGGCCGGTCTGGGCATATCTCTGCTCGACCAATGCAATGCCACCAATCGAACGCGCTGTGAGCAGAAGGGGTAAGAGCACAGAGTGACGGAGACTCCGCAGGGAGAAGGGCAGTTGGAGCAGAAGAAAAACCTGTTCAGTGAACGGCAGGTTGACATCTGTCACGTGACTAATAGCGGTATGGACCAGTTCCCAAAAGGGGCGTAGCTCTGCGCAGGAACACCAGGTATGCAGGTAGTCTCCCACCTCGGCGTCACAGCGCCAGCATTGCTCGGTGGAGCGTAGACCAATCCGGTAATGCAATACCAAAACGTGAGGAAAGGCGTTTTTTTTAATTCTGTAACAGACCGTATTATTTTTTATAGGGATCTTTTTTATTATTTCCACACATTTTAATGCATTTTTATTGATTTAAACACCTTGTAGAAACAAAATTCATTTTTTTTTTCCCTGCAGTTCGGTGGACTCTGCGCCTGCGGTGAATAGTGAATTGCCGAAGCACACTGAAGTGAACCAGATGCACCAGAACTGGAATCGCCGAAGCACACTGAAGTGCACCAAGCGAGAAATCCCCGAAATTTTGGTGCTTTCTGAAAACCCCCGATCATTTTATTAAGTCATCAACTGCGCTTGGGTGAAAAACAGGGGGTTACGTCCTACAGGAACGCAGTTCTTGCACTATTTTAGCAGAAGAAACTTCGTTCCCTTTTGGCTGATATACTGGGAAGCTGCAATACCTATCTATATAAACACAATTTGAAAATATGGTCTATAGTTAAGGTTTTTTCTGGATTCGAGTACACTGGGAAGGCATGGAAATGCCAATTATTCAGTGTTTGCAAGTGGAAAGGCCTTCTCATGAATTAAGAAGCGCTGCAGCAGTAGTCTTCAAGACCCGAATGGACAGAAATGTTGGGGAGTTCCCACACTTCTTTTTTTAGGACTTGACCCAAGGATTGTAAAACAGCATACATCTTCAAAGAGGTATATATTACCGTTACACAACACACGCTGTAAATGTAACAAAATAAAAGGTTTTATTCGATGTTTAACTTCATTCTCACTTTTCTTAAGCTTGATTTACACAAAGCACACATTTTTTTTGTCCTTCGGGTCATAAAGAGCTTCTGAACCCCAAACTGATTTCAAGTTGAGAATTTAGCTTTTCAAGTGTTTAAAGAAGCAAACAAACCATACTCTCCCTCAATTTTATTTCACGTTCGGTACCTGCACAGACATCGCCTTAAGGTACGCAGCTGCTTTCCTCTCCAACATGGAACCACTGCTTAGATAAACAAGCCCCTAATTAGTGCCAGGACTAAATGGAAATCGGACGTTATTCGAAGTTGGAGAAAACTGCAAGATGCAGATTCACAAACCTGTATATGTTTAAATGATTGCGTAGCGCTGGCATCATAAAAGGTATGGAGGGAGATAACTAGGCAAGCAATAAGTGTGAGAGGACAGGGGACTAGCACATAACTAAAACTAGTTTTAGTAAAGTCGTGCTTCGCAGGGCACCCCTGCTCCAGAAACAAGTAGAACCTCAGTTGATTGCAATCTAGTGACTTCCTATTCAGGTCTAAAGTTGCTGATCTGACCCTGTTCCTTTATATATGAACGTTAATCGAGCCCGGATAGAGAGGTGCATTAGTTTCGGAAAAATTCGGAACGAAATTCACTAATTCAAAGTATTTCCAAATTAACGAATAAATACGATACGAATTCGAAACTAAACAAAATAGAAAAACGAATTAAATTTGTTAGATCCTGAGTCATCATAATTTGATTTTTTTTTTGTGTTCCGAAATTCGAATCGATATTCATTTATAGAATTGATATCGAATTGATACATACAAGTTTACATCAGCAAACAACTTTATGAAACAAATTAATTTTGTTTCGCCATTTCACAAGCACCTTAATACTTAACCCTAGATTGTCTTTTAACAGAAAAATGTGATTAATTGGGGTTTTATTTGATCCAAAATTCAAATTGATATCAACTATCTAATTGATCTTAACTTAAAACACAAGTAATAGTCAGCAAAGGACTTTATGAAACAAATTTATTTTGTTTAATTTAACTCAAATACTAAATCTGTGACACAGCTTAATATTTAACCCTAGATTAAATTTTGCTGTTTAAAAGACAATTGGGGTTTTATTTAGTGATCCAAAATTCGAATTGATATCAACTATCGAATGGATATATGAAATTCGAATCGATACAATATTTTGAATCAATACGAAATTCCGAATCGATTGAAACACGAAACGAAATTCTTTAGAAACGAAATAAAATGCAACTAAATAAATTTTTCAGCCGTGCACAACCCTAAGCCAGGACACCATAATTTTATTTGCTCCTTTGTAACACATTGGAATTTTATATTATTCCTTTGAATTTCTGCATTTTGAGTTCCTTGGGTAGTTGGGTATACCAACCCACAGAAGCTAGACACACTTACAATGTAACGTTATATGGAGCATTGCCTTAAAGCCGGGGTCAGACGAGCGCACTACGTGCGCTGTACTGACGTGCCTCACAGCGTCCATCGCAGCGTTGTGACGCGTCGATTGGGCTGGTCACACGCTGTAGTGCGAGCATAAATTGCACGCGCTACAAGCGGATTTGCAGAAACGCTCTCCGTCAAAACGCTAAATGCGCGTTCGATGGGGCTGCAAAGCGCGATCCTCCATGGGGGGGATAAATATCGAGCCTTGCAGCGCTGAGCGCACTAACTTCGCTCAGCGAGGTGGCCAGACGGGTGTCAGAGTGGAAGGAACGTCCACGCTCATGGACGTTCCTTCTGCTCTCGAAGATGCTCGTCTGACACCAGCCTAAGGTTGCCTGAGAACGATGGATCAAGCAGGTCTGAATAATCTGGAGTATCATGAAAAATCTGGAGTGTCATGGTTGGCTACAACTGGCCTAAAAACTCCATTGTTGATCACTGGAGAAATGGGAAGGAGGAGCGTGTTGTTTTTTTTTATTTTATTATTGCAAACTTCAAAATTCACCTGAAAATGTGACATAACGCTTCTGAATATGACAAGCTTGCTTGTTTTTGGTATTGGTCTTCATTGCATGAATTCTTTAACCTCCCTGGCGGTGTTCCCGAGTGGGTCTCGGGGTTAAATTTCACAGCTGAGAGCGGTAACCCGGGACACACTCGGGCTGCATACAATCATCACCTCTCCCTGCGCTCCCTCGCTGATCTCTGCAGTCTCCTCCGGCGATCGCAGTGTTTTACTTCCCGCGAGGAGGAAACCAGGAAGTAATGAGGTCACGATCGCCGGAGGAGACTGCGGGGGACATCGAGGGAGCGCAGTGAGAGGTGATGTATACAGCGGCATCCCGAGTGTTGCTCGGGGTTACCGCTTCCAACATAGGAGTTTAACCACGAGCCACACACAGGATGCCGCTAGGGGGACAAAAAAAAATAATTGACCGCTTTTAGACAAGAAATTTCAGAATAAATAGACCACCAGGGAGGTTCAGGACCATATCCCAAAGTTGGTGCTAATTTAACCAGAGATGTTGTAAACTTAAAGGGACACTCTAGGCAACATGACCACCTAAGCTATTTTAGGTGGTCATGATGCCCGGAGTATCCTGCCCCCTGTCCCCCCTCCCTCCGCTGAGCGGTTCAGCTGAAAAAGCTGAAAACAGCTGAGAGAGGCGGAGGAGTTTACTCCGCCCTCCCAGCTGTCAGTCAGCAGAACGGGAATCATATTTCCCGCTTCTGCCGACTTTTGCCGAGTAGGAGACGTCATCGTGCTTTCAGCGCGATGACGTCTCCTACTCACCACAGAAGCTGGCGGCTCCCTCTGAGGGTTAGTGTTGCGCGCATCCTCTTGCGCGCAACACTAATCCTCAGAGGAAGCCGGGAGGAAGCCTGCCGATTGGCTGGCTTATGTGAGAGGCGCGCATGCGCGCTTCTCACATAAACCAGAAGTCAAGACGCAGCAAGAAGGACGGGAGCGGAAGAGGAGGGAGGTGAGTATATAAAAAAAAAAAAAAGACGCCGCTGGAAACAAGAAGATTTTAGGGTAAGTATTGCAGTTACAAAAAAAACCCAAAATCTAAAGTTTTATTAAGGGAATAGGGATAGGTTAGGATAAAAAAACGGGGGTGATTTTTTGAGTAGAGTGTTCCTTTAACTCCATAGAGTATAATGGCTCTGGTAAGTTTACCTCTGGTCAAGGCTGGGGTCAGACGAGCGCACTGATTGCACTTTGTAACAGATGAGATTGTGGTTACTTTGTATCAGTTAGTTTTGACTGATGTGGAGAAAAAGAAAAAAGCTGTATGCAGGGGTTTCTCTACATCCGTGTAGCTTTTCATGTCGATGCCACTTTGGCGTCCATTGCAACATGCGTTGCCCGTGCGCGAATAAGTGCGCTTGTGCTTCGTGTGTTGTTCTCTATTGACTCTTTTGAAAAGCTACAACGGACAGCAAACCGTGCGTTCTGACGGATGCAAAAAGTGCGCTTGTCTGACCGCAGCCTATGTTAGCGCAAACTTTGTAATATTGCCCCAAGTCTTTACAGTAGGACTTTAAGGATCCAGAAGACAGGTTTTCACATTATGCTCGAATTTTACACTTTTCCTAAAATTTGACAATTATTGTACACAAATTCATACAATTTTTTTCCCCTGGCTCCAAAAACGATGTAGTTCTCTGTTCCATATAGGCTGTTAATATAAGCGGCCCCACTCATTGCCATTAACAGCTCACTCATTAATTAACCAACAGCTCCCCTGCGATTTAGTTGAGCTGCAAACCTTTGTATTTCTCTAGGCTGTTACAGCAGGTTACTGTACATTTTCAATGCCATTATGTTTTGTTGTAACGTATTTATATAGGGTCTCTTTAGATTTTAACCCTTTAACGCTGGGGGTAGCGCAGGGAGGCAGGCAGGCCTGAACGCCGTGGGGATTGATTTTTATACATAAAGGCTAAACCATAGAATATATAACCACAATGGTTTGGAGGATAAACTGTTGAATAATAAATTTATACGCTGCAAACGATTGAAATTTACACTTTTTTTATTTTTATTTACAGCATTCTGATGGGTTGGTTTTTTGTTGTAGCCGACACAGGAAAATGAAAATACATCCTTTCTATGTGTATATTGTGACAGTGTGATTAGGGGCAGGGTGGTGGAACACAGATTTATTAGCAGGCGCATGGAGAATGCCCTTTTCCCCCTATAAGGTTAACCTTAAACTAATGCCTGATTAAGGCTGGCGTCAGACGAGCGTATTTGAAGAGCAGAGGGAACGTCCGTGAGAGTGGACGTTCCTTCCACTCGACGCCCGTCTGGCCACCTCGCTGAGCGCACTTAGTATGCTCAGCGCTGCAAGGCACGATCCTCCTATGGAGGATCGCACTTTGCAGCTCCATCAACGCGCGACCTGGCGCTTTGACGGAGAGGACTGCTGCACGGACACCGCACGGCCGCTGTTGCGCACGCAATTTGTGCACGTGCAACAGCATGTGGCTGGCCCCGTCGCAGAGTCTCAATGCTGCGATGTACGCCAGAAGGCGCGTCAGTACGGGCGAACAAAGTGCGCTCGTTTGACACCAGCCTTAGTCTGCCCTGCCATTATAGGAGAGGTGGTCCCCTCAGAGAGCAGTCCTGTGTGCAGGGTGCAGATTGAAAGCCTAATCTTGAGCCCAGGAGGAAGGTTAACAATAGATTACCCACCTATAAAAGTAAACTGCTCAGCCATCCACCTTGCTAGACAGATATGTTACAGTGTTAAATTAGTCCCCACTTACAGTTGTAGGTGTTTGTTTTGTATTTGTGAGATTTTACCCTGCAAGGGCCGCACAAGAAACCAAAGCACCGATATTTGTGTCTAGATGTGCACACATTTTTTTTTTCCATTTAGGCTAGGGTCAGACGAAAGCATTTTTCCCCGCGAACGTGAAAAAGTGCGTCCGAACGCATTGACGTATTTTTTCACGGAATGCGCAAAAACGGTCAGACGACGCGCATTTTCGGGCGTGATTTTGTACGGATCGTCAATAAAACTCTTTTTGCGTCTGGACGTTATGTAGGCTGGACATTAGCAGCATCTGACATCTCCTAATCACGCAAGCACGCCGCTATGCCACAGCTGCGCACTCAGTACGTCAGTACTAGCGGTTCAGCGTCCTCAGAAAAATGCGTTCAAATTCCACTTGCGTTGCACGGCCGGACTTTTGTGCGGCCGTACATCGTATATTGGCCGTCATTGCCCGTCATCTGCTGCTAGTGCGGCCGTAATTATGTGCGCCAGAACGCACGTTAAAAGTGCGCTGGTTTGACCCCAGCCTTAGTTTTGGCTTGTTTGGTTTTTTTAAAAGTTTTGTTTCGGATCGTTTCGGCCCATTTTCATTTCGGCTCCTTTCATATCGATTTTTGTTTCGTGAAATCAGGGAATTTCGGTCTTTTGGATCGTCTGTTCTCTTAGTTTCAAAGGGTCCATTTCGTTTCGACGTATGGTATTTCGGATGCTGCGATATTTTGGTCGATCCAGTAATCCTGTCGATTCGTTCCTTCGGACGTATCGTTTTTTTATGAAAGATCCTTTTTTTCTTATGAATATGCATTGCACAACTTTATTTAATCATATAAAATATCAATATATTGTACTGTTAGCTTTTCCCTAAATCCCCAGCCTAATTAAATGTTTGAAATAAATATATTATTGATGCAGAAAGAAAGCAGTGGAACATGTGAAAAAAGTGACTGAGGATACTCAGGCTAGGGTCAGACTGAGGCAGTGCGAACGCGCGTTCTGGCGCACATAATCACGGCCGCACTAGCAGCAGATGACGGGCAATGACAGCCAATATACGAAGTACGGTCGCACAAAAGTCCGGCTGCACAACGCAAGTGGAAAATGAACGCATTTTTTCGAGAACGTTAAACCGCTGGTACTGACGTACAGAGTGCGCTGCGGCCGCATAGCAGCGTGTGTGCGTGATTAGGAGATGTCAGACGCTGCTAGTGTGCGGCCAACATAACGTTCAAACTTTTCACCCCATCGTCATGAAATACGTCCAGAATTGCGCATCGTCTGACCACTTAAGCGTATTCCGTGAAAAAATGCGTGCGCACGCATCGACGTACATTTTGACGGTGGCCGCAGAAAATGCGCTCATCTGTCCCTAGCCTAAATTATGAAATCAGCAACGGAACCGAAACGGACTCGAAAATACGTTGTCTGAAATGAACCAAAACGGAATTGAAATCGCGAATAGAAATGAAAAAAACTTGCGATTTTACAAATTTCACGTCCATACGAAATAACGAATTTTTTTGTTTCGTATCAGGAAATATTTAGAATGGTGTGTATTTCGTTGCCGGTCCGGTTCGGAATGTCGGACCAATCCGAAGCACCAAATCGGCCCGTTTCGTGAGAAAAACTAAACGCACATACCTAGTGTCTAGGGACTATACCACAATATGTATACACATAGAAACAATATGGTTTAAATCTCCTGTGTCTAAAAAAAAACAAAAAAAAAACCCACGACATATAAATTTGTCTGGGTTCTACAATAAAACATGACTTCAAAATCACATTTAAACATGATGAGCAAATAGTGAAAGTGATCTTCGCACTCTGGGGTGAAATGGCTCCGCAGCAAAGGGGTTAAGTAATTTTGCATTTGTAATCCGCAGCTTCATCTCATCACAGACACTTTTACGAGTCAAACAGCTTACGTACGGCTCACTCTCAATAGACCCAGCGATAGGGAGCTGTCAATGGTTGACAGTTTGCTCGAATTATACCATTACCAGATCAGTACTACTGGCTTGAATGGAATAGGCGAATAGGCCCATAGTTGGCTCAATTTAGAGAGATTTGTCAAACTCTGCTTACAGAATTAATCGGCCACCATAACGTTACCTCTGTGCAACATGCAGACAGGCGAAGGAAGGAGAGCCAGATGTCAGATTTGATAAATGAAACCAGTGGGAATATTGAGGCTTATTTATGTGAGGAAACTATTTTGTTTTTCATTTCCATTACAGAAAGGCCCCGAGCCCAAAAACCAAGGAGTTAATGCAACATTTTCAGGATAGTTTAGCTTCAAAGATATTTCTGATTCAGGACAGATGTGTCAATAATATTAAACATGTCCACTTACATGGAACCCTTTGGTCCAACATGTCTGTCAATTTTCTTATCTAAATAAATTGTTGGCATTTGATCAAAATCTGACAATAATAAAAGCTTGTACTTGCGCATTCATAATATCCGTACGCATATTTTTAGACATTTTCAAAAACGACGAAGCTAGTTATGGAGAAACCCCAGCTGTCAAGCCACTGTGGTCCTTTAACACACGTTCTCCTAAGGAGTACGTTTTATTGTGACGTGAATGCTTGTGTACGGTGGTGAATTTATCTCCATTAATGATACAGGTTTGCAGTGATGGATGGTGTACTGATTATCTTGCCAGCACTGTAGTTATGGAAAATACTCTGCACTTGTTCCAAACTCTGGTCCCCAAGCACCCCCTAAATGGCAGATTATAGGGATTACCTTGGGGAAAGGCAGACTGAATACTGATATTACTGAGCCAATATGGTATCACCTGTGCTGTGCTTCAGATATCTGGCCATTAAGGCTTGGGTCAGACGAGCGAAGTGTTCACGTCCGTGTCGCCGCACATTTTAACGTCCGTGGTATCATACAATTATGATCAATAGAGACCCGCACAGAAGTGCGGACGCACAACGGATGTGGCAAACGGACGCAAGTTAGGCAAGAACGTAAAACCGCTAGAACGGACGTGCGGAGTGCGCCACATCCGCATAGCTTTGTGTGCGAGTGATGGAATGTAGTCAGACTGACTGCATTTTTGATGGACAAAATGTTTTTTCATATTAATTTTATTTCCCATCTACATCAGTCAAAAAAAGTCAGTCACAGAAACGAACCATGTGGCCACTACCTTGTCGTCAGTCAGAAAGTATGTCCGTTGTGCACGGACGCACAGTCCGCACAGAATGCGCCCGTCTGACCCTAGCCTTGGGCTACGGGCACAAGCGCTTTTCAGAGCGGAAGGAACGTCCATGAGACTGGATGTTCCTTCCACTCTGACGCCACCTCTGGCCACCTCGCTGAGCGCAGTTCGTGCGCTCAACGCTACAAAGCAGGATCCTCCTATAGAGGATTACTCTTTGTAGCCATGTCAGCAGCTGTCGTAGCTTTTTGAAAGGGTGGCTGAAATCACGTCCGGTGGTAGCGAGTGCAATTCGTGCACACGCTACCCGGTGCGGCCCTCCCCGTCCAGCTTGTCAAAAGCTGTGACGGACGCAAGAAAGTGCGGTCACACGGACATACTCTGAGGGTACTCGGATTTCCGCAGCCTTAGGGGAACTTGAGGACCAGGGACAGAAGCCACACTGCTATAATGTATAGTATTGCAGAGGAAAAGGTTGGAGGTTAAAACACAGATAACTAATAGTTCCCAGTGTACCTTCGCCCAACCGTATCTCAATTGCACAAACGCTCAAAGAAATCGCACAAGATTGCGTCCTTTCTCCATGGAGTCCTATGCACTCCTGGAGCTGATAACACCAGTTGTGCTTAGTGCCGTGGGTATTATCTCTGAACGCCTTGGCAGTATTACGTCTGGAGCTGCTGAGAAGACGGCGCCATTGTAATACGGGAGTTAAGTGGCAGGCGCTAACGGAAAACGCCCAGGTATTTCCAATAGCATCTGCCATTGAACGCCAACATTGGAAAGGGCCCTTTGCTGCTGTACATCTCGATTAGATTGGTTTCAAGCATGGTTCTTTCTTGTAAATGTAGAGTCACATTAAAATGACATAAGTTGTTCATACATCACCTTTAAATACCAATTTAGATTAGGGGCACTTTACCAGGGAGATTAAACTGAGGAATTAGACACTAGTGATTTCGGAAATCCAGGATCTGCTTAGAATAGGAGCGACTAACAGGCGCCCCTCAAATATTAATTACGTCTTCCTCTGAAGCGCTAGTATATACAGAATTTATTGAATAGAATTATTCTACAGATGACCTACATTGACCTAGTGTTTTAGAACGGGAAAATGCATGGAAAGAGTAGCCATTAGGGAGAATGTAGTGGAGTAGCCTAAAATTCAGCATTGTAAGCCAACCCTATTGAGTATGGACCACTACACAAATAAATTATTCAAAGCAATTGTGCTCAAGTTACATTATCCTATGTAGGGCCAGATCACAACTTAAACATTAGAGGCAAGACGCAAACTGAATACTATCCGCTTTCCATTTGCGGCTTGCCTTTAAAGTCTGTGTTACGGCTGAGCTGCTCTCTCAGCAGCTCACGTTGTGATACTTTAAAGCCCCAAAGTGATATCAGCGCGCATGCAGCACAGTAGTGTTATCGGCTCCAGGAGTTCATAGGACTACATGGAGAAAGACAAGAGCTTGTGCGAGTGAGATCTGGCTGGAACGGTGGAAGGTTACACAGAACCACACTGGAAACTATTTGTTCCCAATGCACAGGGGCCGGTGGAGCGAGGAAGCTGTGGATCATGCCGCTCTCTGCATGGTTGGATCTGAGGCGAGTATGGGATTCTTTGGTGTGTTTGTAGGTATGTGATAAGTGAGTATGCTGAAGCTTGAATAGGACAAGTTAAAATTAACCGCGGTGCTTGAGATGTTGTGCTGCACGGCTTGAACGCTGGGCTTTACGTCTTGGTGTGAGCTGGCCCATCGTATTTATAGAAAGAGTCAACAAACTTGCAACGCTTTAGAATTTTGGGAATTAGAAGACATTATACAAGTGCTTTGCCATTTGGCACATACACTGAAACAATAGTAATAAACATGTTATGACCTAAAGGAAGTGGAAGAGTTCATGTTAGGTGTCAGAGAACATAAGGGAAATCTGCTCAGAGGGACACTCTGGCCACAATAAACCGTAACAAATTTTGAAATGGTCATGGGTGGTTAAGTATACACCTCTTTGGACATTCACCTGACGGATGCCCCAGAGGGGTGGTTCAGCCTTCCAAACGGGTGGGATAACTCTCACCTGTAAATGTAAGGTATGTCAAAATCAGGTACCCCATTAAAATAAACCAGGTACCCCATAAACATACACAAATAACTAACTATTACATTTCCAGTTTCAGCAATCAAAGAGTTATAGCTCTGATAAAGTAAACTAATGGCATTTATATTAAACCACCAGTAGATGGCAGCAGAGTCAAAAGCCTGAATGAGGAGCACATGTTTATCTAAGATGCTTACTGAGAGAGGGAACCAAAAGAGCAGAGCTTTTGTTCCTGGTAGGAACCAAATATTCAAGTACAATCCTACCAGAACAGAAAAGCCATGCTTTATGTCATTGCAGGTAAGAGGGAGCATATCCAGGGTTATGAACAGGATAAAAGTGATTCAATTCAAGGCTGTTGCTACTGTTGGGTACTTCTATAAAACACTATACAGATGTCAGTGGGTTGTACTGATGTGTCATAGCTCACCAGCATACAGGGAATGTGAGCACTATAGGATTTCATGTGATTAGATTATATTGTATTGCACCATTAGCATACTAGAACGTAGATTGAGTAATCCTATATCTGTACATGTTTGTTTATTATTTTCTATAAGAACGTTATTCCTGCATAGGTGAATGTTACTGTTATATGTCTAAATATGTATTAATGTATAAGGAACCAAATATTCAAGTACAATCCTACCAGAACTGAAGAGCCATGCTTTATGTCATCGCAGAAAACTATTAAATAAAAACACTTCTGGTTTCACCCAGCCCGGTCCCTACGCACATTGGAATTATTGACCATACTTTCAGCATACAGTATGTGCAACATAAAGCTGTCAATAAGCTTGCGTCAATCAAGCTCCAAGGGTTTAGGTCTCAAATGTACACACCTTTGTACATTGAATGGAAGCCAGAAGAGTGAACAGTCCCCTTGTCAGTTGCAGAGCAGCCGATGGAGTTTGGCAATGAAAAGAAGAATATTAAAAAAAAACACTCCAAGGTTAAAATGGAAGGGGGTGGCGCAGGGGGCAGGAAAGGTCAATAAACTTTACCCCACCTCCTAATTTAATCATACAGAATCCCTTTAAGTAGTGAAATGTTAGAGCACCCGAAGGCCAATTGTACAGGAAAAAAACAAAACAGAAGATGCTGGAAACTGGACAATGCTGAGTGTTTTGGTGTGGATTGTTGGATAGGTACGTCCATGGCAACCTTGGCCCTCCAGGTGTTTTGGAGCTACATCTTCCATGATGCGCAGTCACTCCTTAGGCTCATGGGAAATGTAGTTGCAAAACATTTGGACAAGGTTGATGACCCCAGATCTAAAGGATCCCAAAATAACCATACCCTACTTCTAAACAAACGGAATAAAAAAAAAAAAAACATAATTCCCAAAAGGGTATCAATACAAACTTTCACAATTAAATTAAGTCAGGCTAATAGGGTGAATAAAAAAAGTGTCAATCTGCATTGTATGGAATTAATCGAAGGAAATTCAAATCCTGCCGAATACAAAAGGTTAATCCGACACAGCGAGGGGTTGAGAGTTACAGTTAAATACCGAATAAGTGCCACTAGCTACACAGATAATACAGCACAGGCAATGCGTGACAGAGCAGTAAAAACGTAGAAAACCACCACACAATGCGTCAGTCCATGGTTTATCCACAGAGTTAGATCCATCTGCTTGTCTGGAAGCTAAACATGGGTAGATAATAATGTCCCAATGAAGATACCATCAGGGAAATGGACTTGGGCTGTGGAGGAGAGGAAAGAGGGGAGGGGGGTCAATGGCTGGGAAACTTCAAAGTATTCTTACAATGTGTTTAGAAAAATCCAACACAAACAGGAAAATAAGGTCCTGATTTTCTAAACTGTGCCACATCTGCTTCTCTTTATGCCGAGCATAGCACAAACTGATGGTCCCAGCGAGAGTAAAGCGGCTCTTTTTTATTTTGGGGTTGTTTCAATAAATAGCGTTACTTTGGGCAGTGTAAACCCGCAAAGATAAATATACTGCCAGAGATGCTTGCGTGTATGTACCGAGAAAGGAAACAACAGGATGACAGTCATGGAAATTAATGTGGAAGCAAATCTAGAATCCTAAAACTTCAATATATTATATTGGAGCTTGAGAAGGGCTGTGGCATCAGCCGAAATGTTGATGATCGCACAATAAACTGGTCTCTTTACAGATTGGAGTGCTGGGTCCTACATCTTTTATTCAATGTATTATATCTAGACGATTCTGTAATGCACACGAGGTTGTACGTTCATCAGTCCAAGCTGCTTTAAAGGACATTTAAAACAACTTGCTTCATCTCTGGAAGAACTGCAAGTCCTTGAGGTGTGTCACGGCCCGCGCAAGAGGGGCAGATCTGGTGCTGCCCCACCTTGAATCCACCCAGGCAGCACCTTTCTAGAACTGCCCCACGGAATTCTGGCTTCTCCTGCAAGCTCTGCTTCAGACTCCGGTGCGCCCGATCTCCTGGCCTGGTGCTGCCCTACAAAAGGGTGGAGTAACCATAGGTCTTTGCTTTAGCATTGCTCAGAAGGCAGTTTGTATCCTTCCACCAAAAAAGCCTGATCTATGCTTATTTGTGTACCAGACCCGTTTGCTTACTTACTGGATTTGCCACTCTCTGCTTGCCTTCGACTCTTGGCTTACCCCTGACTACTCTTTTGGATACACCCCTTGTTGGATACATCGCCTGGAGACCCTTATTTGTTTGCCGTGATCCTCATCTGCTATCAAAGACCCTCACCAGTTGCCGAGATCCTCATCTATTACCGTGTTACCTGCCTTGCTGCCTGATTCCCAGTTTCCCTGGACTCCCACTCTCAGCATCCCCATTTGTTGCCGAGACCCTCATCTATTTCCATGTTACCTGCCTTGCTGCCTGATATCCAGTTTCACTGGATGCCCACTCTCAGCATCCCGGTGTACCAGTACTCCTGTTTTCTGTCCCCGTCCATCCATCTGCTAGTCAACCCCCTAACTGTCCTGTATCTGTAATCAGCCCTATTCCTGCCCTGTCCATCTGTCTGTTAGTCAGCACTATTCCAGTCTTGCTCCTCTGTTTCTGTCCTGAGTTCTGTCTGTATCTGTAGTCAGCCCCTTTCCTGTCATGTCTGTTCCCCTATATCCTTATCTGGTCCTATTCCAACCTTGCCCCTCACCTTGTACAGGGTTACCAAATAAACCACCTTGTTGCCACATCCGGTCCTCCAGTGTGTCACAGCAGGGCTAGTACCCTCGCCCTCCTGGGTTGTCTGACCCATGACAAGAGGTACAGGTACAAATATCTGCCAATTCAAGGTACAAGGGCAAACCGGAGATGTACCCACCTGTCAAGCATTCTACATGACAATCCTGATTTCCAGACCAAGTCCCATCAATCCAGGTTCCTTCACTGGTGTCCCGTTTAAAGGAACATTACCACCAAAAAAATTAGATGTCCTTATTGTGTTTAGTTTGTGTTGCTGATATCTTACATGTGTTTTGTTTTTCTCTGTATGTTTAGGTAAGAAAATATTTTACTCTATATGTGTCACTGGGTGCATGCATTGTGTGATCTTTTGTGTTGGAAACTGCCCGTCCCTCACATTGGGCAATATTACATTCTTAATGCCAATGTTAGCGCCAAGCTTAGGTTAAGTGGCCCTAGCATGGGCTGCACATATTACAATCTGAATGCTAACGGGTTAAAAAACCAACTAGCGCATCGGAGATTGTGCTTTTCAGCGCAAGCTTACTTTACTTTGCGCTCCCTATGCTTAACATGGGGAGCGCAAAGAGCGTTAGGATTACAAAGTCCTAAAGCCAATTGCGCCCCATTGCGGTTATCTCAAAAGTTAACCACAGCTTGGAGCTGGTGCTAACGGATTCCGCTTCTGCTGCTTATCATCTACTGCAAATCCCCTCAAAAATTAGATACTCACCTCTCATCCAACGGTGAGAACGGCGGCCCGGTCCGCCTCTTCTGGCCACTGGGAACAGAGTGAGACTGGGGGAAAAAGTCCCCAGTCAACCTCCGTGTGTTCACTCCGTGGACCTGCAGGATCTCACAAGAGGCAAGATCCTGCAGGTCATGTGACCTGGCAGTCGAAGCCTAAATGGACTCCAGGAGGGGATGTTCAGTGCGGGGCATTAATGTCACCTCGAGTATGCTCAGGCCTAGTGCTGTGTTACAGGGCAGGCTGCTGAATTAGCGCCTGCCCCCTAATATGGAGCTAAAATGGGGACGCTAAGGAGAAACCTGCAGGTGCAGGCTTTCCTCCATAGCATCCCAGTTTTAGCAGCAGTAATGTAATACTGCGCAGTATCTTTACATCAATTGCTCCACACTGTGTGGCTTCGGCCATAGGATGGAGTGAATGGGTCAGTCTCCGATTCACATCTTTGTATTGTGTGGGATGTATTCAAAGGACATCACCAGTGGTAAACTAGAAGTATATTAAGCTCCTTGTCAGCTCATTCAGCTGCCATCGCTTATCTTGCTTAGCATACTACTAGCATAGCTCTGATCCACCACGGCCTTTGAGACCAATGTCACTAGTAACCGGGTAGTAACAGGCAGCCGAGAAATTCAGTTTCAGTCAGGAAGGTAATACGAATGCACATCAGTTATCCTGGTGGTGACACTCACATATATGAACGCTAACGTTGGCGTTCACCAGGGAATAGCGCCAATGTTCTCTGTGGCAAACTAATCTGTTATGTTACATTTACTTCCTGATTAAACGCTCTAGGAAGAGGAAGGGAGGTGAAATTCCAAAAGGAGGGAAGAGGAAAAGGTGTAGGAAGAAAAATGACAATGACAGCAATGGTGAAAATAACACAAGGAGACGTCAATTGAGAAAAATAACTGCATCCTCCTCATCAACAATGCTCTTTACACATAATAGTCATAGCTTGTTAATAAAGTACAACTATGTGTAACCCAAATATACAAAGTTATTATTAAAAGAACAATATCCTCTGAATTAAGATTCTTTTCTCATACCAGTGATTCCCTCCGGAGACAATCTGAAACTGTTGTTACAAAACACTTTCAACTATACCCGAGTCATTAATTCAAGTAAATCTCGTTCGTGACTGCATAGTTAGCTCAATCCCAAAGGCGGCTTAAAACATTGATGATCATAAATCGTATCATAATTGCTGCTGAATCATTAAGGTAAAACTGGCAAACACTTAAAGAGGCCTTCAATTTGGCCGCATAAATAGACAGAACGAGGAAGGCCTTGATTCAGCTTTCCATAGTAACGTGGGTAATTACTACTTTCTTTTTGCTCCTGGTTTACGGTTGACGTAAAAATGTCAAGATTCATCTAGTATAAATATTCTATTTAGAAGTTTGGCTAATATTTATTCATTATTCAATGGCCTAGAGCAGCGCTGGCAAACCTAGGGAATCATGGGAGTTTGATTCAGAAACCTCTGGGGGGGGCGGAGTTTGACAGCCATGGCCTAGAGCAGGGGTCAGCAACCTTGGCTCCCTGATGTTTTGGGACCTACATTTCCCATGTGGCTCAGTCAGCCTGATGGGTGACTGAACATCATGGGAGATGTAGTTCCCAAAACATCAGGGAGCCAAGGCTGCGGACCCCTGGCCTAGAGTGTAACAACAGTTAGGAAGGAGGTAGAACAACATAAAAAATGTACCGAAAATGGAAGACATATTGCTATAAAGTTACGTTGCCACCTTGTGACTGGAGAAAATTGTGATCTTTTCACAACAGCAATACTCTCTGCGGCCACAAGGTGGTGACATGTCAATAGGATAAGCAATATACCCAACTTTTTAGATTATAAATTATTGCAAATGCTCCAATGAAAACACGATTTGTTCATGATCACAAGTGCCTTTTCTTCAATCCATGGCTGCTTATCCACCAACAACCTCTCCGGTCCCAAATTTGTAGCATAGTTCTTTAGAGAGCCAATCGCGCCCCATTGCGGTTATCTCAAAAGTTAACCACAGCTTGGAGCTGGTGCTAACGGATTCCGCTTCTGCTGCTTATCATCTATTGCAAATCCCCTCAAAAATTAGATACTCACCTCTCATCCAACGGTGAGAACGGCGGCCCGGTCCGCCTCTTCTGGCCACTGGGAACAGAGTGAGACTCAGATTACTGAGGGAAGGCAGTAGCTACAGCAACCCTTCACACAAATATCCACTAGCCGCTTCTCCCCACCTCATAACTACATATTACCCCCTCAATTGGTGCTGGTTTTGGCACATCACTGTCTTGAGGAGACCATGAGACCAGTCCTCCTTGGATGAGTGTGTGGAAAGAAGAAACTCTTGTTGACATTCATGAAGACCAGTTAAAACATATTTTATTGCATGGAGACGATCAGCAATGTTTTAGCTCATAATCAAGGCATATCGCAAGCTTGAAAAAAGTCCCGATTTTTGGCTCAAAATATTGCTGATGATTTAAGAAATAAAAGACGTTTTAATGCTTAGGTGGCAACAAGAATTTATTCTTTCCTGGATGTTTGCCAATCTCGGACATCTCACTTGTATTGGGCACCATGTGGTAGATGGTCTTAGTGTAGATGCTCCTTTCTGGACAGTCCCATCTCCAGGTATGGGCAGGTCCACCTTATTGGGTGTCGCCAGTATGACAAATGGCTTCCCTTCTTTGATCCACATATACACTCTGATCTCACACCTCCAAATGTTGGGAGATATGTAACAATAGCTCATGTTATAAGCCATGGCAACAGGAAGATTAAACAAAAAAACAAGTGAAGGAGAAAGTATATTTGAGAAGATTTTGTACTCTACAGCAGTGGTTCCCAACCTGGTCCACCAGTATCCATAACAGGTCAGATTTTACAGATCCCCTTGGGGAAACGCAGACTGAATCCTGCAATCACTGAGGAGCAAATCATATCACCTGTGCTGTGCTTCAGATATCTGGAAAACCTGGCCTGTTACAGGACCAGAGGACAAGGGTTGGGAACCAAGGTACTAGACGTCATAAATGAACACAAGGGAGATGGACATAAATGGGCAAGAAAACTGACGAGGAAAGAAATCTTGGCCATACGTTTGAACAATTCCAATTCTGCCTTTAAGAAGCAATTTGAAGCACTGTTTGGTCTACATCCGAGATGGCTAAACATGGCACCCCAGATGTTTCCTAACTATATATTCTATGGTGCTCAGCCAGGCTTAAGGCAAAATACACACCAGCATCTTTTCTGAAGTTTACATTCATTAATCCATTTCATGCACGCATTAACTATATTCTACAACCGCTATCCAGGCCTCCTAAACCTCCTTATGTCCTTGTGCCGATTTAAAGATGGAGGGGTTAAGAGAGGGGGAGATCAATTAGACCAACATTACATATTTCCGATAGAGAACATTTAAGTTTGAAAAGGAAACTAATTAGATGAGGAAGTAATTAGCACTATCATTTGCTTCCCCGCCTTCTTAAAAGATCTCAGCCACACGTGCTCCAGTTTCCTCTTACTATGGATAAGCAAAAAGCAGAGTACAAATTGCCAGGGTTTGATATTATATTACGGGAAGAATAAAATAAGTTAAGAACTAAAGCAAACAAACCAACAACTAAAACAATTGTACTTTTTTTTTCCAAAAGTTAAAAATTTAAAAAGTGTTTATATATATATCTTTTACATCTAAAAAAACTGTCTGTTGTGTAAAACAGTTATTTAATTCACAGCACTAAAATCGAGCAGAAACGATTTCGCCTGGTAAACTCAACTTTAAGGGACGCTCTATAACATGGGTTGCTCAATTTTGGCCCTCCAAATGTTATGGAACTACATTTCCCCCAATGCTCGGTCCACCTAAAGGGTGGCTGAGAATCATTGGAGTTGTAGCTTCAAAATATCTGGAAGGTAGGCTTGTGCACCGATTTTTAAACTTTTCGATTCGGCTCGTTTCGACCGATTTCTGTTTCGATTCGGTTCGGCTCGACCCGTTTTTTCGTGTACAAATTTTTTCGGAATTTCGACCATTTTTCGTATCACTTAGCTCGTTTTTTATATCGACTTTTCGTATTTTCGGAAATTTACGTCTGTTCTCGTTTCAAAGCAATAAATTTCGATTTGACACATTTCAAGTACATTCGAAAATTCCGAAAATATTTCGTTTCGGCTCGGTAAACTTTTCGGATCTGCCATTTTCGGATCTAAAAATTTTCGGAAAATCGTCCGCATCCGAAAACACGAATCGGGAAATTTCGTGAAAATTCCGAAATTCCGAAACCCGAAACGCACATCCCTACTGGAAGGCCAAGGTTGAACATCCCTGCTCAAGATGCTGTTCATGCAAAGGAAACTGAATAGACAGCTTTTGCTTTAGGCTGGCCGTCCACTGGGTCCATAGTCGGTCGATCGACTTTGTCATTTGACTATGGACAACTTTTTTGTACGATCGGTGTCATCCACTGGAAGCGACTATGGACGACCCAAGTTGACCACCGGACAGACCGAACGCAACCAGACTGCAGGGAAAGAAAAGAAAAAAACTGCTGCCGAAGACCGCCGGACTGAAGAAAGAAAAAAAAAAAGAAAAAAACTGTGCTATTCTTCTAATAAGTGTTTAAGCCAATAAAAAAAATGAATTCACAATATGTCTAATTAAAAGAAGTCATTTATAAAATAAATAGGTCTGTTACAGAAGAAAAGAAAAAAGGTCTTTAAAAAAAAAATACCAAAAATACAAAAGATGTTCAGAAAAAATAAAAAATATTTTGCTGAAAAATTACATAAACTGTTCAATGAAAATATTATTTTACAGTGAATCCTATGGGATTCGCCTGTTTTACTGTTCAAACTGAATCACCGAAACTCATGGCATTTTGTCCATGTATGCTGCGCCAGGTCGTTCGACTTCATCCGACAAATCCTGTTCAAATTGGAAAGATCGCTAGAGTCTGACGTAGTCACATGAAGTCGTCCGACGGAAGTTAGAGGCAGTGGAAGAGGGTTGAATCTCCTGTGTTGTGGTATTAGTCGGACGACTAGTTGGTTGCACGAATATGGACCCAGTGGACAGCCAGCCTTTGTGACAAAGGGCTGACTCAGTCTTACGAGCATTGGGGAATTCAGACCAGTCCAGAAAGCTTAGATAAAATGAACATATTTAGGGGACAAATTAACTTCACAAGAATATCCCTTTGGAAAATATCCAGTGAGCAACCACTTTGCCAATAAACGGATGTCCCCAGTTTGGCCGTTGCCTTTGAGAGTGTTAAAGCATAAACACTAGTTACATAGGGTGAAAAAAGCCGTGCGTTACACCAAGTTCCACCTTTCACACATAACCTACTGCTGTTGATCCAAAAGAAGGCAAAAAAAAACAGTCTGAAGCCAATATGCAGCATACTGGGAAAAGAATCCTTCTTGACCCCAGAATGGCGTCAGATTTCTCCAAAGAAGAGGAAGTATATGTTGTTTAAAAATGAATCAGAGTGTTAGGTTTAGGATTAGGGCTACAATTAGGATTAAGCCTAAAAGCAAGATTAAGCAATCGTAAAATAAATAATTCAACGAAAATATATATATATATTTATACACAGACACACACTCTAACTCAATCCTAGTCCTAACCCTAGCAATAGATGGCTCCTGGTCTGCTTTGTGTGGAGTCAAATTTTCATGGCCTGAAGTGAAGCATTTTTGGTTTTTGTTCCGATGTCTTTTTTTTTTTGACGCATCTTTTGTTACCGCTCGTCATTTCAATAGTAAACTATAAATGACATCTTTCACTTTAGTCCTCTGCGTCAATTAAATTCCGGGCTCCATTCACTAAACTTAAGGGGTTATTCAGAAAGCACAGAAATGTTGGTGCTTTGTTGTTTTGGCTAATTCATTTAACAGACAATGCGGTGAATGCATTAGTCACTGTAGGGTCCCCAAAGTGTGCCAAACAGAGTTGCCGAATACTGCAGAGAAATCCCCCCCCCCAAAAAAGAAAATAAACACTACTATTCTTCGAATTTAAACAAATAAAAATTTAGTAAAATGTGTCCAAATAATAAAAAAGGTCCTTTAAAAAAAAAGCAATTAAAAAAGGTATGTTACAGAATAAAAAAGGCCTTTAAAAAAAAAAAAATTGGAATCAAAAGTGTTGTCTAAAGAAATATTAAAAAGAAATGTAAAAAAAAAAAAAAAAAAAAAGTTTTGCTGAAAATGAAAAGAATAAACGGTTGAATAATAAAAAAAACAAACAGTATTTTTACATTGAATCCTATGGGATTCGCCTGACAAATCCTCTCAAACTGAATCACTGCATATCAGGGCATTTCACTGACATTTCGGCGAAGTTCGGCATTCTCTGAAAGATTAACCCTTATTCCTCTATGGGACAATGTCGCTGCTGCCGAAGATCGCCAAATTGTGGCAGTCTAAACTGTATTTCGCTGTCAATTCACCAGTATTTGGCGAATTGACAGTTTAGTGAATAGACGAACTGCCACGAAATTGCACCGTACGGTGAATTTCCCTGTTCGGTGGAATTCGGTGGCAAGTTAGTCACTTTCTGAATAACCCTTTTAGAGTTGACTGACAAGAAAGACTCTGCCTTGTTCTGGCTGATCGCTTAAAAAGATATCTGAATCGGTAGCATTAGCAGACGTTTCCTTCTGTGATTATTCAAGCGCATCCCGTAAAATACAGCTGAATAGCGCTTGTGGGTAACAACAACATTTAGTTAATGGGGCCCCAAAATATCTTACCGCTTTGATTTTTTTTTTCCCCATTCTGTTATTTTGTTGTCATGAGAATGATTTACATGCTTACTCAGCGTGTGATAAATAATGAGTATTGCATTGCAGACTTACAATAATTGACACAAACTTTCTACAAAGAAAACAAAACTCCGCCATCGTGAGACAGTATACATTTTGGTAAAAAGCCCTTGATCAAAGGCAAATGCTTATTTTCCTCTGCAAAGCTATTTATTATACGGATCATTGCTATTAGGAAAAAGAAGTGAAAATTTCAGGCCATGTTATTATTATATCCTGTAGCAACGCATCACAAATGGCAGTTTATAAACGATGCATTAGGATGGACGCAAGACCATCACGCGGTGCATAGACATAACATGTAAAAAGGGGAAAAAAAAAGGTTTTATTATGAAAATGAAGCTAAACCCAACACTAATAGAACACAACGTTGTGTAAAATAGTTTTAGAATTTTCAGCGTTTCTGAAAAGAAAGATGATGTAATACATTCGCCTACAAAAAGAAAAACAAGATAGACTGCCTGTCAACAAAGCGCACTTATATCCATCATTACAGATAGTATGATTCAAGGGGACACTGAGACAGGAGAAGAAGGGGGAAATTGTTTTATACCCCTTAAAAATTCTTTCTTAAATTAGAGCAAAGTCTAACGTAACCATTTTAAAAGCCGTGATATCCGCATAATGTACACACAGCCCTGACATCCGCGCCCCCCGGCATCTCCACTAACTTAATCAGGCTCGTGTTTCACCCCTTTTCAGAAAAACACACACACACACCAAAACAATGAACGAAATCCTGACTTAACCAGCATCACACACTAGAGTTGCTTCTTTAGATGGCTCGAACAAATGACGGCGACGTGGCAAAACAGACTGTAAAGCACCACGGCCGATTTCACAGGTTCCGGAGCGAGCCTAGTACACCTGTCACCTGATCAATTATAATCATGGGCAAAACATGAAATGATCTACGTTGAGAGTTAGAAAATCCACACAAAATCAAGGTTTTCATTGTATTTAATAATAGTCTGTAGACTGGTTGTATATGGTGCAGAACTGCTGGGATGGACCATCTGCCATCTTAAAGGGAAACGATAGGAGAACAGTTATTTGGAAAGAAAACTGCTGCATTGCTTCCTTTTAATTGTGGTCGCTTCCAGTTGTCCAATGGAACGCTTCACAAAAGAAACAATAGACACAGGACACAGCCGATCAGTGCTTTTCATAGAGAATTAAAGCTTCACGCCGAGACTCGTACAACACCACCAACATATACAAGAAGCCAGCGTCTGGTCTTATGAGCGGCAAGCCGATTTCCCACCAACTTGTCAATTTTATGATATTGTGCGTTCTTGCGTCATGACATAGGTGAGGACCAAGAGTGGAAAACTTCAGAGTGACTTCAGAATAGGGCTGTGAATTTGCAGCTATCAATGCAGTCACAATGGTTGGGTTGGATGATGGCGGGACAATGTCCTGCCATGAAGACCGTTCACTTAAAAAGGGACTCTAGTCACCATAATCATTTTGGTTGAACAGTTATGGTGTAAGGAGTGTCCCCTCCATCCATTCCTGGTCACTCTGACAAAAAAAAATATAAATAAAAATCAAGCTCTTTCCTGCCCGCGAAGACTCTGTCCCTCACCCACAGCATTCCCAGGACCCTGAGCTTTTTGGATTTCGGATTCTACGGTTTTTCAGAATCAGGGAGAACCTGCTGTTTTAAAGGAAAGAGATAGTGGCAGGAGAGCCTGATCTCCTTCCTGCTGCATCTTACAGCATGTACACACATTGGGGCACCTTGCAGAATTTCTTCGCAGATATGTTACCTAGAGTCAGCGTGTCAGGTCCCAGTGACGGCTGGGAACCGGTGGTGTTGTGTCGGATCTGATTCCTCGTCGAGAGCTGTTCCAAGCAGCCTTCGGCAAAAATCGGAACTCCACCTACCCAGGCTCCTGCACATCTGTCGCTGTACAGGGGCGTGAGTTCGCTCACACCCTTGTATAGCCCCCTGCACAGTGACAGAAGTACAAGCACCTGGGTAGGTGGAGTTCCGATTTTTGCCGAAGGCTGCTTGGAACGGCTCTCGACGAGGAACCAGATCCACCACAACACCGGCCAAGGTGCAATATACCTTGCTTGTTGAAAAGGTTGGAGGTAGTTCCCAGGCTGTAGAGATACGACCAGGTTATGACTGAAGGGCGAAGAAGGAAGAGAGCTGAACACGGCAGGAATGCTGGAGATACAAAGGAGGTTTGGTGAAGGATGATAAAGTCTCCAGACCCTCAGGTTTCCTGTGAGAGGGATAAATAGAGAATCAATGGGAGCGTCCCAATCTGGAATTAGTAAAATCTGGACAGCTCTGAAAACTCCAGTTTTCTGGATTTAAGAATTCCATATAAGAGGTGCTCAACCTGTTTATACTTTTATTACGAAATGGTTGGCGTTATATAAATAATAATAATTAGGAAAAAAAAACAGATTGCTCACCTTGATATTTTTTGCGTCATGCCAGTTTACTATTACAGTATTTTTTTTTTATTTTTTTATAAAGTGATCATTGTCCATTTCACTAATTAGCAAAAGATCTAAGGGGTTATTCAGAAAACACCGAAATGTCAGTGCCTTCTCATTTGGTGCACTTCGGCGATTTGATTTCGCTGACCCTGCAGTGAATTCACTATTCACCGCAGGGTCCATGAAGTCCACCGAAAATGGAATCACCGAACTGCAAAAACAATATTTTAAAAAGTGTCTAACTAATAAAAAAATCTCCTTTTTAAAAAAAAAAAAAAAACGGTTTGTTGCAGAATAAAAAAAAAAACAAAAAACGCTTTTTTAAAAATAATAATTGGGAATCAAAAATTTTAAAAAAAAATTACATAAAGGTGTTGAAAAAAAAGAGGATTTGCTGAACGTTAAAAGAATAAAAGGTTGAATAATAAAAAAATTAATTCAAAAACAATAATATGGTTTTACATTGAATCCTACGGGATTCTCCTGTTTAAACCGGCCGAACTGAAACACCGAAAACCAGGTAATTTCACTCATACTTCAGTCCAGATCAGCTTACTCTGCTGCCACTAAAGATCGCCGAATTGCGGCGAAATGCACCATATTTCACTGGCAATTTGCCAGTATTTGGGGAACTGATCGTTTAATGAATAGATGAACTGCCATGAAATTGCTCCGTATGGTGAGATTCACCATTCAGTGCCCTTCGATGGCAAGTTAGCCCCTTACTGAATAAAGCCTCTACTGGGCTTATCTACTAGATTTAGCATTTTCCCCTTTTAATGGGATATCTTCCAATTTGTTATAAATCCAAACAATATAAAATCGATTTTATTGTGGACTAACAGTCACTTTAAGTTACACCGTAACTTCATTTAGTGAATATATATATTTGTGCGATTCATTTTATAGATTTTTATATAGCCATTCATTTAAATAAAATTGAAGGGTTGAAAAAGAACAACCCCCCCCCCCCAAAAAAAAAAATATATATATATATATTGAGCAAGAAGGCAAGTGCAATACAATAGATATAAAACATTACACAAACAAACTCCGATATTAAATTTAACAAAAAAAAAAACCTGTCCTCTGAATATTTTAATGAATTAAAACTAATAAAGCCATAAAATAATGCCTACAATGAATATTTATATAAAAATATTTTTTTCCACTTCTTAACCTGTAATTGGCAAAAGAAAAAGCTATCTTTAAACTTGTTATGACCTTATAAACAAAATGGTATTTTTTTCCTCGCTCGATTCTGTAGGTCCTTGGCTGTAGCGCATATAATCCACATATTAAGTCAGCAAACCGTGCGGCAAATGGGTTCACTTCACCCTGCATGCCACACAAAACGTCTGAGGTTCTTCTTCTTATTTAGCTAATCGAGTAGAAAGTAGGAAGGAAGTCGACCATTGTACCAAATGTTACATAATGTAATTATCATCCAACTTCCTCTCTCTGTGCGGTTACAGGATTCAAGGGCCTAAAGAGTGACAGATGTAATTTACCCCTCTGATAATAAAAGATGTTTTTGGTGCAAACATATGAAAGTGATCTGCGATTAAAATCTGCGAGTCCTTTTACCTCGTCCATATCTGTTCATCTGTTTACAAAGAGGCTGGATGCAAAATGTTGTTTAATTACGTCAGTGGTAGAAAGTACACAAAACAGACATATTTGCAATACATGCTTATGAAATTGAAATGTTGTATATGAAAGGCAACTAGAGATGCTTTTTTAACAATCATACACAGAAGGTCTCCTTGGTACAGACTGCGGAAGGAAAGCCATCCAACCAATCAACCAACCAACTTGTCCTCTTGTTGACTGCATATAGTATATACCTTATTATGACTTGCAGCTAATGGAGTGGACCTCCGTAAGTCTTCTCTATTCACGAAGACAGCACGACATTGAATTATACTTCGCATTCCACTAAAATCTCAAAAATGGCAATACTAGACGTGTGCATTTAATAGCGTCAAAATTTCGTTTCCGCCCGAGATTGTACTTTCGTTGTTTTTTCTGTTTCCGAAAAACATAATAGCAACAGTCCGATATTACGAATCGGTCGAAATTGTGATTAGAAAATGATGCGAAACAACATCGAACGGAACGAGAATCATCCGAAACAAGAATGTATGAAAATGACCCAAAAACAGAACAAAATGTTCCAAAACAAACAAAAAAAATTTAACAAAAATGGCACAAAGCAAAAAATAAATAAAAAGGAACTAAATGGTTTCAAAGTAATAAGAATGGGGATCTTTTTTAACATTGCAACTTATAGGATTCGCCTATAGGTTTTAATGTTAAAAAAATCCAGTGTTTATAAAATATTTCTTAAACCAATTAACTTTTTTCACTTGCAGCAATAAGCCATATTGTTTATTTATTTTGTAGGATTTCGTTGGCATTTTTTGGGTGAAATTTTTGGTTTCCTAACTTTTTTTTATTTTTTTAAAGTTTTCGTTCAATAGGTTTTTTTAGCAAACAGTATTTCAAGAATGATAATGAATCAGATCAGATCCGATAAAGGAATAGGATCCGATCCGAAAAACGATAAATCATGCAATCCAATATTTTTCAGGTCCGAAATTACAAATCGCGGTGAAATATCAAACGACCCAGAACAAAAAAAAAAAAAAAAAATATGGGATGAAAGATTACAGAACAACATAAAAAACAAAAACCGCAGTGCGCAAGTCTAAGCAATACCAGAATGAAAGGGGATTTAGTCATTAAGGTGGGGACTTTATAAAAAGAGAAACCATTAGAGTTTAGAATAATAATAAATCATTTAATAAGGGTTTGACAAATTCACACCAAAAATTAGCAAACTAAACGTTTTTTAGAAACCAGGTAGTGTTTTCTATACAAACATTTGTGTCATGGATGTTAAACTCAACCCCCCCCCCCCCTCCCTCAATGATTCATTCTTTCCTGACCTTTTTCCAGGAAACCTGAGCAGTTCTCCCTGATCTAAGCTTTCTGGGCGGGGCTAATGTTGCACTGCCTGGAGAGCTTGGTCAGCCCTCCTGCAAAAAAGAGGGGAAGGCAGAGAACAATCAGGTCATGAAGTCTATGAAATTTCTATTGAATAGTCACAGCGCCTAGAGCAGGGATCTCTGTGAGGGTACATTGAGATGATCTGTAGAGAACAGCCAAAAAAAGAAGAAATACAAATTTAAGTTCTGAATAGCCAAACTGTTTTCAATTTAGATCATATTCAGACTTGGTTATATTAGCTTAAAATTTGGAATTTTTACATTTTCAGTTTAGTGGAAAAAGCCATAAAATTAAGGAACGATCTAAATATCTATTTTCTTGTGTTGGGCAATCTTTGCTCTCCCCAAAATGGAATCTGCTCCTACTTCCTATCGTGTAATTAATCTTGGTCTCCTTTCCGTCACCTAAACATCTTTGCCTCCCAGCCAAAAGGTTCTCTGAGTTGTGACATTTCCTAATGGGATGTGATTAATGAGACAAATCCTTACAATACTTGTAGCACAGGATACAAGATTGATGGCTGCGTTTGCATCGTACTGCAGCCAAACTCTACGTCCGGGCATCTGGAACATGGCAGCTTCCAGCCTGGAAACCACAGTGGATGTTTATGGCAAATTATGGGGCACATGTGCCGTGTCCTAAAAGTGTGCCTTTCCGTACACAAAACTGGCATCAGCTGTCAAAGCCGACTACTTATAAAAAGTTGGGAGTTTCCCACATCATGGGTCCTTTTAAGAAATTACTTTCTAAAAATTTGGACACCTAAACATTCACATAATTAAACCAGTACCGTGCAAAGAACGTGCACTTAGAGTTGTCCATTTTCCCTATGGAGAGCAGGTGATTAGCCTTGCACGTCCTCTGCCGTTTGCACCCCAGGTAATCTGACTTTTTTCAGTGATCTGCCCACAGCAAGTATGGTCAGGGGTGTTAAACCGCCCCCATTCGGTCAAGTGAGGCATCACCGGAAAAGACTGTACACTTTGGATTTTTATAGTTGCCTAGTGACATGACATACACTAGTAATGACATATTTTAAATCTGAGTCAATTGAAGAAAACCAGGATATGTAATTGGTCTGGGGGTCTACAATAAAACCGTGATTAAAGGGTGTTAGCAAGAAAAAGGTCAAAGTGAGCTCGGACCCTTGGGGTGAAATGATTCAGTATTGAAAAGTAAAACTTAATTTCTGGTCTTCCCTTTAAGGCTGGGGTCACACAAGCGTACTAAGTGCGTCCATATTGACCACTCCTCCCTCCATCCGTCGTAGTGTTATGACGGCTCGACTGGGAGGGCCAGGCCACATGGTTAACGTGCGTACTAGTATTGCAAGTTACAACGGGCATGCGGTTTTCCTCCTTGTCGACCCACTACAGCGGTTGTTGGAAGGGTCTACAAAACGCAATCCTCCATAAGAGGCTCACGCTTTGTAAGGCTGAGCGCAGTAACAAGCGCTCAGTGAGGTGGTCACACAGTTGTCCGAGTTGAAAGAATGCCCGTCCTCACGGATGTTCCCTTCACGCTCGTGTGACCCTGGCCTTAGGTGGGATCCTTTATATTGGCACAAAATAGCTTTATCCTTTGCACATGGGATGAAACATCTTCACACAATCATTTTGAACGTCTTTGGGCCTCATCAGGAAGACAACACTGGATTGACGGTTAGCAAATGCAGACTCTAGGCCTACGCAAATATTAATATGTAGCTTTTAATTTTGCTCAATGGCCTTAAGCTACTAATTATGGTGTTTATGTGTTGTTGATAGTTTTCATAACTAATCAGTATTTCCCTGTACTGCTAGAAGTGGTCTCTGTATTTCATTCTAGATGTATAAAATGGTCATTACGACTCTTATTGTTATTTTGTTTGGGGGGAGGTTATTATAAATTAAGCAAATACGAGATTTTAAAACGTAAAGTTTCGTATTATTCATGCTGTTAATGTAAGAATTTTTTTTTATAATTCTAAAGTCAGATTATGTTTGTGCACCCATAGCTTTGATCACTTTCGATGTAATAAACATGTCACTACTTGTCAAACACATTCTGTTATTCTCTGTAGTGTTGACAGCGCTTAAAAAATGTGCCTGTTTACAATTTGTCCAATCTGTGCTGACTCGAGAGCATCACGCTGTTCTAATGAATTCTTTGGTCACACGTTCATGCCGCAAACCTCAGCTTTATCCCAAAGGAGGCAGATGAGATTGTCATGATTCGGAGAGTAGCTAGAGACGATTAATGCCTCCAGAAATCGAAAAGTATCATGCAGAGAGTGTCCGTTTGTTCACCGAAAATCCCCCCAACACACGTAGACGCTATGCAAAAAATAAGGAAGGCTTGGGGATCGGAAGAATTATTAACCGCTGCTATCGTGTACCCTGGTCGCTCCCTCTTTTTTTTGCCTGTTTATTTAAACTTGCCTTTTCACCGTCACTATGGTCCAACCCAAGCTTGACTGCTGGTGCCGTGATGATCAGCACATGTGTATTTCTCGATCAGATGCCTCCCAATTCTTCTGCATTAAGATAAGAGCGAATGTCACGGATTCCCCATGGATATATGAAAACCGATCCCTATATGCAGAGTTAACCTCTATCCTCAGAAACTGTATATGAAGACAGACAGGAAGAAGAAAAATATATATATTTTATTATAGAACCAGGAGTCAGATATCTAAATAAATAATGATACAAAACCAGAGGTTAACACAGCAGAGCCAGAGCCAGAAGTCAAAACACCAGAGTATACGTTTTCCAGAGCCAGAGGTCAAAACACCAGAGTGGTCAATTGCCAGAGCCAGGGGTCAAAACACCAGAGTAAATCGATTGTTTATGACCTCTGGCTTTGGCAAAGTAAGAGATAAATCAGTATGAAACACTTGGTAGCACTGTGGGAGTGTGAGAACACGTCAGTGCGCTGGTCAGGACTAAGTGAGGGGCTTATATACCCGATGGTGCTGCATCGTCCTACTGTGTCCCGCCCCTCCAGCCGTCACATTACCGGCGTGTATTTCATCTGGGGCTTGGTAAGCGAACAGCGTGGAGGATGCTGCCGAGGTACGTGACAGCGACAACACAGAGATGGCTTGTTCAAGTAGTGTACCATGTTTTGTCGTTACTCTATAGTCCAGGGTTCTCAAACTCTGGCCCCACTGATGTTTCTGAACTACAACTCCCATGATTCCACGGCCATCTATTGCATTCAAAGCATTCTGGGACTTGTAGGCAAAAACATCTGGGGGGCCGTGAGTTTGAGATCCCTGCTATAGTCCCTTTAGAACCCCGTGAAATTTATTAATCAGCCTCCAGGATGCTATCTTTATGTTCCTGTTGGGGCCGAGAACAATATCAGATTACAGAGTGAAGAGAGAAGAGGACAGAAAGCGCAGCTGTAAAACACAAAATTCAACCATTTAGCCATTTTCCATGTTAAAAGAGAGTTGTTGATCGTCAAGCCTTTTCACAGATTTACAGGGAATCATAATGCAGTTTAGGGCCCTATTACAATCATCACGCTAAAACGTGAACGGTAAAGGAGAAAAACCTGCACCTGCAGGTCTCTCCTTAGTTTCCCCGTTTTAGCGTGATATTACGGGGCAGGCACTAATCCAGCAGCCTGGCCCGTAATGCTGCGCTAAGCTTAGGGGATGCTCAAGGCAGCGCTAGGACTCCATTGAGGCTTCCACTGCTGGTCACAAGACCTGCAACAGCTCACCTCTCGCTAGATCTGGCAGGTCGGCAGAGTGATCGCAAAGGGAGACTGAGGGACTTTTTCCCAGCACCAAGAAGAAGCGAAGGTACAGAGGTTCATAAGTTATGCTTCATGCCTGTCCCAATATCTAATTGTAATGGGGCTCGGAGAAGAAGAACTCCCCCATTCAGGTCGCTCTTTTGGCCCAGTTTCCGCAGAGGTAGATATTCTGGTGTGAAACAGTGATTATAGCGCCTTGCTCAGTGAGTACTAACAAGGAGTGGACCTAGCAGAACCTGCTTCCCTAAAGTAAGGTAGCTGTCCCACAAGAAACAGTAGAATTAGAACTGTACCCGAAACCAGAAACAGGATTCGGTGTAAGGGTGAATGCTAAAGGAAGATTTATTATGGTTCTCTCTTCTATACACAGTTTTCGTTGACAAAATAGGCCACACTAAAGAGGGAACACCTCTGGTGCCACTCCGTCTCCTCCCTACACGGTTTCAACATTGCATTATCTCAGTGTGCTGTCTCAGCATTGCATCATCCTTTCCCCACTAGCCTCTGACTCTGAGGGTGTAACAAAAGAATGATGCAACAGGGAACAAACATGCTTACGTAACTATATACAGTACTGAATAACCAAGTATAACATACTGATGAACAATAAGATGAGGCATATCGCCTAAGAGGTTTCTTCAGATAGCATTAAATAAAAAAACACAGTTCAAAAACAATAAGTAAAATGAGGTTCCATTACACTACCAAATATTTTTTTTTAATTTCCGGAAAATCTAATAAATCTTTATTTGTGAACTACACGTTCTACTAATTTTCATGCCATTCTAGCTATATACCATAACATACCCAGCAATAATGTTCCGGTCTAAGTAGTATGGTTTTAGTGATTATGACTGCAGAGCAGTTCTCTATAATTTAGGTTACTATTCTATCCATGTCCAGGTTTGAATGTCTGAGAGACACCCTCCATACAATAAGAGTTTTTATGGTCCCTCTTTGCTTAACTGCCCTTAATAAAAAATAAGGACATGAGTTCAGCATGTATGATACAGTATTACCACCAAGCCTCATCCTGTGGCGAAAAAGAATTGTGTTTTTACTGCCGACAAATCACTCGTGCAATATATAAATGGAATAATTTGACTAATCTGCAGCATGATTGACAAACTCAATTTGTGAACCATTGGTCTGCTCAAGTGTTAGGAATTTAACTTTGCTACATTTATCATTAGGAAAAACGCGTGGGGATGTTGATCTGATTGGACAGTGGAGTTCAACAATGAGCGTCAAAATACCATGGATCTATCAAATGGTTATTGACAGAATTTCAAGCATTAGTATTGGTTTTGTACCTGCACAGAGACGTGCACAAGCAAGTATATAATGAGTGTACACATTGCTAGGGGCAGAAAGAGTGAAAATACCCTAGTACGGGACAAGTCGGCAGCTATCTTTCCTTCATGTCATGGAATACGGTGTAAATTACAATCCAGGATCCTTAATCTTGAAATGTAATGTGGATACATGTTGTTGTTTGAAAACTATCCTTTGAATTGCAAGAGTTTAACTGGGGTCGTGAGATGTAAATGACATAGAAAAAAGTCAGCATTACACAAGCACCTCATTGGGATTTGCGCATTGTACATTGGAATTTAAAATAAGTGCACATAGGACATGTAATATGTAATCACAAATAACTATGATGGCACAAAGTCTAAAAAAACATTGATCAACTCTTTCCTTGGCTCTGTCATTCCATTAAAATACCATGCCTGTAGTTAGTCTCATATTGTGTTCAGAACGATGAATTGTTGGTGTCAACAACATACTGTATTACAGTGTGTTTCTTCATGTACAAACACATTAATTGGATATTCTTGGGTTTATACAGTAGAGGGTTGGAGGAAAGGTTTAAACCGTAACCCTGCAATCCCTTCCCGTTACGTTTTATAAAAGACCTAAAGGGTATCTGAAATCCAGTGTTGGGCTCCCTAGGTGCTGGCTGGATGTGATATGGTACCTGACTCCTGTAAACTGCAGCAGCAGTCACATGACCATGGGGATGCTGGATGCTCGAGCCAGCCAATCCATTGATTTGTCATGATGACGACTCACTATGGCAGAGTCCCAAGAATCCCAATATTGAGGAGCTTGAGTACTTGTCAATCTGCTCCTGGGCAGTAGTAAACCCCTGCACTTGAAAAGCTGAATCAGTCTTCTGAGAGAGGGGTCAGGGCACGCGGGTAACTATGACCAATGAAACTAAACTGAGTGCTCACAGTGCCTGATGTATTCCTTTAACAGTCCATAAAGAGGATTATGAAGGGAAAAACTATTGCGGTCACCCAGACCATAGCAAACCCCCCCCCCCCCAAAAAAAAAAAACCCAGAGGAGATAGAATCCTATGTACGCCTGAATCCCTGGTGCATATATATCTTCCTGACAACTTTATACAACAAATATGACAAATTGAGAAGCGCGTATGGATGGTCCATATTTCGGCATCTGCTACATGCAGACAGTGGCGTAGCGTGGGTTGTCAGCACCCGGGGCCAGCCAAGAATTGTGCGCCCCCCCCCAACCTGTGGACACGTTATCGATATTGCCCCAGCTCTCACATGGATATTGCCCCAGCTCATGGATTTGCCCCCAGCTCATGGATTTGCCCCCCAGCTCACACATGGATTTGCCCCCCAGCGCACTCATGGATTTGCCCCCAGCTCATGGATTTGCCCCCAGCTCACTCATGGATTTGCCCCCAGCTCATGGATTTGCCCCCCAGCTCATGGATTTGCCCCCCAGCTCATGGATTTGCCCCCCGATCATGGATTTGCCCCCCAGATCATGGATTTGCCCCCCAGATCATGGATTTGCCCCCCAGATCATGGATACTGCCCCCAGCTCATGGATTTGCCCCCCAGCTCATGGATTTGCCCCCCAGCTCATGGATTTGCCCCCAGCTCATGGATACTGACCCCAGCTCATGGATTTGCCCCCCAGCTCATGGATTTGCCCCCAGCTCATGGATACTGACCCCAGCTCATGGATTTGCCCCCCAGCTCATGGATACTGACCCCAGCTCATGGATTTGCCCCCCAGGTCACACATGGATTTGCCCCCACCTGGATTGTTGCCCCAGCTCCGGCAGGGGGTTGAGGGACCCAGATGCCGGGCAGCGCGGGAGCGCCTGCCCGGTCTTGAACAGTCCGTCCTGTGAAGTGGATGCGGCTGTGTGCGTGCGCAGCCGGTCACGCGGTCCGGCCAGTCAGGTGGTACAGAGACTCAGTACCACCTGATTAGCCGGACCGCGTGACCGGCTGCGCACGCACACAGCCTGCATCCACTTCACAGGACGGACTGTTCAAGACCGGGCAGGCGCTCCCGCGCTGCCCGGCATCTGGGTCCCTCAACCCCCTGCCGGAGCAACAATCCAGGTGAGAGCTGGGGCAAATCCATGACCTGGGGGCAAATCCATGTGTGACCTGGGGGGGGCAAATCCATGAGCTGGGGTCAGTATCCATGAGCTGGGGGGCAAATCCATGAGCTGGGGGGCAAATCCATGAGCTGGGGGGCAAATCCATGAGCTGGGGGCAGTATCCATGAGCTGGGGGCAAATCCATGAGCTGGGGGGCAAATCCATGAGCTGGGGGGCAAATCCATGAGCTGGGGGCAAATCCATGAGTGAGCGGGGGCAAATCCATGAGTGAGCTGGGGCAAATCCATGAGTGAGCTGGGGCAAATCCATGAGTGAGCTGGGGCAAATCCATGAGCTGGGGGCAAATCCATGAGCTGGGGGCAAATCCATGAGCTGGGGGCAAATCCATGAGCTGGGGGCAAATCCATGAGTGAGCTGGGGCAAATCCATGAGTGAGCTGGGGCAAATCCATGAGTGAGCTGGGGCAAATCCATGAGTGAGCTGGGGCAAATCCATGAGTGAGCTGGGGCAAATCCATGAGCTGGGGCAAATCCATGAGCTGGGGCAAATCCATGAGTGAGCTGGGGGGCAAATCCATGAGTGAGCTGGGGCAAATCCATGAGTGCGCTGGGGGGCAAATCCATGTGTGAGCTGGGGCAAATCCATGAGCTGGGGGCAAATCCATGAGCTGGGGCAATATCCATGTGAGAGCTGGGGCAATATCGATAACGTGTCCACAGGTTGGGGGGGGGGGCGCACAATTCTTGGCTGGCCCCGGGTGCTGACAACCCACGCTACGCCACTGCAAGGTACAGATTATGGAGGACAACAGAATCCTTATGGACATCATGGTGATACACAAGAACTGCAAATAAAGAAATACATTAACCAGTGTACAGTACCAAGAAACACAAGAGGACACTCTGGCCAGTCAGGTTTGGCAGTTGTGACCACTCTAGACATATCGATACTTGGTGTAAGGGAAAGAACAACATAGAGTAGAAAGTGTAATAAAAGTTTCCAGTTGGATCCAGGTTGTGCATGTAGAGTCGTAGCGCCAAAGAAGGGTTGGCACCGATAGGACGTCAAGGAAGAAAAGTTGAAGACCATGGACATGTAACATGACAAAAGATGCGCAACCCTGTCTAATGCCACAAGGCTTCAAACATCAATCCACTGATGTTCATTAGGAATTATAAAAAGGCAGAGAGGTGGTCTTTGTACAAAATAGGGTTGCACCGATACCACTTTAAGATCGAGTACCAATACTTATATTTAAAGTCATGTGACCACTGGCCAATAAATAATTTAGGATTTTGCTGAAAGCTTGTCCAGTGTATGATGATATTGAAATGTATGGCCAGACACCCCATTTACCCACTGCACAGCCTGCACACCGAACCCAGACAGATAGATATACCCAAAGACACCAGACCTCAGACTCCTGTATACCCACACAGACCTCTAAACCCCACTGCTAGCAGAATTCATTAAAAGCATTCCGCTAGCATTCTCCTCCGGCTGTCCACGTTCCAGCGAGCGCTGGCTGGCCACATGGTCCTCTGAGCGGCAGCAAGCTCTTGCGATCTCCGCGAGATCACAGCTAGCAGCCCCAGACCCTCTGATACCGGCAAGCCAACCTAGCGCTGGCTTCCGGATATTGGGACATTTGCACAAGTATTAAGTACTCGTGCAAATGCCAGTATCAGCACCGATTCCGATACTAGTATCGGTGCAACCCTAGAACAAAATGATAATTTTACGTAATGCCAATTTTAACCAACATTGTTTTATAATGGGTCCACAACCACAACCATATTTATTTGAAGGGACACTATCCCTTACATAATCTGTGTAACCGAAGCACCCGCTACCTTTGTGCCCTCACCCTCCTTGCCCACACTTTACATGGCCTCTGTGACTGTTGGAGAGGTGTGGATGCTGGCCTCCTGCCAAGAGATTGTGGACCCAGTTGTCAAAGCCAGTTCTAAAGGACAATGGACATAATGGTCACCTAACGGTTAAATGAGTTAGAAATACATTTATCTTTAAATTGTTTGTATTTTAGGAGTTGGTGTTAGAGATACAATGTAGACATATTTTAATCTGATGCTCTGTGTTTGTTAATCCCATCTATTGTGTAACTAATTAGGTTTAAGGGTTTTGTCTAGGAATTCAACTCCCCCTCATGTAGATAATGTATTCGGTTGATTGTGTCAGGTTACCTCCCTCTGTCTGCTGTCCATAAAAATTATCTAATTTCCATTAAAGATATTCATTTTCCCCTGAACTAAGCAGGTGTCTGGATTTTGAGGAGAGATACATATGAATATATTGCACTCCCTCAAATTCTGGCTGAGGGTTGTGAGAAGAGAAGCTGCAGTGGATCAGCTTGAATGAAAAGAAGGAACGGATACTATAGCAGCTTTGGGTCTGGTCCACAAGCGGTAGACCAATATACTCCAGTTGATGTTACAATCTGTAACTATATTACTAGTGCATTACAAATAAAACCAATTTATAGAACACATGCTGCTGTTTTTTTAATTTGAAGTAATTGCATGTAAAAAAGGAAAACAGTTTTTTATCTCCCAAACATTTTGTTGATTTTTCGCATGAAGCAACATTTATCAAAAGGTTTTCTTTACTTCTGTGGTTTATCTAGTCTACAGTATTTAACAGTTTATTGAGATAGAGGGGGAATGTTTAGATAACGCGGCAGAGGGCTATTATTCAGCAGGCTACTCAAAATAAGAGATGGCAGCTGAAGGAGATAAAACAGGGAGCATAAAAGACTACTAATCTGGTGATGTCCTTTGAATACATCCCACACAATAAAATGAGATTTGAGAATATGATCGACATACGACTCATTATATGGCCAATGACAGAGATTGAATAGATGTAAGATATCAGCAACACAAAATAAACAACATAAGGACATGTCATTTTTTTTGGTGGTAGTGCCCCTTTAACTCCGAGCAGGTAAGACCCATGTTGCATTATTAAAGCACTTACAGTCCGTGAGCCAGCCGTGCGTTGGAACGCATTTAATAAGGCACAAGGATTTAAAGGGAAAGCTCCAAACACGCATAAGCCCAAAGCCGACCTGGTGTTCTCAGGGAAACAATTTAGGCCAATTAGCATCAACCGGTCTCCCATTCATCATACCACTGTAAGAATATAAACAAACTGTCAGCTCTAACCTAACAAACATCACCCTGCTACTAACTCGCATTATTCTGGGCCTCGCAGGCAATATTCCGCTTTAGGGCATCTGTGAAGCCGAGCCGCAGAAATTAAAGACACATGTTCCAGCCTGGGTTAACAAGCAAATTTGTAATCAGCAGACTTCTGACAGGTTTCCGTCAGCGCTGTCAGCTCCCCTCCGTCTCTTACCTTCTCTGTGGTACCCGTAACTTCAGTGATGAAGAGGGAAGGGGGGAAAAAAAAAAAAAAAAAAGAAGGGGAGGGGGGATTAGGGCATGACTAAAATGATGGTAGATCAACCTGTTAACTAATGTGACCAGGTGTGCCCAATTAGGAAGCCTGCTGCAGGGCAGTCCGAACAGGATACTGCGAAAAGAGCTCTAACACCAAATACTTTCATTTGAAAGTCCTTTTTTTTTTTTAACAATGCCTTTTGCCATAAACACAAATGTGAGAAGGGTGCTGCCATCCCTTCTCCAAGAGCCACCAGAGACCCTGATGGGACCACTGCTCACTCCTTTGCAAGTGCTGCTTGGTTAATCGTCTGAAGTTCGACGAATTTATAGGAAACCAAGAAGCCTGTAAGAAAGCATTTCTTTCACATTTTAGGTGGCCTTTAATCTGGTCGCCTTTTCATCAGTTCATTTTAATGGTCGAGATCGCAACTCACAGGAGGAGCTCTACAGGGTTTAAAGCCCCTCTTTCAGATATCCCCTCAATGCAAATCTGTCGTGTTATAGTCACATGGAGGTTTTTTGTGACGCAAGAGAGCTCGCAAAATTGTTTATCTGTCATCACTTTGTCCCGGTGGAGGTACCAGGCTCGTCTACGTGGTAAGGCCCTGGAACAGGTGAAAGCCCCTATATGCAGAGATACCAGTCTTGGTAGCAATAACAGAACAGATCAACACAGCGTTAACAAGAGACCTCTGCACAGCTATACCGCAGCAGCCCTGATCTGACAGGTCGGTCTTTAAAGATAGCCGCATCTATTCTAAATTAAAAGGTTACCTTAGGAGCCGTGCAGAGTCTATATAGACAAACACAGGTTACACTGGAGATGGTACAGATAAGGATAATCCATAACCGTTGTCAAAGAGAGAAGCCAGAGGTCAGAACCAGAGAATATACCGTATACAGAAGACGGGGTTCAGAACCAGAAGAAACGTCAGACAAGCCAGAAGATATCGTAACCAGGTAATCAGAATATAACAGAACATAAACAGAAAAACCAAATACAGCAAGGGAAATACTAAGAATTGAATACACAGGATAAACAGAAATAAACTAAGAACAGAGGCAACAGACAGACAGGGAAACAGGACCAGAGAAATAAACTGAAAAAGATATACAAACTAGGATGCAACAAGACAGCAGGGAGCTCTCAGAACACAGCAGATACTGGAAACCAGGAAAAGCAAAATGACCCTGCAATGCACCATAGGCACATTGCTCTTTTATGGGGAGGAAATCAGGACAAGGGCAGACACCTGAGCAGGGAGAACAGAAAACCAATTAACCCCTGAGCTGCAAAACAGAATAAAGGACAAAACAAGAATATACAAATACAGAGGGCAGGGAGACAGGGCTGGAAGCATAGAACGTGACACACTTTGACTATGGCATTCAATGGGCTGTGACTTGCCCCTCATCTGTCTACACACGCACAACCAACTCTCGCCTCCAAGACTTCACAAGGGCAGCTCCGGTCCTGTGGAATGACTTGCCTCACACTATCAAACTCTTAATCTTCAGGCCTTCAAGAAATCCCTCAAAACCCATCTCTTCAGATTAGCGTACCACATCACTGATGCAACTCCTCTCTCTGCTCACCTACGTACAAATGATTGAAGCTGCTTCTATGGCCCCACCATTCCCAAACCGCTGGCGTGAATGATCCTGCCATCCAGTAAGGCTGGGGTCAGACTAACGCATTTTTAACGTGCGCTTCGGCACACTTAATCACGGCCGCAGTAGCAGCAAATGACGGGCAATAACGGCAAACATACGAAGTACGGCTGCACGAAAGTGCGGCCGCGCAACGCTAGTGGCAAACGAATGCATTTTTTTGAGAACGCAGAATCGCTAGTACTGACGTCCAGAGTGCGCTGCGTCCGCATAGCGGCGTGTGTGATTAGGAGACGTCAGACGCTGCTCATGTCCGGCCAACATAACGTCCAGACACCCAAAGTTTCCTGGATTGGATCCGTAACAAATCACGCACGAAAATGCGCATCGTATGACAGTTTTCACGCATTCCGTGAAAAAATACGTCAATGCATTCGGACGCACTTTTTGACTGTCGCTGCGAATAATGCGTTCGTTTGACCCTAGCCTAAAATGCCTCGTCTTCCTCAACCCCAATCCCTCTAGATTGTAAACTCCTATGAGCAGGGCCCTCTACACCTCTTGTTTCCATCATATGTCCATTTATATGTATCTCGATCCCTTTGGTTATTGTAAAGCGCTGCGGAAACTGTTGGTGCTATATAAATGATGACAGTAATAATAGCTGTGTCTAGTGATATACATCCAGTAACTAAGTAGTCAAGCAATAGCAAAGTGCCTCCATTTTTGCGTTAGGTCAGTCTATAGTATATTTGTTACTCATGACATGAACTTTTTGTAACAAAAAATAAACTGAAAGCAAAGCATCGACCAATTTCCTCCGAAAGTCTTGATGTCCCATGGTCTTGATTCAAAACATATCACAGGGAGGAGGGATAACACAGAGCAGACATCTATCCTACAGGATGGCCATTCGCTCGTTCCATATGTAGGATTACCAATCAAGACATGATAGTGTCACTTTAGAAGTAAAAAGAAGAAAGCGGTAGCCACTCTGAACCTTGGTGTCACATCCTCTGCTTCTGCAGTGCTCCCTGGGGGGGTCTGGACACCCGGTGGCGGTGCTGGCTGGCCGAGTGCCAGGAGTTCAGGCTGACCGGCCGGCATCTGGAGGGGTGGGGCTTACCGTGATGACGCGGGGCCGCCGGTTTAAAGGCAGGGCGCGAGATTCTGCTCGTTGCCCTGACGTGGAGTCATTTCCTGCATCGCTGGCTGCATTCACTTTGTGTCTCAGTGTTTACCTTGCCTAGTTGCCGTTATTGCCTGTATGAGAACCCCACTTGTGTTTGACCCGGACTGCCTTTTTGACCATTCTCTCTCTGACCTCCTTAGTGTCCGCAGAGAGCACTATGAATATACAGAGTGTATGTGCAGGATATATCACGCAACCTGCGATTGTAGGCCTGCCCTACAGGGTGCTGAATTCATTGAACCCTCTTTCTACCTTGCTGAGACAAACTATATGGGTGTCCTCTCTGTTGCCAACCCGGCCTGTACGACTACCACCTCTGTTGCCAACCTTGCCTGTATGACTACCCTATCTGGTGCCAACTCGTATTTCACTTTTGACCATGCTTATGTTAACCTATGTTGTATGATACTTCTGCACTATCTCTGTTCATGCATAGTTAATCTGCTTTCGCTCAGTAGACACTTGGTCACAAAATCATTTGCTACTGAGTGGTAATTAGTATTGGTGTTCTGTCTGACCTCCCTGGCTGGGAATGCTAGGATTAGCAGTCCTGACTGCTGGATAAAGCAAGAATCACATAGGTCTGTCCAAAAGGATCCAAATCACGGTCATCAGGGGTGAACATGACACTTGGTGAATGATAGGTAACCACCCCCTTCACAACCTGGGCAGAAGGTGTAATGTGTTTTTATAGCAACTACCGGTACTAAAAACTATATTGACAAAGAGCTCTGAAAGCCAAGTATCCGACATTGCGCTTTCCATGGTTTGCCTATTATAAGCCCATTCATATTTTGTTACTTTCACTTTAACGGAAAAAGACCTGAACAACCGTCCTTGTTTCATATTAGGAACAGACCAAATAAACATTTTGTTTCTTCACTGTAGAATACCTTGCGCCATATGGCAGACTGGTCTAAAATAACATTAAGTAACTCACAACGGCTTCGTCACCTCCCACAAGCCACCATAGAAGACTTAATTTCAGCACAAACCTATATGGCTTTTACCTACGGTATCATACCATGACACGTCTCTAACAGTGTTCCATCATGCCTATTACTTGCCCCGTAGATTGTTCCAAATGGGATGTAAGCATTCCCTGAGATGCAAAATGTTTTGAGCCACAAGCTAACATATACCATTGCTTTTGGGATTGTTCTGCAACACAACCATTTTGGTTAGCAGCTGGTTTGGTGACAGAATGGATCTGGGAACTATGACTGCCCTTGATTCCAGAATTCCTTATTCTAGGGCTGCCTTCATCCTTTAAACTCAAATCACAGAAATTGTATTTCAATGTGGCGGCAGTCAGTCGAAAAGCAAGACTTCACAGTTGGAATAAACCAGCTGCCATCTTGTTATCGCTCTTGATCACCAAGCTAAATCCCCTTTTTTTTATGGATTGGCTCTATACACTAAGAACTCCAAGTTAAGAAATGTATTAATGCATGGCAATGCTACTTTCCATCCCTGGAGCCACCTATGTAAACCAACAAACATCTCTTCAATAATACAGGAGTGGTATTCCTTGGAAATGGTGGCGGGCCAGCATTTAAAAGGTCAAAATCCCTAATTTGCTGTTCGAGGGCAAGCCTCCAAGACTCTTCTCTCACTCCCCTTTAAATCTTACTCATCAGAAGTCTTGACCAGGCAGTTCCTTGGTCTTGTTTTATTGTGTTTAAACATTGTATTACTTAGTGTTCAACTCCTATTGGTTTTTTTAAGGTCTTTTATACTGTGGTCCTTTGCAAACATCAGTTCTCTTTGAACACTCACGCCCATCTTTGAGATATTCTGGAAGATTTAAACACTGAACATGGACCTCATCTTTGATGTTTTTCAGTTGAGTTCATTGCAATTTTTACATGAGGTTTTCCGATGTTTTGTTCCTATATAAAAGGCCCACTAAAAGACAATGTGCCACTATTCAAGCTAGCCATTTTAACCAACAGCTGGAAACGTTGGACAAAACAACTGCAGCCATTACAACTAAGTGACGCAACCTTTGCTTGTGGCTCAGGTGTTGCGGCTGCTTACTGTAAATTAATGTTTCCTACATTATACAGGAGCTTTTGATTTGCAGCCTTCTAGAGGAAAGTGAGCAATTCCAATGTAGCTACAGTTGTGTTAAAAATTATTCAACCCCCACTGAAATTGAGTGTTTTGGCCAGTTTGACATTGATTTTGATCATTCAGTCATCTTGCTTTCAATTAAATCAAAGAGGCACGTGTAGGTCAGACAAATATAACATAACATTTATAATGAAATAACCACAATGTCTTTTCTGTGCTCACATCATTATCAGTTTTATTCAACCCCAAGTGACATTCAATCTTATAACTGTAAAAGGATGTTGTACTAAGTACTAACAGCTTTTAAACGTGAAGCATAGCTTGACACAAGTGTCTTGCAGCGATCTACGGGTATCTTCGCCCATTCGTCATGGGCAAAAGCCTCCAGTTCAGTCACATTCTTAGGCTTGCGCACTGCAACCGCTTTCTTTAAGTCCCACCAGAGGTTCTCAATTGGATTTAAGTCAGGTGACTGCGATGGCCACTCCAAAATGTTCCAGCCTTTAATCTGCAACCATGCTCTAGTGGACTTGGAGGTATGCTTGGGATCATTGTCCTGTTGAAAGGTCCAACGTCTCCCAAGCCTCAGGTTTGTGACGGACTGCATCACATTGTCATCCAATATCTCCTGGTACTGAACCGAATTCATGGTACCTTGCACACGCTGAAGCTTCCCTGTACCTGCAGAAGCAAAACAGCCCCAAAGCATGATTGACCCCCCGCCATGCTTCACAGTAGGCAAGGTGTTCTTTTCTTCATAGGCCTTGTTCTTCCTCCTCCAAACATAGCGTTGATCCATGGGCCCAAACAGTTCTAATTTTGTTTCATCAGTCCACAGAACACTATCCCAAAACTTCTGTGGTTTGTCCACATGACTTTTGGCATACTGCAGTCGACTCTTCTTATTCTTTGGAGACAGCAAGGGGGTGCGCCTGGGAGTTCTGGCATGGAGGCCTTCATTACGCAGTGTGCGCCGTATTGTAGGAGCTGAAACTTCAGTACCCACATCTGACAAATCTTTTCTCAGTTCCTCAGCAGTCACACGGGGACTTTTCTCCACTCTACGCTTCAGGTAGCGCACAGCAGTCGAAGTCAGCATCTTCTTTCTGCCACGACCAGGTAGCGTTTCAACAGTGCCCTTTGCCTTGAATTTGCGAATGATGCTTCCTATGGTCTCTCTTGGTATGTATAACATCTTTGCAATCTTGTTATAGCCATTGCCCTTCCTGTGAAGAGTAATCACCTCTTCTCTTGTCTTCCTGGACCATTCTCTTGACTTCACCATGTTTGTAACCACACCAGTAAATGTCTAGAAGGAGCTGAGTATCACAGTCATTTTAAAGCTGCCTAATTGGTGCTTATTATGCTTTATTGCTGCTCCGTGACATCCACAGGTGTTTTCAATACCTGATTGAAAACACTTGAATGAACCTCTGTTCTTCAGAGTGGTAGTCTTTAAGGGGTTGAATAATTGTGTCAATGAAGAATTCACAAAAGAAACATTTACTACTGTATTACAAAACCAATTGATGTCATTTTAGTTGCATATGGTTCTTTAAAAAGTCCTTGTAGGATTTCATTCTGAATACAATTACAAATGTACACTAAATTCCCTAAAACCCTTTACAGCATTGGGGGTTGAATAATTTTGAACACAACTGTAGTTCTACTCTAAAAGGAATCGTTATCTAGAAATGAATACCGAATCTTAAACCTTGGTGTTAAGTGATTTTGCACATGGCTAAAGTGAAACGCTGTTGCCGCCACAAGCGTTTTGTCAACCACAATAAAACTCATTGTTGGTAATCAGCATGTAATCTGTCAATGTCAAAGCTTTATCTATACCAGTGTTTCTCAAACCGCTCCACGGGACCCCCAACCAGGCCAGATTTTGCAGATCACCTTGGGGAAATGCAGACTGAATCCTGCAATCACTGAGCAGCAAATCACATCACCTGTGCTGTGCTTCAGCTATCTGCAAACATAGTCTGGTTGGGGGTCCCAACAAGGAGAGGTTTGAGAAACATTGATCTATACCAGGGGTAGGCAACCTTGCCCCTACAGATGTTTTGGAACTGCATTTCCAACAAGGCTCAGCCATCCTGATCAGTGGCTAAGCATCGTGGGAAATGTAGTTCCAAAAAAAACTAAGGACCAAGGTTCCGGGACCTCTGATATATACATTAGTACAAATGTTTTCTAAGAACTCTGCATGTCAATAGACCTTACATGTTTCTGAGAGCCATACATGAATGTGTGATGAGGAAGGACTGCTCAGGAGATGGGCTTCTGGCCGAATGTAGTGCTCAGATGCTGCATTATTGAGATCAATTAATCACAGGACAGGCTCGGATGTCATACTCGGCAAGCAATCAAGATGGGAATATTGGGCCTCGAGGATGATGCTGAGTAGACTGGGCTCTTGTGGTTGCTCTGTGGGAAACCATCACTAAACCCTGAAACATGTTTCTAATTTACCATGTGCCTGTAGCCACACAGCTTCCGATCGCTCCGCTCCTGCCTGAGTTTCAGTCTAACATTTAACATGTTGGAGGGGCAGCTGCTTAGAAGCAGAAATTTGTAGTGAATTTCATGGATAAGAGAGGGAAATTTGTGGTGGGTCAATGTTTTGAGGGCATACAAAACACTGAAATAAAAACATGGCATAAAATTAAGGTGTATGTGCACACAAACTGTAAATAAATATTTTATGCATGATGAGATACAAACTAACAATAGACGGAGGCAGATAAAGGTTATCCAATGATATTCAAAAGGCTCCACCAAACGTGTTTATTGTATAGCAATCGCCATTAAGTACCCGGGTAATGTTCGGTGGATGAATTAATACAGACAAAGCTAGATTCCAAGCCTTGAATAAATGTAACCAGATCTCTGATACACTTAACACAGACATTAACGTCTATGCAGCCGGTAAGTTTATCGTAGCTCTGGTTACATTTCATAACTCCCAACACTGAAAAGTATAAAATTCGTGAAAGTGGTGCGTGGGTCATGGAGCATCAGAAAAGGGGCATGGATGAAGTGGGCAGGCCTGTCCAGGAGACGGGTTGGCCATGGATTAAATGGAGAAAATAAGACAGAGAAGGAGGCAGAAATGGATGCATAACTAGGAGGCCATCAACATGCTGAAATGGGGGCATTTGGGCCATGCCAGAAATGAAGCATGTTCCACGACCAAGGGCGGACTGACCACTAGGGCACCAGGGCACTGCCCAAAGGCCCTACCCTAAGACTTGGTCATGCCTGCCCCACACTGGCAATGATCTCTTGCATGAGGAGTGCCCCCTGCATGCCAGAACCCCACAATGGGGTGCCGCATAATCTCCTATTGCCCAGGGGTCCCAGGTCTTGTCAGTCCACCCATATCCACGACTTGGTGAAGCCGGTATGTCCAATTTGCAACACTTTTGGAGGAATGCAGTTTACACTAATCTTGGAATCCAGCCTGTATTATAAAATAAATAGAACCATAATGAGCATTCAGAATTATAGTACAGGCATAGTATAACCTTTTAACATCGCCACATGAATTCTACCAGCAAATTCATTCTACACGCTGTAGTTGGGCACTTTATTACGTCACCCAGCATCATGTAGACCTGAAGCCTGTTTAGTGAAGCCACAGTTGCTTAATTGCTCCAGTCACTGTGAGCGGCCCATCTAAAAGGCCCAGCCTTGAGCATATTGTTCAAAATTGAGTAAATCTAAGCTATACATTTTTTTTACATATTTTTTATGTTTACTAGTGTGGCATAGCAGACGCCACGGGACTTTGTATACTTTTTTACATTTTATAGGCTTTAGAATTGGGCTGTGCCGAGACCGCAAAAAATATTGGACATCATTGTTTTTTCTGCTTTTTCTAGATATCGCTCTATATAAAAAGGGAGTTATTTTTTCATTATTATTTTTAAATATGACGTTCTATATAAGGGTTTTATTTGACATCGTGACATTTTGCACCGTGAGGCCTCTTATGTGTCCAGGAAAGCAAGGACTATCTGGAAACATTTAGATGCAAAGACAATGCATTCGTACATTTTATAACATGTGACAAGTGATGAGCCGAACACTAAAAAAAAAAACCATTTTAAAGGAACAGTGAGTTTTCCATGAAATAAAGGTTAAGATTAAAAACAAAAAATTCCTTCAAATATCGTGCCTAGGAGGTCCCCATAACCTGCCCGTGAAGTGGTGGATTTGTAGGATGTATAGAAACATCTAAAAAAAAAAAAAAAGACATTTCAAATGATGGTAAATGGTTTTCCTTTAATCTATTCATAAACAACTGCTTGGGGCGGCAGCCTGTATGAAAAGAGGAGACATTTTAGGACACGCAGAACAAGCGTAGAGATTTTTTTGGCAAAATTATGGTGAAACTTATGCAGGCTTTGGATGAAAGTAACAATAGGGGCTTTAAAATTGGGCCTTTAGTGTCGGCAACAGTGCTGTCACAGTGTAACTCCTCTGTGGTATTGTGGGAGAGTGCAGGGTTGGACCCTGTGGTCAAATATTTAAATTACATGAATCTGGTATAGGCGTCAGTGGCAGTGCGCCCAAATATTGTGCCTTTGGTGGCAGCAAGTGCCTTCACACCGTAACCACTTTGTGGTATTGTGGAAGAGTGCAGTGGTGGAGGTTTTGGGAATACAGAAGAGATCCCCGATCTATTCAGTTACGTCAGCATCAGGGGATTGATAGCTGCTGATCAATTTTTATAAATGTCAGCCGGTCTACAGAGACGGTGGACAGACGCACTCTTTTGTCTGTGACAAACCCTCCAGCGGCACTGAACGTCCTTTCAGAAAGCACGCTGGATGAAGGGCAACCTAGTAGCTGCATAGCATATTGGCTAAATTCTGGCCAGTGATCCAATCAACACCCAGTAAGCCAGTGGATCATCTGCTGTAAAGGTATCCAGGTCTGTCCTTGCCCCTAGGTAGTCCTGCACCATATGGTGTAGACGCTGGCAACGGGTGCTTACATTTGACGTCCTGGGCGTCGTGGACTAAATTTTTTGTAAAAAGACATAAGTCAAGCGGCCCCGGCCTTCACCGCTCTTCTTCTGATCATCCGCAGCCTCAGAAGCACCTGTGTCATCACTTGGTAACCTACCAGTGCCTGGAAAGGTGTTACACAAGTGTCACTTTAGAGTGTCCTCAAGTTGTTTCATCCTGTCCTCCCTCTGTGCGGGGAGGATGAGCTCTGCAACTTTACCCTTGTATCGTGGATCAACAAGGCTCGTCAACCAGTAATGATCCCTCTCCTTGATAGCACGAATCCTGGGGTCCTTTAGCAGGCTTTGCAGGATAAGGGAGCCCATGCAGCGTAGGTTGGAGGTGGCATTAGCTTCCGAGTCTTCATCGTCAATGAGGATGACCCCATCATGCACTTCCTCCTCCCAGCCACGTACTAGTCCTTGGGTTTCTGGGCACACAAAACCCTCCCTTAAGGAATCCCGCCACCTTCAATGCCTGCACTACTTAAATATTCCTCCTCCTCCTGTCTGATCTGAGGACCCGCAGGAATGCTATCTGTGTAAAGACTGGGGCCTTGAGAGCTAGGGAAGGCCTCCTCTTCCTCCCGCTGCTCTGCCTCTAGTGCCACATCTATAATTCCCTGCAGAGTGCGCTCCAGCAGGAACACTAAAGGAATTGTGTCACTGATGCATGCACGGTCCCTGCTCACCATCCTCGTTGCCTCCTCAAATGGTGACAGTACAGTGCATGCATCCTTGATCATCAGCCACTGCGGGGGGGAAACAAGTTGACCTGAACCTGTCCTTGTGCCATACTCACACAGGTACTCATTGATGGCCCTCTGCTGCTTGTGCACTGCTTGTGCTTGTGCTGCTTGAGTTCCACCTGGTGGGCATGTCACAGATCAGACGGTTTGTGGGAAGGTGGAATTCTCTTTGAATTTCTGCCAGGCGAACACTTGCTGGGAATGACCGTCTGAAGTGGCTGCAGACTTTTCTGGCCTGGCTGAGAAGCGGTGCCAGCCCATGGTACCTGGTTAGGAAACGCTGTACCACCAGATTTAGGACGTGTGCTAGGCATGGTGCATGCGTCAATTTACCCTGGCGTAGGGCGGAGAGAAGGTTGCTGCCATTATCACAGACAACCATTCCCAGCTCAAGCTGGCATGGTGTTAACCATCTCTGCACCTGCCCCTGCAGAGCTGACAGAATTTATGGCCCGGTGTGGCTCCTGTCCTCTAAACAAACCAGCTCAAGCACAGTATGGCATCTTTTTGCTTGAGCCATTGAGCTCATTGCTTGAGCCCCTGCCACGCGTCGGTTTAACTGACACTTCGCCAGAGACAGAGAAGGAGGAGGAGGAGGAAGAGGCGGTGGAGCAGACAGACCTCAAATAAGCAGCTTTCTGGAGGCGTGGTGGATGCACAAGCTCCAGCACAGAGCCCCGTCCTGGATCCCTCCCAGCTGCGAGCAGAGTAACCCAGTGTGCCGTGAAGGAAATGTAACGGCCCTGTCCATGCTTGCTGGACCACGTGTCTAAAGTCATGTGCACCTTGCTGCTGACTGCCTTTCCCAATGACTCCATAACATTGTGTTCCACGTGCTGGTATAGCCTTCCGTGAAAAGAAATGGCATTTTGGAACCTGCCACTGTGGTACAGCACATTCAGCAAATTCACAGAAGGAAGCAGAGTCCACCAGCTGGAAAGGCAGCAGCTGTAATGCGAGTAATTTTGCTAAGCTGGCATTTAGACGCTGTGCTTGGGGATGGTTGGAACTATATTTTTTCTTACGCTGCAGCAGCTGGGGCAACGTAATCTGACTGCATAAATCTTCAACTGATGGGATGCAGTCACATTCTTGAGGAAGGAACTGGTACACCCATTACTGTAGCATCATCCCTGTCAGTGGAGGTTGTAGGCAATCACATGGCAGGACATACAGTGGGGGTAGAGACAGATGAGGAGGAGGAGGAGGACCTATGCAAAGTGTTGTGCCAACGGGATGCGTGGCAGGTGGTCAAATGTCGCCTCAAGCACGTGGTACCCAAGCGTGGGATGTCTTTCCCACGCTTGATCCTCATCTGACATAGATTACAAATAGCAACGGTGCGGTCTGCTGCACATTTCTTAAAGAACTCCCAGACAGCAGACTTCCTGTACATATGCTTTGAGACAACAGCGCTCTGCACCTGAGCAGCTGTGACTTCTGATGCTTGGACTGGCTACGGTTGGTCATAGAGGACGTTCTGCCTTGTTTTTGTTGTGCCGCATCCTCCTCCCTTGACTCCTCTGTTCAATCAGGCACCCAGGTGGAGTCAGTGACCTCATCATCATCATCACCCCCTATCTCCTCGTCACTGGAGCCAACTTGGCAGTATGCTGCAGCTGCTGGGGCAACATGAGTGCCAGTTATTTGTGTGTCACTGGCACCCCCTCCCTCTAGGTTGATTATACTCCCTTCCTCAACCTCAGAGTTTGAATCAGAGCACTGTAGTTGCTGCGCATCCTCAAGCAGCATGTCACTGTAGTCAAACAATTCAGCTGACTCCTCCGTGTGTGATAGTGAGGCTACGGCAGGAGTAGCTGTGGACATGGAGGCTGAATCAGATGCTTTGGCAGCTGAGGTGGACTGTAAACCACTACAAGCCTGGCTGGCAGAGGACTGGGAGGATGAGGATGGCCTGGTTAGCCAATCCACCAAATCCTCTGTATGTTGCTGCTGCTTAAGACAGCCAGCACCAGTTAGAAAGGACAAGCGTGCCCTGCAGAGGATGCACCACGTCCACCACGACCAGAGGCACAGCCTCCCAACACAGAGGCTGCTTGCCCTCTTATCGGTGTCTGGGAGCGTCTGCCTGTCCTTTTTGGTCTGACATGGTGAGTGATATATAGATAAAAGATATACAGAACTCTGATTCAACGCTGTTATAAAAATTGGAGATATGCAGAACTCTGATTCAACTGTGTTATCTAGATTAAAGATTTCCAGAACTCTGGTATAACTCCGTGAGATACCCTGATAGATTAAAATTCGCAGAAATCTGATATGAGACCCCCTGATGGGTGGCAGTGACAAGACACAGATTACAATTCACAGATATCTGCTAGAAGTGAGACCCCCCCAGTAGCTGCTGGCACTGAGAAGACACACTAACCGAACAATCTCCTCTCAAAAAAACACGTGCTGGGGCTGCGAGGGATGCCTTATATAGTGTGCTGCGGGACTTAGCTCTGTGGGCCCATGATTGAGCAGTGATTGGCACAGTCTTGCACCTGACCTGCGGTCAGGTGCAAGGCTGTAGCCAATTACAAGCTTCAGGCCAGTGGAAAAGTGCATTGTGGTCCATTGTGGTGCATTGCGGCAAACACACGGAAATGTTCGGAGTTCGACGAACAGCCGAACGGGCGATGTTCGAACCGAACAGCTCATCCCTACATGTGACCTAAGTTCCCAGCGGTCAACACCAGAACAGATTGGAGAAGACGCTTCTTACCTTGTGAGACAGACAATGTGCATTGTATCACTCTTCTATATGTAGACTAAGGCTGGGGTCAGACGAACGCAGTGCGAACGTGCGTTTACCCGCACTTTATGACGGCCGTGGTAGCAGCAAATGACGTCCAACGCAGGCCCACACACGAAGTACGGCCACACGAAAGTTCGGCCGCGCAACGCAAGCAGCAAACGAACGCATTTTCGCAAGAACGTCGAACCGCTGGTACTGACGTACAGCGTGCGCTGCAACCACATAGCGGCGTGTGTGCGTGATTAGGAGACGTCAGACGCTGCTCATGGCCAGCCTACATAACGTCTAGACACCCAAAGTTTCCTGGTTTGAAATCACGGCCGAAACTGCGCATCGTATGACCGCTATCGCGTATTCCATGAAAAAGTACGCCCATGCGTTAGGACGCACTTTTTTTTACAGACGATGCGAAAAATGCGTTAGACGAGCGCAGTGTGAACATCCGTTTTTGCGCACATAATAACGTCCGTCGCAGCATAGAATAATCGCCAATGGAGCCCCTCCCACACACAAAGGGCTATATTACAATGTTGGCGCTAACTTAACCACAGCAGTTATAAACTTAAAACCTCCATAGGCTATAATGGCTCTGGTAAGTTTACAACAGCTCTGGTTAAGTTAGCACCAACTATGTAATATGGCCCGAAGTGCGTCCGCACAAACTGCGGGCGCACAACGCACGCGGCAAACGGAAGCAAGTTAGGCAAGACCGTAAAACCGCTAGAACGGACGTGCGCTGCGTCCGCATAGCTTTGTGTGTGAGTGATGAACGAGGTCAGACAGACTGCATTTATACGTCCAGCATTTTTGACGGACAAAATGTTTTTCATGTGAAACAAATGGTAAGTGCCACACAACACGCCGTAACCACCTCAACTCCAATGCTGCACCAGTAATTAGTGGTTTCCCCCACACCATGCAATAGAACAAAAAATGTAACGTATCTGGTAAGCGCAGGAAAAAAAACATAAAAAAAAATTATTACAATATTAGAACTCATTAGATCCTTTTAGACATCCACTAACATACACCTAGTATTATATATAGGTTGAGAAAGTGAAATTTAGGCTATAATGCGCAATGAATAGGGACACATAGAATACTCACCATAGTGAAGAAACGAGTATTCACTTTATTCTATTTACATAGTCCACTTTAGTAGATTAGCCTCTAACTCTGATTTATACCCCATAGGGAATAAGAATAATAGCCATATCGGAACCTATTTTATTTAATAATATTGAGTATGACAATACAAAAAGCACATTTAAATGCGCGGTCTTCAAATACACAGGGGCTTGTGCTATTTTTTTGCACACACACACACACAGTTGGAAATCAAGTTTTATAGACATTTGCCAAAACTAAGTACAAAGTTATATATATATATATAATCCCTTGAATAAAGAGATTAATACAGTGAGGTGTAATAGCCACTCTAGTAGAAAAAACAATGGGAGTTTACATTTGCTTACACAGATGGCATAGAGGAGTGATCCATAAATAATTTTGTGTGCCCTTTGAATAAACCATTTTTTTCCTTTTTTCCCATGCCATTTATATATGTTTTTAATCGGATACCATGATCCTGCGCTAAAACGCTGAAGATTTCGTCAGATTGTTGGGGTAGGGAGCGATTACGGATAACAATTGCATTAAAAAGACATATTGAAGACTGCGCATGCGCAAGATGGCCGCGCTCTGAGAGAAAAAATGCCCCCAACCAGCGTGGAATGCGGAAAACGGTGCGGCGCATGCGCAAGATGGCGGCGCCCACCGGTGAAAGACTCTGGAACCAATTACAGACATGTGGGGACAATCTACCTGTAACAGATCAGCTACCCTGCAGGGGTAGCTCCGTCTGCGGCGCCGAGTCTTGCTGGAGAGCTTAGCCGGGTAGCGAGCTAGCAAGGTGGGAGAGAGATTGGCAGCGGTCCCTGGATGGTCTGGAAGCAAAGGATTCAGTAAAGCTGGCTTATTCAGTGATTATGCCCTCCCCAAATACTAGTCGTGACTCAGTACAGGTTTGAAGGTAAATCAGAGTGTATTTAGAATGGGAACAGACAGTGCTTATATACAAAATACAGCCATGCACATTCAGACTTCCCGCCCACCCCAACAGTTCTGATTGGTTGGTTCCAAGACCACTGCAGGCTTCTTTCAGGTCCTCTTCAGTCTTCACTTGGGTCCACTGGTTGTATGCAGATGAAGTCTTGACCCCACAGTGACCACATACAGTGATTTACATAACCCATTGTAAAGGGAATCAGATAATGGGTGGCTGAGACAATGTGACTCCCAGCCTTTTCAGAACCAGTAAACAGATAACAGATAGCCAAAGAGAAATCACTTTTGCATAATCCACAAATTACTCAAACCTATTGTACATTCTATACAAAGGAAAGCATTTTCCACTAGCGGCAAGTAGTATCTTTAAAAAAAAAAAAAAACACATTTAACTATAGGAATATAAATCTATTCAAAACTAAAAATGAGCAATTGACAATACATTTAAAACCACACAATATAACGGAGCATAAACTAGCAGGATGGTGCAGGGGAAAAACATGATTAATTAGAAGTCTAGTGAAGGAAAAGGAATCCTCAGACCACCATCTGCTAACCTATAAGAAGGACCCTATAAGTAGTTAAATAACACCCCATGAATTATAATATTAATAGTTAAATTAAGGTTTAAATATAAGAAATAGTTTTAAGATAAATTGATCATCAGCAGTATTATAGGATTAAGTTTCACTTCTCAATTTGTTTGTAAATGTCTCTGGAATGAAGAAATGTTGATGTCTCAAGAAATACTGAGAGATAGCATGTCTCAAGAAATCACATGCCTCGGGCCACGGGACTGTCCAGAAATGTGTCACCAGACCTGTATTGAAACTGGCCAATGAACTATGAATAATAGAGTATAAGAATATTAGAGTATAAGAATATTAGAGTGTTAAGATTCACTGTTGTAAGGTAAGACAGACGTCCCTCAGTTGTGATAATAGAGTTATAAGTTAAAATAACGAATAATCCGCAAGGTGAGGCGGAAAAGTCGTTATGTATATGTATATATATATATATATATATGTATATATTGTTAAAGTATATATTATTAGAGTGATAAGTTAATTGGGTGGCAGGAAAATCTGTAAAGTATGCAGACTTTTGCCCCTTTGTATACTGATGGTATTGTGTATATATATATGTATATATAAGAGCTGACTGGTTGGACATTGTTTGCTGTGAGGTGCATGTTGTATTAAGCAGAGGTGTTTGTTGGCCATTTGTGTGTTAGTTGCTGACTGATGGGGTGGATGATGTTGGTCATGTATGCAGTTACTAACCGGAGATACATATATTGTGAAGCTAGTTTTTATATACTATTGGATTGTGGTTTATAAATTTTTGTTTATGATGTGAAGGAATTATATAACTACAAAATAGAAAGTAAAAGATTAGAAGTTTGATTCTCGAGATTAGGGGAGGATTCACTAAATAAGTTTTTATTATTTATCCTTAAATTAGCTCATCTTTTGTTGATCCATGTAGCATAGAGATTATATATATATATATATATATATATATAGTAAGAATTTAAGTTGTTTTTCTTTTCGAGCACTGTGAAGAGCCTCTCTTTTTTCTTTCTTTCTCTATTTTACCTGCCTGATTATTCAATTGTACAACTAACCATGTGTATTTAAAGTAGCAAGGTTAAAGAATATCCCTTACCGAAAATAGGAGAGTTTTGTAAAGATTATGTAGTACGAGTAGGGGGCACAGATTGCTATTTAATTAACCCATGAATAGATAATCTAGCGGGATGGACAGAAGCAGTGGGAGTTGTGATCCTTTCCTCAGACAGGGAGACCACAGCCCATTCTATATGGATATAGTGAAAGGATTATGTCTCGACGACACCGAGGCATGGCCCTATTATCAGGGAGACCCTCAGTGGGACATGCAGTATATGAAATTGGGGAGGGGGGGACAATGATTAATGGTGAAACAATGTAGAAGAGGGACCCCATTGTCCTCTGACAGCGCCAGACTGCATAAAATAGAACAGAGTATACCACGGAATAAACAAGAAATACCCCGTGCCAGCTGGGAACCACGACCCCCTCCGTCTTATAGACAATCCATATATCCGTCCCTTTACTGAGACAGAGGTCTTGGGTGCGGTGGGGGCAATGGAGGATTTGAAACCTCCGGCCCCATCCACATCCAAAGACGGGAAAAAAAAAAAAAAAAAAAAAGGAAGTAAAAGAGAAAATAGAAAGAAAAAAAAAAGCAGAAGAATATATACTGCCTTTCGTTATTATGGCCACTCGCATATAACAAAGGATCGCCATTAATAAGCCCTAAGATATGAGAATAACACCAACAAAACCCATTTTCCATTTATGACCGTGGGGAATAAGTTACTTAGAAATAGAAGATATTAATAGAATTTTTAAACATTGTCAAAAAGAGAAAGAGGACGGACTACGTCCTATGATTGACCAGTTTCTACAGGATGGTATCCTGGAACCTGTAGTCTTCCCCTTCAGTACTCCAATTAACCCGTGAACAAAGCTGACGGGACTGTCAGGTTCGTTCAAGACTTGCGCGCAGTTAATTCCCTAGTGATTCTAATTGCGCCAATTGTCCCAGATGTCATGTCACTTCTGTCATCAATATCAGCGACACATACACATTTTTCTGTAATTGACCTGAAGAATGCATTTTTTAGCATCCCTGTACATCCGGAAACGGCATTGCTGTTCGCATTCACATTTGAAGGCACCCAATTTACATGGAAAAGGTTATCTCAGGGGTACATTGATGCCCGGTGGTCTACAGTATTGTACTGCAGGCCACTCTGAAATTCTGGCACCCCAGCCATGGTTCTGTCCTGCTGCAATACGTGGATGATCTCCTCGTATGCAGTCCATCAGAGGAGGCCTGCCGGGAGGATGGTAAAACACTTCCTCGTTGGTTACAGGAATGTGGGACACATGTAAAGCTTCGCGAGTATAATTAACAAATCTCTGCTGGTTATAATATAAATAGTTAATCCAATCTACATTCTTATTAATAGTAATCTAATGTTTTGAAATGTTAACTAATGAAATAAAGAGCCAACGCCTTGACACAGGGTATAAATAAGTGTCAAAGAACCGTTGGACGGCAGAGAGAGATGCCAGACTAAAACATGCCTCGTGTGTTTTGATTTCTCTCTCTCCTGCGCAGAAGGAGAGTTAACTCAAGGTGTGCCTAAGACAGGGTCTTAGGGGTTAAGGACGGACAATTGGAGACCATTATTCTCTTCATCTAGCAACAGTTTTACACTAAATTTAACAAAGGAAATTAGTTCCTATAAATAAAGGGTAAACGAAATATAACAAAATAAGAATGAAATTAAACTAAATAAATCCTGTGGCGGCCGTTCCGTCACACTACCCATTAAAATAAGGGTATATATACACCTTTGCATTTTGGATATATGTTAAGACCAGCTGAGGAAGCTGCTTTACAGCAGCGAAACGCGTCCTGGGGCCATATATCATGGTTTGTTTTTAAATATTCTTTATTAAATCTTTTATACAGTCTATAATTCGGTTCCAGATTGGATTTTTCTTCCACAAAAAAATCCATGGGCACTTCATCCTGAGTTTTGGAAGCTCCAACTCATGTAAATTTCCAATCAGCAGAAAAAAGATTTGTAACATTTTCCTGAAAGATTCACACTAGGAGAGTATGTATTTCTCTATCTTTCCCTCCATGACTTCACTTATAATGAGATATTGAAGATCGTAGTATGCACAAGGTGGGGGTCACCTGCAAACAAGGAGGAAGAAAAATCACCCAAAGGCGAGGTCCCACTCTGAGCCAGTGATAGGGCTCTACTCTTGTGAGTGGAACTGATACATAGCACATTGCCAATTATATACATTGCACCATGATCTTTGTATTTGCTTCTTTTTTATATCACATGTTGTGCTACGGACCTGTATGAGACATCCCAACTCCATAGCAATTCATTTTGCGCTTACCAGATACGTTACATTTTTGTTAAAAGGTTTTTCAAATTCAATTCATTTTCCCTGCTACAGCCGTAAAAAATAACGTCAGTTAAAAAAAACTGACTGTGTGGCCACTACTGTGTCTTCCGTCAGAAAGTGCGTTCGTACTGCACGGGCGCACAGTCCGTACAAAATGCACTCGTCTGACACCAGCCTTAACCAACGTATCGCACGGTCAGCCCCTACCTATCCCTGCTCAGAATGCTACTGTAAAGCCCCAAAATAGCCTCATGAGAAACCAGATCATTTTTCCGAAGAGTCTCAGAGATCCACTAGATGATAAAACACTAGAGGAAATACCATCCTGTTATCCTGAAATAGAACCCAATTCTACAGCCGTATCCATTATCCACTGACTGTAATTGCCGTCTCACAGCATTAGCTTCGAGTTTCCTATGGGAGAAACTCTTGCCTTGGCTGAAAGAGAGAGTAACCCTTTTGAATGCTGAGAATCCCTGAATGATTCTTGTTCGATTCGTTAATTAACCCCATCAGTAAACAGATTAACATTCAACTAAACATGCAATCTTGTATTAGGCTTCATTCACACCGATACGCACATACTGTACTATATGCAACATATGTAAATAAATGGCTCCATACACATAGCCGCGTATGGAGCCGTATATTTGCATAGTTTAAACATGCGCCAAAACAGAATGGAACAGTGATGCGTCCCAGCAGCGGGCTTTGCCGTTTTTTATGCATGTTTATGCGTATACTACTAAGTTTTAACCCCCCCTGGCCATATCCCAAGTGTGGCTCGGGGTTAACATTCAGTGCTGAAAGCGGTAACCCCGAGCCACACTTGGGCTGCATACATTACCTGTCCCTGCACTCCCTCAATGTCCCCCGCAGTCTCCTCCAGCGATCGCGGCATTTAACTTCCTGGATTCCCTTCTCGTGAGGAGGGAACCAGGAAGTATGACATCGTGATCGGCCGGAGGAGACTGCGGGGGACATCGAGGGAGTGCAGGGACAGGTAAGTATCCAGCGGCATCTCGAGTGTGGCTCGGGGTTACCGCTGTCAGCAATGAAAGTTAACCCCCATCCACACTCGATTAGCACCGGGGGCCAACGCAGGGAGAATTTTTTTTTTATATTTTATTGAATATTGCGTAAATGCACGTGTAGTGCTCACTCCCGGAGGAGCCGCTGAATTAACCTTGGGTTAAAAGTTTAACCCCTTCAGTTCTGGAGTGTAAGTCCCGTGAATGTAATGTCTCAGACAGGTAATGTCTCAAACAGTGCGGGTACCCGGGTACTGTATTCAACTGGCCAGTGAATGAAACAAACAAATTTTCGACTAGTCACGTTGGGGCCCTGTAGATTTAAACAATAATGCAGCGTGAGGTTCTTAGATTTGGAACTGCGGCCTGGGAGGCCTCTCACCCATCCGTTAGACAATCTGTTCAGCGCCCGATCAAGGATGTCTCTCCGCTTGTGCACTGGGACTCTGTGCCACCGGATCCGCTCCCTTGCTTGTCCGATCTCCACACTGCGGAACTACGGCCTACCGCCTGCACTCCCAATGGATCATCGTGGTCTCCTAACTCGGGGTCCAGCCGGAACTAAATTGCTACTCAGACCTCTCAGCGGTGCGTAGGTAGGTCTCTGCAAGGTCACCGTCCCGATCTCCAGTACCCGCGAGGCAGCGCCTGCACTCCGGCCTGGTCACGATCCCTGGCAGTCTCACATGCATCCTCCACCTTTCGCCTCACTCTGCCTCTCCTCTGAACGAGGCTGCGGAGGTCTTTCCTCTTCCTCCCATCCACTTCCTGTCCTCCCGCAAAGCATGATGTAAAATGTAGTTCCGTTTATGTCCAACATAGTTCATATTGCCTCTGTCTCCCCCTGGTGGCCATAATAAGTAAATGCAGCAAACTAGGGTTGCACCGATACCGATACTAGTATCGATATCGGTGCCGATACCGGGTACTGCAGGAGTACTTGGTACTCATGCAGTACCCCGATATTTTTTTCCGATACCGGAAGCCGGCATTGAGCCGGCTTGCCGGCATCCGAGGGGCTGGGGCGGCTGTCCGAATGCTCTATCGGCATTCGGACAGGCCCTGCAGCTGCTCTCCGCATTGTTTATACTTACCTGCCTTTAGCGACGCCGGGAAAGTCTTTGCGCGCTCGCGCTCGCTCGCTCCTTGGAAGGTCCCCAGCCGCGACCACGTGGGACCATGTGATCGCGGCTGGGGTCCTTCCAACGAGCACACACGCGGGAACTTTCCCAGCGTCGCTAAGACTTTCCCGGCGTCGCTAAAGGAAGGTAAGTATGAGCGGAGGGGGGAGGGGAATCCATGTGCTCGGGGGCATTATCCACGAGCTGGGGGGCATTATCCACGAGCTGGGGGGCAAAATCCATGAGCTGGGGGGGGGCAATATCCATGAGCTGGGGCATATCAATGAGCTGGGGGGCAATATCCATGAGCTGGGGGGCAAATCCAGGAGCTGGGGGGCAATATCCATGAGCGGGGGCAATATCCATGAGCTGGGGGGCAAATCCATGAGCTGGGGGGCGTATCCATGAGCTGGGGGGCGTATCCATGAGCTGGGGGGGGCGTATCCATGAGCGGGGGCAATATCCATGAGCTGGGGGGCAATATCCATGAGCTGGGGGGGAATATCCATGAGCTGGGGGGGGCATATCTATGAGACCTGGGGGCTTTATATGAGGTCTGTTCTTATTGGAAAGCGTCACATGACATAAAAGTATCGGTACTTGGTATCGGTGAGTACTTGAACAAAAGTATCTGTACTCGGTCTTAAAAAGTGGTATCGGTGCATCCCTACAGCAAACATAGTCTTTAAACAGCGATACACACGCAATATTCAATCAAAAAATTGGGTGTGAATGAGGCCTTACAGGGATATGGAGAAAAGAGGGGGGGGGTTGATGGTGAGGATTAATAATTGGAACACATAAGGGTTTAGGCTAGTGTCGGATGAGAGTTTTTACGAGTGGAAGGAACATCCGTGAGAGTGGACGTTCCTTCCGCTCTGACGCCGGTCTGGCCACCTCAATGCGTGCAGATAGTGCGTTCAGCGATGCGAGGCCCGAATCTCCTATGGAGGATCACGCTTTGCAGCCCCATCGAACACGCGTCGTAGTGTTGTTTCGAAGGGGAGGCTTTCTAAACAGACGCACCACGCCTGCTGTAGCGCACGCAATCCAGCCGCGTGCTACAGTGTGTGGCTGGCCACGTCGCACCGGGACACAAGTCAGTACACATAGTCTGCTCGTCTGACACCAGTCTTATTCAGAAACAACTGAATTGACACAGGGGGTAAATGTAATATAGCAGCGAGACATTACTTTGGCATCATCTCACCAGTAAACAGACCAATGAGCAATCAGGCCGAAAGGATGCATCATTCGCAGCACAGAAAGTCAATCGTTTATTAGATGTCAGCTGTAAACAGCAAGTCTTTACTGCAAAAGGAACTTGATCAATGAAGGGCTTAATAAAATGACAGTGCAGTGGTAAAAAAAAATAATAAAAAAATGTTGGCGCACTTTAAATTTTCTTCATGATGCTCATTCAGAAGCGTCCTTTTCATAAACTACAATGTAGTTAATAAACTATTCTGACAGCCCTCTTAAAGAGACACTACCACTTATACAAGCTGTAAATAGATTACTTGTGCATTACAAGCAAAAACACATGCTGCTGTTTTTTTCTCTTTGAAGTAATTGCATGTAAAAAAAAAAAAATAATTTTTGATCTCGTTTCCATTTTGTGTACTTTACACATGATGCAACATTTACCAAAATCTAATCGTGAGTTTTAGTTTATGACTGTGCTTTATCCTATACAGTATTTAACAGTTACTAAGGTGGAGGAGGGAATGTTTAGATAAGGCAACAGGTGTTCTGTTGTCATTCCTCTGCTAAGATAAGAGCTGGCAGCTGAATGAGATATGACAGGGAGCCTAAAAGACTAACCTACCCCCAGTGATGTCCTTTGAATACATCCCACAAAGAGTAAAATATTTTCTTAACATACGAAAGGAATAACAAAGCACATGAAAGATATCAGCAATATCAAATAAACACAAGAAGGACATTATATTTTTTGGTGGTAACATTTTTAGCTAAGGTTATAAAAAGAAGTAAAAAAGTGAGATCAAAATCTATATAAATTAAACCAGCAGGCCACAGGTCAACTGGGAGTCCAAATCTCCCAAATAGACCCCGCAAGGCCAGTGGTAGTACCCCCTGGGGAGAGCTAAAGACCCCCACCCTTAAACCGGAGCAGAAATGCTTTACTAATGAAACATGACAGAGTTTAAATAAATCATTGCTCGAGTCTATTACAACCCTTATATATACACTTGCATAGCCATTAAGGTCTATGGAGGTGCTACATTTATGACAACTCTGGTTACATTTATACTAGGTTTGGAATACAGCTCTCAAAGTTTTTGTAGAAGTGGACAGATTCTCGGACCTTGAAAACCACCCATAACCAGCACAAACCCTCACTATACCCAGGTAAAAGAGCTGCGCAACCCAAATACAAACCCACACATGGATATACCCCCTGTCGAGTCTGATAGAATAAGTGTATAATATTTAGTAATGGCTGCAAGACATTTAGGGCCAGATCACAATGGGGACATTAAGCTCAGCGCTCGAGAGCTGTGCTTTATTTTACATTGCCCTCTAACAGAGATGCAAGCTCAGCTTACTGTACATTAATGTCTCTTATACTTTGTATGGGAGACATTAATGTGCAGCAGCAGATGGAGGATGAGCTATTCCAACCAGCTTGTTCCCCATCTGCACGTGGTGTTATTCTAAACGAATAACGTCTATCAAACCCTGTTAACTCAATCAAAACCCACCTAAAAATCCTAGAATCACATTAGATCCCTCAGTGCTCCATGGGCAGGGGAACACTAAAAACAAATAGTTCCCAGTGTTCCTCCACATATCCGTCGACCCAGGTGAATTATTGCTTGTGCGAGTATGTGTCTGCCTTCTTGGCTCCTGGAGTGGATAATAGCGCCGTGCTTACTGCCACTGGGGTTCTAAAAAGTTGAGGCTCAGAAGTATTAAGACTCAAGCTGCTGGCAAAGTGGCTCGGTCGCAATACAGACGTTAAAGGCGAGTCGCAAATGTAGATCGGCTGACCCAAACGTTTTTCCATTTGCATCTTCACTTTAACCCTTTCGCTGCTGAGGCTTTTCCCGCCTCTGTGCTGAGGTCATTTTTACCGGTTTTGCTCATCATGTTTAAACGTGTTTTTAAGGCTTATTTTAGTATATGACCCAGACATATTATATATTGTTCTTTCCGTCAGACTCAGTAGATTCATAATATGTCATTATTATATGTATACGTTATGTCATGTCTGTATATTATAACAAGTAATGCAATAAAATATGTATTTTCAATAATTTACAACGTGTAAAGTGTTTTTTTTTTTACATTTTAACATGCGAGCAATTGCGGTTATATTTTGTATGGGGTGCGCTTGTTAAAAAAATTAGAGATGGGGTCTCGCTACATTTTTTTCTTTTGGGGGAAAATTACGCGATTTTTAACAAACGCACCGCATACAAAAATTGTTAGTGCAGCATCATTGTTCACATTATAATTGCAATGGGAACAATATTGCTACACTAACAAACCAAAAAAAAGAAAAAAAAATGTTTTTTTTTTTTTTTTTAGAATTTTTTTTTAAAATATAGTTTTATTTTTAATTTTTATTTTTATTTTTTTTTAAAAACTTTTTTCACATTCAAGTTTGGTATTGTTGGAATGGCCATGCTCTGGCCGATCCAACCATACCAAACATTAACCCCTAACTGCCACGGATCGGGAGATAGGGAGTTCCAATGAACTCCCTATCTCCACCGTTGGTGGCAGTTAGGGGTTAACTCTAGGACTGGCGTCATCGTGCTACGCACGATGACGCCAGTCCTCAGGGGGAGTTCCCGGAAGCTTGGCCGACATCCAAGATGTCGGCCAGCTCCGGGAAAGGATCGCGAACCGGCGCTTTTCAGCGCCGATTCGCGATCCAGCTCCCCAGGGGTTAATGCCAGGCACCATTTGGAAGGGCAGGCTGTGCCCTTCCAAATGATGCCTGGGTTAACCCCCGCAGAGCCGCCGATCGGGAGGGAGAGAGGTCCGAAGGACCTTCCCCCCTCCCTTTCAGGCGCCTCCTCCGCACATGCGGGGGGGCGCCTGAATTAGGGGTCATCGCGCTGCCGCGATGACACCTAATTCTGGCGGCTGCGGTCCTGGATGCGCGGCTGACATCGAGGATGTCAGCCCGCACCGGGGGGGCCAGCGATCGGCCGGAACCCGGCCGAACGCTGACCCCAATGGGAGGACACGCTCAGCGCGTCCTCCGCACAGCAGCGGTAATGCGGAGGACGCGCTGAGCGCGTCCTCCGCATTGAAAGGGTTAACATCTCAGTTGCGATCCAGCCCCTAAAGTGTTAATCTTTCGTTTGTACGTGCATGAAAATGGTTTCAGAAAAAGAATTCTTAAAATTGCACTCGCTGAATGTTGTTTATTTTACAAACTGCCCATATTTTAATCTATTAAGTAAAGGGAAACAGTAATTTGAATCTTATCTTGCCAATTTGCTATAAACATCATTAACTCATCATAGCCAGAATGTCTCATACTACATTGGCATGTGTAGGCCATTCAATTTACAATCTCACTAACATCTGTTTCATCCGCCTGCTAATAGAAAACAATAAGGCTAGGGTCAGACGAAAGCATTTTTAACGTGCGTTTAACCGCACGAAATCACGGCCGTGCTAGCAGCAAATGATGTCCAATGCCGGGGAACATACAACGAACGGCCGCACAAAAGTTCGTCCGCGCAACGCAAGTGGCAAACGAACGTATTTTTTCGAGAACGTCAAACCGCTACTACTGACGTACAGAGCGCGCTGCGTCCGCATAGCGGCGTGTTTGCGTGATTGGGAGACGTCAGACGCTGCTAATGTACGGCTAACATAACGTCCAGACACAAAAAGTGTTTTATTGATGATTCGTACAAAAGCACGGACGAAAATGCGCATCGTATGACCGCTATCGCGTATTCCGTGAAAAAAATACGTCCATTCGTTCGAACGCACTTTTTCACGGACAACGCGAAAAATGCGTTAGTCTGACCCTAGCCTTAAATAGAGCTTTTTCATAAACAAATTACAGTGTACAATGTAAGGACCAAGCAGGCACAAAAATGGCAAACCAAGTGTAGCCCTGTGGTTAAAATTGAATCTGAGAACTGCTGCTGCTATGCCACTAGGGGGAGCCAGAGTATAACGTATGGAAAAGATTGTAATGGACTACATCCCCCAGAAACCTTTGGGACAAAAGGAAGGAAGCTCTGGCGCCAGGAAGTGAAGGGCATCGTGTGCAGAACAGAGTGAGCAGAGAGAGCAGTCGCATGTACAGTCATATCCGAAATTGTTGGCACCCCAGACATTTTTCCAGAAAATCAAATATTTCTCACAGAAAAGTATTGCAGTAACACAGGTTTATTCCCTTTGTGTGTATTGGAACAAAACAAAAAAAGGGAGGAAGAAAAGCAAATTGGACATAATGTCACACAAAACTCCAAAAATGGGCTGGACAAAATTCTTGGCGCCCTTAATTTAATATTTGGTTGCACACCCTTTGGAAAAATAACTGAAATCAGTCTCTTCCTATAACCATCAATAAGCTTCTTACACCTCTCACCTGGAGTTTTGGACCACTCTTCCTTTACAAACTGCTCCAGGTCACTCTTATTGGAAGGGCGCCTTTTCCCAACAGCAATTTTAAGATCTCTCCACAGGTGTTCAATGGGATTTAGATCTGGACTCATTGCTGGCCACTTCAGAACTCTGCAGCGCTTTGTTTCCATCCATTTCTGGGTGCTTTTTGACATATGTTTGGGGTCATTGTCCTGCTGGAAGACCCAAGATCTGACGCAAACCCAGCTTTCTGACACTGGGCTCTACAGTGCGACCCAAAATCCTTTGGTAATCCTCAGATTTCATGATGCCGTGCACACATTCAAGGCACCCAGTGCCAGAGGCAGCAAAACAACCCCAAAACATCATTGAACCTCCACCATATTTCACTGTAGGTACTGTGTTCTTTTCTTTGTAGGCCTCATTCCGTTTTCGGTAAATCGTAGAATGATGTGCTTTACCAAAAAGCTCTATCTTGGTCTCATCTGTCCACAAGACGTTTTCCCAGAAGGATTTTGGCTTACTCAAGTACATTTTGGCAAACTGTAGTCTTGCTTTTTTATGTTTCTGTGTCAGCAGTGAGGTCCTCCTGGGTCTCCTGCCATGGCGTTTCATTTCATTTAAATGTCGACGGATAGTTTGTGCTGACACTGATGCTCCCTGAGCCTGCAGGACAGCTTGAATTTCTTTGGAACTTGTTTGGGGCTGCTTATCCACCATCTGGACTATCCTGCGTTGCAACCTTTCATCAATTTTTCTCTTCTGTCCACGCCCAGAGAGATTAGCTACAGTGCCATGGGTTGCAAACTTCTTGATAATGTTGCGCACTGTGGACAAAGGCAAATCTAGATCTCTGGAGATGGACTTGTAACCTTGAGATTGTTGATGATAACCAAAATTGTGGAAAACTAAGTCCTCAGACAGTTCTCTTATTCTCTTTCTGTTGTCCATGCTTAGTGTGGCACACACAGACACACAATACAAAGACTAGGCGAACTGCTCTCCTTTTTATCTGCTTTTAGGTGTGTTTTTTATATTGCCCACACCTGTTACACACCCAAAAAGTTCGAAATTCGCGAACTTTCAAACTGCCAAAGTTCGGGTCGAACTCCGAACCGTCCGAATCCGAACAGCTCATCCCTATACAAGACATGCAAAAAAAAAAAAATATAGGAAATTAAAGTAAACTATACATAGCAGGAAAAGGGAGAGAAAAGGCAAACAAAGGGTGAAGGGAGGGAGCCAAGGAAAGGTAGATGTATAAACCAACCAAGAAGGTCATAAGTGGGAGGAAGAGAGGGAGAAAGAGAAAGCGTGAGAGAGAAAAAAAAAAAAAAAAGAAGAAGAAGAATGAAAGAATAGCACAATTCGAGGTCCCACAGGAAAGGTGGTCTATGAAAAAATATATGAGATGTAAGAGTGTGTGTGTGTGTGTCCCAGAAAAATTTAAAGGCAAAGGATCATTGAGTATTGTCTTAAAGATTTTTGGTTTATGACAAGGTGCTCATATACTAAAGGGTCTATTCACAAAGCACCGAAATTGCGTGCAATTATTTTAGTAGGTGAGTAGAGAGCGCGGTCCTGCTCTTGTTGTGTATCTATTTCCTGGCGTTAAAGTTTTGGGGGATCCCCTGTAAGGCCTAATTAGCGATCTCATTTCCACCGTTTGTGCGTCATCAATCACTGCTTTTGCAAAAGAAGCAAATTATTCAATTAGTTTTAGGTGGTTTGGGAGCCCCACATCTTCCGGGCTCACAGCAGGCGGTGAGATTTTCTGCTGCTTTTTTTAGTATTGAGGAGGGCGCGATAAAAGGCAGGAGAAATCAAGAAGACGCTTCATTAAGGCTAGGGTCAGACGAACGCATTTTTCGCATCGTCTGTAAAAAAGTGCGTCCGAACGCATGGATGTACTTTTTCACGGAATACGCGACAACGGTCATACGATGCGCAATTTCGGCCGTGATTTCATGCGGATCCAAACCAGGAAACTTTGGGTGTCTGGACGTTATGTTGGCCGGACATGGGCAGCGTCTGACGTCTCCTAATCAGGCACACACGCCACTATGCGGACGCAGCGCACACTGTACGTCAGTACTAGCGGTTCGACGTTCTTGTGAAAATGCGTTCGTTTGCCGCTTGCGTTGTGCGGCCGAACTTTCGTGCAGCCGTACTTCGTGTGTGGGCCTGCGTTGGACGTCATTTGCTGCTACCACGGCTGTCATAAAGTGCGGGTAAACGCACGTTCGCACTGCGTTCGTCTGACCCCAGCCTTATTCTACGATCAAGCTAAAGAGATCTTGTTAATAAACAATCTTTTCAAAGATCTAAAGAGAATCATGAATACTTCGAGTACACTACGTTCATTAACGCCGCCATGTGTTACGGAAAGTGTTGGCTGAAACATCATGGATGCGAACAGTAAAAATTATTACTCCAAATTTAGAAGTGGCTATTTGAGATGTGTAGATTTTGGCTTCAATTTGTCATGGACTTAAAGTAGAGGAAAAATATATAAATTTCAAATACATCACAAAAACCATCTTCGGGGCACAAAAAGCAAAGCTTCACACAGTCCTTTGATCAGCGTAAAAGCCAGTGAGAATATCTGGAGTGAAAACAGTCAATCTATTGTACATTTTGTGTTATTTCACTACGGAGTTGGTAGCTGATTGCACCTGTAATCTTATCTCTCCAGTAACCCGTCCCTGCTGTCCTATAGTGTTCCCCGATGTTTGGAAAAGGAACACAGGCAACATAGCACTCAAACACCTGAGAAAATGCACGAATTTCCAGCTGACGAATGTGATCTCCATTCCCCTACTTGAAAAGAATGCAAGAATAGAAGAAAATATTCAGACGATATGGTGAATTAATTTGTACTTGGTATAAGATTCATATTTCCCCCTCCGGCAAAAAACAATATTTTTCTAAGAAAGCAAGCTAAACGATCAGGTAGAAGGGAGCTTTGCAAAAGGAGGGGAATCAGAAAAAGTGACACGGTTAACATCGAGGTCAACCAGACCGAAAGGCAGGTGTTGTCAAAAGTAACAACGTCGCCATGTTTTTCTGAGGTCATTTCGGATATCGAAAATCCAGGATATGTTAGAAAACATTTTGAATAAATCCCACTGGCACAATCCAAAAGGTACAAAGACTTTAAAAACAAAATACAGAGGAGAACAAGAGGGACCATTCTTTTCTGAATTCAGTTAGTGCAAAGAGTCAAGCGCAGGTTTGTTTTTATTTCTATAGATTCTGTTCTGTTTGTTTTGAGTACCAGGAAGGATACATTGAGATTTCTCCTCGTTTTCAAGTATGTCCTGAGTGGCGAGTATGTACCATTAGGTGTCTTGCCCAAGGACACTTATTGGAGGGGTGCTCTTGCTGGGATCGAACCTGTGTCTCCACAGTCACTCTCCACGCAGAGCAGTGATGTTAGCTCTACTCCACCTAGCCGGTACTGTTAATTATCATGTTTAATCCCTAAACCGGTGTTATGAATCTGACCGCACACTCAACACTTAAAATGATCAGCTTTACGGATGGATTTATTTACTTTTTGAATACATTTCCCCTGAATCTCTGCCACACATACATTAACAGATCAGGGATTAAAAAAAAAAAAAACAACAAAAAAACAGTAAACAATATTGAAATGGCCATCAGACAGACGGAGATAAATCATCACCTGAGCAGGAAGCCATAAGTTCGTTCGGCTGTAGTCTTTTTGCACATCCTTCAAGCCAAATCTGAAAGCCCCATCAATCCCCCACCACTACCCCATTAATATCCAAACAAAAACCACATATGACGAATGGGTACCCAAGAAGCCGAGACTAAATGTACATGTCAGACTGTACAAACCATTGACCATACACTTCAATATACCTCTTCTTGTTACTGTTTGGAAAAAATTAACGAGGACAGAAAGTTCTGAAATGAATCATTCCACAGTGTTCTATTTAGGCTTTTTCTCTGATTGTTGAGGTTACTTTATACACCTTATCAAGTGACCAAAGATCCATACATTTACAGGGTTATTCAAAGAGCTCCGAATTGTGGCCGAAAGGTAACCAAACAGTGAAATTCAGCGTACGGTTACCTTTCCTGGCCATTCGGCTATTCAGAGAGCAGGCAGTTCGCCAAATCCTGGCGAATTGCCTGCACATACGGTGCCTGTTCGAGGGCAGTGAAATCCCCCATAGAGAAGCAATGCTTCATCTAATCAGAGAACAAAAACCAGCAGTGAAAAGTTGCCGAATTGCCCTGCCATTCGGTGGTTTCATGCGTCAGGTTTATTCAGGCGAATCCCATAGGCTTCAATGTTAAAAATATTCCCGTTTTAATTCAATATCTAATAAACCGTTTATTATTTTATTCTGCAGTAAAAAGTCTTTATTTTTAGATTTTTGTTAGGATCTTTTAGGTATTTTTTTAAAAAAAAATATTCATTTTTTTATATCGTTTTCTTTTTTCTGTAACAGCCCTTTTTATTATCATTCATTGGATCTTTATATGTAAATTTCAGACATTTTCATTCTGTAGTTGCTTTTCAAACATTCAAGCGTACCGTTTTGTTTTTTTTTTTTTCTTCCCCCCCCCCCACTCCATTCGTCTGCGGTGTCGGGTTTTTCCGCCGGCCGCTCTGCGCTGTGATCGGCTCCTGCTCGGGTTTCTCCGGCGTGTTTAAGCCAGATGTTTTTGCGGGTTTCGGTGTGCGTTCGCCGGGTTTTGCGGTGTGTTCGGCGGCTTTTCCCTGCACTACGACGGCCCTGTGGTGCTTGCTGAATACAATGCAGGGTCGCCGAATGCACCGAATTGAAGAGAACGAAAAGCCACCGAACGTGTGGTGACTTCGATGCTCTTTGAATAACCCTGATTGTAATGTATGTGAATGGCTCTATTCCAACCCTGGTTTAAAACTTAACCAGAGCTGATGTGAACATTCCAGAGCAAATAAAGCGCCCTATTCCATAGTTGATATTAATTTAACAAGAGCTGTTGTAAACGTAGCAACTTCATAGTCTAACGTCTCCAGGTGGGTTAACAGCTCTGGGTAAGTTTACACCAGGCTTGGAATACAGCCCTTTGCCACTGTATGTGCCAGGGACGTTACTCCAAGACATTTTGGGTTGCAGTCCAAAGTGTTAAAATGTGTAAATATATAGAATATGGAGCGTTATATATATATATATATATACACACACACACACACAAAGAAAGTTGCGACGGCACTCCAGGACTGTTAACCTTTACTTTTTATGGTGACATGAGAGTCAACGTTTCAGCTCCTCGTTTAGAGCTTTCCGCAAGACAAAATCATTACATTTTACAATGTACAAACACACCTTTATATCCATAATGAGTAAAGTGTACTCACCCCTCCCTCAAGCCGCGGCGTTCCCATCCGCTTAATGCGCGTATTCATCCCGGTCTCATCGGGATGACGTATCGCGTTGTCATGGTAACCTGAGACGCAGAAACATCCTGTTAGGATGTCACTTATGTTTTGTTTGTTGTCACCGGTGTAAGGAGTTGAGCTTCTGCGTCTCGGGTTACCATGACTACGCGATACGTCATCCCGATGAGACCGGGATGAATACGCGCATGCGCATTAAGCGGATGGGAACGCCACGGCTTCTTGAGGGAGGGGTGAGTACACTTTACTCATTATGGGTATAAAAGGTGTGTTTGTACATTGTAAAATGTAATGATTTTGTCTTGAGGAAAGCTCTAAACGAGGAGCTGAAACGCTTGTGTGTGGGTCTCTATTGATCATAATTGTATGCTACGACGGACGTTAAAATGTGCGGCAACACGGACGTGAAAACTGCGCTCGTCTAACCTGAGCCCAAGTATGACTTTTGACAGTAAATGACCTTCGGCATCCTCTTTCTCATTCAGGTCTATTACTCCTACACAATGGTTCATTTTACGGTTAATGATTGTGTTTCACCATACTGTGATATGGCGAAGGGAATGATCTGGTATGGTGTTATGGTGTGTATATTTCCACTTTGCTTTTAAGGGAGGATTGTAATGTCTAACCTTAACGCAGGGTGGGTTGTGGCCGTGGGGGGGGGGGGTTTACCGGATGCTCCGGCAGGCCCCTCCTCCAGCCCGCCTACGCAGTTGGCGTGTGTCATTGGCTGCAGGGAGACCGCCTGAGTTCAGGCCATCCCGCAGCAGCCAATTACGTGCCCCGCCGCCAACTGTTGAGCGGGCCTGTTGCGGCCCATAGATGCCAACGTGTCATGCTATAATGCCACATGGCATTCAGGACCACCTGCTGCGGGGACTGTATAGTAAGCCCCACGGGAGGAAAGGGTTAATATATTTTTCCTGCGTGGGAGAAACTTTCAGAGACAGACAGAGAGCAATGTGAAGCTGAGGCTGATACTTTTAAAAAAAAAAAAAATAACAGAACGGTACAGTGCAGAAAACCAAAACAAAAAGGTTGACATTTTTGTTAGGAACCTTCATGTGTTAGTTAGAGCTCAGATGAGCCATGTTTTACTTTCCATTTTGTTTGTTTACCGTGTGGATACTGCTGCAATAAAGCACGCAAGCTACTGCCCTTTAAAAAACAAAAAGACTGTTTGTTAAGTCATTGCCCTAGACGAGGACAATGTTATGGCATCCTGTGAAGGTGCTGGATCACAACACATATTAAAAATGGATGATCATTAGAACCTCTTTTGGTATACGGTTTGTGCATTGTTTGTTCAGAATGCTCTAGACCCCGAGCATTCTGGATTTCAGATTGTCTGCTGTGATCTACTTCCTCCTGCTGCTGCGTATACATGGGAGCGCTGTGCGGTCCTTTTGATGGACATGCTGCACAGAGCCAGCAAGTCTCTGTGCAGCATGTCACACGCTAGAACTACACACAAAGTATCCTATCGTGTGCCACGCTCTGCCGTGGCCGTCAATGCCATGCAGCAGGACCTATCCAGAGCATTAGGGATGCAAGAATAACCAAAACCCAGAAGGCTCTGAAAATTCTAGATTTTGAAGTCATTCAGATTTTAGAACTCAGGATAAGAAGTGGCCAACCTGTAATTGTTTAACCCTGGCTGCACCTGAGAATCAGCCTACATCCCTGATTTGGCACAAATGTATCAAGAAGACCTGAAGCTGAATATGATTTTGCTTTTTTTTTTTTTAAATTCACACAGTCTGCATTTCATTAACGGAGAGAAATGTTAAGAATTTCTATTTTTTAAAGTATTCTCACTTTAACGTGTTTCCTCACAAACACCTGCAACCTTTGCACAGTAAATATCTCTCAAAAAAGGTATGCAGTAATGCAGATTATTTCATATACACAGGTCTCCACAATAAGACATTATTAATACATGCATCATACAAAGCAGTAATGAGTGAGGGAAAAAAGGAATACCTTTGTATTTATTTGGCGTCACTGTTCTTCAAAGCCTAAACTCACCATTGCACAAAAATGTGAAACATACCATGAACTTTGCGATTTCCTCTTTAAGACAGAGTCAGCATTATTCCAAGGTAGGCACACAGTGCATGGATACTGACATATGTACAGTGAAGGTGGTAGCAGAGCACCATCTAGTGACCACATTATATACTGCATACACCCAGCAGTAGAAGTGGAAGCCTACTTAACGGCTAAGGCACGGGCCATATTACATTATTGGTGCTAACTTAACCAGAGCTGTTGTTAACTTAACAGCTCCATAGACTAGAATGGCTCTGGTAAGTTTACAACAGCTCTGGTTAAGTTAGCAACAACTATGCAATATGGCCCTAAATAAGTAACAGAAGGAAATAAATACTGAACACAGTCTTAAACTATAGGAAATACAAAAAAACCTGTAAAACAGTTAAAGATTTTTACTAAAACACATTGTTTATGAGATTGATATTATTATAAACCAACATCACCGTTTAAATTAGGTTCTGTTCTAGGAACCCCTAACCGTCTCAATCTATACCGCCTCTCTAGACAACCTCATCTCTTCCCATGAACTCCAATAGCATCTCAATGCTGATGACACCCAAATCTACTCACTGTAAAACGCCATCCGCCCAAAGAAGTACAGGAACTTCTTTGGGGCGCATTGCAGTGCCAGGGCCGACCCGCCCATGGAGCAGGGTGGAGCAGCGGCTCCAGGCGGCCCTTTGTCCAGGGCAGCATTTTGCCACCCTGTCAAAGGCACCGGCATAGAGCGCCCGCCCTGGAAAGGCACAGCATTGCTGCTGGTCGAGAAACCAGGCTGCGCGCGCCCCCATCACTCCCAGAGTGCACGTGCTGGGAGGCTTTCAAGCACGCCGGCGTCCTCCCAGCATGCAGGTGCCCAGAGGGTTTCGAGCGCGCCAGCGTCCTCCCAGTGTGCAGGTGCCTGGCGGCGTTCAAGCCCTCCAGCGGGCTAGCGCCCGCCCCCTTCACTGCCGGAGTGCACGTGCTGGGAGGCTTTCAAGCACGCCGGCGTCCTCCCAGCATGCAGGTGCCCAGAGGGTTTCGAGCGCGCCAGCGTCCTCCCAGCATGCAGGTGCCCGGCGGAGTTCAAGCCCTCCAGCGAGCTGACCAGGCCCGAGGCCAGCGCAGATGCCCGGACCCACCCAGCCCAGATGCCAGGACCCGTCCAGGCCAGAATGCAAGTCAAGCATGCCGGTGCCTGGCGGCCTTCATCCCATCCAGTGGGCCGGAGAGGCCTCGACCAGGCCCGAAGCCAGGCCTCTGGAGCCTGACCTCGACCAGGCGTCCAACAAGTCCTACAGCAAGCTGGTGACCAGGGTGGGTAAGTGTACATGTGTTTGACTTGTGTGTGTAACTGTGTGTGTGTCACTGGACGTGTGTGACTGTGGATGTGTCGTGTGTGGATGTGTGCGTCACTGGATCTGGATGTGTGTGACTGGATGTGTGGGTCACTGGATGTGTGTGAATGTGGATGTGTGTGGATGTGTGTCACTGGCTGTGGATGTGTGTGACGGTGGGTTCAGAACACGTGGCTCAATGATACTCATACACACCGCACGTTACTGTGTTTTATGGCTGTGAAGCTCTGTGATACGCTCCACACATTACAGTGAGTTTTATTGCTGTGAAGCTCTGTGATACACTCATACACACCACACGTTACTGTGTTTTATGGCTGTGGAGCTCTGTGATATTCGTTTACATGCCACATGTTTTTTTCCTTGGGGGGGGGCAGCATTTCATCGGTCGCTCCAGGCAGCACAGTGGCTTGGGCCGGCCCTGTGCAGCGCGTTCACGGCCATAGACTGCACCGTGAACGCGCTGCAATGCGCATTTGCGCGTTTTTCACGTTTGCGCGATACGCGCACCAGAAACTTATGAAAAACGCTGAGGTGTGAACCCAGCCTTAGACTCTGATCTCGCCTTCGCTTCCTCACATTCAGTCGCTTACCAAACCCAGCTACTTCCACCTAACATTTAAAGCATATGGCCCTGTCTTAATCAGGACTCTGCTAAAATGCTCATCTAAGCTCTCATCTCCCACCTTGACTACTGTAACCTCCTGCACAAGGCCCCTTTGTCAATCACTACACTGGCTCCCTGTTTCCTTTAGAATCCAATTCAAAATATTGGTGCTCACTTACAAAGCTCTCTATAACCGCGCCGCTGCCTACATCTCCTTTATCAGCAGGTACATCCCATGCCGACCACTTCACTCTGCCAATGATCTGATGCTATCAGTTCTTCGTACCCACACCCCCAACTCACCTTCAGGACTTCTGAGCTGCCCCCTTTCTATGGAACTGCCTCCCCCGCAACATTAGACTCTCCCCGTCTCTCCAGTCCTTCATGAAGTCTCTGAAAACACATTACTTTAGAGAAGCCCATCGGCTCACTCCATAATCCCCCACTGTACATTTCTAACGCCATCTTCCTACATGCACCCACTACTTAACGTTCTCCATTTACCCTTACCAAGTGTGTCACCCCTCTCCTCTTAGATTGTAAACTCTCGTGCAGGGTTCCCTTTCCTACTGTTCTTTGTGTGTACCATGTATGTATATTTGTTATTCTGCCTCTCCCATTGTACAGCACTAAGGAACCTGTTAGCACTTTATAAATACTTGTAACTATAACTATAGGGGTTATTCAGAAAGCACCAAAATTTCGGTGTTTTGTAGTTCGGAGCACTTCGGTGATTCCATTTCGCCGACCCTGTGATGAATTCACGGCAGGGGATGGAGTCGGAGGACAGCCGAACTGATCGCAGGAAAAAGAAAAACGGAACTATGCTATTTCTTTTAATAGGTATTTAACCCCTTCACCGCTGAGACATTTCACCTCTGTGTGCGGAGCTCATTTTGACCGTTTTATGATATCGTGCTTAAAATCGATTTGAAGTCATGTTTTATTGTACGACTTGGACAAATTATATATCCTTTTTTTACAGCGCTGACCCTATGGAACGCGCTTCCTCGCAATATCAGACTGTCCCCAAATCTGGCTTCATTTAAACGCTCTCTAAAGACCCTTCTATTTAGGGAAGCCTACCACCCAACTCCATAACAAGACATCCAACCGACCCAAAAACAGTCCTCACCTCTCCCTGCATTAACTCATCACTGCAGTCCCCCCCCCCCTCCGGTTTCTAATCCCCTCACCATCTAGATTGTAAATTCCCACGGGAATAGGGTCCTCATATCCTCATGTATCTGCTGGCAGGAATACTGACCTGTCTCCTGTATGTATTGTAGAATTGCCCTGTCTTTACCCCTTGCACCTTGTACAGCGCTGCGGAACGTGTTGGCGCTTAATAAATAATAATAATAAAGCAGTCTAGGCAAATTGATAATATATGAATATAACACGTATACAGTTGTGTTCAAAATTATTCAACCCCCAATGCTGTAAAGGGTTTTAGGGAATTTAGTGTACATTTGTAATTGTATTCAGAATGAAATCCTACAAGGACTTTTTAAAGAACCATATGCAACTAAAATGACATCAATTGGTTTTGTAATACAGTAGTAAATGTTTCTTTTGTGAATTCTTCATTGACACAATTATTCAACCCCTTAAAGACTACCACTCTGAAGAACAGAGGTTCATTCAAGTGTTTTCAATCAGGTATTGAAAACACCTGTGGATGTCACGGAGCAGCAATAAAGCATAATAAGCACCAATTAGAGAGCTTTAAAATGACTGATACTCAGCTCCTTCTAGACATTTACTGGTGTGGTTACAAACATGGTGAAGTCAAGAGAATGGTCCAGGAAGACAAGCGAAGAGGTGATTACTCTTCACAGGAAGGGCAATGGCTATAAGAAGATTGCAAAGATGTTAAACATACCAAGAGAGACCATAGGAAGCATCATTCGCAAATTCAAGGCAAAGGGCACTGTTGAAACGCTACCTGGTCGTGGCTGAAAGAAGATGCTGACTTCGACTGCTGTGCGCTACCTGAAGCGTAGAGTGGAGAAAAGTCCCTGTGTGACTGCTGAGGAACTGAGAAAAGATTTGTCAGATGTGGGTACTGAAGTTTCAGCTCAGACAATACAGAGCACACTGCGTAATGAAGGCCTCCATGCCAGAACTCCCAGGCGCACCCCCTTGCTGTCTCCAAAGAATAAGAAGAGTCGACTGCAGTATGCCAAAAGTCATGTGGACAAACCACAGAAGTTTTGGGATAGTGTTCTGTGGACTGATGAAACAAAATTAGAACTGTTTGGAGGAGGAAGAACAAGGCCTATGAAGAAAAGAACACCTTGCCTACTGTGAAGCATGGCGGGGGGTCAATCATGCTTTGGGGCTGTTTTGCTTCTGCAGGTACAGGGAAGCTTCAGCGTGTGCAAGGTACCATGAATTCTCTTCAGTACCAGGAGATATTGGATGACAATGTGATGCAGTCCGTCACAAACCTGAGGCTTGGGAGACGTCGGACCTTTCAACAGGACAATGATCCCAAGCATACCTCCAAGTCCACTAGAGCATGGTTGCAGATTAAAGGCTGGAACATTTTGGAGTGGCCATCGCAGTCACCTGATTTAAATCCGATTGAGAACCTCTGGTGGGACTTAAAGAAAGCAGTTGCAGTGCGCAAGCCTAAGAATGTGACTGAACTGGAGGCTTTTGCCCATGATGAATGGGCGAAGATACCCGTAGATCGCTGCAAGACACTTGTGTCAAGCTATGCTTCACGTTTAAAAGCTGTTATAACTGTAAAAGGATGTTGTACTAAGTACTAAGATTGAATGTCACTTGGGGGTTGAATAAAACTGATAATGATGTGAGCACAGAAAAGACATTTGTGGTTATTTCATTATAAATGTTATGTTATATTTGTCTGACCTACACGTGCCTCTTTGATTTAATTGAAAGCAAGATGACTGAATGATCAAAATCAATGTCAAACTGGCCAAAACACTCAATTTCAGTGGGGGTTGAATAATTTTGAACACAACTGTAGCTACATTGGAATTGCTCACTTTCCTCTAGAAGGCTGCAAATTAACAGCACCTGTATAATGTAGGAAACATTAATTTACAGTAAGCAGCCGCAACACCTGAGCCACAAGCAAAGGTTGCGTCACTTAGTTGTAATGGCTGCAGTTGATGCATTTCGGCGTTCTGTGAACAGATTAACCATAACTTCTCTATGGCATAATTTTGATGCTGCCGATCTGCAGAGCACTGCACCGTATTGCTCTTTCATTTCGCCAGTATTTGGCGAATTGACAGCTTTCAGAATAGACAAACTGACCCGAAATTGCAACGTACGTTGAAATTCACTGTTCGGGGCCAATACCAAAATTAGCTCTGGAGAGGCACTGGCTGGCATGCGGGAGGTTAAATAGAAGGCAATATATAAACTTACAACCAAATTGCTAACATATTAGCTAAGCATTTAGTACGCGGCTGAACTCCGAATTCCAAAGTCCAGTTTCTTAGACACTTTAACCAGAATATAACCACTTTATATCCAGTATATAAAGAGGAAAACAATTGGGAGGCAGATCTAGAAATTCATATGAAATGTGCATCTTCGTGGAAAATATGTTGCAATAAGAAATAAAAAGAAATATTAGAATTACCTTTATGACTGCCACAGGACATAGTGTGGTGTATCTTTAGTGGACAGTCACATTGAAACCATATTCTGTTACTTTTCATGAATAAACCTACTGGACAGGCCTAGGTCGTGTATTCCAGCCGTCAGCGGGAACGCCTGGGAATGAAGTTCCTGCACTGATTTTGCAGAGAGACCAACGTTTCCCCTTGGTCCCACATACACCTGTGGTTTTCAACCCTGTTCTCAAGTATCCCTAAGGCTAGGGTCAGACGAAAGCATTTTTCGCGTTGTCCGTGAAAAAGTGCGTTCGAACAAATGGACGTATTTTTTCACGGAATACGTGATAGCGGTCATACAATGCGCATTTTCATCCGTAATTTTGTACGGATCATCAATAAAACACTTTTTGCATCTGGACGTGATGTTGGCCGGACATTAGCAGTGTCTGACGTCTCCTAATCACACACACACGCCTCTAGCGGACGCAGCGCACTCTGTACGTCAGTACTAGCAGTATCACGTTCTCAAAAATATGTGTTTGTTTGCCGCTTGCGTTGCCCGGCCGAACTTTCGTGCGGACGTACTTCGTATATTGCCCGTCATTTGCTGCTACTACGGCCGTGATAAAGTGCGGCTGCACGCACGTTCGCACTGTGTTAGTCTGACCACCCCCCCCCCCCCCAGCCTTACAGGCCAGGTTTGCTAGATATGTGAAGCACAGCACAGGTGATATTATGATTTGCTGCTTAGTGATTGCAGGATTCAGTTTGCAATTCCCCAAGGTGATCCATAAAACCTGGCCTGTTAGGGGTACTTGAGGACCAGAGTTGAACACCACTGTCATACACTATAAAGCTTCCATTTGGATGATCAATCGTCTATTTCCCTGGTATGTATGTATGTATGTATGTATGTATGTATGTATGTATGTATGTATATATATATATATATATCTCTTCTGCCATAATAAAACACACTTATTATAGTGTGGAGGCTTTTTATCCTCCACCACAACACATACATACATACATACATACATACACACACACGATTTGAGTGTGTGGCTGTGTTCAGTGCGAGATGAGAATTGCTAATTCGGGGACAGAAATCTTTTCGTGAGGTAGGTAATTGTGAATTTATTTTATTATTAGGAACATCTGCTAAAAGGTAATGTGTGTTTTTTTTTAATCTCCATGATGCCGATGTTAGTGACAGACCGTCGTAATTTACTTTCAATAACAATGGTGATCTCGAGAGGGAAATGATAACAATGCAAGGAGAAGCTTCATTCGTAACGTTTGACAACTATGTTTGTGCCCTCGGTTAACCCTTTTATACCCTCAGTTGCGCTTACCTTGCAAATTCACTCCTACAGGCACGTGTCTTGCACCAGTATTTCTCCTCTTCAGCCATCAAGTACCCCTAAAATGCCAGGTTTTAAGGATCACCTTGGGGAAGTGCAGACTGAATCCTGCAATCCCTGAGCAGCAAATCATATCACCTGTGCTTCAGATATCTGGCAAACCTAGCTGTTGTTCGGGGTACTTGATGACCGGAGTTGAATTTGTGCATTTACTTTGCTGTTGTTGATCCCTACTCTGTAGCTACAGGGGTTGTAGTGTGTAATGTCTGTATTTGTATAGGGGCTGGTTTATGTAGTGTGGAAATAATGGGTTAATACAGATCCAGTGAGACCCGTATTGGCATTGCGGGTTTAAGAAACTACACAGAACTATGAGTTTTAATTTGCTGAAAGGAAAGGGTTAACTTGATATGAATTTAAAGCAGCTGGTAAAGGGACGATCGAGGTGTTAATTGACTATTTTAGGCATTGCACGGGTTAATAGCAATAGGAAAGCTTGATATTCAGTATGTCAATAAGTGCCCTAACCACAGCTCTATTACAAGCGGTCTATGCAGTGTTTACGCATTGCAACATTGTATTTTGGAAACATTGTACTAGATGTGATCAACAGTGGCTAAAACGTATCATGCTGCCCCAGGGAGTAAAATACACACACACAAAAAAAAAAAAACAACATACGCTGGTGCTGTATTCACACAAACTAGGCGGACAAAGACTGCCTGAGCAACTTCAGACACCTCCTAGTCATAATAATGATGAACACGCAGAAGTCTCTTTTACTTTTCTAGATAATTCATACAGGTTTGTGAGAGGATCTCTTCCCTGTGTTTATTTTTTAAAGGGTCTATGCTTTAATCAGTGGATCTAAAACAGTGTTTCCCAAACATGTCCTCGCGACCCTCAACCAGGCCAGATTTTGCAGATCCCCTTGGGGAAAAGCAGACTGAATCCTGCAATCACTGAACAGCAACTCATATCACCTGTGCTGTGCTTCAGACATCTGGAAAACCTGGCGAGGCGGAGGATCCTCAGGACAGGTTTGGGAAACACTGATCTAAAAAGAACCTTATCAGGTTGTGTCCTTTAAGAAAGCCTGGAAATGTAATAATTCAGCCTGGTCACTTTCTACATTCTGCACCCTATAACATAATAATGGACTTCTTCCTGCCAGTCAAACCACATGGCAGGTTTCTGTTTAAGAATGAGGTTACCTGCTGATCCACCTGCCACGATCTGCTGGGAAGCTTCTGTCCAAAAGTTTACTGGAGAGGTTGCCGGCATGATGAATGGAAAATCAAGGGAAACCGATAAAATCCTGCAGTGCCACAGCCAGGGGAATCTGTGTGAAAGAAAATTCCATGTGATCAGTCAAACAAGAAAAGGTCCCAGCAAGACAACCCATACTATCCGTGTAACCAGAGTGACCTATGCTGGTTAATTGTTAAAAGCAGTAGCCAAAGATCACTTTAAAACACGTATTTCACCTGTACTCCATAATACTTATTCACTGGAATTTTGAGATAAAGTATTTTTCCAGGAAGGATACATTGAGGTTTTTCTCGTTTAAGTATGTCCTGGGTGGCGAGTATGTACCGTTAGGTGTCTTGCTCAAGGACACTTACTGGAGAGGTGGTCTGGCCGGGATTTGAGCCTGTGTCTCCACAGTCATAGAGCAGTGATGTTACCTCTACTCCACCCAGCCGATATCGTTCCGGGTAAAATATTTTCTCAAAAAAACACTCCAGCGAATAAGTATTAGGGATTACAGGTGAAATGCTGTTACATTTTGTTATTAAACACGTGGTATATAGATTTTATACATTTTTTTTTTGTAAATAAATTGTATAAAATACATACGTAAAATCCTTTTATAAATAAAGATTTGCTTTCGTGAAATGTGGCACTGCAACACCAGTACTTACTGAATAATCCCCAGGCAATGGCATGCACAGCCCGTTGCATTAGGGTGTGCACTTACCCTACATTAATTAACTGAAAATTTATGTCTAGAAGATTTTTGCACAAAAATGCACATTTTTCACTAGCAATAACAAGCCTGTAGTCGGCGATACAGTTGGTTTTTATGCTTTTCATCATGAACCACATAAAGGACATCTAAAGCGTCAATGTAAGCGGTGAAGAGGACCTCTTCGTTCCAACATTAGGGTGTGCCTGGGGACACCACCTGCACATGGCCGGGGACACCACTTGCGCATGCCTGGGGACACCACTTGCGCATGCCTGGGGACACCACTTGCGCATGCCTATGTCCCCAGGTGTGACTTGATTTATCATTCTGTTGGCTTTATTACGGTGGTCTGCAACCGAATGGTGTAATATCTCCAATGTATGTGGTTATGCATGGGCATGATTATATTTAATCAGTACATTGTATTTAATGTGTAAATATAGTTTAACTTGACTATAAATATACACTAATTAAGGAATCAGTGGTCACCTGTCAGAGTAATTTGCCACACACACAATGCAGACTGTATTGCTCAGAAATACTTAAATATATAGTAAAATAGTCACATGTATCGGTTTCTTAGCAACAAAGCGTGTCTTGCTTGTAAAGGATACTCTCAGCTTCCTCCTCAGTCTGTCAAAACACCGCAAAAAAGAATATAGAAACTAGAATATATAAACAAATAAACAATTCTGTCCTGATTGGCTGGCTGCAATCTCAAGCGAGGTCTGACACGCAAAAAGCTAAATGCAGGCAAGCGCGCTCCCATTGGACAGACTCGCCTTGGCATTGGGTCACACAAAAGGATTTACCTTTTGAGTTCCGTGCCTCGGTCTGGGTGACTCGGCAGCCAATAATCGAGTTTAGACTGTTCCCTCCATTTCGCTCCGCCAATCACACGTCGGGCAGAGTCGTCTTGAGCCTGCGGGTCCGTGACGTCACGTGTCAAGACATTCCTAACGTGACTGGGTAGCGATGAGGTTACTAGGCAACACCTCACTGCGCAGGCGCCGGGAAGCGCTTTTTCTTTGAAGAGTTTGGATGCTGACAGGAGGTGAGTATGTTTGAGAGAGAGGGGTGCGGGTAATGCCGGTGGCTGTAGCTGTGCATGTCCCGTGCGCCGGTTACACCGTGTGTTAGTTGACTTTACTCAGTAAGCGCCCTGGTACCTAAGAGGGGGTGAGGTCATGTGACTTGCCGCCGCCTGTATGACGTGTGTGTGTATGTTGCAGCAGTGCCTCTCATGCTGGCCTCCTGTGACGTTGGGACTCGATTTACCTGGTGTTCAAAAGTGATGTCACGGTGTGTCTGCAGGGTGACCCGTTGGTGTAGTATCTGTAGCTTAATGGCGGTAATCTCCTATCCTCTATGGAAAGATCAAGCTTTTTCAGTTGCAGCCGCTGCTGAACACTTGGATACAAATGTTTTTAAACACAATGTTTCTGCACAGACAGCTTGTAAAAATAAACAAAACCCAGCTACTGTTACTCAGTCCCTGCACAACTCTAAGTATTAGTGTGTTTATTACAGGTATTTATACAGCGCCAATATAATATATAAAGGGTAAATACAAATAATTAAAGGAACACTCTAGGCTAAAAATCTCCACCCCTTTTTTTTTTTTTTTTTAAACATTAAAATATACCTATTCCCAACCCAGTGTGTGTGTGTGTATGAGATATATATATATATATATATATCATAGGCGTGTGCAGCCTATTGCATTAGGGTGTGCACCCAAAAGTTCAAAACACACACATATATATAATATATATATATATATATATATATAATCATTACTATAGGGGTCATTCACAGAGCATTGAAATGCCGCTGACTTGTTCCCTGCACTTCGGGGAATCAAATTGCCCCACCCTGCGGTGAATTCACCATTCACCGCAGGGCCCCAAAGTGCAGGGAATCAGCCACTCGCAACAGGAACCAGGACGCCGTGATCGGCCGGAGGTGACTGCGAGAGGACAGCGAGGGAACGCAGGGACAGGTATGTAACAGCTCAGGTGTGGCTCGGGGTTACTGCTTTCAGCATTGAAATTTAACCGCGAGCCACACGCGGGAAAACAGCCAGGGGGCTGAATAAATGCACTGATTTTGACATATAAAAATGTCAAAATCGGACTGCCAGGGAGGTTAAGGTCTTGTTGCCAAGCACCAATATTTAGTCTCCTACCTGTATCTCACGATGCTTTATTCACTATTCTTACTTTGTGCAGTGCAGGCAGAAGATATAGCAGCGATTCTAGCAGCAATACCAGCCTTTTGGGTGCAGGGCAAGGGGGCAACGCCGGGCTGAGACAAGGACACGGGTGCCGAATTTTGCACACAGCAGCATGTTTAAAGACAAATACCTGCATTTACACACACAGCCATACGTTCACATAACTATATATCCCCTACACCCCGGGGGTATGTAGCAATAAAACTCCCAGTAGTGTGTGCTATGTGTGTGAGCGTAGCAGAGAATCCACAGCAATAAAAACGCACAGTAATGTGCGGTATCTATGAGCGTGTCACAGAGCTCCACAACAAAACTCACAGTAATGTTTGCTGTGTATGGGCGCATCAGAATCCACAGCAATAAAACTCACAGTAATGTGCAACGTGTATGAGCATATCATAGAATCCACAGCAATTAAACTCAGCAATGTGCTCTGTGTATGAGCGTATCACACATTCCACAGCAATAAAACCCCCAGCAAAGTGCTGTGTGTATGAGCGTATCACAAAATCCACAGCAATAAAACCCCCCAGGAATGTGCTGTGCGTATCAGCGTATCACAAAATCCAAAGCAATGAAACCCCCCAGTAATGTGCTCTGTGTATGAGCGTATCAAAATCCACAGCAATAAAAACCCCCAGGAATGTGCTGTGTGTGTGAGCGTATCACAAAATCCACAACAATAAAACCCCCCCAGTAATGTGCTGTGTGCGTGAGCGTATCACAAAATCCACATAAATAAACCCCCTGTAATGTGCTGTGTGTGCGAGCATATCACAAAATCCACAGAAATAAACCCCCAGTAATGTGCTGTGTGTATGAGCTTATCACAAAATCCACAGAAATAAACCCCCAGTAATGTGCTGTGTGTGCGAGCGTATCACAAAATCCACAGAAATAAACCCCCAGTAATGTGCTGTGTGTGCGAGCGTATCACAAAATCCACAGATATAAACCCCCAGTAATGTGCTGTGTGTGCGAGCGTATCACAAAATCCACAGAAATAAACCCCCTGTAATGTGTGGCGCCTATAATATATAAAAGTTGCCCCCTCTCCTGCTTACTTTTTTTTTCTTTTCTTCATTTGCAGGGAGGGGGTTGAATTTTGGTCCAGAGGGGGGGGGGGGTGAAGGAGGGGGAACCAGGCTGGCCGCATCCAACGGATAGCCGCCGGGACCTCTCACCCCTGCAGGCCTGGCGGCAGCCTCCGCTTCCCTGGTGGTCCGGTGGATGTGGGTGCTGCACCGCGATCTTTGCTTACAGACCGCAGTGCACGTCCCACAGGGAGTGACTGGACTCGAGCTGAGCGTCCGATCGCAGGTGCCCTGTCACCTGACCGCCGGCGCTCTGACACAGTCAGTAAGCGCCGGCGGTCAGATGACAGGTCATCAGCAATCGCCGGCGCTCAGCTCGTGGCCAGTCACTTGCTGTGGGACGTGCACTGCGGTCTGTAAGCACAGATCGCGGTGCAGCACCCACATCTACCGGACCACCAGGGAAGCGGAGGCTGCTGCCAGGCCTGCGGAATTGAAGGGTCCCGGCGGCTATCCGTTGGATGCGGCCAGCCGGGACCCAGAGTGTTCCGCAGGCCTGCGGGGTGTGCCAGGGGCCGGCATTAGGGTGTGCCCAGGCACACCCGGCACACCCCGTGCGCACGCCTATGATATATATAATATATATATATTACACACACACAGTCCACCTTCTCAGCACTCACGCTCTGGAATTCTCTTTGAAGGGTGCCAGAAATCTTCAAGAAAAAAAACGCCGTTGGAAACAAGTGGTTTTTAGGGTAAGTATTACAGTTAAAAAAAAAAAAGATATATATATATATATATATATATATATCATCAACCAAGCAAGGAGCACTCACGGAGTTAGAAAAAAAATAATAAAACAAACACGTTATTGGGAAGTCAGGTTTTTTTAATGACTTCCCAATGAAGTGTATGTTTTATTATTTTTTCTAAGTCCGTGAGTGCTCCTTGCTTGCTTGGTTGATATATATATATATATACTTTTTTTTTTTTTAACTGTAATACTTACCCTAAAAACCACTTGTTTCCAACGGCGTTTTTTTTTATTTTTTATATATACTCTCCTCCCTCCTCTTCCGCTCCCGTCCTGAAAATCTTTAACTTGGCTAATGGTTTCCGTGAGAATCGTGCATGCGCGCCTCTCACGTAAACCAGCAGGCTTACTCTTCATCTTTGATTAGTGTTACGCGCAAGAGGAAGCGCGCAACACTAATCGCAGACTATGCTGGCGGCTCACTCCCGCCAGCTACTGCGGCGAGTTGGAGACGTCATCGCGCTGAAAGCACGATGACGTCTGCTACTCGGTAATAGTCGGCAGAAGCGGGAAATATGATTCCCGCTCTGCTGACTGACAGCTGGGAGGGCGGAGTAAAGTCCTCCGCATCTCTCAGCTGTTTTAGCTGATTGACTGAGCGGAGGGAGGGGGGAAAGGCGAGGTCATACTCAAGGCATCCCGACCACCTTAAAAAGCTTAGGTGGTCATGTTGCATAGAGTATCCCTTTAACTTATAATGATAGAACAATCTCCCAGGAGGTGGTTCATACTCTCCTTATGTAAACAATGGAAGACAAAACTGGAGATACTATCAGGGTTATCCAAAGAGATTCGAATTGCTTGAGAAAGGTAACCGAACGCTGAAAATCAGCGTTCGGTTACCTTTCCTGGCCATTCGGCTATCCAGAGAGCAGACAATACGCCAAATCCTGGCGAATTGCCTGAACATACGGTGCCTGTTCGGTCCCTGTTCGAGGGCAGTGAATCCCCATGAAAAAGCACTGCTTCGGCTATTCAGAGAACACAAACCAGCAGTGAAAGGTTCCCCTAATGCCCTGCCATTCGTTGGTTTCATTCGGCAAATTTATTCAGGAGAATCCCATAGGCTTCAATGTTAAAAATATTCCCGTTTTAATTCAATATCTAATAAACCGTTCATTATAAAATTCTGCAGCAAAAAGTCTCTTTATTTATAGATTTTTTAGGATACTTTAAGCATTTTTCTGAATTTTTTAAAAAAAATTTAAAAGTCCGATTTTTTTTTTATTTTTTTTTCAGTTTACTTATTTTTTTTGTAACAGCCCTCTTTATTATCATTCCCTGGACCTCCTGTGAAAATTTCAGACATTTTCGCTCAGTAGTTTCTTTGCAAACAGTGTTTCTTTTTCCCAGATTCATACAAATGGTTTTTCTAATTTATTCACTGCCTCCTCTATGTCACAGCTGCTTCGGCTCTGTGTGATTCGGCTCCTGTTCGGCTCCTGTTCGGCTTTTTCAAAGGTTAATCCAGATGTTTTTGCTTGTTTTCAGGGTGCATTCGGTTAGTGTTCGTCAGGTGTTCGGCAGCTTTTCCCTGCAATTCGGGGGCCCTGTGCTGTTTGCTGAATACACCGCAGGGTCACCGAAATGCAATCGGCAAAAGGAACCGAATTGAAGAGAACGAAAAGTAACCGAACGTGTGGTGACTTTTCGAATCTCTTTGGATAACCCTGTAAGTCCTATAGTATCAATATAGAAAGTAATGCAATATGCAATGTGGTTGTTGATCACGGAATTTCTGGAGGAAAAGGGTATTGTCCTTAGAGTAGGTGGAACAATCCTCCAGGACATACTTGAAAACGAGAGAAATCTCAATGTATCCTTCAAATTAATAAATATTATTTTAATTGGTATGGATGAATGTGATCTCCACACCCAGCTGGTAAAATATCTGTGTATATCTCTCTCAATGAGAACGCCACACAGTATCCAAAATATATATTTTTTTACTTATACAAACAAATAAAACAAATCTAAAAAGCACATAGGCCCAACGCATTTCGTCATGTCCTTTTTAGATTTGTTTTATTTGTTTGTATAAATAATTTTTTCTTTTTTAATTTTGGATACCTTGAAAAATGATGCTGCACTAACTCACCTTCTCATTTCCTACGATGCCAGCAAGAGTGAAGGTGATGTGTTAGTATGCATTGTTCCATCAAAAATTAAAGTGCTGCGAGGGACGCAGTGGCTCCTTTGGAACCCTGCGTCTGTTTTTTACACCACACCGTCATATTATGTGTCATTGGACAAGTCTGTCTATCCCTTCTAATGATGCCAAACATGTAAAATGTAATGTAAAAAAATAATTAATTTTTATTTATTTTTTATGATTCAAAGCAATGGCATCGTCAATTTGTCACATATGAGTCTGGGGTCAGACAAACGCAGTGCGCATGCAGCCGCACTTTATCTCGGCCATAGTAGCAGCAAATGACATCCAATTACGGGCAATATACGAAGTACGGCCGCACGAAAGTTCGGCCGGGCAACGCAAGTGGCAAACAAATGCATTTTTTCAAGAACGTGAAACCGCTAGTACTGACGTACAGAGTGCGCTGCGTCCGCTAGCGGCATGTGTGCGTGATTAGGAGACGTCAAACGCTGCTAATGTCCGGCCTACATAACGTCCAGACGCAAAAAGTGTTTTATTGATGATCCGTACAAAATCACGGATGAAAATGTGCATCGTATGACTGCTATTGCGTATTCCGTGGAAAAAATATGTCCATTCGTTCGAACGCAATTTTTCACGGACAACGCGAAAAATGCTTTCGTCTGACCCTAGCCTAAAATGAGCAATACCATTGCGGTTACTCACCTTCTCATTTCCCACGCCAAATTCAGTGTTTTATACAACATTTATTTTTAAAGGATTTTACCAGGAAGGATACATTGAGATTTCTCTCGTTTTCAAGTACTTATTCATAAAACACAATGTGGCAAAATACAAGCGAAAAAATGTTGGGTGGGTTTTCCTGTTAAAATCGTGTACTTTCTCAAAAAAAAAATTGAAATGGGAACCTGTTACTCCGTTTTTCTAACAAGTGCCACATAGAATATATAACCACAAAGGCTTGGATGATAAAATGTGGGAAAAAATGTTACATAGGGATGCACCGAAATGAAAATTTCTGTCCGAAACCGAAAATTCGGGATCGGTTTGGCTGAAAATCAGACATGAGAACCTGGGCCTGGAGGCCGTCGACTCGTCTGATTCCGAAGGCCGGCCTAGCAAGCTGCTTGGCCGGCCTCCAGGCTCAGGTAAGCCCTCGGCTCGGCTGGGCCTTGAAGGCCCAGCCGAGCCGGGGGCTCACCTGAGCCTGGAGGCCGGCCGAGCAGCCGGGCCTCCAGGCCCAAGTTCGCATGGCTGGTTGCACCTTAAATACTCACCTACATCCTCCTACTTCAGTCCTGGGCTCCAGCTGTGACAGTTCTCCGGCTGTCGCAGGCTGCTCGCTGTCCTCCAGGCTCAAGCGAGCCCCCGGCCGGGCTGAGCAGCCTGCGACAGCCAGAGGACGGTCACCACTGGAGCTCAGGGCCAAAGTAGGAGGATGCAGGTGAGTATGTTGCCTACACATACTCCCCTACACCGGCCCCGAGCTCCTCCAGCGGTGGCAGTCTTCCTGCATCCAGTGCCCGCTCTCTGTGTTAGTCGCTGGACTGACGTCACGAAAGCCTTTGACCCAGGGTCAAAGGCTTCCACGACGTCATACCGACAACCAACGGGAGAGAAGATACTGGATGCTGAATGCCAATTGTAGGGGAGTATGTGCAACCGGTGGAGGACTCAAGGCCGAGTAGGTGAGTATGTGCTCTCCACCCCCCCCCCAACAAAATCTGTCACCTGGGCCTGGAGGCGTGCCCGAGCCCCCTGCTCAGCCGGCCTTCAGACTCAGGCAAGGACCCTGCTCGGTTGGCCCTCCGAATTTCCATTTCGGCCAAAAACACCATTTTCGGCGATAATTTTCATTGGCCGAAATTTCGGTGCATCCCTAATTTTACACGCTCTAAATGATTGAACTTTCTGAATTTTTCATTCTAGCATTCTGACAGGACTTGATGTATACATATAATAATATGAGTCTGCCAAGTGTGCTGATAATAAGGATATATAATTTGTCTGGGTTCTACAATAACGCTGGACTTCAAATCGCATTTGAACATGATGAGTACCACACTGTCGAAATGAGCACAGCACACATGGTTGAAAAGGCTCAACAGTGACGGGGTTAATGGCTTAGATGAGCACACCTACGGGTACCATTGTAGCTTTCTGTTCTCTGCTTGTGCCTGTATTATGCAATGAATACCATCTCTCTGTTTGGTGTGGAGTTATTTTGCAAAATCACTTAACCTCCCTGGCGGTCTAATTTTTTTGAAAAACCACGTCTAAAGGCGACCTACTTTTAAAAAAAATTAAATCCCCCCCCCCCCGCCGTATTCCGAGTGCAGGCTCGGGGTTAAATTCCTATGTTGGAAGTGGTAACCCTGAGCAACACTCGGGATGCCGCTGGATACATCACCTCTCCCTACGCTCCCTCGTCCCCCACAGTCTCCTCCGGCGACCTCATACTTCCTGGTTCCCTCCTCACGAGAAGGAATCCAGGAAGTAAAACGCTGCGATCGCCGGAGGAGACTGCGGGGATCAGTGAGGGCGCGCAGGGAGAGGTGATGTATGCAGTCCGAGTGTGGCTCGGGGTTACCACTCTCAGCGGTGAAATGTAACCCCGAGACACACTCGGGATAACCGTCAGGCAGGTTGTCACTGATTAATAAAGGCATCCAAAATAACCTTACTTACCCCCTGGTGCTGCGGTGCAGAGGACCAGTGTCAATTCCTCAGGACTAGCAGGGCCGGATTTGTATCTCAAGAGCCTGTAGACACAGAAATGTGGAACGCCTCTACCCCTCCTCCAAACAACAACCTAAAAATGCCAAAATTACTTTTTTTTTTTTTTTTAACTTCACTAGAGGTGCCTTGACGTTCGGCAGGTGAGCTTACTCGCTTAGTGGCCATTAAAGGAAACCAAAGCCTCTAATTGTGTTGTTTCACATGGTGTAATAGGAATAAGCACAGATGACACCTCTTTTTTCTTGTTGTGTTTTGTACATGTTGCTGGACTGGATACATTTGGTGGTTGCAGCCGCCCCATCGGGGAATAGGCACGACCCCGCTCCTCCTGTACTATGTATGTATGTATATATGTATGTATGTATATATGTATGTATGTATATATGTATGATTGTATCTCCAGCCAGGTCATCATTGCAGCATGTTCCGTGCCTTTTTTTGATCCCAAGGTAGATCTGTTTCTGGGGAGGCATAAGTAAAGGCCCACCAGCCTACCTTATGACTGAAAAGCCGCGTGAGCAGTGATGATTTGCTACATAGCAGCCTGTGGTTTCATTTTTGGATAGGAGTCACCTTCACTAGAGGTGCCTTGACTTTCGCAGGTGAGCTTACATTCTTAATGGCCATTAAAAGAAACCAAAGCCTCGAATTGTGTTTTGTTTCACACGATGGAATAGGAATAAGTGCAGATGACATCGTTTTTTTCTTGTTTTGTGCATGTTGCTGGACTGGATACATTTGGTGGTTGCAGCCGCCCCACCGGGAAATAGCCGCGACCCCACTCCTCATGTAAATTACTTTTTAAATTTTCGTTTTAGGGGCAAAATTAAAAAATAAATATATTATTTATACGTAAACCTAACCTGGGTTATATTTGGTATCACTGGAAAGGCCATAATCTGGGCTTTTCCAATGATACCTCATATGTCCCTTTTATCCCTTAGGGCTCCAGAGATATTGTGTGTGTGTGTGTGTGTGTGTGTGTGTGTGTGTGTGTGTGTGTGTGTGTGTGTGTGTGTGTGTATTATTATTTTTTTTTTTTTTAAACCGCAAGGCGCCCCCTTGTGGCAGGTGCCTGTAGGCACATGCCTACCCTGCCTAATTATAAATCCGGCCCTGGCTCCCAGCTATTCTGACTTTAATGAAGCTAATGCTGCAATTTGGTCATAATATAGCTTCTAATAATAAAATCTTGCATGAGCCATTAAAAACTTTTGACAGCTGATCCACTGAACTAGTCAGTTGGAACGCAGTGCATGGGTGATAGAAAATAAATAAAACAATAAACATTTATTAGGGTGCGATGCCAAGATTAAAATCAATCCTGATATACAAACACACACATAATGTTAAAAGAAACCCCTACTATTGGAAGGACTCAATGTGTATAGAAAGTTTAATACATTCTTGGTGAAAAACTAGAATGTGTGTGTGTTTTACTGGTAAAGCCCAGAGTGCGGTCAGGCCTCATTAGCAAACGTCCGAAGTGAAATGAAATTCCAGACTTTACTCGGGTAATCTGCAAAGTATCCAGAGGCCTCTGGATACCCTGGTTTCCCGCACCGTTTCAACCGGGTAATTTGCACATTACCCTAAGCGTTGCTGGATAAAGTGTGATGTGCGACGAAACATCCAGACTTCATCCGGGTAATCTGCAAAGTATCCAAACGCCTCTGGGTACTCCGCCTTTCTCGGGTTTTCAGCAGGTTACAGGTGACTGAATCCCGAGGAAAACTCGATTTACGAATACAAAGGTGGTATATGAAGAGTAACCTGACGGTTGTTATGTATTATAAACGATATAGTGGCACACATGACACATAATAGAGATCACGTAACTTTTTCACATGAGAAACATATCCCGCCGCTCTGTATATTCGTTCTATCCTCAATTCATTTTAAATGTTTGTCTTTTGCCATTTTCGTTGATAATATCCATAGATAATAGCAAAAAATTCACTGTTACCCAAGCGGGGTTGGATGCTCTGCAGATTAGCCAGGTGAAGCTGTGGACAGTTCTCAGATTACCCGGGTGAAGCTTCAGACTTGCACATTATCCGGGTGAAGTGCAGGTTTTTCAGCTCTTCCAGACCGTTGCCCAAGGGCAGTTGGTTAGTCCTAAAATCACCCGGGTAAAGTCCGGAATTTTCATTTTTTTGCAGCTTTACCCAGCGGTTTTGGGTAATGTCAGGATTAACCACACTTCGGGCTTTACCTGTAATATATTTATATCTATCATATATATCTATCTCTATCAAGCCCGCATGAATAATTTGTTAAATAACAAAGGGTATATAATAGACCACTGTTATCTCTATTGTAAACCACCACAAATATTAACAAGCCAACTTTGGCTATAGATCAACGCACTAAGGCATAACACCAATGAAATTAAGGCAACCACAATGCCAAATTTGAAAGAGGCAAATTGGTGAGGGAGATTTCGGGGTAAGGGTTTGCTGCGCACAAGAAACGCACCCGACGCGCGTTTCGCCTTGCACAGGCTCGTCAGGAGTGCTGGGCCCAGTGCATTGTGTTCCAACTGACTACTTCAGTGGATCAGCTGTCATTGTTTATTAGGTTTCAATACCTTTGCATTGTGTGACAATCACGCTATCACACTATTTCCATCTCGTATATTACAGGTGTCACGTTACCACTATTTCTGTAGTGGGTTCTCATTAAAAACGTATCTATTTTCCAGCTGCTACAATCAATTTGGTTGGAATCGGACCATAGTATGCATGCCTGGACACCTTTCAAACCGCTGAGGAGGTACACTTGCATTGCAAGGAAATCGCTGAATGTGGGTGCAGAAATGAGGCTATTTCCACACTCTTAAGTGACATTCTAACCTACTGCAGGTATTTACGTTCATAAAGATAGAACTACAGCAAAGTGTCTTACTTACATGGAGCATTTTCTAACTGTATTTAATATAGTTACTTTAGACACTTGTAACTGGGGGTCTTTTTTTTGCTTTGCAGCTTTGTTATATACTCAGACCCCAAATATATGGTTATATATGCAGCCCCTAAGTAGGGATTTGTCTCATAACATTAGTATCTCTCCTAAATAGGGACACTGGGGATGTATGAGTATTGTCGCTTTAAATCTCGTTTTTATGAAGTGGGCACTTTAAGGGACGTTCTCGTTGTCATTGAACATTACATGTATCGATTCAGCATGTCAAGACACATTTCCTAATTCACATCCATTCTTTTCTGTGTTTAGCAAGGATTTTCTAGTTCTAAATGGACCCTTTGGGCTTTACCAAAGGGGGAAGAAGCTGGGGGAATCCTTTTAGCTAGGCTAGGTAGGGAATAAATAACCTGTACAGTAGGAAAAGTCTTGTTTTTATGTGCTTAGGGAAATTTTAACTTAAATGTAGCCACTAGATGGCGCTACTACACTGCAGGTCTATGCCATAGTGGGTGATACATTGTCAGAAAATTTTGGATGATATATCCAGTGGCTTTTAGTTGTGTGTTTGGTTTGTTTGACCCGATCCAACTGGAAGGTAACAAAGAGTGCGTTAAAATTGACTTTTTCCCCCTTGGTTCCCTTCCTGTATCTTAGATGGCAGAACCCCTTGATCATTCTGTGCTTAACGATCATTCAAAGAGCCAATTGGAAACTGTTAGTGTCATGACATTATTCTGTCTCCAGTAGCCCCGATTCAGTAAAAATGAGCCCAAAAGCTGTTGATGGCCATCAGAATGGAGGGAAGACCTCAGCTTTAAAGACCAGTGATAGTGGCCAAGGACAGCCTGGAGGGCACATAATCTAGCCACCATCTAGGAGTGTCTTTGACCAGTTGCATAAACCTTATCTCTGCTAGAAAGCCACGGTGTGGCATAGCATTGATTTTAGGGTTCTGTGTATTAACAGACCCAGGATGCATAAAAGTGAGACAGATGTCATTTGCATATCCTACCCAGAATTTCTTGCTGCATATGGGGAATGTGGCACAGGAGCTCTGGGATGCAATTCAACGAATTGCTGTGATGTGCAAGTGGCTTCTGCTAATATATATATATATAATTTTTTTTCTCTTTTACAACTGAGTGTTGCGTCCTGCTGGCTGAGTGACGAGCAGAGGTCTTGCAGTCATGTGAGACGTCAGGGGGTGGGGTGCAGCTTGATGACGCGGCACCTGCCAAGTTTAAAGCCCAGAGTCTCACCTACTCCTATGCCCTGACGTGGTCTTCACTTCCCTCGGCACTAATCTGTGTACCGACCTGGCATTCTCTGACAAACCCACTCTGTTTACCAACCTGGCATTGACTGACAACCCTGCTCTGTGTAACGACTTGGCAAGTACTAGTGATCCTGCTCTGGGTATCAATACTACCGGCTGGGTGGAGTAGAGGTATTGTCACTGCTCTGCATGGAGAGAGCCTGTGGAGTCATGGGTTCGATCCCAGCGTGCAACCTCTCCAGTAAGTGTCCTTGGGTACATACTCGCCACCCAGGACATACCTGAAAACGAGCGAAATCTCAATGTATCCTTCCTGGTAAAATCCTTTCTCAAAAAAAAAAAAAAATAAAAAATTTTGGCACGTTTGATTGGTACTAAGATCCCTGCTCCATCAACCAAGTCTGTTTTAATATTCTTGTATATGTTAACCCTTGCTGGTTACTTGTCCCTTGGTTCTCTGTAGATAGTTAGCTGTACCGGCCACCTAAGGATCGGATGGGTAGATAGTATACTGTATACATGGACCTGTATCATAGACCCAAGGGGGATCCGTCGCAATGAGTCATTGGGTATAAAGGCCCCACTCGTTAACCATAATGGCTTAAGTCGCCTTTCAGTGGTGTCAAAAACATTGGTTTTAACGGCACTCTAAAAACACGTTATATACTTTGTATAGGAAGCATTAGTTTGTGAGTGGCCGGGTGAATAAGTAGAGGTGTGCAAGACTTTTTTTTTTATTTTCAGATCATTTGGTTTCGAATTTTATTCGTTTTTGATTGTTTTGTTCTGCATTTCGTATCATTTTCGTTCTGTGGTTTTTTTTTTTTTTTTTTTTCTCATTTCGGATCCATTCCAAATCACTTTCGTTTGTGTGTTTATATCGATTTGAAATTTTCAGATGGCCAATATTTAGTTTTTCGAAATGGTACCGAAATACGAAAATGGTGTGTGTTTTTTTTTTTTTTGTTTTTTTTTTGGGGGGTTTTATTAGTTGTTTTTTTTTTTTTTTTCATCCGAATTTGGATTCGGGGTGAAACAAATTGCACATCTCTAATAATAAGCAATTCAAATGTCATTCATTAATTTCCTCTTATACTGGTATTTAATTTTTTATTTTATAAAAAAAAAAACAACTATATATTGGCTAAGATTATGGTGTTCTGTGAAGTAACGTTTGCTTTCACAAAATTGCTGAAACGTTTTAAACCCTTCCCTCTGATCCCATCGTTCGCAGAGTGGCGAATACGCGGTCTCTGTGCAACTGCAACTTTGCAACTCTGTGTAGAACTCGTTCTGGTCTCCACTGAGTCCTAATATTATGTCTCTCTTGTAATAGTTGCTAACGACTCAAGCCAACTTCATCCTTGAACGGCTCACTGTTGCAGACTGAGCTTGATTAGGATCCATGAAGTATAGTGGAAAAACTGCACATTTCGGGCTGAAAACAAAAAACTTCTTTCTCCTTTTCTTTGTTTTGCATAGAGGAAAAAAGGATTGATATCTGGTTACAGTCAAAGACTGTACGCTCAGCAGTAAAACACATCAGATTTTATTTTTTCATACCCAAAAGGTGAAAACGTGGCAAGTCTTTTGCACCATTGGTGTTTACAGTAGGTTTTTCAGTGGCACTCTTTGCTCAACCATACATGAAAGGGCTAACATCTCGGACCACCCGCCAGAGTAAGGTTTAGTGTGTTCCCTGGGGTCTCTCCAACTGTGTCCTCAAGATAATTGCACAGTATGAATAACTTTGGGGGGGGGGCATTTTTGCAGCAAAATAATCTATTGGGAATTTTTAGATGCATTGAGCACCTCTGAGCCAGCAGGCTACTGGAGCTCTTGAAAATTGAAACTGTTCTCATTGACCTCTCCTCCACTGGACTTCCAGCGCCAGGACTTGTACCATGGAGCACTGATTCTTCTACCCGTGCTAAGAGCAGAGGTGCTTCTTCTTACAAACCTAAATATCCTCCGAATCAGACATGTGGCCGTAATTCCTGTGAGTGAGCCAAATTTTGATTGCTGACCTTCAAATGTGGATGATCCGCAAACAAGCCCCAAGTAGATAAAATTACTTTAATAGCTTGTTTTAACCTGAAGCCAGGAATACTGTTTACAAATTGATTAGCAACACACTAAAGAAGGTTTTGGTCACTTCGTGGATTTTTTTTTTTCTTTTATTCAAATAAAGCAAATTTTTATAGAAAAATTGACTTTTTTTTCCTCCTATAGATAAATAATGCATTACAGGGATATTTCAAAATATTGTACACTAAGGGCTCTATTCCAAAGTTGGTGCTAACTTAACCAAAGCTGTCGTAAACTTAACAGAGCCATTATAGTCTAGGGAGTTGTTAAGTTTACAACAGCTCTGGTTAAAGGAACACTCTAGGCTAAAAATCCCCCCCTTTTTTTTTACATTAAAATATACCTATTCCCTACCTAGTTATTGTGTAAATATATATATATATAATACTTGCCCTAAAAACCACTTGTTTCCAACGGCGTCTTTTTAAAAAAAAAATTTTTTTACTCTCTTCCCTCCTCTTCCGCTCCAGTCCTGAAAAATCTTGAACTTGGCTAATGGTTTACGTGAGAAGCGTGCCTCTCACGTAAGCCAGCCAATCAGCAGGCTTCCTCTTCATCTTTGATTAGTGTTACGCGCAAGAGGATGCGCGCAACACTAATTGCAGCCGCAGACTATGCTGGCGGCTCGCTCCCGCCAGCTACTGCGGTGAGTTGGAGAAGTCCATTGCGCTGAAAGCGCGATGACGTCTCCTATTCTGCAATAGTCGGCAGCAGAGGGAGATATGAATCCCGCTCTGCTGACTGACAGCTGGGAGGGCGGAGTAAAGTCCTCCGCGCGTCTCAGCTGTTTCAGACTATCGGCTGAGTGGAGGGAGGGGGGAAAGACACGGGCATACTCAGGGCATCATGACCACCTACAAAAGCTTAGATGGTCATGTTGCCTAGAGTATCCCTTTTTAAGGCGAAGGTCAGATGAACGCAGTGATCACATCAGTGCTGCCGCACAGTTTAACGTCCGTCATAGCATAGAATCCTGATCAATAGAGACCCACACATGAAGTATGTGTGCACCGAACTGCTCATGGGCAACGCACGTGCCAAACGGACGTAAGTTAGGCAAGAACGTAAAACCGCTAGTCGGATGCTCAGAGTGCACCACGTCCGCGTAGTGTTCTGTGTGAGCAATGAGATGTCAGACGCAGCGCATTTGCGACATCCAACACCTTGACGCACACAATGGCTTTTCATATCCTTTTCAAATTTTTATAATTTTTCATATTCATTTTATTTCCCATAGTTCCCTTTTTTCTACGTCCGTCAAAAAAAATGATCCGTGTGGTGTCTACTAGTGATGAGCCAAACACCCCCGTGTTCGGTTCGCACTCGAACAATTTCAAAAGTTCGAGTTTGAACACGAACCAAACTCAATGCAAGTCACTGGGACTCGAAAGTTCGATTTTTAGAGTGCCCTCCAAGAGGGCATATATGCAAGATATTTGCCATCAAAGGTGTATGTGGGTTTGGGTAGTGCCATGGGAGACAGGAAACAAGGACAAAAAGTTAAAAAAAAAAATCGTTTTTAAAGGAACAGTGAGGTTTCCATGAAATAAAGGTTGAGAATAAAAACGAAAAATTCCTTCAAATATCGTGCCTAGGAGGTCCCCATAACCTGCCCATGAAGTGGCAGATTTGTAGAATGTATAGAAACATTTAAAAACAATAAAATGACATTTCAAATGACGGTAAATGTTTTTCCTTTAAATCTATTCATAAACCACTGCTTAGGGCGACAGCCTGTATGAAAAGAGGAGACATTTTAGGATACGCAGAACAAGTTTAGTGGGTTTGTTTTGGCTAAATTATGGTGAAACTTATGCAGGCTTTGGATGAAAGTAACAATAGGTGCTTTAAAATTGTGCCTTTAGTGTTGGCAACAGTGCCGTCACACTGTAACCCCTCTGTGGTATTGTGGAAGAGTGCGGGGTTGGACCCTGCAGTCCAATATTAAAATTATATGAATCTGGTATAGGCGTCAGTGGCAGTCCACCCAAATATTGTGCCTTTGGTGGCAGCAAGTGCCTTCACACTGTAAGTAACCCTTCTGTGGTATTGTAGAAGAGTGCAGGGTTGGACCCTGCGGTCCAATACTAAAATGATATGAATCTGGTACAGGCGTCAGTGCACCCAAATATTGTGCCTTCACACCGTAACCCCTTTGTGGTATTGTGGAAGAGTGCAGTGGTGGAGGTTTTGGGAATGCAGAAGACAACTCTGATCTATTCCGTTACGTCAGCATCAGGGGATTGATAGCTGCTGATCCAGGACTGATTCATTTTTATAAATGTCAGCCAGTCTACAGAGTCGGTGGACAGACGCACTCTTTTGTCTGTGACAAAACCTCCAGCAGCACTGAACGTCCTTTCAGAAAGCACGCTGGATGAAGGACAACCTAGTCGCTCCATAGCATATTGGCTAAGTTCTGGCCAGTGATCCAATCTCAACACCAAGTAAGCCAGTGGATCAACTGCTGTAAAGGTATCCAGGTCTGCCCTTGCCCCTAGGTAGTCCTGCACCCAGGGCCGGATTAAGAGTATCATGGGCCTGGTGCTGAGGATTTTGGTGGGCCTTTTTATAGAAATAGAATGAAAAACGCAAAGAATTTTTTGTCAACATACATTAAATGTTTTAATTACCATCAAAGTGCCATAACAGAAACATATTGAAAATATTTATTTTTTGTAAACAATAGAAAACTTATTAAATAAAACCAAAATAAATATAACATTTGCAACCATTTTTCTAAATATAAACATATAAAACTATTTAAATATAAACATATGATCATGGCTCATATAAATATATTTGAGTATTATTATTAAAGCATCATAATCACTACAGCTTGCTGTTATGGTTATGGTGCAGAGAGCAACTCTTGAAATAAATAGCAACTGCTAATTTTAAACACACAGGGTTAATCACTAAACTCTAAACTGTCTTAACATAAATGAATCTTATTGTCAGAAAAAAAATTACACTACATGTTTACTTTTCGTGCTTTTTTGCTTGCAAATTCTTCAATTGTAGAATCAAAATTAAGCTCACTCAGCAAGCCATTTTCAATGCACAACAGAGAGAGTGCATTTAACCGCTCCTGACCCATGGACGATCTTAGTTCATTTTTCACACGTTTTAATGCTGAAAATGAACGCTCACCACTGCAGTTGCTGACCATTAAACACAAAAACATGCGGAGGGTCACATATGTGTTTGGAAATGCATCGACTAGGGATTGTGAGGTTAGAAACTTGAATATCTTTATCTCTTGACTCTCATGAATGGCTTTACTTGCAGGGGAAGACAGATACATTTTGAAAAGAGAGGCAAACTGTACAACTTCTTCAGCGAACACTGGTTCAAGATCTTCTGGATATTCTTTCACCAGTGCACTGGCTCTGGAGCGTAGACTATCTGTTGCTAGAGTGCATATTTCTGACAGCCAAATCTTTCTTGAATACTGCTGTATGCTGCTTGTCTGTGCCTCAGTGATTCTGTCAGTTGGTCAATTATAACATAAAAGGTGAGCACTTTAAAAATGTCAGATGGTGTCATATCAGCTTCAGCATCTTCTGCATCACCATAGTCCCACCTCTTATTTATTTTAATCTTTCTTCCACGTTGTAGCTGGTACTCCTCACAGCCAGAAATAGTTTTGCCCTGCTGTTCAAATTCAGAGAATCTTGAACGGAGAGACTGTACAAAATCCTGCAGAGAACTCAGCTTGCCGGTTGCTGTGTGTAAATCTAATTTTGGATCTTGGAGACTTTGTGTCAGGATCGCCACCCTCTGGCCCCTGTCACCCACGCCAACCCTGCATCATGAACAATGCACGTTCCTAAACCTGCATGTTCCCAGCATCCTAGCCCTAGAATCTCACCTGACCTCACCTTCCCCTAATTATCCCTGTATATCAGGAAGCTACGCCCTCCAGACTTCACTTCCACATTGAAGTTACTGACTGCGATACCTGTGTACTAAAGCTCCCTGAAACTGCATGACCTTCTCCTGAACTCTCTGCTAAGACCCCAAGGACCTTCTGCTACAATCTGGACTCTCATTCCTTCACTCACCGGTAACCCTCCCATCCTGCTCCCCCTCTGCCCCCCATCGAAGCCTTGCCGTGTACCGAACCCCTGCTATACCACCGACTATTCTCTGCCAGCCTTGCGTGTACCGAACCCCTGCTGTACCACCGACTATTCTCTGCCAGCCTTGCCGTGTACCGAACCCCTTGTTGAATCCTGACGACTCTATTGCCTATACCCTGTCTGATTTCATGCCACTGTGTTTATGTGCAAATAAACACTCTTTTGTTATTCTGAACCTGCCTTCATCACTGCATCCTGGGCTCACAACCCCAACCTGCTACACCACCCGCAGTCTAAACGTGACACTTTGACTGGTTCTGTAAAACCTGGGTAAAATGACAGACCATATTTCGACCATTACTCCTGTTTCCAGCTGATCCAGAACACTGATTAGGCCTTTTGCTTGTAAACTTACCTCTGCCTTTGTGGATTCATCATTCGAAATATTTGAAAGGACATCTCTGATGATGCCATAACCTTTCTGTAAAGCATTCACAGCATCATGGTGAGCAGACCAACGCGTGTCAGATAACCTTTTTAGAGTCGGTATGCCACATAGCTTGAAACTGTTTGTTAATAGATTCCACCAATGACATGTAGCTGAAAAAAAACAATATAACTGCTGTACAAAATCAAAGAAAGAAACGGCAGCTGTTTACGGCGTTTTGTCCTACGAGGTTCAATGAATGCGCACAACAAGGAATATATAAAGCCAGTGGGTTTTTCCTCCAAATTACAGCCTGCATACCAGCATACTTGCCACTCATATTGGATGCATTATCATAAGACTGACCCCTGCAGTCTTTGATAGAAATTCCACTTTCCTCTACAAATTGTAGTAGATGATTTGCGAGTTCCATACCAGTGTGTCCATATATTGGGATGAATTTTGTAAAATGCTCCACTGGACCACTAGGAAGTACATAGCGAAATATGATTGTCAATTGATCCGAATGTGAGATGTCAGGGGTGGAATCAACTGAAACAGAATAATATTTAGCATTTTTAACTTCATTTATGATTTGCCGTAGCACTTGTTGACCAATCAATTCAATAAACTCATCACATATTGTTGCTGACATGTAGGATATGTGACCTCTTCCCTTGTTGCCGTGCTTTTGAATATGTTCTGCAAGGAATGGATCATATTCACCTAACAACTCAAGACAGGCCAAATAATTTCCATTCTGTACAGATCCAATAATTTCATCACTCCCTCGAAAAGGAAGACCTCGTGATGACAGCATCTTTATCACACTCAGAATACGGCGAAATACTTCATGCCAATACTTTTTTTGCATTTCAAATTGCTTAACAAGACCCTTATCTATTCATTGGCCAGACGTTTTTCTCCTGACAAGGTTTTCAATTGCTTTCCCATGGGCAGCACTATTTTCATGCCGACTTAAATCTCTAGTTGCATGTCGCCAATCAGAGTAACCAGTTGAAGCCAACTGCGTTGTATCTTCTTTTGAAAATAGTTTGCAAAAAGCACAAAAAACTTTGCCAGTTTTTGGAGAATAGCACAACCAGTCCCGTTTAACTTTTTCTCCATTCAGTTGTTCTCTGTAAAATATTAGCGTTTTACAGTATCTTTTAAAATTTTCACCTGGGCATATTTTCTATAATGCTTTAAAATCACTCTCCATATGTTGACAATCCGCAACGCCTTTTTGACAAAAATATTCCCTCAAGGTTTCACTGACATTCCAATCTCCAATATCATTGGAATACATTTCTTCTGATTGCTCTGAAACATCTCCATAGCTCAATTCAGGGGATCCACTTGCTCCTGTACTAGGTTCACTTGCACTTGATGCCTGTGTAGCAACCAAACTGGTTTTGCTAGAATCAGTTATACCGACTGAACTTGATGCACTTGAAGTGGAAGCAGGTACATCTGTTGAACTGCTTGTTCCCGATCTGCCTTTTCCAGAAAACTCTGTAATTTTTTTAGTTTTAGACAAAAGATTTTGTAATTGTTTTTCTTCCGCTTTCTTGGCTTTCACCTTCTCCCAACCACTGCGATGTTTTTTCATCCTTATGTTTAAAAAAAAAAAAAAAAAACTCATCATAAATAATGGTCAATCACAGTTCTTTGTCCGACCATGTTTTTCCAGCCCTTACCTGCTGGCACCAGTGGAGCAGAGTTAGGAGTGGCACAGGCACAGAGGAAAAGATATGACATGATATGTCATATGCTAGGTGTCCTCTTATTGGCTGCCTGTGCACACCTAACTGCTACTGCTGTAGGTGCTCCCGCACCTGACCCAACCCATGTATACACGCCTAACCACACACACCCAAATCTAAACACATCCACATACAGTTACAAGTATTTATAAAGTAGCAACTTCCATAGTGCTGTACAATGGGTGAGACAGACAGTGGAACAAGAATACGTGTAAGTTAAGCAAACAGAACAGTAGGAGGGAGGACTCGCAGAGGGAGACTGGGAGACTTATTTCCCCCAGTCTCACTCTGCTCCCAGTCCCAGCGGCAAGAAGAAGCGGATTGAGTCGCTGTGGAATGAGAGGTGACTGAGTATGTGATTTTTACTGGATTTTTTAGCTGGTGCTGACAGATTTCACGGTATCCATTAGCACCAGCTCCTAACTGTGGTTAACTTTTGAGTTAACCACAGTGACCGCAAGATGTAATTATTTTAGGACTTTGTAATCCAGCGCTGATTAACACTTTGCACTCCCTATGCTTAACATGAGGAGCGCAAAGTACAGTAACCTCGTGCTGAAAAGCAGAAGATACCAAAAGCAAACGAGTTTTTGTAACCGGTTAGCTTTCAGATTGTACTATTTTATATGGGTGGCTCGCGCTAGGTCGACCAGAGCTAACGTGAACGCTCACACAGCTGAGACGAACGTTGGCATTTTGAATGTAATAGGGCCCTTGGTGAGGGTAAATAGAGAGCATGAAATAGTGGGGTGCATGTGGACTGGGTGAGAAGATGAGGCACGAAATGTAAAGTGGAGGATTATGGAGTGAGATAGGCTTCTCTAAAGTAATGTGTTTTTAGAAACTTCTTGAAGGACTGGAGAGACGGCGAGAGTATGATGTTGAGAAGTCCTGAAGAGGAGAGTTGGGGATGCGGGTACAAGGAACTGATAACATCAGATCATTGGCCGAGCAAAGTGGTCATGACGGGATGTACCTGCTAATAAGGGAGGAGATGTAGACAGTGGCGCGGTTGAGAGCTTTGTTATGTGAGCACCAATGTTTTGAATTGGATTCTATAGAAGACAGGAAGCCAGTGTAGAGATTGACAAAGGGGCGAGGTGTGAGAAGGTGAGGTGGATGAGTCTGGCACAGGAATTCAGAACAGACTGCAGAGGGAGAATCTGGGATCTTTTAAGACCAGAGAGAAGGAGGTTATAGTAGTCAAGGCGGCAAAGAATAAGAACTTGGATGACCATTTTAGCGGAGTCCTGATTAGGAAGTAGCAAGATTTGGTTAGAGACTGAATGTGAGGAGTAAAGGATAGATTGGAGTCCAAGAGAACCTCGAGACAACAAGCCTGAGAGGTAGAAGTAATGGTGGCACCATTCATCTGAATGGAAATGGGCGCAAGAATGTTGGCTTTGAAGGAAGGGAATACGAGAAGTATCTAACATACATATCTAACCACTTCTATACAAATATTTGCCCAATGACCAGGAATGGAAGAGCACCTTGAGTAGCACATACTGAACCAACAATCAGTCCCCGCTGCTTTCTCATTTAGAGAGTCAGGCGGCACACTGTGTGTCCATGCTATGCAAACATCAAAGCAAGTGGGAAGCCTGTTGACTTTAAAGGGGCGTGCTATGATGACCCATATCTGATTTACAGTGTAGTTGGTCACACATGCCTCCTGCAGTCCTGCTGGATTAGCGTGTGTGGCCCATACATGATTCAATCACTGCCAGCCTGGTGGCAGACTGACATATGGTGGAGTCCCCAGACCAAATAGAGCAAGGGCACCCATTTGATTGAAATCTGAATGAATGGATATTTACACTTTGGTTTTATTTAGTTATAGTATTGCAACAGAACATGACGTATACACATAAAATAATGATTTATATTTTGAATCTGCTGAGTCCGCTTAAAAAAAGGATAGATAATGTCTCTGGGCCTAAAATAAAACAGGACTTCAAAATGACGTTTAAACATGACACGCACAAAATGGTGAAAATGAGCTCAGTTTACGAGGGTGACAGCAGCAAAGGGGTTAAAAGATTCTTTACAGAGCCCCTTCTCCAGTGCAGGGCACCTACTCCTCCTATATAATAAAATGGTTTGTGTCTGTCTCTGGATGCATGGCCTTTCCAATGACAAGAAACATGATCATGTTAAAAGAAAAAACAATATACAATTAAAAATGTTTTTTTTTTTTAATACAGCAATATTGTTCCCCTTTCTAACGATTGAGGTCTTGATCAAGAGGGCATTGAGCAGCCAGAGATCCCGGGGTGCACCGAGCAGCCAGATTATTATTATTCTTTATTTATATAGCAGATAGCACATAGCACCAGCATATTCCGCGGCGCTGTACAATAGGCACAGTATAGGGTTATACATTGAACAAAATTTGAAAAACAGTACAGGAGGAAACGAGGGAGCACTGGGCAATAATAAAGCTTTGCATTTGGACATAAAAAGATGGCCCCAAACTAACCTTGTGGTAGTCTCAGCAGCTGTGTCGTGTGGCACTGGCACCGATGACCAATCTTGATTGCAATTTGCTTGAGGTGCCGGCTGGAGCCTGGGGGGCACTGCACACTGGTGGTGACTGCTTGCTGGCCTGGCAGCACAGTGGCACCTTTGGCGAATGGCGTGGCAGACACTGCTGGCTGGGCCTGGGCTGGCACTGGCAGTCACGGTGCGCCGTTGGTGACGCACGCGTCGCAGATACTGCTTGCTGCCTGGGCCTGCTCTGTCACACTAGTTACCACCTCCAAAGAGACTCTGGGCTGGCAGTGTGTGGGTGGCAGGCAGAGAGACAGTGGGTGGTGGCAGGCAGTGGCACTGGCACACTCACACAGAACGCAAGTGGCTACGCACGCAATGAAGGAAGTGATGACAGCCTTTTACAGGGGTCACAGGTGGGCAGGCAGCCAGCAGTGAGAGACAGTAAGTGTGTGTCACTCTTTTTTTAAAAAGGCTTGGCCGGGCGCTGGCTAGCTGCGCAACGCTGGTGGTGGTGCTGCTGGGCAGTGCGTGTCACGTGATTTTTTACTAAGGAGGACGACCATGGATGGTGAGTGAGACAGTGAGTCACCACCGCGAGGCGAGGGACGAGATAGCCGTACCGCACGCACTGACAGTCAGTCACAGTCAGGCCAGTGTGCAGGCTGAGCGGATAGATTCATCCGCGCACCTGCGCACTGCCTGCTTGTTCGTGGCGCTTGCTTGCCCATTGCCTTCCTTCAGCTTGGGCACGTGGGTGTGAGGGACGGGACACGTGACATGATGAGTGACACGTCACCGGCGCATCACGTGTCCTGTTCTCATTTCCGCATCCGCTCGGGCTCGCCTCTAATTCTCCTCCAGACCTCCGTCCGTGCCGTGGGCTGCATACATTAAAATTGAAAGTAAACCCGCGGCTGGTGGCCTGGCGCCAAAAACACTCACAGGCCGATGGCTCGGGCCGCGGGCGGGCCGCTTTGCCGATCTCCGGCAGCCTCCTCGAGTAGTGTGTGGGGCAATAACCAATAAGGTTATACGGCGGCAGGCCGGCCTGCGGCCGGCTGTGGGCCTATTTTCAAAACGGGGCCTGGAGCGGCTGCTCCATCCACCCCTATGATAATCCGGCCCTGCCTGCACCATACGGTGAAGACGCTGGCAATGGGTGCTTACATTTGGCGTCGTGGACTAAATTTTTTTCTAAAAAGACATCAGTCAAGCGGCCCCGGCCTTCACCGCTCTTCCTCTGATCATCCGCAGCCTCAGAAGCACGTGTGTCATCACTTGGTAACCTACCAGTGCCTGGAAAGGTGTTACACAAGTGTCGCTTTAGAGCGTACTCAAGTTGTTTCATCCGTCCTCCCTCTGTGCGGGCAGGATGAGCTCTGCAACTTTACCCTTGTATCGCGGATCAAGAAGGCTTGCCAACTAGTAATGATCCCTCTCCTTGATAGCACAAATCCTGGGGTCCTTTAGCAGGCTTTGCAGGATAAGGGAGCCAATGCAGCGTAGGTTGGAGGTTGCATTAGCTTCCGAGTCTTCCTGGTCAATGAGGATGACCCCATCGTGCACTTCCTCCTCCCAGCCATGTACTAGTCCTTGGGTTTCTGGGCACACAAAACCCTCCCTTGAGGAATCCCCACCTTCAATGCCCCCACTACTTAAATAGTCCTCCTCCTCCTCCTCCTGTCTGATCTGAGTAGGACTCGCTGGAATGCTGTCTGCGGAAAGACTGGGGCCTTGAGAGCTAGGGAAGGCCTCCTCTTCCTCCTGCTGCTCTGTCTCTAGTGCCACATCTATAATTCCCCGCAGAGTGTGCTCCAGCAGGAAAACTAAAGGAATTGTGTCACTGATGCATGCACTGTCCCTGCTCACCATCCTCGTTTCCTCCTGAAATGGTGACAGTACAGTGCATGCATCCTTGATCATCAGCCACTGCGGGGGGACCAAGTTGACCTGAACCTGTCCTTGTGCCATACTCACACAGATACTCATTGATGGCCCTCTGGCAATGCTGCAGCGTCTGCACAAGCAGCAATGTCGAGTTCCACCTGGTGGGCATGTCACAGATCAGGTGGTTTGTGGGAAGGTGGAATTCTCTTTGAATTTCTGCCAGGCGAGCACTTGCTGGGAATGACCATCTGAAGTGGCTGCAGACTTTTCTGGCCTGGCTGAGAAGCTCTGCCAGCCCTGGGTACCTGGTTAGGAAACGCTGTACCACCAGATTTAGTACGTGTGCTAGGCATGGTACATGCGTCAACTTACTCTTGCGTAGGGTGGAGCGAAGGTTGCTGCCATTATCACAGACGACCATTCCCAGCTGAAGCTGGCATGGTGTTAGCTCTTCAGGGGCAGGTGCAGAGATGGTTGACAGAATTTCTGGCCCGGTGCGGCTCCTGTCCCCTAAAAACAAACCAGCTCAAGCACAGTATAGCATCTTTTTGCTTGAGCCATTGCGTAGCCCCTGCCACGAGCCTGTTTAACTGCCACTTCGACTGTGAAGGAGGAGGAGGAAGAGGTGGTGGAGCAGACAGACCTCCTACAAGCAGCTTTCTGGAGGCGTGGTGGATGAACAAGCTCCAGCACAGAGCCCCGTCCTGGATCCCTTCCAGCTGCAATCAGAGTTACCCAGTGTGCCGTGAAGGAAATGGAACAGCCCTGTCCATGCCTGCTGGACCATGTGCACCTTGCTGCTGACTGCCTTTCCCAATGACTCCATAATATTGTCTTCCACATGCTGGTATAGTGCTGGAATGGCCTTCCGTGAAAAGAAATAGCGTTTTGGAACCTGCCACTGTGGTACAGCAAATTCACGGAAGGAAGCCGAGTCCACCAGATGGAAAGGCAGCAGCTGCAATGCGAGTAATTTTGCTAAGCTGGCATTTAGACGCTGTGCTTGGGACTATATTTTTTCTTGCGCTGCAGCAGCTGGGGCAATGTAATCTGACTGCGTAAATCTTCAGCTGATGGGATGCTGTCACATTCTGAGTAATCTCAGAAGGACCTGGTACACCCATTACTGTAGCATCATCCCTGTCAGTGGAGGTTGTAGGCAATGACATGGCAGGACATATAGTGGGGGTAGAGACAGGTGAGGAGGACCTATGCAAAGTGTTGTGCCAACGATATGCATGGCAGGTGGTCATCTGTCGCCTCAAGCCCATGGTACCCAAGCGTGGGATGTCTTTCCCATGCTTGATCCTCATCTGACATAGATTACAAATAGCAACGGTGCGGTCTGCTGCACATTTCTTAAAGAACTCCCAGACAGCAGACTTCCTGTACATATGCTTTGAGACCACAGCGCTCTGCACCTGAGCAGCTGTGACTACTGATGCCTTGCACTGGCTACGGTTGGTCATAGAGGACGTTCTGCCTCGTTTTTGTTGTGACTCCTCTGTTCGATCAGGCACCCATGTGGAGTCGGTGACCTCCTCATCGTCATCACCCCCCATCTCTTGTCACTGGAGCCAACTTGGCAGTATGCTGCAGCTGCTGGGGCAACATGAGTGCCAGTTATTTGTGTGTCATTGGCACCCCCTTCCTCTAGGTTGATTTATACTCCCTTCCTCAACCTCAGAAATTGAATCCGAGCACTGTAGTTGCTGCACATCCTCAAGCAGCATGTCACTGTCGTTGTAGTCAAACAATTCAGCTGACTCCTCCGTGTGTGATAGTGAGACTACGGCAGGAGTAGCTGTGGACATGGAGGCTGCATTAGATGCTTTGGCAGCTGAGGTGGACTGTAAAGCACTACAAGCCTGGCTGGCAGAGGACTCGGAGGATGAGGATGGCCTGGTTAGCCAATCCACCAAATCCTCTATGTTGCTGCTGCTTAAGAAGACGGCCAGCACCAGTTAGAAAGGACAAGCGTGCCCTGCAGAGGATGCACCACGTCCACCACGACCAGAGGCACAGCCTCCCGACACAGAGGCTGCTTGCCCTCTTATCTGTGTCTGGGAGCGTCTGCCTGTCCTTTTTGGTCTTTCTGACTTGGTGAGTGATATATAGATTATAGATATACAGAACTCTGAACTCTGGTATAAAGATTAAAGATTTCCAGAACTCTGGTATAACTCAGTGAGACACCCTGATAGTTGGCAGCCAGTGACAAGACACAGATTAAAATTCCCAGAAACCACCTATAAATCAGTGAGACCCCCTAATGGGTGGCAGTGACCAGACACAGATTACAACAATTCCAAGATATCTGCTAGAAGTGAGACCCCCCCCCCCAATAGCTGCCGGCAGTGAGAAGACACACTAACAGAACAATCTCCTCTCAAAAAACACGAGCTGGGGCTGTGTGAAGCCTTATATAGTGTACTGCGGGACTTAGCTCTGTGAGCCAATGATTGGGCAAATTTTGCCCAATCAGGACTCTGAGCCGTGATTGGCATAGTCTTGAACCTGTCTTGCACCTGACCTGTGGTCAGGTGCAAGGCTGTAGCCAATTACAAGCTTCAGGCCAGGGGAAAAGTACATTGTGGGCGAACACGTGGAAATGTTCGGAGTTCGGCGAACGGCCGATGTTCGATGCGAACTCCGAACAGCTTATCCCTAGTGTCTACATTATCTTCCATCAGTACGTCTGTCCATTATGCACGCACGCAGAGTGCGCTCAGACTGCGTTCGTCTGATATTCGCCTAAGTTAGCACCAATTTTGGAATATTGACCTAAATATATTCTGCTACAAACTGCATTGTGATTCTCTGAAAAGGCCGAATAATCTCATTGTTTAGATTTCTAGCTGAAAAATAAAAGCTGTAGATCAGACGTCTCAGACTCTGGCCACCCAGATTTTAGTTAAGTAAAATTTTATGAGTTCTTTGGAGTAGACGGCCGGAGATTCATGGGAGTTGGAGTCCAGAAATATCTGGGGACTAGAGCTTGAGATCCCTGCTGTAAATTATTTTTTTGTATTGTTGCACCGTTCTACTTCCTATCACTCACATAAACTGTAACTAGATTACTTGTGCATTACAAATAAAAACATTGTAAAACACATGCTGCTGATTTTTTTTAAAAATTTTTTTATTTATTTTGTTTGAAGTAAATGCGTTTAGAAAGGAAAATAAATAAAGTTGGGGTTTTTATCTCTCGGTTTCCATTTTGTGGATTTTTCCCATGATGCCACATTTACCAAAATCTGTGGAAAAGTTTTACTTTACTGTTGTGGTTTATCTTACAGTATTTATTTTTAACATTTCATGGAGTGGAGGAGGAAATGTTTAAATAAGGCAGCAGGAAGCAATTTTTCTCCAGGCTACCTAAGCGATGGCAGCTGAATGAGATAAGACAGGGAGCTTAAAAAAACTTCTACCTCCTGGTGATGTCCTTTTTTAATACATCTCAAACAATACAAAGATGTGAGTCGGCTACCTGACCCGTAGACTCCATTCTATGACCAAACCACTAAGTGAGGACCAAGTGATTTAAAGATACGGGGGAGGGGGGGCAGTTTACAACACAAAAGATCACACAATGGATGCACCCAGTGACACATATAGAGGAAAATATTTTCTTAACTAAACATACAAGAGAAAAACAAAACACATGTAAGATATCAGCAACATAAAATAAACACAATAAGAACATTTAGTTTTATGGTGGCAGGGGCCCTTTAACAGTGTAACCTGGTATCCTTTCTCCACAGTACAGCATAAACTCTCACCACCTACTATGAACAAGGAAGATAAGCCACAAAAAAGAGTCTGCAGTATGCAGAAACACTTTCTTTATGTGAGTGGATGTGGGATGTTAAATTCTAGCTTTCACACTGACAGAGCGCTCTGTACACAGACCAGGAAATGGCTCTGCCAATCAGAAGCTACTCATTCATATCTATGTATGCTGGGCATACCCAATTAAATCCTCTGCTTTTTTTTGGAGAGACCCAGTTACACAGCTAAAGGCAAGTTGATGGATTTTGGACAGGGTATTGTTTACCTAGCAATATGTGCAGAGTATGATTTTTAGCAGTTTAATGCCATCTTATCTGCCTTTCAGTCTTTGAGATAATTAAATCACATTCTATCCTATGCAAACAGCAATTCTGTTCCAGTTCTGCCTTTTTATCAGTAGCTAGAACACATAACCTTATGGGGATAAAAAGCTTGTCCTTCAGAAATGCATTCTATACCAAAAGTCATATTACTCACATTAGGTGAAGTTTGGTAGGTGCCAGGATTTTCCACCAAATAAAAGTAGCCCTTTTATAACCTTTATCTTCACATATAAATTTGTGTCCTTAATTATGTGCACTACTAATAAGTAAACTTGCTGTTTGTGACTAAGGCTATACTGTGTTTGAAACCTTAATATATTCTTTATTTTTGAACTGTTCTATAGAATAACAGCTGTATCCTAGTGGTATAACATCACTGCATATTAATCAGACATATTGACAGCCTGTAAGGTAATGCAAATAAAATAGAAAGGTAGTGTAGCGCTGTCAGTGGCGTAGCGTGGGTTGTCAGCACCCGGGGCCAGCCAAGAATAGTGCGCCCCCCCCCAACCTGTGGACATGTTATCGATATTGCCCCAGCTCTCACATGGATATTGCCCCAGCTCATGGATTTGCCCCCAGCTCATGGATTTGCCCCAGCTCACACATGGATTTGCCCCCCAGCTCACTCATGGATTTGCCCCCAGCTCATGGATTTGCCCCCCAGCTCATGGATTTGCCCCCCAGCTCACTCATGGATTTGCCCCAGCTCATGGATTTGCCCCAGCTCACTCATGGATTTGCCCCCAGCTCATGGATTTGCCCCCAGCTCATGGATTTGCCCCCAGCTCATGGATTTGCCCCAGCTCACTCATGGATTTGCCCCCAGCTCATGGATTTGCCCCAGCTCACTCATGGATTTGCCCCAGCTCACTCATGGATTTGCCCCCAGCTCATGGATTTGCCCCCAGCTCATGGATTTGCCCCCAGCTCACACATGGATTTGCCCCCCCAGCTCACACATGGATTTGCCCCCCCAGCTCACTCATGGATTTGCCCCAGCTCATGGATTTGCCCCAGCTCACTCATGGATTTGCCCCCAGCTCATGGATTTGCCCCAGCTCATGGATTTGCCCCCAGCTCATGGATTTGCCCCAGCTCACTCATGGATTTGCCCCCAGCTCATGGATTTGCCCCAGCTCACTCATGGATTTGCCCCAGCTCACTCATGGATTTGCCCCCAGCTCATGGATTTGCCCCCAGCTCACACATGGATTTGCCCCCAGCTCACTCATGGATTTGCCCCAGCTCATGGATTTGCCCCAGCTCATGGATTTGCCCCAGCTCACTCATGGATTTGCCCCCAGCTCATGGATTTGCCCCCAGCTCACTCATGGATTTGCCCCCTAGCTCATGGATTTGCCCCCAGCTCATGGATTTGCCCCCAGCTCATGGATTTGCCCCAGCTCACTCATGGATTTGCCCCCAGCTCATGGATTTGCACCAGCTCACTCATGGATTTGCCCCAGCTCACTCATGGATTTGCCCCAGCTCACTCATGGATTTGCCCCAGCTCATGGATTTGCCCCCAGCTCATGGATTTGCCCCCAGCTCATGGATTTGCCCCAGCTCACTCATGGATTTGCCCCAGCTCACTCATGGATTTGCCCCCAGCTCATGGATTTGCCCCAGCTCACTCATGGATTTGCCCCCAGCTCACTCATGGATTTGCCCCAGCTCACACATGGATTTGCCCCCAGCTCACTCATGGATTTTCCCCCAGCTCATGGATTTTCCCCCAGCTCATGGATTTGCCCCCCAGCTCATGGATTTGCCCCCAGCTCATGGATTTGCCCCCCAGCTCATGGATACTGCCCCCAGCTCATGGATACTGCCCCCAGCTCATGGATTTGCCCCCCAGCTCATGGATTTGCCCCCCAGCTCATGGATTTGCCCCCCAGCTCATGGATTTGCCCCAGCTCATGGATTTGCCCCCAGCTCATGGATTTGCCCCAGATCATGGATTTGCCCCCAGGTCACACATGGATTTGCCCCCAGCTCATGGATTTGCCCCAGCTCTCACCTGGATTGTTGCCCCAGCTCCGGCAGGGGGTTGAGGGACCCAGATGCCGGGCAGCGCGAGAGCGCCTGCCCGGTCTTGAACAGTCCGTCCTGTGAAGTGGATGCGGCTGTGTGCGTGCGCAGCCGGTCACGCGGTCCGGCCAGTCAGGTGGTACAGAGACTCAGTACCACCTGATTAGCCGGACCACGTGACCGGCTGCGCACGCACACAGCCGCATCCACTTCACAGGACGGACTGTTCAAGACCGGGCAGGCGCTCCCGCGCTGCCCGGCATCTGGGTCCCTCAACCCCCGGGCCAGTTTTAGGGGCGCGAATGCGCCCCTAACAAAACTGCGCCCGGGGCCACGGCCCCCCAGCCCCCCCCACGCTACGCCACTGAGCGCTGTGTTTAATTCCTTATTGTGGCAGTACCTATTTTTGGCCACCGGAGGGAGACAAGCGCAATGTGAGACACTGAATGTTACATTGGGACTACATTTCCCGGCATGCTTTGGGAACGGACACAGGAAGTGGGTGGGGCAGAGATACTTACATCCTGAGCCTCGTGGAGAGAGCTGGCAGAGCGCGCCAGGGAGTGAGAGAGACAAGACACAGTGCTGCAGAGAGTAACAGTGACCAGGCCGGAGCGCAAGTGTGGCCTAACAGAGGAACAGATCGGGTTATCAGTTATTCCCGAAGAAGACCCAGTGATCCACCAGATTACCCAAGCTGCTAGAAAGGAAGCGGAGGACCCCGAGTGAGGAGTACCGCAGATCGATCGGACCGGGAGAGCAGGCGGTAAACTGGACAAGTCGAGGCCGGTGCAGAAAGCCAGACAGCGGATCCAGAAGCAAGTAACCCCAGTCAATATCGAGCGGAGAGACGTCCTGGGTCAGCGGAGCCTCGAGTATCTGGCGGATGGGTGAGAGGCCTTCCAGGCCGTAGTAAAACTCAAGTAAAGCACGCTGCTGTTTGTTTCCAAAACCCACAGGGCCCCAACTTGACTAGTCGAAGACATCTCTTAAGCATTTCACTGGCCAGTTGAATATAGTACCCGGGTACCGCAACACACACACACACACGTACATTCCGGGACTTAACCGTGCAGGACTCACTCCCCAATCACAAGAAGGGGTTAAAGATACGTTTTTCATTATTCTTTTCCGCTTCGCGTTTTCCCGAATTACGAAGCACTGTATTTCTTTTCCGCTGCGCGCTTCCCCGAAATACGAAGAATCGTATTTATTTTCCGCTGCGCGTTTCTCGAATTACGAAACCTTGTATTTCTTTTCCGCTGCGCGTTTCCCGCATTACGAAGTACTGTAAATATATCTACGAACACTGTGTTATTCATTATATGCCATTTATTCTAGTAAACTATATAATTTATAAAATCCACAACGGTGCTGGAGTATATTTATTCCCCAGTGCGGGGAGACTGACCCGAGGTTTAATTTCAGCGGCTCCTCCGGGAGTGAGCGCTACAGTAGCATGGGGTGGGTCCACAAAATCCCGCAGTTCCAGAACGGCATTGTAAGTGTCTGCCAGATGTCCACGTATTCATGAAGTTCACATAGAAACGTCAAATAACAAGGGCATTAGGGGGAAAAAACCCTCTCAAGGAGGGTGGTGAGTTTGAAAAATAAGTGGGGAGCGCTGGTTCCTTGGCGAGTACAGCGATGCAGGGCAGGTCTCAAATCAGCCCTTGTTACATCCTCAGCCCCGCTGTGCCCCCTGGGGGTTCTGGGCAAGAAGGGGGACCGCTGGCTGGTCGGATGCCAGCAATTTCTGCTGGCAGATCGGCATCTGAGGGGGCGGGGTCAGGTGTGGTTACCAGGAGCCACAGGCTTTAAAACGGGGCTCTAGGAATGGCCTCATGGCCCTGTTGTGGAGTTATTCACGCACTGCTACTTCTATATCTATTTGACTACGGTTGACTACGGCTTTGTATGAGATTCCTGTTCCTGTTTATTGACCTGGCTTGGCTTTTGACTTCTCTCTCTCTATTGTGCATTTTATGTTGTATCACTTGTTTTAGTGATTTAACCCCCTGCTGGTTTCTGGGTTGATCACTAGCTGTTTTGGATTCTAACCCTTCACATTTAGGGGTATCGTTTGCAACCTTTCGGGGTCCCTTTATCCAGGTTACTACTTAGGTTTATGGTTTTGCTAAGACCACGATAACAAACTATTGTTTATTTCTGTTTTTTGTTATTTTTGCATCTGACTGCCCTGCACCTTGAATACTTCACGGACTGTCATTCCATGTCTGCGGTTTCTGAGTGTCCTAGGTAATCTGTTGGTCTCAAAACCTTCAGAGTTTAGAGACAATTCAGTTAGTCCTTGGGTCTCCTTGTTACAGTCTGTAAGTTATAAACCTTTTGTATTATTCAAGCAGATACTTCTGCCCTCAAGGATCCCAACTCTGCTACTCTTGGGTAAGCGACACAGCTACCGTTACAGCCCTTCAAGAAATGCGGCCTCTTTCATTCAGCGTATGAAAACGCTGGACTCTTTGTTATACTTCTGTTGCTGTATATTCAACAGCCCAAAACTCCCTGATGTTGTCCCATTGCCGTCAGGGCTTTGCGACGCACCGGAGCTGCTCACAGCCATCACCATCATGTTAGGGCCTACCCGTAGGGAGATCGGCAGGGCTTTGCTTGCAATCTCCACCTTCTCAGTGGGAATATCCTTGTTGAGGCTAGAAATCTCTCTCCTTACCTGGCGGCCATCTTGAGGCCTGTGTGGCAGTAGGCCTGTCACCTGTGAACAGATCGGGACATTTGGACTGAGTGGTGTGGATATTTTGTCTGACCAGCATGGTACTGCCATTCTTGAGGACCAGGAGGTACTGCTGGTAGTGAGCACTTTGTGGCTTCTGTGAAGCCTAGGCCTTTGGCCTGAGGTAGTTGGCCGTTTCGGACGCCCCCTGTGCAGTCCCTGTTGTTTTTGGGACTACAGGCTCTTGTTGCTAGGTCCCTGTATTCTGGCTCAAGATAGTCCATGGGGAAGAAGTCAGCCAGGAGGTCCTGCTTGGCAGAGGGCCTTCGCCAAATGGACATCTGGGACTCTCTGGATGGGAGTTTCCGTGGACACTGCATGATCCTGTCGCCCGGTCTCCTGCCGGACTGCGGCAACTCTGAGTACAGCCAATCCTGTCTCTGTGGAAGTGAGGATGACACGACTCTCCCTGGCCCACTGCCTCTGGTCCAGATCAAGGAGCAGAGCCTACCCCTGGAAAAACCCAGACTAAGCAGAGTCAACAACTTTCAATATTCTTTCTATGCAATAATAGATGATGGCAACAGAATCCTGAGGGTTGGAGTTCAGAAACATCTGGGGAACCAGAGTTTTGAGATCCCTGGCCTAGAAAGTCCTTTCTAAGTACCATATTTCCTTTGACCTGTATATATATATAGTACAATGTATAAAGTTTAAATTTCACCACTTCTTCATATTTGGGTTGGTGTTCATAATGTATTTTCTTTTTTGTTCTTTATCACCCTTTCAGAACTTCTCACCTTTTCCACTAACAGGTGTGTTCACCTTTTCCACTAACATGAAGGGTTTTTGCATTTAAATAAATATGCTCCGGTCAAAATGAAGCTGAACTTACATGACTAATAATGGTGTCAATCAGGCATCAGTGGTGTTTTATATCCTCCTCATACTGGCATACATCATGGCTTGATCTTTTCACAGAAAACGGAAAGTACATTCAGTTTCAAGATATATTATCATGTGGATTATAAAATGAAGGGATTATCAAACAAAGGAAACGTAACCCTGCAGTATTACAACTACAACAATAAAAAATTAGTAGGAGCAGACAGAAACCTTATACATCGTCACCCACTCCTTCTCTTTTCCTATAGATTTGTTTTTCTTATATAAATGTAAACACTGAAAAACTTTATACTGTTTTTAGTATTGTTTCGCACCATAAATATATTGTCATTTACCCACCAGCATCAATGTATACACAGTTTGCCTGAAAAAACTTTTCATTTACGCTTGGTAATCCCAATGTGATAGTCAAAGGACAGTCGCTTTCTCCCCGTTTAGCTCATGAAACATCCAATGTGATGGAGCTATTAGCCGTTGTATAGCACCACATATTCCGCAGTGCTTTACAAGCTCAGTGTACAAGGGGTTGATACATTGGATTACCAAACATGGATGATGACCTGATTCAGGGGGACCCTGTTCCCAAGGGAATTTGTAATCCTATGAGATCTACAAGTATTTTGTGAGATGGGCACATTCATATCTCTTGCCCAAGGACACTCGCTGGTGGCGTCTTCCGAGTGGGATCGGGTCGTCTTTCCATGATTGTAGAGCAGTGAACTCGTGGTTAGGTTGAACCCGCTTCCCATATAATTGAGATTTGCTTCTCCATAGTTGGATTGGAGGGATGTGCTGAACAGGATTTCGACTTGCTTCTCCGCGGTCGAACGGTAGAGATGTTTTTTTTTTTTTTTTTCTTTTTTCCTTTTTCTTTTTTATTTATTTATTTTTATTTTATCCTATCCAGAGAAGCAAAGTTGCTTCAAACAATGTTTCCACTGCTAACCTTTTTTTAAAAAGCCTAAACTGCGGCTATTCTCAATGAACTATTTGGAGCAACAATGAATATACTTTGGTGAGATCCATAGAACTGCCAAACAAACTATGGTAAATACGACGCCGGACAACTTTATCTGGCAAAGTGATAGAAACTACAGGGAAATCTAGACTAAATGGCTATGGTGTGACAACGCAGGTTGACACCACTTTGAAAACTAAAGCAGAACTTCATTTGTTACAGGGCAGACAGGTGGTAGTGCGCTTACAAAATAGGGGAAAGTGGAGGTCGCTGTAATAGCCCAAACAAAGATACTCTTCCCAATATCTGAAATACAACAAAATAGGCAACACGTATAGGGCAGCGCTTCTCCGTGCACCTCAAGGTGAGAGATGGTATAGAAGAAGAGAATTGGCTTACGGAAAAAAGTAGTCCTTATCATGGGGTGTAAAAAAAAACATCAAATGGAAACTGTGCCGGACATCTGTCGTACACACACACCGGGCTGCTGGTAAATTCAGGATGGAAAAGTGAACTTCTGGATTCAAAACTTTGAAACACTGCCAGATGGACACACAAACTGCATCAGAAGTGCCTCAAAGAAAATAAAATACATAGTGCAATATTGTGAGTACTGGATAAATTATACAGTCAAGGCGACAGATGGTAGCTCACACTATTCGAGAGCTTACAGCCCTCATGTGGTGGCCTTCCAAGTTGTTATCGGGCTAACCCGACAGCCTCTGGATGTCCGCAGATGGATAACACACCGCGATCCTTCGACTTGATGATCCTTATCGTGAAGGAAGCAATGGGCACAGGTAAGTGGAAAGGTAAAAGACTTTTTTATTTCCCCAATGGGATAAAAGCAAGCATAATATAAAACAAAGGTGAAACAGAAAACCAAACGTGTTTCGCGCCTCTCCCAGGTGCTTCCTCAGTGGCTGTAAGTAGAAAGTTACCATTCTTCTACTATTCCGTCCTTAAATAGTAGGTGGGAAGGAAGGTGAAAATGAAACCAACCTGACTTTGTTGTTTCGATCCATTCATTCCTGCACTCTGTGATGACGTTGGTCGAATCAGTCTCCCTGTTTGCTTCAGTAAACTATGAAGTTGGATAAATATGTGGACGGCATATCCAAGCAACCAGCATTTGGCGTTCTTGGCTTCCTAAGCAAATAATGTCCTCCGATCCACACTAGGACAGATCATAATCTTTTGTTTCTTGGAGAAAACCACAAAAAAATACAATAAAAGATAAGACCTAAATAAACGTCCGCATTATAAAGTTTTATTATAAATTTATAATACAACCAAAGTCGTAGGCGCCCCCGCTAGTACCGCCACCAAAGCTCAAAAGCCAGCCAGCAATCAGTGGTTTCCCCCAAACCAGTGAACAATGGAAAACAAATACGTAACTGGCGGCGCGATGACAGTCGCTGTAGGATCTTATGGTGGTTCTCTTTTGTAGTGCCGTCCACATATGATATGAAAAACAATGAAAAAATACAATAGTGTAGACGAAATGAAATTATCGATAGGAGTACGTGTTATACTGCTCCCACTCACAAAGGAAGAGCCCCAACGCTGGCTCTGAGCGGGTCAGCACATTTGGTCATTTAGTCCTGTTCTGAAGGAGGCGACCTACAACCCTCAGAGATGGTGGTCCACTTCCGATGCCAGTCCATGAAGAGACATGTGTTGGAGCTTAAAGCCAAGCTCTGGGGTCAGACGCCTGTGGACTTATTTGAGGTAAAGCCCATAGAAAACCTCTGAGGTCAGCAAAACACCAGGGACTGATGCAGATACAAAAATTTATTTAAACATAAAAACAAATAAAAGTAGATAAAATGGATCAATCTGGCTCAGCCAGTATACCCAGACGCGTTTCGCCACACAACGTGGCTTCCTCAGTCGGTTTACAGGTAACAATGCAAATCACAATTTATATTCTCTTAATTGCAGTTTTAATTGTCCCCAGGTGTAGTTTGCTGAATAGGCGTGCGGTCCGCCTCGAATCGACAAGATACAAATGTCCTCCGCGGGTCCGCCATTTTGCGCCTGCGCATTCTCAATGTTTGCGTTCCAGAGTGGGCATCCGCCATCTTGCGCATGCGTGTTGTTTATCTTCCCCTTCCAATCGGCGTATGGCGTCCCGAATCACCTCCTTTCCCTTCTGGCAAACAAAAAGGCAGGCTTATGGCTAAGATGTTTGTGGGACTAGATGTCTACGTCCCCAAAGGCTCTGTCTGGTACCCTTCATGCATAAACGAATGGTACCCGCATCTATAACAGTGAACATTCTTATTTTTACATCTCAAGCCATCTTTAGTTCTGAGACCTCTTACGTTCCACATTTATTGGACTCGTTAATTTAAATAGGCTGAAATGATTCTGTGATCAATATGGCTTACGTGAAAATCATTAAATACAAGTTGTGAAACGTATATAATATTATCCCTAAACTTTTAAGATAAAATTAATTAATATATGGCTATACTAATGTAGCTATTTAAACTACCATTAGCGTAGCTATTACGCAGTCTATCGTGTTAATAACAAATATGTTATAAATGGTGTATATCCGAACAATATGATATTGTTGTATATAGGTGTAAATATATTCTATAATTCTACAATAAACCAATTATATTTAATTTTTATTATTTTTATTCCTCATATAGATTGGTGCCCGTTCTATAGGCACCTTTTTTGGATTGAGTCCTTAAGGTAACTCGTCCTCCACCTTGAAACCCTTTAGTGTTCTGACCCCATTTCTGCCCTTTTTTTTTCTTTTTGGCTTTCCTTACTGGGAGGCATCTCTTCGCTAATATTTTTGGCATCAATATGCTGTCTTGTGGTTTCATCTACATTATTACCTCTGCAAGAACTAAGAAAAAGATTTGTTAGAAATCCCATCTGCGTGAGTTACGGGGAAGCCTCGCATGCCAGCGCCTGTTCTGCCGCCTTGGAAACCGTATATCTCCCCGTGTTTAAAAGGCATGGAACCTTTTTATGTTTAGGCAGATTAACTATTTATATAAAATAAACATTATAAACAAAAGACACTGCCATGTCTGACCGCTATGTGACCTTAAAGAAACTTTTCTCAGCTCCACCTTGCAATATTTCCCAGGTGCAACAATTTATCATCTTCGCTACCTTGTGTGTGGCTTCCAGTGTGTGGCGCGCCCACAGTTCATTTGCCATGGGATAATTTAAGGGAAGTTGATTAGATTATCGTGAGCAAAAATGTAAAGAAAGGCCGAAAAGATGGAGCATTCGCCATGAGAACCAAGATAACCCAAATGAGCATACCATGAAGTGTCAGTGATTGATTTTTCTTTAGAATTTTAGTGGCTTCTGTTTTCCCTTTTTTTTTTTCTTTCTAGCTCTAGATATTATCCCTTAGGCCACCGTCAGACGAGCGCGCTATGTGCGCCCATACTGATGTGCTTACTGGCATCTGTCGCAGCGTTTTGACGATGCAACAGGGCCAGTCATACTCTTGCGCACGAAATGCTCACGCAGCAAGCGTCCGTTATCCAAGCCTCTCTGGCAAAGCATTAGGATGGACATTGACGGAGCTGCAAAGTGCGATTCTCCATAGGAGGATCAAGCCTTGCAGCGCTGAGCGCACTGAATGCGCTCAGCAAGGTGGCCAGACGGGGGTCGAGTGGAAGGAACGTCCACTCTCACGGACGTTCCTTTCGCTCTCCAAAGATGCTCGTCTGACACTAGCCTTAACCCTGGATCACTGTGGTGACCTGGATATCTGTTTAATCCAGGGGCCAGACACCTTGTTTTGGAACTAGATCTCCCATGGTCGTCAACCATTCCCTAGGGAAGCAGAGATTCATGGGAAATGTAGCTTCAAATCATCTGGGAGGCCAGGGTTGCTGACTAACCATTTGATTTTGATGGTCTACAATGAAACTGTAGAGTCTGAGCTATCCAGGCAGATGTGTGTGATCTATTGTCGTGAAAAGCCGGTATGTGCGCCTGTGTCTCTCAGTCTTACAGACACAGTGGTAGATTCTAGACATGTGCATTCGTTATAGTACTAAAACGATTTTGTCCGAATTTTGGGATAATTTAGTTTTCGTATGATTCAAGAGATATGAAACTGCTCAGTCCAAAAAAAGAAAACCTAAAGGAAAATGCATTCCATTTTAGTTTCAGTTCTTTTTGTAATATTAGATTGAGTGAAGGAGACCAGCAATGAGGAGCGCAACATCGCAAAGCTATTAAAAAGTTTGTATGTGTAATCCTTCCCGACCCCTACCCAAAAATCTGACCGTGATAGAGCTCCAGAATACTCACTCACAGCGCAGACAGCCAGCACAGGAGGGGAAACCTTTACTTAACCATTACATGTCTATGAGACAGATGCGTTGATAAAAGCAGCTGGAGAGGGAAAACATTCAAATAAATCACACTAAAAGCTAGGGATGCACCGATACCACTTTTTTAAGACCGAGTACGAGTACCGATACTTTTTAAAAGTACTCACCGATACCGAGTACCGATACTTTTATTTAATGTCATGTGACGCTTTCCAATAGGAACAGACCTCATATAAAAATTTATGAGATTTGCCCCCAGGTCTCATGGATTTGCCCCCAGCACTCATGGATTTGTCCCCAGCTCACATGGATTTGCCCCCAGCTCACAAGGATTTGCCCCCAGCACTCATGGATTTGCCCCCAGGTCTGATGGATATGCCCCAGCACTCATGGATTTGCCCCCCGCACTCATGGATTTGCCCCCCGCACTCATGGATTTGCCCCCCGCACTCATGGATTTTCCCCCAGGTCTCATGGATTTACCCCCAGGTCTCATGGATTTACCCCCAGGTCTGATGGATTTACCCCCAGGTCTGATGGATTTACCCCCAGGTCTGATGGATTTACCCCCAGGTCTGATGGATTTGCCCCCAGCTCTGATGGATTTGCCCCAGCTCTGATGGATTTGGCCCCAGCTCTAATGGATATGCCCCAGCTCTGATGGATCTGTCCCCCAGGTCTCATGGATTTGCCCCCAGGTCTCATGGATTTGCCCCCAGGTCTCATGGATTTGCCCCCAGGTCTCATGGATTTGCCCCCAGCTCTAACGCTGGGGAAGCTGGCCGCATGCATGAAAAGCACGCGGCCAGCGTTCCCCTCCGGCGCGCCGCGATACTCACACATCCTGAAGTTCCGGTCGCTGGGCAGTGATGCGATCACGTGGCCGCCGGGCGCATCTGTGACGCTGCCTCCAGCCGAGAGGCAGCGTCACAGGAGCGCCCAGTGGCCGCGGGAACACATCACTGCCCAGCGACCGGACCTTCAGGATGGGTGAGTATCGCGGCGCGCCGGAGGGGAACGCTGGCCGCGTGCTTTTCATGCATGCGGCCAGCTTCCCCAGCCCCGCGGATACCGGCAAGCCGGCCCAGCGCCGGCTTCCGGTATCGGCGGGATGTATCGGGCCGTTTGCACGAGTAACAAGTACTCGTGCAAACGGCAATATCAGCCCCGATACCGATACTAGTATCGGTGCATCCCTACTAAAAGCTAATGACAGAGTATAACAGGGAGGACTGGATAGTAAAAAAAAACCTTAATAACAAGCAGCACTAGGAGAAGAGAGGGACTTTATAAAACCTGTTATCTCCCCTCCTGCTCTGCATAATAGGGGCTTATGTCTGATACATTTTATATTATCCAGGATCACTATCCCTCTATTCTCAACTATAATACACATTTTATATAAAGTCCCTCTCCCAGCGCTGCTTGCCTGACACATTGTGCTGAGAGTGAGAGATACTGTAACAAGCAGCTGATCTCAGTCCTCTGAGGAGCCACCACTACAATATTAATTGTATTCGCTGGTTTTCAGATGAATGAAATTCGTTTTCGTACTAAAGAACTGAAAACAAATTTCTTTAGCAACTAAATAAATTGCGTTTTAGGACGAATCCATTTGTCCAAAATTAAATTGTGTGCTGTGCACATGTCTAGTAGATTCTCAGCACGCACTTGCAAATTCATCGCACTCCTCTTACACTTTTTCTGTGTTTGCTTACCTGCCATCATTTGCAAAGTCCATTTGTCCTCAACCATAGAGAGAAGGTAGGTCTCTTGACGACAAATTGAAGGCCCAAGTGCTTTGAGCCTAGAATTTTTCCCATGGGGCTAATATTTGATTTATCTTGCCTCCTAAACCCAAAACTTGCCTGGTTCCTAATACTGACAGACGAGTCCTGACACACGGATTTTACTTGGGTTAACTCTGCGCTTCGCAGATACTTTTCTCGCTACGGCTGGCGAGTGTATTTGAAGAGCAGAAGGAACGTCCGTGAGAATGGACGTTCCTTCCACTCGACGCCCATCCGGCCACAGCGCTGAGCGCACTTAGGTCTGCAAGGCTCGATTCTCCTATGGAGAATCGTGCTTTGCAGCTCCGTCAAAGCGCTAGGAAGTGCGTTGACGGAGAGGGCTGCTGCACGGACGCAGCATGGACGCTGTTGCGCACGCAATTCGAGTGCGCTCAACAGTGTGGCTGGCCCCGTCGCAGCGTCTCAATGCTGTGACTGACGCCAGAAGGCACGTCAGTACGGGCGCACATAGTGTGCTCGTCTGATGCCAACCTAAGCCGTTGATACGCTATAAACAGAGGCATTTTGCAAGTAGTATAAATAAATTTGTAGCCACGATTCTATTGAATCTCTGGCTAATGTCACTTGGCACTGACTTCAAGGTTGAACTGATATTTTGGGGTTTTAATAACTGAATTTTGCCATTGTCTTCTGTCTTAAGAAATACAACCACAACAACAAAAATGTGAGTGCGGCAGTATATTGGGCCGCTGAGAAAAGCAGCACGGCAGAAAATTTTACGAGAATTTTTTTCTTTCGACCTAAGGTTAAATCTGTGCTCTTCTGCAGTTCCACACTGGGCATGGTTTTTGGCCAACATGTATGTCCTTTTTTCCCAAGCCTGTTGCTATTCTCACCTTTTGTGACTAGCTTTCTGCCCAAGCAATTTCACAGTCAGCTGAGTGAGAAAACGTATTCGACAGCGTGAGCAGCGTCCCATTTGTGAATAGCTGAACCATATCCTGGTGAGAGCAACTCGCTACAATGACTGAATCCACAAATTCACTTGTGGTCCGGGGCTTTGTCAGCACTAAGCAACAAGCACGATCTCTATTTGTAAACAATAAACAGTGTTGTGCTTAAAATGATAAATGCAAGAATTCTGTAACGCCTTGCATACGCTTGCAGAGACCTCAAAATATCAGATATGTCCAGGCGCTATAAAATGGTGAGCGATCCCAAAGACCGTGTGCAGCTCGCACAAACAAGTGGTACACAACACTTAAAGGATTATTCAGAGCGCACCGAATTGCACCGAACAGTGAATTTCCCTGCAAATGCGGGATCAAGTGGCCATTCTGCTACTCAAAAAGTTGGTGACACGCCAAATATTGGAGAAATACGGTGACCTTTGGTGGCAGTAAAATTCCCCATAGAGAAGTAACTGTTTATCTACTCAGAGAACGCCGAACAGCACCCACATGTCAGTGACATGCCCTGGATTTTCATTGTTTTCGTTCGACAGGTATAAGCAGATGAATCTCATAGGCTTCAATGTAAAAACATTCCTTTTTTATTAAATATTTGTTGTTGTTATTTTCATTATTTTTTTTGTTAGCCCTGTTCGGTGGTGTTTTTTTTTTTTTTTTTGCAGATCGATTCGTCGGATGCATTCAGCAATTGTTGTGGTTTTTTTGGTGGGTTATGGGATCGATGTAGTGGTCTGAGGATGCGTTCAGCGGTTTTGCTTCACTTCGAAGATGAATTTGGCGGGTTGATTAGCCGCATTTCAGGGACCCTGTGGTGAATGCTGAATTCACAGCAAGGTCGGCGTTTTTAACTCGCCGAAGTGCGGTGAACGGGAGAACACTGTGCTCTCTCAATAACCTCTTTGCTAGATGTCGGTCAAATTACTATTAATCAGCAGAGCGCCAACAATATTGTCTCATGCAGTGAAACACACCACAAATACGTTAAGTCAGATCAAGAGTACTTCTCTTCAAAAAAATGTCTGGTAGAGAAAAGTCCATTCTTTCATTAAATACTCCTTTTTAACACCTGGATCTCAAACTCTAGCCCCCACCAGATGTTGAATGCCTACAATTTCCAGAATTCTTTGAATGCAGTAGATGGCCTGACAGTCATGGGAGTTGTAGTTTAGAAACATCTGGGAGGGGCAGAGTTTGACATCCCGGCTTTAACGAAATTCCCATTTCATTGCGCAACAGATCTGTACTGTAGTGGTGCCCTCTTTTCTAATCCGGATGGGCCACTACAGAGCTATCACTAGAAAAATTGGGGAGCTCGACGCAGAGGGAGTATATTTTCTCTGTGTTTGGAAAATAACAGAAGTGCAATGAAATATGAACTTTTTTTTTTTTTTTTTTTTACTTAAAGGGTGTATTTAATGAAATGATGGACTTTTCTCTACCAGACATTATTTATTGAAGATGACTTAACATATTTGTGGTGTGTTTTACTGCATGAGACGCGGAGAGTTTTTATTCACAAATGTATTCAATGTTGTTTGCGCTACACTGATTGCTACATTTTGGGTTGCAGAAACTTCCATGCATTGGTATTGTGTTTTTAAATACACTTATGTTCCACTTGCCAATGTGACGTCCAAGTCTATACATAGGTTATGTAGATAAAAAGGAGAAGAAAAGACGCCCAGTAGCTTTCCTCAACAAAAAACTGAAAAGGCACAATTATTCATGAAACGTTGACTCAAAAATAAAAAACTAATAATAAAACTACATCCCAGTGTTTGGTCAGACATGTCTGTCATGTTAACGTGGGCTTGCAGTCCATCTCCATGTAGACAATGGGGGTTATTCACAAAGCACCGAAATTTCAGCACTCTTTGGCGTAGACATGTGCACAATGAAAAAATTAGTTTTGTTTCAAATCGACTGTGGTACGTTTTTTTTAATTTAGTTTTGGTGCATTCGCTTATGTTACCGTGATTTGTATTTCGGATCTATTCGTTATTTCTAGAGATTAGTAATTTGTATTTTGGAATGGTGAAATGGACAAATTAATTACTGTTTAAATTAGTGTTAAAAAATACGATAATCTCCCTGTCCTTGGTGCTGAAATATGTTTCAGCACCAAGGACAGCACCCGCCGAGCGGAGCCAGACTGAAGGAAAGCGAATAAAAGGCTGCGTTCGGCAAAGGAACAAAGTCTGGTCTTTTTTTAAAATAATCGGGAATTCAAAAATTTTACCAAATAATCTAGAAATAAAATATTAACTATTTTGTAAAAACGGGAATGATTTTTTTTTTTTTTTTTTCATTTCACTGAAACCTGTCATCGAATCCACCAAAATTCAGGTCATTTTGGGGCAGTCAGCGGTCCTCTGAATAGATTAGCCATTACTTCTTTATGGGGAATTTCACTGCCGCCGAACGGCACCGTATATCGCCATCAATTCACCTGTATTTTGGGAATTTACATTTTGGTGAATAGATGAACTGCCACAAAATTGCCCTGTTCGATGGCAAGTCCAGGGGCTTCATGAACGCAAATCACATACTCCTTCTCCTATGCATGTTTTGCATATAATGGTTTAGAATTGCACCATTTTTTTATACTGTGAATTACACCTGTACTTAATCATGGGGGAGGGGGGGACAGAAATAAATGACATTTTTGCCTGCGATCAGGATTAAGCCAGCAGGATAGAACCCTGATCATCACATGAAATGACCTATATACTACAGTGATCATAAACCGGAATATTCCACATGACGGAGATTTTAGATGGCAGATCCAGTGCGTTCTTTTGTAGTGATTCATCACCATATAATGGAGAAATTCACGTGGTGAGGTTCCACGGAGCATTGTTCAACCATTAACTCTCGATTACGTTTCACCTGATTTTTTTTTAATTTAAATTCATGAGTAATAAATACTCTGGCTTGACTTCCAAGATGAAATACTTTTGTGACCTGAACCTGCCCCAACATTGAGGCTACAGAGATGACACATTGAAGTCAAACCGCGTTACTCCACTTGGCCACAGTGTGTCACCAGACTACCGCGATCAGGAGAATTTGTTTCCTTTTTTTAAATTTTCTTGTTTATAAAGCTTATTGCGTAGACTAAACCGTGTAAAGAAGTGCAGTAAGATATAACCAATGCAATAAAAGCGTCTATATTACACAAACTTTGTTCTTAGGTTTGCACACCGTGCATCATCGAGACGGTAAAGAAATACAGTATTTCGCTTGCACGCTTCAGATCTCATGTCGGATTGTCTTGTTCTAGCAGACGATCTCCTTACCATAAAGTCAGTGTGGTATTTGCATAGTACAGGGTTGCAAACATACCAGGATCCCTGGCCTACACGCTCCTAAAATTTCAGTTGCCGCTGCTTTGGTGCTGCCTAATCTCTTAATGAGGTTAGCCTTATATAAATTGCATCATGGACGGTTTTATGCCAATTTCTGTTTGCAATGATTCTGACATTTTTATTATTTTTTTTTACGCACATCAGAATCGCACACATTGAACAAATTCAACTTTAGAGCTTGGTGATTGGTCAACAATTGCTTGTTGAAGTATCTAGAGATAAATACCCTTGCTCGTCTAGTTCATAAAGGAAGGTACTTCTGTGTAGTGGTTTTGGATTAGGAGATAAACCCCATTAACCTTTTCACTACCAAGATTAACCTGTTTTTCAAAAGCCTGAGAGTGTGATAAGATTATGGTGTTTGTTTTATTCTGGATCAATGGAAAGGAATTCTGTATTATTGCAAATAAAATTCATCCTCCAAATGGGTTCCAGAATGTGCCTTTTAATGTTTCAGCACCTCGGACATGACAGCCGAGATGCTGAAGCTGTCAGAACAGCTGAGACTCCGTGTCTGAAACACAGAGCCCAAGCTGTAGCAGCACTATTTGCCCAGTCAGTTGCTGCTATCTGACTTCCAAAACGTGCATAAAATATGGGAGATTCTACAGCAGATTCATAGTGTGTTGCTAACGTAAAATGCTTTTCCATAAACCACTGGTCCATGATAGTGGTTTTATGGAACAGCACCTGGTAGTGAAGGGGTTAAATCCATAAACCAAGAAGAAGAGTTGCAACAAGAAGAAGAACCGAGAAGAGTTGCAACATTTTGGCTTCAAACAGGAATTCCTCCTGGACCAGATCTTGGCCTATGTTTCCAATAAATTACTTGGATATACAGTATGTGATATTATACAACTGAACGTTCTATTTTGTGAAGTATTTTTCTTGTGCTGCACTATGAGGTGTCTAACTTAAAAAAAAAAAAAAAAAAATTCTCGCATGAAGATTTTATTCATTGTTTTCATGACATTCTAGCTGTTCTACAATAAGTCTTCATCTGTGCCCTAAAAAATGGTAAACATGTATGGGTGCATTAAAAGAGTGAACAGCTTGCCGTGGCCATTTATGCATGGTAACTGGGGAGGTTAAGGGGTCTGTCGTCTAGGAATGTTATGTCAGTAGTCTGTCCGAGGAATATTTAAAGTGGTTCTTTCACCATAAAGGAATAGTCTGATAAAAAATGTGTGCTCCCCCCCCCCCTGAATTTATTGGGCAGATGTTGCTGACAGCATCTGCCTAATAATTTTTATTTTGAGGTGAATTTACCCACTTTTTTCTTTCTTTCTATATTTTTGTTACATGCAGCTCCTTCACGTCAGCTCAGGGCTTCAGAATCCACAAGTCCCTGCAGGATTGCTATACAATTTGTGCACCCAATACATAGCATATGAGCTCCAAACTGAGCGTCTCTCTGCACTTGTGTACTTAATGTATGCAAGTTCTGTAGCACCTGCGCAGAATGATGGATCAGAGCTGCACGCTCATGCCTGGACAGAACCGACCTGTTGGCTGTGTGTCTCAGGAGGCCGGCTTACCGATGGTCTGAGTGAGGGTGATGCCGGCACGTAGAGTGTGCTGATGTCACCAGTGACTGATCTGGTGACTGGCAGCCAGGAAATTCTAAATCCTGTTGACGCTGGTGTGGGTAGAGGAAACTCTTCCACTTCAACAGATTTGACCAAAGCTGCGTGGGGGGGGGGGTGTGTGGACTCGACAGAATGTAGCCAGTTTAAAACACTAAAGTGGTCAGGATGTGTAGAGGGTCCATGTTCTAATATTTTTGTCACTTCCTCTGGTTGCGTGCAGTGGCACACTGCCCGTGTCCTTCAATGGCCTTCGTGCGACGTTGCAATTGTGAGCTTGAACAGGGTCGCACTTGGCTCTACGGAGTCTAGGAGCCTGTACCAGCCAGCTGACGGTATCTATGTGCGACTCCCAAATATTCTGATTTTGAACCGCTGATACAGCAGCTGGGTGAGAATAGCGTTGGTAACAGGGAGCCGCTTAGGGTTTTTTGGCTCCCGCTGATATTTCCGCTTTGTGATTCCCTGTTACCATAAGGAGCAGAATGAAGTCTTTGTACCTCTATTTCCCCATTCTGACTTATCTCCTCTTCTCTCCTCCCTTTTTGTCCTTGAACACTTGTTTCCTAATGGAGTGTCTCATTTCTGTTCACCTGGTATCAAACCTTTGCCCCACCGGGCCCTCCGTCCCTCGTGCAGTCAGAAAAAATAAGATTAACAGCAGATGTGAGACTCCATATCCCAAGTGATTGCTGTTGAACCCTTTCTTGTTCTTATTGGACAATGCTGGCTGACACAATGTCTGCGACCTGTAGCCATCTCTTATTACTCCTCCAATGGCAGAAGCAGCCGGTGCCCAGGCTCCATGAGCTGAGCAGTCGGAGAGTAACTACGTAATGACCTAACGGAGTTTGCAGAGCCCCCAAATCACAACCACCAATCATGAAGTAGGCGCCCTACTGCTCAGGTTTGTCAAGCTGTTATTTATGCAGCTCTTTTTAAAATTTAATTATAAATGCATATTCAGTAACATTTCCCAAGTTATACTCGTAGATACTCAAGTATAGCGCGACCCGACTATAAAGCGATGGATCGAGATTTATTATGGAAATGCGAGAATACTCAAGACTCGCATATAACGTGAGGAACAAAATTTTACTGTACTGGTAAACAATTAAAATCCTCCCAGGTTCTCTTAACACAGTCAGGCTCCCCCTCAGGCCAGGGTGCTCTGCTCTAGAATGATTGCAGTTGTTACTAAGTATGAAGTCGCCGGCCACCTGTCTTTCTATACTAGTGATTAGATGGCCGGCGGAGGCGAGCGAGGTGAAAGATTGGCTTAAACCGAGCTTGCCCTCTGGTCGTGATGGATCCCACCTCTCCCGAATCCGGGAGTTCCTGAAGTGTTTGCAAGCATCAGGGAGCCCACATTCACTTCAGCGAGACTACCAGAACGTCTGGGAGACTTGGGATCCAGAGCAAGGCACGCGATGCATATGTCTCGAATACAACGCGACCCCTCTAATTTTAAGGTAAATTTTGGTCACCAAAATCTAGCGGTATACTTGAGTATCTACAGTATTTAATTAGGAGTTTTTTCACTAGTCTCCGTAATGGTGCTCCTCACTGTTACTGTAACAGTGTCAGCCCCTAATATCATTCTGACTTGTAATGAGACTTATTCTCTGGACGTATCTTGGTACTTTGGAAGCAGAACCTGCTCGGGGTGCAGCGTGTCATGGTGTCAGACTTGGCATGGGTCTCTCTTACACTAAAATAACAAGTTGTTTGTTCCCTGGGGAAACTGTGCTATGAGCTAACAATGTTTTCATAGGCTGTACCCATGTAGATTAGGAGGGATTAGCAATGGTTGGCCAAGAGCCACCAATTTCAAGATATTTTGAAAGCTCATGGTTTCTGGTTAACTATATGCTAATGACGTTGTCCACTAAATCTTCTTCCATTCACCTGTTCAGGGTGGTGACCAGTATCTGTATAGAGATTGCTTATGCGTCCCAAAAAAACCCTATACAAATGCAGACGGAAAAGCACGAAAGTCAACAGAGGGAAGTACGCTAAAAGCCAAACCTGAGTCAAATGACATTTAGAAACCTGATCTGAAATCAAAGGGAATGCTTCATGTCGAAACGAACTTGACATGAAAACTTACTTAACCTCGCAGGATTTGAGCCTTTCTGTGGATTTGCCTCCCCGTCAGGTTTTTACTGGTGTCGAGGTTTTAAATTCACAGGAGTGAGTGTTTTTATTTGTAATTAAGTGAAAATAACAGTGATTATGAAACTTGTGCATGGTGAAAGGATTTTGTTTGTCCATCAGATTATCGTTTATGCCATAATTTAGATTTGAACAGACCTAGAATGAACTGCATTTGCCCACAAGTAGCATTAGCCATTAGTGGGTAAATACTTTGTGGCATGAGGGTGAATTTATTGGTGGCTGTACATCACTAGCTACCAGGGACGTGCGGTGAGGTCAGAGGCTGGTGAGGCACTGGCTAGTATCAGAGCCAGATATACACAGGTTACGTAGGTTCAGGTTCAGTGCTCCCCAGGATCTGGCTGCTCTCAGTGCTCCTCAGGATCTGGCTGCTCTCAGTGCTCCCCAGGATCTGGCTGCTCTCAGTGCTCCCCAGGATCTGGCTGTTGTCCAGGCTCCCCAGGATGTGCGTCGTCTACTCCAGGCAGACACCCCGCGGCATGCCCCCATGACTGACGAGGACAGTCACATGACTGTCTTTCTTCAGTCAATGCATGGAAAGCCAACCTCCCATGGCAGCATTTTTTGAATGGCTTGAAACCAATGGTGCTTTCCCATTGGTCCAAGCCATTCCATTGCTCTCAGTGCCTCTGAGGCACTGAAGAGCATGGATTCATGAAGTAGGCAGCTTGAGCTTACGCGATTAGCGTGTCATTAAGCTACGCAAAGAAGGTGATTTTACGTTTTTTTTAAAAATATTTTATTCTATTCATTTGATTTTATTCACTAGTGAGATTTATGGTAGGTGAGCCCACTTAATGGCAGATGAGGCCCTGACAGCACGTCCCTGCTAGCTGCCACTATGCATTTTTGGAAATGGAATACATATCAAGGGGGAGGAGGGTTAAAATTCCCCATTTCCTCCCCTGAATGCTCTCCTGGGTTGTGTCACTAAATGTTCTGGGTCCTGTGGAATGAACTACTTCGCCCTATTCAATTCCCCCAAACAGCCATCTTCAGTTCTTCAAGATATCCGTCAACGGTCAGTTTCGAATGTCACAATTGTATAATTCACAGCTTGCGTGATTGCCTTGCCAGTCTACATTTCTGATACGGATATTAGTGGTTAGGGGACAACTAGTACTAGTAAAATGGTTAATCCGCTTTCCTTTCCACCCCATCTCTTCTAGATGGTAAGCTCCTGTGCGTACGACCATCTACACCTCTTGTGTCTGTTTCTCAAGATTGTTTTAATTTCTCAATCCTACTTGTAAAGCGCTGTGAAACAGTTGGTGCCATACATGGTGTGAAGAAACAGCTGCTTCAATGTTTATTTGCATTTATTCTTCCTTGAATTTCATTGCTCAGGAGCTTGCAATCTAACCTTTTGTCTGCTTCCACCCCACCCCCCTTTCCTGTAAGTAATGGATTCCTTTGTGTGGCCATGTTTGCATCACCCTCCTCCCAGATCTGTCTTGAACCAGAGCTCTTATAAGTTCCCTTTGTTGTAGGGGGAGGTTTTGGGAAGATCTGGTATAGAGTTACGCAAGGGCGTGGTTTTGACTTTTGAATCTGTACCTGAAAACCTTCATTAAAGCATTCTGCATTTGGATTTTGAATCTGCAAGAACTCACACAGTTTATGTGTCATCTATTCTACGTGTACAAATATCTCCTGTGGAAAGGGGCGCCGAGACGGAGGGTACCGAGCGTGAGGGTACCATGATCAGTAACACGTGGTGATGATGATAATTAGGGATGTCCCAATTGACATTTTGTGGCTGCTGATACATTCTGATTTGTGCAGAATTTGGGATCGGCTGATGGTCACAATCCAATACCACATGACCCAAGAACAGACCACCGGCTCAGCCGCTACAGCTTGCCTGGGCCTTGGTGTTCACTACGCGGTCTTTCCTTTCTGTTTGCAAGGAAGACTGTGCAGGTGAGCGCAGTGGTGGCCGGTGTTGAATTGAAAACTGTGCAGAGCCTAAAGCAATCTCCAGGACACTGCCTATACTGCCCCTTAAGAGGAAGTACAACCGCTGTGGGGAGTATGGGCGGCAATACGGAGATTGCCAAAGGCTTTCACTGCAGATTTCACTGCACAGCTTTAACAACTGATGACTCTGCGCTCACCCTTAGCGTCTTCCCTGCAAGCAGGCTGGCAAGACACCTTGATAAATGCAGAGGCTGCAGAACTCCAGCTAGGAGTCCTTGCAGCCTGGCATGCCTCAGGCTTAGGGATTGGATCAGCATGAAAATGCTTTTTTTGCAATAGGATCCAGATCTTGAGAATGGGTCAGAACATCCCGAATATGTACCCCCTGTGTCATGTCAGATTCCAGTATTGGCTACTACTGATGAGCTATTGCTGCCTAGTTGCTATTTATGTGAGGGCCTCCAGTATAGCGATGGGGGTACATTAAAGCCTGCCACCCATGAATGACTGGGAACTATCAGGTATAGTCACTAAAGTTGAAACCTAGAATTGGCATAAGAGAACAGTCTAGACCAAGTAGCCGATTGGGAACGTGAGATAAATGGGCACATTTTTCTGGTATGGCTATTTTAACCTAGAATTTTCTATTCTTCTGTCAATTCTCCTGAGTTGCACCTTTTAGTGAATAGACCTGTACATATAAAGAAAATGGGTGTGGGACACGGCAAACCCACTTCTTCTGCTTTCTTTTTATAATCCCCCACGAGCTGTGTATGGGTGAGGAATCTGCCATGTCCCTTTATCACCTAAAGCCATGAGCAGTCAATGGTTAATGTCTGGATAGGTGATAGGCCAATGCCTGCGCCATGTTGGATGGAGGTAGAAGAATGAAAATTTATTTTTAACTTTTTTTTTGGAGGGGCCTCTGGATAACAAGCATTGGAAGCCACCACTTAACACCTCTATCGACTTTTAATTAATCTCATTCATGTGGCAGTTTACTGATTCGTAATTTGAACAAATTTCAGAATCGTGGAAAATTCTGAAGATTCGGTATTCATCTGAAAACTAATGCACAATTCTATTGGGATATTGTTGTGAAATGTTGTCATCCAGCAGGAGTTCAGCTTGGGTCAGAAAAGGTAAAAAGGTTAAAAGGTTTTGTTACACAATGCCTGGCTGAAAGTTTGGGGCTGTGCCAAACATAATCTACATATTGTGGTTTGCACACGCTATATGTCTAAATATATATTTTTTTCTTTATGCCCTATCCAGCCTTGTGCATCTGTTCCATGAAGCCGTCTTTAAGGAGGAAACTATTTTCATGATCTAGCTTTCAGTCCACATCTGGGCTCATGATCTTGACAGCAGAATCTATTGGTGTTCTTCACAAAGCAGTGATGTTTGCAAAAATTGTAAACAGCAGTGCTAATCACCATTGTTGAAACCACGACACAGTTTGGCTTTTCAAATAGCGACCTTTTAAACGTCGGCAGGGTAAGCTTCAACAAACTGTGTTTAAAGTTTCTTTGTTAAACTCTGAAGTTTATCAACACAACAGTGAGCGCTTAGGAAAAAATCCAAGGAAAAAATCGAATCTAAATACAATAACTTGCGCTACTCACCAGAAAAAGACAAATTACACCGCGCTATCCGCACAGTAAAACAAATTCTCCAAACTATGGTTAAGCGCACCCGTGTTTTTAATGCACACCAAATCCACAGTGTGCTGGTCCCTGTTGTCTCATCCTTTGGAATAACTTCCTTTGTCTAGTCCTTTTACAGTCATAAACTTGAGTCTTCCATATAGCAATTACTTAACAGGGCCTAACTTGGCTTCCAGCTTTTCATGTGTGGGTTTTATAGCACACCAGACGGCCACCACTGTACTTGTTAAGTCCATGTTCCTTGAAGGAAAATGTTCTACCATAGAGTAGAGTAGAGTAGTACTGTGCAGGCATAAATGTCAGCCAAATGGTTACTTACACCAGTGTGAGCCCGCCCCTGCTCTCGAGTGTTCATTCACAGGTTGTTTGTCCACCAGGCCCAACCTGATGGAAAGCCCCCACGATATCCTCGTGCTCTCCTTATGATGAACTCCGATCTTCTTGGTTACTCTCCTCAATAGCCAATACTACCATGGATCTTTTATATCCTCTATATTTATTGAGAAAAATGTCTTGTACAAAGTAAAAAATCTAAACTCGAACGCGTTTCGCCTCTTTTTAAAATCTCTGGGTTTCATAAAATGGCATTAAAAATATTGTCTGTGGTCTCTCACCTTGGACATGTCAACTGAGACACAGAATCCTTTTGAATAGCTGCAGGGCCAGCCCGTCCATGTGGCCAGATGGAGCCATGGCTCCAGGCAGCCCTCAAGTAGGCACATTACACATTGAGCTTTATTTCTGTGGAGCTCGGTGATACGCTCACATACACACAATGCTGTGGAGCTCAGGGATACGCTCCTACACGGCACATTATTATTTTTTAAAATTTGTTTTTAGGGAGGAGACAGCATTTCATCCTTGGACCAAGGCAGCACAGTGTCGTGGACCGGCCCTGTATAGCTGGGACACTGTGCCTGAAACACGGAGCTTCAGGTTATTGGCACCATGGTACCACCTGTCTGTAAAATAGTTCCCATATGATGGGAATTTGTAAGGATTTTACAGCAGATTCATACTGTAGGACAAATATAATTTTTTCCCCTAAAACCACTGGTACCTGCCAGTGAATGGGGTTAATAAAATTAAATCAAAGTCGCATATGACATCCATAGAGCACCCATAATATTTTCCATATAAAACGAAAACCATAACATCTTAACCTCCTCACTGTGCGCTTTTTCCTGTATTCTGCATCTTTTGATATTTGGGTGAATGTGTCTGTAACTTGAGCATCGGATAATCCCTGTAAAACCATATACAGTATAAGGCTGTGGCTATACCGGAGTGCTTAAAGAACATCCTTGAACAAACTTTTTCTGCTGGGAAGCCCATATGGCCACCTCGCTGTACGTACATTTGTCCATCATAGCGACTGGATGGGAGGTGAAATCAACCCCTATTAAGTCGTGTGGTCCTCTCCGCTGATTCATCGAAACGCCACAACGGAATAACTTAATGCACCCGTATGACCCTGTCCTAACCCTTCTAGCTAACCCTTCTAGCTCAGGCACTCCTGCCAATAATTAGCTTTGTTAGTTATTTTAGTTTTACGACTAAATGTATTAACCCCATCATTAAAACAACAGTGACAAAAAACTTTTTTTGATGGAAAGCCCCCCATTATATCTGGACCCCCTCCTTCTCTCCCCACCCACAGTTAATGTCTAAATCCAAATTCATAAAGGGACTATGTTCTGGACGTCTTGAGCGATGGGATTCATAGAGCTTTCCGCACAAGCCCCTTTAATCGGCATTACACTGTCATTAATATTCATTAAGTCAGCAGGAACTCGCATGGACCAAAGATATCTCCGCGCGCCTCCTCTTTGGTAAACGAACAGTGTTATTAAAAGCATCTTAAAAAATTAATAGAGTTTAGAAAGTGAGGGAGGGAAAAAAGTAGAAGTAAGATGTTTGTTTAAAAGGAGGGGGGAACCATATTCTTAGAAGTCGCGTCGTCTCGCTGTATGGTGCTGGGTGGCCGCTGTCAGCCCTCTGTATGGGCGGTCACTTAATGGGATTTGCATGCGTCGGCACATCAGTGTTCATCGCGAATAATAAGCAGCCTTGAAAAGTAATTAAACTTACAATGTACAGGGTAGGAATTAGAAAACAAGTCATTGAAACACAAAGCTGCAAGAAATGTGACTTCCATTCCAAAGTGTGAATGTCGCACGTTACTCCAGCAGTGCTGGGATTTCGTGTGCAGCAAGTTAATGGGCTTTGCATTGTGTGCTAGCGTTCTAATAAGATGTGGCCAACTCTATCGCTTCCCATCAGCCCAAAGTCTCGCTTTGCTCCGTTCGTATCTCTGGAATTTCAAGTTTAAAATTGATACATTTGTATAAAAAAAATAAATCAAGAAGTCTTGGACTTAAATGGCACCAGTTGTGTAAGAAGACCTCCTGAAACACCCCAAAATGCAAAGCGGTCAGTATACACTGGTATGAACGTCCAAAAATATAACCTGCAGAAATGGTTAAATGGTTGTTCAACAAAGTGGTTAATTTATTATTATTTTTTTTATGTTAAAACACCAGAGTTGAAGTTGGATAAAAGTTGCATTTCCTTTGCTTCATCGTTTTCCACATAGTGACCTTTTGGTCTGTGTAACACCTCTGAATCTGTTCAAAGGTATCAGACTATCTGCCAGAACTATTTGGTTCTCTTGTAGCTTATGGTCCTATTTATATTCAAGAGTTTAAGATCTGCAAAACTCAGAATGTACACAGGTTAAATCCAATCCTTTCACTCAAAGCATCAGACAGCAGTGGTCTCAAAAGGCTGGAATTTTATTGTTGTAGGTGTTACATGTTTCTTGTTTTTTTTGTTTTTTTTCCTCATGTGAATTGTTTAATTCCATACTGAACACACATTGTTACTTTTATAGATTTTCCCCCTTTTTTTGTCTTTAAAGAAGGCTTCAATATTACGCAGCTTACAGCATGTGATAATAGGCTGAGTTAGCTGCTGAACAAGAACGATTCAGATTTAAAACCTCTATTTCACTAAACACTGATATGATCAATAACTCCCATAATAAATACCCCTTTGGGGGGGGGATCAAAACCCACTATTGCAGATGATGGCTCACCCCTAGTGTTGAAATAATGCAGAACATAGTCCTCTCGTAACTCTGAAACCCAGTTAAAGGCCGGCATAACATTCTGGACCTTGGAATTGTGTTTATCCTTAATTGATGCCATTTATTAAACATGCCTTTTTACACAAATCTATAATCATATGTGGAATTTCACCTTCTGTTTATCATTGCTGTCTTTACAGAGCCTTGTTTTTCTGTAGAGATCGATTTCAAGTAGGAAATTTTATGGTTTTCATTTTCCTTTGACATTTTTCCATTTGTAACGATCATGGCACAGATTCCTTTGTTTTACCACACTTTTGCTTTACTTAAGAAAGGTTTAGTCCACTCTCCCTGTCTATCCCACAAAGATAGTTTGGCCCAGCCCCATTTCCTGTTTCAGCAAGCAGCCCTTCCTGTCAGTCTAACCATAGAGGCTGTGAGCGAGCATCTTGTAATGGGTAATTGCATTCTGTTTTACTACCCCCCCCCCACCCCGATAACGAAGCATACCAAGAGGTTCTCTCTATTCACAAGACTGATTTTATTTGCTGTTACTTTCCCAATAAAGTGAAGAGAATACAGAGGATTTTATGCGCCTTCAAAAGAGGATGAGTTAAGCTATCTGACTTCAATCATATCCTGCGTGTGACATTCACTTCTTGCATATGACCCTGGGGTTCCAGAATAGTAAGTGTAGTGTGTGCGTATTTCCTTGAAATTGAGTTTTGACTTAAGTGTAATGTGTTTGCACTGTACTTGTTTATGTGACCAAAAATGTTACCTTGGGGTACACCAAAAACTACTCAGAACTCGATGTTAAGGCTTCCTGCTTCTTCCCCCCCCCCACCCTCCCTTGTTAGTAGAGAGTTGGCTTTTGTAGCCTTGTCATCCATTCGTCATTACATTCCGAATATAAAGTGAGCAAATAAAAGTCTATAAAAAGAAGATGTAATCAAAGGTAAATACATAAAGTAACTCACCTGTAAATATCCAGCAACTCGCCTATCTAGCAATGTGAGTAACACGGCACTTGATGGGTACACGGTACAAGTGCTAAAGTGGCGATCCTTACATGGTGAAGATATTGATTTCTCCTGTCTGATAACCACAGAGAGATCGAGTACTGATGACATCTAGAGCATGCAATACAATATTTACTTAGAGGCAGGTCTATAGTGTTAATGTTAACAATTCTGATGGGTTCCAAGTGTGACTTGGAGGTGAGTTACACTAACATTGTATTGGTGCATTTCTCCCCTCTCACCCCCCCCCTTCTCATCAAAAATGTTGGTTGATATTACATGACAACCCACTCCAATGTTTGTAGAACCTCAACGGTTAAAACCGGGGGAACAGGTCAGAAGGATTAAATCTTAACCCTTCCTGACACTTTCTCCCATTATCCCGGTTGTCTTTCACTTACCCTTCTACGCCGTGGTTCCTTTCCCCCTGATCTTGATCTGGCATTTGCGATTCCGTCCTGTAACTGCAGGAGGCTGCACACTCGCTCGAGTGTCTTGTCAATCCAATTGCGATCAGTGCAAGCTGTACGCTCCTAACTTAAATTACGTTTTGGTGCTTGACATGTGAGAAGAATCTGACTTTCTCGGAGGGCTTAAATCAACGGAGATATAGGGGTGGGGGGGACGCACACTCAACCACTCATGGTCATTTACATTAGTGGTTACATGGTGGCTAGGTTGTCCTTTTTTTTTTAAAAAAAAAAAATGTAAAAATTGAAAAAGCTCTAGTTGCATCAGTAAATTACTTCACTGTAGTTTATATCTTCTACATGTGTATCTTGCAGTGCTTAAATGTACAGATTACAAAGTTCATATTTCATTTGAGGACACAACTTGTCCTCAAACCAGTAGCTGGTTTCACCTCTGCTATTCCATCCTCACAAGAAGTGCCAAAAAAAACCTTATTCATGGCATCTGGGTGGCCTTTTCTAATAACACTTGTTAAAATCATAGTGCATGAATGGGCTGGACTGAAAACAATATCTGAAATGTCTTCAATTGGTACATTAAATAGCTGGCATTGCCTGCTGTCAAATGTGATCTGCTATTTTAATAAAATGACAAGTTTATAAAAAAAAAAGTCCGTCTGCAGTTGAAAGTGTAATTTTTCTTTCTTACAACTTCTCTTTGTTGATTCACGTGTAACGCCCTTCATCTGTCATTTGAAAATAATCTGTCAAACCTTTTTTTTTGTTCAAATCAAATTGTTCTAAAATTGCAGTAAGAATAACTGCAGGACTTTCTCAAGGTGACGATGGATGGATACACTTTAGCCTTTTAAAGTGTGATGAGCCAAACAATGTTTTATATTACATTGCTGGGGCTCAGGTTGGCCATGGAGTAGCCCATGTATTGCATTTGCTAACAAGGAATTGCACCCCTATCAACCTCCACGCACAATCTCGACTTGTTTTTGAATGATTGGACATATGGTGCCCTATTCTAAGCTTGGTGTAAACTTTCCAGAACCATTCTAGTATGTGGAGTTAAGTTTACACCCGCTCTAGTTAGGTTTACACCCGCTCTAGTTAGGTTTACACCCGCTCTAGTTAGGTTTACACCCGCTCTAGTTAGGTTTACACCCGCTCTAGTTAGGTTTACACCCGCTCTAGTTAGGTTTATATCATCTTTGAAAAAGGACACTTCTCTGCAGTGTCCGTATGTATTGCATCCTCTTGATCTCCAACATCAGGCCAGCATTACAAAGGTCTGGTTCTCAGTCGGTTGTCCCTGCTGAGACACCCAGCCATGGCTGAGACACAATTGCATGGAGACCTGGACGCCTCTACAGTAGTAGAGTGGTAGGGTTACAGACAACTATCCTTTTCATAATGGATTATTTGAGGGAATTACACTTTACTTTGACTGTGCAGAAGCCACAACTTGTTTTTTATTTTTTTTTTGGTATTAAATAATTGGGTTGATGCTGCTGACACTTGAAAGTGTAAATTTGACTATACCTTTTAATTAATTATGGTCCTGCTCTCGTACACAGTAGTATTTTCACAATTAGATATAGCCCAACAAACTGATGAGGGGTGCTCCACCTGTACCAGTTTATCACACATAAACATGACCCTGGGCATTCCAGATTCTTTCATGCTTCAGAATACAAGAGCAGCTGATGTTTGCCTTAGAGGAAGGCAATCACTGTGGGAGAGCCACAATCCCTTTGCTACTGCAGCCACCAGTTTGTATACACATGGAGTCACACTGAAAAACCCTGCATAGTACTCCCAGAGCCGCAAATCGCATGCTGGGACTCCCCACCGTCATCCAGTATGTGCTGCGGTCTGCTGCAGATCTTGGGAGCCATGTTCTCGAGTCACAGTCCCCGTCTGGATTTCTGTTAATCTGGAAACACTAAAATCCAGATGGCTCCAAAAACTTCCAGCTTTTGGAGTCTTCCGGACTTTAGAATTCAAGGTAAGGTGGTGCTCAACCTGTAATTAACTAGACTAGGTAATTAAGCTATAACAAAGAATGGTCAGATCAATCCAATGTCAGAGTTCCAAAGATGATGAAATATAAGCCAAAATCGAGAGACACGAGAACTTGTGTAGTCAAACGAAGCCGTGATGGCAATAAACAAGCCATGGAGTGGTAAGGCGACTCCAAATTGGAAGTGGCAGTGGGCTTTTCCCATGAAAGTCCAGGAAAGTTACAAAAGTATGTGTTGCCAGAATGACTGGCTACAGGAAGTGTTGCCAGCGTGACGCAAGTATGGGCAGACGACTCTGCAATTGCACAACTCCAGACTGCTGTCTCTGGACACATTGAGGAATGTGAGATCAACAAAAACGTGCCTACCATGAAGAGGGTCTTTTCAGGGGATCATGATAAGGTTCCCTATACTGAAACTACAGTGAACTTCACTTCAAATCATTAAACCGGAGGCACCGATCCATTGTAAACCAGATTCGTTTGGATTGGTATCATGTAAATGGAGACATGAAAATCTAATCATGCACACTACTTGTGGGTTTCCTTAGATGATATTTGTACAACATTAGCTGTTTTCCCTGTTTCTAGTTATTTTTTTTTTCTTTTTTGTAATTTGTTTTGGTTTTTAGAAAGTATTTTTATAAACCCTTGTATCTATTGTGGGAGATAACCCCTGCCAGTCATTAAAACAGTTTTTCTGACAATACAAAAATTCATTAAGGATAACAAGAACTCTACCGATAAGGAGAATCATTTCTAGGAAGCCGGCTGATTTCCAGGGATCCTGGTGGTCCAGAAAGCAATCCCATTATGTCTGAAAACTAGATGGGGACTTGATGTTTGTGTTGTGTTCCAAAGGTGAAATGCCTGCGCTAGGATAAGCATAATGAATAATTATTAAGAATAATGTAGAAATTTAAGTGTACGCGCTGAAAGGATGCTAGGCTTTGTGAGACCTGCAGATTATAGAGGAGTGGAATTGTTCGGCACAGGATCCCTCATGATGTCACCTGGGACAAAACCCATTGGATAAGAGCTGCTTTTTTAAAATATTTTTATTGGTACTTTTAGTGTTTGTTTAATCTTCTGTGAGATGCTGGACGGTGTTCTTCTGTTAACTTCGGTCTCGGAGGAAAATAGTTCTGTCGTACTCAACATGTGTATGGTGTGTTGCACAATATAGCAGTGCTGTACTGTTCTACTCTGTTGTTCTTAATTTTATAGTAATAGTCCTACAGTTGCAAGAAAAAGTATGTGAACCCTTTGGGATTACGTGGAGTTTTGCATGAATTGGTCATAAAATGTGCTCTGATCTTCATCTAATTCACAACAATTTGAAAAACACAGTCTGATTAAAATAATACAACACAAACCTATGTTTTCATGTGTTTATTGAACATAACAGGTAAACATTCACAGTGTAGGGTGGGAAAAGTATGTGAACCCCTAGCCTAATGACTTCTCCAAGAGCTAATTGGAGCCAGGAGTGAGCCAACCTTGAGTCCAATCAGTGTGATATTATTGGATGTGTTGCTGAAAGCTGTCCTGCCCTTTAAAAACACACACCAGTTTTGGGTTTACTGGTTTCAAGAAGCACTGCCTGATGTGAACCACGCCTTGCAGAAAAGAGCTCTCAGAAGACCTACGATCAAGAATTGTTGACTTGCATGAAGCTGGAAAGGGTTACAAAAGTATCTCCAAAAGCCTTGATGGTTCATGTGTCCACGGTAAGACAGACTGTCTACAAATGGAGAAAGTTCAGCACTGTTGCTACTCTCCCTAGGCGTGGTCATCCTGTAAAGATGACTGCAAGAGTGCAGCACAGAATGCTTAATGAGGTAAAGAAGAATCCTAGAGTGTCAGCTAAAGACTTACAGAAATCTCTGGCACATGCTAACATTTTTGATGACACCTCTACTGTGTGGAGAAAAAAAGGCACAGCACACCAACATCAAAACCTCCTCTCCACTGTAAAACAAGGCGGAGAGAGCATCATGGTTTGGAGCGGCTTTGCTGCCTCAGGGCCTGGACGAATTGTTGTCATTGATGGAAAAATGAATTCCAGAGTTTATCAAGACAATTTGCAGGAAAACGTAAGACCATCTGTCCGTCAACTGAAGCTCCGCAGAGGATGGGTGATGCAACAGGACAATGACCCAAAGCGTACAAGTAATTCAACAAAAGAATGGCTTCAACGAAACAAAATACGCCTTCTGGAGTGGCCCAGTCAGAGTCCTGACCTCAACCCGATTGAAATGCTGTGGCATGACCTTAAGAGAGCGATTCACACCAGACATCCCAAGAATATAGCTACACTGTTTTGTGAAGAGGAGTGGTCCAAAATTACTCCAGATCGTTGTGCAGATCTGATCTGCAACTACACGAAACGTTTGGTTGGGGTTATTGCTGCCAAAGGAGGGTCAACCAGTTATTAAGTCCAAAGGTTCACATACTTTTTCCACCCTGCACTGTGAATGTTTACATGTTCTGTTCAATAAACACATGAAAACATATAATGTTTGTGTTGTATTATTTTAAGCAGACTGTTTTTCAAATTGTTGTGACTTAGATGAAGATCAGAGCACATTTTATGACCAATTCATGCAAAACTCAACGTAATCCCAAAGGGTTCACATACTTTTTCTTGCAACTGTATATAATCATTCTTCTTTTTACTGATGGTGAGGAGATTCCTGTTAACCCTTTCCTGACGCAGGACGTAAATGCCGTCCCTATGTCGGGTGGGCTTTGAAGACGCGGGGCGGGCTGTTGACTTCTATGGGCCACCACAGCCCTGCCCAGCACTTGGCGTGCGCCGCACCCCGTTTGCTGCTGTGGGACAGCTTGAACTCATGGGCCCGCCGGAGCAACTGGTAGCCGGTGCGTACTAGTACGCCCCATCAGCGTTAACCCCCTCCTGCCGGATACCACCCGCTTGCCGTGAAGATGCATATAGACCTGATGAATTCAGGTAGACGGTGAACTCTCATGCCAAGCGCTGTGGCATCTGTAGGATTATGTCACGAAGGGTAAATTGGTTGAGGTTTGGTAGGGACATTTTATAAAAAATAAAAAAAGCGTTTTTTTTTTTTATTTTATGTTTTTAATTCCGTTAACGGTTTCCGAATAGTATTGATTGTCATGGAGCAAAGCATAAATGTACACGTGCCCTTTGGTTCTCCATAAGCCTATAAATGGGAAATCTGTTAATGACATCCACATGACAGGGTTAATGAATGGTTGGAGAAGGTCCCTGTTCAGTTTCCCTTGTTTGGGCAGGAGGGGGCATCGCCTCCCTTCTCCAGGTACACAGTCGCTTATGCATCGTCTTTTCCCCATAATTACTCCCAGAATATTTGTTGCTTGCTTATGAATTAACTTGCATTTATGGAACTAAATCATTGCAATCATTTAATTACACCTGAGGAGCTGAACTATAATTGCTTGCTGCTAACGAGGATCTGAGATGGCTTGAGCAGTATTAATTTGGTGTTTACTTTTCTGAGTGCTAAAAGCATTAAAATGATTGTGCGATAGGATTACGTTTTACTAATTGCTGCCATTCATTAGCTGGGTAAATGGCGAGGGAGATAGCGAGCTGGAGATGCTGAGAATGCTGATACTGGCATGTTAAGGCGGCAGGGAGTTTGTTTAAAAATCTCGATCTCTGGCAAGAAAAAAAACACCCAAGAACCAAAAACCTTACCAATGGAAAATAGCATCTTTTTTAATTTTCATTTTACATAAATGGAAAGTTGGCAATTCACCAATTATTGGTGCATTGACAACGAAATAAGGTGCAGCTTGCCTCAGATCGCCGCAATTTGGCGGCAGTAAAATGGTCCTGTAGAGAAGTAGTGGTTAATATATTCAGAGAATACCGAACTGCGCTGAAGTGTCAGGGAAATGCCCAGATTTTAAGTGCTTCAGTTCGACAGGTTTAAACAGGTGAATCCCACAGGATTCAATGTAAAAAATATATTTAACAGTTTAGATTTTTTTTTTTTTTACCTGTTCGGCGTATCCTTTTAGGCTAGGGTCAAACAAACGCATTTTTCGCATCGACCATCAAAAAGTGCGTCCGAACGCATTGACGTATTTTTTTACGGTGGACGCGAAGGGGTTCAAACGATGCGTTTTTCGTGCGTGTCTTTTTACCCTATCATCAATAAAACACTTTTTGCATCTGGACGTTATGTTGGCCGGACATTAGCAGCGTCTGACGTCTCCTAATCACGCACACACACCGCTAGGGGACGCAGTGCACTCTGTCAGTACTAGCGGTTCGACGTTCTTGCAAAAATGCGTTTGTTTGCTGCTTGCGTTGCGCGGCCGAACTTTCGTGTGGCCTTACTTCATATATTGCCCGTCATTTGCTGCTACTACGGCTGTGATAAAGTGCGGCTCAACGCACGTTCAAAATGCGTTAGTCTGACCCCAGCCTATAATGCAATTCAGGGACCCGCAGGGTCAGCGAATTGAAATCGCCGAAGTGCGCAGAGCGAGAGAACTTAAATTTCAGTGCTCTCTGAATAACCACCATAATGTAGGACAAATATATGCGTCCATAGGTGTGTGTGTATAGTAGACATGTGCACGGCAATTTTTAATTTTTTTTTCTTTGTGTCTGTTATGTTACCAGGATTCGGTATTTTGGATCGGTTCGGACGAGCAGTAATATTTATTTAGGGTTGATTCGTTTTTATTTTGGTTTTTATTTCGGAATGTGAAATGGATGAATCTTACTCAGATTAAGGTGCGTGTAATAATAATAATAACCCCCCCCCCCTGTCTTTGAAAGCTATCCAGTACCAAGGACAGCAGCTATTTTTGGTGCTGAAACCTATTCAGCACCATGGAGAGCAGCTCTGCGGGGCCTCTGTCCTTGGTACTGAATAGCTTTCAGCACCATAGACGGCCCCCTCCAAATGCAGCAAGACTGAAGAAAAAAAAAGTTCGGCAAAGAAAAAGAGCCTTGTTTAAAAATTAGAAATCCAAAAATTTCACTAAAAAAATTGACTTTTTGCCTAAAGTGAAAAAGAATAAACTGTTGAATAAATATTTTCATAAAAACGGGGATTTTTTTTTACGTTGGAAACCTATGGGATTATTTTGTATGGCTGCTATTTTTATTGTAGTACAGGCTGTATTTTATTTTGTACAGCTGGTATTTATATCTTGAAAAATGCTTTATAAATCCTTAATAAAAAAAAAATTTTTTTTTGCTGCAAATAAAGAATAAACAAAACTGTTGAATAAATATTTAATTAAAATGTTTTTTTTTCTTTTTTACTTTTTACACATTGAAACCTATAGGATTCGCCTGTTTAAACCTGTTGAACTAAATCACCAAAAATCAAGGTTAGACGCTAGGGTTAGCAATTTGGGTTAGAAATTCTAACCCTGATTTTTAGTGATTTAGTTAGACAGGTTTAAACTGGCGAATCCCATAGGTTTCAATGCAAAAAAAATTCTCAAAGATTTATTCAACCATTTATTCTTTTCACTTGCAGCAAAAAGTGTCTGGTTTTTTTTTTTTGTTTTTTTTTTAAGCATCGTTTTCGGGGTGAAATTGCTGGAGTGCCCCACGAAAAACCGAATCAATGCGTTGTTTCGTTTTCCTTTTGGACGGATCCCATTCGTATTTCAGAAATGCTTCTGCAATACAAATCAGCTAAAGTTCGTCAGAATTCTGATTTGGAACGAAACGCACATATCTAGTGTATAGGAATATATTTCTTAATCCCGATGCATTGCACTCGTAACATAACATAACATAGATTCTGATCAGTCTGGTGCAGAGAAATCCTCCGAAGCCAAAAATATACAGATTCCTTGTAGCAAGGACGTGTTTTCAGTTATTTAGTAAAATAAAACTTTTATGTCATCCAAGTAAAATATGTTCAATGTTTTTTGTCTTTCTATGAGCTGAAACCTTGATCAGATTTTATTTGGATTAAACCATTTGTTTTTTTGTTGAAACCGGCGAGTGCGTCCTTTGCTACAGTGCATACAAATTAATATAATCTATTGCACGCCTGAGACTTGCTTTGACCACAGAGCTCTCAGAGGTCCTCTGCTACACTTCCCAAACGCAGCATGGAGTTCTCCGTTAGACACACGATTGAGATGCACAATCCAACCCCACACTCCGGCTCAATGCTATACTAGATGTCCAGCATAGGATAGGGTAAAACTTAACCTGCCAATGTTTCAGTTTCCCTTGCTGAACTGCGGAGGTTTTGTGTTTGCAGCAACAGTAAACAAGATGATACAGGTGGTTATTCAGCAATCCTCACAATTGCTTCCTTTCTTGTTTTTTTTTTTTCTGCCTCATCTGTAAATCCATTAATGGTATTTAAAGTACCAAATACTGTAACTAGATTACTTTTATATCACAAATAAAACCACCTTTATAAAACACCTGCTACTGTTTTTTTTTCTGTTTTGAAATAATTGCATGTATAAAGGAAAAATAATTTAGTTTTCAGTTACATTTTTACAGAAAGTTTAGCTGACCTTTTTGGGGATTTTAACAAAAACAAACATTTATGCAGTGAATTTTCTGTGCCTTTTTGAATTCTTCTGCTGGAAAAGTAAACACATTTTGAGAAATCTCACAAAGCGTAACACGATTGTAGTTATAGGGCCAAACCCAGGAAGAAGTCCATTTGTTTTCATTTTATAGACTTTTTGTGGTTTGTGTTACTGGCATGTGGTGTGCTTAATAGGGGGCAGTTCAGAAGTTTACAGATTAAATAAAAATAGTGATAATCAGTGCCACCCGGTGGTGATGGCAAATAAACAACCTCAATACAATCAAATAAAATACAATGCAAGTAAAATGGTGCAAATAGGATATAACACTCTAGGATAAAACAAAGTAATGTGACATTTACAGTCTTCTCCTGTATACTCCAGGTTGTAAAAGTCTTAATGATTGTGAAAGTCTTAATCAGTGCAGGGAAGAATAAAAAATAAAAGTCATACGGTATCTCGTATTTGGGGAGTCAGCTGCCTCTCCAGACCACTTGGTGGTATATCCCTATTCCACCTTGTAAGTCAGTATAAAAGAAAGATGTGCTGGAGCTAGCGCTTCTTGTCCTGTTAGTGGTTCCTTCTGCTGCACCCCATGGCCCAGAAGTGTGGTTTCATTACAGGGTTAGCATCCTCCGTGTCCCTTAAAATATAAAATGACTCGCATAGAGCAATATTGTATAAAATGGAGTGCAAACAAAGGAGAAGAATGTCGTACTCACATTTGCTGGTGTCTTATCAATCAGACACCAGATTTGTAGGCAGCTGGTGACTTCAGAAGGTGCACCGGATCACCTATCAGCCTCAGCCACCTCCTCGGCGAATACAAGCATTTAGGACCCGGGATAGGCGTAAAATAAGGCGAATTTTATTGGTAAAAAAAATACAGTATACCAAAATGCGTTGCGCATAACAAACTTCATCAGTTGCATTTCACGAGCCTGTAGGCACAGGGGCAAACAAAAAAAAATAACATTTTAAAAAAACTGAAAAATAGTTTCTCTCTGCGCGCAAATCAAGAGGGGCAGAATCTGTTGCCTTAGTTGAGTTAGTGCAGCGGCATTGTTTGTTTTATTTGTAAAAGCATATATTGTCTCTGCCGTGGAACAGAAAGAAAATCCTTTTGTGTTTACGTTTTTCAATCTTTTTTATTTTTACTCATTTACATGGTCATGTTTGGTATCATTGTAAAGACCGGACTCTGACCGTTCCAATAACACCTCACTTAAACTTGTGCAGTGTACAATTCAGAGATGCAGGTTGCAAACTCCACCTGTCTCCCTCGCTGCAGTGCCACGGTCTAGATTATCGATTAAACAATGCATTACATCACCGGCTCCAAACTTCTTGGCAGTGTGGGAAATGAGAAAGTGAGCACAGCATCATTGTTCATTTTATAATAGTGCTGTGTTAGAAAATAACAGATATTTTATTTTTACATAAATCTAACCTGGTTATGTTTTTGGTATCGCTGGAAAGGCCATAATCTGGCCTTTCCAATGATGCCTCCTATGTCCCTTTAGCCCTTAGGGCTCCAAAGATGGTGGTCTAAATGATTGTATTTATTTTTTATTTTTAGCAAGGCGCCCACTTGTGGCAGGCACTTGCCTACTCTGCCTAATTATAAATCTGGCCCTTCCTGCAGCGGTCTGTCACTTGGACCTTTAACTGAATAGTCATTTGTGTGATTGGGGGCCAGCATCTGTTTAATTAGAAACTATGACAAAGCCCCACCTCGATATTGCACAGGACAACTCCTGGCTATTGTTTAGAACCAGGCTTTAAATACCGGTGGTTGGATGGTTGCTAGTGTAACTACAGGAGCTTTTATTTAATCAAATAATGGGTCCCTTACTGCTGTGGGGGCCCATTTATACAGATTGTCCTCTTACATCTGCTGCAGGAGGTGCGTCCTACATGGCTGCTGTTTCTCTGCCTGTTGTAGCATACAGCATTGGGGAGATCGTTCTGACAATCTGTGCAGCACGTTGCCACAGCCCAACTATCACTCATATATGGAGAAGGGACCACGGAGATTCTGAGTCCTGCTATATGGTGCGACAAAATCTCCCCATTTCAACGCGTTCCCAGCTAACCTTTCCTCTGCTGTGATTGTTGAACTAAAATAAATGAGCAACAGGGACTCTTTACTTATCATATCATTAACTGATATTTGGGGACAAGCTGTGCTTTACAAACTTTAATTATTTCAAGAAAGCCAAGCTTGTTTCATATACAGAAGATGTAAGAATATTATATTTTTTTTTTTCTTTTTTCAGATGGTCCTTTTACCTGTAAAAGTAAAAAGTGTGTAAAGTGATGGTGCCATATCGAGCACTGGAGGAGCAATGATAGATCCAACCTGACATTGGATTAAGGTCAGAAGCCGCTCAATGTATGCTCTATACTATGCAGTCATTACCAAAATTGATATGTACACAAATAATAACATTCTGATTAATCCCTATACTACGTCAATTGTTTATCTACTCCCTTGATACTTCAGACCACACTTATTTATTTATAAAGGATTTTACCATGAAGGATACATTGAGATTTCTCTCGTTTTCAAGTTTGTCCTGGGTCCTGCACATTGAGTGGTTACAGAAATACAAAATAGTAAAATGCAAGATATTAACACAAAAACAAATATACAGATTAACAGAAAAATAAATATGCAGGAAATAAAGTCACTATGTTACATGTTTACAGGTGCATTCCGTATTGAGGTATGTTAATAGGGAACTCTTAAGGGATTTTATTGGGTAGAAGAGAAAAATGGCGGAATCAGCGCTTCCTTCAACCATGATCACCCTCTTGCTGTCCTCCTTATAGTAGTGATAATATGTACCTCAAACAAAGAAATCATAGTGCAGCGGGTACTATATTCGCATAAGTATATCAACGCAAGAGGAATTCCACTCACATTTGTTGGTGTCTCGATCAGACACTAGATGTAAATGCAGCCGGTGATACTAGAGGGAACACCGGATCTCCCATACAACCAGCGGATTCTTTTGAGCCGTTCTGGACAAACTTCAGGATACAATCGGCAAATAAAATCTGGTTTATTCAGATAAAAATGAGTAATACACCCAAACGTGTTTCGCGACGGTGTCGCTTCTTCAGTAGATGACACCATACATAGTTGGTGCTAACTTAACCAGAGCTGTTGTAAACTTCCCAGAGCCATTATAGGCTATGGAGGTTTTAAGTTAACAACAGCTCTGGTTAAGTTGGCACCAACATTGTAATACTGCCCCTACTGAGTTCCAGTGCTGCCATGTTCACCTTTGATGGGTGTCACTGAAGGGGGTGATCACACAAAGGGCAACTGGGCGTCTGAAACATAGAAACATAGGTTCTTATCTGCCGACATCTTTCTTTCGGCCCATCTAGTCTGCCCAATTACATGGATACTTTACTTGGATTTATCTTTTGTTTAGGATAGCCTTATGCCTATCCCATGCCTGCTTAAATTCAATTACTGTTTTGGCCTCTACCACTTCAACTGGAAGACTGTTCCATGTATCCACCACCCTCTCAGTAAAATAATGCTTCCTGATGTTACTTTTAAACCTTTGCCCCTCTAATCTAAGACTATGTCCTCTTGTTTTGCTACTTTGTTTCTGTTTAAATATACTCCTTTCCTCTACCTTGTGGATTCCCTTTACGTATTTAAATGTTTCTATCATATCTCCTCTGTCTCGTCTTTTTTCCAAGCTGTACATGTTAAGATCATTAAGCCTTTCCTGGTAACTTTTCTCCTTCAAGTCGTACACCATTTTACTAGCCCTTCTCTGAACTCTCTCTAAGATGTCTATATCCTTCTGGAGATACGGTCTCCAGTACTGCACACAGTACTCCAAGTGAGGTCTCACCAGTGCTCTGTACAGTGGCATGAGCACTTCCCTTTTCCTACTGCTAATACCTCTCCCTACACAACCAAGCATTCTGCTAGCATTTCCTGCTGCTCTATTCAATTGACTACTTACCCTTAGATCCTCTGAAATAATAACCCCTAAATCCTTTTCCTCAGATGTTGAGGTTAGGACTGTATCAAATATTCTATATTCAGCCCTTGGGTTTTTACGTCCCAGGTGCATTATCTTGCACTTATCCACATTAAAACTCAATTGCCACAGCTCCGACCATTTTTTTAGTTTACCTAAATAATTTGTCATTTGGCTGATCCCTCCAGGAACGTCAACCCTGTTGCAAATCTTTGTGTCATCAGCAAAAAGACATACTTTTCCATTAATACCTTGTGCAATATCACTAACAAAAATATTAAATAGAATGGGTCCAAGTACTGACCCCTGAGGTACCCCACTGGTAACAAGACCTTGCGCCGAATAAACTCCATTTACCACAACCCTCTGTTGCCTGTCACTCAGCCACTGCCTAATCCATTCAACAATATTGGAATCCAAGCTCAAAGATTGCAATTTATTGATAAGCCTTCTATGCGGAACAGTATCAAAAGCATTACTGAAATCTAAATAAGCAATGTCTACTGCACCACCTGTGTCTATTCTTTTTGTTACCCAATCAAAAAAATCAATAAGATTAGTTTGGCATGATCTCCCTGAGGTAAACCCATGTTGTTTCTGATCCTGTAATCTATGTGTTTTTAGATGTTCAACAATCCTTTCCTTTAACATGGTTTCCATTAATTTCCCCACTACTGACGTAAGACTAACTGGCCTATAGTTCCCAGATTCCTCCCTACTACCCTTCTTGTGAATGGGCACAACATTTGCTAATTTCCAGTCTTCTGGGACGACTCCCATTAGCAAGGATTGGTTAAATAAATCTGTTAACGGTTTTGCTATTACATCACTGAGCTCTTTTAATAATTTAGGGTGGATCCCATCAGGCCCCATTGATTTATTTGTCTTTACTTTAGACAGCTGCTGTAGAACCTCCTCCTCTGTAAACTGATATGTAATTGTCTCGTTAGTGTTTCCTCCTAACTGAGGTCCCTTTCCTTCCTTTTCTTCTGCAAAGACTGAACAAAAATATTCATTGAGGCAGTCAGCGAGACTTTTATCCTCTTCTACATACCTTCCTTCCTTTGTTTTTAATCTAACTAATCCTTGTTTTACTTTTCTTTTCTCGTTTATGTATCTAAAAAATGTTTTGTCCCCCTTTTTTACTGACTGAGCTATTTTCTCTTCTGCGTGTGCTTTGGAAGCTCTTATAAATTGCTTTGCCTCTTTCTGCCTAATCTTATAGGTTTGCCTATCTTCTTCACTCTGAGTTGTTTTATAATTATTGAATGCTGTCTTTTTGTTCTTCACTATTTTGGCCACTTCTGCAGAGTACCACAGTGGTTTCTTCCCTTTTTTGTTTTTGCTAACAAGTCGAATGCAATTTCCTGTGGCCTTCAATAATGCTTCTTTTAAATAATCCCATTTCTCCTGGACTCCCTTTAAACTCCTCCAGTCTGATAATGACTCCTTCACACAAAGTCTCATTTTAGAAAAATCTGTTTTGTTAAAGTCTAAAACTTTTGTTTTTGTGTGGTGTGGCTCCATCTCTGTTCTTATATTAAACCATACTGACTGGTGATCACTAGATCCCAAATTTTCACCTACAACAACGTCTGATACCAAACCTCCATTTGTGAGTATTAAATCCAATATGGCCTCTTTACGGGTCGGCTCCTCAACTACTTGTGTTAGAGATAATCCCAGTAGGGAATTTAGAATATTTGTACTCCTGGTGCACCCAGCAGTTTTGGTTTTCCAGTTCACATCAGGAAGATTATAGTCCCCCATGATAATAACTTCCCCCTTCATTGCCATTTTGGCTATATCCTCAAGCAGCAGATTATCTAGCTCTTCTACTTGTCCAGGGGGTCTATAGATCACACCTACACGAGCTACTGTATGATTGCCAAATGTTAGCGTAACCCAAACTGACTCTATGTTCACCTCGCTCACTTTTATTTGGTTCGTTTTTATGTTGTTTTTCACATACAGGGCCACTCCTCCTCCTTTCCTACCTTCTCTGTCTTTTCTATATAAAGAGTACCCCGGTATTGTTATGTCCCAGTTATTTTTCTCACTGAACCATGTCTCAGTAACCGCAACTAAATCTACTTTTTCAGCTGCCATCATTGCCTCCAGTTCATTGATTTTATTGACTAAACTGCGAGCATTTATAGACACAACTCTGAGCTTGTCCTTTTTTTCCCCGCATGTTGCTTGCACCCGCCGATTTAGTTTTGGGGGACAATCAGGCAGATTGTTTTTTACCCTTTTGTCCCCCCCTCCTAGTTTAAATATTTCTTTGCGAAACCTTTGAACTTCTCACTGAGAACATATGTTCCCCTATGAGTAAGATGCAAACCATCTTTTTTATACAGTTCCTTTCTGCTCCAATTAGAGCTATCATGGGACACAAAGCCAGTCTGCAGTGATGTCAGCATGTAGTTTTGTCATCTAGCTAATTGACAATTGTCTGCTATGAGTGCAGTGCATGGCAGTCCTGTAGGACTACTCTGTTGCTCATAGTGATTAGGCTGGCCCTCCACTGGGTCCATATTTGTGCGACTCACGAGTTGTCTGAACGCACTGCGCGCCCATACTGACGTGCCTCCTAGCGTCCATTGCAGTATTGTGACGCTTCGACAGGGCTGGTCACATGATGTAGCCCTTGCATGAATTGCGGGCGCTACAGCAGGCGTGCTCCGGACATTCTGAAAGCCTCCCCGTCGAAGTGCTACGATGCGCGTTGGACGGGGCTGCAGAGTTCGATCCACCAAAGGAGGGTCGAGCCTTGCAGTGCTGAGCGCACTAACTGCGCTCAGCGAGGTGGCTAGACAGGCGTCAGAGTGAAAGGAATGTCAGCTCTCACGGACGTTCCTTCCGCTCTTAAAAAGGCTCGTCTGACCCAGGCCTTTTCCCACAACACAGATTCAACCCTCTTCCACTGCCTCCAACTTCCATCAGATGACTTTGTGTGACTAAATCAGACTATTGATCTTTCCCATTTCAATGGGATTTGACAGACTAAGTCAAACGAACTGGTAGAGCAAACATGAAAAAAATGCCCTGATTTAGGTGGTTCAGTTCGACAGGTAAAACAGGCGCATCCCATAGGATTCAATGTGATAGAAGATTTATTTTTTGTTGTTCTTAAACAGTTTATTCTTTTCATCTTCAGCAAGGGTTTATTTTTCGGAGCACCTTTTTTGTATTTTTGGAAAAAAATAATTAAATTTAGGATTACATTCTTTTAATAAAGGTGGGGATTTTTGTTTTTTTTATATTGTGTAACGGACCTTTTTTAATTCACACTCCTATTATAAATGCATTTTTTTATTGGTTTAAACACCTATTAGAAGAATAGCAGAATCATTTTTTTTTCCCTCTCCGGTGATGTTTGGCGGCTTTTTTTTTTCTTCTTCAGTCTAGCGGTGTTCAGTGGTCTGTCTATCGGTCGCTTGCCGTGGATGATCCAGATTGATCAAAAAAATTGTCCGTAGTAGATAACCAAGTTGGTCGTCCGGAAACGGACCCAGTGGACGGTCGGCCTTACTCACTCCATCAACAAACCACCAGAAATGACAGCAGAGCTTTCGTACCAAATTAATCAACATTGTCCTAGACTTTTTTTTTAGCAAAAAAGGTAACGCGGTTATGTTAGGGGTAATATGATCGATAATGAACCCAGCTTGTGCACTCAAACCAAGCAATACGATAAGACATAAGAGCATGTACACATGAAAGCATTTCTTCTCTCGCACACATTTTCTTTTTCGTTAGCTCCAAACCAATGCCTGCTGTCAAAGAGCAGAGTCGAAATAAAGTGTAGGTTGTTACAGGGAAAATGACCGCTTAGGCATGGTACCTCTACCCCACCCATGCCCAAATGAACAACTGATTCATTGGAAAAGGCATAGGCCACAGCTTTATTATTACAATATCAAATTTTAACTCCGAAGATCTGTAAACGTTATCCCTATAAATCTGACCCAACCACATAACGTGGGAAGGCAGTTTCCACTTATACCAACCACGAGCTCGTCACCCTGCAGAAATCTTCTCCCCCAGTGCCTCACCCTTAGGCAGCTTCTCCATTGTTGATCCTCTGGCAAGGATTCCTGCAGCTGTGACTCCATTCAGTAGCACCCTCAGCCAGGGCGGGCGGGCAATTTCTTCTGTCATCCAGGCTGTCAGGGAGCAAGAGGCAGAGCCCTCCCCTTACCATGCCTTAAGTAACCCACTTTGTCACATTATAGCACTGTTCCCACTATCCCCCAATTCCAGTCTTGACTGTCCGACCCATGCCCGCTGTCATGTTCTCCCCTCCCGAATGGTCCGACGGAAGCCTATCTCATTCTTTATTCACATCTGTTTAAAAGGTTTTGTGTAAATCAAAATAATCAGCTATAGCAGCAGAGCACGATGTCCATGTGAACTGTTACTGCTATTCTGTCAGGGTGGCACCTGGCATACGCCGTGGTGGGACCCAAGTTCGAGGAGTTAGAGCCCTTAAGGCAGGAATATGCGGGTTGTACCTGAGGAGAGGCTGGCTGATACTGGTAGAAGTCCATAGAGCAGTACAAAGGGGATAGCGAGATAGAGTGGTCTGGACAGTCCGTGGCTCAATAGGCTGGCAGCAAGGAGGCAAGGGCGGTGGGTAATGCAAGGTTTGGTACACGGTATCAGGAGGATCTCAGAATCGGTCAGCACAATACAGAGGTTTGACTCTTAATGCAAAGTCAATGAGCATAGGTGGGAGTGACTATTTTAGTAGACAGACGGGGGTGTGGTGTGTGTTTGGTGTTTTACTTAGGATTAACCCATATCAGTGCTGGATAGGGCTGAGGCAGCACTTTTCCTGGATGTACACCTGCAGTCATGGTTTCTGCGCACCCTCAGGTACTGATCCCTGACATATACTGTCCCGGCAGCAGATTGGCCTGAATGCCGAGAGGTGGCATAGCACGCCCCGCAGCTCTCTGTCAACTATGACCGACATCCCTTTCCTTCACTCGTCAATGACTGCAGGAGGGTTACTGGAGCTCAGGCTCGCCTGCCTCCCTGCACTGCCCCGGAGGCAAAGGGTTGTGTTAATATTGTATAGTGCGAGAACTGACATCCTGATGGATTAGAAGGGAAATATTAAATATAAATACATGACTTTGTTCCCACAATGTAAGAAAGAAAAATGTATTGACGTTTGCTTGTTACTGAGGCCTTGTTTGCTCAACAGTGTTTCCAGTAGAATGGCAGATCGGCTTTCACTCCATACCTTTATGGAGTTATTGGTTCTCTATCTTGGGCCTTCCTTCTGCAATCTACTGTATCTAACCTGAAGAATAGGCTCTGTCGATAATGGTCCCTGTGTACACTGGTGGGTCGGCTGGGTTTCATTTTAAAGCCTGGTTGTACAGCGGCCACACAAAGGAAAGACTTTTACTCCCATGAGAAGGGCGGTAATATTCGAGTGTTCAGAGATCCGCATCCAGATAAACTCCGTAATTTAACTCCCCCCCCCCCCCCCCATGCAAATGTCCGCCTCCTGCTATTGGGGACCAACATCGTTATTTTTATGAACATTTCCATTGTGGAAGGACCCGTAAATTGGCCTGATTGTCGTCTTCTCATTGCGGTGGTTGCTCCAGATTATTTTCAGATCTATTTCTCTTGCGCAATTCACTGGGCTAAATAAAAGCGGCGCTCTGGTACGTTTCATTGTGTTGCTTCACATTTATTTACATGGAGGAGGATTTCTTTTACCTGCGAAGTCTCTTTTTGAATAAGCTGCCAGTTCAAACACCACTAGCCTCAGGAATGGCAAGCTACCGGGTTTGTGAACGTGGCCCCCTCCCTATGCAAACCACCTTCCTCAGCACCTATCTACTGGACCCACTGCACCTTTTACAAATAACAGAGGTGTCTGGGGACTCTGCTGGGCTCCCTTTTCTCAGGCTCTATAAAAATTCTCCCTTTCTCCAACAGGGTGACATTTAACAAACATGTATGTTTTGGGTTTATCGGAGCACAGACTTCTTTACATCTGCCAACTGTGAACCTTCTTTCCCACCTGGGTAGGAAATCTACTGTAAAGGGCATGTGAACAGCAGCCACATCCTTATTTTGCAGTTTCTTGAAAGGTCTTCATATACTCTCTCTCCATAGTGAGGACTCAGCAGAACATGATGCCCTATTCTGACCCTGTCCTTAAATTAATGGGTAGAGCTTTCATACATAATGATTTGAGACCCTCTTCTCCTCATGCTGTGCTTGTGGCTTGGAATTTGTGGCATCCTTTACTGTTGGGATCCTCTAATAATGACTAGGTAAGAACGGCTAGCTAGTCCATCGAAGCTTGTTGCTGTCAACTGCAAAAACTACCGTCTCTCACGCTATGGGGTGTTAAGTGGTTTCCCAAAAGTAGAATCTTTCTATCACTGAAAAAAAGCATACTAAAAAATTATATGCATGCCCCTGATCCTGCGGTGTAGAGGGTGGCGAGATCCATTGCATCCTCTGTCCGCACGCTGTGGAACAAATAGTTCAGCATCCTCCCACGGCTACCTATGGACTTGAAGAGCCAATACTACACTGGTGCTGGTGCCAGTATCGGCAGCTCAAAATATTCGGTCTCCGGTGGCTTGATCAGAATGGAGTCGGGATCAGCTGCACACACAGTTCTATATGGTTCTCGATATTCTTTTCCCTTAGCAGCTCCCTGTACAAAAAAAATCATATTGGCCCCTTCTCATGTTGCCGGACGAGGTCAAGTATATGATACAACTAATCTAACTCTTATTGAATTTTACAAAATCTAAATAATTACTGATGAGTGAAAGGAGCTGCTGTGTTTCTCATCCACCTGGTGGAGCAAAATCTGTCAAAAGGAACTCGAGGAGGTGTTCACGATTAAGGCTGAAACATCTAGTAGAGTTGTCATCACTGCTCTGCATGGAGAGAGCCTGTGGAGATATGGGTTCGATCCCAGCAAGCAACCTCTCCAGTAAGTGTCCTTGGCCAAGACACCTAACGGTACATACTCACCACCCAGGACATACTTGAAAATGAGAGAAAACTCAATGTATCCTTCCTGGTAAAATCCTTTCTTAAAAAAAAATAATCGCTTAACCTCCCTGGCGGTATTCCCGAGTGTGACTCGGGGTAAATTTCACTAGCGCGAACAGTAACCCCGAGCCACACTTGGGCTGGATGCATACTCCCCTCCTCCTGGCTCCCTGGCTGTCCCCCGCAGTGTGATCGCGGCGAGCTGCTTCCTGGTAAGGCTCCCTGCGAGTCACATGATGCAGGGGGCGGGACCAGCAGCAAACTTAGAAAAAAATCATTATACACTGTATAATCAAAAGTGCAATGTTTATAAACGGCACTACAGGATAAGCAACAGACCATACACTGTCTCACCCTTGTTTTCAGACAGATTTCAGTGTTTTTTTGTTGTATTTTATTGAATATCATTTATTTGCATTATTTTGGATAATTATTTTTGGGTAATAAATTATGTCGTGTTTCAAACTTTATCAGAATCAGTGTATTTACTATTTTATATTTATTGATAAAGGATTTTACCAGTAAGGACTCTTGAGTGCACGGATTTCAGTGCGTGATTCCTGTGTACAAAAACACGTTTCCTTTTTAAAAAAAAAATTGAGACGCTTTTAGACACGAAATTTTGAAAAAATTAGACCGCCAGGTAGGTTAAAATAGTTGTCAACTATTTCCATTATCGATTAATCAGTGTTGACTAATCACCCTTTGTACAGCAAACACTGTTTAGAGTCAGACCGAGTTAAATGGAAATATCCTCAGCTTCGGAGCTGATTGGAGAAGACGCGCCGCTGCTTTACTAGGTGTGCGTTAGTTCTAGGGTTATATCAGACACAACCAGTTTGTTTTATTCCGTTTCCAACAGTAGCAGAACTATAACACAAACAACAGGATACTGCCACTGGGTGAATGCGTTGTATGCCTGTGTTTTATCCTTACTTGAAGCTGGAGTCATGTGCCACTACCCCACTCTCCCTGCCACACCCTCTTTGGTCAGGAACTGCCATTCCCTCTCTTTGGTCTGGTCCCTTTCCCCAAACTCACTCCCACACTCAGATCCAGTCTTTTGTCCATACCCACTCCCTCTCACACTCAGGTCAAGTCACTTGAGCAAAGTCACTCCCTTCCACCTCCAGTCCCTCCTCCCACTCAGTTTGTTCATGAAATTATTTAAAAGGGACACTCTACGCACCCTGACCACTTTAGCTTATTAACCCCCGATTACATGCTGACCTCATCTATGACCAAGTGCTTGTAGCCGCGTTCATTTGAGAAAGCAAACATGGGCTTAAGCTGCGCATGCAGCTTCAACCCATCTCTCTGACCAAGCACTCGCATACCTTGTGTGAAAAGTATGCAAGATATGCCATTTGCATATGTACGTACGAAAGTTACATACCGTACGCAAATTACTTATGAAAAAAGGGGGAGGGGTTGTAGTTATTCCATAAATTCCTTTTTAAGTAAACAAAAAAAATTTCATCCGATGAATCAAAATAATAATCGGCCAACTAATCGATTGAGAATAATCATTAGTTGAAGCCCTATTCACGATTCAGTTTTTTTCTGTCGTCCCCCCTTCTTACTGTAATGCATTGCTGCCTGAGGGTTTTAGAATTTTTTTATTAAACGCAAAACACCCTTTCTGATCCCATAACATCTATCCACTCTGTCATTAATCCCATTAAGTTAGTGGTTTTCTTTGGATACACTGTATCTGCAAATAGTCAATGTGCCCTGTCTCTGAACTCCTCTTAACTGTCTCTGAACCGCTCCCTGGTGCGTGACCCAATACAAGCAAATTCTCAAGTATTTTTTTATTTTTTTTAAAACCCCGTGGCCACCATGACTGGACAACCCTGACGCAGCCAAGTGTTTGCTTTTCTACAATTCGTCGTCTACGTGTGATGAGGTCAAGGCGGTAAGGCGGCCACCCAGGGCGATTCACACAGTAGAGGTGCTTGGATTGTGCATTTTTTTTTTACTGGGGGAATACAGTAGCTGTAAATGAAAATATGGGATTTCTGAAATGACACTGTAAATAAAGGCATCTGCATGTGCTGTCCTCAGATCTGCTCCCAGCCATTAAAATCCCCCTTCTGTCCAAACAAAACCTGCATAACACGTCTATGAGAAGTATTCTGCAGGTGTCTGAGCAAGTCTTATGTTTCAGGGTTCATTGAGCTGTAGGTTTTCAGAGACTCTGAATTAAATATTTTAGATGATGCTCCAAATGCAGATAAGATCACCTCCTTTATTGACATTTCAGTGATTGGAACCAATCACAATCCTGTAATTCCCCCCCCCCCCCTCGGTATGGATACTCTTGATTTATCTCCATGTTTAATAACTTTTTTTTTTATTTGGGGTTTACACACTTGTCTTTTTAACATTGGTTTAAAAAGCTCTTTGTAGTTTTAACCCCTTAAGGACCAATGACATAACTGTTTCGTTATAAATGCATTGACTTTAAAGACCCTTAGTCTTAGACTGTTAAATACTGTAGAAGCTGAACCACAGCTGTAAAGTAAAACCTTTGCAGAGTTTTTGGTAAATGTTGCGTTATGGAAAAAATCCACAAAATGGAAACTGGAGATGAAAAAAATACTTTTTTACATGTAATTCCTTCAAAGAAAAACCAGCAGCATGTGTTTTATAATGTGCTTCTATTCATAATGCGTGAGAAATCTAGTTACAGCTTATGGGAGTGATAGTGTCCCTTTTAAACATTTTATATTCATTTCGTGTGGCTATCTATTTATTTATAAAATGATTTTACCTGGAAGGATACATTGAGATTTCTCTCGTTTTCAAGTATGTCCTGGGTTCAAGAACATGGTTACAGAAATACAAAGTAGTAAAATGCAAGAAATTAACACACAACAAATATACAGATTAACAGAAAATAAATATGTAGGAAATATAGTCACTGTTACATGTTTACAGGTTCATTCCTTATTGAGGTATGTTAATAGGGAGCTCTTAAGGGACTTTAGCCTGGGGGAAGATTTGATGACGTCTGGGAGGTTATTCCATAATTGCGGTGCTCTGTAGGAAAATGAGGATCAAGCCACTTGCTTTTTGTATTGTGGTATTACAAGTAAGGTGCTGGTCCTGGATCGGAGGCTATAGGATGAGGGAACTGCTGAGGGAAGCAGCCTATTCAGGTAGGGTGGTAGCTTCCCAGAAAAGCTCTTAAACACCAGGTTGGAAAGGTGAAGGGTGCGTCTAGAGTCCAGTGACGGACAGTTTAGCTCTTTTAACATGTCACAATGGTGGGTCATGTAGTTACATTGTAGCACAAAGTGACAGAATGAGTTATACAATGTAGTAAGTTTCTGGAGGTGCGTTTGCGGGGCAGCTGCATACACTACATCTCCGTATTCAATGGCTGGCATAAGCATTTGTTGTACAATCTGCTTTCTTACCGCGGGGCTCAGGCAGGATTTGTTTCTGTACAGGGCACCTAGTTTGGGGTAAAGTTTAGAGGAGAGTTTTTCAATGTGGGGGCCAAAGGATAGATTTGGGTCTAACCACATACCTAGATATTTGAGAGAATTGACTGTGGTCAGCGTGCCATTTGATTTTGTCCCCACACATAGATGGGGATTTTGCAATTTGTGTAGTTTAGGTGCTGTTCCAAAGAGCATCGTGACCGTTTTTGTCAGTACTTAAAAAAAGTTTGTCTGATCAACTTTTCTACCTCCGTGAATTGTTCTTGCAGCACGGCCTCCAGCTGTGGGAGATCTGGTTTGCTGGTATAGATTACAGTGTCGTCTGCGTACATGTGTACAGTTGAGGCTTTGCAGACATTGGGCAGATCATTTATGAATATTGTGAATAGCAGGGGGCCGAGTATCGAGCCTTGGGGTACACCGCACGTGACTGGGAGGGGGAGGGAAATGCTGGCAGAAATGGACACATATTGCGACCGATCAGATACATATGATTGGAACCAGGTTAGCGTGCGATCACCAATACCAGAGTTTTTAAGTTTTGTAATAAGATGCCATGGTCTACTGTGTCAAAGGCCTTGGCAAAATCAAGGAAGATGGCTCCAGTTAGGTTTCCATGTTCTATGCCAGCCTTGATATCATTGGAAACTTTTAAAAGGGCAGTTGTGGTTGAATGATTTGGACGGAAACCGGATTGATCTGGGGTTAAATAGTTCCAATACTGATAGTAATCGCGTAATTGCGTGTAAACACATTTTTCCTGAATTTTTGACATCATTACAGGAAGCAATGATATTGGACGGTAGTTGGATACCAAAGTATTGTCTCCACTTTTATGGATAGGTACCACTCTCGCAGTCTTCCAGAGTTTGGGTATATATCCAGTCGCCAGTGATTCATTGATTAGGGTTGCGACAGGTTTTGCAATTGCCGGCGCGCTGATTTTCAGCAGCATTGCTGGGATTTGGTCAGGTCCTGACTGGTGTTTCATTTTTTGGTTACAGAGAAGTTTAGTAATGGCACTGACAGGCACCGGTCTAAAACTGAATTTCCCTTTGATACAGGGTTTTTGCACAGTTGGAAGGATCTGACTTGTGTGCTGCCTTTCTGAATGTGTTTCACTTGCTAGCTTAGCAATCAGGGTGTTGGCACATCCAACGAAATAGTTATTAAAGGCATTTGCTACATCTCTGTGATGCAATGGCTCAAAAAATGGCAACAACAGGAATCCAGCATGAAACCCGTATTGCAGGACGTGCTGGTGTTGTTACAGGAATAAGAACTTTTAAAAGCATTAAGTGGCACATTCATAATTCCGGTTTCAAACGAACGCCTACGTTTATGACTACCTGAGCCATGACTGGTCCTAGGCCATTGTTTGCAAACCCTGTTCCTCAGAGACCCCCTAAGGATTACCTAGGAGAAATGCAGACTGAATCCTGCAATCACTGAGCAGCAAAATAGATCTGTGTTTTATACTTCTGATATCTTGCAAACCTGGCCTGTTGGTACTCCTTGAGGACTCGCTCTTAAGAGTTAGATTAGTTGTATCATAGACTTTTAAATGTAAGCTACTCTGGGGAAAACTAGAGGGATATTTTAGTTAATTATTGGCCCTAATTGCTGTGAAGCAAATAGGTTGTGGGTACTTTTTTCCCAGCATTCTTGTATGTGTTACACAATGATAAATCTATAAACTCTCCTTTTGCTTTACAAGAACTGCAAACCAGAATATTCACCAAGCTGTGGCTAAGATATGTAAACATATTCTCTCTCTGCACAAATATACTTTCAACACCTTTTAGTTCCTTAATCAAACAGACGTTATAATGCTTACCACAGTGTTAAAGACTAACACCCGAACCAACATGTAACTGGCGAGGGCGATGCATGGGATCACCCTAGGTACAAACCTGCAGTTCTTGTTATGGTTGATTGCATTCGTGAGGTTTTGAGAAAGTAATAAGGTATCCATCTTAAACTGAAAATAGAAATATAAAAATAACAAAGTATGTTCCTATTGGTTAGAGGGCTGCATCAGATCTACAACTTTGTGTAAAATGGGATGGAATGTGTGTGCGTTTTGGTCATTTGAATTCGTCTTCAAGAGACCATGGTCCAAAACACGCACCTCTAGTACTCCTAAACCTATACAGTTTCCTTAAGTTTCTAGATCAGGGGTTAGCAACCTTGGCCTTCCAAATCATTTGGAAGTAGACGGAGCCAAAATTAAATGTTTTATAATAAAATCCTTGGAACCCAACCAGACCTGGGCCCTTGTTGGCGTTTAATGGCATCACACTCCTCTTCTAGCATTATCGGGGCATTTAGCATCTCTCGCTCAGTGTCTGTCAGGATGGCCAAAGATAACGAGGCTAAAAATCGAGCTTGAACACATGATGTAATCGCACAATTTTATCTTATGGCAATCATATAAAGAGGTATAAAAAATATACCTCCTGGGGGGAGGGGGGGGCTGGGTGCCAGAATATCCCAGAACTGGGTACCAAGTATTTAAAGCAGGGAGGCGGAGGCTAGAGGGAAAGGACCACAGCAGGCCATTTGGTCACAGCATAACCCCCCCTCCCCTGGTGGAAAAATAGATGCGGGGGAAGTCCCCGTCTAGGCCCTGGATCGTGGCCTACCTCCTCAGCTCCTGGTGCGGTCAAAGTCCTGCCAGGTAGCCTCCACAGTGGCCTCCGAACAGTCTTGAGTGGCCACTAATCCGGCTCAAGCCGAGCACCACCTTCTGGGGATTATCAATCTAGCTCGCCACCTGCCGCCCTGGCAAGATGGCAGGCCGACACGCAATGCTAGTGTCCTCTGCTGGGAGCAGCCGATCGCCACGGATGGCCCCCTTGTCTTGGGACCAGCGAGGACCAATTAAAATCAAATCCACCGCTCAGAGATGCCGCTATCCAGGCCGAGCATGTCAAGACAGCCTGCCGACAGAGCCCAGATCCATGAGGCCATCTTCTCTGGTAGCTAGAAACACTCCCCCATCTAGTTCCACTCTTTTTAATATTCTTCAAAATCTTGTCTAATATACCAGGTAGACCAGGTTTCCTTTCTTTTTATTTCTTTATTTATAGAATTACTTATAACAAGAAATTCACAAATTCAAACATAGAGGAATAGGGCCTCACACGGCTGGTCAAGCTAGACGCGAGTAGTCAGTCCAAAACTGAGCAGATCAACGAAGTACAGGGCAAAAAAAAAAAAAAAGGAGGCGGCAAGTTCCCATGACAGGATAAAAGGCAAGAGAAATACAACCAGCAGACAGGGAAATCTCCTGGAAAGCAAGGATTTGTCCTGAAAGTTGAATCAAAAAGCTAGTCCAGATACCAAAAACTCATACACATTAGAAAAATGCAGGGGTGGTGGGCTGAAGCTCCAGAGGATCCGGTGACAGGCCTGCAGCCGCGAGGTCGGTCCAAGCCGCCTCGGGATCTGTGATGGTATAGGGAACGTTGGCGTGTCACCACCAGTGCTCCCGCCAGACCCCAGCGATATCGGATACCCTTTTGGCGAAGGACGGATGTCACGTCACAAAAACGTCTGCGAGCCAGCAGAGTCTGCAACTGGAGATCATGATATAAAGCCAGCGTTGAGCCCTCAAATTGCACGGGATCTCTCGTGCCAGGGATAGACATAACCTTGACCTTGAAAGCCACATCACGGAAGGCCACCACGACATCTTGAGCTCCTTTCGGATTCGCCGCAGGTCTCCTTACCCGAAACACTGACCCAAGCACGTCAGGCGTATCTGGGGGAAGCCCCGAGACCTGACGGGCCAGACGAGTAACGTAGGCTGGCAAGACTTCCGACGAAACAGAGTCCGGAATACCCATGACCCTGATGTTACGTCACCGGTGTCTTGTTTCCAGCATCTCCACAGAACAGGTCAAGAGCTCGACCTGAGACCGCATGCCAATGACCTGACCGTATAGGGGAGTTTGTTCCAATATCACTCCAGAAGTTGTCTCCTGCACTGCTGTCACCTGAGCACAAATTGCTGCAACCTCCGCTCGAACCGCTGCCACCTCAGGCTTCCACACCTCTCGGAGCTCATCTAAGATCTTGCGGAGATCCCCTTTCGTGGAGGGGAGATAATCTTCCTCCTTCTGTACCTGCCCTGGTCAATGTCCCGTCCTCATGATAGTCTGCCGATCCGAGGTCACACTACTGCTGGCGGAAGGCTGGTGAATCTCAGCATAGTCCCCATCAGAGAGGTCCCCTGCGGCCATCGAAGCACTGGAAGTTGCTTTTCTCTTTTGCGCTCGCTTCTTCGTCCCTGCAGAGAGAGTCAGGGGGTCAGGCGCCCAAGACTGTGGGGAGAGCCATGACATTCCGGAGCTACCCCCCTGGGGCCAAGAGCTGTTGTCATCGGCAGAGGAGCCATAGCCCCGGGGGAGGGAAGAGGAGACCGCCGCTCCCGTAAAAGCGGAGCCACCTCTCAAGGAGTCCCGAATGTCACTCTGTCGGGGGCCCTGCCTCTGGGCACGGCCGGTAGGCATGATGCTGGGGAAGCAGGCACAAGGGTGCAGGCCGGCAAAAGATGTCAGTGGGTCTCTTGTAGGCTTCCAAGATGGCTGCGGTGACTAGGCCCAAATCGCTCTGCGGGCAGCAATCCGTCCCGGATCGTGGAACATAGGGGTAGGTCAAGCTCACCAGACCCTCGAGGACCTCCCAAGTCAGCTGGGAAGCGCTCAGGCCAGTGCAAGCGGCTAAAATAGCAGTAAATGTCTGTGGCTATCATGGAGCTCCTCCAAGAGGCTGACGCTCGCTTCCTTAGCTCCGCCCCCCATCATTTCCTTTTTAACCAACTACCTATATTTTCAACTAATGTCACAAATCTTCCCTCATCTACTAATACGCTTGGATGTACAACTCTATTGCGTTTTTAGAAATGAAAGCTGTTGTCACGGCCCTGGCAGCCGGCTGCACAAAAACCACGTACCGGTGCTGCCTCATCGTGAACTCCAGGGCAGCAGCTTTCATACATGGCTCTGCACCATCTGCCATCCTTGCAGGCACCACAGGTGCTTCTCATCAAGTCAGGACTTACCTACTTAATCAAGCCGCACCCTTCCTTGGATGCTTCTGCATCATTCAGTACTCCTGAGGGGAAGTAAGAAACCTGTGCGCTACCTAATCTGTCCAGCCCAACTCTACCACAGAAGACCCCCTCGCTGTTACCGCAGGAGACCCCTCACTGTTACTGCAGGAGACCCCTCACTGTTACCGCAGGAGACCCCCCTCGCTGTTACCGCAGGAGAACCCCCTCGCTGTTACCGCAGGAGACCCCCCTCGCTGTTACCGCAGGAGGTTGTCACGACCCACTACGCGCGCTGCTGCGCAAAGACGCCGGGTTAAGCCGCGCACTATCTATCCTAGATCCAGATAATTATGCGCACTTCTCTACCCGTCCCGGCCACCCTACCTCTCACAACAGGCACGTAGAGCGCGATATACTGATCCCAGGATTGCAACGCAGCACAAGCCTTCTCCTGAAGCGCATAATAACTACGTCTCTCACAATCCTGGAACTCACTTTCTTATTCTATTAGTAACGCTGCCACCAGTCCTCACGGACACTACGCGCGTCGCAACAGGAGACGCAGGAATTAGCCGCCACACTATCCTAGACTCTGACAGTGACTACGGATCCCACAATTCCCTGCCGTTTCTTGACGACCGCAACACGCAATTTCTTATATATAACCGAGCTTAAGGCAAATAGCAATACTCCCAATCTCTTAGCGTGGATTTCATCAGCCAGAGTCAAAACTTAAATACTTTTTTGGTTTATTTATGATAGAAAAATCACAGTGCTTGGTTACATAAAAACTTATAACTAGAATAAATCAATTACTTACACAATACACAGCAAAATATAAAGAAAAAGGTGTTAATCACAGAGCCTTACTTACGACGGAATAATCCGTAGCTAGCATCGGTGCCTCCTGGGATCTGGAGATAGAGCATGGACAGATCAGTCCACTTTAGAAGGAACCCCAAGTGATCAGCCCTGAGCCATGCTTGATTCAGAATATATATAGGGCTGCCTTTTTTCTAAGTCCAGCCTCCTAGCTGGCAGAGCCTTTGCCTACAATTCCCAGAATGCCCATCTCTGGAGCAGGCCCAGTGCACTTCGTCGTTAATCTTTAATTGCCTAAATGCGTCCCTCTTCCCTCCAGACCCCCCTTAGAGATCAAGGATGTGCTTCCTGTCTTTGAAGATTGGGTCCACCTCTCTTGGGGCCGACCTGGCTGCTAAGGTGTGATTTTCTAGGTTAGTGTACAAAGAAATCCCCTTTTTACAGCTACGTGTTATATCCTCCCCCCAAGGGAGAAAGCTAAACATTTTGATTACATTTCAGCTGTGAACACAGGGCTTCACTTACCAAATGGCCAGACACAAATATGAATATACTCCATATGGAGGAGATATGTATGAACCGGCAGATAGACACATATATACAGGCAGACCCTTATATAGATAGAAATACAGGTCTAATCTGCCACAGAGACCCCCTCGCTGTTACCGCAGGAGACCCCCTCGCTGTTACCGCAGGAGACCCCCTCGCTGTTACCGCAGGAGACCCCCTCGCTGTTACCGCAGGAGATCCCTTGGTTCTACAGCTCCTATTTATGCGTCCTGCTCCTTGAGACTACCAGAACCCTGCTTATTTCTGTGACACCCGCTCCACCTTCCTACCATTCCTGTCTCCATTGACCTGCATCTCTTTAAGTCAGCCCTCTTCCTGTCATACCTGTGTCTGCTGTCTCATGTCTCCTGGTAAGTCTCCTAGTGTTGCTTTCCGTGTCTGTGCTCCTGTCTTTTAGTTTGCCCTAGCCTTTGTTTCTCACTCCTGCCTCTTCCTAGTCAGCCCCATTCCTGGCTCTCCTCTCCACTAGTTTAATGCTGGTTGTGTGTGTGTGTGTGTGTGTGTGTGTGTGTGTGTGTGTGTGTGTGTGTGTGTGTCTTGATAATAAACCCCTGAGTGTCACTGCATCCCTGGGCTCCTACCCCTGCCCCCTCACACACGCCTAATGCTGGGTTCATACCGCAGTGTTTTTAATATGCGCAAACGCGTATTGCAGCGCGTTCAGCTGCAGTCTATGGCTGCGAACGTGCTACAATACGCCCCAAAGAAGCTCCTGTACTTCTTTTGGGCGTATGTCGTTTTACAGCGCATTCCTACACGTTGTAAAATGCCCAGGTGTGAACGGGACCCATAGGAAATCATGGGATTTCCGTTCCGTGTTTTGGCGTTTTTACAGCGCGCAGGAACGTGCTGTAAAATGCCCAGGTGTGTACGGGGCCTTGGCATTACAGCTGTATTCTTCTTCACCAGAGCTCATAAAATCTGTGCCCCCACCAGATGTATCAGAACTCCAACTTGCCCACCTGACACCTAGATCTTCAGAGAGCTGGAGAATCTTACTTTATTGTCAACTCATTGTATAACTCATTCTGTCGCTTTGTGCTACAATGTAACTACATGACCCACCATTGTGACATGTTAAAAGGGCTAAACTGGCCATCGCTGGAATCTAGACGCACCCTTCACCTTTCCAACCTGGTGTTTAAGAGCTTTTCTGGGAAGCTACCACCCTACCTGAATAGGCTGCTTCCATCAGCAGTTCCCTCATCCTATAACCTCCGATCCAGGACCAGCACCTTACTTACAATGCAACAATACAAAAAGAAAGTGTCTCGATCCTCATTTTCCTACAGAGCACCGCAATTATGGAATAACCTCCCAGACGCCATCAAATCTTCCCCCAGTCTAAAGTCACTTAAGAGCTCCCTATTAACGTACCTCAATACGGAATGCACCTGTAAACATGTAACATAGTGACTATATACAGAATGCACCTGTAAACATGTAACATAGTGACTATATACAGAATGCACCTGTAAACATGTAACCTAGTGACTATATACAGAATGCGCCTGTAAACATGTAACATAGTGACTATATACAGAATGCACCTGTAAACCTGTAACATAGTGACTATATACAGAATGCACCTGTAAACCTGTAACCTAGTGACTATATACAGAATGCACCTGTAAACATGTAACATAGTGACTATATACAGAATGCACCTGTAAACATGTAACATAGTGACTATATTTCCTACATATTTATTTTCTGTTAATCTGTATATTTGTTTTGTGTTTATATCTTGCATTTTACTACTTTGTATTTTTGTAACAATTCAATGTTTTTGAACCCAGGACATACTTGAAAACGAGAGAAATCTCAATCTATCCTCCCTGGTAAAATCCTTTATAAATAAATAAATAAATGTGGGCAAGTCTTGTGTATTGATACGAATACAGATTGATTTTGCCTCATTCCCGAAATCATTCTAGTTTTCCTACCTGCAGCACGCTGCTCCTCTAAGCAGCTGCCATGTTTCGTTGGGAAAGGTGTACGGCAGTCACAAGTTCATAACACAAGGCTTCACATGAGATCATTTATTATTAAACAGATAATTATGGAAAGAAGAAATGTCAACATGGAGGTATTTAAGCGACATATGAATAATGTTCTGGAGCCAAGAATAATAGATTCCTAGATAGATTCCTGGTCACACGATTTATGATCAAAAAGTACACAGAGTTGACACCATCTTCTCATTTATAATGGTGTAAGAAGACCCTTTGGCTTGGTCGAAATGGGCAAACTTCCGAACTGAAAAAATGTGCATTTTAAATTTTCTGCGAGGATTATTTCTGGCACATTGATTAAATGTATATGTAAATGTTTGTGCTATAGTGTCACCAATGTCACTGTGACGGTACATTTATCCACTGGTGGATAAAACGGTTACAGTTACAAGTATTTTATAAAGTGGTAACAAGTACCAAAGCGCTGTACAATGGGTGAGACAGAACAACAAATATACATACAAGATAAACACACAGAACAGTAGGAGAGAGGACCGTGCTCAGGAGCTTACAATCTAAGCAAAATCTAGATGTACATTTAGAGTTATTTATAAAAGGCCAACATATTTCGCAGAGCTGTACAATAGGAAAGGAGAAAAATTTGCACAAAATTAACCATTAAAGCTAGTGTCAGACAAACACATTTTTCGCATCGTCTGTAAAAAAAAAAAGTGCGTCCAAACGCATGGACGTACTTTTTCACGGAATACGCGATAGCGGTCATACGATGCGCAGTTTCGGCCGTGATTTCATACGGATCCAAACCAGGAAACTTTGGGTGTCTGGACGTTATGTTGGCCGGACATGAGCAGCGTCTGACGTCTCCTAGTCACGCGCACATGCTGCTATGCGGGCGCAGCGCACTCTGTACGTCAGTACTAGCGGTTCTACTTTCTTGCGAAAATGCGTTAGTTTGCCGCTTGCGTTGCGCGGCCGAACTTTCGTGCAGCCGTACTTCGTGTGTGGGCCTGCGTTGGACGTCATTTGCTGCTACCACGGCCGTCATAAAGTGCGGGTAAACGCACGTTCGCACTGCGCTCGTGTGACCCCAGCCTTAAAGTGATGCAGATAATGGTAGGAAAAGAGGACCCTGCTTTACAATGTAGGAGGGATAGGGGTGACACACAAGTCCGTGTAAGTGTATGAGAAGTACTGGGATGCAGGGGGGATGTGTGGAGGATGGATCAGGAAAGGTGCAATGGGGGCATTATGGTCTGACAACACCCCTATAGGAAAAGGTGAGCACAAGAACATAAGCTGGATGGATGCATGAAATTCTAGACTACACCCGTTTGCGCATTCACCTAGAGTTGGAACGAGGCTCAGAATTGTGCGGGTTGAACCTTGAATATTTTATTTTTTACACAAAAAAAACAAAAAAAAAAGGTTTATTCGTATGGTCTTTTGGGTTTTTGCTCAGGGTGATTAGTCAGTGCGCCGAGTAAAAAGAGTCTTTACTTACAGACGAGGATTATAAAATCCGGTGTTTATTCTCTGAGCCTCAGAAGTAGAATTCGTCGTCTTGCAGTGTACAGACAGATGGTCAGTTGCAACAATCAATCTTAAATGCAGCGAAAATGGACTGTGTGTGTTTGTTTCCCTGATGGGGAACAAGGCATTTATATACATACAATAATTCAGCTATTCTATTTTCTACTCCGAACCCTAATATTCTTACATGCTAATTCAGCTGTTTAGTGGACAGGGCGTTCCAAAAACAGATCTGCAGGGTAAGAGTACCTTGTATTAGAGCGATGTCCCTCAAATCTCATTCCTCCTGATCACAATTTATGTAGGATATATAATATTTAACAGGTTTTAAATAGAGCAAATAATTTCCTATATAGTGTAGTATATGCTGACATGTTTTATTGTAATGCCAACTTGGGAGAAGTCTGCTCTTGATACGACGGTATCCTGTTTGTATCCTTTTTGGGGTGATGTGCGCTGTACCTTTTTTATTGTGTATAATTTGGTCGTGTTTTGGTTCCTTGGGGAAACCACGATACCGGTACACAGCGGCTGTGATTACAGGTTTGTTGTGTGGCACTTCAGCTCCATCCATAATTCTGTAGAATATGTAATGGTGAAGGGTCTTCTCCGCAGTATCACAGCGGAGTATTTGAGTTAATGAATACATTTATTGTATGATCTGGTGAAAGTTGGTTTGTAGTGTAACAATAATGATATGGAAAACCTGTCTTGCCTTATTTTCACCTTTACAAATTCTATTCTTACTCAGGTTGTTCCTCGTCACAAAGGGAATATTTTTGCATGGATCCTTCTTTTCCTACTGTGGCTCAGGGGGAGAACAACCCAGAAGGGCACACTCACAGGAAAATGCCCATACCCAGCCCAAGACACCTCTCTGCAGCAAAAATGGCAATACCGGTGGATCAAAGCTACTGCAATCCTGCTAATCCAAAAAAGTACGTATCCGCAGCAGGGTATTTCTGGTGCAAATGATTATTTGGATAATGTCGTGATCTGATTTGGCACATACAATTTTTTTTGTTCAGATAGGTGACGCACAACATGCGTTTTGGCTGGGGTCACAGATCATGTAAACTTTCATCTCCAGTTTGAGTGTGTTCATGGTGGTCCGCAGAAATTTTTCCAGGGGGAGGGGGCAAAATTTTAATGGCATCCATATTCTGCCCTTTTGAGAATGTCATGAAGGGGATAGTCCTAAAATAAAGCGTAATACAGAGGCTGCGAAACATGATGCAAGTCTTATAGAAAAATGAAGGTGTAGTGTCTGCTCTGAGTGTTGCATTTTCTAGTCTGTTAACGCCATTCAATGCACCACACTAGTCACTATAATATAATATAATACATACATACATATTATATATAAATCTACAAGGGTTGTGGTGGAGGACTAAAAGTGAGATAAAAAGCCCTCCACACTATAATAAGTGTGTTTTATTATTGCAGAAGCCACCTGCACATCATAACAATTCAAAGAATTGCATCCCAGAGCTCCTGTGCCACATTCCCCATATGCAGCAAGGAATTCTGGGTAGGATATGCAAATGACCTCTGTCTCACTTTTTTGCATGCTGGATCTGTAAATTACACAGAACCCTAAAATCAATGCTATGCCACACCGTGGCTTTCTAGCAGAGATAAGGTTTATGCAACTGGTCAAAGCCACTCCTAGGGCAGCGCTGTTTCGGGTTTGTTGGACCCTCATCAGCAGGAGCTAGGCATGACCAGTTGCAGTGGATGCTTGGACCGTAGGGTAAATTCGTGTCTTCAAGGGTTGTGGTGGAGGACTAAAAGTGAGATAAAAACACCCCCTCCCTCCATCTCTGTATACACAAACCATGACCCCCACCCCACAGATACTGGCACACACACCAGGCCCCCCACTCCAAACATACACATGTACATATATATTATATAATGTATATATATATAATCCATAGCCAAATTGAAATGCACTCAGGACTCCCAAATAAAACAAGAAAATCTTTATTGTAGGGTATACATATATAGCTATCTGACGTTTCGGCTCCGACTGAGCCTTTATCAAGGTAAACAAACAAAAGAAAAACACAGTAATATACAAGAAGCACAATGAATTAACTCACCATTCTGTGTACACGTCCACTCCAAGATCGCCCATCCCAATATGGAAGTGACCTCTCGAGCGAGAGCAAAAGCTTCAAAGATTGATACAAATGAACATGTAATATCAAGAAAGAAATAAACAAATGTGTAAAAATACACTAACAAAAGAAAAACAAAAATGGTTAAAACAAATGTTTGAAAACCATTAAGGACACTCTAGGCAACATGACCACCTAAGCTATTTTAGGTGGTCATGATGCCCGGAGCATCCTGCCCGCTGTCTCCCCTCCCTCCGCTCAGCTGTTCAGCTGAAAAGCTGAAAACAGCTGAGAGAGGCGGAGGAGTTTACTCCGCCCTCCCAGCTGTCAGTCAGCAGAGCGGGAATCATATTTCCCGCTTCTGCCAACTTTTGCCGAGTAGGAGACGTCATCGCGCTTTCAGCGCGATGACGTCTCCTTCTCACTGCAGAAGCTGGCGGCTCCCTCTGAGGGTTAGTGTTGCGCGCATCCTCTTGCGCGCAACACTAATCCTCAGAGGGAGCCGGGAGGAAGCCTGCCGATTGGCTGGCTTACGTGAGAGGCGCGCATGCGCGCTTCTCACGTAAACCAGAAGCCAAGACGCAGCAAGAAGAAGGACGGGAGCGGAAGAGGAGGGAGGTGAGTATAAAAAAAAAAAAGACGCCGCTGGAAACGAGGATTTTAGGGTAAGTGTTAAAGTTACAAAAAAAATAAACAAATCGAAAGATTTAGTAAGGGAATAGGGATAGGTTAGGTTAAAAAAACGGGGGGGGGGGTTTTGAGTAGAGTGTCCCTTTAAGGATGACTGGATTTCAAAGAACTATACAGATTGCAGCACATGAACCACGGAGTTGCACTGAAGTAAATTAACTAATGAAAGAGTGATAAGATTGCCCTGCAAAAACTTAGAAACTTAACCATGTCAGTGTCGGCTTGAGCGCCTTGCGTGATTGATATTTCCATATGGCACCTATGCATAAAAAAATGTGCTATCAGTGTTTTCTCGTGAAAATAATGTAAAGTAAAAAACATAATGAACGTACGATGATACATGAAATGATGTGAGTGTCCCATGTGTATAAAATTCGTGAACCCCACTTAGGACTATTGAAGTGAACCTAAAAAAAAAATGAGAATGAACATTTATATGTAGGGAAATTTTTTTTTGTTGAAAACCAAAATCATTAAAAGGATTGAAAAACGTGTGTCATGATTTTTTTTTTAGATTAGTGCCTGCATCACACAATAAACTCAAACTTTCATCTTGATGATAAAAAGGAGGCAAGAGAAACCTATTCATTTAAACCCTTGGGGGTAACTGGATTGAGTTTTAAAGAGAAAATTTCTGGACTTTGAAACAACAATTGAGATCCATTGAGTGGTGGATTGGAGGTGGAGTGGGGATGTGATGCCTGTGCAGCCTAGTGGAGAGCCAAGGAACTGCAGCAGCGCAGTCAATAAATTATCATAATTTAAGCCTGTTGATCCAGTGGGGGGCAAGTGCCCCCCCTTGCCCCATCCTGCAGACGCCCATCAGTGTGTTCTCCGTTTTTGAACAAATACCAAACTTTTACACTGGAGATTCCGCGCATTATCAAAAGTATTGCTATGAAATTCCCTAGATATCACACCTTGGCCAAAATACAGTAAATTTTTGTAAAATCATCTTAGAGATTTAGCCAGGAGACTACTCTACATGTGGATGATAGCCATTGTAGGAAACGTTGGATATGGTGTGCCAAAGGTAAAAGGTACTGTAGAAAGAACGCTGTATTTGTGTATGAGTTTCTGTAAAGGTTTGTATAAATATGAGATTCTCTTATGCACCTCTCATACACTATAGGGGTTATTCAGACAGCACTGAGTTGGCCACCGACTTGCACATAACAGTGAATTTCCCTGTAAGGTGCAGTTTCGTGGCCATTCGGCTATTCCTAAAGCTGGTGATTTGCCAGATATTGTCGCATTGCCAGCGAAATCCGATGACCTTTGGCAGCAGTGAAATCCCCATAGAGAAGCAATGGTTAATTTATTCAAAGCACACCTAACCGTACCGAAATGTCAGTAAATTGCCCTGATTTTCGATGTTTTTCATACGTAGGTTTAAACAGGCGAATCCCATAGGTTTCAATGTAAAAAAAAAATAATAATCTGTTTTTCTTAAATATTTATTCAACGGTTTATCCTTTTCATTTGCAGCAAAAAAATTTTCGATTTTGCATTATACGCAATTTTTTGGGGGAAGATTTTCAATTCCGATTTATTTTTTTTCATTAAACCCAGTTTTGCAGCGGTTTTTTGGATGCGTTCAGCGGGTCGAGTCACTGTACTTCAGGGACCCTGCAGTGAATGCTGAATTCACCGCAGGGTCGGCTAATTGAACTCTCCGATGTGCGGCGAAAGAGTGCACTCTGAATAACCCTTTGAGTAGTATATTCCTGTCGATTTACGTACTTACGGTGGGATTTAATTAGTGTTGGTTATGTGCAGATTACACATTTTTTTTGTTTTTAAAAGTATCTGCATATATATAGATTTTTTTTTTTCTTTTTCGAGCCTATTCTGACACCCTTTTCAGACCCTTAGCATTAGCAGCCTTCATCCAAAATCTCTTTTTTGTGAGCATGCAGGTGAAAATAGACAAATGCAGAGAGAAAGCTTTTCTTTTAGCTAATGGAACAATTGGCCTGTCCCCAAGTAGCCTACTTAATATGTAAAGCGGCCGTCCTGCACATGACAGCACATGGCTATTTGGGATAAGTGGCAGACGGATGCGTTCTGATTGGCTCATGCTGAATAAATATTTTTCTGGTCCACATATAGCGACAGACCGGATTCGCCCTGTAACCCTGACCGTTGGACCTCGTGCAGCCCTGATGGGGGGGAGCAGAGCCCAGCAGCGCTGGCAGAGGAGCTGGATTATCTCAGACAAACCAATAAAAAGGTACAGGTCACTGTATCTACAATTCACCCTAGCAGGATGGCCACTCTCTGGCAGACGTTGTTTGTCTTTTATTTTAAAACCGTAAAATAAACAGTTGATACTTTGTGTTGCTCTTTTCAGTTCAGTTTTCTTTGAAAAGCTTCATGGAGTCCTGGGGCTGTTTTACATTTTTTTAATTCTTTATTCTCCTTAAGTATATAATGAATTGTGGCACACACAGCTATTTTTTTCTTTTAAGATATGGTGCAATAGGTTTACCATGTATGTTGTCCACAAACCCATTTATCTGGTTCATGTCCACTCAATCTGCAAGATTACACACCCTGGGTAAATGAATGTACATACTGACCATTGCCTTTACACTGTACTGATTCTGCTGATATTTGCTACACTGGCAGTTGCTGAATAACCCCTAAATTTTATAGATCTCCCTCCCGTTTTAAAATGAGATCTAATAGGGCATTGGTTTGCCAGAATCACTGCAGTTGTATTCTCGCCTCCTCTCTGAGACCTACCGAAGGAATAAAAGCCTATGATCCTTTGCCTGGTGGGCACTCAGTGGCCTATTCTACTGAGGCGCGTTCAGTTGCTCAGCTGCTGCAAGTGCTAACTTGCCACTGAACGCCATTCTGCAGCTCAGCGTTCAGCACTGCTAAGGCCCGTGTCAGACGAACGCAGTGATCACGTCCGTGTCGCCGCACAGTTTAACGTCCATCGTAGCATAGAATCATGAGCAATAGAGACCCACACACTAAATGCGTCCGCACCAAACTGCGCAGGTTAGGCAAGAACATAAAACCGCTAACACGGATGCGCAGAGTGCGCCACGTCCGTGTAGCGTTCTGTGGGCGTGATGAAGAGACGTCAGACACAGCGCATTTGCGACGTCCAGCACCTTGATGCACAAAATGCTTTTTCATATCCTTTCATATTAATTTTGTTTCCAATATTTCCCTTTTTTTTTCAACGTCCGTCATAAATAACGGTCTGTGTGGTGTCTACAGTATCTTCCGTCAGAACGTCCGTCCGTTGTGCACGCACACAGAGTGCGCTCAGACTGCGTTCGTCTGACCCTAGCCTTACTTAGCACTTGCAGCCAAGTCGAGAGGTGCTGCAGAGTAGCTGAGTGTGACGTGGGAAAGATGGCCGCCTCCTCGCAGCAAATAATCCAATAAGGAAATGTTCAGTTTGAAGTTTTGGAGCAAAACACCAAATATTTATTGGAACATGGTAAATATTAACACCTAAAGTGGTAATAAAATGGACAAAAGTGGAATTTGCAGAAACCGCATCTTTCATTAAGCAATCCTCTGCCCTTTCACTTCCATATTCACAGCCGACGCGTTCAGTGAGACGGCTGCAGCAAACTGAACTGCTGCAATGGAACAATTCAGCAGCTGCTGAGGAACTGAACACGCCTCTATTTTGTGCGCAAGTTTGCGATCCGTCAAATGTGCCTGGTGCAGAACAGATGAACAATTGTTTTCTCTTGTTTAGTGACTGAAACTGCTCAAAGAATATCAAAATAATCCAGACATACAGGTCTATTCAAAGAAGGGTGAAAATCAGGAGAACTGGCAGGAGAAAATCAAATAGCCGATTTGGAAAGTGAGATAAATGGGAGAATTTTTCTGGTTTGGCTATTTTGACCTAGAATTATCACTTCTCCAGTCATTCTCCAGAGTTTCACCTTTAGTGAATAGACCTGATAATTGACTGAGCCACTTTCTTGTGAAGCCAAACCTCCACACAGAAGCTACACTGCATTTTTTTATTTATTTTCAACGGGGAGGAATTGGATACTCAATCTACTACATCAGTATCCAGGTAAAGAACTCTTTACAGATATCTTAATGGGTGCAAGGCAGATAACTGAAGGAGCAACCAGAGACCAGGGTCTTCAAACTACAGCTTTACATGTTGAAACTTGTTTGAAATGTCACTATTTGTGAGTCATTCATGTGCATGCTGACGTTCCACACAAATATAATCCACTATAAACATGTCTTTACATAAAGATAGAACCATCTACAAAGAGAGCTGTGTGAGCCTTTGGTGAAATGTATTGTTTTAATTTCTGCATTGCTACTTTTTCCCAATAATTTTTTTTTATTTTTATTTTTTTAAGTTTGCACTCCTTTGCATACGCACCACAGCATTTTTGGAAAAGCCAGTGTTTCACAGCTGATGTATCTTGGGCTGCAATCACCTATGATACTCAATGTGTTGTTTTTTTTTCATAATGTACAACAGAATATCTCAGATTCTTTTACTGACATTTAAATAATATTTTATATAGTTTTAAAATGCAGTGTGGCTGTGTGTATTTGTGACCAATGATTTCGGGAATCAACAGCCTTGGTCGTCCAGATATTTTGGAACTGCATCTCCTTCGAGATTAAGTTTGCTGGGCCTTATGGGAAATGTAGTTTCAAAACATGTTGAGGGCTAAGGCTCGGGTCAGACGAGCGCAGTGTACACGTCCGTGTTGCCGCGCATTTTAACGTCCGTTGTAGCAAACGATTGTGATTATTAGAGACCAACACACAAAGTACCTCCGCATTTTTGACGGACAAAATGGTTTTTCATATTAATTTTATTTCCCATCTAAATCAGTCAAAAAAAGTCAGTCACAAAAACGGGCTGTGTGGCCACTACCTTGTCGTCAGTCACAAAAACGGGCTGTGTGGCCACTACCTTGTCGTCAGTCACAAAAACGGGCTGTGTGGCCACTACCTTGTCGTCAGTCACAAAAACGGGCTGTGTGGCCACTACCTTGTCGTCAGTCACAAAAACGGGCTGTGTGGCCACTACCTTGTCGTCAGTCACAAAAACGGGCTGTGTGGCCACTACCTTGTCGTCAGTCACAAAAACGGGCTGTGTGGCCACTACCTTGTCGTCAGTCACAAAAACGGGCTGTGTGGCCACTACCTTGTCGTCAGTCACAAAAACGGGCTGTGTGGCCACTACCTTGTCGTCAGTCACAAAAACGGGCTGTGTGGCCACTACCTTGTCGTCAGTCACAAAAAAGGGCTGTGTGGCCACTACCTTGTCGTCAGTCACAAAAACAGGCTGTGTGGCCACTACCTTGTCGTCAGTCACAAAAACGGGCTGTGTGGCCACTACCTTGTCAGTCAAAAAAACGGGCTGTGTGGCCACTACCTTGTCGTCAGTCACAAAAACGGGCTGTGTGGCCACTACCTTGTCGCCAGTCACAAAAACGGGCTGTGTGGCCACTACCTTGTCGTCAGTCACAAAATGGGCTGTGTGGCCACTACCTTGTCGTCAGTCACAAAAACAGGCTGTGTGGCCACTACCTTGTCGTCAGTCACAAAAACGGGCTGTGTGGCCACTACCTTGTCGTCAGTCACAAAAACGGGCTGTGTGGCCACTACCTTGTCGTCAGTCACAAAAACGGGCTGTGTGGCCACTACCTTGTCGCCAGTCACAAAAACGGGCTGTGTGGCCACTACCTTGTCGTCAGTCACAAAATGGGCTGTGTGGCCACTACCTTGTCAGTCACAAAATCGGGCTGTGTGGCCACTACCTTGTCGTCAGTCACAAAAACGGGCTGTGTGGCCACTACCTTGTTGTCAGTCACAAAAATGGGTTGTGTGGCCACTACCTTGTCGTCGGTCACAAAAACGGGCTGTGTGGCCACTACCTTGTCAGTCACAAAATCGGGCTGTGTGGCCACTACCTTGTCAGTCACAAAAACGGGCTGTGTGGCCACTACCTTGTCGTCAGTCACAAAAACGGGCTGTGTGGCCACTACCTTGTCGTCGGTCACAAAAACAGGCTGTGTGGCCACTACCTTGTCAGTCAGAAAGTACGTCTGTTATACACAGACGCACAGAATGCGCTCGTCTGACCCTAGCCTCAGGTGATTAAGCTGAACAAATATATTGGTGAATAAGTAATATACCTCAATCATAAATCTTCTTTCCTGCTTAGGTTTAATTCGTTTTTAACTAGAACACCAATTGTTCCCTTCAGATTAAAAGAACATCAACAGGAAATACAGACTCTTCTCAATCACAATATTTCCAGGTTCTGCTGATGTCATCATAATGTGTTGTCCTGCTTATCTAAGCGTGGAAAAGCAAATATGAGCTTTTTCCCTAGACCTGACAAAATGTCTAACAAAGTGACAAAGTCTTGAGGGAAAAAAAAAATACTTTGGATATTTTTTTTTTAAAAAACCACACGAGCGTTAAAAAAAAAAAAATTCTTCTCTGATAGCCAATACATATAAATGATCACAGGGCATGTAGGCTTCTAGACGTACTGATGATGGTTTGAAGAATTGAAATAGCCTTTTTATACATTTAAAAATAAAACTTTATTATTTTGTGACTTTTTTTCTTCTTGCTTTTCTTTGAAAGCAAGCAGCTGGACTGTTCTTGTTGAGAGATGTATATATATCTTATCAGGAAAGCGCACTCCATATCAATGACCACCTTCTTCCATCATTTTCTGTATCAAAAAAGCAAGTTTTTAAAAATGTTCACAAAAACTGACTGAGGGAATAAATGATGGGGATTCAGTTCAAAGTATGATCATAGTTTGCTTAAGCCTGTCACAGTTGCCAATGTACCCACATTGTGAAACTGAATCCCCATCATTTATTCACTCAGTCAGGTTTTTTTTAATTTATTTTTTTTTGCTACTGAAAATGGACGAAGGTGGTCGATGATATGGAGTGCTCTTTCCTGGTATTTTGTATTTAATGTCTTAGATGCACACTTAGTTTACGTTGTCTGCAACCTTTTTGCTGTTTGTGTCCTATATATGTTGTATGTATATATAGCGTGTGTGTATATATGTTCTTTGCTCGTGTTTTTGTGATCAAATTATTGACATCAATATTATAGAAGATTGAGTGTTCTGACAGCGACCCAAGGGGGGTGGGATACAGCATTGCCTATATATGTTTTGCATTCGCTTCACTGGGTATCTAATGTGTTAATTTGACTTGCATTTAAGCAGAGAAATTCATATTTAGGTTTGAGTCAGGAAAATTCTCAATATTGCAAGTGTTCGCATTCTTCCTTCAGAAAGTAATAACGGCTCATCTAGAAGAGTGGCGAGTCGATATCTGTAAAATGACAGTAGGTCAACATATGCCTTTAATAACGAACAGATGACTTTGCCATTGATATAACCTTCTATCCAGCAAAGGTTCAGTTTCCATGCCAACTTGAGACAATATATAATAAACTGGGGCATCTTACTGGTCAATGTGATTTTAAAGTGGAATTCTTATATTTATTTCTTTGAGTGTGTGTGTTTAGATAATTGCCTGTTAAGATGGGCCTTCCACAAATGTTGCACTTTGCGTTTTCAGCCACACTAATATTTTCAAAATAAGAGCTTGCATATGTGTGGAATACATCTTCTATTTTATCATGGCTTGTGACACCTTTTTGTAGCTCCCCATCCCTGGAAACATGCTGCTTAAAATAGGGATGTGCCGATCGCAATCTCTAGGATCGGGACCTGATAGAGGCTTAATATCACGTGCGAAACCAGATTGTGGGGGACTTGGTTGGATCATATGGCTATACTGGTTCGAGCCCATCCAGGCCGAAGTACTGTAAACAGAGTGGCTAGCTCTTCCACATGAGAACTTTGGCTAGCACCAACTGACTTTGAAGCTTACCACTGCGTGAAAGTATTCAGACGGTTTGATGATATGCTGTCACTAAACCCACCTAGGGCCATATTACAAAGTTGGTGCTAACTTAACCAGAGCTGTTATAATCTTACCGGAGCCATTATAGCCTATGGAGTTGTTAACAACAGCTCTGGTTAAGTTAGCACCAATAACGTAATATTGCACCTAAACTTTACCTTTCAGATGAAAAGTGGATTTTATATACTTTTATGTTTTGTAAATCTTTAATATACATATAAAGATATTCACGATCACAAAAAAATACGCATTTTTACATGCGAAAATCTCTATTTTGCAGAAGCAGGGATTCCTTCTCAAGCATCACCAATAACTCACATGTGCTTCTCAATGTCTATTTCTTCCTGACCTTATAACCATGTGTACAATCAAGTATAATGGTTATGGACAGTGTTATCTCAATGTTTTCGGAGTCGTCACAATGCTGCGTGCTCCCTCACCCTCCTCTCTCGACTCTGGGGATTGTCTCAAAGGGCTGATTCAGTCCTCCAAGTGCAGGGGAATACTCTCACCCAGAATGTTGTCGCCATTTCTGGTGCTTCAGAACGTTTGGGAACCAAGTTCCACGAATGACCCTCAATGTACTTGGCAATATGAGCTCGTCCAGTCTTCCTGTGATCACATGACCTGCTGCTGCTGGCAGCATGTCCCTTCTGGCGAAGCTCAGCAACAAGTGCTGGATTTAACTTAAAGGGTTACAATTTGATGGGGTTAATGTTAAACTCTCCAATTCTCCCTCCCCCTTCCAGGTATAACACTGTATCATTTACTTTTAAATAATATTTTGCTGCTGGCTTCCCAGAAGCCATCGTAGTAGTACAATATAAAGATCACCTGTCTACTCCTCCCAACTCGTACCTAGTCTGAAAAAGCGAAAGAAAAGGAAGGTGTAACCAGTGTATGTTAGAGGTCCATAGTCCTGATTCCCCAAACTTTCATTATATGTCTGCTCCTCCATACCTTTCAGTGCCCTTCCTCTTTGGTTCTGTTGATCGGTCCATGTTGTTTGCATGGAGTCCATAGGGTAAGAGCATTAAACAGGTCCATGTCATTTTAGAAGAATGCCGACAAGAACTCCATTCTATGTGTGTAAATGTTTTAACTCAACAAGGTAGAACCCTGAATTGTATTCAATGTATTTTTGGTATCAAATAGTCATGATTTGTAATTTTTGCTACGAAAGTATCACTTTACTAGCTTTCTGTAAAACCTGTCCATATAATAACTTCTGTCAATAGCATTGGCAATAAATTCTGAGCAAACAGATATCAGTCTAATGGATAAGGTGGTGAATGGTGTACATTTGTGACCTTCACTGTCCTGTGACGGAAACTTGGCCTGCAAAGATTTTTGAGAATTGGAAAAGGTGTGACATTTCTGATCACATAGTACAGACTGACACCTGATAAATATGTGATTCTGTATATTAATCTCTTTGACATAAATCTCATTTTGACTTTCAGTTTTGGGATATTTCTGTAGAAATGTTTCCTTTCTAGTATTCTCAGTCAGTCCTTTAGATGGCAATGCATCTAGTTTACAAAGGCAACGCTCGTTGGAATAACAGCGAATGTGCAAGAGTGCCATATCGTAAACGTTCTGGAAGATGGCTATTAAGATGCACGGACATGCAGGAAAAAAGGATTAATTGTTTTCCTCTGAGACACATTTTAGCAGCTAGTGACAGACAGGAATTATGCTAATCTCCGATTCTGCGATTTGGGGCAGGTTTTAACATTTTATTTTATATTCTATGAAGACTAAACATTAATTATCAGTAATTAATCCATTTTGTACATGGAATTTCATGTTCAAACACCTCTATAGAATTCTTTTTACAGTCCAAAACAGTGATTTTAAAAAATGTCTGCAAGAAATGACCTGTAACAACAGGAGCCAGAATCCATTGTGCTTTGTAGGGTAATACAAGCAATACTCAATGTAGGCAGCGATACAATCAGGTGCCACAACAATCCAGAGCGACCACCTCCAAGATATTCACAGAGCGAAAGAACTACTGGACCTGGCACCCAAGCTCCTTTTTCAGTATTTTTAGACAATACTATTATAGCATGGCAAGCTTTCGGCAAAACGTCTTTGTCTGTCTAATAAAAAGGTTTCCCAACCCCAGTCCTCAAGTCCCCCTAACAGGCCCAAGATTACCTTGGAGATGCCGACTGAATCCTGCGATCACTGAGCAGCAAATCCTATCACCTGTGCTGTGCTTCAGATATCTGCAAACCTGGCCTGTTGGGGGTACTGGAGGACAGGGTTGACAACCACTAGTCTAACACACCTGTCTGAAAACGAGGTTGAGTGCACAGTCTAGTTCTTCTTTTGTACCTTTATGGGATGGCAGGGTGTTTCTTGTTTAGAACTTTGCCCTTAAGACACGTTCTGAAATCTCATGCATCGTTCTGAAATGCCTAAGGCCAGGTTCAGACCAGTGTCATTGGAGAGCGGAACGAACGTCCGTGAGAGTGGACGTTCCTTCTACTCGACGCCTGTCTGGCCACTTATAACTGCGCTAAGCGTTGCAAAGCTCTATCCTCCTATGGAGGATCATGCTTTGTAACCCCGTCCACTACATGTCTAGCGTTTCGACGAGAAGGTTTTCGGCACATCCGCTTATCACCCGAGTTCCCATCCCAGCAGTGTAAAAAGCAGACATTGGAAATAGAAGTGAACTAAAAAATCCCAGAAACCATTACTGTTCAACACAACAATGTACAAGTACTTATATGGGCAGCAGATGGAGCTGTGTGTTGTTTGAGTAGGAACTGGAACTGTCAGTTGGGTTTTTACCTTGTGTTGCTGACACTAATCAGGGTTATTCAGAGAAAGGTGAAACTCTGGAGAAGTGAAAATTCTAGGTCAAAATAGCCTAACCAGAATAATTCTCCTATTCATCTCACTTTCCAAATTTGCTATTTTCACCTAGAATTTTCACTTCTCCAGAGTTTCACCTTTCTCTGAATAACCCTGATTGTTCGCAGACACATAGACAGACTTCTAACAAACACCATGGCTTTAAAGGATCATTAGATGCTTTTTGTTTTAATGGTGTAGCGCTCACCCCTGGAGGAGCCGCTGAAATAACCCAGGATAGTTTCACCGCTCTAAGAATTATTATACACCAGCACACTGTTGTGGATTTTCTAGTTTTTGTACTTTACTGCAGCAATAAAGTGGCATAGAATACACAAATACTTTAAGCGCAATCAATTAAGCGGGAATAATTGACGAAATACGCAATGCGGGAAAAACACGTGGCGTAAAAGAAACGGTTAATGTCCCTTCGGTTCGTAAGATAAGTCCCACTCAAAAAAGCTCATAAATTGGTGTCTTAGGGTACCCGGGTACTAGATTCAACTGGCCAGTGAATGAATGTATCTTCGACTAGTCAACGCTGGGGCCCTGTGGATTGAAGCATTTAACCAAGTGCGCACTTTCATTTCGGAACCGTAGGCCTTGAGGCCTCTCACCCATCCGACAAACAAGGTGGCCAGAACCGATGACTCGACCAAAGGATCTCCCTCCGCCGACTGGAACCTGGTGCCAACGAATCCGCTCCTCCGATGCTGAATCTCCGCACTGGAACTGGTCCGCCGCCTGCTCTCCCGTTCGATCGCGCTGCCTCCTTACGCGAAGGTCCTTCTGGAACCTGATTGTCCTCCAAACTGCTCAGTGGAACGTTGTAGATGATGATGCACGCTCCGTCCCCGATCTCCAGCACTGGATGCGCCTCGGTCCCCGCTCCGGCCTGGTTGTGATCCCGGACAGTCTGCTGCATGTGTCTCACTCGTTCAGCTGCTCTGCTCGCTCTGCCCATGCCCTGCACGAGGCTCCTGATGTCTTCCTGGCGCCAGCACACCCCTTCCTGTACTCTTCGCAAAGGTTTCTGGGAGATTAAGTCTTTTTAGTCCAGCATAGCCCATAACGTCTCTAGGCTCTGTCTCCCTCTAGTGGTAGCAACAGTTCAATACATAGAGCCAAACTAATACAGCGCTACATTGGTTTCAAAGGGAAGGTTAAAATAGTTTCAACCTTTTTGGATTATGACCTGATATAATGCAATTTATGAGTCCAGATATGTAACCTGGTTTTGTTTTCACTGGACCTTCCACTGTTTTACTCGGGACTCTTTGGTAGTATAAAGGAAATCTATATTGGCTATAGGTCGTCTAGCCCACTGCAAGTTTTGTGTTTGGTGCGTTCATGTGGGCCTAAGAGATGCTGTGTATGTTACCTGTCTCAGACCAGGGAAGCCAGAGTGGGCAGGTTAAATCGAATTTACCGTAGAAAGGCACAACAGAATGTTGGTGCCATCTTTACTGTGGCCAGAGCAGCCCAGCTCCTCCTTCTATCTGCACCAACCCCCATGTACAGGAGGCACGAAGGCCCACGATTGGTTCACAGTAAATCCTTAATGTTTAGTTAAAATACGCAAAACCTATAGATTGATTTCTGATTTCAGCATTCAAAAAATTAATGTAAGGGACATCTTTTTCTTTGCGCATTCCTGGTCCACTACATCTATAGATCCAAATCTGCATGACGACCTGTGAAAGTGTTAATTTGTGGGAGGTCATGGTGTCCAGCACATCATCCCACCTCTCGATACATGCATTACAAAAATAAGCAGAACCATCCCTAGTCCTCATCTATTGACATTGGACATGCACACTACATTGAGCAAAATTCCAGGGCTCTCCAGATTAAAATACTACTTTAGCTTTTAGTTCAGTTTTGAAAGTAAACAAAAAATATCACGCCCCTTTTAAGATTTTCATTCTCTTCCATGAATCTAATATTGGATCCACACCTGATTTAAAATGTCCCTTGCATGGGATGCACCAAGGCACGTAACTACTCTGCATGTAAACAATGTGTATTTGTGTTCAGGTAGGTGTGTACCAAGTTAAATAACTCTTGTGAAATAGTCCATGGATCAAATAGAGCCCCCCCCCTTTAGGGCTATCATAGTGATTAAGATACATCGCTCGTAATAATTTAGAATTCATAATAATTTGTTTGGAAAAGTCGTACACTGTGCAGCTCTGTGCATGCATATAAACCGGTATGTAACTGAATCCGTGATAAACGGGGCTAGATTTATTATTGGGCTATATAGGCATGTGCCTACAGGCGACTTCCATGGGGGGGGGGTGCCTTTCTTTGTAAAAGTAAGTATGCAATTTACAATCATTTAGACCCCTTTCTCTGGAATCTTAAAGACGATAATAATAAGGCCAGAGAATGTCTTTTCCAGTGAGACCAAACATGACAGTCTAAATATGAAATAACAAATATATTTTTCTCCTGTAATGCAGCACTATTATTCACTTTTAATTATAAAGCGAACAGCGATGCTGCAATAACTCACTTTCTCCTTTCCGACACAAACAGCAATTTCCTTTTTCTGAATTTTGCCAAATTGCAAAAAATAAAGCGGCATCAAAAAATATCTTGAAAAAGACCCTCGGAGGTGGCTAAATTTTGATGCCCAGAATTTTGATTGCTACAGGCAGAAATGGAGCATCATTTTCCATAGCTAGGGTTTGAAAATAGGGTTGACTGACACTACCCCTAACCACCTGCTCCACTTTTTATTTTCTTTGCTTCCTTTCAAGGCAACAGATTCTGCCTCTTTTGGTGTGAGCTCAGCAAGAAACTGAGTTTTTTGAAACTTTTTTTTTCTTTATCTCCCTCTCCACCCCCCCCCAACAAAAATTAAAAGGGTTTCCCCTAGTTTTCGTACAGGCTCCCTGAAAATTAAATCCAGTCCTGGTCATAGGATGACTATATAATTAAAGGTAATAGTTTAAACCCAAGTGATTGACACACTTTTAAATCAATAATTGTCACATTTTCAGTTCATTTTTAGAATTATTTGCGTTGCCATAGTGATGGGCAGCATTGAGAGGATTTTAATGTTTACTTAATCTCATTCGTTTGTTAAGACTGTGACCTCTCGATTCTTCAGGCAAATTGTTTATCCGTCGTTACTCTCTGTTGATTCATGAAAAATGTGCCAGCCGTGATGGTCAAATAAAGTACAAAACAAAGAATTCCAGCATTGGTATTGTTGAAAAAGGAAGAATACATCTGTTAAAACAGGCTTTAAGGCTATTTTTATAAGGTTCATCTATAAAGGGACATGCTTGCTTTGTCAGTGTGCCTTTAAAAATGTTCAATGCCTTTTGAATGATACAGTAGTTTTGTTCAGGAAGCATAAAAAGAAAATATATACCGGTATATTTTTTCACATTTACCTGCTTTTCTTTTTTGGCGTTTTCCACGCCCACCGCAGGAGGCACACTGATCTCGCCAATCATTGTGCATTCTGTGGAAGGCATTAAAAATGCACTGAGCATGTGCAACTTAGTTTCTCTACCTCCCCCCTGCATTGTGAGGTGAGGGGAGGGTTGAGTGCCATTCCAAACTGTAACACTTTCACTCCCAGCTACAGCAGAGACATTGAAGAAATCAATACACACAGGGAGAAAAGGAGACAACAGAGAGGGGTACAGCGAAAAAGAACAGACAGCTAAATAAAGCAGAAAGGGAACGCAAGATAAGATACAGAGACAGCAAAAATAGAGGGCCAGCAAGAAAAAGCAGAGATCGCAAAAAACTGTTTGAGGGAGTTTGAGATGGCGAATATGTAATCCGTGAAAGAGCGCGTGTGTGAGTGTGTCGGTGGGTGAGTGATTCAGAGATGGCTAATACTCAGTTTCTCAATTTCCCCTGGATATGTGCATTTTGTTCCTAATCGCAATTTGGACAAAATTATACAGATTTGTATTTCGGACGCACCGCTGAAATAGCGAATCGGTTCCACTCGAAACGGAATATAACAAATTGATATCTTTTTCACGAATCCATTCGTCATACCGTTTCACAGATTCAGCAGCACCTCGTCCCTGTCCATTGGTCGTGGTGCTGAATCTCTCGGGCTCTCTCTCTCGCGCTCGCTGTCTCTCTCGCGCTCGCTGTCTCTCTCGCGCTCGCTGTCTCTCTCGCGCTCGCTGTCTCTCTCGCTGTCTCTCTCTCGCTCGCTGTCTCTCTCTCTCGCCCTCTCGCGCCCGCTCTCTCGCCCTCTCGCACCCGCTCTCTCGCCCCCGCTCTCTCACCCTCTCAGTCGCGCTCTCTCGCCCTCTCATTCGTGCGCCCGCTCCCGCTCTCTCTCTCTCGCGTGCTTTCTCATGCTCTCTCGCGTTCTTGCTCTCTCGTGCTCTCTCGCACTCGCTCTCTTGCGCTCACTCTCTCGCGCACACACACACACGTTGGTAACTCAAGGTGTATATAGACTGCTTTTATCTGGGACACCCTGTATACAGTATGTTAAGATCTCAACTTCATGCTAAACTAAAACTTTGACAAAAAAGACCTCTCTTGTATTCCCAGTCACAGAATTATAGCTTTTAGATGCAAATTGAAACTTTAAACAATTTTTTGGTTATTTCTAAGCTTTTCCTGTTTGCCATCAGTTGCAGGAAGACTTGATGAACAGAGAAAGAGAACTGGAGACACTGATGCTTGATGCGTCGCTACAGGAGCAAACTTCCCAGGCCCGGATAGCAGAGAAGACTGCAGGTAAGACGCAAGCCTTGTGGTGTTGTTAAATGCAATCTGTGTTTGCTCAGGGAGGGAAAAGGAATGACTTTTCTTATTTCATTTTTTTTTTCTTCCCCCTGGGCCTTTTGTTGGCGGTTTGGAGCTGCTTGTGTGGCTACGCATTTCAGATCCTGGTACCGGTATTAACGAGGACTCTACCTTCATTCAGGCTGATTTGGGCATTAAACGGCTTGTTAGCACCATGTCAATCCAATCACAAAGAGCATGTTTGTTTAGTTGGAAGGTCTAGTACAAACAGAAAAGGAGAAAGCAGGAGGGGAGGCAGGGGAGGAATAAGGTCAGATTCTCTACTTTGAACGGCTAACACCTCTATTTTTTATTTTTTTGCTACCTTGCAAAAAGTATTTTTGTTTTTTGTGTTCTGGTTATGTTTTCTATATGATGAAAAATAATTTTTGTTTAAGTCTGCTTATGGTGGTATAGAACCTTAAAATCTTGGCAAAATACATATTCGAGGAGAAGCTTGATATTGTACATACTTTTTATTTTTATATCCTCCTTTTCACTGGAGCCCTACTGAACCTCACCGATGCAATGCCAGTGCAGATAACAGATGACACCAGCATAATCCTACATTATACATATGTTCCTTCTTTTGTACTACGATTTCATTTTGTGGACTAACGGGAAGGGCAGGAGAATTCTTTTCCAGTTTAGGTTTGAATTGTAAAGGGACACTCTAGGCACTGTGACCACTCAAAGTAATTTGGTCACAGTGACTTGTATTTTCTCACAACTTTTCCCCCCTCCAGGATGGGGATCTCAGGGTTAATTAAGCCCTCTGAGTGCAGGGGTTTAGCTCAGGCCAGAAAATTGATATTGAGTGCTGATCTCGGCTTCATAGATAACTTTCAGGAAGCGAGACTCGTTCCGGACTCCTCCTCCTGCTCAGCCGAAGCTCTCAATGTGCTCATTTTGAAAGCTATTGCATTACCTCACTTGTTCCCAACCAGGGTCCTCAAGTTCCCCTAACAGGCCAGGGTTTAAGGATTGCCTCGGAGAAATGCAGACTGATTCCTGCAATCACTGAGCAGCAAATCATATCACTTGTGCTTTGCTTCAGCTATCTGGAAAACCTGGCCTGTTGGGGGTACGTTAAGACCGCGGCTGGGAACCACTGCATTAGCTGGATTCATGCTTAAACACCAAATCTTCCCACCAGTCACGTGACGGCTTCAGAGGAAGCGGTAGTGTGTCCTGTCCAATGCTGCGCTGAGGAAGCCAATTACTGGAATATAGTTGTTTTGTTTTTTTACATTTTTTATAATACAGTGGGGTTAAAACAGGACAGGGTGTGTGGACTCTGGAGATGATGGTTGGGGGGGGGGGTGTTGATGTTTAACAGTTCTTCCCTTTTCCCCCCCTCCGGTTTTAACCCTAGTGAGTACCTGTTAGGTTGGGGTCAGACGAGTGGAGTCATCGCGTCCATGTTGCCGCACATTAGTACGTCCGTGGTAGCAGAGAATCATGACCGATGAAGCCCCACACACAAAGTACGTCCGCATGGAAGTGCGGATGCACAACGGACACGGCAAACGGACGCAAGTTAGCAAGAACGTAAAACCGCTAGAATGGACGTGCGGAGTGCACTGCGTCCGCAACATCCGCTTTGTTTGTGTGTGAGTGATGGAACGTGGTCAGACAGAATGCATTTATACGTCCAGCATTTTTGACGGACAAAATGTTTTTTTCATTTTAATTTATTTTCCCTCCTACATCCGTAAAAAATAACGTCAGTCACAAAAACGGACTGTGTGGCCACTACTGCGTCTTCTGTCAAAAAGTGCGTCCGTGCTGCACAGGCGCACAGTCCGTAGAAAACACGCTCGTCTGACCCTAGCTTTAATCAGTCTAGCATGTCGAGCGTTTTCCTTATATATGTAGCGCTCACTCCCGGAGGAGCCGCTGAAAATGAACCACGGGTCAGTCTCCCCGCACTAGGGAATAAATATACTCCAACACGCTGAACAGTTTTATAATTTAAAAGGTTTACTAAAAAGGTTTGCAGCTCTTAAGACACGGTATATGCAGGAAGATTTACAGTACTTTCGTAACACGATAAACGCGCAGCGGCAAAAGAAACGAAAACACGAGGGCTTCGTATTTTCGTAAAAAAAACCCCGACCGAGCAGAAAATTAAAAGATACGAAATGCGAGGAAAAACCTCGTAGCGGGACACAATAAAATACACAGTTCTCGTATTACGATAGACGCGCAGCGGGAACAAAAAAAAGGAAAAATCGTTCAGAATGTAGCTTTTTCTTTGCCCCCTTGTATGGATTTTGAAAAAGGAAAACAGAGTCCTGCACAGGTTAAGTCCCAGAACTTGAAGTGATATATATTTATATATGTAGGGTACCCGGGTACTTTTTACTGGCCAGTGAGCTTGCTTTAACGATGTCTTCGACTAGTCAGTTGGGGCCCTGTGGGTTTTAGAAGGAAACAGCAGTGTACGCTTAAATTTACACACGGCCTTGGGGGCCTCTCACCCATCCGGCGCAAGCTTGAGGTTCCGCTGACCCAGGACGTCTCTCCGCTCGATATTGACTGGGGACGCCGACCACCGGATCTGTTGTCTGGCCTTCTGTCTGTCAGCCGCAACTCAGCCAGCTTACCGCCTGCTCCCCGCTTCAATCGACCGCGGTACTCCTTACTCGAGGGGTCTTCTCTCCTCAACACTGCACTCGGAATACAGCTGGTGATGTCTCTCTCCCGCAAGGCTGGGTGGCCCGATTGTGAGGCCCAATCCACTCTGTCTGCGCTCCGGCCTAGCTCTTGATCTCTCCTTCTGTGTGTGTCTCTGTGCATCCGCTCTCCTCAGCTCCCTGGCGCGCTCTGCCTGCTCTCCACGAGGTGCAGGATGTACAGCCTCTCCACAAACCCACCCACTTCCTGTTTCTTCGCAAAGCATGCATGGATATGTAGTTCAAGTGTCCAGGGTCTTAAATCGTGATAGTCTCCATCTTGTGGCCAAAAATGGGTACTGCCACAGTAAACTTTAACACATCGCTACACTCTCCCCCTCCTAGAACTCTTGGGTCTCTCCAAGGAGGTACAACAGTTACATTATCCTTTTACAATTTGCACACAGTTTATACGGTATATACAGGTTCAGCAGCATACATGCAGTGGGTTAGAAACACTTTCTCAAGCTGACTCATGGTCTGGGCTACCTCAGCTAACATAGCAGACACTTCGGGCAATCTCTGCACAGTGGTGATGGCCTCTTCAGTGCTATGTCCAGGTGAGTCATAAGTAAGTCGCTGGGGCGGCCGAATAGAGCGTTTTTGTTCAGGCTCCCTCTGTTCCTCTTCAGGTGGAAGTACTATGGGCGTTGGCTCAATTTCTCTCTCTATCACTGGAGCAGACGTTTCTTCAGAATATGATCCCTCCAGTGAAGGCATAGAACCGTAATCACCTGAATAAGCTTCCGGAGCTACCGGGATCCCACAGCCTCAGGGGCTTCCCACTGAAATTCAAGCGGCTCAGGGATATCAACAGTCTCAGGGACTTCCAGCAAGAATTCAGGAGCTTCAGGCCTCAAATTACTCTCCCATCGTTCAGGAACTGAGGTAATCTCTTCAGGCTCCGGTGAACGTATCCAGTCCAGACAGAAACTTTCTTCCTCACTGTCCCTTTCGCTCTCTTCGACAGCCCGGGTCTGTTGAGACCGAGTAACAGGAGGAACACGTGGAGCACGCAGATTCGCCAGAGGAAGTTCGTTTTCCACTGGTACCCTCACAGCCTCTCTCAATGGTAACAAGTGATTTCGGTGCCAATTCTTGAGGGGACCAGCCTTTCCATCAGGGCGAATCTGATACACCGGCAGACCTGGCAGTTGTTTGCAAACAATGTAAACCTGAGAACTCCATCTATCCGCCAGCTTGTGTCTCGCAGCAGCACCCAAATTCTTCAACAGAACCCTATCACCGGGTTGCAGATCCTGTACTCGAACCTTCAAATCATAGTTCTTCTTGTTCCTCTGTTCCCTGTTACCTGAAGTCAAACGGGCCTGTTCAAACGCAGAAGCCAGATTCTTCCGAAGTCTATCCACATAGTTTCTATGAGAAGCTACCGACGTCTGGTCTAGAGATAACCCAAATGCCAAATCAACCGGCAGTCGAGCTTCTCTTCCGAACATAAGACGGTACGGTGAATATCCAGTGGCATCACTCTCCGTACTGTTATATGCATGCACCAGAGTAGCTATGTGACGACTCCAACTCTGCTTCTCCACATTAGACAAGGTCCCCAGCATATTTAGCAGCGTGCGATTGAACCTTTCAGGCTGAGCATCACCCTGAGGGTGGTATGGCGTAGTTCGAGTCTTTTGAATTCCCAACAACTCCAACAATTGCCCGACCAATCTACTTTCAAAGTCTCTTCCCTGATCAGAGTGTATTCTTCTTGGCAGGCCGTAATGAACAAAGAACTTTTCCATCAGCACCTTCGCCACTGTCGGAGCGCGTTGGTCTTTTGTAGAAAAAGCTTGGGCATAACGGGTAAAGTGATCAGTCACTATCAGAATGTTCCCTTGCCCACTAGCATCCGGCTCTAAGCACAGGAAGTCAATGCACACCAAATCCATGGTCCCTGACTCTGTAGATGGCTCATTGGAGCAGCTCGGGTTGGTAGAGTTTTCCTCTGAATGCACCTCAGACAGGAATGGCAGTAACTCTCGACTTCAGCCCTCATGCAAGGCCAATAAAACCTATCTCGCACCAATTTAAAAGTTCTCTCAGCACCCAAATGTCCATGCTCATCATGTAGTGATCGCAACACACTCTCCCTGTGTTTGGTGGGGAGAAATAACTGTTGAATCTCTTCAGAATTGGTCGAGGGGCCCCTTCGGTAGACCACACCATCCAACATCTTCAACCGCTCCCACTCTTTGTAGACCAATCTGGCTCCATCCGGGGAATTGGTTAGCAGAATCTCTCGCTGGTTTGCAGTCAGGGCCTTTATGGTCAATGCAATCAAAGGGTCTCTAGCTTGATCCGCTTTCAGATCCTGCTTGGAAAAGGTAGGTAGATTTTCATCTCTCAATTGTGTAGGGTTACAGTAGAACTCAGGGACAGCCGCGGCCATGACTCCTATGGCCTCCGCTTCAACTCCTCCCTTGATCCGGCGTTCTGTTCCTTGACACAAAGCTTGCACCCCGTCTGGAGTTAACTGAGTCCATTCTGTAGTGTAAGGTCTTCTTGATAAAGCATCAGCATCTCGATTGTTCACCCCAGGGCGATACTTCAGGCTGAACCGAAACCCTGACAGAGCGGCCAACCACCGATGTCCCGTTGCGTCCAGTTTCGCAGTAGTAAGGATATAGGTGAGAGGATTATTATCCGTCTTGATCACGAACTCAGCTCCATACAGATAGTCTTTCAACTTGTCCACCACTGCCCACTTCATGGCCAGGAACTCCAGTTTGTGAGTAGGATAGTTCTTCTCAGAAGGCGCAAGGCTCCGGCTCACGTACGCCACAGGCCTCAGCAATCCATCATACTCCTGATATAGGACTCCTCCCAAACCTTCTCGGCTGGCATCCACATGTAGTTCATATGGCTTGTGAGGGTCCGCGTAGGCCAGAACAGGAGCTCGGGTTAGATTCTCTTTCAGCTTCACAAACGCACCTTCACATTGACTAGTCCATTCACCTTGTATGGACTCTTTAGCTTTCCTTGGTCCCGGAGCGGAAGGGTTTCGGTCAGAGACCTTACAGCCTTCTTCGGTGGTTTCTTTCTGTAGGAGTTTGTTCAGCGGCTGAGCTATCTTTGCAAATCCTCCCACAAATCTTCGATAGTACGAGCAGAATCCCAAGAAAGATCTAAGTTCAGTGACGTTTCGGGGTCTAGGCCAAGAAGCTACGGCCTCCAACTTCCGAGGATCTGTCGAAACACCTTCTGCCGAGACCACGTGTCCCAGATAGGTGACTGACGGTAAGCAGAACTGGCATTTCTCCAGAGACAATTTCAACCCCTCTTCGTGGAGCCTCTTCAAGACTTTCTCCAATCGTTCTCTCATGCTCTTCCAGAGTCTTCCCGAACACAATTATGTCATCCAGGTACACTAACACTTCGATTAGATTCATATCCCCGACTGTCTTCTCCATCAACCGTTGAAACGTGGCGGGAGCTCCCGTCAGACCTTGAGGCATTCTATTAAACTCAAAGAACCCCAGTGGGCAAATGAACGCAGTTTTCTCTTTGTCTTCAGGGTGCATCGGTATTTGATGATATCCACTTCGCAGGTCTAGTACACTGAACCACTTTGCTCCAGACAAACACTGTAAGGCATCTTCAATCCTAGGAGTGGCGTATTGGTCGGGGATGGTTCTCCGGTTCAAGGTGCGATAGTCTATGCACAAGCGGACAGAACCGTTCTTCTTCCTGACCAGCACTATTGGAGATGCATATGGGCTCCTGGACTCTTGAATCACATTGGTTCTCTGCAACTCATTTAGCTGTTCTCGCAGATCATCCAAGTCTCCCAGCGGAACTCGCCTTGACCTTTCACGAAACGGCTTGTCTTCTTGCAACCGAATGCGGTGTTCCGTACTCTTAGCCAGGCCCACATCGAACTCATCTTTCGAGAACAATTCCTTCCATTTTAGAACTTGAGACTGAAGACGTTTCCTCCACTCAGGTGAAATGGGAGCGTCCTTGGGGTAGAATCTTTCATCTGGAATCTCTTTATCTTCTCCCCCTCCTGAATCGGTAGAGAGGGGTGTAACAGACTCTACTTGCCCAATAGGCATTCGTGCTTTAAGAACCACTGGAGAATCTGTCACATTGCACACACTGACCGAGACTCTTCCTCGTGTTCTCTTCAAGGCTTTTGTGGAGATTATTTCAGGAATTACTTCGACTCCGGTTTCACTCCCATGACTGACATCGGTTCCCAGCACCACATAAGGACCTGGTTGCGATCCGTTCAACTTGACTGAAACCCGGAAGCTCGCTACTTCTCCTGCTTGCAGGACCTTCTCTGTCCCACCCAGTCTCCACAGTCTTCCCACCTCAGCAGGTGCTTTCCGTTCTTCAACCATCCTCTGATAGACCGGTCGTAACATGGGGTGCACTCCTTGAGTTGACCCTTCTTCCACTACGATGGGGGTCAGGAGACGCCGCACTAGGTCCGTATTCGTCCCCACTATCAGAGAGCTTCTGTTTGCACCCGAGGGTCGGGGGCACACAATGGCAAAGCGTCACAGCCTCCAGACTGTCCGATGACTTCAGATCCAATCTCCAACCTTACTTGCAGGTACCCGTCATAAGGGAGTTTCTCAGTGCCGATACCCCAGATTTCCAAATCCTTCAGTTCTTGCAAGGGAATATGTTTCAAGTGTCTCTCATAGAAATCTCGGTAGATCAAAGTCACTTGGGCCCCTGAATCCAACAGGGCTTTAGTATAGACTCCCTCCACTTGAATTGGCACAATAGGAGAAGGACCTATCAGCTGATCAGGAAACTTTGTAGCGGTATCCGGACGTTTAGACCCAGTTTGCTGGACCCTGGCCTTTTTCTTGGCCCGTGCAGGTTTTGGGTGTGCATTGCCTCCCCATGACGCAGACCCGGACACTAAGGGAGTGACTCTTTCCATTCTGGCAGGCTCAGCAGTTGGCTTAACTTTGGGCCCTCTTGCCCTCCTAGCCCTGACTTGGTTTCTGGAGCGGGGTTCAACCTTCGGGCACCCAGGTTGCTCCTTCACTGGTGCCCTCTGGCGTTTCCCGCCGGTGGGGTAGACAACAGTCCTTCTAAAGCTTTCAACAATCTCTCGACTCTATCCTTCTCAGGCTTTCGGCCCTGGCACTGTGCGCGGAAATGGCCCATTTCTCCACAACCGAAACATCTCTTCTTAGAGAGCGGAGACGTAGTTTCTTGTTGAGATTTTGTTAAAGGGTTTGGACCAGACGCCACAGCAACTTCTGTCGTCTGCATACCTGTTAGGAACTTTTGCATTTCCCCCTGCATCTCGGTCACCTTCATCAACACCCTGCACAGTTCAGCGTGCGCTTTCTGCAGTTCAGTTTGAGCTTCCTGTACCTCCTTTACAGTCTTGAACAACTCGCTTCGTTCAGAAGGGTTCGATTCTTTAGCAGCCCTTCCGGTGGATTTAAACCCGACTAACTGTTCCTGTTCGTCCAGGTCAGATCCATAGGTGTCTATCGAGTCGTTTTCAGGCTGTAGACCGTCGTTATATCTCGCAGGTTGTGCATAAGCCCTTTCTCCCCGCCTGAAGGATTTCTCTCCAGCAGAGCCTCCTCCTCTCGTACAACTCGGATCAGTTCCAAGTACTTCAACTCTTGATTGACTGCTCTGCTTCTCAGCTGCATCATCACCGGATCTAACGGTTGAGAGCCTCTCAGGATCTGCTTTATTCGTATCTTATCTACGTCAGCCGGTTGGGCCCCTTTCTTGAGGAGTATTTGGTGCAGAATCTTATCCAAGCGCCTCATGTAATCAATCATTCTCTCACCTCTCTTCTGATAGGTGTGTTCGTACTGATATACCAGTTCCGCTGCCTTTTCTGTTCGCCCAAACACTTCTTCAAGAACGTTCAGATAATCCAAAGCAGTACAATCTTTTCTACTCAATTTTAGGTTTCTCACCGCTTCTGACGCAGGTCCCTTTAAACTCTCGGTGATCCTTTGCTTTTTCTGGCCTCAGGGACGTCCCACTCATCCAGTGCCTGCATCGCCTGTTCCACCCATTCCTCAAAGGTTTCTTCTCCCGCCGGAGTTGGTACATTTCCTGTAAAGTTCCTTAACCGTCGATAACCGAAATTAGTGTGAGGAGGGCTTGTTTTCTGACATTTAGCCAGCAAATCTCCAATAGCCACGATAAATTCAGGCCCGATCATAGCCAACGGACTGGGCACGGGAACACTTTCGGCTTCGCCACGTGGCGCACTTGGCTGAATCAGTTGGACTTCCACCTCAGCGGTCAGCTTCACGCTCGCGCCCCGAAAACATGCTGGAATACCTTTTCTCCATTCGAGAAGAACATGCGTGTGAGAGGTATCTGGGTTTTTCTTAATGTCCAGAATTAACCCCCGATGATCTGGTGCTAGCGTGGCCACGGCCTGGCGAATCTGATCTTCGGCCCAAGTGTCTGCGGGAATATCCATGACTATGCAACATGCTAACTGACTACTATACTCCCCACACCATTCGGCAGCAGTGTCTGGATCCATATTTAACCCTTTAGATGCGGTTTTTCCAGAGACTGAATCCCGGAAACGAGCCCCCACGTGTAGCGCTCACTCCCGGAGGAGCCGCTGAAAATGAACCACGGGTCAGTCTCCCCGCACTAGGGAATAAATATACTCCAACACGCTGAACAGTTTTATAATTTAAAAGGTTTACTAAAAAGGTTTGCAGCTCTTAAGACACGGTATATGCAGGAAGATTTACAGTACTTTCGTAACACGATAAACGCGCAGCGGCAAAAGAAACGAAAACACGAGGGCTTCGTATTTTCGTAAAAAACCCCCGACCGAGCAGAAAATTAAAAGATACGAAATTCGAGGAAAAACCGCGTAGCGGGACACAATAAAATACACAGTTCTCGTATTACGATAGACGCGCAGCGGGAACAAAAAAAGGAAAAATCGTTCAGAATGTAGCTTTTTCTTTGCCCCCTTGTATGGATTTTGAAAAAGGAAAACAGAGTCCTGCACAGGTTAAGTCCCAGAACTTGAAGTGATATATATTTATATATGTAGGGTACCCGGGTACTTTTCTACTGGCCAGTGAGCTTGCTTTAACGATGTCTTCGACTAGTCAGTTGGGGCCCTGTGGGTTTTAGAAGGAAACAGCAGTGTACGCTTAAATTTACACACGGCCTTGGGGGCCTCTCACCCATCCGGCGCAAGCTTGAGGTTCCGCTGACCCAGGACGTCTCTCCGCTCGATATTGACTGGGGACGCCGACCACCGGATCTGTTGTCTGGCCTTCTGTCTGTCAGCCGCAACTCAGCCAGCTTACCGCCTGCTCCCCGCTTCAATCGACCGCGGTACTCCTTACTCGAGGGGTCTTCTCTCCTCAACACTGCACTCGGAATACAGCTGGTGATGTCTCTCTCCCGCAAGGCTGGGTGGCCCGATTGTGAGGCCCAATCCACTCTGTCTGCGCTCCGGCCTAGCTCTTGATCTCTCCTTCTGTGTGTGTCTCTGTGCATCCGCTCTCCTCAGCTCCCTGGCGCGCTCTGCCTGCTCTCCACGAGGTGCAGGATGTACAGCCTCTCCACAAACCCACCCACTTCCTGTTTCTTCGCAAAGCATGCATGGATATGTAGTTCAAGTGTCCAGGGTCTTAAATCGTGATAGTCTCCATCTTGTGGCCAAAAATGGGTACTGCCACAGTAAACTTTAACACATCGCTACATATACATCATTTGTTTTCTACGTTTTGCAAGTTATTCCAATTTAAGTGTGCACATTTCTCCCAAACTGCTTCACTTCAGCTAAATCCCCATAGTCGTGCACTACACCATACACAACTACTAGAGCCTCTATGAGAGCACACTGCTGAATCAGGAGTTGGTACGAAGCCATAACCATCCCATGTTTTAACACAAGTATTTTTTTCTATTAGTTGAAAAAAACAATTAGAATGTCCCTTTAAAGTTAACGTGTCATGACTAATAAAACGTCTCATGAAGCCAAACCTAAATCATCGGTGATATATACCTGATATGTCATTGTTTCTTGAGACAATACATGTATACTTAAAGGAACACTACCACTTACATAAGCTGTACCTAATTACTTGTGCATTACAGACAAAACCACTTTATAAAACATTTTGTGCTGTTTTTTTTTTTTTGTTTTCAATTGCATGTAAAAAAATAAATAAAAATTAATGGTTTTATCTCCTTTTTTTCTGTTTTGTGGATTTTTCCCATGATGTATCATTTACTAAAATCTAGGCAAAAGCTTTTCTTTACTGCCCGTGTATATTTAATCTACAGTATTTAACAGTTAATGAGGTGAAGGAGGGAATGTTTAGATAAGGTAGATAAAAGTATAGATGAAGGGGTCGCAGTGGATGTGATTTACTTGAATTTTGCCAAAGCTTTCAACACGAGGTTACTATTCAAATTAACCTCCCTGGCCGTCCGATTCTGACATATTTTAGATGTCAGAATCGGTCCTATTTATTCTGACCCCCTAGTGGTATGAGTGTGGCTCGGGGGTTAACTTTCAATACTGAAAGCGGTATCCCCGAGCCACGCTCAGGCCGATACATGTCCTGCGCTCCCTCGCTGTCCCCGCAGTCACACTGCAGCCACTCGCGATCTCACACTTCCTGGTTTCACTCTTCGCGAGAAGAGAAGCCGTCAGTGTGACTTTGCGAGCTGCTGGAGCAGACTGCGGGGATCGATGGAGCGCAGGACATATAAGTATCCAGCCCGAGTGTGGCTCGGGGATACCGCTTTCGGTACGAAAAGTTAACCCCGAGCCACACTTGGGAATACCATCAGGGAGGTTAAGTAAAATTGGTCTAGATGAAACTTCTTGTTCTTGGCTAGAACACTGGCTAAGAGATAGGGTACAGAGAGTGGTCGTAAATGGTAAATTTTCAAGATAGACACCAGTGGTAAGTGGTGTCTCTCATGGGTCTGTCATAGGACCACTTCTGTTTATCTATATTGATCTTGAAATCGGCATTGTAAATCATGTGTCAGTGTTTGCGGATGACACAAAGCTAGGAAAGGAAAGGTGATAAAATGCAAGATATTACTTTCCCGTAGAGGGATTTGAATAGATTGGGGGACTGGGCACTCAAATGGCAGGTGAAATTTCATGTAGATAAATGCTAGGTTATGCACTTTGGAGTGAAGAACACACAAGAAACTTATGCGCTAAATGGTACGGAGTTAGGGAAATCAATGCGGGAGAAGGATTTGGTAGATCGTCACAGACTCCAAACTAAGCAGCACTGTCCTATGTCAAACAGCAGCCACCAAGGCCAGCAAGGTATTATTGGCAATAAAAAGGGAATTCACTCTGGGATGAAAACATAATTTTTCCGCTTTATAAAGCAAGGGTAAAACCGCAATATGTCGTGCAATTTTGGGCACCTGTTTTAAAAAAAGATTATGGCGCTAGAAAAAAGCTCAGAGAGCGACTAAGTTAATAAGGGGAATGGAAGATTTAAGTTACGAGGAAAGACTAACCAGCTTGAACCTGTTTTAGTTTAGAGAAACGGCGCCTTAGAGGGGATCTGATAACCTAATATAAATATATACGGGGGCCTTAGAGGAGATCTGATAACTTTATGTAAATCTATATGGGGCTATTTTAAGCAATTGTCTGGAAACCTATTCATTAACAGGACTATACACAGGACAGAAGGTCACCCATTTAGACTGGACGAAAGGAAATTCAGCCTAAAGCATAGGAAGGGTTATTTTACGGTGAGAACAATAAAGCTGTGGAATTCTCTGCCTGTTGAGGTGGTTGGGTCAGAGTCTGTACAGACTTTTAAACAACGACTGGATGACTTCCTGCAAAAACCTAATATTAAGGGTTATAATATTTAACGTGGGTAAAAACCGCTTGATACAGTGAGAAATCTGATGCCATCTGGGGTCAAGAAGGAATTTTTCCCCAGTAGGTTGCATTTTCGGCGAGCGCGCAAGATTATTAATTTTTTTCCTTTTCGAGCAAAAGCAAGTTGTTGTTTGAAACGCTGCACTCTATGAATGCACGTCTTTTCGGCCTATGTAAATATGGGTACATACCTCCAAAATGTCCTGTTTTAGTCCCAAATCCCCCTGACCCTCTTATTTTTTTAATGTCCCTTCTGTTAGGAGCTTGTCCATATATTCAGGTTGTGCAGGTATAAAGCAATAAATCTTTCAGCAATGCGTCGCTAAACTATAATGTTGTTAGACATTTCTCTGTGTAAATAAGATACTTTGCTTTTGTTCTGATTTATGTTTTTCTTGACATAAATAGCCAATGATTTGTGATTATGCATAAAAATGCTCTGGATATGGCCTAGTTCTTGAGGGGGGGGTGTGTGTGTGTGTTTTTTCTCAGTGGCGACTCTAGGAACCAAATTTAGGGGGGGGGCACAGAATTGGGGGGCACTAAAAATTTTCACTGCTAAATCATACCACTGGAAAAAACTACATAAGTGTGTGTGTGTGTGTGTGTGTGTGTATATATATATATATATATATATATAATTCCAAAATCTCAGAGTAATGTGGTGCAACGATACCTTTCCGTTGTACTAACCTGATACTCAAATTCAATATTTTATTCGCCGCAGTTCAGTGGTTTTCACTGACGTTCAGTAACTGCTGTAGCTACTCCAGTTTTTGCAATTTACAGTGACCATTCGCTAAATAGGGAATTCGCCTTTTTTTTTTTTTTTTTGGGCAAAATGGATTCCCCGAATTGTGACAAGCAAAGGGTCTAAAGATGAATAGACCCTTTAGGTTCTAACTTCCATAATACTCCTAAAATGCCAAAAACCCAAGGAAATACAGTAAAAATAATAAACCGTGTGGCGTGTAGCCTACCCATTAACCCCTGAAATACCAGTAAGCAACGGAAAACATTAAATTAATACATTGTGAAGCATGTAGCCTACCCATCAACTGCTAAAATGTCATCAATCAAGGGAAAATGTTAAAAGAATACACTTTGAGGCATGTAACCTACCCAGTAACTCCTACAATGCCATTAATAAAGGAAAAAATAAAATGTATACTGTAAGGGATGAAGCCTTCCCTTAATATACAAGGGGGAAAACAAAAGTAATACAGTAAGATATATAGTATGACTGTTAACCCCTTCACTGCTGAGCTGTTTCAGTCCTGTGAAAAAAAAAAAATCATGCAGGGATGATGTCCTTGGCAGTCAGTACTGGCCACCCTTTCTGGGTGAGAGCAGACTGATTTGCATATGGGGCATTCATCCCTGTAATGGCACAATAGAGCAAAAATCCTGTGAGACCTGAGCGGGCCCCACCATAGAGCAGGCCACTAGTGTAACGGCTCATCCTCAGGACCCTCACAAACATCTTTTTTCTCACTGTGAAAAAAAGAACAGGTTACCTTTTTTATGAAATGTTTTGCTTTTTCACAAAATATGGTCATGTTTGGTATCCTTGGAAAGGTCAGACTCTGTCCTTTCCAATGACACCTCGATCAACCATGTACGATGTATGGGGTGGAGATACAATGGTCTGAAAAAGTGGGGGAAGCTGGATGCTGATCCTTGGCTAGGGGGCAAGGAATAAGCTAGGGGGGCTCTTGCCCCCTCTAGCGACACCTATGCAGGCAGAGCATGTGGTAAAATGCAGATTACTGTGCATTGCTGTGCAGGATCCGTCAGATGGCATCTGGGCAGCAGTATTTGGTGTAAAATGATTCTGAAAAGCACAGCCTGTGAGCCGGCGCTCACTCTGCCTGTCGCTGCAAACTGAACACCAGCTCTTAGCCAGAATTGGTAGTGCCCCTCCAAAACTTGTGTGCCAATAACCACAAGTTTGACAGTGTGACAAAATCACAAATGGATGGGGAAAAAAAGTGAAAGGCAAAAAATATAGGTTTACAATCGCACTGTGCACCTGACACATGTTTGCATTTTTCTGTCTGACTCTTACATTCAGAGAGTTGTTCGCAAACTGTTGGGGTTTGCCATGGTTGCAAACGAAGATGAAAATTGGCATTGCTGCACCAGCAAAACCTTTATTTCACAAAAAGGGAAATTCAAACCGCAGCAGGAGAAGCTTCATAGTTGAATCTTTGGCAGTCTCTTGAATTTCTCTTAGGCTGGGCTCACACCTCAGCGTTTTTCAAACGTGCGCGACCACGTGTTTTTTTTACGCGCGTACGAAAAAACATGCGAATGCGCATTGTAGCGCATTCGTGGCTATGTCTATGGCCGTGAACGCACTGCTATACGCCCCAAAGAAGATCCCGTACTTCTTTGGGCGTCGGATGTTTTACAGCGCATTCCTGCGCACTGTAAAACGTCCAGGTGTGAACCAGCCCCATAGGAATTCATGGGATTTCCAGGGTTGAGTGTTTTACAGCGCCCAGGAAAGCGCTGTAAAATGCTGAAGTGTGAACAAGGCCTAAATGAAAAGCGGAATTTTCAGTGGATGCAGCAAAGGCAATCGCCAGCATTATGTGAATAACACGCATAGTGTAACAACTTAGTATTCGTAAGTTAATCGAAGGATCTATTTTTCTTAATTAGATTTGTAGTCGCGTGTAAGAAGTTTCTGAGCCTCACATTCCTGAATCTGTAAATCTGAATTAGCGGCTGTGTAAATATCTGGCGTGCGATTCCATGATTAGGCCACATGGATGTGTGTTTGGGTAATATATACATCCATCATGCTGAGATAAGATATTAGTTTGAAATAGGAGATTTTGAATAATTCATCTGTCATTCTACTGCTAGTAGTACGATATCGGAAATGTAAGACCTCAGAAATACTTGCAGGGAATAGAGGGGAGCGTGAATGGGTTTACCATGCTGCAGTCTCTGCTTACTCCACCTCTCGGTCTTCTCTTCCACGGGGGGGGGGGGGGACAGACAGACGAGAGCAGGATGCTAGGAATCGTACAACAGCAAACGGAATGTAGCACGTTTAAAATATGGGAAATTTTTATTTCTGTATCCTGAATAAAGCTTTTTGTTTAGGCTCGTGTCAGACGAGCGCACCTAGTGTGGCCTTGCTCCCACGCTTACCGGGGGCTGTCGCAGCCGCGTAATGCAGCGACGGGTGACGGTCACACGCTTGTGCGTGCGCACAAACTGCGCGTGCAGCAAGCGTCCGTCTAGGGAACGAATCCGTTGATGCGCTAGAAAGCGCGTCAACGAAGCTGCAAAGCATGATCCTCCATAGGAGGATCGCAATTTGCACAGCTGAGGGCAGGCAGCAGAAAGTGGAAGGAATGTCCGCTCTCACGGACATTCCTTCCGCTCTGCATTGCGCTCGTCTCACACGAGCCTTACTCCGAGGTAGAGTAAGCCGAGATGAAGAGCGACTGCAGCACAGTTTAAACTTGGCCTGTGATTCATATAAGCCCACTTTTATCTTATATTTGGTGCGCAGATTTATGTATTTTCCCTGGAGCTGTATCATTTAAAGAGTATCACACTATATTAATGTATTTTTTACCACTGGTTATTTCTAATTGTATTGTGTTTGACTTTTCTATCATGGCCAGGATTAAATTTTTCAGTAATTTGTGCTTGGACTAGGCAGGCTAGATTTCGTTCTCCACACGAGTCGATGAGCCTTCTGTGCCCATGACTCGTATGCCAGTTAACTGGTTATCCTTCCTTGAACCGCTTTTGGTAGGTATTAACCACTTCATACCAGGAATATACCACAGGACAAGCCATTTTGGAGATGCTTTGACTTGGTCGTCTAGCCGTCACTATTTTGCCATTTTCAAAGTCACACAGCTCTTTTCACTTGCCCGTTTTTTTTCTGCTTCCAAGACCTGAAATTCAAGAACGGACTGTTCACTTGCTGCCTAATATATCCCACCCCTTGACAGATGTCATTGTAGTGTCAAAATAAATAATATTAATGTAGCCCCTACCGCTGAATAACCCCAGGATAGTCTCACCGCACTAACAATTTACTGTATACCAGCACACCATTGTGGATTTTCTAAATTATACTTTACTGAAGCAATAAACGGCAATAGATATACATATACTTTAGGCATGAAATCAATCAGTTTAGAATGACTGACGAAATACGTAACGCGGATATATACGGCAAAGAAACGGTTAATAAAGCTCTCAGTTCTTTGGCTTAAGTCCCGCTCAAGTATGCTCGTTAATTTGTGTCCTAGCGTACCCAGGTTCTAAGTCCACTGGCCAGTGGATGGACAAAATATCTTCCACTAGTCAACGTTGGGGCTTGCAATTTGAAGCAATCAATAAGTGCGCACTGTTACTAGAGTTGTAGGTCGGAGGCCTCTCACCCAACCGATGAACAGCTTGTCCCGGACCGATGTGCTCTGCCAGAAAGTCCCTCTCTGCCGTCTGGAAGCGATGCTGCCGAAATCCCCACTCCCGAACCAAATCTCCTCAGCCAGGAAACAAATACTGCCAGCACTCCGCTCCGTTCGCGGCCTCCTTACACTAGGTCCTTCTCCAAAACTCTCTTGCCACCAGAACAGCTCAGCGGAACACACTGCAGTTCGATTACACACTCTCCCCGATCTTTCCAGCACTGGTTGCCGCTGATTCTCAGCTCCAATCTAGCCTGAATCCGGGACAGTGTCTCTCTCGTGACTGAACTCCTGCACCGCTTGCCTCGTTCTGCACACGCTGCTCTCCCTTCCTGCCGCCAGCGTGCTCACTTCCTTCCTCTGCCCAGAGATTTCTGGGGAATGTAGTCCATAGTCCAATACATTACATTGCGCTCTGGCTCCCTCTAGTGGCAATAATGTCTCAGTTCTCAGAGCCAAGTTAAATACAGTGCTTCATTAACTTCCCCTGTTGGTTTTGCAGTTGTGACAGATCAGTGTATATTCTACAAATGTATTCCAGGATCTTGGAATATATCAAACTTAATACCAAAACCTTAAAAATAAGCAAATTTATCATTACAGAAAAGAACGAAGAAAAAGTGCCCTGTGTAGCAACCTAAAGGGACACTTTAGCCACTATGAACATTTAACCTCTCATCCTAGAAGAATTCTGGGACATAGAGGGGCATTCACTCAGCTACAGCTGATCACCCTATCTGAGTTTCAGTCAGGAATGCACGGCTTATTGCAGAAGGTATTAATGGTGAAGTATGTCTTTTTGCTGATGACACGAAGATTTGCAACAGGGTTGACGTTCCTGGAGGGATCAGCCAAATGACAAATGATTTAGGTAAACTAAAAAAATGGTCGGAGCTGTGGCAATTGAGTTTTAATGTGGATAAGTGCAAGATAATGCACCTGGGACGTAAAAACCCAAGGGCTGAATATAGAATATTTGATACAGTCCTAACCTCAACATCTGAGGAAAGGGATTTAGGGGTTATTATTTCAGAGGATCTAAGGGTAACTAGTCAATGTAATAGAGCAGCAGGAAATGCTGTCAGAATGCCTGGTTGTGTAGGGAGAGGTATTAGCAGTAGGAAAAGGGAAGTGCTCATGCCACTGTACAGAGCACTGGTGAGACCTCACTTGGAGTACTGTGTGCAGTACTGGAGACCGTATCTCCGGAAGGATATAGACATCTTAGAGAGAGTTCAGAGAAGGGCTACTAAAATGGTGTACGGCTTGAAGTAGAAAAGTTAGCAGGAAAGGCTTAGTGATCTTAACATGTACAGCTTGGAAAAAAGACGAGACAGAGGAGATGTGATAGAAACATTTAAATACGTAAAGGGAATCCACAAGGTAGAGGAAGGGAGTATATTTAAAAGGAAACAAAGTAGCAAAACAAGAGGACATAGTCTTAGATTAGAGGGGCAAAGGTTTAAAAGTAACATCAGGAAGCATTATTTTACTGAGAGGGTGGTGGATACATGGAACAGCCTTCCAGTTGAAGTGGTAGAGGCCAAAACAGTGATTGAATTTAAGCAGGCATGGGATAGGCATAAGGCTATCCTAAACAAAAGATAAATCCAGGTTAAGTATCCATGTAATTGGGCAGACTAGATGGGCCGAAAAGGTTCTTATCTGCCGACATTTTCTATGTTTCTACGTTTCTATTCGCTTCTAGGTCAATGCCTCCCACTGTGCTAGTGTTAAGAGGCATTAGGTTGTCTAGATCAGTGGTTCCCAACCGTGGTCCTCAAGTACCCCTAACAGGCTAGATTTTGCAGATCACCTTGGGAAATGCAGACTGAATATTGCAATCACTGAGCAGCAAATCATATCACCTGTGCTGGGTTTCAGATATTTGGAAAACCTGACCTGTTGGGGGTACTTGAGGACCGCGGTTGGGAACCACTGGTCTCGATACTCGTTCTTTGACAGCTCACCGAAAGCATCACGCGAGAGACGCAACGCTGGATTTCAGAGTAAACCTAATTTTGAAGGTTTATTCAAAGGGCGCCGAACTTGCCACGTAGGCGAATTTCACCATAGGGTGCAATCTCCGGTCAGTTCATCTATTCAGAAAACTGTCAATTTGCCAGATACTGGCGAATCGGCAGCGAAATATGGTGCAAATCGGTGATCTTCGGTGGCAGTGAAATTGTCCCAGAGAGAAGTTATGGTTAATATATTCAGAAAACGCTGAACTGCAACGAAATGTCGGTGAAATGCCCTGATTTTCTGTGGTTCAGTTTGACAGGTTTAAAAAGCGAATCGCATGGGCTTCAATGTAAAAAAAAAAAAAAAAATCCTTTATATTCAACTATTTTTTTCAGTTTTGGGGAAAAAGCCTTTTTTTTATCATTTCTTTTAGTTTTTTTTTTTTTATCCTGGATTTATTGGGTGACAGTTATTCATTCCCATTTTCTTAATGGTGTTTTTTAAATGAATTTTTATAGTACCTTTTTTATTTCCACACCTTTTCATGCATTTTTATTGTTTTAAACACCTTTTAAAAAATAGAAGTCTGTTTTGTTTTTTTTTGTTTATTTCCCTTTTCTGCAGTTCGGCGGGCCGACTGGCTATCTTCGGCGGTGGAGTTCAGCAATCTTCAGCGGCTTCGCACTCAGCGAACTTCTGGGACCCTGTGGTGAATAGTGAATTCACTGCAGGGTCGGCGGACTGGAATTGCGTAATGGCACCGAAGTGCGCCGAACGAAAGGGCACTGAAATTTCGGTGCTCTTTAACCTTAACAATCTTTAATGTAGTTTCCTCCTACCATGTAGAAGCTTATGGTCGTCTCTCAACACTCTTCAAGTCCTATCCAGACCGAAGAGCAGGACATTGAAATATAGTAATTTCAAATTCTGCATTCTTTTAAATCACAAATTTTCACTTTTCCCAGACCCTTCCCTCAAGTAGCAATCAAGATCTGTTAAATGTCATTCTAAGCCTCTTTTGTCATTCCCAGGTTGGCTTTTTTTTCTATGTAGGTTAGAAGAGAAAGAACTGCATTTAGTGACTCAACTTGTTCAATTTGCTTGTGTGTCGAATTTAATTATGAAACATACATGTAAGGTTATGGGGAAAAAAAAATATTTACCTTTTTGAATGTAAGGTAAAGCAGGAAGGAACTTTTCGGCTTCTAAATGGGCTTGGCCAACTCTTGACACCTGGTGATGGATCTACTATACAGTTATCATTTTTTTCCTTTTTCTTGACTTCACATTTCGCAACTCCTTCTGGGTTTTATTCTTTAATATCAAAACTGACAAATCTTCAGCCATAATCTGGTGATTAGTCAGGCGCGTTGCAGGCATTCTGCAAAAGGTGAGACAGCCACAGAACCGTTGGGAAATAAGCCTGTGTTGTTGTAATAGTCTCGGTGCCAGCTTCCTTGTTGCAGAGTTGGCACTGACAGGAGGAGGAGGTAAACCAGAAAATGGAACTCTTATTTCTGGGCAATTAAGATCCCTCAAGGAGAAGTAATAATTATTTAAAGAATCCTACACAGTGTTTGTAGGTTGTGCTCTTCAATGAATTTCCTAACTGCAGCAATTGAGACCTTACTATTTCTGCCTTTTATCTAACCCTACGTTTGCATTGGCATTTAATTTTATCCCTCTAAAAGTAATAACTGATAAATGTTCACTACAATAATATATTATACAATTTTATACGTTTTCTAGACCGCTCTTTTGAGCTTGTTGGCCTCTATCAGCAAGCGATAGGCTTGTGACTGTTGCATAGTGAGGCTGATTTTTAGGTGACCTGCTGAAGAGGGCCCACAAACCCATGGGCTGTGCAATAGACCTGTGCATGGCCAAAATTTTAATTTCTGATCGTTTAGTTCCAGTTTTTGTTGTTTCGTTTTGGATCATTTTAGTCCCGTTTTGTTTGTTTGTCTTTCGTTATTTTACCGCGATTCGCCTTTTCACATGATTCACGTTTTTGGACGGCCGTTATTTCGGATCGCTTTGTATTTCGTTTTTGAGTTATTTAATTTTTCGGGTTGATTCGTTTTTCCGAGTTCTTTCGGATTGTGAAACGGATTAATTACTACTACTACTACAATATAATGAATATACCAGCCGTACAAAATAATCTCATAGGTTTCAATGTAAAAAAGATTCCCAGTCTCCTAATTTATTTTAAAGCAACGAGGATTTTTTCTTTGCTGAACGCAGCTGTATGATTTTCTTTCAGTCTGGCTGCGTTCGGCAATGAATAGTTACTAGGTTTCTGCACTATGGATGGCTCCGGAACCCCGCGGCTGCTGTACTTGGTTCTGAATCGGCACCATGGATGGCTCGAGTCACGCAGAATTTTTTTATTTTTTGTTTTGCATGAAAAGTTTATTTTCGTAAAATCAAAATAGGATACAGAACAGGAAAAAGGGGAAACATTACATGACACAAAGAGGGGGAGAAAGTTTTCACAATCTTCGCTTAAACAACACTCTATTAAGTAATTTACTGAGCACCCCTCAAGACGACAGGCAGTGCAGTACTTGTGATTTCACAGGTTACCTGTGGCATCCCACCACTCCCAACGCATGACAAAGCAGGACAGAATTCAACCAATTAACCCCACTGAACCGTGGTACCACTCCCATGTCCAGAGAGACCAGGATGAAAATTTGGCTATACCCCTACAGGGGGGGGGGGGGGCTTGTGAAAACTCATGTGTGAAGAGGTGGGGTAAGCGAGTAATAAGGACAGCAGACAAGACAGACGCCCGACAAATTACAGGGGGAGGGAAACCATAAACTAACCACACAAAACCTAGCAATTCTGCGGGTTCATCTCTGTTATAACAGATTTTTCTGTTTTTATTCTTTCGTTCCATTTGGTCGTTTTTTTCCTTTCCGGTCATTTTCATTTCGATTATTTTTTATTTTTTTTTCCCTCTTCATTTCTGTGTTTTTTGTTACACTAACGCCGATTTTGTATTTTCGGACCGATCTGAAAATTCGGGCAGCCGATTTTACGTATTTCGGAAATACGAATTAGGGGATTTTCTTCCGAATTTGTATTCGAAACGAAATGCAGAGATCTACTGTGCAAAACTGGTTCTTTGTTGCATCTCCTAACTCCGTGATCCTCAACACTTTACAGTGGTGTGTACTGCCCCATCACATCTACTATTTTGAAAGCAAGCTCATGTAACACACTGAACCGTGAACAACTCAGTTTTATCCAGTTAATAATTTCTATACAAACAGTCGTCATATTTTAAACAAATCCCCAATTGGTGATGTGTGTGCTTGATATGTGTTGCATATGTCTGTTATCTGTGGTTGTATCTGATAGTTTGTGAGACTTTAATGGTGTCTACGCACGTTCTGTGTAGCAGGTATTTGTTTATCAAGCTACGAAGTGCTGAGAACCCACTTTCATTAAATTCTTGAGACGGGCAGCAAGGTCTTTACAGCACAATTTACCAAAGCAGGATACCCTGGAACTATCAAGTTAGTACTTCTGATTTTAACTACGGTGAAACCCCAATCCCTTTTGGAGGAATGCTTGATATGTACAAGAAGAGACCTATTTGTCAAAAATCCTTAATCTCAAGAGTATACGCATTCTATATGGCTGCCTCCACCCAGTTTTCCACTTTCAGCCCCAATATACATGGCGTGACAAGCTCACATGTTGAAAAAACAGTGTGAAGATTATGTGTAAAACATACAGGGTTATTCAGAATGACTGGGGAATGGAAAATTCTAGGTCAAAATAGTGAATTTGAAAAGTGAGATGAATGGGAGAATTCTTCTGGTTTGGCTATTTTGACCTGGAATTTTCCATTCTCCAGTCATTCTCCTGCTTTTCACCTCTCTCTGAATAACCCTGATAGTGTCTGGGCTTTGATGTTGAAATAAGGCTATCTTACAGAAGTACACAGCTGGGCCCTTTCTCTCCTCTGTAACAAGGTATGGTGTCTTGTACAGTGGGAAATTATTACCTGGCACAAGCCTCAAATACAGGACCGGCTGGAGCGGTGAAACTGGTCTTGCCCATGCAGCCGGTAAAATGACAGCTTGTAGTTGTTCAGGAGATGCTCATAACCTGAAACTCTACCTCACTGAGCACATATGTATCAATCGATCTCGTGACAATCCTGATGGACCACTCACGGCACATTAATGTACCACTGCACAGTGCGTGAATCCTCGGTCTTGGCTGATCAGGAATTGTAGAAAAGATGGTTTATTTTAGGCCTTGCTACTACTGGAATAATGTCTTCGGATATATATTTATTTCCAATCACCATAAATCTATAATAGTAAGTATTGATTTCAGGGTAAATCCTGCGTAGGGTTTATTTTCTTTTGCATATATTTTGCCACCCTGTGGGTGCCAAACGATAAATCTCTGTAATTTCCAATTTTTTTGCATTTGTATGACTGCCCATATTTCGATATTTTCGGCTACTTGCCTATTTCTCCTCTGCAGGGGTCTTTATTTTTCTTCGTTCCTCAACCCTGGCCTATTGGCATTCTTGTGCTTTGATTTCTCTTTCATCCTTTTGTATTGTTACCTAATTCTTTAATTTTTCTCATCGTCCCGGTCTTCCCGTGTCCCACTCCCTCCCCGCTCGCTCTTTTCGGTCTGGGATTAACCCCATAAGGATGCGGTAGGAAGATTATGAGTCACGCGAGGCACTCTTTGGAATATTAATCAGTTTGGGGCATTTAATTCTGTTTGACTTTTGCAGACACATTTCTTATTAACCCACGATACAAAGCCATCTTTCACTGAACTAAGAGAAAGGATAAAAACCTGTTTCTCTTGTAATTAAAGTGGAAAATATGGAATCGGGGCTTGAAATCTCTTCTCCCAGAAGTAATTAAATTATTAGCGGATCTGTGTGTGTTTTATGGTCAAATAAAGAGTGTTGGCCAAAGATGTATCTTATATACTTGTATGTGTTTTATAATGGACATCTGCACAATTTGTTGAGCCCTCAGTGGTTATTGATCAATTAAATACCTACAGTGTAATTCAAAGAGATTCGAAAAGTCACCGCACATTCGGTGACTTTTCGTTCTCCTCAATTCGGTTCCTTTTGCCGATCCCATTTCGGTGACCCTGCGGTGTATTCAGCAAACACCACAGGGTCCCGAATTGCAGGGAAAAGCTACCACAAACCCTCAAAAACAAACCGCAAAACCCACCGAATGCACGCTGAAAACCCTCAAAAACATCTGGATTAACCCATCGTAAAACCCGAGCAGGAGCCAATCACACGCAGCGAAGCAGCCGACACCGCAGACGAGGCAGTGAATAAATTAGCAAAACAGTTTGTGTGAATATTTGAAAATGAAACGCTGTTTGCAAAGAAACTACTGAACGAAAATGTCTGAAATTTGCATATGAGGTCCAGGGAATGATAATAATAAGGGCTGTCACAGAAAAAATAAGTAAGCTTAAAAAAAAAAAATGCATAAAATATCCTAAAAAAATCTATAAATAGACTCTTTACTGCAGAATTTTATAATGAACGGATTATTAGATATTGAATTAAAACGGGAATATTTTTATCATTGAAGCCTATGGGATTCTCCTGAATAAATTTGCCGCATGAAACCACCGAATGGCAGGGCATTTCGGGAACTTTTCACTGCTGGTTTGTGTTCTCGGAATAGCCGAAGCAGTGCTTTTCATGGGGTTTTCACTGCCCTCGATCGTATGTGCAGGCAAGTCGCTAGGATTTGGCGAATTGCCTGCTCTCTGGATAGCTGAATGGCCAGGAAAGGTAACCGAACGCTGATTTTCAGCGTTCGGTTACCTTTCTCAAGCAATTCGGAGCTCTTTGAATAACCCTGCTAATATCCATTACTCGTGTTGTTCAATACTTGTGCATCACAACAGGTTTAGTAAATTCTCTATCGTTTTGTGTATACAGTTGTGTTCAAAATTATTCAACCCCCACTGAAATTGAGTGTTTTGGCCAGTTTGACATTGATTTTGATCATTCAGTCATCTTGCTTACAATTAATTCAAAGGTAGGTCAGACAAATATAGGTAGGTCAGACAAATATAACATAACATTTATAATGAAATAACCACAAATGTCTTTTCTGTGCTCACATCATTATCAGTTTTATTCAACCCCCAAGTGACATTCAATCTTAGTACTTAGTACAACATCCTTTTACAGTTATAACAGCTTTTATACGTGAAGCATAGCTTGACACAAGTGTCTTGCAGCGATCTACGGGTATCTTCGCCCATTCGTCATGGGCAAAAGCCTCCAGTTCAGTCACATTCTTAGGCTTGCGCACTGCAACTGCTTTCTTTAAGTCCCACCAGAGGTTCTCAATCGTATTTAAGTCAGGTGACTGCGATGGCCACTCCAAAATGTTCCAGCCTTTAATCTGCAACCATGCTCTAGTGGACTTGGAGGTATGCTTGAGATCATTGTCCTGTTGAAAGGTCCAACGTCTCCCAAGCCTCAGGTTTGTGACGGACTGCATCACATTGTCATCCAATATCTCCTGGTACTGAAGAGAATTCATGGTACCTTGCACACGCTGAAGCTTCCCTGTACCTGCAGAAGCAAAACAGCCCCAAAGCATGATTGACTCCCCCCCGGCATGCTTCATAGTAGGCAAGGTGTTCTTTTCTTCATAGGCCTTGTTCTTCCTCCTCCAAACATAGCGTTGATCCATGGGCCCAAACAGTTCTAATTTTGTTTCATCAGTCCACAGAACACTATCCCAAAACTTCTGTGGTTTGTCCACATGACTTTTGGCATACTGCAGTCGACTCTTCTTATTCTTTGGAGACAGCAAGGGGGTGCGCCTGGGAGTTCTGGCATGGAGGCCTTCATTACGCAGTGTGCGCCGTATTGTCTGAGCTGAAACTTCAGTACCCACATCTGACAAATCTTTTCTCAGCAGTCACACGGGGACTTTTCTCCACTCTGCGCTTCAGGTAACGCACAGCAGTCAAAGTCAGCATCTTCTTTCTGCCACGACCAGGTAGCGTTTCAACAGTGCCCTTTGCCTTGAATTTGCGAATGATGCTTCCTATGGTCTCTCTTGGTATGTTTAACATCTTTGCAATCTTCTTATAGCCATTGCCCTTCCTGTGAAGAGTAATCACCTCTTCTCTTGTCTTCCTGGACCATTCTCTTGACTTCACCATGTTTGTAACCACACTAGTAAATGTCTAGAAGGATCTGAGTATCACAGTCATTTTAAAGCTGCCTAATTGGTGCTTATTATGCTTTATTGCTGCTCCGTGAAATCCACAGGTGTTCTCAATACCTGATTGAAAACACTTGAATGAACCTCTGTTCTTCAGAGTGGTAGTCTTTAAGGGGTTGAATAATTGTGTCAATGAAGAATTCACAAAAGAAACATTTACTACTGCATTACAAAACCAATTGATGTCATTTTAGTTGCATATGGTTCTTTAAAAAGTCCTTGTAGGATTTCATTCTGAATACAATTACAAATGTACACTAAATTCCCTAAAACCCTTTACAGCATTGGGGGTTGAATAATTTTGAACACAACTGTAGAAATGCATTTTAAAGTGTCTGCAGTCAGATTTTTTTATTCTCCACCGCAGTCATTTTCTTGTGTACTTCTTGCATCCTTGTCTTTTGGTTTAGAAATTATTGCGTTTATCTTAAAATATGGTTTACATATTAAAGTTACAGTAATCAACACAATTTTTTTTTTCTTCAACACAAAATATTTTGTTCTTGTACATATTGAGTATGTCATTCAGATATTCACAGTATATGTTGGAAAAAAGACTCTTAATTATTTTTTATTTTTTTTAAGGTATTTTACCAGGAAGGATACATTGAGTTTTCTCTCGTTTTCAAGTATGTCCTGGGTGGCGAGTATGTACCGTTAGGTGTCTTGCCCAAGGACACTTACTGTAGAGGTGCTCGCTGGGATCGAACCCATGACTCCACAGGCTCTCTCCATGCAGAGCAGTGATGTTACCTCTACTCCACCCAGCCGGTCAAGAAAATCTCAAAGGCCAATAATAAATGCAAATTGGCAAACCTGGACTCCAATTTGTGAAACGATATTGGAAGTGGGGGTTAGAGATACTTTGACTTCTATAAAGCAGCCAAGCATTTTGAGTTTACTATCGGCAAAAAGTAACGATCTGTTGATACACAGGACACGAGGTCACCCATTTAGGCCCGTGTCAGACGAGCGCAGTGTTCAAGTCCGTGTTGCCGCACATTTGTAAGTCCGTGGCAGCATAGCATTCTGACCAATGGAACCCCACACATGAAGTACGTCTGCACGGAAGTGCGGATGCATGATGGACGCAGCAAATGGATGCAGGTTAGGCAAGAACGTAATACCGCTAAAACGGACGTGCGGAGTGCGCCATGTCCGCATAGCTTTGTGTGTGAATGTTGGAACATAGTCAGACGGACTGCATTTATGCGTCCAGCATTTTTGATGGACAAAATGGTTTTTCATTTTAATTTAATTTCCCATCTACAATTGTCAAAAATAACGTCCGTCACAAAAAAAGACACTGTGACCACTACTGCGTCTTCCATCAGAACGTGTGTCCGTACAAAATGCGTTCGTCTGACATTCGCCATAGACTGGACGAAAGGAAATTCAGCCTAAAGCATAGGAAGGGTTATTTTACAGTGAGAACAATAAAGCTGTGGAATTCTCTGCCTGTTGACGTGGTTGATGACTTCCTGCAAAAACTTAATATTATCGGTCATAATATTTAATATGTGGGTAAAAGCTTCTTGATCCAGGGAGGAATCTGATGCCATTCTGGGGTCAAGAAGGATTTCTTTTCCCAGTATGTTGCATATTGGCGAGAACTTCAGAAGGCGTTTTTTGCCTTCTTTTTGGGTCAACAGCAGTGGGTGATGGGCGTCAGACTGAACCTGATAGACGCATGTCTTTTTTCAGCCTATGGAACCATGGTCATTTGAACCATATCTGAATTGTTGAGGTGCATAACTTTGTAACCCTTTCCAGTTTTATCTCATAGTTTAGATCTTATAGTAATCTCTCAAATTCATTCAAATGGTCTAGAAATAGAAGCAATACGGTACTATGGCTACTCTCACTGCAAGTGGCCACCCAACCAAGATGACACAAAGGGGCACAACTCACACTCTCGGAGTTAAAGTAAACACTAAAGGAGCAGCTGAAGAATTGAATTGATTGGAACTAGGAATAGGCCGATTATTGGTGGCTGATATTCAGCAAATTACTGATATCTGTGTTTGCCGATATTGCCAATTTGGAAAAGTTGGCTCACTGAAGCTGCAAGATGTGAAGTTATGCAGATCACTGCCGATCCCACTCTGATTTGAGGCTTGTCCAACATCAGGCAGACAGCATTAACTGACAGCTCTCGCTGTAGAACTTCCCCCGCCCACTGACGGTATTGCGCATGAGTGATGACTCCAGAAATGGGTCTTCCCTCTTATCTGGCAGGGAATTCCCTATACAGGAGATGCAGGGGCCTAATGGTCCCCATAATTTCTGGTACCTATAACCTACAGCAGGGGTCAACAACCTTTGCCTCCAGATGTTTTGGAACTTCAAAAAACAAATTCCTTTATTAAAGATACCTTTTCTTATAAAATGTAATAAATGTGTAGCGCTCACTCCCGGAGGAGCCGCTGAATTTAACCTCGGGTTAGTCTCTCCGCACTAGGTAATAAATATACACCAGCACTGTTGTGCATTTTATAAATCCTATATACTTTACTGGTCTCAATAAAGCGGCATAGATAAAGTAAACACGGTATATGGAAACAGGATTTCGTAATGCGGGAAACGCGAGCGGGAAAAGAAAAGTTTAACCCCCTTCGTTTCTGAAGTGTAAGTCCCATGCAGGTTATGTCCCAAGAAGAGTGTGTGTGAGCTCAGGTACCCGGGTACTATATTTCAACTGGACAGTGAATGTATTTAAATAAATCTTCGACTAGTCACGTTGGGGCCCTGTAGATTTTAGCAGTGCTGCAGCGTGCTTCTTTAAACTTTAACTGTGGCCTAGGAGGCCTCTCACCCATCTGCCAGACAATCTGTTCCGCTGCCCGATCAGGACGTCTCTCCGCTGAATTGTGCTGGGACTCTGTGTCACCGGATCCGCTTCTCTCGCTTGTCCGTCGTTACAACAAGATTCACAGCTTACCGCCTGCACTCCCAGTGGATCATCGCAGTCTCCTAACTCGGGGTCCAATCTGCAACTCTTTGTCTGTGTAAAACCTCTCAGCGGTGGATTACTGGGTCTCTGGCAAATCACTATATCGATCCCCAGCGTCGGCAAGGCAGCGCCTGCTCTCCGACCTGGTTACAATCGCTCACAGTCTCACGTGCGTCTCACTTGGTTCACTCCTCTGCTCACACTGGCTCTCCTCCCACGAGGCTGCGGATGTCCTCCCTTCCGTCCCCACCCACTTCCTCTCTCTGCCCCAAAGCATGCTGGAAAACGTAGTCCCATTGTCCAGTATAGTTTACATGCGCTTGTCTCCCTCTGGTGGCCAAAACGGAACATTACAGCAACAGGGTTTTAAAACAGCGCTACAAATGAAATGGACATTTTGCAATATTTACAATGTTATTAAAACCATTCAGTTAACCCTTTGCCGCTGCGGGGCGTGCCATGCCATCCTCGCGGCGGGAGAGCTTTGACGTTGCAGGGTGTACAGGTTCGCCCTGCTGTCTTCAATGGGCTGCCTTGGCCCCTCCCCGCAGCTGGCGTGTGCCACACGACTTTGGCTGCAGAGCGTCAGCCTGGACTCAGGCCGTCCCCATGCAGCTAATGACGAGCGTCGGCAACGGGGCGTGCATAAATCGGTGGCACCTGTCAGTGAGGCGTACCTGTACGCCTCGCCGGCGTTAACCCATTCCTGACTGGCGACACCTGCCTATCCTTAAGGGGTTATTGGCATGTCAGATTTGTGTTGGTTTTTTTTTTCTTCACAAGTTTAAATGTACAGCATATCGGCCAGAAAGGCTGCCAGAATAGGGGTTTGTATCGGCTCCGAAATTGATAGATATAATTATCTCTAACTGAAAGTATTTAACCTCTCTGTTCATGAGTCTACTATACTGTGAATGGGCATGGTGTCCAAGACTGTGACTTTCGGCAGCAGTGAAATCCTCAGAGAAGTAATGGTTAATCTATTCAGAGAACACCAAACAGCAGAGAAATGGACTGATTTTTGGTGGTTTCATTCGGCAGGTTTAATCGGGCGAATCTCAGATTTTAAATGTAAAAAAATTCCTGTTTTTATTAAATATTTATTCAACAGTTTTTGTTCATTTGCAGCAAAAGTCTTTTTTTTTTTTTTTTTTTTTTTAAGGCATCTTTGGAGATTTTTTTCGACATCCGTGTCGCCGCACAGTTTAACGTCCACCATAGCATAGAATCATGATTGAGACCCACACATGAAGTACGCGCGCACCAAAGTGCGCACGCACCATGCAGATGGCAACAGACGCATTTTAAGCAAGAACGTAAAACCACTAAGGCTAATGTCAGACGAGCGCACTGTGCGTCCGTGCACAACGGACGGACATACTGACAGAAGATACTGCAGACACCACACTGTCCATTTTTCTCGACGTAGGAAAAAAAGGGAACTATGGGAAACAAAATTAATATGAAAAATAATCAAAATTGATACATGATATGAAAAGCCGTTTTGTGCGTCAAGGTGCTGGACGTCGCAAATGCGGTCCGTCTGACATCTCACACAGAACGCTACCCGGACGTTGCGCACTCGGCCTGTCCGTTCTAGTGTTCTTACCTAAATTGCGTCCGGTGCCATGTGCGTTGTGCGTGTGCAGTTCGGTGCGGACGCACTTCGTGTGCGGGTCTCTATTGATCATGATTCTATGCTATGACGGACGTTAAACTGTGCGGTAACACAGATGTGACACAGGCCTAAGACGGACGTGCAGAGTGCGCCACATCCGGTTAGCGTTCTGTGTGAGTGGTGAAATGTCAGATGCGGCGCATTTGCAACGTCCAGCACCTTGACGCACAAAATGGCTTTTCATATCCTCCTCCAATTTTTATCATTTTTCATATTCATTTCGTTTCCCATAATTCCCTTTTTTTTTCCCCCTACGTCTGTCAGCAAAAACCGGACCATGTGGTGTCTACAGTATCTTCCGTCAGTACAGGGGTGGATCCGGGGGGGGGCAACAGGGCAATTGCCCCCCCCCCCGAGATACCGACCCGCACATATCCATGTGTGATTTGGGGGCAAATGTATAAAATCTATATCCATGTGAGCTGGGCAATAGATCCATGTTAGCTGGGGCCAAATATATCCGTGTGAGCTGGGGCCAAATATACCCATGTGTGAGCTGGGGGCAAATATACCCATGTGTGAGCTTGGGGCAAATATACCCATGTGTGAGCTGGGGGCAAATATACCCATGTGTGAGCTTGGGGCAAATATACCCATGTGTGAGCTGGGGGCAAATATAGCCATGTGTGAGCTGGGGGCAAATATAGCCATGTGTGAGCTGGGGGCAAATATAGCCATGTGTGAGCTGGGGGCAAATATAGCCATGTGTGAGCTGGGGGCAAATATAGCCATGTGTGAGCTGGGGGCAAATATAGCCATGTGTGAGCTGGGGGCAAATATAGCCATGTGTGAGTGGGGGGCAAATATAGCCATGTGAGTGGGGGGCAAATATACTACATGTGAGCTGGGGGGGTACCCTTTGCCCCTCGTATGGAAAGGGTTCGCAGGGCTCATGAGCCACATGAGGACATTCCCTGTGCAATGTTCTGGGGAGAGTGAGTGTAACGAGCACAGCTTGCGATTAGGCGCGTCTCTGCCTGTCACTGCAAACCCAACACCAGCTCTTAGCCAAAACTAGTAGAATGACCCCCCCCCCCCTGAAACCTGTGTCTGGATCCGCCCCTGTGTCAGTACGTCCGTCCGTTGTGCACGTACGCAGAGTGTGCTCTGATTGCGTTCGTCTGACAGCCTAAATTGTTTACGAATTTAATACAAATTATTTTTTGTTCTAAATGGCATTTCTTTTCTGTAACAGTCCTTTTTATTATTCGTGGGACCTTATATATTCAGGTATTTTCGGGCATTTTCTTACAGTAGTTTTTTGGAAAACTCCTTTTAAAAGTTGCGGTGTGGGATTTTTATTTACAGAGTCCGGCGGCCTGTCGGCTTCTTCCAGCGAATGTACGGTGGGTGGTCGGCTTTATTCGGATCGATACGGCGGTATTGCAGTGGGTCGTCAGATATGTGCGGCGGTGTTTCGATTCATGCGGCGGGTCGGTTCGCCACACTTCAGGACTCTGTGGTGAATGCTGAATTCACTGCAGGGTCGGACAAATCCGACTCGCCGAAGTTTTGCGAACAGGAGAGCACTGAAATGTAAGTGCCATTTTGGTGCTCTCTGAATAACCCTGAAAGTTTTGTCCTGTAAGGGATTTCCCCTAGTTCTTTTTTCCCCATTTTGTTATCTGGAGTTCATTCATCATGAAATTGTGGAAAACATATTCTGTTTAGACCAGAATCGGTGACTCGTCATTTGATCTTTTACCGTTTTTGTATAAAATATGCAGTTCCCATAATTTCTGATTTCTATGCAGTTTACATTTTCTGTTTTTATTATTTTATACATTACATTGTATATTATACTGACCTGTAATTTGAATTCTTTATTTCCATAGACTATTAATGCAATGCATTGGCTCTTTCACAATCTGGATGTAAATAAATCACTGATGTTTGTGGATTTTGTTTCCATAATACTCAAATAGCTCTTTTGTCCAGAAATCTTGCGAGTGCCAACATTTTCCGTCGCCGCTTCATACGTCCACTTCTTGCACTCGCTCTTTTACTTACAGTATAGAATTGTGTTCCTAAACAAATGTCAGTATTTGCCAAAAAGCGAAAAAATGTTTGACACGGTGTCTCATTTGACTAAGAATTACGGGATATTTGATAAGCTTGTTTAAAAATGGATGTTTCCAAATATACCGGTAAACATCACCACTTCCATATCGGCTCAGGGAGGATTTTGTGAGCAGACTTGCACAGTGGGTGATAATATTTGTGAATGTAATGTAACGGCTCTGAACCTTCACAGAGCAAATATTGAAATTTATTACAAGTCAAAGAAAGGCTGTTAGATCACGGATGGCGCTGCGCTATTTGCATTGTTGTTGTTCTAATTATCTTCATTGTGTTTAGTTGTAATTTTTTTTTTGTTTTCTTTTATTATAAATTCCCTGTTGTGTTTGTTTTGTAATGAATTCCTGTTGTATGTACATGAAACCATTCACCTTCTGTGGCACGTTTAGTCTACCCAAACCTCAAGGAGGAAGCTGCTTTATTATAGTTGCGGGATACGCAAATAAAGCAAATTGTAACAAATATATTAAAGTATCCATTGCCTTGTTGTATACATGTACCACTGCCCTCCATACTGTATTGTTCTTGCCTGCTTTAGGATTTTGACTACTTAAGGGGTCATTAAAGTGCTTTTAAATGTAAGCCTTAATAAATCCGGTCTGGTAAAAGAAGCGTTTTAGCAATGTAAGCTATTTACTTATTTTCTACTAGGATTTAACCCGCTTATTCAGCAGCATTTCCAGATTCTATAGTTTCAGCAAAAACCTGAAACATTACTCTGTGATAACCCATTAAGCAGTGAAATTTATAATTCATAACGCAAATGATTGTTCAATATCATGATTTTGAGATATTCTATCCGGCTATGCAGTGGCGTAGCGTGGGTTGTCAGCGCCCAGGGCAAGGCAAGAATTGTGCGCCCCCCCCAACCTGTGGACACGGTAGCACACCATGATTCCCTTCCACCAGTACAGTATTGACCCCCTTACCCCACAAGCACATGTATTGTATATTAACAAAATACTGATATAATAAAAAAATGAAACACACAAGCCCCCCACGCTATGCCACTGCTACCAGTCACCCTGTCCCAGTATACCCTAGCATAGTTCCACTCTCACACAATAACCAGTCACTCTCTCCCAGTACCCCAGTCACTCTCTCCCTCCAAGTAACCCAGTCACTCTCTCCCTCCAAGTACCCCAGCCACTCTCAGTACCCCCACTTTCTTCCAATACCCCCAGTCACTCTCCCTCCATGTACCCCCAGTCACACTCTCTCTCCCAGTACCCCAGTCACACGCTCTTTTCCAGTACCCCAGTCACACGCTCTTTTCCAGTACCCCAGTCACACGCTCTTTTCCAGTACCCCAGTCACTCTCTTTCTCTCCAAGTACCCCCACTTTCTCCCAGTACCCCAGTCACTCTCTCTCTCTCTATCCAAGTATCCCCAGTCACTCTTTCCCAGTATCCCCAGTCATTATCTTCCCGAACCTCCAGTCACCCTCTCCCTGTACCCTCAGTACCCTCTCACTGTGTGGTGGTCACACTGCTCTGGTGTCATACAGTGTCGCCTACCTGCGAGGAGTTGCTGGTGGCCCGGGGGGGGAGCTGTCCAGGGGGCTTAGTGGAGACTGGATTTTAAATGTGCTGCAGGGCAGGTGCCTCCCTCCCTCCTTCCTGTTCAGCGGCTGCAGGGCTGCCAGTGGTGGGGGGCTGGAACAGGGCTTCAGGGGGGGCTGACAAGCGTGGTATAGGGTGTTCCGTCGAATAATGCTGTGCTGCTTCACGTGACTTAAGTCAGCGTTAAGGAGGAGTCAGGACAGGACCAGAATTTTCTGTCCTGATCCTCCCTTCTGGACGCTGAGTGCCAAGTCACCGGTCCGCCGGCATGGCAAAACTGGTGGATACCTTGCTGATCCCTGCTGGAAAATATTAGTGGTTCAAATTTTTTTGAAATTTTGCGCCCCCTAAGAAAATTGCGCCCGGGGCGACCGCCCCCGAGGCCCCCCCCACGCTACGCCACTGCGGCTATGTATCACACCGCAACATCAGTGCCATAGTCGTGCTAGATTCTTGCACCCAGCCATCCCTCCTTGGCTGTGTACAGGAATGTGGTGGTGTTGATGCACATGTCCGTGTGTTGACATCACTGCCAGAACATCAGTATGATCTTCGTAAATAACAGGAGAGCTGTCAAAGGACGTTTCTTCTGGTGTCCTGGTGCCTCATTATTTCTATTAACCTCTCTTAGGGAAGTATAAATTATTTGACAATGCTATTGCTCTTCTAGTGCAATGTGCTCCTCCTTACCCGCTCTAGACCCCCCCCCCACACACACACACACGCATTATTATTTTATTTTTCTCTAGAGCAGGGCTTTCAAAGTCCAGCCTCCCCGTCCAGTTGTGTCTAAACTGCAATTCCCACAATTCCCTGGCCAACCATTGCATTGAAGGAATTCTGGTAATTGTAGGATTCAACATCTGGGGGGCCTGATCTAGGGTGTTCAAACTCCCCTTTTCTCCGGCACATTAATATCCCTCTAGCGTTTTTCCAGCTTGATGATCAAGCTTAGTAACTAAAGGCATTGAGAAACATTGATAATTTAGTCGATGATTGTTAACTTGGCGAACTTGCAATCTCCATTCCCGGAAGGCTGTCCAGCATGAGATGAGTGACAGCCATGAGGGAGGGGGAAGCCCTCTACTTTGATGGACTGTCACTGTCCCAAGCTGAAAGCAAAAATGTATCAATTTTATCAGTGCCAACTGTGTGCTTCGTCACAATTAACAGGTTTGTACTATGGTTTAGATAGGTTCCCTTTTAAATCTTGATGATACAGTGCAATTTGCCTCAGGCCAATGTTGGATGCTGTGATCACTTTAGTCCATGAATGTCATTGCTGATGGCAGACTCATGAGAGGTGTTTGATTGGCCCTACATATTGACACATTCACTGTGTGGCAATAACGTAAATTCCAACTTCTATTTTCTAATGCAACAGACATCTAGCGTTTAGAACTTTTCATTATTTCTGTAAAGGATAAGATGAATATGTGAAGGATTAAAAAAAGGTGTGTATTTGCATTTTATTATTTTAACTAGCCCAATACTTCAATGAAAATTTAAACAATAACATATCAAACCCCAGAAATTTTTGGAAAATCATAAGTAACATACAAGCACCCCCCAGCCACTCCCAACCAGCTGCTTTAAAAGTAAACAACCAAACTGTACAACACCCCCTAGATGTAGCAAATGCTTTTAATAATTATTTTGTTGGATGCGCCACCACCCTCATTGCTAAGCTAGGAAATGAAACGCAATCAGAAAGGCCGCACAAAGGTCAGGACCCACCAACAGTGCAAAAACCCCATAACCCAGACCTATTCAGTTTTAGGCCTGTGCCTGTCAGTGCCATCACTAAACTTCTCCGTAACCAAAAAATGAAATACCAGTCTGGACCTGATCAAATCCCAGCAATGCTGCTGAAAATCAGTGCACCAGCAATTGCTAAACCTGTCGCAACCCTGATTAATGAATCACTGGCGACTGGATACATACCCATACTCTGGAAGACTGCAAGGGTGGTACCTATCCATAAGAGTGGAGACAATACTTTGGTATCCAACTACCGCCCAATATCACTGCTCCCTGTAATGTCAAAAATTCTGGAAAAATGTGTCTACACTCAATTACGTGATTATTATCAGTATCAGAACTATTTAACCCCAGATCAATCAGGCTTTCGTCCAACCATTCAACTACAACTGCCCTTTTAAAAGTTTGTAATGATATCCAAGCGGGCATGGAACAAGGAAATCTAACTGGAGCCATCTTCCTTGACTTTGCCAAGGCTTTTGACACAGTAGACCATGGCATCCTATTACAAAAACTTAAAAACTCTGGTATTGGTGATAGTACATTAACCTGGTTCCAATCATATGTGTCTGACAGGTCTCAATTTGTGTCCATTTCTGACAGCACTTCCCTTCCCCTCCCAGTCACGTGCGGTGTACCCCAAGGCTCGATACTTGGCCCCCTGCTATTCACAATATTCATAAACGATCTGCCCAATGTCTGCAAAGCTTCAACTGTACACATGTACGCAGACGACACGGTAATCTATACCAGCAAACCAAATCTCCCGCAGCTGGAGGCCGTGCTGCAAGAAGAATTCACAGGGGTAGAAAAGTGGATAGCAAATAACAAACTTTTTCTAAATACTGACAAAACGGTTACAATGCTCTTTGGAACAAAACCTAAACTACACAAATTGCAAACACCCCATCTATGTGTTGGGACAAAATCAAACGGCACACTGACCACAGTCACCTCTCTCAAATACCTAGGTATGTGGTTAGACCCTAATCTATCTTTTGGCCCCCACATCGAAAAACTCTCATCTAAACTTTACCCCAAACTAGGTGCCCTGTACAGAAACAAATCCTGCCTGAGCCCCGCGGTAAGAAAGCAGATTGTACAACAAATGCTTATGCCAGCCATTGAATACGGAGATGTAGTGTATGCAGCCGCCCCGCAAACACACCTCCAGAAACTTACTACATTGTATAACTCATTCTGTCGCTTTGTGCTACAATGTAACTACATGACCCACCATTGTGACATGTTAAAAGAACTAAACTGGCCATCGCTGGACTCTAGACGCACCCTTCACCTTTCCAACCTGGTGTTTAAGAGCTTTTCTGGGAAGCTACCACCCTACCTGAATATGCTGCTTCCCCCAGCAGTTCCCTCATCCTATAACCTCAGATCCAGGACCAGCACCTTACTTGCAATACCGCAATACAAAAAGAAAATGGCTCGATCCGCATTTTCCTACAGAGCACCGCAAATATGGAATAACCTCCCAGACGCCGTCAAATCTTCCCCCAGTCTAAAGTCCCTTAAGAGCTCCCTATTAGCATACCTCAATACAGAATGCACCTGTAAACATGTAACATAATGACTACATTTCCTCCATATTTATTTTTCTGTTAATCTGTATATTTGGTCCTGTGTTAATATCTTGCATTTTACTATTTTGTATTTCTGTAACCACTCAATGTTCTCGAACCCAGGACATACTTGAAAACGAGAGAAATCTCAATGTATCCTTCCTGGTAAAATCCTTTATAAATAAATAAATAATTTAAGTGTTATGTATTTGAATTGTGCGATGGATACTTTTTTATAAAATTTCAGCAAAAACTTTCAACAAAAAGTACTTGGAAGGGAATTAAATAAGGATTTTTTTTAAATTCTATACCTTTTGACTATTTGGAAAAATTTTATTGTTAGCATAAGAATTACATGTCAATAGATGCATAGTTGTTGCCCAGCACATATTCATTTTAACTCCAATCCTGTGACTTTTCATACCTGCAAAATGTACCTAGTGCTCGGTATGTACCTCTTTTAAAACTGGAATATTTTTCTTCAGCTCTGGTGGAAGAGGTTTACAGTGCGCAGCGTGAACGGGATGAGGCAGTCATGGCACGGCTGAGACTGGCCAACCAAGAGCGCGATGAAGCTTTGTTGCAGGTTCAGCATCTCCAGATGTTCTTAAGGGAGTGAGTACAATTTGCTTCTTGACTACACCACATCCACAAATCCATTTCCAAATATATCATGTCCTTTCAGATGGCCGTTTACACAATGAACGTCTCATATACATAAACTAAAGAAATATACAGAGATTGGCTATGAATGACACGTAGCGATGTGGATAAACAAAGAAATATTACTCCAAGAAAAAAAAACTGTTACTTGCCTACAGTGCCCATTAAACAAACAAGCATCTGTCCAAACACAGATGTAAAGGCTGCATTAGTCTCTGAGAAAACATCAATCTATCTTATTATTATCCAGGCTTTCTTACAATTTTTAATTTCTACCATGCAGGGAATAAACAAGAAATAAAGTTAATATCCTTACTGGCAAAGTAAACTACACGCAGATTGAAAGCTGGGATAACCTTTCAGTTTCTAAGAAGAGTATGGGGTGGATAACACCTACAGCAGTGTTTGTAAATATATCACTTATGTGGTATCAGCGTGGTATACCATTGTCTTATTTTAAAATAACCCAAAAAATAAAAATCTGATATCCAGGTTACTGTTTTGTATGAGCTCTGTGATACAGTTCTTTGAATTGCTGGGATGTGTAAATAACTTCTGCAATAATAAACTGTGTGTGTATTTACAAATGTGAGTATGAATTGCATGGTATTGTTAACAGAAATGTTACTGTATGTATCTATCTTGATAGATACAAAGAGGTACAGGGAGATGGCTACAAAACTGCAGAAATTGTTGGCTCAATATAAGCGATATATACACCGGACAAAAAAAGTCACACTCTTAAATTTGGCTGGACTGCCTTTTGCTATGATTACAGCATGCATTCGCCATGGCATCGTGTTGATAATCGCATGCAATGTACCAACATTTATCTCCAAGTTCATGTATTGATGGGAGAGTCGCAGCGCTACGTAAAGTCTTTTCCAGCACATTATCCCAAAGCTTCTCAATGGTGCTAAGGTCTGGACTGTGCGGTGGCCAATCCATGTGTGAAAATGATGTCTCGTGCTCCCTGAACCACTCTTGCACAAATCGAGCCCAATGAATCCTGGCATTGTCATCTTGGAATATGCCTGCTGTGCCATCAAAAGAGAAAAAAAAACATTGATGGAAAAACCTGCTCATTCCATATTTTCAGAGTCACATTACCTCCTTTCATGGGCACATAATGTCGCTGAACTTAGACCTGACTACGTGAAACTGCAGATCATAACACTTTCCCCTTAGTTTATACACAGGCTTGTACTGTAGGCAGTATATATATATATACCTAAATGCCATGCACTCAAGCTTTATCAATTGGTTGCTCGTTGCTCACCTTCTAGCTTTAAATGTAAAAATTTCGGTAATGACGGCGGCACTCCAAGTCTATAGTTTCCGTAATTTATTAAAACGTTGACACTTTGGATCAATAAATTACAGAAACTATATAGACTTGGAGTGCCGCCGTTATACAGTACTGTGCAAAAGTTTTAGGCAGGTGTGAAAAAATGGTGTAAACAAAGAATGCTTTCAGAAATATAAATGATTGTTGTCAATTTGCAACATGCAAAGTGAGCTAACAAAAGGAAAATCTAAATCAAATCAATATTTGGTCCTACCTTTTGCCGTCAAACCAGCATCAATTCTCATAGGTACACTTGCACAAAGTCAGGGATTTTGTAGGATTATAGTCAGGTGTATGATCAACCAATTATACCAAACAGGTGCTAATGATCATCAATGTCACACGTAGGTTGAAACCCAGTCAGGAACTGAAACCAACGGCTGTGTAGGAGGCTTAAAACTGGGTGAGGAACAGCCAAACTTTGCTACCAAGGTGAGGTTGTGAAAGACCGTTTCATGTCATGGCAAGATTGAGCACAGCAACAAGACACAAGGTAGTTATACTGCATCAACAAGGTCTCTCCCAGACAAAGATTTCAAAGCAGACTGGAGTTTCAAGATGTGCTGTTCAAGCTCTTCTGAAGAAGCACAAAGAAACAGGCAACGTTGAGGATCGTAGACGCAGTGGTCGGCCAAGGAAACTTAGTGCAGCAGATGAAAGACACATCAAGCTTATTGCCCTTCGAAATTGGAAGATGTCCAGCAGTGCCATCAGCTCAGAACTGGCAGAAACCAATGGGACCCAGGTACACCCATCTACTGTCCGGAGAAGTCTGGCCAGAAGTGGTCTTCATGGAAGAGTTGCAGCCAAAAAGCCATATCTCCGACGTGGAAACAAGGCCAAGCGACTAAAGTATGCACGAAAAGATAGGAATTAGGGTGCAGAAAAATGGCAGCAGGTGCTCTGGACTGATGAGTCAAAATGTGAAATATTTGGCTGTAGCAGAAGGCAGTTTGTTCGTCGAAGGGCTGGAGAGCGGTACAATAATAAGTGTCTGCAGGCAACAGTGAAGCATGGTGGAGGTTCCTTGAACATTTGGGGCTGCATTTCTGCAAATGGAGTTGGAGATTTGGTCGGGATTAATGGTGTTCTCAATGCCGAGAAATACAGGCAGATACTTATTCATCATGCAATACCATCAGGGAGGCGTATGATTGGCCCCAAATTTATTCTGCAGCAGGACAACGACCCCAAACATACAGCCAAAGTCATTAAGAACTATCTTCAGCGTAAAGAAGAACAAGACGTACTGGAAGTGATGGCATGGCCCCCACAGAGCCCTGATCTCAACATCGAGTGTGTCTGGAATTACATGAAGAGACAGAAGGATGTGGGAAAGCCTACATCCACAGAAGATCTGTGCTTAGTTCTCCAAGATGTTTGGAACACACCTACCAGCCGAATCCCTTCAAAAACTGTGTGCAAGTGTACCTAGAAGAATTGCTGCTGTTTTGAAGGTCACACCAAATATTGATTTGATTTCGATTTCTCTTTTGTTCATTCACTGCATTTTGTTCATTTATGAACATTAAATGTGTAACACTTCCATTTTTGAAAGCACTTTGTTTACATAATTTTTTCACCACCTGCCTAAAACTTTCACACAATACGATGTGTATATATATCGCTCTCTATCCGCTTGTGCGTAATCACGATATCTCCAGGACCGTAAAGCCTACAAACTTGAAATTCGGCACGTATGTTCCTTTCGGTTTCTAGGTGCTCACGAAGAAACGAGTTTTTCGAAAGGACCATCAGAGCAACAGTTATGCTAAGGAGTTATACTCCCCCCCCCCCCACCAGAAATTAAAGCTGCTCCAACTGCCACTTGCCTCACATGCCATTATCTCAGTTCAAACTGACAGACATAAGTGACAGTTTTGCAAAACTTCAAAATGGGTTAAAAAAAAAAATCCCATTGGACAACCACAACGTTTACAATGCAGATGTGTCATGTGCACCCCCCCCCTCTATGACATGGTATGAATATTTACTGTGGAAATTTTAAGATACAGAGCCTCAAATATCACCGTAGCTTACAAAGTGAAATTTTTTGCGAATCTTCAAAATTAAAATTAAAAATAAAATCTCCCATTGGACCTCAACGTTTACAATGCAGATGTGTCATACCAACCCGTAATGACTGTAACGATTCAATGTTCTTGAACCCAGGACATACGTATGGGGAATGTAGCACATGAGCTCTGTAAGCAGTTTTCTGAATTGCTGGGATATGTAAATGTACTCTGAAACCTATAAACCAGGGGTGGGGAACGTCCGGCCCTCGGGCCGTATACGGCCCGCAGTGTCAATTGGTCCGGCCCTCAGAGCGCCACAGCAAGGGGGTGCAAATTCCCTCTCCCGCGGCCCTTTTACCAGACCACGGCGAGTAGCAGAATGAGGGGGCGTGATTATCCCTGCTTCCCTCACTACCTGCTGCGCGCCGGATCTTCCAACATGCTGCACCCCTCATCTTCCGGGCGCAGCGTGAAGGAGGATCCGACGTGCTTCAGCGAGTGAAGGGAGCTGGGATATTCCCCACCTCCTCATTCTGCTACTCGCTGGGTCTGGTAAAAGGGCCGCAGGAGAGGGAATTTGCACCCCCTTGCTGTGGCGCTCTGAGGGCCCCCTCAGTCTGCTACTCGCCACAGTGAGGTAAAAGGGCCGCAAGGGTGGGTGGGGGGGGGCTGGAATTAATTTTAAAGGGGGAGGGTGAAATTAATTAGATGGAAAGGGGGATGAAATTAGAGGGGGAGAGTGAAATTAATTAAAAGGGGAGGGGGTGAGATTATATGGAAAGGGGGAGGGTGAAATCTATTGGAGGGGGTGAGATTAAATGGGGGTGAAATGAATTAGATGGGGAGGGTGAAGAAATTCAAGGGGAGGGTGAAATTAAATGGTGAGTAGGGTTAAATCAATTAAATGGGGAGGTTGAAATTAAATGGAGAATTAAATTAATTAAAGAGGGAGGGTGAAATTAATTAAATGGGGAGGGGGTGAAATAAATTTTTATGAGTGAAATTAATTAAATGGAGGGGAGGGTGAAATTAATTAAATGGGGAAGGGGAGGGTGAAATTAATTAAATGGGGAGAAGGTGTGTGAAATGAACTAAATGGGGAGGGGGTGAAATGAACTAAATGGGGAGGGGGTGAAATGAACTAAATGGGGAGGGGGTGAAATGAATTGAATGGGGAGAGAGGTGAAATGAATTAAATGAGAATGGGGTGAAATTAAATGGGATGGGGCACAAACCTGGAAAATTGCAAGTAACAACATCATCTGTACCAGTTAACATCGTGCGCCTCACCAAAGAGAAGCAGTTCTAGCCATCACATTAGGGGTGAGTTAATTAATTTCTTCCTAAATATAGCTGGCTAAACTTTAAGTTGGTAATTTTGTATGGCCCTCGAATGATCTTATAAATTTCCAAATGGCCCTTGGCAGAAAAAAGGTTCCCCACCCCTGCTATAAACTATATATATAGATATATATATTCTGCACATTTTAGTAGAAAATATAGAAGGGGAAAAAAACACGAGCTCTTCAATCGAAATGTAGTCAAATTCATTGTTACATGACCCACCATTGTGACATGTTAAAAGAGCTAAACTGGCCATCACTGGAATCTAGACGCACTCTTCACCTTTCCAACCTGGTGTTTAAGAGCTTTTATGGGAAGCTACCACCCTACCTGAATAGACTGCGTCCCCCAGCAGTTCCCTCATCCTATAACCTCCGATCCAGGACCAGCACCTTACTTGCAATACCACAATACAAAAAGAAAGTGGCTCGATCCTCATTTTCATACAGAGCACCACAATTATGGAATAACCTCCCAGACACCATCAAATCTTCCCCCAGTCTTAAGTCACTTAAGAGCTCCCTATTAACATACCTCAATACGGAATGCACCTGTAAACCTGTAACAACATAGTGAGTATATTTCCTACATATTTATTTTCTGTGTTCATCTGTATGTTTGTGGTTTTTTGTTTTTAATATCTTGCATTTATTACTTCGTATTTCTGTAACAACTGTAAAAATTCAATGTTCTTGAACCCAGGACAGACTTGAAAACGAGAGAAATCTCAATGTATCCTTCCTGGTAAAATACAGTGCAAATAAATAAAATTGTTAGAAAAATAAACAACTGAACAGGTCTGACATTCTTATAAACAGTTAAATAAGTGTTTGACAAAGTTTAGGTAAAATTTGAAGTTGGTTGAATAGCACAAAGGATTTCAAAGTCATATTTTGGTCTATTTCTTAGTATACGCATCGAATCCTGTCCTTTTAAATTTTCCATTAATTTATTGCAAATAGGGTCTGCTACGTGTTGTGATGCCTTTCTCTGTTTACTTCCGTTTGGCTGCTCCTTGACTGTAACAATAAAGGAAGTTCAGTGTAACACAGTGACTGTTAAAGCAATTCGGAGAGTATTGGTTTTGTGCTTTGGTACAGTGCTTACCCATGCCACTTTTCCGTGAAAATAAGGGGGGACAAAAGCCCTAATTAAAAGTGAAACGATCAATAAAAACATGTGAAGAGCCCGCTTTACCCTGCTGTCAACGCGCATATGAACAACTGATCCCTGTAGCCATATATTGCGGTAAACATTAATAAGTTAACAGGCTGCAGCCGGGGAGAGATGAGCTCGGCGTTATTGAAAGATACAGCAGAACAGCTGGCTCCATAATGCGCTGAGAGTGCAGGGCGTCCCCTGAAGACACTCCGAGCGAAATTACTTCGGCTCCCAAAGATTTGGAAAGAGATTTCATTTTGCTTTTGAATTGAGGAGTGAGCCATTGGTCGCTTAGCACTTGCCAGTCTCTCTGTCTGCTCACGTGTTTTGTCCACTGATTGTTCTCATCCTTTGCCTCTTTTCTTTCGCTTCAATAGGTTGGAAGATATTAACCCTGAAGAAGGTGACATGGTAAGCTGCCTTCCTCGGAGCCTCCTCTTTTCTTGCTTGTCTTTATGTTTTAGGCTTGGCTGGAATGAATCACAAGCGCCGGTGCTTATTGTAGCTTTCCAGTAAACAAAAATGTGCAAAGATGCCGAAAACTGTAAAAAATAAAAATTGGAAGAACTTAAAGGGACACTCAAGGCATTATGACTAGGGATGAGCCGAACATACCCCGAGTTCGGTTCGAGCCCGAACCCGAACTTCCCATTTGTTCGGGTCCGAACCCGAACCCCCATGCAAGTCAATGGGGCTGAAAATTCGTTTTTTTAGAGTGCCCTCCAAGAGGGCATATATGCTACATATTTGCCATAAAAGGTGTATGGGGGTCCGGGTAGTGCCCTGGGGGACAGGAAACAAGGACAAAAAGTTTAAAAAAAAACGTTTTTAAAGGGACAGTGAAATAAGGGTTAAAAATAAAAATGAAAAATTCCTTCAAATATCGTGCCTAGGAGGTCCCCATAACCTGCCCGTGAAGTGGCGGATTTCTAGGATGTATAGAAATATGTAAAAAACAAAAAATGACATTTCAAATGACGGTAAATGCTTTTCCTTTAATCTATCCATAAACAACTGCTTGGGGCGGCAGTCTGTATGAAAAGAGGAGACATTTTCGGACACGCAGAAAAAGTTTACTGATTTTTTTGGCGGTGAAAAGCAGGAGAATGGAAACTTCTAGACCAAAAAGCCGATTTGGAAAGTGAGATAAATGGGAGAATTTTTCTGGTTCGGCTATTTTGACCTAGAATTTTCCATTCTCCAGTCATTCTCCTGAGTTTCACCTTTCTCTGAATAACCCTGTCAGGGTTATTCAGAGAGCGGTGAAGAGCAGGAGAATGACTGGAGAATGGAAAATTCTAGGTCAAAATAGCCAAACCAGAAAAATTCTCCCATTTAGGCTAGGGTCAGACTAGCGAATTTTTAACATGCGTTTAGGCGCACTTAATCACGGCCGCACTAGCAGCAAATGACGGCCAATATACGAAGTACGGTCGCACGAAAGTCCGGCTGCGCAACGCAAGTGGAAAATTAACGCATTTTTTTGAGAACGCAGAACCACTAGTACGGACGTACAGAGTGCGCTGCGTCCACTAGCGGCGTGTGTGCGTGATTTGGAGACGTCAGACCCTGCTCATGTCCAGCCAACATAACGTCCAGACACCCAAAGTTTCCTAGTTTGGATCCGTAAAAAATCACGCACAAAAATGCGCATCGTATGACCGTTTTCGCGCAATCCGTGAAAAAATACGGCAATGCGTTCGGACGCACTTTTTGACGATCGCTGCGAAAAATGCGTTGGTCTGACCCTAGCCTTATCTCACTTTCCAAATCGGCTATTTGGTCCAGATTGTTCTCTTTTCCTGCCATTCTCCTGGTTTTCACCTTTCTCTGAACAACCCTGAGAGAGAGGTGAAAGCCAGGAGAACTGGCAAGAGAAGAGAACAATCTAGACCAAATAGCCGATTTGGAAAGTGAGATAAATGGGAGAATTTTTCTGGTTTGGCTATTTTGACCTAGAATTTTCACTTCTCCAGTTATTCTCCTGCTTTTCACCCCTCTCTGAATAACCCTGTGAATGTTTAATCCCGAGGTGAAAAACAACATTGCTTTAGATTTTTTTCAAACACCAGTTAAATGCAGCATATTAGGATGTTTTAGGGAAATTAATTCTCAAATCTCAATCAGAAGCAGACACCACCCCACCCTCAGTATATTGTACAATGTATGAAATTGATTACCAGACTAAAAACACCTGGTGTTATGCCCGTTTGTGAACAGAGGTCATTTAGAGTTGATAATCTTTCCACGTACACATTAGTTTTTAATTCAATATCTAATAAACCATTGCTTATAATATTCTGCAGTAAAGAGTCTCTTTATTTCTAGATTTTTTTAGTATTTTTTTTAAGCATTTTCTATACTTTTTTCAAAATTTCTTTTTTCCGAACCTGAACCGAATACGCCCAAAAAGTTCGAAATTCGCGAACTTTCGAACTGCCAAAGTTCGGGTCGAACTCCGAACCGTCCGAACAGCTCATCCCTAATTATGACCACTCAAGGTAGATTAAGTTACAGTCACAGTGCCCTGAGCACCCTTGTCCGACTCCCCCCTCAGGGTTCGGGATATACTTAGAAGTGCCAGGGATTTTGCTCCTCACCAATGCTCAGATCAGAGAGGAGAGCGGAGCTTCAGTGATCCAGACTTTGGATTTCCCTGGAGTGTCCAGCCCTCCCCCCACCTCCCAATCGTGACATGTTATGGTTTGCAAAAAGCCAGCAACATGTCACATCCGAGCGATTTGAGAGCCAGCGCTTTGCTGAGTTTCAAGTAAGTTTTTCAAAGTCATTAAGTGTTTAGAATGGGAGTGCTTGGGGGGTAAGAATGTATTAATTTTTAAATACTAGGGGGAGTGGACCCTTCCCTTTTTACCCCTAGAGTTTACCTTTTGATACATATTTAAAGGAACATATATACTTCTATAGACTCTGTTCATTAATTATACTGTAGAGGTGCTGCCCGGCAGTGTGCGGAATCATAAGCTGCATTAATTATACTGTAGAGGTGCTGCCCGGCAGTGTGCGGAATCATATGCTGCATTAATTATACTGTAGAGGTGCTACCCGGCAGTGTGCGGAATGATATGCTGCATTAAATATACTGTAGAGGTGCTGCCCAGCAGTGTGCGGAATCATATGCTGCATTAATTATACTGTAGAGGTGCTGCCCGGCAGTGTGCGGATTCATATGCTGCATTAATTATACTGTAGAGGTGCTGCCCGGCAGTGTGCGGATTCATATGCTGCATTAATTATACTGTAGAGGTGCTGCCCGGCAGTGTGCGGAATCATATGCTGCATTAATTATACTGTAGAGGTGCTACCCGGCAGTGTGCGGAATCATATGCTGCATTAAATATACTGTAAAGGTGCTGCCCGGCAGTGTGCGGATTCATATGCTGCATTAATTATACTGTAGAGGTGCTGCCCGGCAGTGTGCGGAATCATATGCTGCATTATCATACTGTAGAGGTGCTGCCCGGCAGTGTGCGGATTCATATGCTGCATTAATTATACTGTAGAAGTGCTGCCCGGCAGTGTGCAGATTCATATGCTGCATTGAAACCTATGGGTTAAAAAGCCTTGAATCATCTGTAAAAAAAGTTAAACCTAAAATTTCACCCAAAAAATGCTTAAAAAAATCTTAAAAGAATAAATAAGTAAAGGAACGTTCATTCTATTGGTAGTGAATCTACTTCCCATTCTTAAATGAGCAATAAAAAACCAAGTAACTCATTAAAAAAACGAAAAACCAAACTGAACCGAATCACCGAAATGATCCAAACGCCAAAATGACCCGAATCGATCCGAAATTTAGAATAGATATCGACTCCCCGAATCGAAACGAAAACTGTCTGAAACGAAAAAAAAACAAACACCTGGGAAAAAAAAAAGAAACAAAATTTTCAGCGGTGCACATCTCTAGAGTGTGTGTGTATATAGATGAAATATCCACTCACCACGAAGGTCCCTACCTGTGTTTAAAGCAATAGAATAACTCTATATGGATTGTGATGGAAGAGATATGTAGAGTGATATATTGTGCTTTCGATAAGGTTTTCTTTGGGAAAGAATAAAGTTAAACAAAACATATATACATTTTAAACAGGAAGACTTTAAATGAATGTGACTTTCTTAAAGGCCTCAAGTTGGGATCTGCAGCCTTAGTTTTCCATCTGCTGCGCATAACACTTTATAACAATCACTTACACTTTTCCATTATTATTATTTTTTTACACAAGTTTGCGTCCTTTGATTCTTTGCTGTAAACACAAAATTATTAAGTGTTGTCTTGTATCAGTGGCATATAGGATAAATTATGCATTTAATTTGTGGAGGGATGTTTTTGTTGTGTTTTTGTTGTGTTGTATTTATTGTTTTGTATGTAGATTAATAACAAAATAAATTCAAACTGCTATTGTCAAACAGACTATACAGGATTTGTTGGCAAGAATGGTGGAAGCTGAAGGTGGAATGGAGATCCAACAAAGTGGAGAGCTGATTTTGGAACACATTCGGAAGAGTCGTGAAAGAAGGGAGCTTATTACTGCCGAGGAAATGGGAGTTGTGATCCAGGAGAGGGATTCTGCTCGAGCACAGGTGAGACACCAGCAAACCATGCCTGACCTCTGTGCATCTTCAGTGCATTTTGCGGGAAGCAGCCAATGATATAATTGTGCAAGCAAGCCATTATTTACATCAAAAGTTGGAACAGCCATGTCGACCTCACTGTACTTACAAATTGGTCACTAGAATGGGATTTAAAGGCGGATGCAATAAGCTGTTTCAAAGCACTTGTACATCTTTCTAGCTGGACATTTGACCTCTTGGCACCCAAGATAGAAGGAGCTTGACTTTGGAAGGTGTTAATGTGCCCGACCTTACTTTTTTTTTTTTTTTTTATTTAGTTCCATTGCTAGAGTTTAATCCTTTGAGCACCAAAGATAATTTATTGCATTGTCACTTTTAACCCTGAAGTCTCTGTGCTCACGTCTTTGGGCCAGAATTTACCATCTTTTTAGTATTTGGTGATCGATTTTATTTTGTCAGCATGGATAGAGCAGGGCATTCTTCACGTGTCACATGCATCTTTGACAGCTGGCTTGTTAGATCAGAAAAACCTGAAAAAATTGTCTATGTGTTAATCATGCTATGATTAGATTCTTTGTATGCAAAGGTCGATTTTTCAACATCGAAAGGCTCAGCCATTGTGATGGTGTCACCCACCAAATCAGACCCATCAAACAAGAAATGGTGAAAGGAAAAAAAACACTAAGTTTGGAAAACTGCATTACCCTTACTATAGTCGCATGTAAGAAGTTCTAAATCTCATTGCCTTGTCTATTAATAAACAGAATGTGAGGTCTGTAGTTCCTGACCAGCTAGTGAACACAAATTAATCAACTGCTATAATTCATTCGTTGATTTATTTTATTTTTTTAAACAACCTTGTCTTCAGTGATTGTAAAGAATATAATAGAAAGATACCACTGGGTTAAAGGGCACAAATAGTATGGCGATGTGATCAAGAAAATACCAAATAGGCACAATCGCCTATACACCCACACGTGCCATCCCTATATATGACACCAGACAATAATAGATAACAGAAAAACAAAGGGTGTGGTGCTTCCAGTGCAGATGGAAGTATAATAATCACTCAGCCAATACTCAACTTGGGTCAGCTGTGTGCTTCGTTGGAGAGTAGTGCCTCGATTGAACAGAGAACAATAACATACAAGGTTATTCAAAGAGATCCGAATGGCTGGAGAAAGGTAAACGAACGCTGAAAATCAGCGTTCGGTTACCTTTCTTGGCCATTGGGCTATTCAGAGAGCAGGCAATACGCCAAATCCTGGCAAATTGCCTGCACATTTGGTGCCTGTTCGGGGGCAGTGAAATCCCCATAAAAAAGCAATGCTTCGGCTATTCAGAGAACAAAAACCAGCAGTGAAAGGTTCCCGAAATGCCCTGCCATTCGGTGGTTTAATTCGGCAGCTTTATTCAGGCGAATCCCATAGGCTTCAATGTTAAAACTATTCCCGTTTTAATTCAATATCTAATAAACCGTTCATTATAAAATTCTGCAGTAAAGAGTCTCTTTATTTATAGATTTTTTTTTTTTAGGAAATTTTGAGCATTTTTTTTTTATTTCAAGTTTTTTTTCAAAGTCAGATTTTTTTTATTATTTTTTTTTTTTTTAACTTTACTTATTTTTCTGTAACAGCCCTTTTTATGATCATTCATTGGACCTCCTATGTAAATTTCAGACATTTTCGCTCAGTCGTTTCTTTGCAAACAGCGTTTCACTTTTCAAGCAAACTGTTTTGCTAATTTATTCACTCTTCTGTGGTGTCGGGTTTTTCCGGCGGCTGCACTGCGTGTAATTGGCTCCTGCTCGGGTTTGTCCTGCGTCTTCGGCGGGTTAATCCAGATGTTTTTTGCGGGTTTCAGCGTGCATTCGCCGGGTTTTCACGATTACTTTTTTTTGTCGGGTTTGCGGCAGCTTTTCCCTGCGCTTCGACAGCCCTGAGGTGCTTGCTGAATACACCGCAGGGTTGCCAAAATGGGATTGCCGAATCGGCCCGAATTGAAGAGAACGAAAAGTCACCGAACATGCGGTGACTTCTCGATTCTCTTTGAATAACCCTGATAGTGTGAAAATGTTTATACAGTATAGAAAGTCAATTTGATAGACAGTCACTCACACTTTAGAGAGCCTATCCTGGCTCTAGTATACTCGCCCGTGGGTGGAATTCAAATACCCCCCCCCAATACCATTCTTTCGATTTTATTGTTTTAATTTTTTTATTCAAAGATAAATCAAAAGAGGGTTATCTTGAAAAATCGGATAAACGTGGACAAGTCCACCAAATATGAAAGAAGGAGCCATCTTCCTCACCACACCACCAGCACGGCTTCAAATCATTCGGGTTATAATGATGCTCCCTATCCGGTGTGATCTACCATTAGTACAAAACCTTTTTACTAGGCTCCGTCAGGGAGACATAGCTGAATTTCTTGTCATCTAACCCAAAACATTTGTCCGAAATCCCGTTCCCAATTTGTCTTAAATCGCCATTGCACTGTAGAAGGACCATGATAGCAACAGGCAGCAAATTAAGGAGGAGACGAGTATCCGAGGCAGGGGGCAAGTGATATTGTTCAAATGGGGTCATCTCGCATGCCTCCGCAGAAAGGTGTAGCATGTTCTGGCTGGAGAAAAGTTTTTAATTGAGCATGTCATAATTGTATAGTAAAATGTATAATCGAATAAATAAAAAATGTATAGCACAAATCGAATTTGAGCAAAAGCCCACAAAATAGCCAGCGGTTGGGAAAATCCCCCACTCAAAGTTCTTGATATAGCAGAATATAATGAGACCAACTAATCATTCAGTGTTGGGTGTATTCCTCTGGTGAAAAGACAACATTTTTACCCTTATGCCGAAATGTGAAAACTTTGTATGCTCACCAGAAGATAAACCCACACTGTGAATGTTTGTGCAGTGCTATTTTATTCTATATTCAGCTCTAAAACCTCCTAAAAAAAAAATAAAAAAATAAACAACCCCCCCAAAATTCCATTTATTATCATGCGCAGATAATGTGGCATGAAAACATAAACCTCAAGCCTGGCGAATTTCATACAAATTAGTAGTATAATTTGTCAGCGTGTGTATATGTGTGTATATATATATATTAGTTTTAGTACATATATCCTATAAATATATAAAAAGTGTGTGGGTTTCTCTCCATACGTATTCAGTCCTGTGCTGGTAGACCTAACTGCTGCTCTGTATATACCGTTGTGTTCAAAATTATTCAACCCCCAATACTGTAAAGGGTTTTAGGGAATTTAGTGTACATTTGTAATTGTATTCATAATGAATTCCTACAAGGACTTTTTAAAGAACCATATGCAACTAAAATGACATCAATTGGTTTTGTAATACAGTAGTAAATGTTTCTTTTGTGAATTCTTCATTGACACAATTATTCAACCCCTTAAAGACTACCATTCTGAAGAACAGAGGTTCATTCAAGTGTTTTCAATCAGGTATTGAAAACACCTGTGGATGTCACGGAGCAGCAATAAAGCATAATCGGCACCAATTAGGCAGCTTTAAAATGACTGTGATACTCAGCTCCTTCTAGACATTTACTGGTGTGGTTACAAACATGGTGAAGTCAAGAGAATGGTCCAGGAAGACAAGAGAAGAGGTGATTACTCTTCACAGGAAGGGCAATGGCTATAAGAAGATTGTAAAGATGTTAAACATACCAAGAGAGACCATAGGAAGCATCATTCGCAAATTCAAGGCAAAGGGCACTGTTGAAACGCTACCTGGTCGTGGCAGAAAGAAGATGCTGACTTCGACTCCTGTGCGCTACCTGAAGCGTAGAGTGGAGAAAAGTCCCCGTGTGACTGCTGAGGAACTGAGAAAAGATTTGTCAGATGTGGGTACTGAAGTTTCAGCTCAGACAATACAGTGCACACTGCGTAATGAAGGCCTCCATGCCAGAACTCCCAGGCGCACCCCCTTGCTGTCTCCAAAGAATAAGAAGAGTCGACTGCAGTATGCCAAAAGTCATGTGGACAAACCACAGAAGTTTTGGGATAGTGTTCTGTGGACTGATGAAACAAAATTAGAACTGTTTGGGCCCATGGATCAACGCTATGTTTGGAGGAGGAAGAACAAGGCCTATGAAGAAAAGAACACCTTGCCTACTGTGAAGCATGGCGGGGGTCAATCATGCTTTGGGGCTGTTTTGCTTCTGCAGGTACAGGGAAGCTTCAGTGTGTGCAAGGTACCATGAATTCTCTTCAGTACCAGGAGATACTGGATGACAATGTGATGCAGTCATCACAAACCTGAGACTTGGGAGACATTGGACCTTTCAACAGGACAATGATCCCAAGCATACCTCCAAGTCCACTAGAGCATGGTTGCAGGTTAAATGCTGGAACATTTTGGAGTGGCCATCGCAGTCACCTGACTTTAATCCGATTGAGAACCTCTGGTGGGACTTAAAGAAAGCAGTTGCAGTGCGCAAGCATAAGAATGTGACTGAACTGGAGGCTTTTGCCCATGACGAATGGGCGAAGATACCCGTAGATCGCTGCAAGAAAATTGTGTCAAGCTATGCTTCCCGTTTAAAAGCGGTTATAACTGTAAAAGGATGTTGTACTAAGTACTAAGATTGAATGTCACTTGGGGGTTGAATAAAACTGATAATGATGTGAGCACAGAAAATACATTTGTGGTTATTTCATTATAAATGTTATATTTGTCTGACCTACAACGTGCCTCTTTGATTTAATTGTAAGCAAGATGACTGAATGATCAAAATCAATTTCAAACTGGCCAAAACACTCAATTTCAGTGGGGGTTGAATAATTTTGAACACAACTGTATGTATGCATATTTTTCTCTGTATCCAGTTTCTGTGTAGCTAGGCACATTTGCCACTGTTCAATTTCCCTTAGAACCATTTGTTCTTATCTATCCCCCCCCCCCCGTCTGAACCACTGAGTTTACGAATTTTATTGCACCCCAAACCCCTCTGATCTTATGTGTACTTTTTTCTCAGCAAGCAATCTTTCATCGCTTCCTCACCCATCAGACCCAGGCAGCAACTCATTCTGGCTTCTCCTGGACTTTGTTCCCACCCTCCCCTCCCCTCACCCACCCTCCCCTCCCCTCACCCACCCTCCCCTCACCCACCCACCCTCCCCTCCCCTCACCCACCCTCCCCTCACCCACCCTCCCCTCACCCACCCTCCCCTCACCCACCCTCCCCTCACCCACCCTCCCCTCATCCACCCACCCTCCCCTCATCCACCCACCCTCCCCTCATCCACCCACCCTCCCCTCACCCACCCACCCTCCCCTCACCCACCCATCTCTCACCCACCCACCCTCCCCTCACCCACCCACCTCTCACCCACCCACCCCATGGTTTTCATTTAATTTATACCCTCCTATCTCACTCCTTATGCAGCTGCACTCAATTCCCTCCTTAAACCCCTGCTTCCTCTACTCTCCCACACTTACTCTCGCCCACCCAACTACTCTCACCCCCACCTTTCTCTATAATGTATATCCCACTATTGCTTCCCTTTTCTCTCTCCTCCCTTCTCTCCAAAGTTACCCTCTCCCTCTATACACCTTTCCAATTGCCCCAGGATGGAAATCAAGTCCCAATACACCCCAGCCTGCTTGGTTCTTGTAACCTGTCAGCTGAGTGCTGGTGGAGAGTGCTAAAGTCCAGCCCTCCTACCCCCACACAGAGATGTAAACCTGTGCAATCACATTATTACCAAAAGAAAACACTGTCCAAATTTCTATTCATTCTGCTACTTTCCCTGGCAAACGATGTGGAATCTAACCCTGGTCCTATAGCTGATACAACCTTTAGCCTAAGGCTAAGGTCAGACGAAAGCAGTTTTAACGTGTGTTTAGCCGCACAAAATCACGGCCGTGCTAGCAGCAAATGACGTCCAATGCCGGGGAACATACGACGAACGGCCGCACGAAAGTTCGTCCGCGCAATGCAAGTGGCAAACTAACGCATTTTTTCGAGAACGTCAAACCGCTACTACTGATGTACAGAGTGCGCTGCGGCCACATAGCGGCGTGTTTGCGTGATTGGGAGACGTCAGACGCTGCACACGTCCGGCCAACATAACGTCCAGACGCAAAAAGGGTTTTATTGATGATCCGTACAAAATCACGGACGAAAATGCGCATCGTATGACCGCTATCGCGTATTCCGTGAAAAAATACGTCCATTTGTTTGAACGCACTTTTTCACGGACAGAGTGAAAAATGCGTTCGTCTGACCCTAGCCTAAGAGCTTCTCTGGAAAGCTGCCACCCTACCTGAATAGTCTGCTTCCCCTAGCAGTTCCCTCATCCTATAACCTCCGATCCAAGACCAGCACCTTACTTGCAATACCACAATACAAAAAGAAAGTGTCTCGATCCTCATTTTCCTACAGAGCACCACAATTATGGAATAACCTTCCAGACACCATCAAATCTTCCCCCAGTCTTAAGTCACTCAAGAGCTCCTTACTAGCATACCTCGGTACAGAATGCACCTGTAAACATGTAACATAGTAACTATATTACTTACATATTTATTTTCCGTGTTAATCTGTAGATTTGTGTTTTGTTTTTAATATCTTGCATTTATTACTTTGTATTTCTGTACCAACTGTAAAATTTCAATGCTCTTGAACCCAGGACATACTTGAAAACGAGAGAAATCTCAATGTATCCTTCCTGGTAAAATCCTTTATAAATAAATAAATAATGTAAGAGCATAAATTGGTGAATTAATGGGGAGGTACCATCCTAAAAATGTTACCGGTAACACTCCTTTAAAGGGACCGTATGGAGCCCTGCAGAAAGATTTTTCTCTGCAAGTGAAATCCTGTTCTAGTGCAAGGTGAAAGTGTAAGGTAAGGGGGTGTTTGGCCTAGTTTAACATGTGTTGCTTTGTTGCAGGGCATGGACTGGCCTACATAAATAATGTTAATATGGCTCTGCTAATGCAAGCGCAGTGTTTGCTTCTTGTTTTCTCTGCTAATTTGGCTGACTTCAACTCCTTATTCTTTCCATAACCCGTATTCCAGGAGATGGGGCTGTGCTCCAGTTATGCTTTCTCAAAAAAGCCTTTCTGAACCTCTTGTGGTAAAAGTAACATGGCACACCCGTGTACAGAAAAAATGGTTTTCCTACCAAAAAGTTTTTTTGCTTTCCGCTGAATTAATAATATGCACTAACTGCAGTTTTAGCGACCTGGTATTGTACATGTCATACCTTGGGGGATTATTCACTAAGGATTGATCTGGTGAATGATGTGAGGGATTTGCAGCCTTGTGCCCAAAATATCCATATTTTAACCCCTTTGCTGCTGAGCCATTTCAAAACTGCTGAGCATTTTGCGCTCAACATGTTTAACCCATTCACTACCAAGGGTTTTTCCAAAAAACAATTGTCAGAAAGCAGTGTGGTTTTTTTGTAAAATTTTTAATTAAAAATAAATATTTGAGCTTATACCCATTGTATTTCTTACTGTAAATAACCTATTTTTGGCCAGTAGATGGCGCCATCTACTACCAAATTGAGTTAGAGGTTTGAGCGGCTGGTCTATTTTCTTCTATTTCTCCCTGCATCGGCTGCTGAAAGCCCAATATTTCAGAGCTTTGAGCAGCAAATTTTACAGTTTTAGCTCTTTGGGCATTATGCCAACAGGGCTAAAACTTTGGGAGCACCTTCTGCAGCCCAAAAGCTAATGAAATTCGTTTACAGCAAACCTCATTTGCTTTTCGGCTACAGATCAGCATACCGAGATATCTCGATAACTGGGCACCAGATGGTGCCTTTTTGAAGCCGAGATATATCTATTGGTAGTGAAGGGGTTAAGCGCGATTTGAAGTCCTGTTTTATTGTAGGACCTAGACAAATTATATATCCTTATTTTCAGCAGCCCGGCAAATTCAAAATATGTCATTATTATTATATGTATATACGTCGTGACCCATCAGAATGCTATAACAAAAAATTTAAAATAAATGTAAATTTCCATTCACATTTTAATCATTTAGAGCTTGTAAAGTTATTTAACATTTTATCATCCAAACCTTTGTGATTATGTGTTTTATGGGGTACTCTTGTTAAAAATAATTTGAAACGGGAATCTGTTAGTGTATTTTTCAGATAAAATTTGTGATTTTTAACGGAAACTGAAAAAAAATTGCTTTTATTTTGGCACATTGTGTTTTATGAATAAAACACTGACTTTGCTTGAGGCATGGGAAACAGAAGGTAATGGCAGGAGTATTGCTCACTTTATATGTGACAAATGGACAATGTCATTGCTTTGGAACAAAATGACAAAAATTTGTCTGCAGCCTGTGCCCAATTATTTGAGGGCAACAGAAGGGACTCACTGCTGAGCCTTTTCACAGCTTAAAAAAACACTTTTTTTTTTTTTAATTATTTTTTTTCTTTACTTTAAACATGGTCGTGTTTGGCATCATTGGAAAGGCCATGCTCTGGCCTTTCTAATGATACCAAATATGACCCTGCTAGCTGAAAACAGTTGGGAGATATTGAGGTTCAAAGGAACCCCTATATCCACCCCTATCTTTCCATAGGAGTCAATGAGGACGTTCCCCACACGTCCTCAGCAGTGAAAGGGTTAAGGAGTGAGTGCTGGTTTTTGTTGTGTGTATGTATATGTGTATATATATCCACATACTAGTAAATGACTGCCATCTTTCTGTTTTTCTTAACATCTTGGCTGCCCGGGAGGTGATTACGGCTGCACAGTAGCCCCCAGATTTAAAATAGCTTTCTAAATCCTCCAACCGCCTCCCATTCCGGCTCGTAGATTGACATTCCTGCTTTCACAGTGGCTCGTTGCTCTCACAAACTGCAAAATGGGGTCACAGATGCTCTCGCAGGTACAAAGCAACCTTAGAAATTGTAGTCAAAGGTTGCCAGCGAGCAGCTAACTGATTTCCCTTCCTAACGCAATATAAACATTCACTTGTCTTCCTGTAGGCGCTGCCAAATTCCAGTAGCAAATCGCCTTAAATAGCGGTGAATGCCGTAAAAGAGAAAAAAATTGAAATAAAAACAGGTTTACAGACTGCGTCTAGTACAAGTTAAAACCGTAAAGCGCAAAAAAATCTTTCACCCATAATGTGATTGCCTTCCATAAACAAATCTCTCTTGCCAATAATATTCATTTTCACTGCTTTGAAATATACCTACATGTGTGATTTTCAAGATCCAAAACTCTGCAAAGTTTCTGTATTTTTTAACTTATTCGTGTCTTTTCTATTTTTTAATGACCTTTGGCTGAGTCTTTTAAGTCTACGAGAGATGGCTCAAAGGGAGGTCTTAGAAGCCAAGTAGATATGATTATTTTGCAACAAGCGGGGCCGGCTCTAGTGTTAGCGGGCCAGGTGCAAGGTAAAATGTGGGGCTACCTTTTTTTTTTTTCTTTCTTGGAGTTAAAGTGACAGAATGTGATGGAAATCGGGGGTGGAGTAACAGTGGTGTGAGCATGTGTCTCAGATTGATGAGTGTGTGGCTGGTGAGTGAGGTAGGAATGAGTGCTTGGCTGAGTGTGATGGTGGCTTATTGAGAAAGGGTTAAGTGGGTTTGCCAAGTGCACACTGTACAGTAATTCACACAACACACTCTGCATGCACAGAACACGTTATACAGGTATATACAAAACGCTGCACCTACTACTCCTAGTGCATACTACACATACTCAGGTATGTGCGCAATTCACATACCACTGGCACAACGCACTGTATGTAAAAAAATTCACATACCACTGGCACAACGCACTGTATGTAAAAAAATTCACATACCACTGGCACAACACACTTTATGTAAAAAATTCACATCCCAAAGGCACAATGGACTGTATGTAAAAAAAAAAAAGTCATACCACTGGCACACCGCACTGTATGTAAAAAAAAATCACATACCACTGGCACAACGCACTGTATGTAAAAAAATTCACATACCACAGGCACAACGCACTGTATGTATAAAAATTCACATACCACTGGCACAACGCACTGTACATAAAAAAATAATCACATACCACTGGCACAACTCACTGTATGTAAAAAAATTCACACCACTGGCATAACACACTGTATGTAAAAAATTCACACCACTGGCACAACGGACTGTATGTAAAAAAAATCCTACCACTGGCACAACGCACTGTATGTAAAAAAAATCACATACCACTGGCACAACGCACTGTATGTAAAAAAAATCACATACCACTGGCACAACGCACTGTATGTAAAAACAAAATCAAACCACTGGCACAACGCACTGTATGTAAAAAATTCACATACCACAGGCACAACGCACTGTATGTAAAAAATTCACATCCCACAGGCACAACGGACTGTATGTAAAAAAAACACATACCACTGGCACAACGGACTGTATGTAAAAAATTCACATACCACAGGCACAACGCACTGTATTTAAAAAAATTCACATACCACAGGCACAACGGACTGTATGTAAAAAAAATCCTACCACTGGCACAACGCACTGTATGTAAAAAAAATCACATACCACTGGCACAACGCACTGTATGTAAAAAAATCACATACCACTGGCACAACGCACTGTATGTAAAAAATTCACATACCACAGGCACAACGCACTGTATGTAAAAAATTCACATCCCACAGGCACAACGGACTGTATGTAAAAAATTCACATACCACTGGCAGAACGCACTGTATTTAAAAAATTCACATACCACAGGCACAACGCACTGTGTGTAAAAAAATTCACATCCCAAAAAAAATCCTACCACTGGCACAACGCACTGTATGTAAAAAAAATCACATACCACTGGCACAACGCACTGTATGTAAAAAAAATCACATACCACTGGCACAACGCACTGTATGTAAAAAAATTCACATACCACAGGCACAACGCACTGTATGTAAAAAATTCACATCCCACAGGCACAACGGACTGTATGTAAAAAAAACACATACCATTGGCACAACGGACTGTATGTAAAAAATTCACATACCACTGGCAGAACACACTGTATTTAAAAATTCACATACCACAGGCACCACGCACTGTATGTAAAAAAATTCACATCCCAAAAAAAATCATACCACTGGCACAATGCACTGTATGTAAAAAAAATCACATACCACTGGCACAACGGACTGTATGTAAAAATTCACATACCACTGGCACAACGCACTGTATTTAAAAAAATTCACATACCACAGGCACAACAGACTGTATGTAAAAAAAAATCCTACCACTGGCACAACGCACTGTATGTAAAAAAAATCACATACCACTGGCACAACGCACTGTATTTAAAAAAATTCACATACCACAGGCACAACGCACTGTATTTAAAAAATTCACATACCACAGGCACAACGCACTGTATGTAAAAAAATTCACATGCCACTGGCACAATGCACTGTACATAAAATAAATAATCACATACCACTGGCACAACGCACTGTATGTAAAAATTCACATACCACTGGCACACCGCACTGTATGTAAAAAAATTCACATACCACTGGCACAATGCACTGTACATAAAAAAATAATCACATACCACTGGCACAACGCACTGTATGTAAAAAAATTCACATACCACAGGCACAACGCACTGTATGTAAAAAATTCACATCCCACAGGCACAACGCACTGTATGTAAAAAAAATCCTACAACTGGCACAACGCACTGTATGTAAAAAAAAATCACATACCACTGGCACAACGCACTGTATGTAAAAAAATCATACCACTGGCACAACGCACTGTATGTAAAAAAATCATACCACAGGCACAACGCACTGTATGTAAAAAAATTCACATACCACAGGCACAACGGAATGTATGTAAAAAATTCACATACCACTGGCACAACGCACTGTATTTAAAAAATTCACATACCACAGGCACAACGCACTGTATGTAAAAAAATCACATACCACTGGCACAACGCACTGTATGTAAAAAAATTCACATACCACTGGCACAACGCACTGTTTGTAAAAAATTCACATACCACTGGCACACCGCACTGTATGTAAAAAACTTCACATACCACTGGCACAATGTATTGTACATAAAAAAAATCACATACCACTGGCACAATGGACTGTATGTAAAAAATTCACATACCACTGGCACAACGCACTGTATTTAAAAAAATTCACATACCACAGGCACAACGCATTGTATGTAAAAAAAAATCACATCCCAAAAAAAATCCTACCACTAGCACAACGTACTGTATGTAAAAACAAAATCCTACCACTGGCACAATGCACTGTATGTAAAAAAAAACACATACCACCGGCACAACGGACTGTATGTAAAAAATTCACATACCACTGGCACAACGGACTGTATGTAAAAAATTCACATACCACTGGCACAACGCACTGTATTTAAAAAAAATTCACATACCACAGGCACAACGCACTGTATTTAAAAAATTCACATACCACAGGCACAACGCACTGTATGTAAAAAAATTCACATCCCAAAAAAAATCATACCACTGGCACAACGAACTGTATGTAAAAAAAAATCACATACCACTGGCACAACGCACTGTATGTAAAAAAAATCCTACCACTGGCACACCGCACTGTATGTAAAAAATTCACATACCACTGGCACACCGCACTGTATGTAAAAAAATTCACATACCACTGGTACACCGCACTGTATGTAAAACAATTCACATACCACAGGCACAACGCACTGTATGTAAAAAAATTCACATACCACTGGCACAATGCACTGTACATAAAATAAATAATCACATACCACTGGCACAACGCACTGTATGTAAAAATTCACATACCACTGGCACACCGCACTGTATGTAAAAAAATTCACATACCACTGGCACAATGCACTGTACATAAAAAAATAATCACATACCACTGGCACAACGCACTGTATGTAAAAAAATTCACATACCACAGGCACAACGCACTGTATGTAAAAAAATTCACATCCCACAGGCACAACGGACTGTATGTAAAAAAAATCCTACAACTGGCACAACGCACTGTATGTAAAAAAAATCACATACCACTGGCACAACGCACTGTATGTAAAAAAATCATACCACTGGCACAACGCACTGTATGTAAAAAAAATCATACCACTGGCACAACGCACTGTATGTAAAAAAATTCACATACCACAGGCACAACGGAATGTATGTAAAAAATTCACATACCACTGGCACAGCGCACTGTATTTAAAAAAAAATTCACAAACCACAGGCACAACGCACTGTATTTAAAAAATTCACATACCACAGGCACAACGCACTGTATGTAAAAAAATTCACATCCCAAAAAAAATCATACCACTGGCACAACACACTGTATGTAAAAAAATCACATACCACTGGCACAACGCACTGTTTGTAAAAAATTCACATACCACTGGCACACCGCACTGTATGTAAAAAAATCACATACCACTGGCACAACGCACTGTATGTAAAAAATTCACATACCACTGGTACACTGCACTGTATGTAAAAAAAATCATACCACTGGCACAACGCACTGTATGTAAAAAATTCACATACCACTGGTACACTGCACTGTATGTAAAAAAAATCATACCACTGGCACAACGCACTGTATGTAAAAAAATTCATACCACTGGCACAATGCACTGTACATAAAAAAATAATCACATACCACTGGCACAACGCACTATGTTAAAAATTCACATACCACTGGCACAAGGCACTGTATGTAAAAAAATTCACATACCACAGGCACAATGGACTGTATGTAAAAAATTCACATACCACTGGCACAACGCACTGTATGTAAAAAAAATCATACCACTGGCACAACGCACTGTATGAAAAAAAATCACATACCACTGGCACAACGCACTGTATGTAAAAAAAATCACATCCCACAGGCACAACGGAATGTAAAAAAAAATCATACCACTGGCACAACGCACTGTATGTAAAAAAATCACATACCACTGGCACAACGCACTGTATGTAAAAAAAATCACATCCCACAGGCACAACGGACTGTATGTAAAAAAAAATCATACCACTGGCACAACGCACTGTATGTTAAAAATTCACATACCACTGGCACAACGCACTGTATGTAAAAAATTCACATACCACAGGCACAATGGACTGTATGTAAAAAACAAATTACATACCACAGGCACAAGGGACTGTATGTAAAAAATTCACATCCCACTGGCACAACGGACTGTATGTAAAAAAAATCATACCACTGGCACAACGCACTGTATGTAAAAAAAATCACATACCACTGGCACAACACACTGTATGTAAAAAAATCACATCCCACAGGCACAACGCACTGTATGTAAAAAAATTCATACCATTGCACAACGGACTGTATATAAAAAAATTCACATACCACAGGCACAACGCACTGTATGTAAAAAAATTTACATACCACTGGCACAATGCACTGTACATAAAAAAATAATCACATACCACTGGCACAACGCACTGTATGTAAAAAAATTCACATACCACTGGCACAATGCACTGTACATAAAAAAAATCACATACCACTGGCACAACGCACTGTATGTAAAAAATTCACATACCACAGGCACAACGCACTGTATGTAAAAAAATTCACATCCCACAGGCACAACGGACTGTATGTAAAAAAAATCACATACCACTGGCACAACGCACTGTATGTAAAAAAAAATCACATACCACTGGCACAACGCACTGTATGTAAAAAAATCATACCACTGGCACAACGCACTGTATGTAAAAAAATCATACCACTGGCACAACGCACTGTATGTAAAAAAATTCACATACCACAGGCACAACGGAATGTATGTAAAAAATTCACATACCACTGGCACAACGCACTGTATTTAAAAAAAATTCACATACCACAGGCACAACGCACTGTATTTAAAAAATTCACATACCACAGGCACAACGCACTGTATGTAAAAAAATTCACATCCCAAAAAAAATCATACCACTAGCACAACACACTGTATGTAAAAAAATTCACATACCACTGGCACAACGCACTGTTTGTAAAAAATTCACATACCACTGGCACACCGCACTGTATGTAAAAAAATTCATACCACTGGCACAACGCACTGTATGTAAAATAATTCATACCACTGGCACAACGCACTGTATGTAAAAAAATCCACATATCACTGGCACAACGCACTGTATGTAAAAAAATCACATCCCACAGGCACAACGCACTGTATGTAAAAAAATTCATACCATTGCACAACGGACTGTATATAAAAAAATTCACATACCACAGGCACAACGCACTGTATGTAAAAAAATTTACATACCACTGGCACAATGCACTGTACATAAAATAAATAATCACATACCACTGGCACAACGCACTGTATGTAAAAAAATTCACATACCACTGGCACAATGCACTGTACATAAAAAAATAATCACATACCACTGGCACAACGCACTGTATGTAAAAAAATTCACATACCACAGGCACAACGCACTGTATGTAAAAAATTCACATCCCACAGGCACAACGGACTGTATGTAAAAAAAATCACATACCACTGGCACAACGCACTGTATGTAAAAAAAATCACATACCACTGGCACAACGCACTGTATGTAAAAAAATCATACCACTGGCACAACGCACTGTATGTAAAAAAATCATACCACTGGCACAACGCACTGTATGTAAAAAAATTCACATACCACATGCACAACGGAATGTATGTAAAAAATTCACATACCACTGGCACAACGCACTGTATTTAAAAAAAATTCACATACCACAGGCACAACGCACTGTATTTAAAAAATTCACATACCACAGGCACAACGCACTGTATGTAAAAAAATTCACATCCCAAAAAAAATCATACCACTAGCACAACACACTGTATGTAAAAAAATTCACATACCACTGGCACAACGCACTGTTTGTAAAAAATTCACATACCACTGGCACACCGCACTGTATGTAAAAAAATTCATACCACTGGCACAACGCACTGTATGTAAAATAATTCATACCACTGGCACAACGCACTGTATGTAAAAAAATCCACATATCACTGGCACAACGCACTGTATGTAAAAAAAAATTCCCATACCACAGGCACAACGGACTGCAAACAACAGTGTTCTCTACACGTAGTACACATACACAGTGTGCATGGTATGTATGCACATTATACACACGCATAGAGTAAACACTAGACATGTGCACAGCGGAATAATTCGACTTGGTTTGGATTATTTTGGAATTCAGAAGCCTCCAATATTTCAGTATTGGCCCGATTTGGAATATCGAAAATGTCTATTTGTCCTTTTCTGATTTTCTGAATTTTTATGTATAATATATAAATTATGATTCGGGGACCTATGGCGGGGGTTAGGTTTAGGTCGGAGAACAGTTTCTGTGTTAAATATGATTAGGGTTACTTTTTTCTTTTCTTACGTGAGCGCTGAGCATCTGTTTTTATTTCTGTGATTAGGGTTACGGATATATTTTCTGTGTCATGAGGTTGGGGTTACTGTTGGTTAGTTTTTTTTCTTTACCAATGGAACCCAAATTTTTCATTTATATTCAGACGTGACCAAGTTGTAATTGGAAAAGTTCATATTAATATGACATTTTAATCCGAAACCGATCCGGTTGTGGGGTGTGTAGAATGGAGATACAAGGAAACCTAGAATCTCCACTTCCCTCGCAGCAGTGCGGCAGCTTGTATTTTAGATGAAACCATACAAAATAGCACACTATGCTATCCCCGCCACATCTGCGCCCAGTGTGGGAAATTAGTCGTTTTAGGCTAGGGTCAGACAAATGCATTTTTCTCGTCTACCGTCAAAATGCGAGTTGATGCGTCCGAACGCATTTTTTCACGGAAGACGTGATAGCGGTCATACAATGTGCAATTTCGACCGTAATTTTTAATGTATCCAAACCAGGAAACTTTGGTTGTCTGGACGTGATGTTGGCCAGACATGAGCAGCGTCTGACGTCTCCTAATCACGCACACACGCCGCTATGCGGACACAGCGCACTTTGTACGTCAGTACTAGCGGTTCAACGTTCTTGCAAAAATGTGTTTGTTTGCCGCTTGCGTTGCGTAGCCGAACTTTCGTGCGGCCGTACTTCGTGTGTGGGCCTGCGTTGGACGTCATTTGCTGCTACCACGGCTGTAATAAAGTGCGGCTAAACGCACGTTCGCACTGCGTTCGTCTGACCCCAGCCTTAACCCCCAAATCATCCTCTCACTGAAAACCACAAATCGACGCTTTTCTTCGCCACCCCGTCCTTTCCTCTCACTGTCGAGCAATTGATTAGAGTCAAACACAAAGCACTCGGTGCAGCCCCCTAACCCGATTTTCTAGCCCTAACCCTATTTTCTGGCCCTAACCCCAATTCTTAATCTTAACTATGTAAAAAGACACGGCCATTTCTGAAATCAGCAATACAGGTACACTGATATAATTATAACACAGTTTGTAAAATGTAAGCTTAAATGTTTTATACTATTTATATTTACATTGTATAACTGTTTAAAATAAAGATCCCACCAACTGCACCCATCAATAGTCCTCTAAATTATAAAGGAAAGCCTCTCCCTGTCCTTTGTGTCCAGTGGCATGCAGGATGTGCAGTGCAGACTGATCTGTGCTGCAACCTCTGTCTACCTGGGGATGTTTGGGAACCTCTCCCTGTGCTTTTGCTCCTCTGAGGACCCAACACTCAGGATGGCAGTCTGCCCAGGTGAATGCCTGGTTTACCCTGGGTAAGATCCAAATGACAAAATCGCTGTATGCCCATATACTGCTGTAGAGTGGAAGGGAAAGGGTAGGGCCAGTCCTCAGCAGAGTATCTTTGCAGGAGACCGGGCAGCTGGCAGTGCACTCTGTGAGGGAACAGAAGGAAACCTGTTCCCACATTCACCTGCTCTATTTAAAGGGCTTTTCTCCCCTCTTGGGAGACCATCACCTTCTGGACAACCTGGGCTTCTACCATGAAGTGCCCCTGCTGATAAAAATGCCTAAGCTGATCACACGCCAGGGCACCCAGACTTGAAAACCCAGACTGTCCATCTCTGGATGCCATTTGTTTTCACTTCCTATACTTTGCATTGGGTGAAATAGCAAGCCGTTCCAAGTCGATTGTTGTTCTTGGAAGTAGTGCAAAAATAATGCCACATGGACCATTTCCGAAGTTAAAAAAACCAAAATACACCCCCAGCATGTATGCTTAACTTCCAGGTTCCCCCGGAGATCCTCGAGCAAATCCCTCTGTCTTGTGGTAATGTAGCAGGAAGAAGAAACCGTTCTTATGGGTCTTTCCATAAGACGTTTACTTTGCATAAGATGTTGACAAGATCTCTCATCAACTCTCATGGTGACACACAGTGGATGTTCTTTTTTTTTTATTGAGGGTATACCACAAACAATGAACGTCACTGCTCGTTGTAGTATGTGCCAAAAAGGCTTTGTCCTTCTCCTGGAATGGCAGAGCTAAGGCAGTAACGGGCAACCATTAACGCTTGGAGATTCCTGCAAATACTGGAACTGGGCCCAGGGTGTGCAATGCATTTCTTATTAATAGACAGCAATGACCTGTGACTTAAAAGGAACACTTTACACATTCTGAACACTTTTGTTTTTAAAATGGTTAGGATATGAGGAGTGTCCCTCACCCTCCTGTTTTGCCTAAAACGCTGGGTGAAGGGTAGGAGTTTTCTCCACCCCACCCAATGTCACCAGCAGTTGGGGAATTTGAATTTCCCGGTTATTAGTGCTTTGCCAACGTCACTATGTCTGAGACAAATCATGCTAGCGATCCGTCTGAGAGCGGCTGCATTGGATACATTGTTTAGCTCAGGCGCTATGGGACTTGCGTACATAAAGATCGCAAGTCCTGTTGTGGTGCGCAATTTGTATTTCCTACGCAAATTCCGCAGAAAAGCCTGAGGGATTCCTGGGTTCAGGAGTATGTGAGCCGAAAAGGAGGAGCTGTGTGCGGCGTGGGAGAAAAGGTGAGTAGAATGGGATAACATTTTAATGAATGGTAGAGGTTGTCAGCGGCTTCAGCCTGATTATGTAAGGGCAGAAAAAGGGACACTTTTCAGTAGAGTGTTCCTTTAAGGCAGGGGTGGGCAACCTTTTCTCTGCCAAGGGCCATTTGGAAATTTATAAGATCATTCGAGGGCCATACAAAATTACCAACTTAAAGTTTAGCCAGCTATATTTAGGAAGAAATTAATTTACTCACCCCTAATGTGATGGCTGGAACTGCTTCTCTTTGGTGAGGCGCACGATGTTAACTGGTACAGATGATGTTGTTACTTGCAATTTTCCAGGTTTGTGCCCCATCCCATTTAATTTCACCCCATCCTCTATTTAATTCATTTCACCTCTCTCCCCATTCAATTCATTTCACCCCCTCATAAAAATTCATTTCACCCCCTCCCCATTTAATACATTTCACCCCCTCCCCATTTAATACATTTCACCCCCTCCCCATTTAATTAATTTTACCTCTCTCCCCATTCAATTCATTTCACCCCTCATAAAAATTATTTTCACCCCCTCCCAATTTAATACATTTCACCCTCTCCCTTCCCTATTTAATTCTTTTCACCTCCTCCCCATTTAATTAATTTCGCCACTCCCCATTTAATTCATTTCACACACCTTCTCCCCATTTAATTAATTTCACCACTCCCCATTAATTCATTTCACTCCTCCTCATATAAATTAATTTCACCTCTCTCCGTTTGATTCATTTCACCCTCCCCTTCCCCGTTTAAATCACCCCCTCATAAAAATTAATTTCACCTATCCCCGTTTGATTCATTTCACCCTCCCCGTCCTCATTTAATTCAATTCACCCGCCCCTTTAATTAATTTCACCCCCCATTTAATTTCAATCTCCCCATTTAATTGATTTAACCGTACTCCCCATTTAATTTCACCCTCCCCTTGAATTTCTTCACCCTCCCCATCTAATTCATTTCACCCCCATTTAATCTCACCCCCTCCCCATTTAATTAATTTCACTCTCCCCCTCCAATAGATTTCACCCTCCCCCTTTCCATATAATTAATCTCACCCACTCCTTTTAATCTCACCCCTCCCCATTTAATTAATGTCACTCTTCCCCTCTAATTTTATCCCCCTTTCCATCTAATTAATCTCACCCTCCCCCTTTAAAATGAATTCCAGCCCCCCCCCACCCCGTGGCCCTTTTACCTCACTGCGGCAAGTAGCAGAATGAGAGGGCCCTCAGACACCACAGCAAGGGAGACGCCCGGAAGATGAGGGGCGCAGCGTGTTGGAAGATCCAGCGCGCTGCAGCTAGTGAGGGAAGCAGGGATAATCCCCGCCCCCTCATTCTCCTACTCACCGTGGTCAGGTAAAAGAGCCGCAGGAGAGGGAATTTGCACCCCGTTGCTGTGGCGCCCTGAGTGCCGGACCAATTGACACCGCGGGCTGGACGTTCCCCACCCCTGCTTTCAGGGTTAATGGATACTGCTGTATAGTGCAACACTCAAATTTCAAAAAATAAATTGTAATTTAAAAAGATAAAACACCTTCAGCCTAGTTGGATGTCATTTGTTAAGAAAGTAGCCTTGTTTACTGGAATCAGAAGGGAGTTATTAATTTGCCAATCGTGCCAAATCAGGTTTTCACCATTTCTGCCCCCCCTTCATTTTCAATTCTGTCGATAGGCTCGAAGTGTAGAGCCGTCAGCCAAGATCTGTCATAGTAAAAAGACTATACAAATATGCAAAACGAAACCATGTCCATGTATCAACAAATACAGCGTTATAAACTCAAATATTTGATGCTCCTTCTCGGCACATATTTTCAGACGAATAAAAAAACAAATTACTACAGGTCGGATAAATATTGACACTTGTCCTTCGAAAGGGGGGGGGGGAGTGAAGAAAAAAAAACCCTATTCAGATCTCCTTCTGCCAAAGAGTGTGTTTGTGTATGTTTGTAATCGTTGCTTTGATGTAGCTGGATTGTGAGAAGATCATACAGGGAAGACCAATATTGGCAAAGTGGCTGAAGGATTTTCACCTTATGGTATAGTGATGTAGTAATTTCCTTTTTAGCTTTGTACAGGTGTAAAAAAAAAAAAAAATCCACACGTGATGTAATCAAGAATCTGCTGGCTTTTATGAACGATCGGAACGGTGCTCAAACACTGCCAGATTTTGCTATAAACGCAGACTGCTGTAATTTGATTGGTGGTAAGAGGGTTCTCCCTTCTTTAAAAAAGAGCAGGTTTCTTTAATTTTCAAGTAGTCATAAGTGAAATAAATAATTAAGTTAAATATTCAATTGTTTTTTTTTTTTTCACAGTAATCCATAATCAATCAAAGTAAGCATTTTAGCAGCTTGATCTACGTCCTTATTTCCTACCAAAATGAATTGATAATTTTTTTCTAAGGCTGGATTTGGGAGTCTGCAGCCCTCAGCTAAGATACTTATTTACAGCAAGAAGCAAGAATTCCTGCCACTGTTTTTGATGAGTAGGAGGGGTGGGTGACAGAAAGGATACGGAAATAGTTTGCTATTCTTCTCAAATATTTAATGTGTGTGTGTGTTAGAATTGTCTGCACACGTATCCTTTGAAATTAAAAAACATTAATGCAGAATTTTGTATTGATATAATGCAAATCAAAACCTTGCATATAAAGCACACTTTGTATACTTTTTTTTGTCACTCCGTATGCTGTAAAGAACCCACAAGGAGTAGATCCCACACTTGCTTTGACACAACTTTTTAGAAGTCTTTACTGCTCTATTACAAGAGCCAGGGAAGGGGCCAAATGCAGGGAGAGTTCTGGGTAGGGTTGCCACCTGTCCAGTTTTCACCTGGACAGTTCGGGTTTTGAATCCTGTCCGGGTTTCAGCCCCCCTCCCGCCTGGACACATGATTCAGAGAGCTGTTTGAGAACTCTGGCCTTAGGGGTGTGCCACGGGCCCTAGAACCATATGGATGGGCCAGATACCTCCCAGTAATGTAAATGGGGGGTCCACATCATCAAACACCCCCTCCCCCAAGTTTTGAACAATATGAAGCTTAAATTGGAAGAGAGCTCCCAGGGCCACTCACACACAGCTCCCATCACACAAAACGAGCCTCCAAAAACAAACACAACTCCAGATAGACAATGTGTATATAGGAGGAGGATGGGTATATATTAAGTGTATATGGGGTGAGGACGGGTATAGAGTAAGAGGAGATTAGGATCGAGTTGCTATTCCAGTCGAGCCTTCAACATCTCTTGCAACTTGACTGTTACATCTCCTTATTGTAAGTTAATGCTTCCTATACTTTGTCAGAAGGGTTAATTTGGAGCAGGAGGAGAGTAACAAGAGAATTCATTGTCTCTCATTATTTTCATCTCAAACAAATATTTGGCAAGAAATGAAAGCCTGATACCTCTAAAGCTTCCATAAGGACACTAAAACATGGAGTACAGCCGACAGCACGTGTGTATGATTGGATGCTGACCCAGTCACGCAAGTGCATCAGAGGGGGACCTCAGTCATCCTTAATACAAATCGTGTATATGTTACTTAAAAAAAAAATTAGTTTTAGTTCTGGGGTTACTCACTACTGTACAGAAATACTATTCAGGGAGTTAGAACTGCTTGAAATCCATGTGCAGTGCAGATACAGGGTGTTACTGTCGTTTCTGTATGCAAATATTTTTTTATTCAGTTGGTGTTTTGTCGAAGCTGCTTTACTAATAATCTGGCATAACATATACAATAATGGGCATAACATTCATCTTCTCCTGAGGAAGACCTTGTGTGGTAGAAACGCGTTGAGCGGCTTGTTTTTATCCTGTTGCCTCCTGTACTGCTATACTGTTTTAACTACTCTGAAGAGTAAGTCAAATAAATTTTTATTATATACAATTTGATGCTTGGTTTCATCCTTGTTTATTATTTATTCCGAGATCGTGTACCATCGGATGGATGTGATACCAATTCAACTTCGTTTGGGCATCTACTGTATGGCAATCCTTGGAGGATGATACTATGATTTACATCTACCTTTGTGAGTTGCCAAGTGTATTCTGCATACACCCAGTTTGTGGGATATTACCCTATATATTTTTTCTTTTATTTTTAGATTTATATCCCTTTTTTTGAAGCCTTAGTGAATAGATTAACTGCCCAGAAACTGCAACAAATTGTGAAATTCATCGTTCGGTGCAATCTGGTGGCAAGTTAGGTGCTTGGTGAATAGACTCTTTTATGTTAACTATACATCATATTTTTCAATAAATGCTTTAGCATTTTTTTTTTCAACAAAAATTACTTGTTAGTTATCAAGGGATTTAATCTTTTCAAATACCACGCTTCTATATATTTACTCTTTCTTGGATTTGATGGTGGTTTAAATTCATCTGGCAGGAGCTCTTTTTTTACCTTTTTTTCTTGAGCATACCTGCTGGTCAACATGCAAAATAAACCCAAGGTTTTGGAAGACAACAATGAATTGTTCTGGTCAAAGCCAAGCTTCTTTCATTTGCATTTTGTTATTGAAGAAATACTTTTAATTATTAAGACTTGTTATATACATTAGGGAACGGACACTGCTTTGTAAATGGACATGGCACATGACAAAGTAATGTTTTGAGATCTGACAATGTGTATAGTTTGTACTCTTTCTTTGGGTGGAGAAGGGATGGAAGTGTAAATTGCATTGATTTATAATCTATAGCTTTCTATAACTCAACTACTTCAGACTGCTTTGTGTGGCCTTTAGGTGTAATGGCTAACTGCCTGTGGTTTGTTTGCTCAAAATGTGTACGTTTGTGGTTATAGCTGTAAGCTTCACTTCACCTATTTCTTTCGGGGTTAGTCCTAACGTATCTTGGTTATTTAAATCGTTTTCAAAACCCTTCCTGTGTGCACATGTTCTGCGCGACTGCCGAATATGTTCTCAGGCATCCCCTTCAGTCTCAGGATCTGCACAAATGACATGGGAACAGGTGACTCATTTTATTGGCACAGGTGGATCTGTTCAAATAGTTAACCCCCAAGTGATACTCTTCCGCTTAAAAGTAAAGTGAGTTTTTACTTGGAAAGTGGTTTCCGGACAGTTAAAACCATTGGTTTTAGCATGTTTGACAGCAAGACCCGCATTATAAAATATTTTGTAAAATTGGGATGTAACGTATTGATTATACTCGATCTGCAAGGTACCTCCTTGTACCTCAATATTGAGTATAGTTGATACAGTATTCCACAGGAGCAATGCAAAGGAATACTTTATTAATATTAAATCTAGAGCAGCAGTAAAAGCACATTTGTGGTATACCCCCAGGATGCCATGTAACAAATAGCCATTGCATACATAAATGGATACAAAGATTGTGATAGACCTTTACAGGTTCTCTTGTCTTTCATGTAAGCTAATGTGTATCCTTAATGTCTGCTGGCAGGTGCTTAAGTGAAAATCCACATAGCTAGTTAATAACATCTTTTGATGATTGATCGTAAAGCTCATGAGCACTTCCAGGTTTTACAAACTTAATCTTTTATTTCATTGGACATTGAAGGATTTAGATTAGAAGTAGATCTGTAGAGATTTGATATTTCTATGTACAAAATTAGTTTATTTTTTGTTGGAAGCATCTTTTTATTCTTGCCTTGATTCTCTAAGGCCTGTATGAGGGGCAAATGTTATCCCCATCGTTGTGCCTTTTTATATGGTTGTAATTTTGCTTATTGATTTTGAAAACTAGCTGTTGGGTATGATCCTGCACTTGTAGAGCCTACCATGTCTTTGTAAAATAGCATGGTCCTCTAGAGCAGTGTTTCTCAACTCGTATCCATTTAACCCAGGCATGTTGTTTACTGTCTGTAGTATTCTCTATCCACGCAACATATACCTTCGATTTCCCTGTAAAGAAAAACCTAGCCTGGATTCTTCTTCTGGGGTTAGAGATCATACCCTTCTCTGAAGCACATAGGTGAAATTCAAACATTGTCACAGACAATGAGTCGTACATTTTCACATGGAAAATAATTGTATAGTTTAAAGCCGTGTTTCCCAAACCTGTCCTCAGGACCCTCTAACAGGCCAGAGTTTACAGATCACATTGGGGAAATGCAGACTAAATCCTGCAGTCATTGAGCAACAAATTATAGAACACATGCTGTGTTTCAGATATCTGGCAAACCTGGCCTGTCAGCAGGTCTTGAGGACAGATTTGGGAAACACTGGTTTAAAGCCTACACCTAGGATGTGTTTTTTGTGTTTATCTTGGATAAAACCAAATTAGATTTCTATAGTTAGTACTTGTTAATTGTTAATTTTACTAGTACACACGACAATATCCTGGTTATGCTGCCAACCAAAGAAGCCCATCTTTTGATGTTACAGGACTCCAGTGGGAAGGAAACCCTGGATTGCATTCAGGACAGATTCCACCATGTCACATCTAGGGCTCCTGCGGGGTCCCAGGACCAGGTGGCCGGCACATCAGGGGTCCATGCGGGGCTCCGGCACCAGGCAGCCCCATCGGCGCCCTCCGTTAGACAGGTGCCAGGAGAAGCGCTGGCTTCAGCTCGTCGCGAGCGTTATCAGGAGGCGGAGCACAGCATGATAATGCGAAGTCGTCGAGTATTAATTTAGGAGTGGTCCGGATCAATGTCCTGTCGTGCAGTTACTTTCCCAGTGCTGAGTGATTCGTTCCTTGCGATTCACTATTCTCCTTTGTGTTTATACAGTTTGCTTTGAGATCGGCTTGTCTAAGAACCACCCTTTGTGTACCAGTTTTCGGCTTTTACTGACCACTCTGATTCTATGCGATTTGGCTTGTATGAGAACCACCCTTTGTGTACCAGTTTCTGGCGATCCAAAACTATTCAGTTTCCCTTGGTTTATATTGCGGCTAAGGCCACCCTCATTAACCCTGTTCTGTGTAAATCTCCCCACCAGATATATATATGTGTTTGTGTCTCTATAGGTAGCGAGATTTCCGACCACCTATCTAAAGGGACCAGTGTCGTGTATTCTGAAGGGATTCTGTGACACACCAGCAGATTAGGCAGAGTGTTTATGCCACAATTATGCATTCATTTCCAACACATATACAGGTGAAACTTGAAAAATTTGAATATCAGTAATGCAACTTAAAAGGTGAAACGAATATACGAGATAGACTCATTACATGCAAAGCAAGATAGTTCAAGCCGTGATTTGTCATAATTGTGATGATTATGGTTTACAGCTCCTAAAAACCCCAAACCCCAAATCCACAATCTCAGAAAATTAGAATATTGTGAAAAGGTGCAATTGTCTAGGCTCAAAGTGCCCCACTCTAATCAGCTAATTAAGCCAGAATCCCATAGAGTTCCTGAGCCTTTAAATGGTCTCTCAGTCTGGTTCAGTAGGATTCACAGTCATGGGAAAGACTGCTGACCTGACAGTTGTGCAGAAAACCATCATTGACACCCTCCATAAGGAGGGAAAGCCTCAAAAGGGCATTGCAAAAGAAGTTGGATGTTCCCAAAGTGCTGTATCAAAGCACATTAATAAAAAGTTATGTGGAATGGAAAAGTGTGGGGGGAAAAAAAGGTGCACAAGCAACAGGGATGACTGCAGCGGAGAGGATTGTCAGGAAAAGGCCATTCAAAAGTGTTGGGGCTTTCACAAGGAGTGGACTGAGGCTGGAGTCAGTGCATCAAGACCCACCACACACAGACAGATCCTGGACATGGGCTTCAAAAGTCGTATTCCTCTTGTCAAGCCGCTCCTGAACAACAAACAACGTCAGAAGCGTCTTACCTGGACTAAAGAAAAACAGACGTGGTCCAAAGTCCTCTTTTCTGATGAGAGCAACTTTTGCATCTCACTTGGAAACCAAGGACCCAGAGTATGGAGGAAGAATGGAGAGGCACACACTGCAAGATGCTTGAAGTCCAGTGTGAAGTTTCCACAGTCTGTGTTGATTTGGTCCACTGTGCTTCATTAAGTCCAGGGTCAAAGCAGCCATCTACCAGGAGATTTTGGAGCACTTAATGCTTCCTTCTGCAGACGAGCTTCATGGGGATGCTGGCTTCATTTTCCAGCAGGACGTGGCACCTGCCCACACTGCCAAAAGCACCAAAACCTGGTTCAATGAACATGGGATTACTGCGCTTGATTGGCCAGCAAACTCGCCTGACCTGAACCCCATAGAGAATCTATGGGCATTGCCAAGAGAAAGATGAGAGACATGAGACCGAACAATGCAGAAGAGCTGAAGGCCGGTATTGAAGCATCCTGGTCTTCCATAACACCTCAGCTGTGCCACCGGCTGATGGCTTCCATGCCGCGCCGCATTGAGGCAGTAAGTGCTGCAAAATGGGCCCAAACCAAGTTCTGAGTACATATGCATGCTTATACTTTTCAGAGGTCCCATATTGTTCTATGTACAATCCGTGTTTTATTGATTGCATGTAATATTCTAATTTTCTGAGATTGTGGATTTAGGGTTTTCATGAGCTGTAACCATAATCATCACAATTATGACAAATCACGGCTTGAACTCTCATATATTCGTTTCACTTTTTAAGTTGCATTACTAAAATAAATGAACTTTTGCACGATATTCGAATGTTTCGAGTTTCACCTGTACGTGTTAATTTTATTTATAATGCTGAAACCTCCAAGGACAGGCTTTAAAATGAGCTTCATCTGTTAAAGCTCCTTAATAAAAAGTAAACCCAAAGTGCATACCTCAACCTATAGGTCCACACCAGCTGAATTCTGGAACACTTCTATATTAACTTTCTGATGCAACTGCAGAACCGGAGATACTAAAATGTACTGTACATCAAACCAGTAAAGGTCACTTAATCTTTTTATGTTTACCATAATGATTTGTTTTTATTCCTTTATTTTATTTTTCAGTTTCAGAGACAGATAATTATTTTGAGTGTTTCTGTCAAAATTATTTTTATAATATTACAATGTACAGAACTGCACGGTCTTTAAATGCAGCGGTTTACTGCGCCGATACGTAATGATCAAGCCCCAAGTGTTCGGTTGTATTGGCTGACAATGATGTGTACTGTTTATGGAAAATGTTCCTTGTACATTTTAGAGGTCAACAGTGTTGGAAACCTAGATCGCTCTGTCTTTGATACCTTTACATAGATGTCTAGCTGTTGAATTCTGATTTCCTGTTGCGGTTTTGAACCCAGAGCTTTACTTTATAAAAAACAAAATACACAGACCGATTCATGGATTCTGGTAGTCGGATATACTTTTTTTTTTTTTGCTTTTTTATTACATAACCTAGTTAGCACATTTTGAGGGCTTTCCGTGAAGCTTCCCAACGTTTAATGTACCCTTTATAAAACCAGTAACAGTATCCAGGTGTATCGGTACTGAAAATTGTAACCATATATTTTAACTCTTACCTAGGTGCACAAATTGTAATTAGGGTGGGATGCGCACTCTTGGCATGCTCAAAGCTTTAGTTGGTAATTGGTATCAAAGTTTAAAGCATATACAGGATGGACTGGTGACAAGGTAGGCAGGAGCGTTTCTGTAAAGGGGAACGGATTTGGCAGAATGTGTCTGGTTTTACATCCTGCTATGCAGGAACACCTTTTGACAGCCCCGGGCAATAACTGGCTCTCTCCCAGCTTCCATTCCATAACTAGTAAAGATTGGCAGCTTGGAGGGAAAAAACAGCTCTGAAAGACTTCAGCTACTGTCTGACCATTAGGACAGACAACAAGGCCCATGAGCATTTACTACAAACTTTGCATACCTTCATCCTCCTCAAAAGATTGAAAGGGGGAATGGCTAATGGAGAAATAAAGAAGAAAACAAAATAAATACATGAATGTGCTGAACAAAAAGTAGAAAGTGTACACCGATATGTACCTTTTTTATTTAAAAAAAATAAATAAATAAAAAATGCAAATTTCCAACAGAAGAAAGAAGGAATAAAAACATGGAAGAAGCCCAGCCAGCAAAGCCTATGGATATAATATACAAATGCCATCAGACCGATAAGTAAATATAAGATATATACATCAGCCCTTGTAATCAAGCTACAGGCCCCAGACCTTTCCATTGGACTCTGTCCCTTTTTAAACCCCATTCACACTCTACTCTGTGCCCGGGTGTGAGTGCACGGACCAGGAGTACATTTTATAGTGTTCTGTCATTTCCCATATTGGACACAGCTATTCCTTGACTGTATTGTTATCTATAGGCTTAATGATCTTAACATGTACAGCTTGGAAAAAAGACGAGACAGAGGAGATATGATAGAAACATTTAAATACGTAAAGGGAATCCGCAAGGTAGAGGAAGGGAGTATATTTAAAAGGAAACAAAGTAGCAAAACAAGAGGACATAGTCTTAGATTAGAGGGGCAAAGGTTTAAACGTAACATCAGGAAGCATTATTTTACTGAGCGCGTGGTGGATACATGGAACAGCCTTCCAGTTGAAGTGGTAGAGGCCAAAACAGTAATTTAATTTAAGCAGGCATGGGATAGGCATAAGGCTATCCTAAACAAAAGATAAATCCAGGTAAAGTATCCATGTAATTGGGCAGACTAGATGGGCCAAAAGGTTCTTATCTGCCGACATTTTTCTATGTTTCTCTGGTGGTTTTGGCTTCTTCCTCCTTTTAGTCTTGGTACTTGATAACCCTAACATCATAAGAGTCAGTAGGCGTCTCCGTATAACTTTGTTGTTGATATCCGTGTGTCGGGGATAGTCGTGATATGTATTTAAATTGACAAGTCTACGCATTGTATGCAGTCTTCAGTTCTGTTATTGCAGGCTGTTCATAACCTTTCGGCTTGATAAGGTTCCAAAAGTAAAAATACAAAATACACTACTATTTTTGGTCATTTTTACATAAACTTGCAACTGTTATACCCGTTTTCCACTTCTGGATCTTAGTAGTCCTCTCATCTGCAGATGTGTCCAACCTCTCATGCATTCTTTGCTATTGAAAGCTTTGCATTTTTCTTAAGACTAGAAAGGTGAAGGTTCATTCTCTTCTCCTCCTCATCCGCTCCTTCCAAAAAACCTAAAAGAAGTTAGAAACCTATATTCTAGTCTTGTATGCTGCAGAGGCAATGTTCATTTTCACTTCTTGCTGAATTCCTCTTCTGTCTTGTAATTTTCTAGCATTATAAAGGCCTTGACTTTAATCCAACCTGGATGGATTCAGGGAAGGCTTATTTTTGGTACTCAGACATGGTGGTTTTGCAAAGGCCAACCACTTCCGGCAAAGGTTCGGTATTTAAGACATACTGTGCCAAAATCTACACTAGACTTAAATGGTTCGTTTAAGCAGTGCAAAACTCTGGGGTTTACGTAAATGACTCGTACTCTTTACAAAATTCCATTTTAAAATGTTATCCCAAACTTCCGTTAACACACAACTGGAGCTGTCAAAGGACCAAATCTGTGTCACAGGTAGTTGCCGTCGCTTGTGCTATAGATATCTTGCATGTCATCCTCTAGGAGACTTTCCCTGCGCTGTTACCATGTCAGATTATGTTCTGATAAAACGACTCCATACCTGAAGACTTTAGGATGTGGGAAATGCCTAGATCGTGAATTACACATGTTTGTGGTGTTTTTTTTTTTTGGATTTGCATTGCCATAAACCCTCCCTTCCTTTAGCAGTTGTGAAGCCTAGTTTCAGAAACTGTTCTGCTCTTGGACAAAAGAAGCGAGCAATAATAATCCAAATCTAGACATTGTGTAGTGCTGAGCTGTCTGTCGTGCATGGTTTATTTAAAATATATATATATATATATATAGTAAAATACGCAAGGTATGGACGGCACTCACAGTCTTCCACGGTGGAAGACCGTGAGTGCCGTCCATACCTTGCGTATTTTACGATTATTTGAGCCGCATGGGCACCAGGCATTGTTGATTTGTCCAAGAGGGCAGGAATTCTCGAGTGCTATATAACAGCAAAAGGTTGCACTCAACCTCAAAACTAAGCGGGTGCATCAAATACAAATCAAAGATGGGGTAGATTGGCGACTGTGACAGGCTTCAGAAAATTATGATCATAACTTTGTGAACCGAATCCCCATCATTTTACCCGTCAGGTTTTTTGAGCATTTTTAAAACGTTTTTTTTCTCATTGAAGATGATGGAAGAAGGTGGTCAATAATATGGAGTGCTTTTTCTTGGTGTTTTGTATTTGATGTCTTAGATGCACCCGCTTAGTTTCGAGGTTGAGTGCAACCTTTTGCGGTTTCGTATTTTATATTTAGGGAGCTGACAACTCCCATTTGGTATGCACTCCTCCCTGTTCACAGGTGCTCCACCATGACAGCCTATGAAGGCCTCGAGCTGCTGTGGAGCTCCAGGGTGAGTAGATCCTGTAAGTGCGGACTCAGTCAAGTTAGATAGGACCTGTCAAAGATGGGGCTACATTGGCGACTGTGACAGTCTTAAGCAAATTATGATCATAACTTTGTGAACTGAATCCCCATCATTTTACCTCAGTCGGGTTTTTTTGAGCATTTTTAAAACTTTTTTTTTCTTTTTCATAGAAAATGATGGAAGAAGGTGGTCAATAATATGGAGTGCTTTTTCTTGGTGTTTTGTATATATATATATTTTTTTAAATTTTGATAAAGTATTTTACCAGGAAAGGATACATTGCAATTGCTCTCATTTTCAAGTATGTCCTGGGTGGCGAGTATGTACCGTTAGGGGTCTTGCTCAAGGAGATGCTCTTGCCTGGATTCAAACCTGCGTCTCCACGGTCATAGAGCAGTGATGTTGCCTCTACTCCACTCAGCCGGTATGATGCTGACCCTGCTGTCTCATGCCACTACCTGTTAGCTGGGGGTGAAATGGCTCAGCAGTGAAGGGCTTACCCACGGGGGGTGAAATGGCTAAGCAGTGAAGGGGTTATTATGTAATTCATTGTGTAGACCGGCGTGTCTCTTTAAACATTCAAGCACTAATATTTTTGCACCTGTTGTATTTTTTTTTTATCTATAAAAAGTCTGTTTAATCTTTGGAGCAGATCGTGGTCATTATTAAAGGTTAGTTGGCCCCACTGCCAATGGCTGTTGGCTAGTGACACTCTCCTGCCAAGGGAACATAAATGTCAATTCATAAGTAAAGTACACATCAAATTTCCAGCAGCTCCAAAGTGCTCTGCTTATTTTTTTCCTTTTGATGGAAACGGGCCAGGTATAAATCTTTTCAGCTCTTTATAGAGATTTGTTAAACTTAGTTTTGGGGTTCCTAAGCTGCTACTGTAAAAACCTGCAATCATTTCTTTTTCTTCACAAACTCACAATTCTGAGCTTTTTCAAATATTAACATTTTTACCAATCCGTTAAAATCCTCACCACAATTAGCCACTCTACTGCCTTTTCTGCTTCTTGAGGTTTAAGGAAAGTTTGATGTGCAGGAAGCAAAGTTTACAAATTTAAATACATTTTAAGAAGGCCTCCATTTTATTACCCCTTCACTACCGAGATGGAGATATCACGGGCTTCAAAGGCATCATCTGGTGCCCCAATACCATGCTATCTTGATCTGCTGATCTGCGGAGTTCAGCTCGAACATTGGCAGTTCGAAAGTTCGCGAACTTCGAACTTTTTGGCGTGTTCGGTTCGAGTTCGGAAAAAAAAAAAACTTTGGAGAAAAGTATAAAAAATGCTTAAAAAATACTAAAAATAAAGACTCTTTACTGCAGCATATTATAAGCAACGGTTTATTAGATATTGAATTAAAAATCTACCCAGGGCAAGAAGGCACGCATGTTGCTTGCATAAATGGCGTAAACAACAGGTGTTAATTAGTGTTTGGAAATAACATGTGCTTCTAATTAGTCTGGTCTCATGAATTTGATACATTGCCTGCAGACTGGGTGTGGCTCTTGCACATGTATGAACACTGTGCTTCTGAATTCAAAGAAGTGTTTATTTCTACTACATGTTCCTCTGATATGCTGTTTAACCCCTTAAGGACCAGGGCTCTGTAAAGCCAATCATTAATGATGTAGATGTTACGTCATTTGTCATCAAGGGCTTATTAAAATCTTTATCACACTCCTTAGATTTAAACGTAATATTCCAGTATTTGTATGTCATGTACCTCTTCCGAAGGGCCTATGTGAACATACAATTATTATTGTGTTAGATCTATAGGTTTGGTGCAAGCGTGGTGGAAGGGCTTGCTGCTTCTGCATTAGTAACACAACACAACGTGAAAATGTCTATCATAAAGCATACAAGCGGAGTCCCTAGAGTCTCTGACTATCCATTGTCATATATACCTTGCTTTATACATATAATACATTCCCTCATCTAACCGGATAGTAGCCAGTCCCTGTGCATTTTAACCTCTTAAGGGTGGCTAGGTGTCATTTGTGGGTCTCTGATGGCGATGTTTCTATACATCCTACAAATCCGCCACTTCACAGGCAGGTTATGGGGACCTCCTAGGCACGATATTTGAAGGATTTTTTTTTTTTTTTTAATTTAAGGTTTTTATTTTGAAATAAAGTCAGCAATACAAGCAAAGAAAATGGCCTCGCAGGGCCAAAGTGAGTCATCCTATAGTAAAATAAAATGGCCTCGCTGGGCCATAATGTCATAGGAAGGAGAACGTTCAAAACAGTCAGCATAGGCACAACATACAACAATATATCAGCAAATCATCCCCAAAAGGGGGTCTCATCTAAAACATGCATATATAAAGTCATCCGACTACAGCTACGTATCAGCAATATCATCCCCATTGGGGGGGGGGTCTCATCCAAATGTAAGAGGAGGAAAACAAAGCAAAGCAAAAAAATGAATACCAAAATAATATTCCAGGGAATACGCAGCCGGGGGCTTCAGATTGGGGGGGGGGGAGGGGTGGAGAGGAAATGAGAAAAAATGGCAAAGGCCAGTATTGTGCCTGCTCTGGCGTGTTTCCGCACGAGTACAACACCGTGGGTGGGGTGTAATGGCACCAGGCCCGGGCACTCGGGGGACCTAACTGGGCACCAGGCCACTGTAACACCTCCCGAGACATCCCGGATATGCAAAAAACAAACAAAAAGAAAACAGTAGGAAAATAAAGAGTCCACTAAGTCAGCAAAAATTAGTCGAAAGAAATGAAAAAAGGAAACAAACCAAAAAAAGTCTCAAATTTATCCCCAGCCGGGGAATGTCAGCGAAAAAATTAAATAAGATAGTGTTTGAAGCGTCTCTCAATTAAGGGGGAGGGAGAATAACATTAAGGCTAGGGTCAGACGAACGCATTTTTCACGTCGTCCGTGAAAAAGTTCGGTCGAACGAACGTACGTATTTTCCCCCGGAATACGCGATAGCGGTCATACGATGCGCCTTTTCGTCCGTGATTTTGTACGGATCATCAATAAAACACTTTTTGAGTCTGGACGTTATGTTAGCCGGACATTAGCAGCGTCTGACGTCTCCTAATCACACACACACGCCGCTATGCGGCCGCAGCGCACTCTGTACGTCAGTAGTAGCGGTTTGACGTTCTCGAAAAAATGCGTTCGTTGGCCACTTGCGTTGCGCGGACGAACTTTCGTGCGGCCGTTCGTCGTATGTTCCCCGGCATTGGACGTCATTTGCTGCTAGTACGGCCGTGATTTCGTGCGGCTAAACGCACGTTAAAACTGCGCTAGTCTGACCCTAGCCTTAGATTACATCACTTTGCCATCAATCAGGTAAAGTGGGGAAAGCGCAAACCTGCTGTAACATCAAGGGGGAATAAGAAAAAAAAAGTGTCTCTGGGGTCCCATCAACCCGTGTCTCGAAAAAGGGGAGTTTGCTCCGCAGGCAGTTCACCTGACGGGAGGCCCGGTATCGTGGCCCCAACCAACGTGACATTGCGGTACCTGCTCCACAGCTCCAGTAGGCCTCTGGGCACCCGGCGTCAGCTCCTTTGCAGAAAAACACCCTCCGCAACGTGGTGTCGTTCCATGTAGAAGGTCGGAGCAGCTGCATCCGCACAATCGGCACGGAGGGGCCCTCAACTCCCTCCAAACCGTAATCTCGGCCTCCAGGTCGTGGCAGCGTTCCACCCAACTTCGCACGGGCCGGGGCGCATCAGGTGAATCGCACACTCCTCGCGGCACTATCCCAGCCTCCATCTCAGGGACCAGCAGCGTCTGGGGCTCCGAGTCGTCTCTCACCTTCCTCGGGCCTCCAGACTCCGACCAGCCCGCACAGTCTTCCATCGGTACAAGCGGGTCACCTCTCCCAGCTCTCTCATCGCGGTTCCCCGCAGCGTCCATGACGTGTGCCTCCGTGGGGCATCCAGCCAGTGCAGCCCCGTCCTCCGCTAAACTTGGGTCCACCACTCTCCGGTAACCTCGTAAAACATGGGTCATCCGTCGCCATACTCCCTTGGTGAGAGGGCCATTCAGATCCTCCTCATCCAGGAGCTGCAAGCAGGCCTCCAGGCCTTCCAAGAAGGCATCCATGCCTCCCACGTGGTGTGTGGTCCCATCCCGCCGCTCATCACCCGGTCTGCTCGTTTCTCTCCTCTGATTGCTGTCTCGGACTGACGGGGGACGCGGGCCCCTCGTCTCCCCAGCCCCCAGCATAGGGTCAGACCGGGCCAAGGCAGCAGGGCAGTCGGGCAGAAAGGCTGCAGAAGCCAGGACGTAGGCCACAAAATTGCCACCAGCCCCTCGTGTCGGCTTCATCTCTTCGGCTGCAGGGAATGTCTCTGGTCCGGAGGGGGGGACAGAACGGCCTCAGGACATCTCAGATCCGATGGCCAGCTAGCCTGGGTCCCAGAATCAAAGTTACTCGGCAGATTAAGTTGTAAATAGGTCCCAAAAGCAGCAGACATGCGGAGCTCCACACAAACACGTCTGCTCCCTTCAGCAGCCGGCCACGCCCCCCCCCCCCGGAATTTTTATTTTTATCCCTTACTTCATAGAAAACTCACTGTTCCTTTAACCCTTTCGCTGCTGAGGCTTTTCCCGCCCCTGTGCTGAGGTCATTTTTTACCTGTTTTGCGCATCATGTTTAAACGTGTTTTTAAGGCTTATTTTAGTATATGACACCGACATATTATATATCGTTCTTTCCGTCAGACTCGGTAGATTCATAATATGTCATTATTATATGTATACGTTATGTCATGTCTGTATATTATAACCAAAAATGCAATAAAATATGAATTTTTAATAATTTACAATGTGTAAAGTGTTTTTTTCCACATTTTAACATGCGAGCAATTGCGGTTATATTTTGTATGGGGTGCGCTTGTTAAAAAAATTAGAGATGGGGTCTCGTTACATTTTTTTTTGGGGAAAATTACACTATTTTTAACAAACGCACCGCATACAAAAATCGTTAGTGCAGCATCATTGTTCACATTATAATTGAAATGGGAACAATATTGCTACACTAACAAACCAAAAAAAATAAAAAAAATGTGTTTATTTTTTTTTTTTAATTTTTTTTTTTTTTTATTTTTATTTTTAATTTTTTTTTTTTTTTTACAAATTTTTTAACTTTCATGTTTGGTATCGTTGGAACGGCCATGCTCTGGCCGATCCAACGATATCAAAATTTAACCCCTAGCTGCCACGGATCGGGAGATAGGGAGTTCATTGGAACTCCCTATCTCCACACTTGGTGGCAGTTAGGGGTTAACACTAGGACTGGCGTCATCGTGCTGCGCACGATGACGCCAGTCCTCTGGGGGAGTTCCCGGAAGCTTGGCCGACATCCAAGATGTCGGCCAGCTCCCGGGAAGGATCGCGAATCGGCGCTTTTCAGCGCCGATTTGCGATCCAGCTCCCCAGGGGTTAATGCCAGGCATCATTTGGAAGGGCAGGCTGTGCCCTTCCAAATGATGCCTGGGTTAAGCCCCTGTGTGCCACCGATCGGGAGGGAGAGAGGTCCGAAGGACCTCCCCCCCTCCCTTTCAGGCGCCTCCTCCGCACATGCGGGGGGGCGCCTGAATTAGGTGTCATCGCGCCCCCGCGATGACACCTAATAATGGCGGCTGGTGGTCCGGATGCCGGGCTGACATTCAGGATGTCAGCCCGCACCGGAGGGGCCAGCGATCGGCCGGAACCCGGCGAACGCTGACCCCAAACTGAGGACGCGCTCAGCGCGTCCTCAGCACACCAGCGGTAATGCTGAGGACGCGCTGAGCGCGTCCTTAGCATTGAAGTGGTTAAAAACGTCTTTTTTTTAAAACTTTTTGTCCTTGTTTCTTGTCCCCCAGGGCACTACCCGGACCCCCATACACCTTTTATGGCAAATATCTTGCATATATGCCCTCTTGGAGGGCGCTCTAAAAAATTTTGAGTTGCATTGAGTTCGGTTCGAGTTCGAACTCGAACTTTTGAAATTGTTCGATGTTGAATGCGAACCGAACACGGCGGTGTTCGGCTCATCCCTATTTCTGACCATGTGTTTTGTTTTTTTGGGGGGTTTTTTGAAAATCACTTGGTAGTGAAGGGATTAAGTACCATTGCAATAATTAATTCATAAATGCAATCTTCCCTTGTCATAATAATAAAAAAAATAAAAATCTTTGCTCTTGGTGGTAGTTTATTAAACCTTTTAATGTACTTTTTGTTTTTCTTTTTTAATCTTCACTAAATAGAAAACCTATATCCTTTTTTAGATAACTATTTACGTTTATAGTAAAGTGTATTTTTAGCTTTTACAATCTGTGCTGCTTTCAGACTGTAAAAGAATTTCTGACTAGAAACATTTTTTTTGTCCCTTTTTTAATTTTCGAAGCAGATGAATCTTTTCACAATACTCACATTTACTTTGAGAGTTAAAGAAACTTTCAGGGGAGGCGCCTTCATTCAGTTCTGCCATTTTTACTATAGGAATTGGAAATCCCGAATTTACTTACTTCAACACTGGAAAATTTAAGAAATTGACCTAAAATGTTATCGTTTTGGGGGGGGGGGGTCCTTTTTTTAAGTTTAGCTATTTATAACCAAGACTTCTGTGACAAACACATATTCAAGATGCAATGTTTAATAGTTATACAATAAAAGTAACTACAGAAGTACATATGATGAGCAAACACATTTCTGAGAGCAGGTGATGGCCAAAGTGACCTTTCGTTCGGTAGCTCCATGATGTTGCCGCTACAAAGAAGACTATCAGGGTAATTCAAAGAGATTCGAAAAGTCACCGCACGTTCGGTGACTTTTCGTTCTCTTCAATTCGGTTCCTTTTGCCTATCTCATTTCAACGACCCTGCGGTGTATTCAGCAATCACCACAGGGTCCCCGAATTGCAGGGAAAAGCTGCCGCAAACCTGACGAAAACTAACCGCAAAACCCGGCGAATGCACGCTGAAAACCCGCAAAAACAACTGGATTAACCTGCCGAAAACCACGGAAAAACCCGAGCAGGCGTCCTCAGGAGCAAAATTTCTGGTACTGGTTGGGAGTATGTTAGATATTTCTAACATACTCCCAACCAGTACCAGAAATTTTGCTCCTGAGGACGCCCTAGCGGCGAAACATGTCGAGCACCTGATATGGGATAAATAGTTTTTTGTACATTTTTATCTTATTGGATCAATGACAGCAATGTTTACTCTATAGTCAGTCTCTTTCTTTCACTGTTCTATGAGACCGTTCTAAGGATCTCTATTCTGGCCGCATTGGGCTGCTCTTTAAACAAGTGTATTTTGAGACTAACCTCCTTTTTTGGTTGACGCTATGTTTTGTTGTTTGCCAATATGCTATGACCTATTCATATGGTAAGCGATGTGGATTTAAAATGTTGAACAGGGTCCTAAGAAAAACAACCTAGTCTGTCATTTTTCCAGTGTCTCACCTACCCATACAAAGAATCTACACCCGATGTGGCATTGATTTTTTTTCTTTTCTACATGGCTTGTGTGGGACACCGTTGTTTATGTATGTTTGTCTTTGTTAGTTTGATTTTTTAAGTATACAATAAATGCTACGTTTTAATCGCTGTCCTCACCTATTTAAATAAATCTGTACACCATACTGATCTGATCCTGCATATTCCTTTTAATAGATACTGACCTATGTTTAGATGCTCCTTATCTCTTTCAAGCTAAATCACATAAAACTTATTGTAGCTCTAAGGGCCTGATTATTGCTTAGCAAAAAAAAAATATATATATTATGCCTTTTTTATTTCTTTTTAAACGTAACTTTTTTGTACTTGTACTTTTATTCTATGCCCTGCAATGTCTAGCTTCATATGATTGACTGGTTTGCAGTTTCACAGATCAGGTGCATATTTGTTTACTTGTTTATAAAAACGTTTACCTTCTGAACACATTCCCATCTCATAATATAAACAATCCTAAAGTCATCTTGTTTATTTAAATGTCCCCATTAAACCCACAAACCTCTCGTTCGCGCCAGAAAACCTCACACTTTGACTCCTAATGCTTTCCCCTTTTATCTGTCATTTGATTTCAGTAAAAGGCAGGGCAACATTTCGTCCTTTTGTGTAGTCTCTTTGTTCGTTAACTGTCAACATAGAATAGTTCGACTTAAGTTTTGTTTATTGACGGATTTAAAGAAAATCCATTGGCAGTCTTTCTTGAAGACCGACTGAAAGGAGGGCCTGGCATTTTGCAGTGCGGCCAGAATAGGTGCTGCTGATCAATTTACAGTGCAAGCACTTAGACTGAATCCATTTACGTGAATGCAAAGGGGCTCACAGAATATCTTTTTCATAGCTGTCAGGTACGCAGAGATGAAATGTACAGCAAAGTGTACGCAAGGCTTTAGAGAACTCGTAAAAAGATATATTCCTCTGTACCAGCCCTGCAGCTCCATGGTCACTACCATTTAGGCGTTCCACAACAGAAAGCAAGAAGATGAGACTGATAAGCTCTTTTTTTTTATTACACCTGTTTCGGTTTCCGGTTTTAAAGGAGACCGGTCTTTAAAGTGGCGCATGTTCAAATCTTAATGTATGTTCTTTTGTAGCACGTGTATTGGTAAATAAATAGCTATTGAGGTCATGAGTTAATGCTGAGATCAGCTACCCTGGCCCTCCAGTGTAACAGACTGCTAGCGAGAACCCGATCAGCAGTGATACAGGTGTGAAAAGGTCAGGTGAGGTTTAATGGGGCGATGGATGCTGGTAAACTTGTACAGGAGCAGGCTGAGACATAGGAGCAGGCTTGGACACAGGTAAACCTGGAGACACAGGAGCAGGTATGGACACAGGTAAACTTGGAAACACAGGAGCACGGTGGGCTTGGAGCACAGCTGATAGGACCTTTTGGTTGCAGGAGGCGAGCACGGCCGACTGGTTCGGGGCTGGCTTCTTTGGCACAAGGTAGAATGGTGGCAAACCTGCACCATGTACTGAGTCATTGCAGAAGCACTGCTAATTAGGGAAACTTCGCTTAAACAGCCAGAGAGGTCGCACCTGAAGCGCCATCTGCTGATGGAACACAGCAAACCCAGCACCGGATATAGTAGGCGTGATCATGATTGGGCAGCACCTTTATGCACCAGGTTAAGGATTCAAGCAACATCAGCTTAGACATGGGTTTGCCTGTGCTTCCTCCATCCCCTGGGCACGGCACGGAACATGACAACCAGATGTTTTGGAACTACATCTCTCATGCTTATCCATTCAGTAGGCTTGTTGAGCCTCTTAGTTTCAAAACATCGGGAGGGACAGGAGGTCTTCTGCACAAGTGTTGGAGCAACACCCAACTATTATTTCAGCTTTAAGGGTCTATTCACTAAGCACCGAATTGCACCAAACGGTGAATCGTGGATTCTTCTCGTAGACTACCAGTTGCCTGGGACCATGGGTAGTCCTACTGCCCACTTTCTCAATGATGTTTTTATATGACCATTTCATTGGACAACAGACGTCCAACTCGGTCTTCCTACTTTACCAATAATTTCTTTACCTGCCTGACGGTTATCCCGAGTGTGTCTCGTGGTTAAATTTCACCACTGAGAGCGGTAACCCTGAGCCACGCTAGGGCTGTATACACCACCTCTCCCTCGCTGATCCCCGCAGTCTCCTCCGGCGATCGCAGCGTTTTATTCCCTGGATTCCTTCTCGTGACGAGGGAACCAGGAAGTATGAGGTCGCGATTGCTGGAGGAGACTACGGGAGACATCGAGGGAGCTCAGGGAGAGGTGATGTATCCAGCATCTTTGCATTCTTTACTTTTTTTTTTGTTTAAAAATAATGTAATGTAAGAAAAGAGTGACAGATGAGCGACATTTTTTAGAAGTATGTAGGTTGGCTGGAGCCAAATACCAAATGTATTTTTTATTTTACTGCCATCTCATGGTTTCAGGGTGTTGGCAGTGTTCTCCGTCAGGTCTACTGGGCCATAAAGTTTCCATATTGGACCCTTTCCCACCAGTAAATTAAAGACTAACAGAGGTGAGTCGGTGACGATAGCCAAGTGTATTGATCTATGATTGACTCAGCTGTGTTAAAGCAAGGATATATTTAATCCTTGGCATGTTAGTGGATCTTTAAGGAGTGGTTTGGGAAACACTATATACAAGCTGTGACTAATGTAGAATGTTATTGGCACTGGACGAGACTCTGGTTTCTCTTGCGTTTGAAGTCCATTCTGTTTGCAGTATTACACAATTTATTTGTATCTTTTATAATCACAAACGTTATGTGCAGCGTATTATTATTTTTTCTGCAACAGGTAGATTCTAAATGGTAGGATGTCCCCCATCTGAAATAAACAGGCCCTCTGAACTCCCTCTAATGAAGTCCATCAAATCCATGAACATGTGTAAAGGTGTATAATAAACTGAATCATAAAAATGTTTTAAACTGTAATAGTCATATTTTAGATGGTTTTCAATCATCTCCGTTGCTTATCATTTTTGATATGATAAGCTTGAGGATTCCAGATGGGGAAGCTCAAACAACAACAGAGGTTTCATTGATGAAACTTCCACTGCTACTGTTTGAATTTCCCTGTCTGTGTCACTGATTTGTATCTAATCTCACTCGCATGACCTCCTGTCCATCTCCATGGAGTCATACAGGGTTATTCAAAGAGAATCGAAAAAGTCACTGTATGTTCGGTGACTTTTCGTTCCCTGCACTTCGGGTCGATTCGGTAATCCTATTTCGCCGACCCTGCAGTGCATTCAGCAAGCACCGCAGCGCCCCCGTAGTGCAGGAAAACCCGACGCAAACCCGCCGAACACTCGCTGCAAACTCACCGAACACTCACCGAAACCCGCAGAAAATAGCCGGATTAACCACGCCGAACATGCTGGAGAAACCCGACTAGCCACCGATCACAGAGCAGCCGCCGTAAAAAGCCGACACGCAGATGAACGAGGTGAAAAAAAAAACGTACGCTTGAAGTTTGAAATTTGAAACGCTGTTTGCACAGAAACTACAGAACGAAAATGTCTGAAATTTACACAGAAGATCCAATGAATGATAATAAAAAGGGCTGTTACTGAAAAAAGAAAAAAACGATTTAAAAAAGAAAAACAGAAAACAGTTTGCTAAAAAATCTATAAATAGACTTTTTACTGCAGAATAAAATAATAAACGGTTTATTAGATATTGTATTAAAACAGGAATGTTTTTAATATTGAAGCCAATGGGAAACGCCTGAATAAATCTGTCGAATGAGACCACCGAAACAGCAGGGCATTTCGGCAACTTTTCCCTGCTGTTTTCTGTTCTCTGAATAGACGAACCATTGCTTCTCTATGGGGATTTCATTGCCCTCGAACAGGCAACAAACAGGCACCGTATGTGCAGGCAATTCGGCAGGATTTGGCGAACTGCCTGCTCTCAGAATAGCCGAATGGCCAGGAAATGTAGCCGTACACAGAATTTCGGTGTTTGGTTACCTTTCGTGGCCAGATTGGCTCTCTTTGAATAACCCTGATACTTTCCTCAGTGCTGTCATCAGAATTCTTGGGGTCCTTTACTAAACCATTAATCAGGCCCCCCTTCCATCAGCTGCCCATTTCAGTAAACTAAATACAAATCAAAACATTTTGGGTAGTCTTCTCCACTAAAGATGTAATAAGTGTTCTCCGTTGGGAGAGTGCTCTCTCTACCTGGTGCAGACCATACTAATCACTCTCTAAATGATGAGTCGGGGTGCTCTTACTGGCCCCACTGGAAATTTTTTGCCATTTTGGTGGGCCAGTACTGGGTGGCATGGATAGACCTACATCTGCGGCACTCAGACAAAATGCACAGGGTTTGGACTTGTATCCAGTTGCGTCTTGGCTTTAGTGACAGAGTTGTAATCTGGCCCTGTATCGGGGCACCGGGAGGTGCTTTGCTGATGGAGCATAATTGATCTTGGTAGTGAAGGATTTAAATCCTATGGGTAAGTCCTAGAAAAATAAGTGTGGGAACTCTTAAAGATTCCTGTCACCCAATTAGCAATTATCATCTTGCACGTAACACAAACGTGTTCTCAAATGTTCAGATAAAGATCGGATCTGGATGTATATACGGCGCTTAGATAGTTTTGGGGATCGCTACACGTTCTCACGGGTGTGATGTTCCCTTCACCTCAAAAAGATAAACAATAAAAAACAGAAAGAATGTGAGAACAGCGCTCCCTTTCAATGAATGTTTTTTTTGTGCCCTCCTCACCGTCACCAAAGTGTACAAGTAGGGCAACAAGTATCTTACTTTTATTTTATTCCTCAGGTGTATCTGGAGGGAGAATAAATCTCAAAGTATTTCGCTTAGATTATAACGTCACACTTTTCAATATCGACCTCGAAAATATGAACAAAAGAGCGGGAAATGCAATAGTGCAGATCAATTGGTCACATAAAGTGAATGAAGTATAACCAGAGTTCAATAAAGTGGTAAACTCACACTTTTAGAGAGCTCCCTAGCTCTATTTTGTTCGCGTTACGGACTGTTTCAGGCCAGTCCGTCGGCCGAACTTCTTCTGTCGGTCAATTCCTTCTTCAGTAATAACACCCTTTATGTCTCGGGATATAGATAAGAGAAATTCTCATGGTGTGATATCTCAACTCAGGTAGGTGATAAAAAGAGCCCAAAGGGGGAATGTTACTCACCCTTTTAGGGGCTACCCCGAGCTCTCGGGTTCCAGAATATACCAATTGTTTCTGGCACAATTTGGAAAAGCCACCTTCCACAAAAAGGACTGCAGGATTCCCACAATATTGAGGGTAAAAGTAATAATAATTTATTAATTAAAATTTCAATCTATAATGAAAGTTTAAATAAAATAAATGTGATAGATTTACATATATATGAGGATTTAAATGAAAATTTATAAGTCACTATAGATATAGGATTTAACAGGGAAATATATGATTGAACACCAAAAAGTATTCTAGTGTGTGGGACCAAAGGGAACTTGGTTCCACCTGCAAAAGTAGCGGAGGAACTGCATTCCCATGCGTTGCCCCTGAACTTGACCCCTGATTAAGATGTTACCCATTGCTGAAATGTTGCGCCATAATGGTACCTGTATTCTCTGGAGACTGTTTTAAGTCTAGTTTTGAAGATAGTTTACCTTTACCGACTGGGTGGAGTAGAGGTAACATCACTGCTCTGCATGGAGAGAGCCTGTGGAGACCTGGGTTTGATCCCAGCGAGCAACCTCTCCAGTAAGTGTCCTTGGGCAAGACCCCTAACGGTACATACTCGCCACCCAGGACATACTTGAAAACGAGAGAAATCTCAATGTATCCTTCCTGGTAAAATCCTTTCTCAAAACAAAAGAAAAAAATGTAGCACAACAATTAAATACTTAATTTAGGTTGTAGGAGACTAGGAAGAGTTTATTTATTTTTCTTGTAGCAAACAGGAGTTTGTGTCAGGTCTATCGTGTAAAAATGTATCTATTCCATTATACTGGCATCTAGTGATACTAACAGAGGAAATTTCCTGAGCTACAGAGGGATAACCATTACATATTTAACCCCTTCACTGCTGAGCCATATCACGTCTTAAAAAAAACAAATTTTTCCTTTTTTTATTATTTTTTTTCATTACTTTAAATATGGTCATGATTGGTACCATTGGAAAGGCCATGCTCTGTCCTTTCTAATGATACCAAATATGACCCTGCTAGCTGCCAACAGTCGGGAGATATTGTGGTTCAAACAAACCCCCATCTCCACACCTATCTTTCCTTAGGAGTCAATGAGGACGTTCCCCACACGTCCTCAGCAGTGAAAGAGTTAACTTAATATTTTAAAAGCGGGTATGCCATCATTCCTCAGTCCTGTCCTCTGTTCTGTCTGTATCCGGAAATAAGAATATTTGTCTGAGTACAGCGTGATAATTACAGCAATTCACTGGCGCTATGATAAGGAGAACACCGAAAGCAAGCTAAGGGGTATATGAGGACAAGCTATTGAGCATAACCCTCACCATGACATGTCATTTTACTGAACATGTTTTATAAACTCTTCCTTCCTTACGCATACGAGATTTTATGGAATTGTCGAATATCACCAGTGAATGAATGTAGCCCAGTATGGACCTGGTGAGGTTATGCCGAGAAAACATGTGACCTGTTATTATTTTATGTATCACCACCTCATGTTTGAATGGCTGGCAAAATTCTAAATGCAATATGTAGGGGTGTGTCCGATCCTACAGAACAAGATGGCCGCGTAAACCTATAGCTCAGCTCTCACCCTGTAATGTACACCGTACTATGCACAGCTTTTGCAGCGTGGGTTATTCTAAGAGGTCCTTACAGACCCGGTGACCTGGCAGACCCTGAGGAAGCCAGAACCGGGCAACCTGGATGGGTATTTCACTGCCTCTGGACTGAGCATACGTTTGCAGCCGCTCCTAAGATGCCACAGCTATAATCGCCACACCGGGTCTTGATGAGCTCACCACTAGGGAGGACATACAGTCCCTGCTGGATACATTCTGCTTTTCCCTCCAACATTAGATCTCTGCAGTCTGCGATGATGTGGAGGTCCTGTCGGCGTGAGTGGCGTGCTTCGAGGAGGCCGCAGCCTGCCTGCTACAGTGGCGGAGGCCCAGACCAGGGACTGCGTAACATTAGCTGATCTATGGAGACGCCTTGATGATGTTGAAAATCTGAGTAGGAGGAAGAACGTCGATTTCAGAGGGGTGGCAGAGTCCGTGACTAACCTTTTATGCCTTCCTAGCCCTTTTTAATGAAATTTTGGAGAAACCCTGGTCATGTCTGCTGATGTAGACCAAGCACACAGGGCCCTGCACCTGCCGCCTTCTCCCTCTGCAGGATATTTGTCACTTTGTCAGCTGTGCCCTGAAGGAGGACGTTATGTTTAAAGCTCTCTCCTGTCGCTCGTGGTCCTGGGGAGGACATGGACGTTGAGAGATAACAGGACCTTTCAGCTTATACCCTGGCTGTGCGAAGAGCCTTGCGCCCCCTCACCACAGTGTTAAAATAGGAATAGACCATGCCGGTGGTGCTTCCGATTCACCTACAGTTGCAAGACAAAGTATATGAACCTTTTGGCATTACGTGGAGTTTAGCATGAATTGGTCATAAAATGTGCTCTGATCTTCAAGTCACAACAATTTGAAAAACACAGTCTGCTTAAAATAATACAACACAAACATTATATGTTTTCATGTTTTTATTGAACAGAACATGTAAACATTCACAGTGCAGGGTGGAAAAAGTATGTGAACCTTTGGACTTAATAACTGGTTGACCCTCCTTTGGCAGCAATAACCTCAACCAAACGTTTCCTGTAGTTGCAGATCAGAGCTGCACAACGATCTGGAGTAATTTTGGACCACTCCTCTTCACAAAACTGTTTCAGTGTAGCAATATTCTTGGGATGTCTGGTGTGAATCGCTCTCTTAAGGTCATGCCACAGCATTTCAATCGGGTTGAGGTCAGGACTCTGACTGGGCCACTCCAGAAGGCGTATTTTGTTTTGTCAAAGCCATTCTTTTGTTGAATTACTTGTATGCTTTGGGTCATTGTCCTGTTGCATCACCCATCCTCTGCGGAGCTTCAGATGGCGGACAGATGGTCTTACGTTTTCCTGCAAAAAGTCTGGTTAAACTCTGGAATTCATTTTTCCATCAATGACAACAATCCGTCCAGGCCCTGAGGCAGCAAGCCGCCCCAAACCATGATGCTCCCTCCACCATGTTTTACAGTGGGGATGAGGTTTTGATGTTGGTGTGCTGTGCCTTTTTTTTCTCCACACATAGTGTTGTGTGTTTTTTCCAAACAACTCAATTTTGGTTTCATCTGTCCACAGAATATTTTGCCAGTAGTGCTGTGGAACATCCAGGTGCTCTTTTGCAAACTTCAAACGTGCTGCAATATTCTTTTTGGACAGCAATGGCTTCCTCCGTGGTGTCCTCCCATGTACTCCATTCTTGTTTAATGTTTTCAACAAAAATGTTAGCATGTGCCAGAGATTTCTGTAAGTCTTTAGCTGACACTCTAGGATTCTTCTTTACCTCATTAAGCATTCTGCGCTGCGCTCTTGCAGTCATCTTTACAGGATGACCACTCCTAGGGAGAGTAGCAAGAGTGTTGAACTTTCTCCATTTGTAGACAGTCTGTCTTACCGTGGACACATGAACATCAAGGCTTTTGGAGATACTTTTGTAACCCTTTCCAGCTTCATGCAAGTCAACAATTCTTGATCGTAGGTCTTCTGAGAGCTCTTTTCTGCAAGGCGTGGTTCACATCAGGCAGTGCTTCTTGAAACCAGTAAACCCAAAACTGGTGTGTGTTTTTAAAGGGCAGGACAGCTTTCAGCAACACATCCAATAATATCACACTGATTGGACTCAAGGTTGGCTCACTCCTGGCTCCAATTAGCTATTGGAGAAGTCATTAGGCTAGGGGTTCACATACTTTTTCCACCTCGCACTGTGAATGTTTACATGTTATGTTCAATAAACACATGAAAACATATAATGTTTGTGTTGTATTATCTTAAGCAGACTGTGTTTTTCAAATTGTTGTGACTTAGATGAAAATCATTTTATCACCAATTCATGCAAAACTCCACATAATCCCAAAGGGTTCACATACTTTTTCTTGCAACTGTATATTGGATTTCCCTTTTGTAGAAGGCTGCCGTTTGTGGTCGTTGCAACAGTGATTTCCTCAGTTGGCAATTTTGGCACACACCGGCACTCTTTCAATAGCCCCCATAATGTAAGCCCCTGGTGTGTGCAACTTGAAGGATCATCTAAGAAAGGACTGACCTTTCCCTATAGAATTGTCTATAAAGATAACAATTCCAAATATCATAATTTTGTTACATAATCTTACACGTCATTTTTTTTGGGGGGGGGGGGTGTATGCCGCCGGCATAAGAAAGGCAGACCTGGTGCTGCACCGCCTTGATCTCCCCAGGCAGCACCCTTCATGCCCTGCCTTGCTGAAGCTTTTCCTTGAAACACACTCTGGCTGCATCAGCAGTCAATCGGTGCAATCAATCGGGCCCTGCATTCACTGTTTAGCCTGTCCCAGGAAGCTTCTGCATTTTGTTTGCTTCTGCTACCATTCAGACTCCCAGCCTATCTAGAAGCCTTGCTGCTCAAGCCTGATACTTGTGTGCCGGACCCCTGGCTATTCTCCTGGACTCTCTGATTCAGTTCATCCCTTGTGGCACGTTGTCTTGAGACCCTTATCTTACCCTCTGTTGGCATGCTTGCCCTCAAGACCCTTCTGTTGATGTGCCTGCCCTCAAGACCCTTCTGTTGCCATGCCTGTCCTCAAGACTCCATCCTTGCCCTCAAGCAGTGGCGTCACAAGGTGGGTGCGGACCACACCGGGCGACACCAAGGGTGGGGTGACACCATGAGCCTCCCTCGGCTCGGACGTGGATCCTAATTATCTGCCGCCGAGTGTGGAGGCTGGATGCAGACTGACTCTGCTTCCTTCAGAGTCGCGCCATCACGTTACTCAGCAGCACTGGGAGGGAGTGATCATATAACATCACTTCCTCCCAGCACTCTGATGCACATGCAGTGCAGCCGCCGGTGCCACGGAGGAGAGCAATGCCGTGGCTCCCAGGCAGGACCCAGGTTCACCAAAGGTGAAATGAAAATGGGTGACATGTGTAGCGCTGTTTTAGTTCTGTTGCTGTAATTACCCATTTTTGGCCACCAGGGGGAGATAAGTGCAATGTTTACTATACTGGACACATTGGGACTACGTTTTCCAGCATGCTTTGGGGCAGAGACAGGAAGTGGGTGGGGAGAACGGACAGACATCCGCAGCCTCCTTCGGAGGAGAGCAGAGCGCGCCGAGGGGTGAAGAGAGCAAGACGCACGTGAGACAGGGAACGATTGTGACCAGGCCGGAGAGCAGGTGCTGCCTTGCGGATGCCGAAGATCGGTTTCAGTGACTTGCCAGAGACCTAGTATCCACCGCTGAGAAGTTTGCAAAGATGCAGAGCTGCAGATTGGACCCCGAGTTAGGAGACCGCGATGATCCAATGGGAGTGCAGGCGGTAAGCTAAAAATCTTGTTGCAAAGACGGACAAGCAAGAACAGCGGATCCGGTGGCTCAGAGTCCCAGCCAAATCGAGCGGAGAGACGTCCTTGGTCCAGCAGCGGAGCAGATTGTCTGGCGGATGGGTGAGAGGCCTTCCAGGCCACAGTAAAGTTAACAAAGCACGCTGCAGTTTGTTTAAATGTACAGGGCCCCAACGTGACTAGTCGAAGATACACCGAATTCATTCACTGGCCAGTCGAATCTAGTACCCGGGTACCAACACACACATACACGCACACCTTCTTGGGACACAACCTGTACGGGACTTACACTCTGGCAACGAAGGGGTTAAAATTTCCATTTTTTACCGCTGCGCGTTTCTCGCATTACGAATTCCTGTAAATATATATATATATACCGTGTTTGCTTTATATATGCCAGTTTATTTATGACCAGTAAACTATATAATTTATAAAATCCACAACAGTGTTGGTGTATATTTATTCCCTAGTGCGGGGAGACTGACCCCAGGTTAAATTCAGCGACTCCTCTGGGAGTGAGCGCTACACATGAAATGATAACGGGGGGCTGAGTGAGATGGAGGGGGGGCTGAGTGAGATGGAGGGGGGCTGAGTGAGATGGAGAGGGGGGCTGAGTGAGATGGAGAGGGGGGCTGAGTGAGATGGAGAGGGGGGCTGAGTGAGATGGAGAGGGGGGCTGAGTGAGATGGAGAGGGGGGCTGAGTGAGATGGAGAGATGGGGTGAAGTTAACAGTAGTAGAGTGGGAAATGAATAGGAAGTGGGTGAAATGGACTGAAAAGGAAGGTGGGGAGATATACATGATAAAGGGAGGGGACATGAAAAATGGAGACTCATTGCTTTTCCTGCTAGAGGTCTTTTGCTGTGGATCCTGTGTACGCTCAGACTCATTGCCTTTACCATTAGGGGTCTATTGCTGTGGATCTTGTGTACGCTCAGACTCACTGCCTTTACCGTGAGAGTTCTATTGCTCTGGTGCTCTGATATGCTCATCACAGTGCACATTACTGTGAGTTTTATTGCTGTGGAGCGCTTTTCCTTTTTTTTTTATTTTTATACTCTCTTCTGGTCCCAGAGGAAATTATTAAATTTGCTGAGCTACGCACTTTTTTTATAATGTATAATGGACGTTTAATACTAATGTATTCATCTAATCAATCATAGCAGTGACAGTGTTACTACATTACTTATTACATACATTATTATGTATGTAATACACTACTATTGTCATTACATTTAGTGTGAGTTTATCTATGGGAGTTATGATTTCCGAGCAACAGTAGTTAAAAAAAAAAAGTAGTAATACGAGTGGAGGGGGTGACACCATGAGTTACCGCACCGGGTGACACCAGCCCTAGTGACGCCACTGCCCTCAAGACCCCTCTGTTGACCTGTTTGCCCTCAAGACCCCTCTGTTGGCGTGCTTGCCCTCAAGGCCCCTCTGTTGGCGTGCTTGCCCTCAAGACCCCTCTGTTGGCGTGCTTGCCCACAAGGCCCCTCTGTTGGCGTGCTTGCCCTCAAGACCCCTCTGTTGGCGTGCTTGCCCTCAAGGCCCCTCTGTTGGCGTGCTTGCCCACATGGCCCCTCTTTTGGCGTGCTTGCCCTCAAGACCCCTCTCTTGGCGTGCTTGCCCTCAAGACTCCCCTTCTGCAGTCTCAAGACTATTACTTCACCAAGGCCTTGCCCCTCTCCTGTGTTTTATATTGTTTCCCTCAATAAATCCAACCTGGTTTCACCATACCGAAGTTATCTGTTGTATCACTGCATCCTGGGCTCGCAACCTCACCTCTGCAGCAGCGTACCTGATGGGGTCTTGGAGAAACGGCTTCTTTAAGTATATTTCAAGCTTCCTAGAGCACTTTTTGGTGCAAAACATTTTTTAAATAAAAAACTAGTTTTTTTTCTTTAAGTGGATTAGTGTGGTTTTATCATTCATGTTTTCAGATTTATCTTTTATACCCACTAAGCAATAAGGTGGAAGTTTGGCATTTTTCATCAGCTTTCAAATGGAAATATTTGTACAGAGCATGGTGTCATGCTGGTTTGCAATGTTATACAGTTGTGTTCAAAATTATTCAACCCCCAATGCTGTAAAGGGTTTTAGGGAATTTAGTGTACATTTGTAATTGTATTCAGAATGAAATCCTACAAGGACTTTTTAAAGGACCATATGCAACTAAAATGACATCAATTGGTTTTGTAATACAGTAGTAAATGTTTCTTTTGTGAATTCTTCATTGACACAATTATTCAACCCCTTAAAGACTACCACTCTGAAGAACAGAGGTTCATTCAAGTGTTTTCAATCAGGTATTGAAAACACCTGTGGATGTCACGGAGCAGCAATAAAGCATAATAAGCACCAATTAGGCAGCTTTAAAATGACTGTGATACTCAGCTCCTTCTAGACATTTACTGGTGTGGTTACAAACATGGCGAAGTCAAGAGAATGGTCCAGGAAGACAAGAGAAGAGGTGATTACTCTTCACAGGAAGGGCAATGGCTATAAGAAGATTGCAAAGATGTTAAACATACCAAGAGAGACCATAGGAAGCATCATTCGCAAATTCAAGGCAAAGGGCACTGTTGAAACGCTACCTGGTCGTGGCAGAAAGAAGATGCTGACTTCGACTGCTGTGCGCTACCTGAAGCGTAGAGTGGAGAAAAGTCCCCGTGTGACTGCTGAGGAACTGAACAGATTTGTCAGATGTGGGTACTGAAGTTTCAGCTCAGACAATACGGCGCACACTGCGTAATGAAGGCCTCCATGCCAGAACTCTCAGGCGCACCCCCTTGCTGTCTCCAAAGAATAAGAAGAGTCGACTGCAGTATGCCAAAAGTCATGTGGACAAACTACAGAAGTTTTGGGATAGTGTTCTGTGGACTGATGAAACAAAATTAGAACTGTTTGGGCCCATGGATCAACGCTATGTTTGGAGGAGGAAGAACAAGGCCTATGAAGAAAAGAACACCTTGCCTACTGTGAAGCATGGCGGGGGGTCAATCATGCTTTGGGGCTGTTTTGCTTCTGCAGGTACAGGGAAGCTTCAGCGTGTGCAAGGTACCATGAATTCTCTTCAGTACCAGGAGATATTTGATGACAATGTGATGCAGTCCGTCACAAACCTGAGGCTTGGGAGTCGTTGGACCTTTCAACAGGACAATGATCCCAAGCATACCTCCAAGTCCACTAGAGCATGGTTGCAGATTAAAGGCTGGAACATTTTGGAGTGGCCATTGCAGTCACCTGACTTAAATCCGATCGAGAACCTCTGGTGGGACTTAAAGAAAGCAGTTGCAGTGCGCAAGCCTAAGAATGTGACTGAACTAGAGGCTTTTGCCCATGACGAATGGGCGAAGATACCCGTAGATCACTGCAAGACACTTGTGTCAAGCTATGCTTCACGTTTAAAAGCTGTTATAACTGTAAAAGGATGTTTTACGAAGATTGAATGTCACTTGGGGGTTGAATAAAACTGATAATGATGTGAGCACAGAAAAGACATTTGTGGTTATTTCATTATAAATGTTATGTTATATTTGTCTGACCTACACGTGCCTCTTTGATTTAATTGTAAGCAAGATGACTGAATGATCAAAATCAATGTCAAACTGGCCAAAAAACTCAATTTCAGTGGGGCTTGAATAATTTTGAACACAACTGTATAAGGTGTCCCATTAAGGAAATCTGTGATTTACTGCAAAACCTCAGTAACTGACAACTTGTAGACATAAGACTTGCAAATTAATGTGAGACATGTAGTTTTTACAATTTTGACCATGCTACATATTTGACTTATTTTTCATGGTGAGTGGGGAGGGACGAATAGCTGGATATATTTGCATATATGCACAAAAAAGTGGTTTTGTGTACTATTCCCTATCTGGGCGGCTGCGTAATCCAAAAGCATCCAGCCTACTTCATGTATAAAACCTAACAAGAAGAAAAGGTTGTCCGTTGCGCTTACCCCTATGGCTCCATGCGAAGCAAAACAGAGGTTTTAGTTTACTTGAATGGCCATTGAAGTGTTGAGCCCACCTCCACGTCACGGCACCTCTTTCAAGGTGGGTCCTAACCTAATGTAACCAAAAAATTGCTTACCAACAGCTACTTATTCTCCTGCTACTTCTCGGCTAAGAAAAAAAAATGGAGGGTTTATATTTATACCCTCACCAAGACATATCTGCTTTGGGATTGAAAAAGAAAACACAGAAAGGGACAGCAGCAAAAAAAATTACCTGGCTGGGAATACAACTAAATATACAGATACGCACAAAAAACAGTTTTGCGCACTATTCCCTACCAGGGCGGCTGCATAAACCAGAAGTATTTCCATACATGAAGAACTGCTGTCGCCCAGTGCTTCGTCTGCCTGTATGTATTGGAACTTCAGAGCTCCCAGGGACTCCCCCCTCTGGGGGGGGGGTCACTCTAAACCGTGCTAAACGTTTCTTGCTTGCTAGAAAAACACATATATAGAATTTCTGAGGATCAGGAAAATTGTATTAACGTCTGCGATAAAGAAAATTAAAAAAAAAAAGAAGCCCTGCTATAAACAATCCTAGACCTTAAATTCCCAGTCCTGTTGCTCTTAAAAAGAAACTTTAGCCGTAGTTGTATTCCTTCAGCCTCTTGTAGCGCTCACTCCCGGAGGAGCCGCTGAAAATGAACCACGGGTCAGTCTCCCCGCACTAGGGAATAAATATACTCCAACACGCTGAACAGTTTTATATTTTAAAAGGTTTACTAAAAGGTTTGCAGCTCTTAAGACACGGTATATGCAGGAAAATTTACAGTACTTTCGTAACACGATAAACGCGTAGCGGTAAAAGAAACGAAAACACGAGGGCTTCGTATTTTCGGAAAAACCCCGACCGAGCAGAAAATTAAAAGATATGAAATTCGAGGAAAAACCGCGTAGCGGGACACAATAAAATACACAGTTCTCGTATCACGGTAAACGCGCAGCGGGAACAAAAAAAGGAAAATTGTTCAGAATGTAACTTTAACTTTGCCCCCTTGTATGGATAGGAAAAAGGAAACTGAGTCCTGCACAGGTTAAGTCCCAGAACGTGAAGTGGTATGTGTTTGTGTGTGTAGGGTACCCGGGTACTTTTCAACTGGCCAGTGAGTTTACTTTAACGATGTCTTCGACTAGTCAGTTGGGGCCCTGTGGGTTTTAGAAGGAAAACAGCAGCGTACGTTCTTATTTACACACGGCCTTGGGGGCCTCTCACCCATCCAGCGCAAGCTTGAGGTTCCGCTGACCCAGGACGTCTCTCCGCTCGATATTGACTGGGGACGCCGACCACCGGATCTGTTGTCTGGCCTTCTGTCTGTCAGCCACGACTCAGCCAGCTTACCGCCTGCTCCCCGCTTCAATCGACCGCGGTACTCCTTACTCGAGGGGTCTTCTCTCCTTAGCACTGCACTCGGATAATAGATGGTGAGGTCTATCTCCCGCAAGGCTGGGTGACCCAATCCTAAGGTCCGATCCACTTTGTCTGCGCTCCGGCCTATCTGCTGGTCTCCCCTTCTCTGTACGTGCATCCACTCTCCTCTGCTCCCTGGCGCGCTCTGCCTGTTCTCCACGAGGTGCAGGATGTACCGCTCTCCACAAACCCACCCACTTCCTGTTTCTTCGCAAAGCATGCATGGACATGTAGTTCAAGTGTCCAGGGTCTTTAATCGTGATAGTCTCCATCTTGTGGCCAAAAATGGGTACTGCCACAGTAAACTTTAACACATCGCTACACTCTCTTTTAAAGAAATCCTTGAATTGCGTCACCGTTCTTTTCATTCTTCCTGTAGGGTAATTTTAAGGTTCCAGAACACATGGGTTATTCAGAAAGCACCAAGATTTCAGTGCTTTCTCGTTCGGCACGCTTCGGTGGTTCCAGTTCACCAACCCTGTGGTGAATTCACTATTCTTAGTGGAGCCGCCGGCAAGACCGCCGATCAGACGAACGAACGCTGATGAAGAGCGCCGAACGGACCATGGAATGGAACTCTGCTATTCTATAAAAGGTGTTTTATCGATATTAAAGGTTTTTGTTGAAGAAATCTGTACATACAATAGATTCACAGTGCACTTAATGTACTTATTGAATCCCTAAAGTTGATTATGTTCCATTTTAGCAAACATGTTAACCTGGGGTGGGGGAAAAATAGGGAGAAGGGGATAAGGGAGGGTTAGGGAGTCAGGATATATCCCATCAGGAACTGTGCCGCTTGCCATCAGATACCGCTGTAACCTATTACATGGCTCACTATAGACCACATGCTTTATATAGTTTATGGATGTCCCACAACTCCCAGGGGTCTTTGTTTGGGGGTGTAGTGCTCAAAGAGACAAAATTGGTCGGGCAGTGCTATTATAGCTTGCGGTGTCGGGACAACCGTCGATTTCCAATTTCGAGGATATTCTAATAAATAACATATTCATATGCTGTCGTGGGAGGTGTAGCATTCCGAAAAGCAGGATCTCCGGGGAACATGGTATCTCACCACCTCTGTGGCGAGCCGAGAAACGTCGGACCACAGGGAAGCTATAGTGGGGCAATGCCACCAAATATGACCCATGGTACCCACTGCCAAGGAGCACCTCCCAACATTAATCCGAAGTTCTGCGGTCTATGCGGTGAAGACAATGAGGAGTGAGGTACCACCAGTAGAGTAGTTTCCTTTGAGTTTCAATCAAGGTGGCACACCGGGATGTATAAAAGGTGTTTTAAAACCATTAAAATGTGTGGAAATAACAAAAAAGACCTATAAAAATAATAAAATGGTCTGTTAGAGAATAAAAACGCTTCTTAAAAAAAAAATATGGGAATCAAAAATTTTACCAAACAAATAGGCTTTTTGTTGAAAAATGAAAATAAAAGAGTTGAATAAAAAAAATGCTCTCCCCCCCCCCCCCATTGAATACTATGGGATTCGCCTCTTCAAACCTGTCCCCATGAACAACTGAAAATCAGGGCTTTTTAGGCTAGCGTCAGACGAACGCAGTCATCAGGTCCGTGTCGCCACACAGTTTAACGTCCGTCAGACGCAGCATTTGCGACCTCCATCACATTGACGCTCAGAATTTTTTTTTGATCTGGCTGACTGTACTGTACTTTTAATTTTAATAAATTTTGTTTCCCATATTTACTTTTTTTTTTCTCTTTCTACATCCGCCAAAAAAATGAAAAAAAGGACCATGTGGTGTCTACAGTATCTTCTGTCAGTACGTACATCCGTTATGCACGCACGCAGAGTGCGCTCAGACTGCGTTCGTCTGACTTTAGCCTCACTGACAATTTGGTGCAATTCTTTGTTCTGTGAATAGAATAACCATTACTTCTCTATGGATCAACTTCACTACCGCCGAATTGCGGCAAACCCCATCGTATTTCGCTGTCAATTCACCAGTATTTGGAGAATTGACAGCTTGGTAAATAGACGAACTGGCACAATATTGCACCGTACGGGGAAATTCAGTTTGGTGCAATTCATTGGCAAGTTCGGCGTGCTTTACTTAACCCCTTTAATACCATTTCCAGCTTCATTTTAGTATAAAGTGTTTGAATCGCTTACAGCTTGAACTTTCAGAGGTTTGTGTTATTTTTGTAGTTCGCCAACGTAAAACAAAACCGAAATGTAAGCACTTCTCAGCGTTAATACAGTTGTTTTCTTCACAGGCGGAATTATAAGAATGTTTTTATTTTTTGAAATTGAAAGATTTTTATTTTTTTTACAGTTGGAAAATACAAATAATACACCATGACAATAGAGGAAAAAAATTCTATGAATGATAAAATATTGCGCTTTCGCTTATACAGGCAGGTGCATTACAAATGAACAGGAGCCCGAGTAACCGTGCCACTGATGCTGCTGGGAGTTGTAGTCTGTTGGTTTCTGGAGGGATCTCCTTTGGCCATGACTGTGTTAAAGGCGTTGAAGCGCCTGCCGAAGCAGTCTGTGGTCCCGCTACTGTGAAAAAGCAGCGCAATTAAGAATGCTAATTCTGTCATGTTTATACCTTGAATCAAGGAGACGGTTTCCTCTCATCATCCACGAGTGTCTAAACATCACCCCTGGAACAACACATACCTCTGTCTGACACCAAAGGCACTGTGTTTGGCCTGGAGGGAGCAGTGTTATTCTTTGTCTGCAGCATCCGAGGGGAGACATTTTTCTCTCAGCAGCACTGCCGGTCCCAGCACAACGAGACGTCTGTTCCTCCAGGAAAAGCAAGAAACTAATTTTTCCGAAGGGCCAACGAGCGACCACGGCGTTGGAGAATTAGTCGCCAAGCCAGAGCTGCTCACAGTGTTGCTTCATTCATGCCCTTTACTGCTAAACGTGTATAGGACACCTTGTTTTTAACCCTTGACTCTAAAATTGTCAGCTTTGTAAAGCAAATTAAATGTTTTTGTATCGTTTTTTTTTTCTCTCCACTGGAGCGGGTCTAACAATGTGAAATGTCAATTTCTTTCAGCTTTTTGGCCCTTTAAATACTTCATTTCAAAGCAGTAAACACTATTGACATCTCCAAAGTGAGATTTAGTAAACAAAACCACTTGTATTTTTATCGCACGCTGACCTTTAAATGCAAACCTGAAGCAAATTTGGATATTTATCCCTTTTTGAAGGTGGGAAGTGCTGCAAAATCTCAACCTCGACCAATCACATCAAGTCTATTTGTTGATAACTGCTGGAGCTAAAGGGGCAGGGCCGGTGCTTCCACTAGGCAACCGCCAGGGCGCACTGCCACCTGAGGCTAGGGACAGATGAGCGCATTTTCTGCAGCCACCGTCAAAATGTACGTCGATGCGTGCGCACGCATTTTTTCACGGAATACGCTTAAGTGGTCAGACGATGCGCAATTCTGGACGTATTTCATGACGATGGGGTGAAAAGAAGTCTAGGGAAATCCGGCTGTTTGAACGTTATGTAGCCGCACACTAGCAGCGTCTGACGTCTCCTAATCACGCACACACGCTGCTAATGCGGCCGCAGCGCACTCTGTACGTCAGTAGCAGCGGTTCACGTTCTGATAAAAATGCGTTCATTTGCTGGTTGCGTGGTGTCGGCGCACTTTCGTACGCACGTACTGCGTATATTGGCCGTCATTGGCCGTTATGTGCTGCTACTGCCGCCGTGATTTAGTGCGCCTGCACGCGCGTTCCGACTGCCCCACTCTGACCCTAGCCTAAGGGGTGCAGCCGACCCCCAACCCAGGTTCCATTATTGTATCCTTTCCTCATTGTTTGCTTATGTAGCGCTCACTCCCGGAGGAGCCGCTGAAATTGAACCTCGGGTCAGTCTCCCCACACTAGGGAATAAATATACTCCAGCACCGTTGTGGATTTTATAAATTATATAGTTTACTAGAATAAATGACATATAATGAATAACATGGTGTTCGTAGATATATTTACAGTACTTCGTAATGCGGGAAACGCGCAGCGGAAAAGAAATACGATGCTTCGTATTTCGAGGAAACGCGCAGCGGAAAAGAAATACAAGGTTTCGTAATTTGAGAAACGCGCAGCGGAAAATAAATGGAAAATTATCTTTAACCCCTTTCTTCGTTGGAGAGTGAGTCCCGCACAGGTTGTGTCCCGGAATGTAAGTGTGTGTGTGTGTGTTGGTACCCGGGTACTTGTTCAACTGGCCAGTGAATTGCTTAAGAGGTATCTTCGACTAGTCAAGTTGGGGCCCTGTGGGTTTTAGAAATAAACAGCAGCGTGCTTTCTTGGTTTTACAACGGCCTAGAAGGCCTCTCACCCATCCGCCAGATACTTGAGGCTTCGCTGGACCCAGGACGTCTCTCCGCTCGATATTGACTGGGCTCTCTTGGCTTCTGGATCCGCTGTCTGGCTTTCTGCTCCGGCCGCGACTTGTCCAGCTTACCGCCTGCTCTCCCAGTCCGATCGACCTGCGGTACTCCTTACTCGGGGTCCTCTGGCTTACTCAATAGCAGCTTGGGTAATCTTGTGGATCACTGGGTCTCCCTTTGGTAAGGCTGAGTAACCTGATCTGTAACTCCGTTAGGCCGCACCTGCGCTCCGGCCTGGACGCTGTTACGTTCTGCAGCACTGTGTCTGGTCTCTCTCACTCCCTGGCGCGCTCTGCAGCTCTCTCCATGAGGCTCAGGATGTAAGTCTCTCTGTCCCACCCACTTCCTGTGTCCGTTCCCAAGGCATGCCGGGAAATGTAGTCCCAATGTAATATTCAGTGTCTCACATTGCGCTTGTCTCCCTCCGGTGGCCAAAAATAGGTACTGCCACAATAAGGAATTAAACACAGCGCTACACTGTGTAGCCGGCAGTGGCGGCTCGCAAAGCCATCTCCTGCTAGCAGCGTGAAAGGTGGGTGTCTTATGGTGCCACGCAGGTGCCACCAGATGACGTGCGGCCGCCACGAGGCAGAAGAAAGAAAAAAGGCGCAAAATAAAGAAAAGCATGAAAGAAAGAAAAAGGCACGACAGAGAAGAGGCATAGTGAAAAGAAAAAGGCAGATGAAAAAGAAAAAGGGGCAGATGAAAGAAGAGGCAAATGAAAGAGGCACTGAAGAAAGAAAGAGGCACAGAATGGGCCCGACCAGCGGAGGGGTAAGATGGGCACAAAACGACCGTGTTCAGCCCCTGTGCACAGTGTGTGTGTGTGTTCCCTTCCCCACACTTCAACTGTTGACAAAAAAATTTCGGGGGGGGGGGGCAGAAGTAGCTGGTTGCCTAGGGCACAAAATAGTCTAGCACCAGCCCTGCCAAAGGGCATCGGGGGTCTTTTAGATATGCGGTCGGTCAAATTGATAACCCAAACTCCCGCTTATTCACACTCCTATGTAACATGGTATCAAGTACAGCAGAAGAGCAAATGGTGGTGTTGACTTCTTTTCTTTAAAGGCTCTCGCCTCTTAGTGACACGATTACCAAAAAAATGGAATGTTCTTATTTTATTTGATGTTGCTGATATCTTTCATCTGCGAAAAGCAGTTTACAGTTTGTGCTGCCTGTACTTCCTCCACAGCCAGGGAAAGAGAAGCCGCACAATCATTCTGGGATCCCGCCCCTGATGCCGTGAGACTACCACGGCCCTTTTTTGGATCAGATGCCATCCATGAAAGTAAACTGGGAACCTTATGAAATGGAAACACAAACAATAAAGATAGAATCGCTAATGGATCGCAGTCAACAAAGATGGAGTTGCAAACGGAATGAAAAGCACATTTCCGGGGATTGGAAAAGGCATTGGTAACCAGATGTTTCTTGTGGTTTTTTTTTATTTTTAGTGCTGAAACCACTAGTCGATTAATCCCCCTTTCCCACAACCTGTAGCGCTGTGGGAAGCTGAGGGTTTTCTTCAGCCACACAACTGTCACTCGGTAGACAGGATTTTGAAGATCTTGTCTGTTGGGGAAGTAGCTCAGGGACTTGATGTCCACATGCTAAATATGCTGACATCATACAGTCTCCATTATCTGTCACAGGAGTGGGCGTGTACCTGAAGAGACCGAGCAAGCGTCTGCTCATGTACTTTGCGTATGAAAATTCTGCGCGTTCTGTAAGCCACACAATTTGCTTAAGAAGTTCCAGGGTCTTCCTCATGTGGAAGCTCTGGAGCAGAGGAGGAGGTGGAGCCTAGCACCACCGGTCAGAAAGGCAATAAATTTACGCTGATTAAAATAAATATTTAAAGAATACTGCAGATGTTGTCAGGAGGATCCGCACAATTATTTTACAGAATGAAAAGTCAGGGTCAATTTTCACTCGGTGATTAATAACTTCAGACGCTACTTCGGAGCGGAAAGGAGAGGATGTGCCAGGTACTTTACTCGTTATTAGTTCTAGGGTTTTGTCCTTACACTTAACCAGTTTGTTCACAACAGAGGCAGAACTATGGTGGCATGCTGAGTGGAATATGGAGTAGTACTGTGTTTCATCCTTCATTGGAGTCCTGTACCTCCCTCTCTTGTGTCTGGAGCTACGCCCCTCCTTTCTGTTTGGTCTCTACCATCCTCCAGTCAGTCCGTTGCCCAAACGCCTTCCCACTCGCCTCCGGTCCCTTTCCCTATTCAGTTTGTTCATGATTTTTTTTTTTTTTTCCAACTAATTGGATAATAAAAAAATAATCTCTCAACTAAATGATTATGAAAATAATGGTTGTGGGAGAGGCAGAGTGAGCTGAGCGGTGAAAGGTGGAGGACACACGTGAAGACTGTCAAGGATCGTGACCAGGCCAGAGTACAGGCGCTGCCTCACTGGTACTGGAGATCAGGACGGTGACCCTGCGGAGACCTACCTACGCAGCGCTGAGAGGTCTGGATGGAAATCTGGTTCCGGCTGGACCCCCGAGTAAGGAGACCGCGCTGATCTATTGGGAGTGCAGGCGGTGGATCGTTGTTCCTGTTGCAGAGATTCGACAGGCAGGGAGCGGATCCAGCGGCACAGAGTCCCAGTGTACGGCGGGAGAAGATCCTTGATCGGGTGCTGGACAGTTTGTCTATCGGATGGGTGAGAGGCCTCCCAGGCCGCAGTTCCAAAAATAAGAAACGCACGCTGCAGTATTGTTTAAATCCCAGGGCCCCAACGTGACTAGTCGAAGATTTGTTTGTTTCATTCACTGGCCAGTTGAATATAGTACCCGGGTACCCGAGACAATACACATACACCTTTTTGAGCTATTATTCATGGGACTTACACTCCAGAACTGAGGGGGTTAATCTTTTTCTTTTGCCGCCGCGTGTTTTTCCCACGTTACAAAATCCTGTCGTTTAAATACCGTATCTTTTATATATGCTGCTTTATTGGGATCAGTAAAGAATATAATCTATAAAAATCCACAACAGTGCTGGTGTATATTTATTCCCTAGTGCGGTGAGACTAACCCGAGGTAAATTCAGCGGCTCCTCCGGGAGTGAGCGCTACAGTTGCAACCCCAATTTTGTTGAATTCAATACAACATGATGTGATGTATCGCGTGTGCGTGAGCAACGTCAAGAGGAATGAATTGGAAGTCTCCTATGAGCTCGTTCCCTGAGTCATGGAGAGAAAGGAGGCGGCATAATCCATTGACGGTTGCTGGTTTCGATTCTAGAAATCCATATATGGAGAACGCAGATTATTTCCTAATTCTGGTCGGATCGATCAGAGACTTCTATTGTTTTTAAGGGGAATCATGGAAAGGGGGGTTTATGGGATTTAATTTTATGTTTCATTGTATGCCCTTGAAGTCGAAACATATCGGGCCTTTTATTTTTTAAATGTTTAATAAATTAAATTGTATCTATTTCTGTCTGGAGATCCTGGAACTGTGATTTAGGTGACCCATATTTACAGCTTATTGATTGTAAGCTCTCGAGCAGGGTCCTCTCTCCTACTGTTCTATGTGTTTTAACTTGTATATGTATTGGTTATTCTGTCTCTCCCATTGTTCAGCGCTATGGAACTTGTTAACACTTCATAAGTACCTGTAACTGATATGCCTGTTTGTTTCGAAGAATCCGGTGAGTGGTTTTAGCTTCTGGTGACTTGTATCCACCCTGCGATGTTGCTCTATATCTGTGCTTTTATTAATTCTACACTTCCTTGTATATCTGTTTTTTTTATGTTTTTGGTTTTTAAGGACATCCAATTTTGGTGTACAAACCTCTAAATAACTTGACATAGAAAAATATTGACTATAGAGATTCATAAATAATTGATTATTTAGGATTATACTACTTAATTTAATAGCGATTTGCCATATTGCGTGGGGATTATTGCACCCCTTTTTATCGATTTCATAAATAAACCCGAAATCTATCAGGGTTATTCAAAGAGAATCGAAAAGTCACTGCACGTTCGGTGACTTTTCGTTCTCTTCAATTCGGTGCGATTTGGTGTTCCCATTTCGGCGACCCTGCGTTGTATTCAGCAAGCACCACAGGGCCGCCGTAATGCAGGGAAAAGTCGCCGCAGACCCGCAGAAAACTCGCCGCAAAACGAGGGCGAACGCACACCGAAACCCGCAAAAACATCTGGATTGACCCCGCCGAACACGCTGGAGAAACCCGAGTAGGAGCTGATCACCTCGCAGAGCAGCCGCCAGAAAAACCCGACACCGCAGACGAATGGAGTGGAAAAAAAACAGTACGCTTGAATGTTTGAAAAGTGAAACGCTGTTTGCACAGAAACTACTGAGCAAAAATGTCTGAAATTTACATATGATCCAATGAATGATAATAAATAGGGCTGTTACAGAAAAAAGAAACGATTTTAAAAAATAAAAAACGGAAAAAATTGTTTGCAACAAATGCCTAAAAGGTCCAAAAAAAAATCTCTAAAAAATAGAGACATTTTACTGCAGAATATTATAATGAACGGTTTATTAGATATTGAATTAAAACGGGAATATTTTTAACCTTGAAGCCTATGGGATTCGCCTGACTAGCCCTGCCGAATTAAACCACCGAATGGCAGGGCAAATCGGCAACTTTTCACTGCTGGGTTTTGCTCTCTGAATAGCCGAAGCATTGCTTCTCTATGGGGATTTCACTGCCCTCGAACAGGCAACATACATACACCTTATGTGCAGGCAATTCACCAGGATTTGGTGAATTGCCTGCTCTCTGGATAGCCGAATGGCCAGGAAACGTAACCGTATGCTGAATTTCAGCGTTCGGTTACCTTTCTCCAGCAATTCGGATCTCTTTGAATAACCCTGTATGAAATACATTGTTCTGAGGCTGTTATTTATACAAATGAATGGACTGACCCTGCCTTAATCCATTTGGGAGGTTGGTTATTCTTCCAATGGCCCATCCGAGAACTCCAAAGGTCCTCTTACTGTTTGTACAAACAAACGCTGAAGTGTGAATCTTTATTTTTAGATTTTTGTATGTGTCTTTTGGATCGAATGCTTGTCATTCTTGAATACACTGGTAAATCATTCAGCATTCCCATGTGGCACTGAGAAAAGCAGAAGATTGTGGCAGTGGGAGTCCATTCCCCGTGCTGATCCTCCTCGGCATCAGGTGGAAAATCATATTGTGTTCTCCGGCCAGATCTCATGGATGACTTATGCTTGTTTTTCCGTTTTACGTATGGGGCAAGGAAATGTACCTGCCTTTATGGGCCCACAGAGGGGAAAACTTTTCCTTTCAGTACCAACACTTAGCTTCTCTACCGGTTTCAATAACTATTTTTATCAGCCTGTTTTAAGAAGGAAGCCCTGTGCCTGACATGTGGTTGTGGGCAGAGGCAGAGAAGGAAGGCGACCAATAAAAACAGATGTCCTTAAGAAAAAAGGAGTGTTTGCATTGGAACTTACTGGGAATCAGTGACAGCGGGATCTTTGGCATGGCTAAACATAAGCAGTTCAGTGTCTAGTGTACAGCTAACTTAAGGATGAAAGAGGCCGAGCGTCTGTGGCCGAGGAAGTTTGGTTATTTTAGTTATGAAAAGCAAAGTCTGGCAGCTTATAGAGGAAGAAGCCCAGATGCTTAGCACAGTGATACCTAAATAGGATGCTGACGGTAGAACCTACCATATACTCCTATGACTTCCCGCTCAGTATGTTTAGTTTTTCACTCACCCCCTGCATCTTGTACATCTTGGTCATAGCTGTAAATGTGACAAGGAATTGATTGTTTTCTGTGTGCTGCTCTCTTGGTTGTTCTTCCAGCAAGGTGTGTGTGTGTATTTCACTCCGTACAGCTCCAATCTAAGAAAGCAGAAAAGGTCTGCTGCTTGTTTTTTTTGTTTATTTTAGACAGACATGTGTAGCCGCTGAATAAACCTCGGGATAGTCTCACCGCACTAGGAATTATTACACACCAGCATTGCTGTGAATTTTCTAATTTTGTGTACTTTACTAAAAGATAAAGTGTCATAAAATGTAAATGCACGTTGAATGAATTTACAGGATGCGTCACGTGGGAAAAACACGGAAAAGAACGATTAACCCCCATTAGCCCACAGTGGCAGGTTCCAAAACGCCATTACTTTTCACGCAAGGCCATTCCAGCCCTATACCAGCACGTGGAAGACAATGTTATCCAGTCATTGGGAAAGGCAGTCAGCAGCAAGGTGTATGTGACTTTAGACACGTGGTCCAGCAAGCATGGACAGGGTCATTACATTTCCTTCATGGCACACTGGGTAACTCTGATTGCAGCTGGGAGGGATCCAAGACGGGGCTCTGTGCTGGAGCTTGTTCATTCACCATGCCTTCAGAAAGCTGCTTGTATGAGGTATGTCTGCTCCACCACCTCTCCCTCTTCCTCCTCCTCCTCCTTCTGTGTCTCTGGCGAAGTGGCAGTTAAACTGACGCCTGACAGGGTCTACGCAATGGCTCAAGCAAAAAGAAGCCATACTGTGCTTGAGCTGGTTTGTTTAGGGGACAGGAGCCACAACGGGCCAGAAATTCTGTCAGCTCTGCAGGGCCAGGTGCAGAGATGGTTAACCCCACCCCAGCTTCAGCTGGGAATGATCGTCTGGGATAATGGCAGCAACCTTCTCTCCGCCCTACGCAAGGGTAAAGTGACGCATGTACCATGCCTAGCACACGTCCTAAATCTAGTGGTACAGCGTTTCCTAACCACCTTCCCACAAACCGTCTGATCTGTGACATGCCCACCAGGTGGAACTCGACATTAGCAATGCTGCAGCGTCTGCACAAGCAGCAGAGGGCCATCAACGAGTACCTGTGTGAGTATGGCACAAGGACAGGTTCAGGTCAACTTGGTTTCCCCCCCCCCCGCAGTGGCTGATGATCAAGGATGCATGCACTGTACTGTCACCATTTGAGGAGGCAACGAGGATGGTGAGCAGGGACAGTGCATGCATCAGTGACACAATTTCTTTAGTGTTCCTGCTGGAGCACACTCTGCGGGGAATTATAGATGTGGCTCTAGAGGCAGAGCAGCGGGAGGAAGAGGAGGCCTTCCCTAGCTCTGAAGGCCCCAGTCTTTATGCAGATAGCATTCCAGCGGGTCCTACTCAGATCAGACAGGAGGAGGATGAGGAGGAGGAGGAGGAGGAATATTTAAGTAGTGGGGCATTGAAGGTGGGGATTCCTCAAGGGAGGGTTTTGTGTGCCCAGAAACACAAGGGCTAGTGCATGGTTGGGAGGAGGAAGTGCACGATGGGGTCATCCTCATTGACCAGGAAGACTCGGAAGCTAATGCCACCTCCACCCTACGGTGCATGGGCTCCCTTATAATGCAAAGCCTGCTAAAGGACCCCAGGATTCGTGCTATCAAGGAGAGGGATCATTACTGGTTGGCAACCCTTCTTGATCCACGATACAAGGGGAAAGTTGCAGAGCTCATCCTGCCCGCACAGAGGGAGCACAGGATGAAAAAACTTGAGGACGCTCTAAAGCGACACTTGTGTAACACCTTTCCAGGCACTGGTAGGTTACCAAGTGATGTCACACGTGCTTCTGAGGCTGCGGATGATCAGAGGAATAGTAGTGAAGGCCAGGGCCGCTTGACTGATGCATTTTTACATTTTTTTTAGTCCACAACGCCCAGGGACGTCAAATGTAGGCACCCATTGCCAGCGTCTTCACCATATGGTGCAGGACTACCTAGGGGCAAGGGCAGACCTGGATACGTTTCCAGCAGATGATCCACTGGCTTACTGGGTGTTGAGATTGGATCACTGGCCAGAACTTAGCCAATATGCTATGCAGCTACTAGGTTGCCCTTCATCTAGCGTGCTTTCTGAAAGGACGTTCAGTGCCGTTGGAGGTTTTGTCACAGACAAAAGAGTGCATCTGTCCACCGACTCTGTAGACCGGCTGACATTTTTAAAAATGAATCAGTCCTGGATCAGCAGCTATCAATCCCCTGATGCTGAAGTAACGGAATAGATCGGGGATGTCTTCTGCATTCACAAAACCTCCAGCACTGAACTCTTCCACAATACCACAAAAGGGTTATCGTGTGAAGGCACTTGCTGCCATGAAAGGCACAATATTTGGCTGCACTGACGCCTGTGCCACATTTATATCATTTTAATTTTTTGAACCGCAGGGTCCAACCCTGCACTCTAACACAATACTACAGAGGAGTTACTGTATGATAGTACTTGCTGGCCTGGCAGTCTGGCACCAAAAGTACAATATCTGGGTGCACTGACGCCCATTACCAGATTCATATATTTTTAATATAGGACCGCAAGGTCCACCCCTGCATTCTTCCACAATACTACAAGGGGTTACTGTATGATAGTACTTGCAAGCCTGGCACCAAAAGCACAATATTTGGGTGTACTGCCACTGACGCCTGTATCAGATTCATATCCTCAGAGGGGTTACTGTGTGACGGCACTGTTGCCGACGCTAAAGGCCCAATTTTAAAGCACCTATTGTTACTTTCATCCAAAGCCTGCATAAGTTTCACAATAATTTAGCCAAAAAAAATCACTTAACTTTTTCTATGTGTCCGAAAATGTCTCCTCTTTTCATACAGACTGCCGCCCCAAGCAGTTGTTTATGGATAGATTAAAGGAAAAGCATTTACCGTCCTTTGAAACGTATTTTTTTTTTGTTTTCAAGTGTTTCTATACAGTACATCTTAGAAATCCGCCACTTCACGGGCAGGTTATGGGGACCTCCTAGGCACGATATTTTAAGGATTTTTTCGTTTTTATTTTTAACCCTTATTTCATGGAAAACTCACTGTCCCTTTAAAAACTTTTTTTAACTTGTTGTCCTTGTTTCCTGTCCCCCAGGGCACTACCCGGACCCCCATACACCTTTTATGGCAAATATCTAGCATATATGCCCTCTTGGAGGGCACTCTAAAAATCAAATTTTCAGCCCCATTGACTTGTATTGAGTTCGAGTTCGAATACGAACCGAACTCGGGTGTTCGGCTCATCCCTACTCCTGAGTAAGTGGTGATACTAAAGAAGTGTAGTCGGTGAGTCTTTTATAACTTCTCAGTTATTAATTTGTAGGTGTTTGTGTCCCCCCCCCCTGTTTTTATTTTCAATAAATAACCTTTTTCTTATTCTTCTGATATTTTACACCTTCTGCATTTCTTTGCCTAGCAATTGTAGGGGTCAAGCCTCTTTACTTAAGATATAACATTGGCGATCCTAATTTACCCTTCATTTTTTTGCGCTCTCAGGAATAGAGTTTCTTTTTATGTAGTTCACACAGCATCTCCTTAGGGTGACAGAGAGGACATGGCCTCCTTGTGAGAATTTTGATCAAATGAATTATGACAAAACTAGAGCTTGCATTGTACATGGTAAGGGTTGCTTTATATGCCAACACCGTGCCTACACACTATTTTTAAGTTGGAGGAACACAGAACAGGTTAGCTGAGCAAGAGATAAATACATTGACTCACTGGCTGTGTACTGTAGATATTGGGCTGAAGAAGAGAGGGGACTCTCAAATTCTTTATTGTAGGCCTGGTTAAAAAAAGCATCCTTACATCCTGTGATACTCTTCCACACCATAAACAGAGCAAACTGTATTTTGATGAGTAGAGAAAAAGGATCAACAAATTATTTTATACAGCCTGTATAAAGTATATATAGTTGTATCTATTGAAATAATTTTTATTTACCGGAACTAAGTTTAAATGTCTGAATCAATAGGATTTTGACCATGAATACCACCATTTTTAAATATGTCCTGTCTTTTATATAAAAAATTATAGTCTTCCTGGAAGCCTATTAGATGGTTGTTGAAGGTCATGCCGGTTATTTACTACCAATATTATAATTGTACAACCATAGCCGGGATGCTACTTCAAAGGGCAAACGCAGAGATTGCAGTGATAGGTCGTCTTCCATCACTCCTTGTTCTAAAAGGTTGGTTAATTCCCCGGTGTTGTGTGTAGAGAGAGGGGAAAGAAGAACCCTTAAATTAGTCTCAGCCTGTATGTGCAAATGTTGCAATAACATTTGTTCATTTAATTCAATGATTCAGGCAGCAGCTGGAAATGTATAACGTCATGTTTTTCTTCATTTTTAGGTCAAACATCTGGAACAGGAGCTTCATAAACTCAGGGAGAGTACGCTGGTTTTCACGGATGAAGTAGCCGCACACAAGAGCGTTGAGACCCATTCCAAGGTGAATACCTCATGTATGTTTGTCATGCTCTTATTTGGTTTTTGCTTGTGTCAATAGGCCACCAGGCACTTGTTAAGCCTAGCCGCACAGACACCATATTACAGACCATTAAAATATTGACATCTGTGCTTTGATCTCCATTTATCCACGCTAAATTAATCCAGAGGTTTGTAGTTCAGGTAAGTGGCCATCAAAGTCTTAAGCCCCACCTGCCAACTTCGGGCAGACTTTTTCACGTGAGTCTTAACCTTGTGCCAATACATAGCCTTCTTCCTTTTAGCAGCTCAAAGACCAATGTTAGATTTATTTATAACCTATACCAAACCATTCCCGAAAACGTGTTATGAACAGCAGAAAATATGAGCTGGGTGCACAATACCAAAAATTGTTACAAACGTGTGAAAATGTATCCCACCAAGTTTTTTCTTTTGTTGCAGATTATAAATATACCCGCCATCTTGCTTTTTAGCTGATTAAAGGCACAAGACCATTTATTGGCATTAGCAGTGTTTTTGTTCTGGAAAATTAGGTGGGGGTACTCTCACGTCCAGGGAAAAACCTGATTATTATGACTATTTTCCTGTCCTAATAAACAATAGTTGTAACTCACTTAAAGGAAGACACTATAAAAGGGAACCATATTTTTTAATACTGTGTTTCTTTAAATGCACTACAACTATTGTTGTAACCCTATGGGGGTTATCCACTAAGTGCCTCTGTTGCAAGAAAAGGGAGGGGGGTGCAGCATGTTTACACACATCTGCCAGAGCTGGGGCACTGAAGGAACAGAGGGGAGATTTTATTTAACCAGCCCTCCCTTGTCACTTACTATTCTGCTTCCCTAAGCAAAGCTGTGAGGCGTGGGTGCTTTAGACTAGCGGTCTGTATTTGACCAGTACTCACATGATGAAGTTCAGCAGATAGCTTCAACTCAGCAAAACTGACACGTAGAAAGATGAATCCAGTTGAAGAGTTTAATAATCAGACTGACTATCTTGTTAGTGTACAAATTATGCAGGTAAAAACTCATTAATTTTGTCCAGCATTGAGCACAGAATGGCTGCTATGTAACCAGGAAGTACATTAGAACAAGACACTAAGCAAAGGGGTGTAACTAGCTGCATGCAGAAGGCTAAGGAAACTGAGCAGGGACAAAATAGCTATGAACTCAATAGCATGTAAGTAGCAAAGGCAGATTCAACACAAAACAGAAAAATATACAATAAATCCTAAAACATGGGGCATGACACTGTGAGAAGAGGGGGGGCTATCGGTCCCTACATACACTCCTGACAATCGGAAGTGTTCAGGAGCAATATGAGCTGCAGAGCGCTTCCGATTCTCTGCCTGCCACTGCAGGAGGAGGGAGGAGCATCATGCTCTCTCCTGTTAGTTTGGGCTGGTGGTGAGGTGCCGGTACTGAGAACCCAGCGAGTACCCCCTGGGTGGACTTAAGACCTCAATGGTTATTTAAGCAAACTGAAAACCTCTGCTTCAGTGTAACTTGAATATATGGGATTCAAAGCACAGATGGCAATGTTTTGGTGTTTTATGCTTAAAGTGGAGCTGACTAATGATAGTTTACTCCCACTGTAGTTGGGTGGCAGTGTAGAGTATGAGAATGTTTTTTATATTTTAAATGCAACCAAGTCCAGATTGGACAAAAGTCGCCTCATTATGTAAATGTTCAATTTGGCTTCACAATCGGCTATTTTTCAGTTGTTTCTCAAGTATGTTTGAGATGGATTCTGTCATGTCCATGTGGCACCACCATACAAGGTACAGGTTCATGCCAATTTTCCTAATTGTTAGTGCTTTTTTGCCCTTTCTCTCTATTTTTGCATTGTAATACGTTGAAAACCACTCATTAGCGTATCAAAACCCCATTTTCACACCATTCCTGTGCCCCCTTTGGAGACAGAAATCCACTGTCTTATCGCTCTCCAGTCACCGTGGAGAAAGCTTAAATTGGCTGCAAATAGCAGACCCGACCCTCGCTGTAACAAAAAGTTAAAAACATTACTGTTGCAGTACAGCAGCCAGAAAAAAACCTATGGGGTCACTCACTGCTGTACAGGGATAAGATTCAGGGGATTATAATAATTGAAAATCCCTGTGCAGTACAGATACAAAGTGTTACTGTAATTTCCATTCATAGGCATTATGCCACATACAGATATTATTTTTTATATTCTATTATTTTTTTGGAAGTTGCATTGCTAATAATCTCATTATGATCACCACAAATCCGAATAAGCAGATCTGACCATTTTTATTATTAATCTTTATCAAAATTACTGTATGACAGAAAGGGCACTTCTGCCTATATGATGATAATGCAGACCCCGTGTGAAATTGTGCAATATAATGGACACCCTCTAAAGTTCATAATCTTTAATTCCTTCAATCTTTCTATAAAGGATAATCAAATACTTGGAAAATTGGCAAATTTACATATTTTTTTTTTTACTTTTTATACCCCATATTTAAATGTTAATTTTGCATCCTGTATTTCTAATAAATATTAGATTTTTTTTTCCAACAAAAATCTCTTTGGCAGTGAAAGGATTACATAAAATTAAAAACAGGGCTTCACTACTTGAATTTACACTTCTGTTCAAATCTTCTACCTCAATAATGCTTTGGCATTTGGAGAATAAAACTGGAAAATAAGCATGTAAATACATAGAAACAAAGATACAAGAAAGTACAGCTGTAGTGTTTCATACAGGTCTATTCAAAGAAAGGTGAAATTCTGGAGAATTGGTGGGAGAAGAGAACAATCTAGACCAAATAGCCGATTTGGAAAGTTAGTCAAATGGGAGAATTTTACTGGTTTGGCTATTTTGACTTTGGAGAATTGACTGGAGAAGTGAAAAATCTGAGTTTCACCTTTCTTTGAATAGACCTGATAGGCAGGGGTCAAATTCAGAGGCAACGTGTGGGAACTCCCTTCCTGCACTATTTTTGCAGAGGGAACAGAGTATTCAATCATATATTTATTGTGACTTATACATTTTTGCTTAAAATTATTACATATACATAAATATATCAGATTTGTATGTGTGTTTGTGCCAAGTGCGAGATAATTGCTAATTGGGGGACAGAAATCTGGTTGAGCTCCTTCACATCTTTTTTTAGGACTTGATCCCTGTTCATAGGGCCACCAGAAATTGATTGTATGTTGGTGTTAGTGATGCACTAGAAAATTCGAAAGAAGGGGGAAAGAAAATATTAGTGCACATGATAGTGAGGTATCACCAGTTGGATGGGGCAGACAAGTCAAATAATACTGTTCCCTTCATTCCAACATTGTTCCTTGTAGCTGACGTTGACTTTGGTAGTTTATTTCTGACTTTTCTTACCACAGTTGCCAGTGGTGTATTTATTTAGGTTTTGTGCTGCCTTAGACCTGACTAAACTTAGACACACCCCTTCCTGTCAGTCACACCTCTTCCTGGTTAAACCCTGCCCTTCCTCTTTAGGCTCCACTTTTTACGCTTTGAGCGTATCACAGAGCTGCACCGCAATAAAACCCACAGAAATATGCACTGCGTATGAGCGTATCACAGCGCTGCACAGCAATAAAACCCACCTGCCCCCAGGCTAGCTCATATGGATATATTTGCCCCCAGCTCATATGGTTATATTTGCCCCCCATCTCTCATGGATATATTTGCCCCCAGCTCCTATGGATATATTTGCCCCCAGCTCCTATGGATATATTTGCCCCCAGCTCATATAGATATATTTGCCCCAGCTCAAATGGATATATTTGCCCCCAGCTCAAATGGATATATTTGCCCCCAGCTCAAATGGATATATTTGCCCCCAGCTCCAATGGATATATTTGCCCCCAGCTCCAATGGATATATTTGCCCCCAGCTCCAATGGATATATTTGCCCCCAGCTCCAATGGATATATTTGCCCCCATCTCCAATGGATATATTTGCCACAGCTCTCGTGGATATATTGCCCCCAGTTCCTATGGATAGATTTGCCCCCAGCTCATATGGATATATTTGCACCAGCTCATATGGATATATTTGCACCAGCTCATATGGATATATTTGCACCAGCTCATATGGATATATTTGCCCCAGCTCACATGGATATATTTGCCCCCAGCTCACATGGATATATTTGCCCCAGCTCACATGGATATATTTGCCCCAGCTCACATGGATATATTTGCCCCAGCTCACATGGATATATTTGCCCCAGCTCACATGGATATATTTGCCCCCAGCTCCTATGGATATATTTGCCCCAGCTCATATGGATATATTTGCCCTCAGCTCACACATGGATATATTTGCTCCCAGCTCATATGGATATATTTGCCCCAGCTCATATGGATATATTTGCCCCCAGCTCATATGGATATATTTGCCCCCGCTTATATGGATATATTTGCCCCCAGCTCACACATGGATATATTTGCCCCAGCTCACACATGGATATATTTACCCCCAGCTCACACATGGATATATTTGCCCCCAGCTCACACATGGATATATTTGCCCCCAGCTCACACATGGATATATTTGCCCCAGCTCACACATGGATATATTTGCCCCAGCTCACATGGATATATTTGCCCCAGCTCACATGGATATATTTGCCCCAGCTCACATGGATATATTTGCCCCAGCTCACATGGATATATTTGCCCCCAGCTCACATGGATATATTTGCCCCCAGCTCCTATGGATATATTTGCCCCAGCTCATATGGATATATTTGCCCCAGCTCACACATGGATATATTTGCTCCCAGCTCATATGGATATATTTGCCCCAGCTCATATGGATATATTTGCCCCCAGCTCATATGGATATATTTGCCCCCGCTTATATGGATATATTTTCCCCAGCTCATATGGATATATTTGCTCCTAGCCCACATGGATATATTTGCCCCCAGCTCACACGGATATATTTGCCCCCAGCTCATATGGATATATTTGCCCTCAGCTCATATGGATATATTTGCCCCCGCTCATATGGATATATTTGCCCCTAGCTCACATGGATATATTTGCCTCTAGCTCACATGGATATATTTGCCCCTAGCTCACACGGATATATTTGCCCCAGCTCACACAGATATATTTGCCCCCAGCTCACACATGGATATATTTGCCCCCAGCTCACACATGGATATATTTACCCCCAGCTCACACATGGATATATTTACCCCCAGCTCACACATGGATATATTTACCCCCAGCTCACACATGGATATATTTTCCCCAGCTCACACATGGATATATTTGCCCCCAGCTCACACATGGATATATTTGCCCCCAGCTCACACATGGATATATTTGCCCCCAGCTCACACATGTATTTATTTGCCCCCAGCTCACACATGGATATATTTGCCCCCTAGCTCATATGGATATATTTGCCCCCAGCTCATATGGATATATTTGCCCCCAGCGCATATGGATATATTTGTCCCCTAGCTCATATGGATATATTTGCCCCCTAGCTCATATGGAGATATATATATATATGTAAATATTTGCAAAAAAGGTTGTGGCGGCACTCCAGGACTGTTAATTTTTCCTTTTTATTTTGACATGAGAGTCAACGTTTCAGCTCCTCGTTTAGAGCTTTCCTAAACGAGGAGCTGAAACGTTGACTCTCATGTCACAATAAAAAAGAAAAATTAACAGTCCTGGAGTGCCGCCGCAACCTTTTTTGCAAGTATTTACAATACCGAGTGGCAGGCACCAGGCACTTTGGAATTGGGAGAGCACGAGTGCATAGCAGTGTCTATTTGTCTATATATATATATATATATTTCCTCCTCCGCCAGCATAAAGCTCTGCCGCTCGCCTGGGATCTATCCACCAGCCAGCCGCGATCTTGCGAGATCGCAGAGTTCACGTGAACTCCACTATCTCGCAAGATCGCGGCTGGCTGGTGGATAGATCCCAGGCGAGCGGCCGAGCTTCATGCAGGCGGCCACTCGTATAAGGAAAGTAACGCGACGGCCGGCAATATTTTTTTCCCCCTCGGATCACACTCAGGCCAAGATACACCACTGACATTTGTCCTCATTGTAACCTTCTCTCATCGATGCATGTCATGCTGAATTCATTAAACAAAAGTCAACAAACAAGTGAGTTTTAGTCGGTTTTAAAAAAGAAATCTATGCAAGACTGTTGCTTGCAAATAGCCGCTGGTCTACCCTCAAGTCAAACGCTCTGCGAAAAACAGGGTTATGACTTTTTTAAAAGTATGGGAAAAAAGAAAATGGTAAACAAAAGGATGAAGACTGAACAAAGAGTTACATTTTGTTAATAATACAAAGTAAAAACTCCCAACACATAATAAATGCATCGATACATTTGAATATATATATATTTATACAGATAGTGACATATAATTGGTAAATAATGGAATGTCTTGAGACCCTGTTAATTGTTTGAACATGCAGTAATGTTTATTAAGCACACATTTTTTACATAGTTTTTTTTTTTATGCAAAAAAATTGCATTTAATGGCTTGAGGAAAAGTGCTGATTTTCATGTTTCATTTGCATATACAAAATTACACACACACACACACACACACTATTTATTTTTTAATGCATGTAGTGGTGGTGAAGGAATATATTTTTTATTCTAAGAATTTAAAATGAATGATCTTAATATATTTTTTTACATACAGGGAATTTATTTAAACACCATTACTTTTTCTTTACCATACAACTAAACATATGCTGAACACCTTCGCTACTGAATCAGCCTTTTCTTGAGCCAACTTTCACCATTCTTTTGCTCCTCACATTTAAATGCTGTTTGAAGTTATGTTGTTTTATCCCCCATAAGGACTAAGGATGTACCATGTATGTCATGGTCCTCAAACCTCCCTCCCTATACTCACCTCTCTGGCCGGGGTTCCACGTTTCAGACCAACGGTTTTATGGGCCCCGGCCATCACACTGATGTCATCGCCAGGCGCGATGAAGCCAGTTTCAGGCACCCACGCGGCGCCTACTAGAGGAGAGGCTGAATGGGTGCGGGTTTATTTGGACCACTCTCTCTCCTGAACAGCTAAAGTTAGAAAAAAAAGAGGCACCGCTGGTAAGGGCAGTCTGTCCTTTCCAGTGGTGCCTCTCTTTAATACCTTAGGTGCTGTATTGCGGACCTCTTCCAGAGGGGGCTTACATCTTGGATGCCATCGGAGGCCTCCAGGGCCTCCCCCCGCACGCAGACATCATTGCCATATGCGCAATGACGTCAGTTGGGCAGTTAACCCCCAGCTGCCAAGTGGCGATAGGGGGTCCTTTGGTCCCCCATATCTCCCGATCAGTAGCCGCTAGAGAGTCATGTTTGGTATCGTTGGAAAGTCCACAGCATGGCCATGTTTGGTGTAAAAATAAAATAAAAAACAGTGCATTTTTTTATTACTGTATATGGTAAGAATTGGTATCACTGGAAATGGCCAGACTCTGGCCTTTCCAAGAGACCCCCATCCCGCAGGACCTACGGTACCAGAGGTTCATTAGTCCACAGTGATTTCCTCTCCGGGCACGGGGAGTCTAATTTCTGACACCTCATGACCCATGCACAATGACCTTAGTGGGCAGGAGTAGCCTCGCATTCAGTACTGACATCCAAGATGTCAGCCTGCTGTGGGAGAATGGGATGATTGGCTGCATTTCAGCCTCACGATGCGGTGAAGAAAAGTGCTGGGTTTCTCGTCCACTCATGGGAACGAAATCCGACAACATGCCCAACACAAATTCCACAGCCAACAGGTTAAAGGGACATGCTAATAATTTCTGGCTGCCTTTTTGTATGATTGCAGGCTGATTTGGTCATATGGCACAATTCGACTAAAAGCTTCTGAGACTCGAGTGGGTACACACCAAAAATTAGGCCCAAGAGTGTTGTTGCCCATCTTCAGTGATCTCCTATTTAGACATTTGTTCCTTGCAAACTTGGGCCTTATTCCAACCCTGGTGCAAACTTAAGCAGTACTGTTGTATTAAACCATGCATTAAAAGGGAATTTCATTCCCGGGATGAAAACATAATTTTGCCTCTTTTATAAATCAATGGTAAAACGCAACTTGTATATGCCGTGAAATTTTGGGCACCTTTTTTTAAAAAAAAATTATATTATGGCGCTAGAAAAAGTTCAGAGATGGGCAACTGAATTAATAAGGGGAATGGAAGATTTAAGTAATGAGGAAAGACTAACCAGCTTAAACCTGTTTAGTTTAGAGAAACCGCGCATTAGAGGGGATCTGATAACTTTATATAAATATATACGGCGCCATTATAAACCATTGTCTGGAAACCTATTCATTAACAAGACTATAAACAGGACACAAGGTCACCCATTTAGACTGGACAAAAGGAAATTCAGCCTAAAGCATAGGGTTATTTTACAGTGAGAATAATAAAGCTGTGGAATTCTCTGCCTGTTGAGGTGGTTGGGTCAGAGACTGTACAGACCTTTTAAGCAATGACTGGATGACTTCCTGCGAAGACAAAATATTAAGGGTTATATTATTTAATGTGATAATGGCTGCTTAATCCAGGGGAGAAATCTGACACCATCTGGGGATCAAGACGGAATTTTTCCCCAGTATGTTTCATATTTGGCGAGCGCTTCAGACTGTTTTTTTGCCTTCTTTTGGATCAACAGCAGTTGGTGACGAGTGAAAGGCTGAACCTGATGGAAGCATGTTTTTTTTTTTTTGTATTTTGTAAATTTAGCAGTTCCATAGACTTCAGTGACTAAACTGATTAAGTTTACTGCATGGTTGGAATCGGGCTCTTAAAGAGTAAGTCGAAAATGGATCTCTTGCTGGAGATGCACGTTGAGGTAGTCACAACACTTTCCACAGAAGGCCAAAATAAAGCCAATACAGCAATCCGGGTTGGCTTTATCTCCTGCATAGGAGACTTTAACTTTGGGATTCTGCTGCTGCAGCCCTTTTGAGTAAAAGTGGGCTTTTTTTCATATGTAATATCTCTTCTTCAACGGAAACATCACACTAAAATCTTATTAGATGGCCTGAACAGGTACAAACCAAAGGGCATACCAACAGTGCCGGTGCCTATCTGCTGTTGTAGAACAGGAGTTGGCTATGAAAGAGTGACTAAAGCTAATTTTAAATTAAAGCTCAATGTGGAGAAAAAATATACAGACGATGCATTACACCAAAAATATTTTCCATTTGGATTCTGTGCTTTTTGTTTCAACATTCTAATGATAATACATTCGATTTGCCTTCCTTGGTGTCTTTGTATACCGTGAGAATCTTTTTTGCAATGTGTAAGTGCAAACATACATGTTTGTTTTTTGAAGGATGAAATGCTGTTCCTTACAGGTCTTATGTGGTCATGTTTCCATCTCAAGATTTGTCTTGTGGAACTGGTTAGAAGCAAAGGATTCAATGTATAATCTTTGTCGAAAAGATTTTTTTTCTTTCCACGATCAATCATGTTCGATCATTGTACGATTAACCACTCTGTTGAAAATCCAAGTCTGTCCTTGCAGTCTTCCACTAGGATGCAGAAGAAACCTTTCCTAGCATAGAGCTGCTACAAAGGACTAGCCAATACAGTTTGTTTTGTTTGCTAGGCGAAACCGAGCTTTTCTTTTGAGCAATGTATCCCAAATAAGTCTCCGACTGGTCCTGCATTAAAAAGAAATTGCACTAGAGATGAAGAGCATCACTGGATGTATATCCTGGTGCCTAGGCAAACTCGAATGCTGTTGGCATCCATGTTTTTAACTGAGTGATAACTCCGCGTTCCACCTGGATCTGCTGAAAATTATGGGTGTACTACCATACTACACTACCATACTACACTTGCATAGACACTGGCTACCTGTGTTAACCTTTATTGCAAATGGTACACTATTAACACAATAACGGACAATTAATACACATGTAGGAGAATGATTCCTACCCAGAATAGGATAGGGTACCGTGCCGTCATAAGTGAGAAATTCTGTATAAATAATAGTACTGAATACAGTCAAGAATCAAGCCTCCCTTCAGATATTTCTTGATAAAGCCGCAGTTGGTAAGAGGCGAAACACGTGAATGAGAGACTTTTAAAAGTTTTGTATGTATGTCTACCTACCTGCTGGTCTGAGTACTGTCTTGCCTCTACTCAATGAGGGCGTTACTTGACTTCATGATACAGCATTGCTGATGGTTTGCTTTGATTGACTAGATTCAGTTTAACTTGCCCTTAGAGAGTTTTGGACCCCTCTCCAGTGGAAATTGGTAGCTACTGGTGTCAATACCATACTATGATTAACTGACCGGGGCATTGAATTCCTTACCCGCTTTGGGGCATTAAATGTTAAACAAATGAAGGGAGGCCGGATTCTTGAATGTATTCAGTACCATTCACTAAAAAGAATTTCTCCCTTGTGATGGCACGGTACCCTTATCCTATTTTGGGTAGGAATCATTCTACTACATGTGTTTTAATTGTCCAGGAATTTGTTGACTCTATATAAATTCTTTTAACTGTAATATTGTACCATTTTCAATAAAGGTTAATATAGGTAGCCAGTGTCTACCCAGATTTTATACTTCATATACCAGGGTTATACCCCTGAAGACACTGGTCCGATTGATTCCCCAGTGGGCTATTTGTTTGTTGTGATTCCACTTTGATAGACCCTACAATTAGAAACCCTATGCAGGAGTGTCCCAGTTTTACCTCCAGACCACCACAACATTGTGATACCTAAAATGGTACCGGTAGTAAAAAGGATAAATTGTAAAATCTTCATGGTTTCAGTTGAAGTATTACACTCAATAAAAACATTTATTCTCCTTGAAGTCAAGCTACACTCTTTTTATCCCCATACATATTTGTCACACGTTGGTGAAAAGATGGAAGAGTGATCGTTACCACTGTTAATTAATTAATTTATTTTTATCCATCCCCCACCCCCGCTTTCTGTAATTTCTGTGGGAATACGAGCTTGCAAATAGCTTATGGAAAGTCCTCCTAATCACACGGTTCGGTTAGCATTGCTCAAGTGACAGTTACTGCTCTGGTCGTTTGACGGAGCCTGAAATGTTGGGTGGAGAACCAACACTGTCACTTGGGAGGGGCTGCTCTTTACTTGCGACTCCACTTAAAACACCTGTGTTTGCTTTGGAGATTTTCACAATCTGCCACAGAAGTACATGGCTGGGAAAGTGAACCAGGCAATACAGAATAGAACACCCATATCCGGGTAATTAAACACAACTCTATCTTTCCCAAAGGCGACTTTTGGTTTAGGGGTGAATATCCAGGGTGTCCAGAAAGTCTCTTTACAATTTCAAAAATTTATTACAAAGGCAAATGAAAAGACAGATGAGTGAAAATTATTACAAAATGAGACGTATATATTTAAGGTTTTTTTGCCTCATTTAATGTACCTCTATATGGGCACCATTAGTTGCACGAAGCACATCAAGACGGTACTCGATTTCTTGCCATGTTGGCTGTAGCATACCCTCATCAATGGTGGCAATGGCATCAGTGATCCTCTGCTTTAGATTAGTGATTGTCCGTACCTTTGTTCCATACACCATATCTTTAACATAACCCCATAGAAAGAAGTGGAAGGGAGTGATATCTGGTGAACGAGGTGGCCAGGGAATTGGGCCACCCCTTCCAATCCACCAGTCTGGAAATGTTTCATTTAGGAACCCACGAACATGCAGTCCACAATGTGGTGGTGCACCATCGTGCTGGAAAATGATGGTTGGAGTCCATCAAGACTTTATGGACACCCTGTATATCTCAATAACACATAGACGTCACATCCCCTTATTATTAGTATTGTCGTGTGGATTCTGCTAATTTTCTTGCTTCCCTGTGCTTAGATATGTACTTTAATACACAACTCTATAGAATTTAATAAAGCTTACCAAATCCCTACACCTAAGCACGTAGATGAAATGCTTTTTCAGCAGTCTTTTTATACCAGTAAAATAACTATATTAGACCCTGTATTACTCATAAAAATAACGGTAAGATACTGGCAGTGCCTCGAGTTAAAGCCACCAGCAAATGCTCTTAATATTTCATAATTCGACACGTTTTCAAATAACTGATCTGTTCCGAATTTGAACAGCAAGACAAGTACCACCACTGCGCAGCACACACACACATAAAGTGTTACTATGTATTAATGTTTCTCCTCTAAAATATGGGGTGACAGGAGGGAAAGCTACAGAGGGAGCCAAACACCGAGAAGAACTGGCAAAGACGGTGCGGCCTAGGGAATTTATTAGTGAGAGGTACCAGTGTTTGGCAAGAGAAAGAGCAGCGTTGACTCAGAACAGGAGGAATTTACAGAAACGTTAGTGTTACTCTGCCACTTCCTGCATGGAAATTGAAATGAGGAAGTGCGAGTTAAAAGAAAGCATGCTTGTGAGTTTAAGGTATGGCAGGAGTCAAGAGAGGGTAGCACAAGAAAAAGGTGGAAAGGCTCAGACGTAGATGTGAGACCACTAGTGTTAGTATTGGCTTTGGCATAGCTTATTGATCACCTGGTATGGATTTTTCTGTTTTTTTCCCCCCAATTTCAATCTGTTGCTAGGATGATAAAATCTACCCCTGCACCAACTCCCTCCTCTAACCTACGGGCTAGAACTCCTACCATAAGCCTCCCCCTCCGTGAAATGTTATATTGACTGTCTGTGACATTCCTAATGTGATGTTTGTTGAGTCCTCTGAAACAAGTGTTTCCTAAATGCAAAAAGCATGTAAAAAACACCAAACATATTTTAAAGTGATTTACGTATCCAAAACATACAATTAAAGACAATCCTCAGTAAAGTAGAAAATGTAGTTTATGTTGACAAAGTGTCAAGAAAATTTGGGGGCCTATTCTCAGGGGTCGAATTGAGTGGGAACGCAGTTCCTCTATTTTAACCTCCCTGGCGGTGTGATTATGACCTTATTTTTAATGTCAAATAGGTAAACCTTTTTGGAAAGGATTTTTTTTATTATGTTTTCATTTTTTTTTTTTCCTGTATCTCCCGCTGTTCCCACCCCCCCTGCGCAGGGAAGGGAACCCGGAAGAAGGACGTCACAATCGACCAGAGGGGACTGCGAGAGGACATCAATGGAACGCAGGGACACAGTATGCACCAGCCCGAGTGTGGCTCGGGGTTACCGTTTTTGGTACTGAAATGTAACACACGAGCCACACTAGGGAATACCACCGGGGAGGTTAACAGGAAGAACTGTTACCGTTTCCCTACACCCTATAAAGCTTTTATTTAAGGGTTTAATTGTATGTTTCCATGTTAAATAATAATAAATATTATTTATTGTGAATTCTAAATAAAACTCTGCCTAAATACACATTAATATTAAATTTAGAGTGGGTGATATGTTAAGTTGGTTGGTTAGGGGGTCATAAATCTTTAGAGTTCCTGCACTAATTTTCATAGGGCTTGACCCCTGACTATTCTCTTGAGCGCTGATCGCATGCTTGCATCTTTTTCACCATTCCGGCCCTGTGGAAGCAATATTTTACAGTCACCCAAATAGCAGTGGAGACCTGATTAAAGCTGTCCTTCTCTAGCCAGGTGTCTCTTATAATAGCAGAATCTCACTAACTTTGTGATAGCTGTGGATTTGGTGCCTAGACCTCTTGGCATTAAATGGGGTAATTAGAGGTAGAAGTGCACAAGCATAATTTTGTTTCAGGGGTTTTCCAAGTTAAGCGGCAGGCAGAGCTAAGTGCCAGTTTATTTACACTCTCAAGCCTTCTGTACACTATGCAAACCTGGCAAGTGTTACTTTGCATATGTTGAAGTCTTACATGTGTACGATATCTAGATAGGAAATAAAACTAAACACACAACACATGCAATTTTTTTTTGCCATAATGTTGATAAAGCAGTGTCGAGGACGATGAAACGTGTCCATTGGCTTACATATTTTGACTGCACACGCTTACACAGTTCAGAGCCAAACTTTCCACCAAATTGCAGCATCCATTTTTTTTGTTTTGCCCCCTCCCCCTCAGTTCAGCGACTATTGGACGGATCCTGTTCACACTTCGGGGATCCTGCAACGAATTCTGGATTCACCGCAGGATCAACGAATTGAAATCGCCAAAACGCATTGAAGTGTGCCAAATGAGTGGGCACCAAAATTTCGGTGCCCTCTGAATAACCCCCTTAGTTGTGCTGTTATTTGCAACAGGAATCTGTTATTTTGTTCTCTTTACAATGTTGCAAGCACGGGTTATAGCTTGATGTTCTCTTGTTCATATGTTAAGAATGTCTTTGCTTTAGTTTGTCTTTTTTCTTCCTGTTTCTCTGACTTTATTTGGTGGTGACTATACCTCAGTAGTTCACTACATAGGTATACCTTGTAAGACTTGGCCCCTTCAAGGACCAGAGTTAAAGAGCTGGACGGTAGGGATATTTTTGTATTGAAGCTTGAGCTCTATGGTGCTGCTAAAAAACTTCTTAGATTTTCTTGAGGTCTATTGAGCACCTATATTCACCACCAAACTGCCCATCATAAGGACCAGCAAGTAAAGGGGACACTAACTATTGATGTTTCTTTAGATGTGTTTGACATCCATTACAATGATGGAAAATTTAATTGATGACCCGCAATGGGAATCCAAATAACTTTTATTTTAGATGAAAGGCCTCATGTGAATTCTTTTGGAATTTAACTCTTGGCTTAGGTGGCTTTAGAAGGGACTGACTAGAAGGATAATTCTCACTTCAGCAGGTGAAATTTAGGTTGTGATGCTAACATCAGGTTGTACAGATACAAGGTGTTATATTTGTAACACAATTTTTATTTTACAGATATTATGCCTACATACAGATAATTTTAAAATCCGTAACGGCTGTCTTGCTAATGAAACTCCTTATGATTACTACAAATACCCCTGGGTACCTTTTACTGTGTTTGACACAAAGCCCATTTTTGCCTGTACTCTAATAATATAGACCAGGGCTCAAACTTTTCACTCGCCTACTCGCATTTGGCGAGTGGAAATTATGTGAGGGCGAGTGGAAATGCACTCGCAATGACAGCACAATAAATTATTTTGTGCTGTGTATTCCAGCGGTGCCACCGTGCAGTCCCCCTTCCCCAGGCTGCACGGTGGCAGGGATCAGCTGCCTAACCTGACCCGGCTTGTCACTGGCAGGTGGGTGGAGAGAAGCTTCCCTGCCTCCTCGCTCTGCTTGCACTGGACTCTGATGACTAGGTATACATGTATCTGGGGTCTGATGTCTGGGTATTAATGTTATTTTTGTAACTTTATTCGAAATAAAACCTTTAACAGTGTAATTTCATAAGATCATTTAAGGGTGTGTTTAGGGCAGAGTTAAGGGCTGGGTAGGGGTTAGGTGGAGCAACTGGTGGCGAGTAACTCTTATCACCTGGTTAGTAGCTTGGGACTTGAAGTTTTGAGCCCTGATGTAGACTGTATCTAGAGTTTAGAACAGGGGTCAAGTCGAATAAAAATAAGTGTGGGAATTTGCCAACATTTCTGTCCATTCTAGTCTTAAAGATTACTGGGAGTCACAGAAGCTGCAGCACTTATTTATGCATGAGAATGCCATTCCTATGGCAAACACTGAGAAATTGTCATTTCTATGCCTTCGCAATGTACTTGAGTCCAGAAAAAAACTTTTAATAAAGACATTTTTTATAAAACTGTCTATATAGAAAGGTATTGCAGCTTCCCAGGATATAAGCCAAAAGGGAACAACGTTCTTCCTGCTTAAATAGTGAGTGAACTGCGTTCCCAAGTGTTCCTGCAGGACTTGACCCCTGGTTTAGAACCTTTAATCACAGCAATATTTCTGTAAAAGCTAAATGAAAAAATAAATATGAGCAAATTTATATTCTTTATGCAAAAATGCTGCTTAACCCTACATTTAAGCATTAACTAGGCATCATATGTTTAAATTGAATGTTGTAAAATATTTTTAACAAAAGGTGTATGGTAGGAAAATGGTTAAAGTTTACAGCTCTATTATAATTGAGTGAACTACATGTGGCATCTTGAATTTGATGGTTTCTGTGGCTTCTTTATGATGTATGCATGGTTACTTTGAGCAAATTTCCTGTGTGTACCATGTATAAAAAACCCGATCCTTCTGATAATGATATATGTGAACTTGTTAGCAAAGCCAAGGCATGCTGGGAGTAGGCACACCTACCAATTGGGTTGCTTAGCAGATAGATAGAAACAAAGGTAAGAGTCTTGCGAGATATTGTAATGCTATGCAAACAGATTAATTAGAATTTGCATTTACAGGACAGCTACACATTGATAGTTTGAAGTAATCCGGACGGACTTGGAGTTTTAACAACACTGGATTGAGAAAGAAGACCATCAGGGTTATTCAGAGAGCGTGAAAAGCAGGAGAATGACTGGAGAATAGCTGGAGAATGAAACATTCTAGGTCAAAATAGCCAAACCAGAAAAATTCTCACTTTCCAAATCGGCTATTTTGACCTAGAATTTTTCATTCTCCAATCATTCTCCTGCTTTTCACGCTCTCTGAATAACCCTGCTAGTGTATGTAAATACCATGCTATAATTAGTGATGTTGGTCACGTTTTGGAGCTTTCTGCATCTAAATGTTGGTAACATTGAGTATTTCACTTTATAATGAGGCACAGAGTTTTCTCTCTTCATTGGAAAGTGATTTTTGGGCCTTGGCAAGGGAATTGTAGCTCATCTTCGAGAGATGTCTGGTATGAGGAGGCTGGGGAAGCTCCTAGACCAGGCTACATGTCTGTTTGAAGTGTGGTCCTATTGTGGATCTTACCGGTTGGTGTGATGGCGCATACATTTGTTATACTTCAAGCAGCTAGAGCTTTTCATCAGGGTTGCCACTATGAATTTCGAGGTCCACCAAGTATCTTAACTTTGAATTATCTTCATCCCAGGTGCAGCATAAGGAGCCAACAAATCTTCTCCAGGTTTCACAGTACTGAGCAGGGCAACTAATTTTGTTCCAGGTCTTGCCGCTTTGTAATCAGCTCCTTCTTCATAGTTTTCCTCCAGATGACCAGTGGTCTCTCTTTTTTCCTGTCCAGTTGATATCCATCAGATTGCTATTGGAGTTTTTCCTATTGTTTAGGCTGCCTGGAAAAACGATCTCTATTTTTTCTGCTTGATTTCATCCACTATCTTGACAACATCTTTGAATTTATCTTACTTCGTTACTCACAAACTGTTCCCAAAGATACCATCTTTCAAAGCCTCTGTGCCTACATTCAATCTTCTTGCTGTTTCTCCAAGTCTCTGCATGCTGCAGGGCTGAACACAAGTTTGACGTGTAGATCTATTGCTGCTCAACCTTAACCCTCTTGATGTTTTGGAACTACATTTCCCTAAGACTCCGTTGACTTAATGAGTGGCTGAGAATCATGGCAAATGTAGTTCTGAAACATCTGGAGGGCTGAAGTTGAGCACCCCTGATCTATTTGCTTCCACCTACAGCAATGAACACTTTGCATTGTTGAGCCCATGGAAGACTCTGGTGAAAAATGCTCAATGTCATTGTCTGCTGACATGTGCCTTCTGGGACAAAATTCTTTCTTTTACCAGCTTTTCTCTTTTGATTGTTGTTTTCTTGATGCTCATTCTCCTTGGCTGTGTTTGGCTTTGTCAGGATGAATCCTTGGTCCATTGCTTCTTGCTGTCTGGGCATTTTTTATTCTGTGACTGCAAGAGAAGCACAAAGTCCTCTGCAAAGTCCGTATTCAAGCAAGGCCGTCAGATACCCCACAACTCCTCTTGGACTGTCATTCTTGGCTCTTCTCATCTCCCAGTCAACAACCACAGTGAAGATTATTTGACTGCTGCCTTGCCTGAACCCTAGCCCCCCGCGGAACCACAGTTTCTGTTGTCCTTCACTGCAACGCAACCTTTATACTCCTCATAAGTCCTTCAGGATGTTTATGACCTTCTCTGGAAATCCAGAGTGAAGAGTGGTGAATGCTGATAAATACTTTATCATAATCAATATAGTTGATATGTAGAGAAGAATTTCATGCCAGCAGTTTCATGTTCTTGCTTCTTACTGCTGCAAACTTGTTGGTAAAGCCACCTCTAAAAGTCGTGTTTCTCTTGTACACCATCCTGGTGTCACCTCTGCTGCTGACTGTGTCTCTGTGGCAATAATATTCACTTTTTCTTGTTGTATGTTTCTCTTTGTGGCAGCATCCAAGTCTCAAGCTTCTGATAACCTTTCTTCTGCATGGTCTGCCTTTCTGTTCTCACAGAGCTGCTGTGTGGCATTTATTTGCAAAGTATTTTACCAGGATACATTGAGATTTCTCTCGTTTTTAAGTGTCCTGGATCCACTCTCCTGTTTCTATTCTATACCCAGGTACAGGCATACTGGTATACAGCCTCCTAGATCGTCTCACATTTGGGTCTTGATGTAGTCTTCTAACAGGCTGATTCTGTTGGACAGCACCGATATGAACTGCATCATCACTGTTTGTCTATTAGATTCAAAGAGCCGGCCAACATTTGCCCTGTATGGAAGCTGCAGCTCATTTGAGAACAGAGAAGTTAATCCACTTCATGGATCTTCTCCACTGGTTAGTGTAAACGTAGTCCGTTTGGTTACTGGTTTTGATATAAAAGTTAGTGTAATGTATAGTCTTGGAAGGAAGAGTTTCCTAGCAACAATCCATTCTCTATTTATTTCCCAAGGTCTGCAATCGCCATCAAAACGTTATGCCCATTTCTCTCATCTACCGGCTTTCAAAATGTCCTTCTCGCCAAGTTTTGGAGATTGCATAACATTCAGTAATGGAAATCTGGGTGTATCTTGATAAAAACCTTTGATGCAAGAGCTGACTGGTTCTTATTGTGACTTGGTCTTCTTAGCAGCCCTGTTTGAGAGCTATATGGTCTGTGCTTTATCTGTCCTTTTTTTTTTTTTCCCTTCTTGACACCAGGGCTGAAACCGCCAACAGCAATTTGGCTAATGTTTGGCGATGAGCAACAGTAAAGGTTCTGCAAATAAGTTATGACCTGAAATTTTGAGGCCAGCTTTGTATTGTTGGGAAATGTACAGATTCAAACTTCTATAAAATAGCATAATATTACGACGTGACTTCCCATATCTACCGTTCTTACCTGGCATGATCTGGAAGGCACTAGATTTTGTACATTTATTTTTCCTTTATGGATGGGCTGAGACACTCTCTTTTGTTGGAAACTGCAACATCGATTAAGTAAGTTAGAAGGTATTGTTGAAATGGTTTTGTCCAACACAATATATTTTACTACAATACTTGCTTCTCTAACACTATGATGGTTTTCTTAAAGAAATTGAACAAAAGATACAAAAGGTTTATTTGAATTCTTGAGATTATAAACACTAGACTTTAGAGGATGATTTGCATCCATACGTATTTGCATGTCTTCTTCTCTGTATTTCTTCCTCTTGCTGATTACCCTCAGGGGTACTTTCCTTCAAAACCACAAACTCAAATTCTTGTTTGAAAGACATTTTAAAAGTATTAGTGAATTTCTAGATATTAAACACAGCGGATGAAGTACAATTTGCATAAACTGTTTCAATACAGATTTTAAAAGTTTGTATAAATAATTGTGTATTTTGTGTAAAATGACATGTCTGAGGCATTCGTAATGTCCGTGATGCCAATGCATTCCTGTCAGTGCTGCAGTTCGTATCTTCTTACTGCAGTAACTTTATAAATGTTTACATTATTTCAATGGGGAATCGTATAAACAAACGATTCAAGCCAATCCGAATATTCATTGTTAAAAAAAAAAGCAGAACTAGACATACGTGAATCGACAAAACACCAGCTACATTTTAATAGTTTGCGTTGTCAGTTTTGACCAGTTTTTATTTACTTTAAATTGATAGTTGAGTGCAGTTAAACCGTTCCAAAATAAACATGTGAGTGACAAAACTTAGATCACATAAATGATGCACGGCAGATCGTATATTTGGTGCATTTATATAATAGATGCACACTCATTTTAGTTTACAAAAATCTAAATATAAAAATGATAGCATTTAGAATGAAAAATTAAACCAGAACTAACATCCGTAAAATTCAAAGCTTGAAACATGAAATTTACTTGGATTAACATCTCTGAGGGGAGACATCAATATTGAAACCTGTCAGGCATATGGAGAATAGATTGGTGGGGATCCTAGGGGTCTGTGACGTGCCACCATGGTTTGTGATGTGTTACTGTATATGTAATATCCTCTGAGGACAGGTTTATAGGTTTCCCATAAAATTTTAAGTTGATCTACTTGTTCAATGTTATCATTGAGGAAATTAGCCCAGCTAGACTGAAGGTGTAGACGGAATATAGGATTGTTGGCTAGGAATGAATGGAAGCACCATCGTGTTGGGTTGTTCCAAATTCAGCCGAATGAGGACATGATCAAAGAGAGAGATGCTGCTTTTGTACGAGCCCCACATGTTTTAGATAGATAGATTTGGGGTTGTTATGAACAAGTCAATCCTAGAAAAGATTTGGTGAATTTTGGATTGAATTGTATAGTCCCTCTCCAAGGGAGGGAGTAGGTTTAAGGTGGTGAATAGGTTCAGAAACCCTGGAGAGGTGGAATCTGTGTTTCCATGGAGCAGATTGTGATCTGTCCAGGGATGGTTTAAAGATAGTGTTTAACAATCCCCTCCTATTATATAGTTAGATGTATGGGAGTGAATGTTTAGATAAAGCTGCAGGGGGCTATTGTGTTCTGAATACCTGTTATTAGGGTTGCCATCGGAAATCCTGCGGCCCCTTCCTAAACCACTGGTCAGCCCCCCTCCCTTCTGAAAGCTGACCATTTCAGTAAGCCAATTAAAAATATAACTTTTTGCCTCTTGCTGCAAACCTTTTTTTACTGGGAATGTGCTAAATCCCTGGTGGTCCAGCAAGGGGATAAAAAGTGTTCCCTGGTGCAGATCATAATAAACAACTCCTCCGTTATGAACCAGAGTGCTCTGACCGGCCCCTAGATGCCGCGGCCCACTGGGAAAATAGCTGGTATCTTGGTTGACCTGTCCTAGGTGACATGGAGGGGCCCTTACCTCTTTGACACTTAGGGTTTGGCAAGGGCCCCCTGGATCAACTGGGCCCTGAACATGTCATGGGCCGTCACCCCCTGATGCCTGCCCTGCCTGCTATGATACCTATAGTTATCTGTATGATTCTCGTTTTACGTATAAGCGGTCCACTGTAATGTTACAGTATGCTTTCTCGTTAAGGCTGGAGTCAGACGAGCGCAGTGTTCACATCCGTGTTGCCGCACATTTTATCGTCCGTGGTAGCATAACATTATGATCAATGGAGCCCCACACACTAAGTACGTCCGCACAGAAGTACGGACACACAACGAACCTGGCAAACGGACGCAAGTTAGGCAAGAAAGTAAAACCGCTAGAATGGACGTACGGAGTGCGCTTTGTGTGTGAGTGATGGAACGAGGTCAGACGGACTGCATTTATACGTCCAGCTTTTTTGACAGACAAAATATTTTTTCATTTTAATTTATGTTCCCTCCTACATCCGTAACAAAATAACGTCAGTGAAAAAAACGGACCATGTGGCCACTACCTTGTTGTCGGTCAGAAAGTACGTCCTTACTGCACGGGCGCGCAGTCAGTACAAAATGCGCTCATCTGACCCTAGCCTTAGTGACAGTGTTTCTTTAAGTACTTATATATTTCCCACTTTATATTATAAAATAGTAACTGTGACCCCCCCCCCCTCGCTCCTACATTAAGGACATAATTAAAAACCCCACATAGTGAAATAAGTATTTATAAAAGACTGACTTCATGTCCCTATAATCTCCGGAAAACACTTTGCAGGTAAAACCTTGTATTTATTTTAGTGATGTGTGCTGGATAAAACGGCATCATTTTGTGTGTGGTCCAATGGTAAACAATACGTTTTTCTTCTAAAGTAAACATTTCAGTTTAAATCGGCACAGAATCCAATATATATTATGTGACATTACTCTTGTAAAGGTGAGTGAACCTCTGATATTTTAAACTGCGTGTGTTCATGTCGGCCTCTCATTAAGCCTTCTAACTCCATAGCTATTTCTTCTCAAAAGCCGGCAGTAACTCTGTGAGCAGCTCCTGTTACCCATCGTTCTCTGTGTTTACCAGTCAATATTTACTCTCTGCGTTGCCTGCTTTACGGACCTAGCTTTTGTTGTAGATGCGAACTGTGGGTTTGGAACGACATCAGTTCTGTGTCACAACGGCTGTCGACACAGTTTCCAACCTGCAGCAGAGTGTGAGAAGAGGTCTAAGGAAAGGACCTGTTTAATTAGAACATTCCAAGGAACATTCTCTCACCCTTTCACACCGTTTACAATTCCTCTCATCTGTCACTTGGCCCTTCTCACAGTGTGCACATAAATCACCTATTTTGTGCTTCTTTTCGGGTTTTTTAAGAGGTACAAATATTTGTCAAATCAGGTTACTCTCACTGTAATTTACACCACCCTGCTCCTTTTGTCCTCTCTAGGAAAAGGTCCAAAACTGCTTTTAAGGTCATATGGTTTCTCTTCGGAAAGTATGTTCCCTGACTTGGATCACAATCGCCATCTTTCCCCAAACTCTACATTTGTGTAAATCTGAATGTTTTTTTAATTAATTGAAACACTAGTAGTGTTTCTCAACTCCGGTCCTCAGGTCCCCCTAACAGGCCAGGTTTGCAGGATATCTGAAGCACAGCACATGTGATACGATTTGCTACTCAGTGATTGCAAGTTTCACAGGACTATTCAGAAAGAGCTTGATAATTACTTGAGAATTGAAAATTCTAGGTCAACATAGTCAAACCAGAAAAATTCTCCCATTTATCTCCGTTTCCAAATTGGCTATTTGGTCTAGATTGTTCATTCTCCTGGCAATTCTCAAGGTTTTCACCTCTCTCTGAATAACACTGTCAGTCTGCATTTCCTCAAGGTAATCCTTAAAATATGGCCGGTTATGGGTCCTGTGGCCTGGAGTTGAGAAACCCTGCACCAGTACATCAAAGTAAATGGTTGACTCTTCTTGAAATCGCTTTATGTAAATGACACTTTTGTCATGATCGAAATTAAAAATTTTCTTCAGTAACAGAAATGGATGTGGTGTGTTGTAAGATGACCTAAAAATGTTTGTAATACTTCTGCCAATATGACGCACTCTTAAACCATCTGTAAAGTGTTACAGAACCATAGATTGGTCTATAATATAACCTAGGAAGATACCTGTCACGGATACCGGCTGCAGTAACCCAAGAAACATAGAAACATAGAAAAATGTCGGCAGATAAGAACCTTTCGGCCCATCTAGTCTGCCCAATTACATGGATACTTTACCTGGATTTATCTTTTGTTTAGGATAGCCTTATGCCTATCCCATGCTTGCTTAAATTCAATTACTGTTTTGGCCTCTACCACTTCTACTGGAAGACTGTTCCATGTATCCACCACCCGCTCAGTAAAAAGTCAAGAGACTTCCTGATCATCCGTTATGCAGCGATTTATTGCTGTTCTTGTTTATATGTATATATTTATGTTTATATGTATTTATTCTTTAACCCCTTAGAGCCTGACGAGTTGTGCCTGGTGGGGGGGGGGGTGTTAACGCTGGCACATCGTACTAGTACGCCCCTCCTCCTGGCTGCTGCTGCGGGCCCCTCCTCCAGCCTGCATACGCAACTGATGCGCGGCACACGTCAATGGCCGAAAAGGACGATATTTGGGGTGTGGCGGTTTTCTGTAAACAGCGGTTTATGCTGGTGCCGGGGTGACTGGGGTGGGCATTGTCCGAGTTAGTGGGGTTATGCTCTTATCTGATCGTATATGGTATAAAAAGACTGTGTGTGTTGAGCATTACAGTGAGCTTTTCACCCAATGCTAGTCACGTCTGGTCATTGGGTGAGTGGGGCTATGATGTTACAACGCACTGTCCCAGGAGCCAGGGAAACAAAGTGACGAGGCTAACCAGCCTGGTTAGTCGACCGGATCGTCACAAATACCAACATAAACACACATTTTAAATGTTAAAATCAAACAAAAAGCAGGTTTTTTTATTAACCCCATTCACTGCCGATATCAAGATATCTCAGGCTTCAACGACACCATCTGGTGCTCTGATATCGAGATATCTCGGTATGCTGATCTGCAGCCCAAAAGCAAATGAAATTCGTTTGCTGCAAAAAAAATTGTTAGCTTTTGGACTGCAGAAGGTGCCCCCAAAGTTTTAACCCTGTGGGCATAATGCCCAAAGAGCTAAAACTGTAAAATCAGCTGCTCAAAGCTCTGAAATATTGGGCTTGCAGCAGCCGATGCAGGGAGAAATAGAAGAATATAGACCAGACGCTCAAACCTTTAACTCAGTTTGGCAGTAGATGGCGCCATCTACTGGCCAAAAATAGGTTATTTACAGTAAGACATACAATGGGTATAAACTCAAATATTTTTTATATTTAAATGAATTAAAAATGATTTTACAAAAAACACTGGTTTCTGACAATGTTTTTGGAAAAATCACTTGGCAGTGAAGGGGTTAAATTGATTGGGGGTCAAACCTTCATATGTAAATTATAGAATATAATTTGCAGTATTTTAATAATATGTAACTGTTTCTATATTTAAATTTCTACGTTTGTATAAAGGAGAAAGCAAGAATGAGATCAATATAATTAACCGTCAAGTGGAATGTTATCCTCATAACCCCATTGTTAATGACGCGTTAACTACTTTTTTATTTTTTACACTACAGCTATGAAATTAGAGGACCGGTGCAGAAAAATGTCTCAAAGTTCCTTCTTTTTTGCTAACATGGGCACATCCCTCAAGATGTCAAGCCATTACACGCATAATAATTCTAGGAGTTTTTCAAGAATAACTGGAGATACACAACTGTTCAAATTTTTCTAAGAATTAATGAGCCACTGTTACAATAATTTCTACAATTCTTATGTGATGTCAATAAGCATAAATATAGTAAACTCTAGAGCAGTGGTTCCCAAACGCAGTCCTCAAGTAGCCCCAACAGGCCAGGTTTGCAGGATATGTGAAGCACAGCACAGCACAGGTGGTATGATTTGCTGCTCAGTGATTGCAGGATTCAGTCTGCATTTCCTCAAGATAATCCTTAAAACCTGACCTGTAAGGGTTGAGGACCGCGGTTCGGAACCACTGGTTTAGGCTAGGGTCAGACGAACGCATTTTTCACGTTGTCCGTGAAAAAGTGCGTTCGAACGAATGGACGTATTTTTTCACGGAATACGCGATAGCGGTCATACGATGCGCATTTTCGGCCGTGATTTTGTACGGATCATCAATAAAACCCTTTTGCGTCTGGACGTTATGTTGGCCGGACGTGTGCAGCGTCTGACGTCTCCCAATCACGCAAACACGCCGCTATGCGGCCGCAGCGCACTCTGTACGTCAGTAGTAGCGGTTTGACGTTCTTGAAAAAATGCGTTCGTTGGCCACTTGCGTTGCACGGACGAACGTTCGTGCGGCCGTTCGTCATATGTTCCCCGGCATTGGACGTCATTTGCTGCTAGCACGGCCGTGATTTCGTGTGGCTAAACGCACGTGAAAAATGCGTTCGTCTGACCCTAGCCTTAGAGTATGGTGCTAAGAAACAAACCTGCAGCTTGTGAAGAGAGGAATAGAAAAAAATCTTTATTTCTTGATAGATTTGTGGATGCAAATACCATATGGAAAACTCCATACAAGGTAAAGCACAGAAGCCAACTGTAAAAACCGTATGCTCCGCCTGTATATTTACTAATCATTACTGTACGTCTAGTTTCAACCACACTACATACCCTGTTTCCCCAAAAATAAGACCTACCCCAAAAATAAGATCTAGTCTGTTTTTTTGATAACTGCGAAAATATAAGACCTACACAGAAAATAAGACCTAGTTGTACGGCAACTTGAAGAGCCGCGGGAGAGAATCCGTGATGCCAGCGCCAGAAGAACCGAGGTGGCAGTGGAGGGAGCAGAGCCGCATAAGAGTTCCTTCCACTCTGATGCCCGTCTGGCCACCTCGCTGAGCGTTTAGTGTGCTCAGCGCTTTATAGCCCCATCTGCGTCCGTCGTAACTTTTTAATGGGGAGGCTGAAATCACGTCCGGTGGCAGTGCACGCAATTCATGCGCACGCACGCTACATGCAGGGAAGTGTCGTCGCACGGACACACTCAGTGCGTTCCTTCTGCTCAAAGAAGCCCGTGTGACTGCAGCCTTAGCCGATGCTTCCTCTACTGCTGGCTCCTGTCACAGGCGGTGTGATTGCCAGTACCCCGCCAAAAAAAACACCAACATAACAAGAAAAATAAGACCTAGCCCGAAAATAAGACCTAGTGTGTTTTTTGGGGGCCAAAAAAATATAAGACAGGGTCTTATTTTTGGGGAAACCCGGTATATGCGGGTGAATAACAGAACTCCAAATCAACAGATTACATAAGTCTCTAAACCATTATAATCATTTGCTGTGTTCTAAATTACATTTATATTTACTTAATGGGCATAATAGGTCTGGAAGTCGTTGGAAAAATCTCTGAATACCCTTGTCTTTGACCGCTTCATCACCACCAACATGCTGGAAAATGCCTATGTTCCTCTTTTATTATGACAGCTGTTTATAGAACGCCAACCTGTGCTTTGGAAGCTTTCGCTGTATAATCAGATATAAATCTAACTTTAAAAAAAATATTTTAAAGATTGGCGATCCTCTTGCGTTCTCATTTTGAAAAGGCGGTCCAAATCGATGTGGAACAGAGCTTAAAGAACTGCTTCAGGTGGTGGTCTGTAGAGTTCTGACCTGTTTGTGGGCATTACCTACTGAAAGCATCTGAACCAAGCCCTGCTTTTAAATCCTGCGTCACTGCGTTCTCTGCGCGTATCACCTGTGATCCCTGTGCAGCAGGTAATTACAGCTCAGCAGCTGGATGAAGGCTTTAAGATGCATGCAATGTTCTCCTCTACCAGCTGCTGTGTAGGAAGGACAGTCAACACATCTGTTCCAGTCGCTGCTAATTAAACACAGCCTATTCCCTGCCCGTCTTAACCTCTTCATCACCGAATCCAATGCAGCGGAATGTCTGGACTTAAATATTACTCTGTTACTGTTGCACGTTGCTGTATAGACCTTGCTTCAGCAAGCCCTCTCCGCCATTAAGATGCGCCCCCCCCCATTATTTTTATATTTGAGCAGTAAAGTAGTGGTGTTAAATGTTACACCCCATTAATGACTGGTCTCGCTGAGCAGTTGAAAGAATTTGTAGTTTTATGAGTTTGACGATTATCTTATTAACTTTGTAAAGACGGTATTCCAGACCTTAATCATTGTTTATTGAAGGAGAAAGATCAAATATCATGGCGTAATGTTTTTCATAGGGTTCCTCACAGGAATCGAAAATAGAAAATGGATTAATTCACTAAAGTACATATTTAAAAATAATCTAAGTTGAATTGCACATACAGGAAAGCAGATTGGAAAGATTTTGGGCTGTATTCTAACCCTGGTATAAACCTCACCGGAGCTGCTGTAAACACCCTAGAACCATTAAAGACTATGGGGTTTCTAAGTTTACAACCGCTCTGGTTAAGTTTACACCAAGGTTAGAATAGAGCGCCATGTGTTGATCTCCAAATGCTAAAGCGCATACTACATGTCTTCTCCACTTAAACGCTTCACAAAAGCAACTGCGTTGAATCATGTGTTCCCATCCTATTCCCAAAGTGGGACTCACTAAATACTGAAAAGTCCCAGATGAGTCCTCTAATAGTAATTTAGGAGCATTTGTGCATTTGGTTAAACAGATTTTTATTTTATCCTAGCAGGGACCTGACTAAACATGGAATGGATATGGTAGTAATAGGTTAACCATATAGTGAGCTGAGCTGCTGAGTAGGGATGAGCCGAACACTCCCCGAGTTCGGTTCGAAGCCGAACCCGAACTTTCCAAATGTTCGGATCCGAACCCAAACTCGAACTCAATGCAAGTCAATGGGGCTGAAAATTCATTTTTTAGCGTGCCCTCCAAGAGGGCATATATGCTAGATATTTGCCATAAAAGGTGTATGGGGGTCCAGGTAGTGCCCTGGGGGACAGGAAACAAGGACAAAAAGTTTAAAAAAAATGTTTTTTAAAGTGATAGTGAGTTTTCCATGAAATAAGGGTTAAAAATAAAAAATAAAAATTCCTTCAAATATCGTGCCTAGGAGGTCCCCATAACCTGCCCGTGAAGTGGCGGATTTCTAGGATGTATAGAAATATGTAAAAACAAAAAAATGACATTTCAAATGACGGTAAATGCTTTTCCTTTAATCTATCCATAAACAACTGCTTGGGGCGGCAGTCTGTATGAAAAGAGGAGACATTTTCGGACGCGCAGAAAAAGTTTACTGATTTTTTTGGCGGTGAAAAGCAGGAGAATGACTGGAGAATAGCAAATTCTAGACCAAATAGCCGATTTGGAAAGTGAGATAAACGGGAGAATTTTTCTGGTTCGGCTATTTTGACCTAGAATTTTCTCTTCAGTCATTCTCCTGAGTTTCACCTTTCTCTGAATAAAGAGAGCAGGAGAATGACTGGAGAATGGAAAATTCTAGGTCAAAATAGCCAAACCAGAAAAATTCTCCCATTTAGGCTAGTGTCAGACTAGCGAATTTTTAACATGCGTTTAGGCGCACTTAATCACGGCCGCACTAGCAGCAAATGACGGGCAATGACGGCCAATATACGAAGTACGGTCGCACGAAAGTCCGGCTGTGCAACGCAAGTGGAAAATGAACGCATTTTTTCGAGAACGCAGAACCGCTAGTACGGATGTATAGAGTGCGCTGCATCCACTAGCGGCGTGTGTGCGTGATTTGGAGACGTCAGACCCTGCTCATGTCCGGCCAACATAACGTCCAGACACCCAAAGTTTCCCGGTTAGGATCCGTAAAAAATCACGCACAAAAATGCGCATCGTATGACCGTTTTCGCGCATTCCGTGAAAAAAATACGGCAATGCGTTCGGACGCTGCGAAAAATGCATTAGTCTGACCCTAGCCTTATCTCACTTTCCAAATCGGCTATTTGGTCCAGATTGTTCTCTTTTCCTGCCATTCTCCTGGTTTTCACCTTTCTCTGAACAACCCTGAGAGAGAGGTGAAAGCCAGGAGAACTGGCAGGAGAAGAGAACAATCTAGACCAAATAGCCAATTTGGAAAGTGAGTTAAATGGGAGAATTTTTCTGGTTTGGCTATTTTGACCTAGAATTTTCACTTCTCCAGTTATTCTCCTGCTTTTCACCGCTCTCTGAATAACCCTGTGAATGTTTAATCCCGAGGTGAAAAATAACATTGCTTAAGGCTGGGGTCAGACGAGCGCAGTTATCACGTCCGTGTTGCCGCACATTTGTACGTCTGTGGCAGCATAGCATTCTGAACAATGGAGCCCCACACACGAAGTACGTCCGCACGGAAGTGCGGATGCATGGCGGACGCAGCAAACGGACGCAGGTTAGGCAAGAACATAATACTGCTAGAACGGACGTGCGGAGTGCGCAACGTCCGTGTAGCTTTGTATGTGAGTGATGAAACGAGGTCAGATGGACTGTATTTATACGTCCAGCATTTTTGACGGACAGAATGTTTTTTCATTTTAATTTATTTTCCCTGCTAGATCAGTCAAAAAATACGTCAGTGAAAAAAACGGACTGTTTGGCCACTACCTTGTTGTCAGTCAGTAAGTACGTCCGTACTGCACGGACGCACAGTCCGTACAAAATGCGCTCATCTGACCCTAGCCTTAGATGTTATTTTGAATTTTTTTCAAACACCAGTTAACCACTTGGCTGCTATGGATGTGTTCAGCGCGTCCAGCCAAGTGGTTCTCCTGTGCTATGGACGCGCTGAGCGCGTCCATGCACAGGAGGCAGCAATCTGGCGGATTGCTGCGCCCCCCGGTGCGGGCTGACATCTTGGATGTCAGCCCAGCACTCCGGGACCCCGGCGGAGCAATTAGATGTCATCGCGGCGGCGCGATGACAGCTAATTCAGGCGCCCCCCCGCATGTGCGGAGGAAGCGCCTGAAAGGGAGGGGGAGGTCCTTTGGACCTCTCTCCCTCCCGATCGCCGGGGGCAGAGGGTTAATCCAGGCACCGTTTGGAAGGGCACAGCCTGCCCTTCCAAACGGTGGCTGTGATTAACCCCTGGGGAGCCGGTTCACGAATCGGCGCTGATAAGCGCCTGATCGTGATCCTCTCCTGGAGCTGGCCGACATCTTGGATGTCGGCCAAGCCTCCAGGAACTCCCCCAGAGGACTGGCGTCATCGTGCATAGCACGATGACGCCAGTCCTGGAGTTAACCCCTAGCTGCCACCAATGGTGGAGATAGGGGGTTCATTGGAACCCCCTATCTCCCGATCCGTGGCAGCTAGGGGTTAATGTTTGATATCGTTGGATCGGCTAGAGCATGGCCTTTCCAAGGATACCAAACATGTGCATGAAAAATGTTTTTTAAAAAGATTAAAAAATAAATATATTTAAAAAAATAAAAACAAGTTTTTTTGTTTGTTTTTGTTTTGTTAATGCAGCAATATTGTTCCCATTTCAATTATAATGTGAACAATAATGCTGCACTAACGATTTTTGTATGCGGTGCGTTTGTTAAAAAAAAAAAGCGAAATTTTCCCCAAAAAAAAATGTAACGAGACCCCATTTCTAATTTTTTTAACAAGCGCACCCCATACAAAATATAACCGCAAACGATCGCATGTTAAAATGTGAAAAAAAAAACACTTTACACATAATAAATTATTGAAAATTCAAATTTTATTGCATTTTTTGTTATAATATACAGACATGACATAACGTATACATATAATAATGACCTATTATGAATCTGCCAAGTCTGCCGGAAAGAACGATATATAATATGTCTGGGTCATATATCGAAATATGGCTACAAAACGCGGTTAAACATGATGAGCGAAAGCGGTAAAAATGACCACAGCACAGAGGTGTGAAAAGCCTCAGCAGCGAAAGGGTTAAATGCAGCATATTAGGCTAGGGTCAGACGAACGCATTTTCGCGTTGTCTGTGAAAAAGTGCGTTCGAACGAATGGACGCATTTTTTCACGGAGTACGCGATAGCGGTCATACGATGCGCATTTGCGTTCGTGATTTTGTACGGATTATCAATAAAACACTTTTTGCATCTGGACGTTATGTTGGCCGGACATTAGCAATGTCTGACATCTCAAAATCACGCAAACACGCCGCTATGTGGCCGCAGCGCACTCTGTACGACCGTACAAGCGGTTTGACGTTCGACAAAATGCGTTCGTTTGCCACTTGCGTTGCGCGGCCGGACTTTCGTGCGACCGTACTTCGTATATTGGCCGTCATTGCCCGTCATTTGCTGCTAGTGTGGCCGTAATTAAGTGCGCCAGAACGCACGTTTAAAGTGCGCTAGTCTGACCCTAGCCTTAGGATGTTTTAGGAGGGAAATTAATTCTCAAATCTCAATCAGAAGCAGACACCACCCCACCCCCTCAGTATAGTGTACAATGTATCAAATTGATTACCAGACTAAAAACACCTGGTGTTATGCCCGTTTGTGAACAGAGGTCATTTAGAGTTGATAGTCTTTCCACGTACACATTAGTTTTTAATTCAATATCTAATAAACCGTTGCTTATAATATTCTGCAGTAAAGAGTCTCTTTATTTCTAGATTTTAATTTTTTTAAGCATTTTCTATACTTTTTTCAAAATTTTTTTTTTTTAACTCGAACCAAACACACCCAAAAAGTTCAAAGTTCGAACTTTCAAACTGCCAAAGTTCGGGTCGAACTCCGAACCGTCCGAACCCGAACAGCTCATCCCTACTGCTGAGATGACAATCATCCGCTCTCATATTGTTTTCTCAAATTCCTGGTACCCCAAATCATGAGTCGTGACTTCAAGCTTGGTCAGAATAGAACTGACTGTTTATTCACAGAGAGGACAGATACAGTCAAGGACTAATACATTTGCATACAATCAAACAGATAACATCACAGATCAAATAAATGCACAGGACCGTCAGACAATGGGATTTCCTAGGAGGAGAAGGGGGAGGGAGAAAGCAGGTAAAACAAAAGGAATTTCTTATAAAGAGAACTTACACAATAGAGAGCAGGTACTACTACAGAGACACCAACCTCAGAAAGCTTTAGTTAACTGGCGGTTTTTTAAAACTGTGAAAACCAAATATATTTAAAAGGTCCACCAGTTCCCCCAATAGTCTCTTTCACGGGCCACAGTCTCTGGGCAGGAGGCTAGCGCACAGCCCCCCTCCAAGTCGCACAGTGACAGCGTGTTCTGTCACACCTTGTAATTAGAGGCAATGCCAGCCTTTTTGGCTTTTAGAATCTAACTCTGACCTTACTGCCTTGCTTCTTTATGACACCACTTCTTGCTCCTTTGCCAGGTGACTAAGGAAACCGTGAAGGAATTCCCATTTTTTCTTGTGTTCCGGTTGTGTTCTAAATGACCCGGCACATCCTATAGGAGCTTTGTGGTCCATTCAGTGACACTTGGCAACATCAACACTTTATGGATGAATTATGGATGAATTATTATGTCTGTAAATTCACCCCAAACATCATATGTTGTTGCAGGGTAGAGGACATTGGTGGAAGCTTCGATGTTAAAACGTATCAACCCACTTGCTTCATCTGCAACCCTAACAGGGTATTGTGGATGCTACAACAAAACAAGTCAGTTGTTGATGCACATCCTTGTTACAATGGCAAAGGATCTCTAAAATAGCTTAACTGTAGTTTGTGTTTAAATTGTAAGAATGTCACATGTCTGAAGTCATAACTTCTTTGATCATTCATAATGTATCCTCTGCAACATGTAAAATTATTTTGTATGGATAAATTGTGTGTTTCCAAACATTTGACTTGCACTCTAGGGAATACTCGCACGGTGTAATATAGTTGTTAGCTGTGGGTATGTTTTTAAACTGCTTAACAAAATTGTTCTGTATGCCATCCAGTATTTTGACAATGCTGCAATGTTGACAGAAAAAAATTCTTCCTACAGAGATGGGAATAAATGTTTCAGGACATGCAACTTAAATAACGTTTGTGTTGAGGCTACAGATAATGTCAGGGTTGGGTTAAGGGAATGCCGTCGGAAAAACTTTTAATACAGATGCAAAGCCGAACACCGACAAATAACCAGATAATGCAAACCTAAATGGAGCAGGGGTAAAACCCATAATATCTGAGCACTGTGAGGTGGTTTCCAGTTGAGTTCTTATTGGCCACACCAATAATCAGCAATTCACACAGTGCATACTACTCAAAATGAAAATGGTCATTGCGACTAGGCTAACTGCAATGCCCACACTAGTCTACTCTTCCCATGGCCAGGATTAATAACAATAAGGTACCATCGTACCCTTCTGAAGGGACTTGCCTACACAATTAGGGCTAAGATTAGTACCCTTAATATTGACACATACAACAGAGACGCATTTTGTAAGTTATTGGCACCGTCGTTACCTTTTGGTCTTTATTAAACTGGGTTTTTAATTGTTTGAGTGTAATGAACTTGGATCCATTACCATGCTCCTAGGTGTTAATCCAGCTTGCTGACCTAAACTTTCTGGTCGAGGGAGAATACCCGATGCTCTGAGAACTGAATCGGCCATTGTTGGACACCCATGGAGAGGGGGGGGACACTTGAGTTGCTGTGGCCATTTGATTTGCATTGAACGGTCCCAATGCCTAGAGTGTCTGGTGAAGTCTCCTGAGTTTTACATTTATCTGGAAGTCCTATTTGCCCATTTTTCCTTGCATATTTGCTGCTGGTGGTTCATTTTGGTCAAGTATAGCTTATGGTTTATAATTTTCAAACAGTGCCAATAGGGCAGAACAAAAATATCAATATCCTACAGCATCCCAGTTCAAGATGCTTTTGCCTTGGGCACAGCATTATAGTCCTTAAAACTAGTTAAATAACTTGTAGTTAAATAGAAATCGTCAGAATTGTAACGGCATTTAAATGGTTTTCCTCCAGTCTTGGCCATTTTGTTTAGTTATTTTTATTTAATCCCAACCGTAGGCCCTATTCCAAGGTCAACAACTCCATAGACTATAATGGCTCTGTTTAAGTTAACAGCAACCTTAAAGAAGGCCCTGTGACTTTTATCAAGACATGTGAATGTAATGAAAAATCAATTTAAAATATAGGTAATACCAGCCGATGGCGTGAGATTGAGTAGCGAGTGACGACACAAACACAGTGATGGGTATAAAGGTTTTACTTTAAAATAAAAGGGATAAACAGAAAGATAAAGCATTAAAACCTTATTAAACTAAACCCTGGACACTGCAATAACACAAATACTCAGCATTGGTAAAGTGATATTCAAAAGAAATCAAGAGAGCAACCATCATTTACCAATTCCAGGAATACACAGCACATGGCAAGCCGTGTGCTCTCAGGTCCAAGACAATTCACAAAAAAGGGGCTGATCTCTTCCTGGAGCTCCTGGTTGAATCAAAACTAGGTTGGACTAGGGTATTGGCTCCCCTCACCAGAGTGGCATCCCTCCCACCAACAATGTATACACCTTTTATCCCAGTGGGAGTCACCATATGAGGTAACCACTCTAGAGTAGGCTGGCTTAATGATGTCAGCTAGCCACACAGGGCAACAAGCCTCACACTGCCCCTAGTGTTCCCTCTTTGATATAACACAATATATATAATTAAATATGATGATTTATGACACAATTCATCCACAATCACTACAGTGAACGAAAATGAAGTGTGACATTGTGACAAAGCGTAGAGGGAAACTACATAATACTAAGTGATTGGGGGTGAATGAGTTTTAACCCAGTTGGGACTGGAACTTTGACCAGTGTACTTGACATATAAGTTTGCATTTAAAAAAAATCAAGAGTGCTTCTACTAAATGTGTGTTTTAGATCAGTCTAGAATGTTCCCTTTTTACCCCAGTTTGCCTCTTTTTTTAAATATTTTTTTTTATACATTGGCATGGCATTCTCCAGTATAGTTACCTCCAGGAAGGATTTGATGGCACAGGTCACTAATGAATCTTTCAGTTGTCTGTCTTTATCAGCCTGCCACTCATTCTTAAACTTTATGGATCGTTGACTTGGTAGCCTGCCTGTTTGATTTCCTGCCAAACTGTATGAAGAACTTGAACAATCTAGAAGCAGACAGCTTTCATATGTAGAAACCTTTATAAAGGGTCATGATCGGTTTTGATGCACTCATATTATTGATTTTGTAATAAAGTGTAGGTTGCTCCTAGGTTGCTTCATTTTTAAAATCTTCAGGGAAAATATTCCCTTTGTTGGAAAGATCCCATTTTAAAACTTCAACGGTTCCTATGTGTTTAACTGTATATGGTATCCAACTGTTCCTTGACTGTAAACCGGGGATCTCAAACTCTGCCCCCCCCCCAATGTTTCTGAACTACACCTCCCATGATTCCCTGGCAATTTATTGCATTCAAAGAATTCTGGGACTTGTAAGCAATAATCCTCTGGGGGCCAGTTTTTGAGATCCCTGCTCCAAACTAATCGTCGGTCCACCTATTAAGGACAATATTTTAAGAACTATTTTTGTAAGCGATGAATGGTTGTGAGATATGAGAGTTTAGGAAGTTTCTGTACTACAAACAGACTTCCATATTATAGCCATAATTCACTGGCTTTTTTTTTTTTTTTTACCACATGTCCTTTGAAGTGAATTGTTCATGGTTTTTTTCTCCTTATTTTTATTTATTAATATTTAACCTCCCTGACGGTGTTCCCGAGTGTGTCGGAGTTAAATTTCACCACTGAGAGCGGTAACCCCGAGACACACTCGGGCTGTATACATCACCTCTCCTGGCGCTCCCTCGATGATCTCTGCAGTCTCCAGGAATCGCGGCGTTTTACTTCCTGGATTCCTTCTCGCGCGGAAGGAACCAGGAAGTATAAGGTCACAGTCGCCAAAGGAGGCAGCTGGGGGACATCGAGGGAGCGCACGGAGAGGTGATGTATCCAGCGGCATCCCGAGTGTTACTCGGGGTTACCGCTTCCAACATAGGAATTTAACCCCGAGTCACACTCGGGATACCGCTAAGGGGGGGCAAAATAAATAAATAACTAGACCGCTTCTAGAAGCGTTTTTTCTCAAAAATTAGACCGCCATGGAGGTTAAATAACCAAATTTGTCTTGCATAAATTCAAGTGTATTTGTGTATGGTATCTTCTGTTGTACGTTCATCATTTTGGGGTTCTTTTAATCCATCATCTCTTAGAGCCTCTGTAGCATGTAGTATGTTATCCACAGCATTTGATAGCATATATTATGTATGTAGTACTTGGATGTATGTAGATACTCGAGTATACCGCTAGATTTGGTGAGAAAAATTTACCTTAAAATTGGAGGTGTCGTGTTATATTCGAGACCTCTGCATCGCGTGTAAGAAGAAAAAAAACAAAACACCAAATTAACTAACTTGCCTTGCTCTGGATTGCAAATTTCCCAGAAGTTCCGGTAGTCTCACTAAAGTAAATGCGGGCTCTCTGATGTTTGCAAACACTTCAGGAACTCCTGGATGCGGGAGAGGTGGGATCCATCACGGCTAGAGGGCACACTTGGTTTAAGCCAATCTTTCACCTCACTCACCTCCACTGGCCATCTAACGGCTAGTAAAGAAGACGGGTGATCGGTTGCTTCATACTTAGTTACAACTGCATTCATTCTAGAGCAGAGCACCCTGGCTTGAGGGGGAGCCTGACTGTGTTCCGAGAACCTGGAAGGATCTTAATTGTTTACCGGTACAGTAAAATTTTGCTCCTCGCGTTATATTTGAGTCTTGAGTATTCTCTAATTTCCATAATAAATCTCAATCCATCGTTCTATTCGGGTCGTGCTAAACTCAAGTATCTACGGTATTTGCTGTTTTATGTAGTACAATAAGAAATGTATGGACATGGCTTAAAACCCTATAATCGGCTTTCATTTTTTTTCTAGTAACCTTAATTACCCTAGTAAAATTAATATTCACTGCAAAGGAATTGTGAGGGATTTGCGTAAACGAGGTAAAAATATAGGATTTGTTTAGAAGGATCTGTACAGATTCTCTTTTGAAGAGATAGATGTGTTTTTGTTTAGGCAAGTGACTAAACTCCTATGAGCAGGGCCCTCTTTATTTATTATTATTCTTTATAAAGCGCCAGCATATTCCGCAGCGCTGTTCAATAGGCACAGTATAGACAGGGTTACAATACATAGAACAACATTTGATAAACCGTACAGGAGGAGATGAGGGCCCTATTCCCGTAGGAACTCACCATCTAGAAGGGTAGGGGTTGGAAACAGGAGGCGAGGACTGCAAGGTGAGAGTAATTGATGGTTGCGTCAGTGTGTTGAGTGGTAGGCTTCTCTAAATAGGAACGTTTTAAGGGAGCGTTTGAAGGAAGAGAAATTAGGGGAAAGTCTGACCGTATGAGGGAGAGCGTTCCAGAGAATGGGGGCTGCGCGTGAGAAGTCCTGCAGTCTATCATGGGAAGAGGTGATGCGGGGAGAAGCTAGGCGCAGGTCACTGTTTGATTTTAGGGAGCGGGCTGGGGTGTATTTGGTGATTAGTGAGGACCTGGTAGTGGGGAGCTGAGTTAGTGAGAGCTTTGTAGGTCAGGGTAAGGATTTTGAACTTAATTCTGCAGTGGATGGGGAGCCAGTGAAGGGACTCGCAGAGGGGAGCGGCAGGTGAGGTGGATTAGCCTGGCAGAGGCATTCAGGAAGGATTGTAGGGGGGAGAGAGGGAGGCCGGATAAGAGATTATTGCAATAGTCAAATCGGGAGATTATCAGGGCATGATTTAGTTGTTTTGTGGTGACAGCGGTAAGAAATGGCCGAATTCTGGAAATATACAGCTGACTGTTGCACTTCATTAAAATCATTTCAATACAAGTGTACACTGATTTATCTGCTCTTTATATTAGAATTTATCCAACTGATTCTTCTGGGACAGTAGTCCAGTACACTAGTCAATATTTACATTGTATGACTTCTATTTAATTCATTTTCTGCACTTGCAGATACTTTACCATAGGGTCTTCTGGGACTCATAGAATGTTTTTTTTTCTTGCATTCTGATATTCAAGCGTCATTTAATGTCTATAACATAAGATCTATACTGACCTGATTGTGCTAGGGCTACTTTGTAGTAACTGGCTATTCTACAGACAATTTTCTCACCACTAGCCAGGTGAATGTTATGTTAGCAGTGATCCATTGATAATTATCAACAATCAACAGCTTTTTCAGTTTCCAACTCATTACTAGGGATGAGCTGTTCGGGTTCGGACGGTTCGGAGTTCGACCCGAACTTTGGCAGTTCGAAAGTTCGCGAATTTCGAACTTTTTGGGCGTGTTCGGTTCGGGTTAGAAAAAAAAAAAAATTTGAAAAAAGTATACAAAATGCTTAAAAAAATACTAAAAATCTAGAAATAAAGAGACTCTTTACTGCAGAATATTATAAGCAACGGTTTATTAGATATTGAATTAAAAACTAATGTGTACGTGGAAAGATTATCAACTCTAAATGACCTCTGTTCACAAACGGGCATAACACCAGGTGTTTTTAGTCTGGTAATCAATTTGATACATTGTACACTATACTGAGGGGTGGGGTGGTGTCTGCTTCTGATTGAGATTTGAGAATTAATTTCCCTTAAAAATCCTAATATGCTGCATTTAACTGGTGTTTGAAAAAAATCTAAAGCAATGTTATTTTTCACCTCGGGATTAAACATTCACAGGGTTATTCAGAGAGCGGTGAAAAGCAGGAGAATAACTGGAGAAGTGAAAATTCTAGGTCAAAATAGCCAAACCAGAAAAATTCTCCCATTTATCTCACTTTCCAAATCGGCTATTTGGTCTAGATTGTTCTCTTCTCTTGCCAGTTCTCCTGGCTTTCACCTCTCTCTCAGGGTTGTTCAGAGAAAGGTGAAAACCAGGAGAATGGCAGGAAAAGAGAACAATCTGGACCAAATAGCCGATTTGGAAAGTGAGGTAAGGCTAACGCATTTTTCGCAGCGACCGTCAAAAAGTGTGTCCGAACGCATTGCCATATTTTTTTCACGGATTGCGCGAAAACGGTCATACGATGCGCATTTTTGTGCATGATTTTTTACGGATCCAAACCAGGAAACTTTGGGTGTCTGGAAGTTATGTTGGCCGGACATGAGCAGGGTCTGACGTCTCCAAATCACGCCGCTAGTGGACGCAGCGCACTCTGTACGTCCGTACTAGCGGTTCTGCGTTCTCGAAAAAATGCGTTCATTTTCCACTTGCATTGCGCAGCCGGACTTTCGTGCGACCGTACTTCGTATATTGGCCGTCATTGCCCGTCATTTGCTGCTAGTGCGGCCGTGATTAAGTGCGCCTAAACGCACGTTAAAAATTCGCTAGTCTGACCCTAGCCTAAATGGGAGAATTTTTCTGGTTTGGCTATTTTGATCTAGAATTTTCCATTCTCCAGTCATTCTCCTGCTCTTCACCGCTCTCTGAATAACCCTGACAGGGTTATTCAGAGAAAGGTGAAACTCAGGAGAATGATTGGAGAATGGAAAATTCTAGGTCAAAATAGCCGAACCAGATAAATTCTCCCATTTATCTCACTTTCCAAATCGGCTTTTTGGTCTAGAAGTTTCCATTCTCCTGCTTTTCAAAGCCAAAAAATCAGTAAACTTTTTCTGCGTGTCCGAATAGGTCTCCCCTTTTCATACAGACTGCTGCCCCAAGCAGTTGTTTATGGATAGATTAAAGGAAAAGCATTTACCGTCATTTGAAATGTCATTTTTTGGTTTTTACATATTTCTATACATCCTAGAAATCCACCACTTCACGGGCAGGTTATGGGGACCTCCTAGGCACGATATTTGAAGGAATTTTTCATTTTTATTTTTAACCCTTATTTCATGGAAAACTCACTGTCCCTTTAAAAACATTGTTTTAAAAACTTTTTGTCCTTGTTTCCTGTCCCCCAGGGCACTACCGGGACCCCCCATACACCTTTTATGGCAAATATGTAGCATATATGCCCTCTTGGAGGGCACTCCAAAAAACTGAATTTTCAGCCCCATTGACTTGCATGGGGGTTCGGGTTCGGTCCCGAACCGAACTCGGGGAGTGTTCGGCTCATCCCTACTCCTTACCTATTATTCAACAATCTATGTGCAATTTTATATGTTTCTAGTATATTGTTGTTGTATTTATTGTATTATTTGTGTTTTTCGGAATATCCGTATAATAAAAATTAAATATACTTTCAAATTCTAACCTATTTTCAGTTCTGAGAATGGTTCTTTTCCACCTTTGGAGCTTTTATGTTCAAATCGGGAGATTATCAGGGCATGGTTTAGTTGTTTTGTGGTGACAGAGGGAAGAAATGGGTGAATTCTGGAAATATTACGTAGTTTGAATCGGCAGGAGGAGGAAAGAGACTGGATGTGGGGGATGAAGGAAAGAGCAGAGTCAAGTGTAACTCCAAGACAGCAAACCTGGTTTGATGGGGAGATAGTGATACCCTCCACTGTGATGGAAAAGTCAGTAGGTGGAGAGGAATTAGTAGGAGCTCAGTCTTAGACCTGTTGATCTTTAGGTGGTGGGAGGCCATCCAGGAGGAGATGCCAGATAAACAGTCGCTGACTTTGGAAAGGACAGGGGGAGAGCGATCAGGGGTAGAGATTCTACATTTCTTTCTTTATTTTGTTAGTTTAGTTCCTCCTTATAATAAAGTTCTGCAGAAACGTTTAGTGCTATATAAATGAGGATAATAATTGACACACCCAAGTAGATTAAACATTCTGTAGTGTGAGCAAGGACATTTCTAAATGGGGAAAAATTAGTTTGTTCCCATTAACTACAAGCAAGACTATTTTGTAGTGTAAAAAATAATTTTTTTCCCATGCTTTCATTGTGGCAATATGTTTACCTATAGATATGTGTTCAGTGAAATCCATGTGATGCCGTTTGCCAGGTGCCCAATGGGCTCCTGCTTCAAATCACTTTGTTGCTATAAGACCACAAAGACCCCCTTGTCCTAAACTAGCTAAAACTGTTAGGCCCCATTCACACCTTGGCATTTTACAGTGCGTTCCTGCACGCTATAAAAGGCCTAAGCACGGAAATCCCATATTTCCTATGGGGCCCGTTCACACCTGGGCATCTTACAGCACGCAGGAATGCGCTGTAAAACGTCCTACGCCCAAAGAAGTACGGGAGCTTCTTTGGGGCGTATTGCAGCTATGTTCACGTTCATGCTGCAGTCTATGGCCGTGAACGTGCTGCAATGCGCGTTCGGGTTTTTTTTTATGTTTGCGCATCTAAAAACGCACAGGTGTGAACCCAGCCTTACTGAAATTCCTGCCCAGGCTGCTGAGGTGATTTTGTCATTTATTGTGAACCCAAACTATTCCTGTTTCATCTCAGGCCACGAAGTCAGGTAGAATGCAATCTGTTCCTATGAATCGGCCACCTTTCAGATGTGGGGCCTCCTCCCACCCCCAATGTCTTCTGAAAGAACAAACCACAGGCAATGGCGGCAATTTATAAACGTGAAATATTTCACCAAATATCCGTAATGTGACTGGAATGGAGCGAATGTCCTTCTCCTAAATCATAACTTGGAAAGATTACTACAGTTTAGGCTGAGGCTTCGAGACCATCTTTTTCTTTTGATTTTGTACTTTTCCCGATCTAAAAGCTATTCTTTTAATAGAAGCAATCCTCAGCCCCCCTTTTATATATCTAGTAAATAAATGTATTCTTATACCACTGTTAGTGAAGCATTGAGGATTTGTTGGCTTAACACAAAGGATCTTTGGTCACAATTCAAAGTCTGTAGTGAAAACATAGGAAACACACCAGAGGCGTAACTAGAAACCTCAGGGCCCAGGTGCAGGAACCATGACGGCCCTCCCCCTAGGCAAAAACATATTTTGCCCCCCTCCCATCAACATGCATTGGTCCCCTCCAGGTCCACAATGTTGACTCCAGACAATCAGTGTCACATTTATTTCCAGGTCCACTATGACCTCTTCACTCCATCCCATTTTTTTTTTATGTAATGTGCACTATTTGTATCCACAGTGATAAAACTCACAGTAATGTGCGCGTGTGTATGAGCGTATAACAGAGCTCCATAACAATTAATCTCACCGTAATGTACGCCGTGTATGAACGTAACACACAGCTCCACAGCAATAAAACTCAGTATTGTGCAGTGTATGAACATTTCAGAGTTTCACAGCAATAAAACTCACAGTAATGTGCAGTGTGTATGAGTGTATTACAGAGCTCCATAACAATAAAACTCACAGTAATATGCAGTGTGTATCAGTGTAAATCAGAGTTCCACAGCAACAAAACTAACAGCAATATGTGGTGTGTATCACAGAGCTCCAAAGTAAAACTCACAAGTATAAAATAAATTCAAAAAATAATTGTATATATAAAATATAGGCAGGTGAGTGTGGGTCCCCTGGACTCAAGGGCCCGGGTGTGGTGGCACAGATGCACCCCTGGTAGTTATGCCCCTGAAACACACTCAGAAATGTTGTGAATGGAATGACTAAAGCATACAAACTGAAAGATTACAAATAAATAACCACACCAAACTACAGAGCCACATATTGGGATTTGGACTTGTCATGTACCATACTCTAGTGTGCTTCTCGGACATCCCAATGCCTTTCTGATGGTCAACTTCAACAATTGCCAAATGACTGATCCTTTTTGCTTCAACTTCTTCATATGGTCATCTATTCTAGCTCATGCCTTGCATGATTGTGAACGTTGTAGTTGACAACCTACCAGGTACATCCGTTTTCACGCTTCCTTCCTTCCTTGGACATCCTCATTAAAGACCTATCCAGTCCTACTAGGATTGCATCACCAATTGGCAAAATTCGACTGAATGGCCATTCCTCTGAGCTACCACCGGAGCATAAAGCTTCAGCAACTCTTGTTTGATCAATAAGGTTCATAAATTTGACGAATTTATCCATGGCTTAATTCTACCTGTTTGTTGGACCAGTATGCTGCGGCACAGTTTCCAAACATGGGTTAGATTACTATTTTTCTATTCGTTCATGCCACGTATGGGAGAGCCCCAACTTTGCTCTGTTTTCTCCTGGCTTCTTGTAACTCATGGTGTAGGAGTTGGAGCAGGAAAAAGAAGGGCTGTTCTATTTGTTCAGGTATAAACAGAGTTGTAAAAATTATTCTAGGTTTCCGTCATAGGATAAATATTGTTTTTCTGAAAAAGAAGTCATGTTGCTGTAAATATAACATATAAAGTTATATTTCCTGGATACACGCAAACGTTTAAAGCCCAGAAACAATGCAAATACAGCACCGTTTTAATTTCAGCACTCATTACTTTGTGGCTTGGTAATTTCGAAAAACCAGATCGACTCCTCATTGAGCAACAATGACAGTTCCCATTATCGCTCTAGGCTTTTCCAAGAGGCTTTCCTGACTGTGACAGTTCCTGCAGTTAAGCAAATAAGACTGGGGGTACAGAGCAGTTAGCGAGCCAACAGCTCATACTGCAATGTTACCAATGGAAGGAGGAGGTTGGTCCTTGTGTGCTGGTCGTGGTGCCTGAAGGTGCTTTATTGCTGGCACTAACAACTGAATTATTTTTCTGCAGCCATATTTTTAGAACCTATGTATTTTGCAAAGCTAAACTAATGAGGTGTGTCATATATCTATTAAAACGAAGGATGAGGATAGAAAAAATGTGATTAAAATCCTCCACTACACAAATGGTTAGAGAATAGTCAGTTTCTCATTTCATTTGCATTTCCTACCCAGAATTCCTTCCTGAAATGTAGGGAATGTAGCAATAGAGCTCTGAGCAAAGCAGGTTTCTGATTTGCTTTGCTGTGCAAACGTTATTCCTAATGATTTTATGTGATGAGCTATAATATATATATAAAAACAAAGCAACGTGGTCTGCACTCACGGTTCACCCTGGTTCCACACACCCAGTGCTTGGCGACGGCCTCTTTATGGATATATTCAGTCAAAGGGATTCACCAGCACTCCAGGTTTTTCAAAATTACAAACTTTATTCGATCATGCTTTTAAAATCGTCAACGTTTCATTTCCGGTCTGGAACTTTCATCAGGACAAAAACACATGATGTGTTTTTGTCCTGATGAAAGTTACAGACCAGAACTGAAACATTGACGATTTTAAAAACCTGATCGAATAAAGTTTGGAATTCTGAAAAACATGGCGTGCTGGTGAATCCCTTTGTGTGTGTATGTGTATATATATATATATATATATATATATATATTATATTCATGTCCACTATCACTTTCTTTTTGGGGCTTGAGCACCAACCTTTTGTTTATAAAAAGGTATCACTACAGACTGCTATACTCATGATTTTGGCATCTGGTCTAACATGGCCTACCTAATCTATATATATATATATATATATATATAATTGCTGAACCACTTATGAATATAAATATATATTCAGAAGTGGTTCAGCACTTTTATATAAAAAAAATAATGCTCAGTGCTCAAGTCCAAAAAAAGAAAGTGCTAGTGGACGCACTCAAGGTCTTGTATATTTATTTATTTATAAAGGATTTTGCCAGGAAGGATACATTGAGATTTCTCTCGTTTTCAAGTATGTCCTGGGTTATGATTTTAAATGTTTATTTTAAAAGTTAAACATCATATCACCTGGCATTTCAGGTCATACTGATTAAAGGTTCAGCATGAGCCAAAACGTTGGGTAATGTGATCCATCACATATAAATTTCACGTGTGTATGTGTATAAAATTAAGGGAATATGGGGCAAAAAATGTAACTTTTAGTGAAGCAGCATTCACGTTGTGTGCGTCCCAAATTATTAACACAGACAAAATTGGTAGAAAAATACTTCTTTCTTTCAAATATGATCGTAGGTGTCAATTCTGTACATATACACATGACTTCTAAAAAAGAAAAAAACATTTACATATGATCCAATTGTCCACTTACACATAGCAGAGCTAAAAGAAACTCTGCCCTGGCTTTTAAAAACCATTTGTAGTTTTCCACTATGACGTGGATTGACTGGTGCTGCTGTGAGGTTTCCTGTGTCCACTGGCACACAGCATCAGAGCTTGGCACAAGTTCATGTTCCTGTTCTCCATTCTTCCTCCTTGCTCTTTTGGCCAAGTCGTTTCCACCACTCCCATTCTTAATTGACCAGAGCCGCCACAGCTATTTGAGATGTAAGAAGGTGTTTTTTTGTTTTTTTTGTCATTTCAGTTATTTTTGATGCAGTGTCATCCCAACATAATGAGCTTGCATCTGGCATCATTTTGTGACGTACGGCTATGGTATTGGGTCACTGATCCTATTTAACCTCCGTATATCCTAGCGAAGGGAGCACTGTCCTTTTGTGGTTTCTGACCCTGCGTCTACCTTATTGTTTCTGTTGTCAGACACAACTTGACCATTGGGTTCCCTGGTATCCTGACCCAGCTTTGAGATCAATTTACCTTGTGATCTGGTATCCTGACCCAGCTTTGAGATCAATTTACCTTGTGATCTGGTATCCTGACCCAGCTTTGAGATCATTTTACCTTGTGATCTGGTATCCTGACCCAGCTTTGAGATCATTTTACCTTGTGATCTGGTATCCTGACCCAGCTTTGAGATCATTTTACCTTGTGATCTGGTATCCTGACCCAGCTTTGAGATCATTTTACCTTGTGATATGGTATCCTGACCCAGCTTTGAGATCAATTTACCTTGTGATCTGGTATCCTGACCCAGCTTTGAGATCAATTTACCTTGTGATCTGGTATCCTTATGCTGCTGGTTTCATCTCTTATCTAGCTCTGGCTCGAATTTATCTTGTTCTTTAGTTTCTATCTCTTTTTTTTCTTCATATCCTACTCTAGTATTAGCTGAACTACTATAAGGATAAGTATACACAGCGCTATCTGTCTGTGTATCCTTTTTCCGATTTTTGACTTGTAACTTTTTTGAAGAACCCTAGCAGTTGACATTATTCAGCACAGTTGTGATGGCTGATATGTGGTTTAAAGCACAACTGTCATACTGGCCTACAGATCACCAATATCTTGGTGATGGCACTGGCATAGCAACCTGAGGTATAGTCCCACCATACCTGTCTTGTGACATAAGAAGAGCCAGGCCATAGGAGACAGACAATGGTGGCATCAGCCAGTGAGTATAACGAAGAGACTTTAACCCCTTAATGCAGTGTTATTTCTCAGCTATGGCATTTTATTTGACGGAGTCACTGTAGAGATGGGAGCCTCAGTTTGCACCTTGCACATCCTTGATTTATAGACCTATTTGATGCTCTGCTTTGAAAGCAACTCTTGCTTCTAAATAGCTCTAGATTCCTGGGGAATTAAACTATAACAAAGTATATTTTCATAGAAGCTACACAACCAGACCCTTCAAATGAGAGGGTAACGGTGTTACTTTCTACCACAAAAATAAAGTGCACGATTATTGGCAAAATATTGCACTTGTGTTACTACCGCATCTAATGGGGACTGTATTTGGTATAGTTAATAATGCTGTAATTTCCTATATCACTTTATAGTCTCAGTCATGATGAGAAATAATAAATCCCCTTTGAATGGATTTAATCACTTATGATATAGTGCCTTATTTGCACCTAGTGCACCCTAAATTAAAATGGTCTTTTTCTGAATGTATGGATTTAATGGATAATGTCTGTATAGTATATGTTAAGAGACCACTCTACATCTATGGTAGGCTTTCCAATCCCATTGACTGTCAAACAGAAGCACACCTCATTCTGCATAATGAGGTACCGATTAGGTGATCCAGACCAAATTTTATTTAAAAATCACTACTGCAGTCGGCACAATTATCGGGCAATAGGACTAGTGGGGTGTCAGAAACCGAGCTAGTACTACCTCCAAAATTAATTAAAAAAAATTACCAACCATGCCAAAAGAGTTGTTGAAAGTGAAGCTTTTGTTTGAGGGAAGACAAGGGTTTGAGTTTCGGCTTTACTGACAGGGATACAGGGAGTGTTTACTTCCATCCCTAAAATATCAAAGACTGAAGTTTTTAAGAACAATGTCAGGTAGCAGACATTGGGAACCACAAAGTTAAAGATCGACAAAGGATGTAAATGACTCTTCCCTGTCTAGAATTACTGTTTATCCGTTCGATCGTCACTCAACAACCATAGGATGATTTCAAGTGACCTACAAAAAGAATGACAAACGGCTCCTTGGGTGAAGTGCATGGCAAGCACGGCTCAAATCAGGCTCCTTGTGGCAAGGATGAAGTCATGCATAAGATCTTAATCAATGAGAAGCAAAGAGCCAGGCTGATGTTATCTTGCTTGACCTCTCAACTGCTTTTTACACTGTTGACCACCCCTCTTTCTACAGACTTGACTTTCTTTATCACCGACACTATCTTTTAGATTGACTCTTATCTAACAGGTCCTTCTCTATATCATTTACTGGCAACAACTCCTCTTCAATGCCTTTACCAGTTGTAGTACGTCAAGGCTCTGTTTTGGGGTCTCTGCTCTTCTCTAGTTATACTTTTTTCCTGGGAAAAATCAACAGCTTTGGTTTTAATTACCACCACTATGCTGATGATACATCTACCTCTCCACCCCTTAGGCTAGGGTCAGACTGCGGCAGTGCGAACGCGCGTTCTGGCGCACTTAATCACGGCCGCACTAGCAGCAGATGCCGAGCAATGACGGCCAATATACGAAGTACGGTCGCACAAAAGTCCGGCTGCGCAACGCAAGTGGAAAATGAACGCATTTTTTCGAGAACGTTAAACCACTACTACTGACGTACAGAGTGCGCTGCGTCCGCTAGAGGCGTGTGTGCGTGATTAGGAGATGTCAGACGCTGCTAATGTCGGGCCAACATAACGTCCAGACACAACAAGTGTTTTATTGATGATCCGTACAAAATCACGGATGGAAATGCGCATCGTATGACCGCTATTGCGTATTCCGTGAAAAAATACGTCCATTCTTCGAACGCACATTTTCACGGACAACGTGAAAAATGCGTTAGTCTGACCCTAGCCTTATCTGTCTCCTCCTGTCCTTTCGAACGTCAGTGACTGTTTATCTGGCATCTCCTCCTGAGTGACCTTTCACCACTTAAAGATTAACGTTGAAGACTGAGATCCTACTAATCCCACCCGTTAATGCTTATCCACCTTCAGATTTCTCTATCTCCCCATCAAACCAGGTTCATTGTCTTGGAATTGTAGGTCACTCCAAGCTGTTCTTCACCACCACCCAATCCATTCTCTGTTTTCCTCCTGTCACAACCAATAGCGTAATATTTACAAAATTCGGCCATTTCTTACTGCTGACACCACCAAGCAACTCATCCACGCCCTTGTAGTCTCTTGACTTGACTACTGTAATAACCTTCTAGCTGGGCCTCCCTCTCTGCTGCCTCTCCCATTTGCAGTCCATTCTAAATACCTCTGACCATATACCAAATACCATAATAAATTCCTCTGTAGGCTTATCCTCTTCAACTTGCTGCTTTCTGCTGCTCCTCTCTGCAATGGCTCCCCATCCACCGCAGAATGAAGATTCCCACTCTGACCTACAAAGCTCTCACTAACTCAGCTCCCCATTACCTGTCCACACTAATCGCAAAATACACCCCACCCCACTCCCTAAGATCTAACGTGACCTGCGCCTTGCTCCTTCCTGTATCACCTCTTCCCATGTTAGACTGCAGGGCTTCTCTCGCACAGCTCCCACCCTCTGGAACGCTCTCCCTCATGCTGTCAGACTTTACTAGAATTTGCCTTTCTTCAAACGCTCCCTCAAGATATTCCTGGTCAGGGAAGCCTACCACCCGATTCAATAATACACCTCAATGCTCCAATCAGTCCAGCACTCCCCTTGCAGTCCTCCACTATTGTTTCTAACCCTCCAACTCTGTTAGATTGTAAGTTCCAATGGAAATAGGGCTCTTTCTTGTATATATTGTATACATTACTAATAATGTATGTTGTTGGTCTCCATTTTACCAACATGTATATGACTTTGGTCTTCACCCTACAGCATCCTCTCCAAGCGATGTTTGGATATTCCTTACCAAGTTTGATTCCTCCTGCACAGCTGTTTCAACATATGTATTAAATTGATGATATTTAGAACCTGTTTGAGGTAATTGTTTAATCCTGCACCTCAGAATACGCCTACAAATTACCTGACTTTGTCTAAGTCTACGACGAAGAATTGAAGCTGTTCACAGGGCAAGGGTGATCACACAAAATATTGATTTGATTTTAGATTTTTCTGCTGTTTATTTCAATCAATTTTACAAAATGCAAAGTGAGTAAACTATTAAGGTTTTTTTTTTAATGCATTCTTACTATTCCGCATTTCTCTTACACAACTGCTGGAAGCTTTTGCACAATGTGTGCGAGATATAGTTTCACGTAGCCATATATTAGATTTGGTTTGGCATGGTAAAAATCTGTAGATACCATTGGTTACGTTGACAGTGACCTATACAGTGACACACCTGTACAAGCAAATTTATTGTATTTCTTGGTTGATGTTGTATTTGCCCAGGAAACCGCCATCATAACTCTACTTTGTCTTGAAAAATGTACACGTTGTCAGGGCATGTTTAAGAAAAGGCATCAGGAGTGGTGAAACATGGCTTTTGTTTTGTGCTGTCACAAATTCATTACTGTAAAGACGAGAGCAAATTAGTTGTATTAGAAGAGTCACTACACAACACTTTCATGCTGTGTTATCGCTAAAATGTTTTGCAATAAAGCCTGTTTAAATAAGAGGTTCTTGACCCTGGCGGCACGTCGGAGGTTTCGGGAGGTAGTGGCTTTTCTTCGGGTTAAGGAGATTCGATATAGATGGGGAGCTGGCGGGACACTGACTTTTATTTTTGACAACGTGCCGTATGTTTTTGGGGACCGACCCTGGAGAAGCCTGGCCTGTTTTTGACTCCCTAGGAGATCGACCTCTACAATTGTTGGAACCTCGAATCCACCCTCTTCAGATCCTGGTTGATTGTCTACTACCTAGCTGATTCAGTTTTTGATCCCCCGATGTGAAATTCCGCACTCCCTTCCACCTCATTTTTTTTTTATATATATATATATACACCCCCCCCCCCCCGAGCTGAGAGTTGCTGATTTATGGACAACCTTTTTCTTGAGACCTTTTCGATGATTTTTTTCCATTATTCAATTTTTGTTTTTATTCCTAGCAATGCTTTTTTAGTTGGCCATCTCTGATTACTTGAGGACGTTTTAATTTTTTTTCCCCACTTTCCCTTTATCTGATTGTTGGACGTATTTTCTAGAAGCCCCCCCCCCGTATTTTCAGTCTACTTTATGTTTATTTGGCCCTGCAAGGCCAGTTCTGCTGGTTGATGTGAGACCTTTTGTTTGCATAATAAAAATCTTAATTAAAAAAATATATATAACAAGAGATTAGTATTTATTTTTAAAATTTTGTTTTCCCCATAATCCATATCTCCTAGAATATTCAGGATCTATGCATTTAAGTGATGACAAACTTCTTTTTGTTTATATCGGTGTTTCCCAAACCTGTCCTCAGGACCCCCAACCAAGCCAGGTTTGCCAGCTATCTGAAGCACAGAAAAGGTGACATGATTTGATGCTCAGTGATTGCAGGATTCAGTCTGCATTTTCCAAAGGTGACCTGCAAAATCTGGCCTGGTTGAGGGTTTTGAGGACAGGTTTGGTAAACACTGGTTGACCAGTGTTAATTATATGATACTTGACGGCAAACTGGTTTACTGCACCTTTAAGAATATGTGAAATGCTTTTATAAAGCAATCTTCTTCCTTTCATATTACAGTGGGGCAAAAAAGTATTTAGTCAGCCACCAATTGTGCAGGTTCTCCCACTTAAAAAGATGAGAGAGGCCTGTAATTGTCAGCATAGGTACACTTCAACTATGAGAGACAAAATGAGAAAAAAAAATCCAGAAAATCACATTGTCTGATTTTTAAAGAATTTATTTGCAAATTATGGTGGAAAATAAGTATTTGGTCAATATCAAAAGTCTATCTCAATACTTTGTTATATAGCCTTTGTTGGCTATGACAGAGGTCAAACGTTTTCTGTAAGTCTTTACAAGGTTTTCACACACTGTTGCTGGTATTTTTGCCCATTCCTCCATGCAGATCTCCTCTAGAGCAGTGATGTTTTGGGGCTGTCGCTGGGCAACACGGACCTTCAACTCTCTCCAAAGGTTTTCTATGGGGTTGAGATCTGAAGACTGGCTAGGCCAGTCCAGGACCTTGATATGCTTCTTACGAAGCCACTCCTTCGTTGCCCGGGTGGTGTGTTTGGGATCATTGTCCTGCTGAAAGACCCAGCCACGTTTCATCTTCAATGCCCTTGCTGATGGAAGGAGGTTTTCACTCAAAATCTCACGAAACATGGCCCCATTCATTCTTCCCTTTACACGGATCAGTTGTCCTGGTCCCTTTGCAGAAAAACAGTCCCAAAGCATGAGGTTTCCGCCACCGTGCTTCACCGTAGGTATGGTGTTCTTTGGATGCAACTCAGCATTCTCTCTCCTCCAAACACGACGAGTTGAGTTTTTACCAAAAAGTTCTACTTTGGTTTCATCTGACCATATGACATTCTCCCAATCCTCTTCTGGATCATTCAACTGCTCTCTAGCAAACTTCAGACGGGCCCGGACATGTACTGGCTTAAGCAGGGGGACACGTCTGGCACTGCAGGTTTTGAGTCCATGGCAGCGTAGTGTGTTACTGATGGTAGCCTTTGTTACTTTGGTCCCAGCTCTCTGCAGGTCATTCACTAGGTCCCCCCGTGTGGTTCTGGGATTTTTGCTCACCGTTCTTGTGTTCATTTTGACCCCACGGGGTGAGATCTTGCGTGGAGCCCCAGATCGATGGAGATTATCTGTGGTCTTGTATGTCTTCCATTTTCTAATGATTATTCCCACAGTTGATTTCTTCACACCAAGCTGCTTGCCTATTGCAGATTCAGTCTTCCCAGCCTGGTGCAGGTCTACAATTTTGTTTCTGGTGTCCTTCGACAGCTCTTTGGTCTTGACCATAGTGGAGTTTGCAGTGTGTCTGTTTGAGGTTGTGGACAGGTGTCTTTTATACTGATAACAAGTTCAAACAGGTGCCATTCATACAGGTAATGAGTGGAGGACAGAGGAGCCTCTTAAAGAAGACGTTACAGGTCTGTGAGAGCCATAAATCTTGCTTGTTTGTACTGTACTGTAGGTGACCAAATACTTATTTTCCACCATAATTTGCAAATAAATTCTTTAAAAATCAGACAATGTGATTTTCTGGATTTATTTTTCTCATTTTGTCTCTCATCGTTGAAGTGTATCTATGATGATAATTGCAGGCCTCATCTTTTTAAGTGGGAGAACCTGCACAATTGGTGGCTGACTAAATACTTTTTTGCCCCACTGTATGTCGTGGATTAAATTTTGATTCCAGTCTTTTAGGGGCACATGAACCCCTTCACTACAAAGCGATTTTCAAAAAAACACGTTGTTCGAAATGAGTGTTTTTTGGAAAATAATTTTAAATAAATTTTAAAGTAAGAAATATGAGTTTATATCCACTGTATTTCTTATTGTAAATAACCTATTTTTGGCCAGTAGATGGCACCATATACAGCCAAAGTGAGTTAGAGGTTTGAGCGGCTGGTCTGTTTTCTCCTTTTTCTCCCTGCATTGGCTGCTGAAAGCTCGATATTTCAGATCTTTGAGCAGCTGATTTTACAGTTTTAGCTTTTTGGGCTTTATGCCCATATGGCTAAGGCTAATGTCAGACGAACGCATTCTGAGCACAGTGTGCATCCGTGCACAACTGACGTACGGTCTGATGATACTGTAGACACCACACGGTCCAGTTTTTTTTGACTGATGTATTTTTTGACTGATGAAGATGGGAAATAAAATTTAAGATGTAAAATGAAAAAAATTGATACATGATATGAAAAAACATTTTGTCCGTCAAAAATGCAGTCCGTCTGACTACGTTCCATCGCTCACACACAAAGCTACGGGACATGGCGCACTCTGTGCGTCTGTCCTAGCGGTTTGACGCTCTTGCCTAAATTGCGTCCGGTGCCACGTGCGTTGTGCGTTCGTACTTCGTGTGTGGGTCTCCTATTGATCACAATTTTATGCTACGATGGACGTTAAAATGTGCGGCAACACGGACGTGATCACTGCGTTCGTCTGGCACGGCCTAAAACCTTGGGGGCACCTACTACAGCCCATTCCAACCCCTGCCCCTGTATAGAATGTTTTACAGCCGAGACAGGTTTGAGTTGTCTGTGTTTGCCAAACTTTGCCACTTTATCAGACCATTGTGTGTTTGTGCTTCCTATCCACTTTATTCATGTCCACCTTGTGATTGCAATCGGCCCTATTGTTTCATGTCTAGTGATTTATAATGGAGGCATGGCTAGGGACTTAGTCACTTGAGGAGAAGGGGGGCACTAGGGTGTCATCTTCCAAAGGTCTCCAGGTCCCTCCTGGCACTTTATATGTTTGGATGAGGTTTTTCATTAAAGTCTGTTTTAACCCAAGATCTGAGTGCTGCCTCATTTCTGGGGAATGCTATCACCACTCTTTCATCGTACCTGTCCTTAAGCTTCGGCTAAGGTTTGGAGAAAGGCATGAAAGATCGCTGGTGGGAGAACAGGTGTCCTGCAATGGAGCGGCTTTAACAGATATGACCCAGTTGGGGTGCTGAGATCTGTCGGTGACTAGAAAAGGTCAGTGGTACTTGGACTCCAGTATGTAAGGGTGGAGCATAACATCAAACAATGGTGCAGTTAGTTCAAGCAAAGTTTTCTATAGTTAATTGTGGTGGTAATTGACAAACACTATTAAAGGGATACTTTATTGAAAATAGAGTTCCATTTTTTTAAATTTATTTTTTTGCCCATAAACAAGTAGGCAGATTATTTAACTTTTTTTTTTATATAAATAAAATTTTTTACTTTGATTAAACTCCTTTATTTGTCCCTCGCCACGCGCAGCTCCTCCTGACTCGGGGACTCCCGAACTGGGAAGTCTCTGCAGCTACCTAACACAACTTGCATATGTAAAATGTTCAGGTCCCGTAGCGGTACGCAATTTGGTTCCTACGCTGCGTAAGTTCTGTAGTGCCTTCACAGAGCGATGGATCGGAGTTGCGCACACCTGTTCAGATCCGATTCGATCGCTGTCTTTCTGAGACCGCTCCCAAACGCAGGTGATCTCAGAGAGGGTGACGTCGGTCAGCACGCGCTCTGTATGCTGACGTCACCTAGTGACCGTTCTGGTGACTGGCAGTTGGGAAATTCAAAATCTTGAGGATGAGGAAACTCCTCTACTTCCACCAGATTGGGGGAGCAGGTATGGGAAGCACTCCTCCCATCCCCCACAAAGATAAAGTGCTCAGCACTTTCTATTGTCCCCTTAAAAACATTATGTGGAGATATTTTACTATAAATAAATAACCAGCAATAGACCAGCGCACCATGCCACTAGTAGCATTCTTTGTAGCCCATAGGACTCCTCTGGAATATTGCATCTTCGCAATTTTGCTGGGCTGGATGAATGATTGGAAGCAGAGGTTAGTATGATTTTTTTTTTCTCCTCCATGTACCGTAGATACTCGAGTATAGCATGACCCGAATATAACGCGATGGATAGAGATTTATTATGGAAATGAGAGAATACTCAAGACTCAAATATAACGCAAGGAACAAAATTTAACTTTACCGGTAAACAATTAATATCCTTCCAGGTTCCCTTAACACAGTCTGGGTACCCCTCAGGCCAGGGTGCTCTGCTCTAGAATGATTGCAGTTATTACAAAGTATGAGGCCACCAGCCTTCTTTACTAGTGACTAGATGGCCGGCAGAGGCGAGCGAGGTGAATGATTGGCTTAAACCGAGCGTGTCCTCTGGCCGTGATGGATCCCACCTCTCCCGAATCCAGGAGTTCCTGAAGTGTTGCAAGCATTAGGGAGCCCGCATTCACTTCAGCAAAACTACTGGAATTTATGGGAGACTTGGGATCTAGAGCAAGGCAAGTTTTTTTTTTCCACGCGATGCAGATGTCTCGAATATAACACGACCCCTCCAATTTTAAGGTAAATTTTTGTCACCAAAATCTAGCGGTATACTCGAGTATCTACAGTACTCGTTAATGTTAAATGATCTCGCAAATACTATACTAACAAATTACCCTATGCTTTTTCCCTTAAATAATTGTGACCATTCTGCAAACAGCATCTGAATCATTATTTTTAGAACCCGTGTGTTAAAGTTAGACCCTTGACTATTGTCAAGTTGCTCTGCGCTCCCCCTCCTCTTTTTGTTAAAGTCTTAGAACTGTGGAAGTCTCTGGAGTTTCTTACATAAATTGCGTAACTTACATAACTTTGTACTTATACAGATTGCAAATGTCATGTAACTTGCATTAATTTTCAATGTAAGGTACACAAGCGCCTGCTCAGAATGATGGATTGCTGCTGCACTAGCCCACAGCCACGGTATACCCGAACGCTCGCTGCTGTGAACGCTTGGGAAACAGGATGTCGCCACGCACAGCTTGCTAACCTCATCTGTCCATGAGCTGGTCACCGGCAGACGGGATATTCAAAGTCCTGAACGCTTCGTGACAACTGTGTGGGCAGAGGACACGGTTGTGCAAACCAAACTGGGATGGAGAGAGGTGAGCGGTGCTAGTTCCTTGAGCTGAGATTATTTACTTGAAAACGAGAGAAATTTCAATGTATCCTTCCTGGTAAAATGCTTTCTAAAAAAAAAAAAAATGCCAACACGAGATCAACAAGCAACCTTGGAATTGCTGGTTATTCTCAAGCTGCCCACAACTTGGCACTCCCTATGCAAAGCATAGGAAGTTTTAATTAACGGTTAGCTGGCACATCAGCCAAGACGCAAGGTTGGAATAGTTTGGGAGACTTTATGATTAATGAATAGCACTTTTAAATGTAACCACGGACTTGAACTAGGCTTTAAATAGCAGTAGTTTGGTAGCTAGACATCACTTTAAATAACTGCACTAAATTTAGTCTTGTCAAGTGGAATATTGAAGCAGCTCATTCAACAATTCTAACCTGAAGAAATATGTAAAAAATAAACAGTTTTAACTGCACAAGAATCCGATTTCTCGTATAAGTGGACAAGGTTGACGTTATTCATTCTGAACGGATAAAACGACCCTTTTTCACTATACGCCAGAAGAAAACTGTTTCTATTCCATTGCACCGAATGCATTTACGTCAATTTCCAATGAGGAAGTCAAAGAAATTCCAGATTCCCAAACATGCATCACAGTCCTAGGTTTCAGGGCAAATGAAAAAGAAAAAAAAAATTGGCAGCTGATGCTCAGTGAGTCATAGTCTAAGGTTACTCATCATCACAACACTGGCTGCTTGTTCCCTTTCGCTGGAGGAAAGTTCACACACCACGTCCGGCAGGACAGTGATCCATCAGGATCCCAATGCACGCTATGAACGGTTCCTCACGTTCAGAATTTAGAAGATAAAAAAAAGAGAACCCCACAAATACTTCCCATTCAAAGGTCGATAAAATGTGGTCCTTTTTTGGATCTTCGGCATATTTTTTGTTCACATTAAAAATAACGTACCACCATATATAATAACTCTTGGCCGCTCCTCGCAAGCCTGTGCATGGACCATACAGTGAAATAAAATATAGCTTGTATTGGTAATATTATAAAATCATCAAATTAAACATATAATTGAGAACACATGTAAAAGAATATAAAAAATCTGATTCCGACTCGGAATTGTTAATGCAGGGCTTCTAAGCCCATCACATGGACATTGTATGTGAGACTGCTCATTAGAGTCTTAGGATTCCTCAGTAGGTTGTACTGCCATATATACACATTTTTCCCCACGCTTATTCATCAATAATTGTTTAGAAATTTCAAAGTTATATAGGAACAGTAAGCTTTAAAAATAGATGCAGGATTATTCAGAGTGTGGTCAAAACCAGGAGAACTGGCAGGAGAATGAACCAGCGGCGTAGTGTGGGTGGTCAGCGCCTGGGGCAAGGCAAGAATTCTGTGCCCCCCCAACCTGTGGACACAGTAAGACACGCTGATTCCATTCTACCAGTAGAGTATTGACCCCCCCTACCCCACAAGCACATGTTTTGTATATTAAGAAAATACTGATAGAATAAAAAAATGAAACACACATGCCCCCCCACACTACGCTACTGTTACCAGTCACCCTGTCCCAGTATACCCTAGCATAGTTCCACTCTCACACTATACTCAGTCACTCTCTCCCAGTACCCCCCGTCACTCTCTCCCTCCCAGTACCCCCCGTCACTCTCTCCCTCCCATTACCCCCAGTCACTCTCTCCCTCCAATTACCCCCAGTCACACTCTCCCTCCCATTACCCCAGTCTCTCTCTCCCTCCCATTACCCCCAGTCACTCTCTCCCTCCCAGTACCCCAGTCACACTCTCAGTACCCCCACTTTCTCCCAGTACCCCAGTCACTCTCTCTCCTCTCTAGCTATCCAAATACCCCCAGTACCCAAGACACTCACAGTACCCCCACTTTCAGTACTCCAGTCACTCTCTCTCTATCTATCGAAATACCCCCAGTCACTCTCAAACAGTATCCCCCAGTCATTCTCTCCATGAACCTCCAGTCACCCTCTCCCATTACCCCCTCACTGTGTGTTGGTCATGCTGCTCTGGTGTCACACATTGTCGCCATACCTGTGTGGAGTTGTTGGTGGCCCGAGGGGGGCTGTCCAGGGGGCTTAGTGGAGACCGGATTTTAAAAGTGCTGCAGGGCAGGCGCCTCCCTCCCTCCTACCTGTTCAGCGGCTGCAGGGCTGCCAGCAGCGGGGCCTGGCACAGGTCTTCAAGGGGGGCTGACAAGTATGATACAGGGTGTTCCTTCGGATAATGTTGCGCTGCAGGAGGAGTCAGGACAGAATTTTCTGTCCTGGTCCTCCCATCCGGACGCTGAGTGCTAAGTCACTGCCGGCACCGTAAAACTGGCGGCTGCCCATGCTAGGGCCTCTCACGGACACCAGTGTCTGTGAGCAGACACCTTGCTAATACACCTTGCTAATCCCTGCTGGAAAATATTAGTGGTTCAAATTTCTTTTGAAATTTTGCGACCCCCCCCCCTAAGAGAATTGCGCCCGACCGCCCCCGAGGCGCCCCCCACGCTACGCCACTGGAATGAACAATCTAGACCAAATGGCTGATTTGGAAAATGAGATAAATGGGAGAATTTTTCTGGTTTCACTATTTTGACCTAGAATTTTCACTTCTCCAGTCATTCTCCGGAGTTTCACCTCTCTGAGTAACCCTGAGGGTGTCCATAAAGTCTCTTTACAATTTCAAAACTTGGTTACAAAGGCAAATGTAAGGACAGATAAGTGAAAATTATTTCAAAATGAGACTTATATATTTAAGTTTTTTTTGCTTCATTTAATACACCTCTATATGGGCACCATTAGTTGCACGAAGCACATCTAGAGGGTACTGGATTTCTTGCCATGTTGGCTGTAGCATACCCTCATCAATGGTGGCAATGGCATCAGTGATCCTCTGCTTTAGATGAATGTGTGGTGTGGGATCACGTGCAATCAAATCATTGGTTCATTTTTCTTCGGCGAGACATCAATTACTGCAAATGTTTACCTTGACCTTTTGACTGAATACGTGGCACCACAACTACATGACCTTCAACCAACCATCAGTTTCCAGCAAGATGGTGCACCACCACACTGGAGACTGCATGTTCACGGGTTCCTAAATGAAACCTTTCCAGACTGGTGGATTGGAAGGGGCGGCCCAATTCCCTGGCCACCTCGTTCACCGGATATCACTCCCCTACACTTTTTTCTATGGAGTTATGTTAAAGATTTGGTGTGTAGCGCTCACTCCCGGAGGAGCCGCTAAATTAACCTCGGGTTAGTCTCACCGCACTAGGGAATAAATATACACCACCACTGTTGTGGATTTTATAGATTATATACTTTACTGATCCCAATAAAGGGACACATATAATGTAAATACGGTATATGAACAACAGGATTTCATAATGCGGGAAAAACACGCGGCGGCAAAAGAAAAGGATTAACCCCCTCAGTTCTGGAGTGTAAGTCCCGTGAATGTAATGTCTCAAAAAGGTGTACGTGTATTGGTTCGTGTACCCAGGTACCGTATTCAACTGGCCAGTGAATGGAATAAGCAAATCTTCGACTAGTCACGTTGGGGCCCTGTAGATTTGAACAATAATGCAGCGTGCTTGGTTATACTCGGACTTGCGGCCTGTAAGGCCTCTCACCCATCCGTTAGACAATCTGTCCCACTGCCCGATCAAGGATGTGTCTCCGCTTGTCCTCCGGAACTCTGTGCCACCGGGTCCACTCTCTTGCTTGTCCGATCTCCAACACAAGAAACTATGGCCTACCGCCTGCACTCCCCATGGATCATCGCGGTCTCCTTACAGGGGGTCCAACTGGAACTGAAGTTCTGCGCAAACCTCTCAGCGATAATTGGGTATGCCTCCGCAAGTTACTGTCCTGATCTCCAGCGCCCTCGAGGCAGCGTCTGCACTCCGGCCTGATCTCGATCCCTGGCAGACTCACTTGCGTCCTCTGTCTTTCGCCGCTCAGCTCACTCTGGCTCACTCTGACATTTTGTAATAATTTTCACTTGTCTTTTCATTTGCCTTTGGAATAAATGTTTGAAATTGTAAAGAGACTTTATGGACACCCTGTGTATAAACTATGACACCATATTTTAGAAAAATCCCACGTTGGCAAGGTCTATCATTACTTTTTCTTTTCCATGGCATTTAGGAACTCTGCAGTTTGGAGAATTATTGATCATTAAGTATGTTTAAGGTTTATGTATGGCCAGTGCTCGTAACACTAGTAATTGGCACCGAACAAAGGGAACGGGTAAGAGAATCCTGTAAAAGAAGTATCAGGTTTATTCACTAAAGGTGAAACTCAGGAGAACTGGCAGGAGAAGTGAAAATTCTAGGTCAAAATGGCCAAACCAGAAAAATTCTCCTATTTTATCTGCTTCCAAATCGGCAATTAGGTCTGGAGTGTTCTCTTCTCCTGCCAGCTCTCCTGAGTTTCACCTTTAGTGAATAGACCTGTATGTTTATTGCAAGTCAAATATAGCCAATCAATGGACAATAAAATTTGTAACAATCGTCTGCATTTTGCGTACAGGGGTAGGCAGGTCGATTAGGACCAAAGCTATAAAAGCAACAGAGGGAGACCTCATTAATTATACAGGAGGAGACTGGACAGCGGGCTGTAAAGGTAGACTAGAAAAATTCTCTCGTCTACCTAATTAGACACTTGAAGCTGTATCTGCTTTCAGTGGGGGGTGACTGCATTTATAGGAATCCTTTCTTCCGGGAAAGTGGATGCGTAGTGTCACACTGCCCATATCTTTGCGACGGAACTACTTGGTTGCATTGCATTTGCAGTATACAGCCACTGCTGGCCATTCCAGGAATGCAGCTTCCTTCTGCTACTTGTGCATTCTCCCGGCCTCAGACTGACAATTTGCCACTTATAAGGGGTTATTCAAAGAGCACTCTTTCATTCGGTGCACTTTGGTGCGATTCCAGTTCACCAACCCTGCAGCGAGTTCACTATTCACCGCAGGGTCCCCAGAGTGTGTTGAACGTGGAGATGGGCAAAACCGCAAACCTCCGATCAGGCCGCTGAAGACCGACGATTAGTCGCTGAACACTGCCGAGCTGCAGAAAAAAGAAATTGTTTTTTAAAAGTCGTCTAAAGCAATGAAAATGTGTGGAAATAATAATAATAAAAAAGGTCCTATAAAAAATAATAAAAAGGTCTGTTACAGAATTTTAAAAACCCCAGTAAATGGAATCAAAAATGTTGCCTAAAATGTCCAGAAAAATACCCCAAAAATTCTAAAAAGCTAGATAAAAAAAAAGCTTTTTGCTGAAACTGAAAAGACTAAATAAAACAATATATATATTTTTATATAGAATCCTATGGGATACGCCTATTTAAACCTATTTGACTGAACCACTGACAATCAGGGCATTTCACTGACACTTCGGTGAAGTTTTGCATTCTGTGAATCGATTTAACGATTCCTTCTCTATGGGGCAATTTCACGCCACCGCATATCACCCAATTGAGGCGAACTGCACTGTATTTTGCTGTCAATTCACCAGTATTTGGCAAATTGACACCTCTCTGAATAACCGAACTGCCACGAAATTACATTGTATGGTGAAATGCACAGTTCGGTGCAATTCTGTGGCAAGTTTGGTGCTCTTTGAATAACCCCTATACTGTTAACCTCCCTGGCGGTCCAATTCTGACATATTTTATATGTCAGACTCTGTACCCTTTTTGTCAGTCCCCTGGTGGTATCACAAGTGTGGCTCGGGGTTACATTTCTATGTTGAAAGCGGTAACCCCAAGCCACACTCGGGATGATACATACATGTCCCTGCGCTCTCTTGCTGTCCCCCGCATTCACCTCCGTCTGATCGCGGCGATCGGCTTCCTAGTTCCCTTCTCGTGAGAAGGGAACCAGGAAGCAGCGCCGCGATTGGATGGAGGAGAATGCTTTTGCGGGAGGTCAGTGAGGTAGTGCAGGTATGTATCTTGTTGTCCTTGGCAATCAGCACTAGCCACCCTTTTTGGGTGAGAGCAGGCTGATTTGCATATGGAAAATTCATCCCTGTAATGGCACAAGCAAGCTAAAACCTTGTTTGTGAGACCTGAGCGGGCACCCACCGTAGAGCAGGCCATTGTGTTGTTCTTTCTCAGGACCCTCACAAACACCCTTCTTGTTTCAGGTATGTATCTAGCCCGAGTGTGGCTCGGGGTTACCGCTTTCAACATAGAAATTTAACCCCGAGCCACACTCTGGAAAAAACCACCAGGGAGGTTAAATGCAGAACCCTGCTCTTTGCTCGTTTAAATGGCGCATCTCCAAATCGTCATGCTGGAATGCACCAAAATGATGCTGACCAATGGGAAGCTGGGTACATCTATAATGTATAAACTCCTTGGCGACTTTGCTTTGCCCCATTGTTGTTTCTATAGAGTTCCCAGTAGCGTGTTCAAACTTCATTGTGATGGTCTTCTCTGATGTTTGACTTGTTTACAGTCTATTCTGCTCTCTGAACTCTGACCTGGCTTCCTCGTTTAATATAGAGTCATTTTGGAACTCTCAACCTCTGTTATTAGATTCTTTCGCTCTTTGGCCTGTCTATCCAGCCACATCTAAGGACTGGTTTCCCTTTTCTATCCATTCTGTAAGGATACAATATTTGTTTGTATTCATGTAACCCGACCAATACTAGTGACCGGTATCGATTTCTCCTTAGGTGTGTTGTCTGTGCTAGGGCCATGTCTGCCATGACACCTAGTCCTTCAATTAACAATATGCATAAGTATAAACGAAGCTAGATGGTAATACGGTGTGTGTGAAATCCTAAATCTTAGTTCCTTGGTCTGGCAGTGTTACAAAATAATCACACACTTGTGCTGCTGTAGGAAGGTCCGGTATTGTGACCTACAGTTCACTGGTGAAGAGCAAAGTTATAAATATTTTGGGCAGCAAGCCCATTCCTCGGTGATCAATGCTCCTGGCTCGTTGATCCAAAACCTTTGTTATTTTGCTTCTCAACAGTAAACGCAAGGTCACACAAGTGGACCTTGATCCCGCAGCCCAAGTGTGTGATTGTTTTTGTGTTTGGTCTAGATCTTGTTGCACACACGGAAGATTTTGCACCTTTTTGCAGCAGCTGACATGGTTTGATTTGGTTTTTCTGGTTAACACCGGCACCCGAACCCCGAGATTTATTCATTAGTGCCTTACAAAGGTTTGTTGCGTGTCATTACCAGGATGGGAGAATAAAAGGGGAAAAAGACATCAAGACATACTGGTATTTCCTTCATTTTTTCAACCATTGTATTCATAATTAATACAAAATCTATGAATTGGGTGATCAAATGACGTTACGAAATGCATAACGGCCTACAATTTAAGCTAAAGAAATTGGCTAGGTGACCGGTTTTGTTCCCTAAGGTCTGTATGTAGTGAGAGGCTAAAAGATGAAAATCAGAAACCCAGCTTATACACCTAGGCAAACGGTGCTTGGACTGTCATTGTAATGTGTTTGGTGACCCTGGTTTCTTTCAATATAATCAAACTTTCCACCCGTTGTGGTTTTTAATATCCCCCCTTGCTTTCTTTTGCAAAGTATTGTCAAACGCGAGGACCTAGCTTTGAGGGTCGACACAAAATGTGAAACTAGGAAAAGAAACCTGCACAGTGATGACATAGTCAGGGCTGCCGTCAGAAATCATGGGGCTGCTTACTGAAGGTCTGATCGGGGACCCTCTGCTCTCCATCTACCGCAGACGTATTACATTTTTTACATATACACATATACATATATAATTTATATGTATGTATATATACTCACACAAACCGGGTGCACACGTCACCATAAAGGTTGTACATGTCACACATACACTCCATACAAGTTGCACACATCATACTCTCCATATAGGTTGCACAAATGCACACGTCCTACTCTCCGTACAAGTTGCACACCTCATACTCTCCATACAGGTTGCACACGTCATACTCTCCATACAGCTTGCACACGTCATACTCTCCATACAGCTTGCACACGTCATACTCTCCATACAGCTTGCACACGTCATACTCTCCATACAGCTTGCACACGTCATACTCTCTATACAGACTGCACTCACCACAAACCTCATACAGGCTGCTCTCACCACAAACCTCATACAGGCTGCACTCACCACACACATCATACAGGCTGCACTCCCCACACACATCATACAGGCTGCACTCACCACACACCATACAGGCTCACCAGTGTGGTGAGTGTTATCCTCTCTGCCGCCTTGTAGTCTGTCTGTGGTTGGTGGAAGGGAGAGCTCCAGGCTGGGCCCAGACTCATAAGTGTCTGGCATATTACATAAAATCTACTATTGGCTCTAAAATGGAGAACAATAACAGCCTTACGAACACTAGGCAGCTGTTTTTTTTCTCATCTACACATCACTTTTTTTTGGTTATGTTAAGCCATGAATAATAATGAATTGGAAATTAAGCTCGTCATAGACTGATTCGTTCCAGTGTGTTAAATCCAAAAAGGCCTTTTGGCACCCCAGTGGGGGGGGGGAGTAATTTCCAGTCTGTTCCCCAGAAATAAACCTATTGTTCACCTGGGGCGGTAGTCATATCCTAAAATGAAAGGAAGCCTTTTGGTGGAATTGGTGGAATGAGCTTAAGGGGAGCTCCCAAGTTCCAGCTCCTGAAGACCAAAGAACTCCCAAACACGGTACAGTAGAGTTATAGGGGAAGGCACAAACTCAAAAACTCCTGTTCCCATTTCATACAGCCACCTCCTCTCTCAACTAAACACATTCTCAAATGCTCGCTCCCATCACAATCTGTCCACCACATACTCATTCCCATCTCACTCCATCACATACTCCCGTTCAACACCCTCCCATTCCAAATAGTCAACCACACACACACACTCCACAAAGTCACACATGAACATATACTGTAGGTCCACACTGCTTGTTTTGTTTTCCCACGTGTTGTACAGTAAAAAATAAATATATGTATCTTGATAGAGGATCAATAAACCCATATCTTTGGTCATTACTGTTTAAATAACTGTTTACTGGGTGGGAGAAGAGCAAAACTGCTGGTTAAAATGTAACACTTTTTATCTTTTTAAAGTTATTTTGGCATGTTTTGTATTGCTTACCATTTATACAGTGTAATTCTTCTTATAGACCAAAACCCAAATCTTTCATAAACAAATGAAAGTAACTTAATGGGACCTTTAGGAAATGTACCTCCTCTTATGTTCAGCACATCCAGTCACAGTACGTACTGGATGCAGCTGCTAGGTGGTCGCACAGCCACAAGACTAACACTCTCACAACAAAAATTGGTTAACATTTTAGACCAGACACGAGGTTACTTCCAGCAACATGGCGCAACATGCCACGTATCACATGAGTCATTGGCGACAATTCAAAGACTTTTTAGGACAGTGATATTTAAAATCTGCTGCCACCCAAGTGTCCGTCTTACCAGTCCAGATGTCTTTTTGTAGCTCTACGTGAAGGAACGAATGCACTGTAACAAGCTCCGCACGATTGACTACTTAGTATTAGGAATGAGATCCAAAACATTGATGATGCATTTGAGACACGTGATAAACATGCTGTGCCACGTAAACATGTGTCTAACAGAAAACTGCAGCCACTTACAGCACATGCTATGATGTGCTCAGCATAAGAGGAGGTTGATTTCCTGAAATCTTAGTTACTTTTCATTTCTTGAAGATCGGGAAGGAAAGAAATCACTGGGAATGGGTCTATATAACTTACCCTGTACATACATACATGTGTGTGCATGTGTGTTTATATGTATTTCCACAAATATTTTGGTTTTCTGCTTATTATGCTGTTTTTCATTGAAAAGCACCGACTGTTGTGTTTTTAGGTTATGTGTTAATTTATTGACCAGGTATCAAGTCTCACAATGCCAACATTTCCTCCTTTTGTTAGTGAAACAAAAACCTCACTACGTCTGGGATGTCTCAGACCTCCTTTGTTAACTGATGAAATAAAATGCAGAAACAACAATAAGAGCCTTTTAATCTTTCTACATAACTGGGGCAGATAAAAGGGTGTGAAAATTTAGAAGTCACTCTCAAAAATTTGTATTTCCTAAACTAAAGTATGCGCTGTATGGATCACTATGAACGCAACCTCTGCTGGCATACTAAGGTGGGGACCGATCCGATCATAAATGTGCAGGTAGTTATACCACACAGGACATGGTTTTTGGGGGTTCTCATTGGGACCTTCGGTTGAATTGCTCTGTCCTAAAATAATTCTTATACCATTGGGCTTGGGGAGATGTTCCTATGACATTTCTAGAAGAACCTCTAGCCAAGTGCAGATGGTTACCCTTTGCTTCAGTAACATTTCAGTTGGCACAGGGATACGAACACGTTGTACCTTTACCAGCTCTGTAGGTTTAGCAGGTAACCCAACCCTTCCGCTTTGCCATCAATTGCATCATTCCATGGTTTTGTTAGCTCTAGGTTTTGTACGTTTTATTATTTTATTGGCAGCCAGCTGTGAGCCAGCAGGTGTCTGAGGTCGCACAAGGAAGAAAAGTATGGAAGATGTAAAGTTTGTCCTACCAATAGACTAAGCTATAAGCCATCAAGACGAGGGGGGGGGGTGGAGTGCACTTTCTTGGCCACTGTCCCAGATGGGGATCTTCATTTTGACATATGGAGAATGTTTGCTGTTAGGGCTTAACAGGATGTGATTTTCTTTCTTTCAAGCAGTCTGCTAATTTGGCACCGCGTATAGCGCAGGCAGGCGAGCGCACCACCATAAAGAATGCTGAGGCTTAATTTATCAGCATGTGAAAATATCACGACACGTTTTCTTTTCACAAATAAGCCATTTATGAAAATTCTTGAGTGATTAATGACTTCTGAGGCTCCACTGCTAATTATTGATTATTAAATGAGACTCCAAACTGGTCAAAGGTTTGACAGCTGGAAATGGATAGGTTTAATTCATGTATGTATACTGTATATTCTAAATCTATACGCAAAGTTACAACTTCTGATGTTTTGCACAACCTCAATATAACATCTTCATGAAGATAATTAACATTGTGCTATGATGACAACAGGGAATATTGCATATATTTTAACTACACATTCCTGGATATTTGTGTCTATGTCCAGTAGATCGATACGTGTGTCTGTGTGTCTCTTTTACTTGTTCAATACTACTGGAACTTTTTAAACCTAAATAATAACACTGCAGTGGCAAATATGGGACCTATTGGGTCCATTTTTCTTCCAGCTCCAATTTTTTACAATTTGTAGCAATATAAGCAAATCAAGTTCTACAAAGGGAAGTTGTTTTGTGTTTCATTCACCACTTCGAAGTTTTAACCTTCTAGTGAGAATGTCCACAATCTAACATATGCTGCAATAGCCAAGTGGACCAGTTAGTAAGAGTTAACATTCACTGAGCGATGTATAGGCATGGGGCAACAGAACACACAAAAGCATACTTTTAACTTTAGCACTATTGACTATAGTTCCACTGAAGTGAGTTAAGAAGAAGAAAAATCATGTGAGGTTCCTAAAAATATATTTTGCGTTTTGAAGAACATTTGTGAGCCAGAAACATGGGTAAAATTGTATAATGCTCTGGTAAACCTCATAACTCCATGTACTCTAATGGCTTTTGTGTGTTTTCCAGAGCCTGGTTAAGGCTACATATGCCTCTGAGTCTAGCCCCTTGGCTCTAGGGATGATACAAAAAGATCTAGAACTTATGAAAAGGTCACATTCTCTAGGTAACAATTTGAAAAAAATGAGGGTACAGTGCCAACCACAGGTTGTTAAGAGGAACATATACAGTATATAGGTTTATACATATGTTTGGAGTTGATGGTATATCTACAGTATGTATATATGCTTAATTAAATGATCATCAGATTATTGTGTAGTACGTCACTATAAAAGGGATAAATATGAGTTATGTTTGTACCACTCACATTGTCTAGAGCCCATTACCAGCTCTAGGTGAAATGAGCCATTGGGTATTGTCTTCAATTCCTCAGGCCCCCAAACACCTTTGTTATCATCAACGCATTCAACTTTGCTTTTCTTGTTTCCTTTAAAATATGTAAAAAGGATATCGGGGCAAACCCCTAGCACAATACTGTATAAGCTGGTTGGTATATCTATAAAATTGGCAATTGCCAACTCACAATAGCTGGAGCCCTTTCCTGGCTCTGGTTGTAGCACGTATGGGTTCTTTATGAGTACCCCACCAAAACTCATCATGCAGACTCCTGGAGCTGCGGACTCCTCCAATGACACAGTGGACTAGTATGTTTTATCTTAAATGATTTATAATATATGTATAATGAATTAAAAATCACAACGCGTTTCACCTGACCAATGTTTTGAATTCTTCAGCTTGTGATCCCTTGGGATTACAGTTTGTGCAGTGCTGTTCAGTCAATTCCTCTCTGTGTTTGCATCTTAGAATGAACACACAGTTAATGGGCCACTACCACCAAAAATGAAATGTCCTTATTCTGTTTATATCATGTTGCTGATATCTTACATGTGCTTTTTCTCTTGTATGTTTAGCTAAGAAAATATTGTACTCTACATTTGTCACTGGGTGCATCCATTGTATGATATTTTGTGTAAACTACCCCCCCCCCCACACAGTATCTTTTTTATTATTATTTATTGTCATCATTTATATAGAGCCAACAGTTTCGGCAGTTACAATAACCAAAGGGAACGAGCCAAACGGACATATGGTGGCAACAAGAGGTGTAGAGGGCCCTGCTCATAGGAGCTTACAATCTGGAAGGATTGGGGTTGAGGTAGACGAGAGGAATTTTACTAGGCAGGATCATGAGTACCAGTGGTTTGGGAATGTTGGGGCCATAGAAGCAGCTTCAATCATGAGTGTGTGGATGAGCAGAGGGATGAGTTGCATCAGTGATGTGGTATGCTAATCTGAAGAGATGGGTTTTGAAGGCTTGAAGATTAGGGGAGAGTTTGATAGGGTGAAGCAAGTCATTCCACAGGACCAGGGCTGCCCTTGAAGTCTTGGAGGCGAGAGTTGGCCGAGCACGTGTAGACCGATAACAGGAGGAGCTCGCCTGCTGACCGGAGTTATCTGGATGGGACGTACTTGCGGATTAATGAAGAAATGTAGGGAGGAGTTGAGTTATTGAGCGATTTGAACGTGAGCGTCAGTATTTTAAACTATCCTGGAACGTACAGAAAGCCAATGGAAGGACCGGCAGAGGGGGGAGGTATGAGATGTGCGTCTGGTGAGAAAAATAAGCCTGGCCCCTGCATTCATTACAGCTTGCAAAGGGGCAGTACGGACATTGGGGAGGCCGGTAAGGAGTGAGTTCGTTGCAGTAATCAAGTCGTGCAATGACAAGAGCATGAACCAGCACCTTTGCGGTATCTTGTGTCAGAAAGGGGTAGACACGGGCAATGTTCTTCAGTTGATAGTAACAGGATTCGGTCACTTTCTGGATGTGGAAAGAGAACATTAGGTCAGAATCTAAAGTGACGCCAAGGCAGCGAGCTTGAGGCATCGGGCTAATGAGCGTCCATTTACTTGTAGAGAGATAGGTGGTATTTTGGGTTCTCTTTGGAGGGAAGAATAATGAGAATTTCAGTTTTGGCAAGACTGAGTTTAAGGAAGCAGGAAGACATCCAATTTGATATGGCAGAGAGACAGTCAGTGACTCGATCCTGGAGAGAGATCAGTGGAGGAGAGGTATATTTGAGTGTCATCCGCGTATAGGTGGTACTGGACTCCAAAGGAGCGGATCAGTTTGCCTAAAGAGGCAGTGTAGACTGAAAGAAGTAGAGGGCCTAGTACTGAACCTTAGGGTACCCCAACAGAAACAGGCTGCCGGGAGGATGTACTTCCAGAAAATGAGACACTAAACGATCATTGGGACAGGTAGGAGGAGAACCATGAAAGAAACGTACTTTGAAGTCCTATATCACTAAGAGTATGCAGGAGGATTTTTACATCTCTTGCTCCTCACTGGGTGGCTTTGGCCATAGAATGGAGTCTGTGGGTCGATCATTGACTCGATTGTATTGTGTGGGATGTATTCAAGAAAGGGAGCCCAAAAGACTTCTAATCTACCCCCTGGTAATGTCCTTTAACGCATTCAGCTAACATCTGTTGAGTAGCCTGAAGAACACAATACACCCCCCCCCCCCGCTGCTTTATCTAAACATTCCCTCCTCCACCTCATTAACTGTTAAGTGCTGTATAGGATGAAGCAGTCACAAAGGAAAACATTTGCACAGATTTTGGTAAATGTGTAATCCTAGGGAAAATCCACAGAATGGAAACAGGAGATGGATACCTAACTTTATTTTTCCTTCTTATATGCAATTACTTCAAGCAAAGAAACAAACAGCAGCATGTGTTTTAAGGTGGTTTTGTTTGTAATGCACAAGTAATCGAATTACAGCTTATGTAAGTGGTAGTGCTCATTATTTAAGGGGCAGGGAAAGACACTGCGACTGGACATGTTACCAATTCTTCTAGCAAACTCTGTAGGTGACCTACATCTGCTACATGAATACATCACCTCACCAGCCCCTCTTGAATGTCTTATTTCACTGGCTTCTATATTATCTGCTTGCATTTTATTACAAAGGTCTCACAATCCATTTTCTGCCACTCTGTATCCTACACCGGATGCCTCAAAATAGTTTAAACGTTTGACGTCTATAGGTTTAAAAGGACTTTTCAGTCCCAATATCGAATCATAGCTGAAGATGAATGTAGCAATGTAATGTTCTCTTCCTTCCTCTTTGTTATTCTCAGGTCCAGTTGACCTCACTGCAACATGATCAAGACAGGGTGAATGAAAGGTACAAAACACTTGAGGAAGAACTCCAGACCCTCCGTGTGTATTACAGGTAATTTCAGGAAAACCTTTCAAAGATCTAACTCTGTATTAAATAGCAGACTTTTTGTGTTTTTGGTTTTTCTGGCTCAGCTTTTTAATTCATATGAATACTTTAGAAGTCTCAGAATTCCTGTTTTCACGCTATTTGTGTGAGGGAATATAAACCTTCAATCACGCAAGAGAGGTTTGTGATGAGAGGTGTATCACACACACGTCTCCTCACACACTCGTATTATTAAGCAGGACTCTATTAATGTGCACAATGGAAACTATAAATCATAGATTATATTATCATATAATATGACTTGTTTCGGGGGACCATGTTCCCAAGGGAACTTACAATCTATATGAGAAGTAGAAGTATTTTTGTGAGTTAAGTCTATCCATAACATTAGGTGTCTTGCCCAAGGACAAGTGGGATTGCTTTCCATGACTGTAGATCGGTGGTTAGGTTGAACCCGCTTCTCGTAAAGTCGAGATTTCTCCACAGTTGTATTGGAGGTATGTGCTGAATGCTATTTTGAGTTCTCTATGATCTAAGAGCAGAGATGCTTTACCACTTGGCTCCACAGCCGATATTAGGGATGTGCGTTTCGGCTTTCTGAATTTCAGAATTTTCATGAAATTTCCCGATTCGTGCATTCAGATTCAGCCGATTTTCCGAAAATTTTCAGATCCGAAAACGAATGGACTAGAAATGTGTAAAATCGAAATTAATTTTCGTTCCATTAGTGATTTTGGCTCCATTCCTGATTTCGGTTCCATTTCAGTAATTTCGGACATCGTATTTATATCGCTGATACTGTAATTAAATTTTGTATAATTCCCATCTCAATGTTTCCTTCCTGGAAAACCAGAGAAATCTCAATGTATCCTTCTTGTAAAACATGAGAAATCTCAATGGCAGAATTATCGTATCGTATAATTATCGTATCCGAAAAACCAATAGTTTACGTCAAAACGAATAGACACTTTGAAACGAGGAGAACAGACGTTCCGAAAAACACGAAAATTTCCGAAATCACGAAAAAAAGTCGATACGAGAAACGAACCGAAACGAAAATTTACAAAATCCGAACGAACCGAATGGAACCGAAAAAAAATCTGCGCACAAGCCTAGCCGATATTGTGTAGTAGGCAAGTATGTACCGTTAGGTGTCTTGCCCAAGGACACTTACTGGAGAGGTGCTCTGGCCGGGATTCGAACCTGGGTCTCCACGGTTATAGAACAGTTGGTATATTGTGTGATGTGATGTTGTTTGTTTTGTATAATTTTCCTCGTTGTCACTTAATATACATATTGATGCAGGTCTGAAAAGGAGTAATATGACAAAACACCGAAGTGTGAACAGTACATTAGGAATGGGAAGTTAACATTGCTAATGGGAGCCATCAGTGTCTGGCATCTTATGGGAAAGTCACCACCTTGTGAGTGCAGCTGCTACTACTGCTTCGAAAAGCCACCATTTGAAAAGTTTTCTCACGAACAAGTGCAGAGTAAAAAAAAATAATTAAAACTTCATGCAGAAAAAACAGATCTTGTCTGTTTTTGATGCAACATGGCACCGTACACACTCTTCTTAATTTTAGTATTCTGGTTACTGTTAGAGTTGCTGTTTATGCTTGATTTAGGCTGGGGTCAGACCAGCGCACTTTTAACGTGCGTTCTGGCGCACATAATTACGGCCGCACTAGCAGCAGATTACGGGCAATGACGGCCAATATACGATGTACGGCCGCACAAAAGTCCGGCCGTGCAACACAAGTGGAATTTGAATGCATTTTTTGGAGAACGCTGAACCGCTAGTACTGACGTACTGAGTGCGCAGCTGCGGCATAGCGGCGTGTTTGCGTGATTAGGAGATGTCAGACGCTGCTAATGTCCAGCCAACATAACGTCCAGACGCAACAAGAGTTTTATTGACGATTCGTACAAAATCACGCCCGAAAAAATGCGCGTCGTCTGACCGTTTTTGCGCATTCTGTGAAAAAATACGTCAATGCGTTCGGACCCACTTTTTCACGTTCGCGGGGAAAAATGCTTTCGTCTGACCCTAGCCTTAGGGTTTACCCCTTTAGCCCATCGGTGTGGGAATTAGTGCTAGAACTTTGTAATACCCTACTTATCCTAACCTCGTTATAGTGCTCCCCACGAACAGTATAGGATGTGCAAAGTACAGTAAGCGAGCGCAATCACTGCTGCGCTAATGGATTTTTAACCTGTGTAGCATTAGGGATGTAATATGGGGAGCAAGCTTTAAAGTTAAACAAGAAATACAACACAGCGCTAAAGAACCAAAGTCCACAAGATAGTAGGTTAGATACTTGATATGTCCATAAACAGTAATCCTTATCTTCAGGAGCAGATCCTGATCCTGATCCAAATCCTGATCTTCTTTAAAGGTACAGATGGAATTATGCTGCAGGAAAAAGCACAAAGAACCAGAATTGCGCAGTACGACGACACCAGATGTGGGATCAACTTGCATCAGTGTTAAACTCACATTTAGGGGAGCCCACAACCGGCTCTCAGGAATAGGGCGGACAGGGACTTATAACAGGCGCCCATAGACCCTTCAGTTCACTTCTCCAGGATCGACCAGCAAGAGAAGGCTTTTTCTGCAGCTCTATCGGATCCAGCCACCAGTCTCCGAGTGCAGTTTATGCATAAACTGCACTCGGAGACTGGTGGCTGGATCCGATAGAGCTGCAGAAAAAGCCTTCTCTTGCTGGTCGATCCTGGAGAAGTGAACTGAAGGGTCTATGGGCGCCTGTTATAAGTCCCTGTCCGCCCTATTCCTGAGAGCCGGTTGTGGGCTCCCCTAAATGTGAGTTTAACACTGATGCAAGTTGATCCCACATCTGGTGTCGTCGTACTGCGCAATTCTGGTTCTTTGTGCTTTTTCCTGCAGCATAATTCCATCTGTACCTTTAAAGAAGATCAGGATTTGGATCAGGATCAGGATCTGCTCCTGAAGATAAGGATTACTGTTTATGGACATATCAAGTATCTAACCTACTATCTTGTGGACTTTGGTTCTTTAGCGCTGTGTTGTATTTCTTGTTTAAATTGTCACTGGGTATTTAGAGAAACCCCCGCACACAGCATTCAGCGAGTGGGATAGATACTTAATTCCGGTGGGCGCTTCACCCCTTCTCTTCCTACAAGCTTTAAAGTTACTTATCCAGACATTAACACTTGCATATCCAGGTGCTACAGTTAGTGATCGGTATGTAATCTAGACAATGTCTGAATGTAAGGAATCCTTTCAATCCACAGCTTTTTCAAAGCATTGTTTGCAGCCGCACCAACAAGGTGACGTTTTTTTCATTGGAATTGGTACGTGTCCCATGTCTGCAGAAACGTTTTAGTCCACGTTACAATGGTGGTTGTGAGGTCAAGTTAGACCACTACAAAATGTAAGGCATCCAGGTGCTGCTGCTTAACCCATACTTTTTGAAAAGGTTATTTTTGTCGAGCCAAATGTGGGAGAGTGGATTGAGGGCCTGTGTGCAGATATAATTTCAAGGCCACGTGCTTGTTATATGGCGTCATTCTTTTATGACTGGTACAAGAATGAATAGTCTACATATCATACAATGGAGGACCATCCATCATGATACATAGAGACAACCCAAGACATATGACAACCTGTTGCTTGGGACTGATGGCACTTTTCAAACATTCATATACATGGTTTGCTTTGAAATACAGTGTGTGTGTGTGTCCTTCACTTGTTTTTATGTGCGGAAGTTCAATAATTTTCTGGGTGGAAGACGAGCTTAGTCATTGACTGCATGGACTATTGAAAATCACTTGATTTTCTATTTGACTATATTGGTTCTTAAATGGCCATTCTCTAATCAGCATTGTTTCACCGTAGTTACAAACATTGGAAAAATCAGTTGTTGCAACAATGGTGACCTTTAACTATCCAGAGAAGCAAGATCCATGTGACCATTCTGTATATCCATTTTATAGTTTTGAAAGAAAACTTATTGGCCAAAAAATTACAAATAAGCACATGACATATGGCGACGCAGCACCAAGGCATGGAAATACGAAGCTCCACCAAACCATCAAACGTTAAAGAGACGTGTCCCCGAGTTTATATTTTTAGGGAACAGGGGGAAAGAATGGAAGAAAAGGGGAGGGGAGGGGAGGTCCAGCCCAGGCCCAAAGAATAGAGAGATGAAAAAAGGCAAACATTAATAACGTGAACGACTGGCAAGTGGGCCCAAAGTCTTGTAGTACATCCGTTTTTTTAAAGAACACATTGTTATGACTTCACATCAACTGCTCCTTATTCTGGTAATCCCATGAATTACATATTTTAAAGTATATATCCAAGATCTGATAGAAATATCCAACCGAACTGCAAAGACTATCGGAAACATCCCTTAAAGGGGAACCTCTATTGTGCATGGGAACCTCAACCTTGATTGGTCCATACATCTGTGAATCACATTGCCACATTAGAGGTTGGGATTTTGGATTTTAGTGTTTCTGTACTCAGGATTCCCAGTTTATTAATGCTAGATATTATAGCCTCCATAATGACTGCAAATTTGTATTGCATTATTAGAAGTTTACTATAGCATACAACATTTGTAATCGGTTTATAAAGATATAACCACTTCTAGCACTATACACTATTTTTGTTTGTTTTGTTTGTGTTTTGATTTTCTTCTTTTCACTACTCTAGAATGATCTATCGGGCATACTGAAAGCTAGTAAAGGTAGCAAGCAGGCGGTTAAAATAGGGAAAAAACCACTGCAGTTGAAAAACATTGTGGCTATTCACCAAGGGACTTAGTCATAGAAAGTTTTGCAAACAGGAAATCTCTTGAATAAAGAATAATAAACAGATACGTAAACCTTTTACATGCGTTTGTTTCTTAGGAAACCTGAGGAATAGAGTTTTACTGAGTTGGTGACTTCAAACTCTGGTCCTAAATCCTATTTAAAAAAATAAATAAAATTTTTAGCCCTCTTGCTTTCTACTACTTTCTACTACTTTCATCTTCATTATCGTCTCTTCAGTTTACCCACATATATTATATACTATTATTTAGAAAAATAAGGTTTGTGAAGGACCTGAGAACAAGCAAGAGCACATGTGGTCTGTCCTATGGTGGGTCCCTGCCGAAGTCTGTCAATGTCTTCACTTGATCGTGCCAAGACTATTCCATATGCAAATCAGACTGCTGTCACTCAGTAAGGATGTCCAGTACTGAAATGCCAAGGTTGTCATCTCTGCAGGAGAGGTGCTGCAACCCCTGACAGTTGTTACGACCTTGTTAGGCCTCTTAATAAGACGTGCGTTCTTACCTTCTTCTTATTACTGTAGATACTCGAGTATTGCGCGACCCGAGTATAACACAATGGATAGAAATTTATTATGGAAATGAGAGAATACTCAAGACTCGAATATAACGCAAGGAGCAAAATTATAGAAGTATACTGTACCGGTAAAAATTCTTCCAGGTTCTCTCACCACAGTTAGGCTACCCCTCAGGCCAGGGTGCTCTGCTCTAGAATGATTGCAGTTGTTGCTAAGTATGAATCTGCTGGCCATCCGTCTTCTTTACTAGTGATTAGTTGGCCGGCCGAGGCGAGCGAGGTGATTGGCTTAAACCGAGCTTGCCCTCTGGCCATGATGGATCCCACCTCTCCCAAATCCGGGAGTTCCTGAAGTGTTTGCAAGCATCAGGGAGCCCACATTCACTTCAGTGAGACTACCGGAACTTCCAGGAGATTTGGGATCCAGAGCAAGGCAAGTTTTTTTTTTTTTTTTTTACACGCGATGCAGAGGTCTCGAATATAACGCGACCCCTCCAATTTTAAGGTAATTTTTTGTCACCAAACTTTAGCAGTATACTCGAGTATCTACAGTAAGCACCAACACATTCTGCAGCGCTGTACAAGGTGCAAAGAGTAAAATCGGACAGTTCTACAATACATACAGGAGAAGGTCAGTATTCCTGCCAGCAGATACAGGAGGACGTGTGGGCCCTATTCCCTTGGGAATTTACAATCTCGATGGGTGAGGGGATAGAAACGGGGGGGGGGGGATCTCAAACTCTGGTTCCCTAATTGCTAATGGCCTACATCTTCCAGAAGACTTGAATGCTGTAGATGGCCAAGGAATTATGGGAATTGTAATTCAACAGCATTTGAGATCCCTGCTCTGGAGATACTGCCAGCGCTCCAGGGACTCCTGAACAGTTTATACTGTATGTTCTGCTTTATTTCTACATCAACATTTCAGCAGAAATGATATGCTTTCATCAAGACACGAGTGTTGTCTGCTAATAATATATATTTTTCAGCTTCTCAACATGTATTTTGTGTGCATATCAGACTCTGACATTGCTCTGGAAACCACACCCAGACTTCCTGTCTGTGATGTCACATCCTTCTGTAATCCTGGTATGACACATTGGCAGTAGTATCTAAAGCAATACATAGGTCTGTATGACTAACGGTACATACTCGCCACCCAGGACATACTTAAAAACGGGAGAAATCTCAATGTATCCTTACTGGTAAAATCCTTTCTCCAAAAAGCAGCAGCAGAAGATGCAGGAATCTGCAGGGAGCGAGATACAAGAGTTGTCAGAGGTCGTGTTGTACCTTGTCACGATGTTGCAGGAGGGGTATGATTTGCAGAATCCCAGACTGTACTGGAAAGAACATTAACAGGGATCAAATAGGGACAAATTTAACCTCTTACCTGTAAATTAAGGCCTGAGAAGACCGAATCTATCCTCAACTGTATCCCAACAACCACTGTAGGAGGTACAAGATGGATCTCCAGCTAAACTGAAGCCTTTTCCCTGTAGCGCCCCCTAGAGGCTGAAATGTATATTTTTGTTGTCGTGACGAGACGTGTTACTTGAATCGTATTCCAGGATTTGCTTGTCTTCAGCTCAGAGAACTTGTAATGATTTTAAGACTTTAATGAAAGACTTCTGAGGCTTTATTTAAAGGTCCTAATGTTACGATATGGTATTAAATCTATATTAGACATATACACTGCTCAAAAAAATAAAGGGAACACTTAAACAACACAATGTAACTCCAAGTCAATCATACGTCTGTGAAATCAAACTGTCCACTTAGGTAGCAACACTGACAGTCAAGTAAACATGCTGTTGTGCAAATGGAATAGACAACATGTGGGAAGCATAGGCAGGGAGCAAGACATCCCCAATAAAGGAGTGGTTCTGCAGGTGGTGGTGACCACAGACCACTTCTCAGTCCCTATGCTTTCTGGCTGGTGGTTTGGTCACTTTTGAATGCTGGCGGTGCTGTCACTCTAGTGGTAGCATGAGACGAAGTCTACAACCCACACAAGTGGCTCAGGTAGTGCAGCTCATCCAGGATGGCACATCAATGCGAGCTGTGGCAAGAAGGTTTGCTGTGTCTGTCAGCGTAGTGTCCAGAGCATGGAGGTGCTACCAGGAGACAGGCCAGTACATCAGACGTGGAGGAGGCCGTAGGAGGGCAACAACCCAGCAGCAGGACCGCTACCTCCGCCTTTGTGCAAGGAGGGACAGGAGGAGCACTGCCCGAGCCCTGCAAAATGACCTTCAGCGGGCCACAAATGTGCATGTGGCTGCTCAAACGGTCAGAAACAGACTCCATGAGGGTGGTATGAGGGCCGAAGTCCACAGGTGGGGGTTGTGCTTACAGCCCAACACCGTGCAGGATGTTTGGCATTTGCCAGAGAACACCAAGATTGGCAGCTTCACCACTGGCGCCCTGTGCTCTTCACAGATGAAAGCAGGTTCACACTGAGCACATGTGGCAGACGTGACAGGGTGTGGAGAAGCCGTGGAGAACGTTCTGCTGCCTGCAACATCCTCCAGCATGACTGGTTTGTCAGTGGGTCAGTAATGGTGTGGGGTGGCATTTCTTTCGGGGGCCGCACAGAGGTAGCCTGACTGCCATTAGGTACCGAGATGAGATCCTCAGACCCCTTGTGAGACCATATGCTGGGGCGGTTGGCCCTGGGTTCCTCCTAATGCAAGACCATGCTAGACCGCCTGTGGCTGGAGTGGGTCGTCAGTTCCTGCAAGACGAAGGCATTGATGCTATGGACTGGTCCGCCCGTTCCCCAGACCTGAATCCAATTGAGCACATCTGGGACATCATGTCTCGCTCCATCCACCAACGCCACGTTGCACCACAGACTGTCCAGGAGTTGGGGAATGCTTTAGTCCAGGTGTGGGATCCCTCAGGAGACCATCCGCCACCTCATCGGGAGCATGCCCAGGCGTTGTAGGGAGGTCATACAGGCCCGTGGAGGCCACACACACTACTGAGCCTCATTTTGACTTGTTTTAAGGACATTACATCAAAGTTGGATCAGCTTGTAGTGTTGTTTTCCACTTTAATTTGGAGTGTAACTCCAAATCCAGACCTCCATGGGTTGCTCAATTTGATTTCCATTGATAATGTTTGTGTGATTTTGTTGTCAGCACATTCAACTATGTAATGACCACAGTATTTAATAAGAATATTTCATTCACACTAAGATGTCTTATTTTTGTGTTCCCTTTATTTTTTTGAGCAGTGTATATTATTGTAAAAGAACACCTCACATACTTTTTAAAAAAAAAATTGGCGGAAAAAAAACAAAAAACGACTTTGGAAGAAAAAACTAGTTTTTTCCACAATTTTTCAGTTTTTTTTTTTCAAGGCCTTCCCATCTGTAGTCCCAACCACGACCATGGTCCATCACAAAATATATACCCACCTGAGGGTCCTGCACTAAACCCCCCCCCCCCCCGACAGGCTCAAAGTCAAGCCATGGGTACCAAACACTGTAGAACTGTGGCAGCGTGCCATGGACCATAGAAACATAGAAAAATGTCGGCAGATAAGAACCTTTCGGCCCATCTAGTCTGCCCAATTACATGGATACTTTACCTGGATTTATCTTTTGTTTAGGATAGCCTTATGCCTATCCCATGCTTGCTTAAATTCAATTACTGTTTTGTAATTGACCAGAGCTGACAAACTATCCATGGACATATTGTCCTGAATATTAATCCGTACCCAATTCATCGCTGGAAGAGAGGGTGCTGTCCACTTTTGCGCCACCACCCTCCTAGCGGCCAGGGCTATTTTGTGAAGGAGTTTATTCCCTGGTCTTGTCAAGAGCTCCTGAGACCTCACATATATCTTAAGGTGAGTGGAAAGTAGTTAGAGAGAAAAGAATCGACGATTAAATTTTTTTTTTATGTCTCGTATACCTACACACACACACACACACACACACACACACACACACTCTTGCTTCAGGGCTGCCCCTGTGGTTTGGCCCATGGGCTCCACATCTTTTGAAATAACCTAGATGTGCCATATAGCAGAAAGCTACGTTCATCCATTATCTTTGTGTTTTTAATTTTCAAGATGGTTTTGGAAATATGTAGGATGATTACACGACTCCTCTCTTCCACCAGAGCTTTACAGGCACCAAGAATCTGGTTAGAGTTTTGGTCTCTCCCTCTCATTTGTTTAAAATGTTTTATATTTAATAATTATTTGTTTGGTGCCAACATAGTCCGCTGTATGGGAAGGGACCCGGGGTCAGATATTTCCAGTTTGCGGTAATATAGAACGTTTAGGCATGCTTTGTTTGGGCAGGTCATGTAGAGTTCATCTAGCTGCACCTATGGGAAGAATCAGGCATTACTTTTCAATAGATCTGTTTTATTACTCATAACACTGTGAATGCATATCTTTCTTCTATATAACTGTAACCGGGCGATCAGGTTTATCCAGTTCATGAATTTATCTGCATTGCTGTATAAAGGTACAGATTCATTTCGTTTTGGCCAAAGGCTTGTCTTTTTCTTCTCCAAATTTTCACTTTTTGACTTTGTATCAGTTTGTAGACATGTGCATTCGTTTTAGTACTAAAATGATTTAGTCCGAATTTTGGGATAATTTAGTTTTAGTATGACTCAAGAGAAACGAAACTGCTCAGTACAAAAAACGAAAGAAACTAAAATAAAATGCACTACATTTTAGTTTCAGTCCTTTTTGTGATATTACATTGATGAGTGAAGGAGACCAGCAATGAAGAGCGAAGCATCGCAAAATCCGAAGTTCTGCACCCTCCACATGCCAATGCAGTAGGATGTTCTATACAGAGAGAGGCATTAATTAATGCAGGAGGATGTTCTATACATTATACAGAGAGGGGTATTAATGCAGGGGGATGTTATATACATTATACAGAGAGGAAACCTTTTTTTTTAGCCCTTTAAATCCAGTGGCTGTGAGCGCTGAGATCAGCTGCTTGTTACATTATCTCTCAGTACAATGTATCAGGCTCAGCTGTTACAGTAATTGACTGTAACAGCGCTCAGAGTTTCAGTAAAACAAGGAAATAATATTGTTGTAACCTCTTATATATAAAATATTATTTACTAGTTTTACTGAAACTCTGAGCGCTGTGATGAGCAGCAGTCAGTTACTGTAACAGCTTTGCTTGACACGGGGCTGTATTACAATGTTGGTGCTAACTTAACCAGAGCTGTTTTAAACTGAAAACCTCTAAAGGCTATAATGGCTCTGGAAAGTTTACAACAGCTCTGGTTAAGTTAGCACCAACTATGTAATATGGCCCTCATTGTGCCGAGAGTGAGAGATACTGTAACAAGCAGCGATCTCAGCCCTCTAAGGAGCCACAACTACAATAGTAATTGTATCCACTGGATTTCGGATGAATGAAATAAATTTTCATACTAAAGAACTGAAAACGAATTTCTTTAGCAACTAAATAAATTACATTTTAGGACTAATCCATTAGTTCAAAACGAAATTTTGTGCTGTGCACATGTCTATCAGTTTGTACATCGTTAAAGGGGTTCCCCTAGCTGCTAATGTACGAGAATGTGTCTTATTTACCACAACTAAAGGTAATTGTTTTCAAACGATGCAAGACGGATGTTTGGAATAATAAACACTCGCTGCCGGGAATTTTATTTTGCCCGTCTTTATTCTCTAAAACGAAATGTTAGTATAAAGAATATAAATAGCAATAAAAATATTGGGGCATTTCCCTTATACCACAGGTGGATCTTGAACGACAGGGCATTTACCCCCAGAAAGAAAAGAGTGGACGTTTCTGTTTCTAAGCACACCTTTCCCCTGTAAAGTGTAGTATTTTCAGGGTGAAAAGACGGGATACGTTTAAGATATCCACAATATTATCGGTTAGAACAGAGTCCACTTGGCGGCCACTATCCAGTAAGAAAACCCAAGTGCCAACTAGACATTTGTAAGAGCCACTCAATGGTTTTTATGTACATTTTTGTTAACTAATTCAAAATATTAGCCAGTTGCTGCCTGTTTCGTTATTTTGATGATCTTTGAGGTGGCTGTAAAATGTACTTTAGGAGACTTCCCACTGATGATCTGTCCTACAAGGTACAAAGTTAGCCGGTTGCACCTGTTGGTAGAGGGAAGCAGGAAACCGATGTCTCTATGATTAGCCATATTGGACTCCTTTTACCAAGCCCTGCACCTACAGCACTCTATGAAGACCAAGGCGATCGTATGACTCCCCAGCAAGAGCCATCTCTTGGCAAGGCATTTATGGTTGCCAGATTGTCTTTGTTGTCCAGGACACTTGTAACTTCTGCTTGCTGAGCAGCCCATGATACCTGCTCCCTTTAAGGCTGGCGTCAGATGAGCGCGCTATGTGCGCCCGTACTGACGTGCTTACCGACGTCCGTCGCAGAGTTGTGATGCTGCAACGGGGCCGGTCACATGCTTGTGCACACAAAATGCGCGCAACAAGCATCCATTATCCAAGCCTCTTCGGCAGAGCGCTAGGACGCGCCTTGACGGAGCTGCAAAGCTCTTTTCTCCATAGGAGGATCGCGCTTTGCAGTGCTGAGTGTGCTCATCGAGGATGGCCAGACGGGTGTCAAGTGGAAGGAACGTCCACTCTCACGGACGTTCCTTGCGCTCTCCAAAGACGCTCGTCTGACACTAGCCTTAGTTTGTTTAATTCATACAACACAGGTAGTAAATCAAATGTGGCCGGTATTTGGTAGTCACCCCATGATCAGATGATGTGATTTCCTTCCAGCAGCATATATGTATTCTACAGACTGCAGGGGAGTAATTTCATGTGCCGACTGTTATTATTCAGTAGTTGTATTCCATTAATGTGGCCAATCTAGCAAAGTGCATTCCCAACACTGCTTCCCAATGTAACAATTCACATATATTCTAAAAGAGGATACTCAGTCAGGTGTTCTGTGCATTGTTGAACGCTTAATATAAAATGAAAAGCTACGATTGACCTCAAATAAATCCCTGCTGTTCAGGATCACGGGACATAAACCGTATTCCCATTCAATCTTCTTTCAGGGTCATAAAATACTTGCCTGCAAAATGTGTGAAGTTGCTTCAAATCCCCATGCTTCTCAGTAGCTGTGTCAGGTTTTTACTGATCCTGGAAGTGGCTCAGCCAATCAGGAGCCTCTATTTTGGATCAATATGGCCTGTACTTTAAACTCTTGATTAGGCTAGGGTCAGACTGAGGCAGTGCGAACGCGCGTGCAGCCGCACTTAATCACGGCCGCACTAGCAGCAGATGCCGGGCAATGACGGCCAATATACGAAGTACGGTCGCACAAAAGTCCGGCTGCGCAACGCAAGTGGAAAATGAACGCATTTTTTCGAGAACGTGAAACCGCAGGTACTGACGTACAGAGTGCGCTGCGTCTGCTAGCGGCGTGTGTGTGTGATTAGGAGACGTCAGACGCTGCTAATGTCCGGCCAACATAACGTCCAGACGCAAAAAGAGTTTTATTGATGATCCGTACAAAATCACGGACGAAAATGCGCATAGTATGACCACTATCACGTATTCTGTGAAAAAATGCGTCCATTCGTTCGAACGCACTTTTTCACAGACAACATAAAAATGCGTTCGTCTGACCCTAGCCTAAGATGGAATTTTTGGATGTGCAGGTTGCGTGGTGAGATCACCAGAGACTCTGTGCAGACATGCCAGCTAACAGAAAATAACGAGTTCACTGCAGGACCAAATGTAGGAAGCGTTCGTGACACCACTCTGGTGCTAAATAAAAAACATTTCTCGAAAAACTATTAAAAAATTATTAAAATGCACACAATGCAGCTTACCTCTGCCCACAAGGCTTTATGTCTACTTTTCTTTCTGTAAAATAGACCAAGACACAAAGTAACTTACAAGGGAGAGCGCAGAAGTGTCCCAACACGTTTTGCACATATGAATTTTATTACTCATATGAATATACAGTTGTGTTCAAAATTATTCAACCCCCAATGCTGTAAAGGGTTTTAGGGAATTTAGTGTACATTTGTAATTGTATTCAGAATGAAATCCTACAAGGACTTTTTAAAGAACCATATGCAACTAAAATGACATCAATTGGTTTTGTAATACAGTAGTAAATGTTTATTTTGTGAATTCTTCATTGACACAATTATTCAACCCCTTAAAGACTACCACTCTGAAGAACAGAGGTTCATTCAAGTGTTTTCAATCAGGTATTGAAAACACCTGTGGATGTCACGGAGCAGCAATAAAGCATAATAAGCACCAATTAGGCAGCTTTAAAATGACTGTGATACTCAGCTCCTTCTAGACATTTACTGGTGTGGTAACAAACATGGTGAAGTCAAGAGAATGGTCCAGGAAGACAAGAGAAGAGGTGATTACTCTTCACAGGAAGGGCAATGGCTAGAAGAAGATTGCAAAGATGTTAAACATACCAAGAGAGACCATAGGAAGCATCATTTGCAAATTCAAGGCAAAGGGCACTGTTGAAACTCTACCTGGTCGTGGCAGAAAGAAGATGCTGACTTCGACTGCTGTGCGCTACCTGAAGCGTAGAGTGGAGAAAAGTCCCCGTGTGACTGCTGAGGAACTGAGAAAAGATTTGTCAGATGTGGGTACTGAAGTTTCAGCTCAGACAATACGGCGCACACTGCGTAATGAAGGCCTCCATGCCAGAACTCCCAGGCGCACCCCCTTGCTGTCTCCAAAGAATAAGAAGAGTCGACTGCAGTATGCCAAAAGTCATGTGGACAAACCACAGAAGTTTTGGGATAGTGTTCTGTGTACTGATGAAACAAAATTAGAACTGTTTGGGCCCATGGATCAACGCTATGTTTTGAGGAGGAAGAACAAGGCCTATGAAGAAAAGAACACCTTGCCTACTGTGAAGCATGGCGGGGGGTCAATCATGCTTTGGGGCTGTTTTGCTTCTGCAGGTACAGGGAAGCTTCAGCGTGTGCAAGGTACCATGAATTCTCTTCAGTACCAGGAGATATTGGATGACAATGTGATGCAGTCCATCACAAACCTGAGGCTTGGGAGACATTGGACCTTTCAACAGGACAATGATCCCAAGCATACCTCCAAGTCCACTAGAGCATGGTTGCAGATTAAAGGCTGGAACATTTTGGAGTGGCCATCGCAGTCACCTGACTTAAATCCGATTGAGAACCTCTGGTGGGACTTAAAGAAAGCAGTTGCAGTGCGCAAGCCTAAGAATGTGACTGAACTGGAGGCTTTTGCCCATGACGAATGGGCGAAGATACCCGTAGATCGCTGCAAGACACTTGTGTCAAGCTATGCTTCACGTTTAAAAGCTGTTATAACTGTAAAAGGATGTTGTACTAAGTACTAAGATTGAATGTCACTTGGGGGTTGAATAAAACTGATAATGATGTGAGCACAGAAAAGACATTTGTGGTTATTTCATTATAAATGTTATGTTATATTTGTCTGACCTACACGTGCCTCTTTGATTTAATTGTAAGCAAGATGACTGAATGATCAAAATCAATGTCAAACTGGCCAAAACACTCAATTTCAGTGGGGGTTGAATAATTTTGAACACAACTGTACTTCTAGGAATTCCTATGTGTATTAATTCCTATGTGTATTAAGATGAGACACTACTCTTCTTTAACGGATCCCCCCTTGGTCTACCGTACTGGTCCCTGTATACAGTATCCTATCTACCCATCCGATCCTTGGATGGTCGGTACAGCGAACTATCTTAAGGGAACCAAGCGACATGTAACCAGCAAGGGTTAACAGATACCAAAATATAACAGACTTTGTTAAAGGAACACAGGTCTTGGTACTAAGCTGACATGTGCCAATATCGTTGCCCAGAGCAGGATCACTACTACTTGCCAAGTCATTATGCAGAAAAGGGTTGTCAGTCAGTGCCAAGTTGGTACACAGAGCGTGTTCGTCATAGAATGCCAGGTCTGTACACAATGCAGAGTTGTCAGGGATACCCAGGTCAGTACGCAATGCAGGGTCGTCAGGGAAAGTCTGGTCAGTACACAATGCAGGGTCGTCAGGGAAAGCCTGGTCAGTACACAATGCAGGGTCCTCAGGGATATCTAGGTCAGTACACAATGCAGGGTCGTCAGGAAAAGCCTGGACAGTACACAGTATAAGCCAAAGTAACTTCAGAGCGCTGAGGGAAGTGAATACCATGTTGGGGCACCGGAGTAAATGCTAGGTTTTAAACCCGACGGGCGCCACGTCATAAAGCCGTGCCCCGCCCCTGGCGTCTCACGTGGCCGCGGGTTCTGTGTTCTTCACTTAGTGCCCAGCCAGCGAGCGGTATGCTGCCGGGCTCCAGGTATCGGCGTGGGACGTGACCTCTTCTCTCAGCCTTGTAAGTTGTTTTGCATCTGATCAGATTCAGTTTTATGGAAAACCAGGATAAATAAGGCCACCATGTACGTAGGGTTGCATTCTCATCACTGTAAAGGTGAATAGTTATAAATGTTTCAACTAGTTACTAAGTCTCGAGCAGTGGTGTAAAACAATGATGGCTTTTTCTAGAAAGCCAAGGTGGGACCTGCCATTACATGCATTTTATATAGTGCACGTCAATGTTCTCTTCACACGAGCCTGCAACACCACATGTGAATTTGACACAGGCTCGATGTAGTTCACAAGCATGGCAGCTTTATTGCCGTTTCCTGTGAAGAAAATAAAAAATACTAAATTGTATATTTTCGCTGTTTTATTTTTTTTTAGCTAAAACATGCGTTTAAAACTGAAAAGGACTTATGCCTCTGTGGCAGAATGGAGGCTTCTCCCCGGGAGTTTGTCCTCAACCGTTCTCTAATCTTGCCAGCTGTAACATATACCACATCAGAGAAATGTATGCTGTAGGTTCGATTGCATCTTTTTGACACCTTTGTTTCCTCGACCTTTTAAGATATTTGCAACTATGGCATTCCGTGGCGCTGCCAGAGGTTCAGGCTACAGCTGCGGCTCACCATACTTTCTTTGAACGCTTATGTATGGATGGGAGTTGTCCCAGTGGCTTGATCTCCCTTCTCTACGCCCGCTAGTATGAACTCCTCCAGCACTCTTACTTACATGACCGGTTGGGAGAAAGACCAGGGCTCGACGGTAGATGGCGAAGACTAGGTGGATATCTGGGAGACCATGCATAAGGTCTCCATTTGCACTACCCTTCAGGAACAAGTCATTAACCGCCCTGACGGTATTCCGGATTGTGGCTCGGGGGTTAACTTTTGTACCGAAAGCAGTTACCCCAAGCAACACTCGGGCTGTATACTTACATGTCCTGCGCTCCTTTGCTGATCCCCCGCAGTCTCCTCCAGCCACTCGCAAAGTCACACTGCCTGGATCTCTTCTCGCGAGGAGTGAACCAGGAAATGTGACATCGCGATCGGCTGCAGTGTGACTGCAGACACAGCGATGGAGCGCAGGACATGTAAGTATCGGCCCGAGTGTGGCTCGGGGATACCACTTTCAGTATTGAAAGTAAACCCCCGAGCCACACTAATACCGCTAGGGGGCCAAAATAAATAGGACCGATTCTGACATATAAAATATGTCCGAATTGGACCGCCACGGAGGTTAAAAGGCTTATGAGATGGTATACTACTCCAGCAATCCTACACAGGGCGGACCCTTCCATACCGGATCACTGGCTTTTGGGTCCCTGCATCTCTGAATTTTACACCGCCCATGGTCACGTGTGGTGTAAACGGAAAGGTCAGAGCCTTGCCTTTCCAATCATTCCAAATATGACCATGCAATGTGTAAAAATAAATTAATGGGTATGGGGTAGGCTTAGAAATTTGGATTAGGGTTTGTTCACTATTTGTGCTTGTTTTATTAGATTGTGAGCTCTTGAGCAGGGTCCTCCCTCCTTCTGTTCCGCGTATGTAACGTGTGTGTATATTTGTTGTTCTGTCTCTCCCATTGTACAGGTCCAAGGAATTTATTGCCGCTTTAGAAGTACTTGTAACTGTAACAGTTTCAGGCTTAGTATACATTTTTTCCCCCCTACATTTCTCCAAAGCGAAAGTTAAAAAAATATTTCCCCCTGCTTCAGATGTCACACTCGCAATTCCAAATCTTTTAATTTTTTTTTCTATTTTTATTAACGCAAAATACTTTTTAAATTTACTGTTCTTTTGTTCGGCTCCTGTAAAGAGTTAAAGAAGTTCACTTCCCCATTCAGAGATAAGTCGATTTGTATTTCAGCCAGCACGTCAGGATCAGCCTTGCGTACAGGGAACGTCACCGTTTTCACCTGCTTCCTGCAATTAGATGACAGACTGTTAAGAAAATAAAACCAATATGACCTGTGTGTTCACCTTGTTAAAGCTGCAGTGCAGCACTGCACCACATCCACTCCAGCAGCAAGAAATGATGCGTTTGATGCTATGAGAATTACAAAGCATTGAAAACGTTTTAGGTGAAAAATGCCAAACTGGACAAAGAAACGAACAGCTGTTATGTTTTATTCTTTCAACGGAGACGTATATGGGTCTACAATGATCATACTATTAAAGCAAAAGTGAAGCAAACTGGAATTGTACCCCAAGACAAGATCATTTTTTTTTTTTTTTTTTTTTAAAGAAAGTAGTATTTCTCCAGGAAGGATACATTGAGATTTCTCTTGTTTTCAAGTATGTCCTGGGTGGCGAGTATGTACAGTTAGGTGTCTTGCCCAAGGACACTTACTGGAGAGGTGCTCTTGCTGGGATCGAACCTGTGTCTCTCTCCACGCAGAGCAGTGATGTTACCTCTATTCCACCCAGCCAAATAAGTTCAGAGTTAACAGCTCGGTTATATATTTTGGGGTTCTACTTTTTTTCATCCTAGAACTTGCAATACCCTTGCAAGAAAATGCAGTTTGTAACTTTGCCTGTAAGATTAGACTGAGGTTATAAATGGGGAGGTCAGGTGTTAAGGTTGGAGATAGTTTTAAGCAGGATATAGAGTTAGGGGGACCTTGGCCAAGCTTGGGGTTGTTAAGGGTTGGCGGTTCTAGGTGCTCTGGGCTGTAACACAATGAAGCTGGAGATGCATTGAATGTGAAGCGTGTGTAGGCGCTGCAGGACGTCAAGACGTGCTCTCTCTATATACAGCTCCATCTTCTCTGCACGCTCAGCTGGCGTCGAGCCACATGGCATAACGTCCACAATTGAATATAGTCAGCTTTGGCCGCAATGCACCACAAAGAAAACTCTTCGCACAACGTCGCATCGCGGTCAGTGTGTCTCCGGCTTGTGTGTCGACAAGCCTGAGCCTTACAACTAAGGGAACAACTGACATTACATTGTCCATTGCAACAGGGAAGACTTAACTCTCATCAAGCTCCTTCCTCTGCATGAATCAGATGATAATAAGCAACACACCTACTGATACTTCGACTTTCTATCAGCATCAACTACCCTGATATCCACCTTATCAGAAATCCTAAAATACAAAACGAAAAATATTTTGTACAAATTACCATAAATTCCTTATGTTCCCTATAAGCATCATCTGATTCATAAAATACAAAAATCAAAATAGTAGTCTTGCTCTTAATACAATATATAAAATATGATGGTCAATTCTACATTTTGTAGATTTCTATTGCTGCGTTTTATTCTTTTTTTTATGTTGTATTAATCGCAAAACTACTATTTAGTTTTTTTTGTATTTTATGAATCAGATGATGCTTATAGGAAGCATAAGGAAGTATAGAAATTTGCATAATTTTAAGCAACTGTGTTTCACACACCTAAATTCATCATACTGACATTGCATCCTTAAATTACTATACCAAACACAATATTTAGGCATAACATTTAAATTAATGCAATCTTTCTAAACTTGCAAATGTCTAACATCTACACTTACCAATTTAGAAACATAGAAAATGTCGGCAGATAAGAACCTTTCGGCCCATCTAGTCTGCCCAATTACATGGATACTTTACCTGGATTTATCTTTTGTTTAGGATAGCCTTATGTCTATCCTATGCCTGCTTAAATTCAATTACTGTTTTGGCCTCTACCACTTCAGCTGGAAGACTGTTCCATGTATCCACCACCACCCTCTCAGTAAAATAATGCTTCCTGATGTTACTTTTAAACCTTTGCCCCTCTAATCTAAGACTATGTCCTCTTGTTTTGCTACTTTGTTTCCTTTTAAATATACCCCCTTCCTCTACCTTGTGGATTCCCTTTACGTATTTAAATGTTTCCATCATATCTCCTCTGTCTCGTCTTTTTTCCAAGCTGTACATGTTAAAGGAACACTCTAACAAAAAAATCACCCCCGAAGCTTGGACACCTCGCTCATTGTCCCTCCTGCTTCCCCCTGCAGAGAGAGCCCTCACGGGAGCTTACTATTCGCAGGCTGCGAGGATGGAGGGCCCCCATCCTCCAGCTGCGCTTGATGTCCCTTGGGTGGGTAAAAGCGGAGGGTCACTTGGAGCAGCGCGATTTGCAGCACCCCCACCTGCTGGTAGAATGGAGGCTATGTTTGCGGCACTCGAGGCCTGCTTGACACAGCTGCCAGGGGACGAGGAGACGCCACTTACCCGAGGCGCATGGCAGCGGCTTATGGCAGTGATCGGAGTTGGACGGGAGACTGCAGAGGAAGAGGAGGCTTCGACTGGCGACGTGCCTAGGGGAAGACGGCCTGCTGTTGTCCTGCGCAGCTGTGAGGTACCGGTGACCGGAGTTCTGTGGGAAGAGGCTGGTGCACCAGATGGCGAGATGGAGGAGTTTTTCCCGCCGCATGTCTCAGGAGTACCAGAATGCTGGAATCACCTGTCCGAGTGGAGCTGGTGGATGTCCTGGTGAAACCTCCTGGTGCCGACCAGAGTCTAGTGGCAATGGAGTTCCCCTTTGTCTCCGTGAAGACGGTGACTTTGTTTGAGACTCTCCTGCTGTCCCCCGTTGTGGCACCGTCTGCGGCCTTGTCTCAAGTTGCTGGTGGATGGAGTTGCACAGCAGCACGTATCTCTGTACCGGTATGTGGAGTGTCACCGCTGGCTGTTGTTCCTGTGGGGGCTGCATGCCTCGTTCCTTTGCTGGACACTGGCTGACTCTCCATGACTGTGGCTTCTCCACCCTGCCCTTCTAGATGCTGACCCCTGGCTGCACACTGTTCCCCCTCTCCAACTTTTGATGATATCCCCCAACGCGATGACACCCCCCCCCCCCCCCCCCGCTGTCTGTCTATTACTTGCTGTGGACTTTATTTTTGTGGTTTTTACATCCATGTTTTGGATGACATGCTGAGACGCCTCGTAGCTATTGCTTTTTCTTGTTTTAATTTCTCCTCACAGCTGATATTACTCTTTTGTTGTGTTGCTTCCCCCTTCCCCTCTTTCTGTTTGTTTTTTTTTTTTTTCGGGATATTTTGGGAGGCACAGACGTGACCTGGTGCCCGTCTTTGCCCCCGAATGCCCGGGCCTAAGTGCCATTCTCCCCCTGTGGCCCCCATGCGGTCTTCATGGCCGTATGGGTTTTCGCCAGGGCAGGCACAATTCTGGCCATTGCCATCTTTCCAACCCCCCTTCTTTTCCCCCCCCTTTTTTTTTTTTTTTTTTTCTTTCTTTCTCCTTTTCCCGCTTCCTTTCTCTCACCCACCTACCTATGCTGGATACCTATAGCTGACTCCCTCTTATGTTGATGTCCTGTTCTCATGCAGAGTATATAGCGGTTCGCTCGTTACTTTTGAGACTATATATCCTACTAATTGTCTTCTTTACGCTCGCTGTCCTATTGCTGTTGTGATCTGATGACATTTTGCTTTTGTTACCTGTTATACGTATGATGTATTGCTGACTATCTCAAAATAAAAAAAATTTTGAATACAAAAAAAAAAAAAAAAAAAAAATCACCCCCGTTTTTTTTTCCTAACCTATCCCTATTCCCTTAATAAAACTTTTTTTTTTTTTTTTGTAACTGCAATACTTACCCTAAAATCCTCTTGTTTCCAGCGGCGTTTTTTTTTTTTTTATACTCCCCTCCCTCCTCTTCCGCTCCCGTCCTTCTTCTTGCTGCGTCTTGGCTTCTGGTTTACGTGAGAAGCGCGCATGCGCGCCTCTCACATAAGCCAACCAATCGGCAGGCTTCCTCCCGGCTCCCTCTGAGGATTAGTGTTGCGCGCAAGAGCATGCGCGCAACACTAACCCTCAGAGGGAGCCGCCAGCTTCTGCTGGGAGTTGGAGACTTCATCGCGCTGAAAGCACGATGACGTCTCCTACTCAGCAAAAGTCGGCAGAAGCGGGAAATATGATTCCCGCTCTGCTGACTGACAGCTGGGAGGGCGGAGTAAATTTCTCCGCCTCTCTCAGCTGTTTTCAGCATTTTCAGCTGAACCGCTGAGCGGAGGGAGGGGGGACAGAGGGCGGCATACTCCGGGCATCATGACCACCTAAAATAGTTTAGGTGGTCATGTTGCCTAGAGTATCCCTTTAAGATCATTAAGCCTTTCCTTTATGTGCACGTTCATTGTCTACGTACCTGGGTTTGAGATTAATGCTCTGTTTATTTGACTCTTGCAGATTTTCTTTACCAATCCTTTTCTGCTGCTCAGTGAAAGCAATATTGTCATTAAAAAAAAAATAATAAGACAAAAAAAGAAACCATGAAGTTAGACCAATAAACAGGAGTAATAAGGTTATGGGGTGTAAATCCGAAAAGCTCAAATCCATTTGGGATGGTTGGTAGTTTCATAGTAAGCATTGTAAACCTTTTTTTAGATCCTCAAATTTGGTGGTTTTGTCCGCTGATTGCTTCATTTTGGAGGAGGTGCAGGAGACATCGTCCAAAGCTATAGGCTAACAACTACATTCGATTCCCAAAATATTTTTGTTACAATTGTACCCCCCCATGCTCTGTAGACCCCAAAAACGTTTACTCTCAATGGTGACCACAGTGGCGAACATGCACCTGGCGACTCACTGGTAAACCCCCCAAAGTCCTGTGAATTTATGAAGTTGTAACTCTGATAAATGGGTTCATTCTGCTGGACGGTATAGCCAGTTCTATAGCCGGTCAAGGTTATCTAAAAAACAGACCCTTGGAATCTGTGGGATGTCGATCTGAATATCAAGAGCTAGTTTGCGACTGCTTATTTAATTTCCCTATGTTACCACTGTTAAAATACTTTGTACGACACTAAATTCCTGCGATGACTGTTAATATTATTTCATCTTATTCTAGGGATGCACAAATATCAGTTTCTCGGTATGGAGTAAGAGTACCAATATTTTTATGGTACTGCAGAGTACCAATACCGTTGCTTAAAGTCGTACCGGCACCCTGACCAAACAGGAAGCCAGCTGGCAGGTCATGACCCACCGCTGACTTTGATTGGTCAGGATGTTGGTAGCTCCGTGAGGAACCAAGGGACTAGCTTCCTGACCAATCAGGAAGCCAGGTGGCAGATCATGACCCGCCTACTGGATTGATTCCTGATTGGCTGGGTGTCCAGTTCTACGCTCCCTTGCGGCACTGTCACCCAGAACGAGATTTCTTCAATCTCGTTGCCTGTCAGAGCGATCGAGATAAAACTCCCTTTGTCCAGCAGTTTCAGTATTGGGAGCAGTATCGGAGCATTTGGGAGAGTGCGAGTACTCACCCAAATGCTCAGTATAGGCACGGACACTAGGATCGGTATCCATGCATTCCCTACTTTTTTTCCCCTTCCTGATTTCCCCACTTTTTCCATTTTTTTGCTTCTTCTTCTGTACCCTTAACCACATGTTTTTCTATTGTGTATTAAAGGATAAATGCTTAATAAACTTCACATTTAAAACCCCCAAACATTTTAGATCCTTAAATGTCACACTTTAACTTCAGGTGGCAGTGTGTCCCGTGCTACACTGTTATGTTTGAGGTGTTTTTTGTTTTGAACAATAATTTGCTTGTCTACCATTTTACATAATTTGTGCACATGAACTGTAGTCAAATCGGATTTTATAAATGAAATTTGCAACAGCAGCTTAACATACTATGAAGGCGTTAAAAATACAGGATATTCTGGATGGATAGAGAGATGCTAAGGGATATACAGTTTAAAAATGGAAGAACGTTCCTATGGTTTTTCCAATGGTAATTGCTCCTTCATTGAGACTTTGCCCAAGATTATCACTTTGTGAAAAACAGAGGGAAGGGGAAAACAGGAAGCCCCACTCCTCCTGCATCCTCACTATTATGTAGTATGTCACTGGCTTGATATGAAATTAAAAGGTGGTTTTCCATGGCAGTTGGTGAGTTAGTGGTTGGAATCTTTTAGTAACAGGCACACAAGGAGAGAGGGGAGATAAGACTGCTTTAAAAAAAGTTCTTTAGCATATCAGTGTGATAACAGGTAAAACACCTTTACTGCCATTAAATATTTACCAAGACTTGGCTGTAGGGCGGGTGCTGTGTAGTCCTGAGTATGGAGCCATTGATAAGGTATCAGAGAGGGACTGAGTTAATAAGTAACCAGTCAGGGCGCACATTCTTTTTAAGTCTCACTTCTACCCTGAAGATGACCTGGAAAAAAATGGCCTGCTTATCCCACTTCACTAATGGCTCTTATTCACATGAGTGGACATCGAGACAGGAAGGACCAGCAGCAAGTGACGGAGTAAAATAGACCCGAGGGTGGGCGCCAGTGATTTAGAGACATATATTTAAAAAAAAACGAGAAGAGAAAACGTGTGGATCAACAGACGAGCAGAGATGTGAATGCAATGTTTTAGATCGATATCGAGAGAAACGTTTTACGATAATGCAGAGCAGGAAGATAAGGAAATGGGAACTGGTATGTGGTGGTGAGTGAAACTAAAGATTAGAGGGGAAAGACAGGGGAATAAATGGAGGGAAGGTTTATAGAGAAGCGGAACGGGTTGAGTGTGGGAGAACATGGTAGAAAATACAAGGTGTTATACAGGGGGGACGTAGAGTGTCATGGTGGCAATGACTGAGCTGAATGATTTCATATTTAGACAGAGGTGTGCCAAACCATGGAAATAGTGACTAAATGAAGGAGAAGGTAAAAGTTAAGTAAAACTGGAGGCGGTTGAGCAAGTCAGAGAGATAAAGGAGGTGGGGCGCACGTAGGCTCCTGTAACAGCCCTTTCAGACTGCTGGACTTTGATACACAGTACTGTGTTTACATTTAATTAGACAGGACACCGTATGACACCATGCCCAGTCCATCGCTGTTAAATCTAGAATTGATTTCCGCTCCGTCTCCCTACTTCATACATAGAAGCAAAGAGATGGGAAGTGTGTACCTACGTCTGTCGCATGCAGAGTACCTTAGGACAAGGGCGTGACAGAGCCATTAAACGCACAGGATGTGACAGATAACAGACGTGGCATATCGGAACTAGCAACTGTGGAAATAAGCATGCTGTAAAATAGTACACATTGTTTATTTGCAAGTCAACATCCTTACACGCATACCAAGATCACTTATGACTACTGTTTTTGGGTACCGATGCCAGACACGTAAACATTATGGTCATCTATAATAATGCAAATTAGCCTGTTTAAATGCGTATTGACTAATCTTTGTCTTACTTGGGTCAAACTGGTTTAGTGTTGGCCATGATTTTTTAAATCTGGGACTTTTTTGACGCTTTGTTTCTGTCAGAGTCCATAAGGTGGCGACCTACTGATAGTAAACTTACTAATACTGATGATGAGCAACGTGCACATTTCTGATGATGTACAGGTACTCAAAGGCAGGCACTCATCGATACAAAGTCACACAGATGTGTAACGGAGTTTACTATTCTGTTACAAATATCCTTGCTGGATCAGTCTTCCCTCAACTGCTGCAGACCTCTTCTAATGTCCTTATAGCAGTTATAGCAGAGCTTTCCCCATTCACGACACAAGACTTAGTGTAAGGGGGGAAACAGAACAACATTAATTGACCACAGAAACTGCATCTTTCCCATTGTGCAGTCACTTATGGGAAATGCAACTAGAGAATAGAATGTCCCCTCACCCAGTATATGTGTGGGGCAGAAACCAGCCAACACACTTGGTCCCCTGTGGTGCGTAGGGACATTTGTGTTGGTATTGAAAAGTAGCAATCCTCGGAAGTAACCATGTGACTGAACAAAACCAGCGTTTTATACACAGAACAAATAACTGTCAAAACTAGAACTGTAGTCCTGGGGTAGAAGGCCACTGTCCCCTCTGTCCCATACAAAATTCTCTGTACAGGAGAGGGAGGACACAAAATGGTGTAGGGGACTGTCTCTTGAGTCCAGTCCAAAAGTTCCATTAAAAGACAAACAAGTATTCATTGCAAGATGCCCATAGACACTAAGCGGTACATACATAGACACAGTTATGCAAAGACACCCATAGATGCATACTCCCAAAGGTACACACCTTAGCATGTACACCCTTCCACATACACATGCAGGCAATCACAGATACAAACACACACACACACACACAAATGGTTACAGGTGCGCATTCGTACAGACACTTGGATGTTCACAGGTGCACACATACAGACACTCCTTGGTACACACTCACACGATGCTCAGAGGTTCTATCCCCACATCTTTCAAATCCATCCTCATTCAATTGTCAATAACCCAAATCACCCCCAGCACTCTCCTATCCCAAGTAAGTGCTTCCCACTATCACCATTCTCCAATTCAGCCCAAACTGCAAAAGTAACTGCTCCAGCAAGATACTCCAAATCGACGCCTCCCCCACCACATTACCCAAATTAGCCCACCATGCCCCATTTATGTATGAGCCCCTCCAACCACAGCATACCCCAAACTAGTTCTGTCCACTATCACTAATCCCCCTTCAGCCCTTTTCCACCGGCTCCATACCCTAAATCAGCCTTCCATCAATAAAATCGGTCTCTTCTACCAGCCCCACAGTGAACATCAGTGTCACGTTGTAGCACTGCCAAGCAACTCTGTGGAAACTCACATCACTCTGATTTAGTGGATTGCAGCTTGGTTACTAGACAATAAATAATCTCAAAGCCCACAATACAAAGTGAAGGGTGATAACATTATTACAACTCCCTGAAATGTGATATTTATATACAGTTTCTGTTAAATAATAATCCTTAAAACATTGACATGCTAGCAGGTGGCCGGTTATTGTGCTCTCTGAGGAAAGGCAATTTGTACAGTATGTAACTTTATTTAGGATAACTGTCTGATGTAGTTCTGTGATGATGTGGATAAAATCCATAAAAGTGCAGTTGGTTGATGCTGCATAAAAGTCACTGTAATGACTAGAACGCTCAAAGTGCGTCAGTCCTGCCCAATCCACTTTTAGCTCATTTGAAAGAGCTCCCAAAAATGCCTATGCATTGTGTTCGCCAAACTGCTGACAGATGGTTTTATTTCAAAAACCCCTTGTAATGAAATCTCCCTCAGCTTCCTGTTTGCTTACACTGCTGCGGCATGCCACATGATGTGTTTCCCTAGGGAGCGATTTATAGCTCTCACACACCTAGAGAAAAATCCACCCTGAGCTGCTGCCAGTATCTGAACTAAATCTCCAAAAAGAACCTTTGCAAAAAGCTCACAGATCTTCTGAAGAGATAGGGATGTTGGATGCTCGCCAAATTTCAAATGTTAATCCTTTTTTACAGTGTTGCGATTCCCGCTGCATGTGTAAGCTAAAAATATTTTTTTTTTTCGGGAAAGGGGGGAGAATATAAATAGGTTTATTTGCACTGCAACTAAGCAGTGAGATGGGAAAAAGAAACCTTTCAGCATTTCAGAGTTAATATTCGAAGCATCCTTGTTAGCTGACCACCTTCCCACAAAAGAAAGAAAGCAGATAACCTATCCGCCTCCATGAGAAGAGCAGGCAGATTAGAAACTACAAAAACTCCTAAAACCCTTCTGGAAGTTGTAAAATAAAAATGAGTTACGTGTTTAAAGGTCCACTCATCCTGACCACTTTACTGTTTTAAAGTGGCCAGGATGTGTAGAGTCCTCCCCCTTCTCTCCCCATCCTTGCTGCCTCAATCTTGCAAAAAAGCTGGGTGAAGAAGAGGAGTTTCCTCCACCCCACCCTGTGTCACCAGCAACTAGTATTTTTTAATTTCCCGGCTGCCAGTCACCAGATCGGTCACTAGTGATGTCTGTGCGCATAGAGCATGCTGATGTCACCCTGTGAGACCGTCCGTGTTAGTGTGCGACTGGTCTCTGAGAGGCAGAGATGGATCAGACCAGTGCATGCGTGTGCAGCTCTGATCCGTCGCTCTGCGCAGACGCTACAGAACTTGTGTACGTAACGTGCATAAGTGCTGTAGAGGTGCGCAATTTGCAGCTCTTGCTCATAGCATTAACGTTTCGGCTCCACCGAGCCTTTATCAAGAGTTGGTGGGTTCAAAACGTTGACGCTATGATTAGATTTTGAAATAAAGGTGAAACCAGGAAACCTCTAATGAAGACCTGAGTTCCTGCTATTTTTTCATTGTGGATTATAATTAAGAAAGGTAAGCGCACCGGGGCATGAAGCCTGAGTGACTGGAATTGGCCTTTTTACAGAGTAGCTATCAGAAGATCAACAGTATGCGTAATGCTTTAAAAATATATATTGTGACATACAGGTTATTTAAAAAGCATCGAAAAGCCACCGCACGTTCGGTGACTTTTTGTTCTCTTCAATTCAGTGCGATTTGGCAATCCCATTTCGGTGACCCCGTGGTGTATTCAGCAAGCACCACGGGGACGTCGTAGTGCAGGGAAAAGCCGCCGCAAACCGACCGAACACTCCTCGCAAAACCCGACGAACGCACACTGAAACCTGCAAAAACATCTGGATTAACCCTGCCGAACAAAGAAACCCGATGCTGAATTTCAACCGTATGCTGAATTTCAGCGTTCAGTTACCTTTCGCCAGCAATTCGGAGCTCTTTTGAATAACCCTGATAGTTCATGGATCAGTCTTTGTATTCTCCCTGTATTTTTGTTTCAGGTGAAGGCATTAACCCCCAGGAGGGAATGGATTTGTTTTTGCTGCAGGTGTCCAACCCTGCAATTAAGGGGAAAAAAGGCTCCTGCTTTTGAGAGGGGGAGGCGAATATTGAGGCACAGAGAGCTTGAGGATCACAGACAGGATGTCGCTACCCCTGAGGTGGGAGAGTCTTTAGGATGTTAAACCAAAGGTTGGTTTAAATGTTTTATGGACTCCCTAGTAAAGAGAGGTAGGATCAGTGAATTAGTGCTCAGGTGAGCAAGGATTTTGTTTTGTATGGTTTTCTTTGCTGCTGATACTCCAATAAAGCCTGGCAGATATCACCTGTTAAAGAGACTGTTTGTGATATAATTTCCCTAGAAGAGGACCAAGTTATGGTGTCCTGCCCTGTGACGGAGACTGTGAAGTTATTAATATTGAATAGATGTATTAGATTGTTTTTAAACTAGATATAAATAATATTTAGATATTTAGTGAAACCACAGGTTTACTTTTTAAACTTAAGTGACAGTGGTAACGTGAGGTTCACGAAATGCTCTTTTTTGTATGTGTATTAAAGTTTTTGTTTGCATTGCGCACTTGCTTTTAAACTAATATATGAAGGGAATATACTACCTCGCAATCTAAATTGTTTCAGGGGAAGTGGAAATACCACTTATAAGGAACCTCAAGGCATGTTATTCATGCAGCTTATCAAAACTGTGACATGATGTTTGGAGACACGTCTACAGCTGGTTGTAATAACCTTATACTGTAAATACAGTTTCTTTGCTTAAACTAGTGTCTACAGAGATCCCTTGTGACAGTAATAGCCAACAACCCAGTTGTTTCAGAGTTATTGAAAAAGGGACGCTACCACCAAAACAATGAAATGTCTATATTTTGTTTATTTTATGTTGCTGATATCTTCATGCACTTTGTTTTTCTCTTGTATGTTTAGATAAGAAAGTAGTTTATTCTATATGTGTCACTGGGTGCATTAATTGTGTGATATTTTGTGTTGTACACTGCCCCCTCATAGCTTTCCTTCACATGCTCCTCACTGTGTGGCTTTGGTCATAGGATGGAGTCTATCAGGGTTATTCAGAGAGAGGTGAAAACCAGGAGAATGACTGGAGAAGCGAAAATTCTAGGTCAAAATAGCCAAACCAGAAAAATTCTCCCATTTATCTCACTTTCCAAATCGGCTATTTGGTCTAGATTGTTCTCTTCTCCTGCCATTCTCCATGTTTTCACCTTTCTCTGAATAACCCTGCTAGTGTCCGATCTTCCAAAAACTGGCGAATAAGGATTGCGTTTTGTGGGATGTATGTAAATGACCTAACCAGGAGGTAGTTTAAAGTGTTTAAGCCTGCGAACAGATCACACTAGGCTGCAATCTCTTGTCTTGGGTAGCCTAGACTACACAATAGATCCTCTTCAGCCTTGTCTAAGCTCTCAATCCTGCACCACATTGCCTCATCACCACTGTTTTATTCCTTTCAACAGCTATAAAGTGAGACTTTACTGAACATTTTGGTAAATGTTGCATCATTGGCATAATCCACAAAGTAGAATGGAGGAGATAAACTCATAACTTTCATTTTCCTTTTTACATGCAATGAATTAGAACAAAGAAAAGAACAGCCTGTGATTTAGAATGTGTTTTTGTTTGTAATTAACAAGTAATCTAGTTACAGCTTAGTTGTAGTGTTCCTTTTTAGAATCTCATGGAATAATAGATCTGATGTTGACAATGCTAGCTATCATTGCCATATCCTGTATATACAGTATGTGTTCTCTGTCTCTAATTCTGCTAAATCACATCCCTTTTACTTTTCAAGTACATCTTACAATAAAGTTCGGGTTAGTGGCTTTATACAGTTTCTCAAATTTTTTTGCTGCTCACAAAATTTGCTTTTCAAACAGATGAAAACCATTACTGGAGTGGCAGGTACCTTGTTCCAAACATTACATTTCAGATCAGATATGTGCGTTTTGTTTTGTTCCAAATCCTAATTCGGACGAAATTATATGGATTCATATTTCAGAAGCACTTCTGAAACAGAACAAAACAGTATGTAACGAATTTATTTCGTTTTCATGAATCTATTTGTAATACCGTTTCATTTAGACTTGGTCAGCACCGCGTCGCTGTCCATTGGCTGTGGTGCTGAATCTGTTGTATTCAGCACCACAGGCCATGGACTGCGACATACATTGGCGTTCTGTGTGATTCGGCGGCAGTGAAATTCACCATAGAGAAATAATGGTTAATCTATTCAAAAAATGCTGAATTGCACTGAAATGTCAGTAAAATGCCCTAATTTTCAGTGGTTTCGTTCGACAGGTTTAAACGGGCGAATCCCAGGGGTTTCAATTGTAAAGAAAAAATCCCCTTTTTTATGAAATATTTATTCAACCATTTATTATTTTCATTTGCAGCAAAAAGCCTTTTTATGCTTTAGTATTTTTTTAGGTGAAATTTTTGGATTCCCAATTTTATAAAGACTAGGCTTTTTTCTTTGCCGAGCGCAGCACGGTTTCCCCTCCCCCCTTGCTTCAGTCTGGCTACGTTTGGCAGGTGCTGTCCTTGGTGCTGAAACGTATTTAAGCACCACGGGCAGAGGGGTTATGTATATTTTAACCCTAATTGTTTTAACCCTAATCTAACAGTAATTCATCCGTTTCACCATTCCGAAATATGGATTACTAATCTCTACCGAAATGAGTTGACCTGAAATACGAATCACGGTAACCTAACGAACGCACCAAAACAATTTTTAAAAAGTAACGAATCGAGCCAAAACGAAACAAAATTTTGCATTGTGCACAGGTTTATTACCTATTGTATTTATCCTGTGCTACATTTATGAATAGAATAAAATTGTAAAGCTTACATACTGAACGTTAACTGTCGCGTTCGGATATGTGAGTGTTAACACTAGGATAAGTGACTTTAACACATGCTCCCCCATATTACATCCATAACGTTAAACCCTTTAAAAATCTGCTGGTACATCGGTGATTGCACTAGCTTGTGAGAGCTTACTGTATTTTGTGCATCCTATACTTAACATGGGGAGCGCAATCAGTAATTTGCATTAGGATAAGCAAGGTATTACAAAGTCATAGTGCCAATGACGCCTAAGGCTAATGTCAGACGAACGCAGTCTGAGCGCACTCTGCGTGCATGCGTAGCGGACAGATGTACTGACGGAAGATACTGTAGCCACCACACGGTCCGTTTTTCTCGACAGACGTAGAAAAAAAAGGGAATTGTGGGAAATAAAATTAATATGAAAAATGATAAAAATGTGAAAAGGATATGAAAAGCCATTGTGTGCGTCAAGGTGCTGGCGTCGCAAATGCGCTACGTCTGACATCTCATCACTCACACAGAACGCTACGCGGACATGGCGCACTCTGCTCGTCCGTGTTAGCGGTTTTACGTTCTTGCCTAACTTGCGTCCGTTTGCCACGTGCGTTGTGCGTGCACAGTTCGGTGCGGACGCACTTCGTTGGTGGGTCTCTATTGCTCATGATTCTATGCTACGACCGACGTTAAACTGTGTGGCAACACGTACGTGATCACTGCGTTCATCTGACACGAGCCTTAATTTGCAGAATCATTTAGCACCCTTGAAACCCCCCCCTTCCATAAATCCGATCTCCACCTCTCATCCCATGCCGAAAACAGTGGCCCATTCCAGCGCTTGTCCTGGCCATGAGCAGCGTGCGATTGGAGAGAAAAAGTCTTGCGAGATTGCACAGGGCTTGAGGCTCGGCAGCGCACCCCTCCATGGAATCCTATGGGCTCCAGAAGGTGATACTCGTGGCGCTGCCAAAATGCTTACACGAGTATTACTGAGGGTAGAGCTTCGTTCCCGGGCAAGGTGACTGGTAGCGCCTGCTATGGAATTTAACGCTACAATGGGAGAGCAGGTTTCGCCATTAGGGTGAGCAATATAATCTAGCCCCTAATTTACCCTTCAAATATTTTATATCTGCTTAGAAATATTGCTTATTTGCATCTGGAATAATATTGGATATTTTTTTTCCGTATTTGAACATTTACCTTGACCTTTACGCAGTGTGAACAGGTGGTACATTTTCCAAGGTGTGCTCAAGGATCTCTTTAGAAACCTAAACTCGTACAGATGACATGCGTTAGCATATGAGATGCGTGCAGAGTCACCGGAACAAGCCATGTGGCAGACTGCATTCTATCTTTTGACATCAATAAATGACTCTCAAACAGCATAAAATGTTAATGCAGCTGACTCACTGGTACATAGGAGTAATGACCAGTCTTGGTGTGCAATGCTGGCCAGTTATTGCCATCACAACCAATTCGAGATGAAATCCTTTAGGAAATATGAAAAGGGCACGGACGCTCCGAGTCAAGTGGTGATTGTTGCTGAGGCTCGGTAACGGATGCCGTGCCCCGTACAATCGTTACCAGCCCAAGCTAAGCTGTAATATTTATTACTGTTCAGTATTTTCAGAAAGATACTGAACATGTTCGTGTCCTGTTTTGTGGCTCTCCTACAAAAATCTAAAAGAATTACTGTGTTTATTGACATAGAACACACTTTTTTTTCCCTAAATTAAGGCCAAAATTCTACATGCGTGTTATGCGCCAATAAATACAGCGCTCGGTGGCTGGCAGCATAATTAATGAGGGGGCGGGGATTATCCCTGCATCCTCTCACTCACTGCTGTACGCCGTGAGAGGGCACAGCATGAAGGCGGATACAACGCCTGTCAGCAGGTGGAGCTGCGAGTGCGGCTTAGTATAGCCAGGCGCAGAGCGCCAGAGTTGGGGGATGACAGGTGAAGAAAACGACGATTTCTGGAGAGATGTGGAATAAATAGGACTGGGGAAAGGAGAATGATTGAGACTGGGGGGAATGAATGGGACTGGGGGGATGGTGAGGGGATGAATGTCTCTGGGCAGATGGGTGAATGAATGGCACTGGGAGATAGAGGAATAATTGGGACTGGGGTGATGGTTGAGTAAAGGAGGGCACTGGTGTATTGGGGGGATGAATGGCTCTGTGTGATGGTGGGTTGAATGGATGCTTTGGGTCGATGGTGGCGGAATAAATGGGACTGGGGTCATAGAGGGAAACAAGAGTGACACGATACTACAGTATTACATATGTACCTTTCATAAGTGGTATAAATATTAATAAAATATTCAGAGCTCCCTTTATTTTGCCTCCAAGCCATTTATTTAAAATTTATACTTTTTTATTCTCAAACTGTCTTCTTAAAATTAAGGCGCGTGTTATACGCCCATAAATACAGTATCGATCTTTGTTCCAGGAAGGATACAGGCCAGCTAGACACTCATTGTTCTTTCTCACGAAAGTTGGTTACTGCAACTTCAGGGCTGGGCAAGTGATGTCAGTTGAGCCTTTTGTTAACGCTAGTTTTATTGGTAAACGCACAAAGCAGAATACTAGAGGTATCTTGCTAGGTGCAATATGGGTTTTTTTGGAGAAAGGATTTTACCAGGAAGGATACATTGAGATTTCTCTCGTTTTCAAGTATGTCCTGTTGCCACTAGAAGAAACACCACAGGACGCTGCTTTCAAGATACCACTGGACTAGCAGTAGGATTCCTAGATTCCATCCAAATGAGACCAGAAAAGGATAGGTAACAAGGTTGTTGTCGGTAAAACGTCTGGAGCGATCGAACTTTGTGTACAAAAACCATCAAACTTCTAAAGACTGGTTCGGGCTAGAGAATAGATTTGCATCATTGTATATGCCATCTGTGCAGATCAGGCCAAAATAACAATCCCCTGCTGCTGTAGAAATGCATCGCAAGTGTTCGGATTATCCAAATAGGTAGTTGTAGTTCTAACAAAGCTGGGATCTACTTTGACCATTTGGCCAGGACTTGTGTGTATGTTACAACCACATATTTGTTGTTTGGACACAATGCACCATATATTATAATGAAGTGGAATCTTAATGTCGAGCTTTCCAGTGCATTTTGCCAATCTTGTCCCAATTTTGATGTGCAGGTTCAACATCCCGATTCTGATACTCTGTGTCAGTTTTATCCTGATTTCAATGCACGAAGGCAAAGTATGCATGTAGTACTTTATGTCGTTTTGTCAGAGATTTGGCGCGATTCGCTATATTGGCACTGCCTTTAATAAAGTCTGCTCTAATTTGATGCTACCCACAAACAAAGTTTCTCATGTAGCTGTTCGGACACAGTCCTTACTCTTGATATATTGTGTTCTTTTTTGATAAAGGTTGTGACATGCGGGGCCTGTGTCTAGTAAATTAGGCAATTTCTTGCGGACGGATATATTTACACTTCCTTTAATAACCAACATTACCAAGCGTCTGTTTCATGATCTCTGCAGCCAAGCCTTGTATTCATATAGCTATCCTGATGCGGCATGAAGATTTAAACGCCTTTTTGCATTTGCTCCCTGTCCTGTTGTGGTGTTCCTCAGTGTTCAAAATAGCGCATTTGTTAACCCCTTCACTGTAGGGCTGAAACAACTGATTGATTATTCGACAACTAATGATTAAATTAGTTGTCAACCATTTCCATTATCGATTAATCAGTGTCGATTAATTGTCCTGCGTACATCACACACTGTTTAGAGTCAGACGGAGTTAAATGTAAATAACCTCCGCTTCGGAGCTGATTGGAGAAGACGCAACGCTGCTTTACTCGGTATGATTTAGTTCTAGGGTTATGTCAGACACAACCAGTTTGTTTTTATTCCGTTTACAACCGTAGCAGAACTATAACAAAACCATAAGATACTGGCACTGGGAGAAGGAGCTGTATGCCTGTGTTTTATCCCTACTTGAAGCTGGAGTCCTGTGCCACCACCCCATCCTCCCTGCCGGCCACACCCTATTTGGTCGGGAACTGCCTTTCCCTCCCTTTGGTGTGGTCCTTTTCCCAAAACTCACACCCACACTCAGATCCGGACTTTTGTCCATACCTACTCCCTCTCACACTCAGGTCAAGTCACTTGAACAAAGTCACTCCCTTCCACCTCCAGTCCCTCCTCTCACTCAGTTTGTTTAAAAGGGACACTCTACGCACCCTGACCACTTTAGCTTATTAATTAAAGTACGCAAGATACGCAATTCGCGTATGTACGTACGAAAGTTACGTACTCTATGCATATTGCTTATGAAAAAAGGGGGAGGGGTTGTGGTTATTTTTAACATGAAAATCCTTTTAAGTAAACACTTTTTTTTTATCCTCCGATGAATCGATTAATCGAAATAATTATCGGCCGATGAATCGATTATGAGAATAATCGTTAGTTGCAGCCCTACTTCACTGCCAAGCACTTGTTGTTGAAAACATTTTTTTATCATAACCTTTCTTTGAAACAAGGGGTAAAACAGAAGTTTTTCACAGAAATGTTTGCTCTGAGATGGATAAAAAAAAATATTATATACTGTATATTTGCTATTTTTTTTTATTTGCATGTATTCGTTTAAAATGTTCAGATCTCCTGCTTATGGGGATTTGTAGTGATCATAATGAGATCATTAGCAATGCAGCGTTCCAAAAAAATACCAATGGAGTAGAACAATCTGTACCTAGCATAATGCCTGTGCATGGAAATTACAGTAACACCTTGTATCTGTACTGTACAGGGATTTTCAGTCATTGTAACCCCCTGAATTGTATCCCTGTACAGCAGTCAGTGACCCCAAGGCTCTCCCTGTATTCTGCCCTCTCTCTGGCTGTTGTAATGCAACAGCAAAGTTACTGAGATTTTTGTTACAATGAGTGTGAGATCTGCTCTTTCGATCTTTACAGTAAGATAGTGTGAAAAGAGGGTGGATTTCATTTCTCCACAGCGTTCACACTAATTTTGCTTTATAAAGGGGTGAAAATGGGATTTATTTATTTGCAAAGTATTTTACCAGGAAAGATACCTTGAGATTTCTCTCCTTTTCAAGTAGGTCCTTTGATATGGGGTCAAGAAGGATTTTTTTCCCAGTGTGTTGCATATTGGCGAGCGCTTCACCTGGATTTATCTTTTGTTTAGGATAGCCTTATGCCTATCCCATGCCTGCTTAAATTCAATTACTGTTTTGGCCTCTACCACTTCTACTGGAAGACTGTTCCATGTATCCACCACCCTCTCAGTAAAATAATGCTTTCTGATGTTACTTTTAAACCTTTGCCCCTCTAATCTAAGACTATGTCCTCTTGTTTTGCTACTTTGTTTCCTTTTAAATATACTCCCTTCCTCTACCTTGTGGATTCCCTTTATCAACAGCAGTAGGTGATGTGTGAGAGGCTGAACCCGATGGACGCACGTCTTTTTTCAGCCTATGGAACTACTATGCTAATGAATGCCTTTCAATGTATTACAATGCCAAATTGAGTTAACCCTGTTTTGGGGTGAGTGAAGGGGTTAATGTTCGTTTACCATTGACTTATCTGATCTCTGTACTCCTCATTCTGATTTTGGGTTCACGTTTCCTTTGTTATCCCTAGACCTGACTTGATTTCCCGTTCATGAGGTCTTCTGGCTCCCTTGACCTCAGCTTCTGATAGCTGATGCGTCTTGCATTTAGCCCAGCCGTTAAAAGGACCGGTAATACATTGATTTTATTCAGTGTAGATGCGGTTCCCGTTGCATGCTGGGCAAATTTCATGATACTGACACTGCATACACAATGTATCCCTTACACTTCTTTATCAACACCTTTTTATGGGTTTTTTTTTTCTTTCTGTATTTTAAAGCTTTTAATTATATTCCACTGAAAACCTTCTCCACATGCAACAAGAAGTATGAGTTATTACTCTCCGCGCTCCCAGCAATTACAGGCAGTAATGTATTCAGTGACATTCTGCAGGAATATTACTTTCTAATATTGTGTGCTGTTCAGCCCGCTTGCATATTAATCTCCCCCGGTGCTGGACGCAGCTGCTGCTGACATTTCATGATGATGGGTAAACGGCATGTTTCATTTCACAGCTCAGGTCAAACTTCCTCGGTTAGTGGAGGTAAATAGCCTGAATAGGCAAGAGACTATCTGCAGCGGACTGTGCCAATCTCATTTACATTGCTCAAGTGGCAACCACCAATTGCACATAGGACACAACCACACAGCGCTATGTTATTGTTGTGCAGTGTAATCGCACGTGTCAGGGCTGTGGTTCTGTTCTTCTTGTTGGCCAGTGAGTAGGCCATTGTTAAATACAGCTAAAAGACATGCTTATTGTACAAAGGCTTTGTATTTTAGGCCCATAGTATGCATATTGATAGATGTTAATTCATTATAGACTTTATATTTTGCACTGCTGAGGTTTGTGTATGTTCATGCCTTGAATTGATCATATAAGTCATGTGTGTCCTTACTTAGGGAGTCCTCCTTTCAATGCAGCTCCATATGTATTGCTGTAGGGTTAGCATTAGGTACCACGGACTTCAGTTATCACCCTTTTGGCGTCAGACAAGGGCAGTGATCACGTCCGTGTTGCCGCACAATTTAACGCCCGTCGTAGCATAGAGTCATGATCAATAGAGACCCACACACGAAGTACGTGCGCACCGAACTGCGCACGCAAAACGCACGAGGCAAACGGATGCAATCTAGGCAAGAACGTAAAATCGCTAGACGGACGCGCAGAGTGCGCCACGTCCGCCTAGCGTTCTGTGTGAGTGATGAGATGTCAGACGCAGCGCGTTTGCGACGTCCAGCACCTTGACGCACAAAATGGCTTTTCATAATCTTTTCAAATTTTTATCATTTTTCATATTAATTTTGTTTCCCATAGTTCCCTTTTTTTTTCTCTACGTCCGTCAAAAAAACAGACCGTGGGTGTCTGCAGTATCTTCCGTCAGTACGTCTGTCCGTTATGCACGCACGCAGAGTGCGCTCAGACTGCATTCGTCTGACTCTGAGGACTGTTTTTTGATGATCATGCAACAAGCAAAAGGAGAGAATGTTCCATTGTATTTTAACCACTTCGATGCTGAGGACGCGCTCAGCGCGTCCTCAGCATTCCCGCTGGTATGCGGAGGACGCGCTGAGCGCGTCCTCCCTTTGGGGTCAGCGTTCGGCCGGGTTCCGCCGATTGCTGGCCCCCCCCCGGTGCGGGCTGACATCCTCGATGTCAGCCGCGCATCCGGGACCGCAGCCGCCGGAATTAGGTGTCATCGCGGCAGCGCGATGACACCTAATTCAGGCGCCCCCCCCCCCGCATGTGCGGAGGAGCCGCCTGAAAGGGAGGGGGGGAGGTCCTTCGGACCTCCCTCCCGATCGGCGGCTCTGCGGGGGTTAACCCAGGCATCCTTTCCCGGAGCTGGCCAACATCTTGGATGTCGGCCAAGCCTCCGGGAACTCCCCCTGAGGACTGGCGTCATCGTGCGTAGCACGATGACGCCAGTCCTGGACTTAACCCCTAACTGCCACCAACTGTGGAGATAGGGAGTTCCAATGAACTCCCTATCTCCCGATCCGTGGCAGTTAGGGGTTAATGTTTGGTATGGTTGGATCGGCCAGAGCATGGCCGTTCCAACGATACCAAACACTACTGTGAAAAATAAAAATGAAAAATAAAAATAAAAAAAAATTTAAAAACAAAATTATAAAAAAAAAAAAAACCACTTTTTTTTTGTTTTTTTTTTGTTAATGCAGCAATATTGTTCCCATTTCAATTATAATGTGAACAATGACGCTGCACTAACGATTTTTGTATGCGGTGCGTTTGTTAAAAATAGAGTAATTTCCCCAAAAAAAAATGTAACGAGACCCCATCTCTAATTTTTTTAACAAGCGCACCCCATACAAAATATAAACCGCAATTGGTCGCATGTTAAAATGTGGAAAAAAAACACTTTACACATTGTAAATTATTGAAAATACATATTTTATTGCATTTTTTGTTATAATATACAGACATGACATAACGTATACATATAATAATGACATATTATGAATCTACCGAGTCTGACGGAAAGAACGATATATAATATGTCTGGGTCATATACTAAAATAAGCCTTCAAAACACGTTTAAACATGATGAGCAAAACCGGTAAAAATGACCTCAGCACAGGGGCGGGAAAAGCCTCAGCAGCGAAAGGGTTAACAGTTACTTTCATATTATGAGAAGGAAATACATGAGTAGCAGAAAATGTGCAAGAAAAGGAAACACAAGTGGGATCAAGGAAGAGCATGGAGTCCTGCTTCTATCCTTGTTAACTTGTTCCCAGGGCAGCCATCGGGGGGTGACAGCCCATGATATGTTCAGAAACATAGAAAAAATGTCGGCAGATAAGAACCTTTCGGCCCATCTAGTCTGCCCAATTACATGGATACTTTACCTGGATTTATCTTTTGTTTAGGATAACCTTATGCCTATCCCATGCTTGCTTAAATTCAATTACTGTTTTGGCCTCTACCACTTCAACTGGAAGGCTGTCCCATGTATCCACCACCCTCTCAGTAAAAATAATCCTCCTGATGTTTACTTTTAAACCTTTGCCCCTCTAATCTAAGACTATGTCTCTTGTTTTGCTATTTTGTTTCCTTTTAAATATACTCCCTTTCTCTACCTTGTGGATTCCCTTTACGTATTTAAATGTTTCTATCATATCTCCTCTGTCTCGTCTTTTTTCCAAGCTGTACATGTTAAGATCTATAAGCCTTTCCTGGTAACTTTTCTCCTTCAAGCCGTAGACCATTTTAGTAGCCCTTCTCTGAACTCTCTCTAAGATGTCTATATCCTTCTGGAGATACGGTCTCCAGTACTGCACACAGTACTCCAAGTGAAGTCTCACCAGTGCTCTGTACAGTGGCATGAGCACTTCCCTTTTCCTCCTGCTAATACCTCTCCCTACACAACCAGGCATTCTGCTAGCATTTCCTGCTGCTCTATTACATTGACTACTTACCCTTAGATCCTCTGAAATAATGACCCCTAAATCCCTTACCTCCAGGGGGCCCAGGCCAAACCCTGTGCATCTTGTCTAAAAGCCATAGACCTAAGGATATTCCATGCCAACCAGCACTGGCCCGCCATGATATTAACCATTTTCCGGTGGGTCTAGGTATCGAGGGTCGATAGCAGTGCTCAGATTCATAATTGAGGAGCGATTATTACGGCCTGGTAGAAGTGCAGACCAACGCTCTCCCACAAGGGAACACATGTTATCCCCTTACTGGAGGGGAAGAGTTTATTGAAATATTCAGCTGATGGAAAGGGACCCTGGGTCTGATGTGAGACCTGCTTAGGCCCATGTCAGACGAGCGCACTGATCACATCCGTGTTGCCGCACATTTGTACGTCCGTTATAGCATATAATTATGACCAATGGAGCCCCACACACGAAGTACGTCCGCATGGAACTGCGGACGCATAACGGAAGCGGCAAACGGACGCAGGTTAGGCAAGAACGTAAATCCGCCAGAACGGACGCAGAGAGTACGCTGCATCCGCAATGTCCGCATAGCTTTGTGTGTGAGTGATGGAACAAAGTCAGACAGACTGCATTTTTGACGTCCAGCATTTTGACGGACAAAATGTTTCTCATATTAATTTATTTTCCCTTCTACATCAGTCAAAAAAACGTCAGTCACAAAAACGGACTGTGTGGCCACTACCTTGCAGTCAGAAAGTACGTCTGTTGTGCAAGGACGCACAGTCCGCACAGAATGCATTCATCTGACCCTAGCCTAATTCCTACCTATGCATAGTGTTTAAAGTTCAAGTAGATGTTTTTGGAGTTGGTTAGGCAAGTCATTACTAGACCAAGAGTTGCCCTACATATTACGGAAATGGTAGTGATTGAAAATAGACTAGGGTTTATGGTATTTTGGATATAACTAAACCTCCCATAACCCGTGGTTATATTTGTACCTTTTTGTTTTTATTTTGCTTTTTTCTGGATGTCATACTTTTTTTTTAAAGTACATGTCCTATCCATTTTAAGTTGGGCTTGTTTGATTAAAAACAAATCACTCCATATACAGTTGCAAGAAAAAGTATGTGAACCCTTTGGGATTACGTGGAGTTTTGCATGAATTGGTCATAAAATGTGCTCTGATCTTCATCTAAGTCACAACAATTTGAAAAACACAGTCTGCTTAAAATAATACAACACAAACATATGTTTTTATTGAACAGAACATGTAAACATTCACAGTGCAGGGTGGAAAAAGTATGTGAACCCCTAGCCTAATGACTTCTCCAAGAGCTAATTGGAGCCAGGAGTGAGCCAACCTTGAGTTCAATCAGTGTGATATTATTGGATGTGTTGCTGAAAGCTGTCCTGCCCTTAAAAACACACACCAGTTTTGGGTTTACTGGTTTCAAGAAGCACTGCCTGATGTGAACCACGCCTTGCAGAAAAGAGCTCTCAGAAGACCTACGATCAAGAATTGTTGACTTGCATGAAGCTGGAAAGGGTTACAAAAGTATCTCCAAAAGCCTTGATGTTCATGTGTCCACGGTAAGACAGACTGTCTACAAATGGAGAAAGTTCAGCACTGTTGCTACTCTCCCTAGGCATGGTCGTCCTGTAAAGATGACTGCAAGAGCACAGCGCAGAATGCTTAATGAGGTAAAGAAGAATCCTAGAGTGTCAGCTAAAGACTTACAGAAATCTCTGGCACATGCTAACATTTTTGTTGACACATCTATAATAAGGAAAACATTAAACAAGAATGGAGTACATGGGAGGACACCACGGAGGAAGCATTCACAGTGCAACAGAGGGTTGTGGTAAATGGAGTTTATTCGGCGCAAGGTCTTGTTACCAGTGGGGTACCTCAGGGGTCAGTACTTGGACCCATTCTATTTAATATTTTTATTAGTGATATTGCAGAAGGTATTAATGGAAAAGTATGCCTTTTTGCTGATGACACAAAGATTTGCAACAGGGTTGACGTTCCTGGAGGGATCAGCCAAATGACAAATGATTTAGGTAAACTAAAAAAATGGTCGGAGCTGTGGCAATTGAGTATTAACGTGGATAAGTGCAAGATAATGCACCTGGGACGTAAAAACCCAAGGGCTGAATATAGAATATTTGATACAGTCCTAACCTCAACATCTGAGGAAAGGGATTTAGGGGTTATTATTGCAGAGGATCTAAAGGTAAGTAGTCAATGTAATAGAGCAGCAGGAAATGCTAGCAGAATGCTTGGTTGTGTAGGGAGAGGTATTAGCAGGAGGAAAAGGGAAGTGCTCATGCCACTGTACAGAGCACCGGTGAGACCTCACTTGGAGTACTGTGTGCAGTACTGGAGACCGTATCTCCAGAAGGATATAGACATCTTAGAGAGAGTTCAGAGAAGGGCTACTAAAATGGTGTACGGCTTGAAGGAGAAAAGTTACCAGGAAGGCTTAATGATCTTAACATGTACAGCTTGGAAAAAAGACGAGACAGAGGAGATATGATAGAAACATTTAAATACGTAAAGGGAATCCACAAGGTAGAGGAAGGGAGTATATTTAAAAGAAACAAAGTAGCAAAACAAGAGGACATAGTCTTAGATTAGAGGGGCAAAGGTTTAAAAGTAACATCAGAAAGCATTATTTTACTGAGAGGGTGGTGGATACATGGAACAGTCTTCCAGTTGAAGTGGTAGAGGCCAAAACAGTAATTGAATTTAGGCAGGCATGGGATAGGCATAAGGCTATCCTAAACAAAAGATAAATCCAGGTAAAGTATCCATGTTATTGGGCAGACTAGATGGGCCGAAAGGTTCTTATCTGCCGAAATTTTTCTATGTTTCTATGTTTCTAAGCCATTGCTGTACAAAAAGAATATTGCAGCACGTTTGAAGTTTGCAAAAGAGCACCTGGATGTTCCACAGCACTACTGGAAAAATATTCTGTGGACAGATGAAACCAAAATTGAGTTGTTTGGAATAAACACACAACACTATGTGTGGAGAAAAAAAGGCACAGCACACCAACATCAAAACCTCATCCCCACTGTAAAACATGGCGGAGGGAGCATCATGGTTTGGGGCTGCTTTGCTGCCTCAGGGCCTGGATGGATTGTTGTCATTGATGGAAAAATGAATTCCAGAGTTTATCAAGACATTTTGCAGGAAAACGTAAGACCATCTGTCCACCAACTGAAGCTCCGCAGAGGATGGGTGATGCAACAGGACAATGACCCAAAGCATACAAGTAATTCAACAAAAGAATGGCTTCAGCAAAATAAAATACACCTTCTGGAGTGGCCCAATCACTGACCTGACCTCCATCCGACTGAAATGCTGTGGTATGACCTTAAGAGAGAGATTCACACCAGACGTCCAAGTATATTGCTACACTGAAACAGTTTTGCGAAGAGGAGTGGTCCAAAATTACTCCAGATCGTTGTGCAGGTCTGATCTGCAACTACAGGAAACGTTTGGTTGAGTTTATTGCTGCCAAAGGAGGGTCAACCAGTTATTAAGTCCAAAGGTTCACATACTTTTTCCACCCTTCCCCCGTGAATGTTTACATGTTATGTTCAATAAAAACATGAAAACATATAATGTTTGTGTTGTATTTTTTTAGACTGTTTTTCAAATTGTTGTGACTTAGATGAAGATCAGAGCACATTTTATGACCAATTCATGCAAAACTCCACGTAATCCCAAAGGGTTCACATACTTTTTCTTGCAACTGTATATTGGTTTTTATGTAAAGGAAAAAATTGAAAGACTCCCCTGTCAAGGTTTAGCTGTCAATGACTTCCTCTAGCATAACGCTAATGTGAGTGACAGCTTTGAGAGGAAGAGTCATCCTACAGGATCCTCTCAACTCACTCCATGCACCGGATTGTCTGTGCTCAAATGTGCCAAAGGTGCAGAGGTGCACAACAGCCCTAGTACATACAGATCTGCCCAGGGAGCAGAAGCATGTCAAGAAAATAGAAGAATCTGGCACTCTTGAGGTGTTTCAAAAGTATAGTATGTTGGGATACTAGTTGTGGTAACTGTTCAGCCATGTCAATGGCCTTTGTCAACCCCAAACACAGTAAAGGTGAAACAAAATAATACAAGTTAAATAAAAACCAGTCCAAACACAAAATTGTTAAGGGACCTTCTAAGAATCTAGCCATCATAGAATCAAATGAAACCAGTGAAAATGAATCAGTGTAGTGTAGGGAGTGTAGAAGATCTCTTAAAAATGTTGCAATACACTGACCAAGTGCCTCACTTACATCCAGCTGGTCCTCGAAGGCTTTGAAAACCTCCAAAAAATATAAAATCACAACACAAAAAGATTGAAGAGGGTATGCTATCAAAGTGTTTCGACCTTTTCTTCTTCTTCTTATTGGTCTTCTAGTATCAGAATGTCAGAGACCTTCACAAAGTAAGGGCCCCGTTTCAAGTGCTGCACGCTCCAGCTCTTACTGCAGCTGCATGAGCATAGTCGTGGCAGAGATGGGTGCTAGAACTGGGTACATACATGCAAGAGGTGAGAGCCATGTGATCTCCATCAGCTGAAGGGGGTAGTGTACGGAAAGTGAACCTGATCGCTACCTATTTACTTTCAAAGTCTGAGATGAGCACCTCCACCTACCCAATTTCTTGGTTAGGTTAACCTTAGATTGTATTTATGTGAAAACAGTTATGGAATAGACTTGATTCCACGGAGAGTGAGGGCAATATTCCGAAATTGGTGCTAACGTAACCAGTTGTAAGCTTATCAATTCTGTAGACTATAATGGCTCTGGTTAAGTTAGAAGTCCAGAAAAAAACAATGGAGCATAGCATAGCAGTGCATGTGACCTCAGTAGGTTCCCAGATACAGTTTTTCCTACTCTCTGCAGTTCACCTTCACTCCAACCTGGAAAAGACGTAGAGAGCTATATAGATTTTGACCATCGGTTTGCAGATCATGGACGGTCCTGGACGAGAATTGCAGGAGGTCTGAGCCATTGCGGCAAATGTTTATATGCACATTCTGTATGTGCCCTGAATATTGTGAGTTTGTTTTTGTCATTGTTTTTAAGAATTTATTATTAAAATACTACACTATATAGCTCTCCACGTCTTTTCCAGGTTGGAGTAAAGGTGAACTGCAGAGTAGGAACCCAACTGTATCTGGGAACCTACTGAGGTCACATGCAATGCTATGCGCCATCGTTTTTTTCTGGACTTACAATTATTTTGAGGGCTTCAAGGTGCCCTTATACATTGTGCTGCAGTCGGCCAAGAACGCAACACGTACACTTGTTCATCTGGTTAAGTTGGCACCGACTTTGGAATAGGGCCCCGAATGTTTAAATTTAGACTTTTTGTACCTACAGCTTATTTTTTTAACCAAGGATTTATTGCAGCTCTCCTTCATATCTCACACTTCATTAAACTTTAACCTGTTATTCATCCATATTGCATCCCAACTTTAACCCTTTTGCTGCTGATCCATTTCACCCCATGTGCTGAGCTCATTTTGACCATTTTGTGCTCATCAAGGTTCCAAAGTACCCCCAGTGCCACTCCCTGCAATGCAGCAGTTTAGCTTTTTGAAGAAACCATGCATAATATCATGTTGTGCCATCGCCTCTTCACTTGCGGTCTTCATGGCAAATTAGAAGTTGCATTAGTGCAGCATCACTGTTCACTTTAAAATTGAGGGTGAACAATAGTGGTGCATAAGAAATATTTATATTATATTTTATTCTATTTTTGTATCTTTGGAAAGGCCATACCTTGGTCTTTCCACCGGCACGTCACATGGCCATCGTCAATGGTTCCAGAGATACTTTGGTCCAAACTACCCCTGTATCTTCTCTACAGAATTCCTTGCCAGGCCGAGGGAAGTTCTGTTTCTGACATCATCGCGCCCATGCGGGATGATGACAGTGGACGAAGGGAGGTCCCAAAGACTGGGCTGGCATCCAAGATGTCAGCCGGCTGTGGGAAAAGTCTGTGATCTACGCCAAACCATGGAGCTTTGATACATTGGGCTTGTCCTACGTGTCCTTGTAGGAAAGTGGAGGATGCACCCAGCGCGTTGTCCACATTGAAGTGGGTAACAGATTTTTAATTTGCCAATATGGGGCTCTTATCCCAGCTCCGTTAATGGCGAACTGTAAAGAGTAAGGTCTGCAGAAGACGTTAACTCTTAGTGGATGCAAATGCAAAATCCCTTAACACCAAAGTCTCAGAACCATTTTTGTTTTGGTTGGTTTTGTTTTTTTAATACAAGCAGCGACCTTCAAATCATTTACTTCCCTCCTGGCAATAAATCAACAAATACTAGACAAAGTATAGGAAACGTTAATTTACACTAACCTGACATAACAGCTGACCTAGAAAGCATTGTTTTACAAGTATAACTTCCCCAATTTTTAATGCTAGGGGCTCAATGGGAATGGGACCAGTGGTGTTGACCATAATACTATGGACATGTAGTTACATCTAGTAGAAGAAGCTGAAGAAACGGGAGAAGCCTGACCGACTAACAATGTTTGCTTTGCGAATTATGATTCCACAAATAATCTGATCAGAGAACGGCTACAGTGCAGACTTTACATAGCATCGGCATTACCACGGAAACGTTGACAAAATGTCATTGAAACAAATGGCCAATAATTCTGGATAACATTTGAGATAAGGATTTGTACATTGAGTGTGTGTGTATGTTAAGGGTTATTCACAAAATGATTGTCTTCCAAATACTGGCGAAAATTACCGATATTGCAGTGCTATGAAAACTAAAACCCAAAGAATGACAGTGGAAGCTTGACTGTATTTGCATCACCAGCAAACACTGCTGATTTTTGTATTACCCCTTTTAGAGTTTATGTGAATATATATATACTGGACGCGGTAACAGACAACCACCATGCTCACTCCCACCTCACTCATCCCCTAATTTTCACCTGTCACATTCATTCCCATTCACACAGATCTACCTTGCATACTGTATATCCACTTTCCAATCTATATATTATGTGTATATATACATATGTTGATTAAATTCATTAGAGTTTGATCAAATTAGTATTGATATTGTTTTCTGAAAACGAGTACCTGTAGATACTTGAGTATAGCGCTAGATTTTTGGTGACAAAAATTCACCTTAAAATTGGAGGTGTAGCGTTATATTCGAGACATCTGCACTGTGTGTAGTAAAAAAAAAAAAAAAAAATTGCCTTGCTCTTGAGCCCAAGTCTCCCGGAAGTTCCGGTAGTCTCGCTGAAGTGAATGCGGGGCTCCCCGATGCTTGCAAACACTTCAGGAACTCCCAGATTCCAGAGATTTGGGATCCATCACGGCCAGAGAGCAAGCTCGGTTTAAGACAGTCATTCACCTCGCTCGCCTCCGCCGGCCATCTAATCTCTAGTAAAGAAGACAGGTGGCCGGCAGCTTCATACTGAGTAACAACTGCAATCATTCTAGAGCAGAACACCCTCACCTGAGGGGGAGCCTGACTGTGTTAAGAGAACCTGGAAGGATTTTATTTATCAGTACAGTAAAATTTTGCTCCTCACGTTATATTCGAGTCTTGAGTATTCTCTCATTTCCATAAAAAAATCTCTATCCATCGCGTTATATTGAGGTCACGCTATGCTCGAGTATCTACAGTAGTTAAAAAATTGGCTCCACAGTTTGTCTTCTGCCTGGCCTCACAAACCTTACAGCCAACCTTGGAGGTGACAATAGACTATACAACTTCACCTTCACACATTTCCTCTCTTTGCTGGCTGGGTGTCCTGTGATGTGCCACTCAGTCATATATTTTTCCCAGAGCTCTGTGACATCAAGTACTATTGAAGTAGCCTCTGATTTTGTGCAGATATGCTGCTTGTGGATATTGTAGTGATCGTAATGAACAATGCAGCTTCCAAGAATGGAATGCTAAAATAAATATCTGTATGTGACATAATGCCTGAAGATGGAAATCACAGTGACACCTTACATCTGCACTGTACATAGATTTTCAGTAATGATAACCCTCTGAATTTTATCCCTGTACAGTAGGGACCTCAGACCCCTACAGTTTTCGACTCTGTTGATGATTGTTTTAATGCAGCAGCAAGGTTTGTTGAGCTTTTAGTTAAAGTGAGGGCGAAGGCTGCTCCTTATAGCTTGTTTACAGTAATACAGGGTGTAAGGAGTGAGATCACTAGGCTTGTGCACCGATTTTTTTTTTTCGGTTCGATTCGATTTTTCGGATGTTTAAACTTTTCGATTTGGCTCGTTTCGACCGATTTCTGTTTCGATTCGGTTCGGCTCAACTCGTTTTTCGTGTACATTTTTTTTTCGGAATATCGACCATTTTTCGTATTTTCGTGTCACTTTGCTCGTTTTTTGTATCGACTTTTCGTGATTTCGGAAATTTTCGTTTTTTCGGAACGTCTGTTTCCACTCGTTTCAAAGCAATACATTTCGATTTGACACATTTCAAGTCCATTCGAAAATTCCGAAAATATTTCGTTTCGGCTCGGAAAACTTTTCGGATCTGCCATTTTCGGATCTAAAAATTTTCGGAAAATCGGCCGCATCCGAAAACACGAATCGGGAAATTTCGTGAAAATTCCGAAACCCGAAACGCACATCCCTAGAGATCAGAGAACTTAATTTCTCCACAAGGGACACCCTAATCCTGCATGAAAAAGATAAGTATGTGATACCCTTTTTTTGTAAAATTTTGGTTTTCATTTTGCTGGCGTTAAACCAGTATCCTTTCAGTGATTTTTCTAATTGTTCATAAAAATTAGTTGCTGCAGAGTGCTGTGAGTGTTGACAGGATCGGATAGACTCCAAATAGAATTCTATATATTCATAAAAAGAGGAAGGATGAGTGGGAGGTATGGATAGAGGGACTCAAGTCCTCGAGGGGATCTGCAACCAGCCTATGGGAATCAGGAGCAAAGTTGAAAACACTGTCAAGTATCTGGGGCTTCCTGGAGCCAACCATACTAAAACCAATGTAGATTCTAAGATACCAGGTGGTTGTATGGATCCAGAGGGATCATTTGGAGTCTGGACCAAATCTGTGTAAAGAGTAGCCACAGTATTCTGGAAAACATGATTAGCATAGCAGAAACCACTTTAGTTGGAACAGAAAAAGCAGGACTCTCTGGAGCAGAAGAATGACATCCAAGTGGCAACCCAACCGGGAACAGCGAATGGTAAATGTAATTTATCGGTGAACAGTGCAAAGTCTCTCTAGGCTGGAGACTTTCCTAAACCCAGCAAAACGTTAAATGGAGGAAAATTGTGTAGCAGAGACACCAACCTTAAGAGGTATTGCCTGCTGTCTCCTTGGAGGGCACCAGTGAGACGGTAAGCAGTTATCTCCAAGGAGGGCACCAGTGAGACGGTAAGCAGTTATCTCCAAGGAGGGCACCAGTGAGACGGTAAGCAGTTATCTCCAAGGAGGGCACCAGTGAGACGGTAAGCAGTTATCTCCAAGGAAGTTTCATATATTGTAAGCTTGCATGCAGGAAGCTGCGTGGGACTTCTCTCCTACACTGTCAATCTCTCCAAATCCTCTGTGGTTTCTACCTATGGGGTCCCACCAAGAATGAAGAATACACACTTGGAGGGGACAAATAGTGTTTCACAATGGTGCAAAAAAAGAACTCCTACCACATGGTTTGTAATAGGACCAAAATGACATCCTCACGTCAGTGGCTATCCATAAACAGATCTGCAGCCGCAAAAGACAGCAACCATCTGCCAGGATTCAGGACCAATGTACATGCTAGTGGAACCATGAAGATGGATGAAAATTTAGATAATCTGGGTCGATGGAGTAGAGGTAACATCACTGCTCTATGACCGTGGAGACACAGGTTTGAATCCCTGCAAGAGCATCTCTCCAGTAAGTGTCCTTGGGCAAGACACCTCGCTGTACATACTCGCCACCCAAGATATACTTGAAAATTAGAGAAATCTCAATGTATCCTTCCTGGTAAAATACTTTCCAAAAAATAATACTCTCTAAAAGATTTAATGCACACGGCGCTCCTCCAGAGCTCCCAAGATTAATATTTTAACCTTTATCAAAACACCACCTACACTAAGTGTGTCAGACTGTAGGATTCCAACCCGTTGCCATATATATTTAAGAAGCATCGTCAACAATGATTCGGTGTATTGCTGATGAATTATGAGCCTCTGACCTGTAGTAAGATAGTAATGATTCCAAGGACATCGTTCCAAATCGTACAGACTTGTATATCTTACAAAACCCAGTTTATTCGATTACAATAGAAAAATAACAAAACATGATTTTATTTGTACAACCTTACTCCAAGCAAACAACTGAATTTTTGTGCAGAAACATAGTGTTTTCAAGTTAAAGCTGAGACTTTGGACTGCGAGAAGGGTATCTTCTGTTATGTTTGCAGCAGCCAGCGATAAGGTAATCAGATTTATGGACGCCCACTCAATGTCCTGGAATCACATAGTGATCGTCCAGTGATAAGTCCCACTCGAAGGTTCATGAGTCCATTATTTAGGAACACTGCGGAAAAATCACAAAACACCCTAATGAGCTACATATAATAATTTAGTCCAAGTAATAAGTCTCTGTATATAGGTTTTTCCTCATATTATGTCTGATTTTTGCGTAATTCTGTTGCTTCTTACATGCAGTTGATTTATTAGGCACAATATCCATTCATGATATCAGGCAAGCTGATCACGTTAAAAAGCAAGATTTCTAGCAGATAAACCGGTATAGATGCTTATCATCACTAAAGGACAAAGTACAAGGGCACAAAGATTCCGACACAGATACGCTAGCCACCAATAGAAAACCTGCACAGTATGTTCAAATAGACTACATAGTTACATCGGCTGAATAAAAGTCGTGCGTCCATCCTGTTCAGCCTTTCACACATCACCTACTGCTGTTGAACCAAAAGAAGGCAAAAAAACCCAGTCTGAAGCGTTCGCCAATATGCAACATACAGGGGAAAAAATCCTTCTTGACCCCAGAACGGCGTCAGATTTCTCCTTGGATCAATAAACTTTTACCCACATATTAAATATTATAACTCTTAATATTCTGTTTTTGCAGGAAGTCAACCAGTCCTTATTTAAAAGTCTGTACAGTCTCTGACCCAACCACCTCAACAGGCAGAGAATTCCACAGCTTTATTGTTCTCACTGTAAAATAACCCTTCCTATGCTTTAGGCTGAATTTCCTTTGGTCCAGTCTAAATGGGTGACCTCGTGTCCTGTGTATGGTCCTATTATGAATAGGTTTCCAGACAATGGTTTATAATGACCCCGTATATATTTATATACAGTTATCAGATCCCCTCTAAGGCGCCGTATATATTTATATAAAGTTATCAGCTACCCTCTAAGGCCCCATATATATTTATATAAAGTTATCAGATACCCTCTAAGGCCCCGTATATATTTATATAAAGTTATCAGATACCCTCTAAGGCCCCGTATATATTTATATACAGTTATCAGATCCCCGCTAAGGCGCCGTATATATTTATATAAAGTTATCAGCTACCCTCTAAGGCCCCATATATATTTATATAAAGTTATCAGATACCCTCTAAGGCGTCGTCTCTCTAAACAGGTTTAAGCTTTATAGCCTTTTATCATAACTTAAACAAGTGTTTTCCAAACCTGTCCTCAGGACCCTCTGCCTCGCCAGGTTTGCAGGATATCTGAAGCTCAGCACAGGTGATATGATTTGCTGCTCAGCGAATGCAGGATTCAGTCTGTATTTCTCCAAGGTGATCTGCAAAATCTGGCCTGGTTGAGGGTCCCGACGACAGGTTTGGGAAACGCTGACTTTAAACCTTCCATTTCCTTTATTTATTTAGTCGCCCGTCTCTGCACTTTTTCTAGCGCTATAATATCCTTTCTTAAGACAGGTGCCCAAAATCACACGGCATGTTCAAGGTGCGTTTTACCATTGCTTTATAAAGAGGCAAAATTATATTTTCATAAACATTATTCCCCTTTTCTTTTTTTTTTTTTTTTTTTATTCATTCAAAGCAAAAGGGTATACATAGAAGTTGAACAGTATAGTTATAAAGTCAACACTGACTCAGCATGCATAGATAGCAGTTTCCATCATGAAATAAATATCAATATTGAATGTGTTGGTACAATGTTGCCTAACAGGGGTAGCGAAAATACATGAATACAACAGTAAGAACAGTCATCACTGAGCATCGTGGTAAGTCGCTAGGGCTCTCGGAAGGTAGCAAGGTGCGGAAGGGCTCAGGTTTGTTATCGTCCACGTAGCGAATCGTCTCATGCTGTGTTCAGGGTCCCAGAGAAGGGGGGAATCCTTCGGACGGGGACGTCTAGGGAGAGGGAGACTACTAGGAGAGGTCAAGGGGGTAGGGAGAGAACTGCGGAGAAGCTAGTAGAGGAAGGAGTAACAAGGTCCCAGGGAAGGGGGGGGAGCAGGGGAGGTAAGTCTGGGGGGGGACAGAGGGGGGTAAGGAGGGAGAGAGGGTGGAGAGAGGGGAAGAGAAAGAGAGGATGAGGAGAAAAGAAGAAAAGAAAAAAGAAGAGAGAGAGAAAAAAAAAAAAGGGGGGGAGGGATAGCGCGTGTCGTGTCAGTGTGAGGGTGGTGCGGATGGTCCCAGATTCCCGGTTAGGTGTTTTAATAGGAAGGGAAAAGGCGAACACGGCGGCCGGGCACACGGCGCCGACGGCCCCCACGGGGCAAGGGCAAACACGTGAGCCACAGTCCAGTGGAGGAGTGATGGGGAGTGGGGGAGCGGTCTCGTGTCAGGGTCTGGTTCGGGCACGGCAGGAGATCGAGGGCAGGTAAGCACCCCAGTGAAACCACTTCTGCAAGTGAGCCTCCAGGGTATCCTCCAGCCTTGCAGCCAGATCTTCTTGGGTTCGCACCTCCTCCATCCTAGTCAGCCAGCTAAGGTATGTGGGTGGGAGCGCCGATCTCCACGCCCGGGCGACAAGGAGACGCGCCGTCATGAGCATGGGCATCGCCACCGATTTCTTAACAGTGCATACCGAGTAGGGGGTATGTGTGAGAAGCATCGTCCCGGGCGTAAACGGTAGGTCAAGGTCTGTGACCTCTGCAATGGTGTCTCGCACCAATCTCCAGAAGGGGGCAATGAGGGTACAGTCCCACCAGACGTGCAGGTAAGATCCAAATGAGATGTCGCATCTCCAGCAGTTCGGTGAGAGACGTAGACCGATGCGGAACATAAGCGAGGGGGTGCTGTACCAATGTGTGAGTATCTTGTACGAGGTAGACTGTAGACGTGCTTGGGGTGAGCCATGGTGTGTGAGTTCATAGGTGGCGTGCCACTGCTCTTCCGAGATCTCGGCATCGAGCATTCACTCCCAGGTGTGTTCGAAAGACGGGGGATCTGGGGCTAATGATGACTGTAACATACTATAGATAACTGAGATGCCGTGTTTTAACGGGTGTCTCGCAAGGCAGAGTGTTTCAAATGGTGTAGTGGAGCGAGTTAAGCGATGACGTGCAGGGAGGGAGAGCAGGTAATGAGAGACCCGGGCGAAGTTAAACCTCTCCAGGGGCGTAGGAGTAGGAGTCTGACCAGGTCGGTCCCATGGGGGGAGCAGGTTCTGTCCCGAAAGGAATTGAGCGGCTCTGGGGGTAGTCTCAGTGGCCAGTCTTCCCCGGAGATGTGGGTGTAAGCCCCCCGGAAAATCTGGGTTGTCTGAAAGTGGAAGCATCGGAGAAGGGTAGGAGGAAAAAGAGCAGCGGCGGAGGACTGAATGCCAGACTCTGAGGGTGGAGCCTACAAATGGGTGGCGGGTCAAGAAGGGGGAGCGATGGTGCGGGGCAATCCAAGGTAACACTGCAGAGGGGTGTGGAGTAGCCCTCCATTCCAGATCCTGCCACAGTGCGTGCCTCCCTCCCGTCGTCCACTCCACCACTCTAACCAAGTGTGATGCCTGGTAGTAGAGGGCGAAGTTTGGCAGGGCCAGTCCGCCAGATTGTTTAGAGCGGGACAGCGTAGCAAAACCTACTCTTGCTCTGGTCGAGTTCCATACAAATCGAGAGCAGTATGATCGGATCCTGGCAAAAAAAGAGGCAGGTATATGTACGGGTAGGGTCTGAAAGAGGTACAGGAGGCGTGGTAAGACGTTCATCTTAAGGATGCTAATTTTTCCCAGCCAAGACACCCTCAGCGGCTTCCATCGTATCATGTCGTGACAGAGAGCCTCCCACAGTGGCAGAAAGTTTGCTTTGAAGAGATCTTGTGTGGTTCTCGTAAGCCAGAGTCCTAGGTATCTCATTCGGGTGGTGCACCACACAAAGGGGAGCGTACGGCGGAGCCTGCGTTCCATCGCCTCCGGGGTAGTCAAGTTCAGAATTTCGGATTTGTTCATATTTAGTTTGAAGTTAGCTAATCAACCGTAAGTATGGAACTCATCAACTATAGCAGGCAGGGCCGTTAACGGATCGGTAACATAGAAAAGAAGGTCATCAGCATAAGCTGACACCTTATGCGTGTGCTTCCTGCCTCTCAAACCCGGTATAGAAGCGTTCATTCGGATAGACTCTAGGAAGGGTTCTAGGGTCAGCGCGAAGAGGAGCGCTGACAGAGGGCAACCCTGCCTAGTCCCGTTTCGGATCTGAAAAGGTTCAGAGGAGACCCCGTTAACCTTGACCTTGGCGTTCGGGTCACTGTAAAGGGCAGCCGTCCACCGGACAAATTCCACCGGAAAGTTCATGGCTCTCATCGTGGAGAACATGAAGGGCCATGAGACTCTATCGAACGCCTTTTCGGCGTCCGTAGATAGTAGCAGCATGGGGGTTTTGGAGCCGCGCGCTTCGTGTATCACGTTCAGGGTCCGAATCGTGCCGTCTCTAGCTTCTCGCGCCGGTATGAACCCCACTTGGTCCCTCTTCACAAGGGAGGGTAGGACCTGTCGAAGCCGGTGGGCCAGGATCGCAGCAAATATTTTGAGGTCGTTATTGAGAAGCGATATGGGTCGAAAACTGGAGCATAATTGGTGGTCTTTACCGTCTTTGGGAATCACTACTATCGTGGCGGAAAGGGTGTGGGGGTGGAAGGGCTTATCAGTGAGTAAGGCATTAAAGGTACCCGCCATGTGGGGGGTCAATATCTGCCCGAATTTTTTATAGTAGAGGGCGGGGAATCCATCGGGGCCAGGTGTCTTGCCATTTTTCTGTTGTTTGATGGCTTGGGAGATCTCCTCCGAGGAGATAGGGAGACTAAGCGGCAAGCGTTGTTCCGCCGTGAGTCTATGGGGGATCCGCGTTGTCAGGTAGTTGTCGATCAGGTGCGGAGGAAGCGGTCCAGCCGCCTCAACTGAATGATAGAGGGAGGAGTAGTAGTCCCGGAAAGCTCGGGCGATATGGGTCGGGTCTAGTAACGGTATGCCCGAGGCGGATCGAATCGACGGCACGTAGACTCGGCGTCGCTTTTGCTTCAATAAACGGGATAAGAGACGGCCCGGCTTATCTTCGTGAAGTGCGAAGAAGCACTTTGTTTGGAGCATTGCCCGTTGCACTTGGGGGTTTAAGGCATTAGCTAGTTGTGTGCGAGTTTGGAGGAGGCGGGCAAGTGTGTCAACCTCACCCGTCGTCTGGTGTTCTAGTTCGAGGTTCCGGATGGTAGTGTGCAGCTCGTCAATCTCTTTACGGTATTCTTTCCTCTTCCCCGATGCTAGTGAGATGAGACGGCCGCGGAGCACCGCCTTGTGTGCTTCCCAAATAGTAGGGAGTGGGACGTCCGATCCACTGTGGTCATCAAAGAAGGACTGCATAGTACTCTCCATCTTGGTCACCACCACCGCGTCTGATAAGAGTGAGGTGTTCAATTGCCAGTGGCCTTCTCGCGGGCGAGATAGGGGGGACGCGACGGTGAGCACCACTGGTGCATGGTCCGACCACGTAGTGGCTTGTATATCGGAAGTTCTGACCAAGGGCAGGTCATATTGCGGGACAAAAAAATAGTCCAGTCTAGAGTACATTTGGTGGACCGAGGAGTAGTAGGTGTAATCTTTGACCTTCGGATGTCGCGCCCTCCAGACATCCACGAGTCGAAGCGAATGCAGGGAGAGGTGTATACGGCGCAAGACCCTTTTGGGGATTCGATGGAGCGCGGAGGAAGAATCCTCCGCGGGGACCAAAGGAACGTTAAAATCCCCACCAAGAATCAGTGCGCCCTCTGTGAAGGATTCCAGGGCGCGAAGTGCCTTAGCTAAATATAGGTGTTGGTTGGTGTTAGGGAGGTAGAGGTTTGCGAAGGTGTAAGTAGATCCGGCTATAGCACCCTTAACAAACACACACCTACCATCTCCAGCTAGGTATGTGTCTCGGGGTTCAAATGGTATTGAGTTAGCGAATAATATCGCCGTCCCCCGTGACCTAGTATCAGGATTATGGTCAAAAAACCCCATCGGGAACCGTCGATCCCGGAGGGATGGCGGGGATGTGGAGCAGAAGTGGGTCTCCTGTATGAAGGCCACCGAAGCACGGAGCCCGGCCAGGTCGCGCAGAAGTCGTCTCCTTTTCTCAGGTTTGTTCAGGCCGCGTACATTGTAGCTTACCACTCGGATATCCATCGGGGCCACGGCTGCCGCCCGCCCGGCCGCAGCGGGTTCAGGTATCATTGGGGATGAGGGCGAGGGAAGAACAGAAGTGGTAAAATTAAAAAAAAAAAAAAAAGGGGGAAAGGGGCGGCAAAGGGGAGAGAGATTAGAGGAGGTAGATGGGGGGCGGGGAATGGAGTCGTAGGGAGGAGGGGAGAAGAGAGGGGGTGTGCGGGGGAGGGCAGGAGAGAGGAGATGTAGGTAAGGTAGAGGGGTGAGGTGTTAGGGAAGTGTTTTCTCTCAGGGGTGTAGGAGAGATGAGCAAGATCCGTCTAGCGGGTCAATTAGGGGGGTTATAGGCACAGGTCAGGAGAGGGTCAAGTCCTACCTCCGCAAAGCAGAAGCAGGACAAGGAAGCACCCCCTGACTGGTCAGAGGTGCCCAACCCGTGGGAGCGTGTGAGGCACCGCGGACTACACCAAGATGCTACAGCGAACAAACAGGTTTATTAACAAGTTAAGAACAACAAAAATATGGAACTAGTGAGAGTCGCATGCCCCTCGACAGAATACAGTAGTATGGAAGCCCATTTAAGTGCGTTCAGGAACCCCGTATTAACGTCGCGTGTGTCGCCGTAAGCCGGTCTCCTCTCCCCTCTATCAGGCATGTGAGTGACTAAGTCGGGAGCAAAGGACATGGGCCAATGCCATCCCCTATCATCTAGAGTGGGCCCCACCCCAACCCCTCGTCCCGGTCAGCCCCAGCAGATGGCAGGTAGCCTCTAGCACTCACCTCGAAAAGGGGGGCAAGCCCTAGGGGGGAAACCAAAGGGGGGTGGCAAGACACGTCCCCTCACCACCAACCACCTGCACAGTGGGAGAGGGGACAACAATGCTATATATGCAGCACCCCGAAGTCAACGAGGCGACTCTCGTCAGGCCCCATTGGCGCGGCTATGGGGAATACGTAGCAGGGTCAGGTTGGTGGCGGTAGGTATTCGTCCGTGAAATGTTCTAACTAAGCAGGGGATGGTGACGTCTCCCGCGCCGGGGACGACACCGGGTGTGTGGATGTGTCACTGGCATATCGTCGAGTAGGACGAAGCGCAACAATTATGTTAACCCCCAGGCGCAGGGGAGTCCATCAACATCATTGAAACAGGGTCACTCCGAGCAGGTAACAATGGCGCGTCTTCCTTGTTCCAGTATCGAGCGATGGGCGACCGGTTAGGTCAAAGAGCTGGTAGGTCCCGGTAACGGTGCACACTACAGTGTGCGAGGGTGATCAATAGCAGGGCTGCTCGAATGATGTGTCTCAGGCAGTGGCAGGATCCAGTGCAGGGCAAAGTCCACCCCCTTCGAAGGTGCAGGCATGGGGGGCGTCCCAGGGGCCCCTCGAGTAGGGCAGGGAGTCGTAATTCAGCCCGCTGGATCATGGCGGATTCGACAAGAAGTGGTGAGCAGTTCGTCCCGAGAGACAGGCGGGCACACTGGGGTAGATCGTCACATGGGAGCACTCCAGACTCGGGCCCCAGGTGTGTCGTAGCCTGGAGGAGCGGCACCGGCATAGGTTCCGGCTCACGGACGGGCCACGGGGCCGTCACCAGGTTCCGCGTGAGGTCGGCGGCGCTGTGGGAGGCGCTGAGGGCGTAGCCCAGCACCCCCACGCCAAGGCCCATCTCTCTCCCAGTCCGGGATCTCCAGCAGGGGTAGGTTGAGCGCCTCCAGGAAGGGGGGCACATCTCTTGGGCAGTGAATGGCGTGGAAGGCGTTGTCATGGCGGACCGTGAGGGCAAAGGGGAAACCCCACCTGTAGGCAATATTCCGTTGTCGCAAGGCTTGGGTGACAGGGCGGAGAAGGCGGCGTGCCGCGAGCGTATACGGCGTCAGGTCGTGAAAAATCTCAAGGGTTTGATTTTCAAAGTCATATGTCCGCGAGTTGCGAGTGCGTAGCATAATCTTTTCCTTCAGCCTGTAGTTAGAGAAGCAACAGACAACGTCGCGTGGGGGCTCACCCTCTTGGGGCCTAGGTCTCAGTGCTCTATGCGCTCGTGTGAGATCTCGTGTAGGGCGCACCTCGCTTCGCAGTATCCCAGTAAACAGGCGGCCCAGCGTTTCATCCAGACTCTCCGGTGGGTCAGTCTCTCGCAGGCCGCGGACGCGAATATTGCATCTGCGACCTCTATTATCGAGATCGTCGACCAAACGTCTGAGTCCCGAGTACTCCCCTGCTGAGGCGGACACTGCTGGGGCCTGGTCCTGCGCCGACCGTTCAAGGTGCGCGACCCTCGTCGATAGGGCCGACACCTCCTCTCTCACCTCCTCCACGTCGCGGTGAAAAGTGCTGCGCAGGTCAGTCAGCATCTCTGCGAGGTCCGTTTTAGTGGGCATCCCGGCCAGTAGAGACTCCAGTCTCAGTTCTAGTCGTGTGATGGCCGCTGTTGGGTCGGAAGCAGGCACATGGGCCGCGGCATCCGCCATCTTAGGAGACGCCGGTGTCTGTAGGGGCCGAGGTGCGGGGAGCAGGTAGCCGTCCAAGGGGCGTTTTGCGGCGTCGGAGGTCTTCGCAGGGGTCTGCAGGCTATTTGTAGATCTTTTGGTGCGGACCATAGTAGGGCAGGAGCGGAGTTAGAAGGCAGAATGTCGAAGGGACGAGCAGGGAGCTCTCAGTGTGCGTCCATCTTGCTCCGTGGTCCGGACACGCCCCCCCATTATTCCCCTTTTAATGCCAATACCTTGCTGGCCTTGGTGGCTGCTATTTGACGTTGGGTATTGTTACTTAGTTTGAAGTCTATGATTATTCCCAAATCCTTCTCCTGCTTCAATCCAAAGTACATAACTTTGCATTTATCTAGATTAAATTTCATCTGCCATTTAAGTGCCCAGTCCCCCAATCTATCAAAATCCCTCTGCAGCGAAGTAACATCCTGCTCATGCCCTACTACTATGCCCTTTTAAATGTAAATTCATGACGAATGTCTTCTATGCATAAGTATCACAAAACGACAACTGACCCAAGTGGTTTGAGCATGGTACAGATAATATTTGATTTAAAGTGCCAAATTGAATTTTCAGGATCAGTTAGAGATCTATTATTCTTTAACACTGGAAAGACATGGACAAAAATGAACATTGAAAACCTAGCTTTGACTTTATTTTGGTATATATTTACAAGTGTTAATTTTTTGGGAAATATCTTTATTGTTCACCATAGTCTGAATTAATACCAAACAGAACCAATATGGCATGAGGGATTTAATATATTCACTTTGTTATTCATTCTTTTTTGTTATTAACCCCCTCACTGCTGAGCCATTTCAGATCTTAAATTTTTTTTGATTTTTTTTTTTTGTTATTTTTTTTTTCTTTACTTTAAACATGGTCATGTTTGGTATCATTTGAAAGGCCATGCTCTGGCCTTTCTAATAATACCAAACATGACACTGCTAGCTGCCAACAGTCGGGAGATATTGGGGTTCAAAGGAACCCCTATCTTTCCTTTGGTGTCAATGAGGACGCTCCCCACACGTCCTCAGCAGTGAAAGGGTTAAAGAACTTGAATCACAAAAAAGTGCTTTGAGGATTTATTTTAATTTCTTCCAGGGAATTGACCAATTGCCAAGAGGAGGTCATTTTAAAATATCAGCAAATTCAACCTGCCTGGACCTCGTCTTAACGACTTATTATGGAGTTGTGTCCGAAGATGATATTCTGCTTTATCTTTGAGAAGGGTAGTCTGTGTGTTTGAAATATTGTGCAAAATAAATCTGAAAAATGGTGGTGGAATACATTTATCATACCGTTTGGAAGAGAAACCAGTTGGCCATGCCAATTCTGTGGTCTTGGATTGTATATGTCAGCTTTCCACTTCCTCAGAAACCGAGCCAGACGTTTCACTTTTATTTCCAAATTTTCATTTGATTCCAAATTATACTCAAGTAAAAATGGAATTCTGGTAAAGGATCAAAAGGTGTCAGGGTGGTACCTGGCGTATGCCTTGGTGGGACCCAAGTTCAGGGGGTCTGAGGTCGGTGTGCAGGGATGCACCTCTGGGTAGGCAGATACCTCGAGGTCAAGGTGTAGTACAAACGGTTAATCCAGAGAATGGCCAGAGATAGATCCGTAGTCAAGGGACTGGTACACGGTAAAGCACGAGTATCACAGCAATAGGTCTGAACATACACAGGAATAGAATACAACGAAAGTGGTAGGCGCCCCCGCCTGTACCGCCACCAATTATCCAAGGCCAGCCAGCAATCAGTGGTTTCCCCCAAAAAGGAGAAAAAGGAGACGTCATAGGGCCCACTCCCAAAGTAGTCTTTAGGGGGACTGACCATATTAAATCAAATCTAGTACGTAGTAAACCCAGGAAGAAAGAAGGTATCATCAATAACCATTTCGGGCTTAAAGAAGGCTTATATCGATGTGGGATGTGTTTGGCTTGTAGGTCCACCTCTAATAAGAAAAATTATATCGGTTCATATTTGAACCGTAAACAAAATAAACTGGTCAAGATAAAAGGGATTCAATCTCAACTGTTGTTCTAAAAATGTGATCTACATGTTGGAATGCCCCTGTGGTCTAGGCTACATAGGGCGTACCAAAAGAGCCCTCAATGTTAGGATAGCAGAGCACGCTAGGAATATTAGAAATAGTTATGAAAAACATTCGGTCTCCTTGCACTGTAAAATACACCATAACAGTTCACCTGTAGGTGTCAAATTCTGGGCATTAGAGCAGATAAAAAAAATAGAGATTGAAGAAAACCTACCAAATAAATTAGGGAAGGCAGAAATGAGATATATCTTTGAGCACGGCACTATGGCACCCAATGGACTGAACGATGATTTTGAGGTCATTCACTTTCTTTAAAAAGATTAGAGGCCTCTTCTATTCCACATTTGGGACGCATAGGATTCACACATTACGTTCGATAAGCCGATCAGTAAAGTACTCACCTATACACCATTTTATAAATACTTCACCATGGTATAGCTATTAGAATACTAGCTAAAGACTAGTGGGCTGGCTAGTAACTAACTATGCCATATCAGCACATATTATTCAAGAAATAATAAGTAATTTATACACATACCTTAGGTAGTATAGGCATATTTTTTCCAATATTTATCACTAGTTTTTCCGATACTATTTATCACTATCCATTTAATATTAAATCATCTATACGAATGGTCACTAATCCATATGGAGAACTATTTACAAAATTAGTGAACATTGTATATTGTGGATTAACAAAATATACTGACACCGGTCCATAATAGGTATGTCATACTTCAGTATAGCATATAATTATGATTTACACCATTTATAACACTTCTGTAATTAATACAGTAGATAGACTACGTTATATCTACACGAATATTAGTGAAAGTAGCTACACCAGTATAGTCATATATTATTTTATCTTCTTCTATTGACTAATAATAAGAGTTTAGGATCGGCGCAATATACACTACACTACTCGAATTTAAAATTATCTTCACACACACACTGTGTAGAGTCAAATTGATCATATATTTACTTCCATGCATCTAAAACTAAGTCCACTAAATGCGGAGTGTAAAGAGGTCTTGCAGGACTAAGGATGGCTCTAGATGTAAAAAGAAGGCTGTCCATTGTAATTTATGCATGCACCATTTGTTTATTTGTAAAGGGCACAAGATAGAGCTTTTGGGGACGTCTACATCTGGTCCCACTAACATCCCAGTCATAAGTCCGCTTTTTTTGTTTGCCAGAGATAAAGGAAGCGACTTGGGGCTGTATACGCCGATCGGAAAGGAAAGATAGACAACACGCATGCGCAAGATGGCGGATGCCCACTCTGGAACGCAAATACTGACAATGCGCAGGCACAAAATGGCGGACCCGCAGAGGATACTTGAATCTCGTTGATTCGAGGCGTGGACTGCACGCCTATTCAGCAAATTACACCTGGGGACAATTAAAGTTGTAATTAAGAGAATATATATTGTGATCTGCATTATTACCTGTAAACCAACTGAGGAAGCCACGTGACGTGGCGAAACGCATCTGGGTATACTGGCTGTGCCAGGTTGATCCATTTTATTGTATTTTATTTGTTTTTATGTTCAAATAAATTTTTACATCTGCACCAGTCCCCGGTGTGCTGCTGAGTACAGAGGTTTTTCATGGGCTTTACCTTAAACAAGTCCACAGGTGTCTGACCCCAGAGCTTGGCTATAAGCTCCAACACATGTGAGTGCAATCCCTATATATGTACCTCCATTGTGCTTCCAACAGACCTATGCAAGGAAGTCTCTCTTTTTGTTACATGTCTCTTTATGCATTGGCATTAGAAGAAGACCACCATCTTTGAAGGTTGTGGGTCGCCTCCTTCAGAACAGGATTAAATGACCAAATGTGTTGACCTGCTCAGAGCCAGCGTTGGGGCTCTTCCTTTGTGAGTGGGAACAGTATCACATGCATCTCCATTGATAATTTTGTTTCGCTCTACACTATTGTATTTCTTTACTGTTTTTCATATCACATGTGGACGGTACTACAAAAGAGAACCACCACAAGAGCCAACAGCGACTGCCATCGCGCCGCCAGTTACGTATTTGTTTATCATTACACAGGAATAGACTTGCAATGCAACGCCGTCTTGGATAGAGTGGAGGGTGCGATGTGTGTTTTGCTGTGCTTAACTGTGAATGTGCTGGTTTGGACTGAAGGCAGCACTTTTCAGGTACCTGCCCACATGCAGGTAAAGTTCTTGGACACATATAGGCACGGATCCTGACAAAAAGTGAAAACAAAAGGGCACAACTTAAAGGATGAAGTGGGTGTCTCCGATGTTTCAGTCCATACTATGCTCTCAAAAAGAGGAACTTAACATAGTGTAACACAATTTATATTAAGAAGCATGTATTAATTCCCAGTGGGTTCCTGATGTGTGAAGAGCAAGATTCAAACATCTATTTCTCTCACAAGTTGTGCATATCGGTCCCCACTGGTCAGGCTTCCACGTTCTTCCAAGTAATAACTCTCGTTAATGCAGTTCGGCTATTAACTAAAGGCTTTTTCAAAATATTCAATAAGATGTTTTAACAGGTGAAACGTATTGGTGATTGTGATTTCTCAACATATCCAGTGATCATATCTCACGGCGTCCTCCTGGGATGAGAGCCGGTACTTTGGATTAGCTAGATTCTAGTCCATCACGTCTTTTCTTTTTCGTCTTCTACCATCTTCTTGTGCTATAATATTTATTATTATTATTATTGTTACATCTCTCTTTTTTTCCCATGACCACCTTATCCACTGTGTTTTCTGGGTCTGATGAATGATCTGCCTGTTTCAGGCAGCAATACTGCACAAGTAATATGGTAACATCAGCATTTTCACAAAGTCAAAGATTTGCGTTTTGAAATCTAGAGTGTTAACTGTCTTCTATCCAGCTGGACAGGACAGAATTTAGTCCCCTGCCAAACTAGGTTTTGTTTTTGGTGTCCTACTTCTGTGAATACCAGGAAAATGTGCAGCTTGTAAACACTTTAGCTGCTGAAAATGCATTGCTGATGCTGGCATGTTCCTACACTTACATCAACACTTCAGTAAGATGCATGTATTGATAAACCATCTTGGCTTTCCAGCCCATGATCTTTGTGTGCATGAACATTAGGGTGACACACCCTATTTAGAAACGTGTTGACCATACGACAAATGTATTTAGAGGTGAATTAAATACGTTATATTGTCCTATACAACTTGGCACCTATCAGAACTCATAACTCACAATCGTACAGTGAGCCGTTTTTATAAGGCACCAAGCAGCAAGTACTTAATGGTCTTGTTTGCGTTACTTGTAACATTTAATTACATTATATTGCCAAGAAAGTGGCATTAAACATGGTCTCCCTTTTTTTATTACAGGTTCTGCCTCCTTACAAAATTTTTTTTATTGTTCCCGTAAGACCATAAATCATTTTTAATTCATAGCAGTGCTCCATTATAGAAATCATTTTGAACAATGTGTTTTGTTGTTTAGTGTCTGGCTCCTCCTTCCAGGTTTCTCTGGCCTTTCATCTGTTTGTGGTCATTTTATCTATACAGATGCTGACTGAGCCACTAATTAATTGGTGTTTATGGTGTCCCATTGGTTTTGGTCTACAGTTTCCATGATTCTTTTCCTCTCGACAGAGACAAGTGTTGTTGTACTTTCCTTTTTTTTTCTAGGTCCAGAGCTCCATGACAAATCCATCACTCAACTTATCTAAATCCATTCTTGTCTAACTCCATTTTATTGTGGACCGTTTTTTTTAAATGCAATTAAAATAGGATTTTTTTGTTTCTTCATCTGTTGGTTTGGCAGTGAAAGTTGTTCATCCTGAGTAATTGGTTTGACCATTGTACTGATTTGTGGGTAAATATTTGGTAGAAAGCCAATCGATAACAGATAGATATGGTGAGATACAGAAATTACTTAGCTTTTTTGTTGTATGGAAAAATCCTCCAGAAGGTGGTTCTCATCCTTCTAATTCTGATAATAGGTGGACACGGAGGATATACAATCCTATAAGAATGTGGTCAAGTAGTTTGCAGTGTGGGTAGGCAATTTCAATCAATACTGAGACTCCCCGAGTTCTCTGGAGAACGCGGACGTTAATTGGCAATTAAATATGGACCTATCAGAAAGGACTTGGAGAATGTAAAGATACAGCGGGGAATGTGGCTATCGTTTGTATTTTGTATTTATTTTTGATTGTATTGCTCTTGAGAAAGTCTGTTTAGTCAGACGAAACGCGTCGGGCTTTCATATTTATATTTATGGGCTCTTTTATGCTTGGAATTATTTTATTTTATTGAATACATTTTCATCATTTTGGTACCCCGTGGCGATTTTTAATTTGTTTAACGGGAGTTCCAGGAAAAAGCCAGTTCGACTCAGTATCGATTGGAATTGCCTGCCCACACTGCAAACTACTTGACCACATTCTTATAGGATTGTATATCCTCCGTGTCCATCTATTATCAGAAAGCCAATTGATGACTGTTAGGCTATATTCTCAAGTGATATGTCTGTTCTAGTTTGTGTTTTTTTATTATTTTTGAATTTTTATCAATTACATTTTTTTTGTCTTCCGTTTTTTTGGATATCCTCATTGTAATGAAGGAAGTAGACTATATAAATGCCGTTAAACTATTCTCGAATACTAGATTTCTTTTAAATTCTAAACATTTTTGGATTAAGGATACCTTGTTCATTCGTCCCACAAATAAAATAATTTGAACAGATTTTTTTATACCTATCTGTCCTGCTGAAGACATGTCCTCTACCTAAAGAGGTAGCCATTACAAGACTAAAAGATACAAGTGCAGTTTAAGACTGGGCTATGTTGCAATGATGATTTCCAATTTTCTAACTTTAATACTATTTTAGACCAGGGAAAGACAAGGAATTGGGCAACATGGCATAGGAACAAGATGTGTCTTCTGGAGTGCAAACACAGATTCTCTCTTTCAACTTCCATCAAGATTAGAAGGATTGTGGTTGACTAAGACCAAAATCAGTGGATAGTGGTGATATTCAGTAATGTGTTGAAATCCTCCCTTTACAATTACCCTAACATCTCTATAGGGGTATCAGTAAATTGCAGTCAGCAGAAACCGCCAAAATTGTAATCCAAATGCTTGTGATTGTGTAGAATTGTAACATTTACAATGGTGTCCTTGCAGCTTGCACCAGTCCTTGTCCCAGGAAGTGAACCTGAAGGAGCAATATTCGAGAGCTGTAAAACTTTTCGAAGAAGCTTTGAGAAATCGAGAAGAGCTGCTAAGCATTAACCGGCAGCAGAACCAAGAACTTACCCTTCAGCTTCATCAAGCTCAAAACCAGTGTGTCAAGTTGGAAGAGTCTTTACAGAAGGCAACTGGTTACCAACAGGATACTGAAGAGAAGGTGCACAAGTAAGTCCACTGATCACAGCCTTAAATCCTAGCCAAATAAAGTTCAGTTCAGGTTGCTGCCACCCATCTTTGAGCTGCCACTGGAAAGTCCTCACTCCAAGGACGTAGCACAATATCAAGAAAAGTACTCCAGTATATAGCAAGAATTTTTTTGGTTTTATTCCAGCAGTAGAACAAAGTTTCGACCTGCAACCAGGTCTTTGTCAAATCTACTAAACATATCTCTACACTTTCTTAAATACATCATGAGTAATTAACATCATTAAAAACAGCGGTGTTATACACCGATTCCTCAGACGGCCAGAGCGTGGCCTTTCCAATTATACCAAACATGACCATGTATAATATAAAAAAAATAATATAAAATTAAATTAAAAAAAACCTTTTTTTTTGTTTTGTTTTATTAGTGCAGCAATATTGTTCCCATTTCAATTATAATGTGAACAATGATGCTGCACTAAAGATTTTTTCTATGGGGGGAGCTAAAAAACACGTAATTTTCCCCCCAAAAAAGTAACGATTCTCCGTTTCTAATTTTTTTAACAAGCGCAACCCATAGAAAATATAACCGCAAACGCTTGAATTTTAAAATGTGAAAAAAAAAACACTTTACACGTTGTAAATTATTGAAAATTCAAATTTTATTGCATTTTTTGTTATAATATACAGACAGGACATGTCGTATACATATAATAATGACATATTATGAATCTGCCGAGTCTGCCGGAAAGAACGATATATAATATGTCTGGGTCATATACTAAAATAAGCCTTCAAAACGCGTTTAAACATGATGAGCGAAACCGGTAAAAATGAGCTCAGCAGAGAGGCGTGAAAAGGCTCAGCAGCAAAAGGGTTAAACATTGTCCACACAGTCACCCTAATAATCAACCGCTTCCATACTATGTATAACCCCCAGCATAAAATTTTAAAATTAGGCAATATATTAGGATATATGTGGATAAAGGATACATTTATAATAGAGCCTACTGCAACAGCAGCGACATTGCTGACCAGATCCATTACTATGGTGTATGGGGTCAAGAGAACACCTGTGCTGCATTCCTTTCAATCGCCTGTTAATTTTGGGCGAGGACCTGTTTTTTCAGTTTTATTGGAGTTAGCACCGGGGATGAGCAGTAGGTAAAATGTTGCAATTAGCGCCCCTCAAAAAATTAGCGCTGGCACCAAATGATCTGTTAGCTGCAAAAGCGCTAGGGATCTCTAGCGCTCCCCATGTTAAGTAAAGGACGCAGAAAGTACAGTAAGCTCGCGGTACAAATCGCTAATAGCAACGCGCTAAGTGATTTTTCCCGTTTGTAGCGAGAGGCAAATGATCTGTTGGTGAGGCGCTAGACTCAATTAACCTGGCGCTAACGCAAAACCATGCGGACGCAAGGGTTAGCTCAGACCAGGTAATAGTGCCCTAAAGAAGTATATATAAATAATATTGCAAAACCCCAGAGTAATGTGATGCAATGATGCCTTTTTGTTGTACTAACCTAATACTTAAATTCAATATTTTATTTGCTGCAATTCGGCAGTTTTCGCTGAATGTCTGATAGCTGCTTCAGCGGCTCAACTTTTAGCAAATTACAGTGACCATTCGCTAAATAGGGAATTCACCTTATTTTCGGCGAAATAAATTCCCCGAAATGTGACAAAAAGCAGAGGATCTAAAGATCATTAGACCCTTTAGATTCTAACGTCCATAATAACCCCTAAATGCCATAAACCCAGGGAAATACAATAAAATTAATAAACAATGTGGCATTTAGCTACCCCTTAACCCCTAATATGCCATTAATCAAGGAAAAAATAAAATGTATACTGTGAGGGATGAAGCCTAACCCTTAATATACAACTAAACCAAGGCAAAACTAACGTAATACACAATGTAATGTATATTCTGAACATTAACCTCTTCACTGCTGAGCCATTTCAACCCTATGAAAATGTTTACATTTAAGTGCACATTTCTATTTAATGTTTTATGACATTTATTTTACACCAAATATGGTCATGTTGGGTATCATTGGAAAGGCCAGAATCTGCCCTTTCCAATGACGCATAGAACGTCCATATACAGTTCACAGGAACGGAGATATCATGGTCCGAAAAGTGGGGGAAGCTGGATGCTGATTTTTGTTGGGGGGCACCTGGGGGGGGCAAGGAATAATCTAGGGGGGGCAATCTCCCAAATCTGCCTATGCATTGTGTTAGTTAGACAAACTAAAAGCTTCCTTTTTGCTCTCGGTGCTGCGGCATGCCACATGGCCTGTTTCCATGGGGAGAGATTTATGGCTCTCAGAATGCGAGACACTTCCCCAGAGCTGTCACTGAAATAAAAATCCCTACAGTGTCAGACCATTTGCAAATGACTCTCAGATCTTCTGAACCAATAGGAAAGCTACAATGCTCAATAGGGTTCACCTGTTAACCCTTTGCTGCAGTGCTGTGATTTCCCCCTGCAAGTGTCCGCTAAAGAAATACAGATTTTTTGTGTATAAATATATCTGCTTGTGTATATGCGTGTGTGAGAATGGTTGCACTGCAGCTAAGCAGTGGGATGGGGAAAAACCATACAGCATTTCAAAGATAAGATTTGAAGCATCCTTGCTATCTGACCCCCCCCCCCCCCACCTGGGCTGAGCTGTCAATCACACAGTTTAGATGTTTAATCCCTCCCACAAAAGCGAAGCAAACAAACATGGCTGTCTCCATTAGAAGAATAGGCAGATTAGAAACTACGAAAACTCAGAAAACTCCATCGGAAGTTGAAAAATAAAAGTTTTCCTGGTGTTATTTAAGCTGCTAATAAACATATATAAAAAAAAATCTCTAATCGAGGATGGGTGCACTCTAATCCTGCCTGCAAACTGGCTGAGAGTAATGGACATTAAAGCACTTTGTATAACTATTGGCACAGAATCCCATAATCTGCTAGTGGGGCATTTTACTCAACTGTGAACTGTTTGCTCATGGCCATGACCTTCATTTTGCCTAGTGTATTTTTCACTCCCGGTTTCCTTGAGCCTGAGGCCATCCTCTCTATGGCCTTGAGCCAATGAGAACATTATACTTAATGAGCAGACGTTTTGCTCAGGCCTTTCTTGGTGCAAGTTAATGGTTGAAGAGCAAAACCCTCTTAAAGAGAACGAGCAGAGGACCAAATGCATTTTCTATATTTTGGCTCCTGACATGCTTAACTGCTAATATGCTGCCGCCATAGGTCAGATCTTGACAACTTCTTGTTTATTATTAAAGTCCCTGCTTCAGAAGGGAAAAAAGATCTAGCCGTGAGATTCTGTCCACCTGCCTAGAGCATGGGTCAGGAACCGTGGCCTAACAGATGTTTTGTAACTACATCTCTCATGATGCTCAGTCAATCAACTATTCTCATTATCGATTAATCGATAATCGGCTTTGTGTACATCACACACAGTTTAGAGTCCGAGTTAAATGTTATTCGCCTCAGACGCTACATAGGAGCAGTGTTTTTTTTTTTTTAAGACGTGCCACTGATTTACTTGGTGTAATTTAGTTCTACAGATATGTCAGACATAACCACTTTGTTTTTATTTCGTTTACGATAGTATCAGAACTTTAGCACTGCCACTGGGTGGAGAAGCTGTACTGCCGGTGGTTTATCCTTACTTGGAATTGGAGACCTGTGCCACCACCCTCCCTACCTTCCCCTCTCCAGTCCGGAGCTGCCAACCCTCCCTTTGGTCTTTTCCCTTCCCCCAAATTCACTCCCTCCACCTGTGGTCCCTCCATCCACTCACTTCACTCTGACCGCACACTCGCATACCTTGTGTGCAAAAAGTACACAAGTTATGCAAGATATGCAATTTGCATATGTATTTATTTGTGGAAAAGGAGGGGGTTTATTTTTTTTTATTACAGGTCCATTCACTAAAAATGACACTGGCAGAGAAGTGAACAATCCAGACCAAATAGCCGATTTGGAAAGTGAGATAAATGGGAACAGAACTATTTTTGACCTATAATTTTTACTTCTCCAGTCATTCTCCTGAGTTTCACCTTTAGTGAATAGGCCTGATAGCGTTCCATTACGTAAACAAATTTTTTTTTACTTTTTTGCCGATGAATCAAATTAATTGAAAATATAATCAGCCAACTAATCGATTATGAAAATAATCATTCGCTGCAGACCTAATGTACCGGCTGGATGGTGTAGACAGAGGTAGCATCACTGCTCTATAAATGTGGAGACCCAGGTTCGAACCCTGGCCACCTCTACAGTAAGTGTCCTTGGGCAAGACACCTAACGGCTGTGGAGTCCAGTGGTAACATTTTTGCCTCTCGACCATGAAGAAGTAAGTCATAATAACATTCAGCACATCCCTCCAATACAACTGTGGAGAAGAAAGTCTCGACTTCACGAGAAGCGGGTTCAACCTAACCACCAGGTCACTGATCTACAATCAGTAAAAGACGACCCAATCCCACTCAGAAGACGCCACCAGCGAGTGTCCTTGGGCAAGACACCTAACGATATGGATGCGCCTACCTCACAAAATACTTGTACTTCTTGATTGTAAGTTCCCTTGGGAGCAGGGACCCCCTGAATCAGGTCATCATCCATGTGTGGTATTCTAATGTATCAACCTCTTGTACACTGATCTGCAGAATATGTGGAGCTATATAAATAAAGGACAATTGTAAGTAAGTTTGTGCGCTGAGGAGGACAGCTCTCATTGAGGGTCTAGAGTACTTCCTGCAAATGTTTCAGCTTCTAAGTAACTTTATGTGCAGAGGCTGAATAATGAGATACCCTGTACTGTAATCTGTGCAGGAAGCAAAGGTTTAAATAGCACTTGGAGTGTCTCGAAGTTTCCTGTCCCTTGAGGTACCAATCCCATCTTTATTGCTATCTTTTTTTTCAACCTGCCTTCTGATAGCTTGATCATATTTGTAGGTATTCAGTATTGATCTGGCAATACAGTTTATGTATTTGTTTAATCAACTTTATATATTAAAGCTTTTGAATCGCAGATAACCTAAGCTTCCAGTGTTGCTCAGGCAACAACAACGAAAGCCCTTTTATCAGCCAGCTAATGCACGACATACGTTCAGAAAGGATGGGCTATGGAATATAATAATAAAGCTGGATTTTAAATTGAGACATTGGGCTGAAATTCGGGCATTACAAGGGTTATACCTAGGACAGAGGAATTAAACCTTCTAACCTGAAAGAGCAAGCAGGGGGAGGGGGAATATGTATATACGTAACTCTATTTTCCCAACTTGTCTCGTTTTGCTTTTAAATTCCCTTGCCTATTCTACACTGTTTTGAATAACTCCAACTTTATTAGAAATTTCCAGGTCGTTGGTTGGAGATAAGCTGCGTACTCTGAATCTCCATATGTTGCACGTCATTTCATTGTATTTCGCTAATCAAATTTTTATTTTTTTTATATACTTTTCATAAGAGATTTTTGCAGCAAATTAGTAGGAATTTTACAGGAATCGCATATCTTATTACTTGTTGAGCATCAATGCGATCAATATTGTCCCAAATTGTATCTGTGTGTTCATTCAGCAATAATAAACTTTTATAGGCTTGCACATAAAAACATGCAATGGTTTAAAGAGGCACTCTACTCACCCCGACCACTTTGTTATATATAGTTTTAAAGTGGTCAGGATATGAGGCATCCACCTCTCTCATATCTCCCCCGATCTAGAGTAAATGCTGGGTGAAGTAGAGGAGTTTCCTCCACCCCACCCAGGGCACTACTCCCTAGTAAACCCTAACGTTAGCATTTGGATGTGTAAGGTGCCATCGCTAGAAGTGACTTTAATGGATGCCCCCCCAATATTACCTTCCTGACTTAGTGCATCGTTTTTTGCGCAAGCTTCCATGAGCTTACTGTACTTTGCACTTCGCATGTTAAGTATAGGAAGCGCAATCAGTAATTAGCGTTAGGATAAGTAAGGTATTACAAAGTGTTCGAGCTAATTATCGCAGGGAGGCGCAAGCCAAAATTTTAGCTACACCTAAAAGCTGGTGCTAAATGATTTTTCAAATTCAAAATCATGTAGCACCCCATAAAACCCCCCATAAAGCCCATACTCCCCTCCCATCTTGCTAAAATGGGGACGATACGAGGAAACCTAAAGGCGCAGAAGTATGGAATATTGTCCAAGTCTGTCTTGGCACAGCGATGCCAAAGTAACCCTAAAATCGTGACACCGTGAAGGTCAGAGTAGACCTTAAGAATGTCAAGTAGATTCCAGCACTTGGGATCATTACACATTAAAAAGGGAAATGTCAAAAGAACAGAGTGTGTTCGTTCAGTATTGCCAAAAATCGAAAACAAGTGAAATCTGATTGCTGTTTGACTGTAATAAAATATCTATAGTTATGTGTCAGGCTAAATCATGCCAGGTAATTAAATATGAAGAGCTGGAAGACCTAGAGCAGGACTGTGGCTCCCCCAGATGCCTTCAATTCCCAGAATTCCTTTAGTGCAATAGATGGCATGGGAGTTGTAGTTCAGAAACATCTGGCGGGCTGGGGTTTGACAGCGCTGACCTAGGAACAAGAAAATGAGTTGAAAAACTGGTATACTAAATTTATTGTACAGAACAAAGGTTCTGATTCTGAACACTGACCACCTAAAAAAGGATTTATCACAGCAACAAAAGGGTCGATTGCCACACTCCGTCTCAAGTTTGAGTATTCTGAAGGAAGCTCCAAGAGAATCTTTTTAATTATGAGAACATTTTTATTCTAAATATATCTCCCATTAATTAATTAATACAGTTTATGTGTACTTTAACAGAAGACACCAAAGAAATGAAATGTGTGCATTGCTGGTCTGAAAGTTTAGTGCATTCTCAGACAAGACTGCTCCCCTTCCCTGTTATTATAGTGTGTGTAATATAAGCCCCTGTCATAAAAAACATCTTCCACAGCGCTTGCCTTATACCCTGTATAAAGAGACCTTTCACATCCTCAGTCTACTACTTGACGGCCTGTGCTCGTTTCCAAGGGGGCTGCAGGTCTCTAACGTTCCCTGCACAGCAATCTCTCTCAAGGGCATTCAGAGCGGTGGCTGCTCGCAATGCTTGTACGTTAGACTGGCGTGAAATAAAAGCCACCCGCTGGTAAACGCACAAGGTGGTAACTTTGAGACACACAAACTGTTAGTCCCTTTATTCAAAGACTTTTTCTGTTCTTCTTCGGACACTAGATGCATAAAGAGAGTGAAACATCTGTTCTGGGCCACTTCTGATGTGCAGGAGAAAATAAGGGTTCAGAGACACGTCAGCCGAGTGCGAAGCGACTACAAGCTTGGCATAGACACAAGAAGTGGAGGAGGAGGGGTGGGGAGAGGTTAAAAACTGGTTACCTGTTTCTTAACACAGCTGTGCCAAGTATGCTGCCCCATCTTGCCGTTCATGAGAAGAAATGGTTGAGGAAGCCCTCGGAGAGGACCAGGAATGTAGCATTGTGGTGTGAGAGGGAAGATGACCTATCCAAACTCTAGACCTATCACAATGACTAGCAAAGAATGTACAAATCTCTTCTCGGCAGAGCCTAGATTCTGTCTTTTCCCCATCAATCTCTCTGGTGCCTACTAGAGAATGTCTGGTTACAATGAAGGGATAAAGTGCCTCTTGTTTCCCTATGCTAGGACTTTCCAAACTTTTCACATTGGTGACACACTTTTTAGACATATATCCTTTTGTGGCACAATAATTCAATTTGACTAACAAACCGGAAGTCAAGCTAATCCCTTTATAAGAGATACAGACACCTACAATAATAAAATGTATGGGGACGCAATCTATTTCATGAAAACCTTTCATATATATATTTTTTAAAAACATATTTGTAAGATGGTAATATACATTTCCAGCTTGTTGTCATTTATGACATTATTTCAATAGCTGAAGCTATCATTCTATGGAAGTTATAATTAATAGAACTTATAATAATTTCTTCTGGATGGGTTTTATAACTTAATGTTATAATCTGCAATATTTTAATATTATAATTTTATATTTATCATCTGGAGTAATCGTTTTGTACCTATAACCTAAAATGTAGGTCCTAAATGACTATTGTACAAGATAATTGGATATTATGTGGGCGGCAACATAATAATTAGTGCCGAGAGGGGCTCTAAATTATAAAGCATTTTTTTAAAGCTTGCCAATGGCATGACCTGCTGGCTGCCAGGCTGGGCTTGTCGGCGAACGTGTGGTGGATGAACAGCTCTCCTCTTATTTGCTACAGCCGTCTGTCTATGATTCCTACACGGAAACCTGGCAAATCACCTGCCAGCCTTTCGTAAGGACTCCTTGTCGGCGTGCACCCAAATTTCAAAGGGCTCAGCCGTACACACGTACTGCAATTGATGCCAGGCTAATATTAAATGCCAGGCTCCTGTAGAGACCAAGTGCAGGCAGGCACACAAATGCTTATAAAGACTGTGCAGGCAGCCATAAGGAGAGGGCATATGCGGGACACGTGGTCATCCACCGCGCAACACACCAACCTACTGCCACCGACACACTCCTTTGTAACAACACACACTTTGGAAATCTGTGCCCTATTCTGTGATAATATGAAATGCCAAATTGGACAAATCTGACAAATCTTTTCTCAGTTCCTCAGCAGTCACACGGGGACTTTTCTCCACTCTACGCTTCAGGTAGCGCACAGCAGTCGAAGTCAGCATCTTCTTTCTGCCACGACCAGGTAGCGTTTCAACAGTGCCCTTTGCCTTGAATTTGCGAATGATGCTTCCTATGGTCTCTCTTGGTTTGTTTAACATCTTTGCAATCTTCTTATAGCCATTGCCCTTCCTGTGAAGAGTAATCACCTCTTCTCTTGTCTTCCTGGACCATTCTCTTGACTTCGCCATGTTTGTAACCACACCAGTAAATGTCTAGAAGGAGCTGAGTATCACAGTCATTTTAAAGCTGCCTAATTGGTGCTTATTATGCTTTATTGCTGCTTCGTGACATCCACAGGTGTTTTCAATACCTGATTGAAAACACTTGAATGAACCTCTGTTCTTCAGAGTGGTAGTCTTTAAGGGGTTGAATAATTGTGTCAATAAAGAATTCACAAAAGAAACATTTACTACTGTATTACAAAACCAATTGATGTCATTTTAGTTGCATATGGTTCTTTAAAAAGTCCTTGTAGGATTTCATTCTGAATACAATTACAAATGTACACTAAATTCACTAAAACCCTTTACAGCATTGGGGGTTGAATAATTTTGAACACAACTGTATATGCTAGTTACAACTCCATTTGAATACAAGTATGACTTGGGATACTTCTAACATAATCCCGAAGGACGAGGGATTCTAAAAGGTAGTCGGTGAATGCTCCTAACATTCTATTTGTACTAAAAAAAATTGTTCCCAGCTTATGTGAAATTGTCAATAAGGAATGTATTTCTGATTCTGTTACTAGATCATGTTATACATAGTAAATGCCAATAGACTTCAAACCCTTGTTTTGGCCAAGTGTTTCACTTTAGAGCATGAAGAATTTCAGGGTCTGTCCCACCAAGACTGCAATCTACCTACTTTCACTGCTAGACAGTTGAACCACGCCCCCTTTTTGGACGTGTTCCTCCTTTAATTGCCGTTTTGGGGATAGAAATGCCCCTCTTCAAAATGGGTCGATTTTTTTTTTTTTTTTTTTATTTATTTATTTATTTTTAGGGGGTTTTTTTTAAATGTTTGCAATGTCAGTGGTGCAATCTGCATTACTGTCACGGGGGCACCTGGTGTGAGCTGAGGTGGGGCCCATATTTGGGATTAAAAGCACAATGGGCTGGCTGAATAACCGGCAGAGTGGAGGAGAAGACCCCACACAGCTGAACAGGAAAAACAGCAGAAATAAACAGGACACTACGCAGACCATAAGGGCACAGGTTCAGAGGAAAGCCGAAAAGAAAGACACCCAGCAACACACAAGGAAACTTTAATCTAAAGACCGGTCCTTAGATGACCGTCTCTATACTAAAGGTGGTAACCAGGATTGCTGGGTGAAACAAATCCGCATAGTGCAAGAGGAGCAAATCCAGAGACCTAGTGAGAGGACAAAAGCCAAGTACGGTACCTGGTTAAACAGTGCAAAAATGAAAAACTCAGAGAATAATAAGCAAGCCACGGTCGGTACACAGGAAAACCAGCGCAGCAAGAAAATAAAATGCACAGGAGCATAGAAGGGGAGAAAGACAAGGAAAAAACAAAAATTAACAAATGGCAAGAACAAGGCAAACAGAGTAATAAACAGGCAAAGGCAACAAGGAATTTAAAATAAAAATACGAAGGAAAATATAACTGAGGCAATAAACAAGCAGCAGGATAGACCCTTAAAACAGAGCCCTGCAGAATGGGAGATGCTGCATTATATTGAGAGTAGGCCAATACTAAATATAATATACATTAGGGCTGAAACAATTAATCGACAACTAATTGATTATCGATTAAGCGGCTGTCGATGAATCGATTTGTGTACAGCTCACAGTTTAGTCAGACTGAGTTAAATGTTATCTCAGTTTCTGCTTCGTCCTGTGCCACCACCTCAACCTGCCTGTCACCCCCTCTTTATTCTGGAGCTGCAATTCTCCCCCTTTCAGTCTCTTCCCACAAACTCCCTCCAACACTCAGGTCCGTTCTTTTGCCCAAACCCACTCCTTCTCACACTTGGGCTAGGTCGCGCTTGAGGAAGCCATGACTGTAGACAGCGAAACGCGCGTCGAGCGTGTCCTGAGGATGTAGCTGTCCATTTATTTTAGCCGTTGTCTATCCTTTGCTTGTTTGTGATTCGCAGGAAGTCGTTGTGTGGCTCTTCCGTTTTTGACTAATAGGTCATCTCTATCTGCATTGCTTGCATGCATTTTTTGGTTGCATAGGGAAAGATAAGAAATCTAACGAGTTGCAGGCACCTGTAGGATAACCCTTTTTTCATTGTATATTACGGCATGCCACAACTGCTGGGTTGAATGATTGATTAATTCCTTGAGATATTTATTGGACACCTATCTGGGTGATCTGGGAGTGGATACACCTGCCCAGTCGAGACTAAGTCTAATACTGGTTTCACCTTGGTCTGTCTGGGAATAGAAACCTCTATTACCCAACTATCAAGGAATGTTTGTACTCTCATATACTCCTGTGATATCGCTGGATCATAATCCATTGTGACTCAGTTTTAATGCACATTTGTGATTTGTTATAACTTGGACCGAAGGATATGTCCACACAATAAAGGTGGCCCATTTTATATATGTATATATTACCCGGGTAGAGAGTCAAACTGGCGGACAAACAATTTGCCAGTCTTTCTCTATTCTTCTGTATTGTTGAATGTATTTATATGCTACGGGTTTAATCCCTGATTTACCTAGCCGGGTTGCTCCCAATCCGTTGTTGGACTGGTCAGAAGACTAATCCACCAACAACCCTTTATATATATATATCCGGCAAGGAGCACTCACGGGCTTATAGAAAAAATAATAAAACAACTATTTATTGGGAAGTCATTAAAAAAAACGACGTTTCGGCTCAAACAAGAGCCTTTATCAAGGATCCTTATCATCCTTGATAAAGGCTCTTGTTTGAGCCGAAACGTCAGTTTTTTAATGACTTCCCAATAAATGGTTGTTTAATTATTTTTTCTATAAGCCCGTGAGTGCTCCTTGCCTGGTCTTTATATTACACTTCTGAGAAGTTTTGCACCACGGCACCCTTTAAAGACATTTCCAGAGCGTGAGTGCTGAGAAGGTGGACTGCTTATATATATATATATATATATATATATATATATATATATATATATATATATATATATATTCTGATTTTTATTTGTTTTACTTTTTTTTTCCTCCCGCATAAACAAGGAAGTGTTTATATAATGACATCAAGTGATTGGACGATTATCACAGGGAATGTATTTGGAATGAGGGGAATAAAATTGTATGACGATCTCACGGTATTGTGCCGTCTAGCCAAGCACAATTCTGGAAGTACACCAATCTCATTATTCGCTGCAACATATTTATTTGCAGGGAGATGAGGCTAATATTTTTTTTGTCTCTGTGTCAGTCACCGCTACTAAATTTACTTGGTAAACACCAGGCAGGACAAGCTGTTGTTTCTTTAACCAGCGAGCTTTCTAGTTTTTTTTTCTTTTATGAATGCATATGCCTTTTCTAATCTGTAAGTGAGCAGTTTGCCGTTGAGAGGCTGATGTATACTTTGAGATACTATGTAAATATGCTTTTTTAATTCTGGATGAAGTCTGCAATAGCTAGACCTAATTTGTTTGTGCTTTTGGTCTTACTAAATATTAGTCTTGACTTTACAGCTTTTGCCTCTGCCAGACACTCGCTTTGTGTCTGAAATATTCCACAACAATCACGGTTTCCCTCTCTGGCGTTTACATAAGTATGCTCCATATATTTTGCTACTGATAAATCAATAGCGCTGTGTTGTAATGTGCAAATTTCCAACTGTAAATGACTTATAAGCAAACTCTAAGCACGGGTCTGACTTGTCACCCCTGATCCTGTTGGCTTTGAAACATTTGGCTCGCTTTATGTATAGTTTGCCTTGTGCGAGATCTCAGCGAGGCAAACGGAAAAGAAAATGTGCGTTTTCCTATTGGAACTTCCCCTCACTAGCCTGTGTCCAAACCTGTCCATTTTCTTTATTCATTTTTTTTTCCTTTTCCCTGATGATGTCTTGTATCAGCACAATGGTATAATTGAATAAAATATGGCTAGATTTCAAATCAGGTGTAATCTTACTCAGATCTCTAGTAAACCGACAAAGCTCCCCAGACTTTAATAGCCCTGGCGAGTTTACCAACTTCCTAGAGCGTATAAGTGGCATGTTGGTCTGGTGAATCAGTCTGGTTTTAGATGTATTTATTTTGAAATGGTGTCTGCACTGTAAATGATTTCACTAGAAACCAATGTATGTGATCACTATCAGGGTTATTCAGAGAGAGGTGGAAACCAGGAGAATGACTGGAGAAGTGAAAATTCGAGGTTAAAATAGCCAAACCAGAAATTTTTTCCCATTTATCTCACTTTCCAAATCTGCTATTTTGACCTAGAATTTTCACTTCTCCAGTCATTCTCTTGGTTTTCACCTCTCTCTGAATAACCCTGTAAATGTGTGTATATATGTCTTTCTCTCTTCCCATCGCTCCGTTCCTGGAAGTTTATATACAGTATATCATATTTTTATATTGAGTACAAAATATATGTAATACACCAAGAGGGCAACACTCAACCTTTACTAAGCATAACGGATGGGACCTTCTCAAGACAAAAAAAATACAACAAACCAAGAGGAGGTGTCACTTTCGATTCTGCCCTAAAGTTCTCTCCCACGTCCAGACAGTGACCAAATCCTATCTTACTATCAACTCAAGAACATCTCCCGCGTCCGCCCCTTTCTGACACAAGATACCGCAAAGGTGCAGGTTCATGCTCTTGTCATTTCCTGACTTGATTACTGCAACTCACTCCTTACTTGCCTCCCCAACTCCCGTATTGCCCCTTTGCAATCAGTAAAGAATGCAGGGGCCAGGGGTATTTTTCTCACCAGATGCACCTCACGTACCTCCCTCCCTCTGCCAGTCCCTCCATTGGCTTCCTTTACGTTTCAGGATACAGTTTAAAATACTGACGCTCACGTTCAAATCGCTCAATAGCTCAACTCCGCAAGCACGTCCCATCGAGAACACTCTGGCTGACGGGTGATCTCCATCTGTCTACACATGCACTGCCAACTTTCACCTCAAAGACTTCTCAAGGGCAGCTCCGATCCTGTGGAATGTCTTGCCCTACCAAACTCTCCCCTGATCTTCAGGCCTTCAAGAAATTCCTCAAAACCCATCTCTTCAGATTAGCATACCACATCACTGATGCAACTCATCCCTCTGCTCACCTACTTACACAGGATTGAAGCCGCTTCTATGGCCCCACCATTCCCAAACCACTGGCACTAATGATCCTGCTATCTAGTAAAATTGCCTTTGTCTTCCTCAACCCCAATACCTCTAGATTGCAAACTCATATGAGCAGGGCCCTCTACGCCTCTTGTTTCCATCATATGTCTTTATCTGTATCTCGTTCCCTTTGGCTATTGTAAAGCGCTACGGAAACTGTTGTTGATATATAAATGATGACAATAATAATAATAGAGCATGCCAACTCATATCTTCAACAGTAGCTTGCACATTTAAAGATTAAATAGATTTCAAAGTCTTCATTAATTCTTAACACTTTCAAGATCAACAACTCTTAACCCATTAAGGAATTTTCACAAATGTGTAACCCTAAGATCTGTTTAAAAATTATGGGAATTTAGATCACAATATATGGCCATAAATTTCTTAAACCTGTCACAGCACCAATGTATCCCATCAATGACCGGTCCTATCCTTGTCATCTAATTACTGCTATTATGGGATCGACTCCCTTACGGAGGACAGAATCCTTTCTGGAGCTCTCTGTAATTCAAGGTTAAATAAAACGTGTGATCGATAGGATACATTGGTGCTTTGACAGGCTTCAGCAATTTATGGCCATATATTATGAACGAAATTCCCATCATTTAGTTATGCTTGGTTGAGGTTGAGTGATGCCCTCCTGGTGTAAAAAGTGTGTGTGTGTGTTGGAAAAGGGGTCAGGTATCATAATGTGGGGTGCCGGACAAAATCCCTACAGCCAGGTTCCCTAATGCCAACATCCCGACGGCCAACTTCCAGACAGAACAAGTGCCGGACATCCCAACTTCCCTACACGGCCAACTTCCAGACATCCATAATCCCAGCGGCTAACCCTATTACTAACACCCTAACCCTAGGTTTAGGTGGGTTAGGTTTAGGTGGGTTAGGGCTAGGTTTAGGGGGTTAGGGTTAGGGCTAGGTTTAGGGGGTTAGGGCTAGGTTTAGGGGGTTGGGGTTAGGGCTAGGTTTAGGGGGTTAGGGAGTAGGGTTGGGGTTAGCCGCTGGGATTTTGGATGTCTGGAAGTTGGCCGTCAGGGAGTTGTCTGTGTAGGGAAGTTGGCCGTCAGGGAGTTGTCTGTGTAGGTAAGTTGGCCGTCAGGGAGTTGTCTGTGTAGGGAAGTTGGCAGTCAGGGAGTTGTCTGTGTAGGGAAGTTGGCCGTCAGGGAGTTGTCTGTGTAGGGAATTTGGCTGTCAGGGAGTTGTCTGTGTAGGGAAGTTGGCAGTCGGGATTTTGGCATTAGGGAACCTGGTTGTAGAGATTTCGACCCAAACCCCATAATGTGATGTCAAAGGATAGCCAGCCCCATACTGATATGTGGTCTCCTCTAAGCAGGGCCGGATTAACATAGGGGCAGATGGAGCAGCAGCTCCAGGCCCATGCCCCAGAATAGGCCCACAGAAAGGATAAATTTGTCTGCATTGATGGGCATTTGAACCCCTTTATCTCAACCTCGATAGCAGCTACAGGGTGTTTTGAGGTATCACCGGAAAGGCCAGAGCATGTCCTTTCCAATGATACCAAACATGACCAGGTTTCATGTAACAATAAAAGTAAAATAATAATAAAAATAATTTTTTCTAACACAGCAATAGTTTTCACTTTTCAATTATAAAGGGAACAATAGTGCTGCAGTAACTCACCATCTCATTTTTCATGTCACTAACAAGCGTGGAGGTGATGGTACAATCCATTATTACGAATTGTTACATCCAAGAACTAAACTGCCGCACTGCAGCAAAGTGCACTGGGGGGGGCTATGGAACCCTGCGCCACTAATCTTTACACCTCGCAAGGTCAACTGAGGTCTCAGACAGGACAGAGTCTGGCCTTTGCATTGATACCAAACAGGACAATGTAAAATCTAAAAAACAACAAAAAAAATGTTTTTATTTTTTGTTCCAAAGCGATGGTATTGTCCATTTGTCACGTATAAAATGAGCAATACCACTTCCATTAATCACCTCCTTTCCCACGCTGGGAGCAAGGTCAGTGTTTTATACATAGCCATATTTTTCATAAAACACCATTGTCCAAAGCACATGGGAAATATCAATTTTTTTTGTTAAAACTGTATATTTTCTCAGAAAAATACAGTAATAGGTTCCCATTAAATATTTTTTAACAAGAATTCCCTATAGAATATATAACCACAGAGGTTTGGATGAGAAAAGATGAAAAAATAATTTTACACGCTGTGATGATGGAAATTTACTCACACAGCATCTTCCTGGTTAGATATACCTATATATGCACTAATAATTAGCCTAAAATATGTTTTCATTTCACAAAATTCCAAAAAAAGCCCATCAAAATCTTCAGCTCCAGGCCCATAGAGATCTTAATCTGGCCCTGCCTCTAAGTGGAGTAATAACTATTTTTACTATAGCTTAGTTAGGCGAAATAATATGTGAACTTGGGTTATTCGTTTAAATTCTTTATGGACCTGCCTCCTTTCGTATGGTTTCCAAAAGGATTTATTCTAGATTTTTGAATGACTGGAGGCCTCTTTACATCAGGAGGATAAGGCTGGCGTCAGATGAGCGGTAGTAAGAGCAGAAGGAACGTCCATGAGAGTGGACGTTCCTTCCACACGACATCCGTCTGTCGCCTGTCTGGTCGCCTCTGTGTGTGCTCAACACTGCAAGGCTCAATCCTCCTATGGAGGATCGCGCTTTGCAGCCTCATCAACGCTTTGGAAGGCTTGCTGCACGGACACAGCACGGCCGCTGTTGCGCCTGCAAATCGTGCGCACGCAACAGCGTGTGGCCGGCCCCGTCGCAGCGTCCTAACGCTGCGATGGACGCCGGCAGGCACTTCAGTACAGGCGCAGCTAGTGCGCTCATCTGACACCGGCCTAAAACTACGGCATGATAAAGGGTACTTTTCTGTATTCATTGTGGTACGCTTCACAAATGTTGCGGGGTACCCCTTCAATTCCATACGTATCCTCTGACCACACCATTTCTCGATTTCTAGCCTAAGGCTAGGGTCAGACGAGCGTTATTTCTACGGACTGTACGTCCGTACGGAAGACCCAGTAGTGGCCACACAGTCCGTTTATTTACTGATGTATATTTTGACGGATGTAGGAGGGAAAATAAATTAAAAAGCAGAACCATTTTGTCCGTGAAAAATGCTGGACGTATAAATGCAGTCCGTCTGACCACGTTCCATCACTCACACACAAAGCTATGCAGACGTTGCGGACGCAGCGCACTTTGTGCGGCCGTTCTAGTGGTTGTACGTTCTTGCCTGCCTTGCGTCCATGGGCCGCGGCCGTTGTGCGTCCGCAGTTCAGTGCGGACGTACTTTGTGTAACAGGCTCCAATGGACTTTCTGTCATGCTATCACGGACGTACTTCTAGGCGCAATCACGGACGTGAACACTACGCTCGTCTGACCCCAGCCTAATGCTAGTATGCTCCAGGGCCGCGATGGTGAACCTTGGCACCCCAGATGTTTTTTGAACTACATATCCCATGATGCAATCAGTCTTTAGTTACATAGGCTGAAAAAAGACATGCGTCCATCGGGTTCAGCCTCTCGCACATCACCTACTGCTGTTGATCCAAAAGAAGGCAGTGTGTCTTCACTTGTGTGACTAAGCCTCATGGGGCATGTAGTTCCAAAACATCTGGGGTGCCAAGGTTTGCCATCACTACTCTGGGGTCTTGTCGTTTTTTTTTTTTTGTTATGGGTGATGTTTCACTGATTTACTGTCTATTTAACTTAGTTTGACACTTTCCCCTTCCTACAGTATGTGGCCATTCTTTCAGGTTTAGCCTCTACTGTTACTAATGAGCACTGTTACTTTTGTCTATTCCATGACTTTGTCTGACATCCTGCTATGCTCCGGATTTATGTTCTGTACCTGATCCATTAATAAGCATATTTTAAAAAAATAAAATAGATCTATTATATAGAAACAAGCGTTTTCGATGGTGGAGACTTTTCAAATGCAATATAATTAACCATTATATCCCAGACCACAGAATGTTTATCATTACAAATACAAGTGCTTTCAGTGAATCTAGGAAAGGACGCATCAAAAATATTATATATTCTTGTCTTTTATTGGAAATCAATACTTAAGTTTTGTAAAAAAAAAATTATTTATTTTTTTCCTTTTTTAAGGTATTTTTTTTATTTTTTAAGCTGAGGAATATAAGGACTTGAATAATTTATTTCAAAATTCATGAGTGTTGAAACATCGGATTAGATGCACAGACATCAGAAAAATAACACTGATGGAATTTGCAGTGAAGCATAACTGAGCTAAAAAAGCAAAAAGACAATCACAGATTTTTGGACTGAAAGTAGTAATCAGGTTCTAAAGTTTTATACTTTCAAGTTATAGGCCTGGCACATTTTTATTTAATTTCTTTGCATGAGATATTGTGGCATGCAAGGACACGCGGAGACCCGACTCTGCTTTCCAAAAAAAGAAGGAAAAAAAAAAGCATTTTGACTTTAAGAAAAGCTAATCCCCTGACCGAAGGAGGAAAATGTATGAAGTATACCTAAAACTTGGCACACCGCTGCCGAACTCGCAATGAATGTGAGCATTTCCAGCACTTCTGTTTGTGAAATATAATACAACCTTATTGCTTAATCTTGGCCAAAAAAGCAGAAACGACGGAGTTTACTGATGCTTACTATAGTGAAGAAGTGTATTTACTCTCAAGCGACGCAGCGTAACACTCGCAGATCATTCATTAAACTGTGCTTTCCAGAGATTTCACAAAGGTACTTTTTAGTTTGGAGCGATTTTTTCCTTTTATTTTTAAACTCCTTACCATGCTTGGTCAGTAAGGACCGAAATAATCCAACGGCAAAAAAATATAATTCTCAGGAAATACATTGTTAAATGTCTGCAGAGATGTAAACGAATGTTTCTTCAAATATACTGAAAAAGGAATATTAATAAAAAGTTGTATGCCCCAATGTGTACCACAATACAGTATAGGGCCTAGTCATACTTGGCTCTTTTTTTTTCCTCTCCTTTTAAGTGCAATTTCCAACCTAGGTAATAAAGTAGAGAGAATCGATGACCCACCAATATCTAACTCTCCTACTCCATCAACACCAGACAAATAGTCTACAGTACAAGCATATTTTTTTCCATAATGGCACACTGCCAGATATACCTCTGGTTACTGTGTGACTAGCATATGATGCGGTCATGGGAAGCCTTTATATAAACAATACTGGTTGATTGAGATTTCTAAAATTTATGCATAGAACAACCTGTCACACCTTAAAATCCAGTGGACCCTATTCCATACCTGACTCTAACATGGAGACGGTAAGCAGGATAATAATGTGCGCTTGCAGATTTTCCCTTACCGTCTCAATGATAACGTCGTATTTCAAGGAAGGTACCATCTCGGCACCTCGCACCGTAACGCAGCGCGAACCTCCCGCAGTAACTCTTCTGCACCACCACGAGTACCAGCTCCTGGAGTCCATAGGACTCCATGGATTCTTGCGTTTCTGTGGCATGTAGGCTTGCGCTTCTGTGATTCGCGTAGTAATCGCGGAGGGAGACTAGGAGCTATTCGTTCCCAGTCTCACTCTGCTCCTGGCGAGAAGCGGCAGATCGGGCCACCCGTTTAGCCACGTGATGAGGCGAGTATGGAATTTTTAGGTGGGGGAGGGGTTTGGTGCATGTTAAATGATTTTGCCATTGCAGAATAATTTAGCACCAGCTTTTAGGAGTTGTTAAAATTTTGGCTTTCACGTCCCGACGGTAAATTGTGCTTGCTTTTTTTAACCCCTAGGGTCCGCTGACGTACCATGTACGTCCTGCCCACGGGTCTCCTTTAGACCAGCGGCCGTACATGGTACATCAGCGGGCTCCTGACCTCCCTCCCGCCGTTACTCACCTCCCTCGCCGGCTCTCACGGCGTGTCTGGCAATGTAAAAGCTTGCCCCACCCTTTGCTGGGGGCCGGCACGTCCAATGACGCTAATCAAACCTGGAGGTGGCTGACATTCTGGATGTCAGCCAAGCCTCCGGGTCCCCCCCACCCACTGACATCCTCACTATATGTGTGAGGATGTCACTGGGCCAGTTAACCCCCTAGTTGCCAAGTGGAGATGGGGATCCTTTGGGTCATGTTTAACATCATTGGAAAGGCCTGACTACTGTCAGAATGAGCTCAGCGCGCATAGGTGAACTGGCTCAGCAGTGAAGGGGTTAAAAAGCAAAAATATGTAAAAATTGGTTATTTCTATTCTCGGGACAAAATTTTGAAACTATTTAGCCGGGGTCTATTGTGGTGGTTGTAGATTTTGGGGATTAAATTACGAAAAATAGTGTTTTTACCATTTTCTTTCATCATATTTCATTTTTTTTATAGTAAATTATACAATATGATGGAAATAATGGTATTTTTGGAAAGTCCATTTAATGGCGGGGAAAACGGTATATAATATGTGGGGGTTGCATAAACGAGTAAGAGGAAAATTTGACCTAAACACTAACAGCGCAGAAACGTAAAAACAGCAGCGGGCCCTAAAGGACGGATTTGCGTAAAACCGCCTGGTCCCTAAGGGGTTAATACCTCACTTGTCGAGACGCTAAAAATAGATTGTGCTCCATGTTACAGATAGGAGATGCTTAAGTACAGTAAGGCCGTGCAACTCGTGAGGAGCAAAACTTTTTCACCCCCAGTTTAGCGTCAAGATCAGAATATCTATGCCAGGCGTTAAACTTGCTTATCCTAACGCTGTCCCATATCGAGATGCTACATTAGCAACAACTATGGAATAGAGCTCAGTGTTTTTTATTTAGTGACAGATGAAGTCCAGCAGCAACACCTCAACTAGGTTCCTGTTTATAAATAAACATTGCTAACCTGGCAGAATCCAGTAGTCTCTCCATAGGATCGGTGTCTATTAAATAAAGTGAAGGTATAGTGACGAAAACTGCTAAACAAATTGTATACACTAAGGATTTTTAGTACCATTGTTCGTTAAATACGAGACCTTTTTTATTTATATCCGGCAAATATGAGAAGATTTATAACCTTCAGTACAAAGTAATGAAGTCTAATTATTGTGAAGGTATACATTCTAAAAATAAATAGCTTTTCTATATATCGATCGTCTTGCATGGAAATTAACCTTTTAGATTAACCTAGACCTCTATTCCTCTCAATGCCATAAACGTTTTGGCTCAATAAACTAACTCTGTCGGAATGAAAGCTGTAATTTAGACTCTTCTCAACCACAGATACCGAAGACCAAGCATCTCATATCTTGCGAACACCAAACAAACCAACTGCATAGTCAATGTAGATTGAACTGTTCATATTTTATCATTTACAACTAATCATTGCGTTCCTAACAAAGTTTTTAATGCCTCTAGAGCAGTGGTTCCTAACCGCGGTTCTCAAGTACCCAAGTACCCCTAACAGGTCAGATTTTAGTGATTGCCTTGGAAATGCAGACTGAATCTTGCAATCACTGAGCAGAAAATCCTATCACCTGTGCTGTGCTTGACATATCTGAAAAAGCTGACCTGTTAGGGGTACTTGAGGGCCGCAGTTGGGAACCACTGCTCTAGAAGAAAAGCATTTACAGGGGACATTGCATTCCTTTTGTTCCTAGATGTCTTAAAGGAATTCTTTTTTCTACACTGGGGGGATCTCTCCAACTTTTGTAATGTCATATAAACCATAACAAGGATTACCACTGTATCCTTCAGGTTTTGGCTTTAGAGTCTCTGGCAAGATTAATAGGGCCTCCAGTCCTGCAACACATCTACTACTTAGCTCCCTGACCAATCATTGAGTTGCACCACCACCGTTCGGCCCAAACGCATGTGTGTGTTGTTTTTAAATTTCAGGTGACATTCACCCAGTGCACACACATCTCGTAATTGTAGCCAGTGTTCTGGGGTGTTCCAACTGCATTTTCATAGAACTGTCGTTGTGTCTCCCCCTCATCTCTGCAACTGTAAATTAAGGGGGGCACTGCCGTGAGGAGAGACCACGGGACTTTGGAACCCTGCATCTCTGATTTCGACACTGCACATGGTCCAGTGAGGTGTCATTGGAAAGGTCAGAGTCTGGCCTTTCCAACGATTCCAAACTTGCCCAAATAAAAACTTGGAAACAGAAATGCTAAATCTTTTTCTTTTTTTTTTTCTCACTGTTTAAAGGCAATGTCATATTGTGCTTTTACTTATAAAGCAAACAGTGCCACTGCACAGACTCCCTTCCTCATTTTCCATGGTGCAGTGAGTTATTACGCATTACTTCATTTAAAACACAGGCACTGCTGCTCCATTATTTCTGCCCAACAAGTTCAAGTTAGGTTTCATCAGGCCAGAGTCTGACCTTTCTAATGATGTCAAACATTTAAAATGTAAAGTTAAAATAAAAAAAATAGACCCCACTTATGCCCCAACTAAGCAAGTTTTTATATCCCATTAAAAAATTGCCAAAAATAAAGTGGCATCAAAAGGTGAAGTGGTGTGTAAAAAAAAAAAAATTATTTATGTAGTGAAAAAGGCCCCCGGCCACAGCCGTAATTTGATGCCGAGAATTTTGGTTGGGTTAGACATAGAAATTAGGGTTAGGTTACTATTTGTGCATGCTTTAGGGTTACCCCGAGCCCCAACATTCTGCTCCATTTTTGCTTAATCTTAAGGCAGCAGATTCTGCCTCTTCTTTTGCTGTGAGTGCAGCAAGAAACTGGTCCATCAAAACAAAATGATACAAGTATTTTGGGCATTTTTGGGGGGGGGTTCCAAATTTCTGCGCCTACGGGCTCCTGAGATGTAAATACGGCCCTGTCACAAACCGCGCTGGACAATCATTTGCGGGTTTCCCTGTTCACTTTCACCATTAGGGTAACATGTGCTCAAGAGGGTAAATATGGAAACAAGTCCTCATGCCACCAAACTGCAAGGTCTCCTTGCAACTGCAATGGAAGTGAGTGGGTGGTGGAGGGGGGTCATTGTCACTGCTATTTTCCTGTGTGTCTATAACTGTATCTGTCAGTTTCTCCACCAACCGGAATAGTACTTCCAGAAATATATAGGAAAGGCAGGTGCATAAACCTGGAGAGACAAATCGACACCTGTATATACAAGCTAAAGAGCAATGGGCACTCTTCATTAAAAAGGCAGATATATTTGGTTTTCACAAGCCTTGCTGCAGGTTTCCTTTTTAGGGAAGTGCCTTGTTGTCTTTTGCTTGAATGTGTCTTTGTCAGTGTTTTTGTGTGTTCATCTGTAAGTGTTGGGCTCTGTTACTTTATTATTAAATTATTAGGGTTGTTTCATAATGTGATTTGGCACAAGAACACAAAGTAAGTCTAAGCATCAATTTTTATAGTTTAGGGACTCCTTGCTGGCCTTTTAGTTCTTTGCACCTCTGTCAGACACCGGTTTGCCCTAAAAATGTTTATTAGATATTGCATAAAATTGGGAATATTTTTGACATTGAAACCTACAGGATTCGCCTAATAAATCTGCCGAATAAAACCACCGAACAGCAGGGCACTTCAGCAACTTTTCACTGCTGTTCGGTATTCTCTGAATAGATGAACCATTGCTTCTCTATGGGATATTTAACTGCTGTCGAACTGGCACCGTACTTGCTGGCAGTTCGTCAAAATTTGGTGAACTGCCTGTTCTCTGAATAGCCAAATGGCCCTGAAATGTCACCGTATGTGGAAATTCCCTTTTCGGTGACATTTCGGGGCCAGTTCGGCTCTTTCTGAATAACCCCTATAGTCTCTTTTTGTGATGGTTTAAATGCAGATTCTGCCAAATATCCTGCATGCATATAATAAAGCCATCACATATTGTTACAAATTTCATAGTTAAAGGTTAATTTTCTTCTTACATGTTTTACAAGGAGTAAAAAAAGCTACTTTAACGAAAAAATATATAGCCCATGAGAAGTTAAATGGTTAACACCCTGTTTTTTATGTTTTGTTTTTTGCGATTGCTGCCTGTGGCTCTCCTCCCTTGAGTATGATGTTTAACTCGTATTGTCTTTATTGCTCTCAGGCTGTCTAATTAGACTTCAGGCTAACTGTCCCTTGTTTAATTCCAATGATGCAACTGTATTTGCATGTCATCTGCACATTTGTATCAACTGTCACTGCTAGAGGCTGCTAGAATCTCATTTGTATGGAAATAAGCTACAAGTTTGGCGAGTAATGAAACTTGGATTTGTTACAGTAAAATATAGACATCCTTAGCAATATACAATGTATTGAGTGAAAAAGCTGTGGTATTTCACTGATGTTTGTGTCATGCTCAGTGGATACTCTAGAAACCAGATGCAGGGGGCTACGAAGGTTCCGCAGTTAAATTTAGGGGCCATGACAGACGAGCGCCCTGTGCGCCCATACTGACGTGCCTCCCGGCGTCCGTCACAGCGTTGAGACACTTCGGGGCCGGCCACACGCTGTAGCGCGGGCACGAATTGCATGTGCTACAGTAGGCGTGCTGCGTCCATTCAGAAAGCCTCCCCATCGAAGCGCTACAACGCGTGTTCGACAGGGCTACCTCCATAGGAGGATCAAGCCTTGCAGCGCTGAGCGCACTAACTGAACTCAGCGAGGTGACCGGACGGGCGCAGAGTGGAAGGAACGTCCACTCTCACGGACGTTCCTTCCACTCTTAAAAACGCTCATCTGAGCTTTAAGGGGCACAAATAATTTTAGAGAGGGCACAATACAAAGTCTGGGATATTCTGGCATCCATGCATTACAGATAATGCACCAAGAGGACACAATACAGAGAGCTGAGGGGTTTACAGCTACATCTGCATTACAGTGAGGATACGATACACAGTCTGGAATCAACTGGTCTGTCTGTATAATACTAGGCTTGTGCACCGATTTATTTATTTTTCGGTTCGGATTTTGTAAATTTTCGTTTTGGCCGATTTCCGTTTCGGTTCGTTTTAGTTCGTTTTTTGTATCGACTTTTTTTTGCGATTTCGGAAATTTTCGTGTTTTTCGGAACGTCTGTTCTCCTCGTTTCAAAGTGTCTATTCGTTTTGACGTAAACTAATGGTTTTTCGGATACGATAATTATATGATACGATAATTCTGCCGATACGATAATTCTGCCATTGAGATTTCTCTGGTTTTCCAGGAAGGATACATTGAGATTTCTCTGGTTTTCCAGGAAGGATACATTGAGATTTCTCTGGTTTTACAAGAAGGATACATTGAGATTTCTCTGGTTTTACCAGAAGGATACATTGAGATTTCTCTGGTTTTACAAGAAGGATACATTGAGATTTCTCTGGTTTTACAAGAAGGATACATTGAGATTTCTCTGGTTTTACAAGAAGGATACATTGAGATTTCTCTGGTTTTACAAGAAGGATACATTGAGATTTCTCTGGTTTTACAAGAAGGATACATTGAGATTTCTCTGGTTTTACAAGAAGGATACATTGAGATTTCTCTGGTTTTCCAGGAAGGATACATTGAGATTTCTCTGGTTTTACAAGAAGGATACATTGAGATTTCTCTGGTTTTCCAGGAAGGATACATTGAGATTTCTCTGGTTTTCCAGGAAGGATACATTGAGATGGGAATGATACAAAATTTAATTACAGAATCAGTGATATAAATACGATGTCCGAAATTACTGAAATGGAACTGAAATCAAGAATGGAGCCGAAATCACGAATGGAACGAAAATGAATTTTGATCTTACACATTTCTATTCCATTTGAAAATTCTGAAAAGTTTTCGTTTCAGCTCGAAAATTTGTTCGGATCTGCCGTTTTCGGATCCTAAAATTTTCGGAAAATCGGCCAAATCCGAATGCACGAATCGGGAAATTTCGTGAAAATTCCGAAATTCCGAAACCCACATCCCTATATAATACATAATGCTCACAGAGGACAAAATACAGTGAGTCTGGAATTTACTGCTAGGTCTACATCACACTTAACCACTTGGATGCTGAGGACGCGCTGAGCGCGTCCTCAGCATTCCCGCTGGTATGCGGAGGACGCGCTGAGCGCGTCCTCCCATTGGGGTCAGCGTTCGGCCGATTCCGGCCGATCGCTGGCCCCTCCGGTGCGGGCTGACATCCTGGATGTCAGCCCGGCATCCGGAACAGCAGCCGCCGGAATTTGGTGTCATCGCGGCAGCGCGATGACACCAAATTCAGGCGCCCCCCCGCATGTGCGGGAGGCGCCTGAAAGGGAGGGGGGGGAGGTCCTTCGGACCTCTCTCCCTCCCGATCGGCGACTCTGCGGGGGTTAACCCAGGCATCATTTGGAAGGGCACAGCCTGCCCTTCCAAATGATGCCTGGCATTAACCCCTGGGGAGCTGGATCGCGAATCGGCGCTGAAAAGCGCCGGTTCGCGATCCTTCCCGGAGCTGGCCGACATCTTGGATGTCGGCCAAGCTCCCGGGACTCCCCTGAGGACTGGCGTCATCGTGCGTAGCACGATGACGCCAGTCCTAGAGTTAACCCTTAACTGCCACCAACGGTGGAGATAGGGAGTTCATTGGAACTCCCTATCTCCCGATCCGTGGCAGTTAGGGGTTAAATTTTGGTATGGTTGGATCGGCCAGAGCATGGCCGTTCCAACGATACCAAACACTACAGTGAAAAAAGTTGTAAAAAAAAAAAATGAAAAAAAATAAAAATTAAACAAAATAAAAAAAAATAAACACTTTTTTATTTTTTTTTGGTTTGTTAGTGTAGCAATATTGTTCCCATTTCAATTATAATGTGAACAATGATGCTGCACTAACGATTTTTGTATGCGGTGCGTTTGTTAAAAAGTGTAATTTTCCCCCAAAAAAAATGTAACGAGACCCCATCTCTAATTTTTTTTAACAAGCGCACCCCATACAAAATATAACCGCAATTGCTCGCATGTTAAAATGTGAAAAAAAACACTTTACACGTTGTAAATTATTGAAAATACATATTTTATTGCATTTTTTGTTATAATATACAGACAGGTCATGATGTATACTTATAATAATGACATATTATGAATCTACCGAGTCTGACGGAAAGAACGATATATAATATGTCTGGGTCATATACTAAAATAAGCCTTCAAAACACGTTTAAACATGATGCGCAAAACAGGTAAAAATGACCTCAGCACAGGGGCGGGAAAAGCCTCAGCAGCGAAAGGGTTAATACACAGTGTGTGCAATACAGGTAGTCTGGGTCTTATTGATACGTCTATATTTAATGTAATAAGCAGATAGTACACAATACAAGGAGCTTGGAATATCCTGATACGTCAGCTTTGCACAAGATACAACGGAGAGGACAAAATTCTCATACCTGTCAATGTTTCAAAAAGATTGGGCCTGTAGGTGCACTTTGTGCAAAATCTTCCATTGACAGACCCAGGCGCAAACTTACACCTCCAGAATTCACAAAGTCACTGGCAAAGGCACACGCAGATGCACAGACACACATAGAAAGTGACCGAGGGGCACAAACACTGCAAAAAGGATTGTGTGCGCTGCCTTCTTGAATGGGCAGAGGTTGCCCCCCCCCCCAATGGCATTTCGGCTCTACAGATCAACCCTTCTCACGGTGCTTGGGAGGGCTATTCATTTTGTGGACTTTGCAGAGGCACCTACACTGACGAGCACGCGGGTTAAAAACACTAAAAAAGATAGGCACTGAAAGTCACGCACACAGAATGACACACTGAAAGACAAACGCAGGCTATGGTAGAGTCACTGGCAAAGACCATCTATCCCACGACTCACTTGTTCCTGGTTGCATAGATGTGCATTTTTGCAAGGTGGCTTCAGGCAACACACAGCAACTGTTTCTTCTGCACTAGAGGCATTGTAATCTGTCCCTGTGCCTCCTGATCAGTGCAACTTGTGAACTGTGCAGTCCTCCTGATGCTCTTGTTGTCATGGTGATCTATGTAGCTGTCCAACTCGCTCCACAACAACTATCCCCAGCCACAATGGCAGGAAAGGTCGCACAAGCTGGCTACACCTCTCATCATGGTTTAGCACCTTTGTTATTTCTTTAAGGGACACTTTACTCATCCTGACCACTTTATTTGTAAAGTGGTCAGGATATGACGAGTGCTACCCCTCACTGCTGCCCCAATTTGGGGCAGAGACCCATGGGTGATGTGGAGGACTCCCCCCCCCCCCCATCTTCACCAGCAGCTAAGATTTCTTAATTTCCTAAATTTCCTATTGGCTGCCGGTCACCAGATCGATCGCTAGTGATGTCAGCACGAAGAAAAAGATTCGGGCATTGGGTAATCCTTCCCTTTTAATAAGAATGAAGAAAAAACATATCTAAAAATGTTGATAGTCAAGACCCGAGATGTAGATTTTGGTATTATTTACTACCTTTATTTTTTTAAATTTTATCCTTTGGGATTTGCCTCTTTAAACCCGACGAACTGAATCGCCGAAGGTCTGGGCATTCTACCAACATTTCAGTGCAGTTGGGTGTTCTCCGAATAGATTAACAATTACTTCTCTATGGAGCAATTTACTGTAGAAACTCGAGTATACCGCTAGATATTGGTGACAGTATTTTGTCTTAAAATTGGAGGGGTCGCGTTATATTCGAGACAACTGCATCGCGTGTAAAAAAAAACCAAAAGCTCCCCTGATGCTTGCAAACACTTGAGGAACTCCCGGATTCGGGAGAGGTGGGATCCATCATGGCCAGAGGGCACGCTCGGTTTAAGCCAATCATTCACCTCGCTCCACTCCACCGGCCATCTAATCGCTAGTAAAGAGGACGGGTGGCCGGCGGCTTCATACTTCGTAACAACTGCAATCATTCTAGAGCAGAACACCCTGGCCTGAGGGGTAGCCTGACAGTGTTAAGAAAAAATGGAATGATTTAAATTGTTTATCAGTACAGTAAAATTTCGTTCCTCGCGTTATATTGGAGTCTTGAGTATTCTCTCATTTCCATAATAAATCTCTATCCATAGCGTTATATTCGGGTCGCGCTATACTCGAGTATCTACGGTAACTATTTCCGAATTGTGGTTATCTGTGACAAACTGCACCATATTTCCCTGGCAATTCGCCAATATTTGGCGAGTTTAACAGCTTTGTGAATAGACTAACTGCCACAAAATTGCACCGTATGGTGAAATTCACAGTTCGGTGCAATTCAGTGGCAAGTTCGACTCTTATTGAATAACCCTTATAGCCTCCACAGCATCTCCCTCAATCCAGGACTCATTCACCCCTATTCCGTATACACAAATGATGGGTTGAAACTATTGTGTCAAGTCCCTGACCTACTGCAGCTCAAAGTAGCAGGGCACCTTGAAGCCCTTAATAAATCAAAATACAAAAAGAAAAAACAATGGTGCATAATTGCTGTATACCAATGTTTCAATGGGTCCCCAGATACAGTTGGTTTCCCAACGTTTGGTATTCCACCTTCACTCCGATCTGGAAGGAAAACGTAGAGAACAATCTAGTATAGTACTTTAATTTTTTTAAAAATATACAAATTCAAATTGACACACTTTTAGAGTGCCATGTCTTATATTGTTGGAAAGGCCAGAGCTTGGCCTTTCCAATGATATCAAACATGACCATGTAACAAGTAAAATTAAAGTGTATAAAAAAATAATAATAATTAATAAAAAAAAATTTATGCATCACTATAGTTCACATTTCAATTATAATGCGAACAATGATGCTTCACTAATGATTTTTTTTTTGGGGGGGGGCTAGCTAAAATCACGTAATTTCTCCCAAAAAAAAATGGGTTCCCCGTTCTAATTTTTTTAGCAAGTCTACCCCATAGAATATAACCGCAAATTCTCGGATAATAAAATGTGAGAAAAAGAAATACTTTACACACTGTGGATGATTGAAATTTTATTGAAAATTCTAATTTTTTTAAAAATTCTTCTAGCATTCAGGCAGGGCATGACGTATACCTATAATAATGATCTATTATTAATCTGCCGAGTCTGCCGGAAAGAACGATATATAATTTGTCTGGGTGACATAATAATACGTGACTTAAAACGCGTTTAAACATGATGAGCAAAAACAGTCAAAATGAGCCCAGCAAACTTCACTAACCAATGAGTGCCGAAGTTGTAAAATTGCTCCCGTCCTTAAGGGGTTAAAAAGGAAAAACACACCTACACAATTTGCATAGCAACTGGTACACCTTCAGCTCACTCCTTTAACTTTCAAAAGATGACAATTTAAGCAGGTGATTGGGTTAAAACCATCAGTTTAGAAGCAGGGGTCAAGATAATCACGGAAATGTTGAGTTCTTTAATTTACATCTGTTTATTCCTAGCAACTAAAGGGGTTAATCCCCTAACTTTCAAATTGGCCCTCAAACTTCCATCGAACGGTGAATTTCCCTGTTCGGTGCAATTTAGGGGCAACTGGGCTATTCATAAAACGGTCAATTCGCCAAATGCTGGTGAGATGACAGCAAAATATGTTGCAATTCGCCACAATTCCTATAGAGACTATCTTGTCTTCAATTCAAAGAACGCAGAATTGCGTCGAAATGCCCTGAATTTTTGTTGCCATTCGACAGGTTTAAACAGGTGAATCCCATAGGTTTCAATGTAAAAAATGGAATATATTTTTGTTAAAAAAAAAAAAAAAACTTAGACTGTTTAATTCTTTATATTTTTTTACAAAGACCCTTTTTCTTTTTTAAAAGACATTTTTGTATTTTTTTGTATTAGACAACATTTTTTATGTTTTAAGTCTTTTTTAAAATTTGTAACAGACCTCTTTATTACTTTAAAAATGTATAATAAAGGTAATTTTAAACTATTATAGTAAGAGCTTTCTTTTTCTTTTTTTTTTTTAGTTGTGGTGAATTCGCCAATGCCAATTCGGTGGATTTCACCAACGTCCGATAACTACTAAAGCAACTCCAATTTTGTAAATGTATAAAAAGCCAAGTCGATGCTGACAAATCATGTTGGCTAGACATTTAGTGAATGGTACGGTATGAATGTGTTGTGTGAGCCCAGGAGAGAAGGTTCCCTTTTAGGTTCTGCTTTACAACCAATGAGATGTACCATACCCTACCGCAATAAAAATTTCTTTGCTTTATACCATGCCGTCTAGCAAAATGTGAGATCTTTTTAAAGATATGCATTTGCATGTTTTTTTTTAAATATTATTTAAGAATTTTTGTTTTGAGAAATCGTCATCTATATAATGGACAGTAGGGTGGCCATGCAGGGCCCACCCGAAAACTACACCTATAGACATCAAAGATAGCCAGCAAAAAAGGTAGGGGGGCGGCACAGTCAGGTCAGCCAATGCAGGGGAGTCGGCTGAGTCTGCAGGAAAGCAACTGGAGGAGGCCAAAAAGAAGTGGTACGGAAGAAGATGGAGCACCGCCAAGAATTTGTGGCATTCCCAGCTCACTCCAGTGCCTGGAAAGGAAACCGGAGGCTGTGGAATGGGTCACAGGCGCCCAAGGGCCAAAGGAGATGGACAGAGCTATGGTACCCCCTCGAGTGGCTTACCCAGGTCCATTTGCATGGTTTTGTGTAATTGTATGTTGTTAATTGTAATAGTTTATGTTTCGTCTCCACTTAATAATCCTTTCGGGGCAACCAAACGCTTGGTTTTATTCCGGTGCATTCATGGATATGTGTAGCAATAACGAATTCACTTGCCTTTTGCAGGTTGGAACGTCTGGTGGATGTATTGAGAAAAAAGGTTGGAGTTGGAAATGTCCGGACAGTGATATGACTCGGGATACTGCATGGAAAGAATATCTCGACCGTGCGCTCAACCTGTGATATCGAGGCATTAAGACAAAGCCAGATTCCACAAGCCGGACACCTCCGTGGCAAAAGGAGTGTAAAAGAGACTCTATTCCGACACTGCCCAGCATATGGTTATTCTTCCTTTAGTCTCTAAAACTGCCCTCTAGTGTCTGGATACTTGGTAGGTTGTATCTGGAGTATAGATTGTATTTGTTCTTTAAACTGTCTTAGCCAAAGATTATAAATGTTGGTTATTCTGCAGCATATGAAGCTATCTCTTTGGATATTTGAACTGTTGACCTCCTAGGCTGCAGAAATAAATCCTCTGTTGCAATCCTACCTCTTATTATGAGCACTCTCTATTGTTAGTTGGGGGTGGTAAAAAGGCTAGCCCTGTTTGTGGACACTTATCTTATACCAGCTAATGTCATCTGTCCTGTCTTTTAATGGGTTCATTGTTTAAATAAAGTAAGGCACTTGTGTTAAGTATTTTAGTGTTCGTAAAGGGGTTCTTCTTTTTATTGCCTTCAATTGAGCACAGAGTAGCAAGTTTTAGCATTTTAGACAATATGTTATATGTTGCAGGTGCCCACACAATATGGATTGGAACAAAATTCTGTCTTGCCTAGAAGGAAAATAAAATATATATGTAAGTTGAAGGTAACACAACTTATTTGTGTATGTGTATTACTTCATCATGCATACAGTTGTGTTCAAAATTATTCAACCCCCAATGCTTTAAAGGGTTTTAGGGAATTTAGTGTACATTTGTAATTGTATTCAGAATGAAATCCTACAAGGACTTTTTAAAGAACCATATGCAACTAAAATGACATCAATTGGTTTTGTAATACAGTAGTAAATGTTTCTTTTGTGAATTCTTCATTGACACAATTATTCAACCCCTTAAAGACTACCACTCTGAAGAACAGAGGTTCATTCAAGTGTTTTCAATCAGGTATTGAAAACACCTGTGGATGTCACGGAGCAGCAATAAAGCATAATAAGCACCAATTAGGCAGCTTTAAAATGACTGTGATACTCAGCTCCTTCTAGACATTTACTGGTGTGGTTACAAACATGGTGAAGTCAAGAGAATGGTCCAGGAAGACAAGAGAAGAGGTGATTACTCTTCACAGGAAGGGCAATGGCTATAAGAAGATTGCAAAGATGTTAAACATACCAAGAGAGACCATAGGAAGCATCATTTGCAAATTCAAGGCAAAGGGCACTGTTGAAACGCTACCTGGTCGTGGCAGAAAGAAGATGCTGACTTCGACTGCTGTGCGCTACCTGAAGCGTAGAGTGGAGAAAAGTCCCCGTGTGACTGCTGAGGAACTGAGAAAAGATTTGTCAGATGTGGGTACTGAAGTTTCAGCTCAGGCAATACGACGCACACTGCGTAATGAAGGCCTCCATGCCAGAACTCCCAGGCGCACCCCCTTGCTGTCTCCAAAGAATAAGAAGAGTCGACTGCAGTATGCCAAAAGTCATGTGGACAAACCACAGAAGTTTTGGGATAGTGTTCTGTGGACTGATGAAACAAAATTAGAACTGTTTGGGCCCATGGATCAAGGCTATGTTTGGAGGAGGAAGAACAAGGCCTATGAAGAAAAGAACACCTTGCCTACTGTAAAGCATGGCGGGGGGTCAATCATGCTTTGGGGCTGTTTTGCTTCTGCAGGTACAGGGAAGCTTCAGCGTGTGCAAGGTACCATGAATTCTCTTCAGTACCAGGAGATATTGGATGACAATGTGATGCAGTCCGTCACAAACCTGAGGCTTGGGAGACGTTGGACCTTTCAACAGGACAATGATCCCAAGCATACCTCCAAGTCCACTAGAGCATGGTTGCAGATTAAAGGCTGGAACATTTTGGAGTGGCCATCACAGTCACCTGAGTTAAATCCGATTGAGAACCTCTGGTGGGACTTAAAGAAAGCAGTTGCAGTGCGCAAGCCTAAGAATGTGACTGAACTGGAGGCTTTTGCCCATGACGAATGGGCGAAGATACCCGTAGATCGCTGCAAGACACTTGTGTCAAGCTATGCTTCACGTTTAAAAGCTGTTCTAACTGTAAAAGGATGTTGTACTAAGTACTAAGATTGAATGTCACTTGGGGGTTGAATAAAACTGATAATGATGTGAGCACAGAAAAGACATTTGTGGTTATTTCATTATAAATGTTATGTTATATTTGTCTGACCTACACGTGCCTCTTTGATTTAATTGTAAGCAAGATGACTGAATGATCAAAATCAATGTCAAACTGGCCAAAACACTCAATTTCAGTGGGGGTTGAATAATTTTGAACACAACTGTATATAGAGTTGTATGGGCAATCTTTGAGTCATCTTCTATGGCCACTTGCAACACTCTCCAAACCGGTAACCATGTGCAATTCAATTACCCGAAACCATGTCAGAAAGCGTTAATGGGTTTTTATGTTTTTTATTTTTTTATTTTATTACTGGTAAATTTTCCTGATATTTGGACTAGTGACCTTACATCATCATGGTCCTTTGGTTATATAGTTACATAGGCTGAAAAATAATATGCATACATCGGGTTCAGCCTTTCACATATTACCTACTGCTGTTGATCCAAAAGAAGGCAAAAGACCCAGTCTGAAGCGCTCACCAATATGCAACATACTAAGGAAAAATAAATCTTTCTTGACCCCGGAATGGCGTCAAATTTCTCTTTTTGGATCAAGCAGCTTTTACCGATATATTATAACCCTTAATATTCAGTTTTTTTCAGGAAGTCATCCAGTCATTGCTTAAAAGTCTGTACAGTCTCTGACCCAACCACCTCAACAAGCAGAGAATTCCACAGCTTTAGGCGAAGGTCAGACGAAAGCATTTTTAACGTGCGTTTAACCGCACGAAATCACGGCCGTGCTAGCAGCAAATGACGTCCAATGCCAGGCAACATACGAAGAACGGCCGCACGAAAGTTCGTCCGCGCAACGCAAGTGGCAAACGAACGCATTTTTTCTAGAACGTCAAACCGCTACTACTGACGTACAGAGTGCGCTGCGTCCGCATAGCGGCGCGTTTGCGTGATTGGGAGACGTCAGACGCTGCTAATGTCCGGCTAACATAACGTCCAGACACAAAAAGTGTTTTATTGATGATCCGTACAAAATCACGGACGAAAATGCGCATCGTATGACCGCTATCGCGTATTCCGTGAAAAAATACGTCCATTCGTTCGAATGCACTTTTTCACGGACGACTTGAAAAATGCGTTCGTCTGACCCTAGCCTTATTGTTCTCACCGTAAAATAACCCTTCCTATGTTTTAGGCTGAATTTTCTTTTTTCGTCTAAATGGGTGACCTTGTGTCCTGTGTATAGTCCAATTAATGAATAGGTTTCCAGACAATGGTTTATAATGGCCTTGTATATATTTATATAAAGTTATCAGATCCCCTCTAAGGCACCGTTTCTCTAAACTAAACCAGTTTAAGCTTGTGTGTTGGTCTTTCCTCATAACTTAAACCTTCCATTTCCCTTTATTAGTTTAGTTGCCCGTCTCTGCACTTCTAGCACAATAATATCCTTTCTTACGACAGGTGCCCAAAATCATAAGGCATATTCAAGGTGCGTCTTCCCTTTGATTTATACAGAGGCAAAATTATGTTTTCATCCCGAGAGTGAACTCCCCTTTTAATGCATGTCAATACCTTGCTGGCCTTGGCGGCTGCTGTTTGACATTACACATTGTTACTTAGTTTGAAGTCTATGATTATTCCCAAATCCTTCTCCTGCTTTGATTTCCCTAATTCCGTACCATTTAGGGTATAAATTGCTTGTGTGTTCTTCACTACAAAGTGCGTTAAGTGAACCAGGCCAGAGGGGTTAAAGGTACTGCTGCCACAGTTAATGCTGTTTTTAAATGGGGATTTTTGTCCGGTGCCCCAAAATTTGGACATCCGTGTAGAATCCTCGGATAAGTGCCGGGAGACAGTTGTGAAATCTGAGAGATCATTAGTATAGCTGGAGATGCACTGACACAAATTATTCAATTAAAGGGACACTACCACTTAAAAAAGGTGTAACTAGATTGTGCACTACAAACAAAACCGCATTTTAAAACACATGCTTCTGTTTTTTTGTTTTTTAATGAATCCTCTTGTGTTTATTTTATGTTGCTGATATCTTCCATGTCCTTTATTAAACTCTTGTATGTTAAGTTTAGAAGATATTTTACTCTATACGTGTCACAGGGTGTGTCCATTGTGTGATCTTTAGTGTTGTAAACTGCCCCACCCCTTCTGTATCGTTCCAACACTTTCTCCTCACTGTGTGGCTTTGGCCATAGAATGGAGGAGTGTGTGGGTCAGTCACGACTCAAATTATTATTTTGTGTGGGATGTATTCAAAGGACTTTACCAGAGGGTAGATTAGAAGTATTTTAAGCTCCCTGCCTGATCTCATTCAGCTGCCATCTCTTGAGTAGCAATACACCCCCTGCAGCCTTAACTGTTAAATACTGTATAATATGCATCATGTCTATCCTCAAGCGTTTAACTCCTTCCGTCCTGTGACTGAACAAGAGGTCTTTATGCTATTACAGTCCTCTCACCCCACTACCTGCCCACTCGAGCCCATTCCTCCATATCTTACCAAAACACTTTCTGTTTCTCTTGTACCATCCTTGCCCCACAACTTTAGTCTGTCCTTAACCTCTGGGGTTAATAACTCGACCTCTCCTTGCATGTCTTTGTTACTCCGCAAGCATGTCCCATCTACTCAACCAGCGGGAAACCTCCACCTATCCTGTTTACACCCGCACTGCCAACTTTCACCTGTAAAACTTCTCAAAGGCAGCTCCGGTCCTGTGGAATGACTTGCCTTGCCCTATCAAACTCTCCCTGAATCTTCAGGCCTTCAAGAAATCCCTCAAAACCCATCTCTACAGATTAGCATACCACATTACTCATGCAACTCATCCCTCTGCTCATATACTAACACATCGTGATTGAGGCCATTTCCATGGCCCCCACCATTCCTGAACCACTGGCACTAGTGATCCTGACGACCAATAAAACTCCCCCTGGTCTTCCTCAACCCAATCCCTCTAGATTGTAAGCCCCTATGAGCAGGGCCCTCTACCCCTCATGTTTCCACCCTATGTTTATTGCATCTTGTTCCCTTTGGTTATTGTAAAGCGCTATGGAAACTGATGGCACTATATAAATGATGATGATAATAAGATAAAGCACAGCCACTAAGTAAAACTCCTCATAAGATTTTGGTAAATGTTGCATCATGGAAAAAAAAACACAAAATGGAAACCGGAGATAGAAAACTGAGTTTTATTTTTCCTTTTTATATGCAATTACTTCACACAAAGAAAAAAAAACACAGCATGTGTTTTATAATCTGGTTCTGTTTGTAATGCACATGTAATCTAGTTACATCTTATGTATGTGGTAGTGTCCCTTTAACACTTTCCCGCCGCAGGGTGTTCTATGCCGTCCTTGCGGCAGATGGGCCTTAAAGATGCATGGCTTAGGCTAGGGTCAGACTAACGCATTTTTAGCGTTGTCCGTGAAAAAGTGCGTTCGAACGAATGGACGCATTTTTTCACGGAATACGCGATAGCGGTCATACAATGCGTATTTTTGTCTGTGATTTTGTATGGATCATCAATAAAACCCTTTTTGCGTCTGGACCTTATGTTGGCCGGACATTAGCAGCGTCTGAGGTCTCCTAATCACGCAAACACGCCGCTATGCGGACGCAGCGCACTCTGTACGTCAGTACTAGCGGTTTGACGTTCTCGAAAAATGCGTTAGTTTGCCACTTGCGTTGCGCGGCCGCACTTTTGTGCGGCCGTTCTTCGTATGCTGCCCGGCATTGGACGTCATTTGCTGCTAGCAGGGCCATGATTTAGTGCGGCTAAACGCACGTTAATACTGCATTAGTCTGACCTTAGCCTTACAGGTAGGCCCCTCCCCACAGCCGGTGCGCGCCGTTGGCTGCAGAGAGACGGCCTGAAATCAGGCTGTCCCCCTGCAGCCAATGACGCACGTCGGCTTCAGGCCGGACCGAAAACGGCAGCTCGTGCAGCACCTGTTGGTGAGGCCTACCTGTACGCCTCACCGGTGTTAACCCACCCCTTTTGGGCGTCACCTGCCCGTCCTTAAGGGGTTAAGCTAATTGACAATAGACTCTGTTTACAGGTACCACCATCAATCACATAATGCCCCACCAGGCATTTGTCCAGTGTGCCAGATGACCAATCCAGGCCTTCAAATAAAAAGTGAAGGACTCCTGAATCCTATGATCTGGGAATTCCTGTAACTTTTTTTGTTGTTCATATTGTTTGTACGCACCTCACAAAATCTGAATTCTATCTTTACTCCGCATTTCTACAGTCTGTGGGAAGCACTTGGTGGCATGATACACTCGAGTTTGACACATGACATTGTTTGCAGTTTAAGGAGAAGCAACTGTCGTGAGATCATGTGTTGCCTGTCATCTGAAGACCTAACTCCTGCCATCCAAAATGAAAACCGAATTTATAAAAATGAGCTGTTTAAACACATAATTTAGGGCTGAATAGGTGAACTAGTGGAGGAAAAAAATCTCCAGCTTTTATTACGCTTTAATATTCTGCTCTAGGTCTGTGGCATTTTTCATGAATAGGTGAATGTGAATTTTTCTACGCTTTAAGCAGGTAGTGCTACTGGTGTGTATTAATGCTTTTTATAATTTTTTGTGTTTGTTCTGTAGTGACAAGTTCGGGTATTTCTTATTTAAATATTTTAATCTTTAACCGCAAAAATGTTCATATAACGTTAATACCTGTCCTCCCTAATCACCAAATACATCCCAGCCCGCTCCCTAAGGCTGGGTGCACACGGGACGTTTTCTTTAACGCACAGTACATGCGTTAAAGAAAACGCTAATGCACCAGTGTCCAGTCGACGCCCGCCTGCCCCCCCTCAGCGCTGAAAAGCGTGATCGTGCAGCCTGTCGACGTGCATCCTAGCGCATCATCACCGTCGATGTGCTAGGATGCAGGTCGACGGGGTTGCGCGATTCTCCTGCGCTCAACAAGTGCGCATGCGCAATGCATTTGACGCCCGACGTCACGTCAATCCTAGCGCTACAGCCTTTGTGTTTTGAAGACGGACGTCTTCAGCGCGCGTTAGGTGTAGTGCGCGTTATGCGTGTGCACGTTCGGATCCCGCCTAATGATACGCAGCGATGCGCGTTAGTAACACGCGTCAGTGCGCACAAAAAAACGTCCTGTGTGCACGCGGCCTAAGCTCAAACAGTGACCTGCACCTAGACGAAATGAGAAAAGAGAACAGCGCTGGTACAAAAACCCCACTTCCGTGGGAGGTGAACAATATACACCACACTACGGGGAAGTGCACCCCAAGACTAATGTGGATAAAAATTACAGCACAAAAATAATGACCTGTGTGTACTTCGATCCAATGGGGTCAGGTAGAAGTCAATGTGCATGTAAAGAAAAAACACACATACATGGTACAGTATGCCTGTCAAAAAGTCAGGTAAAATGTGAAAGATGAGAACTCACATATGGTGGAGCCAGTACAATATAGGCTCAATAAGATCACAGTGGGTCTCTTCAGGGATGACCCCGTCCCGTCTTCATGAGATATCGACGGTTACTCGTGCAGACCATACATGCAATAAAGCAAACATATACCATAGTGCAGCATAGTAATCCACAAAGTATAAAGGCCAGAAAATCGCAGCACTTAAGTGGTTCAGAGCCTGTGTAGATTCACTGGCTCTGTATATACGCCTGGGTGTAGATAGGGATACACCAAACCCCTTTTGAATGGATAAGAAGTGAAATACAAACTTTCCACCAGATAAAAAAGAATTTAATACAAAAATAAAATAAATGGATATATCCAAAACGCGTTTCGCCGCTAACGCAGCTTCATCAGTTGGTATCCAAAAAAAGAACATAATAAACCAGTCCAATAGACATACATTTATAATAACAATCATTAGTTAAACGGATTAACAGGTGTGTTTCAAAAGGCCGCCACTTCCGGTCCCCCTGCGTTCCAGCCTGGTCTGCGGCACTTCCGGATTCCCCTTTTCCGGACGGGGAATGACGTATTATACTATACTGAGGCGGGCGCATGCGCCGTGGAGTCCAGCCATCGGTTCTCGTGTCCCACACCATTTGCGTCTTGCTTAACTCCATAAATGCCATGCCCGGAAGGAGGCCCTCTGTCCCCATAGTAGGTCCGTTGTGTTGCACATATATGCCGCAGATCTTTATTTAGGGGGCGTATTCCACCAAAAGCATATGGGCCTCCGTGACGCACAAATTCCATATGCAAAAGAGAAATTTGTGCGTCACGGAGGCCCCTATGCTTTTGGTGGAATACGCCCCCTAAATAAAGATCTGCAGCATATATGTGCAACACAACGGACCTACTATGGGGACAGAGGGCCTCCTTCCGGGCATGGCATTTATGGAGTTAAGCAAGACGCAAATGGTGTGGGACACGAGAACCGATGGCTGGACTCCACGGCGCATGCGCCCGCCTCAGTATAGTATAATACGTCATTCCCCGTCCGGAAAAGGGGAATCCGGAAGTGCCGCAGACCAGGCTGGAACGCAGGGGGACCGGAAGTGGCGGCCTTTTGAAACACACCTGTTAATCCATTTAACTAATGATTGTTATTATAAATGTATGTCTATTGGACTGGTTTATTATGTTCTTTTTTTGGATACCAACTGATGAAGCTGCGTTAGCGGCGAAACGCGTTTTGGATATATCCATTTATTTTATTTTTGTATTAAATTCTTTTTTATCTGGTGGAAAGTTTGTATTTCACTTCTTATCCATTCAAAAGGGGTTTGGTGTATCCCTATCTACACCCAGGCGTATATACAGAGCCAGTGAATCTACACAGGCTCTGAACCACGTAAGTGCTGCGATTTTCTGGCCTTTATACTTTGTGGATTACTATGCTGCACTATGGTATATGTTTGCTTTATTGCATGTATGGTCTGCACGAGTAACCGTCGATATCTCATGAAGACGGGACGGGGTCATCCCTGAAGAGACCCACTGTGATCTTATTGAGCCTATATTGTACTGGCTCCACCATATGTGAGTTCTCATCTTTCACATTTTACCTGACTTTTTGACAGGCATACTGTACCATGTATGTGTGTTTTTTCTTTACATGCACATTGACTTCTACCTGACCCCATTGGATCGAAGTACACACAGGTCATTATTTTTGTGCTGTAATTTTTATCCACATTAGTCTTGGGGTGCACTTCCCCGTAGTGTGGTGTATATTGTTCACCTCCCACGGAAGTGGGGTTTTTGTACCAGCGCTGTTCTCTTTTCATATTTCGTCTATATCACTTCTGGGTCCTTTGGGATAGACCCTTTGAGTACGTAGCTGCTGTACTGCTCCAACTCTGTGTTCTTTTTCCCCTCCACCTATAGCCACTCCAGCGCCCCTTCCTTCTGTATCATAAGTGACCTGCACCTAGTCTTTCCCCGCATCCCCTCTACCCATGATAAACTGCAGGATTTCTCACACGCAGCCTCCATCCTCTGGGACACTCTCCCTCATATGGTCAGACTTTCCCCTAGTTTCCCTTCCTCAAACACTCCCTTAAGGCCGGGTGCACACGAGCGCACTCAGAGTGGAAGGAACGTCCGTGAGAGTGGATGTTCCTTCCACTTGACGCCCGCCTGCCCCCCCCCCCTTCAGCGCTGCAAAGCGCGATCCTCCTATGGAGGATCGCGCTTTGCAGCCCGTCGACACGCATCCTAGCACATTGATGGGGAGGCTTTCTAGGCAGACGCTTCTGCTGCACGCGCACGGAGTGCACGCGCACAAGTGTGTGACCGACCCCGTCGCAGCATTACATGGCTGCGACAGGCGCCGGTAAGTGCATGCGCATGGGCGCACTAGGTGCGCTAGTGTGCACCCAGCCTAAGACATTCCTATTTAGGGAAGCCTACCACACGACTGACTGCCCCAATCAGTCCATCACGCTCACCTTGCAATCTTCCCCTCGTGTTTCCACCCCCAACCCTTGTAGATTGTACGTTCCCACGGGAATAGGGCTTTCGTTTCCTCCTGTACTGGTTTGTCAAATGTTGTTCAATGTACTGTAACCCTTTCTAGATTGTGTCCATTGGACAGCGCTGCGGAATATGCTGGTGCTTTATAAATAATAATAACTCTAGAGATTCAGTTACACAACTACCTTGTCATTCATTTAGCTTGCCACTGAAAAATTTGTCATCTAAGGCTGTGGTCACACAAGCAGATGGAGTGCGTCCGTATGACTGCTTCTCCCATCGTCGCTACACCGGACGTGTGCACGCGTTACACTGGACGTGATTTCAGCCTCCCTATCAAAAAGCTACGATGGACGTAGGACGGGGCTACAAAGTGCGATCCTTCATAACTGCGCTCAGCGAGTTGGCCACACGGGTGTCCCTGGAAGGAACGTCCACTCTCACTGACGTTCCTTCCACTCTCAAACTCTCATGTGACTGCAGCCTAAAGTTTAGCAATTAAAGACAGGCCCGTATCATGGCCGCTTTTTCGTTGCCTCAGAGACGCACACCCAGGGGACTTGGGGCGTTGCTCTTTTAACCGTCAGCATCATGCGATCTCTTACACACGGGGGGGGGGGCATCCACACTGACAGCATCACAGTGATCTCTCACGCATAGCGGCTCCACTACATCCCTTTCCTTGTACAAGAATAAAACAAAATATTAAACAATAACTAAAAACAACAAACCATAAAAATGATAAATTTAAAATAAAAGCAAAATAGTATATATAAATGTCTTGTTTTTCATTTTCTATTTTTCAAAGTCTTTTTTTCTTGCTGCTTTTCTACATATAGGCCTCGCTTTCTTTAGCCATTTTTGCCCGTATTAATCCAGTAGTATCAGCTGAATGGTCTCTAGTCTTTACTCTGGTATCTATCTGGAGGTGCACTAATTATGGAAATTGCTGAACGGTTTAAATTCTACAGGAAAAAATGTTCATATAACATTAATAACTGAGCTATTCAGTTACACAAATACCTTGTCATTCATTTAGCCGGGCACTGAAGTATTTGTCGCTAAAAGTTTATAATGTAAAGACATTAGTGTCATGGCCGCCTTTTCGTTACCTCAGAGGAGCAGGGCGGGGCTCTTTTAACCGTCAGCATCATGCAATCTCTCTCATACACATGGAGGGCAGGACATCCACACATAGCGGCTCCACTACATAATTGACTCAAATATAAAATGAACTATTGAAAACGAGGTTGAAGTGAAAGTAATAATTTTTAGTATTTTAAGTTTATGCCACTTGTTTGATACTATCTGTGAACGTTCATCGGTTTATCTGAAAACCTCTATTAACTTTCATTTAAATGTAATCTGCATGGTGGAGGCTGATGGGGAGAAAATAAGGAAGGAAATTGGGGGAAAGAATAATTGGATTCATGGTTTAAGTCTAGCTTTGAGTACTTGTGTTCCAGACCACCCAGATCTCGTTTTAGGAAGAGAGCCAGAGTGGCTTTGATATGATGCACTCCAGTAATCCATTATTGGAAATCAATTAAAACAAAGAGGAAACAGGTTGTCATCAGTTCCAGAAAATGTTATTATACTGTAGAGAAGCAGATATGGACGTGTGGAAGAAAACTGACATTGGAAAACAGGTTGTCTTGTCACCATTTGGGACAATTGTGATTTTTTTTTGGTTTTGTTTTGTTTTGCTTTGCAAGTCTATGGCACATTTCAGAGGATAACTTTGCAACTAAGCCTTCAACAAAAGCCGCTAAGAAGCTTTATTTAAGTGAACAAATAACTCTTTTTGAATCTTATTGTCCTTTCTTTTTGGACGGGAGAAGGTCATGTTGACCTTTTTTTTTTTAAAAAAAAATAATTATCTTTTCTTACATCCTTGATATTTTTTGGCAGATTTATAGCTACTTAAATTCTGACCTTAACCTTCCAACCGCTTGGTACAGGGATTACCTGCCAATGGGGATTAATGGAGAGAGCACCTTAGCACAGTGCAAGCTCCATACATTTTGGAAAGGGGTGGTCTGATCCAGATAGCAACGATTAATTATTCACATTTCAAAATAATCAGCTGCAACTTGGCAATCGTGATCAAATTAAAGCATATTCGTCGTTATTTATGTGATCAACAAATAAAGGCATCAACTTCTCAGTCAAATATATGAGGAAGGAGAATTAAAGTAGCATTCGTTGTTTGCTTGCAGAGTTTAGGACATGTCTTCCCGAGTTAGAATGTTGTTCCCCATTTGAATCCACCCTATCAAATGGAGCCCTCAGAACGAATTCATTTCTGTATGACAGGGCTCAAAATTTCAAATCCCAAGCTACTAGCCAGGCCTTACGAGTTACTCGCCACCAGTTGCCCCACCTAACCCCTACCCTGCCCTTAACTCCACCCCTAAACACACCCTCTTGTTTTTTTGTTCATTGTTTTTAAGCAGGTCCCCTATTTTGTATTTTTGTTCATTGTTTTTAGGCAGGTGTTACGAGTGTGGGAGGCACGCTGCAGCGCCGATCAGACCTCTCCAGATTCGGACTCCGAGAGTCCGATAGCAGAGCTGTCGAATAAGAAGGCGGCGGCGACCCACTACCAACCCGGAAGCCCAGTCCACCACACTCGCCCTCATTTAATTTCCACTCGCCAAATGCGAGCAGGCGAGTGGAAATTTTGAGGTCTGCTTTATTTCACAGTATCCTCGCATCTTAGTGTATAGAATATCTGTGCTGCTATGCCCTCCTTTATAGGACCACTTTGAGCTAAAAAGGGGAAAGTATTAAGTGGTTTAAAATACTTCTAGGTCAGTGTGGACTCAAAATCCTTTTCATGCTGAAAAACCTCCGTTCAAGCAGATTGCAGTCGGAAACCTATGAAACCCATAGGCACAGAATTCAGTGGGTCACAGCATAAACGGCAAAGGACAATGAACCGTTAAGTACTGACCAGATGGAGCCAGTAACCGTACACTCCCTTGGGGAGGTCTTCTTGTCTCCTCCTACTTGATGCCTCCATAAACCAATGAGAGTATGGTTGGTTGTCCTAGGCTCGACTGTAGAAGCCGCAGTCCCACCCCCCTGATGTATGGCTGCTGACACCTCAGAAAACCCCCCACACAGAGGGAACATACACCCCATCATGTAGGGGGTGCGACAACTGGAAAGAGCATATGCCATAGTGATAAGGGCAGAAAGGCCAATTTTACCCCGGAATGCCAAAGTAGCCTGGAATTATCACGGCCCTTCATGTTGGGAGTCGTGATGGCACTAGAGGACCAAGGATATAGGGAACCCAAACAACTAATTTCTTCCTGATGGCTAGACTGTCCCTTTTATTTTACGCACTAGAGTGATCCATACATTTTTTAAACAAGGAATATTTAGTAATTCCAAATTTATGGATAGGAAATTTTGTAAAAATAAACCTTTTTCTTCTGGAATAAACAATCTGAATGCAGAGATACAGCAATTGTTCACGGTATTTATCATGAACCGTAGGAAATGGCTGAAATGTAAAAATAGGGGTCAAAAAGTACCCTGTTAACCAACACTTGGGTGTGCCTGTACATACCAGGACTGCCCTCTGTGCACAGCTAGGATTTTACAAAACGGGAAGTTGCTATCGTAACTAATTCACTAGGGTTTCCACTAACGCAGATGATTTGAGTTGATAAAATACGAAAATCATTACTTTGCTGCATGACTTTTGACAAAATGATAGATTTTCACTGGTGACAGTATGTTCAACCCTTAAATATTTGGACTTAATTTACTACGCGTCAAAACAAAGTGGCATAAACCACAGGTGCATTAATGTGTTTTCCACTTCTTTTCTTTGCTGAAGATGTTAGTCGGGGTGCAAAAGGACACCTAGCACCTATCAAGTGGTTGAGACATTTCTTGGTTGCATTCTACAACATTTCTTGGAACGCTGTGGACAAACCATCAAAGGAACTGAACAGCATCACCAGAACCTTTAAATAATACATATATTTTCCTTGAATAATCCACATGTTATACCTATAACTCCCTTTTGTCATTTTTTTTTTATTATTATTGTGCTAGTTTTCTGGTTCACATCATTGACAGAACATGCAGTGTCTTTAATACACATGGAAACTGCCAGGAAATGTATTGCGCATAAGCATTAAATGGTTGCTTGAGTCGGTAATATTCAGCCTATTTTAATTGAGCATATCATTTCGACACGGTTACCCCCATACCAGCTTATGTTTTAACCCTTGATACAAGTTTACATATTTAATGCTGTCTGAGTTACACGCCTCTACCATTGATTTACAAGTCGACGATGGCTCTTATTGATTGACTTATCCATCATTAGTGAGTCTGTCGCTCGCACAACATTAAATATGTAATCAGTGGCTGTGTTCTGCAATTCCAAGCATGATTTTAATAAACCTTTCAATGGGATTCAAGGTAAAGAGATACTCTAGGGTTCAAATGGGAGGGGGGAAGGAGGGGTTAAACCTTATGCCCCACTTACCCACTCATTTCACTTCCCAGAGGTGGTATATGGGTGCAGGTACTCCGGGCCCTGTAACATTGATAGGTCGCACTGCCTAGAGTGTCCCCTGTGAAGAGATACAACCACTTACTTACATAAACTGTAACTAGATTACTTGTGGAGTACAAATAAAACCAGATTATAAAACACAGTCTGTTTTTTTTTTCTTTGACGTAATTGCACGTAAAAAGGAAAAAGTTAGGTTTTGATCTTTTTTCCATTTTGTGTATTGTTCCCATGATGCAAAACTTTGCTTTGTGGCTCTTGTTTATTTTATCTACATTATTTAATAGTTAATGAGGTACCAGAGGAATTCTTTAGAAAAGGCAGCAGGAGGTCTACTGTTCTCCAGGCTGAGATAAGAGATGGCAGCTGAATGAGACAAGACAGGGAGCTTAAAAGACCTCCAATCTACCCCCTGGTGATGTCCTTTGAATACATCCCACATAATACAATGATTTGAGTCAGTGACTGACCCCAAAGCCACACAGTGAGGAGCAAACTATGAAAATATACTGTGGGGGGCAGTTTACAACACAAAAGATCACAAAATGTTACAAATCTGGAGTAAAATATTTTCTTAACTAAACATACAAGAGAAAAACCAAGCATGTGTAAGATATCAGCGACACAAAATAAACACAATGACATTCCATTTTTTTGTGGTAGTGGCCCTTTAAGTATGCTCATAATGGTTGAGACACCTACCTGCTAAAACTATTCAGGTGTGGTGATAAATTAGAATCTTATAATTTTGGAATGCTTTTCTTTCTTTGCCAGACACTAAAGATCCTTGACTATCTGGTTGTTAAAACTTCTAGAAATCATTTACCTGTATTACAATGGAAGAAAAACAAGTCTCCCATTTTAGTGCATATTGCGGCAATACATTTATGCTATTTAACCATTAACAAACATTGCCTCATGTCAAATTTTTGCAAAAACAAGTTCAGGGATGCTGTTTTTAAATGTTTTCATGGTGTTAAATTGTTGTCAATAAAGATTTTATATGGTTTGTCTGATTCCTGCGTGTGTGTATAATCTCACAATTGCACCATGGAGATTCTATTGGTTACAAAAATCTCAAACCTTGTGATTACTGTAGATACTCGAGTATACCGCCAGATTTTGGTGACAAAAATTTACCTTAAAAGTGGAGGGTTCGTGTTATATTCGAGACATCTGCATCGCATGTAAAAAAAAACACAAGTCTGCTGGGAGCTCCGGTAGTCTCGCTGAAGTGAATGTGGGCTCCCTAATCCTTGCAAACACTTCAGGAACTCCCAGATTTGGGAGAGGTGGGATCCATCACGGCCAGGGGCACGCTTGGATTAAGCCAATCTTTCACCTCGCTTGCCTCCGCTGGCCATCTAATCACTAGTAAAGGACAGGTGGCTGGCAGCTTCATACTTAGTAACAACTGCAATCATTCTAGAGCAGAACACCATGGCCTATGGGGAGCCTGACTCTGTTAAGAGCACCTGGAAGGATCTTAATTGTTTACCGGTACAGTAAAATTTTGCTCCTCGCGTTATATTCGAGTCTTGAGTATGCTCTCCTTTCCATAATAAATCTTTATCCATAGAGTTATATTCGGGTCGTGCTATACTCGAGTATCTACGGTACTTGTATGTGTCTTCCATAAAACGCGTTTCCTCTAATCCAGAGATGTCCAAACTCCGGCCCCCAAGATGTCCCAGAACTGCAATTTCCATGCTTCTCCATCCATCTAATGCATTCAGAGATTTCTGGGAGTTTTCGTTCAGGAACATCTGGGGGGCGGAGTTTGGACATCCCTGCTCTAATCTATTCCTAATAGAAATAAATTCTACATTCTGTATTATCTGCAAATCTATCAATCTGGATTGTTTGTGGTTGTTTTATTTCAACTCCTTTTCTGCTTCTGTTTTGCCATGTTATAAGATGATATAGAAACATACTTTACATTGTTTATTTTGCCAAAACCTGTATCGCTTTAAGCTCACATGTTCCACACTTTATGCCCAGTAGGGTTTGCAGGCCCTTTTCATTATGGTGGCTGGTTGCCCATGGTGCATTATCACTTGCATTGTTACAGTTGCTGTCCCAAGTACTTATACACTTAAACATAGAAACATAGAAAAATGTCGGCAGATAAGAACCTTTCGGCCCATCTAGTCTGCCAAATTACATGGATACTTGACCTGGATTTATCTTTTGTTTAGGATAGCCTTATGCCTATCCCATGCCTGCTTAAATTCAATTACTGTTTTGGCCTCTACCACTTCAACTGGAAGGCTGTTCCATGTATCCACCACCCTCTCAGTAAAATAATGCTTCCTGATGTTACTTTTAAACCTTTGCCCCTCTAATCTAAGACTATGTCCTCTTGTTTTGCTACTTTGTTTCCTTTTAAATATACTCCCTTCCTCTACCTTGTGGATTCCCTTTACGTATTTAAATGTTTCTATCATATCTCCTCTGTCTCGTCTTTTTTCCAAGCTGTACTTAAGGGGTTATTCAGAGAGCACCGAAATGGCACCGAGAATTCGGTGCTCTTGTCCACCGCACTTCGGCGACTTAAATTCGCAGACCCTGCAGTGAATTCAGCATTCACCGCAGAGTCCCCTAAGTGCAGCAAATCGACCCGCCGAATGCAATTTCAAACCGCCACAAAGCCGCTGAATCGATTGGAAAAACGGCTGCAAAACGCTGAATCGCAGCCGCAAACCTGACGAAAAAAGCCTGACAATCCACCGAACAGACCGTCCATTCGATCCTCAAGCGGCTGCCGAACAAAACGCCACCCGACAAACAAAGGTAAAAAATTCAACAACGTTTAAAACGCGTTTTAGAAAAACTAGTGCCTCAAAATGCCTGGAAATAATATATATGGTTCTATGAATAACAATAAAAAGTTTTTCTTTTTTACATTGTAATTTATGGGATTCTCCTGCTTAAACCTGTCAAAAGAAATCACCAAAAATCAGGGCATTTCACTGACATTTCAGTGCAGTTCAGCGTTCTCTGAATAGATTATCCATTACTTCACTGTGGGGATTTCACTGTCGCCGACGGTCACTCTATTTCTCTGGTAATTTGCCAATATTTGGCGAATGATCAGCTTTTTGAATGGACGCAAAATTGCACCATATGGGGAAATTCACCGTTCAGTGCAATTCTGTGGCCAATTCGTGCTCTTTGAATAACCCCATTAAACTCATCACACCATAAATTTTTCTTTATCAGAAAACCTTTTGACGTTGTGACCCAAATAAACACTGTAGACTGTGCTATTCAATCTTTTTTTGCCATTCTAGCAATTAAGCGGTTTGTGCACTATGGTGTAGAGCTCCTATTGAGCTCATGCCATGATCTTTACCTCTCATACCCAAAGATAGACACAACAGTGTGGTGTGTAGCCTATGCATAAAAAATGTCGTACAGGGTTATTCAAAGAGATCCAAATTGCTGGAGAAAGGTAACCGTACGCTGAAATTTAGGGTATGGTTACCTTTCCTGGCCATTCGGCTATTCAGAGAGCAGGCAATTCGCCAAATCCTGGCGAATTGCCTGCTCATACGGTGCCTGTTCGAGGGCAGTGAATCCCCCTAGAGAAGCAATGCTTCTGCTATTTAGAGAACAAAAAACAGCCGTGAAAGGTTGCCGAATTGCCCTGCCATTCGGTGGTTTCATTCGTCAGTTTTATTCAGGCGTATCCCATAGGCTTCAATGTTAAAAATATTCGCGTTTTAATTCAATATCAAATAAACCGTACATTATAATATTGTGCAGTAAAAAGTCTCTTATTTTTATATTTTTTTAGGACCTTTTAGGCATTTTTGGGGATTTTCTTGCAAACATTCTTTTTCTTTTTTTCTGTAACAGCCCTTTTTATTATCATTCATTGGATTTTATATGTAAATTTCAGACATTTTCGTTCTGTAGTTTCTTTGCAAACAGCGTTTCACTTTTCAAACATTCAAGCGTACGTTTTGTTTTTTTTCTTCGTCTGCGGTGTCTGCTTTTTCCGGCGGCTGCTCTGTGCTGTGATCGGCTCCTGCTCGGGTTTCTCCGGCATCTTCGGCGGGTTAATCCAGATGTTTTTGCGGTTTTCGGTGTGCGTTTGCCCTCATTTTGCTGTGAGTTTTCTGCGGGTTTGCGGCGACTTTTCCCTCCACTATGACGTCCCTGTGGTGCTTGCTGAATACACCGCAGTGTCGCCAAATGGGATCGCCAAATCACACCAAATTGAAGAGAACAAAAAGTCACCGAAAGTGCGGTGACTTTTTGATTCTCTTTGAATAACCCTGATATTATTTTCTAGTGTAGAATTTACACACCCGGCCAGTTTACCATTCATTTTATTTGTTGGCTCTAGTTTGTTTTCCTCCATTTTTTTTCCTGGCATTCTTGCATGCTTTCTCCATTTCCTAATACTGTTTTATACCCCCTTTTGTTTGATTGCTCTTCATCTCATTTGTTTGTTTTTTTTGGTCTTTCTTTCTTCATACAGCTTGGCCTTACTATTGGCCTTTCTTCTACTGCAGTTGCCTTGTTACATCTTCATACCAGCCGGTTCTTCACGATTACCCTGATTCCATGTTACTTGCCACAGTTCTCTTGTGTTCACTCTTACCTAGGGATGTGTTATTCGCTTTCAAATAATCAAGTCCAAAGGTTGAACCAATTGAACCGCTCAGTCAGTAAAGGAAAATTTCCTTGATGAAAAGTTGCTTGGACAGGGTTCTCATTACCCAGTGGCGTTCTTAGACACTTGCTGACCCAAGTATAGATATATCATGATGATGTCGAAACAATTGACAAGAATAATGTACTGTACTGTGGATAGATTAAATATCTTGGTTTGGGAGCAACAAAGTTTGAAGTTTAATTTAATTTAAAAGGAACAAAATAGCAAAACAAGAGGACATAGTCTTAGATTAGAGGGGCAAAGGTTTAAAAGTAACATCCGGAAGCATTATTTTACTGAGAGGGTGGTGGATACATGGAACAGCCTTCCAGTAGAAGTGGTAGAGGCCAAAACAGTAATTGAATTTAAGCAGGCATGGGATAGGCATAAGGCTATCCTAAACAAAAGATAAATCCAGGTCAAGTATCCATGTAATTGGGCAGACTAGATGGGCCGAAAGGTTCTTATCTGCCGACATTTTTCTATGTTTCTATGAAGTAATAGGGAAATAATTGGATGCCAAAGTTGTGTGCAACTTTTAGATCTCCATGTTTTTTGGTTATGGATAACCCTCTTAGAAATGGATCATTGTATTATGGAAATCATAATTTTGTGTTTGAACCTGCCATGTTTAACTCACATAGTGGTTTACGTTAGGACCAGGATTTGGCACAGGAATTTAGCTGGTAATTCGCTCGTGTTTAGGTCGAGAGGTAGATCTCTGTGGGCTAATTAGTTAGTTACAAGTATTTATAAAGCGCCAAAAAATTCCTTAGCGCTGTACAATGGATTTAAAGTAACTAAGGCTGGTGTCAGACGTGCGGTTTTATGAGCGCAAGGAACGTCCGTGAGAGTGGACGTTCCTTCCACTCTGACGGCCGTCTGGCCACCTCGCTGAGTGCAGTTAGTGTGCTCAGTGCTGCAAGGCTCGATCCTCCTATAGAGGATCGTGATTTGCAGCCCCGTCAAACACGCGTCGTAGCGCTTCGGGGATGCTTGATGCACGGCCGCAGCATAGCTGTGCAATTCGTGTGCGCGCAACAGCGTGTGGCCCGCCTGTTGCAGCGCCACAACTCTGCGATGGACGCCGGGAGGCACGTCAGTATGGGTGCACATAGAGCGCTCATCTGACACCAGCCTGCATGCCTGTTTTTACGTACAGCACTGATTTAGGGAATGTCCAAAATTCCACTTTACATTTCAGGCCATCTTTCACATGTATATGTGCCCAACATTCACCTAAACAGCTGGCCACCAGCACATAGCGAGTGACTATTTTCCTTTATCATGGCACGTGTCTCGAGCCGAAACCTAATTCTGCAATCCTGTTACAGCAGCTCTGTTGGTCCTGGCAATGCGGCCAGCTTTTTTTCTTCATTCTTTTATAGATCCACAAATATCCAGATCTGGGTACAATTAGCCTTGCCTGGTTGTGTGGAACATGCTGTTTGGTTAATCCAAAAACGTGTGCTTGTACAAATTGTCTTGTTTCATACTAAGAGGAAATATGATCTGTAAACTGTCAAAATTATCAATCTGTTAATTATTGTTGAAGTGTTCGTGTCGTACCAAAAACAGCTTGACTTTGATGTGGGATAGTCCCTATCAAATACTTGCTGTCACTCAATTCTGTTGACATGCCTAAAGAGCAGTGAGAGTAGAGTGTAAGAACTGTCCTGTCAACTGATTTTCTGCTCAATCCTGGAAAGCGATTAATAAGTCATTGCTTCAATGTCAAACTTGAGGTCCAATCCCACAGAGTGGCACGATTTCCATCTTTTAACAACACCCATTAAGGATGAAGCTCATGGTGCGATTGCTGGTAAGTAGGAGTTTGCAATATCTTAAGGGATGAACACTCCCTTTATGGGGGCTCTATTACGCTCTTCGCGTTAAAACGCGGGCGCAAAGGAGGAAAAACTGCACCCACAGTTTTCCCCCCAGCGCCCGCGTTTTAACGCTGGATTACAATGAAGGAGCAAAAAATGCTGCCTGCATTGTTTCAGAGCGTAAAATTCTGGATACTCGCGGCAGCACTGAGCGGAGCCGCGAGCATCCACTCGCTGGAGTCCATAGGACTTCATTGAGTTTCCCCCTGTCGGTCACGTGACCAGCTGGATCTCCCCTCGCGAGATCTGTCCGGTCGGCGTAGTGATACGCAGGGAGAGACTGGGGGGAATTTTCCCCCGATCTTTCCCTGCTCCCGCCAGCCAGAGGAGGTGGTTGGAGCCGCGGTCCTCACCGAGGGACTGGGGGTAAGTATAGGATGCTTTTTTTATTTTTTAAGCCTTGTGTTAACGGATTCTGCAGAAGCGGAATCCGTTAACACCAAGTCCTGGCTCTGGTTAACTTTTCACTGGCCAGAACCAGGCGTTAATCAGCATTAGGACTTTGTAATCCAGCGCTGATTAACACTTTGCGCTCCCCATGTTAAGTATAGGGAGCGCAAAGTACAGTAACCTCGCGCAGAGGAGCGCAAGGTACCATCGCAAACGGGTTTTTTAGCCCGTTTGGATTGTAATATGCAGTAAATACCGCGGCAAACGTTAATGCTCACGCAAGTGAGCGTTAACGTTTGCGTTAACATTGTAATAGAGCCCATGATGTGGTATATGAATCTCTTCATGGGATATAGCCGGGAAAGTGAGCCTGTGGAGTTCAGGTCAGCTTAGTAGTTACATGGTTAAACGTTATTTGGAAAATCTCTGAAGCGCCGGATTGTGATTTAAAACAACTGTAACTCTCCAGTATTTTCATCATGTGCTAATCCTTAAACCGTGCTCCTGATGAGACCTCACCTGCTGTGTCAGGGGTGCCATCCAATTCTTCTGTCATCCGAACACGTGTCATATGTGGGTTTAGGAGAAATATTTCAGATGTTTGAAGGAAGTTTAGTTCCAAAGTGGAACATTATACACTGCCTTTAGAAAAGAAGTAGTTTATTTTGGCATTGTCTAAAACACTGAAATATTTTAAACATTTGTTAAGTTTGAGCTTGCACATTTGAACTAATGGCACCTTTCTGAAATCCCATCTCAAGTTACTCAGAACACTTGGTGATAAAACACAAGCACAGGCAACACCGCAGGAACGCATGTGTATTGCAATATACACATTTATACGCACACCTACAAACCAGATGCCTAGATACAGGCGCATTTACACTTCAGGTGGTGCAACTTTTTTTAAAAAAATCCATTGTTCTTTGGCGTGTAGGTTCCAATTTGCTTGATCACACATCCTATCATTTCAAATGATCATAGACGGACACGTGCAGTTTGGAGAATGCTGTGGACAGAGATCAGGCTGTTCTGTGGCTTTTTAATGATCTGTTAGTGACCGTTATGCAAATAAAAATGTTCTTTAATCAAGGACCACAAGTATTTTATACCAAGTTATTTTTAACATTTATTATAGCTTAAAAATTTGCTGCTAGAGGTCAGAACAATAAAGGAATATCAAACTAGTAACAGGAACAAGGAAACGCCATGCAGACAGACTGGGTCTAACGGTGACCGCACTAGGTGCCACTGGCTGTAATTGTATCACATTGCTTCATAATCATTTCAGTAATGAGTAGCATGCAAATGGTCCAATCTGCTGTCATTGTTACGTCTCTAGTGTGGAATTGACGCAGTCCACACAGGATTCCTCACAGTATCCCCCAAGTCGAGGACTGATCCCAGGGGAGGAACGACCAGGGTTGTGTTGGTAACAAGAATGACGTATAAGAGCAAAGAATGTCTCCACAGGAACCAAAGAGCAGTCTTCAGGGCCATAATCTGTTCCGAAGACAAGATCTTGGAGGGAACATGGGACAACCTGTAATCCAAGATGGATTGCGTCACATATCCCATTTATATGGCAGCGACAGTAGTAACGGGAATTAAAACGGTGTTGTGAAGTGCCCTGTGGTCATCCGAATGTCTTTCAGTTCCACTGTTATGGAGGCAGTTAATAGATTACCAGTGATGTTTCTATGATGGTTTCGAAGAGAAATGGTGCAGATCTTTTGCTACTTGCAGTTCCTTTGATTGGCAGTAGCATGGAAATGACGTGGGTGGTAGCAAGTAAACACTTGTGTAATTCCAGTGGGTAGAAAACCATGATGTGGTTTATACTGGATTCAGAGCAGTAGCAAAGTGATTGTAGAACTCCGGAAAATTAAATTTTTCTAATGTAATTTCAGACAATGTTTGACCTTCCTGATGTTTCTCTGATCAATCTGCTAGAAAGGAAAAAATTTGTTTTTTGAGTTTTCCTTGTGGCTGGTATGGTTGATTCCCAACAGAGAGCAAGGTTTTCCTATTTTTCAAAGATTCCAGGAGATGTCAAGATGTTGTGACTTGAAGAATCAAGTTGGGTTGTTTTTCTCATGGTGGCCATTTTGAACTGATCACTATTAGGCCACTAGTTATCACGAACCTGCAATGACATATATAAAATTACTCACGTAGTGTCTTCCATACTATGATAGCTAAAGCTTTCTGGTCATTGTATTTTTCTCTACATTATGTCTGCAATATATATGGTAATGCAGTACAATACTGTCCAAATACAACATTAAGAAGTGCAGGAACTGTCTCACCACTGCTAATATTAACTTTGAAGGTCTAATTTACTTCCATTGCTGTAGAACACCTGTAAGTTATTAATTCATTACTTATTCCTTGCAAAAACGCAAGTGTTACTAACTCTGAATTGCATATTTCATGTATAGATTTTTTATTTCCTTGACCGCTGGAGTCATAGATACACAAGAATCTTTTGCAATGTTCTGTCATAACACTGCAATGTATGAATGGTCAGAAGCCTTGCCTCACAGGCTCATGCTTTGTGAATAATGCAGCAGGATCAGATAAGAGGCTTACATTTGCGTTGACATGTCAACATTCCAACTAAGTGCTGCCAATAAAACAATATAACATTTTGGTTAAAAGCAGCAGAGCAACATGTTTCACATAGTCCCTGTACCCACCTCCTCTTTTTTTCTTTGTCAACGTCTTTACCTCTCTAATATAAACAGATGCATACATTTTTTGCACATGTTCACTTTTTTGAAGTAATGCGAAATGTACTAATGTCAGGTGATTTTTTTTTTCTGTTTGAATAGAAGGCATTCCCTTCTTCTGTAGTTTAAAGTTGGATCCATCAACAGCAGCTCAAAGACTACTTTAAATTCTACTGTTATATCTCAATCTTGTATATTTCTTGGCATTCTAGACCAGTGGTTCCCAAGCGAGGTCCTCAAGTACCCCTAACAGGCCAGGTTTTAAGGATTACCTAGGGGAAATGCACACTGAATCCTGCAATCACTGAGCAGCAAATCCTATCACCTGTGCTGTGCTTCAGATATCTGGAAAACCTGGCCTGTTTGGGGTACTTGACCGCAGTTGGGAACCACTGCTCTAGACACCCCATGCAATGGTGTAAGTATCAGGGTTGTAGCGAGTGTTACTGGATTCAATCCTTCAGGAGGGCCAAGTTGTCAAAACAATCTTCCCCGGTGGTATAAAAGCCAGTTGGGAGATGGCAGCATATCATGAAGTGGGATGACCTCCACTTAGAGGTAGTGCAAAGGTAATTAGTGACATGATGCTGGAGAGAGATCATGGGCAGGAATGGTATATTTGGGTGTTGTTCATGTAGAAGTGGTACTGAAATCCAAAGGAATTTAAACGTTTGCTTAGAGAGGCAGTATAGATAGGAAAGAGAAGAGGGCTGAGTATTGAATCTTGGTTCCCAAAAGAGATTGGGTGCAGAGAAGAAGGTACTGCCAGAAAAGGAGACACTGATTCATCATTGGTATAGAGAAACAGGAAAGAGCAGCACCTTGAAGACCCGGATTATGAAGAGTGATTTGAAGGAAAGCATGGTTGACTGTGTCAATGGTGGCTGAGATGTAGAGGTGACTGAGAGACCAAAAAGAATTAATAGATGGTAATGACCTTTAGATATTGTAGAGATGGTCATTGATTAGTTAGGGTTTTTTTCTTGAGTGCAGGATTGAAATCCCAATTGCATAGGTCGGAGGAGAGCATTGGAATAAAGCTAGTCAATCAAGTGTATAAAAGCTTTTCAAGATGTTTGGAAACAAAAAGTAGTTGGGATATAAGGTGGTAGACTGATATGGAGGTTGAATCCAGAGAAGGCTGTCTTATGGTTTGAGACTACAGTGGCATGCTTGAGGGGAGCAGTGAGGCCACTAGAAGACAGATTAAAGTGGTGGGTCAAGGACTGTACAAGAGAAGTGGAGATAAGGTGTGAGGGGATGTGGTTAAGTGGTTGATCTCTTCTCAGAGTTATTAATCGAGTGGTACACTGAGATGATAGGAGTGAAAAGACATCCTGTTCAGTCACTGAATTTAAGTACACATAACAGAATAGACATGCCGACGATCCATATGTGTGGGTAAGGACAGTAGTGGCTAGATTTAATTTCTTAACTGGTTTGTCTGTGAAGACACAAAGTCATTATGCCTGTACCTATAATAACATTCCTATTATGGCCAGGTGCAATAGGAATGACACTTGTGTGTGATAGAATTAGGAATTTCTGATTGGCTAACCAACTTCCTGATTCAGAGTGACGGAGCTGCCTGCAGCTGATACAAATTAAAACTTACTGCAGATTTTATGTATCTTCTCATTTAGCGTTTCCCTTTTGTAAATGTTCCAGAATGTTACTAAAATTAAAATAGAATTCTTCAGATTATCATATCTAGTATAATTTGGCATTCTCGTATTCTACACTTTCATGGAGATTTTGAACACTCCAAACTTATATGATTTGCTGCCTGGGTGGCAAAGAAGTCACCTTTATCCATAAACCCTGATTAAACAGAAATTGAATGATAATGGGTTCAAGTCATTGGAATTAATGAACTGGACTGTCTTGATTAATTATTGTAGTTCCACAAGAATCCATAGCACAAAAGGAGCAGAATTATGTTTGAACACACAATGCAGGAGAAAAAAAGAAATGATGGAATTGCTTCATGGACTTTATAATCTAAAGCAAATAATGTGGACATTATTAAAGAATTAAGAAGGGAAAATGGATTACATTCTTTATTCTGCATAATAGAATTCTGCAGTTGCTAGCAAGTGACTTTTTTAAGTTAGCATTCATTTGATAGTGGGTGATATTGCAACTGTGTATATGGCAACTTTTTTCCCCCAGTTTTCTCAACATTGTACCAGAATGACCTCTCTGCGGGAGTTTGCCTTCAATTACTTTCCATTTGGTCTTTTTAGTGTTCTTGTTATTTTTGTCTTGGCAAACAGGTATTTTAATAATTATGTTCATTGAGTTTTTGAATTGGATAAACCGTATCGAGAGCAAATTATTTCACATACCTTTTGTTGTAAGACTAATATATAAATATATATCAACTAAAACAGTCTCGTATGAAAGCGTATATAGCACATGTGTGCCATTCTATCCAATACAAGGTCAGTTGAGTAATTATCAGGGTTATTCAAAGAGCTCCGAATTGCTTGAGAAAAGTAACCGAATGCTGGAAATCAGCATTCGGTTACCTTTCTTGGCCATTCGGCTATCCAGAGAGCAGGCAATTCACCAAATCCTAGCGAATTGCCTGCACATACGGTGCCTGTTCGGTGCCTGTTCGAGGGCAGTGAAATCCCCATAGTGAAGCAATGCTTCGGCTATTCCGAGAACACAAACCAGCAGTGAAAAGTTCCCCTAATGCCCTGCCATTCGGTGGTTTCATGCGGCAAATTTATTCAGGAGAATCCCATAGGCTTCAATGTTAAAAATATTCCCGTTTTAATTCAATATCTAATAAACCGTTCATTTTAAAATTCTGCAGTAAAGAGTCTCTTAATAGATTATTTAGGATATTTTAAGCATTTTTCTGAATTTTTTAAGTTTTTTTTTTTATTATTTTTTTTAAAGTTTTCTTATTTTTTCTGTAACAGCCCTTTTTATTATCATTCCCTGGACCTCATATGCAAATTTCAGACATTTTCGCTCAGTAGTTTCTTTGCAAACAGCACTTCACTTTCACACATTCATACAAACTGTTTTGCTAATTCATTCACCTCCCTCTGTCTGTGGTCTCGGCTGCTTCGCTGCGTGTGATCGGTTCCTGCTCGGGTTTTTCGGCAGGTTAATCCAGATGTTTTTGGGGGTTTTCAGTGTGCATTCGGTGGGTTTTCCGGTTCGTTTTCGTCGGGTTTGCGGTAGCTTTTTACCTGCAATTCAGGGACCCTGTGGTGTTTGCTGAATACACCGCAGGGTCACCGAAATGGGATCGGCAAAAGGAACCGAATTGAAGAGAACGAAAAGTCACCGAATGTGCGGTGACTTTTCGAATCTCTTTGAATTACCCTGTATGTCTCTAATAGGATAATCTGTCGTTTTTAAGTACATTTTCTACTATATTTGGTCTGTATTTTGGTGACCAACATTGTCTGTTTGCATATTATGATGTAATGGTTCAGAAGTGTTCACATGCTAGATAAAAATGGCCTTTCTGCTCAACAGTTCTTCACCTTGTCCTCTTTTGACTACTTTGATTTCCTATTAGCTTTTCCAGCACTTTACTACCCCTATTTCTATGTCAGACTATGCGTGTCAATTTCTGATTATCAGGGTTATTCAAAGAGATCCGAATGGCTGCCGAAAGGTAACCGAACGCTGAAAATCAGCGTTCGGTTACCTTTCATGGCCATTCGGCTATCCAGAGAGCAGACAGTTTGCCAAATGTTGGCGAATTGCCTGCACATACGGTGCCTGTTCGGTAGCTGTGAAATCCCCATAGTTTCGTCTTTTCAGAGAACAAAAACCAGCAGTGAAAATTTGCTGAAATGCCCTGCCATTCGGTGGCTTCATGTGGCAGATTTATTCCGGCGAATCCCATAGGCTTCAATGTTAAAAATATTCCCGTTTTAATTCAATATCTAATAAACCGTTCATTATAATATTCTGCAGTAAAAAGTCTATTTATAGATTTTTTTTAAGATCTGTTAAGCATTTTCAGGATTTTTTTGCAAAAAAAAATTTCAGTTTATTTTTTATTTTAAACGTTTTTTCTTTTTTCTGTAACAAACCTTTTTATTATCATTTTTTTTTTTTGGGAGAAAGGATTTTACCATTGGACCTCACATGTAATTTCCAGACATTTTCGCTCAGTAGTTTGTTTGCAAACAGCGTTTTACTTTTCAAACATTCAAGCGTACTGGTTTTTTTTTCACTCCATTCGTCTGAGGTGTTGGGTTTTTCCGGGGGCTGCTCTGCGCTGTGATCGGCTCCTGCTCAGGTTTCTCCGGCGTCTTCGGCGGGGTTAATCCAGATATTTTTGTGGGTTTCTGTGAGCCTTCGCGGTGTTTTGCGGTGGGTTTGCGGCGGCTTTTCCCTGCACTACGACGGCCCTGTGGTGCTTGCTGAATACACCGCAGGGTCGCCGAAATGGGATCGACCGAATCGAGCCTAATTGAAGAGAACGAAAAGTCAACGTGCGGTGACTTTTCGATTCTCTTTGAATAACCCTGTATGTCTCTGATTATGTCTCTTTTTTTTCATACATCCTCAGAGCATGTTTCACGCAAACCAAGCATAAGAAAAGTAATCTTTATTCCACCCAGGCATACTCCATCTGGGTCTAATAAAACTCTCCTTTCCTATGCTTGGTTTTGCAGTCACTATCCATTCAATGTGGATTGAGGGACCCCTGGACAACGTACCCAAGCATTGCCAGAGTGCGGATTCCTGATTTATCTCTGTGAAAACATAATGGTTATGAATTATTAGTCACTTAATCGTTTTTTATAACCTACAATTCCAAAACGTTTTACATATTTTTTGTTTTGTATGTTTATCACCAAAGAAACTTTATTTTGTATTTCTTTATTGGCCACAGATTCCAATGTGTAAGTTAGATTAACAAAACTTTGTTTAACGGAGGTTACCAAAACACGTTTTTAGAGATCAAGCGTACACATTTGCAGCCTCAGCAGTGTGAGTAAAAATCACGATCAAAAATGTTCTTGTGTTTCTTGCATGAAAGGCTATCACATTGGCTACAATTTCCTGCATGCAAGTATCTATCTTGTCTGAGGCTTATCCCTGCCAATCCATGTTTGTTCTGTGAGTCACAAAGTGTATTGGTGATCTGGGGGACAGTGACATGCATCTTCCAACCTTGGCCTATGGAACACAGTGTAGAGACAATCTGTACACTCAAATTTCAGGTCGGGTACAAACCTTTGAGTTTCGATTTCTAGTGTCTTTTATATTTTCAGCCGCAGAGTAAATTTTGGCTCACATATTTGGCATCTCCGATAAGGTCAAATTAAATAACAAAACAAAAACACATAACAAGTGGAGTCAACAAGTTTCAAAAGAGTTTATAATCCTTTTTTTTGTGCCAAAGTGCACCTTTTGCAACGTTGATCCATTCCTAGTGAATACCAAATATAACAAAACATGTCAGGTTTTATCTCCTAGTGATAAAATATAGTGGGATCTAATATAAACAAACAGTTTTTCTTCTTCAATTCAATCCAGAACTAATCTCAAGAGAAATTATGAATTTTCGATCTTCAGATAAGATTTTTACTTCAGATGTTTATAACGAGTTTGGAAAGTCTACACAAATGCTTCAAAATGCATAATGCACTTTAAACCCATTAGTTTTTAGTTGGCTACATCTACTGTAGATTTAGTGGACAAAAATCTTGTGACATTTAGGCTAGGGTCAGATGAGCGCATTTTGTATGGACTGTGCGTCCGTGCAGTACAGACGTACTAACTGACTGACGACAAGGTAGTGGCCACACAGTCCGTTTTTTTCACTGACGTATTTTTTGACTGATTTAGCAGGGAAAATAAATTACAATGAAAAAACATTCTGTCCGTCGAAAATGCTGGATGTATAAATGCAGTCCATCGGACCACGCTCCATCACTCACACACAAAGCTACACGGACGTTGCAGACGTGGCGCACTCCGCACGTCCGTTCTACCAGTATTACGTTCTTGCCTAACCTGCGTCCGTTTGCAGCGTCCGTCAGCCCCCGCACTTCTGTGCAGACGTACTTCGTGTGTGTGGCTCCATTTAACACAATTGTATGCTATCACGGACGTACTTATGTGCAGCAACACGGACGTTAACACTGCGCTCGTCTGACCCCAGCCTTAGTCAACTTAAACTAGACTAAAATCAAAACAATTCAGAGGACTTAAATCTGACTAAAACAGTGGTGTTTTAGTCAGAAGACTGATTACGAGGTCATCCATTTAAACTGGATGGAAGGAAATTCAACCTAAAGCATTAGAAGGGTTATTTTACAGTGCGAAGAATAAAGCTGTTGAATTCTCTGCCTGTTGAGGTGGTTGGGTCAGAGTCTGACTTCTAAACAACGGCTGGATGACTTTCTGCAGAAACAGAATATTAAGCGTTATAATATTTAATATGTGTGGCCAAGAACCACGGCCACTATTCTATTGTCCTCCTACTTGACCTCTCGGCTGCTTTTGACACTGTCGATCACCCCCTCCTTCTACAGACTCTCGGCTCTCTCGGTCTCTGCGACACCACACTCTCTTTGATTCACTCTTATAGAGAAAGACCTGTTAGACAGATATCGACTGCTGGTAACTCCTCCTCTTCATTGCCTCTATCTGTTGGTGTACCTCAAGGCTCTGTCCCTGGTCCTCTGCTCTTTTCCATCTACACCTCCTCCCTGGGCAAAATCAATATCAGCTTTGGCTTTAATTACACCTGTATGCTGATGACACTCAGATCTACCTCTCTACCCCTGATATCTCTACTTCTGTCCTTCTCAAAGTCAGTCACTGTTTATCTGGCATCTCCTCCTGGGCCACTCACCACCTAAAGATTAACATGTCCAAGACTGAGCTCCTACTAATTCCTCCCTCTAATGCCTCCCCACCTCCTGACTTCTCTGTCATGGTTGAGGGTATCACTATCTCCCCATCAAGCCAGGTTCGCTGCCTCGGAGTTACTCTTGATTCTGCTCTTTCCTTCCTCCCCCACATCCAGTCTTTGCTCCTCCTGCCACTAACAGTTGCGTAATATGTCCAAAATCCGGCCATTTCTTACCGCTGACACCATAAAGCAACTTATCCATGCCTTTGTAATCTCTAGGGATAGGCTGCCTGTCGATTCGAACATCGAAAGTCTGCGAACTTTGAACTTTTTGGGACGTTCGCGGAAAGTTCGAGGGGGGGGGGGGTGATTCCAAAAAATGCTTAAGAGATCCTAAAAAATCTAAAAATAAAGAGACTCTTTACTGCAGAATATGATAATAAACGGTTTATTAGATATTGCATTAAAACGGGAATATTTTTAACGTTGAAGCCTATGGGATTCTCCTGAATAAACCTGTTGAATGAAACCACCGAACAGCAGGGCATTTTGGCAACTTTTCACTGCTGTTTTTTGTTCTCTGAATAGCCAAAGCATTGCTTCTCTATGGGGGATTTCACTGCCCTCGAACAGGCACTGAACAGGCACCGTATGTGCAGGCAGTTCGCCAACATTTGGCGAACTGCCTGCTCTCTGAATAGCCGAATGGCCAGGAAAGGCAACCGCACACTGAATTTCAGTGTTCGGCTACCTTTCAGCCACAACTCAGATCTCTTTGACAAACCCTGTTAGATTCTCGGTGTCGTGCAGCACCGACTAAGACACAATTTTTCTGCACTTGGTGCTTATCATTTCAATATTTGACCGCAGGGTCCAACCCTGCACTCTTCCACAATACCTCAGAGGGGTTATGGTGTGAAGACACTAGCTGGCACCAAATACCCAATATTTGGGTGCACTGACCCGTGTACCGGATGCATACAGGGCTGCCATCAGAAATGGGGCCCCCTATTGAACCTCGCCATGGGGGTCCCCGTAAACTTCCTCAACCCATAACAGCTTTTCGCCCCTTCCAAAGCAAAAAAAGGACATAAAACCATTCCACAGCAATAAAACTCACAGTAATTTGTGGTGTGTATGTGCGTATCTGTCACGCCTGGGGCTCAGAGGGGGCCCTGGCTCCCGGCGGTGCCATCGACAAGCCGGGTGCCAGGAGTCGTGCCGGCTTCCAGAGCTCGCAGGCTGGTCAGTTGGTGGGGCGCAGCATGATGACGCGCGCCCTCCGGGTTTAAATACAGACAGCGCGATCCGGCTCATCGCCCTGTCGTGGAGTTTGCTTCCCTCAGTACTGAGTGTCTCCTGGCGATTCACTACTTGGTTGATTTTTCAGTCTCCGTTGTTACCTGGCTTGTATGAGAACCACCCCCGTGTACCAGTCCTTGGCTATTCCTTGACCACTCTAACTCTGATTTTTGGCTTGTATGTAAACATGAGCAAAGGCGGTAAAAATGAGCTCTGTGCACAGCGGTGAAATGGCTCAACACTCAGCAGTAAAAGGGTTAAAAAATGTTTTTTTTATTTTTAAAAAAAAATCATGGTTTCCTGTTCCCCAAGGCAGTACCTGGACACCCATATGCCTTTTATGGCCAATATCTTGCATATATGGCCTCTTGGAGGGGACCATAATTTTCAAACGTTCGATCCCCATTGACTTGCATGGTGTTCGCATTGTGTTTGAGTTCGAATGCGAACCGAACACGGGGGTGTTCGGCCCATCACTTGTAATCTCCCGACTCGACTATTGTAATCCTCTTCTTGCTGGCCTCCCTCGCTCCCACCTCTCTCCCCTACAATCCCTTCTGAACGCCTCCACCTCACCCGTCGCTCTGTCTCTGCTGCTCCTCTCTGACAGTCCCTTCACTGGCTCCCCATCCACTGCAGAATTAAATTCAAAATCCTTACCCTGACCTACAAAGCTCTTACTAACTCAGCTCCTCACTAATCACCAAATACACCCCAGCCCGCTCACTAAGATGCGTGATAGACTGCAGGATTTCTTACGCGCCACTCCCATCTTCTGGAACACTCTACCTTGTATGGTCAATCTTTCCCCCCTAGTTTCCCTTCTTTCAAACGCTCCCTTAAGACATTCCTATTTAGGGAAGCCTACCACCCGACTCACTAATAGACCTCACTGCCCCAACCAGTCCATCACTCTCTCCTTGCAGTCCATCACTCTCACCTTGCAGTCCCCTCCTCCTGTTTCCACCCCAACATTTCTAGATTGTGAGTTGCTATGGGAATAGGGCCCTCGTTTCCTCCTGTACTGGTTTATCAAATGTTGTTCAATCTAAGTGGGTAAAAGCTGCTTGATCCAAGGAGAAATCTGTCATTCTGGGGTCAAGAAGGAATTTTTTCCCACTGTGTTGCATATTGGCGAGCGCTTCAGACTGGGTTTTTTGCCTTCTTTTGGATCAACAGCAGTAGGTGATGTGGGAAAGTCTGAACCCGATGGACGCATGGTTTTTTTTCAGACTATGTAACTAAAACTAAATAAAAAATTTCTGTCAAAATTGGCATCGGTCCGGAGTTGCCAGATCACGCGGGTACCTAATCCGCCGTGTCACCCACGCAGTCCCACAGTAATTTGAATACGCTCGGCATAAGCACTAGTGAATTGCGTCCCACGTCATTCTGAATGCCCAACTTTTGGCCGGCATTATATGTGTCTCAGACCAGTTCTCTGTATATCTATTACTGTCTTCTTGGTTACTGACTCAGCTTTGCATTCGGTTAGGATTTAGGCTTAGGGTTAACCACATCCCTAAAACGAGCAGAAATAGAAACCCGAATACTAAAGCTAATCCTAAAAGTAACATTAGCATCTATTTTGCACTGGACTCTCATCAGTAAAATTTTTACCTAATGCCTTAATAATCCAAAACTTTTCCAAGCGGCGACTTTTCAGCCATGTTATTTCTTCCCTTGTCCACAACTTGACGAATTTCCCTTAGGATACCACCGGAGCATTGTTTCTTTATTATGATTTCATTTAATATATACAGTGGGGCAAAAAAGCATTCAGTCAGCCACCAATTGTGCAGGTTCTCCCTCTTAAAAAGATGAGAGAGGCCTGTAATTGTCATCATAGGTAACTTCAACTATGAGAGACAAAATGAGAAGAAAAAATCCAGAAAATCTTATTGTCTGATTTTTAAAGAATTTATTTGCAAATTATGGTGGAAAATAAGTATTTGGTCACCTACAGTACAGTACAAACAAGCAAAATTTATGGCTCTCACAGACCTGTAACGTCTTCTTTAAGAGGCTCCTCTGTTCTCCACTCCTTACCTGTATGAATGCACCAGGTTGAACTTGTTATCAGTATAAAAGACACCTGTCCACAACCTCAAACAGACACACTCCAAACTCCACTAAGGTCAAGACCAAAGAGCTGTCGAAGGACACCAGAAACAAAATTGTAGACCTGCACCAGGCTGGGAAGACTGAATCTGCAATAGGCAAGCAGCTTGGTGTGAAGAAATCAACTGTGGGAGCAATCATTAGAAAATGGAAGACATACAAGACCACTGATAATCTCCATCGATCTGGGGCTCCACGCAAGATCTCACCCCGTGGGGTCAAAATGATCACAAGACCAGTGAGCAAAACTCCCAGAACCACACAGGGGGACCTAGTGAATGACCTGCAGAGAGCTGGGACCAAAGTAACAAAGGCTACCATCAGTAACACACTACGCCACCAGGGACTCAAATCCTGCAGTGCCAGACGTGTCCCCCTGCTTAAGCCAGTACATGTCCGGGCTCGTCTGAAGTTTGCTCGAGAGCATTTGGATGATCCAGAAGAGGATTGGGAGAATGTCATATGGTCAGATGAAACCAAAGTAGAACTTTTTGGTAAAAACTCAACTCGTCGTGTTTGGAGGAGAGAGAATGCTGAGTTGCATCCAAAGAACACCATACCTACTGTGAAGCATGGTGGCAGAAACATCATGCTTTGGGGCTGTTTTTCTGCAAAGGGACCAGGATGACTGATCCGTGTAAAGGGAAGAATGAATGGGGCCATGTATCGTGAGATTTTGAGTGAAAACCTCCTTCCATCAGCAAGGGCATTGAAGATGAAACGTGGCTGGGTCTTTCAGCAGGACAATGATCCCAAACACAACGCCCGGGCAAGGAAGGAGTGGCTTCGTAAGAAGCATATCAAAGTCCTGGAGTGGCCTAGCCAGTCTCCAGATCTCAACCCCATAGAAAACCTTTGGAGGGAGTTAAAGGTCCGTGTTACCCAGTGACAGCCCCAAAACATCACTGCTCTAGAGGAGATCTGCATGGAAGAATGGGCAAAAATACCAGCAACAGTGTGTGAAAACCTTGTGAAGACTTACAGAAAACGTTTGACCTCTGTCATTGCCAACAAAGGATATATAACAAAGTATTGAGATGGACTTTTGATATTGACCGAATACTTATTTTCCACCATAATTTGCAAATAAATTCTTTAAGAATCAGACAATGTGATTTTCTGGATTTTTTTTTTTCTCATTTTGTCTCTCATAGTTGAAGTTACCTATGATGACAATTACAGGCCGCTCTCATCTTTTTAAGTGGGAGAATCTGCACAATTGGTGGCTGACTAAATACTTTTTTGCCCCACTGTATGTGTGTGTGTGTGTGTGTGTGTATGTATATATATAATTACTTGCTTGGTTGTGGTGGAGGGCAAAAAATGAGATAAAAAGCCTCCACCCACTGACCAATAAGGTTTATTATTGCAGAAGCCATTTGCACATCACAGCAATTCAAAGAACTGCAGCACAGAGCTCCTGGGCTGCATTCCCCATATGCAGCAAGGAACTCTGGGTAAATGACATTTCTCACTTTTTGCATCCTGGGTCTGTTTTTTTACAGATCCTTCAATCAATGCCACGCCATACTAGATGGCTTTTTTTAAACAGATCAGGTTTATGCAACTGGGCAAAGCCCACTCCTGGACAGCGCTGTTTCGGGTTTATTGGACCCTCTTCAGCATATATACAGTTATGTTCAAAATTATTCAACCCCCAATGCTGTAAAGGGTTTTAGGGAATTTAGTGTACATTTGTAATTGTATTCAGAATGAAATCCTACAAGGACTTTTTAAAGAACCATATGCAACTAAAATGACATCAATTGGTTTTGTAATACAGTAGTAAATGTTTCTTTTGTGAATTCTTCATTGACACAATTATTCAACCCCTTAAAGACTACCACTCTGAAGAACAGAGGTTCATTCAAGTGTTTTCAATCAGGTATTGAAAAGACCTGTGGATGTCACGGAGCAGCAATAAAGCATAATAAGCACCAATTAGGCAGCTTTAAAATGACTGTGATACTCAGCTCCTTCTAGACATTTACTGGTGTGGTTACAAACATGGTGAAGTCAAGAGAATGGTCCAGGAAGACAAGAGAAGAGGTGATTACTCTTCACAGGAAGGGCAATGGCTATAAGAAGATTGCAAAGATGTTAAACATACCAAGAGAGACCATAGGAAGCATCATTCGCAAATTCAAGGCAAAGGGCACTGTTGAAACGCTACCTGGTCGTGGCAGAAAGAAGATGCTGACTTCGACTGCTGTGCGCTACCTGAAGCGTAGAGTGGAGAAAAGTCCCCGTGTGACTGCTGAGGAACTGAGAAAAGATTTGTCAGATGTGGGTACTGAAGTTTCAGCTCAGACAATACGGCGCACACTGCGTAATGAAGGCCTCCATGCCAGAACTCCCAGGCGCACCCCCTTGCTGTCTCCAAAGAATAAGAAGAGTCGACTGCAGTATGCCAAAAGTCATGTGGACAAACCACAGAAGTTTTGGGATAGTGTTCTGTGGACTGATGAAACAAAATTAGAACTGTTTGGGCCCATGGATCAACGCTATGTTTGGAGGAGAAAGAACAAGGCCTATGAAGAAAAGAACACCTTGCCTACTGTGAAGCATGGCGGGCGGTCAATCATGCTTTGGGGCTGTTTTGCTTCTGCAGGTACAGGGAAGCTTCAGCGTGTGCAAGGTACCATGAATTCTCTTCAGTACCAGGAGATATTGGATGACAATGTGATGCAGTCCGTCACAAACCTGAGGCTTGGGAGACATTGGACCTTTCAACAGGACAATGATCCCAAGCATACCTCCAAGTCCACTAGAGCATGGTTGCAGATTAAAGGCTGGAACATTTTGGAGTGGCCATCGCAGTCACCTGACTTAAATCCGATTGAGAACCTCTGGTGGGACTTAAAGAAAGCAGTTGCAGTGCGCAAGCCTAAGAATGTGACTGAACTGGAGGCTTTTGCCCATGACGAATGGGCGAAGATACCCGTAGATCGCTGCAAGACACTTGTGTCAAGCTATGCTTCACGTTTAAAAGCTGTTCTAACTGTAAAAGGATGTTGTACTAAGATTGAATGTCACTTGGGGGTTGAATAAAACTGATAATGATGTGAGCACAGAAAAGACATTTGTGGTTATTTCATTATAAATGTTATGTTATATTTGTCTGACCTACACGTGCCTCTTTGATTTAATTGTGAGCAAGATGACTGAATGATCAAAATCAATGTCAAACTGGCCAAAACACTCAATTTCAGTGGGGGTTGAATAATTTTGAATACAACTGTGTATATATATATATATATATATATATATCATTCCAGTACTTGGAAGTATAGATCTGGATGAAAGCATTAGTTACTGTATTGACCATGTTCCCTAAAATGCTCATTTACATACTTGACCCAAGCTCAGTCACCTAGCTAGAAAAATATATCAATTTCGTGGAGGTTGGGCTACAAAGGTGACTTATCGCGTGCATAAATTACCTATGTTAACATTTAATTTTGCTGGAATCTCCATTTTTTTTCATGCTATGTTGCACAATTAAAACAGAGAAACAGTACGATTAAAAAAAGAGAGTTATAGTAACTCAAAAGAACGAGAAAATTGCTATGAAACTTTTCAAAGGGGAAAAAATGTTGCTCGTTCCGCAATAAAACTGACAAAGTAATATTCCAAAAGTCAATGAATGAACATCATTCTGAAAGTAAAGCTATACATTGCTCTTTTTTTCTTTTTTAAGAAAAGCATGAAAGAAAGATAAAAGCCGACAGCTTAAAATGATGATTAACAATAGTCTAAGCAAAGAAGATAGAATCTCGTCTTGTACCTCCTGTGGTTTATGCTCTCAAACATGTCATTCTGATTCACTAAAAAAAAGAGAGGTTTACAAGAGGCATGGATGTAGTATAGATTATCTAAATTTCAGCCTTGTTGGATCTACACCCATTGACTGCCTCACACTACACAACCTGGGTGTCCAACCAGAGAGAATCCAATGCTGTATTTCAACACTAAACCGTGTAGAGCTAATCCCACTTCTACCTCCCTAACATATTGTTCCATCTGCTTCTCCCAGGATGAAAAAGCCGAGCCGCTAATATATGTGAGAGTGAAATTACCAAGAGAGAGGGAGGGAATAAGTAGATCCCAAGAGATGGGCAAATACACAATTTTTTCCAAATGGATTCCTAGGGTTAGTGCCCGTACGCACACTATTTAAATTACCACTTCTGAAGGAAAACCCTTAGTGATATTTAGGCCCCATATCAACTACAATATGGCATGAACTCAATAGTGATTGTTTTCTTTTCATGATTTTATCATTTTAAGCACAACGAGCAATTTTCCTGAAAACAATAGAGCCAGTGTGAAGGCGTTGTACATCTCCATTTTAGTTATGGAGGGTTTTTTTCCTACATATTTTTCAAAAACTATATAAACCTTTGCATGTCAATTATTTTTTCCCTTTTCTATACTACTTTTACAATATCCTTAAAGTAATGTTACATGTAATATTAAAATTAAAGAGATACTCGGGGATTTCTGAGGTTGTCACTCGGATTAATGACTTCTGTCTGTTAGACAGGATGGCTAGTACGGTAGCTGGTCACGTACGGTCCAAAAACGAACATTGATATTTGTGGGATGTGTCTACGGGGTCGCTCTCACTGTCATAATTGGAAGCATCTGTGGACGACCCAGATTGGCCGATGGCCAGGACAAGGAAAAAAAATGGGGGGGGAAATGCTGCAGGGGAAAAAAAAACTTCCCTTGTGCTGAAACTAGAGTTTTCAGCACCAATGACAGCCCCTGTCCAGTGTAGCCGAAGCAGGGGGTAAAAAATCCTCACCGAAGGCTGCAGGGGGTGATTAACCAACCTGTCCCTAGTGCTGAATTAGGTTTCAGCACCAGGGACAGCAACACTGAATGCAGCCAGCTCGCAGAGGGAAAAGGAAAAAAAAAAGACGTGTTCGAGAGAGAAAAAAACACCTAGGGCAGTATTACAAAGATGGTGCTAACTTAGCCAGAACTGTGGTAAACTTAATAACTCCATATACTAGAATGGCTCTGTTAAGTTCTCAACAGCTTTGGTTAAATTGGCACCAGCTTGTAATATAGCCCCCCCCCCCGTTTGTTTTTCGTTTTTTTTAATCTGAACCCAAAATTTAACCAAACAAAGAAAAATACCTAAAAGATTCTAAAGATTCAGTAAATAAAAAGGCTTTTTGCTGTGGATTAAAAAAATCCTTTTTTTTTTTTCGTTTAATCCTATGGGCTTCACACATGGCAGATTAATTACATTGCGTCTTTTTCATGGTTCCCTGCCATGCACGGCAGTTTATTTATACAATTCATCTTTTCCATGTTTCCCTGTGCACATCGGTTTAACTATACAATGCAACTTTTTCATGTAAACTTGTACCAGATCATCCAATTTCATCTGACCAAATTCAATTGAAATTGAAAGGATCACAAATATGTATATCATATAAATGCTAACTAAGCTTTATATTTAAAAAATCTTAAAGTGATAACTTAGGTTTTAATTTGCAAACCACTTCTCTACACAGCTCCATCCAGGAAGTTGCCTCGGTATACAGTAGTCAATTCGTAGCACATTTACCTACTGTCAAGTCCTCCTGATTATTATTATTTATAAAGCGCCAGCATATTCCGCAGCGCTGTACAATAGGCACAGTATAGACAGGGTTACAATACATTGAACAACATTTGACAAACAGTACAGGAGGAGATGAGGGCCCTATTCCCGTAGGAAATCACAATCTGGGAGGGTTGGGGTTGGAAACAGGAGGAGAGAACTGCAAGGTGAGACTGATTGATGGTTGTATCCGTGAGTTGGGTGGTAGGCTTCTCTAAATAGGACCGTTTTAAGGGAGCGTTTGAAGGAAGAGAAGTTAGGGGAAAGTCTGACCGTACGAGGGAGAGCGTTCCAGAGGATGGGGGCTGCGCGTAAGAAGTAATGCAGTCTATCATGGGAAGAGGTGATGCAGGGAGAAGCTAGGCGCAGGTCGCTGTTTGACCTTAGGGAGCGGGCTGGGGTGTATTTGGTGATTAGTGAGGACAGGTAGTGGGGAGCTGAGTTAGTGAGGGTTTTGTAGGTAAGGATAAGGATTTTGAACTTAATTCTGCAGTGGATGGGGAGCCAGTGAAGGGACTCGCAGAGGGGAGCGGCAGAGACAGAGCGGCGGGTGAGGTGAATTAGCCTGGCGGAGGCGTTCAGGATGGATTGTAGGGGGGAAAGGCGGGAGAGAGGGAGGCCGGATAAGAGATTATTGCAATAGTCAAGTCGGGAGATTACCAGGGCGTATATGAGTTGTTTTGTGGTGACAGCGGTAAGAAATGGCCGAATTCTGGAAATATTACGCAATTGGTAGCGGCAGGAGGAGGAAAGAGACTGGATGAGGGGTATGAAGGATCCTGATTCAACCAACCTCAATCTCAAGCCACCCATGACTCGGCCTCATGACACTGGTGTGAATAATGGCATGTCCTTTTGATTTGTCATGAAATGCTGGGCAGTTTTTATGTTGTACTATTGATGCACTGCATCATAATGATGTTTTGTAGTAAAAAAACTAAATTGTCAACACACAAGCTTATCTTGGCCCCACACTGTGACATTGCACTTGACTACATTGAAAACCTATTCGCACTGTGACTTTGTTCACTCAAGGAATGTCCTCTCTAATCCTATCACTACCAACTGCATTTTGTTGAGGGAAAAAATTGTATTACATTTACTTGAAATGTGGAATGAGTGCCTCAAAATTGTAGGTTAAAATAGCAATTTTACAAGATTCTTATTCTGAGGTAGAATGTAAATTTGCTCATTTCTAATGTTTCATGTATTATCCTTTACAAAAATATTGCTGGGATGAAAGGCTGTAAACTCTAGATGGTGTCTTTAGTCTTGAACAAATTCAAACAGAGTCTGTTATCAGCAGAAACGGCCATTGTGTCAAATACAGTAAATGTCATGAAGATAATAAAATCTTGATACTCTGTTTAGGGAATTTGTTGTGATTTTAATGACATAATTAGCAATGCAGCTTCCAAAAGTGAATACCAATAACAATTAAATCTGGTGGAAATTACAGTAACTCCTTGTATCTGTACTGTACAGAGATTTTCAATAATGATAATCCCTGAATTTTACACCTGTAGAGTAGTGACCCCAGATCTCTCTGTCTTCTCTGTTTTTGTAATGCTGGGGAAGGTCTGTAGAACGTTTTGCTGCAGTGAGGGAAGGGTGGCTCCTTGTAGCTTCTTTACAGCTGACATAAGTGAAATCTCACTGAGCGTTTTGTTTTTTCCCAGGGTGCGCCGTTTAAACACAACTATCGTTTTTCCCATAAACCGTGTAATAGTGTTTCCTTCTTTCTAACTTGAGCTGCATTTTCATTTACATTGTTGCGATTGTGAACTATTCTCTAAGTCAGTGGTTCCCAACCGTGGTCCTCAAATACCCATAACAGGCCAGATTTAAAGGATTACCTTGGAGAAAAGCAGACTGAATCCTGCAATCAATGAGCAGCAAACCATATCAGATATCTGAAAACTTGACCGGTTAGGGTTACTTGAGGACCGCGGTTGGAAACCACTGCTCTAAGGCTCTATTGACCACATTACCCTCTCGTAGTGAAAATAAGATACTCCCTTTACTAGCTCTAGCACCTAAAACAAACAAATGTAAGAACAAATCAAGGAAACCTTGAATTGCTGTAGTCCCCTCTCCCTTAACCTAAGCCTGAGAGAACATCCCTGTTCTAAAGGATTAAAACCTTCAACAAAATTTAGAACAAATGAAAACAAGAGAAAAGAAAGGGGGCCCCTACTTGTGGGACTCATCTCCACCTGGAGCAAAAATGTAGCTAGCACCTAGTCAGGCTCTTGCCAAACATTGGCGATGGTATTGGTAAGGCAAGTAAAAACCCATGATATCCAATATTCAGGACAGAAAACATCTAGAAGAGTTCACTGCATTAGCGAACAATGACTCGCATGTGCTTTACAAAATGTGGAAGGAATTAGGCTTGTGCACCGATTTTTTTTTTTTTTTTTTTCGGTTCGATTCGATTTTTTCGGATTTTTAAACTTTTCGATTCGGCTCGTTTCGACCGATTTCTGTTTCGATTCGGCTCGACTCGTTTTTCATGTACATTTTTTTTTCGGAATTTCGACCATTTTTCGTATTTTCGTGTCAATTAGCTCGTTTTTTGTATCGACTTTTCGGAATTGTAAATGGTTTCGGAATATCGACCATTTTTCGTATTTTCGTGTCACTTAGCTCGTTTTTTGTATCGACTTTTCATATTTTCGGAAATTTTCATTTTTTCGGAACGTCTGCTCGTTTCAAAGCAATAAATTTCGATTTCACACATTTCAAGTCCATTCGAAAATTCCGAAAATATTTTGTTTCGGCTCGGAAAACTTTTCGGCTCTGCTGTTTTCGGATCTAAAAATTTTCGGAAAATCGGGTGCATCCGAAAACACGAATCCGGAAATTTCGTGAAAATTCCGAAATCCCGAAACGCACATCCCTAGAAGGAATATTTCTGTTATCTGGTTAAATGACTGCACCAGTAATATGTATTATTACATTTTAAAATAAAATTAATACTGTCATTATTAAAGAAAATAAAACAAATAATTAAGAAAATCAAAACCGTAAGAGCAAACCTAAGCAACCTATCAATCGTTTGTAATTGGTGGCATTGAAAGCGTTTGCTCCTTTTGGAGTGATTTTATGCTACATTTGATTGAGAGGCAATTTACACAATTCTCACTGTGGAAATTCCCACATTGTGTCCAAGTGCTTTTTCCAACGATCAAAACTAGATGGAACCCGATTAACTGTTTCACACCAAAGAAGATCGCAGTTTAATACAAAACCTCTTGTACTACACTTTAATTAAAGTCATGTTCCTGCAGACAGGCTGAAAAGGGCTACGGGATGGAGTTGCTATGACTACACCAAACCTTTCATGCCTCTTCTCCCTAATCCACTCCCCCTGTCATTGATACTTTGGATAGTTCTTGGTTATCTTCTCCTCATTTCAATCCTTTAGTGCTCTGTATAGGTGCTTATTATGTTACTCTTTAACATGAACATATATATCTTGTTTAATTTGTTTCAATGTAGAAGGTATCTGTACCAATTATTTCATTATTATATATTTTGTACAATTTAGATTGTGTTTTCAGCCAAATTCACTAATGTGTCAAAGTACATTCCTCTTGGAACAACAGCTGGATGAAAGGCTCATTGAATAAGAGGAGAAATAAAGGACTAATACATTAAAATGACATTTCATTCTGAGTTTATGGCAGTTTTCAGAAGTTAAGGTGAGGTTTTTGTTTCGGAATTGGGCTGTAGTTAAAGCCAATTATGATAAAGCATTATAGATGTGGCAATTTGTTGGATGACTTCAAATTATCTTTTTAAAATTATATTAAGCTAATCCTTAAGATCTGTACAGTTTTAGAATGTGGCCTTTCCTTGATAATTTGTCACATACATATAATTGTGCTATTTTTGTTTTTGTTGATTAGTTTTTTTCACCAAATGCAACATAGGGGATAAAAAGGAACGAATGGGGAAAATCGGCAAATTATCCTCAAAGACAAGGAGTCAAGTATTGCTGCAGAAATGGCAGCAGGATGGGAGTCTGTGGATATTGATAGACAAGCTGGGTGGAGTAGAGGTAACATCACTGCTCTGCGTTGTGAGAGCATGTGGAGACATAGGTTCGATCCCAGCAAGAGCACCTCTCCAGTAAGTGTCCTTGGGCAAGACACCTAAAGGTACAGACTCGCCACCCCAGACATACTTGATAACGAGAGAAATCTCACTGTATCCTTCCTGGTAAAATCCTTTCTAAAAAACAAAGGATAATTAGAGAATATGGAAGAGGTAAGGGAGGAGTTTTTCTTTAAAGAAGGTGAGGGGTGGAGAGAAAGAGAAGGAAGAGCAGGACACTGGAAAACACGGGAAGGTAATGTGGAAGGAGAATCGGAAGAGCTGAGGGCATAATGTAGGTGGAGAGGAAAGTAAAAATACATGATACTGTGTTTGGCCCCAGGAGGCAAGTCCTGCATGTGGAGGGCACCAGGTGTTCTAGTTTTTGAGGAAATTTCAGTTGCTGACAGAATGCAAGCACACAGTTTTAATAACAAATACATCTTGCAAAGAAGTTATGATGTATGGGCCAAGGGCTGCCATCATAATTCTTGGGGCCTCTTACTAAACCAATGATCGAGGCCCATTTCAGTAAACTAATTAAAAATTAAATATTTTTTCTCCCCTTCTCTTCTAGCAAGGGGATACAAACAGGGTTATTCACCGCATGTTTGGTGACTTTTCGTTCTCCTCATTTCGGTGCGATTTGGCGATCCCATTGCGGCGACACTGCGGTGTATTCAGCAAGCACCACAGGGCCATCGTAGTGCAGGGAAAAGCCGTCGCCAACCCATCCAAACGCTCACCGCAATACCCGGCAAAGGCTCACCGAAACCTGCAAAAACATTTGGATTAACCCCGCCGGAGAAACCCGAGCAGCCGCCAATCACAGCGCAGAGAAGCCGCCATAAAAAGCCGACACAGCAGACAAATGGAGAAAACAAAACTGTACGCTTGAATGTTTGAAAAGTGAAATGCTGTTTGCAAAGAAACTACGAAAATGTCTGAAATTTACATATAAGATCGAATGAATGATAATAAAAAGGGCTGTTACAGAAAAAATGAAAAAAATCCTGAAAAATGCCTAAAAGATCCTAAAAAAATATATAAAATAAGAGACCTTTTACTGCAGAATAAAATAATAAACGGTTTATTAGATATTTAATTAAAACAGGAATATTTTTAACATTGAAGCCTATGGGATTCTCCTGAGTAAACCTGTCGAATGAAACCACCGAATGGCAGGGCATTTCGGCAACTTTTCGCTGCTGTTTTGTGTTCTCTGCATAGATGAAGCATTGCTTCTCTATGGGGATTTCACTGCCCTCGAACAGGCACTGTATGTGCAGGCAATTCGCCAACATTTGGCGAACTGCCTGCTCTCTGAATAGCCGAATCGCCAGGAAAGGTAAGCGTACGCTGAATTTCACTGTTCGTTTATCTTTCGGCCACAATTTGGATCTCTTTGAATAACCCTGACAGTGTTCTTTGGGAGAGCATTCAGTCTACACCTCCACCCGGTGCAGACCATACAAATCACTCCCTAATGATGAATCAAAGTGCTCTTAACGGCCAAGATGCCACAGCTTACAGGGAAATTTGTTGATATATTCGTTGGCCAGTTCTGGGTGGCATGGAGGGACCCTTACATCTGTAGCACTTGTGCAAACGGCACAGGGTTTGGCCAGGGCCCCCTGGAGTCTCTGGGAACCTTAGCATTTCATGGGCTGTCATTCACTGATGTCTGCCCTACATGGGTCCCACTCCTCACAGTCTCTTTTGTAAAAGCTCTCTAGTTTTCCTAAATCAGGGCTTCTAAGCTGTGATTGTAGCTCTCCGTAAAAGTCTGTAAGAGAACATAGGTAAGACTTGAAGGTGTTAATTATTTTTTAAATTCCTTTGCAGTGATGAAGTAATGCTTGGTCATATATTGCTCATTGAGATGTTTGCTAGCCATTTTTGATAGTACGAGTCTAACTAAAGTGACAATAATGATCTTTATTTTACATTAAGACATTGACAATTTTAAGAGCTCTCAGGCAGTCCCCTACCTGTATGGAACATGTGTATATAGTATGGTCCTGACATGACTCCACTAAATTCTGATTAATAGGTAACCAGGAAAAATTAAATTATTACTATTTCTACTCTTAATTCTGTGTTCATTGCCAAGTCTCTGAGCATAAAATATCAAAGGGAGCTGCACAAGCGATTCAACAGATATGCACTGAAGCAGGCTTTAAGATCTGCAAACTATGCAGAATATAAAACCTATAAAAACAAGTTTTTAAGAGTTGGTTCGTAATTAAATAGTTTAGAATATCTTAAAAAAATCTGAAAAGATTTGCATTAAAAATAAAAAATTAGACTTCCGGGAGGCGGGCCGAGAAGATGGCCGCGTTTTAACAGCTCTCCGCCGACAGAGACCACGCGACGACGAATCCCCTGTCCCCCACTGGTTCACAGTCGGCACCCAGGAGGATCCAGGCTCACCTTTCACCAGTGACCACGCCGATCCTCCATTTGTCACTCCCGGAGGTACACAGGCCGTATACCGGCCGTCTCCATACCCACGCCGAGTGGGTGCGCAATTTTCTGCGGGTTCCGCCCGGCCCCTGCACAGTCACTGGCTGGATACTGCTGCCACAGGGAGGGGGACCACCAGCGATCCGCCGTCCAGCCTCCGCTTGCCCGGAATACTGGGCGGCTGCCGCGGCGCTGGTATAGCGGGAGCGCCACCACGTGCAGAGGCCTACTTGAAAGGCTTCCTGCCCCCCACGTGCAGACGATCGGCGCCTCCGGGTGTTCATGCCCCGACCTCCGCTTTGAAGGTGAAGTGACCCACCGTTTGGACCACCGTGTCGCCCATCAGCGGAGGCAGCGGGAGAGAACCCCGTGCCGTATGATAACGGGTACCCGACAGACCCGGGCCTGCTCAACCCCTCCCCCCTCAGTGCCACCACACAACTCGGTGCTGGACCGGAGCCCTACACCACCTGCTTACCTCGTCCTTCTGCCCCAATGAGATCCCCATTGCTACAAAATTCTTTGCTGGCCCACTGTATATAGATCTAAGAAAACCTTTCTCTGCGGCCCAGATAAATTTTTTATTTTTCAAAGTAAACAAAAAAAAAAACGTAACGAATTTTCTCTGGACACTCCGCACTGTCCGTATATAATTTTTCTGGACACTCCGCACTGTCTGTATATAAGTTTCCTGGACACTCCGCACTGTCTGTATATAATTTTTCTGGACACTCCGCACTGTCTGTATATAAGTTTCCTGGACACTCCGCACTGTCTGTATATAATTTTTCTGGACACTCCGCACTGTCTGTATATAAGTTTCCTGGACACTCCGCACTGTCTGTATATAATTTTTCTGGACACTCCGCACTGTCTATATATCATAATTTTTCTGGACACTCCGCACTGTCTGTATATCATAATTTTTCTGGACACTCCGCACTGTCTATATATCATAATTTTTCTGGACACTCCGCACTGTCTGTATATCATAATTTTTCTGGACACTCCGCACTGTCTGTATACCATTTTTCTGGACACTCCGCACTGTCTATATATCATTTTTCTGGACACTCCGCACTGTCTGTATATCATAATTTTTCTGGACACTCCGCACTGTCTGTATATCATAATTTTTTCTGGACACGCCGCACTGTCTGTATATCATAATTTTTCTGGACACTCCGCACTGTCTGTATATCATAATTTTTCTGGACACTCCACACTGTCTGTATATCATAATTTTCCTGGACACTCCGCACTGTCTGTATATCATAATTTTCCTGGACACTCCGCACTGTCTGTATATCATTTTTTCCGGACACTCCCATTGTCTGCATATTACAGTTGCCAGGCCTACGCCTCACCATGGATAAATTCGTTGCATCATCCACAAAAAGTTCAAAACGCCTTACAACCAAATCCCAGGGCAAAGGTACATCGGCCTCGACACGATCCCCAACTCACTCCACATCTGATCTGGGAAGCCCGCCCTCCAGCCCACACCTGAATACCCCTCCACCGCCCACTACTGTCATGCAGGTGGCGGAATTCACAGCTATGCTCTCGCCATTGCTAGATGAAAAATTGGGCCGACTATCGACCGCCATTGACCTGGCGCTCTCCCAGCTCACCTCGCAAGCACAAAGACTGACTGAGGTGGAAGAAAGGGTGTCCACTCTGGAGGATGGACTGACCCCCCTCCAAACATCCGTGGAATCTCACGACTCGCTCCTTTCCTCCCTGATAGACAAAGTAGACGACCTAGAGAACAGGAGCCGTAGAAACAACTTAAGAATAGTGGGACTCCCTGAAACCGTAAAAGGTCCTCAACTACACCACGTTGTGTCCTCATGGCTCCCCACAGCCCTGGGGCTAACGGATAATTCAGCGCTGACTGTGGAACGGGTACATCGTCTGGGACCGGACCTTTCTCCATCCCTAGGTCGCCCTCGCACTGTCATATTTAAACTGCTGAATTTCTCAGACAAAATCCGCATCATGCAGGCGTATCGGAAAGCCAGTACCCTAGAATACAATGGAACTACTTTACGCCTCTTCCAGGACTTCTCCGCATCTCTGGCGGCCCGTCGCAGGGCCTTCGCCCCCATCTGCTCCAAATTGGCGGCGGCTAATGTGCGGTTCACGCTGCAATACCCTGCTCGCTTGCGAGTTCACCTTCACGGCCAAGTCACCTTTTACGATTCACCAAACGACGCCTTGACCATATTGGAAGATGACACTGCACGTTCCCCCTCATCGACATCCACAAGGCAACGCTCATCGAACCCCCCAACCTGATTGTAGCTCCGACTCTACAACGGGCTCAGCGTGATCCTAGAGATGCAATGGATCCCTACGACTTTTTCCCCTTTTGTTCGATTTTACTAACTCTCCGGTGCTGGACTCCACGGACAGGACTAGATCCAACCACGGTCCGAACCGTATGTTTACCAATCACCACCCGGATCCTTTTGGTTAATCTTGGTTATACTGTTTATGGTTCTTCTGTTTGTTTTCTGGTTCATTTTGTATCTTCCAGATGCAGGCACCCCTATGTTCCTGTTGGGTGCTTAATGTTTAAAATGTTTCTGATTAGCCTTTTGAATCATAGGCAGGAGGTAACACTAGTCGCTAATGTATATGGGGCTGTGGAGCAGATGCTGGGACGGTTCCCGGCCCCACTTAAATTGTTCTCGACGGTTAAGCTTAGAACCCGCTATTGGTATCCCCCATGACCCACGAGACTATGTCTGAAAGTACCCTTCCTATAGAACCACAGATTTTTACACGCAAATCGCTGAAACTGGTGTCCTGGAATGTGGAAGGCCTTAATTCGCCTATCAAAAGGAAAAAAGTACTACAATACTTGAAAAAGTTAGATCCTGACATAATTTTCCTACAGGAAACGCACTGGACTTCCCCAAACCAGTCTCTACGCGCCCCCTGGATAGGCTTCCAGACATCATCCGTCCACACGCAGAAATCGCGTGGTACCACTATCCTTCTCCACAAACGTCTCCCATACTCTGACTTGCTTGAGATTAATGACCCAGAAGGCAGATATACCTTTCTTGGCCTGACAGTGGGACAAGAACCCCTACAACTACTTAACATCTATGCTCCCAATAGCCCCAATCTCACTTTCTTTAAATCACTGTTGCCATTACTCCATTTACACGACTCTTCCCGTAGGATTGTGGGGGGTGATTTCAACGAGGTCCCAGACCCTATTTTAGACCGAGCACCCAGTCGTACGATGACTAGAGGACGTGCTCAACACACAGGCCCGACCTTCTTCAGGTCCCATTTTGACCTGCCCTACGGGCAGGGATTTCACATTTTATTCTGACCCGCACAAATCCTTTTCCTGTCTAGACCTTTTTCTGGTCTCAAGCTTACTTTCCAACCATACCCTACGGACAGACATTGGCCCAATAACTCTCACGGACCACGCGCATATCACACTAGAAATCATATTGGAAACCCCGGTGCCCTATTCAAGGAACTGGCGCTTTCCTTCGCATCTCATGACCTCCGGTCTCTTCACCTCTCACGTTTAACTGGCATGGAATAATTACACGGACGATAACATTGAGCATGTCGACGACGTCAACCTTTTTTGGTCTGCGTCGAAGGCAGTGCTTCGGGGTCAAATAATGGAATATGCCGCCCGCACAAAAAAAGAGACTTCTAGACACCTCTCCGATGCCCACTCAGAGCTCCTTAGCAGCTATAGAGCTTATCTCTTAGACTCAACCTCCACGACCCTCCAAAAATACAAAAATGACAAGATGCGATACGACTCCCTGGCCACAGAACAGGCACACCGTACATGCCAACGTCAAAAACAGGCTCTGTTCCGCTTTGGCAACAAACAAGGTCGACTTCTTGCTAATTTGGTACGCTCCCAGACCCAGACTAGACCCTTAATTTCAAAACTCAAGACCTCGGACGGAACCATTCTTACCAAACCTAATGACCTAGTGGATCACTTTCGTACCTACTTTGCGGACTTCTACAAAGCAGGCCCCGATGACTGTGCCGCCCAACTAAATCTTTTTCATACAGCCCAAGTGCCTAAACTCTCCCCAGGAGAACGCGACGCACTCTCAGTACCCATCACACACGCCGAAATCAAAGCGACAATAACCACACTTAAAAACGGAAAAACACCGGGCCCAGATGGCTTTGGGGCGGAATATTACAAACTCCTTTCTGGCCTGGTGATTCCCCACTTAGTTATGCTGTATAACAATATCCTGGGGGGTGGGACCCCACCCCCGACCTTTAATGAGGCGCGGGTGGTGGTTCTCCCCAAACCGGGAAAGGACCCAACATTGGTTACCTCCTATCGTCCCATTGCACTACTAAATACTGACCTCAAAATACTGTCCTCCATCATGGCCCGCCGTCTTCAAAAACCTCTTGCACGCCTCATAGGGCCTCAACAAACAGGATTCCTTAACGGCCGCCATTCCACTACCAATATACGCAAAGCCATAGCGGCAATATGGTCATCTTCCCTCACGCCACAATCCTCAAACCTCTTACTGAGCTGTGACGCAGATAAGGCGTTCGATAGGATCTCATGGAATTATTTAATCAGATTTATTAAGTTTCATCATTTTGGTAAGACATTCTTAACACTTTTTCGTGCACTCTATCTTACGCCTTCCACTATGATCACAGCAAATGGACTCAACTCCGCCCCCTTTAACCTAGAACGCGGAACTAGGCAAGGATGTCCTCTGTCCCCGTTATTATTTAACCTGGCCCTAGAACCTCTAATACGTATCATAGAGATGTCCCAAACAATATCAGGAATTCATTTGTCCCCCACAGTAGTATTAAAAGTTGTAGCCTTTGCAGACGACTTGTTGATATTCCTTTCAGACCCCGCCTCCGCGATCCCCCCCCTATTGAAGTTGTTTGACTCCTTCCACGTAGCCTCCGGCTTCCAAATCAACTACGCCAAGACAGTAGCTCTACCTCTAGGCCCCAAACCACAGGGTTCATGGCTCCAGGGCTTTCCCTTCTCCTGGGCACCCTCGCCGTATATTAAATACTTGGGTACTATTCTACCGATTGACCTCTCCCGCTTATACAAACTCAACATAGACCCTCACTTAGCCCAAACAAAGGCACTTTTGGAGGCCTGGAGCTCACTTCCACTTTCTTACTTGGGGCGGGCCTCACTTATTAAAATGACCTTATTTCCCAAATTACTATACACTATACAAGTATTGCCTCTCCTACTGAAACCTAATGATCTTCAGTTATTCAACAGGCTGTACGCGTCCTTTATTTGGCAAGATAAGCGGGCACGTATACCACTCCTTAGCCTCCAGCAACCGATAGCGAGGGGAGGTATCAACTTCCCCAATTTACTAGATTATAACCTAGCAGCACTATATCGTTACGTATCGGATTGGCTGAATGATACTTCCCGCTTCACAGCCTTACATGTAGAACAAGCGCTACTTCCTGCTTCCTCTTTACTAGCATTTCTTCACCAACACTCTCCCGCCATCCCCCTCCCCTACGCGATAACCCTTTGCTCTCCACGACGAAATTAGCTTGGGTCAGAATTCGTAAACGCCTCCAATTGTCCTGGCAAACATCCCTTTGGTCCCCTATCTTGCACAACCCTCACTTTCAAAATGCCTCCCCTGCTCCTATCTTTCGAACCCTGGCTCAGCGAGGTTTTAGACTTCTACACCATTACCTAGATGGAGCATCAGGTCTGCCTTATTCTTACACAGCCTTGACAGAACGCATTGCCCCATTAACTATACACCCTGTTTATTACTTACAACTGAGACAGTTCCTTCTCACACAACTGCACACCTTATCTCCCACTGATTTAACTAACCCATTAGACACGCAATTACTCGTACATAGTTCATCTCCTCCCTCGACTTCAACCATTTACACACTTCTACAACATTCACTCCCCACCTCGAAACCCTGGAGGGCTATCTCTCGATGGGTCACTACTTTTCCAAACCTTACCCCCCACGACCTGGTGTCGGCTACTCTGGTATCAAGACGCACTCTCCCATCCGCCAATTATTGGGACATGTTTTATAGAATACTCCACCGAGCCTACATGGCGCCGGATAGAATGGCCCGTTCAGGACTATTACCTAATGCCAACTGTTTAAAATGCAATTTTTCCCCAGCCGACCTCCATCATTGTCTCTGGTCGTGCCCCTTTATTCAATTATTTTGGGACACCGTACGCCGATTCAGCTCTCTGGTTCTCCGAATCGAGATTCCCTTCACGCCTAGCTGGGCTATTTTCAACTTACCAACTTCACAGACCCTTCAACCCCTCTCTAGATGCCACAGGTTTTGGTTAGGTCTCTTAGCAGCGACGGGCAAAAAGGCCATATTATCTCAATGGATATCTGGTACCCCTCCCTCATTCCGCATGATGTACGACAGAATTTATTCCATATTCTTGGCTGACTGGTCTGAGGCCTCACTACATCAGACTGAGAAAACTCAACAATTCTTTACCCACTGGTCCCCTTTTATTTGTGCCTTACCACCTGAGGTCAAAACCTCCCTACGAAACACGTTCTGCGATGCCCCATGGTATTCCCTACAAATGCTGCGGAACACCCCTCCGATCCCCTCAGATACCTCTGACCACTTGTTAGTTAATTTTCTTGCCTCCACTTCCCGGGATACCTTAACCCAGCCGTCCACCTCTGAGCTTTAAATGCTGACATTACCACGACACTTCGGTACTGGTTTGTGATGTAATACTTTAATTAACACCGGAAGCTGTGATTTTTTTTTTTTGCATTGTTACAGATTGTACATGATATGTAAAGGTAAGAAAAAAAAAAACAAAAAAAAAAAACTGTTACCCCTTTTTCTGTAAATTCATCCTGATCTGAGACGAATAAAAATGTTTAAAAAAAAATAAAAAAAATTATATATATATATATTTGAGGAAAAGTCCTGACTCAACACCAAGCTCAAACCGTTCCACCTAGGAACGTGAAATTTTGAAGGCACATTGCATTTATGACGTAGGCACCCACTAAGGAAGGGGGCAAAAAAGGGGGGAAAATTTTAAACAGGATACCTATATCTCAAAAAGCGAAGATGTTACAGGTGCGAAAATTGGTATTTAGATTCTTCTTGAAAATTAAAAAGACACATGTTTTACAATTTTATGGAAATCCACTTAAGGGGGATGAAAAAAGGAGGGTGAATATTTTTATCAGTATACCTATATTTAAAAAAAAAAATGTTACAGGTGTGAAAATTGATATTTACAATCTTCTTGAAAAATAAAAAAAACTGTTTTACCATTTTCTGAAAATCCTGTAATGGGGTAAAAAGGGGGGTGAATACTTTATCCATATAGTTAGATTTCAAAAACCAAAGATGTTTCAGGTGTGAAAATTGGTATTTACAGTCTTCATGAACAATAAAAAAACAAGATACCAGCTGAAGAAGCTCTGAGGAGCGAAACGCATTCTGGTAATATCTATTTTTATTTTATGTATTAATAAATTCATTTATATACTACTGCTGCTTCCTGATACATGATTTCTAAAAGAAGTTTTTTCGGAATTTCCTTATAAATTCCTACACGAGGTCTTGGAGCCAATGCGGCTCACTTACATGTGAGTGCAATATTTAAATTGACCTATTGTCATTATATCTTAACGATATTGCACTAGGGGAGTGCATTGTTTTTTCTTTCCGTGATTTACTACAGAGGAAAGTCGTTGAAGATTATCATCACATTGGGGGTATATGGGCACCTGAAATATCTTTGAAGACCCAAATTGATATTCATCCTAGAGCCTATGTTAGACTCAATAATATGTGAGTAGGACCATCACCCCCTTACCTTCTGCATATGGTGCATCAACGTATTGCGCGATTATATTTTCTCTTTTTTAGAGATTCCTTATTCAAGAATTTTTGGGAAGATTGAGAAGACTTATTGAAGGACGTGTCAAGTGATTTTTCGTATTTCCAGTCTTGTACTGGCGCTCCATTGACTGTCTATTGCAATAAAAAAACACGTTTTATAATTTTTCCCAAACCAAGGGGGTGATAATACGGGGTGAATATTTAAAACAGGATGCATATGTCTAAAAAATCAAATGATGTTACAGATGTGAAAATTGGTGTTTAGGGGGGGCATGGCCGGCTGTGTTAGGGAGAGGACGTGTACTCACGGAGGTCTGTTCTAGCATAAACTTCTGAGGTTTTTATATGTACTTTCTCTGGCTGCTTATTGTGCATCGGGTTCCCTGAGCGGCTGGCCATCGGGGTGAGTATTCCAGAGCCCGCACTGCCCCTCTCTGGAGCAGAGACGCTGGTTTTGGCCTTTGAAACCCAGCTGGAGCACGCTGCCGGCTTCCAATTTGGGGCCTGCTCCTCGACCCCCTGTTAGGGCCTTGCCTCGCTGCCCCTTCACCTCCCTGTGGAGATCCCAGTTGGGTGCTCGGAAGCTGTGTACTGAGGGGATGGAGGGCCCCCATTTCCCGGTTGTTGCAGAAGATGATGCTGTGGAGGCGGTTGACGGAGGTGAGGTCTTGTTTTGGGACTCCCCCCCCCCCCCCACGGAAAGGAAGATGGGCATGATAGCAGGCCTTGATGCCTGCCTGGCATTGCTGGGGGGAGCTGATTCGCGCCCGCTCACGAGGTGGATCTGCAACCAAATGATCGCCGCACTGCAGGGGAGCAGATGCTTCGTACCTGGGAGAATCTGAGACAACCTTATCTACGCAACACGCTAAGGAACTGGAGGCTTCAAATGTAGGGGTGCACTGTCCTGCGGATGACCCGTGCGCCATGCTGACGAAGGCTACTCTGCTGTTGGGGGCTACCACTGGCCCTTGCAGTGGTGATCAGCCAATGCCATATGAGATTGCTGTTGGAGCGACGGTTCCTGAGAAGGTCTTTGTAGGTCCCCTTGAGAGGTCCTTGTGGATACTGCGGGCTGCGCTTTAGGGGCTGGTCTGTTGGCGGGCGGCGGTACAACTTCGAGTCCTGTGGTGAGGTCCTGATTGCAGTTGGAGCTGCCTTGGAGTTGCTTGAACGGCAAGCCCTATGGGAAGAGACTATGCCCGGCGGGCCTGTACGTCCCACCTTATGGAGAGACACCGGCTGAAACGGACTGTTCCGCTTAATTTTTGATCCCAGGCATAACGCCCTCTTTGATGTGTTTTCTTTCCCCTATTTTTCATTAGACTTCTTTCTGATGACACCCCCGTCTTTTTCTGAGAATTGGTTGCCTTTTTTCGGCAGATACAGCTGGCTTTTCTGAACCCTACCGTTTTTTGGTTTTTTTTGTTGTTTTTTTCTTTCTCCTTCTGGCGATTTTGACTGTTCTGGGCCTTTCCCCTACCCCCCCCATTTTTGTTCTGGCATTTTGGGTTGTCTCGGGGCGCGTCACTGAGAAGGGCACCCTGGCTCTGTCCACCATGCCTGGCCATCGAGTACCCTGGCCTTGTGACAATTTTCCTCCATGGCCTCCCATGGTCCGATGGGCTTCTGGGAGTGAGCCAGGAGAGTCACATTTTTGGTCGTCGCCATTCTGTCAACCCTTTTTTTTTTTATTTATTTTTCTTTTTTATATCCCTGCAGGACCCAGCACGATTTTGCGATGCCTTTTCTTTTTAGTCCTTATACTGTATTTGGTTCCTTTGTGAATTCTCTTTTATTTGTTCATTATTTTTCTTATGCTGTGCTATCCTAGATAACCTTGTGCGGCCCTGTGAGGCCTTCATTTATATTTGATTGCTTGATGGCATTCTACAAAATGGAAATTGTAAATTCTAAAAAAGAAAATTGATATTTAGATTCTTCTTGAAAAATTAAAAAAAACCTGTATTTTACCATTTTCAGAGAATCACGTTAAGGGGGGTGAAAAGGGGTGAATATTTTTATCAGTATACCTATATTTTAAAAAACAAAGATTTTCCAGGCATGAAAATTGGTATTTACGATCTTCTTGAAACATAAACACAGGTTTTACCATTTTCTGAACATCCAGTTGATACACTAGATCTGCAGATCTGAAGGATGCTGTTACTTTCACAGAGAATGGCGTCTCTATGCAGTTCCTCGCACAGCCAGGGCTCGCACACTACCTCACTGCTCCAGCATGTCTGTTTCCCTCTCACAGCCAGGCCTTACACACAGCCTCAATGCTCCAGCATGGGAGAACATGTGATATTATGCGGAACCTCAAACCACCTAAACTCTGTAATGGTACCAGATCTGCACGTAAAAGCACTTCACAGAAATGTGATTGAGGCTACGGTGCTAACCGGTCAGGGGAGTCGGTGTTCATGCCAAGTATACCTCTTATACCTTCAGAATATCTGTTTTAATTCAAAGTACTTCAGTTCACCCTAAAGGTTTGTTTTGCGATGACCATCAACAAGTCTCCGGGACAGACTTTGAATGTAGCGGGGATTGACCGAAGAGAATTCTGTTTCTCACATGGGTAGTTGTACATTACCTGTTTCAGAGTGAACTCCCCTAACTCTCTGCTGATCCGACACCTGAAAGAAGAACCACTAATGTAGTTTACAAAGACGTACTCGGTTTTTTTTGTTCGAGATGCCAAAAAACAAAAAAATTCTGTATTTGCAACACAAAAAAATTCATAGACTAATATGAAACAACTTTGTTTTGTAGCTAAAACGCCGTGACTAACGTCTGCTATAAACATTACTTATTACTTTAACCTTTCTGACCGCTGACGTACCATGTACATCCAGTCGGGACGTCTCCCTTAGACCCACGGACGTACATAGTACGTCAGGGTCCCCTAACCACCCTGCCTCACAATACTCGCCTCCCTCGCTGGGCTCCTGTGGCGGTCTGGCAGGCTGGAAGCCTTTTCAGGGGGCCCAGCAGGCACGATGACGTCATCACGGTGCATGATGACGTCATCACCAGGCGCCACCCGTCACCTGCTGTAAAAATGAGAAAGGAAGGGGGGCTCGTTTGGAGCCCTCTATCTCCCGAACAGTTAATGCTACAGTAAAACAAATTGCACCACTGGAAAGGGGAGAGCATTAACCCCTTCTTTGCCAGATCGCATTTCAAACCCAGAGGTGGCTGACCTCTTGGATGTCAGCCAAGCCTCCAGGTCAGCCCCCACCCACTGACATCCTCACCATATGTGTGAGGACATCAGTGGACCAGTTAACCCCCTAGCTGCCAAGTGGAGATCGGGAGATACAGGGATCCAAAGATCTCCCTATCTGCCAAACAAGATCAGGTTTTAAAAAAAAGTAATAAAATAATTAAAAACAATTGTTTTTTTTTTAAAAAATTGTCTGGAGGGGTTTAATTAAATAGGACAGAAACTGGCATCTAAAAATTATGAACATAAAACGGTCAGAATGAGATCAGTGCACAGAGGTGAAATGGCTCAGCAGAAGGGTTAAAAAGCAAGAACATGTAAAAATTGACTTTTTCTAATCTCAAGACAAAATTTCGAAACTATTTAGCCACGGTCTTTTTTGGGGATTAAATTTGGAAAAAGTGTGTTTTTTCAATTTTCTTTTTTTCTCATCATACTTCATAACTTTTTTTATATTAAATTATACGATATAATGGAAATAATGGTATCTTTAGAAAGTCCATTTAATGGAGAGAAAAACGGTATATAATATGTGTGTGGGTTGCATAAAGGAGTAAGAGGAAAATTTGACCTGAACACAAACAGCGCAGAAATGTAAAAACAGCAGCAGGTAGCTTCGGATAGACTTTTGTAAAACCACCTGGTCACTATGGGGTTTAAGACCTCAACCTGTAAACTATATAAAGTACAGTTTGGACAAAAAACTCATGCTTCTTTTAAAAACAATTGTAAGCTTTCCTTCGTCCCGTAGAGAGACCGCTGCCAAGATGAACGACACAGTGACGGTCAGAACCAGGAAGTTCATGACGAACAGACTAATGCATCAAAAGCAGATGGTCATTGATGTCCTTCTCACTGGGAAGGCCACCTTTATGAAGACAGACATTAGGGAGAAGTTGTCCAAGATGTACACGACTACCCCAGATGTCATCTTTGTGTTTGGTTTCAGGACTCCCTTTGGTGGCAAAACCACAGGTTTTGACATGATCTCCGACTCCTTTGAATATGCCAAGAAGAACGAGCCAAAGCACAGACTTGCAAGGCATGGCCTTTATGAAAAGAAAAAGACTTCCAGAAAACAACGCAAAAGAACAGAATGAAAAAAGTCAGAGGTACAGCTAAAGCTAACGTGGGGGCTGGCAAAAAGAAAGAATAAAGAATGCCAGTTTGACGAACCTGAAGATTGTAAATTAATCGTGGAGCTTGTAATAAATACTATAAAAACTTGGGGGAAAAATTTTAGCAAATCCCAAAATCCAGTGAAGTCTCCGGCAAAAGCTAGTATATTATATAGCGCGAGAGATGTTTGTGTACATATAAACCCAATAGTATATATTTTAAGAAATTCGCCCACAGGTCTTCTAGAAGGTATTGTTGTTTTATTACTATATATTCAAAGTAGGCACAGAAGTGCTGACAAATATTTGAGGTTTCATTTCTATACAGGTGTGTATGCATGTTATGACATATACATGCATTGTATGTTTGTTTATACTCATGAATGTATTTATATACATCTTTAAAATAAATAATTGCTTGTGTAAACAGGGGCAGTCTTGTTTGCCTGTCGTGTTTAGCGGTTATCCATTTAAATGTGTATATATGTGCCGTGACACCATTATGCTAATGTCAAAGCTTAAGTAGAGAGATTTTACATTGGGTTTATGCTGGGTCACTCGAGGAATGTTGCTTAGCAACCTAGTAAAATACTGTTTGTCTCCAAGCTATTGGGTATGATTATTCATTAAACTAATATTAGCTTTTATAATAAAAATAAATTCTGTAATGACAGGGGTTTGAGTTCAGGCAATATTGCAACTTATATATGTGCATATATATGATTAATTTGGAGTGCACACATACAACATAGAAAATACACAAATTTAGGTTCTAGTCCTATATTTATACATGTGTGAAGAATAAGAGAAATATATTATTCGAGTAGTTGTCTCGATTCATATTATTTAGTAATTTCAAAATCACAGTCTCTTGATTCGAAATGGAAAGAGCTTATTTTCCCCGACATTACCCTCTTTCATTTAAAGGAGCCATGAATGTTCTGTCCGGCACATTCTAAAGAAACTCACATTAATATACATTCTGATCTCTACTTTCTATCCCTTGCCATCTCCCCTGGGTGCTCCAGCCTTTCCTTAAATCCTGGAGATATTAAACCCGAGCTGTTCAGTCATTGTGCAGAAGGTGGGGAGTAAGTCTAAGACCCTATCTTAGATATCCTCCTCTCAGACAAGGCAATAAAACAAGGATCAAACAAACCGGAGCAATTCAGAGGCTAAGAGAGAACCTTTAAGCAAAGTAACCTTGAAATTATCCTCCTTCTATCTACGTATCGCATGAATGGCGAGCAGCCAGTCGTTATCTGTTTCTGTAGAAACAATTATTAAATGGGTTTTGTTGTTCCTTTTACATATGTGTGTATATATATATATATATGTGTGTGTCTATGACCACTCAGCAGATGAGAAATAGAAAACATTAGTTATTAACATACAGAATTTGTTATTATCTTAGTCACTGGATTCCTTGACGGTCATTGATTTTAAGTAGTTATTTTACCAGATTTTTCTATCAATAATTTTTTCTTCAGATAATGCAGTGAACACTATTGACTTGATTCCAAACTTAGCGCTAAAATGTGGACGCTAGCGGGGAAAACATTTGCCTGTAGGTTTCCCTGTAGCGTCCCCATTTTAGCGTAAGTTTCCAGGGTAGGAGCTACTTAAACACTTTGCCCCAGAATGAAGCGTTACCCTCGGTGACAAGCCGCGAGTATCACCTCCTGATGTCCTTAAGGCTCCATGGAGGGTTGTGCCTCCGGGCCACAAGCTCTGTGCGATCTGGCTCTTGCAAGATCGCACAGTGCCGCAGAGTGATTGCTGAGTGAGACTGGGAACTATTTGTCCTCTGCTTGTTCGGGGCACGTGGCATATCGGGCAACTATTCTCACTGCGGGATGAGAGGTATCGAATTTATTGGCGGGTTTAGGGGTACTAAATGATTCTGCAAAAGCGGAATCGGAACCAGGTTTTAGGAGTAGCTAAAAATTAGTTTAGCGCATCGGTGCAGTAAATAGCACTAGGACTTTGTAATACCTTATCTGAACGCTAATTACTGATTGCGCTCCCCGTGTTAAGTATAGGATGCGCAAAGTACAGTAAGCTTCGCAAGCTAGCGCACTTGCCGGATTTTTAGCAGGTTTAGCAATAGAAATTAATATGGGGAGCATGCGTTAAAGTCCCTTATTCTGGCATTATCCTGCAACTTCCAGATTTAAGCATACCAAAGATTACAATACATTGGTTACCACCTAATGTGAAACGGAAGAAAGGCAGACCACTCATGATATGACATACAACATTATTATTGTCATCATTTAAATAGCGCCAACAGTTTCTGCAGCGCTTTACAATAACCAAAGGGAACGAGATACAGATAGATTGACATAGGATGGAATCACTTGGTGTAGAGGGCCCTGCTAATAGGAGCTTAGAGTCTAGAGGGACTAGGGTTGAGGAAGACTAGGAGAATTTTACTGGACGGCAGGATCATTAGTGCCAGTGGATTGGGAATGGTGGGGCCATAGAAGTAGCTTCAATCATGTGTGAGTAGGTGAGCAGAGGGATGAGTTGCATCAGTGATGTGGTACGCTTATATGAAGAGATGGGTATTGAGGGATTTCTTGAAGGTCTGAAGGTCAGGGTTTGATAGGGTGAGGCAAGTCATTCCACAGGATCGGAGCTGCCCTTGAAGTTGAGAATTGGCAATGTGGGTGTAGACAGATGACAGGTGGAGATGGCCCGCCGACCGGAGTTGTCTAGACGGGACTTGTTTGTATAGTAACAAAGACATGTAGGGAGGGGTTGAGTTGTTGAGTGATTTCAACGTGAGCGTCAGTATTTTAAACTGTATCTTGAAACGTACAGGAAGCCAATGGAGGGACAGTCAGAGGGGGAGGTACGCAAACTGCGTCTGAGAAAAATAACCCTGGCACCTGCATTCATTACAGATTGCAAAGGGGCAATACGGGAGTTGGGGACGTCAATAAGGAGCAAGTTGCAGTGATCAAGTCGTGAAATAACAGCATGAACCAGCACCTTCACGGTATCTTGCGCCAGAAAGGGGCGGACGCGGGCGATGTTCTTGAGTTGATGGTAACAAGATTTGGTCACTGGACGTGGGGAGAGAGCGTTCGGTCAGAATCAAAAGTGACACCAAGGCATTCAAACAAGACCTCAACACCATCGCGGTTTCATGGGAAAAAGTTGACATCGCTGCAGTTGACCGGGTCCATTGGACGACGCTTACTGCCTCATGTGCCCAAAGACATAGGAAGACCTAAGAGAACTAAGATTCTGGCAATAATTCTTACATATCCGAACGCTACAGTTAGCATTCAGTATGTAATCTAGCCCTTTATGTTTTAGTATACTTTTTGATCTTTAACCTCCCTGGCGGTATTCCCGAGTGTGACTCGGGGTTAAATTTCACTACCACGAACGGTAACCCCGAGCCACACTCGGGCTGGATACATACTCACCTCCTCCTGTCTCCCTCGCTGTCTGCCGCAGTGTGATCGCGGCGAGCTGCTTCCTGGAAGGCTCCCTGCAAGTCACATGATGCAGGGGGGCTGGACCGCAGCAAATTTAATTCATAATAAACACTGAATACAAAATGCAATGTTTATGAACGGCCACTAGGTGGCAGTACAGGATAAGAAATAGATCATACATCGTCTCACCCTTGTTCTCAGACAGATTTCAGTGTTTTTTGTTGTATTTTATTGAATATCATTTATTTGCATTATTTTGGATAATTATTTTTGGGATAATAAATTAGTATGTCGTGTTTCAAACTTTATCGGACTCCGTGTATTTACTATATTTTTTTAATTAATTAATTAATTTATTTATTTATAAAGGATTTTACCAGTAAGAACTCTTGATTTCACGGATTTCAGTGCGTGATTCCTAATTATTACAGGCTAACTATGTACAAAAACACGTTTCCTTTAAAAAAAAATTGAGACGCTTTTTGACGCAAAATTTTGAAAAAATTAGACCGCCAGGGAGGTTAATTTATCGTTCGTTTAGATAAAGAGTATTTTACTCCAGCAGAACATTGCCTTGATACATGCTGACTAAGGCTCAGACCAGGCTATGTAAAACCTAATACGTGTAAAGTATAAGCTAAGTATCTGTTATATCATGTTATTCTCTGGACAAAATTATCACCTTCAGAATGAGAACTCAGTCGGATTGTGTATACAGTATTCATCTTTGCATACATTTCATATTTGATGCAAGATCATGATCCCTAATCCCACGTGGCGCATGCAGGTGTTCATTCGCACCTTACTATTAACTCAGAATCGCTTGTTATTCTATGACTATCCTCAAATTAGTGCTTCCTATACAAAATCTAGAAAGTAATATTTTACAACTGGAGGCTTGTGGTGTAGCTGGGATCGGATGAAAGCTGTTATGACAATTGTGTTCACAATAAACTGCTTACTCGTTAATCATATATAACAAAAATTGGGATGTCTAAGGAATAATGACACAGAAATACAATCATCGTGCACTATATCTACATTGAAAAAAGTGAAATGCCCCTTTACTGGTCGCACTCACAAGATGCATACTCTTTACAGCATATATTGGAATATACTCGTTGTTACCCCACTGCTACGTCCTCTGGAAAGTCTGGATACTCAGCTCGATAACTCCCACCGCCACAGGAACACAAGCAAGGCTTTTTGGTGATAGTAGAAATTTAATAAAAAAGGGTACAAACAGGTAATCCAACGCGTTTCGTGCATAAACTGCACTTCCTCAGGGATTAATACATTAAAAAGTACATATAGTGGATCAAATTGGAATCTCTACTATATGTACTTTTTAATGTATTAATCCCAGAGGAAGTACAGTTTATACACGAAACGCGTTGGATTACCTTTCTACTAAAATTTCTACTATCCACGAAAAAGCCTCGCTTGTGTTCCTGTGGCGGTGGGAGTTATCGAGCTGAGCATCTAGACTTTCCAGTGGATGTAGCAGTGGAATACAACGAGTATATTCCATTATATGCTGTAAAGAGTATGCGTCTTGTGAGTGCGACCAGTAAAGGGGGCATTTCACTTTTTTCAATGTAGATCTAATGCACGATGATTGTATTTCTGTGTCGTTATTCCTTAGACATCCCAATTTTTGTTACATATTGATTGCTGTACTTGGACGTTTGGGAAGAACGACCCGGGATCACTAAGGTCAATCTTTTTATACTTAAGGTGTCACACCACATCTGTCTTGCAGTACTCGTTAATCATAACTGCTCAATTGGAATAAAGGGTGTTTGTGCTTTACTAATGTTAGTGAAGTTTAGGAATAATTTTTGCTGATCGTGCAGTCACCTTGGCTCAACTTATAGGCGTGTGCCCAGACACACCCTAATGTTGGGTGAGAGGTTAATCTTTAACCCCCTACATTGACATTTTGGATGTTCCTTCTCTAGTTCATGATAAATAGCATAGAAATTGACTGTATCATTAGTTATTCCCAACTAAAAATAACTGTTCTGTTCTAACCTGTTTCCGTGAAGAATCCAGACTGGCCGGCCAATTGCGGAGAGTCCGATTGGAGAGATCTCTGGCAGGAGAGAGCTTGTGCTAATTAAAGCAATCCCACCTTCTGCACCCAAAGTGGTAGAGAGCGCTAGAGTGAGCAATCTTAGTCCCCAAGTGGCAGATGCACAGTTTGAAAGTGAATGTTAGTATTGTATTTTAGACTAGGGTCAGACTAACGCAGTGCGAAAGCGCGTGCAGCCGCACTTAATCACGGCCGTAGTAGCAGCAAATGACGGCCAATGACGGGCAATGTACGAAGTACAGCCGCGCAACGCAAGCGGCACACAAACGCATGTTTTTCGAGAACGTGATACTGCTAGTACTGACGTACAGAGTGCGCTGCGTCCGCCAGCGGCATGTGTTCATGATTAGGAGACGTCAGACGCTGCTAATGTCCGGCCAACATAACGTCCAGACGCAAAAAGGGTTTTATTGATGATCCGTACAAAATCACGGACGTAAATGCGCATCGTATGACCGCTATCGCATATACCGTGAAAAAATACGTCCATTCGTTCGAACGCACTTTTTCACGGACAACGCGAAAAATGCATTAGTCTGACCCAAGCCTTATCTATTCGCACGCAGGGCCTACCCCAGAAGCTCCAGCTTTATTCCACGCTGACTCTGTCACGTATTCCCCATGGATATACGAAAACTGGTCCCTGTATGCAGAGTTACGCCTAACCTTTCCGATCCTTAGAGTGGTCGGTTTGTCAGAAACTATATATATGTGTAGTAATCGTGGACTGCCAAAAAACCAGGGGGCAGATATCAGAAACGTCACTTGCCAAAGCCAAGGGGTCATGTACCAGAATCTTCACTTGCCAAAGCCAGGGGGTCAGAAACCAGAATTGTTAATTGCCAGAGCCAGGGGTTCAGAATACCAGAATCGTTAATTGCCAAAGCCAAGGATCATACACAGAGATATATAGATTTTATAAACGTTCGGTAGCACTGTGGGATGTGAGAAACACGTCAGCGCACTGATCAGGGCTAAGGCTAGGGTCAGACGAAAGCATTTTTCCCCGCGAACGTGAAAAAGTGCGTCCGAACGCATTGACGTATTTTTTCACGGAATGCGCAAAAACGGTCAGACAACGCACATTTTCGGGTGTGATTTTGTACGGATCGTCAATAAAACTCTTTTTGCGTCTGGACGTTATGTAGGCTGGACATTAGCAGTGTCTGACATCTAATCACGCACACACGCCGCTATGCCGCAGCTGCGCACTCAGTACGTCAGTACTAGCGGTTCAGCGTTCCCTGTATGCATTTCATCCGGCGTTCGGCCAGCGAACAGCATGGAGGACGCTGCTGGGCGCCGGAGGTACGTGACACTTCAGTTATTTCTGCAGCACTGATGGATTCTTGCAAGTTTCTCCTGAAGGAGATTGCGGTTTCTGTGGTGGTTGTGGAATTTGCTTTCTTGATAGGTCCATTACAAAGACCTGTTTTACAGCTGCCCTGTTTCCTTCAGTGGGGTTCAGTGCTTGATCCTCTTGCTATTGAAGACTACCCTCTACTTCACTCTCTTTTTTCCCCCCTCATGATTGGTTTCATTCTGATGGACTCTTGTAATGGAGGTCTCCCTTACTTTTGGTGAATGGTATGAATGCTAGATATAATTTCCTCATTACTATAAATGTTATGCCTTCTTGTCGGATACTGTACCTGTCTATGATTATCCAGAAATGGCTTTGTTGCGGTTGAAAATTCTGTATATATGTGATTTATTGTTTTCTTATGTGGAGCACACACACACTCAAAGATTGTTATTAACTAAAAATACACAAATGATTGTATTGTTCTTGTACATATTGAATAGATCATCAAATATTCATAGTATAGGTTGGAAAAGGTATGTAAAACCCTAAACTAATGACTTTAATTAAAGCTAATTAGAGTTGGAAATTGGTAAACTTGGCATCTAGTTCAGGAAACCATATTGGCGGTATGGAGTTGTTACAGCTACTTTGACTTCTAAGGCTAATGTCAGAGCATTCTGAGCACACAGTGCGTCCGTGCACAACTGACGTACTTTCTGACTGATGATACTGTAGACACCACACGGTCCGTTTTTTTTGACTAATGTAGATGGAAAATAAAATTTAATATGGAAATTGAAAAATTATTGATACATTATATGAAAAACCATTTTGTCCATTAAAAATGCTGGATGTTGGAAATTGAATCTCCCTTCTGTACCGGAGATAGTTGCGAAACTGTGATACCTCTATAAGATGGAACGACTGACAGCGCAACTACATGACACGATCCCGCAATGCACTAAGATCTGGGAACCATGGCTTGCGACTCAGACCATCCGGTAATCTGGTATAGAACTGTTAGACCTAGAGACCTTGATTTAATTTTTATGTACATATTTATTTATTTTTTTGTTTGTTTTTTTTTCTCTTCTATTTTTTTTTTATTATTATTAATGTTGTTTTGTAATTGATTTGCATATCAGTTCGAGGCTTTGATTTGTCTCAGGGATAGGAAGCAGTCTCAGTTCCTTTATTTTATCTGTTTATCCTGTTACTGCTTCCTTGAGTGTGCATCGCTTTATGTGCTTCCTTGGGAGCCTTGTTGCTGTATTATTGAAATACCAATAAAATTGTGTTATGAAAAAAAATAAATTTGCTGGATGTCAAAAATGCAGTCCGTCTGACTACGTTCCATCACTCACACAAAAAGCTACGCAGACGTGGCGCACTCTGCGTCCATCCTAGCGGTTTGACGTTCTTGCCTAAATTGCGTCCGGTGCCACGTGCGTTGTGCATCCGCACTTCTGTGCGCACGTACTTTGTGTGTGGGTCTCTTGATCATAATTTTATGCTACGACGGACGTTAAAATGTGCGGCAACACGGACGTGATCACTGCGCTCATCTGACACTGGCCTCAAGTGCGCTAAAATATTTTGAGTTTTCTATTCACAAAATGCATATGTTGATGTGAACCACGTCTGTTCCAAAAAGAACGCTCGAAAGACCTGTGATCAACTAGCTATTAAATCCAAGTGTTCTCTTTTTCTGCAGCACTGAGTGTTAAATGGCATGTGTTGAATAAAGCAATGAAAGATTACACAACTTTGTATGTTGTTGGCTTTTCAGCACATTGTTTGTCTACACTTGTGACATTGATGACAATGCGTTGACATTCTATGACCAATTCATGCAGAAAACCAACTAATGCCAAATGGCTTTCTTGATAAGGGTTCCAAAGTGTATTTACCTTAACCTTATAAAGAAAGAACACATAATAGTAAATCTGTGTTTGCTGTATTTTGTTGCATTAAGCACTTGCTATAAGAATTACTACAGTATCTGCATGGTAGCATAGAAGCCTTAACATATTTTCTGAAGATAATCCTTGAGGTAGAGAATGTTGTTTTAGCTATGCAACATATTAAAAATCTTTTTCGTACACTATGTGTCGACATCACCAGACATGAATTTGGTTCCAAATCAGTAGGGATGTGCATGGCTGAAAAATTTGTTTTGTTTAGTTTCGTTTTCTGAATTTCGTAACCAATTTCGTTTCGTGTTTTGTTTTGGATTGATTTGAAATTTCGAATCGATTTGAATTTCATATATCAATTCGATAGATGATATCCATTCGAATTTTGGATCACTAAATAAAACTCCAATTAATCACATATTGCCGTTAAAAGAAAAGCTAGGGTTAAATTTTAAGCTGTGTCACAGATTTAGTATTTGAGTCAAATTAAACAGTGAAACAAAATTAATTTGTTTCATAAAGTCCTTTGCTGACTATTACTTTATAAATATTTTTTTTCTAAATATAATTTTTATTTTCAAAAATCAATTAACCTGAATACATACCAACATATCCAGTCTTAATATGAGAAGAAGAGGAGAGAAGGGCTGCCCAGACCCGAAAGAGAGAGTCAAGAGTAGAAAAGAAAAGTATAGATCATGAAGTCCCAGATGAGAAAACAAAACTCAGTCAAAATAATGTTAGTGCAACACATCAACATTACCCCCTGCAAGACCACGCACCAATTGTATATGCGACAGACCCCTCCATCGCCGCCAATCAGTCTGAACCCATTTATTACTTGTATTTTAAGTTAAGATCAATTCGATTAGTTAATTTCAAATTCAATAGTTGATGTCAATTATTCAAATTTTTCTTTTAGGATGACACAGTGTAGAACAAAATTAATTTGTTATATACCGTTTCATTTCGAATTCGTATCGTATCGATTTGTTATTCGGAAGTACTTCCAAACTACGAATTATTATCAAATTGTGGTTCCAAATTCCGAATTTTTCCAAAACAAATGCACATCGCTACTAATCAGTAGACAAAAATGTGGGTCTGGATTGTTAGAAAATAATGGATGGATACATGTGGCAAACGGTACCAATTTCAAGGTTTTTTTTTTTTTTTTTTATTCTACATTCCAATATCATTCCTTTTTATTTGTGCTATACCCTCCCCTTGATTCACCACTCCGGTGTTCTAACTTTGCTCTTTTCATGGGCCGACACAAGTTATTGGAGATAATTTATTCAATCCCTTCAGAGTGTTCCAAGGAGAGTTAGATGGATCTGAAGTGGCTTTTCCTTCAGTTTGCAAATGAAAAGGGCAGGATATCTCCTTGATAACTGCTTTTGATGTGAAGGAAATTATTGTTCTGCACATTCTTATCCCTGAGGCTACAGAATGAAGGGTTTTGGTTCAATTCTAGAGACTGTTTCACAAGTTGAATAACCGTTAGATCTGGAGCTCAGGTTCAAAGGAACACCACACATGATGTTTAGGAGGTGCCATATAGGGCACATAATAAATCAAATACAAAATACGATGAATGAGAAGTAATTATTTGCACTGTATTTTACCAGGAAGGATACATTGAGATTTCTCTAGTTTTCAAGTATGCCCTGGGTTCAAAAACATTGAATTGTTACAGTAGGTACAGAAATACAAAGTAATAAAATGCAAGATATTAAAAAAACAACACAAATATACATATTAACAGAAAATATGTAAGAAATATAGTCACTATGTTACATGTTTACAGGTGCATTCTGTATCGAGGTATGAATTTGCCTCTGACATTGCAAAGTGTCAGGGTTATTCAAAGAGCTCCGAATTGGGGCCGAAAGGTAACCGAACGCTGAAATTCAGCATACGGTTACCTTTCCTATCCATTCAGCTATTCAGAGAGCAGGCAGTTCGCCAAATGTTGGCGAATTGCCTGCACATACGGTGCCTGTTCGGTGCCTGTTCGAGGGCAGTGAATCCTCGTAGAGAAGCAATGCTTCATCTATGCAGAGAACACAAACCAGCAGTGAAAAGTTGCCGAATTGCCCTGCCCATTCGGTGGTTTCATTCAACAGGTTTATTCAGGAGAATCCCATAGGCTTCAATGTTAATAATATTCCCGTTTTGGGGGCGTGGCCGGCAGCCGAAGGGAGCGGACGTGTCTATGAGGAGCTCCACGTGTCCGCTGTTCTTGGGGTCTATTTGCAGCATCATACGCCGAGTAATTTTGATTTAAGGACCCAGGCTCGCTGGCCATCGGATCCGAGATGTCCGGAGGCCGTTTTGTTCCCCCCTCCGGACCAGAGACATCCCCTGCAGCCGTTGTAATGGGGACGACACAAGGGGCTGGCGGCCATGTTGCGGCCTTCGTCCTGGCCCCTGGGGCCTTTCTGCCCGACTGCCCTGCTGCCTTAGCCCGGACTGACCCTGTGCTAGGGGCTGGGGAGACGATGGGCCCGCGCCTCTCGACAGCCCGAGCCGGAGACCAGCATAGAGAGACGGGCGGATCGGGTGATGAGCGGCGGGATGGGCCCGCACCCCGTGTGGGAGGCATGGACGCCTTCCTGGAAGGACTAGAGGCCTGCTTGCAGCTCCTGGATGGAGAGGATCTGAATAGTCCTCTCACCAGGGGAATGTGGTGACGGATGACCCATGCTTTGCACTACCGGGGCAGGGTGGACCCTGGTCGGGCGGAGGATGGTGCTGCGGCTGCTAGATGCCCCACAGAGACTTATATTGAGGATGCTGCGGGGAACCGCGAGGAAAGAATTGAGAGAGGTGACCCACCGGGTCCGCTAGCAGGCTGTGAGGGCTGGACGGAGTCCAGAGACCAGAAGAAGGTGAGAAGGGACTTGGTGCCCCCGACGCTGCTGGTCCCTGAGTCAAGAGCTAAGCTGGTGCCGAGAGGAGGGCAAGATTCGCATGACGCGCCTGGGGTGCTGGCCCGTGGGACATCGGGTGGAGCACCGACACGTCCTGGAAGCCGAGACCACGGTCTGGAGGGAGTTGAGGGCCCCTACTCGCCGATTGTGCAGGTGCGACTGCTCCGTCCTTCTCTACGGGGCGACACCGCGCGGTGGATGGAGACTCTCTGCGGCGGGGCTAATGTTGGGGCTCCCTGGATGTCCAGAGGTCTACCGGAGCTGTGCAGCGGGAGCGGTGATGTCACGTTGGCGGTGGCAACGATATCGAGCCTCGAGGGTGGCGAGCTGCCTGCTGGGCAAGCTCCCCTTTTCCGAGACACGGATTGATGGGACCCAAGCGACACTCTTTCTTCCTGTTTTTCCCTGTTTTCGATGTTCCCTGCCTGGGTTTTTGAGACTTTTTATTTTCTTTTTTCTGGCGCCACAGCTGACCTTTTGTCTCTTTTTTTTTTTTCATGCGGATTTAAAATGATTATATGCTGACGTTTTAATTATTACGTTGATTTCATGCTGACTCTCTCGGTGACCCTTTTGGTTTATTTTTATTTTTTTGCCTCCCACACCCCATCCCTCATTTTTCCCCCACATGCTGAGAATATCTGTTTATTGATGTATTTCCCTTCCTTACCCCCCCCCCCTTATGTTAGGACCCTTCAGACATTTTTTGAGGACGCATTGCATTTTTGTTCCATCCTCTTTCCCTTTCCCCCACATAAGCGTTGTTTTAGTTGTTTTTCAGAGGACTCTTTTCGCTATCCTACTGCAGTGCTTATAAGCTAACTAGTTTGTATTTTTTATGTTTTATAAGCTGACAAATTGTGGACATTTTCTTTTCAACTGATAACTCGTTTTGGCCCTGCGAGGCCATTTTCTTTGACTGTTTTGCTGACTATGTTTCAAAATAAAAAACTTTAACCCTTTCGCTGCTGAGGCTTTTCCCGCCCCTGTGCTGAGGTCATTTTTACCTGTTTTGCGCATCATGTTTAAACGTGTTTTGAAGGCTTATTTTAGTATATGACCCAGACATATTATATATCGTTCTTTCCGTCAGACTCGGTAGATTCATAATATGTCATTATTATATGTATACGTTATGTCATGTCTGTATATTATAACAAAAAATGCAATAAAATATGTATTTTCAATAATTTACAATGTGTAAAGTGTTTTTTTTCACATTTTAACATGCGAGCAATTGCGGTTATATTTTGTATGGGGTGCGCTTGTTAAAAAAATTAGAGATGGGGTCTCGTTGCATTTTTTTGGGGGAAAATTACACTATTTTTAACAAACGCACCGCATACAAAAATCGTTAGTGCAGCATCATTGTTCACATTATAATTGAAATGGGAACAATATTGCTGCATTAACAAACCAAAAAAAAGAAAAAAAAGTGTTTATTTTTTTTTTATAATTTTTTTTTTACTTTTTTTTTATTTTTCAGTTTTTTTTTTTTTTACAAAATTTTTCACTTTCATGTTTGGTATCGTTGGAACGGCCATGCTCTGGCCGATCCAACCATACCAAAATTTAACCCCTAGCTGCCACGGATCGGGAGATAGGGAGTTCATTGGAACTCCCTATCTCCACCGTTGGTGGCAGTTAGGGGTTAAGTCCAGGACTGGCGTCATCGTGCTACGCACGATGACGCCAGTCCTCAGGGGGAGTTCCCGGAGGCTTGGCCGACATCCAAGATGTCGGCCAGCTCCGGGAAAGGATCGCAAACCGGCGCTTTTCAGCGCCGATTCGCGATCCAGCTCCCCAGGGGTTAATGCCAGGCATCATTTGGAAGGGCAGGCTGTGCCCTTCCAAATGATGCCTGGGTTAACCCCCGCAGAGCCGCCGATCGGGAGGGAGAGAGGTCCGAAGGACCTCCCCCCCTCCCTTTCAGGCGCCTCCTCCGCACATGCGGGGGGGGCGCCTGAATTTGGTGTCATCACGCTGCCGCGATGACACCAAATTCCGGCGGCTGCTGTTCCGGATGCCGGGCTGACATCCAGGATGTCAGCCCGCACCGGAGGGGCCAGCGATCGGCCGGAACCCGGCCGAACGCTGACCCCAATGGGAGGACGCGCTCAGCGCGTCCTCCGCATACCAGCGGGAATGCTGAGGACGCGCTGAGCGCGTCCTCAGCATCGAAGTGGTTAAACAAAAAAAAAAAAAATATTCCCGTTTTAATTCAATATCTAATAAACCGTTGATTATAATATTCTGCAGTAAAAAGTCTCTAATTTTAGATTTTTTTAGAATCTTTTAGGCATTTTTCGGGATTTTTTGCGAAATTTGTTTTCTTGTTTCTTTTTTTTTAAATCGTTTTTTTAGTTTTTCTGTAACAGCCCTTTTTATTATCGTTCATTGGATCTTATATGTAAATTTCAGACATTTTCGTTCTGTAGTTTCTTTGCAAACAGCGTTTTACTTTTCAAACATTCAAGTGTACTGTTTTTGTTTTTTTCCCACTCCATTCATCTGCGGTGTCTACTTTTTCCGGTGGCTGCTCTGCGCTCTGATCAGCTCCTGCTCGGGTTTCTCCGGCGTGTTCGGTGGGGTTAAACCAAATGTTTTTGCGGGTTTCGGTGTGCATTTGCCGGGTTTTGCGGTGAGTGTTCGTCGGGTTTGTGGCGGCTTTTCCCTACATTTCGGCGGCCCTGTGGTGCTTGCTGAATACACCTAAGGGTCGTCGAAATGGGATCTCCAAATCGCACCGAATTGAAGAGAACGAAAAGTCACCGAATGTGCTGTGACTTTTCGATTCTCTTTGAATTACCCTGTATATAAAACTTGTTATAGAGACTAGAACAGAAAATCTAAAACCTTCAACTAATTTATTTTTAAAGATTATTCATGGAAGATGGGGCAGGCATTGAGTATGAAATCTTTTCGACTTTTGAATTGCATTCCTTGTACATCTCTATTTTAATACTTGGTAGAATTGTTTACACTTTCATATTTTTGACATACAAGTAAATACTTACCTTAGTTGATTTTTTTTTTTTTTACCCATCTCAAGCCAACATACTACTCTATTTCTCAAGCCTCTGTATTATTTCCATCCTTCTTATCAGAATGCCTTTCTCTGTCATACCTTGCCTATTTTCCACTAGACTTCTTTCAATGCCTCACCTAACTCATAGTTTGCCACGTCATAGAGTTATTCATACTGTGTATATAGATACATAATAGAAGAAATGTATCCTCACCTAGTGTGTCTCCCCTCTCCTCTTAGATTGTAAGCTCTCGAGCAGGGTCTTCTCTTCTACGGTTTGTGTGTAATGTGTATGTATATTGACTGATGAAGCCAGACTATAGTGGCGAAACGCGTCTCAGGATTCATGTAATTTTCAATTTTGTTTTAAACTGTTTGTTTTATTTATGAATAAATTTGACACTGCTAACCAGTACCAGATCCTGGCTTTTTCTTCCCCTTGATCAATCGTACTGGTATCCAGGGACTCTATGCGGTGCAAGAAGGTTGGAGGCCACCTTAAGGGTCTCACAGGCCATCATTCCTCAGAGCCAGGAGAAGAGGCTCTGAGTCTAGTAAGTACCCCATAGGGGACAAGCAGGGGGCCAGTACCGCTGAGTACTGCCCAATTGTTTGCTTCTCTGGCTTATGTCCCCTCTTCAGGAATCATTGGAAGGACCTGAAGAATAAGTTTATATGTTTAACGATATTTCGGATTTATGTATATTCATCTATGCAATTTTTTCTGGTAGACACTTTTAAATTTCCCTAATTGCATCCTTAAACAATATAAAAAAATTAAAAAAAATAATAAGGAAGGAAAGGAGGAAAAAATAATAATAAAAAAAAATCTGTATACACAAACAAACAGAATATTGCATGGTGGCGCCTAAGGGATTCCCTTTAATTTTGTATATATATTTGTTATTCTGTCGCTCCCATTGTACAGCGCTACAGAACCTGTTGGCGTTTTATAAATGCTTCTAACTGTAATCATTCAGCTTTTCTCTTTAAAATTAATACGTTAGAATTAAAAAAAATAATAATTTTGTAATAAGCATCCAAACTTTAATTCTCCTCTTCAATGCTATCTTTGTCGGTGTCTTAGTTTGGGCATCTCCTGAGTGGACTTGTTTACTAGGACTTGGCCTGGTATTCCTGCTGATTGTTCGAAGCTGCCTGCCCCGACCTCAGTTGTGACCCTCATTTAGAAACCAGTCTTGGCCTTTGTTTGCAAAAGATTAGAAGTTCGTGATAAAATCCTGATTCTGGATGAAGATTCTGTTGCTTTCTATTACAGCCAAAGAGAAGTTCTTTTCTGTGAACCAATATTACAGTGTTAGAAACGTCTAACCTAGGGAAAACATAACATGGGTACAATGGGGAAAATCCAGGCTAGGAGAAGTCAGTGAAATATAGAAAAGCAAACAGAGTTAAACAAATATTTTTTCCGACATGGCTTTCTATCACAATAGTGCTGTTCAAAGTACTTTGAAACACAAAATGAATTGCTACTTGCATATGAAAATCGTCAAGACTCAAATTATCTGTCTTGTCCCTAAACACTGACCAGTCATTCTTACCTAGGCGCTGACGTTAAGGTGGGTTTTATTGCTCTTATCTCTGCTTTGTCCTTCCTTTTCACAAGTGATACCGAGTAAAACATTGACTGTAATAAAATTGATCACTTTGTCTCTAGTGTGGAGCAATGAATATTGACAGTTACTGCTCCCCACCTCGTTAAGTGCTTCACGAAGGGGAATAAAAGACGTTTGTCAAAAGGTATGTTGTCGATATCTTGGTTATAACGTCTAGACCGAAAGGCCAAATGCAATGATCTGTAATCTAGCCAGTGAAATATTGTAGCTGGCTGTTTAGTTTGTCATTTGTAATCTTTATTGTTGTTATTATTATTATGAGGTTGGTATGACTTTTTTCCTTTTTTGTTTTTAGTTTCTCATCTACACTTACGGTGTTAAATGCACACTGAAGTATGGGCGATGATGTAATTTTGATGGTTTTGCAAACTGTTCTTTTTATGAGCTGGTGGAAGATACTGTCTGCAGAATCAAAGAGAGCGACCCCCAAAATGCAGGGGGCTTTATAACATCAGGTGCTGTATCCACCCAGGGAACAGTAATCAGGACCACTGTGTCACGGTTCCCGGATCCCACCACGCAGTACTTAACCCCCAACACTCCACAAAACCCAGAAGCTACCAACAGTGTAGCTGTGAATGATCCCTATCTGTCTGGTCCTTAGAATTGGCCAGGTAAACTAGCTAGACAGAAAAGGGTTAACAATACGGAGAGGAGTCAGCCGAGCCAGAATCAGGAATACAGAGTTCAGAATGGTCAAATGGAATAGCCGGGTCGGTATCAGAGCAGTAGCGTAGTACAAGCAAATAGTCTAGGGCAGCAGAAGGCAGAATGGTCAGAACACAAGCAGAGGTCAGTAACAGGTTAAATCAATATAGCAGTCAGGTACAAGGAGCTCAGGATGGATAACCACGATCTGGCCACTTCTGAAACTATACTGAGGGTTTTTAAAGACCTTCACCAGGCCATGCCCCCCACTCAAGCCACACCTCATGCAATCACCTCCCTGCCTGTCTCCATTTAAACTGGGCAGTGGTCAGCGAGCAGCATCAGACTTGCTGTCCTCAAGCACACAGGTAGGGCTGGAAGCCCCCAACGTTACAGTACCCCCCTCTCCACGAGCAGACGCCGGATGCTCAAAAGAGGACAAGAAAAAAGTCAATGGGTCTTGTAGATACGTAGAGCCCTCTCATACACCTCTCGGTCCTCAAGGCATATAATAGCACCGTTAGAGGCTCGGAAACATCCAGCAGGGACAGGACTCGACTCTCGGGCTTGCGGGCCTGAGGTACAGACCTCTTGGGAGCCAAAGCTGGGTCCAGGTTGGAAGGCACTGGCACCAGTCCTTTTGCGTCTCCTACCCCTGGTACAGGACGCGGAATGGACAGCAACAGTGTCCTCTCTGCACTGCGGCAACACGAACACGGCACCAGTGGTACGGATCTGTGGGTCAGGGACCTTGGCACGGCTCTGCGGTGACTGGACTGGAACCACTGGGCTCGAAGACACCAGGACAGCTGGGCTCGAAGACGCCGGGACAGCTGGGCTCGGTGGGGCAGCGCCCTTGGTGTGGACCGGTTGGGTAGCACCCTTGGCAAGGACAGGAGGGGCAGCGCCTTTAGCACGACTCTGTGGTGACTTGGACATGGCAGCAACAGCACGGCTCTGCGGCGACTCGGACATGGCAGCAGCAGCCAGCTCGGGTGAGCGTGGCTTGGCAACAGCCAGCTCGGGTGAGCGTGGCTTGGCAACAGCCAGCTCGGGTGAGCGTGGCTTGGCAACAGCCGGCTCGGGTGAGCGTGGCTTGGCAACAGCCGGCTCGGGTGAGCGTGGCTTGGCAGCTACCGGCTCGGGTGAGCGTGGCTTGGCAGCTACCGGCTCGGGTGAGCGTGGCTTGGCAGCTACCGGCTCGGCAACAATCTTGATCTCACAGTGCTTTGCAACCACCTTGGCTTGGCACTGTGGAGTGGTGACCTTGGCTTGGCACTGTCTCTTGAACTGCTGTGCAGTGGACTGGCTCTCAAACTGGTTAACGGTGGACCAGATCTCGCACTGTGAGGCAGTGGACTTGATTTGTTCGTGCTGCAGGACAGCACTCTTGACTGGAACTGCTAGCTTAGGCACAGTAGACATGGACAGGACTTGAAGCTGACAAACAGCAGACTCAGATTCTTTGTGCTGCTGAGCAGCCACCTTAGATTGTTCATGCTGCAGGGCAGCACTCTTGACTTCCCACTGCTGGGCATTACACCTGGTCTCTCCCTGTTGGGCAGTGGATTTTGGACGTCCTGCGACGTGCAGGGCAGTGGACTCTAGGGCCTGGTAAGGCTGGAACATGGAGGGTAACTTCTGGGGGCGCAATTGACAGTCCATTCTTTTATGCAGGAAAGAACCGCAATAAAAGCATAAGCCCTGAGTCTTCCTCCATACCCTTTCCTCCAGGGTCAGGGGTCCTCTGGAAGCTTTAACTGGAACAGGCTCCTTTGGGAAGACGTCCCTAGGAGGTTGCAGCAACCTTGCATACAGGATATCCAGGTGCTGAGTAATGAGCTTGTTACCCCTCTCAGGATCTCCAGCACCTCTAGAATTACTGCTTGCTCACTATGTACTGGCTGCCTCATTATGTGTACCTGGGATGTCTGAACGACAGGGGGCACAGGTATAGCAGGCGGGGGTGCAACCCCAACTGGTTCCAGGTGTGCAGTACGATTCAGGATAGTTTGTAAGGCAATGGCAAACTGATCCATCCTATGATCCTGCTCATCCTGTCTGGATACAAAGGTAGCCAAGTGCTGTGTTAAATCTGCGGGATCCATATTGGCCAGATCGTAATGTCACGGTTCCCGGATCCCACCACGCAGTACTTAACCCCCAACACTCCACAAAACCCAGAAGCTACCAACAGTGTAGCTGTGAATGATCCCTATCTGTCTGGTCCTTAGAATTGGCCAGGTAAACTAGCTAGACAGAAAAGGGTTAACAATACGGAGAGGAGTCAGCCGAGCCAGAATCAGGAATACAGAGTTCAGAATGGTCAAATGGAATAGCCGGGTCGGTATCAGAGCAGTAGCGTAGTACAAGCAAATAGTCTAGGGCAACAGAAGGCAGAATGGTCAGAACACAAGCAGAGGTCAGTAACAGGTTAAATCAATATAGCAGTCAGGTACAAGGAGCTCAGGATGGATAACCACGATCTGGCCACTTCTGAAACTATACTGAGGGTTTTTAAAGACCTTCACCAGGCCATGCCCCCCACTCAAGCCACACCTCATGCAATCACCTCCCTGCCTGTCTCCATTTAAACTGGGCAGTGGTCAGTGAGCAGCATCAGACTTGCTGTCCTCAAGCACACAGGTAGGGCTGGAAGCCCCCAACGTTACACACTGTCAACATGACCATTCGAATGCCAACAAAGTGACTCGTGCTCAATAACGTGAGGCTCCTGTGTTTGAAATTTGAATTCTCGGTATGGACATCATAAATATGGTCAAAATTCTTACTTTTGTGGTGCTCTGTTTTGATTGCTGACAATAAAACAATTGCAATCATACATACGTTATATCAACAAGTATTGGGACACCTGACCATTAAACCGACCAGGACTTTTATGATCTAGATACACTATATTGCCAAAAGTATTCACTCACCTGCCTTGACTCGCATATGAACTTAGTGACATCCCATGCCTAATCCATAGGGTTCAATATGACGTCAGTCCACCCTTTGCAGCTATAACCGCTTCAGCTCTTCTGGGAAGGCTGTCCACAAGGTTTAGGAGTGTGTTTATGGGAATGTTTGACCATTCTTCCAGAAGCGCATTTGTGAGGTCACACACCGATGTTGGACGAGAAGGCCTGGCTCTCAGTCTCCACTCTAATTCATCCCAAAGGTGTTCTGTTGGGTTGAGGTTAGGACTCTGAGCAGGCCAGTCAAGTTCATCCACACCAGACTCTGTCATCCATGTCTTTATGGACCTTGCTTTGTGCACTGGTGCACAGTCATGTTGGAAGAGGAAGGGTCCAGCTCCAAACTGTTCCCACAAAGTTGGGAGCATGGAATTGTCCAAAATGTCTTGGTATGCTGAAGCATTCAGCGTTCCTTTCACTGGAACGAAGGGGCCAAGCCCAGCTCCTGAAAAACAGCCCCACACCATAATCCCCCCTCCACCAAACTTTACACTTGGCACAATGCAGTCACACAAGTACCGTTCTCCTGGCAACCGCCAAACCCAGACTCGTCCATCAGATCGCCAGATGGAGAAGCACGATTTGTCACTCCAGAGACCGCGTCTCCACTGCTCTAGAGTCCAGTGGCGGCGTGCTTTACAATACTGCATCCGACGCTTTGCATTGCACTTGGTGTGTATGGCTTGGATGCAGCGCTCGGCCATCGAAACCCATTCCATGAAGCTCTCTGCGCACTGTTCTTGAGCTAATCTGGAGGCCACATGAAGTTTGGAGGTCTGTAGCTATTGACTCTGCAGAAAGTTGGCGACCTCTTCGCACTATGCGCCTCAGCATCCGCTGACCCCGCTCCGTCAGTTTACGTGGCCTACCACTTCGTGGCTGAGTTGCTGTCGTTCCCAAACACTTCCACGTTCTTATAATACAGCTGACAGTTGACTGTGGAATATTTAGGAGCGAGGAAATTTCACGACAGGATTTGTTGCACAGGTGGCATCCTATCACAGTTCCACGCTGGAATTCACTGAGCTCCTGAGAGCGACCCATTCTTTCACAAATGTTTGTAAAAACAGTCTGCATGCCTAGGTGCTTGATTTTATATACCTGTGGCCATAGAAGTGATTGGAACACCTAATTATGATTATTTGGATGGGTGAGCGAATACTTTTGGCAATATAGTGTATCTAAATGAATAGACATTAATATGGAGTTGGTCTCCCATTTGCAGCTATAACAGTTTCCACTATTCTGGGAAGGCCTTCCACCTGGTTTTGGAGTGTTCCTGTTGGGAAGTGTTGCTCATTCATCCAGTAGAGCATTTGTGAGGTCAGCATGGCACTGATGTTGGACACAAATGCCTGGCTCCTAATCTCCTTTCCAGTTCATCCCAAGGGTGTTCGATGGGGTTGAGGTTAGGGCTTTTTGTGGAACAGTCTTGTTCTTCCATACCAAACTCCTCTAACCATGTCTTTATGGACCTTGCTTTATGCATTGGGGCACAGCAATGCTGGAATAGAAAAGGCTCTTCCCCAAACTGTTCCTACAAAGTAGGATGCAAAATGTCTTGGTATGCTGAAGCATTAGGAATTCCCTTCATTGAAAGTAATGGGCATGATAAACAGCCAAATACCATTATCCCTTCTCCTCCAAAGTTTATACTTGCTATAATGCAGTTACATAGGCTGAAAAAATATGTGGGTTCAGCCTTTCACACATTACCTACTGCTGTTGGCAGGTAACATTCTCCTGGCATTCGCCAAGCTAAGACTCACCCATCAGATTGTCAAAGAAAATGATATGTAAGTCCAGACCACGTTTCCACTGCTCCAGAGTCCAGCACTGGCATATTTTACACCCCTCTATCCCACGCTTGGCATTGTCCTTGGTGAATTACAACTTGCAGGCTGCTGCTCAGCTGTGAAAACCTATTCCTTGAAACTCCCGCCGGACAGTTTTTGGGCTGATCTTAATGCCAGTGAAAGCTTGGAACTCCTCAGCAATGGAATCAGCAGAGCTTAAGAGACATTTGGACACCATGCACATCAGCACTCTGTGACACCTCTCTTTGAATTTACGGGGTCTTCCACTTCCTGGCCAAGATGCTGCTGTTCCTAAACGCTTCCCCTTTCAAATAGTACCGCTTAAAACTGACTGTGAAATGTCATCCCTGCTAGACATTCCACAAAGTGACTTATTACAGAGGTGGCATCCTATCACAGCACCATGCTTCAATTCACTGAGCTCTTAAGAAAGACCCATTTTTTAAACAAATGTTTGTAAATTTAGACTGCATGGTTAGGTGCAAGATTTTATAAAGCTTTGACAATGGGTCTGATTGAAACACCTGGATTCCGTAATTAAGAGATGTCCCAATACCTTTGTCCATATAGTGTATATTTGTATCGTCCCTCAAAAGCTCCTAACAGGGCCGGGTTAAATTGTTCTCAAAGGTTCAATTGGCTCAAAGTATATGCCCCATAATAGACCCAGTTGAAAGTCTACTATGTCCGCATCATTCCCATCAACACAATGATATTAAATAATATTGAGTAGTGTCTGTGGAAGAGGGGGGAAAATTGGAGTAGAAGAACTTTGGAATAATGGAGAAATTGTGCAATGGAAAGTGACAATAATGGAGGAGAGACAGGGAGGTGAGAAGAATGGGGAGGAGGCACAGTGGGAAGGGAGAAGGAAGGGGCACAAAAATTTCTAATGTCGCCTATATAGCATACCTTTTGTACATCTAGAACTACAAGACTTGGAACATCTTCTTGAATACCAAGGTTGATGGGAGGCCCTCTGCACTGATCCAACAGACATACAAGAGCCTAATTTAGAGACCAGTGATGGAATCCAGCACAAAGGTGTGTGTGTGTGTGTATATCTCAGTGCTCCTGCACTCTGGAATTCAATCTCAAAATTAATATCACCCGGTGCTCAAATCCACAAAAAAAAATTACCATGATTATCACGGCAGAATGTTATTGTTCTTCCTTTTGTATATATATGTATATATATATATTATTATTTTTTCTAGAAGTAGCCAGCACTCCAGGGTCTTATTTAGTTTTCCTTTTCTTTATTGTTTGTATGTCATTGGCATTTCCGCTTTTTGCCTTAAGCTTTGATTGGGATAAAAACCAACAACATACCTATAACAAAAAAGTAGTACTTGCCTAAAGCTGCATGTGTGGTCTTTGTATGTGTGTGCCTACGTGTGTGATCTGTCGGTGTGTGTGTGTGTGGGGGGGGGGAGATCTGCCTGTATGTGTTCTGTGTATGTGTGCATGTGTACTCTTTTTGTGTATGTGTGTACGCTATGTGTGTGTATGTTCTGGAAATGTATGCACAGAGGGAGTATAGGGTTTGTGAGTGTGTCTGTAAGTTTGTGTAAGGCTAGGGTCAGACGAACGCATTTTTGCGTTGTCTGTGAAAAAGTGCGTTCGAACGAATGGACGCATTTGTTCACGGAATACGCGATAGCGGTCATACGATGCGCATTTGCGTTCGTGATTTTGTATGGATCATCAATAAAACACTTTTGCATCTGGATGTTATGTTGGCCGGACATTAGCAGTGTCTGACATCTCCAACTCACGCACACACGCCACTAGCGGACGCAGCGCACTCTGTACGTCCGTACTAGTGGTTTCACGTTCTCGACAAAATGCGTTCATTTGCCACTTGCGTTGCGCAGCCGGACTTTCATGCGACCGTACTTCGTTTATTGGCCGTCATTGCCCGTCATTTGCTGCTAGTGCGGCCGTAATTAAGTGCGCCAGAACGCACGTTTAAAGTGCGCTAGTCTGACCCTAGCCTAAATGTGTGTGTTTCCCATTAAATAATATCTTTTAAAAATAGACTGCTGTGCTTTATTTTGTCCAGGCCTATTTTATATCCCAGTCCGGCCCTGGTTCCTGTGAGTTCCGTCAACACCTAGTATGTGTACTCTTCATGCCAGGCTTAACCCATCAACCAACCGGAATCCACTTCCTAATTCCCATCAGCCCATTCACTTTCAATAGGTAATTGACTTATCCTTGTCACATGGGTTCCATGTCATAACTCCTATACGGCCATTCCTGGTTGCCTGGTTGCCATGGCAATCAGACACTGAACACTGACTCTTAACGCTCACCATGCACCCAAGTAAGAACATTGGACCATACTTTCTAGAACATCACTCCCCAACACACATAAAGAACATAGAAAAGTTCTCAGCTTGTCCCATAACCAGATTTGAAAACCATAAGTCTGTACTTTAACCATTTGCTATTGCATTATAATGGATGCCATATCACAATCCTCTAATGTTTGCATAGCAATGAGGTGTATACATTTTTTCATTTAACCATTTTTTAACATTTAATATTCTTCAAGATGAAGTAACCTCTTACTCTCATATCCCCCTCTCGTTGGTTAGGGACATGGTCGATAGCCATAACTTTTCATTGACGATAATTGATACATCATTTCCAAAAAGAGTTGGAAATTGGACAAGCTCACGACTTGTCCAATTTTCCATCTCTAAAACCAGTTCTTACGGTGGATCTGTGTACCCGTCTAAATGTGAGATCTGTTTTTCCCACATGTGAGTACACAGCTGCAAGTGATTTTATGTATAACGATGTCTGTGGTACAAGTCAGACGATACGGTATCTTGTATTTTATACCCATTCTAACGTGTAGGAAGTGTGTGCCTGGTACTATATGTCCACAGGGTCCAGACACCCCAAACAAAGCACACATCCTGATTTCATCCCCTTCTGGATCCTCCTATAGCACCTTTCAGGGACCGATTCAACCAATAAATCTTCAAGCTTCCTGCCTCTTTTGTAATCCTACATGGTTGACTTTCTGGACCTGAGAATTGGTGTAAAAGAAGATGGACTATTTTACACCCTGTTCTCCAAAAATACAGACCGGAATGCCATTTTACATGCCAATAGTTTCCATCCCAAACATCTATTGGACTGGATCTTTAAACAACGAATCCAGCCAGTGTACCACTGGATCAATGACTCCTCCCTTAGCAGATACCGTAGATACTCGAGTATAGCGCAACCCGAATATAATGCGATGGATAGAGATTTATTATGGAAATGAGAGAATACTCAAGACTCAAATATAACGCGAGGAGCAACAATTTATTGTACCGGTAAACAATTAAGATCCTTCCAGGTTTTCTTAACACAGTCAGGCCACCCCTCAGGCCAGGGTGTTCTGCTCTAGAATGATTGCAGTTGTAACTAAGTATGAAGCTGCCGGCCACCAGTCTTTACTAGATGGCTGGCGGAGGCGAGTGAGGTGAAAGATTGGCTTAAACCCGAAGTGCCCTCTAGCTGTGATGGATCCCACCTCTTTCGAATCTGGGAGTTCCTGAAGTGTTTGCAAGCATCAGGGAGCCCACAATCACTTCAGTGACAGTACTGGAATTTCTGGGAGCCTTGGGATCCAGAGCAAGGCAAGTTTTAGTTTTTTTACATGCGATGCAGATGTCTCGAATATAACACGACCCCTACAATTTTAAGGTAAATTTTGGCAGAAAAAAGGTTCCCCACCCCTGGTGTAAACTAAGGGAAAGTAAAAAAGCTGCCAAGCTGTCAGCGCGCCGGAAGTGACGCCAGAACCAGCGCCGCTACTACAACGCTCGCTAGAGGCCATAATTGGTGAAATGGTGGTGAGATTATGAGGCATTTGAGGTTATGCAAAATAAATCCGATTTATAAAGAAAGAGATGGGTGATACAGAAGGAGCAAAAAAAAGAAAAAATGGGGATGGAAGTATCGCAGACGAAAATTATTGGATTCATCTATATAAGCATTCAAGGGGGAAACCTGACTTAGGGGTCTTCTAACTTCTAGTGATAACCTGGCATATGAATAATGTGAGTATTAGGTTCCACTTGATATGTCGGATGCATAAACACCAAATTAATTTGGTCCTAAAAACTGTTGGAGAGGAGTCTGTACTTAATGGATGAAACTACTTGTCTGGGTCTGGTGCTTGGGTATACATGTATCTGATGCCATTAATGTTACTTATTATTTTGTAACTTTATTCTGAATAAAACCTTTAACAGTGTAATTTCATAAGATAATTTAAGAAGGTGTGTTTAGGGGTGGAGTTTAGGGCAGGGTAGATGGGGCAACTGGTGGCGAGTAACTCTTATGGTCTGGCTAGTAGCTTGGGACTTGAAATTTTGAGCCCTGTTATTAAACACATGCTGCAGCTATTTTTTTTCTTTGAAGTAATTGCATGTAAAAAGGCAAAATAAAGTTAGGTATTTATCTCCGGGTTCCAGTTTATGGATATTTCCCATGATGCAATATTTCCCAGCAACTTTGCTTTGTGGCTCTTTTTTTATTTAATCTACAATATCTACCAGTTATTGAGATGGAGGCGGTAATGTTTAGATAAGGCTACCGGAGATGAGAGCTGGCGAATGAATGAGATAAGACAGGGAGCTTAAAAGGCTTCCAATCTACCCCCTGGTGATGCCCTTTGAATACATCCCTCACAATACAATGATTTGAGTCAGTGATTGACCCATAGTCTCCATTTTATGGCCATTGATGCAGAGTGAGGAGCAAGTGATGTAAAGGTACTGTGTGGGGGGCAGTTTACAACACAAAATATCGGACAATGGATGCACCCAGTGACACATATAGAGTAAAATATTTTCTTAACTAAACATACAAGAGAAAAATAAAGTGCATGTAAGATATCCGCAACATAAAATAAACACAATAAGGACATTTCCTTTTTTGGTGGTAGTGGCCCTTTAATGATCTGGTTAAGGGGCATGTTGAGATCTTTTCTATGTTCTTTATGTGTGTTGGGGGGAGAGTGTGATACAGTTCTGGAAACTATGGTCCAATGTACTTATTTGGGTGCACGATTGTTAAGAGTCAGTGTTCAGCATCTGATTGCGGTGGCAACTAGGAAGGGATGCGTGTGAGTTATGACGCGGAACCCAAGTGTCAATTCTCTATTGAAAGTGAATGGACTGATGGGAAGTGGAATCTTACTGGTTGATGGGTTAAGCCTGGCATGAGGAGTAAACACACACAGTGTTGGTCCCTGCCACTAAAGGGGATATTCACACCCTGCTGGAGGACCCCAGGAACTCATGGCAGACAGACTTTGTGTCCCTCAGGGCAGTAGTGACGGAGACACAGGCCAGGGTGAAGGCCTTACAGACCCGCACGCAGGAGGTGGAGAGTGCACAGGCGGTGTCTTCCACCGTTATTCAAGCTTTGCAAACACAGGTTAGCACTCTACAGTCGGCCGTGGTAACGTTGGAATCAAGACACAGGCAACGGAATGTGAAACTCCGCGGAATACCAGAGACGGTTCCAGATTCGGAGCTCCTGCAGTACATCGTGCACTTTTTGGACGATGTACTCGGTCCCTCGACACCTATCAGGGACCCTGTCCTTATGGCCTTACGGGTACGGAAGGCTGCTATGGCCCCAGTGAAAGCTTCGCGCCATGTCATTGTTACCCTGAGAGACGTCATTCATCATTATTCCGAGCTGTTCGGAATGTTCCAACGGTTCCCTTCGAAGGAGCCAATATAGCGGTATATTGAGACGTCCCCTTCCTGGTGTTGGCGGCGCGGTGACAGTTCCGACCGGCCACGATCACCCTCCGCGCGCACGACGTTAGATATAAATGGGGTGCCTCCCTTATAATTACCCCGCAAGATGGACGTGCCCTGGTGGCTAATACTCTGGAGGAGCCTGAGGGACACCTTCACACCCTGGGAATGCCTCCCGCTTCTTCGGGTTTGTCTGGAGAGACACAGTCTGCCGGCTTTCTCTCACCCCCGGCCGACACAGTCTGAGTTGGAGTTCCCACGGGGCCCCATGTGAACCCACGGTTCTTGATTTACCCCCTGAGAATGGCCTACGTTTCACCCCTGAGAGACACCTTCTGGGAGATTTTTATGATGTATTGAGCTGTGTTTTATTTTGGTACTGGATGACTGCTTGTATTCCTTTCACGACCATTGTTATTTTTTGCTCCCCTCCCCCCAGTTACATCTCCTTATTGTTTGGTGCTTGTTCTCAGGCCACTGGTGTACCCATTTACCTCCCCCCCCCTTATTATTATTATTTTTTTCGGGGTGTGCCATGCCACCGTGGCTCTGCTGGCCATGCTTGGCCCTCGAGCCCTTGGGCTCCGTGACATAATCCCTCCATGGCCTCCTCCGGGAGTGTGCCAGGAGCGTCATGGTAATGGCCCCTATTTTCTTTCCCACCTCCTTATTTTCCCTTCCCCAGATGGGTCACCACAACTCTTCTCTGTACCGCCCGGCACCAACCTCGCCGCATTACCGTTTGTTTAGCGTTGAAATGTTCTGAGTCAGGCCCTGCGAGGCCTTTTATGTTGGTCAACTTGTGACACTTTATTCTTTAATAAAAATTTGGAAAATAAAAAAATATTTATATTTTACCAGGAAGAATACATTGAGATTTCTGATTTCTCTCATCTTCAAGTATGTCCTGGGTAGGCAAGGCCTAGGCTGGCACTTTTCAGGGGGCGGCAATAAAACCACCACTAAAGGGGATATTCACAGAGCACTGAAATGACAGGTTTTTTCAGTTTTCTGTTGTTCCCCGCAATTTGGGGAATCAAATTTCCCTGGTGAATTCATTGCAGGGTCCCTGAAGTGCAGGGAATCAGCCACCGAATACTGCCACAAACCCGTCTCCTGCTGTTTTCAAAAAAACTACTGAACGAAAATGTCTGGAATTAACACATAAGATCTTATGAATGATAATAAAAAGGTCTGTTACAGGGAAAAAAACATACCACTATTAGAAAAAAATATAGATTTTTTTTTTAATTTTTTTTGAAAAATGCCTAAAATATACAAATAAAAATCAATAAAGAGACTTTTTACTACAGATTAAAGGAATAAACATTTTATTAGATATTGAATAAAAACTGTTAGATTTTTAACATTGAAACCTATGGTGTTTGCCTGAATAAACCTGCCGAATGAAACCACCGGACAACAGGAAATTTCTCTCTGCTGTTCAGTGTCTCTGAACAGATTAACCATTATTTCTCTATGGGGACTTTCACGGCCGTCGAACAGGCACCGTACTTGCTGGCAGTTTGACAAAATGTGTGTGTGAGCATATCACAGAGCTCCACAGCAATAACCCTCACAGTAATGTGCGGTGTGCATTAGTGTATCACAGAATCCACAGCAATAAAACTCAGTAATGTGTGTATATATACATATCACAGAGCTCCACAGCAATAAACATCACAGTAATGTGCGCCGTGTACGAGCATTCAGTGTTATATGGGAGCACTTATTTATGAGTAAGAGTAGTTAAAAAAAGAAACCGTAAAACTCTGGTGGGGGTTGACACCATGAGTTACCGCACCGGGTGACACCAACCCTAGTGACGCCACTGGTCAAGCTGTGACTTATTCTTGCTCACAGGAAGGGGTGAAGAGTTCTCCTGCTTTGTTCAGTGTTGAGGAGGAGAAGAGGGGAGTTTTGATTGAGCACATCTTACAGAGTGAAAATACAGCAGGAAACAAGCTGGAAAGGCTTACTAAATAGTGGGGGGGGTTACCTTTTCAATGGACTATACCGCAGTAGCTGAATTTTCAACAGATCCATGATGCAGTTTGGTAGTTGATCGAATATATACCAGATACAATTGGATATTACTGGAAGATCCCTTTCAGATATGGCCCCTGTTTTGTTTCTGGACTACATTTCCCCTAATTCCTTGTAAGCCACAATCCAAGGGGTTAATGTCTGACATTACATGTTCGCCTGGAGGAGCACTTTGTGGACATCTTTCAACTAAGGATATTTTAGCTTGTCTTTCTGAATTAAATCCGAAAGCTTCTTGGGAAGAGAGAATTCTGCAAACAATGGTGAAATTAAGAATGCAAAAAAGTTAAGGTATTGAGTGATCCTACTATTAATTTCTCTATAAAGGCTTGCCATAGCCACCCAAGAACAAGGGTGAGCTAATAAACGCCCTGGAGGCTGAAAGAAGATTCATTCTGAGGAGCATTCTTCCTCAGACTGATATTGCTAAATTTTATTTAAAGCAGGTTAAATGGTATCCTCTAATCTCCCCTTAATTTCCCTTATCATTCCATCTGGATGTTCCAGTTCCTACACTGTCATTAAATGACGAATGCTTCTGTCATCGGTTTGGAATGTTTTGTTGTAAGTACCTTTCCTAGCAGTTTATTTCTGTACTTTAACCATCTAAAAGTATCACTTTATCAAATTACTAGGTGGAAAGCCTGCCCAGAGGGCAGTCTATTGTTAAGTGAAGCAGCTCACATGCATATATTTGCCCCCGCTCACATGGGTAGATTTGCCCCAGCTCGCATTGGGTATATTTGCCCCCAGCTCAAATGGGTATAATTGCCCCAGCTCACATGGGTATATTTGCCCCCAGCTCGCATGGGTATATTTGCCCCAGCTCACATGGGTATAATTGCCCCCAGATCACATGGGTATATATTCCCCCCAGCTCAGATGGGTATATTTGCCCCAGCTCACATGGGTATATTTGCCCCAGCTCGCATGGGTATGTTTGTCCCCCAGCTCACATGGATATAATCGCCCCCAGCTCACATGGGTATAATCGCCCCCAGCTCACATGGGTATAATCGCCCCCAACTCACATGGGTATATTTGACCCCAGCTCAAATTGACCCCAGCTCACATGGGTAAAATTGACCCCAGCTCACATGGGTATTATGGCCCCCGCTCACATGGGTATAATCGCCCCCAGCTCACATGGGTATATTTGACTCCAGCTCAAATTGACCCCAGCTCACATGGGTAAAATTGACCCCAGCTCACATGGGTATTATGGCCCCCGCTCACATGGGTATAATTGCCCCCAGCTCACATGGGTATAATCACCCCCAGCTCACATGGGAATAATTGCCCCCAGCTCACATGGGTATAATTGCCCCCAGCTCACATGGGTATAATTGCCCCCAGCTCACATGGGTATAATTGCCCCCGGCTCACATGGGTAAAATGGCCCCCGGCTCACATGGGTATTATCGCCCCCAGCTCACATGGGAATATTTGCCCCAGCTCACATGGGAATATTTGCCCCAGCTCACATGGGTATATTTGCCCCCAGCTCACGTGGGTATAAGTGCCCCCAGCTCCCATGGGTATGAGTGCCCCCAGCTCCTGTGGGTATGAGTGCCCCCAGCTCCCGTGGGTTTGAGTTGCCCCCAGCTCCCGTGGGTATGAGTTGCCCCCAGCTCCCGTGGCTATGAGTTGCCCCCAGCTCCCATGGCTATGAGTTGCCCCCCGCTCCCGTGGGTATAGTTGCTCCCAGCTCACGTGGTTTTAAGTGCCCCCAGCTCAGACACTGGATGCCGCGCAGCCTCTACCTGTCGGCCGCTCGCGCATCCAGGAGAACAGGATGCGAGCGCAGCCTCTACCTGTCGGCCGAGCGCGCATCCAAGAGAACAGGATGCGAGCGCAGCCTCTACCTGTTGGCCGCGCGCGCATCCAGGAGAACAGGATGCGCGCATCCAGGAGAACAGGATGCGCGCATCCAGGAGAACAGGATGCGCGCATCCAGGAGAACAGGATGCGCGCATCCAGGAGAACAGGATGCGCACGCAGCCGCCGGATAGAGGCTGCGCGCGCATCCTGTAGAGCCGGATGCGCTCAGAGCAGACGGCGATAGGCTGCGCGCGCACCCTGGTCCACTGGATGTGCGTACAGCCTATAGCCGTCTGCTGCGAGCGCATCCGGCTCTACAGGATGCGCGCACAGCCTGTACCCAGCTGCTGTGTGCGCATCCTGTAAACGCCGCGGCACGCGTGGCAGCGGTTGGATGTGCACGCGGCAGCCGGGTAGAGGCTGCGAGTGCATCCGGCTCTACAGGATGCGCACGCAGCCTCTACACGGCTGCGTGCGCATCTTGTAACCGCCGCGGCAAGCGCACAGCCGGCTCGTGCCGCGGCGGTTGCATGCGTGCGCAGCCAACCGCCGCTGGTTGCGCGCGCATGCGCAGTAAGCTTTTTTGGCGACGGACACGCCAAGCCTTACTGCATTATAGTATAGAAAGGGCCACTACCTCCAGAAAATGCAATCTCCTTATTGTGTTTGTTATGTTCCTGATATCTTACATGTGTTTTGTTTTTCTCTTGTATGTTAAGAAAATATTTTACTCTTTATGTGTCACTCTGTGCAACCATTGTGTGATCTATTGTGTTGTAAACTGCCCCCCCACACAGTATCACTGTCGCAAATCATTTTATTGTGTGGGATGTATTCAAAGGACATCACAAGGGGATAGATTAGAAGGGCACTATTCCCTTGTGAGCACGAACCTTGCATTCGGATATGTAAGCGTTATTGCCAAGAGAAGTGGCTTTAATGCATTACCCCCCCCCCCATTACCTTTCTGCCACAAAACCTGTAAGCAATCACTTGGCACATCGTTTTTTGCGCTGGCTTCTGCGGGCTTACTGTACTTTGCGCTCCCCATGTTAATTGGATGCGCAATCAGTAATTAGCGTTAGTAATACCTTCCTTATCCTAACACTAATTACCGCACGGAGACGCAAGCTAAAATTTTAGCTACACCTAAAAGCTAACGCTAAATGATTCTACATTTGCAAAATTATTTAGCAAACGCTAAAAGCCCCCAATAAATCTGATACTCCTCATCCTGCGGCAAGAACCGTGGCCCAATCCGCTGCTTCTTCTGGCTGAGAGCAGATTGAGATTGGGAACAAATAGTTCCCAGTCTCCCTCTGCGACGCTGCACGATCTCGCATGGCCTGTATGCCCAACACTCTATGGAGTCCTATAGACTTCTGGAGGTGATACACATGGAAGTGCCCCGCAAGTATCCCAGCGGTTAGCGCTGCGTTCTGGCGTGAGGTGCCAAGGTAGCACCTGCCCCGGAATATTCCGCGAAAATGGCGGTGCTACTGGTGCAGATTTTCTCCGTCAGCATCCCCATTTTAGCAGGAGTTAAGGGATAGGGCCGAAGTATTTTAAGCTCCCTGTCTTATCTCATTTAGCTGCCATCTCTTATCTCAGTTAGCCTGGAGAACATAGTACACCCCCTACTGCCTTATCTAAACATCCATTCCTCCACCTCAATAACTGTTAAATATTGTATAAGGTAAAGTACAGTCACAAAGTAAACCTTTTGCACAGATTGTGGTAAATGTTGCAACATGGCTAAAATCCACAAAATGGAAACGGGAGATAAAAAAACTAAATTTATTTTTCCTTCTTATATGCAAACAGCTTTTTGTGTTTTATAAAGTGTTTTTCTTTGTAATGCACAAGTAAGTTACAGCTTATGTAAGGGTTAGTGTCCCTTTAACCTATAAACGTCTATAGTCTAAACAGGGTTAATCCAGTTTCTAACGCAGCATTACGCATACCTCTGATTTATGCTCTGTTTAGTGATCACTGCCTGATGTGGAGAGGGAGATTGAGTTATTGTGGAAGTGGTGTGTGTGTGTGTGTGTGTGTGTGGTGAGCTCTGCTGAGCTGGTGAAAGAATTTAGGGTGATTCTGTGCTGAGGAGGAGGGGAATGAGGATTGAGTGGATACTGTGTACAGAGGGCGGCTTTTTCGGTGTTCTGTGCTCGGGAGGAGGATTCAGATCGGGTTACAGAGTGATGGAAGAAGGCAGATGGGTTTTCTGTAGAGTATATGAAGCTTTAGTTACACTATTGTACAGCAAAAGAGGGGTAAATAAATCATCTGCAATCCTGTTCAAAGATTTAGGCTAGGGTCAAACGAACGCATTATTCACAGCAACCGTCAAAAAGTGCGTCCGAACGCATTGACATATTTTTTCACAGAATGCGTGAAAACGGTCATACGATGCGCATTTTCGTGCGTGATTTTTTACGGATCATCAATAAAACACTTTTTGCGTCTGGACGTTATGTAGGCTGGAAATTAGCAGAGTCTGACGTCTCCTAATCACGCAAACCCGCCGCTAGCAGACGCAGCGCACTCTTTACGTCAGTACTAGCGGTTCTGCGTTCTCGAAAAAATGCGTTCATTTTCCACTTGCGTTGCGCGGCTGGACTTTCGTGCGGCCGTACTTTGTATATTGACCGTCATATGCTGCTTCTGCGGCCGTGATTAAGTGCACCTAAACGCACGTTAAAAATGCGTTAGTCTGACCCCAGCCTTAAAGATACTCGTTATGTAGTCAGATGGTAGCTGGAGACTATTTAGTACTACAAAAATATTTAATATACTTTATTTATAGGACGTCATTACTGTATTTTGAAGTCTCCCTAAGCCTATACAGTTTTATCCCTCTTCATTTCAGTATCCCTTCACATTATAAACTGCAGTATTAAGACTCTGAGTATTTTACTTTCCACAAAATCGTGTCATTAAATAAATTGCAGTGTTTTTCACTCACTGCACACAATGGAAGCAACTCTTCCCATTTTTATAGATGGTTGTTTTTAGGGAAGTACCTGGTGATAGGAGAGAGCAGCCCCTTAATGTGGCCAAAGTACAAACCTATAAACCCTCCCTACCTTGACATGAAAGCCCCAGGCAGGCAGACACCAGCATGCACTGCATTACCTAATCAATAGGTAGGAGGCTGTATCATACCCAATGGCATGGCCTCCTGTGTTTGTAAGCAACACTCTCATCCACATAAACAGTGTATCAGTAACCCAAATATATAATATTGGTAAATATCTATAGTGCATAGCACATGTGTAGATGGATATAGATGCTTATATATTGTCAACACAGCTGAGATTATATAAATAAGGTTCTGGATTTCATATTATAGAAACATAGAAACATAGAAAAATGTCAGCAGATAAGAACCTTTCGGCCCATCTAGTCTGCCCAATTACATGGATACTTTACCTGGATTTATCTTTTGTTTAGGATAGCCTTATGCCTATCCCATGCCTGCTTAAATTCAATTACTGTTTTGGCCTCTACCACTTCTACTGGAAGACTGTTCCATGTATCCACCACCCTCTCAGTAAAATAATGCTTCCTGATGTTACTTTTAAACCTTTGCCCCTCTAATCTAAGACTATGTCCTCTTGTTTTGCTACTTTGTTTCCTTTTAAATATACTCCCTTCCTCTACCTTGTGGATTCCCTTTACGTATTTAAATGTTTCTATCATATCTCCTCTGTCTCGTCTTTTTTCCAAGCTGTACATGTTAAGATCATTAAGCCTTTCCTGGTAACTTTTCTCCTTCAAGCCGTACACCATTTTAGTAGCCCTTCTCTGAACTCTCTCTAAGATGTCTATATCCTTCTGGAGATACGGTCTCCAGTACTGCACACAGTACTCCAAGTGAGGTCTCACCAGTGCTCTGTACAGTGGCATGAGCACTTCCCTTTTCCTACTGCTAATACTATTAGCTAATAATATTATAATTCAAAATCAAAAAGCAAAATTATTTGTCAAAGTAAAATTTAGGTTTAGGTCTATGTTTCAGTGCTCATTTTCAATATGTGTGTATATATACATATATATATAATTAATTTTATTATTTCAGAGGCCATTTACACATCACAGCAATTCAAAGAACTGCAACCCAGAGCTCATGTGCCACATTCCCCATATGCAGCACAGAACTCTGGGTAAGACATGCAAATGAGGTCTGCAATTTCCCATTTTTGCATCCTGGGTCTGCTTTCACACAGAACCCTTTAATCAATGCCATGCCATACTAGGAGGCTTATTTAGCAAACATCAGGTATATGCTTTTAATCTAATTTATTGCCCTCCACCACAACAGAAATAAGTGTGTTTGTGTGTGTATGTATATATATATATATATATATTTAACAATGCAGGTTAAATAATATTTGTGTGTATAGGTGTATACTAAAATTAGAATTGTGCACTTGTAAAATTGTGGCCATTTTTTTGCAGCTTTTTTTTTCTGTTTATACAAGCAATTGCCTCTTGCAATTGAATGAGGGTTTATTTTTTAAAGTGTATGTGTGTATATTTATCCCAGTAAGAAGATGGTTTGACAGCAATTCACCCAGCAGAGCACACAGCTCAGGGTCAGATAACTGGATACACAATGTATGCATTATGTATATAGAGTGCCTACAGCACAGTTAATGCAAGCGATACAAAAACTGTGCAATATATTCCTGTGTAGAATTTTAATATCGGTTGGTTTACACACACAGACACACAAGATGTATTTATGTTAAAGAACATGTATTGTGATAATAACCAGCATGGAAAATAGACTGGTATGACACTATATATATATAATATTTTGAAAAATGTTACATCTTCTTGTGAATCTTTCTGCCTGTATAGTACAGTTGGTGGTTTGTGTTCCCTGTCTGGCTTTCTGTATCTATGTTTCCTGTGTGGGTATCACTGTACATATAAATTAAATGGTATTTACTAGGTATTAGAGTTCTAAACAACTTCATGATGCCAAACAGATGGACGCAAAAATATGAAGTCCAGCCCAAAAATATTACAATTGAGAATATTTATAGGGATTATTTTTCCATTACTTCAATATTGATGCTATATTTAAAGGTCAGCTGTCATTTCTCACACTTTAGTGAATAAGCCCCAGCAGCAGGCTGTACACATGTAAAGTATCATGGAGAGTTTGACCTAATTGAAAAGCAACATCACAAAGTTGCAGATATGGACTCTGTGAAACATGTATAGGACCCTAATGAAAGCTGTTATTTTTCTTTGCACAGCAAACTATTAACTATTCTCACCATATATTAAGCCTTAAAAGATAAAGCACCTTGCTCTCACAGCACTTGGCCTTGTTCCTACATTATGAATCAGCTGTCTGGACAGTTTATCATGGGGAGGGCACCACCTTAAGCAACCATTACCCACTAAACCCTGTTCATCCATCTGCTCTGATCTTAATTACTATGTTATATAATAGTGTGTGTTACAAAAAGCACACTATTATTGATATTATTATTATTGTCATTGTTATTATGGTTGTTGCCATTTTTATTTTTCTGCAGAAAATTTCCAAACCTTTCTGCATTTTCACTGTGTTCGTTATACTTCGCCTTTAATTCTTTCGGAAGGGGCAGCAGCTTGTGCCACTCAGTTATTCTCATATCTGTCTACCTTCTCTCTTTTGTAAGAGCTGGAGAAGGAGCTGCGCCAGCCGGTGCAGCTTACAGGCAGCTAATTCCCACACCTAGCTGCCTGCCCAGTGTATGTAGTATGAAGCTGGAAAAGAGGGCAGCCTGGATCCCCCTCACCCAGCTGAATGTAGTGCCTGGCTGCCTGTTTTCCTCCTTCTGTGTTAATCATTATATTGGAGCAGATGTCATCTCTGATGTCACTCACAATCATAGCCCTGTCTACCCGCTGGCTCTCCGTGCATTATATTGGTGAAGAGGCAGAGTGACGTCACTCACCGACTGCACACACACATCCACATGCCCATCATGCTTATGACCTATTGAAGCCTCCTTCACATTGCGTTTTTTTGACGCCACGTTCCTTGTTACGTCACACCAAAATGGAACTTTGCAGATGTGTCAGCATGTTGGATCTGCGCCTTTTATATAAATATTATTATTTATTGCTCACAGTATATCATAACAGAATGAACAACCAGAGCAGTTTGTTTTAACGGTACATGTGTATTGTGTACATTTGTGTGTATATATAGAGATCACCCCAGAGGAAAGGGACAGATTGTGTTGTCATGTAGACCCTCTCGAAAAGAGATATGATTGGAGGCACTCATATTTTCTTTAATTTGTATCAATGTTATTTAACCCATAAACAATTAAAAAATGTATAATTCCATAATAATAAATATATAGTACTGCATCTATCATTGTTATTCTGTTTATATATCTGGATGCCTAAAGATATAAGGATGTGTTTGTATCTCTATATTATTGTCTCTCTATTATATGAATGGTAACCATTTCATAAAATAGCAATATTAACAATGTGTATATATATATTTAAGATGTTGCATTGTATTACTTTGTATTTCTGTAACAAATGTAACATTTTAATGCTCTTGAACTCAGGACATACTTGAAAACGAGAGAAATCTCAATGTATCCTTCCTGGTAACAATACTTTATAAATAAATAAATATGAAATTAGCATTTACAACACCCCCCCCCCTCTTCTGCTTGGCAATTTTATCCATCAATTCTATGATTTTGGTCAGTTTAGCATCAAGAGCTGAGGAAGAAAGAGAGGTTACACTCTCCAGAGCTTATTTTATAAATGTAACGTTAGTCCACTAAAAAAAGGTATCACTACTACTGCTATTCTCCCTCTCCCTCTCTCCCCAACAGAGTTTAGGGTTAAAGACCTTGTAAAAGTCTTGAATGGGTTAAGGATTGTTGTAATCCTAAAAGGGAGTTGTTGGAAGCTTTGAAGGGTTAAAATTTAATAAAACCTTTAAATATATTATTTATTTACAAAGTATTTTAGCAGGAAGGATACATTGAGATTTCTCTCGTTTTCCAGTATGTCCTGGGTTCAAGAGCATTGAGTGGATACAGAAATACAAAGTAATAAAATGCAAGATATTAAATAAAAAAATATATACAGATTAACAGAAAATAAAATGTATAAGTTTGAAGTCTTTGAATGTGGTAACTGGGGTGCTCTCTTTCTGGTTTGTTGTATTACATTGTTTTCAGAAGCACCCACACTTTGTGCTTAGTTTAGATTGAGTGATACCCTCCTTGTGTTATATATATATATATATATATATATATGTGTGTGTGTGTATATATATATGTGTGTGTGTGTATATATATATATATGTGTGTATGTATATATAGTTCAAAAGTCAACAAGTGAGCCAGGCACTCATATCCTTTAAAGATGTGCTGCAGGCCAAGGGTTCCTGCAGTCGTTGAAAATTGCTTCGGTGCTTAACTCCTAGTAAAAATATATAGTTCGCAATGGAGGAGGCACCCGAGGACTTTGTTAAAAGTAAAAATTTATTAATCACATTTAAAAAACCAAGTTTCGGCCCACCGAGGGCCTTTTTCAAGTTATGTGTATATGTTTATATATATGTGTGTGTATGTGTGTGTTATATGTGTGTGTATGTGTGTGTTATATGTGTGTGTATGTGTGTTATATATATGTGTGTGATATATATATGTGTGTGTGTGTTATATATATGTGTGTGTGTTATATATGTGTTATATATATGTGTGTGTGTGTTATATATATGTGTGTGTGTTATATATATGTGTGTGTGTGTGTTATATATATATATAACACACACACACATATATATAACACACACATATATATATAACACACACACATATTATATATGTGTGTTATATATATGTGTGTGTGTTATATATATGTGTGTGTGTTATATATATATATATATATGTGTGTGTGATATATATATATATATGTGTGTGTGTGTGATATATATATATATATGTGTGTGTGTGATATATATATAATATATGTGTGTGTGATATATATATATATGTGTGTGTTATATATATATATATGTGTTATATATATATATGTGTTATATATATATATGTGTGTTATATATATATATATATGTGTGTTATATATATGCAATATATGCGTGTTATATATATGCAATATATGCGTGTTATATATATGCAATATATGTGTGTGTTATATATATATATGCAATATATGTGTGTTATATATATATATATGCAATATATGTGTGTGTTATATATGTGTGTGTGTGATATAATATATATATATATATGTGTGTGTGTGATATAATATATATATATATATATATATATATATATATATATGTGTGTGTGTGTGTGCAGCCTTTTATCTCTGTGGATGATTTACCCCTGAACCTGCTGTGATTCTGTGTTTCTGTCCCGAACCCCATTTCCACTTCTTAAAAAAAGAATAGTAAGTCCTTCCTATATGCAGGAATAAAGTGAATGCTGCTCTTCACCTCTGGATCCTTGGAGGGTATCTACTTAGCAGGCTCCCCATAACCCCCTCCCGCCTGCCAGTCACTGTGTACCCCACTGGCTGCCATAGGGACCAGCATGCCATGTGTCTAATTGGTTTAATTGTGTCCTGAAATCCGTAAAGTAAATGAGCAGACCTTCCATTCTCCCCCAGATCCCACTTTCATAGTGTTGACTTTAAGTCTAGAACAGAACAAAAGGAAATTTCACTTTGAAAATTCCTTCTTTCTCCCCCCCCTCTTTCCTTGCAGAAATAAGATTCTTCCATCTATTCAGCAGAAAGATTCTCAGGAAAATAGGGCAGAGGATGGGTAGTCTCTGCTACTTATTCTTGTTTAATAAATAACTGTTTTATCATCATACGTTTAGCTTCTGCTACAAAACTGTGATCTACTAAAAAAAAGTTTGTATGTATATATGTGTTTATGGTGGTTTTTTATCGTAAATTGAGTTTAAGTTTCACAATTTGTGCATTTATTCTGTTTTCTGCCAATATATAAGACAGTAAAATAGTGTCACATTTTTATTTAAAAATAAAATCTGTCGGGGTTATTCAGAGAGAGGTGAAAAGCAGGAGAATGACTGGAGAATGGAAAATTCTAGGTCAAAATAGCCGATTTGGAAAGTGAGATGAATGGGAGAATTTTTCTGGTTTGGATATTTTGACCTAGAATTTTCCATTCACCAGTCATTCTCCTGCTTTTCACCTCTCTGAATAACCCTGTATAGCTTCAAAGCGCTGCCAGTGTGGTATGTTTGGGCAGGAGGCTGGGGGTTTTTGGATGATCCTTATTGTTTTCTGGGTTACACTGTGTGCTTATTGTCTTAACATTTCGGAATTATTGTGGGGGATCAGAAACGCTTTTAAATCCCTGAGAACCCTCCCCTCATGGGGTAATTATAGGTTAATGGAGAGGATCACAATATGTCATTTAGCTTATGTGCCAATGCTCAATATATTCCTAGGAAATGTTATTAACCCCTCACCCTCCACATCCTGATAACTCCCCACACTGCACGATGTGTGTACAGTCAACCTAAATTAATACACAGCCACAACTCCAAACCAGCACCCCAGGTACTATTCATGTGTATAATATATATATATAGATCATTAAATAACCCAATCTGTTCTTAAAAAAAATGTGCATCTTGTATGTTCATAGAGCATATGTCAACCTGCTTAATCGTATAAAAGTATATATTTAAGGATCACAATATGTCATTTACCTTGTTATGTGCCAATGCTCAATATATTCCTTGGAAATGTTATTAACCCCTCACACTCCACATCCTGATAACTCCCCACACTGCACGATGTGTGTACAGTCAACCTAAATTGATACACAGCCAAAACTTCAAACCAGCACCCCAGGTATTCATGTGTATAATATATATATATCATTGAATAACCCAATCTGTTCTTTAAAAAAAAATGTGCATCTTGTATGTTCATAGAGCATATGTGAACCTGCTTTATCGTATAAAAGTATATATTTAAGGATCACAATATGTCATTTACCTTGTTATGTGCCAATGCTCAATATATTCCTAGGAAATACTTGAAAACGAGAGAAATCTCAATGTATCCTTCCTGGTAAAATCCTTTCTCAATTTTTTTTTTTTAAAAAAAATGTTATTAACCCCTCTCCCTCCACATCCTAATTACTCCCCACACTGCATCTGTACGATGTGAGTACAGTCAACCTAAAATGATACACATCCAAAACTTCAAACCAGCACCCCAGGTACTATTCATGTGTATAATATATATATATGTATATATCTGTATATCTATACATTTATATAGATATCTATATATCCCAATCTGTTCTTTAAAAAAAATATTGCATTTTTGTATGTTCATAGAACATATGTCAACTTGCTTAATCGTATAATAGTATACATTTAATAGCACACACACTCACCAGTATAGTATATTATTACAAATATTAATAGACATATTAATTATAATAGCACCTACTGTTATTTATGAGCAACATGAGTGGCTCTTCGTGGTGCATCTCTGAATTTTCTTATAAATCAGAATAGAGTATGATCACATTCAAATATATATATGTGTGTGTGTGTGTATTTATATGTATAGTGTGCAATTATCTGGTTATGAAGGTGTCAAAGTATAGCAGCCGTTTGTAGAAAGACATGCTCAAGCTTCAAGTCTGTTTTTTTTTTATTTTCATTTTTAAAAAAATCAAAATATTTTCAATTACATTTATAAAATTAAATTCAGGATGAACAATTTGTGTTATTTATTGAACCTTTATTCAAAAGACCATTTGAAATGAAACTTCAGCTTGCTGAAACCATGCAATAAATTATGGATAAGGGGATGGGACTTGGACAACTCTTAAAAAATATAATAGGAAACAAAACAACAAAAAAAAGCCCTTGGTCTAGCTTATCCCCATGGGGTGGGATATCCCCCCCTTCTACACCCCAAAAGTTAGGGAGTAATATGTTGGAAGGAAACAGCCAGTCTAAGGTCTGACCCCAGCAAAGAGAGTCACTTAACTCTCTAATTATTTTTTTTTCCTTAAATGACCTATTTTTCTTAACACTTATTTGGAAAAAGATAATTTAAAAAAAATGGCACAACTCCTTTACACCAAACCTAAATAAAAATTTGAATATGTGGTGGTGGGGGGGGGGGCTACTGCTATGGAATATGAGTATATGCTTTTTATATATATATATATATATATATATATATATATTTTAATTGTAATTTACTCCCAAGAAAATAAAAAAAGGAAATTATTATGTTCCCTGTATATTCCTTCTTAAAATACCCTCCCAATCAGGTAACAAAACCAATTGTATAAAATTTAACCTATGAGAGACCATCTCACAGCCACCAAACTGAAGGAAGGGTTTAGAAGTTATGTAACCGTTTCAAAGAGAAACATTATTGCCCTGTACTTTGCTGGGAAATAATAATTGAGGGAAAAAAATAATATATTAGTTTTGGGGGTTTTATCCAATAATTTCAGTTTTAAGCCTGGTTTTACTGCAAGAGAAAACATATATATATATATAAAATAAAAGGAAAAAAAGCGAAACAAAACGCATATGTAAACTTGTCCTAGAGAAATCGATAAACATAGAGCGATATATACAGAATAAACATTTTTAAATACATCTCTCTGCAGCCCAGTTGACCTCTGTGCTACATATTTCTTCTGCTTCTGTTTTAATACAATAATAAAGTAACAGTCCTCATTCTTTAAAAAAAAAAATAATAATAATAAAGAGGAAAAAATCCAAAGTTTTTTTTTTCTATAGGTAAGGAATGTTGCTTCATTTCCCCACAATTAAATTTTTTTTTTTTTTAGGCGTTCAAGTCTAGAGGTGGGTGGCAGACAGAGCAGATTATGAGGTGTTTAGGACTGGTCTGGAATACACCCCTTGGTAATATGTGGGCTCCAGTGCAGAAGGCTCGATGCCACCCCTTCCAGACATTGAGGAACTGCCAAGGGACATAGCTGGCAGAGGACCCCCATAGGAGGAATACTGCTGGAGAGCCTGCTCATAGGCTTTGAAGTCCAGTTTGTGCTGCTGTTCTGAAGAAGACATTAGGTTGTTGATGGAGAAAGGATGATTAAATGAATAGTGAGGATCTCCTTTCAGGTGAAGATGGGACTCGTGGGTCAAGTGAGGGTTGTGAACTGGATGAGAAGATATTGGGGACGGTCCTGCTGTCAACTGGGGTTTCATCTCTCCGTTAGGACCACCGTGGTCCAAGGGCTGAGGGCTACTGGACGGGTTGGACATGGAAGAGCTGTTGTCCATTTGGTTGGACTTGCTGTGCACCCGGTGTAAGGGAGAAGAGGGATTGGAATGGTCTTTCCTGCCATCTTGGCATCCCTTGCCCCCTTGTTGCTTTTCACACTTAAATCGTTTCTGCCTTCGGAGGTAGCAGCCATTCTCAAACATGTTTCCAGAATCAGGGTGCAAAGTCCAGTAGGAACCTTTGCCAGGCTTATCCGGGGACCTGGCCACCTTCACGAAGCAATCATTGAAGGACAACGAGTGTCTGATGGAGTTTTGCCACCTCTGCTGGTTCTGCCTGTAGTAGGGGAAGAGGTCCATGATCCACTGGTAGATCTCGCTGAGGGTCAGCATTTTGCTGGGGGCCTGCTGAATGGCCATGGTGATCAGAGAAATGTAGGAATAAGGTGGCTTGGCATGGGGGTAACTTCTCCTGAAAGTCTTTGTGTCTCTGGTTCTGTTGATATTGGAGGGGGCATATGCCATGGGGCTCATCCCTGGGTTCATACTGGAGTATGGACTCAGACTGTTCATTGAAGCTTGCTGGGCAGACATGGCATTCATGTTGGTGGGGCTCAGGGCACTTCCCATGGATGGCACACCAGACCCCATGCCATTCATGCCACTGGTTGATCCACTACCCATGCCAGACATTCCGCTGGGGCTGAGACCTGCAGGCAGCCCAGTATTGGCATAGGACATGTTGAAGGAGCTCTGTGCCATGTTCCCCGCGGAGCTCATGGGGTTCATGGTCATGTAACTGTTCATGGTAGCCAGTCCTTGTGTCATGTTGTTCACCGGGACTGAGGAGTAGGCCTGTAAATAAAGGAAGAACAATTACATACAAATTTCGCTATTATATCTCTATCAGTTGTACAGGCCAAGGACATTATTATCATATCATTTTTTTAAAGGTCTCTGAGGGCTGAAACCTCAAAAATGTCTTTATAGATTTTATTTATTTTTTAATCAAGAAGTCTCTTGTGTGCGCATCCACATTGTGTATATATGAAGGTGCTTGTGTGTGTATGTATATATAAAGGTGTCAAATTATTTGATGGTTTTCCTTAGTGTAAATATTTGTGATAAAATACATTCATTTATATTTCAGTGCAATGTGCCAAATATTGACCAAATTAAATAGAAAGCAAACAATGGGCATTATATTATATAAAAATTATAGTGTGTATAGAATATATATATATCACTTGGGAATTATGTGTATAAAAGTACATATTCTATATAAATATGTGTGTGATACATATGACATTTGAACATTATATATAAGTGTGTGTATATGTATATATATACCAAACGACCTGGTACATTTTTCTATACATGAGTCCTGGAGTGCATCCTGCATTGCGAATATATATACAATATAGGGCTCTGTGTAATAACAGATCCAGGATGCATAAAAGTGAGACAGATGTTATTTGCATATCCTACCCAGAATTCCTTGCTGCATATGGGGAATATGGCACAGGAGCTCTGGGATGCAATTCATCGAATTGCTGTGATGTGCAAGTGGCTTCTGCAATAATAAACATATATATATATATCTCGTGTGTATGTCAGATGTGAAGTTTGGGCATTACTATGTAAAAACTGAATAAAATACTGATATAATACACCTTGCCATTATTATTGGTAGTATTTGCTATATCAACATCTAAGTGTAAGCAGCATATGCACAATATGTGAAAGATATTAAAAGGTCAGAATCTCCTGTTCTCCTAAAAGTAGAAAATGGGGGGGGGGTTAAATGGTTTATTTTATTCTAAGATTGCGTATTACATTTGGATTATTATAATTCAGTATGCATTGCTTTACCTTATATTCTAATGACAAGGAGGTTGATTCAGTTAAACACCCTTGTTTCTTCAAACTGCGCCCCAATAATACTAAAAAACCCACATAATGCAGCAAGAGGCAGATTTACATTTCCCATCACATTGGCAGATCAGTCCTCAAATTGCTCGGGTTTCTGTTAAATCCAAACAGCAGAAGGAGCCAGAAAGAATGATTTTATAATTCTTTTTATCGGCTCGTTTTATTATTTTTTTTTTACAATCATCGTGCACATTAAAAAAAAAAATCTCCTTTCCTGTATAAATGTGATGCTAAGGCCAGATATTTCTCTGTGCACCCCCATATTAAACCGAAGCCCTTTGTAATTGTCTTCATTTCCCACCTACTGGAGTTCCAAAAGCTGTACACAATGTAATCATTTATTTACATTTATTTACAAGCTATTGTTTCTGCTGGATTCCTGGTTTAATTTCTCATTGTGTTACAAAGGGCATGAAGAATGCTATCTGTGTACATAGGGGGTAGTAAAGACAGACTGTAAGACCACCTAAAAAATAAGGCGAATAAAGTCCGTCTATCTGTCGTTTTTAATTAAAAATAGAATATTGTAATAGATTTTAGAATTTATTTAAAGAAAATATATATATTTCTGTTAAATATATAGGGAGAAATGTTGTAAGGATACTGTATAAATATATGTATACACACGCGGTGTGAAAACAAAACAAACGTTCTATTGGTAAATAATGCAGCCAGAATGTAACCGTTTATTGATTTCTGTATCCGTGTTTCCCAAACACAATGAATCCAATAAAATGCTTTTACCATTTCTGCTCAGGGTCTCATTTTTAGTTTTAATGTGTCTCCACGTCTTTTTAAACTGTTCTTTCCAAGCTGCCAACCACCCAGCACGTACCTTCTGTGTGCCAGGGCATGCCTCTGGCACTGGAAGGGTAAAGGATGGCAACGTTCAATTCAGTATTACAGTGGGTTCCCCAGCAGAGCTTTGGGATAACATGCCAGTTAATTGGATTACACAGTATATCCCCAGGCATAAAATTGGAAGTTTTATACTCTTTGTGACATGTGAGCAGTGTGTGATTTTAGTGGCATACCTTGTGACTGTAGAGAAGGTGTCAGATACCTGCTGCACAATACTCAGGAATTATATGTGCTTGGCAGACATTATTACCCTGGTCATTCCATTTAATAAACACAAAGCAGTCTCAGATCCTGAGCTCCCACTGTATCATATCCTCGTTTATTTTATAGTAATACATTATACTCTTCCTCTCAATAAAGCATTCATGGACCCTCTCAGGTGTGTTAAGTACCATTTAGGGGTTCCTAAGATTGCCCACCCTGTCCTGTAGTTCCTTCTGTGCTCACTTTGTCCTACAGGACACCACTAAAGCCAAGATGGGAAACCTTTTAGCCAGATCTACCTGACTGCATAACCCATCATCCTCATCCACACAGATTAGTAGGTTGGCCCAGGTAGAAGGGCTGTAGGGCATATGTGGTGGCTTTGCCACCTGGTGGGACCGACCTTTCCTTTCACTTTCTGGTTAATTCTTCCTCTTGGCAGCTTTATCAATTATTACATTCTATACAGAACACCTCAAGCTGTCTCAGTTACTTCAGAGTTCCAGTTAACCCACACGAAAAGGGTAACAGCTGGCAGCACTTAGTCTCCTTCTTTAAGAAACCCTAAATCTGGAGCTGCCACCAAGAGTTTAAGCATTCCTCTCCTTACCTCTTGGGTCTCCTGGTAATAGTTGCTCCAATCTGTCGTTTCATGTCCTTCCATTTTAACAATTCCTAACATCCTGGATACACAGTTCCTGAGTGAAACATCCAGCCCACTTGTCCACCAAACCTGTGAGCAAGAAACTAAAGAGAAACAGAAGAACTGCAAGATTCTGTAGGACCAACTTCGCTTGGTGATCTCTTCAATCAAATGTGAGCAGGAGGGAAGGTTAGTGGAAGTGCAGAGTGAGCTGATGTGGACCTTCACGCCCTCCTTCTCCCTCCTCCTCCTCTTCTCCCCTCCCTCCTCAGCACTTTCTCTCCATTTGTTGGCTGAAGAACATACCTTAAAGAAAAAAAAAAATCCAAGAGCTACACCTGTCCTGTACACACGAAAGTACAATCTGCAAACCTCACAAAGGGTGGCCCTAGGTATAGAGAGAAGACCCATCCCATCCCAAGACACTAAACCAATCCACATAAAGGTTTTATTGAACACCCTCCTCTTCTCCTGAACCTGCCTGGAGCCTTTGTGTCTGCATACTCTCTAGTGCTCGCACCATGGTACTAAAAAAGGTATAAAAACTAAAAAAAAGAAAATGAAATTAGAATTTAAAATAAATTAATTTTATTTCCAACACATCTAAAACCACCAATGCAGCTCAGATTTATGTTCATTATTGGGGACATTTCTGATGCTTCTAAACAAAGTTTAATCAGAAAATCATTGTATCCATACATAAAATCTCCAGAGCCTGTGTTGCTTAAAAAAATAACAATTCCCCCCCCCCCCCATTACTGCTTGAAATGTATCTTATTTTTTTCTTTCGAAATGTTATCACTCAGGAAAGTAATTGTGTTGAGCAGCCAGGATTTTAATTAGCATGAAATACATTAATTTAACTGGCATTAAATGTGTTTTCTTTATAGAAGTTTAACATGGCTTTTGCAGTTTACCAATATAGCATGTTTTGGGAAGGGTTATGACATGAGATTTATTTATCTATGTTTTCGTTTTAATATCAGTTTGGATGTTATACTATTTACTATTTTAAGAAATTGGCAACTTTAATAGATCATTCAAACCTGCTGTAGATCGATCCAGAGAATTTAATAACCCAGAACTGTTCTATCAGATTACCATATGTTATTTACACACACACACACACTTCCCAAACGGTGACAGTGTTTGAGGTACTCTTTATAAAAAGTAATATATAATTTAGTACTGTAACACAGTCAATTATATCATATAATTTTTCAAAGTGCAGTGTGTGCATAATTATATATATATACAGTATAACACTATGAGAAGAAAATGCCTAATACTATGATACACTACAATATATAGAATATAATGTATGGTACTATGTTATTGACAATTTAATGTAATGTAAAACGGTATAATACATTAATATTCCAGACACTTGTTTCAGGGTTTGTGGGGGAAAAAAGCTTATGCATTATGTATTATATAATAAATAATACAGTAATATATAATATACTGCAGAACAGATAATACAAAGTATACTAAACCAATCTTTGTGTGTGTATATATATATATATTGTAATAGTTTTGTGTGTGTGTATATATATATATATATATATATTTGTAATCGTTTTGTGTGCGTGTGTATATATTTGTAATAGTTTTGTGTGTGTGTATATATATATATTTCTAATAGTTTTTGTGTGTATATATATTTGTAATAGTTTTGTGTGTGTGTATATATATATATATATATTTGTAATAGTTTTGTGTGTGTGTGTATATATATATTTATAATAGTTTTGTTTGTGTAGGTGTGTATGTGTATATATATAATGTTCCCAGAACACTGTGTTAATACTGTGAAATCTAATGAGAAGTGTATTAGTATATATCATTCCATACAGATGTCAGAGTTTGTAAAACTCTGTATAATGTATTTATTTACAAAAATACATATGATTCTATGATACATGATACAAATATGAAAATGCTATACAATGCATTAATATATAACATTCCAAAGGTTTTTTTTGTACATTTACAGAACTGTATAATATTTTAATACCATGTAAAAAGTATTTGCAATGTATGGTATTGTCATATATTATTACAGATATAATAAAAGTTGTTTCCACTGAAATCCAATCTAATAGCAGTACAGTGATTTAAGCGTACAAACATATCAGTAATACGTTATTAAAGTAATAATAAATTGGATTAATCATAAAGTATGGTGTTCTATAATGCTATTCATTATTGCAAAGTAAAAAGCTATAATTCCTTAGTATAGACAGTGTTGATAAACCTCTCTGTTCAGCACTTTAATAGAATTATGCATTTCCTAAGTCAATATAATATTGTTTGTTCTTCAGGTTCCCATGTAAGCAAATGTACAAAAATTCACACAGGACTCTGAACTCTTAGTTAACATGCACAAATAACATGCAACTGTTAACAGAGCCCTACATTTCACACTCACTCATAATGTTATTTATAATACAATTTAAAAAAATATTCAGGACCTTCACTTTATCTTTTAAATAATTTAGGTCCAGTTTTAATTTATTTTGTTTTAATAACTGGAAAAAAAACACAAGAAGTGGATAAAACATATTTATTCTTTGCATGCATGGCTTTTTATGACTTATCAATCTGATCTGAGATATAACAATATATAATTTGTGTCTTCTCTTTCCAAAGTTTTTTAAAAATATTTAAAAAAAAAACCACATACAATTGGAATATATTTTTTAAATGAGTCCGTCTCAAAAATCATGTGAATGTTCTACATTGTCATAATTTTATAATTTTTCAGACTGAACCGTATAAAAATCAAAATTATTTAATTCAATTTATTCAATTATCTTATTGTTACGTCTTGCAAAATTTTCTCCTTTTTTTCTTCTAGTAAATGGGGGAAATATATGTAAAACCAGAGAAACCACAGATTAACAGCTTGCGACAGCCTCTCACTCTCTGATTATGCAGGCTGTCATATTAAATCTTTAATTATATTTTATTTTTAACTTGGGGGGGGGGAATCACTCCTGAAACCCCCCCCACAAATGACACAAAATCCCTAAGATAAACAATGATTTATCCACAAAACTGCCAGATTTCAACCCATTCTCCTCTCTCTTTCTATGCCAGCATTGTAAAGTAATAAATATTTATGAAGGTTTAAAATAAATAAATTTTGAAAAAAGTTTTTCCTAATAATGCAGCACGACACTTGATTAAAGCGTACATAGCTCTTTGTTGTTAAATTAATATGAAATTGAAACTAACAGTGCATCACATACTGTAACCAGGCATAGGGCAATGTTTACTAACTAAAGGTCTATTCTCTATCCGCAGTTTGGTCTGAATTCTTATTTGTTTCAAATTTCCCCTCCTCCAAAACCTTCCCTTTGCCAATGACTGCTAACTACCCTGACTTGTGTTTTATTAGTAAATAACAATTACATGTGGCGAATGTTATAATATGTCATCATTTGATATAATATATGTATCTATAAATATATATCTCAGTGTTATGCATAAAATATGTGCGCATATATAATTCTATATATATATATTATCCATGGTTTAGGACTTTGGGGATTACCGCAGAGTGAGGAAAGAAGGGAAAAAGAAAATTATGTGTTTGGTTGGTATTTTTTTTTTTATGAGTATGTTGGATTGAAAGAAAAAAAAATTCTGAAGCGCCTACAGAAGCCCTAGTTAAATGTTAACTGGAGAACGACTTTGAATCCTTAACCCATTCACTCCATTATTTCCAAGGTCTTCTTTTCAATTATTATCCTATGTTATATGTCATATAACAAGGAATTAGGAGAGGGGGAGGTAAGAAAACTTCGGAAGTGCCAGTTTAGTATTTTATTGCATTTTTTTATGATATAAAATTTGGTATCTTTAATTTGTTTTACCTTTTTTAGTTTCTGCTTTCTGAAAGTGGCAGAGCAGTTGGCATTCTACATGTATATGTAGAAGGGGCATTTACAAACGGCTGGGAACAGTGTGAAACCCACCTCCTTCTTTGCAAATTTTACAATGTGCTCGACAAACACTGTTGGCATAAAATCAACAGAATCAAACTCTTTTTTTTTTTTTTTTCTTCTTATAACTCCTAAAAAAAATTTTGGTTTGAGCCAGAGTCTTTTCTATCTTTTGTGATTCGATTTATTGTAATAATATATTAAGGCGACTGAATATTTAGGACTGATGTGAGACCAGAAGTACTTCAAGAAAATGACTGCCAATGGCTATTGGAATCATGAAACTAGCTCCACCAATATATCTGTGCAGTGACCATACTGGTATTACGAACCCATACGTTTTTGTTAGCTTATTTATACCTTGCTGCTTCCTCTTCCCTCCCACCTGTCAATGATTCCTTTTAATGTCATGTTGGTAGCCCCAAGAGGCTCCTGCCTATCCTCTATTTTATCTTTTGGGGTTGTATAGAAGTTCCAACACAATAGGGGCCCTTGGCCCCTGAAACCTCCTACCCAATTACATTTTCAACTGACTATTTTAGAAGCAAGTTTCTTTGCATTTATAAATGGATAAAAAATAACACAACACAGCGCTTAGTGGACCTAGGTCCACTAAGCGCTGTGTTGTGTTATTTGTATCCATTTGTAATTCAGGTATATAGAGGAACATCCGTATACAACATTCAGCGAGTGGTTTGGGCACTTGTTTCCGGTGGGTGCTTCACCCTTTCGCTTTGTATTCTCTTTGTATTTATAGTTTGTTTCAATATTCATTTTCTTTTGAAGGAGAAAAACGTAAGGGTTCTTCATTTTAGGGCTATAAAAAATAGATCTTTTACTAGAAAAGAAATCCACATTTTTTATATCTCTCTCTAATACAACGTGAATGAGAATTATCGAGATGATATACTCAGTAACACAAACACAGTCAACACTTGCAACACAGTAGACAGCATTTAGAAGGTTTGTTTTGAAAAGGAAGCACCGGTAACTCCTTATTCTCAGATCAACAATAAAAAGAAAAATGTCAATTTGCCATTGTTTTCCAAATACAGCATTCAGGATTTTTCAACAAAGATCCTTTTATTTTGAGATGTTGTATTTCGTTTTGTTGCTGCTTTTAATTTTACTTCTTGACTGTAATTTTCACAAATTGGCATAAAGTGTATTTTAAGGTCAACTTGTAACAAACCACAAATAATTTTCTATCTGATTGGTTGGTGTCAACTTGCATATTCTTCAACACCATGCAAGGCAATTTATATATTTGCAATATAATTTGTTATTCTGCTCCAGATAGTGATCTTCCTTAAAAACTTCATTAATGAGGTCCTATAAAGCTACGATAATCATTTAATTTTTTTTAAATATTATTTGAATTCTATGAGGTTGCTTTGACAACATTTGCTCGAGTGCTAATGTAGTGCAGGAAACTTGTAGTTGGTTCTTGTTTTTTGTGTATGGTAGACAAATACCTAATCGCACTTTATTATAAAGAGTAACGCCACTATACACTACATAAATGTTCACATAATGTGTATTTATTGTTTTGTATTGCTTGTCTTGCAACACATAACAAGAAGATGCAATTTTACTACATTGATTTTGTTATTGTACACACTTTTATTTACAAGTGTTAAGGTTTATTATATGTTTTTTATATTTTTATGAATATTGCACAAAACCTTTTAATTACCCTCCAGAAAATTGTAATGAACACCCAAAATGAATCCAATAATTGTAAATATTTATCATTGCGCTCAACCAGCTGAAAGGTTATAGACGTGGAACCAGGTGAATAATCACAATCTTATTTCATGGTTAACAGAGGCAGGCGCTGATGGAATGTGAGGTCATTCATTAGTTTATCTAGGTTTGGTCTGCTCCCCCAAGTACCCTCTTAACCATTATCAGAAACAACTCGAGATATGGGCCTTTTCTGTCCCAGTGGATTAGTATTACCATATAACCCTGTTTTGTTTGCCTGCTGGCCTACACAAAGTCCTTGTGATGAATAATGTGTTACCTTGCGCATTCTTCTGGCTTGGAAAGGGTTAAACACATCGACCATTATAAATATTCTTTCTCATTTTTACTACAGATCTTTATTCGTAATACTTATTTTATTATGTTTAACCTTCGCAAGCATTCAAGGTATTTTTTTTTTCTCTAAATATATAAATAAAAAAAATTATACAAATATCGCTAAATGGCGCAAGTGGAACCTTCCCTGTCTGCGCCAGGGGTTTCACTTTATCTGTTTGCACATCATTTACTTGATGATGAAATTTCAAAATACATAATTACCGCTATGTAATAAGAATCAGAAATACTACACTACACAACAAACATTGTAACAGTGGACTTTAGAATAAGATTAAACAACCAGGAAAGTGTTTCCTTTTCATCAGACACTTCCAAACCAAATGCAAAACAATAAAAAGGATAATGTTAATAGTGATGTGTAAATTGGGGGTTTGGGGGGGGCAGGAATGTAAGTGAACCAGTGGCCCCAAACCTTAAGCAAACTGGAGTGCAAACAAACCCCTCAAACAATGCTGACAGTTATCGAACTGCCAGCCCAGAGGTTACAACAGATTTTTTTTTTCGCCATTCTTTCTCTTCTTCTGCTGCAGTTTAATTGAAGAACTGTTGACTCTTCAGGGTAAGAGAAATCATTGAGTAGAAAAAAAAAACCAAAAACCCAAAAAGCAAAGTCTCAGCGCCTCCTGCTGCTCATTGAGGCACGGTTTTAGAACTTTTTTTTTTTCGCTTTAACTTTTTATGTCAAAAAGATTATTCGACGGTTTGTTTTTATACTCAATCTGTTTAGCCGCTCTCACAAAGAAATCCGTGTAGTAGTAAATGTTGGTAATTGTGTTGATCTCCTCCGTCCAGTCATAATAATTAAACACCCTGGGCCCTGTTACATTCTTCACGCGCAATTGTGTGTGCGCGCAAAACGCATTAACGCGAGGGGCAAAACCCTTTACGCTGAACGTCGTATTACGACGATTGCGCACAAAATGCGCGTTAACATCTAACGCGAGTGACCCTGCGCGAACTCTTTGCGAGCACAATTTAGTGCGTGCATCCTATACTTAACATTGCGAGCGCAAATGCGTTTGTGCGCATGGTATTACAATCTTAGCGCAAAATTTAACGGACAACGTTTGCGCGCATAATTTTAACGTCTTTGAAAAACTGGTGGTAAAGGCAAATTGTAACAACCTGACCGTACCAAACTGCGGATTCACAACGGAGAACGTCGATGCGCATGTTTTTTTTACTAGATCCGTCAAAAATGACGGCCACTACCTTGTCTTCCGTCAGAACGCAGGTCTGTTGTGCGCAGTCCGCACAAAATGCGTTCGTCTGACGGACTCGTGTTAAAAATTACATTGCGCTCACTGATTTCTGCGCGCAACGGTACTTTGCGTGCATTTTTGCGCATCGGTTTTATGAGCGCAATTTCCCGACGGATGAAAAAATGCGCGAAGAATGTAATTCCAGTGGTGACTTTCGCGCGTTAACTGTTAACGCTTCGCACAAAAAACCACACGTTTAGCGTGCGTTTTTGCGTTAAGAATGTAATCGGGCCCTATGTGTTTAAAATAATAATAATTAAGCATTAACCCCTTCTGGCCCTCACCACAGTCCTCCCTATTTTAATCCTTTAATATTTTTAAAACTCATCCTGAATCCAGCACTGTTCTTTCTTGCAAGCTGCTGCTGTCACATGACTGCGCGGAGGCTAGTACCCAAGCGAGCTTCCAACCAATCCAACGGCTGTCAGTGTTCTGCACATTGACAGCAATTGGCAGGACGAAAATCCTGATATTCAGGAACTTGAGGTCAGCATTTGCTTATCTCAGTTTATGGGAGGGCTAATCCACTGCACTTGGAGGGCTGAATCAGCCCTCCAAGACCCTATGTTAAGGGGTACAGACATTCGGGTCACTGTGCGCACTCAAATTACATTGAGGGGTTCATGGAGATGAGAGAGGGGAGTGCCTGGTAGCTGTGCATCAGTACAGTCCAGAGTGAAGTGACGTATTGAATTCAAAGAGTGTAGTTCCTTTTCTAAATTGAATAAATTTTACGCTTTCTTTTCACTTTTTTTGTGCATCGTGCATGAACATGAAATAATGAGCAGTATATGGCGGGCCTTTTCCATCTGGGCTGTTAGACTAACGCTTCAAGACAATGAAGATAACAGGTGCAGACATAAAATGAATTGTTCAATATGCTATCTGAGTAAGTTTTACTTGTGGCTCAGATATTGTAACAGTTTAAGATTTATGCCATACGACCCCAAAGTGCCGCTCAAGTGGCCTCATGCCCAGCATCTTTGATGACCTCCCCTTCTTTCCTCTCTGGCACTATTGGACATACTTGGAATCTTATTGCGTTTAGGTTACGTAATGTCCATCCATTGGCAATGGCGACCCCATTGGCTGCCTTTGAATATATTATTCACACTTTAAATTCCAAGCCGTGGTCGGTGGCATCTCTATCCCCTGTCTTCATAACTTGTGCTTTCCGGCGGGCCGGTTGCCCATCCAGGATTGGAGCACCCTACTCCCCTTGGAAGTCAGAACTATCCTATCTGCAAATGCGCTCCTACTCAAAAAAAACTCTGGATGATGGGGGAGACACGTTTTTCGACCCCCCCCCCCCAACCAAGTCTGGGATTGAAAGTTGCTGTACGAACTCAGATTCTTCTATTAATTGTCTTTGTTAACGGCAACGGTCCATCCCAGAGGTAAAAGGTAAATGAGCTTTCCAAAAACCTTGGGAGCCGGACACTAATACGACCCTCTCTGAGGCCCAGTGGATGGACTCCTTTCTTAAGGACCATGGGACATTTCAGAATGCGTACCTGTTTGAAATGCTTAAAACATTGCTCTACAGATGGCATATTAACCTGCATAAGGAGTACCACATGAACCCTGCGATTTTGTCCACTTGCTGGAGGTGCATTGGGGTCTTTTTTCATATTTGATTGCTAAATTTTGTATTAAGCTCCCAGATAGTTCCAGATCCAACAATAATTTGGATGTAAGTTTTTCCAGCGAACCTTTCCAGGTCACAGGAGAAGATACTCTCCATATTTTGACAGTGGCTGTTTTCCTATTAGCTGCAAATTGGAAATCTAGCAGCATACCGGTTGTTAAGGGGGTGCCGGGACGAGTGGCTGATTTCTGGTGGATGGGAGGGTAAGGCACGACAGGTTCAGGATGAAGGACTGGTTAAAAAGGACCATTGGTTCGTGTGGGACACATTCATACAGGGTTATTCAAAGAGATCCGAATGGCTGCCGAAAGGGAACCGAATGCTGAAAATCAGCGCTCGGTTACCTTTCTTGGCCATTTGGCTATCCAGAGAGCAGGCAATTCGCCAAATCCTGGCGAATTGCCTGCACATACGGTGCCTGTTCGTTGCCTGTTCGAGGGCAGTGAAATCCCCATAGAGAAGCAATGCTTCATCTATTCAGAGAACACAAACCAGCAGGGAAAAGTTGCCAAATTGCCCTCCCATTCAGTGGTTTCATGCGGCAGGTTTATTCAGGCAAATCCCATAGGCTTCAATGTTAAAAATATTCCCGTTTAAATTCAATATCTAATCAACCGTTGATTATAATATTCTGCAGTAAAGAGTCTCTTTATTTATAGATTTTTTCGGATATTTTAGGCATTTTTCTGGATTTTTTTTTTTTTTTTTTTTTTTTTAACCCTTTCGCTGCTGAGGCTTTTCCCGCCTCTGTGCTGAGGTAATTTTTACCGGTTTTGCTCATCATGTTTAAACGTGTTTTGAAGGCTTATTTTAGTATATGACCCAGACATATTATATATCGTTCTTTCCGTCAGACTCGGTAGATTCATAATATGTCATTATTATATGTATACGTTATGTCATGTCTGTATATTATAACAAAAAATGCAATAAAATATGTATTTTCAATAATTTACAATGTGTAAAGTGTTTTTTTCACATTTTAACATGCGAGCAATTGCGGTTATATTTTGTATGGGGTGCGCTTGTTAAAAAAATTAGAGATGGGGTCTCGTTACATTTTTTTTTGGGGAAAATTACACTATTTTTAACAAACGCACCGCATCCAAAAATCGTTAGTGCAGCATCATTGTTCACATTATAATTGAAATGGGAACAATATTGCTGCATTAACAAACCAAAAAAAAGAAAAAAAAGGGTTTATTTTTTTTTTTATAATTTTTTTTTAATTTCTTTTTCTTTTTCTTTTTCATTTTTTTTTGACAAACTTTTTCACAGTAGTGTTTGGTATCGTTGGAACGGCCATGCTCTGGCCGATCCAACCATACCAAACTTTAACCCCTAGCTGCCACGGATCGGGAGATAGGGAGTTCATTGGAACTCCCTATCTCCACCGTTGGTGGCAGTTAGGGGTTAAGTCCAGGACTGGCGTCATCGTGCTACGCACGATGACGCCAGTCCTCAGGGGGAGTTCCCAGAGGATTGGCCGACATCCAAGATGTCGGCCAGCTCCGGGAAAGGATCGCGAACCGGCGCTTTTCAGCGCCGATTCGCGATCCAGCTCCCCAGGGGTTAATGCCAGGCACCATTTGGAAGGGCAGGCTGTGCCCTTCCAAATGGTGCCTGGGTTAACCCCCGCAGAGCCGCCGATCTGGAGGGAGAGAGGTCCGAAGGATCTCCCCCCTCCTTTCAGGCGCCTTCTCCGCACATGCGGGGGGGCGCCTGAATTAGGTGTCATCGCGCTGCCGCGATGACACCTAATTCCAGCGGCTGCGGTTCCGGATGTGCGGCTGACATCGAGGATGTCAGCCCGCACCGGAGGGGCCAGCGATCGGCCGGAACCCGGACGAACGCTGACCCCAATGGGAGGACGCGCTCAGCGCGTCCTCCGCATACCAGCGGTAATGCAGAGGACGCGCTGAGCGCGTCCTCCGCATTGAAGTGGTTAAACTTTACTTATTTTTTCTGTAACAGCCCTTTTTATTATAATTCCTTGGACCTCATATGTAAATTTCAGACATTTTCACGCAGTAGTGTCTTTGCAAACAGCGTTTCACTTTTCAAACATTCAAGCAAACTGTTTTTTTAATTTATTCACTCCATTCGTCTGCGGTGTCGGCTTTTTCCGCCGGCTACGCTGCGTGTGATCGGCTCCTGCTCGGGTTTTATCTGCCGTTTTCAGCGGGCTAATCCAGATGTTTTTGCGGGTTTCGGTGTGCGTTCGCCCTCGTTTTGCGGTGAGTTGTCGGCGGGTTTGCGGCGACTTTTCCCTGCATTTCGGCGGCCCTCTGGCACGTGCTGAATACACCGCAGGGTTGCCGAAATGGGATCGCCAAATCGTACCGAATTGAAGAGAACAAAAAGTCACTGAACGTGCGGTGGCTTTTCGATTCTCTTTGAATAACCCTGATAGTAACGTTTTGAATGTGAGTTAAACCTTTTTAGTTTCATTTGCTTTACCGACACGGTGTATTATTTATGTACTTATGTGTCTGATCTGGTATGATATAGTTACAAGGCTTGTTGTACCCCCTTTCCCTGTATTTTTTCTATATTCCCCTTTTCTTATGATACATACTGAAAGAAAAAAATAAAAATGAATGACTCATGTACTTCGTGTAGGAGCCATTAATTTGCGGCTAGCCAGAGAACGGAATATTCCCAAATAGCTCGTTGTTCTTGGCTTGGGCTGGTATTGTGCAAAGAATACTGGCTCTCAAACCCTGGTATTAAATGAAAAAAAGGATACTTATTCCTGGTCCAACAATGCAGACTGTGCTCCAGATTATCAAACTCTGTCAGAATAGAGTCATTAATAGCCGCTAATATAAAATACTTTATAAATAAATAAATATTTTTATTCTTGTGGTTAATTGTACTTTAAATATATTCTCACTAATGCCATCATTATTCTCTATTAAATCTTTGAAAAGGCTTGCCAAATGACAACCTGTACCTTTTCAGTTGAACACACATGAAGCTCTTGTGATGATGACCACCTTAAAGTCCCAAGTGAAGGATGAAATGCGTTGATCACAGATGAGTGGACAAGGACTTTGTGCATTTTTGCGACTCAGCAACCGGCTGCGTGATGGGTAATATTAGTGGACTGCTGGTATCGTGAGATTATGAAAGAGTGATTTGCGAGACTATATATTGATCTCACATTTTAATTGTTTAGGTTCCGACGGAGCTGCTGCAAAAAGGGAGACTTTCAGGGTTATTCAAAGAGATCCGAATTGTGGCCGAAAGGTAACCAAACAGTGAAATTCAACGTACGGTTACCTTTCCTGGCCATTCGGCTATTCAGAGAGCAGGCAGTTCGCCAAATGTTGGCGAATTGCCTGCACATACGGTGCCTGTTCGAGGGCAGAGAATTCCCCATAGAGAAGCAATGCTTCGTCTATTCAGAGAATAAAAAACAGCAGTGAAAAGTTGCCGAATTTCCCTGCTGTTCGGTGGTTTCATGCTGGAGGCCGTGCTGCAAGAACAATTCACAGAGGTAGAAAAGTGGATCAAAAACAACAAACTTTTTTTAAATACTGACAAAACTGTAACGATGCTCTTTGGAACCGCACCTAAACTACACAAATTGCAAAATCCCCATCTATGTGTTGGGACAAAATCAAATGGCACGCTGACCACAGTCACTTCTCTCAAATATCTAGGTATGTGGTTGGACCCTAATCTATCCTTTGGCCCCCACATCGAAAAACTCTCATCTAAACTTTACCCCAAACTAGGTGCCCTGTACAGAAACAAATCCTGAGTCCCGCGGTAAGAAAGCAGATTGTACAGCAAATGCTTATGCCGGCTATTGATTACGGAGATGTAGTGTATGCAGCCGCCCCGCAAACACACCTTCATAAACTTACTACATTGTATAACTCATTCTGCCGCTTTGCGCTACAATGTATCTACATGACCCACCATTGTGACATGTTAAAAGAGCTAAACTGGCCATCGCTGGAATCCAGACGCACCCTTCACCTTTCCAGCCTGGTGTTTAAGAGCATCTCTGGGAAGCTGCCACCCTACCTGAATAGACTGCTTCCCCCAGCAGCTCCCTCGTCCTATAACCTCCGATCCAGGACCAGCACCTTACTTGCTATACCACAATACAAAAAGACAGTGGCTCGGTCCTCATTTTCCTACAGAGCACCACAATTATGGAATAACCTCCCAGACGCCATCAAATCTTCCCCCAGTCTTAAGTCACTCAAAAGCTCCTTACTAACATACCTCAATACAGAATGCACCTGTAAACATGTAACCTAGTGACTATATTTCCTACATATTTATTTTCTGTTAATCTGTATATTTGTGTTGTTTTTTAATATCTTGCATTGTATTACTTTGTATTTCTGTAACTGTAACACTTCAATGTTCTTGAACCCAGGACATACTTGAAAACGAGAGAAATCTCAATGTATCCTTCCTGGTAAAATCCTTTATAAATAAATAAATAAATAAATAAATAAATAAATAAATGTGGCAGATTTATTCAGGCGAATCCCATAGGCTTCAATGTCAAAAATATTCCCATTTTAATCCAATATATAATAAACCATTGATTATTTTATTCTGCGGTAAAAAGTCTCTTTATCTATAGATTTTTTAGGATCTTTTAGCCATTTTTTTGGATTTTTTTAGTGCATAATTTTTTCCGTTTTTTATTATTAAATCATGTTTTCTTTTTTTGTAACAGCCCTTTTTATTATCATTCATTGGATCTTATATGTAAATTTCAGACATTTTCGTTCTGTAGTTTCTTTGCAAACAGTGTTTCACTTTTCAAACATTCAAGCGTACTTTTTTTTTTTTTCTTTTCACTCCATTCGTCTGCGGTGTCAGGTTTTTCCAGCGGTTGCTGCTCGGGTTTCTCCGGCATGTTCGGCAGGGTTAATCCGGATGTTTTTGCGGGTTTCGGAGTGCGTTTGCCGGGTTTTGCCATGAGTGTTCGTCGGGTTTGCGGTGGCTTTTCCCTGCACTACAATGGCCCTGTAGTGCTTGCCGAATACACTGCAGGATCGCCGAAATCACACCAAATTGAAGAGAACGAAAAGTCACCGAATGTGCAGTGACTTTTCGATTCTCTTTGAATAACCCTGATTAAGTGAAACAAATCATTGCAAGCTGATTTTGCTTACCGTCTCCCTACAACTATTCCAGTTTAGGCACTTTATTAACACCTGGCCCTTGAAGGAAGCAGAGTTACTGAAGGATACCTTGCAACAGCGCCGAACGCTGCCGCTGGTGTCGGCTCCTGCAGTCCATATGACTCCATGGAGCCAAGCACTTCCCAGCCGCGAGCTGGCACTCGTGGAATATATTTGCTCCCAGTCTCCCGCTGCTTGTGGCAGATTGCATCGCCCACTCCACCTTAGGATGAGAGAGGAGTATGGGATTTATTGAGGGGTTAATTTTAGCAAAACCACTTAACACCAGGTTTTTGGAGTTGACATTACTTTGAGAAATGCCATCTTCATCTCCAAGGTTGAAGAATAGCTCATTCTTCCTGCCTGCGAAACCTTCTAAAAATCTGATGGCAGGACAAGGTGCCCGATACTTGAGTCCTCAACAGAGCCAATATGGCGTCAGTTCAACCATTGCTGATGACTGCACAGACCAGATGGGCCAGACATGTTGTGAGAATGGCAGATGAGTGCATTCTTTATCCGCTCTTCTATAATATTTGTATGTGGCATAATGCCTTCATATTGAAATAACAGCAACATCTTGCATCTGTACTGTACAGGGATTTCTCACAACCTGTACAGTAGTGAGTGATCTCAGAGCTCTCTCTGTATTCTGCTCTTTGTAGCCTCTGTATAGTAATACAAAGTGACAGGAGTGCGGTCTCAGAGACTTTCATTTAATTTCTCCCAGGGAGATGACATCATGCTTTAACCTCCCTGGCGGTCTAATTTTTGTGAAAAACTGCGTCTAAAAGCGGTCTATTTTATTTTTTTTGCCCCCCCTAGCGGCATCCCGAGTGTGGCTCGGGGTTAAACTCCTATGTTGTAAGCGGTAACCCCGAGCAACACTCGGAATGCCGCTGGATACATCACCTCTCCCTGCGCTCCCTTGATGTCCCCAGCTGCCTCCTCCGGCGACCGCGACCTCATTACTTCCTGGTTTCCTCCTCGCGAGACGGAATCCAGGAAGTAAAACGCTGCGATCGCCGGAGGAGACTGCAGAGATCGAGTGAGCACAGGGAGAGGTGATGTATACAGCCTGAGTGTGTCTTGGGGTTACCGCTCTCAGCAGTGAAATTTAACCCCGAGACACACTCAGGAACACCGGCAGGGAGGTCAAAGAGAGGAAGTGGGAAAACCTCATAACCAGACAAGACAATCACAAATACACACCTGATGTTAGATACCAAATAGAAACCACTAGAAGGCAACGTTTATGCAGGGGTTGGGTGGCCACTATTGGTTGACGTCATATTAGTGTGCGTCTACAGCATGACTCCCATGCATTGGCGCCCCCATCATGACGCCTGAGACATGTATCATTTAAAATCAGTGGTTCTCAACCCGGTCTTCAAATCCCCCTAAAAGGCCATGTTTGCCAGATTTTTGAAGCACAGGTGATATAATTTGCTGCTCAGTGATTGCAGGATTCAGTCTGCTTTTCTCCAAGGTAATCCTTAAAACCTAGCCTGTTAGGCTGGGGTCAGACGAACGCAGTTTTAACGTGCGTTTAGGCTAGGGTCAGACGAAAGCAGTTTTAACGTGCGTTTAGACGCACGAAATCACGGCCGTGCTAGTAGCAAATGACGTCCAATGCCGGGGAACACACGAAGTACGGCCGCACGAAAGTTCGTCCGCGCAACGCAAGTGGCAAACGAACGCTTTTTTTCTAGAACGTCAAACCTCTAGTACGGACGTACAGAGTGGGCTGCGTCCGCTAGAGGCGTGTGTGCGTGATTGGGAGACGTCAGACGCTGCTAATGTCCGGCCAACATAACGTCCAGACACAAAAAGTGTTTTATTGATGATCCGTACAAAATCACGGACGAAAAGGCGCATCGTATGACCGCTATCGCGTATTCCGTGAAAAAATGCGTCCATTCGTTCGTACGCACTTTTTCACAGACAACGCGAAAAATGCGTTAGTCTGACCCTAGCCTTAGCCGCACGAAATCACGGCCGTGCTAGCAGCAAATGACGTCCAATGCCGGGCAGCATATGACGAACGGCCGCACGAAAGTTCGTCCGTGCAACGCAAGTGGCAAACGAACGCATTTTTTCGAGAACGTCAAACCGCTAGTATGGACGTACAGAGTGCGCTGTGGCCGCATAGCGGCGTGATTGGGAGACGTCAGACGCTGCACACGTCCGGCCAACATAACGTCCAGACGCAAAAAGGGTTTTATTGATGATCCGTACAAAATCACGGACGAAAATGCGCATCGTATGACCGCTATCGCGTATTCCGTGAAAAAATACGTCCATTCGTTCGAACGCACTTTTTCATGGACAACGTGAAAAATGCGTTCGTCTGACCCTAGCCTTAGGAGAACTTGAGGACAGGGTTGAGAACCACTGATTTAAATGATGGGTGGAGCAGAGTTCCGCAGATGATGCTGCGTCATCCAGAGGATGTGATGATCCACATGAAGTACAAGGAATGGCAACTTTATTTCTGGTGTATCCACCGGAGTCCACATGCAGCACCGTAATCGAGGAGTTAGGCTGCCAAGACATGGGCCTCTTAACAGTGATGGGCTTGGGTCAGGGATTCGTTGGTGGGTGGAGGCGGGAGGCCTCCCAACATTTTAGCTCTAAGCTGCTAAGCTTTGCTTTGAAGGAGTCAATATTTGTGGTGAAAGTTTTTTTTATTATTATTTATAACTTAAAATCTTTTAGCCGTCCTATTTAGACTGAAATACTTATTATACTGAAGAAACAAAAAGCCACAGATAGCTGGACTAGATCATACTTAAAAAACCTATTCCGAAGCAATGAAATACACACTGACGGGATTCAAGCCCTGACACTGTCTCCCTCTGTAATGTCAGTACGTTCCAGCTAGCTGATGTATTTAACTTTCCAGAAGGATTTCCTTGGCTACTTATTTAGGGATACTTGTGATTGCGCTTTCTGTATTTGGTAAAAAATCTGTCAAAGGACTTCATGCACTGCCATCCAGAACTAGCAGATTCCTCCGATGTATAGGTCAGCCAGCACAAGACGTTTAATTTATGCAAAGACATGATTGAATCCGCTTGGTCTTCCCTTCCCAACTACTTGAAATGGAAATAAACGAAACCTCTGCACATTCCTATTAAACTCGGAACACTCCCCCCAAATCACTGAGTATTGAGCCCAGCAGCTGAGGATCCTGCTGAGCACTATTGTGCGCAGGCGGCTACATCAGGGTGTGCACCCATAGCACATTTATGAATTGGAAATCTATTCTTAGAAGATTTTGCACAAAATGCCCTTTTTTTAGTAGAAATAACAAGCCTGTAATCGGAGATACAGTCAGTTTTTATGTTGCTCTTCATGAACCAGATGAGTGATATTTTAAATATCAACGCAAGAGCTGAAAGAAGACCACTTCACCCAACCTTAGGGTGTTCCTGACCAAGTCACATACGACAAAATGCGTAGGACATTATCAGGGTTATTCAAAGAGATCCAAATTGGGGCCGAAAGGTAACCGAACGCTGAAATTCAGCATACGGTTACCTTTCCTGGCCATTCAGCTATTCAGAGAGCAGGCAGTTCGCCAAATCTTGGCGAATTGCCTGCACATTTGGTGCCTGTTCGAGGGCAGCAAAATCCCCATAGTGAAGCAATGCTTTGTCTATTCAGAGAACACAAAACAGCAGTGAAACGTTGCCGAATTGCCCTGCTATTCGGCAGGTTTATTCAGGCGAATCCCATAGGCTTCAATGTTAAAAATATTCCCGTTTTAATTTAATATCTAATAAACCGTTGATTATAATATTCTGAAGTAAAAAGTCTCTTTATTTTTAGTTTTTTTTAGGATCTTTTAGGCATTTTTCGGGATTGTTTTACGAAAAAAAAATCAGTTTTTTTTTTAAAATCCTAATTTCTTTTTTCTGTAACAGCCCTTTTTATTATCATTCATTGGATCTTATATGTAAATTTCAGACATTTTAGTTCTGTAGTTTCTTTGCAAACAGCGTTTCACTTTTCAAACATTCAAGCGTATGTTTTCTTTTTTTCTTGACTCCATTCATCTGTGGTGTCGGCGTTTTTGGCGGGGTTAATCCAGATGTTTTTGCGGGTTTCGGAGTGCGTTCGCCGGGTTTTGCGGTGAGTGTTCGACGGGTTTGTGGCAGGTTTTCCCTGCACTACGATGGCCCTGTGGTGCTTGCTGAATACACCGCAGGGTCGCTGAAATGGGATCTCCAAATCGCACCGAATTGAAGAGAACGAAAAGTCACCGAACTTGCGGTGACTTTTCGATTCTCTTTGAATTACCCTGTATTTTTTGTCAATATATCCATCTTATTCCTCAATAGTTATTTGTTCACTGCCGATCATTTTCTTTGGTATCGATCTGCCTATACAAACTATCGGTAATTTAAGGAGCTCACATCATGGATCCTATTGGCAGATACCGGAACACCTAAGGCTGGTGTCAGATGAGCGTAGTGTTCACGTCCGTGATTGCGCCTAAAAGTACGTCCGTGATAGCATGAAAGAAAGTCCATTGGAGCCTGACACATGAAGTACGTCCGCACTGAACTGCGGACGCACCACGGCCACGGCCCACGGACGCAAGGCAGGCAAGAACGTACAACCACTAGAACGGCCGCACAAAGTGCGCTGCGTCCGCAACGTCTGCATAGCTTTGTGTGTGAGTGATGGAACGTGGTCAGACGGACGGCATTTATACGTCCAGCATTTTTCACGGACAAAATGGTTTTGCTTTTTAATTTATTTTCCCTCCTACATCCGTCAAAAAATACGTCAGTGAAAAAAACGGACTGTGTGGCCTCTACTGTGTCTTCCGTACTGACGTACGTTCATGTGCACGGACGTACAGTCCGTAGAAATCACGCTCGTCTGACCCTAGCCTAAAAGCGATCAAGACCATAGAAGGAGGACAAGCCAGACCTGGTAGAGAAACCCTGACTTTGGTGATATCGGGAGGCCCCGATTAATGAGCGCTTTATCACAAATTATTTGATGGTTCCATCTCGGTTGAGAATTTCATTCTTTTTTTATATGCAAATTGTATTGCACTATCAGGGTTATTCAGAGAGAGGTGAAAACCAGGTGAATGACTGGAGAAGAGAACAATCTAGAACAAATAGCCGATTTAGAAAGTGAGATAAATGGGAGTATTTTTCTGGTTTGGCTGTGTTGACCTAGAATTTTCACTTCTCCAGCCAATTCTCCTGGTTTTCACCTCTCTCTGAATAACCCAGTTTTTTTTGTGTGTTTTTATTATAGGAAAATTGTTAATGTTGACAGCTGTACATATTTATGCCAATAGTGGATACAGGAGTTAACCCTTTGAGTGGTTTTCTTTTCTTTTTTTTACTGCACTCGCATGGTTTCTGTGAGCAACATTAGGGTGTGCCAGGGCACACCAGGCACACCCCCTGTGCAAGCCTATGCGGCTGCGTTTCTTTTCTTTTTCCCATCGTGTGGTGCAAACTTGTGCCTTCTTTTTGAAAGCTGCGAAAAAATTGTTAGCACTGGCGTGCGCAGCCCGTCACGTTATAGTGTGCACCCATGGAACATTTGTTAATTGAAAACTTATTTATAGAAGATTTTTGCATAAAATGCACATTTTTCATTAGAAATAACAAACCTGTAATCAGACACAGTTTTTATGCTAATCATCATGAACCAAATTAAGGACATATGAATTGTCGATGTAGGAGGTGAACCAAGACCTCTTCACCCAACATCGCGGTGTGGCTGGACACACCCTCTGCGGACACCTATGATTGTTAGTGTAGCTTTAATCACTTGGAAGGGGACCCTCTTAGAAGTAAAGCAATGTTAATTGGCCACTACCTCCAAAAAATGTCCTTATTGTGTTTCATTTATGTTGCTGATATCTTATATGTGCTTCGTTTTTCTCTTGTTTGCTTAGTTAAGAAAATATTTTCCTCTATATGTGTCACTGGGTGCATCCATTGTGTGATATTTTCTTCTATATGTGTCACTGAGTGCATCCATTGTGTGATATTTTCCTCTATATGTGTCACTGAGTGCATCCATTGTGTGATATTTTCCTCTATATGTGTCACTGAGTGCATCCATTGTGTGATATTTTCCTCTATATGTGTCACTGAGGGCATCCATTGTGTGATATTTTCCTCTATATGTGTCACTGGTTGCATCCATTGTGTGATATTTTCCTCTATATGTGTCACTGAGGGCATCCATTGTGTGATATTTTCCTCTATATGTGTCACTGAGGGCATCCATTGTGTGATATTTTACTCTATATGTGTCACTGAGTGCATCCATTGTGTGATATTTTTCTCTGTGTCACTGGGTGCATCCATTGTGTGATATTTTACTCTATATGTGTCACTGAGTGCATCCATTGTGTGATATTTTCTTCTATATGTGTCACTGAGTGCATCCATTGTGTGATATTTTCTTCTATATGTGTCACTGAGTGCATCCATTGTGTGATATTTTCCTCTGTGTCACTGGGTGCATCCATTGTGTGATATTTTACTCTATATGTGTCACTGGGTGCATCCATTGTGTGATATTTTACTCTATATGTGTCACTGGGTGCATCCATTGTGTGATATTTTCTTCTATATGTGTCACTGAGTGCATCCATTGTGTGATATTTTCCTCTATATCTGTCACTGAGTGCATCCATTGTGTGATATTTTCCTCTATATGTGTCACTGGGTGCATCCATTGTGTAATATTTTCCTCTATATGTGTCACTGGGTGCATCCATTGTGTGATATTTTCTTCTATATGTGTCACTGAGGGTATCCATTGTGTGATATTTTACTCTATATGTGTCACTGGGTGCATCCATTGTGTGATATTTTCCTCTATATGTGTCACTGGGTGCATCCATTGTGTGATATTTTCTTCTATATGTGTCACTGAGTGCATCCATTGTGTGATATTTTCCTCTATATCTGTCACTGAGTGCATCCATTGTGTGATATTTTCCTCTATATGTGTCACTGGGTGCATCCATTGTGTGATATTTTCTTCTATATGTGTCACTGAGGGTATCCATTGTGTGATATTTTCCTCTATATGTGTCACTGGGTGCATCCATTGTGTGATATTTTACTCTATATGTGTCACTGAGTGCATCCATTGTGTGATATTTTACTCTATATGTGTCACTGAGGGCATCCATTGTGTGATATTTTCCTCTATGTATCACTGGGTACATCCATTGTGTGATATTTTACTCTATATGTGTCACTGGGTGCATCCATTGTGTGATATTTTACTCTATATGTGTCACTGGGTGTATCCATTGTGTGATATTTTCCTCTATATGTGTCACTGGGTGCATCCATTGTGTGATATTTTCTCTATATGTGTCACTGAGTGCATCCATTGTGTGATATTTTACTCTATATGTGTCACTGAGTGCATCCATTGTGTGTTATTTTCCTCTATATGTGTCACTGGGTGCATCCATTGTGTGATATTTTACTCTATATGTGTCACTGGGTGCATCCATTGTGTGATATTTTCTTCTATATGTGTCACTGAGTGCATCCATTGTGTGATATTTTCCTCTATATGTGCCACCGGGTGCATCCATTGTGTGATATTTTCCTCTATATGTGTCACTGGGCGCATCCATTGTGTGATATTATGTGTTGTAAACTGCCCCCCCCTTATGTGCACAGTGTGTATTTGATTGTGAGCGAATCATAGAGCTCCAAAGCAATAAAACTCAAAGTAATGCACAGTGTGTATGAGCACATCATACAGGGTTATTCAAAGAGCTCCGAATTGGGGCCGAAAGGTAACCGAACAGTGAAATTCTGCATACGGTTACCTTTCCTGGCCATTCGGCTATTTAGAGAGCAGGCAGTTCGCCAAATGTTGGCGAATTGCTTGCACATACGATGCCTGTTCGGTGCCTGTTCAAGGGTAGTGAAATCCCCATAGTGAAGCAATGCTTTGTCTATTCAGAGAACACAAAACAGCAGGGAAAGGTTGCCGAATTGCCCTGCCATTCGGTGGTTTAATTCGACAGGTTTATTCAGGCGAATCCCATAGGCTTCAATGGTAAATATATTCCCGTTTTAACACAATATCTAATAAACCGTTGATTTATTTTATTCTGCAGTAAAAAGTCTCTTTATTTTTAGATTTTTTTTATGGTCTTCTAGGCACTTTTCGGTTTTTGTTTGCGAAATTTTTCTTTTCAGTTTTTTTTTAAATCGTTTTTCTTTTTTCTGTAAAAGCCCTTTTTATTATCATTCATTGGATCTTATATGTCAATTCTAGACATTTTCGTTCTGTAGTTTCTTTGCAAACAGCGTTTTACTTTTCAAACATTCAAGTGTACTGTTTTTTTTTTCCACTCCATTCGTCTGCGGTGTCGGGTTTTTCTGGCGGCTGCTCTGCGCTGTGATCGGCTCCTGCTCGAGTTTCTCCGTCGTGTTTGGTGGGGTTAATCCAGATGTTTTTGTGGATTTCGGTGTGCGTTCGCCGGGTTTTGCGGTGAGTGTTCGTCGGGTTTATGGCGGCTTTTCCCTGCACTACGACGGCCCTGTGGTGCTTGCTGAATACACCGCAGGGTTGCCGAAATGGGATCGCCCAATCTCACCGAATTGAAGAGAACGAAAAGTCACCGAACATGCGGTGACTTTTCGATTCTCTTTGAATAACCCTGGTAGTGTTATGTTTCTGGTATACTCTCATGTCTTGCAACAGCAAATAAACCCACTCGACAGATGCATTCATCGCTCCAAATAATTTCGTTAGTTAATTAAATGAAATGAATTTCCTATGTAAACTTAATGAACTGCATAAAAAATAATAAAACTATTCACATAAGAAAATGAATCCCTTATTTGCCATCTTTGACTTTCACACTTGTGACCATCGTTTAGTTTAGATTTAATAATGACATAAAAAAAATCAAGCTTATGATTTCATTAAGAATGTTTTCAAAGTTTCCAATTTTACCCATCACTTAAAGCAGCCTTCCTTTGGCGCATAATTTTCTTAAATTCCCCCCCTCTGCCCCTAAAATAATCATCATCATCTGTACAAGATAGGGAGACATCCCTGATGCATAATATATTCAATACCTTGCCTTTATTTTATTAAAAACCATCACATACCATTTTAACATAATGCTATTTTCATAATCTTTCCTACATCCACATTCGAGATCTACAATCTTCCCATTACAGCATTGTACCAGTTTCGCCAAAGCCTCTACATGCGCCGCCGTAGAGTTGTGGTCCTCTGCCAGGAAAGGCTTAATGATCTTAACATGTACAGCTTGGAAAAAAGACGAGACAGAGGAGATATGATAGAAACATTTAAATACGTAAAGGGAATCCACAAGGTAGAGGAAGGGAGTATATTTAATAGGGATGTGCGTTTCGGGTTTCGGAATTTCGGAATTTTCACGAAATTTCCCGATTCGTGTTTTCGGATGCGGCCGAATTTCGGAAAATTTTTAGATCCGAAAATGGCAGATCCGAAAAGTTTTCCGAGCCGAAACGAAATATTTTCGGAATTTTCGAATGGACTTGAAATGTGTCAAATCGAAATTTATTGCTTTGAAACGAGGAGAACAGACGTTCCAAAAAAACGAAAATTTCCGAAATCATGAAAAGTCGATACAAAAAACGAGCAAAGTGACACGAAAATACGAAAAATGGTCGATATTCCGAAAAAAAAATGTACACGAAAAACGAGTCGAGCCGAATCGAATCGAAACAGAAATCGGTCGAAACGAGCCGAATCGAAAAGTTTAAACATCCGAAAAATCGAATCGAACCGAAAAAAAAATCGGTGCACAAGCCTAATATTTAAAAGGAAACAAAATAGCAAAACAAGAGGACATAGTCTTAGATTAGAGGGGCAAAGGTTTAAAAGTAACATCAGGAAGCATTATTTTACTGAGAGGGTGGTGGATACATGGAACAGCCTTTCAGTTGAAGTGGTAGAGGCCAAAACAGTAATTGAATTTAAGCAGGCATGGGATAGGCAGAAGGCTATCCTAAACAAAAGATAAATCCAGGTAAAGTATCCATGTAATTGGGCAGACTAGATGGGCCGAAAGGTTCTTATCTGCCGACATTTTTCTATGTTTCTATATTGGCCATCTTATCCTCTACTGTGCTCACCGATATCCTGAATATACTTTCAAATGACCGATGCCACCGCGTCCTGCCTGGCTGTGAGTGTTGTAGTAAAATCCCCAAATATCCTCTCCATTGTTCTCATTTATGCGGCGAAACCCGCCGCTGTATGGAGTCCAAGACAGTCGGAGATTAAGCACTGCCATCTTGGGCCTTCTTGTACCCAGCGGAAGCACTCTCCGATCGTGGTGTAAACAAATCCTTGTGCGTGGGTCACTTGTGGGGATGTCAGTGAGTGTCTGTCGTTCTTTTTTCCCTCGTTTAGTGCACCCCCAGTCAGAGCTCCTCTAGTACACGATTTACATCGTCTGCTTCCAGTCACACCAGTGGCGTAGCGTGGGTTGTCAGCGCCCGGGGCCAGCCAAGAATTGTGCGCCCCCACCTGTGGACACGTTATCGATATTGCCCCAGCTCTCACATGGATTTGCCCCAGCTCATGGATTTGCCCAGCTCATGGATTTGCCCCAGCTCATGGATTTGCCCCAGCTCATGGATTTGCCCCAGCTCATGGATTTTCCCCAGCTCACACATGGATTTGCCCCCAGCTCACACATGGATTTGCCCCAGCTCATGGATTTGCCCCCAGCTCACACATGGATTTGCCCCCAGCTCATGGATTTGACCAGCTCATGGATTTGCCCCCAGCTCACACATGGATTTGCCCCAGCTCATGGATTTGCCCAGCTCATGGATTTGCCCCCAGCTCATGGATTTGCCCCCAGGTCATGGATTTGCCCAGCTCATGGATTTGCCCCCAGGTCATGGATTTGCCCCCAGCTCATGGATTTGCCCCCAGCTCATGGATTTGCCCAGCTCATGGATTTGCCCCAGGTCATGGATTTGCCCAGCTCATGGATTTGCCCCCAGCTCATGGATTTGCCCCCAGGTCATGGATTTGCCCAGCTCATGGATTTGCCCAGCTCATGGATTTGCCCCCAGCTCATGGATTTGCCCAGCTCATGGATTTGCCCCCAGCTCATGGATTTGCCCCCAGCTCATGGATTTGCCCCCAGCTCATGGATTTGCCCAGCTCATGGATTTGCCCAGCTCATGGATTTGCCCCCAGCTCACACATGGATTTGCCCCCAGCTCATGGATTTGCCCAGCTCATGGATTTGCCCCCAGGTCATGGATTTGCCCAGCTCATGGATTTGCCCCCAGCTCATGGATTTGCCCCAGGTCATGGATTTGCCCAGCTCATGGATTTGCCCAGCTCATGGATTTGCCCCCAGCTCACACATGGATTTGCCCCAGCTCATGGATTTGCCCAGCTCATGGATTTGCCCCCAGCTCACACATGGATTTGCCCCCAGCTCATGGATTTGCCCAGCTCATGGATTTGCCCCCAGGTCATGGATTTGCCCCCAGGTCATGGATTTGCCCCCAGGTCATGGATTTGCCCAGCTCATGGATTTGCCCCAGCTCATGGATTTGCCCCAGCTCATGGATTTGCCCAGCTCATGGATTGCCCAGCTCATGGATTTGCCCAGCTCATGGATTTGCCCCAGCTCATGGATTTGCCCCCAGCTCATGGATTTGCCCAGCTCATGGATTTGCCCAGCTCATGGATTTGCCCCCAGCTCACACATGGATTTGCCCCCAGCTCACACATGGATTTGCCCCCAGCTCATGGATTTGCCCAGCTCATGGATTTGCCCCCAGGTCATGGATTTGCCCAGCTCATGGATTTGCCCCCAGGTCATGGATTTGCCCAGCTCATGGATTTGCCCCAGCTCACACATGGATTTGCCCCCAGCTCATGGATTTGCCCAGCTCATGGATTTGCCCCCAGCTCACACATGGATTTGCCCCAGCTCATGGATTTGCCCAGCTCATGGATTTGCCCCCAGGTCATGGATTTGCCCAGCTCATGGATTTGCCCCCAGGTCATGGATTTGCCCAGCTCATGGATTTGCCCAGCTCATGGATTTGCCCCCAGCTCATGGATTTGCCCCCAGCTCATGGATTTGCCCCAGCTCATGGATTTGCCCCAGCTCATGGATTTGCGCCCAGCTCATGGATTTGCCCAGCTCATGGATTTGCCCAGCTCATGGATTTGCCCAGCTTACACATGGATTTGCCCAGCTCTCACCTGGATATTGCTCCAGCTCCGGCAGGGGTTGAGGGGACCCAGATGCCGGGCAGCGCGGGAGTGCCTGCCCGGTCCTGAACAGTCCGTCCTGTTGAAGTGGAGTCGGTTGCGTGCGTGCGCAGGTCACGCGGTCCGGCCAGTCAGGTGGTACAGAGACTCAGTACCACCTGATTAGCCGGACCACGTGACCGGCTGCGCCTGCACGCAGCCGCTTCCCTTTAACAGGACGGACTCTTCAGGACCGGGCAGGCACTCCCGCGCTGCCCGGCATCTGGGTCCCCTCAACCCCCGGGCCAGTTTTATGGGCGCAAATGCACCCCTAACAAAACTGCGCCCGGGGCCACGGCCCCCCAGCCCCCCCACGCTACGCCACTGAGTCACACCACTTAAGTTTGCCACTATTTTGGACTTTTTTCGTTGTGTTCCTCTTATGTTGTTGCCCGGACCCAAGATTTTCATTATAGGTTGTGAATAAATGAAAGGAAATTAATGAGGGTTTTCAGGAAATGTACCTCCTCTTTTGTTCAGCACATCCCATTACGGAAAGCAGCAGCAGCAGCACAACCACAACAGCACAGACGCGAGAGGAGCACTCCCATGCAGTGGCGACTCTAGGAACAATATTTAGGGAGGGCACATAAGATACCACAGTCAAAACTGGGCGCACTAATAATTTTTCGCCACTAAATCCTATCAATGAAAAAACTAAATAAGTATATATAAGATTCCAAACCCCCAGAGTAATGTGATGCAGTGATACCTTTATGTTGTACTAACCTGATACATAAATTCAATATTTTATTTGCTGCAATTCAGAGGTTTTTTCCGACGTCCAATACCTGATTCAGTGATTCATTTTTGCAAATTACGGTGACCATTCGCTAAATAGGGAATTCACCTTATTTTCGGTGAAATGGATTCCCTGAAATGTGAGAAAAAGTAAAGGATCTAAAGATGAATAGATTCTAGATTCTAACTTCCATAATAACCCATAAAACTCCATTAAAGCAGGGAAATACAATAAAAATAATAGTGTGGCATGTAGCCTACCCATTAACCCCATAAACTGCCATTAATCAAGGGAAAGCATTAAATGGACTGAGTGTCAGGTTCCTGAACCGTACCTTGGCAGCCCCCTTCAAGTATTGTGCATCTGATCTGTGCCTGCACTTGAGGGCAGCTTCATTCTTGTGCTGCTCATTTCCAGCGATGAGATCCAGCACATATTCAGTTAAAACACACACACCATAGGTCACATGACTTACCTGAATAAAGGGCCACGTCCACTCTCCTCCTTGCTCCAGCATTGCCAAACCACTACCAATGAGAGAGGATCTATGCTGTGGCTCTCCTGTGTTATCCAACCCCAAACCTTGCCGTCGTTACCAGCCTGTCCTGTGTCTCCAAACCCTCCAGTATCCAGTGTGTCCAAGATCCCATTGTCCTGGTTTGTTAACTGCTTCCCTATTGTCAAGCCCTATATGTGTCCTGTTCCTCACCTCCAAACCAATTGTTCTGCTGCTTCCTGCAGCAACTCACCGCACACCCCTGTAATTGTGCATCACCGCATTCTGGGCTCCGTATCCTGCCACCTCGGTACCACCCCAGTACAATACCTGACAGTGAAGCATGTAGCTTACCCATTAACCCCTAAAATGCCATTAAGGGAAAACATGAAATGAATACACTGTGGGGCATGCAGTCTATCCATTAACTCCTAAAATGCCAGTTTTCAAGAGAAAACATGAAATATATACACTGTGAGGCGCGGCACCTACACATTAACTCCTAAAATGCCATTAATAAAGAAAAAATAAAATGTATACTGTGAGGGATGAAACCTGCCCATTAACCCTTAATATATAACTAACCCAAGGCAAAAGCGAAAGTAATACACAATGTAATAAATAGTCTGACCATTAATCCTGTCACTGCTGAGCCATTTCCACCCTGTGAAAAAATTGTTAGGTTTTTGTTTCACTTTTTATGATTTTGTCTTTACACTAAATATGGTAATTTTGGGTATCATTGGAAAGGCCAGACTTTGCCCTTTCCAATAACCTCTATATCGATCATGTGTGATGCACAGGGCCAGAGACACAGTTGTCCAAAAATGTGGGGGAAGCTGGATGCTGATTTTTGGTTGGGGGGCAAGGAATAACCTAGGGGGGGCAATTGCCCCCCCTAGAGACGCCTATGCTCCCATGGAACAAAATGGCATAGTCGTCTGGAAAAACGTGTGTTTATTGTGTGAACCGTTTGAGTTACTTGCAGGCCTAGGCATTGTAAAGTAAAGCAGCCCACGTTTGTCTACCACGATACAGAAACACACATCTATCGCATATATATATATATATAGTGTGTTTAATATTGCAGAAGCCAGTTGCACATCACAGCAATTCGATGAATTGCACCCCAGAGCTCTTGTGCCACATTCCCCATATGCAGCAAGGAATTCTGGGTAGGATATGCAAATGACCTCTGTCTCCCTTTTATGCATCCTGGATCTGTTATTACACAAGACCCTAAAATCAATGCTATGCCACAATGTGGCTTTCTAGCAGAGATAAGGTTTATGCAACTGGTCAGTGGTTTTGAACCACATATATATATATATATATATATATATATATATATATATATATATATATATATAGATATATATATATATTGTAGAGGTCGGCAGGGCTGGGTCCTGGATGGACAATATGTTTCACCCCTATTTGGGTTGTGGACCCTTTAAGTGCAACCACAGGGTTAATCTTCCTGTCCAGGAAGAGTTTTAAAGCCAGCAACTCCCAGATAGGATTGTGGGAGTTTAGGAAAAGAAAAGTAATCAGTGGAAGCTGTGTGTTTGTGTTCCAAAAGCAGGAGACGTGCTGTGCCTTGCTGGAGAGGCTTCTACATACTGGGGAAAGGATTCCCTAGGTTTGGGACTGTTTAAAGCGTTGGTGAGCCACTATTATTTCTCTGTTTATTTGTGCTGAAGATCAGGACTTTGCTTTAATTTCGCTGAACCAAAGCGTGCACTTATTATGTTGCCTTTTTGACTGCCCTGAAAGGGTGAATAAAACTGTTTTGTTTGTGAAAGACATTGTGCACGTGCTTTGTGGGCCCCCAAACGTCACACTACATATATATATACAAAGCTGCGGCAACCTGCTATGGCCATATATAAACTCACGATTGCCTGGGTGCAAAGCCCAATAGAAGATATGGTTCGATGGTTTGATTTGATGCATTTGGACATCCTTTTTAAATGTTTAATTGAATAAAACATTGCTTTTATTATTTTTCCTTAAGTCCTGGTGTGCTTCCTTCTCTTTTTGGTCTGTATATATATTTATGCACGCCTATACTCAGACCACTTTACGTGCACCTATACCCCCTAATATATTATATGCCTATACTGTACATACACCTATACACCCCTTACATCCATTCACCTACACACAACCACACACACCTTACCACGCATACACCTACACACACCCCTACTTCACCACCCTCCTACACCTACCTAACCACCCGATACATCTAGAAGCATACCTACCTAACCACCCTCATACACATATGTACATACCTGCCTAACCACCCCCATACACCTACACGCACACCTGCCTAACCATACACCTACACACACACCTGCCTAACCATACCCATACATGCACACCTACCTAACAAACTCCATACACCTACACGCACACCTACCTAGCCACCCTCCTACACCTACACCTACCTATCCACCCCCCTACATGCACACCTACCTATCCACCCCCCTACACCTACACGCACACCTACCTATCCACCCCATACACAAACTCCTAAAAAGCCATATACATATACTTACAAGCTCTGATGCCCCGGTAGCATATAGCCATCCCGATGCAGTAATAGACCCATGTATGGGCCGAGCCTGCTAACCAGCGCTGCCACCTCCTTTTCAGAGTCCCGGCGCACTGTTTGTATGTCATGCTATGTCGATTTCAGAGCAGTATTAATTTTGACAGCAAATTTAATTTTAGTCTTCATTTTAGTCTTTTTTTTTTAAATTTCAAAAAAAATTTTTTTTTTTTATTTTGCAGAGTAAACATAGGGTACAGAAAAAAAGAAAGAGGGAATATCATCTCACATATATGGGGAGAGCATTACATTGTGTTAATCATATACGACTAGGATTAAACTTCTGTCTTAGTTTGCTCTCTTTGTTTCCCTTTTTTTTTTTTTCCCCCAATTCACAAATGTTTTATTGTATAAGGTTAAACAGTACAGAAGAGAGCGTAAATACCGGAAAATCATATGTCCCATATGATGCGGATAGGAGAGCGAAAAATCACAGTATACCTTGCTGCAAACATTGTAACCCGCTTCCCCTCCAGTTATATTATAACAGAAAAAAAACCGTACGTAGATTAAACCACTGCTGCTACCATCTAGGTATAAGAGCGTGAGAAGAGCTTTGTGAGAAATAGAACAAAGAAGAAGAAGAGAGAAAAGAAGAGAGAGAAAAAGGAGAGGGAAGGGGGAGAAGAAGAGAAAAAAAAAAAAAAGAAAAAAAAAAAAAAAAAAAAAGGGGGGGGAGGGAAGGGTGAGCTGAGAAGAAAGGAGAAGGGAAGAAGTGCCCTTGGCGAAATGTATTAATTGTAAAGAGAAAAAGGCCTCCCGTGGATGCTCCCAGAAGACATGAAAGAGGTGGGAAAATAGAAGGAAGGAGAGAAGAGAGGAAACAGGTGGGGGGAGAAGTGGAGGAACCACGGGCCCGTCCCCTCCGGGTCACCGTCTAACCCGAAAAAGCAATGCGAGCCGATGCCGGGGAGGCAAATGTCGCCAGCCATGGCGCCCAGACTGCTTCAAAGTGGGCCATTCTATCCAGTACCACTGCCGTCAGGCGTTCCATTGTGATCATGTGCCAGATTTTGGCCTCTATCAGCTGGCGCGGGGGAGGGGGGCCCTTCCAGGTCCTAGCCAAACAGATGCGTACCGCGGCGCACACCCTAGAGACCAGAGAGTGTTCACCTCGTGTAAGGCGTGCCTCGGGGTGTGGACGATTGAGAAGTGCCACCCAGGGGTTCGGACTTAGGGGTGTCCCTAGTGCCCTGCTCAAGTCACCAAACACCTCCGTCCAAATAGTGCTGACCATGCCACAGTCCCACCATGCATGCCTATACGTCCCCTCTTCGTCGCATCCCCGGAAGCAAGTTGACGGCGTCCCAGGGTACATCTTTGCTAGGCGCTGCGGGTGGATATACCATCTTGCCATGACCTTGTAGCAGTTCTCGCGAACTGCTGTGCATATGGTAACTCGAGAGGTCCTGTCTATAATGTCCGCCCACTCGTTCCCTTCCAAAGAGCTTCCTAAATCGTCCTCCCACCGTGTAATGTAAGATGCGTCCTGCGGGAAGGTCGTTTCGAGGATGAGGGTGTAGAGCGAGGATATCAGACCGCGCCCTCTATGCTTCTGTCGGCAGTAGGTCTCATAAAGGGTCAGTCTGCGGTCCGGAGTCTCCCTGAGAATGCTTCTGACAAAATATAGCAGTTGAACTGCTCTAAATGTCTCCGAGGGGGGTAGCGCCCTCGATTCCCTTAGGTAGCCGAGGGTGACCGGACGGCCCTGTAAAATCAGGTCTCGCACCTCTGTTATGTCGGCCCTGATCCACCACCCAAACGCCCCAGGAGGGTTGCCCTCCGGGAACCTCGGGTTATAAAATAGAGGTTGGAGGCCCGAACCCGGTGGGGACAGACCATCCCCCTCTCTGCAAAGGTTCCAAAGGCGCAGCGAATGTTGCAGCGTGGGGCTATTGTGTAGTGTCCGAGGAGTAGCTTTCTGGGTCCATTGGAGCGTGCGCAATGGCTGTGGTCCCCCCATATCCTGTTCAAGGTTAGTCCAAAGCGGGGCCCCGCTCCGTAGGTTAATCATGGAGAGCATCGCAAATTGGGCCGCCTTGTAATAAGAATAAAGATGTGGGACCCCCATGCCTCCCCGCCGCTTGGATTGGAACATAAGGCTTTTAGGCAACCGGCCTCTACGGCCTCCCCAAATAAACGAGTGGATAGCTGACTGAAGGAAGGTCAGGTCAGCCCTGCAAATAGGAATCGACAGTGTTCTGAAGAGGTATAGCAGCTTAGGGAGCAGGGTCATCTTGATCGCATATATTCGGCCAAAGAGCGAAAGGTGCAACTGGGACCATGCCGCCAGCATAGCGTGGAGGGTAGGAAGCAGCACTCCGTAGTTAGCCTTATACAGCTGGCCCCAAGTAGGGGTCAGCTGGGTCCCCAGGGAACCCATCGACGGGTGGCACCATCTAAAAGGGAACCGATCCCGCATCACCGCCCTCTCCTCCTCCGCCAGGGTGAGGTCCAGCACCTCGCTCTTATCCGCGTTAAGTTTATAGCCCGAGATCCTTCCGTAGTCCTTCAGGGCCTTCAGCAGGTTGGGGAGGGTGGTGATGGGTGAGGTCAGGGATAGGAGGACATCATCCGCGAAAAGAGACAGCTTATACTGCTTTCCCCCCACCTCCATGCCCCGGACATCAGGATGCTCTCTAATACATGCCGCCAGTGGTTCTATAGAGAGGGCGAATAAAAGCGGCGACAGGGGGCATCCCTGTCGGGTCCCGTTCAAGATAGAAAAGGGAGCCGAGAGGAACCCCCCCGTGTCGACCTGCGCCCTGGGGCCCGCATACAAAGCCTGTATTGCCTTCAGAAGGTCTCCCTGTATGCCAAAGGACGTCAGCGCTGCCCATAAGTAGTTCCAATCAACCCTATCAAAAGCCTTCTCGGCATCTAAAGAGAGGAGAAAAGAGCTTCTCCCCGAGGTAGTAGCCACCTGGATCAGATTAAGTGCCCTTCTGATATTATCTGGGGCCTCTCTGCCGGGAACGAAGCCCACCTGATCCGGATGGACAATCTCAGCTATGTAACGGCCCAGTCTGTTAGCTAGAATCTTAGCGTAAATCTTCATGTCCACATTAATCAGGGAGATGGGCCTATAGCTAGGGCAAACCGCTGGGTCCCTACCCGGCTTGGGGATGACCACAATACGGGCCAGGAGCATGTCAGAGGACGGAACCTCCCTTCCCTTCATGTAGGTGTTAAATAAACGGGTCAAGGGCTGAAGGAGTACCGGGCTCAATCCCTTATAGTAAGGGACCGAGAATCCATCTGGGCCCGGGGACTTAGAGGAGTGTAAGTGTTTAATCACCTCTGCGACTTCCTCCGCCGAGATGGGAGCCGCCATGTCCCTACATTGCTGGGGGCTGAAGGAGGGCAGATTGGTGCGACTGAGGAACTCCCTGATATGTGTCTCCCGTGCGGGGCCTGGCGTCGCAGTAGTACCGTTGTAAAGGGACGCATAGTAAGAGTAAAAGGCCCCTGAGATGTCCCGAGGGTCCGAGGTCATCTCACCAGAGCTAAGGCGCACTGCTCGCACTGTACGCTCCCGGGTCTGCTGTTTCAGCCTACGGGCCAGAAGAGTGTCGGGTTTGTTACTCTTCTCAAAAAACTTCCGACCCGTCCACTGAAGAGCCGCCTGAACCTGACGGGACAGCAGCAAGTTGAGGTTCCCCCTTGCCTCCAGCAATTCTCGCAGCAGAGTGGCGTCCCCCGTCCGTTTATGTTCGCGCTCCAAGTCGCCCACCCTAGCCGTAAGTGAGACCGTCTCCGCTGCCCTTTCTCGCTTGCGGCGAGACGCTATAGCGATTAATTTGCCGCGCATAAACGCCTTGTGCGCCTCCCACACAGTGGTGGTAGCCATGCCCGGGGTAAAGTTGCGTTCGAAGAAGGCCTTCAAATCAAGATTCATGTTTTCCTTCACCCCAGGGTCAAGGAAGAGTGAGGCATTAAACCTCCATCCTCCGGCGGAGCCCATTTCCCCCCACCCCAATAATGTTGTCTCTACCGCAGCATGGTCAGACCACGAGATTTCGTGAATGGTGGAAGAGACTAGGGCCGTGATGTTGTCTCTACTGCAAAAAACATAGTCTAATCTAGAGTAGGAATCATGGGGATTCGAATAAAAGGAGTAGTCTCGGTCTCTAGGGTGGAGCAACCGCCAAGAGTCATACAAATTGGCCGTCTGGACAACACCCCGGAAGGTCTTAGAGCGGCGGGTGGGAGCGCAGCTGACAGCTGTCAGACTCCTATCTAGGTAAGGGTCCATAACCGCATTGAAGTCTCCCCCTACAAAGACCCCCCTGTTTGGCAGCTGCGCAAGGCGCTCCTCCAGTGCCCTCCAGAAAGGTCCCTCGGGAGGGGAAGGAGCATAGATGCTAACGAAAGTTACTGGCTTGCCTCCAATCGTCCCAGTCACCCGCAGGTATCTCCCATCCATCGCTGACTCCTGCTGGGTGAGGTGGAAATGAAGACTGCCTCTCATCAGTATAGAGACTCCCGTCTTGCGGGAGCTGCCAGCGGAGTGGTAATGCGTGGTGTATCCCTCTCCCCAATATCCCGGTACTCTGTCCCTGGTGAAGTGGGTCTCCTGTAGGAGGACCACGTCTGCCCGAAGCTTCCGATAATATCTGGTGGCCCCTCGTCGCTTATTCGGGGATAATAGACCCTTCACATTGTGAGAGACCACTTTAAGGCGGCCCGCGCCCCCCCACCCTCCTCAGCCATAAGGAATCAGTCAGATGGGGACAATGGGAAGAGAAAGAGAAAAAGGAAAAGATAAAAAGAGGAAAGAACAAAAACAGATTACACAACAACAGAGAGAGAAAAAAAAAAAAAAAAAAAAAAAAGGTGGGTAGGGGGAAACAAAAGGGGGAGGATAGAAGACACCGAAAAAGATGTGTCTGGTGGTGGATTGTACCGACCACTAGGTACGCACTCGGGGGCGAGAGCGACAGAAAGGAGAAGGCCGCCAGCCCATAAACTCCCTAAGGGAGGACCCAGACCTAACAGACAACTGATAAACCGTTAAAACAGTTAAAACATTTAAATCAACCCCTCCCATCTAGCCCTCTTAAATCAACAGGTGAACCAATATCCCGGAGCGTCTCGTCCCCCCAACCTCCCCCCCCCAATCTCACGGCAACCAGGTCCATGAGCTGCAGAAGTCCCCAGGACCCCTCCCATTCTCAGGCCCTCCCTCCAACTCTCAAGGCCCATTCCGCAAAAAGCCCAAAAAGGTGTCCATGGGGGCGAAATAAAGCTCCTTCCAGGGAGTCCCGTGGAGCGGATGAGATGTTCTCCTCCATGAGGTGTAGAGGAGGTGGGGGGCCAATGTCGGCCGCATCTCGTATGCTAGCGCACCGGAGAGCGCCTCCGATCCTGCCTCCTCGGCCTGCCTCGTGCCTCCACCTGCGCAAAAAGGTCCGGGGGATCCGGGATGCCCAGCGTCTCCAGTACAGACGAACTATCCGCAGGGGAGCGGAGAGATAAGAAAGTTCCATTGTGAGGAATGAGAAGGCGGAAGGGGAACCCCCAGCGGTATCTGACATCCCTCTGGCGAAGAAGATCCGTGAGGGGCTTAAGTGCTCGGCGCTTCTGGAGCGTGGACGGAGCCAGGTCGTTGTAGAAGTGAGGGGTGATGTCGTCGAGGGTCGGAGCGGCATTGCGCACTGCCTGGAGTATAGCTTCCTTGGTGGTGTAGTAGTGACATCGAAGTATCACATCTCTAGGGGGATCCATCTCTGATGGTTTCGGGCGTAAGGCTCGGTGGGCCCTGTCGAGTAACAGTTCTTCCTCTGGTATCTCTGGTAGAAGCGCCTGGAAGTATCGATGGAGGAAGTCCCTGAGATTCACCACCGACTCAGGAATATTACGGAGCCGAAGGTTGGAGCGGCGGGACCGATTATCCATATCCTCAACCGCCTCCTGAAGGAGTTCGTATTTGTGTTGGAGGGCCCCCAGATCTGCTCGTACCTCCGTGTCAGCTATCTGAACTTCGTCCACTCTCTGCTCCAGGGCTGCCGTGCGTGTTCCGAGGGTCCCCAGGTCCGCTCTCAGGCCATCAATCCCTGCCCTGAGATCTGCTTGCAGGTCGTCTTTAATAGTCAGCAGGAGTTGGCGCAAATCTTGTATGTCCCTGCGCGTACACGGCGCGTCCTGAGTCGTCGACTCCTCTGCCGGCGTTGCCATCTTCGGAGATGTAGAGGCTGCAGCACGAGCCGGGGTAAAGCACCGTGAAATATCTTTTTGTCCCGGGTTCCGTCCAGATTTGGTTCCGGGCATGATGGGGGGGGACGCGTAGGGAGTGTGTCCCGTAATAGGTCGCTTAGAAAGCTTCGAGGGAGTCTCTTAGGCGTGGCGCTACAGCTTCAGGGTGTCATCAGTGCTGCCCAACCGGGCTCCGTTCTTGAAGAGAAGTCTCTTTATAGAAACACACCCTCGTGAAAGGGACCTCCTGAAGTCCGTGTGGGAGACCCGATCACGTACTGTGGATCAGTGAGTTCAGACGATGAGAGGTGCGCCCCAAATAATTAAAAAAAAAAAAAAGGGGGGGGAGTGCAAGGAGCAAGAATTTTTCAGGTGTTCTCCTCACCCCTGCCTCTCCCCTCTCTTCCTCACCCCCCCTCAGGGACCGTAGGAGTAGTGGTGCGGATCCTATGTCCTCCGGAATGGGAGTCACGCGGGACCCAAGGAGCCTCCCGGGCGATGAGCAGGCCCGATAATGGCCACAATAGTGAGGGGGAGCAAGGTCCCGTCGGTGCCCCTCTGGTCAGTGAAGGTCGCCCCTCCGCTCTCCCAACCGACGATCGCCTGACACGGTGGGATGTCTGACCTTAGGCTGCGTCCGTCCCGCGTGTATGGCCCCTCCTCGGCTCCCCTGACCAGGCCGCGGATGTGCACCGGATATACCGCTCGCCCCGGTGGAGTGCGCTCACGCCTGGCTCGGAGGGGTGAAGGCAGCCGCCCCCCAGGCCGAGTCTCGGGGTGGGGAGGGAAAGCGTCGTCTGGGTGCGTCTCCCTACCTCCAGTCCCCTGCTTCTTCAGCGCCTGTCTTCCACGAGGCCTCCGCAATGGCCGCCGCCTCCAGGCCGCAACAGGGAGACGGGCGGGCGTCCGCTCCAACCGGCAACCGGGCGAGGAAAAAAAAACGTCCCGGATCAGTCTCCGCTGGTCCGCCGCCGTCCGGGTGAGTGAGGGAGTCCTGTGGGGTGTGTGGGAACCCACTGAGGCACCAAATATTATAGCCACCTCGCGGAGCTCACAAAGAACGCGGCCATTCTCCTCGCTGTTCGGCTCCGCCCCCTCATTTTAGTCTTTTGACTAAAATACCACTTAATTTTCATTGTATTTTAGTCGTCAGAATTATTATTAATTTTAGTCGACTAAATTTAGAGTAGATTTTAGTCGACTAAAATTGAATGTGTTTAGTTAATGTGTAATTCATTATTTAAGCATCTCTGCAGCATTTGCAAACTCAATTTATACTCCTGGGACTGGATTACATGCTTGGAGTAAATTTAAAAAGGGAGTAAGTGAACTTCTAACTCCATAGACTTTAATGGCTCTTGAAGTTCACTTGCCTTCCTTGTGGAACTAAAAAAATCACCAATCGCTATCAACTCCCCTCTCAGCATTGAATGACAATAGAGGATATAGAGTGCCCCAGCTCACATGGATATATATTGCCCCCAGCAGCTCACACATGGCTATATTGCCCCCAGACCAGCTCACACATGGATATATTGCCCCCAGATTATCTCACACATGCATATATGCCCCAGACCAGCTCACACATGGATATATTGCCCCAGCAGCTCACACATGGATATATTGCCCCAGCAGCTCACACATGGATATATTGCCCCAGACCAGCTCACACATGAATATATTGCCCCAGACCAGCTCACACATGGATATATTGCCCCAGATCAGCTCACACATGGATATATTGCCCCAGACCAGCTCACACATGGATATATTGCCCCAGACCAGCTCACACATGGATATATTGCCCCAGACCAGCTCACACATGGATATATTGTACCAGACCAGCTCACATATGGATATATTGCCCCAGACCAGCTCACATATGGATATATTGCCCCCAGACCAGCTCACATATGGATATATTGCCCCTAGACCAGCTCACATATGGATATATTGCCTCCAGACCAGCTCACATATGGATATATTGCCCCCAGACCAGATCACACATGGATATTGCCCCAGCTCTCGTGGATATGCCCCCAGCACACATGGATACTGCCCCAGCTCTCATGGCTATGCCCCAGCTCATATGGATAATATATTGCCCCAGCTCTCATGGATATGCCCCAGCAGCTCTCATGAATATTGCCCCAGCAGCACTCATGGATATGCCCCAGCAGCACTCATGGATATGCCCTAACAGCTCTCATGGATATGCCCCAGCAGCTCTCATGGATATGCCCCAGCAGCTCTCATGGATATGCCCCAGCAGCTCTCATGGATATGCCCCAGCAGCTCTCATGGATATGACCCAGCAGCTCTCATGGATATGACCCAGCAGCTCTCATGGATATTGCCCCAGCAGCTCTCATGGATATTGCCCCAGCAGCTCTCATGGATATTGCCCCAGCAACTCTCATGGATATTGCCCCAGCAACTCTCATGGATATGCCCCAGCAGCTCTCATGGATATGCCCCAGCTCTCATGGATATGCCCCAGCTCATATGGATAATATATTGCCCCAGCTCTCATGGAAAATGCCCCAGCAGCTCTCATGGAAAATGCCCCAGCAGCTCTCATGGATATTGCCCCAGCAGCTCTCATGGATATGCCCCAGCAGCACTCATGGATATGCCCCAGCAGCTCTCATGGATATGCCCCAGCAGCTCTCATGGATATGCCCCAACAGCTCTCATGGATATGCCCCAGCAGCTCTCATGGATATGCCCCAGCAGCTCTCATAGATATGACCCAGCAGCTCTCATGGATATTGCCCCAGCAGCTCTCATGGATATTGCCCCAGCAGCTCTCATGGATATTGCCCCAGCAGCTCTCATGGATATTACCCCAGCAACTCTCATGGATATGCCCCAGCAGCTCTCATGGATATGCCCCAGCTCTCATGGATATGCCCCAGCTCATATGGATAATATATTGCCCCAGCTCTCATGGATATGCCCCAGCAGCTCTCATGGATATTCCTCAGCAGCTCTCATGGAAAATGCCCCAGCAGCTCTCATGGATATTGTCCCAGCAGCTCTCATGGATATTGTCCCAGCAGCTCTCATGGATATTGTCCCAGCAGCTCTCATGGATATTGTCCCAGCAGCTCTCATGGATATTGTCCCAGCAGCTCTCATGGATATGCCCCAGCAGCTCTCATGGATATGCCGCAGCTCTCATGGATATGTCCCAGCAGCTCTCATGGATATGCCCCAGCAGCTCTCATGGATATTGTCCCAGCAGCTCTCATGGATATGCCGCAGCTCTCATGGATATGTCCCAGCAGCTCTCATGGATATGCCCCAGCAGCACTCATGGATATGCCCCAGCAGCTCTCATGGATATGCCCCAGCAGCTCTCATGGATATGCCCCAGCAGCTCTCATGGATATGCCCCAGCAGCTCTCATGGATATGCCCCAGCAGCTCTCATGGATATGCCCCAGCAGCTCTCATAGATATGACCCAGCAGCTCTCATGGATATTGCCCCAGCAGCTCTCATGGATATTGCCCCAGCAGCTCTCATGGATATTGCCCCAGCAGCTCTCATGGATATGCCCCAGCAGCTCTCATGGATATTACCCCAGCAACTCTCATGGATATGCCCCAGCAGCTCTCATGGATATGCCCCAGCTCTCATGGATATGCCCCAGCTCATATGGATAATATATTGCCCCAGCTCTCATGGATATGCCCCAGCAGCTCTCATGGATATTCCTCAGCAGCTCTCATGGAAAATGCCCCAGCAGCTCTCATGGATATGTCCCAGCAGCTCTCATGGATATTGTCCCAGCAGCTCTCATGGATATTGTCCAGCAGCTCTCATGGATATTGTCCCAGCAGCTCTCATGGATATGCCCCAGCAGCTCTCATGGATATGCCGCAGCTCTCATGGATATGTCCCAGCAGCTCTCATGGATATGCCCCAGCAGCTCTCATGGATATTGTCCCAGCAGCTCTCATGGATATGCCGCAGCTCTCATGGATATGTCCCAGCAGCTCTCATGGATATGCCCCAGCAGCTCTCATGGATATTGTCCCAGCAGCTCTCATGGATATTGCCCCAGCAGCTCTCATGGATATTGCCCCAGCAGCTCTCATGGATATTGCCCCAGCAGCTCTCATGGATATTGCCCCAGCAACTCTCATGGATATTGCCCCAGCAACTCTCATGGATATGCCCCAGCAGCTCTCATGGATATGCCCCAGCTCTCATGGATATGCCCCAGCTCATATGGATAATATATTGCCCCAGCTCTCATGGATATGCCCCAGCAGCTCTCATGGATATTCCTCAGCAGCTCTCATGGAAAATGCCCCAGCAGCTCTCATGGAAAATGCCCCAGCAGCTCTCATGGATATTGCCCCAGCAGCTCTCATGGATATTGCCCCAGCAGCTCTCATGGATATGCCCCAGCAGCACTCATGGATATGCCCCAGCAGCACTCATGGATATGCCCCAGCAGCTCTCATGGATATGCCCCAGCAGCTCTCATGGATATGCCCCAACAGCTCTCATGGATATGCCCCAGCAGCTCTCATGGATATGCCCCAGCAGCTCTCATAGATATGACCCAGCAGCTCTCATGGATATTGCCCCAGCAGCTCTCATGGATATTGCCCCAGCAGCTCTCATGGATATTGCCCCAGCAGCTCTCATGGATATTGCCCCAGCAGCTCTCATGGATATTACCCCAGCAACTCTCATGGATATGCCCCAGCAGCTCTCATGGATATGCCCCAGCTCTCATGGATATGCCCCAGCTCATATGGATAATATATTGCCCCAGCTCTCATGGATATGCCCCAGCAGCTCTCATGGATATTCCTCAGCAGCTCTCATGGAAAATGCCCCAGCAGCTCTCATGGATATTGTCCCAGCAGCTCTCATGGATATTGTCCCAGCAGCTCTCATGGATATTGTCCCAGCAGCTCTCATGGATATTGTCCCAGCAGCTCTCATGGATATTGTCCCAGCAGCTCTCATGGATATTGTCCCAGCAGCTCTCATGGATATGCCCCAGCAGCTCTCATGGATATGCCGCAGCTCTCATGGATATGTCCCAGCAGCTCTCATGGATATGCCCCAGCAGCTCTCATGGATATTGTCCCAGCAGCTCTCATGGATATGCCGCAGCTCTCATGGATATGTCCCAGCAGCTCTCATGGATATACCCCAGCAGCTCTCATGGATATTGTCCCAGCAGCTCTCATGGATATTGCCCCAGCAGCTCTCATGGATATTGCCCCAGCAGCTCTCATGGATATACTGCCCCCAGCTCACCTCCTGCCGCCGCCGCGTGTTCGGCTCCCTCTGAGCATCTGGCGGCATGGAGCTTGGGTGCTCGCCTGGGGTAGCCACGTGACCAGCCGCGATCTCGCGAGAACTCGGCTGGTACCGTGGTTCCCCCAGGCGAGCGCCGAAGTTCCATGGCTTCGGACGGTCGCAGGGAGCCAAACACGCGGCGTGGGAGCCGAACACTGGTAGCAGGGTGACACATTTTCGTTGTAAATCGTTTCATTGATGAAAATGGCAGAGTATTTTCGCCATGATTTTCATCAGGCACACATAATTTTCGTCTTGTTACAATTTCGTTTTTCTAGTAAGGAAAAAGTGTGCCTGACGAAAATGACGAGAATATTTCGTTGACAAAATTAACACTGCTCCAGAGCAACTGGAAAACCTGAGTAGCCACTCAGATGCTTTCATAGTGCGACTTACAGTGCTCCAGGTCAGTCTCCTGCTGGGTAAGCATGCATGGCCCATAAACGGGGCACTGCATGCTGCCTCGCACTGTATTGGACTGCTGTCTAGCAGCGCATTCTCTGCAGGCCTTTGAGTAGTGTGAGGCCTAGGCCGTCACGTACCGTGGGGGCCCCAGCTGACCATCCGGCAAGGTCATCGACTCATCGGGCAAACATACCCCCGATGGCCAGTCCGGTCCTAGTTGCTTGCCACACATCATGTGAATCAATTACAGTCACTGGCAGAACTAGAGAATGGGCAGAGGGGGCAAACCCATTGTAGGAGATACAGGACTTTGTACTACTTTATCTCTGGTTTCATACAGCCTATATGGTCATGTGAGGTGTCATTGAAAAGGTTACAGTCTGGTCCTTCCAGAGATACCAAACCTGACCAGGTAAAATGTACAAATAAAAACTATGCATATAATCCCCCCCCCCCAGTTCTGGTTATATATTGTATATTTTCTTAGAAATGGAGAACATGTTTCTGCACTTTTCAGAGTTTAATTTTTAAAAAAGAAAAAAGGGTACCCTTTGAAATATATAAGAAATGATTTGGCTGATAACGTTGAAAAATAAATTTACATGGTGAAACTGATTGAAATCTGAATAGAAATTGACAATTTTCTTGACATAGTCTGTTATGACATTATATACACATTGTAATGATGTTTTGAATCTGCTGATTCCAGTGGAAAAATAAAAAAGATAAACAATTTGTCAGGGCCCTACACTAAAATATGACATAAATGCTTTAGATGTCATGAGCAAAAAATTTCTAAAATTAGCTCAGCAAATGGGGTTGAAATGACTCAGCAGTGACAGAGTTATCTTCTATGTATGTAACTCCTGGAGTTGACTTGACAGGGTTATTTCCTGGATACACTCGTGATCTATAAACATTTCTAGTGCGTATACGGTTTGTCTAAGCCAGTCTATGTATATGTGCAAGTACTGTCAGGTGTCACCTGAGCAGCAGAGGGGCACATCCTGTTCGGCAATGTTCTGGAGAGAATACGGTGATAGCACAGCCTGTGATTTGGCACGGGCTCTGTCTGTCCCTGTTACTGCGAACCGTACCCTTTAAACAAAATTGGTAGTGTTCCCCCTCCCGAAACCTGTGTCTGGATCCATCCCTGGTTACAGTATTGGGACATGTGTTGGAACAGTGTGCATTGCCACGTCAACATCTGCCTAACAGAGACCAGAGGTCACTTCCTGCTCTTGCCTGCAATTTGTTTTGAACTCTACTTTAGTCTTTCTCCTCTGTTTTTAATGATCTCTGTGTCTGCCATATTCTTTTTGTCACTTCCTATCTATTCTTCATATTCTAGGCCTCTGTTTCAGGTTTTCTTTTTTCGTCATATGGTTTACCAATGCTGTCTGTTTCTCGGATCCGCTCCCTAGCTTCCTTCTTTGTGCCACATTAGCAGTAGGGGGAATAAACATCCATATTTTAACTGTTCTCTGTTCATTGAGGAGGCTCATCCATTACAATCCAGTAGATACTGAGTAGCTCTATGGGTCTATATAATTCTACCTTATCAGAATCAGGAACTGGCCTGCTTAATAAAGGTTGTGGGTGCAACCAAACTGTTCATTAAGCCTCCTCCTTTCTTTGGGTTTTGAGTACCTGATTTTCTCTTTGACAAACACAGAACAGTAAGTGTCTTTGTGTCCCTGAGAGTGTCTGTCAGGGTTGGAGGGGAAGGGGGACATTTTGCCTAGGATGCTTGAAACCTATGTTTCAGCCCTGAAAACCATAGTGGAAGCGGACATGGACACACCCTGCTAAACATAACCAATTAACCAAGTTAAAATGGTCATGGTGGCTAGAGTGTCTATATAACCTCTACACTATCCCCTCAACCGCTGCTTTACAGATAAACACCTGTCAGTCATGTTTGAATTTGGTGCTTATATGTAACGTGGGACCTGGCTTGACATGGTGCAGAAAGGGTGTGAGCTTAAAGCGCAGTGATTTGACATGAATACCGACATAAACCAGATCTAAAACAGAAAAACTAGGTTTATTTGTAACCCAAATAAACACACACGCACAACTATAGCAAGAATCTAAATACAAAAACATAGAACCATATTAGAATGAATACATGGAACTAATAGCTAAACAAAAAACAACATAAGGGGATCAAACACCAGAGAGAAATAAGCAAGAACAAAGGCCTGAGTTAAACTAGAGTAAACATGAGATGAAAACGTGACTATTAGATATGAGCATGAACCAGAACAAAATCAGAAACAATATCAGACAGGAACCTGAAGCGGACATGAACATAAACCTGAATCCAGACAGGAGATCTCAAGGCAGATTTACACCTAACCAGGACTGTAAGGCAATGAAACAGACTAGGCATGAATCAGACTGAGGCTAGATCAAAGTGAGGATCAAAATGAGGCAGCCCCCTTCCTAGGGTGCTGCCTGCTTAAATACAAAGTTCAATTGAACGAGTGAATCCAGGGCTGGAATATCCAAGAGAACGAAAGTCCAGAACTTATATGTAATGTTCATAGAAGCCAGAGGGGGCGCCAGGAACCCAGATTGTCACATTATAACATTGCTATTCAGGGGTGGACTGACCATTAGGGCAATAGGGCACTGCCAGAGAGCCCTGGCCTCGGAGGGGGCCCCAGGAGGGCTTGGACAGGTCTACCCTTTCAGTGGTGTCCCATACCCTCGCAGATAAAAATCATAGGGTAATAGTAATGAATAGGAATGACTGGTCTGGGGGACCCCTGGGCTGCAGTGGCCTTCACAATTCACTGAAATGATTTTAAATGCTGGGCCCCCAAGCTTTCATTTTAAAAATAGTATGGAGAAATAAATTCTTTGGGGCATTGTATTGTTGTGAATTGTATTTTGGCAGGGCCCAAGAGCGGTCAGTCCGATCCTGTTGCTATTATAATGGAGTCCATGTATTTAATGATTTGACATCGTTACGGTGATGCCATAATACAAAATCTTATTAAGTTCATACTTCTGCATACACCCACACACTAAACCCCTCGACAAAAATAAGATAAAAAATATGTTCCAGAAGCAGAGAAAGCGGTGTATTGATGAAGCACATTCAGAATTCAACGATCCGAGTGGAGAGCTTCAATCCTATATCAACACCTTCTCCTCTGTAACCCAAATTTTTGAGGGCAATAATGATCGCCCCTGTGATGTTTTTTTTTTTCTCTCTCTTTGTAAAAATGTTGACCATTTTCAGGGTAGTAAGGTAAAGGCCAACCACATGAAAAGTTCCAGGGAACGATTGGAAATGACTATTTTTGTTTTAATTGCGTATAAAGGTTCATGGCCAGGTCTTCACCAGGTGAAATCAGATAAGGGTGAAATGGCTTTTAGTTTTTTCTGAACATCTGTTTAATTGCTGGCAGGAGAGACATTTTATTGAAGATCTTGATTTACTAGCGACCTGTTCAAAGCACAATAAAATAACAAATCGGGAATCTAAAATGCTAGCTTTTATGAATTTTATGAGAGGTTTCAAATGGTATACTGTTGGTTATAACCCTTGCCACAGATATTCAGGTATTTTTTTGTAAAAAAAATAATAATTTGCATTACCGTAAAGTATCCGTAAAGTATAGCTTCCTTAAAATGAACAACTTGGGGAAATGCACAACAAAGTTAGCGAAATGCTTGTCACGAATGTGATTTTGAAAATTTTCCTGTTAATATCCCTCTCTTAGGCCACGTTCACACTGAGTGACATGAAAATTGCGCGTTTTCCCGCACATTTTTCATATATAGCGACATTGAGCGATAATATTACTCAGTGGGGCGCTGTTATGAGCGATATCGCGCGACACCACTGTATGTCTCTCAATGTGAATCGCGGGAAAAAAAGGGTCATGCACCAGTGACGAGCTACAAGCGACATTGAGTTGTGAGATGTGAAGAGCTCCATTGAAATGCATTGGAGAAGCTACATAGAGCGATATTGCACGGAAATATGAGCGATATCGCTGCAAAAATCGCACGATAAATCGCTCAGTGTGAATGGGGCCTTAAGAGGGAAATACACTGGGTTTGTGCGAAAATATATATATATATATATATATATATATTTTTAAGGATATGTCCGGTTAACTGAGCATGTAGTTCCTAATATACTAAATTCCTAAAAGATGAAAAATACCAGCAAATGTCAATAAAAGAATGGCCAGGTAACTGTTCGCCAAAACGAATGTAGCGCCATTTTAGTTCTGTTGCTGTAATTACCCATTTTTGGCCACCAGGGGGAGACCAGCGCAATGTAAACTATACTGGACACATTGGGACTACGTTTTCCAGCATGCTTTGGGGCAGGGACAGGAAGTGGGTGGGGAGAACCGACAGACATCTGCAGCCTCGAGCAGAGGAGAGCAGTGCGCGCCGAGGGTTGAACAGAGCAAGACGCACGTGAGACTGGGAACGATTGTGACCAGGCCGGAGAGCAGGTGCTGCCTTGCGGACGCTGGAGATCGGTTTCAGTGACTTGCCAGAAACCTAGTATCCACCGCTGAGAGGTTTGCACAGACACAGAGCTGCAGATTGGACCCCGAGTTAGGAGACCGCGATGATCCAATGGGAGTGCAGGCGGTAAGCTGAAAATCTTGTTGCAAAGACGGACAAGCAAGAACAGCGGATCCGGTGGCACAGAGTCCCAGCCAAATTGAGCGGAGAGACGTCCTTGGTCGAGCAGCGGAGCAGATTGTCTGGCGGATGGGTGAGAGGCCTTCCAGGCCACAGTAAAGTTAACAAAGCACGCTGCAGTTTGCTTAAATCTACAGGGCCCCAACGTGACTAGTCGAAGATACACTGAATCCATTCACTGGCCAGTCGAATCTAGTACCCGGGTACCAATACACGCACACCTTCTTGGGACACAACCTGTACGGGACTTACACTACGACAACGAAGGGGTTAAAAGTTCCTTTTTTACCGCTGCGCGTTTCTCGCATTACGATTTCCTGTAAATATATATATATGTAAATATATATATATATATATATACCGTGTTTGCTTTATATATGCCAGTTTATTCGAGACCAGTAAACTATATAACTTATAAAATCCACAACAGTGCTGGTGTATATTTATTCCCTAGTGCGGGGAGACTAACCCAAGGTTAAATTCAGCGGCTCCTCCGGGAGTGAGCGCTACACGAACATAAAATAATTTTTAGAGACATAGTAGAAAGTCTCATGGACATATGGCATGAATACTAGAACAAAATTTGTATAAAAAGCATGATGGAGACCCTGGTATCCATCTAGACAACCAAAGGAAAATGATGGTCCACCACCACCACTTTATCTCAAGTGTGGTTTCTCAACCCTTCAACCGCAATCAGGTCTACATTTCCTGCCTGGGATGCTGAAGGAGAACTGACAACAGCCTCATTGTAAGTAACACAGTGACTTAAGTTAAAAATGAACCCTTTTCTATTTAGGCTCAACTTAAAATTTATTCCGGTGCTTTTTACCTTGTAGGGGGTTTCGATGCTAAAAGATAATGCTATCAAGTCTTTGCACTAATATGGCCAAGGCCAACGTTCAACCTGACATGTATTTAAGTGGTTGAGACATGGCTATTGAAAAACTGACAGAAACAATAATTCAAGATGGATCTTGAGGGAGGGACCTAGTGGATCATCACCATTGAAGGTACCCAGCATGTTTGATTATTTTGGGTTTCATGTACTCAAGACCAAATGAATTGTAATCAAGATGACCATTGTTGAACGTTTATGGGGTCTCCTGTCTACTTTTAGTACTTCGAGAAACAGAGTCTACTTGCTATGAGCAGCCGAATTGAGGGAGAAGCTGGTAGGTAGGTCAAGCACAAACATAATTGAACATCGCAACAAAAAGTGAAGAGAAGCCAAACCGCCTCAGTCGGCTAAAGGCCCTGTTTTGTGTACCAGTTCTCGGTACTACCTTCTCTAAGGCCCGCAGTTTTTCCAAGACTCCACATATGACACCCATAGAACACATTAGGCCTTTGTGGAAGATGACTCAAACATACTAAGTGCACCCCAAACTCCTAAAATCATGTGGACTCGTCTGCTTCATAGGAAAACGTGAGGATTGGATCTTTTTGCTCTATATCTTGCTATTTATTGAAGAAAAATAAAATATTTATAGATCCTACCAAAAGGGTTGTACAATAGAAAAAGGCATCTGCAACATGAGATTCGGGGTGTGTGTGTGGGGGGGTGGTTGATGAACCCCACATCACAATATTGAATATTTTCAGGACATTTACGACAATGTTTAGCATCCATTAAAGAATGCAGCCTACAAACACTAACATTAAATAATGTAAATTGTGAACTGGCTCCAGTAGCTTGAATTTTGAGATCTTTCAGCTGACTGGGCCTCTCCTTCTGCAATGAATGGTTCTTCTAAAAGAAGCTTATGCTACTTGTAATTTTAAATCTCATCACCCAATTTGAAAAGCCTTCGTTCGCTGAAGCAAGTCTGTTTATTTGCAGCCAGGTGGAAACACTAAACATTAAATCTGTCACCACAGGGGAGAGGGGTGCTGGACGACTTCCTTTGTTTACGTCATAAAAGTGCACAATCTTTCCATTCAAAACTTATGAAAATTATCATCCCTATGTGCTTTCCTTTTATAAGTTCGGAAAAAAGTCTCAAACCTTTACTAATTACTCTGACCTAACACAAGGATGGATAAACAATGCATCAATCTACATCCAACCACCTCATACTCCTGTGGAACCTTTACTGTGTCCGAGCCGTCATCTTTGATGTCCTCTTCTTTCAGAAACCACACTATTCAAACCAGAAACCTTGTAGTTAACTGAGATAACAAGGAGTGCTTAGCATTTACAAGTCTCATGCTTTGTGTTGATTTTAGATGTTCAAGTCGCACAGGGGCTGCTGAATAAAATAGTTTACTGACTAAAATAGTTACAGGTATTTATAAAGCCCCAACGAGTGCTGTAGCTCTGTATAATGGGAGAGACAGAATAACAAATATACATACACGTTACACACACAGAACAGTAGGAGAGAGGACCCTGCTCGAGAGCTTACAATCTAAGAGGGGTGATACACCAGGTGAGGGTAAGTGGTAGAGTATGAAGTAGCGGGGTGCTAGTGGGGGCAAGACCTGCACATTGGGATTATGGAGTGAGCCGTTAGGCTTCTCTAAAGTAATGTGTTTTCAGAGACTTCTTGAAGGACTGGAGAAACAGGGAGAGCCTAATGTTGCTTGGGAGAAAGTTACATAGAAAGGGGGCACCAAGGGAGAAGTCCTGAAGGTGATAGTGAAGGGTACGGGGAGAAGATAACATCAGATCATTGGCAGAGCGAAGTGGTCGGGATGGGATGTATCTGCTAATAAGGGAGGAGATGTAGGCCGGGGCGCGGTTATGGAGAGCTTTGTAAGTGAGCACCAATATTTTGAAATGGATTCTAAAGGAAACAGGGAGCCAGTGTAGAGATTGACAGAGGGGCGAGAGGTGAGGTGGATGAACCTGGCACAGGCATTCATTACAGACTGCAGATGGAGAGTCTGGTATTTAAAGCCAGCGAGAAGGGGGTTACAGTAATCATGGTGGGAGAGAATAAGAGTTTGGGTGAGCTTTTTAGTATTCTTGATTAAGAAAGGGCGGATGCGTGTAATGTTTTTTAGGTGGAAGTAGCATGATTTGGTTAGTGAATGAATATGAGGAGTGAGGGAGAGATCAGAGTCGAAGAGGACCCCAAGGCAACAAGCCTATGAGTGTGAGGATTACCCACCCGCCGCGCGGACCCAAGATGGCCGCCGGCGAGCTTACCAACGGCGTCCAGGCTCCTTCCCCAACCACATCCCGGGACGAAAGTGATCCGCGCATGCGCGCGCCGCGACGCTCTATACGCCTGACGTCATCCCGCCCATCAATCAGCTAGAAGCTGAGATCCCTCTATAAGAAGCCGGCTGATTGGTGAGTTCATTGCTAGTTCGTCTAGTCTCTCATGTGTTACAACCTGTTTGATCTACTGAAGCCTGCTTTGACCTTACCGTGTACCGAACCTTGCTTTTGTCTAACGATTCTGCTGATTGCTTTCATCCTACGACCCTCTGCCTGAATTACCGTTTATGCTGTCTGAAATAACCCTTTTGACCCCGGCTAAGATTATCGACGTTGCTACTTGCCTTTATCCTGAAACCTGCTTTGGACATCACTACGCACCTGACTCTACCTATCACCCTTGCACTATTGTGGATAAGGTTGTATATTTATATCTAACCCTCCACATAGTAGATGAGCCGAGTTGGTATATATTGCACATTGGTTCCCATCGCCGCCTAATCCTGACCGAACGAACTAGCCATCATCATGGAACCAGCAAGTATACCAGAAGCTCTGACCACCATATCACAACAGCTTAACGTACTGACACAGTCTGTCCAGGTACTGGAAGCCAACCAGGTGGCTATGCAAAGACATCTGAACCGTTTAGACCAAGGGACAGCCGGTAGTGCTGCCGCCGGTGGAGCCGCAGTAGTTACTGTATCTCCACCTGACACGAACCCGACGGGACCCGAACCATACGTGGCTCCCCCGGAGAAGTTTGGCGGTGACCGTGCCCAGTTCCGCTCCTTCATAACATCATGCCACCTCATGTTTTGTCTACAACCTCGGACCTACAGGAACGACTTTACCAAGGTCAGGACTACGATATCGCTACTAACAGGTAAGCCCCAGAAATGGGCACACCACTTGATAAGTACCAATAGCTCTCTATTAAATAGTTGGGATGTGTTTTCTAAGAAAATGGAGGAAATGTACGATGACCCCCACCGGCTGAGTAACGCAGCTCAAGCTCTCGAAAATTTAAGACAAGGAAAAAACGACGTTGAAGAATATATAACAGATTTCAAGCATCTCGCTCTAGATTCCGAATGGAATGAACCGGCCCTAATAGCCAGGTTTAGAAAAGGATTATCAGAAGCCATTAAAGACGAACTCGCAAGAGTCGAGAAACCCAGAACTCTGGAGAAGTTTATGATTCTAAGCATCGACATTGACCGTAGACTGCGCGAAAGAAAGGCTGAACGTGCCGGTTACCACGCCCCAACACCGATCAGGAGGCCTCTTCCTTCTCTGCCATCAAACGCTCCTACAACCGGGTTGGACGAGGAAGAACTGATGCAAATAGGGGTCGCTAGAGGACCGCTTACAGAAGCCGAAAAATCGAGGAGACGTTCCTTAGGCCTATGCCTCTACTGTGGTCGTGCCGGTCACCATGTACGGGAGTGCCGAGAGAAACCTAGCAGTCACATGGGTAAGCCACTAGCTGTCCCAGCCTTTATCTCAGTCAGAAGCGTGTGCAATGCTATGTCTACCCATATGATTGTACCTTTGTCTTTACAGTGGAACAACCGCGCCATGAGCATCAACGCCATGCTTGACTCAGGAGCAAGCGGCTGCTTCATGGATTGTAACATGGCCCAATCCTTGGGGATCCCCACCGTGTACAAGAGACAGCCTTATCCCATACAACTCCTGGATGGTAGCTCGCCATTGTCTGGACCGATCACCAAAGAGACTATACCGTTGCCCGCTCGTATTGGCGAAAGCCATAATGACACCATTGTCTTTGACATTGTATCCTCACCAGTATTCCCAGCCGTCCTTGGCCTGAATTGGTTGAGAAAGAATAATCCGAGTATAAACTGGATCAACAGCACCATAACCTTCGACCAAGAAGAACCAATAACCACACTGGGCACTACTGGTTCGCAAATACACACAGTAGCGGTGTGTACCGAAATACCCAAAATCTATTGAGACCTCCATAAGGTATTCGAGAAAAAAGGAGCAGATACGCTACCACCCTCCAGAACTTACGATTGTCCTATAGATTTATTACCTGGGGCTCCTATTCCTCATGGGCGGATATACCCGCTATCAGAACCCGAGCTAAAAACTGAAAGAATACGTAGAAGAAAATTTGCAAAAAGGATTTATTCGACCTTCCACCTCACCTGCGGGTGCCCCTATATTCTTTGTAGGGAAGAAAGATGGGGGACTCAGACCTTGTGTGGATTACCGCGCCCTCAATTCTATCACCATCAAAAACAAATACCCCCTACCCCTGATAACAGAATTAATGGACAGACTAAGAACTTCTACGATATTCACGAAACTCGATCTGAGGGGTGCGTATAACCTCATCAGGATACGAGACGGGGATGAGTGGAAAACCGCCTTCCGTTCCAGATACGGCCATTATGAGTACCTGGTAATGCCGTACGGCCTATGCAATGCCCCCGCCACCTTCCAAAGATTCCTTAATGATATTTTTAGAGATATATTAGATCAATTTGTGATAATATACCTGGATGATATATTAATCTATTCAAACACAGCCGAGTCCCACGAGACCCACGTCCGGACCGTATTATTAAGACTGTTGAAACACCATTTATACGCCAAACTAGAAAAATGCTTATTCCATACAAGAAGTATAGAATTCCTCGGATTCGTTATCACTCCAGGATATATACAGATGGATCCGGCTAAAGTGAGGGCAGTCACCACATGGCCCGCACCAGCTAACAAAAAAGGGGTTCAATGTTTTATCGGATTCTGCAATTTCTACAGAAAATTCGTAAAAAACTTCTCTGCCACAGCTCGACCATTAACCAACTTGACCAAGATACAAACTCCGTTCCGGTGGTCTGAAGAAGCCCAGAAAGCATTCCACCAACTGAAAGAAACTATAACTACAGCACCTGTCTTGGCGATACCCGACCCTACCTTACAATACACTCTAGAAGTGGATGCTTCAGCCTTTGCCGTCGGGTCGATCCTATCCCAAAGGGATAAGAAAGATGATATACTACGTCCGGTATCCTTCTTTTCAAAAAACTCTCACCTCGGCAGAAAGGAATTACGACGTAGGGGAAAGAGAACTGCTCGCTATTAAGCTTTCACTAGAAGAGTGGCGTCATTTGCTCGAAGGGGCACACCATCCCGTAATCATCCTTACAGATCACAGAAACCTCGAATATCTACAACAAGCACGCAGGTTGAAGCCAAGACAAGCCAGATGGGCACTATTTTTCAGTCGATTTGACATAATCATCACGTACCGACCTGGTAGTAAAAACGGGAAGGCCGATGCCTTGTCTCGAGCACAAGAAGATCTTCCTGAAATTAATAACGATTTTATACTACCTAGAACGTGTTTTGCGATCACCAGACTGTCTCTATGGGATACAATTAAACAACACACGAATAGTCTGGAACAGAAGGACACGTCATTATCCTTGCGTCAACAAGACGGATTTCTGCTACACAACCAAAAAATATATGTACCCGCTGCCGCACTACTGCCCGTACTCCAATACTGTCATGACTCCCTCCTGGGTGGCCACGGAGGAATTCGTAAGACCACTGACCTGATCAACCGTTCCTTTTGGTGGCCACGAATGGCCAAAGATATAAAGTCCTATGTAACTAATTGTCCGGTGTGTATTCGTGTAAAAGTTCCTCGTAGACGTCCCCAAGGACTACTACAACCGTTGCCTATACCACAAGCTCCTTGGGTGGATATATCCATGGACTTCATAGTAGAGCTACCTATGTCTGCCGGTTACGATACCATAATGGTGGTAGTAGATCGCTTTTCAAAGATGGCTCATTTCGTTCCTCATAAAAGTATACCTACCGCTGCTCAGACAGCATCCTTATTCGTCAGAGAATCTTCCGCCTGCACGGCCTACCATCCACCATCATCTCTGACAGAGGAACTCAATTCACCTCTAAATTCTGGAAAGCCTTCTGTAACAATCTACATATCCAACAGAACCTATCTACCGCATATCATCCACAGACTAATGGCCAAACTGAAAGAACAAACGGTACGCTAGAACAATATTTAAGATGCTTTGTCTCCCACCTACTACAAGATGACTGGTACGATCTATTGCCCACTGCTGAGTTTGCGTATAATAAACAAGTTCATCGTTCTACTGGTCAATCACCATTTCATGTGAATTATGGACAACACCCTACGATGTTACCAGGATCACCGATCTCTAGCAATATTCCTTCGCTGAATCAACGTATGGCACAGATCATTGGGGGGTACAAAAAGGTCAAGGCATCCTTACTATCAGCCCAACGATCCTACAAGCAGTTTGCAGATCGACACCGGGATCAAGCACCACACTACATGGTGGGCGATTCAGTATGGTTGTCTTCCAATCACATCAGACTACGATGCCCATCTCGGAAGTTGGGACCTCGCTTCCTGGGGCCTTTTGTTATATCCAAATTGGTATCCCCTACAGCGGTACGACTACAACTTCCTCGGGAGCTCGATGTACATCCAGTGTTCCACGTCTCTCTGTTACGTCCGTCCCCTCCAGATCCTTTCACCGAACGCACACCGCCTCGTCCTGGTCCTCTGCTGGCCATCGGAGATGATGAGTATGAGGTTCAGAGGATTCTGGATTCTCGTTTCTATCGTCGTCGTCTTGAGTACCTGGTTCGATGGGCCGGCTATGGGCCCGAAGAGGACTCTTGGATCCCGGCTGCTGAGGTTAGCGCGCCTGCTCTTGTCCGGCGATTTCACATTACTCATCCCAAGCGCCCCCGGAGTGGTCGCCTTGATGGGGGGCACTGTGAGGATTACCCACCTGCCGCGCCGCCGCGCGGACCCAAGATGGCCGCCGGCGAGCTTACCAACGGCGTCCAGGCTCCTTCCCCAACACATCCCGGGACGAAAGTGATCCGCGCATGCGCGCGCGCGGCGCGCGCCGCTCTATACGTCTGACGTCATCCCGCCCATCAATCAGCTAGAACCTGAGATCCCTCTATAAGAAGCCAGCTGATTGGTGAGTTCATTGCTAGTTCGTCTAGTCTCTCATGTGTTACAACCTGTTTGATCTACTGAAGCCTGCTTTGACCTTACCGTGAACCTTGAACTTGCTTTTGTCTAACGATTCTGCTGATTGCCTTCATCCTACGACCCTCTGCCTGAATTACCGTTTATGCTGTCTGAAATAACCCTTTTGACCCCGGCTAAGATTATCGATGTTGCTACTTGCCTTTATCCTGAAACCTGCTTTGGACATCACTACGCACCTGACTCTACCTATCACCCATGCACTATTGTGGATAAGGTTGTATATTTATATCTAACCCTCCACATAGTAGATGAGCCGAGTTGGTATATATTGCACATTGGTTCCCATCGCCGCCTAATCCTGACAATGAGGTAGAAGTAATGGTGGCACCATTCACCTGAAGGAAAATGGGTGCAGGAATATTGACTTTGAAGGGAGGGAAGATTAGAAGTTCAGTTTTAGAGAGGTTGAGCTTTAGGAAACGGGAAGTCATCCAGTCGGAGACGACCGACAGGCAGGCTCTAACATGGTCCAACACAGGAGGAGAGATATCAGGAAAGGAAAGGTAGATTTGGGTGTTGTCAGCATAGAGATGATATTGGAATTCATAGGAAGAGATGAGGTTACCCAGAGATGCGGTATAGATTGAGAAGAGTAGGGGACCCAGAACAGAGCCTTGAGGCACCCCAACTGGGAGAGGAACTGGGGGTGCAGAGGCACCAGCAAAAGAGTAATAAAATATTCCCTCCCTTTCTCCTACTGGGCCTTCCATATCCTCTGGTCTATGCAACAGAGCCTTGTGGTAGACTTGCTTTTCTGGATCCATTTACAGTAACAAGTATTTATCATGTAGGTTGCAGCTCAATAATTGGACCTGCAAGTAACGGTTAACAATCACTGAACTGGCTTCCGGTGTGGGAAGTGAGAAGGTAATGACCACAACATTATTAGTTTTATACAGTAGCATACCAAGGGGGGGTGGGGGCGGATCGCCCCGGGTGACAGCTGAGAGGGGGTGTATAATGGCCAGGTCCAAGTGTCATGCTAAGACCTGTCATGGCACCTGATTCATCCAAGCAGGCAGCTGCTCGTGCCACTTGCTTGTGGGCTTGCTTGAACGCGGCACGTAACAGGCTGCCTGTATGAGAGTGATGGAGAGAGTTGTTCTGGCCGGGAGGTCGTGAGGGGGTGGTCTGTGTGTTGACGTCCCCCCCTGCCCCACCTTCGGATCATCCGCTGGTGTTCTGCGCCACATCACGATGTGAGGGTCGAGATTCCATCCCTCTCGAGGCGCCGCCCCCTCCAGCACGACCACGTGATGCACGTCACACACAGAAGAGGCAGCCAGTGAAGTGATTCAGAACAGGCCCGAGACACCCAACATCTGGACAATTGATGTGAGTGACTATAATATTGTGCTGCAGCCCTGATTCCGCCAGCCCCTCTCATTCTTTTTACACGCCCCCCAACAGCAGGCCTCTCACATTCTTCTCCCCTGGCCCCCTCCCAACCCATTCTTTATTACCTCCCCAGCAGGCACCTCACTTTCTTTTATCCCCCCCCACCTGCGCTTGCATCATCAGAATGAGAGGGCCCTGGAGGTAGTAGAAGAAAGTGAGGGGCCCACTGGGGGGCGGGTGTAATAAAGAATGGGTTGGGCAGGGGTCTGGGGGGGGAGAAAAATGTGAAGGGGTGTGTGTAACAGCAATGAGAGGGGCCGGGGGGTGAAAAAAAAAAAAGAATGAAAGGGGTCCAGGTCTAGGGTATAAGAAAAAGGCTAATGAGCTCTGTGATACGCTTTTACACACCGCACATTACTGGGAGTTTTATTGCTGTGGAGCTCTGTGATACACTCTTTAACACCGCACATAACTGGGAGTGCGGTGTTTAAGAGTGTATCACAGAGCTCCACAGCAATAAAACTCCCAGTAATGTGCGGTGTGTAAGAGCGTATCACAGAGCTCATTAGCCTTTTTCTTATACCCTGAGCCTGGACCCTCTCATTCTTTTTTTTGAGTTGTGGAGCTCTGTGATACGCTCTTACACAGTGCACATTAATGTCGGTTTTGTTGCTGTGGTGCTCTGTGATACGCTCTTACACAGTGCACATTACTGTATTACAGAGCTCCACAGCAATAAAACTCACAGTAATGTGCGGTGTGTAAGAGCGTATCACAGAGCTCATTAGCCTTTTTCTTATACCCTGAGCCTGGACCCTCTCATTCTTTTTTTTGAGTTGTGCAGCTCTGTGATACGCTCTTACACAGTGCACATTAATGTCGGTTTTGTTGCTGTGGTGCTCTGTGATACGCTCTTACACAGTGCACATTACTGTATTACAGAGCTCCACAGCAATAAAACTCACAGTAATGTGCGGTGTGTAAGAGCGTATCACAGAGCTCATTAGCCTTTTTCTTATACCCTGAGCCTGGACCCTCTCATTCTTTTTTTGAGTTGTGCAGCTCTGTGATACGCTCTTACACAGTGCACATTAATGTCGGTTTTGTTGCTGTGGTGCTCTGTGATACGCTCTTACACAGTGCACATTACTGTATTACAGAGCTCCACAGCAATAAAACTCACAGTAATGTGCGGTGTGTATGAGCGTGAGTTTTATTGCTGTGGAGCTCTGTGATACTCTCCTACACACTACACTTTACTGTGGACCCTATAACCTCCTTAACGCTATCGCTCACATAAATGAGCGCTAGGTTAATTGAGGTGATAGTATGCTGCAGAGATCACCTCCCGATTGCTAACAGGTTAAAAAAAAAAGCTCATAGCGAATTGGTATTGGCGCTTTTTAGCTCCAGCTTACTGTACTTTGCGCTCCCTATACTTAACATGGGGAGCGCAAAGTGTATGGGGAGCGCATATAATGTTTGTGTTGTATTATTTTAAGCAGACTGTGTTTTTCAAATTGTTGTGATTTAGATGAAGATCAGAGCACATTTTATGCCCAATTAATGCAAAACTCCCCATAATCCCAAAGGGTTCACATACCTTTTCTTGCCACTGTATATAAACATTAATCCTTTTTTGTGGTGTGTGAGGTGAATGAATGTAGCTAATTTACATACTGAAATTAAACATTAACAAAATTCTAACCAGCAGCACATTACAATGGCATTTATTAGGATGTGCATTGTGTGCTACAGTATAGAACTGTTTTGCATAATGATGCCTGGTACACCGTTACAATTTCGGGAACTGCTTTGGTCACTGTCTAATAAAACAGTGATTCACATGGTACGAAGGAAATATTTTTAAAGAATTCCAGAGCCTAGTTTTTATTTTTCCATCCTTCTCTTTTTCTATCTTTACATAAAATTACACACACGTTAGTCTCCAATTCCATTGATGTTTCCAGACATTTATTAAGTAGTTAGATCTATCTTTACTCCATTTGCTCTTCACTCTGTGGCATTGGCCATATAATTGAGTCTATTGGTAGATCATGGTCTCAAATCTCATTGTATTGTGTGGGGTGTATTCAAAGGACATCAGATTTGAAGTCTTTTAAGCTCCCCTGTCTTATCTCATTCAGCTGCCATTTTATATCTCAGTTTAGAGAACAATAGCCCACTGCAGCCATATCTAAACATTCCCTCTTCCATTTCATTAAACTGTTAAATACTGTAGAATACTGTTAAATTAGATAAGCCACGGAAGTAAAGACAAACCTTTGGTAAATGTTGCTAAATGGGAAATAAAAATCAACAAAACTATTCACCGGTACTCTACGGACCACATATCCTGCCAGCCACCATCACCAACCAGGGTGAGTATGTGACCCTGCACACTCACACTCTGGAAAGGTCGACGGGGTGGCTGGCGGGATATCCACATTGAAATGGGGGTGGGGGGGGGGTGACAGACCTTACAAGATTTTGGGAAGTATTAAGGAACAGAGGCCATATTGGTGTGGAACTGGAAACACAGGAGGGGGAGCGGCAAAATATTTTTTACCTAGGAAGATAAAAATCCTTGCAGATGCCCTGGCTATGTGTGTTCTATCTAGACATTTTTAGTTTGCAATGTTTTGATCAGATTATCTGCTTCTCTGTCTTTAGTACGTTCGGCTTTAAGGCTGGGGTCAGACGAACGCAGTGCGAACGCGTGTGCAGCCGCACTTTTTCACGGCCGTAGTAGCAGCAAATCACGTCCAATGACGGCTAATATACGAAGTACGGCCGCGCAACGCAAGGGGGAAACAAACGCATTTTTTCGAGAACGCAGAACCGCTAGTATTGGCGTACAGAGTGCGCTGCGTCCGCATAGCGGCGTGTGTGCGTGATTAGGAGATGGCAGACGCTGCTAATGTCCAGCCAACATAACGTCCAGACACCCAAAGTTTCCTGGTTTGGATCCGTAAAAAAATCACGGCCGAAAGTGCGCATCGTATGACCACTATCGCGTCTTCTGTGAAAAAATGCGTTCGGACGCATCAACACACTTTTTGACGGTAGACGTGAAAAATGCGTTTGTTTGACCCTAGCCTAAGCTGAAAGCAAGGCAGTTATGTTTACGTATTAAAACAGGGCTACCATAAGACGTATGTCATGCACTTGGAATGTGCGCTTATTGTTTACGACTGTATAGTAGGACTAAAAATATATTTTATTTAAAAATGAACGGTTTGATGGGGAACGATGTGCTTGTAACCTTTTTTTTTTTTTTTTTTTAATCTGGTAGTGATCCATGAAGAATGATGTATATAATTATGTTTCAAGAATTGTTATATCTTCAGCTCCTCAATGTTGTGCCACAGTTAACCGATACACACGACGACATTAATTACACCACATGTGAGTAAGTGGCACTGTATAACTGGGACAAACTGATTAGCGAGTCCAAGATTTTGAAAAGTAAATATCCTTAATGTCAGTGAATTTTGCTGCTTCTGCTACATAAATGGATGTTTTGAGGGGGAGAACAGAAGCGAAACTAATGTTAATCTGCACATGACGAAAATAGTTAAATATATATAATACGTGCACGTTCATTTTTATTACACAGGTCCCTTAAGTGACTCATTGAAAGGAAGGAGGAAACACTTTAAAAGAGAAAAAAGAAAGACTTCTCTTTAACTTTGGCCATTGTCACAGGTAGATAAGGGAACAGATTAGATTTCTGTTAATGCAGGAAATTAAGCAACAGTCCTGCATTCCATAGCCAGCTAGTCAGAATGCATTTACATTTTTGAATTGCAGGAAAACCCCGACTTTGTAATTCTTACATACTCATCACAATAATTACACAAGGAGAGAGGATTTCAAAAGTTATATTGTATTGGTGTTTTGTTTTTACACGAATGCAGCATGCAATTCCACCTCCATTTCTTAACCCCTTAACGATGGGCAGGCGTCGCCTGTCGGGGGTTGGCTTAATGCCGGCGAGGCATACAGGTACGTCTCGTCGGCAGGTGCCGTCGCGAGCCGCAGATTGCGGCACGTGACATTGGCTGCAGGAGGACGGCCTGAGTTCAGGCCGTCCCCGTGAAGCCAATGACGAGCAGCGTACGCAAGCTACGGGGAGGGGCAGAAGCAGCCACGTTGAAGACAGCATCTTCAAAGCCTTTCCGCCTCCAGGACGGCATAGCACATCCTGTGGCGGCAAGAAGTTACAATAAATAAATGTAGCGCTGCTTTAAAGACTGTGTTTTGCTGCATTTAATTATTATGACCACCAGAGGGAGATAGAGACATATGGACTTGCTGGACAAACTCTGAACTACAATTTCCATCATGCTTTGCGTGAGTACAGGAAGTGGGTGGTGTAGGAAGAGGAAAGATATCAGCAGCCTCGTGCAGGGGAGAGGCAGAGTGAGCTGAGCGGTGAAAGGTGGCGGACGCACGTGAAAACCGTCAAGGATCGTGACCAGGCCAGAGTACAGGCGCTGCCTCATTGGTGCTGGAGATCGGGACGGTGACCTTGCGGAGACCTACCACGCAGCGCTGAGAGGTCTGGATGGAAATCTGGTTCCGGCTGGACCCCGAGTAAGGAGACCGCGCTGATCTATTGGGAGTGCAGGCGGTGGATCGTTGTTCCTGTTGCGGAGATTCGACAAGCAGGGAGCGGATCCAGCGGCACAGAGTCCCAGTGCACGGCGGGAGAAGCTCCTTGATCGGGTGCTGGACAGTTTGTCTATCGGATGGGTGAGAGGCCTCCCAGGTCGCAGTTCCAAAAATAAGAAACGCACACTGCAGTATTGTTTAAATCCACAGGGCCCCAACGTGACTAGTCGAAGATTGTTTGTTTCATTCACTGGCCAGTTGAATACAGTACCCTGGTACCCGAGACAATACACATACACATTTTTGAGCTATTATTCACGGGACTTACACTCAAAAACTGAGGGGGTTAATCTTTTTTTTTTTTGCCGCCGCGTGTTTCCCCGCGTTACGAAATCCTGTCGTTTAAATACCGTATCTACGTTATATATGCTGCTTTATTGGGATCAGTAAAGAATATAATCTATAAAAATCCACAACAGTGCTGGTGTATAGTTATTCCCTAGTGCGGTGAGACTAACCCGAGGTTAATTCAGCGGCTCCTCCAGGAGTGAGCGCTACATAAAGTAATTCTAAATACTCTTCAAACATAAATTTACCTATTGAATTCTCTGCTCTTTCCTTCATCCCCCACATCAAGTCTCTTTCCTCCTCCTGCCGATACCAACTGCGTAATATTTCCAGAATTCGGCCATTTCTTACCGCTGTCACCACAAAACAACTCCTACACGCCCTGGTAATCTCCCGACTCGACTATTGCAATAATCTCTTATCTGGCCTCCCTCTGTCCCGCCTCTCCCCCCTACAATCCATCCTGAACGCCTCCGCCAGGCTAATTCACCTCACCCGCAGCTCTGTCTCTGCTGCTCCCCTCTGCGAGTCCCTTCACTGGCTCCCCATCCACTGCAGAATGAAGTTCAAAATCCTTATCCTTACCTACAAAACCCTCACTAACTCAGCTCCCCACTACCTGTCCTCACTAATCACCAAATACACCCCAGCTCGCTCCCTAAGGTCAAACAGTGACCTGCGACTAGCTTCTCCCCGCATCACCTCTTCCCATGATAGACTGCAGGATTTCTCACGCGCAGCCCCCACTCTCTGGAACGCTCTCCCTCGTACTGTCAGACTTTCCCCTAACTTCTCTTCCTTCAAACGCTCCCTTAAAACGTTCCTATTTAGGGACGCCTACCACCCAACTCACTGACGCAACCATCAATCACTCTCACCTTACAGTCCTCTCCTCCTGTTTCCAACCCCAACCCTCCCAGATTGTGAGTTCCTACGGGAATAGGGCCCTCATCTCCTCCTGTACTGTTTGTCAAATGTTGTTCAATGTATTGTAACCCTGTCTATACTGTGCTTATTGTACAGCGCTGCGGAATATGCTGGCGCTTTATAAATAAAGAATAATAATAATAATAATATTGAATAGGTTATAGTGCTAGGAAGTTCTCTTGCCAGTAGCTAAACATCTAGGGTCCTATTCCCAAGTTCGTGCTAAAATGGGGATGCTAACCGGGACAATCCGCGCCTTCAGGTTTCCCCGTAGCATCCCCATTTTGCCACAGTAGTCCAGGGTGGGCGCTGTCACACTTTTATTGAGAATTTAGACTTGAGAAAGACCCATTAGGGTTGAAACGTTGTCCTTTTTTCCACTGCGGAATAAACCAAACTTGATTCAAATAATACGGAAGAGTCAGCACAATTATTTTGTTCTGCTATATGGAGGATTTGGGAAGTGGATCCAAGCTGACTGGATGGTGAAAATTGTTTGCCAATGCTTCTTTTGAATTTTCTTATTTGTTTATAGCTTTGGTCACGTCCAATTCTGGCTTCTTACACGCAGTTGCTGTGGCGGCTTTGGTGGTGGTTTTCTGCTCCTCCTCTTCTATATGCATTCTTGCAGGCCTTATTGCTGCCTCTTTCTACCCATATTTGGCCCTAGCATGTGCGTCCTCTGCGGCGGCTCGTGCTCTGATATCGTTGTCACTTGCGCTAGACACGTTAGACTGCCCTGATTTGCTGGACCTTAAGGTATGTCTGGACATCCTGGAACGTTGTGACATAGTCTCCAGGAGGAGCTCCTTTCTTTCGTTTTGTGACTTCATGATGGCGGCGCGCACTATCCAGTCACGTACCAGATCGATTTCCTTCTGCAGGTCACGTTATTGCTGGCTGTGCTAGCTCTGGTTAGATAGGTGAAATACGCTTGTGACAGTGTTTTGTAACGGCTGTGGCAAACCTTGATCTGATTTATAGCTTGCATGATCTATCCTTCTTGACCGCCAACATTACTGGCGTTGCACATTTCACATTCTATGTTTTCCCAGGTCCTTTCTAATTTGAAGTGGTGTGTGTTAATGTCTACTTCATAGTTTTCGCAGGGCTTTTCTGTTCGCTTGATTCTCTGCTTAGGCCTTGCGCTTTCTTGCATCGGTTGCAGTTGTGTAGCGGTGTCAGTGTCCACGTTTTCGCTCCCTTGTGCGGTGTCTGCCCTGATATTCTCTTGCGTGGTGTCTGGTGAGGGTCTGAGTTCTGCCATGCTGCAGGTGTGTGTAGGCCTTTAGCCAGTGCGTGTGGCGTGCAGTCTGTTACCTTGTGTTTTGAAACCAAATTCCTATTCATATTTACCAAGACATGCCAGTTAGACGATTTCTGTTTTTTTTCATCATGTAAGGCATTGCGCAGCGCTTCGCTAGCTAGCGGAGATAAATGAAGACATCAACACAGATTTCGTTCTTCAAATATCTGGTATTCCTTTGTTAGGACATACAAAAAAACACAGAGTTACAAGCCAATAGGATATTCCCAATCCCAACGTCACAGAAAATTACCATAGTTGAACCCACAAAACCTATTCATCATATATGGTAATATGTTGACTGGACAAAGAGAGATCTTTTTTTCTCCTCTTCTGCCCAGCAACTAGAATGGGGGAAGGGGGCTGTCTGGACAGTCAATTTCTTGTTTCAGGACAATATTCCACATTCTTAAATTTCAAGAGGATATTGTGAGCAAGCATTTTAAACTGAGCTAAAGGGGGCATGTTAACTAAGGGAAGCTTCTATATGTGCTTAAGATACAAGGAATTATTTTACACCATGTCAGCGATGGACAACTGTCTCAGATGGTGCCGGTCAGTGTCCTGCATAGGTAAGCTTTGGGGGAAGCTGTACTTACAGGTGTCTGCGTGTTCTGACCCATGTCCTGGCAGCTGTTAGGAGCTGTGCGCAGGGTTATGTAAAATGGCTGCTCCTCCCTGTATAGTCACGCAGAGCGTGGGCCCAGAAGAGACGGGTGTAAATGAACTATGTTGCTGTATGAAGCTGCTTGCTTGTAGTTCCTGAATCTTCTAGAAAGCTCTATCACAGTAGCTGTATAAAGCTGAAGCCTTGTTGTGACGCAACTCACTTTGGACTTGGAGTGCATCGACCTGGAGGTGCATTATTTGTTTATTAGGGAGTGCAGGCCTGATGTTCTGTATCATTTTCTTGCCCTCTCTTGTGTGCAGAATGTTTGTGTAATCTGTGTTATGTAGTGGTGCACCAAAATGGAAATTTCTGGCAGATACCGAAATCAAAAATTTTGGATCGGTTCTCCTGAAAGCCGATACCAAAACTGAAAATCAGACATGAGAACCTGGGCCTGGAGGCCGGGGACTCGCCTGATCCCGAAGATCGGTCGAGCAAGCTGCTCGGCCGGCCTCCAGGCTCAGGCGAGCCCCCAGATTGGCTGGGCCTTGAGGGCCTTGCCGGGGGCTCGTCTGAGCCTGGAGGCCGGTCGAGCAACTTGCTTGGCCGGGCCTCCAGGCCCAGGTTTGCATGGCTGACTGGTTGCACCTACATACTCACCTTCATCTTCCTACTTCGGCTTTGAGCTCCAACGGTGACAGACCTTTGGCTGTCGCAGGCTGCAAGGCTGGCCTCCAGGCTCAGGCGAGCCCCTGGCTTGGCTGGGCCTTCAAGGCCCATCCGAGTCGGAGGCTCGCCTAAGCCTGGAGGCCGGCCGAGTAGCCTGCGAGAGCCGGAGGACTGTCACCACTGAAACTCTGGTTGCACCTACTCATCTGCATCCTCCTACTTCGGTCCTGAGCTCCAGCAGTGACAGTCCTCCGGCTGTCACAGGCTGCTTGGCCAGAGGCTCGCCTGAACCTGGAGGCCAGCTGTGCAGTCTGTGACAGCCGGAGGACTGTCACCGCTGGAGCTCAGGGCCAAAGTAGGAGGATGTAGGGGAGTATGTTGCCTACAAATACTCACCTGCATCGGCCTGAGTCCTCCAGCAGTGGCATTCCTACTGCATCCAGTGTCCGCTCTCTGTGTCGGTCGCCGGGATGACGTCACGAAACCCAGGGTCAAAGGCTTCCATGACATCATACCGGCGACCAACGGAGAGAGGACACTGGATGCAAGAGGACTGCCACCGCTGGAGGACTCGCTCGGGGCCAATGTAGGTGAGTATGTGCAATGCTCTCCACCCCCCCAAACAAAATCCATCACCTGGGCCTGGAGGCCTGTCTGAGCCCCCTGCTCAACCGGGCTTCAGACTCAGGCAAGCCCCCTGCTCGGCAGGGCCTCCAGGCTGAGCCAGGGACTCACCTGAGCCTGGAGGACGGCCGAGCATGCAATTCTGCCAAGCTCAGGCGAGACCCAGGCTCGGCTGCGCCTCTAGGCCCAGGCCAAGCCGAGGGCTCGTCTGAGCTTGGAAGACGCCCAAGCAGGCAGCTCGGCCAGCCTCCAGGCTCAGGTGAGCCCCCAGCTCGGCTCGGTTTGGCCTCTAGGCGTTGACAGATGTGACCATGTCAGGGTACTGAGATCTGTCACACTTATTTATAAAGAATTTTACCAGGAAGGATACATTGATGTTAATTATGAGATACAGCAATCTTTTCACTGGGGGGACAGAGCTCCAGTTTTTTTCTAGGCGCACAGTAACCCGTTTTTACTGGGCGCAGAGTAACCTATTTTTACTGGGTGCAGACACCCTGTTTTTACTGTGCTGATCCTTGAGGCTCAGCAATCTGTTTAACTGGGGGGCAGTGCTCATGTTTTTATTATTCTGGAACCCCAGGCTCAAATGCAGGATATTATTGAAGTCAGGTAGATTTAACTCCTCTCCGTTTGAAAGTCCTTTTGTATTTTCTTCACTTTATTGGTAAAGGAACAGCAAATAAAAGGTGTCTTGTGGATAGAGAGGTCTTCTCTTGGTATGGGGGGGAAGGTTAAAACATGATGCAATCACCTAATACAGACAGACGCTTGCTTTTAACCCCTTAAGGACAGAAGAGTGTCGCCCATCATTAGTGGGTACACCTTGCCAGCTGCTGATTTTGGCTTGCCCCACAGCCGACACGCATCATTGGCTGCAGGGAGACGGCCTGAGTCAAGGGTAATATGAAAGAAGTAATATATGGTTGAACAGACCTATATAGCTCAAATTCTAGGTTTTGTTTTGGCATGTGAAGCCTTCTAAGTGAAGTCTTCAAAGTGAGCACTTAGAGATCTTCTGGTGAGTGATTTTGATTTTTGTTTCAAACAGATCTTTTCTATTCATTTTAAGGTTTTAGGTTAGGTCTGGTGTGTAAATTAGGTTAGGCTGGTGACTCATTCCTCTTACTGATTAGCATACAATTGGAAACAATTGCGTGCTATTCGCAAAGGTTGTTAAACTTGTCCACACCTTGCTGGGGGAGGTGTTCTTAGCTGATTATATAAAGCTTGTGGAATATTAGCTTGGTCTAATTGAGCTTGTGAAGCCTTCTAAGTGAAGTCTTCAAAGTGAGCACTTAGAGATCTTCTGGTGAGTGATTTTGATTTTTGTTTCAAACAGATCTTTTCTATTCATTTTAAGGTTTTAGGTTAGGTCTGGTGTGTAAATTAGGTTAGGCTGGTGACTCATTCCTCTTACTGATTAGCATACAATTGGAATCAATTGCGTGCTATTTGCAAAGGTTGTTAAACTTGTCCACACCTTGCTGGGGGAGGTGTTCTTAGCTGATTATATAAAGCTTGTGGAATATTAGCTTGGTCTAATTGAGCTTGTGAAGCCTTCTAAGTGAAGTCTTCAAAGTGAGCACTTAGAGATCTTCTGGTGAGTGATTTTGATTTTTGTTTCAAACAGATCTTTTCTATTCATTTTAAGGTTTTAGGTTAGGTCTGGTGTGTAAATTAGGTTAGGCTGGTGACTCATTCCTCTTACTGATTAGCATACAATTGGAATCAATTGAGTGCTATTTGCAAAGGTTGTTAAACTTGTCCACACCTTGCTGGGGGAGGTGTTCTTAGCTGATTATATAAAGCTTGTGGAATATTAGCTTGGTCTAATTGAGCTTGTGAAGCCTTCTAAGTGAAGTCTTCAAAGTGAGCACTTAGAGATCTTCTGGTGAGTGATTTTGATTTTTGTTTCAAACAGATCTTTTCTATTCTTTTAAGGTTTTAGGTTAGGTCTGGTGTGTAAATTAGGTTAGGCTGGTGACTCATTCCTCTTACTGATTAGCATACAATTGGAATCAATTGCGTGCTATTTGCAAAGGTTGTTAAACTTGTCCACACCTTGCTGGGGGAGGTGTTCTTAGCTGATTATATAAAGCTTGTGGAATATTAGCTTGGTCTAATTGAGCTTGTGAAGCCTTCTAAGTGAAGTCTTCAAAGTGAGCACTTAGAGATCTTCTGGTGAGTGATTTTGATTTTTGTTTCAAACAGATCTTTTCTATTCATTTTAAGGTTTTAGGTTAGGTCTGGTGTGTAAATTAGGTTAGGCTGGTGACTCATTCCTCTTACTGATTAGCATACAATTGGAATCAATTGCGTGCTATTTGCAAAGGTTGTTAAACTTGTCCACACCTTGCTGGGGGAGGTGTTCTTAGCTGATTATATAAAGCTTGTGGAATATTAGCTTGGTCTAATTGAGCTTGTGAAGCCTTCTAAGTGAAGTCTTCAAAGTGAGCACTTAGAGATCTTCTGGTGAGTGATTTTGATTTTTGTTTCAAACAGATCTTTTCTATTCATTTTAAGGTTTTAGGTTAGGTCTGGTGTGTAAATTAGGTTAGGCTGGTGACTCATTCCTCTTACTGATTAGCATACAATTGGAATCAATTGAGTGCTATTTGCAAAGGTTGTTAAACTTGTCCACACCTTGCTGGGGGAGGTGTTCTTAGCTGATTATATAAAGCTTGTGGAATATTAGCTTGGTCTAATTGAGCTTGTGAAGCCTTCTAAGTGAAGTCTTCAAAGTGAGCACTTAGAGATCTTCTGGTGAGTGATTTTGATTTTTGTTTCAAACAGATCTTTTCTGTTCATTTTAAGGTTTTAGGTTAGGTCTGGTGTGTAAATTAGGTTAGGCTGGTGACTCATTCCTCTTACTGATTAGCATACAATTGGAATCAATTGAGTGCTATTTGCAAAGGTTGTTAAACTTGTCCACACCTTGCTGGGGGAGGTGTTCTTAGCTGATTATATAAAGCTTGTGGAATATTAGCTTGGTCTAATTGAGCTTGTGAAGCCTTCTAAGTGAAGTCTTCAAAGTGAGCACTTAGAGATCTTCTGGTGAGTGATTTTGATTTTTGTTTCAAAGATCTTTTCTGTTCATTTTAAGGTTTTAGGTTAGGTCTGGTGTGTAAATTAGGTTAGGCTGGTGACTCATTCCTCTTACTGATTAGCATACAATTGGAATCAATTGAGTGCTATTTGCAAAGGTTGTTAAACTTGTCCACACCTTGCTGGGGGAGGTGTTCTTAGCTGATTATATAAAGCTTGTGGAATATTAGCTTGGTCTAATTGAGCTTGTGAAGCCTTCTAAGTGAAGTCTTCAAAGTGAGCACTTAGAGATCTTCTGGTGAGTGATTTTGATTTTTGTTTCAAACAGATCTTTTCTGTTCATTTTAAGGTTTTAGGTTAGGTCTGGTGTGTAAATTAGGTTAGGCTGGTGACTCATTCCTCTTACTGATTAGCATACAATTGGAATCAATTGAGTGCTATTTGCAAAGGTTGTTAAACTTGTCCACACCTTGCTGGGGGAGGTGTTCTTAGCTGATTATATAAAGCTTGTGGAATATTAGCTTGGTCTAATTGAGCTTGTGAAGCCTTCTAAGTGAAGTCTTCAAAGTGAGCACTTAGAGATCTTCTGGTGAGTGATTTTGATTTTTGTTTCAAACAGATCTTTTCTGTTCATTTTAAGGTTTTAGGTTAGGTCTGGTGTGTAAATTAGGTTAGGCTGGTGACTCATTCCTCTTACTGATTAGCATACAATTGGAATCAATTGAGTGCTATTTGCAAAGGTTGTTAAACTTGTCCACACCTTGCTGGGGGAGGTGTTCTTAGCTGATTATATAAAGCTTGTGGAATATTAGCTTGGTCTAATTGAGCTTGTGAAGCCTTCTAAGTGAAGTCTTCAAAGTGAGCACTTAGAGATCTTCTGGTGAGTGATTTTGATTTTTGTTTCAAACAGATCTTTTCTGTTCATTTTAAGGTTTTAGGTTAGGTCTGGTGTGTAAATTAGGTTAGGCTGGTGACTCATTCCTCTTACTGATTAGCATACAATTGGAATCAATTGAGTGCTATTTGCGCAAAGGTTGTTAAACTTGTCCACACCTTGCTGGGGGAGGTGTTCTTAGCTGATTATATAAAGCTTGTGGAATATTAGCTTGGTCTAATTGAGCTTGTGAAGCCTTCTAAGTGAAGTCTTCAAAGTGAGCACTTAGAGATCTTCTAGAGATACTCTGGAGGTAGTCTGAGGTTAGACAGGAGGTAGAAAACCTACAAAAAGGTAAGATTTGTTGGTTTAAATCCATACTTTTATAATGGCAGGCTTGGTCCAGTGTAAGAGCTGTCATGCATTTGTTTTTTAGATCCAATTTTTGGAGGTTTGGAGTGTGCCTGATATGTAGGCAGCTCTCTTTATTGCAGCAGGAAATTGCCTGTTTGAAGTCTGAGATTTGTAAATTATCTGTTACACAAACTCAGGCTATGGCTATGACTGTTACAAAGCCACTGCCACAGAGGCCTCCTAGGAGTGGCAGATGGACTACTGTAGGATCTGGTAGACTTAGAGTTGTGGATATAAGGCATGTCCCACAGTCTGTGGCTCTTCTTAATTCTTTTGAGGCACTTTCAGAGTGTAGTGGTGAGACGGAAGTAGGCTCAGACACCATAGTTGAGGAACCACCATCCCCTATGCCTAAGGTATGCAGGACTGCAACCAAGAACAATAAGGAAAAGGTGGGACATGATAGAAGGCAATTGTTGCTAGGTGATTCTATCATAAGAGGTGTGGAGCTGGAGAGTAGTGGTTTGGTGAGATGTCTTCCTGGGGCTACTGCTCGTAGAGACAAGAAACGTATTCTCGATATTGTCAAACAAGCAAAGCAGCAAGGGGAAGTGGATGTTCTAGTCCATCTAGGGACAAATGACTTGGCTAGCAATGAGTTTTCTGAGATTAAGGAGGATTTTTGTGTTCTTGGAGGTGAAATACAGCAGATTGCGTCCACTGTGTCATTCTCTGAAGTTTTGCCTGTGCATAACATTCAGGATAGGCAGATGCGCAATAGGGAATTTAATTTGTGGCTTCGGGAATGGTGTCGAGAGCAAGGATTTGGCTTTGTGTCCCGTGATAGCTCTAATTGGAGCAGAAAGGAACTGTATAAAAAAGATGGTTTGCATCTTACTCATAGGGGAACATATGTTCTCAGTGAGAAGTTCAAAGGTTTCGCAAAGAATATTTAAACTAGGAGGGGGGACAAAAGGGTAAAAAACAATCTGCCTGATTGTCCCCCAAAACTAAATCGGCGGGTGCAAGCAACATGCGGGGAAAAAAGGACAAGCTCAGAGTTGTGTCTATAAATGCTCGCAGTTTAGTCAATAAAATCAATGAACTGGAGGCAATGATGGCTGCTGAAAAAGTAGATTTAGTTGCGGTTACTGAGACATGGTTCAGTGAGAAAAATAACTGGGACATAACAATACCGGGGTACTCTTTATATAGAAAAGACAGAGAAGGTAGGAAAGGAGGAGGAGTGGCCCTGTATGTGAAAAACAACATAAAAACGAACCAAATAAAAGTGAGCGAGGTAAACATAGAGTCAGTTTGGGTTACGCTAACATTTGGCAATCATACAGTAGCTCGTGTAGGTGTGATCTATAGACCCCCTGGACAAGTAGAAGAGCTAGATAATCTGCTGCTTGAGGAAATAGCCAAAATGGCAAATGGAGGGGGAAGTTATTATCATGGGGGACTTTAATCTTCCTGATGTGAACTGGAAAACCAAAACTGCTGGGTGCACCAGGAGTACAAATATTCTAAACTCCCTACTGGGATTATCTCTAACACAAGTAGTTGAGGAGCCGACCCGTAAAGAGGCCATATTGGATTTAATACTCACAAATGGAGGTTTGGTATCGGACATTGTTGTAGGTGAAAATTTGGGATCTAGTGATCACCAGTCAGTATGGTTTAATATAAGAACAGAGATGGAGCAACACCACACAAAAACAAAAGTTTTAGACTTTAAAAAAACAGATTTTTCTAAAATGAGACTTTGTGTGAAGGAGTCATTATCAGACTGGAGGAGTTTAAAGGGTGTCCAGGAGAAATGGGATTATTTAAAAGAAGCATTATTGAAGGCCACAGGCAATTGCATTCGACTTGTTTAAAAAACAAAAAAGGGAAGAAACCACTGTGGTACTCTGCAGAAGTGGCCAAAATAGTGAAGAACAAAAAGACAGCATTCAATAATTATAAAACAACTCAGAGTGAAGAAGATAGGCAAACCTATAAGATTAGGTAGAAAGAGGCAAAGCAATTTATAAGAGCTTCCAAAGCACACGCAGAAGAGAAAATAGCTCAGTCAGTAAAAAAGGGGGACAAAACATTTTTTAGATACATAAACGAGAAAAGAAAAGTAAAACAAGGATTAGTTAGATTAAAAACAAAGGAAGGAAGGTATGTAGAAGAGGATAAAAGTCTCGCTGACTGCCTCAATGAATATTTTTGTTCAGTCTTTGCAGAAGAAAAGGAAGGAAAGGGACCTCAGTTAGGAGGAAACACTAACGAGACAATTACATATCAGTTTACAGAGGAGGAGGTTCTACAGCAGCTGTCTAAAGTAAAGACAAATAAATCAATGGGGCCTGATGGGATCCACCCTAAATTATTAAAAGAGCTCAGTGATGTAATAGCAAAACCGTTAACAGATTTATTTAACCAATCCTTGCTAACGGCAGTCGTCCCAGAAGACTGGAAATTAGCAAATGTTGTGCCCATTCACAAGAAGGGTAGTAGGGAGGAATCTGGGAACTATAGGCCAGTTAGTCTTACGTCAGTAGTGGGGAATTAATGGCAACCATGTTAAAGGAAAGGATTGTTGAACATCTAAAAACACATAGATTACAGGATCAGAAACAACATGGGTTTACCTCAGGGAGATCATGCCAAACTAATCTTATTGATTTTTTTGATTGGGTAACAAAAATAATAGACACAGGTGGTGCAGTAGACATTGCTTATTTAGATTTCAGTAAGGCTTTTGATACTGTTCCGCATAGAAGGCTTATCAATAAATTGCAATCTTTGAGCTTGGATTCCAATATTGTTGAATGGATTAGGCAGTGGCTGAGTGACAGGCAACAGAGGGTTGTGGTAAATGGAGTTTATTCGGCGCAAGGTCTTGTTACCAGTGGGGTACCTCAGGGGTCAGTACTTGGACCCATTCTATTTAATATTTTTGTTAGTGATATTGCAGAAGGTATTAATGGAAAAGTATGTCTTTTTGCTGATGACACAAAGATTTGCAACAGGGTTGACGTTCCTGGAGGGATCAGCCAAATGACAAATGATTTAGGTAAACTAAAAAAATGGTCGGAGCTGTGGCAATTGAGTTTTAATGTGGATAAGTGCAAGATAATGCACCTGGGACGTAAAAACCCAAGGGCTGAATATAGAATATTTGATACAGTCCTAACCTCAACATCTGAGGAAAGGATTTAGGGGTTATTATTTCAGAGGATCTAAAGGTAAGTAGTCAATGTAATAGAGCAGCAGGAAATGCTAGCAGAATGCTTGGTTGTGTAGGGAGAGGTATTAGCAGTAGGAAAAGGGAAGTGCTCATGCCACTGTACAGAGCACTGGTGAGACCTCACTTGGAGTACTGTGTGCAGTACTGGAGACCGTATCTCCAGAAGGATATAGACATCTTAGAGAGAGTTCAGAGAAGGGCTACTAAAATGGTGTACGGCTTGAAGGAGAAAAGTTACCAGGAAAGGCTTAATGATCTTAACATGTACAGCTTGGAAAAAAGACGAGACAGAGGAGATATGATAGAAACATTTAAATACGTAAAGGGAATCCACAAGGTAGAGGAAGGGAGTATATTTAAAAGGAAACGAAGTAGCAAAACAAGAGGACATAGTCTTAGATTAGAGGGGCAAAGGTTTAAAAGTAACATCAGGAAGCATTATTTTACTGAGAGGGTGGTGGATACATGGAACAGTCTTCCAGTTGAAGTGGTAGAGGCCAAAACAGTAATTGAATTTAAGCAAGCATGGGATAGGCATAAGGCTATCCTAAACAAAAGATAAATCCAAGTAAAGTATCCATGTAATTGGGCAGACTAGATGGGCCGAAAGGTTCTTATCTGCCGACATCTTTCTATGTTTCTATGTTTGCCTCCGTACTTAATTTGAATTGAAAACTCCTGTTGTGACATACATATCTGAATGCAGGGGCACAGTTATAAAGCGGTGTTTCCAAAACCTGTCCTCGGGACCCACAACCAGGCCAGAGTTTGCAGATCACCTTGGGGAAATGCTGACTGAATCCTGCAATCACTGAACAGCAAATCATATCACCTGTGCTTCAGATATCTGGCAAACCTGGCGTGTCAGAAGGTCCACTCCTGAGGACAGGTTTGGGAAACACCGGTATAAAGGATCGTCTGCTAAGTTTAACATAAAATCACATTTTATTCTTGTTTCAGCACTCTGTAATTTATGCAGTTGCTCAAGCCATGGTGTAGCTGGGGGATTCTTTATGCTGTGACACCCTTTGTTTATTTACACACTAGTTACACATGTCCGTGAAATACTTTGTATCTGTCATGCCACTACTGCTTATTATTATTATTATCATCGGGAAGATTATGTGTCAGTATCTCTTGTCAGGATGAGATTAGGACATCCCTTTCTCCACTATGAACCCTTCAATGACAGATACATAGCCAAGTTTCTGGTGGACACAGATCTTAACATGCTGCTCCTGACGTGAGATGAATTTATCACAGCTGGGATCCCAGTTCAAGCACACCTGACTAATTATGCTGTGTGTGTGAAATCCTTTAATCATGGTGTTTCTCTTGGGGATCTCAGACATAATTAATTAACTGGCTATTACATCTAGAGCATATTCAATGTGCAGATTATAGAGAAGGACATCGGTTCTCTAGAAAACAACCATCCTGCAGAAACACCGTGCCACTTTAATGCCTGAAAAAATGTGCCCAGCAAGACCCAACTATAGGGAAAATGGTCTTCAGTGCCTGTGTTCATGGCCTCCTCCTCAGCACATCTAGCTCCATTTCAATTGGAAATCAGATCCAGAGATATGACTTCTATTCTTATCCCTAGAATAAATATATAGGGCTCTATTCCAAAGTTGGTGCAACTTTACCAGAACCATTATAGTGTATGGAGGGCCTGATAACAGCACTCCAGCTGTACAGCAAGCTGCTCGAGCGCTGGGCTGCTTTTCCCTATTCCATCCGAGATGCAAGCTTGTATCTCACATGGTGCACCAGGATACTGTACATTAGCATCTCCTATACTTTGTATGGGAGACGCTAATGTTGCCCCAGCAGATGGAAAATGAGCTATTTCAACCTGCTTGTTCCCCATCTGTGTCTGGTGTTATTCTGACAAGGATAACTTTTCTCAGACATGGTGTTAAGTGACTGCGCTTCTGCACATTGACATAACACACAAACCTAAACCAACACAAAAAATCCCATACTCCCCTCAGATGGTGACAGATAGGTCGCCACACTGCTGCGATGAGAGTGGGGTTTTCCATCCTTGTATCTCCATTCTTTACACCCCCACAAAGTTAAGCTAGGTGTCATTGGACAGGTCAGAGTCTGGCCTTTCCAATGATACCAAACATGACCATGTAAAATCTAAAAGAAAAAAATATTTTTTTTTTCTTCCAAAGCAATGGCATTATCTATTTGTCTTGGATAAAATGAGCAATACCACTGCCATTACTCACCTTCTCATTTCCCACGCTGGGTGCAAGCTCAGTGTTTTATACATACAGGGTGATTCAAAAAGAATCGAAAGTCACCATACGATCGGTGACTTTTCGTTCCCTGCACTTCGGGGCGATTCGGCGATCCTATTTCGCCATCCCTGCGGTATATTCAGCAAGAACCGCAGGGCCCCTGTAGTGCAGGGAACACCCGCAGCAAACCTGCTGAACCCTCACCGAACCCCGCAGAAAACAGCTGTATTAACTCCGCCGAACACGCCGGAAAAAACTGACTAGCCACCAATCACAGCGCAGAGCAGCCGCCGGAAAAACCCGACACACAGACGAATGAGGAGAAGAAAAAAAAATAGTACGCTTGAAAGTTTGAAATTTGAAACGCTGTTTGCAAAAATCTACTGAACGAAAATGCCTGAAATTTACATATAAGATCCAATGAATGATAACAAAAAGGGCTGTTACAGTAAAAAAAATTATTTAAAAATAAAAAAAACGGGAAAAATGTTTTGCCTTAAGGATCCTAAAAAGTTTTACTGCAGAATATAATATTAAACGGTTTATTAGATGTTGAATTAAAACGGGAATATTTTTAACATTGACGCCTATGGAAATCGCCTGAATAAATCTGTCAAATGAAACCAGCGAACAGCAGGGCATTTCGGCAACTTTTAACTGCTGGTTTTTGTTCTCTAAATAGACAAAGCATTGCTTCTCTATGGGGATTTCACTGCCCTCGAACAGGCACCGTACGTGCAGACAATTCGCCAACATTTGGCTAACTGCCTGCTCTCTGAATAGCTGAATGGCCAGAAAAGGTAACCGTATGCTGAATTTCACTGTTCGGTTACCTTTTCGGCCACAATTCGGAGCTCTTTGAATAACCCCCATAGTCATATCTATATATATAAACGCGAAAGTCCTGACTGACTGACTCACTCATCAACGTCCAGCTGAAACCGTTTAACCTATGAACGTGAAATTTTGAAGGTACATTGTTTTTATGATGTAGGCACCCACTAAGGAAGGATTTTTGGAAACTCCGCCCTTAAGGGGGGCGAAAAAGGGGGTTGAATATCTTAAATATTTTAAACAGGATACCTATATCTTAAAAACAGAAGATGTTACAAACGTGAAAATCGGTATTTAGATTCTTCTTGACAAATAAAAAAATACATATTTTACCATTTTCTGAAAATTCCTTGGGGGGGCAAAAAGGGGGTTGAATACTTTTATCATAAACGCGAAAGTCCTGACTGACTCATCAACGCCCAGCTGAAACCGTTTAACCTAGGAACGTGAAATTTTGAAGGTGCACTGTTTTTATGATGTAGGCACCCACTAAGGAAGGATTTTTGGAAACTCCGCCCCTAAGGGGGTGAAAAAGGGGTTGAATATTTTAAACAGGCTACTTATAGCTCAAAAACGGAAGATTTTACAGATGTGAAAATCGGTATTTAGATTCGTCTTGAAAAATAAAAAAACACGTATTTTACCGTTTTTCAAAAATTCAACTGGGGGGGCAAAAAAAGGGGGTTGAATATTTTAAACAGGATACCTATATCTTAAAAACAGAAGATGTTACAGATGTGAAAAACGGTATTTAGATTCTTCTTGACAAATAGAAAAACACGTATTTTACCGTGTTTCAAAAATTCAACTGGGGGGCAAAAAAGGGGGGTTGAATATTTGAAATATTTTAAACAGGATACCTATATCTTAAAAACAGAAGATGTTACAAACGTGAAAATCAGTATTTAGATTCTTCTTGACAAATAAAAAAATACATATTTTACCATTTTCTGAAAATTCCTTGGGGGGGCAAAAAGGGGGGTTGAATACTTTTATCATAAACGCGAAAGTCCTGACTGACTCATCAACGCCCAGCTGAAACCATTTAACCTAGGAACGTGAAATTTTGAAGGTGCACTGTTTTTATGATGTAGGCACCCACTAAGGCTAGGGTCAGACTGAGGCAGTGCGAACGCGCGTGCAGCCGCACATAATCACGGCCGTGCTAGCAGCAGATGCCGGGCAATGACGGCCAATATACGAAGTACGGTCGCACAAAAGTGCGGCCGCGCAACGCAAGCGGCAAACAAACGCATTTTTTCGAGAACGTGAAACCACTAGTACTGACGTACAGAGTGCGCTGCGTCCGCTAGCGGCGTGTGTGCGTGAATAGGAGACGTCAGACGCTGCTAATGTCCGGCCAACATAACGTCCAGACCCAAAAAGTGTTTTATTGATGATCCGTACAAAATCACGGATGAAACTGCGCATCGTATGACCGCTATTGCGTATTCCGTGAAAAAATACGTCCATTCTTTTGAACGCACTTTTTCACGGACAACGTGAAAAATGCGTTAGTCTGACCCTAGCCTAAGGAAGGACTTTTGGAAAATCCACCCATATGGGGGTGAAAAAGGAGGTTGAATGTTTTAAACAGGCTACTTATAGCTCAAAAACGGAAGATTTTACAGATGTGAAAATCGGTATTTAGATTCGTCTTGAAAAATAAAAAAACACGTATTTTACCGTTTTTCAAAAATTCAACTGGGGGGGCAAAAAAAGGGGGTTGAATATTTTAAACAGGATACCTATATCTTAAAAACAGAAGATGTTACAGATGTGAAAAACGGTATTTAGATTCTTCTTGACAAATAGAAAAACACGTATTTTACCGTGTTTCAAAAATTCAACTGGGGGGGCAAAAAAAGGGGGGTTGAATATTTGAAATATTTTAAACAGGATACCTATATCTTAAAAACAGAAGATGTTACAAACGTGAAAATCAGTATTTAGATTCTTCTTGACAAATAAAAATATGTATTTTACCATTTTCTGAAAATTCCTTGGGGGGGCAAAAAGGGGGGTTGAATACTTTTATCATAAACGCGAAAGTCCTGACTGACTCATCAACGCCCAGCTGAAACCATTTAACCTAGGAACGTGAAATTTTGAAGGTGCACTGTTTTTATGATGTAGGCACCCACTAAGGCTAGGGTCAGACTGAGGCAGTGCGAACGCGCGTGCAGCCGCACATAATCACGGCCGTGCTAGCAGCAGATGCCGGGCAATGACGGCCAATATACGAAGTACGGTCGCACAAAAGTGCGGCCGCGCAACGCAAGCGGCAAACAAACGCATTTTTTCGAGAACGTGAACCACTAGTACTGACGTACAGAGTGCGCTGCGTCCGCTAGCGGCGTGTGTGCGTGAATAGGAGACGTCAGACGCTGCTAATGTCCGGCCAACATAACGTCCAGACCCAAAAAGTGTTTTATTGATGATCCGTACAAAATCACGGATGAAACTGCGCATCGTATGACCGCTATTGCGTATTCCGTGAAAAAATACGTCCATTCTTTTGAACGCACTTTTTCACGGACAACGTGAAAAATGCGTTAGTCTGACCCTAGCCTAAGGAAGGACTTTTGGAAAATCCACCCATATGGGGGTGAAAAAGGAGGTTGAATGTTTTAAACAGGATACCTATAGCTCAAAAACAGAAGATGCTACAGATGTGAAAATCGGTATTTAGAGTCGTCTTGAAAAATAAAAAACGGTGTATTACCATTTTCCAAAAATCCAAGTGGGGGGGAGGGGTGAAAAAAGGGGGTTGAATATTTTAAATATTTTAAACAGGATACTTGTATCTCCAAAACAGAAGGTGTTACAGATGTGAAAATCGGTATTTAGATTCGTCTTGAAAAATAAAAAACGGTGCATTACTATTTTCCAAAAATCCAAGTGGGGGGGGGGGGGGGTTAAAAAAGGGGGTTGAATATTTTAAATATTTAAAACAGGATACCTGTATCTCCAAAACAGAAGATGTTACAGATGTGAAAATCGGTATTTAGATTCGTCTTGAGAAACAAAAAACACCTATTTTACTATTTTCCCAAAATTCAGTGGGAGGGGGGCAAAAAGGGGGGGTTGAATACTTGTATCAGTATCAGTATATTTCAAACACCAAAGATGTTACAGATGTGAAATTTGGTATTTACAATCTTCGTGAAAAAAAACAAACCTGTTTTTTGCCATTTTCCACAAATCAAATTGGGGGGGGGGGGTCGGGGGAAAGGGGTCTGAATATTTTTATCATTCTACCTATATTTCAAAAACCAAAGATGTTACAGATGTGAAATTTGGTATTTACAATCTTCTTGAAAAATAAAAACAGGTGATATACCATTTTCCAAAAATCCCAAGTGGGGGGGCTGAATACTTTTAAACAGGATACCTATATCTCAAAAACAGAAGATGTTACATTCGTGAAAATTGGTATTTAGATTCGTCTTGCGAAACAAAAAACACCTATTTTACCATTTTCCAAAAATTCAGTGGGAGAGGGCCAAAAACGGGGGGTTGAATACTTTTATCAGTATACGTATATTTCAAAAACCAAAGATGTTACAGATGTGAAATTTGGCACTTACGTGTTTTACAATTTTCCAAAAATCCCAAGGGGGGGGAAGAAGGGGGGGTTCTACCAAAAAAACCTCAAGTTTCTTTTAAAAAACAATTTTAACAATTTTTTTTTCCGTTTTGGTTAAAATTGATTATTTTCTTAGAAAAAAGCAGTAACCGGTTCCCATTTTATTATTATTATTTTTTTTTTAACACTAGTGTCCCATACAGGATTATTCAAAGAGAATCTAAGGCTAGGGTCAGACGAACGCATTTTTATGTTGTCTGTGAAAAAGTGCGTTCGAACGAATGGACGCATTTTTTCACAGAATACGTGATAGCGGTCATACTATGCGCATTTTCGTCCGTGATTTTGTACGGATCATCAATAAAACACTTTTTGCGTCTGGACGTTATGTTGGCCGGACATTAGCAGCGTCTGACGTCTCCTAATCACGCACACACGCCGCTAGCGGACGCAGCGCACTCTGTACGTCAGTACCTGCGGTTTCACGTTCTCGAAAAAATGCGTTCATTTTCCACTTGCGTTGCGCAGCCGGACTTTTGTGCGACCGTACTTCGTATATTGGCCGTCATTGCCCGGCATCTGCTGCTAGTGCGGCCGTGATTAAGTGCGGCTGCACGCGCGTTCGCACTGCCTCAGTCTGACCCTAGCCTAAAAGTCACTGCACGTTCGGTGACTTTTCGTTCTCTCCAATTCGGTACGATTTGGCGATCCCATTTCGGCGACCCTGCGTTGTATTCAGCAAGCACCACAGGGCTGACGTAGTGCAGGGAAAAGCCGCCACAAACCCGCCAAACACTCACCGCAAAAACCAGGCGAATGCACACCGAAACACGCAAAAACATCTGGGTTAACCCTGCCGAAGACGCCGGAAAACCCCAACACCGCAGACGAATGGAGTGAAAAAAAAAACGTACGCTTGAATGTTTGAAAAGTGAAACGCTGTTTGCAAACAAACTACTGAGCGAAAATGTCTGAAATTTACATATAAGATCCAATGAATGATAATAAAAAGGGCTGTTACAGAAAAAAGATTTTAACAAATCCTGAAAAATGCTTAAAAGATCCTAAAAAAATCTATAAATAAAGAGACTTTTTACTGCAGAATATTATAATAAACGGTTTATTAGATATTGAGTTAAAACGGGAATATTTTTAACATTGAAGCCTATGGGATTTGCCTGAAAAAACCTGTCGAATGAAACCACTGAATGACAGGGCATTTCGGCAACTTTTCACTGCTGGGTTTTGTTCTCTGATTAGATGAAGCTATGGGGGATTTCACTGCCCTCGAACAGGCACCGTATGCGCAGTCAATTCGCCAACATTTGGCGAATTGCCTGCTCTCTGGATAGCCGAATGGCCAGGAAAGGTAACCGAACGCTGATTTTCAGCATTCGGTTACCTTTCACCAGCAATACGGAGCTCTTTGAATAACCCTGATAGCATATATACAAAGGTTTGGATAATAAAAGTGGAAAATATTTTTTTACATGCTATGAGTAACTGTTAATTTTTTTTTAACACCCAGCAGACAGGGGTGAAGGGGTTAAGGTGCAGGTTGTGTTCAGACCACACAAAACTTGGAATAGGGCCCCTGATATTTAGTGTCTTTGTTTTTTTATACAAATAACAAATATTATAGTTGGCCATTCATAAACAATACTGATCAGATGGGGATTAATGGAGCCGGATATAGTGTATGACCTCTGTATAGTTTGCACAGCCAGGTTATAGGCCCCTTAATCACTCAGCAGCTGTGCCCCCCCCTCTCTCTCTCAGGCTACACGTGGGGAGGAGGAGCAGCCACTGCTGTTGACTATTGGTTGCCCAGGCGACGGTAGGTAGAGGCATGGCAACACGCCTGTTCAGTTGGCAGGCAATGGCGACGGCGGCCTCGGTTGCCAGGCAACGATTCGGCCTGTGACCACTGCAGTGGAGAAGCACGACGGAGACAGGTGTGTGTTTGTGTTCCGGCCGGACAGGTGTGTATACCACTGACTGACTGCACATCCACTCCTGACACCGCAAACGAGGGGGCTTCCAGAGGGGGGGGGGGAGGGAGGGTGGTATATGCTCAGGGCAGGGGAAAGTAAGTGATAATACATCATATAGGAACCGCAGCCAGGGGTGAGTAAATAAATAAACATGAGGTAACGAATATCACAACAATAACAACAACAATAAAAGTGTTCATATAAATACATGGCAAAACTACCACGAACATGAATAAACCAGGGCTGCTCACACTCATCATAATGTGCTGCTTCACACAGGCCCTGCTGGCATAATCTGCCCTCCTGCAAACAATCCTGTGTAGCTCTGTGTGTGATGAGAGCCATGTGAGTGTGTAGCTCTGTGTGTGTGAGGAGAGCCATGTGAGTGTGTAGCTCTGTGTGTGTGACGAGAGCCATGTGAGTGTGTAGCTCTGTGTGTGTGAGGAGAGCCATGTGAGTGTGTAGCTCTGTGTGTGACGAGAGCCATGTGAGTGTGTAGCTCTGTGTGTGTGACGAGAGCCATGTGAGTGTGTAGCTCTGTGTGTGTGAGGAGAGCCATGTGAGTGTGTACTCTGTGTGTGACGAGAGCCATGCGAGTGTGTAGCTCTGTGTGTGTGTGATGAGAGCTATGTGAGTGTGTAGCTCTGTGTGTGTGACGAGAGCTATGTGAGTGTGTAGCTCTGTGTGTGTGACGAGAGCCATGTGAGTGTGTAGCTCTGTGTGTGTGACGAGAGCCATGTGAGTGTGTAGCTCTGTGTGTGACGAGAGCCATGTGAGTGTGTAGCTCTGTGTGTGACGAGAGCCATGTGAGTGTGTAGCTCTGTGTTGTGAAGAGAGCCATGTGAGTGTGTAGCTCTGTGTGTGTGACGAGAGCCATGTGAGTGTGTAGCTCTGTGTGTGTGACGAGAGCCATGTGAGTGTGTAGCTCTGTGTGTGTGACGAGAGCCTGTAGCTCTGTGTGTGACGAGAGCCATGTGAGAGTGTGTAGCTCTGTGTGTGTGACGAGAGCCATGTGAGTGTGTAGCTCTGTGACGAGAGCCATGTGAGTGTGTAGCTCTGTGTGTGACAAGAGCCATGTGAGTGTGTAGCTCTGTGTGTGTGATGAGAGCCATGTGAGTGTGTAGCTCTGTGTGTGACGAGAGCCATGTGAGTGTGTAGCTCTGTGTGTGTGATGAGAGCCATGTGAGTGTGTAGCTCTGTGTGTGTGACGAGAGCCATGTGAGTGTGTAGCTCTGTGTGTGTGTGATAGTCGTGAGTGTGTAGCTCTGTGTGTGTGTGATGAGAGCCTTGTGAGTGTGTAGCTCTGTGTGTGATGAGAGCCGTGTGAGTGTGTAGCTGTGTGTGTGTGATGAGAGCCATGTGAGTGGGTAGCTCTGTGTGTGATGAGAGCCGTGTGAGTGGGTAGCTCTGAGAGGGATGGGAATGTGTGCCCCCTGCTCTGTACAGGTATCCAGAGAATAGCCCACGCCGTATACCACGTATAGAGAGAATAGTTGTACTGTGCGCCGTATACCACGTATAGAGACCATAGCCGTACTGTGCGCTGTATACCACGTATAGAGACAATAGCCGTACTGTGCGCCGTATACCACGCATAGAGAGAATAGCCGTACTGTGCGCCGTATACCACGTTTAGAGAGAATAGCCGTACTGTGCGCCGTATACCACGTATAGAGACAATAGCCGTACTGTGCGCCGTATGACACTTTTAGAGACCATAGCCGTGCTGTGCGCTGTATACCACGTATAGAGACCATAGCCGTACTGTGCGCTGTATACCACGTATAGAAACCATAGCCGTGCTGTGCGCCGTATACCACGTATAGAGACAATAGCCGTGCGCCGTATACCACGTATAGACCATAGCCGTACTGTGCGCCGTATACCACGCATAGAGAGAATAGCCGTACTGTGCGCCGTATACCACGTATAGAGACAGTAGCCGTGCTGTGTGCTGTATACCACGTATAGAGACAATAGCCGTACTGTGCGCCGTATACCACGTATAGAGACAATAGCCGTGCTGTGCGCCGTATAACATGTTTAGAGACCATAGCCGTGCTGTGCGCCGTATACCACGTATAGAGACAATAGCCGTGCGCCGTATACCACGTATAGAGAGAATAGCCGTACTGTGCGCCATATACCACGCATAGAGAGAATAGCCGTACTGTGCGCCGTATACCACGCATAGAGAGAATAGCCGTACTGTGCGCCGTATACCACGCATAGAGAGAATAGCCGTACTGTGCGCCGTATACCACGTTTAGAGAGAATAGCCGTACTGTGCGCCGTATACCACGTATAGAGACAATAGCCGTACTGTGCGCCGTATGACACTTTTAGAGACCATAGCCGTGCTGTGCGCTGTATACCACGTATAGAGACCATAGCCGTACTGTGCGTGCGCTGTATACCACGTATAGAGACCATAGCCGTGCTGTGCGCCGTATACCACGTATAGAGACAATAGCCGTGCGCCGTATACCACGTATAGAGACCATAGCCGTACTGTGCGCCATATACCACGCATAGAAAGAATAGCCGTACTGTGCGCCGTATACCACGCATAGAGAGAATAGCCGTACTGTGCGCCGTATACCACGTTTAGAGAGAATAGCCGTACTGTGCGCCGTATACCACGTATAGAGACAATAGCCGTACTGTGCGCCGTATAACACGTTTAGAGACCATAGCCGTACTGTGCGGCGTATACCACGCATAGAGAGAATAGTCGTACTGTGCGCCGTAGAGCACGGCTATGGTCTCTATACGTGGTATACGGCGCACAGTACGGCTATTCTCTATGCGTGGTATACGGCGCACAGTACGGCTATGATCTATACGTGGTATATCGCGCACAGTACGGATATTGTCTCTATACGTGGTATACAGCGCACAGCACGGCTGTGGTCTCTATACGTGGTATACGGCGCACAGTACGGCTATTCTCTATGCGTGGTATACGGCGCACAGTATGGCTATGGTCTCTAACCGTGCGCCGTATACCACGTATAGAGACAATAGCCGTACTGTGCGCCGTATACCACGTATAGAGACAATTGTCGTAATGTGCGCCGTATACCACGTATAGAGACAATAGCCATGCTGTGCGCCGTATACCACGTATATACGGCGCACAGTACGGCTATTGTCTCTATACGTGGTATACAGCGCACAGCACGGCTATGGTCTCTATACGTGGTATGCGCTGTATACCACGTATAGAGACAATAGCCGTGCTGTGCGCCGTATACCACGTATAGACAATAGCCGTGCGCCGTATACCACGCATAGAGACCATAGCTGTACTGTGCGCCGTATACCACGTATAGAGACAATAGCCGTGCTGTGCGCCGAATACCACGTATAGAGACAATAGCCGTGCCGTGCGCCGTATACCACGTATAGAGACAATATCCGTGCGCCGTATACCACGTATAGAGACCATAGCCGTACTGTGCGCCGTATACCACGTATAGAGACAATAGCCGTGCGCCATATACCACGTATAGAGACAATAGCTGTGCGCCGTATACCACGTATAGAGACATAGCCGTACTGTGCGCCATATACCACGCATAGAGAGAATAGCCGTACTGTGCGCCGTATACCACGTATAGAGACAATAGCCGTGCTGTGCGCTGTATACCACGTATAGAGACAATAGCCGTGCTGTGCGCCGTATACCACGTATAGAGACCATAGCCGTGCTGTGCGCCGTATACCACGTATAGAGACAATAGCCGTGCACCGTATACCACGTATAGAGACCATAGCCGTACTGTGCGCCGTATACCAGGTTTAGAGAGAATAGCATGCTGTAAACTGTCATTGTGTCCTTGTCCACACATTCGGTCAATAACCCAAATAAATTGTGCGCTGACACCCAGTAGGCTGTAGCCATGGACTAATCTGCTCTGTGATATGGGTTCAGGGAGTATGTTCCCATAGCTGATACTGAGAGATTCTTGGTTGCACTCCTGCAAGATGTCAGATGCATCCTTGTATTATCACTCAGGAGCGTGGCCGAATGTGTCACAGACATGGGTGAAAAAATCAGGCCCTGACAGCCTTCAGCACAGATTCGCCTGTCAGTGCAGCATTAGGCTGGCCTAGGTTGTTTGTGGACCTGGAGCATGAGGGTCTCATACTAGTAGACGCTGTGTATTGATCTGCTTTCTAAGCTGCATCAAGGTCTTTTAGTTCTTGATCTTGTACCCAATTTTGTAAATCAGGAGCAACATGAAGATAGAATTGTTCAAAGAGTAATAGCTGGTGGTGGTAATAGCTGGTGATCCTGTAGCCCAGCTAGTACAGGAGCATTCTATAACTGCACTGAGGCACTTACATATATCTTAGAAGAAGTTATGCTGGGGGAAAGGGCCACTGCGAGCAAAGAGCCGTCTTACATGCTGACACCCTGCTCAGTTAGTGTGCTCTTCTAGTTTTCAATCAAAAGCTGACTGACAACCAGAGCATCACACAGAACTGAACAAAACGTTATCCTGTAGGATGGCTCTCTAATCGCATTGGTCCCTCCCCCGTGTGGCATGCTGTGGGAAGTAGGGGAAGGGGAATTACATGATCTGACGCCACAGCCATCATTTGGAGTGTTATGTATATTAAACTGTTTGAACTGTGTAACTTTTCTAGCAAAAAACTTTGACACCCCACACCTTGCTGCCCACAAGGTCCCCTATGCACCCCATAACTCTGGACCGTGAGTCTCCTGCCAGCACAACTACCTGAGGCTTAGCCATGGCCTCCTGAAGCTCTTGAGCGGCCAATCTGCACGATTGCTTCAGCAGTCCACGGCCCCACCACTGCACTCTGAGGCTTTTGCTTGTCACAAGGGGAGCCTGGTCTGGGGTGATTACCGAGGTGAAGCCCCAACGGGATCACACTTAAACAGCAGTCTGTCCCCACGAGGAGTGGAACCTCGCCCATAGACTATGGCTGGGGCAGCGGTACCAGATTGGGCTATGGCTGGGGCAGCTGCACCAGATTGGGCTATGGCTGGGGCAGCTGCACCAGATTGGGCTATGGCTGGGGCAGCTGCACCAGATTGGGCTCTGGCTGGTGTCCGACTTGTGGCGTCGGGATGTCTGGGGAGGGAAGGACGTGCGTGTGGGGATTGCAGGCTTATCTGATTCTGTGTTGTATAAAGGCTGTCCAGTTTTCCATTAAAAAGATCCATTCTTTTTACCCTACACTGTGTCTCGACAAGTGATTGGGTGGACTGGGAGCTATTTCACACTTTTCCTCAAGCATCTCCAGAGCAAGGAAGATTCCAGCGATGGATCTACTCAATCGGAGTAGCAGGATCCATCACTTATAGGTCAAAGTAAAAACGATGAGCTATATAAAGGAAGTGATGGCTCCCTCCATGGCTTTAATTTAATCTATTTATATGGAATTATAAATATATTCCAATAAATTAAATATTTTTACTATTAATAATATTCTGGTATCAATGTGTCATGTTTGTTTTCACGGCATTATTGTTATGTAATCTATATAATATTTTAAAAGCTGGGATGGGGGTTACTGGTGTGAATCAACCTCAAAATAGTTTATATGTGTGTTCTTGCCATCCTCCTCCCATGCGTTCTCTCTTCCGCTTCCAGATACGGTTACAGGTACTTATACAGCGCCAACAGATTCCGTAGCGATTTACAATGGGTTAAGCCCAAACGTGAGACATACCGTAATAAAGATACATTAGGTGCAGACGACCCTGATAATTGTCCTGCTAAAACAGTACTTGAAACAAGTGCTCAGCCAGACATCCTGTGAGTTTACAATCTATGGGACAGAGGTATGTGAAACAAGAGGGAGCAGAGGGGTGGAACTGGTGGCCAGAAATAAGATTTCATGGGAAGAGCCAGAAGCTTGGGCTAGTTGGGGTGATTGGCAAAGTGGAAGCAGCTGGAAAGGAAGCTACAAGTTTTAGACCAGGACTGGGTGGGTGGGACAGCAGAGTCCAAATGCAGGCTCTGTGGCTGAGGGTGTTGGTAGATGGATGCTTAGGTTCAGACAGCAGCTATATCATAGACAACTTTTTGTTTATATAGCTATAAAATCTAAAGTCGCAGTTTTAGTAATTTAATATAAAGCATCATGTAGTTATACTAAATTTCACAAAATATACTATATAATATATAGCACCATGAAGGTAAACATGTATTGATGCAATGCAGAGTGTAATGCAAATATAGTTACAATCGAAACAACAAACTTTATTGTGGTAGAACTTTGTTTCATAAAAGATTTGCATTATACAGTCCTATGTTTTGTGGAACTGATGCATGGCATTCTAAATACTGTACATAGCTTCATATATAATAAATTTTTCATTATTATTTAAAAAGCATTAAAGTGTCTATTTGTTCTCAAGCAGTTTATCTTGTACAAATAAATATTCAAGTCAGCTTCTACAATTGTGTTAGGAGTGCAGTTGCGGTGTCACAATGTTGCCTAGCAACAGTAGGGATGTCGTGTTTCAACTCTCCAATAATGAGCTGAGACATTTGCTTATCGCTAAAATTCGAACTGACATACATCTTCATAGTGATTGGCTGAAAAGAAATTCAGCCACAGGACATGGCTCAACCTTAAAAAAAAAAAAAAAACTGTATTCTTCAATGTTTTGTCAAGGAGGTTCTCTGTCACCTGTGAGGTCTCCCATGTCTCCAGTGGACAATGATGCTCCTTTTATGCGTCTGGCTGGTGGAGCATCACTTACAGTGCACCATTTTGTCAACATTGTATCATTGGTATATCTCTTCTATGTTTTCCAGTTAGGACAGGACCCAGAAATTCTGCCTCTCTAGTTTACTAGCTAGGGCTGGGTGATATCCTCAATGTTTTCTGACCTGCTAAACCTGAAGGCTCTGTTCTGCTGATGCTTGCTATTAACAAATCCATAGTCCTTGACTTTCGCAGGAAGAAAATCTCAGTCAACCATGATTAAATCTGTCTTAATTGCGGATATCACCCTGTCTTAGTTCTCTGGCCAATGGGAAGTTACTTCAGGATATATATGTACGTCCCCTTCCCTTGTCTCCTGTCCACTTGTGGTTCATCGCCCTTTTGGTGTGTGTCTTCTTGGTGTTTGACTCTTGACTTTTCTAGTATTTATCCTGATCTTCATTCCACTGACCATGTCTAGCTTGACTCCGTGGACCTTAGTATTCAACCTCAGCTTAGTATTTCTGCTCTTACGTTGCCTTGCTATGTCCCACCAGATATGATGGCAATATACAGTATGGTGCAGTGATTTCTGTTTATTATGGAGAATGATCTAGTCATACCAATCCATAAAATGGTGCATTAATTTTATTATCTATAGCGACTGTCCTCAGGTGTCCCTAACAGGCCAGGTTTTCCAGATATCTGAAGAATAACAAAGGTGATATAATTTGCGTGTCAGTGATTGCAATATTCACTCTGTTATGTCCCTTCACGAATTACAGGAACCGATGTGCAGGAATATTCTCCTGTATGAGTCAACACAGCTGTGTATAGAGATTCAATGGAATATCCAGCAAGTTAGTAATGATAACCAGGACAGTCAATCCTATGATGACCTATATTAGACAATACCTTGATGCAACAGTACTTGCAGGCACAGAGGGGTAGTCCAAAAAGGATGGTCAGGTGTAAACTCTTATATCAAGAAGGCAGGCAGCACGCCGCGTGGTCGTTAGACAGGCACAGAGGTCAAATAGGCAGGCAGCAGGTAGCATAAACAGGGAAACGGCAATTCGGTATATAGGCAGGGGGCAAAAAGGGTAAACGATAATCCAGGCAGAAGGTCAGCAATGGGAGATCAATCAGCAGGGCAGGTAACCTCAGGCAAAAAGATATAGATAAAATCTAGCTCTTTGCATGACACAATTAGAAATTACTCATCCAGCTACCAGTGCTTTTATGCAGCTTGTTTCAGGTACGAGTGGAGATCATCAGGTGGAGCCACGCGTCAAGTGCAGCGCTATGGATGAGCTCTCCGTCCTGTGCATGCTCTGTTCATTCTGCAGTGTGAAGGACTGGAGTGAGGATCTCCTTGACCAGCAGGTATCTATGGCCACAGGGACAACAGTGCCTTGTGCAACAGGACCCTCCACCAAGGTGATGTTCCCAAGGGCAATTAGAATGATTAGCATGAAATCTACTGATAAGGGAAGGTTCATTAATCTCAGTAATAGGCAACCAAGAGTCTTTTTTCAGGACCATAGCCCTCCCATCATGATCTCACTAAATATTTGGTTCTTCTATTTCTGTTGCGAGACTCCATAATGTCTTGAACTTCGAATATTTATTTTTCCTCAGATGAGACCGGTCCAGGACCAGGACATGACAACTCTCGTTGGGGGTACTTGGCTAAAGAGGAAGACTTTAATAAGGAGCCGTTAAATTCAGAGTATATGATATATAACTGTGGTAATTGTAAATAGTCAGCAACAGGAGAAATCACTTGATCAATGGGGAATGGGCCCAAATTTTGGGACCTAATTTCTTTGGACAATTTAATTTGAGATACATTTGTAGATATCCAAACCTTATCGCCTATCAGCTTACGATATAGATCTGTACTGGGCCCTGTGGAGTAGATTACAAATTATTTTATAGTTACTGATGATATTCTTGACTCTCTTAAATCGATTGCTGGAGTGTCAATAGGGACAGGACTTCCATTATAGGATGTTTACCATTGTTAAGCTAGAACAGAGACATTCCAATAGACAATTGTTTCTGATTGTTATATGCAAATTCTGCAAGAAGGATATAAACTGCCCAGTTATCCTGTAAGCGGGTAGCAAAACATATATTGTTCTATAAAACATATGTTATTCTAATATACCATTTAGTTCTTTCAGTTTGACCATTTGTCTGTGGACGAAATGCAGTTGACATATTTCTTGTGATATGAAGAACCTTAAAAACCAAAAATGGGCTGTCTCTAATAGTATGGTAGATTTTCCTAATAGTAGGTGTAAAATGAGACATCTTGCAGAATCTATCAATTGTTCTCATACCAGAATAGTGTTGCAAATGAAATCGATGATTATATCGTCGACTTACTCAATCTCTATATCCATCCAATAGGATGACTGTACAGGCAATGGTTGTACAAGTCCATGTGGGTGACGTTTGGGTACTTTAGCTCTTACAGGGCCATGATTGATGTAATCTGCAACATCATTATTCATACCTGGTCACCAATAGAAAGTTCGGAGTAGTTCTATAGTGTTATAGATACTTTGGTGACCCCCGACCGATAGTCATATCATGGTGGTATTGCAAGGCTTTCAGTCGACATTCAAGAGTTTCTTCCTGTAAGGGGACATGAAAAGAATCTTTTTCATGCGAAGGAGGATGCCATTTTTCAGATTCCCAAAAAGGCACTGAGTGGGTAGCGAAACCTGTTCATGATATATATTCTTCGGAAGTAGGCATCTTTGTGTGATTAATGCGATATAATGCATCAGGTTTTTGTTTTAACTACCAGGACGGTAGGTGATGGGAAGATGTAATCTACTAGAACAGTGGTTCCCAACCGCGGTCCTCAAGTACCCCCAACAGGTCAGGTTTGCCAGATATCTGAAGAACAGCACAGGTGATATGATTTGCTGCTCAGTGATTGCAGGATTCCATCTGCATTTCCCCAATGGGAATCCTTAAGGCTAGGGTCAGACAAATGCATTTTTCATGTCTACCGTCAAAAAGTGCGTCGATGCGTCCGAACGAATTTTTTCACGGAAGACTCGATAGCGGTCATACGATGCGCAATGTCGGCTGTATTTTTTGACGGAGCTATAAAAAACAAATGGACGTGATGTAGGCCAGACATGTGCAGTGTCTGACGTCTCCTAATCACGCACACACGCCGCTATGCCGACGAAGCGCACTCTGTGCGTCAGTACTAACGGTTCCACGTTTTCGATAAAATGCGTTCGTTTGCCGCTTGCGTTGCGCGGCCGAACCTTCGTGCGGCCCTACTTCATAGTCATTGGAGTCATTTGCTGCTACTACGGCCGTAATAAAGTGCGGCTCAATGCACGTTCGCACTGCATTCGTCTGACCCCAGCCTAAAACCTGGCCTGTTAGGGGTACTTGAGGACCGCGGTTGGGAACCACTGTACTAGAACAAAAATAAAACCCATCGTGCTTGTCTTTGTTTCAATCCTAGCCTTTTGTAAATACTCAAGGTATTTATGGTCTGTTAATATGGTACGAAGATATTTAGAACCTTCCAAAAACGGCTGCCATTCTTCCAAGACATTTTAATTGTCAATAACTGTCATGCCCCGGCCGCCATGTTTAGACGCCTGCGCTACTTACCCGAGGTCCCTCGTGGTGCGCCACTCCACGCTCTCAACCCGCAAGCAGGAGAGAGCTCGAGGTCCGCCCCATGCCGCCGACAGGAGGAGAATGCCGAGAAACGTAGCGCGCATGCGCGATCGCATACCTCCTTAAATGAAGAGCTTGGTACTCTGGCGCCCTCTGCTGGTAGTTTACGGTAGTTTACTGCATGACACCTGCACTGGAGATCCTCGTTTGCCTTCCATTAACCTATCAAATACTCAGGTATCCCAACTCCACCTACGAGTCCCAGGTGAATGGTGTTCTTATCCTCTGAACCCTATTTAAACCTGCCGCCTTTCTCCGTTCATTAACCAGGTTATACTGTGGTTTCACCGCTTCAGTTATCCAGTGTTCCCTCTTCGTTCCTGTTCCAAGTGAATCCTGAGTTCCAGATCCTGCATCCAGGCTTGCTTCCACGATACTAGCTCCAGCTCCTATATCCAGGCTTGCCTCCGCTACCACGGTACCAGCTCCTATATCCAGGCTTGCCTCCGTTACCACGGTACCAGCTCCAGCTCATATATCCAGGCTTGCCTCCGCTACCACGGTACCAGCTCCTATATCCAGGCTTTCTCCCGCTACCACGGTACCAGCTCCAGCTCCTATATTCAGGCTTTCTTCCGCTACCACGGTACCAGCTCCAGCTCCTATATCCAGGCTTTCTTCCGCTACCACGGTACCAGCTCCAGCTCCTATATCCAGGCTTGCTTCCGCTACCACGGTACCAGCTCCAGCTCCTATATCCAGGCTTGCTTCCGCTACCACGGTACCAGCTCCAGCTCCTATATCCAGGCTTGCTTCCGCTACCACGGTACCAGCTCCAGCTCCTATATCCAGGCTTGCTTCCACGACCACGGTACCAGCTCCAGATCCTGCTTCCAGGCTTGCTTCCACGGTACCAGCTCCTATATCCAGGCTTGCTTTCACGACCACGGTACCAGCTCCTATATCCAGGCTTGCTTCCACGACCACGGTACCAGCTCCAGATCCTGCATCCAGGCTTGCTTCCAGGGTACCAGCTCCAGCTCCTATATCCAGGCTTGCTTCCACGACCACAGTACCAGCTCCAGCTCCTATATCCAGGCTTGCTTCCACGACCACGGTACCAGCTCCAGATCTTGCTTCCACAGTACCAGCTCCTATATCCAGGCTTGCTTCCACGACCACAGTACCAGCTCCAGCTCCTATATCCAGGCTTGCTTCCACAACCACGGTACCAGCTCCAGCTCCTATATACAGGTTTGCTTCCATGACCACGGTACCAGATCCTGCATCCAGGCTTGCTTCCAGGGTACCAGCTCCAGTTCCTATATCCAGGCTTGTTCCCACGACCACGGTACCGGCTCCAGATCCTCAACCCAGGCTTGTCTCAAAGGCCACAGCCCACGTTGCCCTCTTCTACAACCCTTCGTTCGGGACTTTGGTTGTATCACTTTTTTTTTTTTTTTTGTAATATTCAAATTTTTATTTTGAAAAAGGCATCAACAATAAAGCATACAATATATTAGGGTGGCCGCGTAGGGCCAAACAAAAAACAAAAGAAAAAAAGGGGGGGGGCAAACAGACAATCCAGATGAGCAAAGCAGGAGAATTGGCCGAGTCAGCAGAAAAAACAGTATTAGGGATCCAGGTATACGTGCGGACAGAAAAAAAAAAAAAAAAGAAATAGGGGAAGGGAGAGCTGGAGGAGAACTGCCAAAAAATATGTGGCATTCCCGGCACACTCTGGTGCCTAAACAGGAAGCCAGAGGCCGTGGAAGAGGCCGCATGGCCGGGAGAGCTAGGGCCAAAAGAGACGGACAGAGCCATGGTGCTCGCTCTAGCGGCTCGCCCAGTTCATCCCAGTGTTCTGCCGCCAAAAAAAAAAAAAAAAGGAGGGGGGGGGAATGGGAGAAAAGAATAAAAAAACCCTGGATCCTTGCAGACAGTAAAAGGGGCCAACCTCTGCAGACTGGTAGCAAAGTCTGAAAATATAGTGCCTCAGCAGGGAGGGGGGGAATGCAAACAAGAAAACTCTTCAATGGACTATCCGAGAAATAGAGTCAGCTGAGAAATAGACAGGGCAAAAATAGAGTCATCAAATAGTGAACTGACAAGGCGGGGGTGTATCAGCATGGTGGAGGTGTCATCAAGAATTCGGGAATGGTAGCGAGGTAGAGCCCAGGATCAGCAATCTAATACTTCCAGAACAGGTGGAGAGGGTATCATCAGGGGAGGTGGGGGGGCATCAAACACAGGTATGGGACTGTCAGCCAGTGTCCAAATGTGAGCAGGAAAAAGAGGGTAATAACAACAGAGTGGACTACGGCGCAGCCAGGGAAACAGCCCGGATCCGTCAGTGAAACCCCAGGATTCAGTGGCGCAGGTACGATCCCCAGCGTGAAGAGTAAGGCTCTCGCTTCATCCAAGGTTGCCGCAGGGTGTGGTTTACCTCCAGCGTAGACGATCAAAGAGCCAGAAGTCCCCCATCTGTAGCGCACTCCCTGGTCCCGCAACAGGACAGTGACCTCTCGGAAGCAGCGCCGGGCCGCCAATGCCAAAAAGGGTAGGTCCCGGAAAAAAGTGAGACAGCTGGAGGCATAGGTGACCCGGAAGGACGGGCCAGCTGCCGCCAGGATCTGAGAATGAACATCCACCGATCTGGTCACTACAAGGACATCGCGAGAGGCCGTCTCCGGCGCAGCGACAGCTTTGCGGAGACGCATCACCGATATCACCGGAGACTCCGAGGATACACCATCAGCTGGGAGAAGGTAAGCCAGTAAACCTAACACGTAGGGCAGGAGGTCCGCAGGTCTCACATCTTCAGGGATCCCTCGGATTCGTAGATTGCGCCGGCGATGGCGATCCTCCAGCGTCAGGATCGCTGAGCTAAGGCGAGCCACTTGAGATTGGAGGTCATCCAATCTGGAGGCGGTGGAGGACTGCGATGCTTCCGTCTCCTGGACCCGGGCTCGTACTTCTGCTAATTGTGACTGCAGGGGTTCCAGGGCTGAACGTACCTCTCCCAAGTCCTGACGCCACAAGGAACGGAAATCCTCCATAACTGTGTGTAGATCTGCGGTGGTGAGCGGCCGCGCAGAAGGGGGCTCCCCCCGATAAACATCAGATTCAGGAAGAATGTCTCCACTCAGAGATACAGGCAGCGTTTCAGATCCATGGCGCCGGCTTTCCTCCACTCGACCAACACCCAGAGAGGTGCGGATGTCAGGGAGGCGGGTGCCCGGCGCCTCCGGCTTAACAGTCTTCTTGCCCATCTAGGCAAATGCGTGGAGGCCTCAACCTCAGGGGTACCAGGCCGCAGGTGCACTATGCTAGGCCTCAAGATGGCCGCCGTCTCAGCAGGGTGAGGTAGAATAAAGTCCCGAAATTGCACTCCACTTCTCAGAACCGGCCACAGTGTGCAACATTCGATGCCCGGGACCTTCAGCAAACGACCCGAGGAAAGCACGCCAACTTCCGGGTAAAATAGCGGCCGAAATCTACCTAAAATCAACGTCGTAGCTCAGAGCTCTGCAGGAAGACGGCTCGGTTGTATCACTTTTAAACCCGACAGACCCTTACTCGCAATCCTCCGTTCTGGACTTTATACTAACCAAGAATACCTTTTGACTAATAGTCTTTTGTTCTGGACTTATATTTAGTTTCGTCTCAGTAAATATTCAATTGCTTATAAATACACCTCCTGGTCTCCTTTTTCGACGGCTTGCCATTGGGTTCCATACGCACAACATTATGTAGGGGTCACAGCCCCTGCCCTTACAATGACTCACCTTCACATACATTGTAGTTTCCTCGTTTGTTAGAGATTTTGAGTAGTAAGAAATAGGGTGTAGTATTCCTTGTTCTCCTGCTCTTTGTGGAAGAACGATACCTATGGCGTGCTTCCATTATGTAAGGTGTTGTAATGTTGGGTACAGTTAGAATAGGTGCATTCAGGAATCTCTTCTTTTGGATATCCAACGCATATGGAGCTTCATCTGTCTATGTGAACCCAGAGTTTTTGCATGTGGGTTCAGAGTTACAGTCTAAGGCCCGTGTCAGACGAGCGCACTGCAGAGTGGAAGGAACATCCATGAGAGCGGATTCCTTCCACTTTCTGCTGCCGCTGACTGCCCTCAGCTGTGCAAATTGCAATCCTCCTATGGACGGACGCTTGCTGTGCGTGCACAAGCGTGTGGCAGGCGCCCGTCGCTGCATCACGCGGCCACCGGTAAGTACGGCCGCACTAGGTGCACTCTTCTGACACGAGCCTTAGAGAATCTTTTAGATTACAAAATCTGAGGAATCTTTGCACTACTTTTCGGTTGGCTGGTATTGACCATTGTTCTATAGCTTGGGTCTTAGTTGTGTCCATTTGTATTTTGCTAGGAGATGGAATACATCAGAGAAAGTCTATTTATTGAGCTTAAAAAAAATTCTCTAGGTTCACAAAGTTGTTGTTCTTGTAAGTGCCAGAGCACTGATCCCTCCTGCTCCTGATGTTAATGAGGAAGAGTATATTACGATATCGTCCAGATATATAACTATCGAGAATATTTACAATTACCTCATTCAAAAATCTTTGTACAAAAAAAACCACACACTTAAGGGGTGCACACACTCTCAAATATGGCCTCTTGTATAACTCTTAATTGTCACAATAAAAATTTATCATGTGTTGACATAAACACCTATTAAAACAGTTAAAGGCCATGTCAGACGAGTGCACTATGCGCGCCCGTACTGATCTGCGTCGTCGCAGCGTTGTGACTCTTCGGGGCCAACCACACGCTGTAGCGCGCGCACAAATTGCGCGTGCTACAGCAGGAGTTCTGCATCCATTCAGAAAGCCTCCCTGGCAAAGCGCTACGACGCACGTTTGATGGGGCTGCATAGCATGATCCTCCAAATTTGGATCAAGCCTTGCAGCTCTGAGCACACCAACTACGCTCAGCGAGGTGGCCAGAGTGGAAGGAACGTGCACTCTCACGGACGTTCCTTCCGCTCTTAAAAATGCTCCTGACACCAGCCTTTAATGCCACAACTTCAGCAATAGTGCTCAGTGACCAAATATACATAGATATTCAAGCAGTGTACAGTCCTTCGTTGTCGATCCCAAGGGAAGAAACCATCTCAAAAGAGAAACCTATAGAAAAACATAGTGCAAGAAAGTCGTTTTAAGTCCAAAATTGTATTTAACGTAGCAAAAACTCACTCACATGGTTTAGAGCCTGAACCTTGTTCGAATGCAGATGGTCAATTTATTTGGGGTGACACAGACCTTGCACGTAATACCGGTCCTCTTATACTTTCAGCGACTCACAAGAGAACAGAAAGAGATCTCGATAGTGCAGCAACTGGGTTCAAATGGCAGCTTGTTGCTGAATATATTTACAGGATTCCAAGCCCTTTTTCCTTTAGGCTCTAATTGTAGCAGCCTTGACCCTCATGATCAGGCAGGGTCCCACCTGCTGTGGTTATATGCGTTCGGTTACCTTTCTTGGCCATTCGGCTATTCAGAGAGCAGGCAATTTGCCAAATCCTGGCGAATTGCCTGCACATTCGGTGCCTGTTCAAGGGCAGTGAAATCCCCATAGAGAAGCAATGCTTCCGCTATTCAGAGAACACAAACCAGCAGTGAAAGGTTCCCGAAATGCCCTGCCATTCGGTGGTTTAATTCGGCAAGTTTATTCAGGAGAATCCCTTAAGTTTCAATGTTAAAAATATTCCTGTTTTAATTAAATATCTAATAAACCATTCATTATAAAATTCTTCAGTAAAGAGTCTCTTTATTCATAGATTTTTTAGGATATTTTAAGCATTTTTCTGGATTTTTTTTTTTTTAAAAGTCCGATTGTTTTTTGTGTTTTTTTAACTTATTTTTTCTGTAACAGCCCTCTTTATTATCATTCCCTGGACCTCATATGTAAATTTCAGACATTTTCACTCAGTAGTTTCTTTGCAAACAGCGTTTCACTTTTCAAACATTCAAGCAAACTGTTTTGCTAATTTATTCACTGCCTTCTTCTGCAATGTCTGCTTTTTCCGGCGGCTTCACTGCATGTGATTGGCTCCTGCTCGGTTTTTTCCGGCGTCTTCGGATTAATCCAGATGTTTTTACGGGTTTTCGGCGTGCATTCGCCGGTTTTTCGGCAGCTTTTCCCTGCACTTCGACAGCCCTGTGGTGCTTGCTGAATACACCACAGGGTGGCCGAAATGGGAAAGCCGATTTGCACCGAATTGAAGAGAACGAAAAGTCACCGAACGTGCGGTGACTTTTCGATTCTCTTTGAATAACCCTGATGGTGTTCCCAAAATGGATTGGAGTTGTATTTCATTATTAAAACTTATTCAGACTATACTAGTAATCATATTCAGTGCAAAACAATAAAAAGAAAAGATTCAATAAAAAATAATTAAAAAGTGTTTCACCGAACACTCGCGTCTTCCTCAATCAGTGTAGGTAGTTCAATGGCTTACAGATCCTTTTATGTGAAGTCCCGCCAAATATCTGCTGTTCTTTAAATAGTGATTGCTGTCCACTTGTGTTATTTTTGTTTCTGGTTGTATATTCTTAATATCCACTGCTTATTGTATTGGATACAATTTTTCGAGTTTTTTTTTTAAAAAGTGTCAGGGATGTTGCATAAGCCGTATGGCATTACAAGATTTTCAAAGTATCCATAACTTGAATGGAAGGTGGTCTTCCATTCGTCCCCTTTACTTATTCTGACAAGGTTATATGCTCTTCAGAAACCCAGCTTGGTGAAATAATTTGTAGTGTGTAGTTGATCCATTAATTCTGTGATTAATAGGAAGAGGATATTTATTTTTTACTGTAATTGCATTCAAAGCTCTATAGTCCATGCAGGATAGAAACCATGGTCCTTCTTTCCTATAAAAAATATGGGCGCACCCGCAGGAGATGTAGAAAGTCTTATAACTTTCTTATATGTCATCTTCTACATTTTCCTTCAGGACAAATAGCTTCGGTTCAGACAAGGGGTATATTGTTCCAAAATGGAAAGAGGAGTCAGACTGTAAATCAGTAGGGCAGTCATACTGCCGAGGGTGAGGCAGTGTATCCTATCAGTTATTGCGGCTCTGACCAGCATGGATGTGGGTGGGTAAAATAAGTGTGAGTTCCGTTTTCTGATTGAAGGAATATGTTAATTTACCTTGTTCCCATTCAATTCCAGAATTATGAAGCCTTAGCCACGGGAGGCCAAGGATAAGAAAGGAACACTGGTGAACCGATAATATCAAGGGATAATGTTTCATGATGCATAGAACCTAGAGTTACCGACAGCGGTACAGTTTTTTGTGATACAGGTCCAGTTGGTATGCGATTCAATAATTGTGTGACCTCCAATTGCTTTTTATGAAAGGCTGGTATCTGTAACATAGCAACAAGAGATTCATTGATGAAAAAAAATATAGCTCCTGAGTCAATCATGACTTGAAGCATCACGTGGTTGTTTTTCCAGTGAAATGATATGGGTACAGTCAGATTTGTGGACATACATGTAGTACCGGCTGGATGGAGTAGAGGTAACATCACTGCTCTATAACTGTGGAGACCCAGGTTCGAATCCTGGCTAGAGCACCTCTCCAGTAAGTGTCCTTCGGCAAGACATCTATCGGCTGTGGAATCCCTTCAACCATGAAGAAGCGAGTCAAAATACCATTCAGCACATCCCTCCAATACAACTGTGGAGAAGTCTCGTCTACGAGAAGCAGGTTCAACCTAACCACCGGGTCGCTGATCTACAATCATGGAAAGACGACCTGATCCCACTCAGAAGGCGCCACAGTGAGTGTCCTTGGGCAAAACGCCTAACGATATGAATGCGCCTACCTCACAAAATACTTGTACATCTCATAGATTGGAAGTTCCCTTGGGAACAGGGACCCCCTGAATCAGGCCATATCATTCATGTGTGGTATTCTAATGTATCAGCTCCTTGCACGCTGATCTTGTAAAGCGCTGCGGAATATGTGGCGCTATATAAATATTGGATAATATTTTTAACACCATGTGAGGTATGAACAGAAAAGGTGTTGGCGCCACTGTTTTCAGGCTTGTTGCAACATTCTCTGAGTTGATGTCCTGGGCGCCGCATACATACACAAGCTGAGGGAACACCTTCTGTACTTCTCAGCTTCAGATAACAGTTCTCTCAACTTGCATTGGTTTGAGTAGATAGTGAAGGGAACAGAAGTTGAGCTTGAAGAGCCGGGTTGGTTGTTCTCCTCACGGGAGGAGGATGATATATAGCGGCTCTTTCAGCTCTCCTCTCTCGTAGTCTGCGATCTATTCTTTTCATACACAATTACTAGTGTATTCTAGACCATTGGTTCTCAACCTGTGGACCCTCAGGACCCACAATTGTCCTTGGTCATTAAGTCGCGACCCAAAAATAATTGAATTTCAGAAACATAATTTATTCCACAAAACAACGTGTGCAACATTCTACAATGTATGCACTTATTAAACAGTTTTGTAAACAAACAGGGATGGTTTCCAAAAAGGAAAGCCTCCCTGAGCCTACGCGATTTGCATACCTGAACGCTACGCTAATCGCATAAGCTCAAGCTGGCCAAGAGATTGAGGTCTGCAGTGCACGTCTGGCGCTGCCTACTTCTTGAACCTACGCTCTGCAGTGCCTCAGAGACAGACTGAAGAACAATGGAATATCTTGGACAAATGGAAAAGCACCATTGGTCCAAGCCATTAAACAAACACCTCCATGGGAGGCTGGCCTCCCATGAATTGATTGACGCAAGACCGTCATGTGACTGTCCTCATCTCGCACAGTCAGTGGGTGCGGGGCTGTGCTCGGGGTGTGACTGTTCATTGTGTCGGCACTTCCTCTCTGCAGGTGGAGGGGGCAGTGCGCGGCTGCCTGGAGTGGACGACACAGATCCTGGGAAATACTGAGAGCAGCCAGATCCTGGGGAGCACTGAGAGCAGCCAGATCCTGGGGAGCACAGAGAGCAGCCAGATCCTGGGGAGCACCGAGAGCAGCCAGATCCTGGGGAGCACCGAGAGCAGCCAGATCCTGGGGATCACCGAGAGCAGCCAGATCCTGGGGATCACCGAGAGCAGCCAGATCCTGGGGATCACCGAGAGCAGCCAGATCCTGGAGAGCACCGAGAGCAGCCAGATCCTGGAGAGCACCGAGAGCAGCCAGATCCTGGGGAGCACCGAGAGCACTTAGATCCTGGGGAGCACCGAGAGCACTTAGATCCTGGGGAGCACAGAGAGCACTTAGATCCTGGGGAGCACCGAGAGCACTTAGATCCTGGGGAGCACCGAGAGCACTTAGATCCTGGGGAGCACCGAGAGCAGCCAGATCCTGGGGAGCACCGAGAGCAGCCAGATCCTGGGGAGCACCGAGAGCAGCCAGATCCTGGGGAGCACCGAGAGCAGCCAGATCCTGGGGAGCTCCGAGAGCAGCCAGATCCTGGGCAGCACCGAGAGCACTTAGATCCTGGGCAGCACCGAGAGCACTTAGATCCTGGGGAGCACCGAGAGCAGCCAGATCCTGAGGAGCATCGAGAGCAGCCAGATCCTGGGCAGTACCGAGAGCAGCCAGATCTTGGGAGCACTGAACCTACATAACCGGTGTATATCTGGCTCTGATACTAGCCACTGCCTCACCAGCCACTGACCTCACTGCACGTCGCTGGTATGCAGGGATGCCGGGATCAGGAAGCAGTGTGTGATTCTGCTGAGAATTCTCAGTGTACATTCTAGTTTTCTGCAAGGATTATCACATCAGGAGGAAGGTAGGAAAGGAAGAGGAGTGAGAGATTTATAGAGTAAAAGGGAGAGAGTGATAGAGGGAGAAAGGAGAAAGACATAGCTACAAAGACAGATGGAAAAATACACAGAAGGACACACAGATATAGATGGACAGACAGAATAACAGATATTCAGAAAGAAGGCTGCATAAATAGGTAAAAGGACAGATTAGCAAAAGGACAGAGAAAAACACAATCAAATATACATATGTAGCCCCCCCTTACCCAACAGCCGTTTGCTTCACTGAGATGTGCATTGTGCACAGTGTCTCCTGGTGTTGGGAGTACAGAGCTGCTGCCAGTCACTGAGTCCCACCCCACACCTTCCCATTACAGATTCCCCCCGACCTTGCAATTACAGAGAATTACCTGATGCAACGGGCCCCAGGTGGCACCTGGGAACATTCAGAGGTAGCCGCGCCGCCTGGGACCCGCTGCTGCAGGTATGATGCATCAGCGGGTCCCAGGCATTAGAGAGGGCTGGGGGCACTTGCCCCGTGACCCAGTCCACCCCTGGTCGCGACCCACTTTTGGGTCACGACCCACCACTTGAGAAACACTGTTCTAGACCGTGTACTGGTTCTGGCTAGTTCCATCTTTTAGCTGGGCTGAGAGTCCTTTTTTGAACTGTGCCAGAACTGCTGGCTCGTTCCATTCCAAGTCTAGGGCAAGATGTCTAAATTCAGTCACATAATCTTCAGCAACGCTTCTCCCTTATCCGAGGTCTGTTAGGGTACGAGCTGCGTTTGATACATGTTGGGGGTCATCATAGAAGTCCTTCATAGCTTGTAGGAACATGTGCCAATTAGTGAGTGTGGATGTTTAGTATATAGCAAGTGGTGGGCCCAGCACTGAGGTCTGCCAGACAATAGGGATATAACAGAATATATGTCAGCGTAGTCTGTTATTTGCGTCAAGAACAGGGACCACAACCCCAAAAGGAGGCACTTCATTCTGTTGTACATGCTGGGGATAAAACAAGTAAATACAAAGTAACTGGTGTTTTTGCATTACTCAAGTCAAGATGATCACTCAAAACATGGCTTTGCAATCCTGTTTTGAAAAACCATGGCATTGCAGGGCATGGTATTTGGTAAACTGATGTGGTCATGGTTCATTTTATTAAGGTGGCACACCAAGTGACATCTGTACGTTTTTAAATTTCATTTTGGCTATTTCGCGTTCGAGAGATTCAGGTTTACCAGTATTTCCACGCTAATAGAATTTGGCTCAAAAATCAGCTCTTGGGTCTATACTTTTTAAAGCAAGCATCCGTTTTAACGATTCAATTCAAATTGATCAGTATGCTGATTTCTAAAGAAATGACAAATGCTGAAAGACGTTAATAAATGAATTTTCAGGCAAGGGGATAGAGCGAATAAGAATGAAATCTTTTTTTAAACATTGCATTTTTATAATGGCCATGTTTAAAAGTAAAATTCTATGTGATGTTGGCCAAACATAAAATTTTGTCGTCATTTTACCAGACTACCTTTTTATTTTTGGAGCAGCATCGTTTTTTTTTTTTTTTAATTCAATAAAAGCGAAAATGTCAGTACAAATTATCAACGTTCAGCAAGTGTACCGCTGATGCGATATGAGGAAGCACATAGAAACATAGAAAAATGTCGGCAGATAAGAACCTTTCGGCCCATCTAGTCTGCCCAATTACATGGATACTTTACCTGGATTTATCTTTTGTTTAGGATAGCCTTATGCCTATCCCATGCCTGCTTAAATTCAATTACTGTTTTGGCCTCTACCACTTCAACTGGAAGACTGTTCCATGTATCCACCACCCTCTCAGAAAAATAATGCTTCCTGATGTTACTTTTAAACCTTTGCCCCTCTAATCTAAGACTATGTCCTCTTGTTTTGCTACTTTGTTTCCTTTTAAATCTACTCCCTTCCTCTACCTTGTGGATTCCCTTTACGTATTTAAATGTTTCTATCATATCTCCTCTGTCTCGTCTTTTTTCCAAGCTGTACATGTTAAGATCATTAAGCCTTTCCTGGTAACTTTTCTCCTTCAAGCCGTACACCATTTTAGTAGCCCTTCTCTGAACTCTCTCTAAGATGTCTATATCCTTCTGGAGATACGGTCTCCAGTACTGCACACAGTACTCCAAGTGAGGTCTCACCAGTGCTCTGTACAGTGGCATGAGCACTTCCCTTTTCCTACTGCTAATACCTCTCCCTACACAACCAAGCATTCTGCCAGCATTTCCTGCTGCTCTATTACATTGACTACTTACCCTTAGATCCTCTGAATTAATGACCCCTAAATCCCTTTCCTCAGATGTTGAGGTTAGGACTGTATCAAATAATCTATATTCAGCCCTTGGGTTTTTACGTCCCAGGTGCATTATCTTGCACTTATCCACATTAAAACTCAATTGCCACAACTCCGACCATTTTTTTAGTTTACCTAAAATCATTTGTCATTTGGCTGATCCCTCCAGGAACGTCAACCCTGTTGCAAATCTTTGTGTCATCAGCAAAAAGACATACTTTTCCATTAATACCTTCTGCAATATCACTAATAAAAATATTAGAGAGAATGGGTCCAAGTACTGACCCCTGAGGTACCCCACTGGTAACAAGACCTTGCGCCGAATAAACTCCATTTACCACAACCCTCTGTTGTCTGTCACTCAGCCACTGCCTAATCCATTCAACAATATTGGAATCCAAGCTCAAAGATTGCAATTTATTGATGAGCCTTCTATGCAGAACATTATCAAAAGCCTTACTGAAATCTAAATAAGCAATGTCTACTGCACCACCTGTGTCTATTATTTTTATTCCCCAATCAAAAAAATCAATAAGATTAGTTTGGCATGATCTCCCTGAGGTAAACCCATGTTTCTGATCCTGTAATCTATGTGTTTTTAGATGTTCAACAATCCTTTCCTTTAACATGGTTTCCATTAATTTCCCCACTACTGACGTAAGACTAACTGGCCTATAGTTCCCAGATTCCTCCCTACTACCCTTCTTGTGAATGGGCACAACATTTGCTAATTTCCAGTCTTCTGGGACGACTCTCGTTAGCAAGGATTGGTTAAATAAATCTGTTAACGGTTTTGCTATTACATCACTGAGCTCTCATACTATGATAGGTCCGAAAAGCAATAACGATATCATAGCAACTAAATAGTCATTGTACAAATAACACGGTACCAAAAGAATCAAAAACCTGAGTAGTAGCCAGCAAAAATGATAATAAAATAAATTAATAAAATAAAACAAAAACAACAAAAAAAAGGGGGAGAAGGTGGAAAAGATGGAAGAGAAAGAAAGGGAGAATCTGGACAGGAAGGGGGAGACAGAGCAACGGGAGAGGACAAATGGGAGTGGAGGGAGGAGGTGTAGGGTGGAAGGAACATGGAAGCGATCCAGTAATAGCCAACAAAGTCAATATAAGGAAGGGATCAGAGAGTATCAGGTGGAAGTGACCATGCGGGGGGAGAGGGAACCGATCCCCATCATCCGTCTGGAGTGCCCACCCCGGCGCAGACGCCACAAATGCTTCCCAGTGAAACCACTTATGGAGATGTTGAGTCATCTTGCCCGACGCCAAGGCCAATAGACACTCATGTGAGCGTGCCTCCTCCATCTTTAGTATCCATATGTTCGATTTCGTGGAATCTCCACTCGACCAATGTAACGCGATGGTACAGCATGCAGTAAGCAGTAGCGGTATGAGGACAGAGTGCCGTAAAGTCCGCAGCGAAAAAAGGTATTTGAAGTAGTAAGAATAATTGTGCTGTGAACGGTAGATCCACATCCGTCACCTGATTTAATAGTTGTGTGGACCAGGTTCCAAAAGGGGTGTAACTTCTCGCAAGACCACCACATGTGTAAGTAATCTCCTACTTCTGTGTCGCATCGCCAGCATTGTGCCGTGATTCGTAAACCAATACAAAATTGTAACGCCGGCACTCTGTCCTCCTACCGCTACTGCTTACTGCACCAGAACGTGAGAATTTTATATGCCTGTTCCTGCAATCTGGCTCAGCATCATTTTTCGAGTATCGGTCCTGGGCGAATTTTGGCAATTGAATCGGACAATATTTTTTTTAAAAAATCGGTATGTAGAATTAAATTGAAGTCTTAATTGGGTAATTGAGTTAATGGACACTACCACTTATATAAGCTGTATTTAGATTACTTTTGCATTACAAGCAAAACCACATTATTAAACACCTGCTGCTTTTTTAAATTTTATTTTCATTTTTGAATTGCAAGGGAGCTAAAGTTAGTTTTATTTTTTTATCTGTTTACATTTTGTGCATTTTTCCCATGATGAAACATTTACCAAAATCTGTGCAGAAGTTTGACTTTACTCCTGTGGTTTATCTTCTACAGTGTTTAACAGTCAGTGGGGTGGAGGAGGGAATGTTTTGCTAAGGCAACAATGAGTCTATTGTGTTGCCAAAATAACAGCGGGCAGCTGAATGAGATAAAACAGGGAGTTTCAAAGACCACTAATCTACCCCTTGGTGATGTCCTTTGAATGCAACACAATACAATGATCTTAGTCATTGACTGACGCATTCACTCCATTCTATGGCTAATGCCAAAAAGAGAGGAGCAAGTGATGGAAAGATACTGTGTGGGATTGGTAGTTTACAATACGAAAGATCACACAATGGATGCACCAGTGACACATATAGAGTAAAATATTTTCTTAACTAAACATAAACGAGAAAAACAAAACACATGTAAGATATCAGCAACATATAATAAATACATCTCATTTTTTGGTGGTAGTATCCTTTTAACACCTGCATCATCTACACGTCAGGGACAGCACCTTTCCAATGCTCTCTATCTGCACGGAGGGGCAACATGTTTAAAAAAAAACATGGTGTATATTAGAACCATTTAGAGTGTAGTATGTTTTCGGTGTTACACTGAGGAGTATTTCATTGGCTGGTGATCATTAGGCCTCCTGAATCCATGGTGACACCAAAGTAGGTCAGGATCGTATTTAGGATGGCTGCTATCGTGTATACTCCTAATTCTGCAGCCCCCCCACCCCCAGTATCAATCACATGTCAGAATGTTTTTTCGAAATATTCATAATCTTTCGGGGGGGGGGGGGGCATAAAGGTCAGTAAAGTGTAATTTACGACAATATCAAGGTATATTTACACCAATTGATTTTCTAATTTCTGGGATTTTTATTGTTTTGGAGCTCTTTTCTATACCAGTACACCCCAAATATATGAAGTGGCCCCTAAAAAGAGGGACATTAAGAAAATTAACCTCTCTGGTGGTCTGATTATAACATTATTTTTAATGTCAAAGAGATACATTATTTTAATAGGAATTTTTTTTTGTTTTGTTTCTCCTGATGGCTCCACCCCCCCCCCCCCCCTGCGTCACGGCATGTGCAGGGAAGGGAACACGGAAGCATGGCGGGAGGACAAACATCGAGGGAACGCAGGGACAAGGTTTGTATCAGCCTGAGTGTGGCTCGGGGTTACCGTTTTCGGCACTGAAATTTAACCCCAAGCCACACTCAGGATTACCGCTGGGGGGGTTTAATGAGGGAATATTTTTGGAAATTTAACCCTAATTTTTTTTTTATTTCTTGGCAAGTATTGAAAATGCTGCCCTACTGCCCTTTGTGATATGCAGGAATACCGAATGGACCGGCCTTATGTGAAGACTGTCAGGGTTATCCAAAGAGATTCGAATTGCTTGAGAAAGGTAACCGAACGCTGAAAATCAGCGTTCGGTTACTTTTCCTGGCCATTCGGCTATCCAGAGAGGAGGCAATTCACCAAATCCTGTCGAATTGCCTGCACATACGGTGCCTGTTTGGTCCCTGTTCGAGGGCAGTGAAATCCCCATGAAAAAGCAATGCTTCGGCTATTCAGAGAACACAAACCAGCAGTGAAAGGTTCCCCTAATGCCCTGCCATTCGGTGGTTTCATTCGGCAAATTTATTCAGGAGAATCCCATAGGCTTCAATGTTAAAAATATTCCTGTTTTAATTCATCATCTAATAAACCGTTCATTATAAAATTCTGCAGCAAAAAGTCTCTTTATTTATAGATTTTTTAGGATACTTTAAGCATTTTTCTGAATTTTTTTAAAAAAATTTAAAAGTCCGATTTTTTTTGGATTTTTTTTTCAGTTTGCTTATTTTTTTTGTAACAGCCCTCTTTATTATCATTCCCTGGACCTCCTGTGAAAATTTCAGACATTTTCGCTTAGTAGTTTCTTTGCAAACAGCGTTTCTTTTTCCCAGATTCATACAAATGGTTTTTCTAATTTATTCACTGCCTCCTCTACGTCACAGCTGCTTCGGCTCTGTGTGATTCGGCTCCTTTTCGGCTCCTGTTCGGGTTTTTCAAAGGTTAATCCAGATGTTTTTGCTTGTTTTCAGTGTGCATTCGGGTAGTTTTCGTCGGGTTTGCGGCAGCTTTTCCCTGCAATTCGGGGACCCTGTGGTGCTTGCTGAATACACCGCAGGATCACCGAAATGCAATCGGCAAAAGGAACCGAATTGAAGAGAACGAAAAGTCACCGAACGTGCGGTGACTTTTCGAATCTCTTTGGATAACCCCGAATGTGTTAACATTATGTTGGAGGATTGAGAAACAAAATAAAATTATGTTTGCTTAGAGTGTCCCTTTTAATGTTTTAATGGCACTTCATATATTAGACCTGACAATTGTGAGATATTTATTTATTGTCAAAATAGAGAATCGAGCCTTCGATTTCCATATGTTGGCCCTGTCTCTTACACAGCAATGCATACGGTGTGTGGGTTTATATCAGTGCTGTGTTTGGAACCTACGGAAGGCTTATCACTTAATTTCATGAAATACAGCTTTCTGTAAGTTAGGAATATTTGAAAGAGGGGAAAAGAGAGCATCCATCACAGGAATAAAAGCTATTAGAAATAATTCACAAACAGTGAAATAAGATTGACCTGCTAAATTGAGAAATCTGTGACTGGAATTAATGTGGGATGAATAGGATTATCCCATCAGGCCGAGTTTCTCGGAGATGATAAGCAGTAACCGCGAGGAAAATTAGATTTAACAGTGCATTAAATTGCGTATTTAAGAAGCATCTAACGGTAGATTACTTCCAAATACCGAGTCACGCTTCTGAAAATGAAAACCAGTGCTGGTGAGGAAAAAAGCTAATGCGAGTGTTAATTTATTATACAGGCGACGGGAGAGGAGATGTCAGACAGAAGGGGCCATTTGCATTTTAGACTCAATTATGCTGAAGAGTTGAGAATCAAAAAGGAGTTGGAAAGATTGCTTAAATGTCCCCAAAGGGATTCCAAACCTGGCATTGTGGATTCAGGGCCTGGATATGGCTTTGCTCCTGCTCAATCCGACAGGTCTGATTCCGCTCCCAGTTCCTGTCCTGTGAATGTAAATGATGCATTTGGAGAGGCGCACCAGTCTTCAGACACCATCAAGGCTTTTGGCCATGTAGACAAGAGTAAAAAAGGAGCACCCGCTTTATACAACGCCAGAATGTCCCCTAAGAATTCTTCAGAAGAAAAAAAGCCTAGAGAGTTTCTGAAAGACCAATTTCATTCACATGTACATGCGGACAACATCCATAAAATGCCAGCAATTGCATCAATAGCGGGAACAACCAAGAGTGTGTTGGTATTTGCACGTCCAGAGCCTCCGTCAAAGCCCAAGTCTTGCATCCTCCATGTATCTACCAGACCACGTAGTTCTCAACCTCTCGCAGATAAGAAAGAGAGAAAGTGCTCCAAGCAGCTCAGCAATGTCCCCAAGAACACAAAACTGGTACGTGCCCAAGCTCGTCTTCCATCTGCTACTCCAGACAGTGATGGCAGCAATTCTTCATCAAGTCCTGACTCGGAGGACAGTGATGACTCTACAAAAAGAAGAAAGAGTAGTAAGAAACTGTCTAAACGTGCATCAAAAGGAGGCCAAAAGTTATCTATGAAAGAGGAAGTCCTACAGAAAGAAAGTGTTTCTTCTGAGCACCAATCCCTTAGGATACCGATATCTGAGGCGACTGAGACAAGATCATTGTCACAAGATGAACATAACAATGCGGCACTGGGAAAAACTCAAGATCCAACCTTAAGTATACCTGTTATAACTCCAGTGAAAGCCAAAGCAAGATCTGTTGATGAAATTATCGCATCTCTACGGTCTCCCCAAGTATATACTGCATCTGATCTCAAGATAAAGCAGTTGATGGAGAGCGTGCTTGGCCTGGATTACAACATCATGATTGGAGTAAGTAAAAGCAATAACACAATGAGGAAATATTTCTGATATTGTAAAACCATACAGTATTAACTAATAATTCAATTTCTCAGGGTTACAGCCATTACTGACTGCACACCATTCCTGTTGCTCTATACTAAACCCTTTATTTAATAGATTTCTCTATTCCTCTCCCTTTATCTTTTTTTTTCTTCTTCTTTATGATATAGTAAATCTGAGAGTCTCCTCTGTAAAGCCTAGTTATCTATGTACGGTTGGAATTACATCTCGGGAGCATGTAGGCACAGAAATTTGGAGGTTTTTTTAGTTTTTTACATTTTACAAGGTCATGTTTGGTATCATTGGAAAGGCCAGACTCTGACCTTTCCAAGGATACCTAACTTAAAACTTTTGAGGTGTAAAGAATGGAGATACAGGTGTCCAAAGTACCCCCTCTTTACTCGCAGCAGAGCTTGTGTTTTAAGTGAACCAATGTGTAAGAACATATTGCGGCATCAGCTCCACATTTGCTCCCGGCATGGGAAATGAGACGGGGCGTTTGTGCAGTGGCATTGTTTGCTTTGTAAGTAAATGGGCATCTTTGTAAGTAAAAGGGCATAATGCTCCTGCCTCGCAACAGTGAAAAAAAAATATTTTGCATTTAATTTAAAAAAAAATTATTTTATCGTTACACATTAGATGGTCATGTTTGGTAACGTTTAGAAAGGACGGGCTCTGAAAAATGCATTGTGCCATCACCTCCACAATTGCTGACACTGGGGAAAATGAGAAGGTGAGTTTGTGCAGCATCATTGTTCACTTTTTAATTGTAAAGTGAACAATAGTGCTGCATTAGAAAAAAAGAGAAAAATATTTTTATCATAAATTTTTTTATATGGACGTGGAAAATGTATAGACATTACTGGTCATGTTTGGCATCATTGGAAAGGCCATTCTCTGGCCTTTCCAATGATACTTTGTATATGCCGCTCCAGCCTAAATGATGGAAAATTGTCAAAAAAAAACTTTATTTCTTCAGAGCCTAACCCTTGTGGTAGGCACCTGTATGCACATGCCTTCTCTGCCTAATTATAAATCCAGCCCTATGTCAGATTTACACGATACTACATCTACAGTGAGGTCAAATACCAATATGTGCACACAAATACAGATCAGGCTTTCCAAGTCTCACAAGTACCTTCAGTCATAAACCTATGTTAGTGTAGGGAGGATGTATTATTTTTTTTTTTTTTTACTCCTTTTAATGTAGATTTGTTTATAGCTTCATATAAGAATATATACCTTATATAAGTGTTAAACGACACATGTTGTAATGTAATTTTACCAATTCGATTCTTCTCCTTTGCAGGAAGCTGCAGAAGATCACTTGCAGGTGAACAAGGAGGAAAAGGAAATTTCAGCAGCAGAACCCATAACACTAGGACAGGTAGAGGTTGGTATTGTGGCGATTTATGGCAAAGCTGGATTTAAATCATTAATATATAGTCCTTTTTTTTATTCTTTGTTCCTTCTGGATCCTTAATAAAAAAAAATTGTGTGTGTTAGGCCCGTGTCAGACGAACGCAGTGATCACGTCCGTGTTGCCGCACCGTTTAACGTCCGTCGTAGCATAGAATCCTGAGCAGTAGAAACCCACACACTAAGTGCGTCCGCACCGAACTGCGCACGCACAACGCACGTGGCAAACTGACGCAAGTTAGGCAAGAACGTAAAACCGCTACCACAGACGAGCAGAGTGCACCACGTCCGCGTAGCGTTCTGTGCGAGTGATGAGATGTCAGATGCAGCGCATTTGCGATGTCCAGCACCTTGACGCACACAATGGTTTTTCATATCTTTTCATATTTTTATAATTTTTCATATTAATTTTATTTCCCATAGTTCCCTCAGTCTTTCTTAAATGCTAATGTAGCGCTCACTCCCGGAGGAGCCGCTGAATAAACCTCGGGTTAGTCTCACCGCACTAGGAAATAACTATACACCCGCACTGTTGTGGATTTTTATGTATTATATTCTTTACTGATCCCAATAAAGCAGCATATATTACGTATATACGGTATTTAAATGACAGGAATTCGTAACGCGGGAAAAACACGCGGCAAAAGAAACGGTTAACCCCCCTCAGTTCTGGAGTGTAAGTCCCGTGAATAATAGCTCAAAAATGTGTATGTGTATTGTCTCGGGTACCCGGGTACTGTATTCAACTGGCCAGTGTATGAAACAAAACAATCTTCGACTAGTCACCGTTGGGGCCCTGTGGATTTAAACAATACTGCAGCGTGCTTTCTTATTTGGGAACTGTGGCCTGGGAGGCCTCTCACCCATCCAATAGACAAAACTGTCCAGCACCCGATCAAAGATCTTCTCCGCTGTGTACTGGGACTCTGTGCCACTGAATCCGCTCCCTGCTTGCCGAATCTCCGCAACTGGAACAACGATCCACCGCCTGCACTCCCAATCGATCAGTGCGGTCTCCTAACTCGGGGTCCAGGCGGAACCAGCTTGTCATCCAGACCTCTCAGCGCTGCATAGGTAGGTCTCAGCACGGTCACTGTCCCGATCTCCAGCACCAGTGAGACAGCGTCTGTACTCCGGCCTGGTCGCGATCCTTGACAGTTCTCACGTGCGTCCTCCTCCTTTCACTGCTCCGCTCACTCTGACCTTGCCTTCCACGAGGCCGCTGATCTGCTTCCTCTTCCTACCCCACCCCCTTCCTGTCCTCCCGCAAAGGATGATGGTAGGTGTAGTTCAGTTTTTGTCCAGCATAGTCCACTATGTCTCTATCTCCCTCTGGTGGCCAGAATAATTAAATGCAGCAGAACACAGTCTTTAAAGCAGCGCTACACTAAAAAAAAAAAAAAACGTTCAATTAATTGTTGATGAATAACTGCTGATTTCAATTCTGGATCCTTTCCATGACTGCTGGCATAGGACAGTGACACAAACGATCTTTCCTATTCTGTCTTATAACTAATTGGAGTAATACTCTGACAAATGCGCAGGTTTTGGGTGAAGTCCTCTTTCACCTTCTGCTTTGACATTTTAGATGTCCCTTATCTGGTTCATGATTAATAGTATAAAAACTGACTATCTCGGATTACAGGCTTATTATTTCTAATGAAAAATTGCAATTTGTGCAAAATTTTCTAAACCTAAGTTTTCAATTAATAGATGTTACATTTAGGTTTGCACCTATAGAACAGGCTGCACACGGCAGTGGTTGCAAGTATGAGACACAATAGCTGCAACCAAAAGACTCCCACCAATCAGTCAGAACGGATCCAATTCCAAAATCCTTCATGTAGAGTAAACATAGCACTGACTCTTCTGTATTAACCTCCCTGTCGGACTGATTTTTACATATTTTATTTTAGATGTCAAAATCAGTGCATTTATTCAGCCCCCTGGTGGTAATCCCAAGTGTGGCTCGGGGTTAAATTTCAATCCTGAAAACGGTAACACCGAGCCACACTCGGGCTGATACATACCTGTCCCTGCGTTCCCTCAATGTCCTCCTGCAGTTACCTCCGGCCAATGGTGGTGTCCTGCTTCCCTTTTCGCGAGGAATCGATCTACCTGAAAAACAGATGGCCAGTGCAGACAATACAAGTAATAAAAAGCTGTAATGATAAATGCACTCACAAAAGACATAAATATGTGCTTGTCTTTGTTAAACTACAATTAATTCACCCAAAGATCACTCGGAAACACTGAGCAGCGGAAATCCCTGCAATGCAAGAACAGAGCTCAGTTGGCTCGAACCTCAGAAGTAGAAAGGCTGGATGTGCAGGTTCAGTAAAAAGACTTTGTTAACAAGTGGTAAAATCATTGTGACATCCAAAATGTCAATACTTTGTTCCTCAAACCATGGACTAAATACTAACCGAAAGTTGTTCTGGTTGCTATATTCCAAAAACAAGTCCAAACCCTCTCTGGAATTCTTCCACGTAATAAGGATGTCATCTATAAATCTCCACCGCAGGACCAGGTTTGCGCCACAGCCATGCTGAGACCAATAGGAAATATCTTTACAATGGCCCATGTAGATGTTGACATAGCTGGTCGCGAACATGTTTCTTTTGGTGGAAACAGAATTACAAGTGGGTTACACTCGGTATGAGGGTTTGTATTTGTGTTGGTGAGCATTGCTGTACATTGGTTTTATGTTTAGTCACACTTCCTGGTGAAATCCTAGCATTTCAAGGGACAAAAAGCATCAAACTGGGTTTTATGACTTTACCACTTGTTAATAAAGCCTTTTTTTTACTGAACCTACACATCCAGCCTTTCCTACTTCTGAGGTCACAGCCAAGTGAGTTCCATCACAGCACTGGGGGGATTTCTGCTGCTCAACATCTCCGAGTGATCCTTGGGTGATTTAAGTGTCGTTTGACACTAATCTTTATTTGTCTTATGTGAGTGCATTAATGCATTTATCATTATAGCGCATTATTACCTGTAACGACGGTACTATAACACTGGTCACTTGTTTTTAATCGATCTATTCCATATACTTGTTTATACGGTCTATAAATAAGAGTTAATGGAAGAGGTTCAAAGGACACAGACACCCGATTAGGGGTTAATTAATTTATTTGCTTATTCCTGTTCTTGATTTTATTGATGTTGGTTTCCTCATTTATGTTTTAGAAATTCTTCAAACCTGCTTCTCTATCATAAGTTCCATGGGGAACCTGCCAAGCACCACTAGAAACGTTTTTGCCAAAGATATGGTTTGGGTGTACTCTGATATTGATGGAGGTGTTAGTAGACTTGTACTGGGGAACTTTCATCCTCTCATCGTCATTTACAATGTTATACAATAAATTCAATCCTCATACTATTTTGATTAAATCATACATAACCAGCTGATAAAAGATGAATTTATTACACTTATACATTTTTCCTTGTAGGTTCCAGGTCCACAGATCGATGGTGTGTCTAGAGTCCTCATTTCTCCTTCTATAAGAAGCCTTCCTAAGGCACCCCTCACTGATATGGGCAGCTCAGACCACTTGAAAGCTGAGGCTGTCTGGGAAACTACGTTGACAGAATCTGAAGCCAAATATATCCTTGAAGCACCATCACAGGTAAGCAACATGAGTCTGACATTTTACTCACTTACTAATATGGGTTTTGCTTTTATTACCCAAATGTTTCCTTTTATTTTGTTTTTCTGCTATTGGTTTCCCTAAAATGTTCTTTGAAATGGAGGAGAACACAAAATTACTAAGTACATCCTACTTCAAGTTACCACATTTACATGCAGCCAACTCTGTTTTATACATAAAGAAATAAGGAATCATGGCTCTCCGCTTGAGGTGAATGAATGGCAGCTCTATTGGTATAGCAACGTTTCAGTGAAGAGTGGCCTTTGTCAAGTTGAAATCTTTGACCATGTACGGAAGTCTCGACAGGCCATTTGTTTCTGACTTGTTTTCATCAGATAACAAGTTGTTTTCCTGCAATAATAAGTTTCAGTAAGATTTTTTGTCTCCTTTCGTTTTTGTGAAGTGTCTTTTTTTGTAGAAACATCTGATCCATCCACAGATTTTAGAATGGTTCTGAATCAGAGTGGGTTTTAGGGTTAGGGCTAGGATTAGGGTTAGGTTACTAGTTGGCATAAACACAAATGGTAATCTATCCCTAATTTATAATCCTAACCCTATTTGATGACCTTAGCCCTAGCCGTAACCCTAATTTCTAACCCTCTACGTAAAAAACACTAATTTGAGAGCAAAGTAAAATTTTCAGATGGAACTGAAGTTTTTTGAAAACCTTTATCATCAGCCAATTTTTCTTATTGGAAAAAGGACGGGAGACATCATTATGGTCCTCCCCCACCCTTAAAACACGTTGAAATTTGGTAATTCGAGAAAACAAGTCAGAAAAATAAATGAATGGCCTCTCGGGACTTCTGTGGTTTGAAGTGATTTCTCTATCATTTTAATGGCACTAAAGTGAAAATTAAGATAAAACATTTTGTTTTGTTTAATATGTTTGAGTAATTGACCGCTTTTTCAACCCTATCCTTGCTTCATTCTACAACACCTTTTTGTTTTCTTTCAATGAACATGCGTTTTGTTTGGGCAAATCATATTAAATATTATAAGAATATCGATTCTAGCAATATCTGTTAAAGGAACACTCTACTGAAAAGTAGTGTTCTTTTTTTTACATTTAAATTATCGGGCAGAGCCTGCTGACATTCTCTGTCCAATTATTTATATATATATAATTTATATATGATGCATGTTACTCGCCTTCTGTCCCTCGCCATGTGCAACTCCGCCTCTTCGGGACAGGGATCCACTAACCCGGAAGTTCTTGAGGCTTTTCTGCATAATTTGCACTTCCTGCACGACATGCGTAGCATAGGAACCGCAAATTGCGCAATGCCACGGGACTTGCGAGCTCTACATACACAAGTTCCGTAGCGTCTGCGCAGACTGATGGATCGGAGCTGCGCTCATCCATTTTAGCCCCTCCGATCACTAACGCGATTGGTCTCAGAGATAGTGTTGACGGCGTGCTCTGCGTAACCGGCAGCTGGGAAATTCAAATTCCCCGGGTGCTGGTGATGCTGGGTGAGGTGGAGGAAACTCCACTTTAACCAGCTGGACTGGGGGGACTCCTAACCTTCTGACCACTTCAAAAAGATAAAATGGTCAGGATGTGTAGTCTTTCTAAATTAAGTATAAGTAATAAGAACAAATACTTATATTGTAGCGCTTTTTAGTTGCACACATTAAAGGAAAACCGCTGAATTGCGTCGATTAGTAGTAAAATGTATCTAAATAATAAAATAGATCCTTTAAAAAAATTATAAAAATCTGTTACAAGAAGTCTTTTTTGAAATAACCAAAAACAAAAATGTCGTCTAAAAAATACAGAAAGGTCTTTTAAAAAAAATAAAAAGAATAAACAGTCTTTATAAAAGATATTCCTTTTTTTTACATTGAAACTTACAGGATTCACCTATTTAACCCCTTTGCTGCTGAGCCTTTTCACCTCTGTATGCTGAGCTCATTTTAACCATTTGTTTTGCTCATCATGTTTAAACGTGATTTGAAGTCATGTTTTATTGTAGGACCCAGACAAATTATATATATATAGATATATATATATATTTTTTTTTCAGCAGGCTCAAGAGATTCAGACTATATAATTTTTATGTGTATACGTCATGACCCGTCAGAACGCTAGAACAGAAAATGTCAACTTGTAAATTTCCATTCGGTTTTCAATCCTTTGCAGTGTGTAAATTTATTTTTCCACATTTTATCATCTAAAGCTTTGTGGTTATATATTATATGGATTAGTCTTTTATAAAATTTAAATCTTAAATTGAGAACCTGTTACTCCCCTCCCCCCAAAACTCGAATTTAACCAAGACTGAAAAAAATTAACTAAAGCACATTGGGCCACATTACACACTTAACGCAAACGTTAACGCTCACTTGCATGAGCATTAACGTTAGCTGCAGTGTCTACCGCATATTACAATCCAAACGCAAACGAGTTAAGTAACCCGTTTACGTTTGGTACCTTGCACTTTTCAGCGCGAGGTTACTGTACTTTGCGGTCCCCTTGTTAAGTATAGGGAGTGCAAAGTGTTAATCTACTAGCGCTGATTAACGTCTGGCTGTGGTTAGCAAAAAGTTAACCACAGCCAGGACTTGGTGTTAAGGGATTCCGCTTCTGCAGAATCCGTTAACACCATCCATAAAAAACAAAAAAAAATGAATGCTATACTCACCTCTTGTCCCGCGGCGAGGACCGCGGCTCTGTCTGCCGCCTCCGTCCGGCAGAAGCAGGGAAATACTGGGGAAAAACGTCCCCCCAGTCTCTCCCTGCGTATCACTACGTCGACCGGCCAGATCTCGCGAGGCGAGATCCGGCTGGTCATGTAACCGGCAGGGGGAAACTCAGTGGAGTCCTATGGACTCCATTGAGTGCATGCTCGCGGCTGCGTTCAGCGCTGCTGTGAGCATCGCGGGGGTTACCGCGCGGTAACAACGCAGTCAGCTTTTTTTGCGCCTGCATTGTAATCCAGCGTTAAAACCCAGGCGCAAGGGGGAAAACTGCGGGTGCAGTTTTTCCTCCCTTGCGCCCCGTTTTAACGCTAGGATTGTAATAGGGCCCATTGTGTTTTATGAAAAATAGGACTAGATATAAACCAAAGCACTTGCTTCCTTTTAAAAAAAAAAAAACCTCCCCCCTTCCTTTTTTCAATTTTCTATTCTTAATATTGTACATGGTCATAGTTGGTGTCATTGGAAAGGCCAAACTCTGATCTGTCCAATGACCTCTAACTTGTCTTTGTGGGGTGTAAAGAATGGCAATAAGGGGGTCCAAACGACCCCCGCCTCTCATTGCAGCATAAAGATGTGTTTTAGATGGCATAATGCTTTACTACGCATTGTTTCATCAATTCCAAACTTGCTAACAGTGCAGGAAATGAGAAGGTAAATTAGTGCAGCAGCATTATTATTATTATTATTCTTTATTTATAAAGCGCCAGCATATTCCGCAGCGCTGTACAATAGGCACAGTATAGACGGGTTACAATACATTGAACAACATTTGACAAACAGTACAAGAGGGGATGAGGCCCTATTCCCGTAGGAACTCACAATCTAGAGGGGTTGGGGTTGGAAACAGGAGGAGAGGACTGCAAGGTGAGAGTGATTGATGGTTGCGTCAGTGAGTTGGGTGGTAGGCTTCCCTAAATAGGAATGTTTTAAGGGAGTGTTTGAAGGAAGAGAAATTAGGGGAAAGTCTGACCGTACGAGGGAGAGCGTTCCAGAGAATGGGGGCTGCGCGTGTGAAGTCCTGCAGTCTATCATGGGAAGAGGTGATGCGGGGAGAAGCTAGGCGCAGGTCGCTGTTTGACCTTAGGGAGCGGGCTGGGGTGTATTTGGTGATTAGTGAGGACAGGTAGTGGGGAGCTGAGTTAGTGAGGGCTGTGTAGGTAAGGATAAGGATTTTGAACTTAATTCTGCAGTGGATGGGGAGCCAGTGAAGGGACTCGCAGAGGGGAGTGGCAGAGACAGAGCGGCGGGTGAGGTGAATTAGTCTGGCGGAGGCGTTCAGGATGGATTGTAGGTGGGAGAGGCGGGACAGAGGGAGGCCAGATAAGAGATTATTGCAATAGTCGAGTCGGGATATTACCAGGGCGTGTATGAGTTGTTTTGTGGTGACAGCGGTAAGAAATGTCCGAATTCTGGAAATATTACACAATTGGTAGCGGCAGGAGGAGAAAAGAGACTTGATGTGGGGGATGAAGGAAAGAGCAGAGTCCAGTGTAACTCCAAGACAGCGAACTTGGTTTGATGGGGAGATGGTGATACCCTCCACCGTGATAGAGAAGTCAGGAGGTGGGGAGGCATTAGAGGGAGGAATAAGTAGGAGCTCAGTCTTGGACATGTTGATCTTTAGGTGGTGCGAGGCCATCCAGGAGGAGATGCCAGATAAACAGTCACTGACTTTTGAAAGGACAGGGGGAGAGAGATCAGGGGTAGAGAGGTAGATCTGAGTGTCATCAGCATAGAGGTGGTAATTAAAGCCAAAGCTGTTGATGATTTTGCCCAGGGAGGAGGTGTAGATGGAAAAGAGCAGAGGACCAAGGACAGAGCCTTGAGGTACACCAACAGATAAAGGCAATGAAGAGGAAGAGTTACCAGCAAAGGACACAGAGAAGGACCTGTTGGATAAATAGGAGTCAACCCAAGCAAGTGCAGTGTCACAGAGACCAAGAGAGCTGAGGGTCTGCAGAAGGAGGGGGTGGTCAACAGTGTCAAAAGCAGCCGAGAGGTCAAGCAGGATGAGAATAGAATAGTGGCCGTGTTTTTAGCAGTTAGGAGGTCGTTGGTGACTTTGGTGAGGGCAGTTTCAGTTGAGTGTAGGGGACGGAAGCCAGATTGCCGGGGGTCAAGTAGGGAATTGGAGGACAGGAAGAGGGAGAGGCGGTTTTGAACTAGTTTTTCTAAGAGCGCTTAGAGGTAAAGGGAAGCAGGGATACAGGGCGGTAGTTGGATGGAGAGTTGGGATCGAGGGATGGTTTCTTTAGTAAAGGGGTAACTAGCGCATGTTTGAAGGTGGATGGGAAGGAGCCGGTGGAGAGAGATAGGTTGAAGATGTGTGTGAGAGCAGGGGTGAGGGAGGAGGAGAGGGGAGGAATTAGATGTGAGGGAATGGGGTCGAGCGGGCACGTGGTGAGATGTGAGGAGGACAATAAGGAATGGACTTCCTCCTCAGTGGCTGGGAGGAAGCGGCAGAGGGTGGCAGAGGGGACCTCTGGGAGTGGAGGTGGCAGATAACTATCTTGTGTTGGGATGTCGCTTCTGATAGTTAGAGTTTTACTAAGGAAGAAATCTGCCAGGTCTTGAGCGTTGAAGGCAGCTGAGGGGGGAGGTGCGGGTGGGTGGAGGAGGGTGTTGAAGGTGGACCAGAGCCGTTTAGGGTTAGAGGACAGCGTAGATATAAGAGATGAGAAGAAGGATTGTTTGGCCAGGTGGAGGGCAGAGGTGTATGACCGGAAAATAAACTTGAAGTGAACAAAATCAGCTTCAGAGCGGGATTTCCTCCAGGCACGCTCTGCAGTGCGGGAGCATCTTTGCAGGTAGCGAGTCTGGAGGGTGTGCCAGGGCTGAAGTTGGCGGCGTGGGGCCTTACAGAGTCGAAGAGGAGCAAGAGTGTCTAGAGCAGAGATAAGCGTAGTGATTAGTGGCAGCATCAGGGCAGGTGAAGGATGAGGTGTGAGGGAGGTGGTGAAGTAGATTGGAGAATTGATGGGGATCCACGGCATGTAGATTTCTGCGAGTGTGTGTGCGGGGTGGGGGAGCAGGGTGTTTAGGAAGTCCAGATAGGTTGAAAGAGAGAAGGTGGTGGTCAGAGATGGGGAAAGGGCGACAGGTGAACTCAGAAATGGAGCAGAGGTTGGAAAAGACAAGGTCAATAGCGTGACCATCGCGGTGGGTAGGGAGGAGAGAGGATTGCGTGAGTCCAAGGAGGACGTGAGTGAAAGAAGTTTGGAGGCAGCAGGGGCAGAAGGATCATCAATGGGAATGTTGAAGTCCCCGAGAATTAGGCATGGAAGATTAGAAGACAGGAAGTGAGAAAGCCAGGTGGCAAAGTGGTCAAAGAACTGGGAGGTTGGTCCCGGTGGGCGGTAGATGACTGCCCCTGAGAGCCAGGGAGAGAACAGCGGATGCAGTGTGTTTCAAAGGAGGAGAAGGAGAGGGATGGGGTGGAGGGAGATGCTGGTAGGTGCAGGTGGGAGAGAGCAGGATTCCGACACCGCCACCATTTCTCTCACCCGGTCTGGGGGTATGGCTCAGGTGTAGACCACCAATGTGAGAGAGCAGCAACGGAGGCCGTGTCAGAGGGAGTTAGCCAGGTTTCAGTTAAAGCTAGGAGGTTGAAGGAGTTTGAAAGGAAGAGGTCATGGATTGCTGTGAGTTTGTTGCACACAGACCGAGCGTTCCAGAGGGCGCAGGAGAAAGAGGACAGGTGCTGAGGGTTTATGGGAATGAGGTTGCTGGGCTTGCAGGGAGGAGATTTATGTGCGATGGAGATAGGATGAGAGGGAAGTATTGGATGTTTTGTGGGGCCAGGGTTAGGGGATATGTCACCTGCATAGAGTAACAGCAGGATGGTGAGAAAGAGAAGGTGGGAATGGGATTTGTGAGAGTGGGAGTGATTGGCAGCATGAGAGTTGGAGGGAGACCATGTTCTGAGGAAACAAAGGAGCTCATGCGAGGCCATCATGTGGGACGAGAGGAGGGAGGGAGAGATGCAGATAGTGTAGGGGTCGATGGTAGAGGGGCAAGAGTTCCATTTAAGGAGAAAGGTAGAAGTGATAAGTAGAAGCGTGAGAGAAAGCATAATAATATAGTCGTGTGTTTACCCGATGGAAAATATGGGCCTTGCAGTTCCTTCCTCCAGTCCCGCAACTCCAGAAAATCAACTCCAGAAAATCAACTCCAGAAAATCAACTCCAGAAAATCAACTCCAGAAAATCAACTCCATAAAATCAACTCCAAGCTGCCACTTAAGATGGTCACTTGGGATGGGCACAGGAGCCAAGGCCAAGGAGCCACTCCTTGCTGATATATAGAGCAGACTGATTGCAGACAGCCAAAGTAAAAATGTAAACACCTGAGCATTGTTTGCATTATAAGTGAATAACGCCACTGCCTTAGGCTTGCAATGTTTTAGATTTAAGCGAATAATGCCACTGCCGTAGATTATGCATGTAATAGATTTTTTTTTTCTTTACACATTCAAATTGGTATCATTGGAAAGGCTGGACTCTGTCCTTTCCAACGACACCTTACTGGACCTTGTGGGGTGTACAGAATGGGGATGCAGTGGTCCAAAGTACCCCCTGCACTCTTTGTTTCATCGAAAGCTTAAGAAGCTGCAATCTGTAATAACGCATTGTTCTATCACCTCCACACTTGCTGCTGCTGTGGAAAATGAGAAGGTGAGGTAGTATAGCAATATTACTCACTTTATTGAAAAATACAATACTGCCGCTTTGGGGGGGGATGTAAAACATTTTTATTTTTGTTTTTACAGGTCGTGTTTGGTATCATTGGAATGGCCATAATCTGTTTCTGTTTGAGATTTTTTTTCGCTTTAGAAGGCACAATAGCGTTTATATCATTTTCTCAGAGAAAGTATTTTTTACATTTCTTTGTTGTTCTGCACTTTTTTTTATTTTGATTCACCCACGAGATTTGCCTTGATGTGGTTGGTGGCCTTGCTTTCGTTTGGAATGGCCATTGGAGTTAAACCAAAAATCTCAATTTTTGTAGGCATTACACAGGGTTTGAGCATGTATGACATATTTTTTCTTATGCATGTTCTGGGGCTGGCTGCTAGAGTTGTGTAGCTACTCCTGACGGGAATAGGAGTGGAGCTCGCAACGTTTTTTCTTGTTTGTAGAGTAATATTGCTTGTGTTGTCCCAGTCATGTACATAACGTCAGACCACCTCGATGTTATCTAATAGTCCCAGAAAGATATGAATCTCATTTTATCTAGTAAGACCCTCCAGAAGTCATAGTGACACGAGTTCTTTCCAGGCTCATTAGGGTAGTATTTGTTGAGCAATGAGTAAAGGTCTAATGGGCTTTTGTGAGCCCTGGCGACTTTCTGGCTGTGTTTCCAGGGAAGGGCAGCGACTGACAATCACCATGTGTTGACAGGTCAACTGTTTGTATTTTTACTGATTGGAAATTTTTTTTTCTTTCTTTAACCCTTTAAACTTTTTTTTTTTTTTTATCAAGATCTCCTTGTCAGACATCATTCAGGTGAAAGGAGGTGCAGCGCCACTGAAAAAACGAGAGAATCTAAAGATGCACAGTCCTGCGACTTTGCTCGCCACCTGGGAACCAAGAACAAAGTAAGTATCTCAAGATGGCTCATCACCAATAAGTGTGAGGTCTTCTTACGAGGCTATAGTGGGAAGCGCTGATACCATGTCTTAATCTATACTCACAGCTTTTTTCAAAGGGCTTATGAAGATTTTTTATTTTTTTTAACCAGCTCGACAATCTGTATTTGTTGACTCATGGTGTTCATAAGTGTGTGTATAGATATATTAATCTGTAGATAGAGGTAAGTATATACACATACTTGATAGAATGTATTGATTATAAAAATCAAGTCGTTATGGATTTAAATACATAGCACCTTATTCATAAAATATCTGATGCAACATATGATCCAACTCTTCATAGTTATGATATTGTTTGATGTTATTATTATTTATTAAGCGCCAACACATTCCGCAGCGCTGTAGAAGGTGCACAGGGTAAAGACAAGACAATTCTACAATACATACAGGAGAAGGTCAGTATTGCTGCCAGCAGATATAGGAGGACGTGAGGGCCCTATTCCCGTGAGAATTTACAATCTAGATGGGTGAGGGGATAGAAACAGGAGGGGGGGGGGGGCTGCAGTGATGATGTTGACTTTTTATTTTTCTAATTTTTTTAAGATGTTTTATAATAGATTTAACAAACCAAGCTATAAGCAAAGGAGTCCGCGTTCTTCAAATTCATAGACTGCGGTCACACGATTGCACTGAGTGCATCCGTGTGGCCCCCTCCTCCCTGTGTCCCACGCAGCTTTCAAATGGCTCGACAGGGAGGGCCACATGGTAATCGTAATAGTATCGCACGTTACACCGGTTGTGCTGGAACCCTCCCCGTCAAAAAGCTACGACGGACGCCCGACGGGCCTACAAAGCGCGATCCTTCATAGGACTCAGCAAGGTGGCTACAGGGGGGTCCGAGTGGAGAGAATGACGTTCTCATGGTCGTTCCCTCCATGCTCGTGTTCACTCGTGTGACCGCGTCCAGTTGATATAAATGCTTGCTGTTACATAGGGTATTATTTACTAATCAACATTGTTTCCCATCGTTGCAAACAATGGGGAAAATTACTGTGCAACCACTGTAAACTTTGTCGATCCGGTTTGGGAAATCTAAACAACGGTAGGTGAAGATTCATTGATGAATTTTGCTTGCCATTGTATAAAGTCTTCTCTCCGGATCGTGAAATTTATTGTGATCGCAACAACGGTAAACGACGTTGGTTGGTAACGAACACCCATATTATATTGTTGTACTAATGGCTTGGTTTTATCAATCCGAGTGTAGTGGAAATGTCAATATCAATATATTATATACTTCTAAAACATGTACCCAAAGCAGATACCTATTGGCAGCTTAGCGATCAAATTGTACCCCTACAGAACCAAAGACTTTATTGTTTTGGGTGAATCAACATATGGGCTTCTATACTTGAAATACATATGTGAAGAATGCCCTATATACCAAAAATGGGGCAGCTGGTTCCTCCTTTGAGTTGAGATCATGTCTAGATCTGATATAAATTGGCTTGATGTCGTGATTTATTCTTCAGGTATACTTGTACCTTCAAACTGCTGACGGAGCTCGTTAAAAGGAACAAAGTAGACTCCTTGGCATTTTGTTGACCTCCTGCATGTCCTTGCTTATCTGTTCAGAAATCCTTTAGTTAGGTCAGATTATGTATTAGAGCAAATAGCACTAACAGGCAACCCCCCCACCTCCTTTCAATAAATAGTCACTGTCAGATTATCAATGACAGAGAAATTCACTGACATTTCTGCCCCCCCTTACCACCACACATACTCACAAAGCACAATTTTCTGCCTTTAGACAGTGTATAGGCCACACACAGAGCATGATACTATTCTGTCTCCTCATTCAAAGAATGATAAATAACCGGAGCGAGGAGACGTGAGGCTATAAAAACATGCACCTTTTTACCTGCAACATGCCAAAAATAACTTGTTTCTGCTGATCGACTTCTGGGAATGTTTGCCAACGTGGAAAGTTCTTGGGCGGCTGTCAGACCAGTTCGTGCCAAATTCTGAATGGTTCTTGCTTTTTCATTTTTGAGATAAAGACTAAGGTGACAGGGTGACATCTCTCTTAAGGTCAAGTACTTGTTTTGCAGTTTAATGCAGAACAGTAGAAATTAAATGGAAAGGTTTAGGAAGGCTGTAAACTGTTTCACAATTAGGTTTTACAGCTCGGTTCTCTTATTTTTGTTGGCCATTATGCACAACTGACAAGATAAGTCTGAAAAGGTCAAACTAAGATTTCATCATGTTCTGCTCACAACTTTATATGGACTAGCTACATATTGATTGAGGCTTGAAAAAGACCCTTTGGGGTTCTTAAATCACTAGATCTCCAGTACCCATGTGGCTGCCTGCTAACACGGGGACTGAATCTCCACATACAGGGGCCAAGAGTCTTCCCTCAAAGGTAACACCGCAATTACCATTGCTTTATTGTAATGTTTGTATTGTCCTTTACTGGACAGAAGAACAAAATAATAATAACATTGGTGACATAGCTCATTCTATAGGGATATCAACTCCCACACGGTGAACTGCTCTTTCCAAGATGAAGGAAATGTGTACCTGTATACAACTGGGAAAAAGTCACCTTTTCTCTGGGGCCATAAAGCTTACTGGCTTCACTCATTAGCTTAATGACTTGAGCAGCCGTTAATTTGTGGCTAGCCAGGGAAGAGTGAGCAATACCAACGTAGCTTATTCTTCCCAGCTTGTATTCTACAGAGAATGCAATGTTTCAGACACTAGTGTTACATAATACATTAAAATTATCATACTAAGAATACCTTACCACTGATCATGTTGTACAGAGGGCAGCATGATCTGCCACTCGCTTGGTCAGTGTGCATCAAAACGCTGAAACCAGGCCTGGCTCTTTGTGGGTGCAAGGGGTGAAGTGCACCAGGCCCCACCCTCAAGTCTGCCCCTCAGGGCCCCTGTATGTGTCCCTCCTGTGTATGGAAGTGAGTGGAGCGTCATAAGGATTCGCTGCAGAAACGACCAGTCTGTATCCTTGCTCGGTGTTGATCTGGCTTCGAGCAGGGACTTCCGCCACAGCGTGATGACATCCTGCATATCAGCCTATCAGCCCTCGCTGTGGGACTTGCCGCAGGAGTGATGACCAGAGTAAACATGAGTCACACGGCTAGGACTCGACTTGGACTCAAGTCACAAATTTGATGACTTGTGACTCAATTTAACATATTCAAAGAAGACTTGTGACTTTGACCATGACAGCAATGGCTTGAGACTTGACTTGGACTTGAGCCCTATTACTTGGCAAGTCATTATACCTTCTAATACCAGAGGTCAGAGTTAGGATCAATCTAGGCTGGAGAATGCCAAACAACACAATATATTGAAAATACCTAACTCGTTCATGGTTTTTAATAACCCCCCAAGATATTTATTTATGGTCAAATGATAAAATATAGTTAAATGTCATGTCAGTCAGAATGCTCTCATATTCTGGGTTAAGAACAAAAAGACTCTTCCAGCACTAGTTAGAGTGGCCATGAGAGTCTAAGGGAGGCGGCACACGAGCGTACTGTACTGCGTCCGTTACGGAAGCACTTTTTCACGGGAGATATTGCGAGTACTGCATAAAGTGCGTCCGTAACGTCTGATGTCTCCACACCCTAGGAAAATACACGGCGGCGTTCTTTCTGCGTCCGTTTAGCTTTTTCACGTCGATGTTACTTTTGCATCTGTGGCTTTATGCTTTGCCCGTCCTTGAACAAGTGAGCAGGGGCTTTGTGTGGTGGGTTTAATTGACTCCTTTATAAAGCTATGACGGACGTCAAACGGATGCAAAATGTTTGCTCGTGTGCTGCCAGCCTTAGCAGTGTCTGCTTCTAGTGCTCCGGTGCAGCGTGTCTTCAGCCAAAATAAGAGTCATCATATACAACCCCCATCGTGCACAGATGTCTGACAGAGGTTTGGTAAATTTAATCATTTGCGAGTGCAGTGCATAACAGGGTCTAAAGAACCTTACCCTCCCTCATTCAAACATTCATTCCCTCACTCAAAGTATGACAGAGCATTTTTCATTTACTTGGGTTCTTGACAGTTTTGTTATTTCTATAATAATTTTGTTATTCTCAGTTAAGAATAAATAATGTTTTTTTTCAGTTTGTCCTTACTAGGGGCCCTCTCAGCTGGCTACAGCTAAAATGGGGACGCTAAGGGGAAAAATTTGCGATTGCTAATCTCCTAGCGCTCCTGTTTTACCTGTAGATTACGGGGCAGGCGGCTGCTAGGGTCCTGGATGCTCGGGGCAGTGCTAATGCGACGTCCTGAGCATCCCCTAAATGGACTCCATGAAGGCTTCTGCTGCTGGGTCGCATTACCAGCAAGGTCTCTCCTCTCGCGAGATCTTGCAGGTCGGCGGAGTGAACGTGGAGGGAGACTGCCCCCCCAGTCTCACTCTGCTCCCAGCAGCCAGAAACAGCAGATCGGGCTGCCGTTCTTGCCGCGGGATGAGAGGTGAGTATTTGTTTATTTTTTTTGGGGGGGGGGGGTCAGCTTCTGCTAACTGATTCTGCAGCAGCAGATTCCGTTAGCACCAACTCTGAGCTGTAACAAACTTTTTTTAGTTAGCAACAGTTCTTTGTAATTAGCGTTAGGATCTTGTGGTCCTAACGCTAGTTACTCTCTGCTTACACTTTGCACTCCCCACGTTAAGCATAGGGAGCGTAAAGTACAGTAAGCTGCCGCTAAAAAGCATTAATACCGATTCGCTAACAGGCTTTCTTAAACCAGTTAGCGATCGGGAGGTGATTCAGTGCGGAGCGCTAACGCTCATTTATGTGAGTGCTAGCGTTAACCAAGTGATAGAGCCCTAGATGTATCTCACTATTTCACATTTTTAATCTCATGAAATTGAAGTGAGAAGAGATAAAACTATTTTAAAAACCTTCCTGAGTAATTAATGCTCTGAAAGGAAATTATGCAAAGAGCTCTAATGACTTGTTGAACACTTTAATCTTAAAGCTGAGGACTTGACCTAGACTTGTCTGTGTTGATTTGGGACTTGACTTTGGACTTAAATACAAAGACTTGAGACCTACTTTAGACTTGCAAACCAATGACTTGGTTCCGCCTCTGGCGATGATGTCACAAATGGGGATTAATCCTGCCTGGCACGGAAATCCCATTGTAGGTGATGCTTAGGTATTTTAGACCACTGCTTCTCTCGATTCGTAAGTCATAGAATGTTGGTTGAGGAGTCATTGGAAAGGTCAATTATATCCAATATGACCATGTGATCTGCAATAACAAAAATAAAATTAAAAATATTCCCCCCCCTTTTTTGTGATAAAATATCCCCAATGTACCAATGTCTACTTTTTAATTATAAAGTAAACAATGGTGATGCAGTTATTCCCTTTCTCATTTCCCAAACCACTACTAAGTGTACAGGTAATGGTGCAGAGTGTTCTTACACACTGTTCCATCAAAAACACAAACTGCAAGAAGAAGTGAGCATTCTTTTAGACCCTCGTATCTCCATACTGTTCACCCCACAAGTTCAAGGGAGGTGTCATTGCAATACCAAACATGTGTATGTGTACGTATCTCCAGAAGGATATAGACATCTTAGAGAGAGCTCAGAGAAGGGCTACTAAAATGGTGTACGGCTTGAAGGAGAAAAGTTACCAGGAAAGGCTTAATGATCTTAACATGTACAGCTTGGAAAAAAGACGAGACAGAGGAGATATGATAGAAACCTTTAAATACGTAAAGGGAATCCACAAGGTAGAGGAAGGGAGTATATTTAAAAGGAAACAAAGTAGCAAAACAAGAGGACATAGTCTTAGATTAGAGGGGCAAAGGTTTAAAAGTAACATCAGGAAGCATTATTTTACTGAGAGGGTGGTGGATACATGGAACAGCCTTCCAGTAGAAGTGGTAGAGGCCAAAACAGTAATTGAATTTAAGCAGGCATGGGATAGGCATAAGGCTATCCTAAACAAAAGATAAATCCAGGTAAAGTATCCATGTAATTGGGCAGACTAGATGGGCCGAAAGGTTCTTATCTGCCGACATTTTTCTATGTTTCTATGTTGTGTAAAAATGTGCAAACATAAAGCGGCTTTCTAAGAAACATTGTATTTGTTCACTATACCTATCGGAATGCATCCCAATCTAGCGCTTCTACGTATTTCTCCTCTCTTATTCAATCCCTTTCCGATCTATACTGGAAATCAAGGTTATGTTTATTTTTCTTTAGTTTTAATGCTACTTTAAATCTGTTTGTCAGCAACATGATACAGTAACATATAGTTACAGTCACAGCATCCTATGTTGTCTTAGTTTGGGTTCAGACGAGCGCACTAGGTGCGCTCATACTGACTTGCCTCCCGGGGTCCGTCGCAGTGTTGTGACGCTTCGACGGGGCCAGTCACACGCTGTAGCGCTCGCAGACCCAGTTTGCAAAAGAAATGGGAAATTGTAGACGTCATTTGCATGTCTTACCCAGAGCTCTGTGCTACATCTGGGGGATGTAGCACATGTGCTCTGTGATGCAGTTCTTTGGATTGCTGGGATGTGTAAATGACTTCTGCAATAATAAACTTTATTATTTGCTGTGTGGAGGCTTTTAATCTCATTTTTTGCCCTCCACCACAACTTAAATGAGTATTGAATTGCCCTAAAGCATCAAACTGCAACTGGTCACGTCTTATCTCCTGCTGATGAGGGCACAATAAGCCTGAAACTGCTGTACAGAAGTGGCTGTGACTTGTTGCATAAGCCTGACTTTTGCAAAAAAAGCCAATTAGTATGGCATTGCACTGGTAAGAGGGTTCTGTGTTAAAACAGACCCAGGATGCAAAAAAAAGATAAATTGCAAACGACATTTGCATGTCTTACCCGGAGTTCCGTGCTGCATATGGAGAATGTAGCACATGAGCTCTGTGAAGCAGATCTCTGAATTGCTGGGATGTGTAAATGACGTCTGCAATAATAAACATATATATAGTATATATACACATATATTAGGCTGTGTTAGTCCAGATGCCAAAATCACAAGTATAGCTATATACTATATAGAGTTGTGTTCAAAATTATTCAACCCCCACTGAAATTGAGTGTTTTGGCCAGTTTGACATTGATTTTGATCATTCAGTCATCTTGCTTACAATTAAATCAAAGAGGCACGTGTAGGTCAGACAAATATAACATAACATTTATAATGAAATAACCACAAATGTCTTTTCTGTGCTCACATCATTATCAGTTTTATTCAACCCCCAAGTGACATTCAATCTTAGTACTTAGTACAACATCCTTTTACAGTTATAACAGCTTTTAAACGTGAAGCATCGCTTGACACAAGTGTCTTGCAGCGATCTACGGGTATCTTCGCCAATTCGTCATGGGCAAAAGCCTCCAGTTCAGTCACATTCTTAGGCTTGCGCACTGCAACTGCTTTCTTTAAGTCCCACCAGAGGTTCTCAATCGGATTTAAGTCAGGTGACTGCGATGGCCACTCCAAAATGTTCCAGCCTTTAATCTGCAACCATGCTCTAGTGGACTTGGAGGTATGCTTGGGATCATTGTCCTGTTGAAAGGTCCAACGTCTCCCAAGCCTCAGGTTTGTGACGGACTGCATCACATTGTCATCCAATATCTCCTGGTACTGAAGAGAATTCATGGTACCTTGCACACGCTGAAGCTTCCCTGTACCTGCAGAAGCAAAACAGCCCCAAAGCATGATTGACCCCCCGCCATGCTTCACAGTAGGCAAGGTGTTCTTTTCTTCATAGGCCTGGTTCTTCCTCCTCCAAACATAGCGTTGATCCATGGGCCCAAACAGTTCTAATTTTGTTTCATCAGTCCACAGAACACTATCCCAAAACTTCTGTGGTTTGTCCACATGACTTTTGGCATACTGCAGTCGACTCTTCTTATTCTTTGGAGACAGCAAGGGGGTGCGCCTGGGAGTTCTGGCATGGAGGCCTTCATTACGCAGTGTGCGCAGTATTGTCTGAGCTGAAACTTCAGTACCCACATCTGACAAATCTTTTCTCAGTTCCTCAGCAGTCACACGGGGACTTTTCTCCACTCTACGCTTCAGGTAGCGCACAGCAGTCGAAGTCAGCATCTTCTTTCTGCCACGACCAGGTAGCGTTTCAACAGTGCCCTTTGCCTTGAATTTGCGAATGATGCTTCCTATGGTCTCTCTTGGTATGTTTAACATCTTTGCAATCTTCTTATAGCCATTGCCCTTCCTGTGAAGAGTAATCACCTCTTCTCTTGTCTTCCTGGACCATTCTCTTGACTTCACCATGTTTGTAACCACACCAGTAAATGTCTAGAAGGAGCTGAGTATCCTAGTCATTTTAAAGCTGCCTAATTGGTGCTTATTATGCTTTATTGCTGCTCCGTGACATCCACAGGTGTTTTCAATACCTGATTGAAAACACTTGAATGAACCTCTGTTCTTCAGAGTGGTAGTCTTTAAGGGGTTGAATAATTGTGTCAATGAAGAATTCACAAAAGAATCATTTACTACTGTATTACAAAACCAATTGATGTCATTTTAGTTGCATATGGTTCTTTAAAACGTCCTTGTAGGATTTCATTCTGAATACAATTACAAATGTACACTAAATTCCCTAAAACCCTTTACAGCATTGGGGGTTGAATAATTTTGAACACAACTGTAGGTATACTCTCGAAAGCTTGTCTTTTAGGCTGGGGTCAGACTAGCGCATTTTTAACGTGCGTTTAGGCGCACTTAATCACGGCTGCAGTAGCAGCAAATGACGGCCATTATATGAAGTACGGCCGCACGAAAGTGCGGCCGCGCAACGCAAGCAGCAGACAAACACATTTTTTCAAGAACGCAGAACCGCTAGTACTGATGTACAGAGAGTGCTGCGTCCACTAGCGGCGTGTTTGCGTAATTAGGAGACGTCAGACGCTGCTAATGTCCGGCCAACATAACGTCCAGACGCAAACAGTTTTTTATAGACAATCCGTAAAAAATCACACACGCAAATGTGCATCGTATGACCGTTTTCGCGCATTCCGTGAATTTTATACATCAATGCGTTCGGGCGCACTTTTTCATGGTCGCTGCGAAATAATGCGTTCGTTTGACCCTAGCCTTAAATGTAACGTTAGTCCAATAAAAAAAGGTATCACTACGTACTGCTATACTTGTGATTATATATATATATGTCTTGCTCTTAAGAATGGCCACTATGCAATCAAATCCTTTTCATGATACACTTCCAGAAACAAAATAACAAAAATAAATCTACGTGTATAGTAAAAAAAAAGAAAATCCATAATCATCAAATCACAACCAACTTGCTGCAAAATTTCAGGTTTGTTTTATTGAAGGGCCGTGATTGTCTGTAATCCAGTTGTAACCTATGTGCAATTACCGCTCTGATTAATCAAATTCTCCTGCCAAGGTGGCGTGGCATGCTCCATGAGCTATTTTAAAGAATGTCTTTCATAAAGTTTGATGCACAAATTCAATTTCACTAATCCTCCTGATTTTAGCCCCGGTTAGGAGGACACTGAGCTCTTACTTAAGAGGACGGAAGCGAAGACTGAAATACAAGTTGTTGTTCTATGAATGAGTAGTTCAGAAATGGATTTGTAAACGCTCCCATCGTTTGGGAGGGACAAAAAAAAATGAAACTGCTAGACATTTTCTTCCCCTGCCCTCATGATAGTGGCAAAAAATATTTTTCCATTGCACTTTATGTCCTCAGATTTTGGGCTGCACCAAGTAATTTCCTGCTTTTTATAAGGTAACTTGCCTGGAAATATATTCACATGGATATTTTGTGAACATAGCATTTTTTGGTAAAAGAATAATTTTTCGTCTTTTTTTTTTTTAATATACAGTAAGGGCTCTATTATATTCTCCGTGCAATTTTTCGCGTAAATTAACACTGGTATTACGATCCGATCGCATTTTTTCATCCGTCCGAAGATATCGCGCGTAAAAAATACGTGCGAAAACGAGCGCAAATTAACGCTGTGCGCAGAAATCGGTGGGCAATCAGAATTAAGAACCACAATTGTCTCCCGTTCAGTTTTTGCTCCTGCCAAAATCAATCTTTGTATATATGCTGCAGCAAAAAATAAAAACACAGACAACCCTCCATTTTATTGTTTGGGTATGTGTAGAATGTGTAACTACACTGCTGTATTTTTTTTTTGGGCTGGTGTACTTCGTTTCGGCCAGAACGTTTAGATTTGCCATTAACACCAGCTTTTAAAAGACGTTAAAATTATGCGCGCAAACATCGTTCAGAAAAAGTTGTGCATCGATTGTAATACCAGGCGCATACCAGCGCACGAACGCATTTGCGCTCACAGTGTTAAGTATGGGATGCGCGCACGAACTTTCGCTCGCATAGGGTAACTCGCGTTAGACATTAACGCGCATTTTGTGCGCGAACGTCGTAATTTAATGTTCAGCGCGAAGGGTTTTTCCCCTCGCGTTAATGCGTTTTTGCGCACGCGCACATTTTTGCACGAAGAATTTAATAGAGCCCTAAATATGTAAAACTGTTTCGTTGAGACCATTTTTCTTTTTTAAGTTTTTATTGATGCAAAAAGACAGTACAAGGCACAGGCGAACGTATACAAAATCAATGTAAATAAACGCCAAAAAGAAGCCGAAAGAAGCTGCGTGAAATGTGTGGTTGATATGTGGTATGTATGGTGTATACTGACTTTTTAAATTTTTAGTATTTTTTTTCAAAGAATAAAATATGCATTCGGTCCCCCTCTCCTGCTTATCTTTTTTTGCAGGAAGGACACTAAATCCCTGATAGTCCAGTTGGGGTTTACAGCAATGCCTGGTCGTCCGTCGGTGGTTATAAAATAATCAGTGGCGGTTATATAACATTCCTTGATGGTTCAGTGGGAAAAAAGTGTGGTTTGGTTTGTACCTCTGCCAGGTACAGACCACATAACTGTTCCCTTGTGGTTGCATCTCTCAATTACTATATAACTACCAACATTGCAACCAAGGTTATGGAAATATTACTGCACATGGGACCAGTGGCTACCGGAGGCTCAGGCACCGATAAGCAGCTTAAGTGACGCTAATGTTGGCAAGGGTCCAGGCCCCCTGTAGCAGATGGGCCCATGAACAAATCATGGACTGTCACCCCCCTTATAGAGGCCCTACATATTTCAGGATACATGTCCTTGATTACATACTTTTCTTTCTTTTCCTTTTTTTGCCTAAACGTATGTCAGTACAAAAATGTTAAAGGGATCTATGCTAGGCTCCAGTCCCCCACTCTGGTCGCCACTCGCTTCCAGCTTAAAGTCTTTTTGTAAACTCCCTCTCTTCCAGTCCTGGGTGTCTCTTGGCACAGTTGGTCTCTGAGACCTGCTGCTTGCTTTGTCAATGGGCTGAAAGCTCACTTAAGCATTCAGCCCATCGGAATCCTTGAAATTCTTCTGTATTCAGAAGCATTCAGCATTGTACCTTGCTCTGTATTTGGTGTCCATATCCCTGGAAGGCTGTCATGCTAAACTACAACCCCAAGTCTGAAAAAGTTGGTACAGTATGAAAAATGCAAAAAAAAAAAAGAGTCCATTGAAAATCCAGTTCACCCTGTACTATATTGAAGACGCATTATTAACACATTATTTGATGTTTTACTTGGTGAATTTATGTATTTTTGAAACCTACACTCATTTCAAATCTAATGACTGCAACACACACCACAAATGTTGGGACAGTCGACTGTTTACCACTATGTGACATCACATTTTCTGTTAACACTTTTTAAATGTCTGGGCACTGAAGACACGAGTTGGTTAAATTTAGCAAGCAAAATGTTCCCCCATCCATCCATTACACGTCTTCAGCTGCGCAACTCTACAGGGCCTTTGTTGCCTTATTTTTCACTTTATAGAATGCCACACATTCTCAATCGGAGACTGTTCAGGACTGCAGGCAGGCCATGCTAGCGCCCGCACTGTCTGCTTATGAAACCATGCGTTTGTAATCTCGGCAGAATATGGTTTGGTGTTGTCCTACTGGAAGATGAAGGGCATTCCTGGAAAAGACGACGTCTGGATGGTCAGCATGTGTTTCTCCAGAGTCTAACACTTGTCACACAAGGAGATATCTTCTCAGCCCTTTAAGTCTTCTACTTTCTAGGTTTCAGATTGATCTGTAAAATAAGGTAGAATCCACAAAAACGTTACACAAGTTACCAGACCAGGGGCAATATTCCCATGTTGGTGCTATCTTAACCAGAACTGTTGTAAACTTAAGAACTCCATAGACCGTAATGGCTCTGGTAAGTTTACAATGGCTCTGGTTAAGGCCGGGGTCAGACAAGGGCACTATGTGCGCCCCTACTGACATGCCTCCTGGCCTCCGTCGCAGTGTTGTGACGCTTCGATGGGGCTGGCTACACTCTGTAGCCCGCACTACAGCGGCCGTGCTGAAAGCCTCCCCGTCGAAGCGCTGCAACGCGTGTTAGACAGGGCGGCAAAGCATGATCCTCCATAGTAGCATCGAGCCTTGCAGCGCTGAGCGCTGTAACTGAGCTCAGCGAGGTGGCCAGACTCTCACTCTCTCACGGACGTTCCTTGGGCTCTCAAAAATGGTTGTCTGACCCCGGCCTTAGCACCAACTTTGAAATAGAGCCCCAAGATAGTGAACTCCCATGGCGGTTTTCCCGAGTGTGGCTCGGGGTTAACTTTCAGTGCTGAAAGCGGTAACCCCGAGCCACACTCAGGCTGGTTACTTGCCTGTACTTGCGCTCCCTCGCTGACCTCTGCGATCGCATTCTCCTCCGGCGATCACGGCATCCTGCTTCCTGGTTCCCTTCTCGCGAGAGGGGAACCAGGAAGCATGACCTCGTGATCGTCCAGAAGTGACAGCGGGGGACATCGAGGGTACGCAGGGACAGGTAATGTATCCAACCCAAGTGTGGCTCGGGGTTACTGCTCTCAGCACTGAAATTAACCCCGAGCCGCACTCGCTATACCACCAGGGGGCCAAATAAATTGTAACGATTCTGACATCTAAAATATGTCAGAATCGTAACGCCAGGGAGATTAAAGTAAGGACCTGAAAGGGTGTGCTAAAAAACAACTTATGAATATAAAGTATAGAGTGAAATTGATTTTTAAAAAACATTTCAGATTTCCTTCTGCTAATCAAGTGACCTTACATGATGATGAATAGCCAATGACAACTGAGATGCAAAACACAATCGTCCCAAACAAGTAAATGCCATCATCAGAGGCGTTATTTGGTCCTTTGTTTCATGTACAACTTCTTCTGTTCACAGCCAATGGTTTATGTCCTAGGAGAGTGGTTCCCAACTCTGGCCCTCAAGTCCCCGTAACAGGTCAGGTTTGCCAGATATGTGAAGCACAGCACAGGGGATAGGATTTGCTGCTCAGTGATTGCAGGATTTACTCTGCATTTCCCCAATGTAAACCTTAAAATCTGGCCTGTTAGGGCTATTTGAGGACCATGGTTGGGAACCACTGTCCTAGGAGGTTGTTCATCAATGAACATTCAGGATATTTAGATTTCTTCTCTTACAGGGTTATTCAGAGAGCGGTTAAAACCAGGAGAATGACTGGAGAAGTGAAAATTCTAGGTCACAATAGCCAAACCAGAAAAATGCTACCATTTATCTCACTTTACAAATTGGCTATTATGACCTAGAATTTTCACTTCTCCAGTCGTTCTCCTGGTTTTCACCTTTCTCCGAATAACCCTACTAGTCGTTCCTGTCGTATAAATTATGCACCCAAGTTTTCATGTAGATTCATGCACTCCAAAATGCTGTGACCTGTGTATGAGGCTGACGTTATGCAAGACGCACAACATTTTTGAATGGGCATAGTTGAAAACTGTTATTCTGTTCTTTTATTTTTATTGCAGAATATTTACTTTATTAAAATAAAAAAAAGCATTTTTTTTTTATACCCGCAGAGGACCTGGTCAGAAAACCATTCATCACTTCTGCACAGTTTCACCAAGTCATATTTTACCCGGATACCTGCAGCTAGCTTCACGAATACATCACACCGTAGACCGAAAAGGTCACCTGGCATCCACATTGAATCAAGACTTTCCCGACTACAATCAAAGGAACATCTCTGCTGATGAAGGGTCTGATGGCAAAGAGACAAATGGGTATGTTACCCTTTAAAATGCACTTACAGAGATAATGAAACACAGTTTATGATGAGAGAAAAAATCCTTTTGTGAGGGTCCTGAGAACGAGCAACGGCACTAGTGTCCTGCTCTACGGTGGGGCCCGCTCAGGTCTCACAAGGTTTTAGCTCGATTTTGCCATTTACAGGGACAACTGCTCCATATGCAAATCGGACCGCTTCACCTGGAAAGGGTGGCCATCACTGAACGCCAAGAACGCCGTGATGCAGAAACCCTTGACGATCGCTTCGGCCTTGTTAGGCCTCGTTAGAAGGGTATACTGTAGTTGACACCCCTTTAGGCACATCGAGTAAGGGGATCCAAGTCTGGATTACCCTGTAAACCTAAAGTGCGGTTTATGATGCTAGGGTAGACTTTTATGTGTTTCCACTGTTTCCCGTTTGTTTGCATTGCTCTACCGGTAAGCTTGTTTATACACAATATGTGATTATGCCTTTTTGGCTTAAACTGAAGTGCGGTTTAGAAATGTCCTTTTTGTCCTAGATTTGTAGAACCTCAAAAATAATGCAGGAGTCACTTGTAATTGCACAAATCCAGTAGTTTGAACCAAATTACACAAACCTATTACAACAGTTTGGTTATGTTTACACTAGGCTTGGATACACTTGGAAGAGAGCCCTGATTTGGCACCTAGTGTGGGTATTTCCAGGGTCGGATTTACATCTCCGAAGCCTGTAGGCACAAAAATAGTGCCCAAACTGGGGTAGATACTTAAATTTTTACTTGAGGCAAACAAAAAATTATTTACATTTAAAATAAAAATTGCGAAAGCAGTGTGACGGAACCTACCGTCACTGGGGCATCTGGAGGGGACAGTGGGCTAGCCTCCTGCCCAGAGATTATGGCCCGTGAGAGCCCGCGGAAGGAGGTACCAAGTTCGGGTACAGTCGCTCCGTCACAAGCAGGTTCTCGTTGCGTTTGAATCCAATGAAGACGCAGAATCTGCTGGCTAAAAATCCTGTAAAACTGGACCAGAATGTTAGGGTTAACACTAACCATAAAACAAGCACAAATAGTAACTTAACCTCAATGTCTTACTCTGGCTGTGGAACGTGATGCTCCATTTTGGTCCGTTGCACCCAATTCAGTTGCAGACAAATTTGGGGTCTTTTTTCAAGATGTACATTTTTAAAATGCCATCTTTTGATACTTCTTTTTTCTGCATTTTCTCCATAGAATATCGAAACTTAAAAAAATCTTGTTAAATAAATATTATTTTTTTCTTCCCCCCCCCCCCATATGTATTTTAGTTTTATAGAGAAAGTTTCCCAGCAAAGGGGAGCCTTTCTTTATAATAATAGTTTTTTTTTTTTTCTTTTAACAGAAAGAAAATTTTAACTTTACATTTTTTTAAATTTTGTTTTCCTTTTGCAGAGAAAAGTGTCCATCTTGAAAGGGAGTCTTTCTATGTAAAAATAAAATAAAAAAACAAATAACAAAAACTCTTTTTTAAAAACAGACCCTGGTGCCCCCCCATTCCCCGCGATGAGTGCCTGTAGGCATATGCCTACTTTGTCTAATTCTAAATCCGGCCCTGGGTTTCTCAGAGTGTGGGGAAGCAATTCCCATTCTATATAGTTTTTTCTGTATCCGTATTACATGTTGCAGTAAACAGGCACAAGCATAGGCCATGCAGTAAGTCAATTAGGAGTTGGTGAAGACAGGTGTAATTGGTTGGACACTCATTATCTCTCCTGGAGGAATGTGGCCTCTCTTAAGAAATCACTTACCCATAACGTCACCTCCCACACACACAAAGAACCCCTTACAGAAAGCGTGTGCAAGGGATGCTCGAATCTCAGCATGTCAAGAACAGCCATCAGTCTTCAGGCAGCTGGCGCACATATTACCAATGCAGTGAGTGATGTATGTTTGCTTTTGCCAGTCACTGCATCCAGACTGGTTTTCAAAAGCATCTCTGCTAACATAATAAACTAAAGTGAGCCGGCATTTGTAGGACATCACAAAACCCATTCACAGCACAACCATGCGGTTGTAATACTCTAATAAATGTAAAGATATTTGTACATAAAGCAGGTTTTGACTAATATCTTCTAAATATAGGAAGACAATTAGACATTTTGAGGCATCCATATAACAAATGTGTATGTGTGTATATATATATATATATATAATCTGGTTTATTATTGCAGAATCCATTTGTGTGTGTGTGTATATATATATATATATATACATACATACATATACATACATACATATACATACATACACACACACACACACACACACACACACACACACACACGGGTTGTGGAGGACTAAAAGTGAGATAAAAAGCCTCCACACTATAATAAATGTGTTTATTATTGCAGAAGCCACTTGCACATCACAGCAATTCAAAGAATTGCATCCCAGAGCCACATTGCCCATATGCAGCAAGGAATTCTGGGTAGGATATGCAAATGACCCCTTTCTCACTTTTATGCATCCTGGGTCTGTTATTACACAGGACCCTAAAATCAATGCTATGCCACACCGTGGCTTTCTAGCAGAGATACGGTTTATGCAACTGTCAAAGCCACTCCTAGGACAGCGCTGTTTCGGGTTTGTTGGACCCTCATTAGCTAGGAGCTAGGCATGATGACCAGTTGCAGTGGATGCTAGGACCGTACGGTAAATTAGTAAATATCAGGTTTTACATTGTGACCTTCCAGGCAATTTATGAACTTATCAGGACTGATTTATTTATGTCTTCCCCATTGAGGGAGATTATGTTTACCTGTATATTGAAAACAGCCCTGTATTTCTATTGGTGCCTGTGACGTGTCGAAGCAGATATTTTTGTTTTTGTGCTGTGTATATCAATTACTAATAAATGTATATTTTTAATCTGGTTTGCATTGCAATAAACATAGACACACTAGGGTTTAGTCAGAGAGCGCTGGTCTTTGCCGGCAAAAATGACTGTTGGTCAAAAAAGCGACAAACGCTAGCGTTTCACAAAAGAGAAATCCAAACAGCAGCAGGGGAAACCTCCTCATCCTTTTATTTATATAGCGCCATAAATTCCGCAGCGCTTTACAAGATCAGTGTACAAGGGGTTGATACATTAGAATACCACGCATGGAGGATAAACTGATTCAAAGTGAATCTTCTCCTGCCACTAACGATCACAAGCACCCGCTAGGGGGCTCCAAAGTAAGGGCTGTCATACAAATAAAAATAAGACAAACGCTTATCAAAACGACCAGAATCGATAATAAATATTATATACTGTGGTGTATACAAGTGTGTTTATTGCACACATCCTGTGCTTTTACAGAGCAGAGCACTGGCCTTTCAGTGGTTGATTTCCTAGACACGTTCCTGCACCTCATCCACAGCAAACCATGTCTCTGTTGGGTTTAAGATAAGACCTCATTCCATCATCTACTCTTACAGCTAAGCTTCCCAAGTCTAGCAGTATTGAATCTTTGATTGTTTGCCCAGATGTTGTCAATGCTCCTCTTGCTCTATAGCTGGGACTCACAACACAGCTAGCTCCTAGAATATGTTTGCTAAGCAACGACAGGCAAAAACTAAACAGATACCATTGCCTGGTAGGCTGGTACCCAATCACACAGCAGCCAGGCAGCTGGTGGCAGTATTGCTTCTCAATTGCAAGTAGCAGGCTTTAAGTATGTGCCGCAAGCAATATTTTAGGTCCCTGCGGGGCGTCCTGGGCCTGCTATGCTCAAGAATTGACTGAAAGGGATTTTCATACCTAGCAGTAAGGTTTGATCACTTAGGGGGTTATCCACTATCTACTGTCATTTACCGTTGGTGCAACCATGATTACGGCAAGAGAATATTGATTGACGAATCTTCTGCCGTTGGTAAAAATTTCCCTTTTGGAAATCTCTCGAAGTTGACATGGCTGATACAAAGGTGGTTTTCAGTTATTTGCAATGGCGGTAAACTATGGTAGATAGTTACAGCAATAGGAAAATAGAACTTTGGAAGCACAACATATAATTGTATGGACTAGAAATGGAAACTGATGACACATCTGTAACAGATCTCTGTACTCGGACTGGGTCACATCTGTTAATGCCGCTTCCTTGCTGGACCCATGTTTTCCCACCAGCAGTCTTTCATGCCTTTCTCCAGATCTTATCTGAAGCTTAAGGATAGTTACATGCAAAGAGCTGTGATAGCATCCCCAGAAATGGAGCATCACGCAGATACAAAGGTGTGTAACGGACAGCAACAGGGACAGAGCCCTTAATGAAATAATATATACAGTGTCAGGCAGAGCCTGGCAGCCAATGGGAAATGACACTCTGCTTCTACTGCACTTCATCATTAATCTCTCCCCTAGAATTCTACTCTTACTGCTCTGAGGTTTCTGCTCTGCATCTCGGAATCTGGAACATAATTAGACCAGGGACAGATAATAGGATTAGTATTGCTCAACATTTGGCAAACAAGACAGAACAATATCCATTCAAACCTTGAACAATGCAAACAGATAGGGGGAGTTGGAAAAGACTAAGGTGACCCACACAGTAAGCCTATCAGCAGATAGTAACCGATAAACATAGACAAATATGATATCTACAATAACATTATTCATACTTGTCACAAAAAACACAAACACCCTGCACCTATAATTCTAGGTACAGGGTGACTTCAACATAGGAGAGGGCAGGGAAATATAGAACATCAGGCCTGCACCTCCCAAATGAATCTCTATTCCCATGTACTCCAAGTTCAAAGTGACGCACGTCACAACATCTAATTATATGAAGTTATTTATCAAGTGAATACAATAAAAGACTAACGATGACTAAGAAAACAGCAATGTATAGAAAGCCTTTCAGTAGTATTGCAATTATCATGAGTTTCATTACTTTCTAGGTGGTAAATGTACATATATTCTATGTATCCATCCAGCAAACAACTCTCATCACTCTCTAGTCTCTAGTACATTAATATTTGTCCAGAAACACTATTTTTCTCAAGGAGTCCCTTCCATTGAGTGGATTTCTGTATGCGACTGTACATACGTCTCAATTGTACAGTACATGAATCTTTTACATTTGAGGACATACCTTCCAAGTGTTCCTGCAATGCTAGAATAACTGGGATACGGTGACATCACACTTTCGAAGTATTTTACTTTATCCAGTTTTGCCTCTTTGCTGATTTGGAGTAATCTGTACAGTTTGGATTATTGTGGCACAAAATAGATTTTATAATACATTCCCACTTTTTAAATTCTGTATGCGTTACAGGCTAGGCTTTACATTCTCAATTATGTCTCCAAGTAGTCTGATGTTTATATCCCTGTTTTGCTACAGGATTCTGAAAACAGGGGTCCCTGTCTTATCGTACCAACCTCAAAACCAGGGTGGGAGTGTTGTTATCAAGCCTCCTCACAGTGCTCGCAGCTTAGAGGACTGGCAGAAAATTGGTGAATATTATGTGGAAAGTCCACGGATGGAACTTGTGGGAGAAAAGGTACAAAGGTCCCTTTCTATAAATAATACCTCCAAGATGATTGAAACCCATAGCTCTTCTCATTTGTAATTATATCACGAGTTTCATATTCAAGCACCTTCTCCCCTACATATCTTTAGGCTCTTAGAGATGGCTGTTATAGCTAAACAGCTGCATATATACCTATGTATGTACAACAAGAAAATCAAAGCTGTGCACACCCTTTTAAACACCTTGGGCTCTATTGCATTCTTCGCGCAAGCGTTAATGCGTGCGCAAAAACGCATTAACTCGAGGGGCAAAACCCTTCGCGCAGAACGTCATATTACAATGTCCGCGCAAAAAATGCTTTAACGTCTAACACTGGTGAACCTGCGCGAACCCTTTGCGAGCGTAATGTACTTTGCGCGTCCTATACATAACATTGTGAGTGCAAATACGTTTGTGCGCTGGTACGCGCATGGTATTACAATCTTGGCGCAAAATTTAACGGACAACATTTGCGCTCATAATTTTTACGTCTTTGAAAAGCTGGTGGTAACGGCAAATTGTAACAACCTGACCGGTCCGTACCAAACTGCAGATTCACAATGGAGAACGTCGATGTGCACGTTTTTGTTTTACTACATCTGTCAAAAATGACGACCACTACCTTGTCTTCCATCAAAACGTAAGTCTGTTGTGCGCAGTCCGCACAAAATGACGAACTCGCGTTAAAAATTACATTGCACCCACTGATTTCTGCGTGCAAAGTACCTTGCGCGCATTTTTGTGTGTCGCTTTTACGAGTGCAATTTCCCGACGGATGAAAAAAAATGCGCGAGGAATGTAATTCCAGCGGTGATTTTCGTGCGTTAACGTTTAACGCTTTGCGTAAAAAAACACGCGTTTAGCGTGCGTTTTTGTGTAAAGAATGTAATAGGGCCCTTTATAAGTAGCAGATCAACTAAGAGGGTATTTTGGAAAGTTCCATTGTTGCCAACACTGTCAAAAATTGCCAGGGATTCAACGCTGGCTTTTTACAAAAGTAAAATCCAAAGAGCGACCAGAGAAGCTGCACTGTGAAGCTGCTCCTGCCACTCTTTGAATCTTCCTTTTGTGAAATGCCAGCATTTATTTGCGTTGCAATGTTGGCAATTTGTGCAGTGTTTACAGCACTGTGACTTATTGAATAACTCTGTAATGTTCCTCTTAGAGGTAGATCACATATGATTTGTGTCATCTATACAGTAATAAAACCATAAAAGAATAATTTTAGTGCAGTGTGACGAGTCACTTTAATCTTGAGGTACATGGACCTAGAGATGCATTTGGGAGGTGCAGGCCTGATGTTCTATATTAGTGGTTCCCAACTGTGGTCCTCAAGTACCCCTAACAGGCCAAGTTTTAAGGTTTACCTTGGAGAAAAGCAGACTGACTCCTGCAATCACTGAGCAGCAAATCCTATCACCTGTGCTGTGCTTCAGATATCTGGAAAACCTGACCTGTTAGGCTAGCATCAGGCGAACGCAGTCATCACGTCCGTGTCGCCGCACAGTGTAATGTCCGTAGTAGCATTGATTTGTGATCAATAGAGACCAACACACGAAGTACGTGCGCACGCACAACGCAGGTAGCAACGGACGCCATTTAGGCCGCGACGTAAAAGTGCTACAATGGACGCCCAGAGTGCGCCGTGTGTGCGGGATGATGCAACGTCAGACGCAGCGCATTTGCGACGTCCATCACGTTGACGCTCAGAGGTTTCTTTTGGTCTGACTGACTGTACTTGTCATTTAATTTTAATTAATTTTGATTCCCATATTTCCCTTTTTTTTTTTCTACATCCGTCAAAAAAAACAGACCGTGTGATGTCTACAGTATCTTCCGTCCGTACGTCCATCCGTTATGCACGCACGCAAAGTGCGCTCAGACTGCATTCGTCTGACATTAGCCTTAGGGGTACTTAAGGATCGCTGTTGGGAAACACTGTTCTATATGGTTTCCCTGCCCTCCCCTGTTTTGAAGTCACCTTGTACCTACAATTCTATGTGCAGGTTGTCTGTTTCATCAGTGCTTTGCATGAATACTGTTATGGTTATTATTTTAATTGTCTGTTTATCTGTTACAATTTGCTAATAGGATTACTGTGTGGGTCGCTGTAGCCTTTTCCAACTTCCCCTATCTAGAATATGCTTACAATCTGTTAAAGGTTGGAGTGGTCTCACTTTGTCTGTCTTGTTTGGCAAACACTGTACCATTATCCTTACTGTATAATCGGAACCCCCTGTTTATCCTCTCAATCTACTATTGTTCTGTTTTGATGGAATGTTGCATTATGCGTCTTGGTGTCTATTATCTGCCCCATACACCAAGATGCCAGGCAGTAGTTTCTGAGCTGTCGCAGCAATATGACCGGAGAAGGCTTAATGAAGTGCAGTAAGACGCCAGGGTGTCATTTTCCATTGACCTGATATTTTATTGGGATTTTCAGCAGTGGACAGTCATACATTTGAAGACATTAGTCATGGTAGTTTTACGTTATCATGTAGAGCAGGGGTCAGGAACCTTGTCCCTCCAGATGTTTTGGAACTACATCTGTCATGATGCTCAGCTACTTATTAGATCAGCCAAGCCTCATGGAATTGTAGTTCCAAAACATCTGGAGGACCAAGGTTGCTGACCTCTGATATAGAGGATGTCTTCTACAGATCCGGTTTGTTTATTAATAGCGATCAGCGTCAAGAGTAGTAGTTATGAAAATATGTATGGAAGAGTCTAATGAAATGGCTAAAAAATACCCTCAGATGGGGCAGCTCAAATGAAAAGAAAAGCTGATTACATCCGTAAAGATAGGAAAAGCGCAAAACCTAGAAACTAGGGGAGGGGGAAGGATGGTGGAAGCCTATTGGCTGCCAAAGATTATGTAAAAGTGACTAGCACTGATAGATTTTAAATCATTCTATTATTTTTAGCCCCAGCTATGTAACAAATGACACAGAAATGTTTTCATTATGCGTATAGCTCTTTAGCTTTTCCACTTTCAAATGGGTTTTATTCGATCACTTTAAATATACTTTGTCTATATAATGTGGATTTTTTTTTCCTATTATTCACAGGCACTGTTGAACCCTGAAACACTCAAGATGTTTTGGGCCCCTGCACCCCCTAAGTTCTCTGCACCACTGTCACATATCCGGAGAACGTTATTTGATAAATACGAGGTAAATCTTCTGAAACCTCTATTGAATCGCAAACAGAAATAGACGATTTGCAAATAAACTGGGCTTAATTTGGTTCTCTTGTTGTTTTGAGCATATTTCATGTCACCTGTCAATGAGCCGCCATATTTGTTCTCTACACAGAATATAGGTTTATATAGAAGTATGTGCAAGATATCACAAGTTGATCATTTTTGACAAATCGTTGGGGGTGGTTATTCACTTAACCCCGAACTTGCCACCGAAGTGCACTGAACGGTGAATTTCACTGTAAGGTGCAATTTTGGGGCAGTTCATCTATTCACAAAGCTGTCAGTTCTCTAAATATTGGTGAAATGACAGCGAAACACGGTGCATTTTCCTGCAGTTTGACGGTTTTTGGCAGTAGCGAAAATGTCCCATAGAGAAGAAGTGGTCAATCTATTCACAGAACGCCAAACTCCAAAAGTGTCATTGAAATGCCCTGATTTTCGGTGATTCAGTTCAACAGGTTTAACCAGGCAAATCCCATTGGATTCAATTAGAGAAAAAAAAGGTAATCTGTCCATTTTTTTCTACAAAAACATTCTTCTCATTTTCAGTAAAAAGTTTTTTGACTTTTTAGAACACCTTTTTGTATTTTTTTTTTTTTAGACAAAATATTTATTTCCCAATTTTTTTAAAAGGTGTTTTTTTATTCTGTAACAGATTTTTTTTTTTAACAGGACCTTTTTTTCTTATTTAGACACTTTTTAATACATTTTTATTGGTTTAAACACCTATTAGGTTAGGAGAATAGGAGAGTTTGGGTTTGTGTTTTTTTCTTTTTGTTGTTCAGTGGATTTCACTAATTCCAGTTCGCCGCTTTTCGGCAATGTTCGCCAACTTTTTCATGAGGCTTCAGCGACTCCATCTTCGTCTCACTACGGTGACCCTACGGTCAGTAGTGAATTCACCATAGTTTTGGCAAAATGGAATCGCCGAAGAGCACCGAAGTGAAAAAGCACTGAAATTTTGCTGTTTTGTGAATAACCCCTTTAGTTGTTCATCAGCTTATTGAATATGATATTTATTGTGGCAAAAAAAATCTGTTTTCTCACACCTGCGACTGAAATAGCTAATTTAGCTTATAGTGTAACACTTCTGTGGTGCCACCGCTTGCATTAATTGCCAGGCTCTGCCAGAGTAGTCTTGCATTTGGACACATTATGGAGACAAATTTGCAGACTCTTCAGGGATGAAATGGTGGAACAATGCAAATCTTAGGCTATAGTAGCGAAGCCATAGAAATCATGGAGATATCATTTTTACATATCATCTGTTCTGGCCTAAATGTAATAGTCAACATGTTGCTGGGTTGTTTTAATCGTTTGCTTTTGAAATAAAGCACGTTCGGTGACTTTTCGTTCTCTTCAATTCGGTGTGATTTGGCGATCCCATTTCGACGACCCTGTGATGTATTCAGCAAGCACCACAGGGCCGTCGTAGTGCAGGGAAAAGCCGCTGCAAACCCGCCTGATCACTCCCCGCAAAACCTGGCGCAGGCACACCGAAACCCGCAAAAACATCTGGATTAACCCCGCCGAACACTTCGGAAGAAACCCAAGCAGCCGCCGATCACGCCGGAGAAACCCAAGTAGCCACCGATCACAGCTCAGAGCAGCAGCCGGAAAAAGCCGACACCGCAGACGAACGGAGTGAAAAGGAAAAAAAACGTACGCTTGAATGTTTGAAAAGTGAAACGCTGTTTGGAAAGAAACTACAGAATGAAAATGTCTGAAATTTACATATAAGATCCAATGAATGATAATAAAAAGGGCTGTTACAGAAAAAAGAAAAAACGATTTAAAAATAAAACCGGAAAAACATTTTTGCTAAAAAATCCCGAAAAATGCTTAAAAGATCCTAAAAAATCTATACATAAAGATGCTTTTTACTGCAGAATATTATAATCAACGGTTTATTAAATATTGTATTAAAACTGGAATATTTTTAACATTGGAGTCTATGGGATTAGCCTGAATAAACCTGTCGAATGAAACCACTGAACAGCAGGGCAATTCGGCAACTTTTCACTGCTGGTTTTTGTTATCTGAATAGACGAACCATTGCTTCTCTATGGGGATTTCACTGCCCTCGAACAGGCACCGTATGTGCAGGCAATTCGCCAACATTTGGCAAACTGCCTGCTCTCTGAATAGCCGAATGGCCAGGAAAGGTAACCGTACACTGAATTTCACTGTTCGGTTACCTTTCGGCCACAATTCAGATCTCTTTGAATAATATTTATTAAAAATTAGTGTGCAGTACCAGAAAAATCCTGATGATGTCAAACATGTTACACAATAAATTGCTAAAAAAAAAAAATCTATAATCACCCATTGAAGTATTACAGCAGCTTTTGCTGTGATCCTTTTTTTTATTATGTTTCGTTGTTTAATCTTAACGAAAACTCAGAATTTCATTCTTTAAAATCTTCCAATCAAACTGAACAAGCCTCGACCTCAGATCATCTCTAACTTTGCAGTTTTTCCTTTACATTTTTCAATCTGATTGTCACTTCACCCCAATTCGCCATTTTAAGATCCTTTGTTATCTAATAGACCTTGCTGTCATGTTGGTAGTTCGGCGTTATGGCCAGAGTTGTTAGGCCAAGCTTTTATTGGACTAATTGTCCTACGTGTTTTAGTAATGGACATTTAAATGCTGAGCATTCCTAAACAATTCTAGCAAAACATTCCAAATATTGAAGTTAAAAAACGTAAAAATGAATCCACTATTCCACGTGTGTTTCAGAGTTGATGGAATTGTTTGTTTGTAGCTGGAGCCTGCATTCTCTGACAATAAAGTTACGAAGAACATGAAAGTGTTAAATATTTTTCAACTGCACAGTTGGTAGCAATTTTACTAGAATTAGAAATATACTGTATCTCAAAAACATTTTGGATGCACTTGAGGTTTATAATAAAAAAAAACGTTGAGGGCAGAGGTGACTTCTGATGGGAGAGAATGCTCTCTGGACAGACTGTCCTATACAATTGATTTATTGTGTCCTCCTGTCGATTTTCGAGACCGTCAGCGAGAACAATGATCCCTGGTCATGGGGTGCTGGTGTTGCATCCACGCGGGTGTGTATTCACCAGCAGCGGAACCTGACAGATCTCAACTTAGGGCCTACCACTGCAACCTAACCCGAGCGGCCATCTTGGTGACCTTCTATGACGTGCAGAGATTCTCCGAAGAGACAGATCTCAGGCCGTGGCCCCAGCTTCACAGGCACAGGAGTAAAATGAGGGAGAAACACCTAAAGAAACCCTACCAGACGTGTTTTTGCCAGTGGGTCATTAGAAACTCAATGGTGAAAGATAGATGGCAGCAACGGGACTTCCCCTTGGCCGGCACTCCACATGGAATGGAGTCTTCTGGCATGGACAAGGGAACCTGGTCTGAGACTGCGGACACCTATTTGGGGGACCCACGTGCTCCAGGAGGGGCTGCCCCAAAGAAGATGTCCCGCAAATTGGAGGGGTACTCCGGGAGCCCTATGGTCAAATCTGTGGGGTTGCTCTCTAACGAGGAGGATCCAGAGGCAGCTGATGACCACCTGTCCACCACAAAAGGTGATATTGGCCACATGATAGCACAAATTAATCCTTTTGGCAGACAGAAATTATTGGACTACGGGCTGAAGTGACTGAAATCCAGGCTCGGGTGTCTGCTATGCAGGACCAAGAAAACGGTAGGGAGGCAGCACAGGACCACTTAGTGGCCTGAGTGGACTCTCTGCAGACCCATGTAGAACTCATCTCGAGACCGGTAGAGCAGTTGGACACTCAACACAGATGACAAAATATTAGAATAAAACGGAGTCTCGTAGTCAGTGCGCTGCAAAGAGGTGTCTGCACTCGTAAACAGACTGGTGACTCACCTTCTTCAGCTCTCACAAGATGGGCCTGATATATTTGGATCTGCAATGGCTTTCAGAAAGTCCCGCATGGCTCTGAGTGATGCACCCAGAGATGTAGTAGCAGTTCTAGTAATGTGCAACCACATTGTTTTTGAGTCGAAAAAACTGTCCATGTTGAATGATCTCCCATTTTTGACATTAGAAACATAGAAAATGTCGACAGATAAGAACCTTTCGGCCCATCTAGTCTGCCCAATTACATGGATACTTTACCTGGATTTATCTTTTGTTTAGGATAGCCTTATGCCTATCCCATGCTTGCTTAAATTCAATTACTGTTTTGTAGGGTTGCACCGATACCGATACTAGTATCGATATCGGTGCCGATACCGGGTACTGCAGGAGTACTTGGTACTCGTGCAGTACCCCCGATATTTTTTTCCGATACCGGAAGCCGGCATTGAGCCGGCTTGCCGGTATCCGAGGGGCTGCGGCGGCTGTCCAAATGCTCTATCGGCATTTGGACAGCCGCCCCTGGAGCTGCTCTCCGCCCTGTGTTTAATACTTACCTTCCTTCAGCGCCGCCGGGAAAGTCTTCGCGTGCGCACACTCCTTGGAAGGACCCCAGCCGCGACCACGTGGGACCATGTGATCGCGGCTGGGGTCCTTCCAACGAGCGCGCGCGTGGGAACTTTCCCGGCGTCGCTGAAGAAGGTGAGTATAAACAAAGTGAGCAGCTGCAGGACCTGTCCGAATGCAGATAGAGCATTCGGACAGGCCCTGCAGCTGGTCTCCGCTCATACTTACCTTCCTTCAGCGACGCCGGGAAAGTTCCCGCGCGCGCGCTCGTTGGAAGGACCCCAGCCGCGATCACATGGTCCCACGTGGTCGCGGCTGGGGTCCTTCCAAGGAGCGCGCGCGAAGACTTTACCGGCGGCGCTGAAGGAAGGTAAGTATGAGCGGAGAGTGGGGGGCATATCCATGAGCCTGGGGGGCATATCCATGAGCAAGGGGGGCATATCCATGAGCAGGGGGGGCATATCCATGAGCGGCATTATCCATGAGCGGCATATCCATGAGCCTGGGGGGCATATCCATGAGCAGGGGGGCATATCCATGAGCGGCATTATCCATGAGCAGGGGGGCATATCCATGAGCAGGGGGGGCATATCCATGAGCGGCATTATCCATGAGCTGGGGGGCATATCCATGAGCAGGGGGGGCATATCCATGAGCGGCATTATCCATGAGCAGGGGGGGGGCATATCCATGAGCGGCATTATCCATGAGCAGGGGGGCATATCCATGAGCAAGGGGGGCATATCCATGAGCAGGGGGGCATATCCATGAGCAGGGGGGCATATCCATGAGCAAGGGGGGCATATCCATGAGCAGGGGGGCATATCCATGAGCAAGGGGGGCATATCCATGAGCAAGGGGGGGCATATCCATGAGCAGGGGGGCATATCCATGAGCTGGGGGCAATTATCCATGAGCTGGGGTCAGGATATCCATGAGCTGGGGCAATATCCATGAGCTGGGGCAAATCCATGAGACCTGGGGGCTTTATAGGAGGTCTGTTCTTATTGGAAAGCGTCACATGACATAAAATAAAAGTATCGGTAATTGGTATCGGTGAGTACTTGAACAAAAGTATCTGTACTCGTACTCGGTCTTAAAAAAGTGGTATCGGTGCATCCCTACTGTTTTGGCCTCTACCACTTCTACTGGAAGGCTGTTCCATGTATCCACCACCCTCTCAGTAAAATAATGCTTCCTGATGTTACTTTTAAACCTTTGCCCCTCTAATCTAAGACTATGTGACATTGGTGGCAAAGAGTTGATTAAAGGAGGTGACGGCACATCTGCGGGCCATGGAGATCCAATACAGGTAGGGGGCCGCTGGCTTTGTAATACTCATCCATGTTGGTTTTTTCATATGGCTCTGAAGCTAGAGGGGACGTGATCACTGCTGACCTCCTTGGGGCTATCCTTTGTGCGAAGTCTTCTGACCAGGGTTGAGGCCAAGGACTTGCCCACCCACAACTGTCCCTTGGGTCTAATTTAGGTTCATGATGACCTCCTACACCCCCTTTTTTTTCTCTTTCCCACTATAGATGGCTGCTGTGAAGATTACTTGTGGTCTTTTGTACTTTTGGCGATCTTTACAGATTGGATTCTGTTCTGAAAATTTTCTCCTCATACCCTGATTGGTTAGTCTGGAGAAGTGGTTTCCGTATTTTGTTTGGGAGCGGGTTGACAGGGATTTGCCCTGGATGAGTCAGGCTGGCAGCTACCATGGCTCTCACTACCATGTTTGGCCCTGGGGTTCCCTGGCCGCTGGAGTTCTTCTGCAACCTCCCATGACCCCGTGGGAGTGAGCTGGACTTGTCCACAATGCTTGATTACCCCCATATCCCCCTCCTTTTTGTTTTTAAGTCCAGCCCAATCTCGTGCGAATCTGTTGTTGAATACCTGTAAGGTAACCTGGATGGCCAGTATTGACACTTCTATTGTAACTATATTTGTGATATTGTTGTAATGGGCAAAACTCTTAATAATCGCAAAAAGAAAAAAACTTTATTAAATACAAAAAATTACAAAATAACCCATGCTTCGTCTCACACTTGGACTTTTTCAACTTTGCGAAAGCTGAAACATTGAGCAAAACAAAGATGTATGTGATTGCTGAGACCCGTCGGCAACATCAGTGGCATGCCCTACAGTGAGTTCCCGCTATGGTCTCATACAGTTCTAGCTCGATGGTGTCATTAAAGATGAGGCTATATCATATGCCGGACAGATCATGTAGTTATTGTCACGATGGGGGTCGGGGACCTGACCTGACAGAGAGGGGTGTGAGCCTAATGAGCAGTGAAAATAGACCATGAGCCTTAACTAGAAAAATAAATATATATCATTTATTCTAGGAACCAAGAACTTAAACCAAGAGCAGGGAATACTGAACATAAATACAATAAACAGAGCCTTTAACCTCACGGCAAGAAATATAAAGAAAACCAGATATAAACAAAATAGGCAACTAAACATGGGAGGCAGAACTAAACATGGGAGGCAGAACTAAACATGGGAGGCAGAACTAAACATGATACTACAAGAAGGCAAGAAAAACAGGGCAAACCAGACATGAGCCTGTAAACAGAATGACCAGGTAGACAGGCTTAACAGGATAAATCTAGACCAGGGAAAGACCAGACATGAGCTGGAAGACAGACAGACTGAACAGGATAAAACTAGACCAAGGCAAACCAGACAGGAGCTTGAAGACAGACAGAACTGAACTGAACTGAATAGATGATAAAGGATGAATCTAGAGCAAGGCAAACCAGACATGAGCTGAATGACTGATCCAGGATGAATGAGACCGCACCCTACTAAGGGAGTGGTCTCCATTTATACAAAATGGTCCAGGGTGAACCAATGGAGTCCAGGTACTAATCAGGCTTGGAATCCACGAAATGAACGAAATAAAAATAATCCAAAAGCAGCAATGTCCACTACTGCCAGAGGGGGCGCCAGAGACCTAGAACGTCACAGTTATATTGACATGGTTTGTCTTTCATTCTTTAACCACTTCGCTGCTGAGGACGCGCTCAGCGCGTCCTCAGCAGTCCCGCTGGTGTGCTGAGGACGCGCTGAGCGCGTCCTCACATTGGGGTCAGCGTTCGGCCGGGTTCCGGCCGATCGCTGGCCCCTCCGGTGCGGGCTGACATCCTGGATGTCAGCCCGGCATCCGGACCAGCAGCCGCCAGAATTAGGTGTCATCGCGGGGGCGCGATGACACCTAATTCAGGCACCCCCCCCGCATGTGCGGAGGAGGCGCCTGAAAGGGAGGGGGGGAGGTCCTTCGGACCTCTCTCCCTCCCGATCGGCGGCGCACAGGGGGTTAACCCAGGCATCATTTGGAAGGGCACAGCCTGCCCTTCCAAATGATGCCTGGCATTAACCCCTGGGGAGCTGGATCGCGAATCGGCGCTGAAAAGCGCCGGTTCGCGATCCTTTCCCGGAGCTGGCCGACATCTTGGATGTCGGCCAAGCCTCCGGGAACTCCCCCAGAGGACTGGCGTCATCGTGCGTAGCACGATGACGCCAGTCCTAGAGTTAACCCCTAACTGCCACCAACTGTGGAGATAGGGAGTTCCAATGAACTCCCTATCTCCCGATCCGTGGCAGCTAGGGGTTAAATTTTGGTATCGTTGGATCGGCCAGAGCATGGCCGTTCCAACGATACCAAACACTACAGTGAAAAATTTTGTAAAAAAAAAAATGACAAATAAAAATAAAAAAAATTAAACACTTTTTTTTTATTTTTTTGGGTTTGTTAATGCAGCAATATTGTTCCCATTTCAATTATAATGTGAACAATGATGCTGCACTAATGATTTTTGTATGTGGTGCGTTTGTTAAAAATAGTGTCATTTTCCCCAAAAAAAAATGTAACGAGACCCCATCTCTAATTTTTTTAACAAGCGCACCCCATACAAAATATAACCGCAATTGCTCGCATGTTAAAATGTGGAAAAAAACACTTTACACATTGTAAATTATTGAAAATACATATTTTATTGCATTTTTTGTTATAATATACAGACATGACATAACGTATACATATAATAATGACATATTATGAATCTACCGAGTCTGACGGAAAGAACGATATATAATATGTCTGGGTCATATACTAAAATAAGCCTTCAAAACACGTTTAAACATGATGCGCAAAACAGGTAAAAATGACCTCAGCATAGGGGCGGGAAAAGCCTCAGCAGCGAAAGGGTTAATGGATAATAATGCAACTAGTCTAGTGCACCTTCTTATCTGAGCTTATTGATATTCTTTGTGTTCCAGAGCTGCATGGATGAACAGGAAAGGGAGGATCTGCTTTCCACCGCAGAAAAAGAATGTGAATCTTCAGATGATGAGCAACTTGACCCAGAGACTCTAGCAATCCGGGTGAGTTAAACCTGATACATAGATATCTGTATTATATTGTGTACAGTCCAGTAACATGTCAACTGGATATAGTTTGCACATTTTAGCCCTTTCTGTGTGAATCCATCTGTCTTTGTAGGGAAAAAAAAGGATGATCTCACAAATCGCCTGTTCAGTATTATTTATACTATATTTGTTGTCATTTTTAATTTCCATTTGCAATTAGGAAAGGATATTGTCTCGAAGGTATAAATCACTGTCAGACCTACATTCCTCACAACCTGCACCACCCCCAAGTCATCCACTAACGGTATGTTCGTTTCTTTCTGCACATTCAATAATTCTAATCCGTGATTGATTTTTTTTAATTTGTAGATTAAAAAAAAAAAAGCACATTTTCTTAGCTGCAACTTTTCTCTCAGATCTGTACAGGGTATAAAATGCATCATTCTCTGAAAATGTGGAGTGAGAAATTATCCCCAACAACTTTCAGTTCACCTTTTCCTCTCTGCTTTTGAACTACATTGTGAAAAATAATTTACCAGTTTTTCATCAATTAATTGTATTTTCCTTTCAATATTTGCTTTAGAAACCTCAATATATAAAGTAGTTTTAAATGCAGGTACAAATACCTTTATTATATGAACAATTAGGGCACCATTTACCAGGTTGGACTATATTTTGGCTATATGTAAAGTACCACATCTCCGGTGGTGACAGGAAAGTGCAGTTGCTTGTACAGACTTACTACTTTAATCGTGTTATAAGAAAAAGCACGAAGGAAGAAGTTTTTTTACTTATTTTTCCAAAACACTTGAACTGTGCATGCCACAGGAGGGTCATAAAAGACGTACAGGTCGTTTTCCTATAGTTTCCTGTAGTTCCCATCCTGATCTATTTCCCCACACAGCCAACATGCATCTCACTTTTTCTCATACACTGCACTCTTTTTCTCCCACCACTTTGCGTTACACCACTCCCCTTCGTCTAGATCAGTGGTCCTCAAGGCCAGGTTTTCCAGATATCTGAAGCACAGCACCGGTGATATGATTTGCCGCTCAGTGATTGCAAGATTCACTTTTCTCAAAGGTACCGTAGATACGCGAGTATAACGCGACCCGAATATAACGCGATGGATAGAGATTTATTATGGAAATGAGAGAATATTCAAGACTCGAATATAATGCTCGGAACAAAATTATACTGTACCAGTAAACAATGAAAATCCTTTCAGGTGTTCTCAACAGTCAGGCTACCCCTCAAGCCAGGGTGCTCTGCTCTAGAATGGTTGTAGTTGTTACGAAGTATGAAGCCGCCGGCCACCTGTCTTCTTTACTAGCGATTAGATGGCCGGCGGAGGTGTGCGAGATGAATGATTTGGCTTTTAAACTCGAGTATCTACAGTAATCCTTAAAACCTGGCCTGTTAGGGCGACTTGAGGACCGCGGTTGGGAACCACTGGTCTAGATTGTAAACTCAGTTGAGCTTGGTCCCCTCTTATAAACATAGAAAAATGTCGGCAGATAAGAACCTTTCGGCCCATCTAGTCTGCCCAATTACATGGATACTTTACCTGGATTTATCTTTTGTTTAGGATAGCCTTATGCCTATCCCATGCCTGCTTAAATTCAATTACTGTTTTGGCCTCTACCACTTCTACTGGAAGGCTGTTCCATGTATCCACCACCCTCTCAGTAAAATAATGCTTCCTGATGTTACTTTTAAACCTTTTTTCCCTCTAATTTAAGACTATGTCCTCTTGTTTTGCTACTTTGTTTCCTTTTAAATATACTCCCTTCCTCTACCTTGTGGATTCCCTTTACGTATTTAATGTTTCTATCATATCTCCTCTGTCTCGTCTTTTTTCCAAGCTGTACATGTTAAGATCATTAAGCCTTTCCTGGTAACTTTTCTCCTTCAAGCCGTACACCTTTAGTAGCCCTTCTCTGAACTCTCTCTAAGATGTCTATATCCTTCTGGAGATACGGTCTCCAGTACTGCACACAGTACTCCAAGTGAGGTCTCACCAGTGCTCTGTACAGTGGCATGAGCACTTCCCTTTTCCTACTGCTAATACCTCTCCCTACACAACCAAGCATTCTGCCAGCATGTCCTGCTGCTCTATTACATTGACTACTTACCTTTAGATCCTCTGAAATAATGACCCCTAAATCCTTTCCTCAGATGTTGAGGTTAGGACTGTATCAAATATTCTATATTCAGCCCTTGGGTTTTTACGTCCCAGGTGCATTATCTTGCACTTATCCACATTAAAACTCAATTGCCACAACTCCGACCATTTTTTTAGTTTACCTAAATCATTTGTCATTTGTCTGATCCCTCCAGGAACGTCAACCCTGTTGCAAATCTTTGTGTCATCAGCAAAAAGACATACTTTACCATTAATACCGTCTGCAATATCACTAATAAAAATATTAAAGAGAATGGGTCCAAGTACTGACCCCTGAGGTACCCCACTGGTAACAAGACCTTGCGCCGAATAAACTCCATTACCACAACCCTCTGTTGTCTGTCACTCAGCCACTGCCTAATCCATTCAACAATATTGGAATCTAAACTCAAAGATTGCAATTTATTGATAAGCCTTCTATGCGGAACAGTATCAAAAGCCTTACTGAAATCTAAATAAGCAATGTCTACTGCACCACCTGTGTCTATTATTCTCGTTAGTCTTGTACCAAACGTATTTGTTAATTTTATTTATACAGAAGTCAAGTAATTCATACAGGCCTTTCTGTTCATTGATATTTTTTTCTATTCCTCCTAGGGTTTCTTATCTGCTTCTGCTCCACATCTATCCAATCACATGGACGCAAAATTTCACTTGTCGTCTGACTTCCAGACAAGCATGAAAGAACTTGAAATACTGAGGCAAGCATCAGACCCAACCAGCAAGCCAAACATGGACCTTGAAACAAGTGACAGACATGGTGCAGACCAACTGCAAGCTGTGCCAGAAGTTCAATTGACGGCAACTTTGCCTAGTGAGAAACGAAAACCGTCACACCTTCCACCAAAACTTAACTGGAAATTTGTCCCGAAGAAGAAGAAAACTCGGAAGGGAAAACAGCTGGTTCCGTTGAAGCTTCAAATTATACTTGAGCAGTTGAGCCAACCACCACAAACTTTGGAAAGGTTAGAGATTTCAACATCTTCACATACAATGCCTTTTTTATACATATGTATTACGTACTTTGATTCCTTATCTGTTGCGATTTCACAACTTTTCCTTTTCTGCAAGAGAACAGCGATTTTATGATTTTTGCAGTCCTTTTCTGTCAGTGTTGTGTGTCTGTTAAACAATGCTTTTCAGTTTGTAGCCGCTCACCGGATATGGTAAAACAGAAAACCATGAAAGCAATGAAAAGCACTTCAGATTGTATAGTTTAATTGTACCCTTTTGTGGAGGGATCTAAAGAAAAGAAAAACTCTGCTTGTTGCTTTCATTTACATATTACTATGTAAATGAAATCTGTATGTGGTATTAGTAGACCAACAATTTTAAGAGTCATCGAAAACTAATACATCTTAATACCTTGCTTTACACACACGCACACTCACTTTCTCACTCTCACACACGCACAAACTCACTCGCACACACTTTCTCACACACTCTCTCACACATGCACACACTCTCACACACGCACACACTCTCACACACTCTCACACACGCACACACTCTCTCACACACACACTCTCTCAGACACACACACTCTCTCACATACACATTCTCTCACACACTCTCTGACACACACACACACACTCTCTCAAACACACACACACTCACTCACACACACACACACTCACACACTCTCACACACACACACCCTCACACTCTCTCACACACTCTTTCACTCTCTCACACACTCTTTCACTCTCTCACACACTCTTTCACACTCTCACACACACTCTCTCACACACACACACACTCTCCTACTCACACTCTCTCACACACTCTCTCACACACTCTCTCACACACACGCTCTCTCTCACTCACGCTCTCTCTCACTCACTCTCTCTCTCACACTCTCACTCACACACACTCTCTCACACACACACACACTCTCTCACACACTCTCACTCACACGTTAGAAGGACATTATACATCCTGGCCACTTTAGCTTTTTAAGTAAGTACACCGCCTTCTCCTGCCACGATCTGGAGATATCGCTTCACCCCACCCAGTATCACTAGCAGCTGAGATTTTGAATTTGCCGGCTGCTGATCACTGGATCGGTCACTAGTGACAGCAACACACAGGGAGCATACCAACGTCATCCTCTGAGACCGCCAGCGATTACCAGCAATCTCAGAAAGGCAGACAATGGTTTGATTCTGTACAGGCATCCTCAGGTCCGAACAATTGTTCTGCACAGGCACCAGGGAACTTGTGTATGTAAAGTGTGCAAATCCTGTGACAGTGGTTTTTGTAATTTAAGAACAGAAAACAAAATCCAAGCAATGTAATTTTAGTTGTTCGTAAAGAGCTATAATTTTCTATTACAAATTACTATACGTTTCTGCCAAGTGCTAAAGCATTACATAATAGCTTTAACATTAAAGTAATGAAAGTCACTAATTATGGATTAAAGGTTTCTGTGTGTTACTGGAGGTCTTGAAACGTTTGTATTTTTTTTTTTACATTTAGGTCTTTGTCTCTTGTAAGACTCCCATTAAGTATCAAACTGGGTTCAGGAACTTTGTTTCGCTCCCGGAGTTCTAGCCTCCCCATGGAACTGGACTTCACATCCTTCCTTAAGGTCCACAATGCAGGGCACCCTGAAGAAGAAAATCGTGAATGGGTCAGGGAAATATGGAATAAGTGGTTCAATGAGGTCTTTCCACCAACTCCTGCATCTCTGGAAACCCACGAAGAAGATTTTATCATGGCAGGCAAACACTGTGAGAAGCATACTGAACCCCAGGCGGTCTTGGTGAGGCCATGCTTGGACTCTGTGCCAGCAGTTTTGATAGAGGACCCCACTGCAAGCGTCCAAGAAGTTGACACCGAGATTGAACATCTGTCACGTTTAATAGAAGGACAAGAAGAAACTCCCCAAGCTGTTCACTACTGTAGAAGAGGTGCTCTTAATAGGAAGCTGGGGAATCTAAGCCTGGCACTTCAAGATCTCAGTTTGGTAAGAAGATGTTTACTGTTTCAATTTGCCGTCATTCAAACTGTACATAAACATTTATAAAGTTTTATGGTTGGTAATGGTTGAGAAACATTGGTTTTAAGATATGCCTCATCCTCTATCAATAAAATCTGTTCTGGGCACCCAGTGTTCTTGATGGGAATTTGCTGCATAAATTTAGATTGGGATAGAAAATGAGAAGAAGTGCTTTATTAGTATTGATTAATGCTACGTGATGAATGTTTTGTTGGATTAATAGAGACCCAAAGTCTAACAGGGTTATTCAAAGAGAATCGAAAAGTCACCGCACGTTCGGTGACTTTTCATTCTCTTCAATTCGGTGTGATTTGGCGATCCCATTTCGGCGACCCTGCGGTGTATTCAGCAAGCACCACAGGGTCGTCGTAGTGCAGGGAAAAGCCGCTGCAAACCCGCCGAACACTCACCGCAAAACCCGGCGAAGGCACACCGAAACCCGCAAAAACATATGGATTAACCTTGCCGAACACGCCGGAGAAACCCGAGCAGCCGCTGATCCCTGCTCAGAGCAGCCGCCGGAAAAACCCGACACCGCAGACGAATGGAGTGAGGGAAAAAAAGACCACAGTACGCTTGAATGTTTGAAAAGTGAAACGCTGTTTGCAATGAAACTACAGAACGAAAATGTCTGAAATTTACATATAAGAGCCAATGAATGATAATAAAAAGGTCTGTTACAGAAAAACGATAAAAAAACAGAAAAAAGTTTGCCAAAAAAATCCCGAAAAATGCCTAAAAGATCCTAAAAAATCTATAGACTTCTAGAGACTTTTAACTGCAGAATATTTTAATCAACGGTTTATTAGATATTGGATTAAAAAGGGGAATACTTTTAACATTGAAGCCTATGGGATTCGCCTGAATAAACCTGTCGAATGAAACCACCTAACAGCAGGGCAATTTGGCAACTTTTCACTGCTGGGTTTTGTTCTCTGAATAGATGAAGCATTGCTTCTCTATGGGGATTCACTGCCCTCGAACAGGCACCGTATGTGCAGGCAATTCGCCAACATTTGGCGAACTGCCTGCTGCTCTGAATAGCCGAATGGTCAGAAAAGGTAACCTACGCTGAATTTCACTGTTCGGTTACCTTTCGGCCACAATTCGGATCTCTTTGAATAACCCTGTAAATTACTATGAAAATTGATACTAATTTCCATGAATTATTATGTTTTAATATTATTGTTTCAGTAAACTTCCAGTTACAAGTATTTATAAGATCTGATACTTAGAGATGGATGCAAGAGACAAATTGCTATCAAGGTTTAATAGTATGGCAACTTTTGAAAGTGGCGATGTATAGAGAGAAAGAAAATGGAAAATAATAGTCGGCCTCCAAACGAAACAAATGGGGGTGGGGGAACCCAAATCAATGATATAGATTTATTAATTGTTGGAGGTTGCAAAGTCCAGATCTCCTTCTGAGAGCGCGGAAGGGAGTCTAAAACGTAACTTTTTAATGGAAAATACTATAAAAATTGTGTAAGGACCTATAAAGCCTAAAAAATAAAAAAAACTCAAGGTGTAGGGAAAGGATACCAAGGAACCACAAAGCAAGCAAACAAACAATAGGAATAGTCAGGCCAAAAGGTAGGACAAGAAAAAAAAAAAAATATTATACAGTTGCAAGACCCATAGAGCAGGGCTCAAAATTTCCACTCGCCTACTAGCATTTGGCGAGTGGAAATTAAGTGAGGGCGAGTGGAAATGCACATGCAGGCAGCACAATAAATGATTTATTGCTGCGTATTCCAGCGGTGCCACCATGCAGCCCCTCTTCTGCAGAAGCCCCCTTCTCCTCTCTCTCACTGGCAGGGGGTGGAGAGGAGCTTCCTTGCCTCCTCACTCTGCTCACACTGGGGTCTAATGACTGGGTATACATGTATCTGGGGTCTGATGTCTGGGTATTAATGTTATTTTTGTAACTTTATTCTAAACAAAACCTTTAACAGTGTAATTTCATAAGATAATTTAAGGGGGTGTGTTTGGGGGTAGAGTTAAGAGCTGGGTAGGGGTTAGGTGGATCAACTGTGGCGAGTAACTCTTATGACCTGGTTGGTAGCTTGGGACTTGAAATTTTTAGCCCTGCCATAGAGCATAGGCGCTACTGGTCTTGTACAATCAAGATATTCCCCCCATTACTGAGGCTGCAAGAGAGGATACAGTGGAGCACAATAGTGCTAGTAATGCTATACTGATACTATAGTAGCAGTAGGAAACAGGCCTTCGTGGGTCTGTGGGTATAGTAAAGAGTGCACTTTTTAAGTCTGTTGAGCGATCACAGACATTGTATCAAGTGCAGTCTTTTCTACTACGCGTTTATGTGGAGATGTGATATAAGCAACATTGAGATACAAAGTAGCCTTTATTTCTAAATGATTTCCTTTTTCACTCTTAACTATACCTGGTCTATTCCTATTGTCTGCTTTGTGGTTCCTTGGTATCCATTCCCTACACCTTGAGGTTTTTTTTTTTTCTGAGGCTTTATGGTAAACGTTTGGTCCTTACACCATTTTTATAGTATTTTCCATTAAAGTTACGTTTTAAACTCACATCCACTCCCTCAGAAGGAGATTTGGCCTTTTCAAGCTCCAACAATTAATAAATCTATAACAAGCATTTATAAAGTGCCAACAAGTTCTGTAGCGCTGTACAACGGGTGAGGCAGAATAACAAATTTACATACAAGTTAAAGACACAGAACACTAGGAGAGAGGACCCTGCTCGAGAGCTTGCAATCTAAGAGGAGAGGGGTAACACACTAGGTGAGGGTAAATAGCTGGGTATGGGAAGTAGCGGGTGCGTGGGGGCTGTGCGGGAAGAATTTTTGCTCCGAATTTTCTTAGTCGGTAAACAAATATACATGTTTAGATTATTAAATGTAACCCAACTCTTTGTGTGTTCATTTGCATCTGTCTGTCATTTTTTTCCCGCATAGGCTATAAAATTACAACCTCAGCTTCTAGATGCTTATTGGCACAGACATTTAATTTACCTTTTACAAGGGAAAAATAATGAAGCTCTGGATGACCTCAACTTTATTTTAAAATTCAATAAAACCAACGCAGGTAATTTCTATTTATCTTTCAGAGTTTTTTTTTAAACTGCAAACATTTTCTGGATATTTCTAATTTTGCATACATTTTTCATTTTGTTTGTATTCTGTGCATTTTTCTAAATGCTGGTTCTTTTTTATTACTACATATCTAGCTCTTGTCACATTGTGTTGCTCCCAATAATAACAGGAATCCATCGCTAAACCGTCACGTTACTTATTGACATCTTTTTGTGATCTCACATAATGAACACATTATATGGGCTTTGCCCCTAAATGGTGGTTTTATGGCATATTTGTTGACTCTTCTTGTCCTATTGAGGCCTCCCTCGTGGTGCACTCTTGGGCTCGCTACATGGTTCCTTATGATGTTGGACTCCTCCGTGGCCCTCAAAGAGTAAACGACACTCGGAGTAATATCATATGTGCAGGGAGTATATAAAGGGAGAAAATCTATTACTCACATTTGCTGGTGTCTCATCAATCAGACACCAGAAGTTCAGGCAGCCAGTGACTTCATTATGTGCACTGGGTCACCTATCAGCCTCAACCACCTCCTCGGTGAATGAAAGTATCCAGGACCCAGGATAGGTGTAAAATCCGGCAAAATATTAATAAAATAGTAAAACAGAATTCCGTACCTTGCTTACCACTGCACCCACGCCCTCCTAAGTACGATAGACCTTTATTATTGGTCGTTTTACTTCGTATCATTTGGTATGCTATCGATTGGAACATGTTTCGGCTGTTGACATACATGTCTACCTGTAAGTTATCCTTACTGTTCATGCTGCCCTATCCAAGTACCTAATCACTCCCTTTCTTACTCTTTTATACCCCCTTTACAATTTCCCTTACCGCTCTTTGTTTTATTAATATGAATACCTTGTTGTTGAGATAATTGTGCTTACAGTTTTTCTTATTTGCTACTGACATTGTATGACCTTGACTAAAATTCAATAAATATATATTCACAAAAATAAAAATAATAGTAAAACAGTTCACCAAAACACATTTCGCTAGTACGGCTTCGTCCGTGGCACCAACTGAAGAAGCCGTACTAGCGAAACATGTTTTGGTGAACTGTTACTATTTTATTAATATTTTGCCGGATTTTACACCTATCCTGGGTCCTGGATACTTTCATTCGCCGAGGAGATAGGTGATCCAGTGCACCTTATGAGGTCACTGGCTGCCTGAACATCTGGTGTCTGATTGATGAGACGCCAGCAAATGTGAGTAATATATTTTCTCCCTTTTATATACTCCCTGCACATACGATATTACTCTTAAGTTTCGTTTACTCTTTGAGGGCCGATGAGTCCAACATCATAAGGAACCACGTAGCGAGCCCAAGAGTGCACCACAAGGGAGGCCTCAATAGGACAAGAAGCGCCAACTCCCTTGCACACTGTCATTTCTATTGGAAAAGGGATATATCACTTCAGTGGATTGGAGAGGCAGCTGACTCCACAAACTGCAAGATCTATTTCTGAACTTTTATTCTGAATTAATTGCACTCACTAGCAACCTGGTATATACCTGACCGGACTATATACAATATTTGCTGCTATACATTTGCTTTTGTTCGCTGCAATTTTTCACAGTCTTTTACCTACATTGTTTTGTTTTATTGTATACATCGCGGTTGCAATCCCACCACCGGGTGGCGCCAGTGGCACAAATTTTAATGTTTTTATATTTGTTGACAGCAGTTTCTTTCTTTTACAGACGCCTACCTGTCCAAAGCAGAAATTTTTAAGCAGAAGAAGGATTTTACGATGTCCATTCTAAGCTGCAGCCAAGCTCTCAAATGCCGTCCCAAGGATGACGACATCTATTTCCGGAGAGCACAGATGTACGAAGCTCAGGGCGATATTATAATTGCCATGGATGACTATGCAAAGGTGCGTTTTATTAATGTTTGTACATTTTCTGCATATCTTGGATACCCAAGCAAAGTTTTTAATGTCTTTAAAGCACTGCCATGCGCTTTTATACATTGTCTTACTTAACAAATTGGGGTTAAGGAAACAAGCCATGTCGTCCAAAAGGACCTATTCAACAAGCTTCGTTTATCAATTAAGTCCAAATCTTAAAGGGATTTTGAAGGGTTAAAACCGGAAAAGAAGGGTTTAAACATTATGACCTCTGCACTTCACCCTCCTTTCGTTTTAACCCGTTCATCAAATTTAAAAACTTACCTGAATCCAGTGTTGGTCTCCCTCCGAGGCTTCCGGGACGTGACATGCTGCCAGCAGCAGCAGCATATCCCTTGACCTGAATGCTCTAGCCAATCCAGTGGCTCTTAATGCTGGAAGCCATTGAGAGCCATCAGTGGGACATTGTTCCTAAAAGTCCTGAAACTGGAGTTCATCGCTCATGTTCTAGGCAAGACTAAAACCAGTGGTGTAACTACCAGGGGTGCAGAGGGTGACACCGCACCCGGGCCCTTGAGTCTGGGGGGGCCCACACTCGCCTGCCTGGGGGCTTATATATACACATAGATATTGGATTTTTGCACCCAGGCAGTGAATTTAACCAACATTGATGGCAAAGAGTGCTGGTTCAAATTTGATGGCTATATATTAGATAGGCCGTGTTGGTTCAGATGCCAAAATCACGAGTATAGCAGTACGTGGTGATACCTTTTTTATTGGACTAACGTTACAGTTAAAAGGCAAGCTTTCGAGAGTGTAACCTCTCTTCTTCCGGTCTGGAAGTTTACATTAAACTTCCAGACCTGCAGAAGAGCGGTTACGCTCTTGAAAGCTTGTCTTTTAAATGTAACGTTAGTCCAATAAAAAAAGGTATCACTACGTACTGCTATGCTTGTGATATATATAATTCTTTTATTAGGGATGCACCGATACTAGTATCGGTATCGGTGCCGATACTGCCGTTTGCACAAGTACTTGGTACTCATGCAAATGGCCCGATACATACCCCCGATACCGGAAGCCAGCGCTGGGCCAGCTTGCCGGTATCCGCGGGGCTGGGAAAGCTGGCTGCGTGCATGAAAAGCACTCGGCCTGCGTTCCCCTCTGGCGGCCGCATACTCACCTAGCCGTGAGTCCGGTCGCATGGCTGTGACGCTGCCGCCGGGCAGTGGAGGCTGTGACGCTGCCGCCAGTCGAGATCTCACGGGAGACTCCCGCGCGATCTCGGCTGGAGGCAGAGTCAAGGCCTCCACGACCCGGCTTCTGCATCACAGCCATGCGACCGGATCCACCAGGTGAGCTGGAGGCCTATCCATGTGAGCCGGGGGCATATCCATGAGAGCTGGGGGCAATATCCATGAGACCTGGGGGCATATCCATGTGAGCTGGGGGCAATATCCATGAGAGCTGGGGGCAATATCCATGAGAGCTGGGGGCAATATCCATGTGAGCTGGGGGCATTATCCATGTGAGCTGGGGCATATCCATGTGAGCTGGGGGCGTATCCATTTGAGCTGGGGGGCATATCCATGTGAGCTGGGGGCGTATCCATGTGAGCTGGGGCAATATCCATGTGAGCTGGGGCAATATCCATGTGAGCTGGGGGCAATATCCGTGTGAGCTGGGGGCATATCCATGAGAGCTGGGGGAGAGCTGGGGGCAATCTCCATGTGAGTTGGGTGCATTCTGTATATATATATATATATATACAGATCTCGGGGGAGTATATACATGTGAGCTGGGGCATTTTTATATGAGGTCTGTTCTTATTGGAAAGCGTTCACATGACATAAAATAAAAGTATCGGTACTCGGTATCGGTGAGTACTTTTAAAAAAGTATTGGTACTCATACTCGATCTTAAAAAAAGTGGTATCAGTGCATCCCTACTTTTTAAAATGTATTTCCTACTTATTTGTGAGTTTTTCTTTAAAGCTCTGTGATACGCTCATACACACCACATATTACTGTGAGATTTATTACTGTGGAGCTCTGAGAGATAAACATAGTGCACATTACATTAAAAAATTGGATGGACCGAAGAGGTCACAGTGAACCTGGAAAAAATGGGACACTGTATGGAGTCAACATTGTGTACCTGGAGGGGCAATGCATGACGGAAGGGGGGACAAAATATATTTTTGCCTGGGGGGGGGGGGCTGTCGTGGTTCCTGCACCTGGGCCCCGAGGTGTCTAGTTACGCCTCTGATTAAGCCCCTGAACTCAGAGGGGTGGTTCGGTGTACCCTCATCTCCTTGTCCTCTGCATAGAGTGTTCCTTTAATATACCTCTTGTAGTGTAGAGACAGAGTAACCGACAGGAATAAGTACAATACACAATATGCACTGGGTTATGTAGAGCCATGAGATAGCATGGTGGATCAGAACAAAGGGTCCTGCTAAGACCTGCCATCGCTTAACAGCATTTGTGTCTCTGAAACTCCAGCATCAAAAAAAAAAAAAAATGATATGGAATTTCCTTGCATTTCGGTGACCTTTTGCTTTGTGTATGGTATGCCCTGTGCTGCATTATCCACGTTTTCACATCTCTCATCAAACTTGCCTCACAGGGCTCAATGCGCTCCAACGCTTGGTTATTTTCCACATAAACAAAAGGAATCTTATGTTTTACACTTTAAATGGACAATTAACTTCACAGATGAGTGCGTTTGTTCCAGTGTTTACTGAAGGTAGCTTACAGGAACCCGCATTACGTTGAATGATTTCAGACTCTAATAGATTTATATTCAATGACAATTTTGGACTATGGTGATACATCGAATTGTAGTATAGATAGGTGATGGAAGAGCAAACAAGCCTGCAGAAGCAGATCGTGTGGAGTGCCCATAGCATCAGGGTGTAGATCATCTCTGAAAGTTAACCAACGCCCTTACTTACTTGTACGTATTTCTTTCAGTGTTTTTATCACAACCAAAGTCGCACAGATGCCCTGATGAAGCATGGCTTATATTATTTCCAGAATGGCAATTGGACGTCTGCTGTGCAGGATTTCTCTTCTCTTCTTAAGCAGGAATTCAACAATGTAGATGCCAGGTTAGCTACGTATATATAATCTAGATCTACACTAAAATCCTGTGTAGGTTTCATACATGCCATGCTGAATAAACAAAAATGCATGTTAGTAGCATTGTAGGGGTGGCTATTTGGAAATTTGGCTGTGTATCATTATTATTATACTTTAGTTATATAGCGCCAGCATATTCCGCAGCGCTGAACAATGGGCACGATATAGACAGGGTTACAATACATTGAGACTGAACAACATTTTGGTAAACCAGTACAGGGGGAAACAAAGGCCCTATTCCCGTGGGAACTCACAATCTATAAGGGTTGGGGTGGAAACAGGCGGACTGCAAGGTGAGAGCGATGGACTGCAAGGTGAGAGTGATGGGCTGGTTGGGGAAGTGAGGTGTATTAGTGAGTCGGGTGGTAGGCTTCCCTGAAGGCCGGTGTGAGACGAGCGCACTAGGTACGCCAGTACTGACGTGCCTACCGGCGTCCGTCTCGGCATTGTGACTCTGCAACAGGGCCAGTCACACTCTTGAGCGTGCACGCAACAAGCGTCCGCGCACAAAGCCTCCCCGTCAATACCATAGACGCGCGTAGACAGGGCTGCAAAGCACGATCCTCCATAGGAGGATTGTGCTTTGCAGTGCTGAGGGCACTTACTACGCTCAGCGAGGTGGCCAGACAGGAGTTGAGTGGAAGGAATGTCCACTCTAACGGTCGTTCCTTCCACTCTGCAGTGCGCTCGTCTGACCCCGGCCTGAATAGGAATGTCTTAAGGGAGCGTTTGAAGGAAGGGAAACTAGCGGACAGTCTGACAGTCTGACAGTATGAGGGAGAGTGTTCCAGAGGATGGGAGCTGCGCGTGAGAAATCCTGCAGTCTATCATGGGAAGAGGTGATGCGGGGAGAAGCTAGGCGCAGGTTTGATCTTAGGGAGCGGGCTGGGGTGTATTTGGTGATTAATGAGGACAGGTAGTGGGGAGCTGAGTTAGTGAGAGCTTTGTAGGTCAGGGTAAGGATTTTGAATTTTATTCTACAGTGTACACTAAGCCGTCAGGCTTTCCTGAGAACACCAATAATACCAATAATTTCCACAATGAAATAATGGACATAAGTGTGTAGCTTAATACATATGTGAACCAGGGTACAGACACACAGAGAAGGGACCCCCCCCCAATAGTACTTATTTACTACAGTCTCTTTGCTTTTAACACCACCCCCGCCACTGATTTTGTCTTCTGTTCAGGATTTACCGTGGGAGAGCATACACCAAACTAGGCCATTACTCCAAGGCTGCAGAAGATTATTCCGCTGCAATTCATCTAGACCCCAATAACTGGTTGGCTTTTTATTACCGTGGGTGTTTATTGCGTAAATGCTATCCACAGCAAGCACTACAGGATTTCAGCATATCAGGTAATTATTTAAATGTATTACCTGTAGGAGCAATCCTTCGTTCCTCAACACATAAATGTTGACCCTTTCATGTACATTATTAGAATTATATAATGTGATACAAATATAGCAATTTTGCTACTGATAAAGTACTGTATATTGCGACAGTGTGATTAGGGGCAGGGTGATAAACTACAGGTTTATTAGCGGGCGAATGGAGAGCGCCTTTTCCCCCCTATAGGGTTAATAATTAGCTGATGCCTGATTAGGACTGCTTATAGAAGCTGTGGTTCCCTCTGAGAGGGGCAGTTTTTGTGCTGGGTGCAGCAGAGAAGGAGGAAAAGCCCCTAAGTTAAGTACATTGTGTTTTGTTTTTGCATTATTGGTAAGCGGCTTAGCCATCCAATATTATAGCTAGAAATACCAAATGTTTAGTTAGACTCCACATGAGGAGTAGACTTTGCTTTGTATTTGTTATATTTTAGTTGAATGTGTGCTCTTCATGTGCTGTGGCTGCTCAAATAAAGAAAATACTGAAGCACTGACTCGTGTGTTCAGCGGTTTTACCACAATATATATAAATAAAAACAAACATAGCAGGTCTTGGTTCATATGATATTGGGCAAAATATTTTTTCTGGTAAGGGTAATATGTATTTGGTCCAGATGATAAGGACTGATGAATTAAAGCATCATTTATAATAAAGGAAATGTGTGAATTATCATTTGTACACTATAATACACGACCAAGACTGATCTTCTCTTCCTATAAACCATATCATTTTCTACTGGAACAAGTAAACAAAATTCACCCTAAATTACTGATTTCTCGTAGGATAGAATATTGATCTTGTCCAATCTGCATTTGTACCTTCCTCATTTTTAGTGAGATAACAAAGATATTTCACACACAACTCCTGAGTTGCTTTTTCAATCCGATGTTTTATTTGTTCTCAATCTTAACTTGTTACGCGTTTTACTCAGTGGTGTATTTTGGCCTAGGCCAACAAGGCCTAGGCCTAGGGCGGCAATTTCCAGGGGGCGGCAGCCCGCACTGGGTGGCCCCACCCCTATAAAAAATTATATATATATATTTTTTTTTTACTTTTGCAAAGTATTTTACCAGGAAGGATACATTGAGATTTCACTAATTTTCAAGTATGTCCTGGGTAGGCAACGCCTAGGCTTTCACTTTCCAGGGGGCAGCAAAAAACCTCACCACTAAATGGGTTACTCACAGAGCACCGAAAGGACGCCAACATTTTGGCGTTCTGTAGTTCCCTGCACTTCGGGGAATAAAATTTCCCCACCCTGCAGTGAATTCACCATTCACCGCAGGGTCCCCAAAGTGCATGGAGTCGGCCGCTGTATGCTGCCACTGCAAACCCGCGGCCTGCTGTTTTCAAATGAACTACTGAAAGAAAATGTCTGGAATTTACATATAAGATCCTATGATTGATAAAAAAAAGTTCTGTTTCGGAAAAAAGAAAAACCGCTATTAAAAAAAGGGGGGGAAATTTTTCCAAAAAAAATCTGAAAAATGACTAAAAGGTACTAAAAAAAAAAAAAAAAATTAATTAATAAAGACTTTTTACTGCAGATTAAAATAATGAATGGTTTATTAGATATTGCATAAAAACGGGAATATTTTTAACATTGAAACCTATGGGGTTCGCCTGAATAAACCTGCTGATTGAAACCACCGAACATCAGGGCATTTCACTGCCATTTCTCTGCTGTTTGCTGTTCTCTGAATAGATTTACCATTACTTCTCTATGGGGATTTGCACTGCCTTCAAACAGCACCGTACTTGCTGGCAGTTTCGCCAAACTTGTGTGTGAGCTTATCACAGAGCAGTGGTGTACTTAGGGGAGTGGCGGAGGGCGGGCCGCCCCAGGTACCAGTGATTATTGGGGTGTCATTAGGGGGTACTTGGAGGTGCCACTGTCACTGTGTGTCAGCTTTGAGCTGTGTTCTCAAACAACGAGCAGCGGAGCAGGGCATTTGCATACGGTATAAAATCGAATAGAATAAAAATCCCCCTCTCCTCCCTCATAGCTCCTCCCCTGCCCCGCAGCAGCTCTAGGAGAGGGGAGGGGTATGTGATTTGTGTGCAGAGAGAAGATGACCGTAAACGGCAGGTAAAGGGGGGGTAATCAGAAGATTATGAAGCCCTGTCTGCTTACTGCTGTTTAAAGTGGACCTTTCCTTAACCAGCACTGCAGTGATAGAAATTTGTCATTGAGCTGCCTGGCTCCTGGTGAGGCTGCGTGCGTGCAGGTCACGCGGTCCGGCCAGTTAGGTGGTACTGAGTCTCAGTACACCTGACTGGCTGAACCACGTGACACGCACGCACGCAGCTGCCCGCCCTTTCGTTAACACGTACTCTCACTCTATTCTGGACTGAACACCCACCGGGAAGGGAATCAAAGCCATGGTGCACCCTCTGGCAGTGGCACCCCACTGCTGACAAGATGGCTCCACGCACAGGCCTAACGTGGCCTGGAGGGACCTCCTGCTGAGTCCATACACAGTCCCTGCTGACTCTGCACACAGCCCTACCGCGGACGGAGGCCGGTAAATATAGAATAAATAATTGCTGTGTGCTCATATACACTCGGTTTGCTGGGAGTTTTATTGCAGTGGATTCTGATGCAGTCGTACACACCGCACATTGCATTGCTGTGAGTTTTTTTGCTGTGTTATTCTGATACGCTGACACACACCGCACATTGCATTGCTGGGAGTTTTATTGCACTGGATTCTGATGCTTTCATACACACCGCACATTGCATTGCTGGGAGTTTTATTGCTGTGGATTCTGATACGTTGACACACACACCACACATTGCATTGCTGGGAGTTTTATTGCAGTGGATTCTGATGCACTCATACACACCGCACATTGCATTGCTGGGAGTTTTATTGCACTGGATTCTGATGCTTTCATACACACCGCACATTGCATTGCTGGGAGTTTTATTGCTGTGGATTCTGATACGCTGACACACACAACGCACATTGCATTGCTGGGAGTTTTATTGCTGTGGATTCTGATACACTCCTACACACTGCACATTGCATTGCTGGAATTTTTATTGCTGTGGATTCTGATACGCTGACACACACCAAACATTGCATTGCTGGGAGTTTTATTGCTGTGGATTCTGTGATACACACTGCATAATACTGTAAGTTTTATTGCCCTGGAGCTCTGGGATACGCTCATACACACTGCACATTACTGTGAGTTTTATTGCTGTGCAGTTCTCTGATATGCTCATACACAGTGCCCATTTCTGTGGGTTTTATTGCTGTGCAGCTCTGTGATACGCTCATATGCAGTGCACGTTTCTGTGGATTTTATTGTTCAACAAATTAGAGCGGCTGTGATCCAGTATACTTGACATGCGCGGGTGTTTTTTGTAAAAATGCTTGAATTTAAACATTTCATAATTTTATTTATCTCAATAGATACATTTGAAATGGTATACAAAATATACAAGTAGGCACTTGGTATCCAGTTTTAATATAAAGAGAGGAAAAGGTGGAGCTCTAAGAGGAAAAGGTGGAGCTTAAGGAGGAAGGGTGGGGATTAACCAGGAAGAGGTGTGCCCTTTGATCGAAAGGGGTGCCTCAAATTTAAATTGGGGGGTGCACGAGTTTAGTCAGGCCTAGGGCAGCACAAAACCTAAATACACCACTGGTTTTACTTTACTAGTCTTATAAACACTTTCTACAGATGTTCTCTTCCTTTCACTTCCCGCTGTATGAATGTCTCTTGTTATGGTTTATGTGTTCTCATTGCAGACCCCTTCAAAAGTTACTTTTGTTACCATGGTGACCTACTCTGACCTTATCCCAATTTCTTTCTTTCACTATTGTCTTACTAAGTTTCTTGTTTCCGTAAGCAAGTTACAAAGCTTGGCCTGTAAAGCACATGACAAGAAAGCAGTTAATCGACTATAGCTCGTAAGTGCTCAAGGGATTCTGTCAAGCCCCTCCAAATTGCATTGTACGGTAGATAGGTAAAGTGAAAAGAGGAGTGCATTATTCCATATCTCTAACCCATCCATCCATCTCATGCTATCCATTCACCACAGGTAGTTGGAGGGTTTTGGTCTTTGCCAAAAAGTAAGGTTTCACAAGAGATTTCTTCTGCATTTCAGCGAAAAATGGCATGTGAATCAGCAGGACGGTAGTTGGGGTTCAAGGCAGGTCATAATCAGAATAGTTCGGTACCTCAGGCCAGAATACAGTTGTGTTCAAAATTATTCAACCCCCACTGCAATTGAGTGTTTTGGCCAGTTTGACATTGATTTTGATCATTCAGTCATCTTGCTTACAATTAAATCAAAGAGGCACGTGTAGGTCAGACAAATATAACATAACATTTATAATGAAATAACCACAAATGTCTTTTCTGTGCTCACATCATTATCAGTTTTATTCAACCCCCAAGTGACATTCAATCTTAGTACTTAGTACAACATCCTTTTACAGTTATAACAGCTTTTAAACGTGAAGCATAGCTTGACACAAGTGTCTTGCAGCGATCTACGGGTATCTTCGCCCATTCGTCATGGGCAAAAGCCTCCAGTTCAGTCACATTCTTAGGCTTGCGCACTGCAACTGCTTTCTTTAAGTCCCACCAGAGGTTCTCAATCGGATTTAAGTCAGGTGACTGCGATGGCCACTCCAAAATGTTCCAGCCTTTAATCTGCAACCATGCTCTAGTGGATTTGGAGGTATGCTTGGGATCATTGTCCTGTTGAAAGGTCCAACGTCTCCCAAGCCTCAGGTTTGTGACGGACTGCATCACATTGTCATCCAATATCTCCTGGTACTGAAGAGAATTCATGGTACCTTGCACACGCTGAAGCTTCCCTGTACCTGCAGAAGCAAGACAGCCCCAAAGCATGATTGACCCCCCGCCATGCTTCACAGTAGGCAAGGTGTTCTTTTCTTCATAGGCCTTGTTCTTCCTCCTCCAAACATAGCGTTGATCCATGGGCCCAAACAGTTCTAATTTTGTTTCATCAGTCCACAGAACACTATCCCAAAACTTCTGTGGTTTGTCCACATGACTTTTGGCATACTGCAGTCGACTCTTCTTATTCTTTGGAGACAGCAAGGGGGTGCGCCTGGGAGTTCTGGCATGGAGGCCTTCATTACGCAGTGTGCGCCGTATTGTCCGAGCTGAAACTTCAGTACCCACATCTGACTAATCTTTTCTCAGTTCCTCAGCAGTCACACGGGGACTTTTCTCCACTCTGCGCTTCAGGTAGCGCACAGCAGTCGAAGTCAGCATCTTCTTTCTGCCACGACCAGGTAGCGTTTCAACAGTGCCCTTTGCCTTGAATTTGCGAATGATGCTTCCTATGGTCTCTCTTGGTATGTTTAACATCTTTGCAATCTTCTTATAGCCATTGCCCTTCCTGTGAAGAGTAATCACCTCTTCTCTTGTCTTCCTGGACCATTCTCTTGACTTCACCATGTTTGTAACCACATCAGTAAATGTCTAGAAGGAGCAGAGTATCACAGTAATTTTAAAGCTGCCTAATTGGTGCTTATTATGCTTTATTGCTGCTCCGTGACATCCACAGGTGTTTTCAATACCTGATTGAAAACACTTGAATGAGCCTCTGTTCTTCAGAGTGGTAGTCTTTAAGGGGTTGAATGATTGTGTCAATGAAGAATTCACAAAAGAAAGATTTACTACTGTATTACAAAACCAATTGATGTCATTTTAGTTGCATATGGTTCTTTAAAAAGTCCTTGTAGGATTTCATTCTGAATACAATTACAAATGTACACTAAATTCCCTAAAACCCTTTACAGCATTGGGGGTTGAATAATTTTGAACACAACTGTAAGCGAATGACAGGACAGTGTCTCCAAATATGTGTCCTTATTTCTCTTGTGGTACATACATACAAGTTATTTCTTCTCTTAAACACTGCCTACTTCATTCACAGCCAGTGCTGGCCATGCTTTCCCACCATACTCTCATTAATCCCTATCTAAAAACCCAGCCCTCCATGATACTGTCTTTTCGCGATCTAGACATCCTTCTCCCATTGTTCTCCCAACTGATCAGTAGGTTTTGTGTGTGTCTAGTTTGTCTCCTAGGCTCACTAATCTTCATTGCAAGTCAAATCACTATTTCTATCTTCTTGCCTCCTTTCTGTTCTATTCTTCCATCTTTTTTCTTTACATTTTTAATCTCCATTTTCGCATGAGCTCTTAACTCCTACCACCCTGAACTTGGTATTTAACCCATATTATCTGCGCACTCTATCCCAGATTGTCAATACCCTGCACTTTTCCCCAAATGCTTCCTCGTACTTTATGTAAATGGTTTTTCTCAAAAGTATTTGTGTTTTGCAGTTTTCCTCAATGATGGCTTGGAGAACCTGAATTCTTTGCTTCATCGTGGAATTTTATATACAGACCTGGGCATGTGGACAGAGGCTGCATTCGATTTTGAGTGTGTCCTTACTCTGGATCGGTATGTCTTTAGACCTTTTTTTATCTTTATTTAATTCTAGCTCATTGAACTGATGAGGTTTACTAAAGATATTCATCAGGTCTATCCTCACACATTTATCTCGTTCCCTTCTGCTACTGTACAAGAGGTCTTCAAGTAATTACGATCTGCTCATCCCATTACCTGCCCCGTTAGCCCGTCCCCTCACATCTTACCAAAACACTTTGTTTCTCTTGTGCTGTCCTTGACCCACACCTTTAATCTGTATTTAACCTCCGGGGTCTTTCCAGCTCCTCTCAAACATGCCATTGTAGTCCCGATCCTAAAAATGGCGTCATTGGATCTGACTGCTCCCTCCAACTACCGCCCATTGTCTCTGCTCCCTTTTACCTCCAAACTACTTGAAAGCTTGCGTTTGCCCGTCTGATCGACTACCTCAACATCCACTCTCTCCTTGACCCTCTGCAATCTGGCTTCCGCTCACTGCACTCGACAGAAACGGCTCTTGCGAAACTGACCAATGACCTTGTAAATGCTAAATCTAATTGGTGCTGCTCTCTCCTGTTCCTTCTTGACTTTTCTGCTGCCTTTGATACAGTCGACCACTCGTTACTTCTTCAAACCCTTAGTGATATAGGCCTTCAAGGTACTGTTCTTTCATGGTTCTCTTCCTACCTGTCACAACGATCGCTTAGTGTGTCATTCTCTGGAAGTACCTCCTCCCGGCAGCATGTCTCTGTTGGGGTGCCCCAAGGTTCAGTACTAGGCCCTCTTCTTTTTTTCATTATACAATGCCTCTCTAGGCAAACTGATCAGCTCCTTTGGAGTCCAGTACCACCTATACGCTGATGACACTCAAATATACCTCTCCTCCCCTGAACTCTCTCCTGCTGTCCTGGATCAAGTACCTGACTGTCTCTCCGCCGTCTCGAATTGGATGTCTTCCCGCTTCCTTAAACTCAAATTCTTGCTAAAACTGAAATTCTCGTTGTTCCTCCCTCCAAGGAAAACCCAATACCACCTATCTCTCTACGAGTAAATGGACGCTTATTAGCCCGACGCCTCAAGCTCGCTGCCTTGGTGTCACTTGCGATTCTGACCTAATGTTCTCTCCCCACGTCCAGACAGTGACCAAATCCTGTTACTATCAACTCAAGAACATCGCCCATGTCCGCCCCTTTCTGACGCAAGACACCGCAAAAGGTGCTGGTTCACACGCTTGTCATTTCGCAACTTGATTACTGCAACTCACTCCTTACTGGCCTCCCCAATGCCCACATTGCCCCTTTGCAATCTGTAACGAATGCAGGAGCCAGGCACCTCGCGTACCTCCCCCCTCTGCCGGTCCCTGCATTGACTGCCTTTACATTTCAGGATACAGTTTAAAATACTGAGGCTCACGTTCAATTTGCTCAATAACTTGACCCCCCCCCTTTACATGTCTTCATTACTCCACAAGCACGTCCCGTCTAGACAACTCCGTTCGGCGGGCGACCTCCGCCTGTATTCTGTCTACATCTGCGCTGCCAACTCTCACCTCCAAGACTTCTGAAGGGCAGCTCTGGTCCTGTGGAATGACTTGCCTCGCCCTATCAAACTCTCCCCTAATCTTCAGGCCTTCAAGAAATCCCTCAAAACCCATCTCTTCAGATTAGCGTACCACATCACTGAAGCAACTCATCCCTCTGCTCACCCACTCACATATAATTGAAGCCGCTTCTATGGCCCCACCGTTCCCAAACCGATGCACTAATGACCCTGCCGTCCAGTAAAACTCCCTTGGTCATTCTCAACCACAATCCCTCTAGAGCAGGGGTAGACAACCTTTCTCTGCCTGAGGGCCGGATGCAACAACTGTGAATGCATGGAGGGCCGCATTCACCTACAAAGCTAATAAATGATGATAATATTGTAATAACGCAACAATCACAGTAGATTTTAAATAACGTTTACTTTTTAAACTTAAATAAGATAATTGATCTATTGCCCCAGCTCCGACATGGATATATTGCCCCCAGCTCACACATGGATATATTGCCCCCAGCTCACACATGGGATATATTGCCCCCAGCTCACATAGATATATTGCCCCAGCTCACATGGATATATTGCCCCCAGCTCACATGGATATATTGCCCCCAACTCACATGGACATATTGCCCCCAGCTCACATGGAAATATTGCCCCCAGCTCACATGGAAATATTGCCCCAGATCACACATGGATATTATATTGCCCCCAGCTCACATGGAAATATTGCCCCAGCTCACACATGCATATTATATTGCCCCCAGCTCACACATGGATATTAAATTGCCCCCAGCTCACATGGATATATTGCCCCAGCTCATACATGCATATTATATTGCCCCCAGCTCACACATGGATATTATATTGCCCCCAGCTCACATGGATATATTGCCCCCAGCTCACACATGGAAATATTGCCCCAGCTCACACATGGATATTGCCCCCAGCTCACACATGGATATATTGCCCCCAGCTCACACATGGATATTATATTGCCTCAGCTCACATGGAAATATTTTCCCCAGCTCACATGGACATATTGCCCCCAGCTCACATGGAAATATTGCCCCCAGATCACACATGGATATTATATTGCCCCCAGCTCACACATGGATATTATATTGCCCCCAGCTCACATGGATATATGCCCCCAGCTCACATGGAAATATTGCCCCAGCTCACATGGATATTATATTGCCTCCAGCTCACACATGGATATAAAATTGCCCCCAGCTAAGATGGATATATTGCCCCCAGCTCACATGGAAATATTGCCCCAGCTCACACATGGATATTATATTGCCCCCAGCTCACACATGGATATTATATTGCCCCAGCTCACATGGATATATTGCCCCCAGCTCACATGGAAATATTGCCCCCCTGCTCACACATGGATATTATATTGCCCCCAGCTCACACATGGATATATTGTCCCCAGCTCATATGGAAATAATTTCCCCCAGCTCACGCATGGATATTATATTGCCCCCAGCTCACACATGGATTATATTGCCCCAGCTCACAAGGAAATATTTCCTTGTGAGCTGGGGGCAATATAATATCCATGTGTGAGCTGGGGAAATATTTCCCCCAGCTCACACATGGATATTATATTGCCCCCAGCTCACACATGGATATTGTATTGCCCCCAGCTCACACATGGAAATATTGCCCCAGCTCACACATGGATATTATATTGCCCCCAGCTCACATGGAAATATTTCCCCCAGCTCACACATGGATATTATATTGCCCCCAGCTCACATGGAAATATTGCCCCAGCTCACACATGGATATTATATTGCCCCCAACGCACACATGGATATTATATTGCCACCAACTCACACATGGATATTATATGGCCCCCATCTCACATGGAAATATTGCCCCAAGCTCACACATCGATATTGTGTTGCCCCCAACTCACACATGGATATTGTATTGCCCCCAACTCACACATGGATATATTGCCCCCAGCTCATACATAGATATTATATTGCCCCCAGCTCACACATGGATATTATATTGCCCCCAGCTCACACATGGATATTATATTGCCCCCTGCTCATACATGGATATTATATTGCCCCCTGCTCATACATGGATATTATATTGCCCCCTGCTCATACATGGATATTATATTGCCCCCCAGATCACATGGATATAGTGCCCCCAGCTCACATGGATATTATATTGTCCCCAGCTCACACATGGCTATTATATTGCCCCCAAATCACACATGGATATTACATTGCCCCCAGATCACACATTGATATTATATTGCCCCCAGCTCACATACATGAATATATTCCCCCAGCTCATACATGAATATTATATTGCCCCCAGCTCACACATGGATATTATATTGCCCCCAGCTCACATGGATATTATATTGCCCCCAAATCACACATGGATATTGTGTTGCCCCAACTCACACATGGATATTGTATTGCCCCCAGCTTACACATGGATATTATATTGCCCCCAGCTTACATGGAAATATTGCCCTCAGCTCACACATGGATATTATATTGCCCCCAGCTCACATGGAAATATTGCCCAAATGCACACAAGGATATTATATTGCCCCCAAATCATACATGGATATTATATTGCCTCCAGCTCACATGGAAATATTGCCCCCAGCTCACATGGATATTTTTTTTGAGAAAGTATTTTACCAGGAAGGCTACATTGAGATTTCTCTCGTTTTCAAGTATGTCCTGGGTGGCGAGTATGTACCGTTAGGTGTCTCTGCCCAAGGACACTTACTGGAGAGGTGCTCTTGCTGGAATCAAACTCATAGCTCCACAGGCTCTCTCCACGTAGAGCAGTGATGTTACCTCTACTGCACCCAGCCCCCAGCTTACACATGGATATTATATTGCCCCAACACACACATGGATATTATATTTCCCCCAAATCACACATGGATATTATATTGCCCCAAATCACACATTGATATTATATTGCCCCCAACGCACACATGGATATTATATTGCCCCCAAATCACACATGGATATTATATTGCCCCCAACTTACACGTTGATATTATATTGCCCCAGCTCACACATGGATATTATATTGCCCCCAAATCACACATGGATATTATATTGCCCCCAACTCACACATGGATATTATATTGCCCCCAGCTCACATGGATATTATATTGCCCCCAAATCACGCGTGGATATTATATTGCCCCCAAATCACGCGTGGATATTATATTGCCCCCAGCTCACACATGGATATTATATTGCCCCCAGCTCACACATGGATATTATATTGCCCCCAGCTCACACATGGATCTTATATTGCCCCCAGCTCACACATGGATATTATATTGCCCCCAACTCACACATGGATATTATATTGCCCCAACTCACACATGGATATTATATTGCCCCCAGTTCACACATGGATGTTATATTGCCCCCAGTTCACACATGGATATTATATTGCCCCCAAATCACACATGGATATTATATTGCCCCCAGCTCACATGGAAATATTGCCCCAGCTCACACATGCATATTATATTGCCCCCAGCTCACACATGGATATTAAATTGCCCCCAGCTCACATGGATATATTGCCCCAGCTCATACATGCATATTATATTGCCCCCAGCTCACACATGGATATTATATTGCCCCCAGCTCACATGGATATATTGCCCCCAGCTCACATGGAAATATTGCCCCAGCTCACACATGGATATTGCCCCCAGCTCACACATGGATATTATATTGCCTCAGCTCACATGGAAATATTTTCCCCAGCTCACATGGACATATTGCCCCCAGCTCACATGGAAATATTGCCCCCAGATCACACATGCATATTATATTGCCCCCAGCTCACATGGATATATTGCCCCCAGCTCACATGGAAATATTGCCCCAGCTCACATGGATATTATATTGCCTCCAAATCACACATGGATATTATATTGCCCCCCAGATCACATGGATATAGTGCCCCCAGCTCACATGGATAATATATTGCCCCCCAGATCACATGGATATAGTGCCCCCAGCTCACATGGATATTATATTGCCCCCAGCTCACAAGGAAATATTTTCCCCAGCTCACACATGGATATTATATTTCCCCCAGCTCACACATGGATATTATATTGCCCCCAGCTCACACATGGAAATATTGCTCCCAGCTCACACATGGATATTATATTGCCCCCAGCTCACATGGAAATATCGCCCTCAGCTCACACATGGATATTATATTGCCCATTGCCCCCAGCTCACATGGAAATATTGCCCCAATGCACACATGGATATTATATTGCCCCCAAATCACACATGGATATTATATTGCCCCCAGCTCACATGGATATTTTTTTTGAGAAAGTATTTTACCAGGAAGGCTACATTGAGATTTCTCTCGTTTTCAAGTATGTCCTGGGTGGCGAGTATGTACCGTTAGGTGTCTCGGCCCAAGGACACTTACTGGAGAGGTGCTCTTGCTGGAATCAAACTCATGGCTCCACAGGCTCTCTCCACGTACTGCACCGAGCCCCCAGCTCACACATGGATATTATATTGCCCCCAACGCACACATGGATATTATATTGCCCCCAACGCACACAGGGATATTATATTGCCCCCAAATTACACATGGCTATTATATTGCCCCCAAATCACCCATGGACATTATATTGCCCCAACTTACACGTGGATATTATATTGCCCCCAGCTCACACATGGATATTATATTGCCCCCAAATCACACATGGATATTATATTGCCCCCAAATCACACTTGGATATTATATTGCCCCCAACTCACACATGGATATTATATTGCCCCCAGCTCACAAGGAAATATTTCCCCCAGCTCACACATGGATATTATATTGCCCCCAGCTCACACATGGATATTATATTGCCCCCAGCTCACACATGGATATTATATTGCCCCCAACTCACACATGGATATTATATTGCCTCCAGCTCACACATGGATATTATATTGCCCCCAACTCACACATGGATATTATATTGCCCCCAGCTCACACATGGATATTATATTGCCCCCAGCTCACACGGATCTTATATTGCCCCCAGCTCACACATGGATATTATATTGAACCCCAACTCACACATGGATATTATATTGCCCCCAGCTCACACATGGATATTATATTGAACCCCAACTCACACATGGATATTATATTGCCCCCAGCTCACACATGGATATTATATTGCCCCCAAATCACACATGGATATTATATTGTCCCCAGCTCACATGGATATATTGCCCCAACTCACACATTGATATTATATTGCCCCCAACTCACACATGGATATTATATTGCCCCCAGCTCACGCATGGATATTATATTGCCCCCAAATCACGCATTGATATTATATTGCTCCCCGCTCACACATGGATATTATATTGAACCCCAATCACACATGGATATTATATTGCCCCCAAATCACGCATGGATATTATATTGCCCCCAAATCACGCATGGATATTATATTGCCCCCAACTCACACATGGATATTATATTGCCCCCAGCTCACACATGGATATTATATTGCCCCCAGCTCACACATGGATATTATATTGCCCCCAGCTCACACATGGATATTATATTGCCCCCAACTCACACATGGATATTATATTGCCTCCAGCTCACACATGGATATTATATTGCCCCCAACTCACACATGGATATTATATTGCCCCCAGCTCACACATGGATATTATATTGCCCCAGCTCACACGGATCTTATATTGCCCCCAGCTCACACATGGATATTATATTGAACCCCAACTCACACATGGATATTATATTGCCCCCAGCTCACACATGGATATTATATTGCCCCCAAATCACACATGGATATTATATTGTCCCCAGCTCACATGGATATATTGCCCCAACTCACACATTGATATTATATTGCCCCCAACTCACACATGGATATTATATTGCCCCCAGCTCACGCATGGATATTATATTGCCCCCAAATCACGCATTGATATTATATTGCTCCCCGCTCACACATGGATATTATATTGAACCCCAATCACACATGGATATTATATTGCCCCCAAATCACGCATGGATATTATATTGCCCCCAAATCACGCATGGATATTATATTGCCCCCAACTCACACATGGATATTATATTGCCCCCAGCTCACACATGGATATTATATTGCCCCCAGTTCACACATGGATATTATATTGCCCCCAAATCACGCATGGATATTATATTGCCCCCAGCTCACATGGATATTATATTGCCCCCAGCTCACATGGATATTATATTGCCCCCAGCTCACACATGGGTATTATATTGCCCCCAGCTCACACATGGTTATTATATTGCTCCCAAATCACACATGAATATTATATTGCCCCCCAGCTCACATGGATATAGTGCCCCAGCTCACCTTTCCGGTCTGCTCTGCCAGGCCCCTCCGAGAGAGTCATTGCCAGCGGCCGCGTGCTTTCCCTCCTATGAGCGGTCGCATGCTTTCCCTCCTACGAGCGGCCGCCAGCATAAAGCTCTGCCACTCGCCTGGGATCTATACACCAGCCAGTTGCGATCTCGCAAGATCGCGGAGTTCTCGCGAGATCGCAGCTGGCTGTTGGATCCCAGGCGGGCGGCCGCGCTTCGTGCCAGCGGCCGCTCGTAGGATTTTTATTGCGGGCCGGGTGTCCGTGATTTTATCACAGACACCCGCGGGCCTTAAGAACAGAGGCGGCGGGCCGTAGATTGCCGACCCCTGCTCTAGAGTCTAGAGACTGTAAGCTCCTATGAGCAGGGCCTTCTACTCCTCTGGTTTCGATCCTATGTCAATTCATCCGTATCTTGTTCCATCTGGTTATTGTAAAGCGCTGCGGAAACTGTTGGTGCTATAAAAATGATAATAATAAAAAAGGAATGGTGTAACCTTCTGGTCGTGGAAGAAAACTACATCATAAAACTGATGCTAACATGATGCCTTGTTCACTTGTTGTGCTGAAATAAATGGAGTGCACAATATTACAAAGTTGGTGCTAACTTAACCAGAGATGTTGTAAATGTAACAACAACATGGACTATAATGGCTCTGGTAAGTTTACAACCGCTCTGGTTAAGTTAGCACCACCTATGAAATCTTGCCCTTAGTGTCTTTAACTTGAACTAAAAGTTTATTGTTTTGCCTGTGCCAAATAATGAAAAAGACTCTCTAATTCGGTTGCTTTCGAAGTCAACACCTCACGTAGTTATTAAAAGCTGTTTTCGGGCCCATTCGAAAATATTTTAGGCCCACTCAAAAGTTTCCAATTGTTTTCAAACTGGGGAAATTTTAATTCTGGGCTTAACCTCCCTGGCTTAATCCCGAGTGTGGCTCAGTGTTAATTTTCAGTACCAAAAGTGGTAACCCCCGAGCCACACTTTGCATTTTACATACCATGTCCCTGCATTCCCTCAATGTCCTCCCGCTGTTCCTCCGGCCGATCGCAGCTTCCGGGTTCCCTTCCCTGCGTCCCTCCCATGGCCGCGACACAGGGGGGGGGGGGGCGGTACCTGGCAGGGGATGCAGAAAAAAAAGAATTCCTATTTAAATGAATTTACTGATTTTGACATAAAAAAAATGTCATAATCAGACCGCCAGGGAGGCTAAGCAATTTCTGTAAGTCTCTGTTTTATTGTTTGTTTGTTTGTACGCGAGATGTTGATCCTAAGCCTAAAAATTTACGGTTTCTGAAAACAGTCCGATTTGGGAACAACTGGAAATTTTCACAGTGGAAATCAGCTCAGTATATGGGAAGTAAAATGGCTCAGAACTGAAGGAGTTAACTATGTGTCTACCCTCTGGTGTTGCCTTAACACGGCTAATTTCTGGATATACTCAAAATCTATACACCTCTGGTGTGTAAATATCTATGTGACTTTTATTGTGCATTTATGAGTGTGTGTCTGGGTGTTTGTATACAGCTGTGTATGAGTGTGTACTTGAAATGTCCCTATTTTCAAGGGCAGTCCCTATTTACAGCCCAAAACCCCCTGACCCACTTTTCTTTCTATTGTCCCTTCTTCTAGGAGCTCCTCCATATATTCAGGGAGTGCAGGTGTATAACAGAACTGCAGAGCAATAAATCTCCCAGCAAGGTGTCTTCAAAATATAATAAATGTTGTTAGAAATCGCCCTGTGTATATAAGATACTTTGTTTATGTTCTAAATTAAAAAAATTTGGACGTAAATGGCCCAATAGGTTGTGATGCCGAATAAAAAGTCTGGAAACAGCCTAGTTTCTGAGCAGGTATCTAGCGACTGCTCTAAATGGTACATGTTGGTATCTCTGAGTTTTATGGCTATGTATGGGTATGAGTGGGCGTCTGGGCCTGTGATGTGTTCTTGTTGGTGGTGCCCAATTCTCAATGACCGACAGACCATGTGCTAGAATGCAGACTGCGCGGCGCCTGTCCATTGTCACCTGAGCAACTGGAGAGCGTGAGCGTGGCGAGCTCAGCCTGCTATTTGACGCAGCTCTACCTGTCATTGTTACTACGAACCGAACAAACACTCTTTGCGGTGATGGGTAGAGCGCTCCTCCGGAAACTTTTGTCTGAATCTGCCACTGATTGCGACTAGGTGGTGTCTGGAACTAAGATTGATTTTGAGACTTGTTGGATTGGCTCCTCCTATTGTTCCCCACTCTTTCCTATGTCCAAGTCACCATGTGCCTATAAGCGTACAGGGTGTCTGTATTATGTGTGAATATTGTTCTTGTTCATATAGCTATTGTCGATGTTTATGCTGCGGTTATTATTTCTAATATTAGGTTTGTGTCACTGCAGCCCTTTCCAACCCCCCTCCCTCCATATAATATGTTTTAGGTCTGTGAAAGGATCGATTGGTCATTCTTCACCTTGTTTGCCAAACATCCCATGTAAGGCAACAGACCATCGTGTGTTTGTGCTGTTATCCACTTTATTCATGTGCACCTTGTGATTACCATCTGCCCTCTTGTTTCATGTCTGGACATTAAAATGGTGTATGGCTAGGGACTGACACACTTGAGGAGGAGTGGGGGGGGGGTGCAGGGTGTCCTCTTCCATTGGTCTCCAGGTCCTTCCTAGCACTATATGTATTTGGCTGATGTGTTTCATTAAAATCGATCTGCCTGTCTGTTTTACCCCAAGTTCTGAGTGCTGCCTCATTTCTGGGGAATGCTTTAACCATTCTTTTATTGTACCAGCCTGTAAGTTTCAGCTAAGGCCTGGAGAAAGGCATGGGAGAACAGATGTCTGGCATGGGAGCAACATTCGCAGATAGAACCAAGTTGGGGTGCGGAGATCTGTTACAGTGTCATCATTTTCATAGGATACAGTTGAAAGAGTTCAGTGCCAAGTGTTATAAAGGCTTAAGGAAGGACCACAGTTTTTAGCAATGGACAATGCTATTCAAGGTCCCCCTTACAAAGGAAAGAACAAGACAGGCCAGCGTGCAGCTCTCATAATGAACATTTGGTTTGCCTGCTATGGCAAATGTACCTTCTGTTTATTTCCGCATGTCGACCCACCTAACCAGAAGCAAACACATGTAGACACTGACAAACCCTAACACACACACACTGTTAGTCTCTGTCTGCATGTGTGTGTTTGCCTGTGACTGAAATTGTTTGTCCATCTCTGCACGCGTGTGTCAAACACACAAACCTGACAAAAGAAATTCTATACAATCCTTCCTAAATTTACCTAATCTAATATATTATTACCAAATAATCTGGCAGCACCACAGGACGGGAGTTAATCCTGAAATTACAAACTCCATTATAAAGAGATCAAGGTCCCCAAAACCACTTCTTGTAATTCCTCATACATGAAAATGTCATCTTGATTAAAGATTTTATATTAATCTTGCTACAATGTATCTCCCCATACATACGCTCCCTATAATATCAACAGCAGTTTTTTATTCCCTTCAGGAAAGTGACTTTGGCCCATGTCAATCTGGGCTTGATAGCTCTGCAACATTGGAATCGTTCTTCCCAAGCGATCCGTCATTTCTCAGCAGCTCTCAAAGTCAATCCTACATATATACAAGCATATTTATGCCGTGCTCAGGCCTACCAAAAGGTACAGTGTTATTAATGTCTTGATTTAAGTGTTTGGGGTTTTTTTAATTGAGAAAATGCACGAATGTGTCTCGCCTTACGTATAAACCGATGTGAGAAAATCAGTGATTTCAAACCATTTTAAAACCTTTTTATCTGCTTTTTTTTCCATCTTCAGATTTGTGCATCCCAAGGAATTTTTCTTATACACTTACCAGTTTTATATGTGACTCTTTTCTACATTTTTTTCTCATGATGGTCTAGTGCGAGGAAACGGAACGCCTCTCATGGGGCATTAACATTCCCAATCCACATCATTTATGACATTAACCGGGTTATTCAAAGAAAATCGAAAAGTCACCGCACGTTCGGTGACTTTTCGTTCTCTTCAATTCGGCACAGAACTAAAATGTCGGAAATTTACATATAAGATCCAATGAATGATAATAAAAAGGTCAGTTACAGCAAAAAGAAAAAACGATTAAAAAAAAAATGAAAAAAAAGTTTGCGAAAAAATCTGAAAAAATGCCTAAAAGATCCTAAAAAAATCTATAAATAAAGAGACTTTTTACTGCAGAATTTTATAATCAATGGTTTATTAGATATTGGATAAAAACGGGAATATTTTTAACATTGAAGCCTATGGGATTCGCCTGAATAAACCTGTCGAATGAAACCACCGAACAGCAGGGCAATTCTTTTCCCTGTTGGTTTTTGTTCTCTAAATATACGAAGCATTGATTCTCTATGGGGATTTCACCGCCCTCTAACAGGCACCGAACAGGCACCATATGTGCAGGCAATTCGTCAACATTTGGCGAACTGCAAGGCTCTCTGGATAGCCGAATGGCCAGGAAAGGTAATCGAACGCTGAATTTCAGCGTTCGGATACCTTTCGCCAGCAATTTGGATCTCTTTGAATAACCCTGTAAGACTAATCCTGTATACACCTTTGTACAAGCAGAGGAGTCACCTTGTACAAGCAGAGGAATAGAGGGGCTGGCTTTTACTTTATTTTCAATCTTATGCTTTCTTTCTGACCCACCATGATATGTAATTTGTGAAACTTTTGACCATTAAAATTAAATTAAAAGAAATATTTTCAAAAATCTGACTGATCACCCACTGTTGGACACAGCATGGAGGCAAAATGACTACCAGCTGATTTCCAGCCCTCTTATTTACATGAGAGTGGATCCCCCCCCCCCGTTCTCATAATGCAAACAAGCTGTCATATTTCTTTCTAATTCACATTGTTATAGACTAGTAATTTCTGACCCCTGCACTTCCTCCTAATGTGCAGGGGTCAGATTCATCACTGCGAGATTTATTTATTTTGATAATTGTATATTAGAATGTGTATATATGTATATATAGTATATTATGACCTGATCACATTTTCCCCCTTATTAGGCCAATGATTTACCCAAAGCCTTGAGAGATATAACACGGGCCATCCATATGCATCCTGACTCACCTCAACCGTACATCATTCGGTGAGTGACCAGAACTATGCTTTAATAGTGTGATCTATTATATAATACTCAGAATAACTTTGCTTTTCAATGATCAACAATAATGCTCACTTTTAAGTGCTTCTTAACACTCAGCTAGACCTCGTTCTGCCAATGATCTGATGCTATCAGCTCCTCGTACCCACACCCCCATCTCTTACCTTCAGGACTTCCCCTGAGGTGTCCCCTCTCTATGGAACTCCTCCCCCGCAACATTAGACTCTTCCTGTCTCTCCAGTCCTTCAAGAAGTCTCTGAAAACACATTACTTTAGAAAAGCCTGTCGGCTCATTCCATAGTCCCCCACTGCATTTCTTGCACCATCTTCCCATTCAGCCCCCATGTACCCCGCTACTTCACATACTCTATTTATCCTCACCTAATGTGTCGACCCTCTCCTCTTAGATTGTAAGCTCTCAAGCAGGGCCCTCTTTCCTATTGTTGTGTGTGTTTATCTTGTATGGACATTTGTTATTCTGTCTCACCGATTGTACAACGCTGCGGAACTTGTTAATGCTTTATAAATACGTGTAACTGTAACTCTTTCTCAAGCAAATTCGTCTTTGTCAAGTCTAAGACCACAATATTGTTGGTCTTTAATGATGTTATTCATGCTGCTACCATAGTTTGCTGTACCTTGCATTGCTCTTTCCTCCATAGCATCTGCCATAGTTCATGGTAGGTCTCAGCGTAGTTTTTATGGGGTTTCTGTTAAAATTATTCCGTGTAGATTTCAATGTAGTTGACAATGGTGTTTCAGTTGAAGGTGTCCTGCATTGTTTCACCTTTTTTTTTTCTTCCTATGTTGTTTTATTGGAGTTCAATAGAGATCGCACTTTAACCTCCTTGGCGTTCCAATTCTGACATATTTTACCTGTCCCTGCACTCCCTCGCTGTCCCCTGCAGTCTATTCCGGACGATCACAATGTCACGCTTCCTGGTTCCCTTCTCGCGAGAAGGGTATCAGGACGCCGCGATCGCCGAGGTTAGCGAGGGAGCGCAGTCATGGGCCGACGGGCTCCTTACGCCTGCATGGGGCGTAATGCACTGATAGCGGCCCTGGTTGCAACAGTGATTTTAGTGAATTACCCCTTATGTTTCCTTCTAGTGGAGGAGTAAAGGCTCTACTCACTAGGTGACATATTTGCACTTGATGTTGGCTTCCTCAGTCGAGAAAATTATCTTTTGCTCATTTCACAGATGTGCAATGCACAAAGTCTATAATAGTGAAAACTGTTCCTCTAGGACAGTGGTTCCCAACCCCAGTCCCCAAGTCCCCCTAACAGGCCAGATTTTAAGGATTACCTTGGGGAAATGCAGACTGAATCCTGCAATCACTGAGCAGCAAATCAGATCACCTGTGCTGTGCTTCACATATCCTGCAAACCTGGCCTTTTGGGGGGGGGGACTTGAGGAACATGGTTGGGAACCACTGCTCTAGGACATGGTTCAGCCAACAATGAGCATGTTTAGAGAAGAGCCCTGTAAGAGCTAGAAATAACTGTGTACCTACAATTAGGTAAAATTACCACTAGGTGGGGGTAGAACACTATTTTTCATTTGTTAGCATTTGCTATACTTTTGCACAGTGACTCTTTTAGCCATCACTTGGCACAGGGATTTTTTTGTGCTGCTAATACTGACTGAATCAATGTTTACATTTTCTTTGTTAACTTTTTTCTTATAAAGGTCAGGCAGTTTAAATGTTGTAAAAAATATACTGAAACCTAGAAATAGATGTATTTGCTTATGTTGATAGTGTGTATGTCTAAACTAGTTCATGATATTATCTATTATTACACAGTATGTATTTAATTAAAGAAAAGCTTCCTTAGAATTCCTAAAATAAGTTTAAAAGCAATATGTATGTTTATTTAAACGGAAAGAGGGAAATCACCAACCACCGGCACAAAGGCAAGATTGTAGCATATGCCCATCCACATTGCTCCCCACAAAACTACAGAAGTGCACACAGATCCCATAGAATCCACAGCGATCACTGGTCTCATATCTGAATCTCACTGTATCGCCATTGCCTAAAAAAGCTACAAATTCTGTGAAAAAGTACTTGCACTCATTATAAAGCATCCAGCAATTACCCAACCATGTCAAGATGTACAGCTTGGAAAAAAGACGAGACAGAGGAGATATGATAGAAACATTTAAATACGTAAAGGGAATCCACGAGGTAGAGGAAGGGAGTATATTTAAAAGGAAACAAAGTAGCAAAACAAGAGGACATAGTCTTAGATTAGAGGGGCAAAGGTTTAAAAGTAACATCAGGAAGCATTATTTTACTGAGAGAGTGGTGGATACATGGAACAGTCTTCCAGTAGAAGTGGTAGAGGCCAAAACAGTAATTGAATTTAAGCAAGCATGGGATAGGCATAAGGCTATCCTAAACAAAAGATAAATCCAGGTAAAGTATCCATGTAATTGGGCAGACTAGATGGGCCGAAAGGTTCTTATCTGCCGACATTTTCTATGTTTCTATGTGTATTATGACCCCAGGACACCCTTCCAAGTAAAGTAATATGGACATGATCATGCATCGTCACAAGTGCAGATTGAAAATGGCAAAGAACCCTGATCTTAATTCATAACCAGCCATGAAGGGGTGCGATACTGAACATTTAGTGTTCCTGGCATAAAAATAAAGTGTGGTAGATAAATGCATGTACTGCAAATTAGTTTTATCACATTCATCTGCCGGGTGAGAAGCTGTTTAAATAGCTTTAGCACAAGTGCTTCTTTTTCTCTCACTCTCCATATATTTATAAACACATGCTGCAAATTAAACGTGATGTAATAGTTTTCATAGAAATGAAATCATAAGAAAGTAACATGCAAAATCTGTGGAATACTCTTTGGAAAGCATTAACTGCTTCATTGCCTGCTTTGAATCTCTTTAGAAGTGTGTGTCTGTTTGTACGTGAGCCCCAGGGGGCTGTATGTCCCAAGTATGTGTGTTAATCTCATAATAGTCATTATGTTAGGAAGCATAGGACCTGCCGTGATGGGGTCAGGGCCGGATTAACATAGGGGCAGATGGAGCAGCAGCTCCAGGCCCATGCCTCAGAATAGGCCCAGAGAAAGGATAACTATGTGTGATTTTGGACCCATGTATCTCCAACTCCATAGCAGTTACAGGGTGAGGGGAGGTATCACTGGAAAGGCCAGAGCATGGCCTTTCCAATGATACCAAACATGACCAGGTTTCAAGTTAAAATAATAAATATTTACTTTATCTTTTTCTTTCCAACAGTAATATTTTTCACTTTTCAATTATAAAGTAAACAATGATGTTGCACTAACTAACCATCACATTTCTCATGTCACCAACAAGTGTGGAGGTGATGGTTGATGGTACAATCCATTGTTATGAATTGTTACATGAAAAACATGAAATCGCCGCATGGCAGCGAAGAGCACTGCGGGGAACTTTGGACCCCTGCGTCACTAATCTATACACTTCACAAGGTCAAGTGAGGTGTCATTGGACGGGGCAGAGTCTGGCCTTTGCATTAATACCAAACCTGACCATGTAAAATCTTAAAAGAAAAGAAAAACATTTTTTTTATTTATTTATTTTTAGTTCCAAAGAGATGGCATTGTCTATTTGTCACGTATAAAATGAGCAATACCACTGTCATTACTCACCTTCTCAATTCCCACGCTGGGAGCAGGGTCAGTGTTTTATACATAGTCATATTATTTGAAAAAACACATGTTCCAAAACACAAGGGAAATATTTCATTTTTGTTCCATTTTTTGGTTAAAATTGTATATTTTCTCAGAAAAATGCAGTAACAGGTTCTCATTAACAAGAATGCCCTATAGAATATGTAACCACAAAAGTTTGGATGATCAAATGGGAAAAAAATGTTTACACTCTTCAATTTTTCATTCAGAATTCAATCATTTAATCACACAGTATCTGCCAGGTTAGATATACCCGTATCCGCACTATTAAATAACCAAAAATATCAGGGCTATTCAGAAAGGTGAAAACCTTGAATGGCTGGAGAATTGAAAATTCTAGGTCAAAATGGTCAAACCAGAAAAAGTCTCCCATTTATCTCACTTTCCAAATTGGCTATTTGGTCTAGATTGTTCATTCTCCTGGCAATTCTCAAGGTTTTCACTTCTCTCTCAATAGCCCTGTATGTTTTAATTTTTACTAAATTACAAAGAAAGCCCACCAAAATATTCAGCTCCAGGCCCATAGAGATCTTAATCCGGGCCTGGATGGTGTACATTGATGCTAAAAAAGCCTTTTACAATGTATAATCCTAGTTTTTAACCAGATCTCCATTGTTTATTCCAAAATTAGGTGTTTATAAATATTTTCAACTATATTAAAGGAAAGTGCTGTAAATTCGGTATACTATATAACAACATTAAAGATGGGGGGAAAAAAGTATTTTTGTATATAAGGATTTTAATACAACTGAAGCATCTATAAGAGAGTAGATCAAAGTAAAATAAATCCATTTACCAGTGAGAATTTGATCTCCCATCCTATATCAGGCAGTCTCCCTCAAGGTCTCAGATTATATGTTCTTACTATGCCTTTACATCTCGTCACTTTATAATTCTACATATAATTTGTGTGGATTGGGGCCCGGAGGCACAGGTCTCCATGATGTGCTTGTAAAGGTCAAGCGCCCCGTGTTTCTGCTGAGCAAATGAAGTTAAAGGTCATGTTGGTCATTAGTGAGTGCAATCTTTGTCTCCTGCAGGGGACAATATCTGTACGAGATGAAGAGATATGACCTTGCCAGCTTCTGTATTCACCACGCGGCTGAAATGACTCAAGGTACATAGTAAATCTCTATAGCAGCCGTCTAATGACAACAATGCTTTTCCTGACACAGGATTATTTTAAATTGTGTGCAGACAAAAGTATCATAATGATACATTAGCTCATCGGCTCTTGTGTTACAAACAGAATGGCGCAAGCGTTGAGTGAAATCAACCATTATTATTATCCTTTATTTATAAAGCGCCAGCATATTCCGTAGCGCTGTACAATGGGGAAGCACAAACATGAGACATACATGATAAATAAGGAAAAGACAACCCTGCCCAAAGGATAGCTTGTCTAGAAAGTACAGCACTTTAACCAAGTGCTCGGCCAGACATCCCATGAGCTTACAATCTAAGGGACAGGGTAAGGGTAGGTGAAGCTGGTTGCTAGAAGAAATGTTGTGACGGTTGCATGGGAAGGACCAGAAGCTTGGGCTGAGTAAAGGTAATTAGAGAGAGAAGTGGAAACAGCTGTAAAGGAGCCCTTAAATTATGGACCAGGCGTGGGTGGGTGGACAGCAGAGTGGAGAATCTTGTGGTCAGTGTATGCTTATGCTGGTTCCGGGGTGCAGAATGGAGAATCTTGTGGTCTGTGTTGGTCAGTGTATGCTTATGCTCATTCCGGGGCGTTGGTCAGTGTATGCTTATGCTGGTTCCGGGGTGCAGAGTGGAGAATCTTGTGGTCTGTGTTGGTCAGTGTATGCTAGAAACCATGTCTTTTCAAAGTGTTAATTAGGTTTGCTGGATAGTTCACTAGTATTATAGTACCTAGTATCATGGAACCAGATTCCTTATTTGTTTCCCCCCTATGCTTTTACTTAAGAATGGATTACTCCACTATTCTTGTCTAATTTGCATAGTTTGGCCCAGTTCCATTTCCTGGGCAGCAAGGCTTCACTTCCTTCACTCTATCTATGGAGGCTTGTGAGTATCATCCTGTTTCTACTGGGCAGATGCATTCTGTTTTACCTTCCTCTCATACCAGAGCACACACAAGAGAAGCTCTCTCTATCCATCTTCCTCCTACAGGAAATCATACCAAAGAAGCTCTCTATCCATCTTCATCCCATACCAAAACATACTGAGAAGTTCTCTCTACCCACCATCCTCCCATAACAAGCATACCAAGAGAAGTGCCCTCTACCCACAAGACATCATTTATTTGCTGATACTTTTGCAATAAAGTGAAGAAAAATATAAATGACTTTGTGTGTTTTCAAAAGGGGATGAGTTAAGCTATCTGACTTCAATCAGATCCTGTGATATTCTTGCATATGACCCTGGGGTTCCAGAATACCTATGCCTCCCTCCATCTGTGCAGAGTAGCCCAGTACATAAGGCATAAAATGCTCATAGCAGTTACATTTCTTTGTGTGCCCTTTCAAGGTGTGGATATAAACATTTACTAGTGAACTGGGGGGGGGATGGGGTGGACACAGACCTAATCATTATAAGGTTATCAGGGTCTTCCTCAAAGCTCTTTTTTCTTGACAACCATGCTGCTTCATACTGCAGGCTCTGCTCAATCGAGAATCTCTCAATGCATCGCGAGAACGGGCCCATCAGCAACGCACTCACTGTACATCTTGGTGGGCTGTGGCAGTGGGTTTTTGTTTTTGCTTGTTTTTTCCAGGCAGCATTCCGAAGCTGAAAGCTTTTCACGGAATTCCATGAGCTGACTGTATCCTGGCAGGTGGAAAAGCGCTCCGTGCTTTGGAAAGCTGTTACAGTCCGTCAGCATGTACAGCTAGTGCGTTGCTGCTTGGCCAGTGCTTCCTCTGTGCATTGAGAGATTCTCGAGTGAGTAGAGCCTGCTGTAGAATGCTGGACGAAAGTCCTTGGATAAGACTGAAATGTTGCATTTTCCAATAAAACCCTGCTCCTGTTTGCAACATACCCGTCTGATGTGACCAGTTCTTTATTTCGCTGTATGGATACAGTGTGTTGGCTACCTATGGACCCTGGTGTGCTCACTCTGGGTGATGTATAGTGGCACATGAGTCTCTTTTTCTTTTTTCTGTTCTGGACAGCCCGCCACGATGTGAAAGGTAGAGCATCTATCCCACTAATAGTATAGTTTAAAATTTTTATTAATATTTTTATGATTTTAATTTATTTATAAATGACCAACATTCCACATCAGGAATCACTGTACAGAGGTAAAATTGGCACAATTAAAAATACTGTATATCTGCAAGACAAGACATTAGACAAACACAGGAGGAATTGTGGGCCTCTTTCCCATGAGAACTTACAATCTAGGTAGGTAGGAGAAGAGAAAATCAGGAAGTAAGGCCTGCAAGGGGCAATAATGAATTGAATACAGATTGCGATGATGGCAATAGCTGGGTGAGTGCAATGCGTGAGTTAGAGAGGTGGTTGGTAGCCTTCACTAAACAGAAATGCCTGTAGGGAGCGTTTGAACATAAACGGATTGGGGAAAGTCTCCAGACGTTGCACACACTTGACTGTGTAATTATGACCATAAAACGGAGTTAGTTTGGGTATGATGGTTTGAGTGCTCCTTTAGGCTAAGGTCAGACGAACGCATTTTTCACGTGCGTTTAGCCGCACGAAATCACGGCCGTGCTAGCAGCAAATGACGTCCAATGCCGGGGAACATACGACGAACGGCCGCACGAAAGTTCGTCCGTGCAACGCAAGTGGCCAACGAACGCATTTTTTCGAGAACGTCAAACCGCTACTACTGACGTACAGAGTGCGCTGCGTCCGCATAGCAGCGTGTTTGCGTGATTGGGAGACGTCAGACGCTGCACACGTCCGGCCAACATAACGTCCAGACGCAAAAGGGTTTTATTGATGTTCCGTACAAAATCACGTACGAAAATGCGCATCGTATGACCTCTATCGCGTATTCCGTGAAAAAATACGTCCATTCGTTCGAACGCACTTTTTCACGGACAACGTGAAAAATGCGTTTGTCTGACCCTAGCCTAAATATAACAGTCACAATGGTTTATGAAAATGAACCCTCGTGGAATGTGTTTAGTATTCAATGTGTAAAGATCCCCATTTATAATGCCGTGTTAATTAATTTCCATATGTATGCATTCATTTTTACCAGGAATCTCGCCAGATCAGCAAGCGCTGGTTCAGTCCTTTTGTCACCAGTATAACAATGCCATTGAATGCTTAATCGCCTCCACAAAAGTCAAACCAAACCCTGCAATGATCGTCCTTCTGGGCAAAATCCAAATGAAAGCGAAGAAAAACAAGGTAAGACTTTATTTATTCGTTTGGGCCACTAATACAAATAGTTGTTTTCACCAATATTGTTATTCTGGTTTAGAATGTTGTGCCATGTGAAATTAGGCAGAAAACTGTAAAATGTGAGGAGTTCTGCCTACGTCCACTTAATGTTAAAAGAGCTAAACTGGCCGTCGCTGGAATCTAGACGCAACTCTCACCTTTCCAACCTGGTGTTTAACCTCCCTGGCTGGCGGTCTGATTTTTGTCAATTTTGTGTCTAAAAGCATTTAGGTTTTTTTGGAAAGGAAATGTGTTGTTTCATATAGTAAGCCTGTAATCCTTAGGAAAAACTCACTGCAATCCGTGCTAACAAGAGTCTAGTAAACACACGGAGTCAGATAAAGTTTGAAACACAAAATAATAATTTATTATCCCAAAAATAATTCTCCAAAATAATGCTAATAAATTATATTCAATAATATAATCAAACCAAAAACTCTGAAATCATTCAGAAAACAAGGGTGCAATATTAGTGACTGTATATTGTCTCAGTGTAAACCTCCTAGGTATGATATATTATTTCAAATATGTACACTCTTATTTATACAGCAACATTCATAATGCATACAGTGTTTCAATAATTATATTTTCATAGAAGAGATCTTCAAATCATATATACAGTAAACAAAATTTAGACTGTGAATGGTTTGTTTCTGATCTGTTAGTGCCACCTACTGGCCGTTCAGGAGAACTGCATGTTAGGGACTTTACATTGAAATATTTTTTTTTACCATTTGCTGCCTGGTCCCGCACCCCTACATCTCGTGACTCGCAGGGAGCGTTACCAGGAAGCAAGTCGCCGCGATCACACTGTGGGGGACAGCGAGAGAGCGCAGGATGAGGTGAGTATGCAGATCGACTGTGGCTTGGGGTTACCGTTCGCGGTAGCAAAATTTAACCCCGAGTCACACTCAGGAATACCGCCAGGGAGGTTAAGAGCTTTTCTGGGAAGCTACCACCCTACCTGAATAGACTGCTTCCGCTAGCAGTTCCCTCATCCTATAACCTCGTATCCAGGACCTGAACCTTACTTGCAATACCACAATACAAAAAGAAAGTGTCTCGTTCCGCATTTTCTTACAGAGCACCACAAATATGGAATTAACCTCCCAGACACCATCAAATCTTCCCCCAGTGTAAAGTCCCTTAAGAGATCTCTATTAACATACTTGATACGGAATGCACCTGTAAACATGTAACATGGAGACTATATACAGAATGCACCTGTAAACATGTAACATAATGACTATATACAGAATGCGCCTGTAAACATGTAACATAGTGACTATATACAGAATGCGCCTATAAACCTGTAACATAGTGACTATATACAGAATGCACCTGTAAACATGTAACATAATGACTATATACAGAATGCGCCTGTAAACATGTAACATGACTATATACAGAATGCACCTGTAAACATGTAACACAGTGACTATATACATAATGCACCTGTAAACATGTAACACAGTGACTATATACAGAATGCACCTGTAAACATGTAGCATAGTGAATATATTTCCTACATATTTATTTTCTGTTAATCTGTATATTTGTGTTTTTTAACATCTTGCATTTTATTACTTTGTATTCCTGTAACAACTGTAACAATTCAATGTTCTTGAACCCGGGACATACCTGAAAACGAGAGAAATCTCAATGTATCCTTCCTGGTAAAACACTTTACAAATAAATAAATTTTGCGAGTGACCTGAACTTGCCGATCGCATCCTCCTTCTAGACTCAACTATTGCCATGAAAGCACTGACCTACCCCAATCAAGGTCTTATTTAGAAGATGAGTAATAATGTGAATAGCAATAATTAAAGCTATCGTTACAGGTTGCCGTCTGCATGGACTGCACTTTAGTGGGACACGCAAAATATTTCCTTGTAATTACTGGTTATTAGCGGCACAAGTTAATGGTTATTCAAATAGCTCATACATATAACATTTAGAAGTTACCAAAACGTGACATTAAATGTGACTGGGGATACCAGGAACACACCGGGCGGGTTTCATGGTCACAGGGGAATATATGGAAACCTACATCCCCATTTTATCGGAGAGCCTACATGTAAGCTTCTATGCTTTCCTGCAGTTGCAGTGGATTGCGGATATTTTTTCGCTCTGCTTAAGAATATAACCATTCCAGACCTGCAATGTTTGTGGCTATTAACCTTCCTATTTATTCATATGTGTCTAATCTAACATTCTTTTTCCATTCTGAGATGTAAAAATGTGACTCAAAAAGATGATACTAGCAAATTCAAGATCATTTATATAGACCTGACCCAAAGTGGATTGTAAACGAACGAAAAGAAATCAATGAGATTCAGGAATATTGGCAAGAAGTGACGTGAGCCTGGGTGACTCTAGGAGTTTTCAGGAAGGAGCGAGAGTCATTCGCCCATGATGTGGCTAAACTCAGAATTACGATGTTATTAAAGAAATCTTACACAACAATCACTGACTTACTTATGTTTTATATAGCACTGATTCATGTTGCTGTCGGGCTGCAAACAGATGTATTGTGTGGGTGAAAATGTAATGAGAGGTTGGGTTTTTAAACAGTGCAGAATTCCACAGTGCAATGAAGAAAAGCAAGGCGAGGAACATTTAATTCATTAAATGTTACCTTTTTGATCCTCCGCAGTATGCAGCTGATTGAACGCACAAGCATAGCACCAGCAATACATTTCCAACAGCCCAAATAATAATAAAAAAATGACTGCAGATCTGGACATTCAAATAACTTACTGTGTAAACAGATTGTGAGCGCATTGAGAGCCACTGGTGCAGGGCCGACCCAAGCCAATGTGCTGCCTGGAGCGATGGATGAATTTCTGCTCCCCAAAAAAAATCATGCAACGTGTACAAAGCTCCACAGCAATAAAACTCAGTAATGTGCGGTGTGTGTGTGTGAGCGTAACAGAGCTCCACAGCAATAAAACTCACTGCCTGCGAGCGGCTGTGACAGGCTGCAAAATAACAACTGTACAGTGAGTGTTATATAGAGATTTGACCTGTCAGTCTGGAAATTGATAGCTGTGTGTCTCAGTCTGGTAAATGAACCCTCCCCCAGACAGTGTGAGTGTTGTACACAGGTCTGTCCTCTCTGCTTGGTACAGGTAAAGGCAGTAGTAGGTGCGACAGGGCCTCTCTCGCTGGAACCTGTCATCACTCCCCAGCTCGTCTCCATCCACACTGAGCCATGGAGCCCTGAGCCTGCATCATCCCGGATCCTGGCCAGCACCGCATTTCCTGCAGTGACCAGACGTAATGTTCCTCCCCCAGAAACAGGTCTAGCTCAAAACCTGTTCTCACGGAAACCACCAACACATTAAACAGAGCCCAATGGATACACATGGACGGGCACCAATATTATCCAGGGGGTCAGACAGGTCTGAAGCACCTCCATATCTCTAATCCAAGATCCAGGGTATCACTCGTTGGGCAGAAGAAGCGGCCAGTCTCTCCCTAATAAGAGGTGGGCGAGGCCTGCTGAAAGGGGTGGGCACAGCCTGCTAGAGGGGCGGGCGCGGCTGGCTTTCTCCACAAAACACCAGCCTTCTGGAGGGCCGTGCCTTATTCGGGCCGTGCGCTCTCCATTACACGGCCTTTGTCAGAGTGGCAAAATGCTGCCCCTGACAAAGGGCTGCCTGGAGCGGCTGCTCCACCCTGCTCCATGGAAGGGCCGGCCCTGCACTGGTGATGTATAAAGCTAAAAATGGAGAGGATTGTGAGGGTCCTGAGAACGAGCAACAGCACTAGTGGTCTGCTCTATGGTGGGGCCTGCTCCCGATCGGGAGGTACCAGCGCCGCAAGCCAGGCACCGCTTAAAAGAGGAGAGTCTCTCTTGTTAAGCGGTGCCTGGTTTTAACCCCTCAGACACCGGGTCGCGATTCGGCGCCATATAATTTAATTTGCTAGACTTAAAAAACCTTTAGATATTGCACAGGGAGGTTTTTATTTTACTTAGATTTGTTTCCTACCTCAAAAAAATAAATCTCACTAAGATCATGATTTAAAATTTTCTGATTAAACTGTTGTTTAGTTGCATTTTCCAAATATAAACACAGCTGCTTTTTTTAGGCTTCTGTCCCCTAACCATTGACATGTAAATAATTATGTTGAGTGACTGACAGGTCCCTTTTTATTCAATGTAATGTTGGCAATAGATCTATTTAGCAAATCATTCAACTGCAAAGAGATGCAGACTACTTACTTGCATCTTTATAAAGCGGGTACAACCTGCAGGACAATTAATGATGCATTATGTGAAATCCATTCATTAAGACGAGCCATGTTGAATTTATCGTGTAGAGCGCCTCTTCTTATTTGCCTGTGTTGTAATATTCCCATTTCTCTCTATGATGTCATAGGACGCTGCAGAAAGCTTCACGAGAGCGCTGGAGGTTTTCAATACGTCGTATGATCACCTGGCAGCCTCCTCTGAGAAGGCAGAGATTTTTTACCGTTTAGGTTTGTGCTACATGGAGCAGTATAAGTTTTTGCAGGTAAGACACAATCCGTATTACCTTAGAAGATCACTTAGCAGTGAGATCAGGCAGACCCAGTTGCTGTGATTTAAGATGCTTTTCTAAATGATTACAAAGAGCCTTTTATGTGAGGTTTAGATAACATGTACTTGGAGTTCTAACACCTTCCTTGCCTTTTTATATAAAGTGTGCTTTTAACTTGTCACACAAAGTAACAAAAAGGCAATAAATGCCAGAAAATGTGAGAATGAAACCTTGCACACTGGCAAGAACATTCTAACTTCAGTAACCTTGACATTTCAGAGCAGTCCTGTCGTTTGTTTTATAAAGTAAATGGTTTATTATCAGTTCGATGAAGAGTCATTTTAGCAATTTGTAACAGGATTTTCATGAGTGTCCTCTCTTTGATAGTTTCTGTTAATTGAAAAGAAAACCTGCTGAAAAGCATGGATTGGGCTCAGCGCTGAATGATACTTCTATTAGATAACAGCACCAGAAAATGTGCTATGAAATATAACCATATGTAATGTTTACGGTTGCTTAAAGATAATTAAGACCAATAAAACCAGAGAAAATCCATTGTTCCACATTGTCCTCCGGTAGTGATTGCACCGCAGAAGTATTTAGAGTGCAAGAGCAGCTACAATATTGTAAATGACAGGTTTAGCAGAACTCATACAGGGTTATTCAGAGAAAGGTGAAACTCTGGAGAACGTTTGGAGAAGTGAAAATTCTAGGTCAAAATAGCCGATTTGGAAAGTGAGATAAATGGGAGAATTTTTCTGGTTTGGCTATTTTGACCTAGAATATTCACTTCTCCAAAAGTTCTCCAGAGTTTCACCCTTCTCTGAATAACCCTGATAGAATAATCACACAATAACTGCTTCGAGCTCATGCAAATGTCATATCCCAGGTCAATGTATGCGCTTAATATCTTGTGTCAATGTGGCTCCATTAAGTTAAAGGCTTTCTATACCTTGGAGTTAGAGGACCAATTTCCTTTATGTCATCCTCCGACAAACTGAATAACTGACTTAGTTTCCATAAATTCAACCAATGCTCTTTTCTGGTTGCCATCTTCCACTAGTTTAGCAAAACATGTACGTCTATTTCTCGGGTATAATTTGCTATTGGAATTCGATCCATGACTTGTTTGGTATGCCAGCAGACAAACGACGTATTGTCTTTATCAAGTTAAACTTGATATGTCAGCAACGTGTGACCTACTAAACTCACTAACTGCCATATGCACACTGTAAAATCCCTTACCACCCGTCAGGTAATAAAGGATGCCGAGTCACCCATTATGCCACTCTGGCATTAACTCACTTTTGAAGAACAGATGGAAAGTAATATTGAAAATATTGCTTAATATGCGTATAACTTCTTGTGCTGTGTTTCACCAATTGCCGGGGTTAAAAGACAATGCATAAATGTCCATCTAGAACCAGGAGTCAAAACATACACACAAATTCTGCCAAAGGTGCATAACATAAATGTACACAATAAAAATGTGATATCAAAAGGATATAGCTATAGGTGATAATGTGAAGTTAATGTATTGCCTATATTTATATCCTTGCGATATCACAGTCTGGCTTTCGCTCCCAGCACTCCACTGAATGCTCTGACCAAGGTGACTAATGATTTAGTTGTTGCTAAAACCAAAGGTCACTTCTCCCTGTTTACTCTTCATGACCTTTCCCCTGCATTTGACACTGTTGACCACTTCGTCTTGCTCCTCATTTGCGTCAACTTGGCCTCGGTGACTCCGCACTCTCCTGATTCTCTTACTATCTTTTTCTTCGCTCCTTCTGTGTCTCCTTTGCCGGTGCCTTTTCACCCCTAGTTCCTCCCTCAATTGGGGTACCTTAAGGCTCTGTTCTGGGTCCCCTACTCTTCTTGATCTATATGGCCTCCCTTGGCAAACTAATCTCTTAGCCATGGTTTCCAATATCATCTCCATGCTGACGACACCCAAATCTACCTTTCCTCTCCCGATCTCTCTCCTCCTGGTGATGGACCATGTTACAGCCTGCCTGTCAGCTGTCTCCGACTTGATGACTTCCCATTTCCTAAAGCTTAACCTCTCTAAACCTGAACTTCTCTTCTTCTCTCCTTCTAATACCAACATTCCTGCACCCATTTCCCTTCAGGTGAATGTTGCCACTTTTACTCCTACCCCACAGGCTCGTTGCCTAGGGGTCCTCTTAGACTCTGATCTCTCCACTTCTCAAATTCAGTCGCTGACCAAATCCTGTTACTTCCACTTAAAGAACAGTGCACGTGCCCGCCCCTTTGTTAATCAGGACTCTGCTAAAATGCTCATCCAAGCTCTTCTTATCTCCCGCCTTGACTACTGTAACCTCCTTCTCTCTGGCCTTAAGAGATCCCAGATTCTCACTCTGCAGTCTGTAATGAACGTCTGTGCCAGGCTCATCCACCTCACCTCTCTTCCCGCGCCTCACCCCTTTGTCAATCTCTACACTGGCTCCCTGGTTCCTTTAGAATCCAATTCAAAATACTGGTGCTCACATACAAAGCTCTCCATAACCGCGTCCCTGCTTACATCCCATCCCGACCACTTCGGTCTGCCAATGATATGATGTTATCGTCTCCTTGTACCCGCACCCCCAACTCCCGCCTTCAGGACTTTTCCTGAGGTGCCCCTTTCTATGGAACTCCCTCCCCCGCAACTTTTGTCCCCCCTCCGGTCCTTCAAGAAGTCTCTGAAAACATTAATTTAGAGAATCAAAGACAAACAACTTCTACAAGCGCGCAAACGTGTAAAAGAATAGCGAACAGTATACTGGTGCTATTACATGTATCAGGAATACGCAGATTTACCCTTCATCAATTTGGGTTATAGAAAGTCACATTGGTGCAGTGCAGATGTATAATATGTGTTTGTACTTAATTTTGGATTAGATGAAGCTTGGGCCGTCAGGATACCGCATATGGTTTCATGTGGGAGAGAAAAATATATAGTGCAACTTAGTATAACAATCTCTGCACAAATTAACCAAGCGGGGCAACTCCCTTTTTCAGAGCCTATATATTGTATTGGCTCTGTATAGTAGGCAGTGTGCCAACTTTTGGAATGGCACCGTCCTTCTTGTTCAATCCTCCGTATATATGAAAGAGAAGAAGAAATGTGCAATCATAGGGCAGGATCAGGGCCTGTGCTAGACTATTTTGCACCCTAGGCAAGACCAGCTACTTGCACCCCCCAAAAAAAAGAAAGCTCACATGGGTATATTTGCCCCCAGCTCACATGGTTATATTTGCCCCCAGCTCTTACATGGGTATATTTGCCCCAGGCTCACACATGGAGATATTGCCCCCAGCTCACACATGGAGATATTGCCCCCAGCTCACATATGGCATGGATATATTGCCCCAGCTAACACATGGATATCTGTCCCAGCGAACACACACACAGATATCTGCCCCCAGGCTCACACGTGGATATTTGCCCCCTGGCTCACACATGGGTATCTGCCACTCCAGCGCCATCTCCGTCTTCCTCCGCCTCCTCGTAGCCAGTCCCAATACTTCCGGCGTCAAGGAGACGGAGGCGTGGACTTGGTGCAGGAAGCTGGAAGCACCAAGTCCACGCCTCCGTCTCCTTGACGGCACGTATTGGGGCTGGCTGCAGCACGCGGCCGCCCCAGGCTGCCCCACGGCCAATTTTTATTTTTTTAGTTGGTCGGGCCGGCTGCGCCCTAGGCGGGCACTGCGCTCTAGGTGCCCGCCTAGCTGGCCTAGCGGCAGCGCCGGCCCTGGGCAGGATGTACAGTATTAGAATATATCATAATACATGTCCTGCTTACCTGAACCAGAGTCCTATATCCAGCTCTGGGATGTAGCGCCTGCGTATTCTTGATACATGTAATAGCACCAGTATACAGTTCGCAATACTTTTACACGTTTGTGCGCTTGTAGAAGTTTTTTGTCTTTGATTCTCTATTTCTGGGACCTTTGGGGTAGATGGGTCATAACTCACCAGCTTCTTCTGTAGAGCAGCACACCAACACAAAATCTTCCATATAAAACATAAATTGAAATAGGTGCTATTTACACTCATCAGCCTCTTTTTCTACTTTATTAATTTAGAGAAGCCTATCAGCTCACTCCATAATCCCTCACTGTTCTTTTCTTACACCATCTTCCCACCCAGCCCACATGCACCCCCGCTACTTCAGGTTCTTGATTTACCATCACCTAGTGTGTCACCCCTCTCCTCTTAGATTGTAAGCTCTCGAGCCGGGTCCTCTTTCCTACTGTTCTGTGTGTTTAACTTGTATGTATATTTGTTATTCTGTCTCACCCATTGTACAGCACTACGGAATCTGTTAGCGCTTTATAAAAACGGTTGAGAATGTGTATGGTTGATATACCATTGGTTGTCACATTAGTATCACCTATACTTATAACCTTGAGAGATCACATTTGTATTGTGCACATTTGGGAGACTTTGTGTGTATGGTTTTCCTCTCATATGGCAACAATAGAAGGGTCTTGTTGCACTTCTCCCACCACGAAGGCTGCATGCCGAATTCATGTTTTAACTGAATAACACAATAAGTTGCTTTTTGGGTATTATATTTTATTATAGAGTCCTTTACGAGGACAGGATTTCTGCAAAACCCTCTGGAATACAACATTGCTTTATGGAAGCCAATGTTTTACTAGCTGCTCAAGACTTTATTAAATATAAGAACACAATGTGCAGGAGCGGAATTTTACATAAACACAGTTTGATAACGGTCACATTAAATCATTCCTTTGCAGGCGCTCGATGCCTTCACCAGTGCAGTTAAAGTTCACTCTGGATATTGTGAAGCTTACTATCAACGTGGTCTGTGCCTCGCACTACTTCATCAAGCAAAGTGTCTGCTGGATTTCAACAGAGCTCTTGAAATCAATCCAAATTATTTTCAGGTAATGCAGACAGTTTGCATAACATGACGATACAACATAGTAAATCACACAAGACACATGGAAACATGATTAATCAATGCAATATAACAAACCTGAGCATATCTGGCCATTTCTTCAAATTGTACCTATATAAATACCCCAAATGATCTCTGTGTAAGGTTTCAGCCTTCTGAGTTTAGTGTCCAATTGAACCAAATCTAATTTGCTGTGAGCCTTGTGTCAAATGTTTCACACGTCTAATCCATTTAACATATTTGTATTAAACTGCTCCTTCTTTCGTACATCCAAAAGGACTAATGAAAAGTATTATCTGTTACTGAGTGAACCCCACAGCAGATACAGATTAAATCTCAGCATCAGACTGTTTATAATTTTTTCACTTAAATTGATTTGAACTTCAACAAATTTCAAACTAATGTATCGGACAGATCACGACTTTTGTCTTCTGTAAATACAAGTGGGTTAGTTATTTATAAAGTATTTTACCAGGAAGGATACATTGAGATTTCTCTCGTTTAAGTATGTCCTGGGTTCAAGAAGATTGAATTGTTACAGAAATACAAAGTAATAAAATGCAAGATATTAAAAAACACTAATTGTAATTGTGGATTATTCCAGCCTTGGTGTTAGAATAATCTTAATTTTAATAAAGACAGGAGGCGAATATTTTGCTATCTCTTCTCTTTACTAAATCACAGCAGCAAAGAGAGTTTTATATAGCAACAGTAAAAACCAATAAACAAATAGCATTCCCACAAGAGAGCAGCAAGTCCCTCCCACAGCCTCTTTTCTTGCGTGCGGGACGAGCAGGAATGTCCATGAAACAGAAAGTCCGAAACAACTGAAGATGAAGAAACCTAAGTGAACTTGACGTCAACTGGCCGAACAGGAGGAACCGGAGTTCAACAGGCGAGTCGCAGAACTGCAGACCAGCGGAGCAACGGAGTCCAATCAGGCTAAGGAGAAAACAGAGGATACGTGAAAGTACCATGTGATGGAAACGTGTCAATCAGCTCTTCGCTAGTGAGTTAGTTACCTGCTATCAAGAACACTATGAACAAGGTCGAGAAGACTAGCCCTAGACTAGACTAACTAGACATGCAAACATCCAATCCTACTAATGGAGGGAAAAACAATTAGATAAATGATGGACACAGTCGTTGAAGTAGTGTTTTTTATTTTTTTATCCAGTAGAAAATGCGGTAAATGTAAACAACCAGGGCATGGGCGGGAGGGAAAAATATTCACCTCCTGTCTTTATTAAAATTAAGATTATTCTAACACCAAGGCTGGAATAATCCACAATTTTATATCAAGTCAGGAGGCTTCATATTTTGCAGTTTTAAAGCTGCACTAGAGCCCCAGATGCATGGGAACGAGGGCGAAAATAGAAGGTATGGAACGTAACCGCCCTGGACCAATCAGCAGCCGCCAGTATATCGGACAGAGAACCCCCGGCGTCCGCAACAGAGGAAGCCGCAGCGCCCCGCACGGAGTGCGCGCCAAAGTGAGGAGCAACGCCCGCAAGGGAGAGTAGCCAGCGAACCCATCTAGAGAGGGTAGGTGAAGAGACAGGTTTGTAAGGGGTGACATAGGAGACCAAAAGTTGGCCAGTAGGAGAGGAGCGCAAGGGACGCAAATGAGAGAGGTAAGTGAAAACACAACGAGCAACACACAATAGGGGATCGGAAGGAAAGTAAGGATAGGAAACCTCCGGAGAAAGTGTTTTAGTACGCCTGGTAAGTGTGAAAACTACGCCCTCAGGGGAGAAAGCCACAGCGTGCGCATCGAAGGCCCTAACATCTGAGACATGTTGAAAGGACACCAAACCTAAAAGGACTGTTAGTTTAACCGAGAGCTGACGGAGGGACAGCGAATCATTATCTGGCCAGCTACGCAGGAACTCGAGCATCAGCACAACACCCCAAAAATGAGCATACTTAGGGGCCGGCGGGCGAGCGAGCCGAATGCCTCGGAGGAGACGACACACGGAAGGGTCCCGACCCACAGGAATGCCACCCAAGGGCGGGTGAGCTGCCGAAATGGCCGAGTGGGACAGATTAACCGTACGGTATGATTATCCGGTCGTGGAAAGGTCCGCTAAAAAATTAAGTATTAGAGGTAGAGGGGCTGTAGCGGGATCAGCCTGTTGTTGCACACACCAACTACACCAAGTTCTCCAGGTGTAACGGTAGCTCTTTCTTGTGCCAGGAGCCCAGAATCCCCATAATAAGGAGCGAGCTGCATCTGATAGGCCTGGCAGCATGCAGGGTCCCTGGAAATCGTCCACGCCACCAGGGGAAGGTTGCCCTCCAAAACCAACGGGTGTGGTCTGCCTTGAGGGTCCAGCAGAATTGAGTGGAAGGATGGTAGCAGAAGCGGGTGGAGACAAGAAAGTTCCAACGTCAGAGGAAACCAGGGCTGAGCGTGCCACAGGGGTGTGATTAGGAGAATCTGAATCCTCCGTCTGCGGACTTCCTGGATCGTGCGTGTGATCATCGGGAATGGTGGAAAAGCGTAGGCTCCCGACGGTGGCCATGGTTGGAGGAAAGCGTCCACTGCTGTCGCCTGCGGGTCTGGAAGCCAGCTGAAGTAGGCCTGCGTCTGATGATTCAAGCGGGAAGCGAACAGATCGAGATGAAAAAGGCCCTCTCAGCATCAACAAGTGTTGGAACGTCGCATCGTCCAATTTCCAGTCGCTGGAGTCTCCAGTATCTTGAAACCCAATCCACCACATAGTTTGATGAACCGGGCAGATATTCCGCTGTGAGGGAGATGTTTCCGTTGCAGTAGTTGAAAAGGGAGAGCGTAAGGTCCAACAGGAGCTTGGAACGGGAGCCCCCTAACCGGTGGACATATTGGACCGTGGAGATGTTGTCCATTTGGAGGAGTAGAGAGCAGTCCCTGAGGTCTTGGGTAAAACTGCAGACAGCAAAGGAGCCGGCGATGAGCTCCAAGCAGTTGATGTGAAGGTGCTGTTCCTCTGGCGTCCATGCACCTCCTGTGGACACGGACCCGCAGGTCGCTCCCCAGCCCGATTGGCTGGCGTCCGATTCCAGTACGAAGTACGCCCATTCCATGCTTCCATGTGTCGCAGCCACCATAGGAGCTCCACTCGAACCTCCGGGGTGATAGGGACCAACTGTTCGTAGGAGGGATTGAGGCAGAGGTATGTAGTCTTCAGACGTTGCATCTCCCGATAGTGCAATGGGTCCGGGAAAATGGCTTGGATGGAGGAAGAGAGTAGGCCTACAACTCTCGCCAGATCTCAGAGGCAGAGGGTGTCCGTCAGGATGCCCCGTAGGGTCTTCTTGATGGTTCAAAGCTTTTGCGAAGGGAGACGTAGTTGGCAAGACGTGGAGTCTAGTTCGAATCCCAGGAAGGTGACCTTTTGGGCTGGACGAAGTGCCGACTTGTCCACGTTGATGATGAACCCGAGGTCTTGCAGGAGAGTAATCACTAAGGCCGTGTGATGGGAAGACTGGACGGGATCCTGAGCCAGTATTAGTATCTCGTCCAGATAGATGATGGTCCTGATGCCGTATGAAGGCCATAACCGGTTTGAGGAGCTTTGTGAAGCACCATGGCGCGGAGCTGAGGCAGAACGGTAGGCAGGTGAACTGCCAGAGGTCGTGCTGCCAGTAAAATTGCAGGATTGACCGAGACCATAAGGTACGTGTCTGTGAGGTCCAGTCTTGTGAACCAGTCGCCGTCTCAGAGGAGGTCCCTGAGCAGGTGTATTCCCTCCATCTTGAAGTGGCGATAGGACACGAAGGCATTGAGGGCTTTCAAATTTATGACCGGACGGAGATTCCCAGACTTTGTGTACTAGGAATACATGGCTTATGAAGCGTGGGTGGTCTTGGGCGGGGAGGATGGCCCCTTTTAACTGCAGGGAACGAAGCTCCCTGTCTATCAGTGACTCGGGCCGAGGGCTGTTGAAGCCGCGACCGCCGGGAACTCAGAGGATTGGGCTTGGTCTATATTGCACGTCCGTGCTCTGATTGGTGGTGAGGCGAGGTCTATAGGAGTTGTTGTATCGGCTGGCGACCTGACCTCTTTGTGCGCCAGCCCTGGAGGAAAAAGGAGTCTGTGGGTGGAAGACTCTTTTCATATTATACTGGACCTTCTGCAGGTTCGTATAGACCTTAACCTTACAGTTAGCTCTTTTAAGAAGAGATCTCCAAACAGCAACCTCTTAGCTGCAGGACCCAACTCCTTGGTGCACATGCTGGTAAGTTTTGTATCAAAATGAAAAAACACCGCCTTGCGGCGTTCGGTAGAGACGCCAACATTGGCGTTACCTAAAAGGCAGAGAGCACGCTGTGCCCATTCTTGGACCATCGCGTGGGTCTAGCGGAGTATTTTTATGTTAGTTAATGCTTTGTCCGCCATGACGAAAATAACAGAATGGGGGCCAAAAAGTCTAGCAGTTTGTCCTGAGCGACGCGGAGGCCCTGCTCCAGACCACGACGAGGATCCCTGCCAGCCTTACCCATGAAGGTGATGAAATCCTCGAATTCCGGGGTAAGAGAGACCTTGTCTGGCAAGGTCGGGCGGGGGCATTTTGCGCAAACGTGCCCTGTCTGCTTTTTCTAAGGGACAGCGTAGCCAAAAGCACAGGAGCTCGGCTACGTGGTCAGGTGGGAGCTAGGCCGAAGACCTGGGGTGGGTAGTAGTGCGCGGGTCGAAAGAGGGTACTCCTCGAGTGTCGAGGATCTACAATGGGGTATCTGAGGACACCAGGGAGCGTGGCGGTACTGGCGCGGCAGAGAGAGGCACAATGGCCATGGCATCAGAACGGGGCTCACCCGTTGAGCTAGGAGTAGCCGGCGGGTCACTGGCGGTCTCTGCTCCTTCCTCCTCTGGGTAATCAGCCCGGTAATCCAGGTCGCAAATATCGTCCCCTTCATGGTGGGCAGACATGCAAGAGGATTTTTTAGCGGGCCCTTGCCTGCGGAGTCAGACTGGCCCTTCCAGGGTCTTTTGCGTGACGGTGCGGCAGCTTCGGACTGAGAGTCCACAGATTGAGCCGGGGACTGGGCCCGAGAAAGCACCGGAGGATACGGCTGTGGAAGTGGAGGTAAAGCTGCCAGGGCTATGGGTAGGGTCTCGGAAATAGCAGTAAGGAGCCAGGCCTTAAGCTCCTCCTGATTGATGGGATTTAATTGTGGAGGGTCCATCAAAAAAAATCGGGAGTTACGGGGCTCACCCGTTGCGGATCTTTAATATATATATATATATATATATATCCGCGAAAGTAGCGCAATATATTGCTGTGTGATCGGGGCTCACCCGATGTGTTGCAGGCTGGTAATAACAAAATGCCGCTTGGTGTATACGAATATATCGGGGCTCACCCGAGTTAACCACGGGGTCCTGCAGGGAAGCGGAGGCTGTTTATTTCTCAGGGCTCATGAAGTGTGCTGCCGCCTGTCAGCGCTGTGAGCTCCGAATGGCGGCAAACGCATATGGGAAAACCCCCAAAATGGCCGCCAGGGTGTGCAAGCGCAGTAAAAACACCACGCTCTGAGGAGAAAAGACCGCACGCGCGGTTAAAACTGGGAAAGCCGCACAACGGGTAATTAAGTGCAGAAAAATACACTAGAAACATGGAACAAACGTGGCAAAACATCGCCGATAGTCACCCGACGGTCAGAGGTGTAAAACGCTCGTCCCGTCGGGAGACCACAAGCAGATGGCAAAGCGCAACCTGGAGGCGGGAGAGTGCCCGCACAGCAGGGGCAAACCTATGGAGGAAAAACAGATTAAATCCACAGTAATACAGTAGAAAAACCATATAATAAAATTACAGAAAGATCAATCGAAAATACAGTAAAATACAATTAAACTAGGCCTGACAACCAGGAGCTGTTTCAAAAACGTCTCACCTGGTCGTCAGCAGCAAAGAGAAGAGGCTGTGGGAGGGACTTACTGCTCTCTTGTGGGAATGCTATTTGTTTATTGGTTTTTACTGTTGCTATGTAAAACTCTCTTTGCTGCTGTGATTTAGTAAAGAGAAGAGATAGCAAAATATGCGCATCCTGACTTGATATAAAATTACTGTATTCCTGAAAACTCTAGTTTGTAAAAGACCCTTCTGTAGGCAGAAAATATCACATGTTCAGTGTTCTTGCAGTAAAGTACCCTTATTTGAACAGATTACTTTGACTTTTGTACTGTTCTGTTATTGACAGGTTACCTAAGATGTGTGCACTGTTCATGTGTGTTTGCAGTTTGATCAGATCTCTCCACTAATGCAATTGTCTTTTCTCCTTCAACTGAATTGTTCTTTTTCCCATATTAATTTTCACTTTTTACTGGCACCAGCTTAACAGGGTGGGGGTTTCACCTTGAATTATAAAGGCACAACATTCACAAATCATCAATTAACCACATTTCCCGTTATAGGGGACAAACTTGTAAATTTACTGTGTGAGTGATCATGAAGAGATTATTCACAAACATCCGGTATTGCAGCAAAGCATTTCACAAAACTACAATCCAAAGAGTGACCGGAGACACTTCAGTGTGAATCCTCCCGTCACTCTTTAGGATTTTTGTTTTGTGAAATGCTGGTGTTTGTCAGCGCTGCAATAATGATGATTTTCAGTGCTTGGTGTAGAAGCGCTGTTAGATCTGGCAATGGATGACTAAAAAAAAATCTAATAAAGCGTTGATTCATTCTATTGGTATTATAAATGAAATATGAAAGAGTAAACAGGACTGGTTTATATTTTTAATGCAATGCACCAATACAAAACATGTGAGTAAAAGACAATGACGCGTTACTGTAAACAAATGTACAAGACATTCTAAAACAAATCTCAATGCGTGTAAACCATATGATCACAACAGATAAAACAGATTTTACTTCACTGTAAGAAAAAAAAAAATCGAATGACTTTTAAGCCCTGCAGTCTTTAATAACAATGCATGACTTGCATTAGTAACACATTCAGTGACTACAGATTTGGAAAGGTTTCTGTCAAAATCGTAAAAGCTCAATCTCTTTACCGAAAAGTTTAGGAAGTTGTTGAAAGCGCTTGTAAAATTGATGAAATAAAATGGATTTAAATGATTCTTGTGTGCACATTAGGCTGCAATTTTGCCACAGTCTGCTGATTGAAATACCCCATTTAAAATCAATGTATTTCATATCGAACGCTGCTGTTTGCAGGCATATCAATGCTATGTGCCAGCTGAAAAATCAAATACACTGCTTCTTCTTCTTTCTAAATGTGATCCAGCACTACCTATGCTCAATCATGTACTTTTCTTTAATGCAGGCCTATTTGTGCCGGGCGGCTTTCTATGGATTTAGAAAGAGATACTCCAAAGCCATTATGAACTGCAATGCTGCGATCAAAGTACAGCCTGACAGTGTAAGAGCGTACCTATACAGAGGAGCCTTAAAGTATCACATCAAGGTAAGGATCTGAAGCGAAAGTCCTACGGATTGACCTCCGGAAGTAGTTAAACAACTGTAGCGCTCACTCCCGGAGGAGCCGCTGAAATTGAACCACGGGTCAGTCTCCCCGCACTAGGGAATAAATATACTCCAGCACAGTTGTGGATTTTATAAATTATATAGTTTACTAGAATGAATGGCATATAATAGATAATACGGTGTTCGTAGATATATTTACAGTATTTTGTATTTCGGGAAAACGCGCATCGGAACAGAAAATATAATGCTTCGAAATTCGAGAGACGCGCAGCGGAAACAGAAAAATACAATGCTTCGTAATTCGAGAAACGCGTATCGGAAAAAGAAATAAGAAACTAATCTTTAATCCCTTTCGGAGATTAGGAAGTGAGTCCCGCACAGGTTAAGTCCCGGAATGTAAATGTGTGTGTGTATTGTGGTACCCGGGTACTATTCAACTGGCCAGTGAATTGCTTAAACGGTGTCTTCGACTAGTCAAGTTGGGGCCCTGTGGGTTTTAGAAACAACAGCAGCGTGCTTTCGTTAATCACAAACGGCCTTGGAGGCCTCTCACCCATCCGCCAGATTCTTAAGGCTCCGCTGACCCAGGACGTCTCTCAGTTCGATTTTTTTACTGGGGTGCCGGCTACTGGATCCGTTGTCTGGCTCTCTCGGCTTCGGCCGTGACTTGTCCAGCTTACCGCCTGCTCTCCCAATCCGATCGACCAGCGGTACGCCTAACTCGGGGTCCTCCGGCTTCCTTAATAGCAGCTTGGGTAAGATGGTGGATCGCTGGGTCTCCCTCTTGTAAGGCTGAACAACCCGATCTGGGACTCTGATAGGCCGCACCTGCGCTCCGACCTAGTCACTCTTGCGTTCTGCAGCACTGCGTCTTGTCTCACTCACTCCCTGGCGCGCTCTGCCAGCTATCTCCACGAGGCTCAGGATGTAACGCTGTCCGTCCCACCCACTTCCTGTGTCCGCCCGCAAAGCATGTCGGGAAATGTAGTCTCAATGCAAAGTTCAGTGTCTCTCATCACGCTTGTCTCCCTCCGGTGGCCAAAAATAGGCACTGCCACGACAAGGATTTAAACACAGCGCTACACAACATTTTATCAGTATATCCTGAGTACTAGGAGAAACCGTGGACTTTAAGAACATCCTGTTCCTCATGATGGGATTCTAATTTGCTTGTGAGCCCTATAGCAGTCACACCATAGCTTCTGATCCATGGCAGAAACTAACCAACAAAATTTACAATATATATGGAACACAAATATTTAGCTCCGTCAACAGGATAGGACCTCCCAGGAGATAATTCCACGTCTCCACATAAACCAAAACAAAGTAAACAAAAAGGAGCCACAATAATCTCACTCGCCCCATTCAGTTATCCTCCTCCTGCTGGAAAACGACCAATAAGACTTCCAGGACGTGATGTGATAGAACGATAAAGAGGGATTTATTGAGATAAAACGCTCAATATAGAGCTATGAAAAAAAAATAGCGCCTGATGCGTTTCGTCATTGCAATTTTCTCAAAGACTTCATAAAAACAGAGCATACAATCCCTTGTGGATTGTGTTCTAGGTTTCTTTTTATGAAGATCTTGAGTAAGTCGTAATGACAAAACGAGTCGGGGTTCACCTTTTTAGTGCCTGCTTGATAAAGAGCCTCAAGCAATCACAGGGGACTCGGGGAACAACTCCAAAAATGTCTGTCCAGCTCTTTATGTGTGATGTTCTTGCATTAGAGGTTATAGATTTGTTGGTAAACTGAAGTTGTAATACAGGTTTTAGTTGGGGGTAGTATATAGAAGTACCACTTAAATGAGCACTACCACTTACATAAGCTGCAACTAGATTGCTTGTGCAATACAAACAAAACCACATTATAAAACACATGCTGCAATTTATATTTTTTGTTTGATATAATTGCACGTAGAAAGGATAAACAGTGAGGTTTTTATCTTCCCTTTCCATCTTGTGGATTTTTTTCCATAATGCAACATTTACCACTTGTGAGTTTTACTTTACAGCTATGGTTTAGCTTCTAGAGTATTGAACAGTCAATGGGGTTGAAGAGGGAATGTTTAGATACGGCTGCAGGGGGTGTACTATGTGTGGTCTATGCTACCGGAGACGAGAGCTGACAACTGAATGGTGATAAAACAGGGAGATTAAAAGACTTCTCATCTACCCCCGGTGATGTCATTTACATACACAATACAATGGTGTGAGTCAGTTTCCATGACTGAGATCCAGTCACTCCATTCTACTATGCCCTATGCCAACAGTAAGGAGCAAGTGCTGGAAAGTGTGTGTGTGTGTTACAACACAAAATGTATGCACTCACAGTGGCACCCTGAGTGTCTCTGAAATGATTGTGGGCCAAAGCGTTTCCCTTGTATTTTTTTTGTTTGGATCCATCGCTATGTATTGAACACCTCTGCCTGGGGTTAAATCCAGGTTAGTTAATGCTATTAGTGCTTTTCTTCTCTCTCGGATTTCTCTGTCACATGGAATAATAAGCAATCTGCTTAACCTTTTGTGAGGAAAGGGTGGGAAACTGCACTCACCTGGCTCTGATCGTTTTCTTTCACTGAACTTTATTGTAAATGGAAGAAAGTGCCAAGTCAAAACACACGTTTGACTTCGTTGAGTACCTGAGCAACATGGGAGATGGTGTTTCAAATCATCTGGCGGGATGTTTCTGACCCCAGCTCTAGGTTCTTGAGAGACTCCAGTCATGCCACACAGACACGACCACAGAGACTAAAATGGGATCGGAAATTGCGGATTTTTGTGTATATTTGCAGAGTGTATGTGAATTGGGATATTGGCTCCCCCTTTGTGCCAGTATCAATCTGCTCTGCAATGTGCTTGTGCAGGGGCGGACTGACAAGACTCAGGGCTCCCGGACCAAATGAGGCAAGCCAACAAGTTCCGTAGCGCTGTACAATGTGAGAGACAGAACATATATACATACACAAAAACACAGGAGAGAGGACCCTGTTTGAGAGCTTAACCACTTCAATGCGGAGGACGCGCTCAGCGCGTCCTCCGCATTACTGCTGCTGTGCTGAGGACGCGCTGAGCGCGTCCTCCCATTGGGGTCAACGTTCGGCCGGGTTCCGGCCGATCGCTGGCCCCCCCGGTGCGGGCTGACATCCTCGATGTCTTGCCATTCTGGGGTCAAGAAGGAATTTTTTCCCAGTATGTTGCATATTGGCAAGCATTCAGACTGGGTTTTTTGCCTTCTTTTGGATCAACAGCAGTAGGTTATGTGGGAGAGGCTGAACCCGATGGACGCATGTCTTTTTTCAGCCTATATAACTATGTAACTATGTAACTATGTAACCTCATTCAATAGGTTTAATACATTCCGTCTCCTTGGCTGTTGGAATTTATTGACCGTCCTTGACATTTGTAGTATCCTACTGTAAACACAAATGACCACCAACACTGCCTTTTGGACCGTTTCTGCAGCAAGGTTCCCATTACTGACTGGGAGCTTTGAGTTTTCAGGACCTTTTCCTCTTCTATTTTCAGGGAATACTTTATTAATTGTATTTAACTGCCAGGGTTTTATCCTGTATTATTTTTTCATGCCTATTCTGTTAATTTTTAGCAAGCCATGAATTTCAGTATATTTGCTACACTGTAGCAGACTGCTATGTTGGTAATACATGATGAAAATACTCCTTTTTAACCCAAGTGTACCCAATAATAATAATTATTAAAGGTTTGAAGTAACTCTCCCACTGAGACAAATTTTGCCCTCAATTTAGATAGAATTCTATTACACTAAGCTGTGAAAACAAGCTCAGATTTGCTGATATTCTCTAGTTTTTAATCAATATCTTGTTCACTGCAGGCATATAAATTGGCTATTCAAGATTTATCTAAAGCTGCAGCTTTGGATCCGTCATGTTCACTCGCATATTACAACAGAGGAGTTTGCCATCATCACATGAAGATGTATGACAAGGTATGTGAATTAAGGCAATTCTGGCATCAAATGTGCGTACATCGAGGTGTGTCCGTTCTCATGGACATTCTTTCTGCACTCCTGTACGTCCGTTTGGCCCATGCTTTAATCTTATGGACTTGTTAGTGTAAAGAGAAAATATTAAAACAATTTATAGTTAAAGGGATACTCCAGGCAATATGACCACCTCAGCTTTTTAAGGTGGTCATATTGCCTGAAGTATCCCATTTTTTTCCCCAGCCTTCTATCTTTTCCCGATCGGCTGATATTGCTGAGAGAAGCGGTGGACTTTACTCCGCCCTCCCAGCTGTCAGCCGATCGGGTTTCAAGGTCCCCGCGTTTTGGAACTCTCAGCAAAGCTGGGACGTCATCGCGCTAGAAGCGCGATGACGTCCCACCACTCTGGCAGAGTCGCGGGAACGCGCAGGAGAAGGAGCCGGAGCCGCTAAGAGTTTTTAGACGAGCAGGCGGGGTGAACTTCAGCTCACCTCGCCGCTCGTGAACGTGCGCTGCTCCGTGCATGCACGGTTGAATGAGCAGGATTCCGGGAGGAAGCCTGCTGATTTGCTGGTTTACGTGATAGGCGCGCATGCGCGCTTTGCACGTAAACCTGTAGCCAAGTTCCAAGTTTCCACGACGGGAGCGGAAGAGGAGGGAGGTGAGTAAAAAAAAAAAAAAAACGCTGTTGGAAAAGTGTCGTTTTTAGGGTAAGTATTACATTAAAAATATATATGTATATATACTGAATGACTAGTTAGGGCAATAGCTTTAATATAATGTAAAAAAGGGGGGGTGATTTTCAGACTGGAGTGTTCCTTTAATTTTTGTTAGTAAATTAACAGTATCTCCTCAAAACAAATGGTCCTTCATGATGTGTCCAAGGATGACCCTCTTTTATGGCAAGTAATTCTGGTTTTGTAATGCTGTGCAAATCAACACGGAACAATACTAATATATCTGACTTAAAATATTTAATTGATGCTAATATAGTCATTATAGATAAACTATAAATTGGCAAATTAACCCTGTGGAACCTCTCTGCTGCAGTGCACACAGTGCATCTAATCAACAGAAGAAAAAGCCCCTCAATTGCCCCTTTAGCCACAGACCCCTGTCCATCTGCCAGCCTCACCATAGTACAGTTTTCACGCACCTTTACAAAGACCCTATTTACAAGTTAGTCAAATTTCAGCAGGACTCAATATTCTCATACAGGTTGTTTGAAAACTCTTAGCCGGTATGTATGTATGTATGTATGTATGTATGTATGTATATATATATTTTTATTCAAATCAAAAACACGGAGTATAGGCAAAAAGAAGAGGTGATGGGTTAACAAAGAGAGTGTTCATACAGGGCACATAGGCATACGTATAGAAATGTACAGCATTTGTAATGAGCAATAAATACAAATTTATAAACATCATGTGGAGTAAACTATCAACTATTTCAGCATGAACACATTGTATTAACAGAGCCTAATCCCAATTAAGAGGAAATAATAAATGCATTCACGGATTTTTGTTTGGGGGGGGGGGTGGAAGCCCAAGTGACGGAACAGCCATACGGTTGAAGTAACAAAATTGAGAAAATAGAGTGCATTAACTTCGCCCATAGTAGGTAATTTGGTAGCTTTCCAGTGTCTTAAAATCATTTTAACTTTTCTTTCCTTCATGTTTTTTGTTTTTGTTTGTTTAAACAATTTTATTGTTCTAATGCAATGGGTCACAACTCGACCCGCAGAAAATGCCAAGCAAGGCTAGTATAGCAGAGACATCACATAAAAACAGGAAGGGGGGGGGGTACCCAACGCGATGTATGGGGAGGGCGAGGAACAGGACCATAGGTACAATGACATTAGACATGGGTGGATCCAGGGGTAAGAAGAGAAAAAAAATGGGGGGGAGAGAGGGCAATGGCCATCACTGTGACGCTCCTTGCGCGCTCCCTTAGGAGGCCATGGAGGTATAATGTCATGAGACCTAGACGGTCCGGGGGCCAGGCATGGCAAAACATGATGGCGCACCCCGAAACCACCCAGAAAATGCCTAAGAAAAAAAGGGGGCCCAGAATCCACCATATCTCACTGTAGGTTGTGTCCCAGAAAACAGTAGACACTAGATGGGTGAGGTGCAATAGTCTCAAGTCTCGCCAGTAGACATAAAGAAAGGGGGTATAAAGAAAACAGTTCCACAAAAAAAAGGGTCTCAGGAGCCATCAGCCCCCAAGGGGGTATCATCAGTAGGGGCTCAAGTGTGCAGAGCAAGGGGGGGGGGTGTATGACAGCAGTCCCAAATGTATGTACACAAAAAGAGTCTCTGAAACGCAAAAACATGCAATGGGGGGGGGGGTAAGTTCAGCATAGGGGTCCGACAATAAGAAGGAAAACATGGGGGGGGGGCCCAAGTTATCCAGTGTCCAGCAGGGGAACCAAGACCATGACAGGTAGAGCACCGCAGGGGAGGCCAGGGCAGGCCACTGCTTTCCCAGGTACAAACGCACAGCAAAAGGCACGTCAAAGAGGCAAGTCCCGCGGTGAGGCATTCAGCCACCCCACGGGGTCCGCGTGGTGGCCAGAGAGAGGCGACAGTTCCTGGACCCACAGACACCATAATTCCGGTATGACTCCGGTGCGAGGGACGTCAGATGCACATGGGGACCTCAGCCGCACAGAAAATTGCCATTTTCGCTTCCGCAGATCAACGATCGCCCCATTCAGCACCCGGGCCGTTTCCAGCTGCCACGTAAACTCTGCCATCTTCGCTGTAGGTTGGCACCTGCGCGACGTCTCCAGCCATCGTTTCGGGTACCGTCACCATCTCCAGCTCAGCAGCATGGTCCTGATGCGCCGCTGCCACGTCTCTCGAATGCCCATCGTGTCCGCGGCAACGTGCACATCCGCCCGGTAGGGCCGCGACGAAATCTGGGCCCTCCACACCTCCTCTCGCAGCTCGTCTATGAGAAGCCGAAGGTCCCCTTTAGTTGCGGGACAATCACCAGGGGCCAGCAACGATCTCCCGCCTCCGCTCACCTCCAGGTCGGGCACCATGGTCTCAGCAACAGGACCACAGAGATCCAGGCACCACAGGCCTCAACACTCCGTAGCCGGGCCAAAATCCGATGTAGGCAGCTCCACCGAGGGACAGGGGCCGTCCACCACCCCGGCGGATGTGCAGCTGTTCCCGGCGAACCGCAGGAATCCTCAGAGAACGTGGCTCAGCTAGGCCCCACGGAGGCCAGACCTCGTGCAGGAGGTAGAATGGCCGCCGCCGACTCACTGCGGCAGAAGCAGCCCCGGCTCTCAGCGCCACTGGCCCTCTCATGTCCCGGAAATTCAGACAGGCAGGATGCAGGGAGCCTTACTCTACTAGAGAGCCGAGGTGAGGGGTTAAATCAAAGTCTCTGATGGGTAAATGCCTGAAAGTCTGCTATAGCAGGCTGGCGCTCCTGCTACATCCTCTCACCTCGGCATCCGGCCACCTCTTTTCCTTCATGTTAACACTCCGCTAATTACTTTTCAGATAAATCATAAATGATGTCTCCAATTCATTCTAGTAGATAAGGGGTGTAGACAAAGCTGTCACTATGCAGAGTACTCTGCACCCATTCTTTACAGGTAGCAAAACCGCATTAAAGCAGCATCCTGCAAAGGCTTAAAACATGATCAGCTTATGAAATATGAAAGAAAAGAACCTGGACGCAAAGAGGTTTTGTTTATAAAAAAGTCCCTAGAGTTCTAAATCATTCTGTTCCAGTACACATTTGCAAGACACACAGGTTTATTCAGAGAGGTGAAAACCCGGAGAATGACTGTAGAAGTGAAAATTCTGGATCAAAATAGCCAAACCAGAAAAATTCTCCCATTTATTTCACTTTCCAAATCAGCCATTCGGTCTAGATTGTTCTCTTCTCCTGCTAATTCTCTTGGTTTTCACCACTCTCTGAATTAACAGGTCTCCACTGTACATTTATGTGAACTCCCTCAGCACAACATTCTGGGCCATATTACTAAGTTGGTGCCAACTTAACCAGAGCTGTTGTAGACTTACCAGAGCCATTAAAAGGCACTAGTGAACGCTAACGGTAGTGGTCGGCTGAGTAAGTGTTAAGGCTAGGATAACTTTAACCTCCTTGGCGGTGTTCCCGAGTGTGGCTCGGGGTTAACTTTCAGTGCTGAAAGTGGTAACCCCGAGCCACACTCGGGCTGGATAGAGTTACATTACCTGTCCCTGTGCTCCCTTGCTGTTCCCCGCAGTCTCCTCCGGCGATCGTGGTGTTTTGCTTTCTGGTTCCCTTCTCGCGAGAAGGGAACCAGGAAGTATGAGGTTGCGATCGCCGGAGGAGACTGCAGGAACAGCGAGGGAGCGTAGGGACAGGTAATGTATCCAGCGGCATCCCGAGTGTGGCTCGAGGTTACCGCTTCCAGCACAGGAATTTAACCCTGAGCCACACTCGATATACCGCATGGGGGGATGCAAAAAAAGAGTTACCGCATGCCACCCACATTACTTTCCCAACGCTAAACCCGTAAAAAAATAAGGTTTTAAAAAAATCACTTAGAGGATCAGTGATTGCGCTAGCTTACTGTATTTTGCACATCCTATACTTAACGATAATTACTGATTGCGCTCCCCATGTCAAGGTGTCACAAAGTGCTAGCGCTAATTACCGCAAAGACGCACAAGCCAAAATTATAGCTACTCCTAAAAGCTGGTGCTAAAGGATTCTGCTTTTGCAAAATCATTTAGCACCCAGTAACCCGAAACAAATAGTTTCCAGTCTTCCTCAGCGATCACTTGGCGGCGCTGCGCGATCTCGCGGCCAGGAAGAACAACCCTACATGGAGTCCTATGGACTCCAGAAGGTGATACTCACGGCATCGCTACCGAGAGTTTCACTGTGGTTAGCTCTGTGTTCCGAGGCAAGATGCTGAGACCGCGCCTACCCCAGAATATCTCGCTGAAATGGGGATGCTACGGTGATAGATGCAGGTTTTCCTGTTAGCGTCACCATTTTAATGTGATGCACGGAATAGGGCCCATAGTCTATGGAGTTAAGTTTACAATAGCTCTGGTTAAGTTAGCACCAATTTGGGAATATTGCACTCCGTGTTTTAAAACAGCGAGTCCTGATACATGATTGTACACGGTTTCATTTAAGTTTGAATAAATAATGCGCATGAGCTTAAGGAAAAACTTTGGGCTAAATTACATACTGAACGCCAACGGTAGCATTCGGCTATGTAACTTAACGCTAAGTTAAGAGCCTGTCAAGCTTTATGATTTGTGCACAATTTCCCCGCTTGAAAAGGAACATCAAACATCATCGCCGGAAATAATAAATGGAATCCACTCTTCATTCACTTGCATTTAAGTTTAATTTCAGTAAATTGGGTAGTAAATTAAGTAATTGTAGATTGAGTAGTAACTGAATAGCTGATTAAATGATTAGATGAATCGGATGATTAAGTGATTAGATTACTAGATGATTAGCTGAATAGGTGAAAAACCTTTAACGGAAAGAAATACAGAAATTGTATAAATGCATTGCACATAAAGGGCTCTATTAACTGCTTCGCGCATTTTATTTTTGTACGCAGCAAGGTTTTTTTTGCACGCAGCGGCGTTTTTTTTGCGCACAGCATTAAATGTTAACACGCGTAAATGAACACTGGTATTAAAATCCGAGCCCATTTTTTTTCATCAGTCAAAAAAGAACGCGCGTAAAAAAGATGCGCAAAACGTGCGCGCATTAACACTGCACGCAGAAATCGGTGGGCGGACTGTTTTTTCAGGTGATTCAGCCAATCAGAATTAAGAACCACAATTGTCTCCCGTTCAGTTTTTGCGCCTGTCAAAATCAATCGGAGTATATATGTTGCAGCAATAATAAAAACACGCGCAACCTCTCAATTTTATTGTTTGGGTATGTGTAGAATGTGTAACTATACTTTGCTGTATTTTTTTTTTTGGGCTGGTGTATTTGGTTTCGGCCAGAACGTTCAGATTTGCCGTTACCACCAGCTTTTCAAAGACATTAAAATTAAGGGCGCAAACGTTGTCCGTTAAAATTTGCACATAGATTGTAATAACATTGTAACGCAAATGTGTTTGTGCGCTGGTACGCGAATGGTAAGTATAGGACGCGCAATGTACATTACGCTCGCAAAGGGTTTGCGCAGGTTCACCCGCGGTACATGTTAACGCGCATTTTTTGCGCGGACATTGTTATACGACGTTCCGCGCAAACGGTTTTTCCCCCTCGCGTTAACGTTTGCGCGAAGAAGTTAATAGAGCCCAAAGTTTGTTAATCATTAACTTCTGTGTCAGCTTCATATTTTCACTAACACACACTTCTAAAATATCATTACTGCCAAAATATATTTTAACTTAAAGAAAAGAGACATGAAATGAACTAATACTAAAAGAACTGCATGTGGAATCTCCTCACATTGAGCATGAAATAGATCTACAAGTTAACTGACTGCATGTATCACTAAACTGGCTCAATTCCTTTCCTGCACATGAATGTGAAACAAGTCATTTTGCTCACCGGCTGCCACTCCAGGATCTGAAGATGTTTGTAAATGCCTGTGCACTTTCTTATCTCCAGGTAGCCTGCTGCATGGAATGGAACTCTAAGATGGCCCCTCCCTTCACCACAGATCTCCTAGAGGCTGCGGGGAAGTCTGACCTCTGCTCTGATTGGCTGACCCTAAATGGAGCTGAATTGCATGCAGGGACTAGTAGTTTTCACAGACTTTGGCAGATTTCAATTAACTAAACTGAATTACAGTCATTTTATTATTTCACTTGCTTGTACCTTAGCTGACCATTCTGTACCTCAGCAGTTTGACTTGACAGTGACTTTAATGTATGACATATTAACTTCCTAGCGCTAAACCCTTTAAAAAAAATCAGCACATTCTATATACTGTAGGAAAGCCTCCCTTCAGTACATGAAATCAATATGCAGCAGGAAAAAAGAAATTCACTAATTAAAAACATTCTTTCCTGCAGCATATGATTTCTGCATATTGCAGGGAGGCATTTCTCCGCAGAATGCAGAAATAAATTCATTAAAACTAGAGGAGATTATAAAAATGCATTTCTACAATATCCAGAATTCATATGCTGCAGGAAATCACATTCAGAATTAGTGAATTGATAGCTACATGCTGCAAGGAGCACTTAACGGTTTCACTATAGACAACGTGCCCACACACGCCCTCTGGTTTCCCGCTGTGGTTCACACAACTTGAGGGAAACACATTTTGTTCATCCCGTGTCTTTCTGACTGTTCTGTACCCTGGGATCAGCCTGATGCCAGGCTGATCTGGGGGCACTGCGGTGGTCTGCCGATGTTAAGAGGTTATTAAAACCCCTCAACTCCAACAGAACTGGATACAATATAGAAGTGGAGGGGACCGTATCTCCACTTCTATTGGTGCTAGAAGGCCAGGTTTAATTGGAAAGGTCAAAGTATGGCTTTTCCAAGGATACCAATTGTCACGGAGGACCCTTTTTGTGGATTAAATAGTAAAATGTTCCTGCCCCCATGTCCTGCCTTACCATTGCACCCCAGCTGAGCTTGGAAATCTCCTCCGGCCGGTCGAGGCAACATCAACCAATAGCCTAGGAGAGCATAAGCCGATAGCATGTACAGTGGGGCAAAAAAGTATTTAGTCAGCCACCAATTGTGCAGGTTCTCCCACTTAAAAAGATGAGAGAGGCCTGTAACACTTCAACTATGAGAGACAAAATGAGAAAAAATCCAGAAAATCACATGGTCTGATTTTTAAAGAATTTATTTGCAAATTATGGTGGAAAATAAATATTTGGTCAATATCAAAAGTCCATCTTAATACTTTGTTATATATCCTTTGTTGGCTATGACAGAGGTCAAACATTTTCTGTAAGTCTTCACAAGGTTTTCACACACTGTTGCTGGTATTTTTGCCCATTCCTCCATGCAGATCTCCTCTAGAGCAGTGATGTTTTGGGGCTGTCACTGGGCAACACGGACCTTCAACTCCCTCCAAAGGTTTTCTATGGCGTTGAGATCTAGAGACTGGCTAGGCCACTCCAGGACCTTGATATGCTTCTTACGAAGTCACTCCTTCCTTGCCCGGGCGGTGTGTTTGGGATCATTGTCCTGCTGAAAGACCCAGCCACGATTCATCTTCAATGCCCTTGCTGATGGAAGGAGGTTTTCACTCAAAATCTCACGATACATGGCCCCATTCATTCTTCCCTTTACACGGATCAGTCGACCTGGTCCCTTTGCAGAAAAACAGCCCTAAAGCATGATGTTTCCACCACCATGCTTCACAGTAGGTATGGTGTTTTTAGGATGCAACTCAGCATTCTCTCTCCTCCAAACACGACGAGTTGAGTTTTTACCAAAAAGTTCTACTTTGGTTTCATCTGACCATATGACATTCTACCAATCCTCTTCTGGATCATCCAAGTGCTCTCTAGCAAACTTCAGACGGGCCCGGACATGTACTGGCTTAAGCAGGGAGACACGTCTGGGACTGCAGGATTTGAGTCCCTGGAGGCGTAGTGTGTTACTGATGGTAGCCTTTGTTACTTTGGTCCCAGCTCTCTGCAGGTCATTCACTAGGTCCCCCCGTGTGGTTCTGGGATTTTTGCTCATCGTTCTTGTGATCATTTTGACCCCACGGGGTGAGATCTTGCGTGGAGCCCCAGATCGATGGAGATTATCAGTGGTCTTGTATGTCTTCCATTTTCTAATGATTGCTCCCACAGTTGATTTCTTCACACCAAGCTGCTTGTCTATTCCAGATTCAGTCTTCCCAGCCTGGTGCAGGTCTACAATTTTCTTTCTGGTGTCCTTCGACAGCTCTTTGGTCTTGACCTTAGTGGAGTTTGGAGTGTGTCTGTTTGAGGTTGTGGACAGGTGTCTTTTATACTGATAACAAGTTCAACCTGGTGCATTCATACAGGTAACGAGTGGAGAACAGAGGAGCCTCTTAAAGAAGACGTTACAGGTCTGTGAGAGCCAGAAATCTTGCTTGTTTGTACTGTACTGTAGGTGAGCAAATACTTATTTTCCACCATAATTTGCAAATAAATTCTTTAAAAATCAGACAGTGATTTTCTGGAATTTGTTTTCTCATTTTGTCTCTCATAGTTGAAGTTACCTATGATGATAATTACAGGCCTCTCTCATCTTTTTAAGTGGGAGAACCTGCACAATTGCTGGCTGACTAAATACTTTTTTGCCCCATTGTATATCAGAATGGAGAGGGATCTCTGTTTGGCAAATCTTAATTCGAGTATTGATTGAAAACCACACGTCTGATCAAGGAGATTTTTGAATGGTAGCTGGCAGAGAGAGTGAGTCCCCCAATTTTGCTGTTATTTTAATGCCTGGAAGTCCCAAATCCTGTATCACTTGAGTGGGGAGGATGCCTGGGACATGTGTGCCTTCCCTCTGCAATACAGGAAACAACTGCCATACAAGCTCTGCCACTTTTGCTTGCCCCTCCAGATCCCACAGCGAGTGCCGTCTTCTCCCATGGTGAAGCAGGCTAGACTGCCAGCCTCATCAGGGGATCGCCAAAGGACTGGTGGCATCATCGTGTAAGTACACAGCGATGTTGCCAAAAACACATATCCTTCTCAGCTCTGCTAAGGTTATCAAAGTTGGGCAGTGGGGGCATTAGATCCAGTATCCTAGCTTAAATAAGTCCTAGAACGGCAAGCCGGCATAGGAAGGATCCCAGAAATTTGACTTAGATGACAAAAAAAATCAAGCAGTGTGCACAGGTTGAGTATAAATTAACGTAATAATTTTATGTTTCCTTTTGTTTGTACAAGAATAGTACATCTGCAAACATATTTGTAGCGTTACACTTGCCATTAGGTTACCAGGTGTGATGCAGCAGTGGTCTGCAAGGTTTTAATTTCCAATACGATGATGCATTGCTTCTTATTCTTTGTCTGTGAATGATCCTCAGAGGGGGCTGGAATCTCAAAAGCTTTCAATAATCCTAGGCCATCTGGAACATGAAAAAAAAAATCTGCGTTATAACGTCAAGTTTAATAAAGACATAGTTGAATCTTGGACAAGGAAACACACAGTCCCAAGAATCGCTTATGGATTTTGAATCCATACCCGTAAAGTTTCATACTGGGAATCGTTTGGATTTTATTAAGCGGTTATTAACTTCATGCACTATAGTAATGCTTTACAGATGGTAAATAGAGAGAAATTTTCCACGTTACATTTTTGGTCTAAAACAATATGTAGTAATTCTCCACAAACGTGTTAACTATTTCTAGCAAATCCCTTCACAAACTCCTATTACAACGAGAAGCCAGAGGCTGACCAACTGTGGTGCAGCTTAATTGTTGCTTTTTTTATGTTCTAGGCTCTCACGGATTATGGTATCGTGCGGCTTCTTGGAGGATCGAAGGAAACCGAGATTAAGGTCCTAGTGAACCGTGGTTTACTGTACCGCGAACTTCATGATTGTGCAAACGCATTGGAGGTAAAGCACCATTTCATTGTATAGGATTTATCTGAAGGCAAATATTAGACTTCCTGTTCAGATGAGTAAATATCTCCATATGGACTGCAACCTCAGGACTTAAATGTCAATGAGAAACGATAAGGGTTTTAAATGAAATCTTACCTTTCAGGGCAATTGTGGGTTAAACATTGCAGTGTTTTTAAATGACTGCTAAATAATAACATACTGTTATTCCTATATTAGCATCTACTCATATTCACCTGTTGATTAGTCTCTTCATTGTAAAACACTGTCACTTTGCTCCTATAGTATAGATATATTTAAATAGTTTACTATGGGAAACAATGGTCAAAAAAACTCCTCTGCAGCATCTCTTAGAAACACAAAATTCACCTGCACACCACCATATTCCAATTGATCTCATAGATTGTCGCCTCTCTGCTCAAAGTACCATTTCTTGATCTTATTCTCTGATCTCCTTACCATAATTTCATAGTCATTCCGTTGTCTTCCCCTTACCATGAAGTCAGTGCTCAAAATAAACCATAGCCTCTTTTTCTTTGAACAAAATGTTATGCTTTAGTAAAATCAATTATTGTCCTGGTTAATGTTAAGGCAGTCGGCTGCATTAAAACAATCTGCAAAAAAAATGATATATATAGGAAATATCCCACAACTTAAAAGTGGTGAATACAACTGGCCATTTACATATGCACCATAGACTCGGCACCCACCATCCCCTAGGGGACCCCCAATGTAATTGGTGATTGATTAATATTTTAGATCATGTCTTTGTATTTTCTCTGCGGATATGAGTAATGGTTTAGGATCTGGACGCCCTGAGACATTTGTTCAGTATGCCCGACAGTTGCTCTTTTTACCAAGATGTGGTCTTGAACATTTGACCAAGGTCAGTAGGAATGGAGCTGCCATCTTGCGTGTCCCATCTGTGGTCTTGTGGGAAGTTCCACGTTGGACTGGAATGCAGATGTTGTGAGAAGTCTTTGGAGGATGTGACGTTCTCATCAAGCGCCGGAATCATGCAGATGACGTGATCATACGCAGGACAGAGGACGCAGGTGCATCCAAGATGGTGCCAGCAATACATAGACATGGTTGCGGCAATTCTTACTTTTTGGTTTGCGGATTACGAGCTCTCGCTCATATCAATTTTTTCCTGGGTATACTATGGACTGTTTATGCTCCTGAGGAAGCCCAATCTTGGACAAAACGCGTTGATCACGAGACGTTCTGCCAGACCAATCCGGGCTAAAACTGTGAAAGATTTACCCTCCTCCTTGTTTTATGGTTTGGGTTGGTCATCTTATGCTTTATGCTGTGCTTCTATTTTTATTATGTGAGATCAATAAATCTGTTTCTTATCTATGATCTGCACTATTTTGTTTTGTATTTTCTATTTTATGTTATATGTTCCTGATGTTCCTGCTGTCTGGTTGAGGTATTCCAACTACACTGAGGATCCCCTAGGCAGAGGTCCCCAACCCTGGTCCTCAGGGCCCACTAACAGGCCAGGATTTAAGGATTACCTTGGGGAAATGCAGACGGAATCCTGCAATTCCTGAGCAGCAAATCATATCACCTGTGCTGTGCTTTAGATATCTGGCAAACCTGGCCTGTTAGAGGGCCCTGAGGACAAGGGTTGAGGACCACTGCCCTAGGGGATGATGGCCGCTGAGTCTATGGTGCATATGTGGGTGACCAATTGCATTCACTCACCACTTTTATGTCATGGAATATTACTCTATATGAAAGGTGCAGCAACCCCCAATGACCGTTTCATCCTTGTTAGGCCTCATCAGGAGTGTATAGCAGTATAGCCGACTGCCTTAACAGTAACCAAAGCAGAGTTGACTTTCCCTTGCAGGAACTGCATAATAAGGGAATTACCAAGGAATGTTTTCATTACCTTATTAAATCCATGCAGTGAAAGACTATGCTTCCCTGGGAGCAGCTATTTCTGTGTATGAATGCCTTTTATTTTATCTGTAAATGGTTCTACAAATGGTATAGAAATCACAGTTGTTTTATAAGGCTACCAATGTACCACTTTTTGTACAAATATTGCTACAATGTACAATGTTCTTTTTATGTCAGGATTTTAAAGCTGTGGCTGAGAAAACTCCAGGAGACGTAAAGATTCATCATGTCATAGGAGACTGCTACCACAGGTAAGCAACATAAAAGGAACGGTTTCCACAACACATACACTTTGTATATGGAAGTGTAACATTCCATCAAAGTTCTAAAGAGAACCTGCCAGATTTTGCTTTCCATGTGTTTCAAACACCAGGGTGGAGGACAAAAAATACACAATCCTTAAAAGATTGAAATAACCATCAACTGATTTTGATTAAAGTGTTTGGTAGAAGCAATTTGCAACAAAGATAGGCACCCGGCCCTCCAATCTGTTGAGTACTCCTCAAAGTGGTGTACTTAACCGCAGCATTTTGTCTGTATAGACTCACCTTTTTCAAACTTGGGAAAAGCTGGTCTATACAACCATAACAATACTGTTGAGTAGCCATTAAAGTGGTGTTCTTAATGGATTTGTGTGTTGGGTCCCGCTCTACTGTAGGTTTCAGATTATGACTTGGAGTTTTTGGGCCGCTCGTGGCTCCCTGAGCACCCATCCTGCACATTGCTGAAATACTTCTAGTTTGAGTGCATTTCCCTATTACATATTGATCTTTGGTAGGAGTAATGTCCTCACTCTTGAACTTTTTCAAGTCTTGGGCAAGGTGTCTGCGATAACTCCTAATTAACAAAAAGCTAGACTTCTATAGAATTTGATGTACAGTTCAAAATTAGGATAAAAAAAAAGACTGGCTCGATCAAAAAAGGCAAGTAAACTTACCAAGAGGAGTGGAAGAACGTAAAGCTATAGTAGGGATGGATCCTTCACCCACGGAATCATTTGAAAGTTGGTTTAACCTCCCTGGCGGTCTATTTATTTTTAAATTCTATGTCTTAAAGCGCTCTATTTTTTTTTTTGCCCCCCCCTGGCGGGATCACAAGTTTGGCTCGGGGTTAAATTCCTATGCTGGAAGCGGTAACCCCGAGCAACACTCGGGATGCCGCTGGATACATCACCTGTCCCTGCGCTCCCTCGATGTCCCCGCAGTCTCCTCCGGCGATCGCGACCCTCATACTTCCTGGTTCCCTTCTCGTGATAAGGGAATCCAGGAAGTATGAGGTTGTGATCACCAGAGGAGACTACGGGGATCAGCGAGGGAGCTGTAATGTATACAGCCCGAGTGTGTCTCGGGGTTACCGCTTTCAGCGGTGAAATTTAACCCCGAGACACACTCAGGATAACCGTCAGGGGGGTTAATTAAAAGTAACGGTTAAGAAATGGATCTCTGTGTGCCTAAATGAGTCATGGAGCAGACAGTCAAGTTAGTCACGTCTTCAAGAAAATTTCTTGTAATGGTCAGTTGTACTCTATATATTTTCCATCCAGGGGAGTATTAAGCAGACTAAGCACATGCTTAGGGCACCAGGCTCAAAAGGGGCACCACAAAGTTGAGAAAAGGGTGAAAAGAAAAAAACTGAATGAAGCTTTGTAAAAAAAAAAAAAAAAAATCATAATCAGTTGCGGAACTATAGGGTGTGCAGGAGGGGCCACGGCACCCAGGTTCTTGAAGCTGGGGGGGCCTCAAGCCAAAACAAAGCTGTCTGGCTTGCAGAGAACAGCTGAAGCGGTCATCCAACAGATGCTGGCTTCAGCTGTGACAGGTGACTACTAGGCAGCCAATGGCAGCATAATCACATGGGAAACTGACTCCTCACCACCCTCCCCCCACCCAATCCACTCACTGCACGGGGAACAGCCTGCACTGGGAGGGAGGAGAAAAATGAAGAGACTGGGAGCCAGCAACCTCAGTCAACGGACCTGACGTAAGCCAGAGGTGAGTATTAAACAGACTCACAACATACTTTTTTTATATAATTTTTTTTTTTTTTATTATTTTAATTTTTTATTGAAGTAAAGGTCATATAGACAACAACATTAGGCCTCACAGGGCCATAATACTCGGCGGAAGATAACACTGCTAAATACGATGAAGATCAACTAGACATCAGCAAGAAAAACAAAATAAAATATCCTGGAAAATCAGCATCACATCATCGAAATGACGGCAGTAATCTCTAAAACATCTTAAAAGTGTACAATTCACGTCAGCGAGGGCTTCAGTTTTATAGGAAGCATAGTAATAAATGTCGGTTTAAAGAAAGAAAAAAAAAATACCCCATCCGGGGATCTTCGGCATAAATTCTATCAAAACGAGGACAGCAAGTCGACTACATAAGATATATAACGGTGGGGGGGTAAACATCTTCAACGGGGGGGGTCTCTAGAAAAAAAAAAAGGGGGGGACGTCAACAAGGAGGGTGAAAAATTAGAAGGGGGCAACTCGGCAAGGGCCAAAAGTGTGGGGCAACTCAGCAAAGGCCAAAAGTGTGACCGTCCTGACACAAGCCCATTGACCCAATAGGTCGTGGGAGGCCAAGGAGGAAACTAATCACAAGGTCAGGGCACTCGAGAGAGTGTCTCAAAAGGGTTAAAATAAAAAAAATTAAAAATTAAAAAAAAAAAAGGGGGGGGGGAGGACACAACCTCATACAAATTAGGCAGTGAGATAAAGTCGGGCACAGGGAAACAGCGAGCACTGCTACTGCATAAAGTCCTGCCGTTCACCCCAGTTCAGTCCCCGTCTCGTCTCGGGAGAGTCCCGCCCTGGATAATATCGACCATGCCTCCGCGGGGTCCGTGAGGACATGCAGAAAGTTTCCTATAGACACTTCCAAGGAGCCCGCCAGACCCCAGCGATATCTGGCTCCCCTCAAGCGGAGAAAGGCCGTCACTTCCCTGAATCGACGACGTGCCAGAAGGGTCACAAGAGGCAAATCCCGGTACAGCAGGAGCTTCGATCCCTCGAAGCGCACCACCTCCCTTGCTCCCGGGGCCGTCATGATCTTCGTCTGAGTCGCCACATCCACTGCAACCGCCACAGCATCCCTTGAGGCATCAGAAGGGGCGGTCGCGGCCTTCTTTATCCGGTAGACCGAAGTGAACATGGCCGGGGTCTCCAGAGATGGACCCACAACCTGACTTCCCAAGCGATTCACATACTGGAGGAGGGTCGCCTCAGGAATCGACTCCGGGATACCCCGGATACGAATGTTCCATTGACGGTGTCTAGATTCCAATGTCTCCACCGACCTAGACAGAAGAGCAACCTGCGTTCGTAATTCTTCCACTTGCGTCGCCAGGTGTGTATGTGTTGTCACCAACTCAGAGGATTGCACTTTCAACTCTTGAACCTGAGTACGCACCTCTGCCACCTCCGTTCGCATTGCGGTCACCTCTGCCCTCCACACTGATCTCATCTCGTCCATAAATTTGCGGAGGTCACCCTTCGTGGATGGAAGCGTGTCATCACCAGCTATGCCATGGCGGTCAGGGTTGCGGGTAGGCAAAGAAGGCGAGACAAGTATCGATTGCCTCCGAGATCCATCTTGACGGGGTCTGGTCGGGGTCCCCTGCACCAGATTAGACTCTGAACAGCGAGAAACCGCTGGAGTAGAGTCACCGTCCAAGGAAGAGGACTCCTCCCCAGAGCCCTGCGGTCACAGGACATGGAGGGACTGCCTTAGGCCGTGGCACGTGACGGTGCCGTCGTCTGTAAAGATTCCGGCCTACACGATGAGTGAGGGCGCCGGACGGATCAAGCATGCGGGTAGCCAATTACCTCTCCACTTCCACTTTGCGCCGGTGAGTAGACAATCGTCCCAGCCCGAGGAAACCAAAGTCCGAGCACCCAGATGTAGACGTGGGTATCACGACGACAAAACTCAACCCTGGCTCCGTTCGCGGCGTAGGCCCAGAAATGTCCGGTGTCACTTCACAATCATCAGGGGGGTTCTAGCTGCTCACAACACCCTCCGCACTGTGCCAGGGGATAAGGCAGCAGGTTTCAGGACAGAAAGCAATAATGTAATCCCGCAGAAATCAAAAAATAAGGGGAGATATGCAGGAGCTATGGTGAAGCACGTCTTGTCTGCTCGGCAGTCCATAATTTTATTTTTTAATAAAAAAAATATTGAAATTCAGGGAGTCCAGGTGTCTTTTTTCAGGGGCCCCTCCAGGTAATTTTAGGGTCCCTCCAAGTATTCAGGTGCGAGTGTATTTTTAGGGCCCCTCCAGGTATTAGGGGTGTGTGGGTGTCTTTTTAGGGGCTAGTTTGTAGAGCTTTATGTAGCCTAAGCTTGGCTTAGTTTGTACAGTATTTTGTGTTGTCATACAAATACGTTTTTGTTCTGCTGCAACCTGCATTGTATATCTTGTCAGACTACAACTAAAGTCTACCACTAAAATGGACTGGGTGAGCGTGGAAAGGAGGGGGGCACCAAGATTTGTCAGTGCTTAGGGCACCAGTGAGCATTAATCCGCCCCTGATTCCATCCACTAGTAAACTACATCTCGATGTTATTGTAGCGCTGTGTTTAAAACCTTACTGTGGCAGTACCCATTTTTGACCACCGGAGGGAGACAAGCGCGATAAGAGACACTCAACATTGGGACTACATTTCCCGGCATGCTTTGGGAACGGACACGCCGAGTTACATCCTGAGCCTCGTGGAGATAGCTGGCAGAGCGCGCCAGGGAGTGAAAAGAGACAGGACACAGTGCTGCAGAGTGGAACAGTGACTAGGCCAGAACGCAGGTGCGGCCTATTAGGATTCCAGATTGGGTTATCCAGCCTTGTAAGAGGGAGACCCAGTGATCCACAGATACTACCCAAGCTGCTATCAAGGAAGCCGGAGGACCCCCGAGTTAGGAGTACCGCAGGTCTATCGGATTGGGAGAGCAGGCGGTAAGCCGGACAAGTCGTGGCCGGAGCAGAGAGAGCCAGACAACGGATCCAGTAGCCAGTATCCCAGTGAAGCATCCAGCGGAGAGACGTCCTGGGTCAGCGGAGCCTTGGTTATCGAACGGATGGGTGAGAGGCCTCCAAGGCCGGTCATAAAGCAAGGAAGCACGCTGTTGTTTGTTCCAAAAAACCCACAGGGCCCCAACTTGACTAGTCGAAGACACCGCTTTAAGTAATTCACTGGCCAGTTGAATAGTACCCGGGTACCATAACACACACACTTACAGTCCGGGACTTAACCTGTGCGGGACTCACTCCCTAATATCCAGAAAGGGGTTAAAGATTCGTATCTTATTTTTCTTTTCCGCTACGCATTTTCCCCGAATTACGAAGCATTGTATTTTCTTTTCCGCTACGCGGTTTCCTAGAATTACGAAGCATTGTATTTTTCTGTTCTGCTGCGAATTTTCCCGAAATACGAAGCCTCGTATTTCTTTTCCGCTGCGCGTTTCCCGAAATACGAAATACTGTAAATATATCCATGAACACCGTGTTACCCATTATATGCTTTTATTTCTAGTAAACTATATAAATTATAAAATCCACAACGGTGCTGGAGTATATTTATTCCCTAGTGCGGGGAGACTGACCCGTGGTTCAATTTCAGCGGCTCCTCCGGGAGTGAGGGCTACATTATATTTTGAGCATAACAGAAAATATCATTAAGTATGACAGATCTGTGAAGGCAAATGCATACAAAATCAATAAACGCATCTCTTAGTATCAAGCAACAAAAATATGTTCATTTATAAATAAGTTGGGTTCAATACCAGATGTGATAGTGCAAATCAATATACCTTCTTGTGGCATGGAGAGAAAAACTGAAGTGTAGAAAGAGGTACTCGACTCCATAGCCCTGGAATCCCTGCACTTTGACAGCCTTACAAGCAGTAAACAGAAAGTCAGTTGACCTGTAAAAGTTATAGTTACTGTATATATATAATCCAATAAAGCCATGTTTTCGAAAGGCAAAGGGCAAACTGTATTCATATTTGGGTACCGGATCTTCTCAAACCTTTTTATCCAAATAATAGTGCAGATGTTGCATTTTTGGGCTTTACCACACAGCTTTCAGCCTTCATTATTCGTTTGACGGATCTCTCACTTAGAGATCACAAGCTGACAGAGTCCTGATTATAGAGGATTAATTCAATGCAGGGGGGGAAAAAAAAAAAAAAATCGACTCCATTGTTAAAATCTCATTTGAAAAACTGCTCTTGTACCAGACTGGATTTGTTAAGACTTATTACATCAAAAGGGTGGAACTATGTTATATTTAAATTACATAGATGTTAAAGGAAATTCTGTGACCGTTTCCACATTATGATTGTATCCAATGTTCTGTGAATTGTGTTTACGAGGTGTGCACAGCTGAAAAATAATTTCAATTTCATTTCGTTTGGTATATTGGATCACTAAAAAAAACATTGTAATTTGGGATCGATTTGATCTAGTCGATTTTTCGACTCTATATCAAATCGATACGTTTCTGATCACTAAATAGAAAATAGGCAAGCTAGGGATAAATATTGAGCCGTCTATTGGTCTATGGTGCTGCATACCAATTCAGCACCATAGGCCAATTTACAGCGACAGGGTGCTTTGTGAAACCATCAAAAGAAACGGATTCGAAAGGTCATTTGCGCTTGTATTGTGAGTTGGGATTGATTAGATATTTGATATAAAGTCGAATTTTGGATTACTCAGGCTCGGGTCAGACGAGCGCAGTGTTCACATCCGTGTTGCCGCACATTTTAACGTCCGTGGTAGCATACAATTATGATCAATAGAGACACGAAGTACGTCCGCACAGAAGTGCGGACGCACAACGGACGTGGCAAACTGACACATGTTAGGCAAGAACGTAAAACCGCTAGAATGGACATGCGGAATGCGTCACGTCCGCATAGCTTTGTGTGTGAGTGATGGAACGAAGTCAGACGTCCAGCATTTTTGACAGACAAAATTGTTTTTCATATTAATTTTATTTGCCATCTACATCAGTCAAAAAAAAAAACTCAGTCACAAAAACGGACTGTGTGGCCACTACCTTGTCGTCAGTCAGAAAGTACGTCCCTTGTGCATGGACGCACAGTCCACGTTCGTCTGACCCTAGCCATAATAAAACCCCAATAGATCAAATCCTGCTCAGGAATCATTTAATCAATGGTTCTCTTGTGAAACCGTTTAACGAATCAATTTCGTTATATACGCTGTTTCGTTTTCGTTTCAGTCTTGATGAAATAAAGTCGTTATTTCAGAAGTACTTCCGAAATACGAATTTTCAAGGTAATCGAGATTCTTTACGAAATGAATGCACACCCATAGTTTTTTTTACAGGCTGCACCAAGTATTATTCCATGTAAATGTAAAACAAATGTATAAATGTTTTCATGGTGAATATATTTTGTAATACACCTTTTTTTGTATTTCATGAGAATATTTTATCTTCTGTGTGCTATTGAAGGGTTTCTATTTTATGTTGGGTTACAAATACAGTATGGACATCCCTGATATGGAATTCTAAAACCAGGCAGACTCTAAACTCCGGAAGGCTCTGAAAAGTCTGGATTTCAGTTATACTCACATCCTGGACGCTCTGGATGTGTTCTTCTCAGAGAGTCTGCTTCCAATCGTTGCAGAGTGCAGCACACTCTGGAAGCCTCTGTGCAGCCCCGGTGTGTGACATGCTACACAGAGACACAATGGCTCTCTACAGCATGTCCTCAGAAAACGACTAAACAGATCTGCCAATGTATGTACATGCTGATGCTGCATCAGGATGGGGATCACAACTCCCCTGCCATGATCCTCCTCTTCTCAGACATTGAATCCGGAAGAATCCGAAACCAGAATGCTTGAGGTCCTGAGCATTATAGATAATGGGTGCTCAACCTGTACTACATGGGTTATTCAGGTACCTCCTGGTGTTTCTTGAAGTTGCCAACAATGGGGAAAATTGCTGTTTTTGCAATTTGGAGAAATACCAGATTTTCAGAAATGTTAAATCCAAAGAGTGGCAGGAGAATCTTCACAGGGCATCTTTTGCCACTCTTTGGAGATTTAACGTTTGTGAAATGCTGCGGTTTGCCAGAGTGGCATAACTGTCCATTTTCTCTGGGTTGTCCAACTTTGACAATCACTGACGGTACCTAAATACCCACCTTTATGTCATCAATTGGTGAGGATGTACATATGGTTTTGTTAAGGGACCACTGGGACCGCCAGTGCAGCTTTTTTTTAAATTTATTTGATTGGTTACCAAAAATCAGAAAATTATGTTCAAAAACGTAGTTTTTCCTCTCAGACTCCAGAGGTACGAAGAAGCTGTTCATGCATTTAACCAGGTGCTGAAGTTAAATCCCCTGGATCCTGAAGGATATATTGGCCGTGGAAATGCTTACCTGGAATATGGTCTTAAGAAAGCCACAAAGCAAGCGCTGAGAGATTTTGTTAAGGCTCTACATTTAAGCCCCAAGTGTGTTGCAGCACGGATTTGTCTGGGATACAATCTACAGGTAAGTTTTAAATAGATTTTAAATTTTGTTCCTTACTTTTGACTGCAAGAACAGTTATCACCAGTCAGAACAGTAGGTTTTGGATCTAGAGAGATCTAGAATAGCCTGTAATAGCTGGTGTGGACATTTAAATAATAATAATAAAAAATCTAACAGACTATAAGGGTTAGTCCAGATTACTCATCCCTGATGACCATCTATTTTCCCAAATAGACCCCTCCCCTAAAAACACAAACAAAAACACTGGCAGACATACCCCAGACAGGCTGCCAGGGACACACAAACACATTGTGCTGCACACACACACACACACACACAACAGGGACGTGTGGTCAGGGTCCGTCAGTCCTCTGTACGCACTGCGCATTGTTTTTTTCTATGCAGCAGCCTGAGCCGGGCCTGCGCAATTTGCGTGCAGTATGCTACGTAAATCGCATAGGCTGCAAGAAGTCTGCAACGTGGTGCGTCTGTTCAATGAAAGACGTCTGAGCACTGCCCACTTCCTGAACATTACTCTCCCAGTGCTTCAGAGGCTCTGGGAGAGCAATGGAATAGCTTGGACCAATAGGAAAGCGCAATTGGTCCAAGCCATTCAAAAAAGGCCTGCATGGAAGGCAGGCCTCCCATGCATTGGTTGACGCAGGACAGTCATGTGACTGTCCTGTCTCGCACAGTCAATGAACGCGGGGCTGTGGTCAGGGTGTGACACTCAGCTGCCTAGAGTGGATGACGCAGATCCTGGTGAGCACTGAGAGCAGCCAGATCCTGGTGAGCACCGAACCTGAACCTACGTAAACGGTTATCTGGTTCTGATACTAGCCAGTGCCTCACCTGCCACTGACCTCACCGCACGTCCCTGACATACATTGAACTTATTTTAGACCACATTATCAAATCAAAAAGCTATGAAGGAATATACACCTTTTGTTCATTTATATGCGGTCTACTTACACTGTTTTTTTTAAGCATAACTGCAAGAATTCTTATCTTTTGCTCAAACCTTTAAAAACCAACTCCTAATTAGCACCATTTGTTTCAATACAAGAAAAAAAGAACACAAACTGTATTTTAATTGTTTAGTTACTGCTCGGGTACTGCTCCCTCAACAGTCTTGTATTTCCTGATCATTTGAGGGTTTTTTGCTCGAGAGACTCCATTCCCTTAAAGAAGACTTGTTGGCAGTAAACCTCATAGAGCCACTCAATGGTTCAGTGGTCTCGGTTATGGAACATTTGCATGTTTGCAATATAATTTAGTATAATAAGAATACATAAGTTGTATTTTTAATAGGATTACAAATGATACATTTTACATTAGACATGCCTTGGGGCTGACTGAAAATTGGAATTTTAATGGCTGTGTTTGGAGGCAATTTTCAAACAAACTGACACACCAGGGTGAATAATAGAGAAATGGCGTTATGAATGAATGCCAAATTTATACACGTTTCTTTAAGCTGTGCATACAGATTGTGTTGTATTATATAATCAACATTTCAACTTAAGCAAGGCAGGAGTTAAAATGAATAGCAGAAGATCTTAACCCCTTAAGGACGGGAGTAATTTTACAAGTTTGGAACACTTTCGAACACTTCTAAAAGTAGAATTTCAGCTATTTGCTGTTCAACCATAATTTACCTCTTACATATTAAGTGTACCCACCCTTATTATATATCATTTTGTTCAGGAGAAATAGGGCTTTCATTTTCCATCAAAGATTTATATATAAAATATATTATAGTATGAAAAGAAATCTAAAAACTATGAGAAAAAAGGAAATTTTGCTATTTTCAAAGTTCAGCATTGTATTTTCAGTGTGAATGACATCGTATGCTTAGCATTTACTGAAATAAAATACATATACAGTTGTGTTCAAAATTATTCAACCCCCACTGAAATTGAGTGTTTTGGCCAGTTTGACATTGATTTTGATCAGTCATCTTGCTTACAATTAAATCAAAGAGGCACGTGTAGGTCAGACAAATATAACATAACATTTATAATGAAATAACCACAAATGTCTTTTCTGTGCTCACATCATTATCAGTTTTATTCAACCCCCAAGTGACATACCAATCTTAGTACTTAGTACAACATCCTTTTACAGTTATAACAGCTTTTAAACGTGAAGCATCGCTTGACACAAGTGTCTTGCAGCGATCTACGGGTATCTTCGCCCATTCGTCATGGGCAAAAGCGTCCAGTTCAGTCACATTCTTAGGCTTGCGCACTGCAACTGCTTTAAGTCCCACCAGAGGTTCTCAATCGGATTTAAGTCAGGTGACTGCGATGGCCACTCCAAAATGTTCCAGCCTTTAATCTGCAACCATGCTCTAGTGGACTTGGAGGTATGCTTGGGATCATTGTCCTGTTGAAAGGTTCAACGTCTCCCAAGCCTCAGGTTTGTGACGGACTGAATCACATTGTCATCCAATATCTCCTGGTACTGAAGAGAATTCATGGTACCTTGCACACGCTGAAGCTTCCCTGTACCTGCAGAAGCAAAACAGTCCCAAAGCATGATTGACCGCCCGCCATGCTTCACAGTAGGCAAGGTGTTCTTTTCTTCATAGGCCTTGTTCTTCCTCCTCCAAACATAGCGTTGATCCATGGGCCCAAACAGTTCTAATTTTGTTTCATCAGTCCACAGAACACTATCCCAAAACTTCTGTGGTTTGTCCACATGACTTTTGGCATACTGCAGTCAACTCTTATTCTTTGTAGACAGCAAGGGGGATGCGCCTGGGAGTTCTGGCATGGAGGCCTTCATTACGCAGTGTGCGCCGTATTGTCTGAGCTGAAACTTCAGTACCCACATCTGACAAATCTTTTCTCAGTTCCTCAGCAGTCACACGGGGACTTTTCTCCACTCTACGCTTCAGGTAGCGCACAGCAGTCGAAGTCAGCATCTTCTTTCTGCCACGACCAGGTAGTGTTGCAACAGTGCCCTTTGCCTTGACTTTGCGAATGATGCTTCCTATGGTCTCTCTTGGTATGTTTAACATGTTTGCAATCTTCTTATAGCCATTGCCCTTCCTGTGAAGAGTAATCACCTCTTCTCTTGTCTTCCTGGACCATTCTCTTGACTTCATGTTTGTAACCACACCAATAAATGTCTAGAAGGAGCTGAGTATCACAGTCATTTTAAAGCTGCCTAATTGGTGCTTATTATGCTTTATTGCTGCTCCGTGACATCCACATGTGTTTTCAATACCTGATTGAAAACACTTGAATGAACCTCTGTTCTTCAGAGTGGTAGTCTTTAAGGGGTTGAATAATAGTGTCAATGAAGAATTCACAAAAGAAACATTTACTACTGTATTACAAAACCAATTGATGTCATTTTAGTTGCATATGGTTCTTTAAAAAGTCCTTGTAGGATTTCATTCTGAATACAATTACAAATGTACACTAAATTTCCTAAAACCCTTTACAGCATTGGGGGTTGAATAATTTTGAACACAACTGTATTTCTGGTTGGCAATGTCTTACGAGTTCAACTGTACCCTCCATGTAGAGGTTTTATGATGCTTTGGAAAGTTACAGGGTCAAATATAGCGTTTTCCCATTTCAGGTTTTACAACTTGAAATTTGCCAGATTGGTATGTTGACTTTGAGAAGTTATGACAGCCCAGGTATGAAAAGTACCCCATCATGTCATACCATGTTGAAAAGTAGACAACCCAGAGTATTGAAAATGGGGTATGTCCAGTTTTTTATAGTAGCCACATAGTCACAAACCCTGGCCAAACTTAGTCTTCATGTTTTGTGTTTTGCATTTTTTACACGAAAACTGTTATTTTGCTGATAATATCATGCTCAGTCAACCTTTTACTGGCCTAAAACAATGATATTTGTGGTCGGCAATGTGTTACGAATTCAACGGTACCCCCATGTTGCGTTTTTATTTTGCTTTTTGGAAAGTTACACTGTCAAATGTAGAGTTTGCCCATTTCAGGTTTTACAACTTGAAATTTGCCAGATTGGTTTGCTGGGCCTAGGTTGAATTTGAGAGGGTATGGCAGCCCAGGTATGAAAAGTACCCCATCATGGCATATCATTTTGAGAAGTCGACAACACAGAGTATTGAAAATGGGGTATGTCCAGTTTTGTATAGTAGCCACTTAGTCTTCAGGTTTTGCATTTGTTTTACACGAAAACTGTTATTTTGCTGATAATATCAAGCTCAGTCAACCTTTTACTGGCCTAAAACCTTGATATTTGTGGTCGGCAATGTGTTACGAATTCAACGATACCCCCATGTAGCGTTTTTATTTAGTTTTTTGGAAATCTGACAAGTGATTTTCAGGATTTATGTAGTCTTTGAGAGAACATGGCACGCCAAGAAAGAATATTGCTCCAAAGATGACGCACCAATGATTCTAAATTAGTATTTTGAGTTGTTTGGTGCAGCCACTTTAGAATAGCTGGGCTTAACTAAACAGGGACAGGCCAAAGTCAGGGGATTCCAGAAGTCAGAGTAGTCGTTATAACAAGCCAATGAGTCGGTACAGACAGCAAACAAAGAGTAGTCTGTATAATAAGCCAATGAGTCGGTACATGCAGCAAAGGGTAGTCGGGACAAACCAGAAAAGGGGATTTAGTAATTTAGCTCGGTGTGATAAATTTAGAAGCACTCGGTTATGCAGAGGCCAGGTAGAGATGGGCAGGTAGGGCAATAATAACTAGAATCCTTTCGGATTCCTTTCCTGCGGCAGACACGACACTTTTTCTGGGGGGACGTTTTACAGCGGGTGGGACGGACTCGGGAAGGAAAGTGTCTGCCACTTAATCTTTGGAGATCTCCTGATTCCAAAGCGGATTTATCGGGGGCCGGGGTTAGGATAAGTTTGGATATGATCTCTAGTATGAATTCTAGGAAGGGATATGGCTTTTGTACAGCTGCCTGCTTGTAGAGCACGTAAGCGTTGAAAATTGCAATCTCAGTCAAATAGATGGCAATCTTCTTGTACCATGCCCAAGTCTTTCGGTTCACCAGATAAGGCTGTATACATTGATCAGCCAAGTCTACTCCCCCCATAAACTTGCGGTAATCTACAGTGCACTTCGGCATTTCCAGTGGCTCAGTTCTCCCTCTCACAGACACTGGCACTGTACTTTCGTCGTGCACTGTAGATGGCATGTATACATCCTTCTTATCAGTGAACCGAAGGGCTAGCACTTCTTCCTGACGTAGAGCTGAAGAGGAGCGTCTACTTTTTTTGCCTGCTGTCAGGATTTGGGGAAAACCTCTGCGATTCTTCCGCGCTGGGCAAGGGTCTCGAAACAATATAAATTTTTAAATAGGTCGATACTGGTGTAATAGTTATCGACCCATAAATGATAGCCCTTGTTGAACAGGGGATAGACCAGAGCCCACACAATTTTTCCATTGGTGCCAATAGAATCGGGGCATCCTGGGGTGTCAAGGTGGGCACCTTTCCCTTCATATATCCTAAACGCCCATGTGTAGCCTGTTGTGGACTCTCACAATTTATAAAATTTGATGCCATACCGGGATTGCTTGCTTGGTATGTACTGCTTGAAGAGCAGTCTGCCTTTAAATTTCATAAGGATAAGGAAAGATATATTTTGGTCGGGAACATAAGTCTGATAAGGGGCCGAATTTTATAGAGGTGGTCATGCATTGGGTCGTTTCTTGGTGGGCACAGTGCGTTGTCGTTAAAATTGAGGAATCTCATGATATTTTCGTACCTCTCCCTCTCCCTAACCATTGGGAATAGTGGTGTAGCCAGGATGGTGGTTTTTGTGCCAGTAAGACCGGATACTTGGCTTCTTCACTATTCCCATTACAGGGGTTAGAGCCCAAAAAATTTTCTACGACGTCCGTTGGGTGCCACTTGTTACGCCTGTGGCGATGTGAATCCGGATGCGCATCAAGATACTGGTTGGCAAACAGGTTGGTTTGCTCAACCACCATCTCGAATACGTCGTCAGACATGAAGAGATTGAAAAAGCTCACTGGCTCACAGTCCTCTACCCTTACTGTGATGCCAGGAGTCGCTATAAATGGGGGTATTTCTGGGGCAGCCATATTTGGGGGTACCCAATTGCTTTCGCGCCTCCCAGTAGATGGGGGGGGGTCACCATCACTGGAGGGTTCACTAAGGGGCTCTATCTCAGAGGCTGTGAGTGTCACTGTCGGCGAGAGCGTCACTCTCAGAGGCGGCCAGGATCTCATATGCCTCGTTTGGGGAATAAAAGCGGGAGGACATTTTTATGGGGATCTTGTTATAACTAATTAAATGGGAGGTCGGGGAACTGATGGGGTCAAGTACACTGCTAAAATATTAGAACACCTAAACTAAGCCCTCCCGGTCCTTGTAGTGGCCGGTACTTCTATCTTTTTCCAGACAAGGTCAGAATATTCCCAGGGGGGGTCGTATGCCAATGCAGGTAGTCAGAAATGCCAGGGGGTCGTATGCCAATGCGGGTTCTCAAATGCCAGGAGGTTGTATGCCAATGCGGGTAGTCAAAAATGGCAGGGGGTCGTATGCCAATTTGGGTAGTCAGAATTGCCAGGGGGTCGTATGCCAATGCAGGTAGTCAGAAATGCCAGGGGGTTGTATGCCAATGCGGGTTCTCAATCAGGGGGTACACTGCCAATCAGGGGTACAGTGCCTGCCAGGGGGTACAGTGCTTGCCAGCACTTCACACTGGACTGCAGCGCTCACCTCCCCGATGCCTGCAGTAGAACTTTCGCACCACGCGAGTAACGGATTTTGGAGTCCACAGGACTCCATAGAGGCTTGTGTTTCGGGCCGCGAGTTTGGTCTCACGAGATCATGCAATACCGCGGAATGATAGTGGAGGGAGACCAGGAACTATTTGTTCCCAGTAGTGGTGCACCGAAAAGGAAAAATGGCTGAAAACCGATACCGAATATCAGTCATGAGAACCTAGACCTGGAGGCCGGGCACTCGCCTGAGTCTGGAGGGTGGATGAGGGCCAGCCTCCAGGCTCAGACGAGCCCCCGGCGCGGCCTAAAGGCCCAGCCGAGCCAGGGACTCGCCTGAGCCTGCAAACTGGCCGAGCAATGACTGATTGGGGGGGGGGGTGAGAACACATTGCACCTACATACTCACCTACATCCTCCTACTTCGGCAGACAACCAGGTCAAAGGCTAACGCCTCTGCAACATCATCCCTGCATTTGATTGAGAGCAGGAACCGGCTCCCGGAGTTATGTCACCACAAGACTGCCACAGCTGGAGGAGCTCAGGGCTGAAGTAGGAGGATGTAGGAGAGTATGTTGCCTACACATGCTCCCCTACATTGGCCCTGAGCTCCTCCAGCGGTGGCAGTCCTCCTGCATACGGTGTCTGCTGTCCAACAGACGGTGGTTTCCGGATGATGTCACGGAAGCCTTTGATCCTGGGTCAAAGGCCTCCGTTTCCGTGACGTCATCCCGGCGGAGAGCAGACACTGGAGGCAGGAGGACTGCCTCCACTGGAGGTGCTCAGGGCCGATGTAGGTGAATATGTGTAATGCTCTCACCCCACCCCACAACAAAATCCGTCAACTGGGCCTGGAGGCCCGCCCGAGCCCCCTGCTCGGCTGGGCCTCGGCTAGGCTTTCAAGCCCTGGTTTGAATGGAAGATTTTCGACCGATTTTCCTCCCCAGCCGAATTTCCATTTCGGCAGAGACCGAAAGCACAGTTTTTGGCCGATAATTTCGGTGCATCCTTATTTCCCAGACTCACTCTGCTCCTGGTGAGAAGAAGTGGTGGATCAGGCCACCTTTTCACTGGGGGATGAGCGGGGAGTATGGAATTTTTAGGGGGGGGGATTGGAGTGTGTTAAATTATTTTGCATTTGCAGAATCATTTAGCACCAGCTTTTAGGAGGTGTTAAATTTTCATTTCGCATCGCAACAGTAAATTGTGCCAGCACTTTGTAATACCTCACTTGTCAAAACACTAGAAAATGATTGCGCTCCCTCTATTAAATATAGGAGACCCCAAGCACAATAAGCTCGCGCAAGCTGCGAGGGGCATAACTTTTTCACCCCAGTTTAACGTCAAGATCAGAATATCGGTGCCAGACATTATCATGGGAAGAGGTGATGCATGGAGAAGCTAGGCGCAGGTCACTGTTTGATCTTCGGGAGAGGGCTGGGGTGTATTTGGTGATTAGTGAGGACAGGTAGTGGGGAGCAGATTTAGAGCTTTCTAGGTCAGGGGAAGGATTTTGAATTTAATTTTATAGTGGATGGGGAGCCAGTGAAGGGACTCACAGAAAGGTGCGACAGAGCGGCAGGTGAGGTGGAGGAGCCTGGCAGAGGCATTCAAAATGGATTGTAGGGAGGCGAGGCAGGAGAGAGGGAGCCCAGCTAGAAGATTATTACAATAGTCAAGTCGGGAAATTACAAGGGCGTGGATGAATTGCTTTGTGGTGTCAGTGATAAGAAATGGCTGAATTCTGGAAATATTATGTAGTTTGTAGCGGCAGGTGGAGGAAAGAGACTGAATGTGGGGGATGAAGGAGAGAACAGAGTCAAGTGTACCTCTGACACAGCGAACCCTGCTTGATAGGGAGATAATGATTCCTTCAACCATGATAGAGAAGTCAGGAGGTGGGGAGGCATGAGAGGGAGGAATTAGTAGAAGCTAAATCTTCGACAGTACCGGCTGGGTGGAGTAGAGGTAACATCACTGCTCTGCGTGGAGAGATCCTGTGGAGATATGGGTTCGATCCCGACGAGCAGCTCTCCAGTAAGTGTCCTTGGGCAAGACACCTAACGGTACATACTCGCCACCCAGAACATACTTGAAAACAAGAGAAATCTCAATGTATCCTTCCTGATAAAATACTTTCTCAAAAAAAATAAAAAAAAATTTTGACATGTTAATTTTTAGGTGGCGAGATGCCATCCAGGAGGAAATGCCAGATAAACAGTCGCTGACTTTGGAAAGGACAGCGGAGAGAGATCAGGGGTGGAGAGGTAGATCTGAGTATCATCAGCATCGAGGTGGTAATTGAAGCCAAAGCCGTTATTGGTTTTGCCCAGGGAAGAGGTGTAGATAAAGAAGAGCAGAGGACCTAGGACAGAGCCTTGAGGTATACCAACTGATAAAGGCAAAGAAGAGAAGGAGTTACCAGTAAATGTCACAGAGAAGGACCTGTTGGGAGTCAATCCAAGAGAGTGCAGTGTCACAGAAACCAAGAGAGCTAAGATGAGCCATTCAAGGGAATCATTAAGATACTTATTTTTCTGATTGATATATACGCTATTTATCTTGTTACCTGGCTAGTTTTTGTGTAAAGTAGATTGATTGCTGCGATTGTGATGAAACCCTTCTATAGAAATGTCAGGAAAAAAATTAAAAATACCGGAATCAGATACAGCTTAAGAAAAAACTGGCCCCACTTCATCTCAGTATAAAATTTATTTTTTCATTCTTCGTTAGAGGGTGTTTATAATATTAAAAAAGTTGAAAACGCGACACTAATGAAACCACTTAGTAATCTTGTCCTGACCAAACTATTTGCATGGATGAAAAGGGGAGGCGAGCAAAGATATTGTGGGGGATTTCATAAGTGTCACGTGGCTAACTGCGTATGTCTCCAAAGCTTAATTTTGTAGTCTCCAGTAGTATTACTGAGGTGAATATGTAGGTAGAGCAATTATTTTAAGGTATTTGCCCGATTTCCAGGTCTTAGAGCTTCTATATATAAACACCAAATTATTGAGATGATTTTATAGGTAGAAAGGGGATTATTATTTATTTTATTGTTTTTGGTAGGTGCAGTTTTCCTGATCTAGTATCTGGAATCTAAACCTCATAGAACCACTCAATGGATCAGTGGTCTCAGTCATGCTTGCAATATGTATTCTTATTCTACTAAATCATAAATTGTATTTTTAATAGGATTACAAAATATACATTTTACATTAGACATGCCTTGGGGCTGACTGAAAATTGCCTTCACTCACAGCCATTACAATTCCAATTTTGAACAAAATGACACATCTCGGTGAATAATAGAGGAACGGCATTATGTGCTATTTTTAGATTGAATGAATGCCAAATTTATACAGGTTTCTTTAAGATGCGCATACAGATTGTTTTGTATTACCAACATTTGATATTAAGCAGGGCATGAGTTAAAATGAACAGTAGAAGATCTTAAAGAATACATGAAACACACACATACACATTGGACAACACAGAGGAACTGACAGACACAAAGTCCCTGGGTTTCTTTCAACGTCATTGTCTGTTGCTCTGTTAAAGTATTCAACAGCGCTACAGAACTTATTGGTGCTTTATAAATACCTGTAACATGCACAGAAATAATGACAAAAGATAAAAAAAGAACTCTAAAAAACACAGACACTAAAGTTACTAAAAGGCATTAAAGCAATCTGAGGTCCACTCAGAGCTGCCCATTTTACCCGACAGGTGAGGTTCACTAAGAGCTGACCTATAGGAGACGGACAAAGGCAGTACCCAGCATGTAAGAATGATATGGACACTAGGAAACTCCGGTAGTACATTCGGTTTTGTCCGCATGTAGTGTTACTGTAATAATTTTGTTTGCTTGTCTGTTTAGGCTATGGGATTTTATCAGCGAGCTTGGAACCAATTCACTGTTGCTTTAGATATTGATGCCCACAGTATACTTGGGTTTGAAGGTCGTTCCATAGTAAACCTTCAGATGGGAAACACCTTTGCTGCTCTCCAGGACATGAACGCTGCAATAAAGGTAAAGTGTGTCCTATTATTTCGCTTTCTCACGGGTGTCAAAGACATGGCCCGCGGGCCAAATCCGGCCCGCCAGACCTTGTCATGTGGCCCGCCAGCCTTAAACTGGCCCGGGGGTTGAGGGGACCAAGATGCCGGGCAGCGGGAGTGCCTGCCCGGTGACCTGAACAGTCCGTCCTGTTAAAGGGGAGGCGGCTGTGTGCAGGCGCAGCCGGTCACGTGGTCCGGCTAATCAGGTGGTACTGAGTCTCTGTACCACCTCACTGGCCGGACCGCGTGACCTGCGCGCACGCAGCCGCATCCCCTTCAACAGGACGGACTGTTCAGGACCGGGCAGGCACTCCCGCTGCCCGGCATCTGGGCCCCCTCAACCCCTGCCGGAGCTGGGGCAAATCCATGTGTGAGCTGGGGCAAATCCATGAGCTGGGGGCAAATCCATGAGCTGGGGGCAAATCCATGAGTGAGCTGGGGCAAATCCATGTGTGAGCTGGGGCAAATCCATGTGTGAGCTGGGGCAAATCCATGTGTGAGCTGGGGGCAAATCCATGAGCTGGGGCAAATCCATGTGTGAGCTGGGGCAAATCCATGTGTGAGCTGGGGCAAATCCATGTGTGAGCTGGGGCAAATCCATGAGCTGGGGGCAAATCCATGTGTGAGCTGGGGAAAATCCATGTGTGAGCTGGGGCAAATCCATGTGTGAGCTGGGGAAAATCCATGTGTGAGCTGGGGCAAATCCATGTGTGAGCTGGGGCAAATCCATGTGTGAGCTGGGGCAAATCCATGTGTGAGCTGGGGCAAATCCATGTGTGAGCTGGGGCAAATCCATGTGTGAGCTGGGGCAAATCCATGTGTGAGCTGGGGCAAATCCATGAGCTGGGGCAAATCCATGAGGTGGGGCAAATCCATGTGTGAGCTGGGGCAAATCCATGTGTGAGCTGGGGCAAATCCGTGAGCTGGGGCAAATCCGTGAGCTGGGGCAAATCCATGAGGTGGGGCAAATCCATGAGGTGGGGCAAATCCATGTGTGAACAAAAAAACAGTAATAATTGAATGCAGTGACAATAATTTATGATAATAAAGAGTGGACACATAGTCCTACAGATACAACTGGCCCTTTGAGGGTGACCAAACTGCTGATGCGGCCCCGATGACATTTGAGTTTGACACCCCTGTCCTAAAGTGTCTTATGATCTGTCCATCACACAAAGATTTATGACAATGAAATGTTATTCATTTTCTGACGTAATGTCTCTTAATATATGTAATGATTTATATTGGGACCAGGAATGTATATAGGTTCGATGCTGACCCAAGCACTCCAAATTCTGCTGTCCCCCTCCCCGGTATCAAATTTGTCAACATACAATTATGGCAAACAGTCACAACTTATTATGGCCATTTATGTCAATAAAAAGGTAATTCAGAACAAAACAATGTACCATATTTGCACCAAAAAATTTCTAAACAGCTAAATTATAATTTAATTGCTGGGAGTTGTAGCTCTATTATAGACCTACACCCCCCCCCCCCACCCCACCTCATAGATCAGACATGGGAAAGCAGGGACTTAAAGAAAATGAGGTAATTTATTATGTCTCTCTCACTAACTGGCTGCACTTTCTGTAGGTCAGAAAGTATATAAAAGATACTGCTCCCTCCATTGTGCCAGCCTAGACAAGACTACACCCCCCAATTAGAAGAAGAAAAAAAAAAAGACACATGCTTCCTTAAATAGGGTTTTTTGAAATAGAAATAGTAGTTTAGACATAATAGTAACATTTAACTTTAAAAAATTAAGAAGTATTTTTTCTCGCTTGTTTAGTAATCCTGGTAAAAATGTATAAAATATTAGCCATGTGGTTTTGTAATAAACACATTAACAACTAGATATATATATATATATATCGATATATATATATATATATATACACACAAAAATAGACCCAAACTCCTAGGACTTCTTATAAGATAAGAAGTCCTAGGAGTGTGGGTCTATTTTGCTATAGCTTACGTCAACCACACCACCAGGCCAAATTAATTGAGTAACCCTTTGAGTGCAATTTGAAGTAGTGTTTTATTATAGGACCCAGACAAATTATACAGAATTTTTTCAAGTTTAAAATATATATAATCGGGGGTTTGGCCAGCTGCGAGCAAGAGCAGACATGCTTTGAAGGAGCTCCGCGTGTCTTTATTGCTTAGGGACCCCCAGCTGACTTAATTTTCTGAGACTTCACCCTTAGGGGTCCTGGTGTGGCTGGCCACCGGTACTGACCTGTCCTGAGCCCGTTAAGTCCCCCCTCCGGACCAGAGACATTGTTGGCGGTTGCCGATTTGGGGCTGGAGCGGGACGTGGTGGCCATCTTGCGGCCTCGTCCTAGACCGGGATCCTGAGGAGGACCGGGGCGATGGTGGGCCCACATCTCCCAGTCAATCCGACTGACCGTTTTATGGGAGAAGAGGATGGGGAGACAGACCCTCTCCACCCGCTGGCGTGTTTTCAGACCTGGAGGTTTGCCTGCTGATACAGGCTGAGGAGGACGACGAGGCCCCACTCACCAGAGGTGTGTGGCGCCAGATGATGGCAGCATTGCGAAGTTGCCGACTGTCGTCGGCTCCGGGGGCGGATGGATTCGGGGCGCCGGAGATCCCACCCCCCTAACCAGCTGCAACTTGCCGATTGGCTGAAGAGGAAGTTGACAGGAGATGCAGGGATTCGGAGGCTTCAGGTGAGGCCCTACATCCCAGTGATGTTGCGGAAGAGCTACGGAACGGGGCGGTCGTCCTCGTGGTGGAAGACGGTGCCCCGGGAGGTGAAGTGGAAGAGGTGCGGCAGCCTGAGGAGCTTAGTGGAGGGGCGGAGGACATTGTGCGGCTCGCCGTTACTCCCGCTGTGCGAAGGCCGCGGCGAATCCCTGATGTCTGGGCCTCTCTGGCCAGCTGCTACAGGGGGACTGGCCTGCTCTTGTCCGGGCGGCGCTGCAGATGTTGAGACGGCTGAGGGGATGCCAATCCTGGTGGTCCGGCCTGAGGGGGATGTTGCCCCCGTGCTCTGGATGGACACAGGCTGAAAAACGTTTTGCTTCCACTGGTTCCAAGTCCGTACCGGAATTTTGCGATCCTCCTCTCCCTCATGTCTTTTTAGTTTTCTCCCTCCCTGCCATTCTCCCACCTGTTTATCCCCCCTACAAACGATGACTTTAAAACAATGGGGAGTCTCAGAGTAGTAGTTTTCATACTGAGTTTATAGTCAAGCTTTATGAGAGCTTTCCCTTTCCCTTTATATTTCTCAGACTTTTTTGAGACTTCCTGATCTCATGCAGAGCTTTTATTTCGCAGCTGCCCTTTACTTTAATGTTTCATTTAATTATTTATTTCTCACGATGTGCTTATGTTGAAGAGGTCTTGTGGTCCTGCATGGCCCATGTTATCACTTGTCTGATGACTTCTTCACAAAATAAAATTGTAAATTCTAAAAAATATATATATATCATTTATACTTTATTTTTTTTACAAGACTAACCCATAGCACAAGAGTTTGGATGATAAAATGAGGAAAAGTAAATTTACTCGCTGTAAATTATTGAAATCAGAATGGAAATTTTCATTTTTTAAATATTTCTTGTTCTAGCATTCTGACCGGTCATGATATATACACATAGAAATGATAGATTTTGAACCTCCTGAGTCGTCTGAAAAAATTATGTATAATTTCTCTTAGTCCCGTAATAAAACACTACTTCACAATGCATTTAAACGTAATGAGCACAAAATTGTGAAATGGCACAGCAGCAAAGAGGTTAAATTGAGAATAAATTTCCTGAACCCCATGCAGGTTGCTCCTTTAGAGGATTACTCTCTGCCAGCTTCAAGACCCTTCTAACCTCTGTCCAAATGGATAACATTGCTGTCTTTTAAATGCTTTAATTTAAAAATACAGATTCATAGTCTGGCAAACATAAGGTATTTTGTTATATGCGCACCATAGTGATGCCCATTATCCTGTACTTGAATCCGCAGCTTGGCATTACAGCAGACCTGTTGACAAACCGTGGCGTTATTCATCAATTTATGGGAAAGTTACCGAATGCAATGAAAGATTACCAAGCAGCCATTACTGCTGACCCCACCTATTCACTGGCATATTTCAATGCAGCAAACCTATACCTTCATAATCGACAGTTCTCACAGGTACAGTAACTATAGCCGAGAGCAAAACTTATATGGTCTATGATTAAAATGGCTCGTCACCTACCAGAATTTTTGTGAAAGCGGTGCGCAAAAAAAGAGTGTGTCCTGTATCTATAGTGCTGTAGAACACTTGAAAATCATGGCCATAATGACGACATTAACTTTGGGAGTTGGCTGTGCCCCCTTTTCAGTGGTCCCATTTTCTTGACAGTCTTGAGCAATGACTGAGTGCCCTTGCATTGAGAGGCATCCAGTTGGTGGTATGTGTACTACAATATTGTTTTACGTACATTAAAATTAAGCGTTTGGTTAAATGTCAATGACATTTAGCAAGGATACTCCTACAAGAGATGTTAGTATTGATAGTCGTTTATTGAGACGGGTCAGGATGACCCAGTGCCCTTATTATGTGTATGTTCCCTTTGTACTAAATAAAATCTTTAACGACTATCAATTCTTACTTTTTTTTTTTTTTTAACTAATCTACTTGGAAAATGGTCCCACCAGAAATCGCATCAATATTGGCATGTGTTGATGTAATATACAGTCTACTTAAATTCTACTAAAAACCTCAAATTCCAATAGACGCTTGACACATTACGTTGCGATACGGCATAGTTACCATAGTTATGAGAAAACACCTAATCTGTCCTCTCCTATCTTACATTTACCATTCACGCCACCCCCTCCATCTTCCCAGTTATAGAAACATAGAAAAATGTCGGCAGATAAGAACCTTTCAGCCCATCTAGTCTGCCCAATTACATGGATACTTTACCTGGATTTATCTTTTGTTTAGGATAACCTTATGCCTATCCCATGCCTGCTTAAATTAAATTACTGTTTTGGCCTCTACCACTTCTACTGGAAGACTGTTCCATGTATCCACCACCCTCTCCGTAAAATAATGCTTCCTGATGTTACTTTTAAACCTTTGCCCCTCTAATCTAAGACTATGTCCTCTTGTTTTGCTATTTTGTTTCCTTTTAAATATACTCCCTTCTTCTACCTTGTGGATTCCCTTTACGTATTTAAATGTTTCTATCATATCTCCTCTGTCTCGTCTTTTTTCCAAGCTGTACATGTTAATATCATTAAGCCTTTCCTGGTAACTTTTCTCCTTCAAGCCGTACACCATTTTAGTAGCCCTTCTCTGAACTCTAAGATGTCTATATCCTTCTGGAGATACGGTCTCCAGTACTGCACACAGTACTCCAAGTGGGGTCTCGCCAGTGCTCTGTACAGTGGCATGAGCACTTCCCTTTTCCTACTGCTAATACCTCTCCCTACACAACCAAGCATTCTGCTAGCATTTCCTGCTGCTCTATTACATTGACTACTTACCCTTAGATCCTCTGAAATAATGACCCCTAAATAAATAAGCAATGTCTACTGCACCACCTGTGTCTATTATTTTTGTTACCCAATCAAAAAAATCAATAAGATTAGTTTGGCATGATCTCCCTGAGGTAAACCCATGTTGTTTCTGATCCTGTAATCTATGTGTTTTTAGATGTTCAACAATCCTTTCCTTTAACATGGTTTCCATTAATTTCCCCACTACTGACGTAAGACTAACTGGCCTATAGTTCCCCGATTCCTCCCTACTACCCTTCTTGTAAATGGGCACAATATTTGCTAATTTCCAGTCTTCTGGGACGACTCCCGTTAACAAGGATTGGTTAAATAAATCTGTTAACGGTTTTGCTATTACATCACTGAGCTCTTTTAATAATTTAGGGTGGATCCCATCAGGCCCCATTGACTTATTTGTCTTTACTTTAGACAGCTGCTGTAGAACCTCCTCCTCTGTAAACTCATATGTAAATGTCTCTTTAGTGTTTCCTCCTAACTGAGGTCCCTTTCCTTCCTTTTCGTCTGCAAAGACTGAACAAAAATATTCATTGAGGCAGTCAGCAAGACTTTTATCCTGCTCTACATACCTTCCTTCCTTTGTTTTTAATCTAACTAATCCTTGTTTTACTTTTCTTTTCTCGTTTATGTATCTAAAAAATGTTTTGTCCCCTTTTTTACTGACTGAGCTATTTTCTCTTCTGCGTGTGCTTTGGAAGCTCTTATAAATTGCTTTGCCTCTTTCTGCCTAATTTTATAGGTTTGCCTATCTTCTTCACTCTGAGTTTTTTTAGAATTATTGAATGCTATCTTTTTGTTCTTCACTATTTTGGCCACTTCTGCAGAGTACCACAGTGGTTTCTTCCCTTTTTTGTTTTTGCTAACAAGCCGAATGCAATTTCCTGTGGCCTTCAATAATGCTTCCTTTAAATAATCCCATTTCTCCTGGACTCCCTTTAAACTCCTCCAGTCTGATAAGGACTCATTCACACAAAATCTCATTTTAGAAAAATCTTTTTTTAAAGTCTAAAACTTTTGTTTTTGTATGGTGCGGCTCCATCCCTGTTCTTATATTAAACCACACTGACTGGTGATCACTAGATCCCAAATTTTCACCTACAACAACGTCCGATACCAAACCTCCATTTGTGAGTATTAAATCCAATATGGCCTCTTTACGGGTCGGCTCCTCAACTACTTGTGTTAGAGATAATCCCAGTAAGGAGTTTAGAATATTTGTACTCCTGGTGCACCCAGCTATTTTGGTTTTCCAGTTCACATCAGGAAGAGTAAGTCCCCCATGATAATAACTTCCCCCTTCATTGCTATTTTGGCTATTTCCTCAACCAGCAGATTATCTAGCTCTTCTACTTGTCCAGGGGGTCTATAGATCACACCTACACGAGCTACTGTATGATTGCCAAATGTTAGCGTAACCCAAACTGACTATGTTCACCTCGCTCACTTTTATTTGGTTCGTTTTTATGTTGTTTTTCACATACAGGGCCACTCCACCTCCTTTCCTACCTTCTCTGTCTTTTCTATATAAAAAGAGTACCCCGGTATTGTTATGTCCCAGTTAGTTTTCTCACTGAACCATGTCTCAGTAACCGCCACTAAGTTATCCGTCCCCGTGACATTTTGCACACGTGTGTATACTTCCGGATAAGTACCACCTATATGTGCCAAGGGAAACAAACTAAAAACATTTATGCTCTAATATCGAGGGAGTATGATTTCAGGTTGGAATTTTAAGAAAACCGGTATAATTTTTAATTACTGAAAGTATACCATTCCCTGCATAATCTGGTAATTCAGATGTGTGAGCAATAGCCCTTATGGTATCCACTGGGTCTGTAGTCGTACGACCAATACCACTACACAGAAGAGATTCAAAAACTCGTCTATTGCCTCCGACTTGCATTGGATGACTTTAGACGCCTTTGAGCGACTACATCTGACTAGCGACCACTCCCGTTCGAATGGGATTTGTCATACAAAGTCCATCGATCTGGTACAACATACATCACAATATGGATACTGAGTAGCTGAAAAAATATATAGATTTTATTTTGTAACAGAGACTGATGGGGCAAGCCTTGTTTGTGAATTTAATTTTGAGGGTGGGGAAACCTACTCGGGCCCTTCTGCAGCTGTACCATAACCCCAAGTGTATACTTAGGCACATATTAACAACATTCAAACTTCTATTTTGTTATAGAATATATAAGTAACCCATAGAATATGGTTCTACTCTTATATGTTCTATTGGTTACTGCATTTTTCCCCATAAATATGCTAATGTAATTACCAGAAATTGGAAGAGAATTGCATACACGCTTGCAGAATTATGACCAGCAGCAATTTAGTAATCTCCCGGCTCGAAAGGGGCTGTAATAGTGGTGATACAGATCAAATGGTCTTCATGTTCAATATTTTTTGTCCAAAGTCCAGCTCAAGACAAGGAGGGCTGAGAGTGGAGGAAAACAAAAGGGGGGGTTTAAAAAAATGGTGAAATGGAGAAGTGTAGGGGGTAGATGGTGAAGGGCTGTATCAAAAAGGGAATAGTTGAGACAGAACGGAGGAACAGGATAGGAGTCCAGCCAGAGGGCCCATATCTTGAGGGAAGAATAGTATGTATTATTGAGGGAAGCAGTGACACATTCGAAGGCTATAATGTACCTTAGTGCAGATTTGGAAGATTAAAGTACTGTATTAGATTTCCTTCTTAAGGGAGATTAAGAGATCTAGGTAGTCTAAGGGCTGTTCGAAAATTATTACTTTCCAGTGGACTCGAAAACCAGGGCATTCTCCCCACATGTGCAAACAGGTACTTTCATTGTCACAACTCTTGAGTGCAAATGGATGACAAATAGGGAATGGGTTTGAATTAGATTCTAGGGGAAATTCTTGACTCCGAAGAACTGTCATACATCTACTCAACATACATAAAGTAGTATTTGGTAGCTCCCAGATGGAATGGATACAAGACACAGTCTTCGGATGGTATAAAATCGGTCTCCAACTTCCTCTCAGTGATAGAGACAGCAGGAAAAAATAATTAACAGACTAAAAATAATTAGGCTTTCAATAGGCATCCTATTTGCAGAATGTTTTTCATAGACCATCAGAAAATAAGAGGATTATCAAATACAAAATTAATAGAATAGGGAGTCCAGGAGATAGACACAAGCAAGGGTGCTGTGTACACGTTTTTTTTACTCTCATAAACCAAAACACATAAAATATAAGGACTCAGTGCTCCTATCTAATAAAAAACAAATTGTATTGAAACAATTAAAATCAACTGCATTTCATTGACAAATATTTAATAAATATCCTTATGCATACAATGAATATAGCCAGTAATAAGCATCCATCCTATTGTAGCTCAAAACATCAATACTGTCAGGTATCCGACCTCGAGGCCACTCACCTCCACGCCACGACGGCGTACAGCGGCGCCATGGACGCGCGGGGCGCGGCACCATACAATGCTGCACTCCCTTCAGCGATGGGGGCTTCTCACATCGGGACCTGCGGGAAGCGCGGGGCATCTACAGCCTGACGCACGGAGCCGAACACAAGCATACTCCCTCTATCTACCATGTTTCCTGCATCTCTAAAGGCGAGCACGCCGCACCACGCCCCCTTTTACCTCCTGTCTCTTCCTGGCACTCGGTGATGACGTCATCGGTCAGCTCAATGGGAGTAGGGGTGGAGCCATATCCCAACACTATACCAGAGCGTTTTTGCTTAGTGAGCGCTGGGTTTAAATAGAGTTCCTTACCCTTTGCAAAGTATACCTTATCCAAGGACCCTTTATTCTGATTCCACGTGTACCGACCCATTGCCTGTTTCATCGTTTCCGCACCAAAGCTGCCTGCCCTCAAGACCCAATCTGCTGTTCCTGACTATCCTCGTTCTGTAACCCCGCTTGTCTCTGCATCCTGAGGTCTCCATATCCTCGAAGACCTATCCTGACAATATACCAGAGCCTTAAAAATGGACCTCGCAGGACTGGCAGACGCCATTAACGTCGTATCAAGGCAAGTCTCAGTGCTGACTCAATCAGTCCAGGACCTACAGACCGGTCAAGCACAAGGTTCCCCGGACCTACCACCTGAGATCGTCCGTATGCCGGAACCAAGACTCCCCATGCCTGAAACGTTCTCTGGCAAAAGAGAGATCTTCCGTACCTTTATTACATCTTGTGAGCTGCTGTTTGCCATACAACCACAGACATACTACTCTGATTACGTGAAGGTACATACGGTCATAGCCCTACTAACAGGCGAAGCCCAACTATGGGCCCATAACCTCGTACGTTCCAGTCATCAAGCCTTGGGAACCTGGCCGGCGTTCTTAGCAGTCATGGAAGACATGTATGATGACCCATTCCGCACTAGCACCGCCCAGTCTGCCGTCAGATCCCTACGCCAAGGGAGAAGGGCCGCGGAGGAATACGTCACAGAATTCCGCAGGTGGGCATCAGAGACAAACTGGAATGATTCAGCATTGATAGACCAATTCAGTTTTGGTCTCAACGATACCCTAAAGCAGGCCTCAAAATTTCCACTCGCCTGCTCGCATTTGGCGAGTGGAAATTACAGGAGGGCGAGTAGAAATGCAGAGGCAGGGCAGGATAAGGGGTTAGGTGGGGCAACTAGTGGCGAGTAACTCTTAAGGCCTGGCTAGTAGCTTGGGACTTGAAATTTTGAGCCCTGCCCTAAAGGATGAATCCGCCAGATTTGGTCTCCCTTCCACTCTGGATCAATTAATCCATCAATCCATCCAAATAGATAGAAGAGCCAGAGAGAGGCAAAAGAGAAAGAGCCTCACACCAAAATGAAATGCCGAGATTGGCCATGCGTCCAATACGCACACCCCCTGATACCGACTCAATTGGCTCTCCCAGCACCACCAGAAGAACCCATGCAATTGGGGGCCAGCAGAAGACTTCATCCTGAAGAGCTCCAACGCCGTCATGAGAACCTTCTCTGCCTATACTGTGGAAGACCGGGACATCAATGTCACGCCTTTCCCATAAAACCGGTCGGCGGAAGAGGTAATCCTGCATCTCACTGTATATACAAACTGACTACTGATCCCTTCCATACACCCATATCTCACCTCTCCCTCTCCGTTTGTCTACAGTGGGGAGACAGGACCATGGAGCTACTAGCTATGGTGGACTCCGGGTGAGTAATTGCTTTATGGACTTTCAAGTCGCAATAAATCATGGTGTTCCCCTTATTTAGAAAAATAAATCCTATAAGCATACATTTAGTTGATGGCTCTATCTTAAAATCCGGTCCAGTCACACAAGAGACCGCCGTATTGTCCATGTTGGTGGGCACATTACACATTGAGCGGATACAATTCGATCTGGTACCTACCCCAATGTTCCCCCTTATCCTGGGGTTACCATGGCTTCGCCTTCATAATCCCACCATCGATTGGGAGACGGGAAAATTTATATTCTCGTCTACAACTTATCATAAGACCTGTCTACAACCCTCTACAGGAGTGTTATTCTCCATCCTTGACAAAAACATGATACCCATGAACAACACCTCTCTACCGGCAGCATACCAACAATATGCCGATGTATTAAACGAGAAAGAAGCCGAAAAGCTACCGCCACATAGGCCCTATGATTGCCATATCGAATTGCTAACCGGAGCGCCCATCCCCTATGGACACATATATCCGCTATCTGAACCAGAGTTAACAGTACTCCAGGAGTACATCCAAGAGAATCTCAAAAAAGGATTCATCCAACCATCCACCTCCCCAGCAGGAGCTGGAATCTTCTTTATAGGAAAAAAGGATGGGGGATTACGTTCTTGTGTGGACTACAGGGAATTTAATCGGGTCACAGATAAAAACAGGTATCCTTTACCTCTCATCCCCGAACTCATGGAACGCATGCAAACCAAAACAATATTTACAAAATTGGATTTGAAAGGGGCATACAATTTAATCAGAATTCGGAAGGACGACGAATGGAAAACGGCCTTTCGCACGAGATATGGCCATTATGAATATCGTGTGATGCCATATGGGTTGTGCAACGCTCCCGCAACTTTCCAGTGCTTCATAAACGACATATTCAAAGACCTATTAGACAAATATGTAGTCGTCTACCTGGACGATATCCTGGTGTATTCCCCCTCATTAAAGGAACACCGCCTCCACGTACAAACAGTCCTCTCCCGCCTTCACGTACAAACAGTCCTCTCCCGCCTTCGTCAACATCGCTTATACGCAAAATTGGAGAAATGTGTCTGAGTCTACATGTATAGAATTCCTGGGCTACATCCTCACTCCGGGCCATATAGGTATGGACAAAAAAAAAAGTAGAAGCCGTCGCCAACTGGCCTGTACCTAAATCAGTTAAAGAAGTACAACGATTCCTAGGATTTGCGAATTATTATAGAAAATTCATAAGAGACTTTTCACAAATCGTTGCTCCATTAACTGATCTAACAAAACATCACAACATCTTTACATGGACCGCCGTTATGGAAAGAGCATTTCAGGAGATCAAGCATAGATTCTGTTCTGCCCCAATTCTCAGTATCCCAGACCCCAAGAAATCCTTTGTACTTGAAGTAGACGCAACTAACACAGCCACTGGGGCCATCTTATCCCAAAGACAGGAGGAGGACGACCGACTACATCCCGTATCATTTCTCACGCAAACTACAAGCGGCCGAAAGGAATTACGATGTGGGTGAGAGGGAACTCCTAGCAATCAAACATGCCCTAGATGAATGGCGGCACTTACTGGAAGGAACCCTATATCCCATCACAATTTACACTGATCACAAAAACCTTGAATATTTACGCACAGCTAAAAGACTCAAACCTCGTCAGGAGGGGGGCGTGGCCGGCTGTTCACAGGAGCGGACGTGTTTTACTGGAGCTCCGCACGTCTGCTCCTTTTGGGGACCTTTGATTTTTGAGTGCCAATTTTCCTGCTGACTTGGGGTCTGAGTGGCTGGCCACCGGTTCTGACCTGTCCGGAGGCCGTTTAGTCCCCCCCTCCGGACGTGAGACACCCCCGGCTGCGATAACTGGGTGATTGCTGTGAGGAGACGGCGGCCATCTTGAGGCCTGCGACCTACGTGAAGCCTTGTGACCACGCGGCGCTGACCGGGTGCCCCGGGCCGGATCTGCACGGAGATGGAGGGCCCCCGTCTCCTGGCTGCCGGGTTCACGGGAGTGGCGGTCGGACCCGCTGGTTGGAGAAGGGATGGACCCCCCCCCTCCAGAGCTGTGGAGGCCGCTATTGGCGGCATAGATGCCTGTTTATTTCTGCTGGAGGGGGAGGACGCGGATGGTCCACTCACTAGAGGGGTATGGCGCAGGATGTTAGCCGCACTGCGATGCTGCCGGGAAGAGAGGTCTCAGCGGTCTACAGGGAACGGGGCAGGTAATCCTCCGCGCCCCACTGTGTTCTGCCCCCCTGCTGCTGCAGCCGTTGAGAGAGACGGCGAAGAGATTGGTGCGGCTGCGGTCCCAGCTCGAGAATGCCGTTTCCCCAGAGTGTCCCTGACTCTCACTGATGGCGGTGAGGCTGACGTCCGCACCCCACAGATGCTGGCAGGACGGAGGCAGGCGGTGCCACCCCGGGGGACAGGCAGTTTCACCCGGTTGGCGGCCAGGAAGGCGCGGAAGCGCACACGACACCGCCGAAGGAACCTACGGAAGAGATATGGTACTCGCAGATCGGTCCGGGTCTTTCGAGGAGCTAACCCTCAGCTGGCGGTCAAGATGGCACAGAGGTACGCACTGGGACACTGTGAGGTTCAGCTTCAGAATACCTATATCTGCCGAGCATGCTCGCCCAAGGGGACAGTGAGGCCTAGACGACCCTGCATTTACCTGCCTGTGATGGCCCGGCCTCCTCTGCTAGATACCGGCTGACTTTACCCTGTTTTATTTTCCCCTTTTGATTTTTTTCCCCCCTTTTTGGCTTACCCCTCCGCAAGCTGATTTATACCGCTGACAATTTTTCCTGATTCTGATATCTGGCCCTGAGAGTTCTCCTCCATTTTTCTCCCCTCCCTTTATTTTATTTTCTTTTTCTCGCTGTTGTTCCCCGGCTGGGGATGCATTTGAGACTTTTTGGCTTCATTTTAGTTCTCTAGAGTGTTTCTGTTGACTTTTGTTTTAATCCTCCCTCCCCTGTTCCGCGACATTTTGTTGACAATTTTTTTTTTAAAATTTATTTATTTTATTATTATTTTTATTTTATTATTTTCTCTGCATTTCTTATGTGAGCATATTACCTGGCCCTGCGAGGCCACTTGAGCTGGTTAATCGGTGACCTTTTCTTATTGAAAATAAAAATCTTAAATACAAAAAAAAAAAAAAACCTCGTCAGGCTCGATGGGCCCTTTTTTTTAGTTGATTTAATTTTCATGTAACCTACAGACCCGGAAAAAAGAATACGAAAGCAGACGCCCTTTCACGACTACACAAACACCTACAATCTCTTGAAGACTCCTCTGGTACCATTCTACAAAACAAACATTTTCTAGCTGTAACCTCTACGCTCCTAGATCGCATACGTCTTCTTACTCCTTCCTCATTACCCAGATGGCTATCACAGGCATCATAATCGCCTGTTTGTTCCAGAAAATCTACGCCTGGAGGTAATGAAGCAGGTTCACAACTCCCCACTGGCAGGACACCCTGGTATTCGAATAACCAACAAACTCCTGTCACGTAACTATTGGTGCCCTCTTGGTCCACAGACGTCAAAACATATTTGTCTTCCTGTGATGTATGTCTACGAAACAAAAACAACACCAGCAAACCAGTAGGGTTGCTCCACCCACTTCCAACTCCAGAGAGCCCGGGTCCCAAGTGTCGGTTGATTTCGTGGTCGGGCTACCCCCATCAAGAGGATATGATACCATCATGGTCGTAGTAGATCGCCTCACCAAGATGGCACATTTCATCCCTAACAAGGGCTTCCCGTCAGCTGCTCAAACAGCCGATCTGTTCATAAAGGAGGTGTTCCGCCTCCGTGGCATACCCCAAAACATCTTATCGGATCGGGGATCCCAATTCATTTCACATTTCTGGAAGGCCTTCTGCAGCGCTCTCAAGATAAAGGTCGACCTGTCCACGGCCTACCACCCACAGACAAACGGTCAAAGAGAACGCACAAATCAGACCTTTAGAGAAATATTTCCGATGTTACCTTTCCCACCTACAGGATGACTGGATAGATATCGTGAGCCAAGCCGAATATGCCTACAATTCCCAGACGCATGACGCCACGCACGAGACCCCGTTCTTCCTAAACTACAGTTATCATCCATCGGGTCTTCCTGACCTGCCCTCCACGATCCCTTGTCAGGCAACGGAGATTTGTCTCAAAGAGTTACGTAATCGTTTGCTACAAGCTAGACAAGTACTCCATCACACTCAAACCATGAACAAGCACCATGCAGATGAACATCGATTACCCGCGCCCGTATACTCGGTGGGGCAAAAGGTTTGGCTGTCGCCTAAATATCTCAACCTCCAGGTTCCATCTAAGAAATGGGGTCTGCGATATGTGAGACCATTCCCTGTCGCCGCATTGGTGGGTCCTGCCGCTATTCGACTTACGTTACCCCCTACTTATCGATGTCACCCTGTATTCCACGTATCGCTTCTAAAACCCTGTCCCCCGGACCCCTTTTCCGGACTTCGTCATCCTCCTCCTCCTCCTATCACGGTCCACGGAGACCTGGAATATGAGGTCCACCGCATTATAGCCTCCCGTCGACATCGGGGCCGCCTGGAGTATCTGGTCCATTGGAAAGGCTACAGTCCCGAGGAGAGGACATGGGAACCTGCGTCTGGCATCCATGCCCCCAGATTACTTAAGGCATTTCACCTTAGTTACCCTCATCTACCCAGTCCGGGTCGCTCCCGGAGGGTGCGCCTTCGGGGGGGGGGGAATGTCAGGTATCTGACCTTGGGGCCACTCACCTCCACGCCACGACCATACAATGCTGCACTCCCTTCAGCGATAGGGGCTTCTCCCCTCGGGACCTGCGGGAAGCGCGGGGCATCTACAGCCTGACGCACGGAGCCGAACACCAGCATACTCCCTCTGTCTACCATGCTTCCTGCATCTCTAAGGGCAAGCACGCCGCTCCACGCCCCCTTTTACCTCCTGTCTCTTCCTGGCACTCGGTGATGACGTCATCGGTCAGCTCAATGGGAGTAGGGGTGGAGCCATATCCCAACACTATTTAAACCCAGCGCTCACTAAGAAAAAACGCTCTGGTATAGAGTTCCTTACCCTTTGCAAAGTATACCTTATCCAAGGACCCTTTATTCAGATTCCACGTGTACCGACCCATTGCCTGTTTCATCGTTTCCGCACCAAAGCTGCCTGCCCTCAAGACCCAATCTGCTGTTCCTGACTATCCTCATTCTGTAACCCCGCTGGTCTCTGCATCCTAAGGTCTCCATATCCTCGAAGACCTATCCTGACAAATACAATATGTCCCTCAACTACTGGGATATTGGACTTCTAGGTTTGAGAATGATCTCTAAGGATTTTTCATTATAGTCCATAGTTCATTAAGTCCAGCATTACGCTACACATAAGCAGATATAAAAGACCCCCAATGTGGTTCAACTAAATTTGTAAAAAAGCAGAATACACACAGCTAAGGGCAACAATAATTACCTAATTGGGACAACAGGCACCAGGGCAAGAAACCACCAGGGTTTAAAAACCCACCTGACGTTTCAGCAGTCTAGCCTTTTTATAGGTGATAGCCACGTTTTGTCAGATTATCAGATCTTTGACCCTAGATTACAGTCTTCTGATCCACCAGGAATAAGAGGATGCTGACAGTCCCAGAGAAAGGATAGAAAATAAGAGGACCATTGTGCAATTCAGAGTTGTCACGGTCCACCAGCAGCATATCTGACACCACAGTGCTAAGGATTGAGAAAGACCAGGGCTTGGGTGAGTTACAATGCTGTGGGATCCACAGAATATTAGCAGGGATGTGGTAGGCACCATCTGTAGGCAATCTGTGGAAAATGGAGGGATATCAACATTGAGAGATGTCCAGAATGAAGGCAGGAGATACATGACAAAAAGCCCCTTTGAACTACTTGGTTTGTACAGAATATACAGTGATGGTCTTTTTTTTGCGGAGCATTGTGGGCTGTAAGACTTTTTTGTAGTGACTGAGCAGGGTTAACCGCTCAGAAGATGTATAAAAATTTTTTTGGTAGGACCTGTATTTTGATTTATAACAGTGTGGCAAAGAAAGGGGACAATAGTTGTTAGAGTATAGTTGGTGGATATGAGGACTTTATGGATCCTGATTGAGCAGAGGTAGACTTTTTCATTGCAAGGGAAAATGATACATGAGACTTGTATTTACAGTAATTTTATATCCAAACATTGAGCTGTAGGTTTTGATAGGCACAAGTCCCTATTACGGTCACACTTTTCATTAGAAGATAACCATTTCAAAATAAGAGGGTGGCAACACATCGTCCCTCACCTTTAAGTTGGAAACCTCTCTCTGGGTCTATTGAAGCCCAAGACTGAAAAGCAAACCTAGCACTAATCATCTCCAGTCTTACGTTTGTAGAAGAGGTCAAAAACCACACTATTGAGGCACCTTGCCTCCAGGGAGTAAAGCAGTTACAGTTACAAGTATTTATAATGCACCAATAAATTCCTTAGCGCTGTACAATGGGAGAGACAGAATAACAAATATACATACACGTTATACACACGGAACAGAAGGAGGGAGGACCCTGCTTGAGAGCTTACAATCTAAGGCTGGCGGCACAGAGAGCGGAAGGAATGTCCGTGAGAGTGGGCGTCCCTTCCACTCTCTGCGCTCAGCGTACAAAGCGCGATCCTCCTATGGAGGAACGTGCTTTGTATCCCTGTCAGCATCCTTTTAGCTTTTTGAAGGGGAGGGTTTTTTCACGTACGGTGGTTGGCCCTCCATGTCAAAACAGCACAGACGCAGGTAAGTGCAGGCGCACACAAGCACCAAATGCGCTCATGTGCCGCCAGCCTAAGGGTAGAGGGCATTAATCAAAACAAAATAAATGCTACTTAGGGCTAGATGTTAATATTCCGTTTATCTGTATATCTCACAGCCGAGGGAATTCTAATTCACAAATGGAAAAATTTTGTTAATCATGACCCCCCTCTCCCCTTTTATTTTGCAGGCCAAGGAGTATTACACAAATGCTATACAGATGGATCCTGTCAATGAATCCGCAATTCTGAATCGAGGAATTACCAACATGTTGCTACAAAATGTACAGGGAGCACTGCAAGACTTCCAGATGGTTATTAATCTCTGCCCAGTCTCCTCCTCTGTTTACTTTAACCGTGCCACCCTATATTATATGCTGCAGCTGCATCAGCAAGCTGAGAGTGATATTACCCAAGGTAAGGAGATTAACATGAAAGGGATTATTCACTAACCTCCGAATTGCACCAAACAGTGGCTTTCACCAGTTGGTACAATTTCAGGCACTTTGTCTATTCACAAAGCTGTCAATTTGCAAAATACAGATGAATTTTCAGCGAATTACGGTGCAATTCAGCGGCACTGAAATTGTCCCATTCACAGACCACTGAATTGCACCAAAATTGCGTTGAAATGCCCTGATTTTCAGTGTTTCAATATGAGAGGTTTAAACAAGCAAATCCCATTGGCTTCAATGCATAAACTTAAATATATTCCATTTTAACCCCATAGCGACCAGGTGGTTTTACCATTGTCTGTCTGAAAGTACCCTCTGCTGTTTTTAGGTTTCTGTGCCGTTTGGGTTTAGGTCTACTTTTCCTCTTACCCTGTTAATGGAACCCACACATATTATATACAGATTTTCTCGCCATTAAATGGACTTTCTAAAGATACCATTATTTTCATCATATCTTAGAATTTACTATAAAAAATAAAAAAACAAATCCCCAAAATCTACAACCGCCAAAAAAGACCGACTAAATAGTTTCGAAACTTTGTCCTGAGATAACCAATTATTACATGTTTTTGCTTTTTAACTCCTTCACCAAGAAGCCATTTCACCTCTGTGTGCTGAGCTCATTTTGACAGTCTTATGCTTATCATGTTTAAACTTGATTTGAAGTCCTATTTTATTATACCCCAGACAAATTATTATTCTTAAAAAAAAACTTATTACTTCACACCAAACCTGGGTCATATTTGGCATCATTGGAAAGGCCATGATCAGGCCAAATGACACCCCAAGCTCCACTTGGCAGCTAGGGGGTTAACTGGCCAACTGAGATCATCACACATATAGCGACAGTGTGAGTGGGTGGGTTGTGACCTCGGTGGCTTGGCTGACATCTGAGAGGTCAGCCGCTTCCAGGAGCGGATCACGATCCGGTGACAAATTGCATTCCAGCACCTACGGTGTTAAAAAGAGGCACCGCTGGAAAGGGCAGACTCTGCCCTCTCAAGTGGTGCCTTTCTTTTTTCGCTCAGCCATTGGGGAGGGAGAGGGGTTCAAAAGGATCTCCCCTTTCAGATCCCAGTGATGCCGGCAGGTGCTGGGGGCACCTAAAAATTACATTATTGTGACAGCTGGGGCCCATAAAACAGTCGGGCCAGCTTCTATGAAAGCCAGACCAACATGAGACCCTGACCAGATAGGGGAGTATAGAGAGGGGGGATTTAAAGGACCATGACGTAAATAGTACGTCCTGGGTTCTTAAGAGGAATTTTCCCCAGTACATACTATGTACGTCAGTGGTCCTTAAGAGTTTGAAGGACCTTTTATATTATTTAGACACATTTTACTTCATTGTTATTGATTTAAACTCCTAGTAGGAGAATAGGAGACTTCCTTTTCAGTTCGATGGAATTCACTGTTGCAAATTCAATGGTTTTCGCCGAAGTCTGATAATTGGTTCAGTGACTCCAATTTTGTAACAATACGGTGAACATTCGATAGTGAATTCACTGTATTTTTATGAAATGTAATCACTGAAGTGCGCCAAAAAACAAACCACCGAAATTGCACACACTTTAGGGTCTAGTCACAAAGCACCGAAAGAATTTTGTTTAAGTCCCTCGTCTGTAAAAAAACAAAAAAAAAACCTCCAAATTGGACATAAGCAATGGATATTCCATTGAATTTAAAAATTAATGTGATAAATAATCCACCATAACCCAATACTCCCTTTGATCCAACTCTAGACACCATCATTGTATTGAATCATGGGTGGTTCATGGTGGGAGCAATTGTGCAAATCTAGCGTGTTTGGCCCTATGCGTGACTTGGTAATCAAGCACAATGGCAGGCAATAGTAGGAGAACTGCCTGCAAGACTGCTCTCCCGCTCTGTCTTATCACAGGCACAGAAGTCAGATTTCTATCCCTAGGGTAGGTCTGGTTATTTATTATAGATATATATAAATATACATCATTAATGACAGTTCCTTCAATACCAATGGTATCATTTGGTTATTAATTCTTATCTTAAGGATAAATAACCAATCAATAAATATGTCTTAACACATATATATATATATATCACGTTATCCAGGGTTTTTTTGAGGCTATGTAGATATTGTTAGTAGGGATGCACCGATACCACTTTTTTAAGTACGAGTACCGATACTTTTTAAAAGTACTCACCGATACCGAGTACCAATACTTTTATTTAATGTCATGTGACGCTTTCCAATAGGAACAGACCTCATAAAAATTTATATGAGATTGACCGCAGCTCACATGGATTTGCCCCAGCTCACATGGGTTTGCCCCCAGCTCACATGGGTTTGCCCCAGCTCACATGGGTTTGCCCCCAGGTCACATGGATTTTCCCCCAGGTCTCATGGATTGTCCCCCAGGTCTCATGGATTTACCCCCAGGTCTCATGGATTGGCCCTCAGGTCTCATGGATTTGCCCCCAGGTCTCATGGATTTGCCCCCAGGTCTCATGGATTTGCCCCCAGGTCTCATGGATTTACCCCCAGGTCTCATGGATTTGCCCCCAGGTCTCATGGATTTGCCCCCAGGTCTCATGGATTGGCCCCCAGGTCTCATGGATTGGCCCCCAGCTCTCATGGATTGGCCCCCAGCTCTCATGGATTTGCCCCCAGCTCTCATGGATTGGCCCCCAGGTCTCATGGATTTGCCCCCAGGTCTCATGGATTTACCCCCAGGTCTCATGGATTTGCCCCCAGCTCTCATGGATTTGCCCCCAGCTCTCATGGATTTGCCCCGCAGGTCTCATGGATTGGCCCCGCAGCTCTCATGGATTTGCCCGCAGCTCTCATGGATTGGCCCCCAGCTCGAACGCTGGGGAAGCTGGCCGTGTGCATGTAAAGCACGCGGCCAGCGTTCCCCTCCGGCGCGCCAAATACTCACCCTTCCTGAAGTTCCGGTCTCTGGGCAGTGATGCGGTCACGTGGCCGCCGGGCGCATCTGTGACGCTGCCTCCAGCCGAGAGGCCGCGTCACAGGAGTGCCCGGCGGCCACGTGACCGCATCACTGCCCAGAGACCGGAACTTCAGGAAGGGTGAGTATTTGGCGCGCCGAAGGGGAACGCTGGCCGCGTGCTTTTCATGCACGCGGCCAGCTTCCCCAGCCCCGCGGATACCGGCAAGCCGGCCCGGCGCCGGCTTCCGGTATCGGCGGGATGTATCGGGCCGTTTGCACGAGTAACAAGTACTCGTGCAAACGGCAATATCGGCCCCGATACCGATACTAGTATCGGTATCGGTGCATCCCTAATTGTTAGACACAATAAATCATTAAAAGGTACGAGACTACGTAACCGTAAAACAAATCAAATAAAGGTTTATTCACACAATCAAGTCCCATACAACATTTGTCAACTGGTCAGCAAGATACAATTTTAAAAGTAAATATAGGTAGTGATTAGTAGCAATACTGCGACACGCAATAATCTAATGGACAAACAGATTAGACTTCTAGACCGCACCACACATAAAGGGAATCCACAAGGTAGAGGAAGGGAGTATATTTAAAAGGAAACAAAATAGCAAAACAAGAGGACATAGTCCTAGATTAGAGGGGCAAAGGTTTAAAAGTAACATCAGGAAGCATTATTTTACTGAGAGGGTGGTGGATACATGGAACAGTCTTCCAGTAGAAGTGGTAGAGGCCAAAACAGTAATTGGATTTAAGCAGGCATGGGCTAGGCATAAGGCTATCCTAAACAAAAGATAAATCCAGGTAAAGTATCCATGTAATTGGGCAGACTAGATGGGCCGAAAGGTTCTTATCTGCCTACATTTTTCTATGTTTCTATGTTTCTAATTTGATATAGGAAAGCTATTTCTCGGTTCCAGCTTATATCACTACAGGGACAAGAATTATCCTTAGAGATCTAAACACAGCATTCTTGGAATATAAACAAATCCACTAAATTATGGGGAGCAACAATGCTGCCCGTTAATAGTTTCTTCCTTAGAGTTCCACTGCAGTAGGAACTGAAGGGCTGATAACCATTCTACTGTTTGGCTTCAACAGCCAAATCATTTATATTCCTTTAATAGGTGGTGGACATATAAAGCAGTGACAATGCAATTAGAAAATAGATAAAGTTAAAATTATTCAATTATACTTTACCATTTTGTTGTGAAGGTAGAGACTGGTGTAAGAAGATTCGTGGGCGAATCTTGTCTAATCTGTTGGTGGCTTCTTGTGGCTCTGGTGGTACTTTTTTTCCTTTTCTCTGTTAAAACGCACCCCTTTTTATGTTCCAAATTTCCTTATCTAAGGACTGGCCTACCAGGGTGTAGCTAGACAATATTTATTAACCTGTGATTGGTGGGTAGATTTATTCATTACCCCAATTTTTAATTAGGTGTTCCCTGGCACCTGTCCAGCAGAGATCACTCTAAATCAAAATCCTAACTCTGGAGTTTCTCAGATCTTGGAGACCAAAATTCTAAAGGAATTAATATATATCCCTTGTGGATATATATATATATATATATATTACCAAACAATAACCTATCTTTCATGCGGCATCTACCAATATTATTATTATTTATTTATAAAGCACCAGTATATTCCGCAGCGCTGTACATGCATGATGTACGTGGGTAGAGATATATGTGTGTATGAGATAATCCTGCAGACACGCATACATGTGTTTCAGGATACATCCCTTGAGATCCACTCATAATTAACAGATCGATTATTTAGCATAATACGTATTGTTACTCATAATTGAATTAGGTTATGTAGCATAGTACATATATTTCTACTTAGGTTTAATCTACGGTTTTCTGAATGGCAGTAGGCGATACACTCGTTATTGAATAATCAGTTAAATATAGCATGGGCTCTACTTTTATAAAAGATAATCATGGTACTGATATTCTTATAACTCAGACAGTTAATGCGATCTGTTACATTATATTATACAATCTTCGTATTGTCATATTTCTTACAGACTTTGACTTGTAGGTAAGAATCACTATTAGAAAAAGGGATCTGCTTTTTTTTATATTGGACATTTTGAAATTATCCAAAGGATTTGTGCGACTATTGATTTTGATGTGACCAAATTGAAATGCCCTTGAATATACTGTGAGTTTCGTTGTCAAGTAGTACACATTGTATTCCTTAGTTTCAAAACAATTCTGTTTTTACAATATCCCATCCTCGGTTTTGGTTTTACAACCGAATTGCTTCAGAATGGTTATTTTTCCCAGTCTCTGAACAATGCGTTGTCGATTCCCTTTGAGATGTTGGAGGTCCATTGTCTGAGAAACTCCTTTTGCTTACCAGGTGTGGTCAAATTAATAAATAGGCTTTTTCTTTGTGTAATCAGTCTTGCTAAAATAGGAGAATATGTAAAGTGAAGTATGAAAAGTTCTGACAGGTAGCAAGTGACAGAAACATGTGGGGAATCAATCAAAAATTTACTTCACACTGCTCTAGTCAAATTGCTAGAACAAGCATAGAAATGAGCTCCTACCAAATAAAACAAGCTTGTGTGATCCATGACAGGTTCACTTAAATTATATACCATGATATCAATTTATGGTCTCATTCTTTCACACGAGTTATCACGATAAGGTATAATGAAGTCTCCAGATGTTAGATAATCAGGGCAGTACCTGTGGGCCTCTAGGCACCGTCATGTCAGCAGTTTAAGTAGGACAATTGATACATTTAGGTCTTTGTCTGCCAAGTATCAACACCAGTTTATGTAATCCTAATCCTCTAGTTTGTTTTTAAAGATCCTGGTTTGACAAGGATGGCCCTGCCTGTTAAAAAAGGGACACGACCACTAACATAACCTGTAACTAAATTACTTGTGCATTACAAATAAAACCACATTATAAAACACATGCTGCTGTTTTTTTCGTTGTTTGAAGTAATTGCATGTAAAAAGGAAAGAAAATGAAGTTAGGGTTTTGTCTTCTGTTTCCATTTTGCGGATTTTTCCCATGATGCAACATTTAGCAAAATCTGTGCAAACGTTTTACTTTAAGCTAAACCACAGCAGTAAACAGTCTGTGAGGTGGAGGAGGGAATGTTTAGATAAAGGTAGCAGGGGTCTATTGTGTGGCGTATGCTACCTGAGATAAGAGCTGTCAGCTGAATGAGAGGGCAGGGAGCTTAAAAGATTTCTAATTTACCCCTTGTTACATAGTTCGAAAAAAAGACATGCGTCCATAGAGTTCAGCCTGTCACACCTCACCTACATTGGTCGATTCAAAAGAAGGCAAAATATCCAGTCAGTCAGGGTGGTGATGTCCTTTTGTATTGTATGGGATGCATTCAATGAAGTGAGTTGGTGACGGACCCATCCACTCCATTCTGTGGCTGCAGTCACACAGTGAGGAGCAAGTGATGTAAAGATACGGGAGGGGGGGCAGATTACAACGCAAAATATCACACAATGGATGCACCCAGTGACAGTAAAATATTTTGTTAACTAAACATTAACCTCCCTGGCATTACAATTCTGACATTTTATGTCAGAATAGTTAAAAAATGTTACTCCCCCTAGCGGTATTCCCGAGTGTGGCTCGGGGTTAACTTTCAATGCTGTCGGGCTGGATACTTACCTGTCCCTGCGCTCCCTCGCTGTCCCCCACAGTCACACTCCGGACGTTCGCAAAGTCATGCTTCCTGGGTCCCTTGTCGTGAGGTGCATCTGTTTGGCCAACTAGGCAGTTGCCTAGATCGCCACTAGGAAGGGGTGCCCACTATGCGCTAATATAACTATGGGCACTATGCCAGAGGTTATGTTCGGCTTTGCACGGCTGCAGAGCTTGCAGCAGTTCTCCCCTGCCAATAGCCCATGCCAGATGATTGCTGTAAGAGGCCTCTAACTGCAAGCACCCTCGGCCTGCAAGCTCACTTTGCTGTTTCATAGCGAACAAGGTTGCCGTTGTGACGGATCTCGCTACTCGGGGTGAGTAGATCCGTCGTCAGCGCCGAGTACACCTGGAGGTCGGTAGTGTGGTAGCGAGGTGCCGCTGGTCCTCGTAGGATACCCCGAGGTTGCAGCGCTGTAGAGAGGTCCTTGAAATGTCCCGGTTCCCAAAGCCCTGTTATCCCCAATTACTAGCCGAGGCAGGAGTAAAGGTTCAAACAAGAGTGATTTATTTTTGATGGAGAACACAGGCTTATTTATGGGGAAAAAAAGACATTGTTCTCCCCTGGACCGTCCTCAGCCCTCCCGGGGTGATTTCTGCCACTGCCTCGAGCCATGGCCCAATTTCCCTTTGTTCACCTGGGGCCCCCCTGGTGGGTGCAGCCCTTATCTTGAGGCTCGGTGCCAGCTCGTCTGGTGAACTTTCCGTGGCTCTGAATGAGCGGGGAACAGGGGAACAACAGGGAAAATCATATTGAGGTACTTATAAAAATAAGGGCTAACGAACTTTTAATAACACACAAATAAATAAACACTTGAACTGTTGTACTGCGCTACAGCGTAGTGGCGGCCGTCCCGTCACAGCCGTCTCCTGGTCTAGACCCCACAAGAGCATAACAGATGTAATAGGGGAGCAGAGAGAATATTTTGTGAGAACCAATGGGGAGTGGCAGAAATCCTTGCACCAGCCCTGCCTCTGTGTCCACAAGTGTGTCTACCAAGCCAAACATGTGTTGGGGTCAAAGCCACGTGAACTTCGCTTTACTGCTATTTATTAATTTTTTTGATTAGAAATGCATTCCGTTTGAAGCTACCTCTTCCTGTGCTAATTTTGAAGAGAAAAGGGTGCACATCAGTCAAAGAAATTGAACACTTGAATTGACAGATACGATATGCACTAAAAGCTATTTTTTCACTTTGTGTTAATGTTAAAACTCAACTTTGTCTTTTTCACAGCTTTAATTTTTCAACCTGAAGATCCTTTATCGTACAAACTAAGATCTGACATCAGAGGAAAAATGGGATTACAAAAAGAAGCAATTGATGATTACCACAGAGCAGCGCAGTTACTTGAAAAATCCTGCTAATTATTGTATACAAAGCTTGTGGAACATGCCAACTTTTTTGTTGCATTTTGTGGTTACATTATTTGTGTTCATTAAAACAGTTTTTAGTGCTTTTCCAGACTCAGGAGTCGATTATTGTTAAATAATAAATGAAACAAAATTAAGAGATTCTCTATTTCAATGCAAAACGATTTAAGAGTAAGGCTGGGGTGAGACGAGCGTAGTGTTCACGTCCGTGATTGCGCCTAAAAGTACGTCCATGACAGCATGACAGAAAGCCCATCGGAGCCTGTTACATGAAGTACGTCCGCACTGAACTGCGGACGCACAACAGCCACGGCCCACGGACGCAAGGCAGGCAAGAACGTACAACCCCTAGAACGGCCGCACAAAGTGCGCTGCGTCCGCAACGTCTCCATAGCTTTGTGTGTGAGTGATGGAACGTGGTCAGACGGACTGCATTTATACGTCCAGCATTTCTCACGGACAAAATGGTTTTGCTTTTTATTTTATTTTCCCTGCTACATCCGTCAAAATATACGTCAGTGAATAAACGGACTCTGTGGCCACTACTGTGTCTTCCGTACTGACGTATGTCCGTGTGCACGGACGTACAGTCCGTAGAAATCATGCTCGTCTGACCCTAGCCTAAAGAGCATCAAAAAAGCCATATATAATATTTGCTTTTGTGGTTTTAACTTGCGTGTGTCGGAAGACCAAATCAATAAAAAAAAAAATAAGCAGCACGTAAAATACTTAAAATCGATTGCTTGCCCAAGGTGGCTTCCAAATTTAGACATTAGGCTGGACTGTAGAATGCGAGTAGCCTATACAAACGCACTTTAAAATCTAAGCAGTTGGACCATTTTTACCTAAGGGATACTTTAGGAAAGAAAAAACACTTCCATGCGCACCTTACTAAAATTTCCACTTTTTTAAAACCAAAAAATGGTCAATGTGCAAACATCTAATGAATTAATATTCAAACAAAACAGTGGTTATATTATGATAAATGTGTAGAACTTAAGGAATACTTATATTTCAGTGGTGTTTCTTTTTTTCCCCTCTCTCAGCATGGGGTCCTGCGATGTAGCTGTTCGGTATCCCAAGAAAAAAGGAGGGGGGAGGGTATTTCTCCACTTGATGTAAAAAAAGGCAGCAGAGCGGCAGATAATTAAATTAAAATGCATTTATTAATCAATAAAAAGGTAGACCTTCAACTATAAAATCAATTGTTAAAATGCTAATTAAGTAGGATCAACAAAAACGCACTTTCACCAATAGGCTTCATCGGTTGTTATCCTTTCTGAATGATCAGTCTGTGCAAGAAGTGCAAAAAGTCCAAGTTTTGAACTTTTTGCACTTCTTGCACAGACTGATCATTCAGAAAGGATAATAACTGATGAAGCCTATTGGTGAAAGCGCGTTTTTGTTGATCCTACTTAATTAGCATTTTAACAATTGATTTTATAGTTGAAGGTCTACCTTTTTATTGATTAATAAATGCATTTTAATTGAATTATCTGCCGCTCTGCTGCCCTTTTTTACATCAAGTGGAGAAATACCCTCCCGCCTCCTTTTTTCTTGGGATACCGAACAGCTACATCGCAGGACCCCATGCTGAGAGAAGGGGGAAAAAAAAGAAACACCACTGAAATATAAGTATTCCTTAAGTTCTACACATTTATCATAATATAACCACTGTTTTGTTTGAATATTAATTCATTAGATGTTTGCACATTGGCCATTTTTTGGTTTTAAAAAAGTAGAAATTTTAGTAAGGTGCGCATGGAAGTGTTTTTTCTTTCCTTTATATTCGTGTTTTTGAGGTTGTAAACACATATCTTCTAGCTTGCAGCACCGACCTATATTGAGCACGCCTTAATAATCTTACAACCACTAAGAAAAGCACCAGATTCACGCTGTCTTTTACTTCTAAGGGATACTTTAGGTTTAAAACAGGAGGGGGAGAAACAATAACCCTTCCGGATTGACTCCCCACCTCCCTTTTTAATCCTTTAGTTCCCTTTACAAATTTTCCTTAATCCAGTACACTGTGTAAAACCTCAGACATTTAGTTTGAGAACACGCCTGCACATTTGTCACTTCCCCTTCCTGCTTGCCTCCTCTGGTCACCAGTTAATCAGAACAGCAGAAGGCAGGACTAGGCAGGTTTTCCTATGGCAGACAGGCATAGTGCAGCAGATCATCACATCCATGCCTTTTCTTATTTAATTGCATTAAAGAGCCATACACATCCAGGCATCGTGTAAAAATACAAGGAAGGTATGAGTGTTCACAAGGTGCACAAATATAAACTTGGTCAAGTATTGAACTACGCCTAAATATCTAAAATATAATCACAATTGCCTAAAAGTACATTGACGGCAGGGCCGATTACCCAGGACAAAAGATTTCCAGAGCATGCTCACTTTCAGCTGTTTGAGAAAAAAAATATTTTTGTGTTTGCTCAATTGCTGTTGGTGCAATCTGTAACAAAAGAAAAAAAAAGTATTTTCCAAATATCCGCTATCCTCCAGAAAACAATACTAGCCGTGTGTAACGGATATCCCTGATCCCCAAATGCAGACACTGCACAACCTAAACAGTTTGTGACAACCCCTTGTACACCCTCCGCATGTGACGACTGGGCAGACAGGAGGTGGTCAACAGCTCCAAGTCTCTAGACTTACTAACTCTACCCCCTCTGAGTCCCACGTTATGCCAACCTAGCCCCCAGGGCTCGAGTCCTGCGGGAACGGTGTTCCCACAATTCTGCCGCAGCAGGAACGCAGGTTCCCACTGTGGGCAGCCGGGGCTGCTAGCGGAATGCATTAACAGCATTCCGCTAGCAGCCGCTCGACTGGCCGCATTCCCCCGATCACTACGTGATCCCTCGCGCGGCTGCTTTCTTGGTCCTCTGAAGGCTGTGACGCGGCCTACAGCCGAGATCTCGCGAGCGTGTCCCAGCCTTCAGAGGGCTGAGGAGGTGGCCGCGTGCATGAGCACTCCTGAGCTGCTTGGAGGAACACGCGGTCCTGAGGCTGGGCAACTATAATTCTGGCATGTCCTTGCCTGGCTATATTCAATTTGGGGTTCTGTGCCTGGATATACACACTTTTTCCCCCCCTCTTCAAGTAAGGGTGGTTGTGGAATTCTTGGGTGAGTTCCCTCACTTTGTTCCCCAGGACTTGACCCCTGCTAGCCCCCTAAACCGTACACACCCTTTCCGACTATATGCTGCCACCACGAAAGTAATAGGGCACTTTCAACCTCATAAAAATGCCCCCAGCTCACATGTATATACCCCCCGATATACAGTTGTGTTCAAAATTATTCAACCCCCACTGAAATTGAGTGTTTTGGCCAGTTTGACATTGATTTTGATCATTCAGTCATCTTGCTTACAATTAAATCAAAGAGGCACGTGTAGGTCAGATAAATAGAACATAACATTTATAATGAAATAACCACAAATGTCTTTTCTGTGCTCACATCATAATCAGTTTTATTCAAGACCCAAGTGACATTCAATCTTAGTACTTAGCAGGGCAGCCATCAGAAATGATGGGGCCCCTTACTAAACCTCACGATAGGGCCTCCCCCCCTCAACCTCTAACAGCTTTTCTCCCCCTTCAAAAAAAAGGACATAACATAGCACCACAGCAATAAAACTCCCAATAATGTGCAGTGTGTATTAGCTTATCACAGTATCCACAGCAATAAAACTCACAGTAATGAGCGGTGTGTCTGAACATATCACAGAATCCACAGCAATAAATCTCACAGAAACGGGCTGTGTATGATGGCCTTTGGGTCTGGGTCTGGGCCTGGGCCCTGGGTCTGGTCCCTGGGACTGGGCCTTGGGGTCTGGTCCCTGAGGTCTGGTCCCTGGGGTCTAGCCTGGGCCCTGGTCTCTGGGTCTGGTCCCTGGGCCTTGGGGTCTGGGCCTTGGGGTCTGGGCCCTGGGTATGGGGTCTGGACCCTAGGTCTGGGCCTTGGGGTCTGGGCCCTGGGTATGGGGTCTGGACCCTAGGGTCTGGGCCCTGGGTCTGTATTTGGGCTTTGGGGTCTGGGCCTTGGGGTCTGGGCCCTGGGTCTGGGCCCTGGGATTGGCCTAGGGGTCTGGGCCCAGGGTCTGGGCCCTGGGTTTGGCCTAGGGGTCTGGGCCCAGGGTTTGGGCCTAGGGGTCTGGGCCCTGGGTCTTAGGGTCTGGGCCCTGGGTTTGGGTCTGGGCCTTAGGGTCTGGGCCTAGGGGGTCTGGGCCTAGGGGGTCTGGGCCTAGGGGGTCTGGGCCTAGGGGGTCTGGGTCTGGGCCTTAGGGTCTGGGCCCTGGGTTTGGGCCTAGGGGGTCTGGGCCTTAGGGGTTTGGGCCTAGGGGGTCTGGGCCTAGGGGGTCTGGGCCTAGGGGGTCTGGGCCTAGGGGTCTGGGCCTAGGGGGTCTGGCCCTGGGGTCTGGCCTTAGGGTCTGGGCCCTGGGTTTGGGCCTAGGGGTCTGGGCCTTGGGTTTGGGCCTAGGGGGTCTGGGCCTTAGGGTCTGGGCCTAGGGGGTCTGGGCCTTAGGGTCTGGGCCTAGGGGGTCTGGGCCCTGGGTCTGGGCCCTGGGTTTGGGTCTTAGGGTCTGGGCCCTGGGTTTGGGCCTAGGGGGTCTGGGCCCAGGGTATGGGCCTTGGGTCTTGGGTTTGGGCCTAGGGGTCTGGGCCCTGGGTTTGGGCCTAGGGGGTCTGGGCCCTAGTGTCTGGGCCCTGGGTCTGGGCCCTGGGTTTGGGCTTAGGGGTCTGGGCCCTGGGTCTGGGCCCTAGGATCTGGGCCCTGTGGTCTGGGTCCTGGGCCTTGGGGTCTGGGCCATGGGTTTGGGCCCTGGGTCTGGGCCTAGGGGTCTGGGCCCTGGGTCTGGGCCCTTGCCCTGGGTCTGGGCCATAGGGTCTGGGCCCTGGGTCTGGGCCCTAGTGTCTGGGCCCTGGGTTTGGGCTTAGGGGTCTGGGCCCTGGGTCTGGGCCCTAGGATCTGGGCCCTGTGGTCTGGGTCCTGGGCCTTGGGGTCTGGGCCCTGGGTTTGGGTCTTGGGGTCTGGGCCCTGGGCATTTGCCCTGGGTCTGGGCCTTGGCCCTGGGCCTAGGTGTCTGGACCCTGGGCCCTAGGGTCTGGGCCCTGGGTCTTGGGGTCTGGGCCCTGGGTCTGGGCCTAGAGGTCTGTGTCCTGGGTCTGGGCCCTGGGTCTGAGCCTAGAGGTCTGGGCCTAGGGGTCTGGGCCTAGGGGTCTGGGCCTTGGGGTCTGGGCCCTGGGTTTTGGCCTAGGGGGTCTGGGCCCAGGGGTCTGGGCCTTGGGGTCTGGGCCTTGGGGTCTGGGCCTTGGGGTCCTGGGTTTGGGCCTAGGGGTCTGGGCCCTGGGTTTGGGCCTAGGGGTCTGGGCCCTGGGTCTGGGCCTTGGGTCTGGGCCTTGGGTCTGGGTTTGGGCCTAGGGGTCTGGGCCCTGGGTCTTAGGGTCTGGGCCCTAGGGTCTGAGCCCTGGGTTTGGGCCTTGGGTCTGGGCCCTGGGTTTGGGCCTAGGGGGTCTGGGCCTTGGGTCTGAGCCTTGGGTCCTGGGTTTGGGCCTAGGGGTCTGGGCCCTGGGGTCTGGGTTTGGGCTTAGGGGTCTGGGCCCTGGGTTTGGGCCTAGGGGTCTGGGCCATGGGTTTGGGCCTAGGGGTCTGGGCCCTGGGTCTTTGCCCTGGGTCTGGGCCTAGGGGTCTGGGCCTAGGGGTCTGGGTCCTGGGTTTGGGCCTAGGGGCCTGGGCGCACCACTCGCTGTCTTCTATCTTCTTTTCTTCTGTCTTCTGCTCTTCACCTTTTCTTTAATCTTCTCTTCTTATCTTCTCTTCTTCTTCCCGGTCCCTCCAGCTCCGGCGCGCAGCTTCACTGAGTGGAGGGGCGGAGCCAAAGCAACGTGCTTGGGAGGCCCCTCACACGCTGCTTGGCCCCGCCCAGCCAGGAAGTGAAGCTGCCAGGAGCCGGAGGAGACACAGTGTCTCAGTCTCCTCCGGCTCCTGCAGCAGCAGCAGGGACACAGCTCCGGATTCGGACTCAAAGGGCGACGCCGCTGCCGTCGGGGGCCCGGGATCCCCCCCCAGGCCCCAGCGGCCCGGGCCCCTTACGGCAGTATTGGGCGTAATGCCCTGATGGCGGCCCTGGTACTTATAACTGTAAAAGGATGTTGTACTAACAGCTTTTAAACGTGAAGCACAGCTTGACACAAGTGTCTTGCAGCGATCTACGGGTATCTTCGCCCATTCGTCATGGGCAAAAGCCTCCAGTTCAGTCACATTCTTAGGCTTGCGCACTGCAACTGCTTTCTTTAAGTCCCACCAGAGGTTCTCAATCGGATTTAAGTCAGGTGACTGCGATGGCCACTCCAAAATGTTCCAGCCTTTAATCTGGAACCATGCTCTAGTGGACTTGAAAGGTCCAACGTCTCCCAAGCCTCAGGTTTGTGACGGACTGCATCACATTGTCATCCAATATCTCCTGGTACTGAAGAGAATTCATGGTACCTTGCACACGCTGAAGCTTCCTTGTACCTGCAGAAGCAAAACAGCCCCCAAAGCATGATTGACCCCCCGCCATGCTTCACAGTAGGCAAGGTGTTCTTTTCTTCATAGGCCTTGTTCTTCCTCCTCCAAACATAGCGTTGATCCATGGGCCCAAACAGTTCTAATTTTGTTTCATCAGTCCACAGAACACTATCCCAAAACTTCTGTGGTTTGTCCACATGACTTTTGGCATACTGCAGTCGACTCTTATTCTTTGGAGACAGCAAGGGGGTGCGCCTGGGAGTTCTGTCATGGAGGCCTTCATTACGCAGTGTGCGCCGTATTGTCTGAGCTGAAACTTCAGTACCCACATCTGACAAATCTTTTCTCAGTTCCTCAGCAGTCACACGGGAACTTTTCTCCACTCTACGTTTCAGGTAGCGCACAGCAGTCGAAGTCAGCATCTTCTTTCTGCCACGACCAGGTAGCGTTTCAACAGTGCCCTTTGCCTTGAATTTGCGAATGATGCTTCCTATGGTCTCTCTTGGTAGGTTTAACATCTTTGCAATCTTCTTATAGCCATTGCCCTTCCTGTGAAGAGTAATCACCTCTTCTCTTGTCTTCCTGGACCATTCTCTTGACTTCACCATATTTGTAACCACACCAGTAAATGTCTAGAAGGAGCTGAGTATCACAGTCATTTTAAAGCTGCCTAATTGGTGCTTATTATGCTTTATTGCTGCTCCGTGACATCCACAGGTGTTTTCAATACCTGATTGAAAACACTTGAATGAACCTCTGTTCTTCAGAGTGGTAGTCTTTAAGGGGTTGAATAATTGTGTCAATGAAGAATTCACAAAAGAAACGTTTACTACTGTATTACAAAAACAATTGATGTCATTTTAGTTGCATATGGTTCTTTAAAAAGTCCTTGTAGGATTTCATTCTGAATACAATTACAAATGTACACTAAATTCCCTAAAACCCTTTACAGCATTGGGGGTTGAATAATTTTGAACACAACTGTATATATATATATTTATATATACACATACAGAATGCCCCCAGCTCTCATGGATATTGCCCTGTCAGGGATATATTAATTATGACGTGTATTTTTCTTATTTTAGAGATATATATATACAGACAGTCACGTCCAGAAATATTGGGACATCAACACAATTCTAACATCTTTGGCTCTACACACCACCAAAATGGAGTTGGAATGAGACAAACACAATGTGCTTTAACTGCAGACTGTCAGCTTTAATTTGAGGGTATGTACATCCAACTCAGGTGAACGGTGTAGGACTTACAGCAGTTTGCAGATGTGCCTCCCACTTGTTAAGGGACCAAAGGTAATGAGACAATTGGCTTCTCAGCTGTTCCATGGCCAGGTGTGTGATATTCCCTCATTACCCCAATTACAATGTGTAGATAAAAGGCCCAGAGTTCATTTCAAGTGTGCTATTTGCATTTGGAATCTGTTGCTGTCAACTCTCAAGATGAGATCCAAAGAGCTGTCACTATCGGTGAAGCAAGCCATCATTAGGCTGAAGAAACAAAACAAACCCATCAGAGAGATAGCAAGAACATTAGGCGTAGCCAAAACAACTGTTTGGAACATTCTCAAAAAGAGTACCAAGTACTCGTGCAAACGGCAGTATCAGCGCCGATACTAGTATTGGTATCGGTGCATCCCTAGTGGCCATTACTGAAATGCCGAGGACGTCACCTCTGCACGAGAGGTGCAGCAACCCCTGCCCAACGATTGTTTCGGCCATGTTAGGCCTTGTCAGGAGGGTATAGCCGACACACCTCTAGGCACCTCAAGCAAGGGGTCCACGTCTGGATTACCCTGTAAACTAATAGTGAGGAAAAGAGAGGTTTGTGAGGGTCCTGAGAACGAGCAACAGCACTAGTGGCCTGCTCTACGGCGGGTGCCCGCTCAGGTCTCAAAAGGTCAGCAATACCCTCCTGACGAGGCCTAACAAGGCTGAAATGATTGTCGGGGGTTGCTGCACCTCTTGTGCAGGGATGACGTCCTTGGCATTCAGTACTGGCCACCCTTCCTGGGTGATTGCAGTCCGATTTGCATATGGAGCTGTTGTCCCTGTAATGGCACAATCGAGCTAAAACATTGTGAGACCTGAGTGGGCCCCACCATAAAGCAGGCCACTAGTGACGTTGCTTGTTCTCAAATACCATATTCCTTTGTCCACTGTGCCAACTCCACCTCCTTTGAAAAGGGGAACAAAAAAAACCCACAAATTATGCGTTTCAATGTGGCGCAGCACAAGAACCGTGCCTTTGCATGACACTGTCGGTCTTTAGAATAGCCAGCAATCTAGCTACAGGACAGAAACCGAATAGACAGGGTCAAAAACAAACCAGAGTCAGAAGCCATAGGGTAGGGAGACAGTCCAGGGTTCGGTGCACAGGGCTAAATATAGAACACCGCCAAGAGAATGGTCAGTAAACGGAGCCAAGGTCCATACGCGATAAATCAGGCAGAAATAAAAGGCAAATAAAAATAATTTCTAAAATGTAATAAGGCTTTGCAATACAAGTTTTGCTGGTGCTTGTCCAGATCCAACAGTATCCAAACTTGTATTGCAAAGCCTTATTACATTTTAGAAATTTATTTTTGCCTTTTATTTCTGGAAAGCTGCTTTGAGAATAAATCCTCAAATTTTTTTTGGTACCCCCGTGTCCCGTATATTTCATTGGCAAAGGAGTGTACATCTGAACAAGAATCCCAGCACCCACTGCACAGCACAAAGTTTATTCTACATTATTTTTTACTGTATTTATTTATTTTTTACAGTTTTTGAATTTGCTGTCTGGTCCCGCCCCCTGCGTCGCGTGGCTCGCAGGGAGCAGAACCAGGAAGCAAGTCGCCGGCTGCCGCGATCGCACAGCGGAGACGGCGAGGGAGCGAAGGATACTGTGAGTATATATATATAGCCCGAGTGTGGCTCGGGGTTACCGATCGCGGTAGCGAAATTTAACCCCGAGTCACACTTGGGAATACCACCAGGCAGGTTAATGACAAGGAGTAGTCAGAACAGAGCCACTGTCAATACACAGAAAATCTGTATAATGGTGAGCAAGAATGTGTTATCAGGCAAGAATCACGACAGAGCAATAAGGCATGCTCACTTCACTGCTTTTGAATCTGACAGACATTGTCATCAAGTCACACCCCCCCTCTAGTCATCGGCCAGCGTCCACAGCAGCTGGCAATATCATTCGGCGCTGCCGACTGTCCAAGGGGAGCCCAACTGTGACACCTTGAGCTTACAATTAAATTATATTGATTAATTAGTGTGCATTTATTTTTGCTCCCCAAACAACTGGTGGGGCACTGGCCTTACGGCCTCAACTGATTGGCATTTGAGGGGTGGTCTGTTTAAAAGCAGTGAGTAGCACCAAAGAAAAACCCCATTTCTGATGACACTCCTGTATTTGGCAATTCTAATAGCACAATGGTTGCCAATTTTGTCTCTAAACTGGTTTTCATAGAGGTTTTTTAAATAACCAGGATACACCTGATGTATAAAATGCACCAAGGAACAGGCTGTATAAATGCAGCAGGAACCAGCAGTTTAATTGAATATCAGTTTTGTTTTGAGTACTTTATAGGTATCTATGGATTAGAGTTTTTAATACTATTGAGCATTGGTGCAGAAATTGAATTAACCATTATTTGAATCTTACTTTATTTGAATCTCTTACTTTTGGAGTTATCTATGTATTTCTTTGTTATATGCATTATAATCTTTGCTATAGATATGACACATGGAAATTTTGATTTTGACATCCTTTATTATAGGGTTTAAATTACTCTACTGGTCGTCATGACAACCAGAACTTGTTCTATTGCCATTCAGTATTCCTAGTCATCTGTGATATAGTTATGTCATGTATTTATTTGCATGCGAATAGTTTGCACTCTGTTCATATATATACTAGTCACGTGTTTATTTTTTTCCCAACTATTCGAGGCGGTCACACCTGTCAGTCGCAGATTCTATGGTATACTAGCTGGATACCTGTGCATTGCGACGAAACGCTGGGCTATGCAGGAGACATTAGGTTCACAAACCGTTGGCTTAGTGGTGGTTGGTGATTGAAAGACATATGGGATGATGATAATAATAAGAAAAACAATAAAATAGATGGGTTTAAGACCTTTAATCCCACCAGCAACCCTGGGTTTTATGTCTATGTAGTCGGGCCAATTATTTGCATAGAATAGACATTCAATTTGTCCCTCAGATGAATTGCTCGGGACCTCCCTGTAAACAACATTTCTGGTTTTACTCTCCGACTGGAGGATGACCAGGCTGTCAGGTGAACTGACTCTGAAGCACGCCACAAACAACCAGGTCTGGACTGGGGCAAAAAAAAAAAAAAAAATCAGCCCTGGACTTCATCTAGACCGGCTCACTTTAATTATGCAAAGACGCACAAAAATAGTATATAAACCAACCGGCTCACTCAACCAATCAATCTACAGATACCAGAGTTGCTGCAGAGCGATTAGGTAAAGAAACACAGTGGCATTGAGGTTGAGTGAGCACCATGTCTAAAAGTGAGGTGGATGTGCAGCGGGTCTCACCGGCACGGTGGCCCCAATATGATACTGCGGCAGATTGGATTTTTATTTTTATTAAATTTTTTTACAGATGGTGAGGTAATGCTCACCTATTAAGGGCAGTGCAAGTCGTGCGTTGAACCAGCATTCATACCGGCCCACCGGGAATCTCCCTGTAGACCCTATGTCCAGTACATGCCTGCATATGACTGGCCATGGGAGAAATAGTCACTCGTCAGATGCACACCAGCCACTTTCAAAGTCTGTCCCTGTGCCTTATTGATGATGATGGCGTGTCAGAGATTTATGAATGAACCGGCCTTTGGAGAATAGCAGTCCTCCTCAAGACGACCATTGACAAGGAGGCTAGGATATATTTGTATACAGCACTTCTAGGGCAGTGGATGCAGTGTCAGGGTTTAGTCTTGCAGAGAATCCTAGCTCAGTAGTGATGGTAATACAGCAAGTAGATATATATATTGTGAGCTGGGAAACAGGTAGCGGGTGCAATTGCTCTCTGGGGTGAGCACTCTTGAAAGGTTCAGAGACCAGACCAGTGACTTTTCTTCAAACGGGGGTACATTTATTGCAGCAACCCACAGGTTATACACCACACTGTATATTGCTCAAAATAAACAGTTCAAAAGCAAAGAAAATTCCTAGCCGTGTCCCGGCACTAACTAAACATACAATAGTCCTGACTAACAACCTGTGCAAACCTAGTGTTTGTCAGGCTTCAGCAAACTAGCATGACCAACCTTGTGCTCCAGCAGATAGAGACCGTCTGCTCCCCAGACTCCAGAGTGATGTCTGTTTGCCTCACCTGCACTAAATTGCCACTGAGGCAAAGTGCAAAACCAGGTGCTTAGAGGTTCCGGAAGGTGTAAGAGAGAAATCTGGGTGACACATAAACCCCGGACAGGACCTTTCCTTGCTCTCTACATGATGCCCTGTTACATACCCTCCCCCCTTGTTTCAACCCCTGGGTGGAACACTGTCAGCTACACAAGCGTAGACTCTGGACAGAGCATCTACATTGGCCATTTTTTTACACGGGCGATGCTTCACAGTGAAGCTGTTGTCCTGCAATGCCAGAAACCAACGGTTCACACGTCTATTGGTCTCCTTTTTTAGAGCCATCCATTTGAGAGGAGCATGGTCAGTCACCAGATCAAACTGGCGCCCTAATAAATAATATCTTAAGGCATCCAATGCCCATTTAATAGCCAAACCCTCCTTCTCAATCACTGCATATTTCTGTTCATGATCGTTTAGTTTTCTGCTTAAGTACACTACAGGGTGTTCCTCACCATTATGTACCTGTGACAAAACTGCCCGTAGACCAACATCAGATGCATCAGTTTGGACTACAAAGTCCTTGGAAAAATCAGGGGAGTAGAGGATTGGCTGTGCACAAAGAGCCCTCTTCAGGACCTGGAAAGATTCCTCAGCTTCTGGGGACCATTTGACCATTCAATTCTTCCCTTAGGTAAGGTCTGTCAACAGGGCTGCAAGAGTTGCAAAGTTTGGGATAAACCTCCTGTAGTATCCCGTTATCCCAAGGAAAGCTCTGACTTGTTTTTTACTGGTGGGACGTGGCCACTCCTGAATGGCTTCTACTTTGTTTAGCTGGGGTTTTATGACTCCACGCCCAATCGTGTAACCTAAATATTTGGCTTCCTCTAACCCCAGGGCACATTTTTTTGGATTAGCAGTGATACCTGCTCTATGGAGAGTTTCCAAGACAGCTTGGACTCGAGGCAAATGAGATTCCCAGTCAGTGCTATGTACTACGATGTCATCCAAGTATGCTGCAGCATACTGTTGGTGGGGTCTCAAAAGTTTGTCCATAGCTCTCTGAAATGTAGCAGGTGCATTTTGTAATCCAAAAGGCATCTTTTTATATTGAAACGAACCCTCAGGGGTTACGAAGGCCATCTTCTCCTTGGCACCTTCTGTCAGGGGAATCTGCCAATATCCTTTGGTCAAGTCCAAAGTTGTCAAATAACAAGCTGTGCCCAGTCGGTCTATAAGTTCGTCTACCCGGGGCATAGGATAAGTGTCAAACTTGGTCACTGAATTGAACTTCCAAAAATCATTGCAAAACCTCCAACTCCCATCTGGCTTTGGGACTAGGACAATGGGACTGGACCAGTCACTACTGGACTCTTCAATGATGTCTAGCTCAAAATTTTCTTCACCTCCCTACTGATGTCTTTCCTCCTTGCCTCAGGAATACGGTAAGGTTTAAGTTTAACCCGTGCCCCTGGTTCAGTAACAATGTCATGTTGTGTTACCGACGTCTGACCAGGCAGCTCTGAAAATTTTTCTCAGTTTTTTATTAAAAACTCTGACTTCCTGCTTTTGTGACTTAGACAGCGACTCAGCAATTTTTACTTCAGGGACCTGAGGGTGTTCAGTATCCAGCTGGTGGGTTATTGGGATGAACCCAGCAGCTAGCGATACTCTATCTTTCCAGGGCATTAGCAAGTTCACATGGTATATTTGCTCTGGTTTTCCTTTCCCTAGTTGGTGAATTTTATAATTTACTTCCCCAACTCTTTCTATCACTTCAAAGGGACCCTGCCACTTAGCAAGGAACTTGCTCTCAACCGTGGGAACTAATACCAGCACCCTGTTGCCAGGTGAGAAAATGCGGACTCGAGCATCCCTGTTATATATTCTCTGCTGAGCTGCCTGCGATTGAGCTAAATGCTCTTTTACAATTGGCATTACTACTGTAATTCTGTCCTGCATCTGCGAAATATGCTCAATAATGCTTTTGTGGGGTGTCTTCTCCCCCTCCCAGGTCTCTTTGGCTATGTCCAGAAGTCGCCGAGGGTGTCTCCCATAGAGTAATTCAAATGGAGAGTACCCTGTAGAGGACTGAGGAACTTCTCTGATGGCAAACATCAGATATGGAAGCAAATAGTCCCAGTTTTTCCCATCCTTGTCAACAACCTTTTTCAGCATGCTTTTTAAGGTTTTATTAAATCGCTCTACTAGTCCATCGGTTTGAGGATGGTATACCGAGGTTCGCAAATGCGTCACCTTAAACAACTTGCACAATTCTTTTGTCACTCGTGACATAAATGGGGTACCTTGGTCCGTCAGAAGGTCCTTAGGGATCCCGACCCGGCTAAACACCTGTAATAACTCCTTAGCTATATTCTTGGCTGATGTCTGGCGTAGGGAATTGCTTCAGGGTAACGGGTAGCGTAATCCATAATGACCAGGATATACTGATGCCCTCGGGCAGACTTCGGAAGCGGGCCCACAAGGTCCATAGCAATTCTCTCAAATGGCACCTTGATTATTGGCAAGGGTACTAAGGGACTCCGAAAATGAGGTAGGGGTGCAGACATTTGACAAACCGGACAAGATTTGCAATAGTTTTCAATATCTTTTTGTACCCCAGGCCAGTAAAACCTCTGTAAAACCCTTTCAGTGGTTTTCTCAGTACCTAAATGACCCCCCAATAAGTGTCCATGGGCAAGCTCCAATACCACCTTTTTGTACGGTTTGGGGACCACTAATTGCTCAATAATTTCATTGTTCTTTTTATACACACGATATAGCATGTCATCATTACTAATGAAGTAAGGAAAAGAGAGCCTATTCCCTGGGTCAACAGGTTCCCCATTGATCATCATAACATTTTCCCAGGCCCTCACAAGAGTAGGATCCTTCCTCTGCTCACTACCAAAGTTCTCTCTATGAGTGTTAAGATCTGCAAACTCTAGAGTAGCTTCAGTTTCAACAGAGGGCTGTCTATCCTCATTGGCTATAGGGCCTTCAGACTCTTCCAATTCTCCTGCCAAAACAGAGAAGGGAAAGTCTGGGGACCCCCAAGAGGGATCCTCTGAATACAACTGCTCTGCAGCATCCATGTATTCAGATTCAGTCTCTGGTTTAGAAACTGTGGCACAGTCTGGGTGTTCCCAGAGTTCCCAAAATTCAGGAAAGTCTCTCCCTATAATTACATCATGCACCAAATGAGGCACAACCCCAACCAAGTGCCTCAGATCACCCTGTGCGGTTCCAAACTTCACAGCTACTAAAGGATACTCCCGAGTATCACCATGTACACACACTACAGCAACCTTTTTAGCCCGGAAGTTCACAGAGCCTATCAATTCAGCCTTAATAAGGGTTACTAAACTTCCAGAGTCCAGCAAAGCTGTAACATGCTTATCATTCACAGTTATTGCACACATGTGTTTTCCCTTTACTGGCACCGCGGTGCATGAAACCGTGGAAAACAAAGACTGCAGTCTTTCCTTGAAAGACAAGTCACACTGCATAGGCTCATCAGTTAATGGACAGTTCGCAGCTAAATGCCCAAGTTCCTGTCACCGAAAACATCTTACATTCCTCAGGTTAGGTCTGCTGACGGGCATTGGTGTTCCCGCTTTGGAATGCCAACCTCCCCGGTTTAAATCAGCAGTTTTTCCCTCTGCCTCCTTGCCACGCTCACCACCCACATTCCCTGGTACAGTCTTACCGATTGCCGAGGGAGGCCTTGGTTTTGGGCGGAAAGTCCATGGGCTCACCGGGGAGGCGTTCAAGTCCTCAGCTGCAAAGTACCTCTCAACAATCTCCACAAGCTGATCCACCGACTTGGGGTCCCCTTGGGTTACCCACTTTTGCAAGACGATCAGTAAGGATCTTAGGAAGCGATCCATGACTACCCGCTCAATGATCTGTGGCCCCGAGAGGGACTCCGGTTGCAGCTATTTTCGGACCAGGTGGATGAGGTCAAACATCTGTGACCGCGGTGACTTCCCAGCTTGGTAGGACCAGTTGTTAACACGCTGTGCTCGCACTGCCAAAGTAACACCTCGCCGTGCTAGTATCTCCAGCTTGACCTTGTCATAATCCATGGCATCCACAGACTCCAAATCATAATATGCTTTCTGTGATTCACCGGTTAGCAAGGGCGCCAGCAATCCTGCCCACCGTGTCTTAGGCCATGCTTCCCTCTCAGCGGTTCTTTCAAATGTTAACAGGAAGGCCTCTGGATCATCCTCTGCTGTCATCTTGGAAAGGAAGCGACTGACATGGATGGGTGAGGAGTTGTCAGAAGAATCTGCAGCTTGCAGGGGAGACCTCTGTGCCAGAGTGTGCACCACCTCCGTCAGAGTCTTGCGATCGCCTTCAGCAGCAACTGCAAGCTTTTCAAATAACATTTGTGTCTGTTCCTGTACAGCACTGATCTGCTGCTGCGTGTGCAGCACCTGAGTTTGCTTCTGCAGAGCATTTAACATGTCCCGCTGTGTAGCATTAGCTTGTTGCTGTGCTGCATTAGCCAACACCAACTGTTTTATAACATCCTCCATTTTTTTTTTTTTTTATTTTTCACTTCAGTAACTGGCCTTTTAAATAGCAGGTTCTTGCTATCACTTGCCCAAAGTTCTCCACCATATGTGAGCTGGGAAACAGGTAGCGGGTGCAATTGCTCTCTGGGGTGAGCACTCTTGAAAGGTTCAGAGACCAGACCAGTGACTTTTCTTCAAACGGGGGTACATTTATTGCAGCAACCCACAAGTTATACACCACACTGTATATTGCTCAAAATAAACAGTTCAAAAGCAAAGAAAATTCCCAGCCGTGTCCCGGCACTAACTAAACATACAATAGTCCTGACTGCCAGTATAAACATACAATAGTCCTGACATCAGCAGCCTCGTGCAGGGGAGAAGCAGAGTGAGCTGAGCGGTGAAAGGTGGAGGACGCACGTGAAAACTGTCAAGGATCGTGACCAGGCCAGAGTACAGGCGCTGCCTCACTGGTGCTGGAGATCGGGACGGTGACCCTGCGGAGACCTACCTACGCAGCGCTGAGAGGTCTGGATGGAAATCTGGTTCCGGCTGGAACCCGAGTAAGGAGGCCGCGCTGATCGATTGGGAGTGCAGGCGGTGGATCGTTGTTCCTGTTGCGGAGATTCGACAAGCAGGGAGCGGATCCAGCGGCACAGAGTCCCAGTGCACGGCAGGAGAAGATCCTTGATCGGGTGCTGGACAGTTTGTCTATCGGATGGGTGAGAGGCCTCCTAGGACGCAGTTCCAAAAATAAGAAACGCACGCTGCAGTATTGTTTAAATCCACAGGGCCCCAACGTGACTAGTCGAAGATTGTTTGTTTCATTCACTGGCCAGTTGAATACAGTACCCGGGTACCCGAGACAATACACATACACATTTTTGAGTTATTATTCACAGGACTTACACTTCAGAACTGAGGGGGTTAATCTTTCTTTTTTGCCGCCGCGTGTTTTTCCCGCGTTACGAAATCCTGTCGTTTAAATAACGTATCTACTTTACTGATCCCAATAAAGCAACATCTATAAAGAATATAATCTATAAAAATCCACAACAGTGCTGGTGTATAGTTATTCCCCAGTGTGGTGAGACTAACCCGAGGTTAATTCAGCGGCTCCTCCGGGAGTGAGCGCTACAATAGTGTTGTGGATTATATAGTATATTAGATATAATTATATCTAATAGATTTAAGGATAATAAACTTTAATAACTTATTTAAATGTGAAATGTAACTACTGTAATATTAATGTTACTGTGCAAATAACTTAACTGTGATATAATACTATCCAAAAAATTTATGGAATATATTGGTAATGTATTAGTACAATCAACTATTATATTTGAGGTGTAGATAAATCTTGTGTACAATGAATTGTATAATCCCCCAGATGTAGAGTTGAAGAAGATATACTGTATAAGCTATTCACAAAAAATGGATAATCTCAAAATCACCGTTTAAACCGTTAGGGGTTATTGTACCGTTATTAAAAAGATTTCTCATCTCTTCCCTTCCCAACTTACTTATTACATCATCTTCTTCAATCTCTGTTTTTTAATCAGTTTTATTGCCCAAAATTTCAAACCTGCAGGGGAACTATTGTGATGAATCTTAATATGTAGAGCGACCGAATGTTTCTCAAAATTGTTTCTGACATTCCTCACATGTTCAGCTATCCTAAAGGCCCTCTTAGTGCGTCTTCTGTAACATAAGCCGCAGGGGCATATTATCCAACATCTAAATAATTTTTTTTGAACAACAATTAAGTATGCCACCTATCCTGTTTTATTCTGTTTGTGATTAAAATAGGAACTCTTATATTTCTTTTTATTTCCAGTGGATCTACAGGCCAAACATAGGCCACAGTGAGGGCTTCTACCACTGTGGCCTATGTTTGGCCTGTAGATCCACTGGAAATAAAAAGAAATATACGAATATATGTTGATTGCTTCTTTTTATGTGATCCATATGGACAATATGAATTAAGAGAACCACCCAAAAGCGACTACCATCGCGCCATCAGATACGTACATCAAACAAGTGCAGATCTCTGCTTGGATGGATGGAGACCCAGAAGCAGGAAGACAATTAAAGACCCAGCCCACTCAATGGCTCTCAATGCCCTTCCATTGAGAGCCATTGGTTTGGTTGAGCTCCCACTTGTGCCTCCACCTCCACCACCCCGGTCATGTGGCATGCTGCAGTTTGCAGGAAAAGAAGGGGTCAGTAGGGGCCGATGTTTAGCTCTTCCACCTCCCCCTCCCATTTTATCACTATAGTATATTCCTTTAAGGGGTTGTCTGTTGAGAGGCATTGAGTACATTTAGTAAATCCCACCATTCTTGTTCGCAGTTACATGGATGTGCGAGTGACCTGGCAATCAGTGTGACCCTGGGGTACAGTTCTTAGGCACTTGCAATTGACAATGTGACCATCCAAAGCACTGGCCATCAAATGGCATTGTAATTTTTCCTATTTTTTGTCTGGAAGAAATAGGCCAACATTTAGCCACAACAACCTCTAAAAGTTATTCCATGCACAGTGTAGAGGCATAAGTTATTCTTGATTTTGGATCTTTCCCCTTTAACAATTGAAGCAGTACTGGTGGCTTACCAATCATCACAGGTTCATGAGCGCAACAAGAATTTATTTATTTATTTATAAAAGGATTTTACCAGGAAGGATACATTGAGATTTCTCTCGTTTTCAAGTATGTACTGGGTTCAAGAACATTGAGTGGTTACAGAAATACAAAATCGTAAAATACAAGATATTAACACAAGACCAAATCTGTAGATTAACAGAAAAATAAATATGTAGGAAATAAAGTCATTATGTTACATGTTTACAGGTGCATTTCGTATTGAGGTATGTTAATAGGGTAGTCTTCAGGGACTTTAGACTTGGGGAAGATTTGACGGTGTCTGGGAGGTTATTCCATATTTGCGGTGCTCTGTAGGAAAAGGAGGATTGCGCCACTTTCTTTTTGTATTGTGGTATTGCAAGTAAGGTGCTGGTCCTGGATCTGAGGTTATAGGATGAGGGAACTGCCGGGGGAAGCAGCATATTCAGATAGGGTGGTAGCTTCCCAGAAAAGCTCTTAAACACCAGGTTGGAAAGGTGAAGGGTGCGTCTAGATTCCAGCGATGGCCAGTTTAGTTATTATTTTTTTTTGAAATTCAGAAAACACAAAATACAGATACACAAATATCCATAAAAACAAAGGAATATACAATGTACACATAAAATTAAAGGTGATACTTAAAGAGTATAAGAAAAGGTGCGTAGTCCTAAAGGGAGGAAAAAAGAAAAAAAAAAAAAAAAGGAAAGGTCTCCATTTCCCAGAGTATCCCCTACATCGAGGACATCAGCCCTAGTGCTATCTCATTCCAGCAATGTGGAAAGAGAGAGTGCGAAGATAGAGAAGTGGGGGGGGGACAGCAAGGTGAGAAAAAGAGGAGATAAAAGAGAGAAGAGATGGAGGGGAATGGGGACGGAGTAAGCCACATAAAATAAGAGGTAGGAAGGGGAGGGGGGAAAGAAAAACAAAAGTGAGAAGAGAAAGGCAAAGAGAGAAAGAGAGGAGAGAAAAAATAAAAAATAAAAAAATAAAAAGGGGGGGAGAGGGAGGACAGAGTAAGCCTACTTAGGTAGGGTAGTGTTGTCATATGGCTCCACCTCGAGGAACCCCAGACGCAGTCGCCGCACTAGGAAGCAGAGCTAGAGGCTCGAGTATTCGCGGCGTATCGGTCCCAGTAGAACCACTTCGTGGCTGAATCAGTCAGTCAGCCCACGACGCCCTGCATCCAGCAAAATCAATAGAACGATATTCCTCGACCCGAGCAATCCATTCCTGAACGGTGGGAGTCCTTGTCGACTTCCAGAGAGCAGGGATCAGAGCCTGGGCAGCAAAAATCCTAAGAAGGAGGACCGAGCGTTTAAGGATTTTGAGGGGGAACGGAAGATGTAGGAGGAGAAAACACTCAGGGGTCAGAGGGAGATCCTCATCCGTTACTTGAAGTATCGCATCTCGAACCCGAGTCCAGAATGATTTCAGGTTGGGGCAAGTCCACCATGTATGGAGATATGTGCCGCTGTCTGTTTCACAACGCCAGCATTGAGGTGGGTGTGATGAGTAGACCTGGTGTAAAAAACTAGGAGAGCGATACCAAAACGTGACTATTTTATATGAAGTCTCCTGAATACGCATTGCGCTGCTACCTTTGTGGATCAAGGCAAACGAGTTAGACCACTGTTCCTCCGATATGGTCGCATCCAGCTCACGATCCCATCGTGAAACAAAGGAGGGGACTGTAGAGTCACTGGTCTGCAGTAGGCCATGTAGGGTAGATACTCCGTGGGCTAGGGCTTCCCCTGCATGACAGAGTGATTCAAATGGGAGCAAGTGGCGGCTTAAGCTGTAGCCGCAGTTGAGGCTTCTCAAGTACGACTTCAATTGGAAATAATTAAATCTATCCAGCACGGAGAGAGGCCCTCTCGGAGATGCAAGCGGCAAAACCTCTAGGTTGCCGTCAGCAGGGAGATCCATCGCACGCAGCCTGTTCCCATCTGTCAGGCGGGTCCTCAAGGACGATCGTATCCCGACCCTTAGGGCCGGGTTATGAACCAAGGGCAGAAGTGGGGAGATGGCCGTGGAGAGGCCGTATGTCAATTTAAGCTTGTTCCACATACTCAGCGTCACCGACACCGGATCTGGATCAGCTCCTCGTGCTCCAATCGGGTGAGGTGGGAGCCACGGAAGCGTCCAGAGTGGGCGCCCCGAAAGGGCAAGCTCCAGGTCTAGCCACTGCTTATCGGGGTTCACCAAAGACCAGTCCACCAGCCTCAGTAAATGACTGGCCTGATAATAACGTCGGGGATCTGGAAGGGCCAATCCCCCCTTATGTTTCGGGCGGCTCAAAATCACAAAGCTGACCCTGGGTCTGCATTTTGGCCAGATGAATTTGAGGAGCACCGTCCGCAGGGCGGTAAAGAGAGAGGGATCAGAATCGGGAGGGCCCCGAAGAGATAAAGGAGCCTCGGCAGTAAGTTCATCTTGATGGCTGCTATTCTGCCCATCCAGGATATCATACGGCTATTCCAATCCGCCATGTCTGCTCGAAACGTAGTCAGAATAGCCGTGAAGTTAAATTCCAACATCTGTTTCAGTTTAGTTATTTTAACATGTCACAATGGTGGGTCATGTAGTTACATTGTAGCACAAAGCGACAGAATGAGTTATACAATGTAGTAAGTTTCTGGAGGTGTGTTTGAGGGGCAGCTGCATACACTACATCTCTGTATTCAATGGCTGGCATAAGCATTTGTTGTACAATCTGCTTTCTTACCGCGGGGCTCAGGCAGGATTTGTTTCTGTACAGGGCACCTAGTTTGGGGTAGAGTTTAGATGAGAGTTTTTCAATGTGTGGGCCAAAAGATAGATTTGGGTCTAACCACATACCTAGATATTTGAGAGAAGCGACTGTGGTCAACGTGCCATTTGATTTTGTCCTGACACATAGATGGGGTATTTGCAATTTGTGTAGTTTAGGTGCAGTTCCAAAGAGCATTGTAACAGTTTTGTCAGTATTTAGAAAAAGTTTGTTATCTGCGATCCACTTTTCTACCCCTGTGAATTGTTCTTGCAGCACGGCCTCCAGCTGTGGGAGATTTGGTTTGCTGGTATAGATTACAGTGTCGTCTGCATACATGTGTACAGTTGAGGCTTTGCAGACATTGGGCAGATCGTTTATGAATATAGTGAATAGTAGGGGGCCGAGTATCGAGCCTTGGGGTACACCGCACGTGACTGGGAGGGAAGTGCTGTCAGAAATGGACACAAATTGTGACCTATCAGACACATATGATTGGAACCAGGTTAACGTGCTATCACCAATACCAGAGTTTTTAAGTTTTTGTAATAGGATGCCATGGTCTACTGTGTCAAAAGCCTTGGCAAAATCAAGGAAGATGGCTCCAGTTAGGTTTCCTTGTTCCATGCCCGCTTCGATATCATTACAAACTTTTAAAAGAGCAGTTGTAGTTGAATGATTTGGACGAAAGCCTGATTGATCCGGGGTTAAATAGTTCTGATACTGATAATAATCACGTAATTGAGTGTAGACACATTTTTCCTGAATTTTTGACATTACAGGGAGCAGTGATATTGGTCGATAGTTGGATACCAAAGAATTGTCTCCAGTTTTATGGATAGGTACCACCCTTGCAGTCTTCCAAAGTTTGGTTATGTATCCAGTCGCCAGTGATTCATTGATTAGGGTTGCGACAGGTTTTGCAATTGCTGGCGCACTGATTTTCAGCAGCATTGCTGGGATTTGATCAGGTCCAGACTAGTATTTCATTTTTTGGTTACGGAGAAGTTTAAAACTGAATTTCTCTGCGTTACATGGTCTTTGCACTGTTGGTGGGGTCTTTCTGATTGCGTGTCATTTCCTAGCTCAGCAATCAGGGTGGTGGCACATCCAACAAAATAATTATTAAAAGCATTTGCTACATCTAGGGGGTGTTGTCAAAGTAAACAGCCAAACTGTACACTTTGACAGCAGCCGGTTGGGAGTGGACAGGAGGTGCTTGTATGTTACTTATGATTTTCCAAACATTTCTTGGGTTTGATATGTTATTGTTTAAATTTTCATTGAAGTACTGGGCTTTAGCCATTTTTGTTTGTTTTATGCATGCATTCCGGCATTTTCGGTATTCACAGTGATCGCTCATGGATCCAGTACTCTTGAAATTTGACCACAGGGAGTCTCTAAACTGGTACATATGCGTGAGGTCAGCTGTAACACAGGGCAGGTGGGCCCCTTTTAGGCTAGGGTCAGACTGAGGCAGTGCGAACGCGCGTGCAGCCGCACTTAATCACGGCCGTGCTAGCAGCAGATGCCGGGCAATGACGGCCAATATACGAAGTACGGTCGCACAAAAGTGCGGCCGCGCAACGCAAGTGGCAAACAAACGCATTTTTTCGAGAACGTGAAACCACTAGTACTGACGTACAGAGTGCGCTGCGTCCGCTAGCGGCGTGTGTGCGTGATTAGGAGACCTCAGACGCTGCTAATGTCCGGCCAACATAACGTCCAGACCCAAAAAGTGTTTTATTGATGATCCGTACAAAATCACGGATGAAACTGCGCGTCGTATGACCGCTATCGCGTATTCCGTGAAAAAATACGTCCATTCGTTCGAACGCACTTTTTCACAGACAACGTGAAAAATGCGTTAGTCTGACCCTAGCCTAACTCGCACTTTGCGCAGTGGGGTTATGGGTGTTCCAAACTTTCAGGAGCTCGGCTTGAAAGTATTCAATTGCACAGTCCAGGTCTGGGATTAGGTTTAGTCTGTACCATGGGAGCTGTTTGAGATCATTTAGGAAGGATTCAAGATTAAATTTCTTGAAAGACCTGGCGATTATTACCTTTGGTGACCATTTTGTGGCCCGTATTTTGCGCACACAGTACACTAGGCAGTGATCACTGAAACGGTTAGTGAGAACGCCTGCCTCCTGTATATGATCAGGACATGAGAGAATCCAGTCCAGCAAGGTGTGGTTAGGGCTTTTCATATTAATGCGAGTGGGGGAGGAGATTGTGTTAGCTGCAAAGCCTTAAACAGTGAGCAGTGTTTATTGTTTTTAGGATTCAGCCAATCAACATTAAAGTCGCCGAGGACCAGCAGTTCACTTTTTTGGTTTTGAGCGACTAATTTACTAAGAATTTAGGTTATGTCAGAAAGGGAGTGCACTGGGGAACTCGGTGGGCGGTAGAATCCAGCAACAATAATTGTTTTACTGAACGGGATCTCAATAATACCAGAAAGGAAATCAAATGTGGCCGGGGGGCTAGGATTCTGCAACGGGGTGAACTTTATGGAGTTGTCAACATAGATAACAATTCCCCCTCCTCTCTTAGCTCTGTCCTTTCTAGAGCATGAATACCCTTGTATTGCTATGGCAGAGTCTGGCACTTTAGGGGTTAACCATGATTCTGTCAGCACAATGACCTTAGGTTTGTAATAGAAACCCCAAGCTTTAAGCTCATCCAGTTTAGGGAGTAAACTGCGGATGTTGCAGTGCACAAAGGAGTGGAGATTAAATATGGTGTCAGCTGTTGGACCAGGGTTGGATTCAACATCAGTTGCCAGAGCAAGCAGCAGAATAAAAAGGAATTTGGACATATTTTTCTTTCCTATTCTCCCATTTAAAAGTCTGCAATCCGAGCAATAGTTTTTATACACCTTACAGTGGGACTGTTTGTCCAATTCTCCAAATCAACAGTTGTGCAGGAAAATAGATTTACTTTGAGAGGTCACTTTTGCACCTCTGCTTCAAGCCACGTGCTAATCAATTCATAAAGCAGGGACCTACACTGGTGGCCAAAACTGTGAATACACCTTACTATTTGTACAAACTTTTGCAGTTTAAAAGTACTTTTTATATAGAAATCTCTAAAACGGTCAAGGCACAAGTAAAATTTAATATAGTAAATGAATGCCTTAACAACAACAAAAAATCTTTAAATAAATTAAATTTTGGCTGAAATGTACCAAAATGCATCTTGGCTCTTATATAGCATGAAAATTGTCATTTCAGGTTTGTCACAATGCGCTTTTTCAATAACGAGTTGGATAGCCTTTGGCCTTAACTCCTGCCTGACCCCTTTCAGGCATTGACTCTACAAGTCTTTTGACATCCTCTTCTGTGATCACATGATGCCAGGAATTGATTATAGCCTCAGTGAGTCCTCGCTTGTTGCTTGGATTATTGCTCGAGTCCATGCGTTTCAATCTTGCCCACAGATTTTCGATGGGATTCAAGTCAGGGCTATTTCCAGACCAGGGAAGCAGAGGAATTTTCTTGTCAACAAAAACTGTCAGGGAGCTGGTTCCGGGGTGGCAGGTTTGAGCCCAATGTGCAATGATGGGAAATAGAAAGACGTATATGAACAAAAGGGGTTTATTTAGGAGTAACACAAAAAGGCAATAAACAAATATATATATATCAAGGAGCTGGATAAGACGAGGAAGGGAAACACTTTTTAAATAATAATCAGCAATAAGAAACTAAAAGGCAAGATGAGAGAAAGGTAGACCAAAAGTAACAAAACTAACTGGGTATGCAGGGATCCTGGATCTGCGGAGTGAGGGGGTCTTAGATCTGCAGAGCGAGGGGGTCCTGGATCTGTAGAGCGAGGGGGTCCTGGATCTGTAGAGCGAGGGGGTCCTGGATCTGTAGAGCGAGGGGGTCCTGGATCTGTAGAGCGAGGGGGTCCTGGATCTGTAGAGCGAGGGGGTCCTGGATCTGTAGAGCGAGGGGGTCCTGGATCTGTAGAGCGAGGGGGTCCTGGATCTGTAGAGCTAGGGGGTCCTGGATCTGTAGAGCGAGGGGGTCCTGGATCTGTAGAGCGAGGGGGTCCTGGATCTGTAGAGTGAGGGGGTCCTGGATAGGATATAGGGCGGCGACAACTGTAGGACCTGCGGGATGCAGGGCAGCAGGTTGAGGATTCTGCAGGATGCAGGGCAGCGGGTTGAGGATTCTGCAGGATGCAGGGCAGCGGGTTGAGGATTCTGCAGGATGCAGGGCAGCGGGTTGAGGATTCTGCAGGATGCAGGGCAGCGGGTTGAGGATTCTGCAGGATGCAGGGCAGCGGGTTGAGGATTCTGCAGGATGCAGGGCAGCGGGTTGAGGATTCTGCAGGATGCAGGGCAGCGGGTTGAGGATTCTGCAGGATGCAGGGCAGCGGGTGAGGATTCTGCAGGATGCAGGGCAGCGGGTTGAGGATTCTGCAGGATGCAGGGCAGCGGGTTGAGGATTCTGCAGGATGCAGGGCAGCGGGTTGAGGATTCTGCAGGATGCAGGGCAGCGGGTTGAGGATTCTGCAGGATGCAGGGCAGCGGGTTGAGGATTCTGCAGGATGCAGGGCAGCGGGTTGAGGATTCTGCAGGATGCAGGGCAGCGGGTTGAGGATTCTGCAGGATGCAGGGCAGCGGGTTGAGGATTCTGCAGGATGCAGGGCAGCGGGTTGAGGATTCTGCAGGATGCAGGGCAGCGGGTTGAGGATTCTGCAGGATGCAGGGCAGCGGGTTGAGGATTCTGCAGGATGCAGGGCAGCGGGTTGAGGATTCTGCAGGATGCAGGGCAGCGGGTTGAGGATTCTGCAGGATGCAGGGCAGCGGGTTAAGGATTCTGCAGGATGCAAGGCAGCGGGTTGAGGATTCTGCAGGATGCAGGGCAGCGGGTTGAGGATTCTGCAGGATGCAGGGCAGCGGGTTGAGGATTCTGCAGGATGCAGGGCAGCGGGATTGTGAGGAGTCGGCAGCAGTAGATCTTTAAACAGGATCTGTAGCAGGAGGTCTTTATACAGGGTCTGTAGCAGAAGATCTTTATACAAGTTCTGTAGCAGAATACCTTTAGACAGGATCTGTAGCAGGATATCTTTAAGGCTGGAGACTGTAGAGGGGTTATCTGCAGAACGTAGAGAAGGCAGGATGCAACAAGGGTCTGAGCAGGTATCAGGAACTGGAGTAGCTTCTTGCTAGTGAAGAAAATGCTAAGTTAATGAAGAAGCATTTAGTGATAGGTGTGGTCCTCTTTTATAGAGGAGAAATCAGGAGGCATTAGCTAGCACCTGGTTCCTAGCTCAGCAAGGCTTTTCAGGAGGGCCACTGCTACTCATACCACTATCAGGCAACTTGTTCTTAGTTCTCTTGCGGCGCCGGCGGCAAGGCACATGACAAAAACTGACAAAATCAGAAGGCGTTTCCATTATGGATATGCAGTGGCCAAATTTTGGGCACTAGTGTACATTAAGAACTGCATCACATTTTGCACAGTGACCTTCGTGAGACTTTTCTAGTCTATAATCCCTTCTATTGATCAGGTATCTGATCTACTAAAGTGGAATAAATCTCCTTTTGTTTAATCCTGGAGCTGCCTGGTTATTTTTCTTTGTTATTTACTCAGATGACTGACAGCTGAGCCGCACTATCATGAAGTACAGTAAATACCAAATATCATAAAACCAGCAGAGTGGTTTATCTCCTGCTATTATACCTATCAGATGGTATAGTGTCACAAATGTAACAACCATCAGCAGTACAAATCCTTGTGGTACAGATGAGAATTTTTTTTTTTTTTTTTTTTAGGGCTGTGGAAATTAACGATTACTCGTTAAAATTTTTGATCGATTACATTTAATTTGATATGGGGGGGCCCATCAGCTCCGGTATCGGACTCTAGGAGTCCGAATCCGGAGCTGTACTGGCTTCTTGGGGCCCTGGATGGCCCTATAGCAGCATGCGAAGCACCGTCCTCCAGTCACGTGTGCGAAGCATGCCTCACACACAGCGACTGTCGCAGGAAGAAGACGGCAGACAAGAAGACAGCGGAGGAGCGGTGAGTATGGTGCTGCCTGTCTCAGTCCAGCCTTGGACCCAGCCAAACCCCAGCAGGGCTCAGACCCCAGGCACGAACCAGGGCCCAGACCCAAACCTAAGGACCAGGGCCCAGACCCAAGAAGATCAGCTAAAAAATAGTTGGATCTGTATGTGCGTTATAATTGAAAATTGATTAATCAAATTTTTTGAATCTAACACGAAAAATTTTAATCAGTACCAGCCCTAATTTCTTTGCATTTTCTAAAGAAGAAGAAAGGATAACCGTCGCCAAATATTCAGTTGTGAATACAGCCAACTGATTGTCCGAGTCATTTTGCCTTTTAAACACCCGGTTCTCCAAATCCAAAGGGATAATTACCAGCCTTAAATTACTTTCAGAACATTGTAAAAGAAATTCAAAGCTGCACATAATGAAATGAAGCAGGAATACACAGACCTGGAAGCGCTGAGACTAAATGATCAACGCAACGACTTCCTGGAATTGGCTTTTCAAGGTTTCCCACACATCCTTTTTACTAGATTTTACTTTTGGTGTACTTGACAAAAAATATTTTAGATATTACAAAAGAGTGCAAACGGTTGAGATGCTCCACCTATGATCATGTATCAAGAGGAGAACACGACCACATAATCAGAGCCGGATTTGCACCTCAGGAGGCTGTAGGCACAGAAATGTGGAGGGCCCCTACCCCCAAACAATAAAAGGAACATGTCAACATTACAATTTAAATTTTCATTTGAGGCTTAGAAAACTAAAAAAAACAAAAACCTGCAAAACTGTTTTTTTCCATGCTCAAATCAAAAGAAGAGGCAGAATGACGCAGAATTCGAGAATTGACACAGCGTGAGGAGCAGAAGAGGGTGATCAACTGTGTCGAATGCAGCGGAAAGGTCAAGAAGAATAAAGCGGGAGACGTGACCTTTGGTTTCAGCGGCAACAAAATCATTAGTCACCTTGGTCCGAGTCGTCTCCGTAGATTGTTAGGAGCGAAAACTAGACTGGTGCGGATCGAATAGAGAGTTAGCAGCAAGAAAACTGGTGAGCTGGTTATAGACCAGATGTTCTAAGATTTTGGAGGCAAAGGGGAGGAGTGAGATGGGACAATAGTTCAAGAGGGAGGTAGGATGAAGAGATGGCTTTTTTAGAATGGGGTAATCAAAGCACGTTTGAAAGCAGAGGGGAAGATTCCAGAGGAGAGGGAGAGGTTAAAAATGTGAGTCAAACCAGGGACAGTAACTGGTAGGACAGGCCGAATAAGGTGTGAGGGGATGGGATAAAGTGGACAGGTGGTCGGGCAGGAGGACATGAGCAGCTCCGAGACATCCTCCTCCGAGACCGGAGGAAAGGGAGACATAGAAGAGGGGGCAGGGAGTGAGGGACTTGTCAGTGGGGTAGAATGGTTAAAGGAGGAGGGCAGTGAATGCAGCAGCATTGTTTGTTTTATGTAAAAGCATATATTGCCTCTGCTGTAGAACAGAAAAAAATATTTTACATTTACTTATTTTTTTTTATTTTTACACATTACATGGTCATGATTGGTATCATTGTAAAGACCAGACTCTGACCTTTCCAATGAGGCCTCACTTAACCTTGTGCGGTGTACAATTCAGGGAGCAGGTTCCAAAGTCCCCCTGTCTCTCCTCACTGCAGCGCCACAGTCTAGGGTGTGAATAAAAAATGTGTTGCTTCACCAGATACACACTTGCTTGCAGTATGGTAAATTAGGCGAGTTAGTGCAGCATCACTGTTCACTTTAGAATTATAAACTGAGTAATAGTGCAGTGTTAGAAAAAAAGAATATTATTTTAATAGATATTTTACTTTTAAATAAATGTATCCCTGGAAAGGCTAGAAGCTGACCTTTCCAATGATACCTCATATGTCCCTCTAGCCCTAAGGGTTCCAGAGATACAGTGGTCTAAATTATTGCAAATTGTAAAAACACACAGAGCAAGGCGCCCTCTTGTGGCAGGCGCCTGTAGGCACATGCCTACTCTACTTAATTATAAATCCGGCCCTGCACATAAAGCCTATCCAAGTGTACAACACAAGTAAAGCATTTAAATGGTTCCACCTCATAGAGCAGTGGTTCCGAATCCTGGTCCTCATGTACTCCTAACAGTCTGCATTTCCCCAAGGTAATCCTTAAGATTTGCTGCTCAGTGATAGCAGGACTCCGGTCAGATATTATCACCTGTGGTGTGCTTCAGATATCTGGAAACCCTGGCCTGTTAGGGGTACCTGAGGATGAAGGTTGGTATCCACTGCCATAGTGCAGTTAATGCTTTGGGCATCATTGGACGATCATCTGCTGCCGTGATAAAGTGCGGCTGCACGCGTGTTCGCACTGCGTTTGTCTGACCCCAGCCTAATCTGGAGATATGTAGACCATGTTAGGTACACAAATCTGTGATACAGTGACCAGATTTTACGTTTTGGAATCATCGCCCAATGCTATCAAAATTATTTTCTATTAGCAAGTAAAGGTTATTCAGGGCTTGACAAATTTGCTTTGAATCTAGGAGCCAGCTACAAAAGTTAGGAGCCAACATTTTGGGGAGGATTCGCCTTTATCGAGGTTATATACTTCAAATAAAACAGCATCTGTACATTGTGATCTTAACACAAATAATAGTTTACTTATTTTCTTTGCTCTGTTATCATTGGACACCCTATTTACCCACTGCAAACACACACACACCTCATATATAAATACATACACCAGGGTTGGATATATTTACATTAAATGTAGGAGACAGGAAGAAAACATTGAAGCCACTAGATGTTTTTAGATGCCCAAGTCTATTTTACACCACTCTAAAAGCAAACTGGAAATTTAGGAGTCAGGAGTAAAATTCTAGGAGCCAGTGGCTACCAGGCTCCTGGCTTTATCAAGCCCTGGGTTATGCCTACATCAAAGCAGGGAAGATTTTTCTTATGAGTGCTAATCATATTTAAGTAATATTATAGCACATCCATTGGCTTGGCCAAAGAACACCTTATAGAGGTTTATCACAGGACTGCCAACAAAATTTAGGGTTTTTTTCCTAACAAAAACACAGTTTTATGGAGTCTTCAATAATACAGCTGTAAGGCTCTAATATAGGCATTAAAAGACGAGCCAGGCAACCGGACAATTGGCTGTGAAAATGCAAACATTGCAGAAACGCACGAGAAATAAGCAAAATCAGCATTGTACCGGGTAAGGCAAAACAGCCTCGGAATACACATATAATACACAATACATACGCAAATCAATAACTGAAAAAACAAAAATAAAAGCAAAACCAAAGTCAAGGGCTCTTTGTCAAAACTATGAGGCTATGGTCTCAGCGCCAACTGTGACGCAAGCCATGGCTCCCAGATCTTATTACATTGTGGGACAGTGTCGTGCAATTGGGCGGTCAGATACTCCATCCATTAAATTTACCAGACCTTTGCCAACACCTCTGTGAAGAAAGTTTTGCTTTTTAGCAGATCATGTGCACAGACATCTAGAGGCCTATGGTTTTTGTAAAACTGCTTAAAAATATTCTGACAAATTAACTTCATGCATCCTGTACCACAATAAGCTATACAGGTGTGATATATAGAGTATATATTTTAAGTAAACCCTGAGGTGGTAAATAGGATTTAGAGCCCCACTAGCCACTTTTCAGATTAGACAGTTTAGTGAATAGACGAACTGACACGAAATTGCATAGTATGGTGAAAATCACCGTTCAATGCACTTCGGTGGCAAGTTCCTTTTTTCTGAATAATCCTATAGTTTATGAACTAACAAACAGGGCTTTCTTTTGGTATAAGCAGGGCTTTTTTTCAGGGGGTACTCACTACCGGCACCTCACCACTCAGTACTGGCACCTCACCACCACCCCGAAACTAACAGGACAGAGCATGATGCTCCTCCCTCCTCCTGCAGTGGCAGGCAGAGAATTGGAAGCGCTCGGCAGCTCATATTGCTCCTGAACGTTTCCGATTGTCAGGAGTGTATGCAGGGACCAATAACCCCCCTCTTCTCCCAGTAAGTGACAAGGGAGGGCTGGTTAAATAAAATCTCCCCCTCTGTTTAATAGTGCCCCAGCTATGGCAGATTTGTGTAAACATGCTGCACCCCCTCTCTCTGCAGCCGCTGAAACTTTGAACAGCATGGGGAGGGGGGGTGCAGCATGTTTATGCACATCTGCCAGAGCTGTGGATTGTCAGGCAAGCGGTGCTCCTCTAAGATGCAGCCGGTGCCCAGCGAGCTGCATTGTAGCTGCCAGGTCAGAGAGCAGACTCCCCGTGGTGCTGGATACGGAAGCCTGCGCTTCGCTCTCCTCCTGGTCCCTTCCTCCTTGCTGGTGCCTGGCCCCCTCTGATGAGGGCATGCCAAAAGAAGTCAACACTGCGGCCTTACATCCCCCCCAGCAGTACCAGACAGTGTGTGGTGCACCCTGGAAGGTGAGAAGGTAGAAATTTAAGTCCTGGCTCCATTGCTCTGCAGGGCCTCAGTAACAGGCAGGCCTAAGAACAAAGAAAAAAAAACTGCTGCTGCTTCCAAATACACGTCAAGACAGCATTTAAAAATATAGGCTCTGGCAACTTCACCTGCTCCTGCCGTTACCACCATGTGGGGGTGTTCTCAAGGTCAAACATCCGCTCATTGGAGTCCCAATATTATTCAAACAGTACTTGGTGGATAGTGGAGTTTCATTGCTGTGGAGCTCATACACAATGCGCATTACTGTGAGTTTCATTGATGTGGAGCTCATACATACTCAGCAAAACTGAGTTTCATTGCTGTGGTGCTCACAAAACGCTAGGGGATAATCCACTCAGTGCCAGCGTTGCAAAAAAGAAAACCCCCAAAAAAAACAGCTAACTGCACTGCAATACAAACTTTTTTTAAAACAGAGGGTTACAACAATAGTTGTAGTTCATTTACAGCAGTGTTTCCCAAACCTGTCCTCGGGACCCTCAACCAGGCCAGATTTTGCAGATCACCTTGGGGAAATGTAGACTGAATCCTGCAATCACCGAGCAGCAAATCATATCACCTGTGCCGTGCCATATCACCTGATGCATGGGTCCCGAGGACAGGATTGGGAAACACCGATTTAAAGGAACACCGTATTAAAAAATATGGTTCCCTTTTATAGTGTCTTCCTTTAACCTCTCTGACGGTATTCCCGAGTGTGGCTCGGAGTTAACTTTTTGCACCGAAAGCTGTATCCCCGAGCCACACTCAGGCTGGATACTTACATGTCCTGCGCTCCCTCGCTGATCCCTACAGTCTCCTCCAGCCGCTCGCAACGTCACACTGCCTGGATCTCTTCTCGCGAGGAGTGGACCAGGAAGTGTGAGATCGCTATCGGCTGCAGTGTGACTGCGGGGACAGCGAGGGAGCACAGGACATGTAAGTATCGAAAGAACAATGGTAATCGCCCACAGTGTGTAACACCACCAAAATGCCCAGCTGAACCAAAATGGTTAGTGGTTTCCCCCAAACCAAAAGGATAAATGGTAGATACGTATCTGGTCAGCGCGAAATTCAACGCTAGGGAATTCTGGTGGCTTTCAAAATTTCATTATCACCATGGATACATATAAAAAAGGAAACAGAATGCACAATACATAGTATAGTATATCTAATACAATATATTGAGATATATAACTTGTCGTGGATACACTCACAAGTCGAGAGCCTTACCACTGGCTCTAAGCGGGTTCACTCCTCTGGATTGTTTTTTGGAATTTTCTCAGGTAATCCACACCTTAGTAATGAAGATTTCTCATCACAGCAGTTGGTATGCCGAATGATGAAAAGCAGAGAAACTTCTTGTGTGTATCTGATGTTAATAAGATGATGATAACATAATAACAAGTGCCAACTCACATTTGGGGGAGCTTATCCAAGCTGAGGGTGAAGCGCACATGGATTTTGTTGCTGGTCAAATCCAATAGAAAAACCACCTTGCATGCAGGAATAGGTTCTTTAAAAATTTAATAAAGTAAATCAAAAAATAAAACTAGACATGTGTCCAGAATGCGTTTCGCCGCTAGCATATGGCTTCATCAGCTGATGATGAAATTTTGAAAGCCACCAGAATTCCCTAGCGTTGAATTTCGCACGGACCAGATACATATCTACTATGTAAGTATCGGCCCGAGTGTGGCTCCGGGATACCGCTTTCAGCATTGAAAGTTAACCCCTGAGCCACACTAATACCGCTAGGGGGCCAAAATAAATAGGACCGATTCTGACATATAATATGTCAAAATCGGACCGTCAGGGAGGTTAAGTGAGCTACATCTATTGTTTATTAGGACATGAAAACAGTCATAATAATCAGTTTTTCCCCAGACGTGAGAGTACCCCCACCTATTTTTCCAGAAAAAAAGCATAAGTGCAAGGTTGACGTTCCTGGAGGGATCAGCCAAATGACAAATGATTTAGGTAAACTAAATAAATGGTCGGAGTTGTGGCAATTGAGTTTTAATGTGGATAAGTGCAAGATAATGCACCTGGGACGTAAAACCCCAAGGGCTGAATATAGAATATTTGATACAGTCCTAACCTCAACATCTGAGGGTTGGGATTTAGGGGTTATTATTTCAGAGGATCTAAGGGTAAGTAGTCAATGTAATAGAGCAGCAGGAAATGCTAGCAGAATGCTTGGTTGTGTAGGGAGAGGTATTAGCAGTAGGAAAAGGGAAGTGTTCAAGCCACTGTACAGAGCACTGGTGAGACCTTGAGTAACTTGGAGTACTGTGTGCAGCACTGGACACTGTATCTCCATAAGGATATAGACATCTTAGAGAGAGTTCAGAGAAGTGCTACTAAAATGGTGTACGGCTTGAAGGAGAAAAGTTTCCAGGAAAAGCTTAATGATCTTAACATGTACAGCTTGGAAAAAAGACGAGACAGAGGAGATATGATAGAAACATTTAAATACGTAAAGGGAATCCACAAGGTAGAGGAAGGGAGTATATTTAAAAGGAAACAAAATAGCAAAACAAGAGGACATAGTCTTAGATTAGAGGGGCAAAGGTTTAAAAGTAACATCAGGAAGCATTATTTTACTGAGAGGGTGGTGGATATATGGAACAGCCTTCCAGTTGAAGTGGTAGAGGCCAAAACAGTAATTGAATTTAAGCAGGCATGGGATAGGCAGAAGGCTATCCTAAACAAAAGAGAAATCCAGGTAAAGTATCCATGTAATTGGGCAGACTAGATGGGCCGAAAGGTTCTTATCTGCCGACATTTTTCTAGGTTTCTACATAATTTTATTGATCCTGTGTAATGACTTAACTAAATCCTAAGCCTACCCCCAAATTCCACCGAATATCAACTGACACCAATTATGTGAAATTACAGTGTCTGATATATACATATATGTAATTGGTTTATTATTTTAAAAGTCATTTACACATCCCAGCAATTCAAAGAACCGCATCACAGAGCTCATGCGCTACTATCCCCATATGCAGCACAGAACTCTGGGTAAGACATGCAAAGGACATCTGTAATTTCTCCCCTTTTTTTGCATCCTGGGTCGGTTTTCAAGAAGAACGCTCCCAATCAATGCCACGCCACACTAGATGGCCTTTTTTTTTTTTTTTAACCCTTTCGCTGCTGAGGCTTTTCCCGCCTCTGTGCTGAGCTCATTTTTACCGATTTTGCTCATCATGTTTAAATGCGTTTTGAAGGCTTATTTTAGTATATGACCCAGACATATTATATATCGTTCTTTCCGTCAGACTCGGTAGATTCATAATATGTCATTATTATAAGTATACGTCATGACCTGTCTGTATATTATAACAAAAAAAGCAATAAAATATGAATTTTCAATCATTTACAACGTGTAAAGTGTTTTTGTTCACATTTTAAGATGCGAGCAAATGCCCCATATTTTGTATGGGGTGCGCTTGTTAAAAAAATTAGAGATGGGGGTCTCGTTACATTTTGTTTTGGGGAAAATTACGCGATTTTTAACAAACGCACCGCATAAAAAAATCGTTAGTGCAGCATCATTGTTCACATTATAATTGAAATGGGAACAATATTGCTGCATTAACAAACCAAAGAAAAAAAATTTTTTTTTTTTTATAATTTTTTTTCATTTTTTTTTTTTTTTTTTAAAACTTTTTTTATACTCATGTTTGGTATTGTTGGCTCTGGCCGATCCAACAATACCAAACATTAACCCCTAACTGCCACGGATCGGGAGCTAGGGGGTTCATTGGAACCCCTTATCTCCACCATTGGTGGCAGTTAGGGGTTAACTGCAGGACTGGCGTCATCGTGCTATGCACGATGACGCCAGGCCTCAGGGGGCATTCCCGGAACCTTGGCCGACATCCAAGATGTCGGCCAGCTCCGGGAAAGGATCACAAACCGGCGCTTTTTGGTGCCGATTCGTGATCCGGCCCCCATGGGGTTAATGCCAGGTACCATTTGGAAGGGCAGGCTGTGCCCTTCCAAACGGTGCCTGGGTTAATCCCCTGCACGCCGCCGATCGGGAGGGAGAGAGGTCCGAAGGACCTCCCCCCCTCCTTTTCAGGCGCCTCCTCCGCACATGCGGGGGGGGGCGCCTGAATTAGGGGTCATCGCGCCCCCGCGATGACACCTAATTACTCCGGCGGCTGTTCCGGGTACTGGGCTGACATCGAGGATGTCAGCCCGTACCGGGGGGGCCAGCGATCGGCCGGAACCCGGCCGAACGCTGGCCCCAAAGAGAGGGCGCACTCAGCGCGTCCACCGCATGGAACGCTACCTGCGGTTGGGATGCGCTGAGCGCGTCCACCGCAGCGAAGTGGTTAAGCAGAGATCAGGTCACAGCCACACCCACTTGTTTTGGGTTTATTATACCTTCATCAGCAGGAGATAGGCCGTGACCAGTTGCAGTTTGATGGTTAACCCGTAGGGCAAAAAAATTAGATTAACCTCCCTGGCGGTCAAATCTTTTCAAATTTTCGTGTCTAAAAGCGTCTCAATTTTTTTTTAAAGGAAACGTGTTTTTGTACATAGTTAGTCTGTAATAGTTTGGAATCACGCACTGAAATCCGTGCAATCGAGAGTCCTTACTGGTAAAATCATTTATAAATAAATAAATAAAAAATAGTAAATACGAAATAATAATTTATTATCCCAAAAATAATTATCCAAAATAATGCAAATAAATGATATTCAATAAAATACAACAAAAAACACTGAAATCTGTCTGAAAACAAGGGTAAGAGGATGTATGGTCCATTTCTTATCCTGTACTGCCACCTAGTGGCCGTTCATAAGCATTGCACTTTGGATTACAGTGTTTTATGAATGGTTTATAAATTTGCTGCTGGTCCCGCCCACCCTGCACCGTGTGACTCGCAGGGAGCCTTCCAGGAAGCAGCTCGCCGCCATCACACTGCGGGGTACAGCGAGGGAGCCAGGAGGAGGGGAGTATGCATCCAGCCCGAGTGTGGCTCGGGGTTACCGTTCACGGTTGTGAAATTAAACCCCGAGTCACACTCGGGAATACCGCCAGGGAGGTTATAAGCCGATATTGATGGGAGGCTTGTGTGTGAAAACAGAACCAGGATGCAAAAAAGGTGACAAATTGCAGATGTCATTTGCAGGTCTTACCCAGAATTCTGTGCTGCATATGAGGAATGTAGCGCATGAGCTCGGTGATGCAATTCTTTGAATTGCTGTGATGTGTAAATGACTTCTGCAATAACAAACTTTATTATTTGCAGTGTGGAGGCTTTTAATCTAAATTTTTTGCCCTTTTCGGGCTTTGACCCGTAACATATACATACACACACACACACTTAAAATACAGATAACGTTAATGACTTCATGGAATCTATGACTACCACCGAATGAGGTATAGCTGTATGATGGACATATACACCGTGTAAGCTCTATATATAGCCCTGGCGCTATGTATGTATATTAAGATCAGTTTCTAGCTTTAGAGCTAATGGAATCAAAGTGCAAACTGAATAAAGGTCTATTTTAGTAAAAACAAATACTCCTATCACAGAACTGCTGAATGAGATCAGATTTCCATGACATACAAAATCTACAAGGCACATGTGAACAGAAGCAGGGCAGGCAGCAAAGAAACATTCATCTTTTTTATTTAACCAGCTGGGTCACAACAGAGATAAATGGACTTAGCAAACAGAACATTGTTTAGCTTTTTCTGCTGGTGTTGTTGCCTTTATCCTCTTCGTGACACAGCATCATTTTGCTTGTTTGGTATATAACAACCCATTGCAATTTTGGCATATTTGCTGCGTGTATGTAAAACTGTAATTTCTATCATTCGCATTTCTTGCTCCCACACAAATTACATACTGGGTTTTACAGGACATGAAAGGCTTTACTATGGAGGTGACATTCATAACAAAATGAAAATATGTAAGTGAAAAGAATGAAAAACAAGAATCCCCCTACCACATAACATACCTAAATAGTGCATTTAGCCCCATCACTGGAGCGAGTTTACAGTAAAGGCGTATGTCCCACTCTAGGCCTCCTAGGTGACAACACGATTAGAGATCTTTGTAATTAAAATATAACCCTTATTTGGGCTCGTCGGATGTTCAACCAGGCTGATGGATCCCACCCCTCCTTGGCTCTTGGGTCACTAGAGACTCCAGTGACTTTCCCTGCTGCTCCGCGGAGTTAATCCACTTTTTTTTTCCCTGTGTACTGGATGACATTCCTGCCTTTTGTTTTGCCCCTCGTATTGCCCTTTATTTCTGTTTTTTTTTTTGCATTTCCCAAATGGTCGCCATCCCATATGCCTGGTTTTGGTGGCCTTCCAATCGCCTTCTTCCCCCCTTTTTTGTCAGTGTCTGGGACAATGACTTCGTGGGAGATAACCCCTGGACCCCCCCCTCTTCAATATGCTAGGGGCCTTCTGATTCCGGGGTTCGGTCCTGGCCTCCCCTCCTCTTTTTTGTGATGCTTTTGCGATTTTGTAGTGCCCTATTTTAAGTCCCTATCTTGCTGTTTAAATTTCTTTTGGGCCTGGCGTTTTCTGTATAGATTGTATATGGTTATGCTGAGTTCTATTGTGCCTACTCTGCCGGCCCTGCGTGGCCGTACCCAGGTTTGATTACGTGAGCTTTTTTTAATTCTATAAATCATTTAAAAAAATATTATATATATATATATATATATAAAAAAAATAGAAGAATTGGTATAGGCGCAACAAGAGTATATAGAATGTGGAGAGGAGTTTAGTACACGATCGCCACTGCACCCACAAATGTGATCCCAAGAGTGACAAAAAGGAAATGGTGATAATGAAAAAGAGTGGGGTGCGGCGCTTCCCAGTGTATAATAGATTATATAATCAACGTAATTTACCGATTTAAACAGTATTAGCACAGAAACATCAACTGATGAAGAGTCAAAACCTCGGAAAAAAGGGATAAACAGACATAGCGTAATACTGTTTGTATATAGACAAAAAAACTCCAAGAGGTGTACAAACTCACACTATGGAGAGCCTCATCCGGCTCTGGTGTTTTCGCTTATGGGTAGATTCATATGGGCTCACCCATTAGCCACTTCTTTAGTGTAAAACTTTCCAAAAAAGGACATAAAAAGGAAAGAAATAGCAACATAGAGTAGTTCTGACAAGTATATACTACACTTATTAAGATAAACTCAGACCACTCACGTGCTGGAGAGCCACCATGGCTCAAGTATTGAACTCAAGGGTTGTTTAAATTGGGCACAACTCTCATGAAAGCCGCAACGGATCCCCAGTTCAGCATGGATGAATGACCAAGCAGTGTAAAAAAATAAACATTTCATTAAAACAAAATAACAATAATGGCCGGACGCGTTTCGCCTGGGTCGTATAGACCATATGGCTTCCTCAGCGGCAATCTATACGACCCAGGCGAAACGCGGAACGCTACCTGCGGGTGGACGCGCTGAGCGCGTCCTCCGCAGCGAAGGGGTTAAGGTCCATGCAATAATGCTGTCTAGGTTGATGAGTGTATAATAGCGCTCTACTGGGAAAAAAGCATTCATCCTCCTATATACATTTCCTTTAGACTTTGGGTTGGCTGAACACCCTCAGTCCCAAACTATTTTCCACTTTAAGATACTAGAGACCACAGTCTCATCCATATTAGAACTAGGGGATGCAGCGATACTAGTACTTGGTACTCGTGCAGATGCCCCCTAAACCAGAACCCAGCGCTGGGCTGGCTTGCAGGCCAGTGTCCGAGAGGCAGAGCTTGAACGGCACTCTGCCAGGCTCCTCCGAGTGCTCTTTCCTTCAAGTGTCCAACGGCAAAGATTTCAGCCCGGCCGCTTGCCTGGGATTCTCCAGCCATGGTGATCTCGCGAGATCGCAGAGTTCGAGATCTCGTGAACTCCGGGATCTCACGAGACTGTGGCTTGTGCGTGGTTCCCAATGAGCGGCCGGGCTACAACCTTTGCTGGCGGCTACTCAAATGAAGATGAGCACTCGGAGGCGCCAGGCAGAGTGGGAGAGATTGGGACCATATGAATGTGAGCTGGGGGCAAATATACATATGTCAGTTTTTATTGAAAAGCGGTCACATGACATTAAATAAAAGTATCGGTGCTCGGTATCAGTGAGTACCTGAAAAAAGTATTGGTACTTGTACGCAGCCTTTAAAAAGTGGTATCGGTGCATCCTGAAGTATAACTGCGGGGAAGCCCTTCCTTGCCATTTTACTTTTATTGATTACCTACACTTACTGGGTCTTTAAAATTATTTATTTCACTTAAAAAAAGAGAGTTCTACTATGAGCCTTCTTGCTCTACTTATTTGACCCATATTTAGGTGCAGGGTTCAAAATTTCCAGTCGCCTACTTGGATTTGGCGAGTGGAAATTAAGTGAGGGTGATTGGAAATGCTCATGCCGGCAACACAATAAATTATTTTGTGCTGTGTATTCCGGCAGTGCCCCTTCCCCAGACTGCACGGTGGCAGGGAACAGCTGCCTAACCTGACCCATCTTGTCTCAGTCACTGGCAGGGGGATGGAGAGGAGCTTCCCCGCCTCCTTGCTCTGCTTACACTGGGTTCTGATGTCTGGGTATACATGTATCTGGGGTCTGATGTCTGGGTATTAATGTTATTTTTGTAACTTTGTTAAAAGGTTTTATTTAGAATAGTGTAATTTCATAAGATAATTTAAGTGGGTGTGTTTAGGGGCAGAGTTAAGGGCTGGGTAGGGGTTAGGTGGAGCAACTGGTGGCGAGTAACTCTTATGGCCTGGTTAGTAGCTTGGGACTTAAAATTTTGAGCCCTGTTTAGGTGTATGTGTTATTGCCCTATACAGTTTTAACATCTGAATTAACCCTATTATTGACCAGTTTTTTATTTTATTTTATTTATAAAAGGATTTTACCAGGAAGGATACATTGAGATTTCTCTCGTTTTCAAGTATGTCCTGGGTTCAAGAACATGGTTACAGAAATACAAAGTAGTAAAATGCAAGAAATTAACACAAAACAAATATACAGCTTAACAGAAAATAAATATGTAGGAAATATAGTCACTATGTTACAGGTTTACAGGTGCATTCTGTATATAGACACTGTGTTGCAGGTTTACAGGTGTATTTCTTATTGAGGTATGTTAATAGGGAGCTCTTAAGGGACTTTAGACTGGGGGAAGATTTGATGGCGTCTGGGAGGTTATTCCATAATTGTGGTGCTCTGTAGGAAAATGAGAATTGAGGCACTTTCTTTTTGTATTGTGGTATTGCAAGTAAGGTGCCGGTCCTGGATCGGAGGTTCTAGGATGAGGGAACTGCTGAGGGAAGCAGCCTATTCAGGTAGGGTGGTAGCTTCGCATTAAAGCTCTTAAACACTAGGTTGGAAAAGTGAAGGGTGCGTCTAGATTCCAGCGACGGCCAGTTTAGTTCTTTTAACATGTCACAATGGTGGGTCATGTAGTTACATTGTAGCACAAAGTGACAACGAGTTATACAATGTAGTAAGTTTCTGGAGGTGCGTTTGCGGTGCGGCTGCATACACTACATCTCCGTATTCAATAGCTGGCATTAGCATTTGTTGTACAATCTGTTTTCTTAACGCGGGTCTCAGGCAGGATTTGTTTCTGTACAGGGCACCTAGTTTGGGGTAAAGTTTAGATGACAGTTTTTCGATGTGGGGGCCAAAGGATAGATTTGGGTCTAACCACATACACTATTGAAGTGGAATCAGGCTGGAAGATGGTCGCTATTATGAGCCAAGCGGCCATCTTGTTCAGAATATTGGTTCACTTGCAAATAGCTAGATAGATTTCACTAGACACTAGAACGAAGCTTACATAGAATTTTAGGAATGTGGTAGATTAGCAGAGAAGCAATAAAACCGAGGGAAAATCCGGCCAGCTCTTGGCACGGAAAGACAGGATGACAAATGGATACTGCAAGGAGACCTGCAGAGAGACAAAGATAGCGTAGAAACCAGAACATGCTTTATCTGTAGAAAAATAAACATAGCCTTTAGGGAGGTGGGCACGGCCCGGATTGAGTGTGGCAGCAGATCACAAACTGTCAGACTAACATGAAGTTTGCCAATTTACGATCAATGTATGGAATTCCTTTGTACTAACAATGGGAGGTATTAACCCACGTGGGGTGGAATAAAGTGTCATCGGGAGGTGGGCTAATTGGGATGTACCCAATTATGTATTTGGGATATAAAACCCCTTGTTGGGGGGGAGACGGGGCTCACTCTTTACGATTCAATCCTGTGTGAGCATTTGTGTGACGACACAATAAAGTTTGCCTTTCCTGAAGAGACTCATGTTCAGACAATCCTTGCTTGTGTCCGGTCCGGCGCCGTCCTGAAGTGAACCTAGTGATTCCGGTTACACTATATTGCCAAAAGTATTCGCTCACCTGCCTTGACTCGCATATGAACTTAAGTGACATCCCATTCCTAATCCATAGGGTTCAATATGACGTCGGTCCACCCTTTGCCGCTACAACAGCTTCAACGCTTTTGGGAAGGCTGTCTACAAGGTTTAGGAGTGTGTTTATGGGAATTTTTGACCATTCTTCCAGAAGCGCATTTGTGAGGTCACACACTGATGTTGGATGAGAAGGCCTGGTGCGCAGTCTCCGCTCTAATTCATCCCAAAGGTGTTCTATCGGGTTGAGGTCAGGACTCTGTGCAGGCCACTCAAGTTCATCCACACCAGATTCTGTCATCCATGTCTTTATGGACCTTGCTTTGTGCACTAGTGCACAGTCATGTTGGAAGAGGAGGGGCCAGCTCCAAACTGTTCCCACAAAGTTGTCTTGACAACTGTCTTGACAACAAAATGTCTTGGTATGCTGAAGCATTCAGAGCTCCTTTCACTGGAACTAAGGGGCCAAGCCCAGCTCCTGAAAAACAACCCCACACCATAATCCCCCCTCCACCTAACTTTACACTTGGCACAATGCAGTCAGACAAGTACCGTTCTCCTGGCAACCGTCAAACCCAGACTCGCCCATCAGATTGCCAGATGGAGAAGCGCGATTTGTCACTCCAGAGAACGCATCTCCACTGCTCTAGAGTCCAGTGGTGGCATGCTTTACACCACTGCATCCGAAGCTTTGCATTGTACTTGGTGATGTATGGCTTGGATGCAGCTGCTCGGCCATGGAAACCCATTCCATAAAGCTCTCTGTGCACGGTTCTTGAGCTAATCTGAAGGCCACATGAAGTTTGGAGGTCTGTAGCGATGGACTCTGCAGAAAGTTGGCGACCTCCTCGCACTATGCGCCTCAGCATCCGCTGACCCCGCTCCGTCAGTTTACGTGGCCAACCATTTTGTGGCTGAGTTGCTGTCGTTCCCAAACACTTCCACGTTCTTATAATACAGTGGACAGTTGACTGTGGAATATTTAGGAGCGAGGAAATTTCCCGACTGCATTTGTTGCACAGGTGGCATCCTATCACAGTTCCAGGTTGGAATTCACTGAGCTCCCGAGAGCGACCCATTCTTTCACAAATGTTTGTAAAAACAGTCTGCATGCCTAGGTGCTTGATTTTTATACACGTGGCGACGGAAGTGATTGGAACACCGGATTCTGATTATTTGGATGGGTGAGCGAATACTTTTGGCAATATAGTGTACCTAGATATTTGAGAGACGTGACTGTGGTTAGCGTGCCCTTTGATTTTGTCCTGACACATAGATTGAGGGTTTGCAATTTGTGTAGTTTAGGTGCTGTTCCAAAGAGCATTTTAACAGTTTTGTAAGCATTTAGAAAAAGTTTGTTATCTTTGATCCACTTTTCTACCTCTGAATTGGTCTTGCAGCACAGCCTCCAGCTGTGAGGGATCTGGTTTGCTGGTATAGATTACAGTGTCGTCTGCATACATGTGTACAGTTGAGGCTTTGCAGACATTGGGAAGATCATCTATGAATATTGTGAATAGCAAGGGCCGAGTATCGAGCCTTGGGGTACACCGCACGTGACTGGGAGGGGGAGGGAAGTGCTGTCAGAAAGGGACACATATTGTGACCGATCAGACACATGATTGAAACCAGGTTAGCGTGTGATCACCAATACCAGAGTTTTTAAGTTTTTGTAATAAGATGCCATGGTCTACGGTGTCAAAGGCCTTGGCAAAATCAAGGAAGATGGCTCCAGTTAGGTTTCCATGTTCCATGCCAGCCTGGATATCATTGGAAACTTTTAAAAGGGCAGTTGTGGTTGAATGATTTGGACGGAAACCGGATTGATCTTGGGTTAAATAGTTCCAATACTGATAGTAATCGCGTAATTGAGTGTAAACACATTTTTCCAGAATTTTTTAAATTACAGGAATCAATGATATTGGACAGTAGTTGGATACCAAAGTGTTGTCTCCACTTTTATGGATAGGTACCACTCTTGCAGTCTTCCAGAGTTTGGGTATATATCCAGTCGCCAGTGATTCATTGATTAGGGTTGTGAAAGGTTTTGCAATTGCCGGCGCGCTGATTTTCAGCAGCATTGCTGGGATCTGGTCAGGTCCTGACTGGTGTTTTATTTTTCGGTTACGGAGAAGTTTAGTAATGGCACTGACAGGCACCGGTCTAAAACTGAATTTCCCTTTGATACAGGGTTTTTGCACAGTTGGAAGGATCTGACTTGTGTGCTGCCTTTCTGAATGTGTTTCAATTGCTAGCTTAGCAATCAGGGTGTTGGCACATCCAACAAAAAAGTTATTAAAGTCATTTGCTACATCTAGGGGGTGTTGCAGGGTTTGGTTGTTTACTTTGACAGCAGCTGGTTGGGAGTGGACAGGGGGCGATTGTAGGTTATGATTTTCCAAAAAATTCTCGGGTTTGATATGTTATTGTTTAGATTTTCATTGAAGTATTGGGCTTTGGCCATTTTTGTTTACTTTGTGCATGCATTCCGCTATTTTCGGTATTCAGTGATCGTTCATGGATCCAGTACTCTTGAGATTTGACCAGAGTGAATCTCTAAGCTGGTACATGTGTGTGAGGTCAGCTGTAACCCAGGGGAGATGTGCCCCTTTGACTCGCACTTTACGCAGTGGGGCATGGGCATTCCAGACTTGCAGGAGCTCTGACTGAAAGTATTCAATTGCACAGTCCAGGTCTGGGATTAGGTTTAGCCTGTACCACGTGAGCCGTTTGAGATCATTTAGGAAGGATTCAAGATTAAATTTCTTGAAGGACCTGGTGATTATTACCTTTGGGGGAGATTTTGTGGCCTTTATTTTGCGCACACAGTACACTAGACAGTGATCACTGAAGCTATTAGCGAGAACGCCTGCCTCCTGTATTCTATCAGGACATGAGAGAATCCAGTCCAGCAAGGTATGGTTAAGGCTTTTCATATTAATGCGAGTGGGGGAGGAGATTAATTGTGTTAACTGTAAAGCCTTAAACTGGGAGCAGTGTTTATTGTTTTTAGGATTCAGCCAGTCAACATTCACCCCTTAGAGACCGCGGACGTACCATGTACGTCACGGCCGCGGGTCTCTTTTAGACCCGCTGACGTACATGGTACGTCCTGCGGTCTTTTGAGCGCTGGAAGCGATTGGATCGCTTCCAGCAGCTCAAACGCCATTGCAGGCTTCCTGGGAGTCCAGGCATCCATGCAATGGTGGTTAGAAGTGCCGGGGCACCTTGTGATCGCTCCCCGGGAACGATCAACATCCGGTTTGACCGGAAAGGTGCCCCACACTTCTACAGAGCACTGGAAGCGATCGGTATCGCTTCCAGCTGCTCTGAGTATATTGCAGGGATGCCTCGACATCGCACTTCTAGAGAGCGCTGGAAGCGATCCAATCGCTGCCAGCAGCTCCAGGGCCATTGCACGGTGCCTGGGAGTCCAGGCATCCGTGCAATGGCAGACAGAAGTGCCGGGCCCCTTGTGATCACTCCCCGGGAGCGATCAACATCCGGTTTGACCAGAAAGGTGACCCACACTTCTACAGAGCACTGGAAGCGATCGGTATCGCTTCCAGCTGCTCTGAGTATATTGCAGGGATGCCTCGACATCGAGGCATCCTTGCAATATGGTTACCTGCCGCCGGTCCGTCCGTGATCGCTCCCCCCGAGCGATCACTTCCGGTAGCGGCAGGAAGTACTGAGTGCCACGAGGTATCGTGGCACTCAGTACAAAAAAGATCACATAAGTGATCAGGTGCTCTGCTGGGTGCCTCGAGGGATCAAGGAACCCAGCAGACTAAAAAAAGTGTAAAAAAAAAAAAGTGCAAAAAAAGTAAAATAAATAAAAAGGTATAAAATAAAAAGAAAACTGACAGCCAAGATGGCACTGCCCTTCTAAGGGCAGGGTCATCTTGGGGCTGTGTGGGATGTTCCTAGCCTGCCTCATCAGAGAGGCAGGCTAGCAACATCCAATCAGAAGTTATAAAAAATCTAAATAAAATTTCTAATTTGTCAGGTTAGGTCAATATTTTGTAAATATTGGCCGTGACCTTGGTGATTCTCCCTCCCTCTCCTCACTTGTGTTTTAGTGAGCGAGAGAGAGAGATCAGATTTGACAGGTTAGAGATTTTAGGTAGATTTAGTGAGATTAGAAAAATTGAGGCAGATTTAGAGAGATTTTAGGGAGATTTAGAAGAATTGAGGCAGGTTTAGAGCGATTTAGGTGTTTATTTGTATTTTCTTGTGAAACCCAACGGTTCTTCTAAGAACCAATAATCCGCTTATATATATAATAATAAAATTTTATAATCTATTATATATAATGTCTGAGAGGGTGTACAGCGCCGAGGAGGCATATGCCATCCTGGCGTCAGAATCTGAGGCATCTGCGTCGGACTCAGACCCAGATTTTGACCCCGCTAACTGCTCAGAGACCTCACTAAATACATCATCTACGCTGGCTGATGTATCTCCTAGTGATGTTTCTGATGCAGATCCTGGGCCACCACCTGCCAGCAGGAGACGCACATCTCCAGCTGAGGAGTGGGTAGTGCCTCATCGCCAGAGGCCAGATATCCCTCCTTTCACGGCAAATCCTGGCATCAATATTGATGTTGCAGGATTTACCGCCACACAGTTTTTGCAGGTGTTTATGGGGGATGATTTGTTGGGCCACATCGTGGCCCAATAAAATCTGTATGCCCATCAGCATTATGCTGCGAAGCCAGACTCCTACTTGGCAAGGCAGCAATGGACCCCGCTAGATGTGCCAGAATTTCTGAAATTCTGGGCACTTACTATGCTGATGGGCATCATAAAGAAGCCCTCAATTCGCTCCTACTGGAGCAGTAGCCCCATCTGCTCTACCCCCATTTACCCCCAATCAATGTCACGTAGAAGGTATGAAAACATTTTGCGTTTCATGCACTTGAGTGACAACAGCCTGTGCCCTCCTAGAGAGCATCCCCAGTTTGACAGGCTGTATAATATCCGCCCCCTGATTACCCACTTCGCCGCCAGGTTTGCAGAGGCTTATACACCTGGAAGGAATATCTGCGTGGATGAATCCCTAATGAAATACAAGGGAAGGCTGGGATTCAAGCAGTATATTCCTTCCAAACGCTCCAGGTATGGAGTGAAGGTGTATAAGCTCTGTGACAGCGAGAGTGGGTATACTCAGGCCTTCCGGGTGTACGAGGGAAAGGATAGTAGCCTTGACCCTCCAGGTTGCCCAGAACACATGGGAACCAGTGGCAAGATTGTGTGGGACCTACTTTTTCCCCTGCTGAACAAAGGGTACCACTTGTATGTTGATAATTTTTATACGAGTGTCCCTTTGTTCAAGCTGCTGTATTGTTTTGATACAGCAGCATGCGGTACTGTTCACAAGAACCGCGTAGGTTTCCCAGCACAGCTTGTCCGCACCCGGTTAAAAAGGGGGGAGCTGTTGGCGGTCAAGTACAGAGACAAGAAGGAGGTATATCTTCTATCCACCATCCACACTGAGAGGTCTGTGGAGGTCTCTGTACGTGGCAGAGCTGAGCGCATCAGGAAGCCAGTGTGCATCAAAGCCTATAACCGGCATATGGGTGGGGTTGATCTGGCAGATCAGCTGCTCCAGCCCTACCAGATTATTCGGAATTCAAGGGCCTGGTACAAAAAGGTTGCAATTTACCTGATGCAAATTGCAACCCACAATGCTTTTTTGCTCTGCAAAAAGGCAAACCCCGGAGTGACGCTGTCCTTTTTACAGTTTCAACTCCAGGTCATTTCGGGGTTTTTGTACCAGGATGCACCTGCTCCCCGGGCGGTGATGGGGGACAGAGTTGGGGATACACATTTTATTTATAAAATCCCCCCTACTGAGGGCAAACAGAAACCCCAAAAAAGATGCAGGGTGTGTTTCAAGAGGGGGCAGAGGAGAGACACAATCTTTTACTGCCCAGAATGCCCTGGACAACCCGGTCTGTGTCTTGGGGACTGTTTCAAGATATAATCACACTGTGCGTGATCTGAGATTTTTTTTTCCTTTCTATTTTTTCTTACACTCTAGTTAGTTAGTTCAGTTTAGTTTAGTTTTTTTTCTTTTACTGCACCAGACTTTTACATTTTATTCCTACATTTTTATGTTCTACAATTGGTGCTGTATTTTGCCCAAATCTTTGCACACCTATGCATGGGGGGCATGGGTGTACTCAGGAGATCTTGCAGAAAACAACCTGGAGAGTTTTCATGCAGTAACCGACAACAGTGTCTCCTAAATCGCAGTCCAAAACTGATGTGGGTGTGAAAATGAAAAATGACCACCAAACAGTATCCAATTTGTTTGGAGCAAACGGTTGCATCCATGGCATAAAAACACTCCATTTACAATACTTTGGGGTGTTGGCTTACCAAATATATGCACGTTCATAAAATTGGGGTATGTAAAAAGGCCCCTAAAAAGAAGATAAGCAAAGAAGATACTGTATGTCAAATTAGAAAATTGACAAGCACATGTCAAAAGATTGGCGTAGCACCCCAAAAACAACAGAACAAATCTATATATGGGTGGTATCACTTTACTCAAAAGATGTTGCTGAACATATTTTGGGGTGTTTTTTGGCAGTAACCCATAACTGGATTTGACAATTCATGCCTAAAGTACAATGTGTGTGAAAAAAATAACACAAAAAGTGACTACCTGAAAGTTTGACATAGAGCTAGTGCATGGAAAGTGTTAGAATACAACTCTTTGAAGTACCCTAGGGTGTGCCCTTTCTAAAAATATTTGGTTTGATGGGGAAAATTACTTTGGCTGGCTTCAAAAATGTCCCAAATGGGACATGGGTGCATGATGACGAAATGTGAAAATTCCAAGTTGGAAAACTGAAATGCGCACCCCCCAAATAAGGCCTATTAGCCCCCAAATGACCCGACATACCTATACATGGGTGGTATCAATTTACTCAGAAGATGTTGCTGAACATATTTTGGTGTGTTTTTTGGCAGTAACCCATAACTGGATTTGACAATTCATGCCTAAAGGTTTCTTTTTGGCAGTAACCCATAACTGGATTTGACAATTCATGCCTAAAGGTTTCTGAGATTAAGGAAGATTTTTGTGTTCTTGGAGGTGAAATACAGCAGATTGCGTCCACTGTGTCATTCTCTGAAGTTTTGCCTGTGCATAACATTCAGGATAGGCAGATGCGCAATAGGGAATTTAATTTGTGGCTTCGGGAATGGTGTCAAGAGCAAGGATTTGGCTTTGTGTCCCATGATATCTCTAATTGGAGCAGAAAGGAACTGTATAAAAAAGATGGTTTGCATCTTACTCATAGGGGAACATATGTTCTCAGTGAGAAGTTCAAAGGTTTCGCAAAGAAATATTTAAACTAGGAGGGGGGACGACAAAAGGGTAAAAAACAATCTGCCTGATTGTCCCCTAAAACTAAATCGGAGGGTGCAAGCAACATGCGGGGAAAAAAATGACAAGCTCAGAGTCGTGTCTATAAATACTCGCAGTTTAGTCAATAAAATCAATGAACTGGAGGCAATGATGGCAGCTGAAAAAGTAGATTTAGTTGCGGTTACTGAGACATGGTTCAGTGAGAAAAATAACTGGGACATAATACCGGGGTACTCTTTATATAGAAAGGACAGAGAAGGTAGGAAAGGAGGAGGAGTGGCCCTGTATGTGAAAAACAACACAAAAACGAACCAAATAAAAGTGAGCGAGGTGAACATAGAGTCAGTTTGGGTTACGCTAACATTTGGCAATCATACAGTAGCTCGTGTAGGTGTGATCTATAGACCCCCTGGACAAGTAGAAGAGCTAGATAATCTGCTGCTTGAGGAAATAGCCAAAATGGCAAGGAAGGGGGATGTTATTATCATGGGAGACTTTAATCTTCCTGATGTGAACTGGAAAACCAAAATAGCTGGGTGCACCAGGAGTACAAATATTCTAAACTCCCTACTGGGATTATCTCTAAGTAGTTGAGGAGCCACAAGTAGTTGAGGAGCCGACCCGTAAAGAGGCCATATTGGATTTAATACTCACAAATGGAGGTTTGGTATCGGACGTTGTTGTAGGTGAAAATTTGGGATCTAGTGATCACCAGTCAGTATGGTTTAATATAAGAACAGGGATGGAGCCGCACCACACAAAAACAAAAGTTTTAGACTTTAAAAAAACAGATTTTTCTAAAATGAGATTTTGTGTGAAGGAGTCATTATCAGACTGGAGGAGTTTAAAGGGAGTCCAGGAGAAATGGGATTATTTAAAGGAAGCATTATTGAAGGCCACAGGCAATTGCATTCGACTTGTTAGCAAAAACAAAAAAGGGAAGAAACCACTGTGGTACTCTGCAGAAGTGGCCAAAATAGTGAAGAACAAAAAGACAGCATTCAATAATTATAAAACAACTCAGAGTGAAGAAGATAGGCAAACCTATAAGATTAGGCAGAAAGAGGCAAAGCAATTTATAAGAGCTTCCAAAGCACACGCAGAAGAGAAAATAGCTCAGTCAGTAAAAAAGGGGGACAAAACATTTTTTAGATACATAAACGAGAAAAGAAAAGTAAAACAAGGATTAGATTAAAAACAAAGGAAGGAAGGTATGTAGAAGAGGATAAAAGTCTCGCTGACTGCCTCAATGAATATTTTTGTTCAGTCTTTGCAGAAGAAAAGGGACCTCAGTTAGGAGGAAACACTAAAGAGACATTTACATATGAGTTTACAGAGGAGGAGGTTCTACAGCAGCTGTCTAAAGTAAAGACAAATAAGTCAATGGGGCCTGATGGGATCCACCCTAAATTATTAAAAGAGCTCAGTGATGTAATAGCAAAACCGTTAACAGATTTATTTAACCAATCCTTGCTAACGGGAGTCGTCCCAGAAGACTGGAAATGAGCAAATGTTGTGCCCATTTACAAGAAGGGTAGTAGGGAGGAATCGGGGAACTATAGGCCAGTTAGTCTTACGTCAGTAGTGGGGAAATTAATGGAAACCATGTTAAAGGAAAGGATTGTTGAACATCTAAAAACACAGATTACAGGATCAGAAACAACATGGGTTTACCTCAGGGAGATCATGCCAAACTAATCTTATTGATTTTTTTGATTGGGTAACAAAAATAATAGACACAGGTGGTGCAGTAGACATTGCTTATTTAGATTTCAGTAAGGCTTTTGATACTGTTCCGCATAGAAGGCTTATCAATAAATTGCAATCTTTGAGCTTGGATTCCAATATTGTTGAATGGATTAGGCAGTGGCTGAGTGACAGGCAACAGAGGGTTGTGGTAAATGGAGTTTATTCGGCGCAAGGTCTTGTTACCAGTGGGGTACCTCAGGGGTCAGTACTTGGACCCATTCTATTTAATATTTTTATTAGTGATATTGCAGAAGGTATTAATGGAAAAGTATGTCTTTTTGCTGATGACACAAAGATTTGCAACAGGGTTGACGTTCCTGGAGGGATCAGCCAAATGACAAATGATTTAGGTAAACTAAAAAAATGGTCGGAGCTGTGGCAATTGAGTTTTAACATGGATAAGTGCAAGATAATGCACCTGGGATGTAAAAGCCCAAGGGCTGAATATAGAATATTTGATACAGTCATAACCTCAACATCTGAGGTTTGGGATTTAGGGGTTATTATTTCAGAGGATCTAAAAGGTAAGTAGTCAATGTAATAGAGCAGCAGGAAATGCTAGCAGAATGCTTGGTTGTGTAGGGAGAGATATTAGCAGTAGGAAAAGGGAAGTGCTCATGCCACTGTACAGAGCACTGGTGAGACCTCACTTGGAGTACTGTGTGCAGTACTGGAGACCGTATCTCCAGAAGGATATAGACATCTTAGAGAGAGTTCAGAGAAGGGCTACTAGAATGGTGTACGGCTTAATGATCTTAACATGTACAGCTTGGAAAAAAGACGAGACAGAGGAGATATGATAGAAACATTTAAATACGTAAAGGGAATCCACAAGGTAGAGGAAGGGAGTATATTTAAAAGGAAAAAAAATAGCAAAACAAGAGGACATAGTCTTAGATTAGAGGGGCAAAGGTTTAAAAGTAACATCAGAAGCATTATTTTACTGAGGGTGGTGGATACATGGAACAGTCTTCCAGTTGAAGTGGTAGAGGCCAAAACAGTAATTGAATTTAAGCAGGCATGGGATAGGCATAAGGCTATCCTAAACAAAAGATAAATCCAGGTAAAGTATCCATGTAATTGGGCAGACTAGATGGGCCGAAAGGTTCTTATCTGCCGACATTTTTCTATGTTTCTAAGTACAATGTGTGTGAAAAAAGAACACAAAAAGTGACTACCTGAAAGTTTGACACAGAGCTAGTGCATGGAAAGTGTTAAAATACAACTCTTTGACGTACCCTAGGGTGTGCTCTTTGTAAAAATATATGGTTTGATGGGGGTAAATTACTTTGGCCGGCTTCAAAAATGTCCCAAATAGGACATGGGTGCATGATGACGAAATGTGAAAATTCCAAGTTGTAAAACTGAAATGCGCACCCCCCAAATAAGGCCTATTAGCCCTCAAATGACCCGACATACCTATACATGGGTGGTATCAATTTACTCATAAGATGTTGCTGAACATATTTTGGGGTGGTTTTTGGCAGTAAACCTTAAAGTTCACAGTACATGTATTCTTAAATTGCGTTCAAAAAAAATAAAATCACCAAAACTTTTTTTTTTCTCAAACTTTGGCATAGATTTGTGGTAAAATTGTTTGCATGGAAAGAGTCAAAATACCCCAAGTTTAATGCCTTGATTTGTGTACTTTAAAAAAATATGTATATGTGGAGGGTTATTAAGGAATTAGTGACAGATATCAGTGTTACAATGTCACTATCACTAGTTTTGAAAATAAACTCTTTGGAAATGGCAAAGTGCTACTTGCACTTATTGTTGCATAAAATAAGGAAAAAAAAGTGAGGAATATGTAAACATTGGGTATTGCTAAACTCAGAACTAAATTTAGAAACTACTAAGGAATTAAATTTTTTTGACGGTTGTTGATATATAAGAAATTTTGGGGGTCAAAGTTCGAAAAAGTGGTGTTTTTTCAATTTTTTGTCATATTTCACAATGTTTTTTATAGTAAATTATCTGAAATGATGAAAAAAAATGGTATTTTTATAAAGTCCATTTAATGACGAGAAAAACAGTGTAAAATATGTGTGGGTTGCATAAACGAGTAAGAGGAAAATTTGTCCTAAACACTAACAGCGCAGAAACGTAAAAACAGCAGCGGTCACTAAAGGACGGATTTGTGTAAAACTGCCCGGTCACTAAGGGGTTAAAATCGCTGAGGACCAGCAGTTCACTTTTTTGGTTTTGAGCTACCAAATTACTAAGGATTTGGGTTATGTCAGAAAGGGAGCATTCACAAATCCCTATCTGATGAGACAACCCCTATACAAAGCTCCAATTGTTATTGAAGTGGCCCCTTCCAAGGGTTACCTGAATCATGTGGTCTCTTTCCCAGAAGCTCTATTACTTGTCTATGAGTAAGCCAAATGAGGCGGGGCATAAGAATCTCCGGAAAAAACCCGAAAAAAAAAACAGCTCTTCATCCAAGCTTCTCACTGCTAGTCTGACCCAGTAAAAAGTCAACATGAAGATTGGCTCTTTAACTATCTCTACCAGTCTGTTCAGAAAAATCACAAGGAAAATGCCAGCTCAGCAACATCCCACACATAAATCGCTCCTTAAGGCTAACACGATTTCTAACAGGTCTCCTTATAATGGGACCCACATCCAGAAACAGCTAGCTCTGTATCCATAGTATAGTCACAAATATGTGCCCATGTAATCAGATACACACGTTCATACACAGCACACAGAGATTTACAAAGTAAGGGGGAGTATATTTATCCACACCCAACACGCGTGTCGCTTCTCACTCCATAGCGGTTTCTTCAGGAAGGAAATAAAAATTGCGCACCCCAGGTTTAAATACTGTTTGTTGCCTCTGTAATTACCGGTAATTAGTGCCAGCACCGTATGGGGTCCAGTCACTGGCAGTGCTGTATCTTGGCCTAGACCGACAAGGCCTAGGGTGGCAGTTTCCAGTGGGGCGGCAAAAACAGCAGCTACTGTATGTCAGTCTGGTGGATTGTTAACCCTTTAAGGACCTATGGTCTTTAAAGTCAATGCATTTACGATGGAACAGCTCTGTCATTCGTCCTTAAGGGTTAATTAGGCAGCAGAGGCCTTGTTATCTTTTGTCTGGCTATCCATCATGAGTCTGACACTTCCTGTTGTCGCATTGCAGAGTCTGGTCAGCTTATTAACCCATTCAGTTAAATTAAGTTTTTCTTTTTTTCTTCTCGCAATTCTTTATTTTAAATATAATAAGATATAGATAACACATTTATGTCGCACCAGAAGACGCAACGTCAAATAGGCAAACTTTTACAGGACAACGACATATCGAAAAAACAAAAAAAAGGGAAGGGAGTTTTTCATTCTTACTAAAAACATTTTGTTAAAACTCCATTAATGAGACGAAGCTTCTCACCGGCACTGCAGCAGTTCCAGGGCTCAGTGAGGGCAGGCTGGCTTCGACGAGCAGCAATCACTGCCTGACACCACGCCTCTGTCAGCTGACATCAGCCAGGGAGGAGCCGACTGCCCGTGCGCAGCAATGACAGGCTGTGGAGTCGGGAAGCAGGGACCCCGGATATACTGCTGGCCTCCAGCCCCTCCCAGCATGCCCAGCCAGCCCCTATGGCCCATCTATTACACTGCCACCAGATGATGCCACCTGACAGGCATTCTGCTGCATCCTGATCTGATAAGAGGTGCCTCCTTTAAGGTTTGACCTGAGGGCATTTCTTCTAAGTGGTGAGTGACTAACACACACCCTCCATATATATTGTCACCATACTGCCTCTCTATATACGGTCACCATACGGCTTCCGTCCATATATACTGTCACCATACTGCCTCTCACCATATATACTGTTCACAATACATGGCATGTAGTCCTGATTTAATCATTCCTTTTTATTTTTCAACTAAAATTAAAATAAAATGATTTTGGTGATATCAGTGTGGTGCTTGTTATTCAGTTTTAGTTAAACTTTATGTATCCTATATACTAAGGGCAGCCCCAATGTTGGCAGCAAATCTCTGTCCCTGTTTTGCCCTAATCTCCCTCTTTTTAGGGGCTCCTCCATATACTGGGTTTGGGTGGTCTTTAAGGAATCCGTTGTAGGTTATTTCTGGAGGTATTTAGACCCGCCTCCATATTCGGGGTGTGTAGATGTTTATAGGGGCTCCTCCATATGTGTGTGCGCGTGTCTCTGCCAATGAGTTATGCAATCATACCTTTTACTATTCTAGTTGTTTTTTTGCGGTTTTACTTAATATGTGTAACAGATAAAAGTGAATCCCAAACTCTCTGTATTGTGTAACACAGACATAAGTAAGGCTAGGGTCAGACGAGCGCATTTTCTACGGACTGTGCGTCCGTGCAGTACGGACGTACTTTCTGACTGACTACAAGGTAGTGGCCACACAGTCCGTTTTTTTCACTGACATATTTTTTGACTGATGTAGCAAGGAAAATAAATTACAATGAAAAACCATTCTGTCCGTCAAAAATGCTGGACGTATAAATGCAGTCTGTCTGACCACGTTCCATCACTCACACAGAAAGCTATGTGGACGTTGTGGACGTGGCGCACTCCGCACGTCCGTTCTAGCAGTATTACGTTCTTGCCTAACCTGCGTCCGTTTGCAGCGTCCGTCAGCCTCCGCACTTCTGTGCAGACGTACTTCGTGTGTGAGGCTCCATATTGGTAAATCCCAGATTCCCTGTATTGTGTCCTCTCTGTGTATTATTATGTATAATATAGAAGTCATCTGTAAATTTGGAGGGGACCCAAACGTTTCCTAAACTAGTTGGCAGGCCTCTCCATGCAGCCTGTACTGCACTAAGTGGATGATGGCCACTGCATTATAGCAACAGCCATCTTTAAAACCAGGAAGTGTCTGGCTGTTTAAACAGGAGGTGCGGCCTTGAAAGGAAGGAGCGTGTCCAATTGAAATTTTGGGGGTGCACGAGTTTAGTCAGGCCTAGTATTCTGCTTCCCTAAGCAAAGCTGTGAGGCGTGGGTGCTTTAGACTAGCTGAAGTCTGTATTTGACCAGTAGTCAAAGCAGTTCAGCAGATAGCTTCAACTCAGCAAACTGACACGTAGAAAGATGAATCCAGTTGAAGAGTTAAATGATCAGACTGACAATCTTGTCAGTGTACGGTTTTGCAGGTAAAAAGACTTTACTTTGTCTAGCAGTGAGAACAGAATGGCTGCTATGTAACAAGTTACTATACACCAACACACAGTTGTGGATTTTCTAAATTATATATTTTACTGAAGAAATAAATGGCACTGAATATACATAGAAACGAATGTCGTAATTTCGTAATACGGATACACGCGGCGTAAAACCCGTTAATAACCCTCAGTTCGTGGGCTTACAGTAAGTTTTGCTCAAAAATACTCGTGTGTGTGTGTGTGTCCCAGGGTACCTGGGTACTAGATCCACTGACCAGTGAATGAGCAAAAATATCTTCGACTAGTCAACGTTGGGGCCCTGTAATTTGAAGCTATCAATAAGTGCGCACTGTTATTAGAGTTGTAGGCCAGAGGCCTCTCACCAGACCGGCGAAGCTGCTTGTCCCGGACTGATGCACACCATCAGAAGTCTTCTTCTGCCACCTGGAGCCCGATGCTGCTGGAACCACCGCTCCCGAACCGATCCTCCTCAGCTCAAAACCGACTTTGCCGCCAGCACTCCACTCCACTCCGTCCGCAGCCTCCTTACACGAGGTCCTTCTCTGCACTTGTCACCATAACAGCTCATCGGGATACACTGTAAGTCGATGCACACTCTCCCCAATTCTCCAGCACTGGATGCTGCCGATTCTCTGCACTCCAATACGACCAAATCCCAGACCGTGTCTCTCTCTTGCGTCTGACTCCATGTACCACTCTCCTCGTTCTCTCCATGCTGCACATAAGGCTCCTCACTTCCTGGCGCCAGCACGCTTCCTTCCTTCCCTTCTCAGGGTTTCTGGGGGATGTAGTTCATAAGTCGCTCAGTCGTTTGCATACGTTACGCTCTGGCACCCCCTAGTGGCAATATTGTTTGAGTCCAGAGAGCCAAATTAAACACAGCGCTACACACCCTAATTAACTCGTTCTACAATAGGACTTAAGTTCCTCTTTCTTAGCTACCTAACATGATCTAAGTTTTGTGTACTTAGTTATTTTGAGACCGAGGGTGGGAGATGATTGACAGGTTGAGGTTGTGACCTTTTTATGGTAGAAAAACCACAAATGTACACCATTCACCACGCAGAAATCAAGACCTTGGCCACACCTTGCCAAACGCAAGTGGGAGGGATGACGTAGATTTGAGGGCTGTTTTTTCGTACTTCTGCAAGTAGTATAAGGAGAAGGGAGAGTGGTTAGGAGACAGAGTTTGAGTTTTATCTCTGAGAGGGTGCTCTGCGGATTTTTGCAATTTACACATGCATAGTTTAAAAGAGTGTTTTCACGTGGAAAAAGTTTTTGCGTGCAGAAAAGAGAAGCTTTGCCCAGGGTGTTGTTCTAGACCAGTGAAGGCGAACCTATGGCATGCGTGCCACACCTGGCAGGGAGGGCCGACTGTAAAGTCCGCCAGTCTCGATGTCGCAAGATCACAGCATTAACTCTGGAGTTAACGCCGCAATCTCGCGAGATCGCAGCTGTGTGGATCTCAACAAGCGGCCGGGGAACATCCTTTGCAGGCGCGTGCTGGGGAGGAAGAAGCTTGCGGCAGTGAGGCACGAGGACCGCGTGAGCTGGGGCCAATTATATCCATGTGTGAGCTCGGGGCAAATATATCCATGTGTGAGCTCGGGCCAAATATATCCATGTGTGAGCTCGGGGCAAATATATCCATGTGTGAGCTCGGGGCAAATATATCCATGTGTGAGCTCGGGCCAAATATATCCATGTGTGAGCTCGGGGCAAATATATCCATGTGTGAGCTCGGGGCAAATATATCCATGTGTGAGCTCGGGGCAAATAATATCCATGTGTGAGCTCGGGGCAAATATATCCAAGTGTGAGCTCGGGGCAAATATATCCAAGTGTGAGCTCGGGGCAAATATATCCAAGTGTGAGCTCGGGGCAAATATATCTAAGTGTGAGCTCGGGGCAAATATATCCAAGTGTGAGCTCGGGGCAAATATATCCAAGTGTGAGCTCGGGGCAAATATATCCAAGTGTGAGCTCGGGGCAAATATATCCAAGTGTGAGCTCGGGGCAAATATATCCAAGTGTGAGCTGGGGGCAAATATATCCAAGTGTGAGCTGGGGGCAAATATATCCAAGTGTGAGCTGGGGGCAATGTATCCATGTGTGAGCTGGGGGCAATATATCCATGTGTGAGCTGGGGGCCAATATATCCATGTGTGAGCTGGGGCCAATATATCCATGTGTGAGCTCGGGGCAAATTTATCCATGTGTGAGCTGGGGGAAATATATCCATGTGTGAGCTGGGGGAAATATATCCATGTGTGAACTGGGGGCAATATATCCGTGTGTGAGCTTGGGGCAAATATATCCGTGTGTGAGTTTGGGGCAAATATATCCGTGTGTGAGCTGGGGGTAAATATATCCACGTGTAAGCTGGGGATAAATATATCCATGTGTGAGCTGGGACAATATATCCACGTGTGAGCTGGGGCAAATCTATCCACGTGTGAGCTGGGGGCAAATCTATCCACGTGTGAGCTGGGGGCAAATCTATCCACGTGTGAACTGGGGGCAAATCTATCCACGTGTGAGCTGGGGTCAAATCTATCCACGTGTGAGCTGAGGGCAAATCTATCCACGTGTGAGCTGGGGGCAAATCTATCCACGTGTGAGCTGGGGGCAAATTATATCCACGTGTGAGCTGGGGGCAAATCTATCCACGTGTGAGCTGGGGGCAAATTATATCCAAGTGTGAGCTGGGGCAAATTATATCCAAGTGTGAGCTGGGGCAATATATAAATTTAAGCCGGGGGCAATTATATCCACGTGTGAGCTGGGGGCAAATATATCCACGTGTGAGCTGGGGGCAAATATATCCACGTGTGAGCTGGGGGCAATATATTCATCTTCTTATACTGTATTTTTCTTCTAAGACTTAAGCACATAATTAGTTCAAACAGTCGTATGAAGTGTTTTTTCTAAAAAAAAAATCAGTATTCAGGTCTAATTGAGGGGTTGGCACTTTGGGCAATCGGGCTCAAAAAGGTTCGCCATCCCTGTTCTAGACCCTAAGGCTAATGTCAGATGAACGCAGTCTGCGCGCACTCTGCGTACAAGCAAAACGGACGGACGTACTGACAGAAGATACTGTAGACACCACACGGTCCATTTTCGTTGACGGACATAGAAAAAAAGGAGGGAATTATGGGAAACTAAATTAATATGAAAAAAATGAAAAAAATTTGAAAAGGAGATGAAAAGCATTTTGTGCGTCAAGGTGCTAGACGTCGCAAATCTGTTGCGTCTGACATCTCACTCACATAGAACAGTACGCGAACGTGGCGCACTCTGCGCGTCCGTCTAGCGGTTTTAGGTTTACGTTGCCTAACTTGCGTCCGTTTGCCACAAGCGTGGTGCACGGTGTGCACGCACTTCGTGTGTGGGTCTCTATTGCTCATGATTCTATGCTACGACGGACGATAAACTGTGCGGCAACACGGACGTGATCACTGCGTTCGTCTGACGCAGGCCTAAGATTTTTGCAAAGGAACTCCGACAGTTCTGGATGTTGCAATGGTGAGCGTTATTATTTTTCTCTAAATTGTCTTATGGTTTCTTTAAATGGTCTTATCTTATTCAAGTAAACGGTTTTAGATGGTCTTTGAATAAACGGTCAACTTATCTTGACGTGCCTCTCAGTTCTTTAAATTGATCAAATCCACAAGAACCCTTGTTCAGAACCTTCTCTGAGCAGACCATTCTTGAAGGAAAGGCGGCAACCCTAGTCTGAAGTTGTCTAGACCCAGAATCACATGGTTCAGATACCTGCCCTGTTATTTTATTTTCTCTTGAACGATCATTAAAATTGAGGACAGTAGAAAGCAGAAAATATTTTCTGTCTAACCAGCAAGATAATGAAAACCTCTGTGACTGATTTACTGGAGAGCTGTGATACAGTCTAGTTTTCAATAAACCTAGAAAGCAACTTCAGCTCTGGCAAGCATGAACTGTATATATAGCTAGCATGGTTTCAGATGTCCATGAAGCAGATGGCCCAGTATTTATAGAAATTAATAATTAATGGCACTGTACAAACAGCAGGCATTTTTAGAAGAAAAATTTTTATATTGCATGTTTATACAGTGCATCTTGGACAGCTGTCATCTCACTGAGAACATATATAGCTTGTGTTGCCTATATACAGTCTCAAAGCAAGCTTGTTGTGCCCAAAGAAACTCTGTACTTTTGGCAAGAGGTAAATCCTATACATGTGCTAGTGATTTGAGATCACAGTGTAATTATATATAAATCGGTAACTTTGTATCCAATATTCAGTCACTCACTTTCGCTGACAGAGTGGCAATAGAGAGCTGACAAACTATCCAGCAACACACCCACAAATGAACCAGAACACCAATGCCACTGCAGAGGGGCGAATGTGAATGACCCTCACTTAACAATGCCCACCATGGAACATGTTGGCAGCACCCCCCCTCCCTGACTCATTGTAATCAAGCAATGACTTACAATACCACATCAACGGACAACATATTTCTTAATTACACAAGACCAATGCATTTTCCATTGCTTTATGGACATCATAGAGAAGAGAATCTCTGGGGCAGATGGGGCAGCGCCTGAACTTTTTTTGGAATAAAAAAAATATATAATTTTCTGTCTTGTGTCATTTTACATATGCCTGATTGATAAAATGTGTTATGTCCCTTTAAGCAGTGTCATGGTCACCTCAACCGTGACTAGGTAGAGTATCAGATTTCTGGACACTGGTCAAAGACAAACGGTAACGTAATCTTCCTTTTAAGGGGTCTATGGGAGATCTTAGAATTACGAACCACAGCTGTTATCACCCCCTTGCTGCTCTGCAGTTCGTCAAACAAACCACCAAAAGCAAGCTCCCATCTGAGGCTTGATTGCAGATTTTTATCTGTGACACTGACACAGACACCCTGCCTTAACCGCTTAATGACAGAAAATACACACAACATTTTCCTTAATGTGCTAAATATAAAAAAAATGTGCAACAATAAACAGGATTTCTTTCTTTCACAAACTGATCTAACACATTTTATTTTAAATAACTGAGCATTCAAAACTTCACTTTTTTTCCCCACTTTTAGATTTTATTATATTGAATAAGGTCTTCTGTATACATCTTGTTGCCAATTTCTGGATCAGTTACAAGGTAGTCATTGAATTCAAGGCCATTTTATTTTCCTTATTAATAGGAATAGGTCTATAAAGATTTACTCCCCATGTATAGGATTGTCCACATATTTTGCAGGTAGTAGTGCCATATAGACATTCTTATTCATGAATAAAACCATCAGGTTTCCAGTCTGGGCCTGGGCTCCCACCAACTTAATAGGTCACTAGCTGCCGGTCTGGGGTACAGGTTCACTTTACTATACTGAATATCATTGTTTCATATGTAACAAAGATCATCAGGCCAAATGTAATTTTTTTTTCCAGCTGTAGCGCTCACTCCCGGAGGAGCCGCTGAAAATGAACCACGGGTCAGTCTCCCCGCACTAGGGAATAAATATACTCCAGCACCGTTGTGGATTTTATAAATTATATAGTTTACTAGAGTAAAAGGCATATAATGAGACACGGTGTTCGTAGATATATTTACAGTATTTCGTATCGCGGTAAACGCGCAGCGGAAAAAGAAATACGAGGCTTCGTATTTCGGGAAAATGCGCAGCCGAACAGAAAAAATACAATGCTTCGTAATTTCGAGAAACGCGTAGCGGAAAGAGAATACAATATTTCGTAATTCGAGAAACGCGCAGCGGAAAACAAAATAATATGCAAATCTTTACCCCTTTTTGGGATATTAGGGAGTGAGTCCCGCACAGGTTAAGTCCCGGACTGTAAGTGTATGTGTATGTGTGTGTTATGGTACCCGGGTACTATTCAACTGGCCAGTGAATCTCTTAAATGATGTCTTCGACTAGTCAAGTTGGGGCCCTGTGGGTTTTAGAAACAAACAGCAGCGTGCTTTCTTGCTTTATAAACTGGCCTTGGAGGCCTCTCACCCATCCGCTCGAAGACCAAGGCTCCACTGACCCAGGACGTCTCTCCGTTCGATGCCGCGCTGGGATACTGGCTACTGGATCCGTTGTCTGGCTCTCTCTGCTCCGACCGTGACTTTTCCAGTTACCGCCTGCTCTCCCATCCGATGGACCTGCGGTACTCCTCACTCGGGGGTCCTCTGGCTTCCTTGATAGCAGCTTGGGTGATGTCTGTAGATCACTGGGTCTCCTTCTTACAAGGCTGGATAACCCCACTTGGAATCCTGATAGGCCGCACCTGCGCTCCGGCCTAGTCACTGTTCCGCTCTGCAGCACTGTGTCCTGTCTCTTTCACTCCCTGGCGCGCTCTGCCAGCTATCTCCACGAGGCTCAGTATGTACCTCGGCGTGTCCCACCCACTTCCTGTGTCCGCTCCCAGAGCATGCCGGGAAATGTAGTCAGTGTCTCTTATCGCGCTTGTCTCCCTCCGGTGGCCAAAAATAGGTACTGCCACAGTAAGGATTTAAACACAGCGCTACACAGCCTTTCAAGAATACATGAAAATTGACCTGTTTCCGATATTTTTTCCCAAATATCAGCAGATTTAAATTGAAAATATTCCTTCACCGCAAAAAAAATAAAAAAACTAAGCAGTACCAAAAAAGAGAGTGAAAAACAAAAAAACAGGCCTGTAAAAAACACCTGAAAAACATTTTTTGTAGGCCAGCATATTGAACTTCGTTACCAAGTATGACAATTTAAAACTCTGGGGCAGTATTACAAAGCTGGTGCAAACTTAACCAGAGCTGTTGTAAACTTCCCAGAGCCATTATAGCCTATGGAGGTTTAAGGCTGGGGTCAGACGAACGCAGTGTTAACGTCCGTGTTGCCGCACATAAGTACGTCCGTGATAGCATACAATTGTGTTAAATGGAGCCCCCCACACGAAGTACGTCCGCACAGAAGTGCGGGGGCCTACGGACACTGCAAACGGACGCAGGTTAGGCAAGAACGCAATACTGCTAGAACGGACGTGCAGAGTGCGCCACGTCCACAACGTCTGCATAGCTTTGTGTGTGAGTGATGGAGCATGGTCAGACGGACTGCATTTATACATCCAGCATTTTTGACGGACAGAATGTTTTTTCATTGTAATTTATTTTTTCCTCCTACATCCGTCAAAAAATAACTTCAGTGAAAAAACGGACTGTGTGACCACTACTGCGTCATCCGTACTGACGATGTCCGTACTGCACGGACATACAGTCCGTAGAAATCACGCTCGTCTGACCCTAGCCTTAAATGTACAACAGCTCTGGTTAAGTTAGCACCAACATTGTAATACTGCCCCTGGTGTTTTAGGCTAATGTCAGATAAACGCAGTCAGAGTGCACTCTGCGTACGTGCACAACGGACGGACTTACTGACGCAAGATACTGTAGACACCACAGAAGTCCATTTTTATTAACGGACGTAGAAAAAAAAAGGGAATTCTGGGAAAAAAAAAATATGAAAAATAATAAAAATTTGAAAAGGATATGAAAAGCCATTGTGTGCGTCAAGGTTCTGGACGTCGCAAATGCACTGCATCTGACATCACTCACACAGAACACTACGCGGACGTGGCGCACTCTGCGCGTCCGTCTAGCGGTTTTACGTCCTTGCCTAACTTGCCTCCGTTTGCCACGTGCGTTGTATGTGCGCAGTTCGTGTGCACGTACTTCATGTGTGGGTCTCTATTGCTCATGATTCTATGCTATGATGGACGTTTAACTGTGCGGCAACACGGACGTGATCACTGCGTTCGTCTGACGCCGGCCTAAATGAGGATTTCAGCCCAATTGTCTGTTTCCTTCCCTGAAAATGCATTTAAATCAATCTCTCTCAGGACTTGACGGTTTCAAATATCAGCTTACCGATTAATTTGAATTGAATTGTTAAAGCCGAAATTTCCATTAGCAATTATCTAGTGGCATGTGCCGGAGCGGAATTTTTTCTTTAATGGGAACTGAATTGCTGGAATGTCCTTAACCACTTCCCTGTGGACGATGCGCAGAGTGTATAACGGCTCATTATGAAGGCATAGCCATTCATGGTGGTGCAAAAAAATAAAAGGTTTAAAAAATAATAATTTCATAATTTCAAAATGTGTTCACGGAGATCACACATGGACAAGTACAGTTAGGGGCCAGAATATAGATGGACAAGATTTAGGCATGAATCAGTACAGCATAGATGTAAATCCAAAGTAAAATACTGAAAGGTCCTGCGTGAAATACAAAAAGGAAGGAACCATCCAGTCAAACAGCTAAATACAGAGACACAATAAGGTGGGGAGGGGGAAAACAGGCGTTCGGGAACCTGGCTCCCTGTCCACCAATCAGAAAGCAGCCTCCAGCGATGCTAAAGGGTTAGACCCCACTACCATCTGCGCCGAATACCATGTGGTTTATTGGAGAGATGTGTAATGATGCGTCAAGGGATGGAAAGTAGCCCAGCCACATATTGATCTACAAGACCAATAATATGCATAAAGTAGAATCTTCTGGAACATTTCATGGTAGGACACCATGGGGAAAAGTTTAAGCATATATGTAGGATATCATCTAAGGTGTGTTGCGGGAAGTTTGTTAGCCACCGTGAAGGCCCGGATGTCAGTTTAGGCCAATCAGCCATGTGGCACAGGGTGTTGTAGAGGAAGGATAGAGTAATCATGTTTAGGTCTGTTACGAATGTGGTTGTCAAGGCTATTCGTCCAGTCTGTCGAGTTTACCTTCTGAAGATAATAACGGACTTTAAAATATGCAAACCATGGGAATGACAATGTAGGATATTTGACCCTCAGGGCCGTCAAAGAAAGGATAGTTTTGGTGGAGGTGCCCAGGAAGACTCGGATGGTAGCTTTGTTGGGGTTTGTTTGAAGTCCATCATAGTTCTGTGATCCTTAAGATGTCCCATGGGAGTCCTTATCAGTTTTCTGGACATGGCCAAGACAAAATAATCAAATTCTTTTTTTTTAATCTCTCTAGCAACAGATGAGGAGGCAAGGACACTGGTTAAAGCTAGCGTCAGACGAACGCAGTCATCACGTCTGTGTCGCCGCACAGTTTGACGTCCGTTGTAGAATTGATTTGTGATCAATAGAGACCAACACACGAAGTACGTGCGCACCGAAGTGTGCACGCACCACGCAGGTGGCAACGGACGCTGTCATGGAACTGACGTGGCTCTCCACGCTTCAAACTCCAAGAGACTTTGTGTTCAATTGTATCGTGTTATTTTAAATATGTTTTACATTGTTTGGTTTTAGTTAGTTTAGTGTAAATTGGGTAGCTTTAGTTTTAAATACTTATATTTCTATAGGTAAATGTGTTTTTTGTAGACAGTAAACAAGCTTTACTGTGTAATTTATGCAACAGGGCTTTTCCCCTTATCTGGCTGCATGTTTGATTCAAGAAGTCTGGGATAGTGTTTGTCTTTAATCTGATGTGTTAGAACAATAGATTATGCAAATGTTGTGTGAGCTAAAGAATGTTTATTGTAAATATCTAACGGACATAATGTAATCAGAGACTTTAGGTACATGTTCACCATTTGGTTTGCAAATTATAACTGAAGAGGACCTGGAGGAAACCTGCAGTGGTGTTGGAACCAACCAATCAGAACTGTTGGGATGGGTGGGAAGTTTGAATGTGCGTTGCTGTATTTTGTATAAATATCCGGTGAAATCTTCCATAAAAAGAGAGAATCCTGTTGGAACATACAGCTCGCCTGGTGTCTCTTTCAACTATGCTACACTACACGCAACCTCAGAAGGCACAGAGCGGCCTTCTGGAAATGCAAAGAGGCTCCAAGGCAGAGGTTCAGATCAAGCAGATCTGGAGCTGCAGATCAGGCTGCTTAAGGCACTGAGCTCTAAGCAACTCAGAGGCCGGGCTGATCTTGGCAAGGGGGTATCTGGAGAGCCAGGGACCAGCGGAAGAGAACGGTTCCGTCACAGACGCCATTTAGGCCTTGACGTAAAAGCGCTATGGACGGTCAGCCAGAGAGTGCCGCATCCGCGTAGCAGCCTGTGTGCGTGATGACGCGACGTCAGATGCAGCACATTTGCGACGTCCATCACGTTGACTCTCAGAGGTTTTTTTTGGTCTGGCTGACTGTACCGGTTATTTAATTTTAAATTTTGTTTCCCAGATTTCCCCTTTCTTTCTACACCAGTCAAACCCCCCCCAAAAAAACCAGACCGTGTGGTGTCTACAGTGTCTTCCGTCAGGGTGTACAGCCGTTATGCACACACGCAGAGTGCGCTCAGACTGCGTTCGTCTGACAGCCTAAAAAGGGACATGACATATTTTATCAATCAGGCAAATAACACAAGAAAAAAAATAGATGCGCCTTTGGGTGAGCCTCCGCTGGATTTGAAGTTATGTTGTACTATATGAAGCAGACAAGAAATATATATTTTTTTTCTCAGCAGAATCAGGAGATTCAAACATATCACGTGTGTACGTCATGTCCCAAAATAAGGCTATAAACAAAAAAGATCCATTTGTATTTCAATAATTATTGTTCCACATTTTATCATCCAAACCTTTGTGGTTATATATACTATGAGTTACTCCTGTTAAAAAATAAAAATATTGAAATAAAAACTTGTTACTGCATTTTTCAAAGAAAATCCTTAATTTTAACCAAAACTGCAGAACCTAAAAAATGTTGCTTGTATTTGAGGATTTTGCTTTATGACTAATATGACTATGTATATGTATAGTATGTTAAAATCAGGTACCCCATTAAAATAAACCTCTGATAAAGTAAACTAATGGCATTTCTATTAAACCACCAGTAGATGGCAGCAGAGTGAAAAGCCTGAATGATGAGCACGTGTTCATCTAAAATGCTTCCCTGAGCAGGGAGGAACAAAAGAGCAGGGCTTCCGTTTCTGGGGGGGGGGGGAAGTATTTAAAGTACACTCCTACCAGAACTGAAGTCCTGCTTTATGTGTTGCAGGCAAGAGGGAGCATATCCAGGGTTATAAACAGGGCAAAAGTGATTTAATTCACATCCTTGTGATCAGAAAAGGCTGAGTAAATAGATAATCCAGAAATAACAAAATCATGGGAAATACACTTTGAAGCAATTGTAGGGCGAACCACCAGGATGCTTAAAGTGCGAATGTTAGAACATAAGAAGAGGAAAAATGGATCATAGTGTCCCAGTACATTTTAACAACTGCTCAGCCTTCACAATTAAAGGTTTCAAATGGATAGGTATTGAACCTGTTAAAAAGGATTGGAGAGGGGGTGATTATGTGAGAACTTTGGCAAGGAAAGAAACTGAATGGATACATAGAAATCTGGTGGCCTCAATGTGGATCTAGATATAAAAAAATGTATATGAATAAAAACTGTAGATTAAAAAAAACGGTATATGTTTTATGATTTGAGTTTTTTTAAAAAGTAATATTTTTATTGCTTTTCCCGATGTCGGGAGAGTATTTTAGGGTGAACCTTTCCTCCAGGCAATGAAGGGTTAAGAAAGACATGCGGACTGGTTCCCCTGACAACCCTGATCGGACAAGAGAAGTCTCTGATCTGCACCTTCATTCTAAGGACATCAATCACCAAGAGAGTCCGATACGTTACTTCCGCTCAAGAAAGACTTCCGGACATCCGCGGTAGCTGAAACGCACGGAAATGGAAGTTACGATGGATGATTCAAGCTGTTGATAGTTTATGTGATTACATTCAACTGTGTCCTTTTGAGATTTTTGAAAAGTACTTGTATTTAAGAGTTGGGAGGGGAATGTACTGCATGCATTTTTGTTTCCCTGATGAAGTCCTTTCTATCTATGGACGAAACGCGTTGGAATTACTGTATGCTGTGTTACGAATAAAACGCTTTTTATTGGATTTGACTTCTTTTGGTGGTCCTGTGGCAGCGAGGTGAACCAGGAGTGCGACCCTTTATTGAGCGGAGTGGTAACAAAACAGCAAAGATACCTTTACAAGCTTACAACAATATATGCTGTGTGAGTGCATTGGTACGAATTTCATTGCCAAGTGCCGCAAATTATATATTTTTTTACTTATTACACTTTGTGTTGTCTAAGTGCATTGGTATAAATATATTTACCAATTGCTTCAAAGTGTATTTCCCATGATTTTGTTATTTCGTGAGTGTTTGGGAAGAATGGTCTTTTGGGATATTTACACTTAAGATTCAGCGATTTTTTTCAACCCAAGCTTGATTACACGATTTTATTTGTATTGAGTAATTAGAACAGTATACAGATGTCAGTGGGTTGTGCGGATTAGGGACGAGCCGAACACCTGTGTTCGGTTTGCATTCGAACAATTTCAAAAGGTCGAGTTCGGACGCGAACACAATCCTAACTAGGGATCGACCGATTATCGGTGCTACCGATATTTTGGTCCGATTTTGGGGTTTTTAAAGTATAATCGGTATCGGTGTTCAGGCCCCTGATATTACCGATTTATTTTTTTCCCCCTGCTTGCCGCCGCTCCCCAGCGCGCTCGGTCACTGCGAAGCGCATGCGATGTGTTCTTGTTCCTTTGCAGGAGAAGCCGACCAATGAGGAGCTTACGCCTCCCACCACATGGTCCTCGCGTCAGCAGCATATCCGGAAACCCTGCATGCAGATCTCGGAGAGAGCAGGGTAAGACCCGGTCACCGCCCTGAAAAAAGTTTACTGTATGTCTGTATCGCTTTTTAAATTATTACAACCCAGGGTGTGCTGCTGCTGAGTGCTCCGCTCCCTTTCACTAGCCCCACGCAGTCACTGTCTGTCACCCACTAACCAACCCCACTAGCTGAAGCAGCTCCCCCTCCTTCCTCGGCTCCATCCATCTGCAAGCTGCAGACCACCCGTGTCCAAAAAGACAACGAACAGAAAATCTTCATCTTGGTCGAATTGATGCCATGTTCAGTGTTTTATTGGGGCCTCATGGGGAGAACTCTAAATCTGCAGCAATCAGCCTGGATGATGAACTTAATCTTTATTTGAAGGAGCCGGTACTTAACAGAAGAAGTGGTGATCCTCTTCAGTGGTGGAAAGAAAATGAGGCACGCTACAAGAGACTTGCTTCTCATGCTAGAAGATACCTCTGTTCTCCTCCTTCCTCTGTACCTAGTGAGCGTGTTTTTAGTGAGGTGTCAACAATATATGAAAAAAACAGAAGCCGTTTAACAGGAGAACATGCTGAAATGTTATGCTTTCTGCACTATAATGTTGTTCTACTTAACTGGGAGTATTGAAGAAATTGTGTAGACTCTTTTTTGCAGTCGTGATTTAAATTTATTTTATATCAGTGCGCATGCGCAGTTTAAAAGGTTATTTTATTCCATTTTTCTATGTTTTGGGAAGCCATTTAATAAGTTATTTTTCAAGCACTTTTCCCAGTTGTTTGCATTTAAAGTTTAAAATATGAATAAACATGTTCAGTTTATACCAGATTTGTGTGAAATTGTGTTATTTTTCAAAATTTTAAGCACACAGAATATCGGCCCCTGATATCGGTTATCGGCCTGAGAGACAGCCGATAATCGGTATCGGTATCGGCCTGGAAAAAACCATATCGGTCTATCCCTAATCCTAACTCAATGTAAGTCAATAGGACTCGAACGTTCAATTTTTAGAGTGCCCTGCAAGAGGGCATATATGCAAGATATTTGCCATAAAAGGTGTATGGGGGTCCGGGTTGTGCCCTGGTGGACAGGAAACAAAGAACAAAAGTTTAAAAAAAAGTTTTTAAAAGGAACAGTGATTTTTCCATGAAATAAAGGTTAAGAATAAAATAACGAAAAATTCCTTCAAATATCATGCCTAGGAGGTCCCCATAACCTGCCCGTGAAGTGGCGGATTGGTCGGATGTATAGAAACATTTAAAAAGAAAAAAAATGACATTTCAAATGACAGTAAATGGTTTTCCTTTAATCTATTCAAAAACAACTGCTTGGGGTGGCAGCCTGTATGAAAAGAGGAGACGTTTTAGGACACGCAGAACAAGTTTCGTGATTTTTTGGCTAAATTATGGTGAAACTTATGCAGGCTTTGGATGAAAGTAACAACAGGTGCATTAAAATTGGACCTTTGGTGCCAGCTAGTGCCTTCACACCGAAACCCCTGAGGTATTGTGGAAGAGTGCAGGGGTGGACTCTGCATTCAAATATTAAAATGATTGGAATCTGGTATACGCGTCAGTGCACCCAAATACTGGGCCTTTGGTGCCAGCTAGTGCCTTCACACCGGAACCCCTCTGAGGTATTGTGGAAGAGTGCAGTGGTGAAGGTTTTGGGAATGCAGAAGAGATCCCCGATCTATTCCGTTACGTCAGTATCAGGGGATTCAAAAAACAGTAAATAAACTCCGAATACCGTGGTATTAATACAATGGATTTATTCCAAAATCAAGAAAAGCAGCGACGTTTCGACCACAACTGGTCTTTGTCAAGCCTAATTCAGAATGTCATGAACAGGAAATAAATAGCATCACAGATCAATTAGCAAACAATCAATCAATTATTGCAAACGGTCTGTGCACACTACACCAGTAATTTAAAAACAAATGTGTCCACGAGCTGATTCCTTTATTAACACATTATTCATATACACCAAATCGTGCACTCTGTAAAATAAAATAAATACAATACAATTGTATGCACATATACGCACACACACGCAGACATGCACACACACTGTGTGCACGTATGCGTGACTACGCGCGGTGCAGCATAATCACAGAAAAGGTGAAAAATCTGCCTCCCTATTAAGGCCATGTGGGGAGAGCGTATTAAGATGGTAAATCCAATATAATTCTCTTCTTTTAAGTAATTTGGTGTATTCCATTGTCCCTCTCCTTATGTATAGGGGGAGGGACGGTGGAGTTAACTATTTTGTTGCAGCTATAGGTTATACTTCATTTAGTCTATTCAAGTTCATCGTTGGCGAATTTATGTCCATGATCTGATATATATCAAAGTTAATATACGATTAATGACTCTTTTCTTCTGTATAATTAAGAAGAATATGAATAATGTGTTAATAAAGGAATCAGCTCGTGGACACATTTGTTTTTAAATTACTGGTGTAGTGTGCACAGACCGTTTGCAATAATTGATTGATTGTTTGCTAATTGATCTGTGTGATGCTATTTATTTCCTGTTCATGACATTCTGAATTAGGCTTGACAAGACCAGTTGTTGTCGAAAACGTCGCTGCTTTTCTTGATTTTGGAATAAATCCATTGTATTAATACCACGGTATTCGGAGTTTATTTACTGTTTTTTGGCTTTCTTTGGGGTTGTACAGCAAGAGACCCCCTTCTCCGGTGACCTACAAGGGAGACGGTGCCTAAGCCCTAATTTTTTCTGTAGTATCAGGGGATTGATAGCTGCTGATCCAGGACTGATTCATTTTTATAAATGTCAGCCGGTCTACAGAGTCGGTGGACAGATGCACTCTTTTGTCTGTGGCAAAACCTCCAGCGGCACTGAACGTCCTTTCAGAAAGCACCCTGGATGAAGAGCAACCTAGTAGCTGCATAGCATATTGGCCAAGTTCTGGCCAGTGATCCAATCTCAACACCCAGTAAGCCAGTGGATCATCTGCTGGAAAGGTATGCAGGTCTGTCCTTGCCCCTAGATAGTCCTGCACCATAATGGTGAAGACACTGCAATGGGTGCCTACATTTGACGTCCCTGGGCGTCGTTGACTGAAAAAATTGGAAAAGGCATCAGTCAAGCGGCCCCCTTCACTGCTCTTCGTCTGATAAACAGCAGCCTCAGAAGCACCTGTGTCATCAGTTGTGTAACACCTTTCCAGACACTGGTAGGTTACCAAGTGTCGCTTTAGAGCGTCCTCAAATGGTTTCATCCTGTGCTCCCTCTGAGGGCAGGATGAGCTCTGCAACCTTACCCTTGTATCAAGAAGGGTTGCCAACCAGTAATGATCCCTCTCCTTGATAGCACGAATCCTGGGGTCCTTTAGCAGGCTTTGCAGGATAAGGGAGTCCATGCAGTGTAGGTTATGAGGTGGCATTAGCTTCAGAGTCCTCCTCCTCCTCCCTCCTAAAGGAATTGTGTCACGGATGCATGCACTGTCCCTGCTCACCAGCCTCGTTGCCTCCTCAAATGGTGACAGTACAGTGCATGCATCCTTGATCATCAGCCACTGCGGGGGGGGGGGAAAACCAAGTTGACCTGAACCTGTCCTTGTGCCATACTCACACAGGTACTCATTGATGGCCCTCTGCTGCTTGGGCAGACGCTGCAGCATTGCCAGTGTCGAGTTCCACCTGGTGGGCATATCACAGATCAGACAGTTTGTGGGAAGGTGGAATTCTCTTTGAATTTCTTCCATAAGGACATGGTTACTGCATAGGAGAATGTTACTGTATATATCTAAATGTGTATTAACCACTTGGCTGCCAAGGACGAGCTCAGCGCGTCCTGCCAAGTGTTCCTCCTGTGCTACAGATGCCCTCAGCGCGTCTGTAGCACAGGAGGCAGCAATCAGCCGGGATTCAGGCTGACATCTAGCATGTCAACCTGGCACTCCGGGACTCCGGGGGTGGGGGAAGATAGATGTCATCGCGCCCCCACAATGACATCTATTTCAGGCAACCCCCCGCGAGTGCAGAGGAGGTGCCTGAAAGGGAGGGGGGGTCCTTCGGACCTCTCTCTCTTCCAAACGCCGGGGGCCAGCGGCTGAAGGCAGGCACAGTTTGGAAGGGCACGGCCTGCCCTTCCAAACTGTGCCTGCCTTTAACCCCTTGGGTGCCGGATCACGATTCGGCAACGAAAAGCACTGAATCATGATCCTCTCCCGGAGCTCAGCACAGAGGCGTGAAATGGCTCAGCAGCGAAAGGGTTAATGTATAAGGAACAATATTCAAAGTACACTCCTACCAGAACTGAAGTCATGCTTTGTGTGTTGCAGAAAACGGTTAAATAAAAGCACTTCTGGTTTCACCCAGCCCGCTCCCTTCGCACATTGGAATTATTGACCATACTTCCAGCATAGGTGCAATATATACAACCCACCACTGGACATTAAATTTGCAGCAATTAACCCCTTCACTACTGTGATTGTGTATACATGATCAGTGGTAGCAGACACTGCAGCCCAAGATCATGTAAACACAAACTAATGCTACGCTGTACGATTGCAAATAAAATTCTCTTGTTTCAAATTAATATCATTTGCTTTGGGGCTCTAGAAGGTGCCATCAAAGGTGTAGCCCAGTGGGCAAATTCACAAGGTGCTAAAACTGGTGAAAAAAAGTCGGCTGGGGAATGTCCCGTGACATATAGGACATTCCCCAGCTGACACAGAGACACAGGCTGCAGTTCTAACTGCAGGAACTCTGGCTGGAAGAAGGCAACATCTACCTGCCAAATGGGTTAGTCACAGTAAGGAATACATGGAGAATATTTCCAAATATTTATACTGTATAATTAAAAAGGATTTTCCAAAAATCCACCTAGTTCCTGGCAGTGGAGTTTTTGAAAATCACGTGGTAGTGAAGTGGTTAACTCCTGTTTTGAGTTAATCTACATAGCCAAACTTCACTCTAATGTTTGAGGGAGTCAAAACATTCTGTATGGTCATAATATGATAGTCTGTTGCTACAGCAGGGAAATCAAATCTGTCCGTTGTTTAGTCAACTGCACAATTCAATTTAATGCCGAAGAGCTTACAGGAAATTAGTTTAACTGCAGAACAAATCATAACTGAGTAGGTATAATCAGAACACATCAAGTGCAGTAGGAACCATGAAAGCATCCTGCAGCCCGAGTTTTCACACTTGTTCTCTATACGATGCATAATTAATGCAAAATCTTCCTGTAATTTAAACTAAGAGAAAATTGGATTTCTAAGTGGTCGTTAATTGTAGATGGATATTGTATCTTATTAAGAGATCCTAAAACAGATGAAGTTTGTGCTTAACACATACCCTGCCCACCCAAATCAAAATATGTAAATTTCTTTGCCTCTTCAGGATCACATAATAAAGGGTCATTCAATAAGCGCCCCAAATTGTCACCGAAGGGTGAATTTTACTGTACAGTCTAATTTTCGTGGCAGTTTTGGCTACTCAGAGCTGTCAGTTTGCCAAATACTGGCGAATTGACAGCAAAATGCAGTGTAGTTCGCCGCAATTCAGCGATCTTCAGCGGCAGTGAAAATGTCCCATAGAGAAGTAATTGTTAATCTAGTCTCAGAATGCCGAACTGCACCGAAACGTTGGCGAAATGCCCAGATTTCCAGTGGTTCAGTGCAACAGGTTTAAGCAGGCGAATCCCATAGGATTCAATGCAAAAAAATATTATTCTTTATTTTCAGTTTCAGCAAAAAGCCGATTTATTAATCTTTCAGAATATTTTTGCGAATTTTTTGATTCCCATTCTTTATGGCTTTTTTTTTTATTCTGTAACAGATATTTTTATTATAGGACTTATTTTATTATTTCCACACATTTTCAATGGTTTTAAAACACATTTTAAAAAAAATAGAGTTCCGATTTCTTTTTTTCTGCATGTCGGCGGTATTCGCAGGTAGTCGGCGGCATTCGGCAGTCTTTGCCAACTCCTTGTTCGGCGCACTTCGGGTATCCTGTAGTGAATAGTGAATTCACCACACGGTTGGTGGATTGAAGTCACCGAAGTACGTCAAACAAGCATATTGTAATGTTAACGAACAGGAAAGCCTTATTGCCAAGGAATGATTGACAGAAAAAATATTTTAAAAAAACACATGGAGAATCCTCTTCTCTGCCTACTGACCAATCGGTTAGCTGGACCAAGCAGTTGGGAGATGGGGTGAAAGTATGAGAAGACTGAAGTGTATCAAGAACTGCAAGGTGGAAGTATTCTCATAGCTGGAGCTGAGCTACATACAGAGTTTAGATAATGAGACATAATTATTAGATCAGTGTGAATCAGGGTCCTTTTAAAGTGAAGACAAAAAAACAGCAGGTGCAGGCGCTCTAGAATACTGTGTCCCGATACAGATATATCAGTTGTGCATAAAATGGTTATAAATAGACGTTAAATAGAAACACTAGTAAATGTTGCTGCACCACTGGAAACGACAAAGAAAAACTTCTAAAATCGTGCCAAAATAAATGTGCAAGAAAAAGTGAGCTCCATAAAGCGCCATATGGAGCTTGCTTTTTCTTTTTAAGTGAACCTTTCACACCCAGGTTCCCTTTAACACATTTACTAGAGAATTAGATTTCATCCGTACATTGTGCTATCCATACGGCATGAAAATAAATCGTATTTAATTTCCCATTAAAGAAGCTCCCTTCTCTTCAGACGGTCTGTTGGCACAGTTATATACCAGAGGATATGTAACAAGGGAAGGCAGGAAAGTATGGCTGCTGACTGGCAAACAGAGTTAAAAGTAAAACAGGGGGGCATGACTGGCTCTGCAGGGAAACAGACATGCCTGGAAAGAGCTCTGCTGGATTCGTCAGATGTTGGGGTTTTTTGGCTGGAGCCTTTAATTGAATTGCCCATTATTGGGGTTCCTGCACGGCTGGCCTTAACGGGGATTTCTCCTGGGCCCGTTTCTGTCCCTCCCTCCGGAGCACAGCTGAGTTTTAGCTCGGCGGGCCTGAATGGCGGTCATCCATCTTGCGGCCTACCCTGCTGCTCTCGTCCCTCCTTCTGATCCCCCTGTGGAGAGCTCAACCCGCGTGTTCGGTGGCAACGGTCTGAGGGGATGTAGGGCCTCCATCTTCCGGCCGTGTCTGTGGTGCCCACGGAAAGTCGACGGAGTTGCGCAGTCTGGAGCGGACCTCCCCACCAGTGGCATGGAGGCTGCATTCGCGGCCCTCGAGGCCTGCTTGGCGGTGATATCGGGGGAGGATGAGAGCCCGATCTCCAGGAGCTCATGGGGCAGCTGATGGCAGCGTGGAGGACTGGCAAGGTGACCGCTGACCTGAGGGTGGCTGATATGGAAGCCTTTTCGCACGCTTATCATGGAGAGAGAGAGGATGACCAGAGGAGTTCTGAAGACAGATCGGAGTCTGCTGCACCGGAGGTTACGAGGATGGCCTCGGAGTTGTCTGCTGCTGGCTCCCAGGAGTACTCCGCAGAGGATGGTGGGCTCGTCCGAGGAGGTTGTGGACTGTGAGGCCGACGCTGGTGACCCGGGTGAAGTGCAGTCCCTGGATCCCTTACCTGAGGAGGCGCTTTGGGTTCCATGCGCTGGCACGGTTCTGGCCGCCTGCTTTGTCCATGTGGCTGTGAGAGTCGCCAGCCCGATGATGTTGTCCGCGACAGGCCTGTCATTGGTGGAGGCATATGGTCCGCCGCATGAGAGGAGTAGCAGAGTCCTGCGGGAGCAAACGGACCACCAAGGAGACGAGACTGCGGATGGACACGCTGCTTTGTGGCTCGATACGGGCTGAGGTGATATTTCCCGCAGGATTTTTCTCCCCGGTCTGCTTCGGCGGAGGCGACCCCCCACCGAGATATTTTTTCTCCCTTTCCCCTTAACTAACCCCTTAATTCTTGATGAGATGCCTGCCTTAGTTTGTCATTTCTTTTATGGATTTGAGGGCTTTGTTTTTCTGACATTTCTTGAGGACTTTCATCTTCGACTACCTGCAGTCTGCCCACTGATAGTTGACCCTGGTTTGCCCTGATCCGCTGAGTTCCCCCCAGTCTGGTATCCCTTTAACTGTTATTGGTGTCCCCCTCCCTGCTGAGTTGACTCTCCCCCCTAGCTGTGTGGCTTTGTTATGTGTGATAATATGCCTTTGTGACAATGTGTGAGGACGCTCTTTGAAGACCCCCCTTAATTTTTATTTTATATTTCTTTTTTTCTTTTTTTTTTGGCGTTCACGGGTTTCTTCGGGGTGCACTGACGTGGCCTGGTGCCAGTATCAGCCCCCTGAGTCTCCGGGCCAAGTGCCAATTACTCCCCCTGGTCTTTCCCGCGGTCCTAGGGCTTGTGGGAATAAACCAGGGGAGGCACAGTCCTGGCCTCTGCCAATATCCCTTGTCCCCCCTTTTACTCAGTCTACTCAATGTGTTCCGCTGATTTTTGCTTTTTTGTTTATTGCTGTTTATCTATAGAAGAGACCCCCCTATTAGGGGATGTTTATAATTTTTTGCAGACGAACTTACATTTCAGTGCGCTCACCGCAGATGATCTTTACTTGGAGTGCATTTCTAACCATTCATACTGTCTATTTTTTGTAAGCCGAGATTTATTGGTATTGAAGACTTACTCTGGCCCTGCGTGGCCTATTGTTGAGGTTTAAGTGACCTTTATTTCAAATAAAAACAAATATATATATATATATATGAAAAAAAGTGAAACAGGAAAGCCAATCACATAACTCTCCTCTGTTGCGCATCGCCCATGGAGCAACATTATGTTGGTGATACTTAATCCCCTCACTCCCAAAATTGAGTTAACTCGGTTCTGCTCTGTAATACATTGAAAAGCAAGCATATCAAAAGCTCATTTGCATAGATTTTTAAAGCTAGATTAAAGTGCCCCTTTGGGTCAGAGTCTGTACAGACTTTTAAACAACGACTGGATGACTTCCTGCAAAAACATAATATTAAGGGTTATAATATTTAATATGTGGGTAGTAAAAGCTGCTTGATCCAAGGAGAAATTTGACGCCATTCTGGGGTCAAGAAGGATTTTTTTCCCCAGTGTGTTACATATTGGCGAGAGCTTCAGACTTTTTTTTCTGCCTCTTTTGGATCAACAGCAGCAGATGATGTGGGAAAGGCTGAGTTCGATGGAGGCATTTCTTTTTTCAGCCTATGAAACCAACTGGTTACATAGGTCTGAGCATTTTATTATCCATCTTTAGCACATTTACTGTATTCGACACAAAAGACATTTCTGCCTGTATGCGGATAAGGGACATCACCTAGAGTGCAGAACCTTTCATTACAACAATATTTCTGTGAATAATAAATACATCAAATTAAAAAATGAGCATGAGACGGAGGCCTCCGCCACCTTTTCTGTGACTTATGCTCCATGTGTCTGGGACTGGCTAGTGCGAGCACTCACAGCAATGCCCGCGCATAGACTGTGTGCCCCTTGGAGAAGAGCGGATGCCAGCCTCGTGCCCGCAGACTATGGATAATTATGGCAAGAGAATGCTCATAGGGCATGGGCATTGCCAAACTGTTGGTAATTTGGTTTAAAGTATTTGTGTGTTGAACCAGTATAATTTAATTCGGTTTGCGTAATCAGGATTACACAAAACTACTGCCTCACTGTGTGTGTAGCTGTTATCTGTGTATATTTTGTAATCTATTTGTCAATCAGGATGACCCATTGTTTTAGGAGGAGAAATGTTAAGTAGTGTACCGTTTACTAGAACTGTCTACCGAATATAATTAGATTTCTTATTCCAAGAGGTCAAGGTTTGTGCAATTGTCGGTATCAGTGTGATTAGGTCCTCCTAGAACAGGCTATGATTTTTTTTTATATGTAAATGACCCCTTTCTGTCCCCATAAAAATCTGTGCTTGTCATTTGATTAAAATCAGTTCTATTCTGACCAAACTTGAAGTCACGGCTCATGTTTTGGGGTAGCAGCTACATCTTCTGCTCATTGTGCCAACAAAAGACTCCATGTCTACAGCTTTTGCTTATTTCTGGGGATGCTAGCCAGGCTCTCTACATGCACCTGTCTTTAAGCTGCGGCTAAGGTACTGGAGAAAGGTGTGAGAGTCATGAGGAGAACCCGGGTGCCCAGCGGGGAAGCAGCATTTGACGGATGTGACCCTGTCCGTGCACAGATATCGATTACAGAGCAAATGTACAATATATATATATTTTTAAACTATCTCAGAACAACAATATATGTGCAAAATGTCTATTTTATCCCATGTTTAATAGTTAACATTATTTGAAACATGGGATGCAAAGTTATGATAAAAAAAGTTTAACAAAAAGTGCTCCAGCCAGTGAGTAAAACCAGGAATGTGTACAGGGAGGTCCTGAGCAATTCACCTGAGGGACGCACATAGCGTGCTCGTCTGACGCCAGCCTTAAATGCTGGCTTCCCAGGAAACCGAGGGGCATTATGGAGTTGGAAGTCTAAATAATCACCCAGCCAGCTTCTTAGAAAGCTTGACTTTCGGAGACCAATTCCTACATGTCTGTCCAGTGACCGCTGTTTGACAGTCATCAGGGCAGAGGTAAGCTCTTCATTTTGAAGTGCAATGCCAGCAGCCAAGCCATGCACCAGGGTTGGAGAAAACAGCCACATAATCCTGCCAAAATAACAATTTATGTTGTTGTAGCGCTCACTCCCGGGAGGAGCCGCTGAATTTAACCTCGGGTTAGTCTCACCGCACTAGGGAATAAATATACACCAGCACTGTTGTGGATTTTATAGATTATAGACTTTACTGATCCCAATAAAGTGGCATATATAATGTGAACACGGTATATGAGCGACAGGATTTTCGTAATGCGGGAAAAAAAACACGCGGCGGCAAAAGTAAAGTTTTGCCCCTTCGTTTCTGGAGTGTAAGTCCCTTAAAAGTAGTGTCCCAAAAAGGTGTGTGTGTTATCTCAGGTACCCGGGTACTATATTCAACTGGCCAGTGAGTGGATTGAGCAAATCTTCGACTAGTCACGTTGGGGCCCTGTAGATTTAAACAATACTGTAGCGTGCTTTGTTTAAACTTTGACTGTGGCCTGGAAGGCCTCTCACCCATCCGCTAGACAATCTGTTCCACTGTCCGATCAAGGATCTCCCTCTGCCACCGGATCCGCTTCTCCTGCTTGTCCGATTTCGATAACGAGAACTACGGCCTACCGCCTGCACTCCCAGTGGATCATCGCGGTCTCCTTACTCGGGGTCCAAACTGGAACGTTGTGTCTGCGCAAAACCTCTCAGCGATGTGTGGATAGATCCCCGCCAGCACTGTCACCGATTCTCAGCACCCGCAAGGCAGCTCCTGCTCTCCGGCCTGGTCTTAATCTCTGGCAGTCTCACGTGCGTCTTCCACCTTTCGTTGCTCGGCTCACACTGGCTCTCCTTCGTATGAGGCTGCGGATGTCCTTCACTCTCTCCCACCCACTTCTTGTCCCCGCCGCAAAGCATGATGGAAAACGTAGTCCCGTTGTGTCCAGTATACTCTACATTGCGCTTGTCTCTCTCTGGTGGCCAAACCCGAGCAATACATCAGAGTTTTTAAACAGCGCTACATTGTCTTTGTGGATCCAGTGTCATTACAGCGCTTGTTCTTCACTGTGGCATTGGGTATGGAATGGAGTCTATAGGTCAGATCTCCAAATCTTTCGAATAAAATTAAATAAAAATGAAATCTTGTAAAATGGGATCCATTTTTTGGCTCACTGGGGCCTAAACATATGATAAAAATAATAGAACACATCTATATAAAGATGTAATGAATAATGCTTACCTATTAACGGTGAACGGGCATGCAGAAATCTCACTTTTTGGTTTAAGTGCATGTTTGTATCATTGTGAATTCACGCGTTGCTGGTGTTCTATCATTTGAATGAACCTGTGGCAAACTCAAGACTCCCGGCAGTTCCGGTGACATGAAATCAGCAGTCTGGCTCCCAAGTTGCACAATATGCATGCTTGCAACGCCAAAGCCACACAATGTGCTACGTTAGACATTCCACAGCAGACACATCAGCAGTGACGTAGATTTTCTAAGTTATATACTTTACTGGATCAATAAAGTGGCATATAATACACATGTACGTTGAGAAAAATAACAGGACTGCGCAACGCAGGAAAAACAAGCGTCAGAAAAGAAATGGTTAAACTCGCAAACTGAGGGGTATTAAGTCCCGTTCAAAATGGCTCAAAAGATAGTGTCTTAGGGTACCTGGGTACTATATTCAACTGGCCAGTAAATGATCAAAGTTATCTTCGACTAGTCAACGTTGGGGCCCTGTGGATTGAAGCAATTATCCAAGTGCGCACTTTCGTTTCAGAACCGTAGGCCTTGAGGCCTCTCACCCATCCGACGAACAAAGTGTCCAGAACCGATGACTCGACCAAGGATCTCTCTCCGCGACTGGAACCCGGTGCCAACGAACCCACTCTCCCGATCGACGTTCTCTGCTACTGGAATCGATCCGCCGCCTGCACTCCCAATCGAACCTCCTCACTCGGGGTCCTGCTGGAACTTGGTGGTCCTTCTGGTTGTCTAGTAGAATGCAGTAGGTGACAGCACAATCTCAGTCCCCGATCTCCAGCACCTAATATGGCAGCGTCCACACTCCGGCCTGGTTGCGATCCCTGACAGTGTCCTGCGTGCGTCCTACTCCTTCCATCGCTCTACTCGCTCTGCCCATGTCTTGCACGAGGCTGCAGATGTCTCTCCTCGCGCCAGTACGCCCACTTCCTGTTCCTTTTGCCAAGGTTTCTGGGAGATTAAGTCTTTCTAGTCCGGCATAGCCCATAACGTTCCCAGGCTCTGTCTCCCTCTAGTGGCAGCGTCAAATACATAGAGCAAACTAATACAGCGCTACACAAGCATGCGCATTGTGCTGCTTTGGAGACAGACGATTTCTGAACTGATCTGACGTGAGTTTCAAGTTGCCACAGGTTCGAGCAAATGATGGAACACCAGCTCCTAAATTTTGAGCATTCAGCGCTGTTCTAAATTATATTTTTAATAGAGCCCAAAATTCTGGGGTCCTGGCCTGTGAGATAAATCAATGTCAACACATAGGAAAATACTTACCTTTGGATTTACGGCTTCATACTACCAGGGGGTAGATTAGAAGTCTTTTAAACTCCCTGTTTTATCTCATTCAGCTGCCATCTCAGTCTGGAGAACAATACCCTCCTGCCGCCTTATCTAAACATTCCCTCCTTCACCTCCTTAACGGTTAAATAATGTAGATTGAGTAAACAAGAGCCACAAAGCAAAGGTTTTGGTAAATGTTGCATCATGGAAAAAATACACAAAATGGAACAAGAGATCAAACCCTTATATTTCCTTTTTATATGCAATTACTTCAAACAAAATAATAAGAAAAAAACAGCAGCATGTGTTTTATAAAGTGGATTTGTAATGCTCAAGTAATCTAGTTACAGATTAGGTTAGTGGTAGTATCCCTTTAAGGGCTGCAATACAACAGGTTTTCACGAAAACACATCTCATCTATATCTCCCTGCCAGTTCATGCTTTAATAAAATACTACACAAAAGGTAAAACAGAATAATAAGCCAAATAATTAATTTGCAAAACTTATTCAAATTGACAATGGAGCCACTGGGTGCACGCTTAACGGCACGGTTAATCATCCCTGTACCAGCGTATTTGATCAACCTTAAATAATCTTCATAAAGTAAAAAGATTATTTCATGTACACAATGAGTGTCAAGACAAGAATAGGACACGAAAAGGTCTGCAAGACCTAATGAGAAGAAAGAAGCAGTAAGCTACATCTTTCCAGATTTCACCGTGAAATTTACTTCTGTTCACTCGTTGTGAATTCGTAACACAAAAGTGAAAAGCCCTGAAAGACAAAAGATAAACACAGAGTCCTCTGGCAAAGAAACACATTAAGTAAAAAATATTCTCCCCTCCCCACACAGTAAGAGTCGGACTGTCCTATCTTAGCCCTTGGCATCACACATCTCTCGTCTTTTTTGCAATTAGCAAAGATAAAGCTGTCATCCGTGTCCCAGAGCTGTGCTTTTTTTTTTTTTTTTTTTTTTTAAGCTTTTGTTAGTATTTGATAACTGCTTCTGATGCTTTTAAAATCCGTGAATCACTCGGCAGCAGCTCTGCTGCTCCTCCTCCTCCTGCTTTCCAGCCACTGACTGCAATGAAAACTGCTGCTCCTGACAACCTAAGTGACTGTAGGATGGAGAACGACATCGGAGCAACTGGAAACGCAGCACAGAGGCGTCTGAAAAAATCTATACGTGTTCCGTGATGAAAAAGCTATTCATCGGTCTCTCCTGCAACTTGGCAACATAATTACTTTGTCAACAATATAAAAGGAACTGGACTTTGCGACCATGCAAGAGGAAGACATTGAAATGACAGCTGAAAGCTTCCAGTCATACTGAGGATCGACACTTGTGGAAACCGGTTTCCGTCACCAATGCAGCAATGTCTCATCTACATATTCCAGCTACTATACAATAATGGAACAAAACTGTATGGCAGCAATGCAACCTTCTGAATAGGGAAAATACATCTCAATGTCAACTCAAGCGAAGGTCCTTTAGATTAGAGACTATGATACTGGCAGACAATACCTCAGCCTACGCTCTAGGACTTCTGGACAATTCTCCAGAGTATTTTGGCACCAACACATCTCAGAATAGTACATCTGGAGATTCACCTGGAATTGCCATTTTTATTTCGTTTGTCTATTCCCTAGTTTGTATTGTAGGATTGTGTGGGAATTCTATAGTAATTTATGTGATCCTTCGATATGCCAAAATGAAGACTGCCACCAACATCTACATTTTGAACTTGGCCATCGCTGATGAACTTCTGATGTTGAGTGTTCCTTTTCTGGTGACCTCTACTCTTCTACGACACTGGCCCTTTGGTTCCCTCTTGTGTAGACTGGTACTAAGTTTGGATGCCATGAATATGTTTACCAGTGTGTATGGCCTAGCTGTTCTGAGCTTGGATAGATACGTGGCTGTAGTGCATCCCATCAGTGCAGCCCGTTACCGCCGACCAAGTGTGGCCAAGATGGTGAACCTTGGAGTTTGGATCTTCTCAATCATCATAATCCTGCCCATTGTAGTTTTCGCTAGTACTGCTCCAAATAGCGATGGAACAATGGCCTGCAACGTGCTTATGCCTGAGCCCTCGCAACGGTGGGTTGTGGTATTTGTGCTTTATACATTTTTTATGGGCTTTCTCTTACCTATGGCCGCCATATGTCTCTGTTATATCCTCATTATCACAAAGATGAGAGTAGTGGCTCTCAAAGCTGGATGGCAGCAGCGTAGACGTTCCGAACGCAAGCTCACACTCATGGTGACTGTAGTAGTGACAGTTTTTGTTGTCTGTTGGATGCCTTTTTATGTAGTACAATTAGTAGGCGTTTTTGCTAGTAGAGGAGACACTACAATAAGCCAGCTTTCTGTTGCTCTTGGCTATGCCAACAGCTGTGCCAACCCATTCCTTTATGGCTTTCTTTCTGACAATTTTAAACGGTCTTTCCAGAAGGTTTTGTGTCTTAGCTGGATGGAGAATGATACTGAAGAACCAGTGGACTATTATGCTACAGCTTTGAAAAGCCGAGTTTACAGTGCTGAGGAGCTGCAGAATGGTATGCTGACAACAGGCAGTATATGTCATAATGGGACTTGTAGTTCTAGAACACACTAAATCGGTGTAGTCACACCACCAGGACTGTGTCCTTTTCCAAACAGATCAAGTGGTGTGGTGGCACTAACCACTCAATAAGCCCCTAGTTGTTTATCGGTTATTCTCTAAATGTGTAATAGGAAGGTTAAAATAAGGAAATGGTCAGATCGTACAACGTACACAAATTTAATTTTGTGTACAGTTCTATACTAGTTGGAAATTGAACAGAGTCCCCTCATGTGTTTACAAAGATTTGTTTTTATAGAATAACTGAACACATCTCCCTCATACCACAAGCATTTAGCGAAGCTGACCAAAAACAAAAAACAAGCACAAACCTAATCCCTAGTGGCAACTGTAGAATATTTTAATATGCCAGTTTAAAAAAATTACACTAATCACTCACTCTGGACAAGCTCATATCAGATCCAACACCCGTTAACCCGGCATACTAAGTATTTCTTTTGATATTTACCTTTCCATAATCCCATTACATTCAGTTTATTTTCTATGGGGTTTTTTTGTGCAGTAGTGAAATCATAGTTGCATAGGCTGAAAAAAAGACGTGCGTCCATTGAGGTCAGTCTTTCACACATTATATACTGCTGTGGATAAAAAAATAAAAAAATAATAAAAATAATAAAAAAAAAAAAAAGGGAAAAAAACCCAGTCTGAAGTGCTCGCCAATATGCAACATACTGGGAAAAAAATCCTTCTTGACCCCAGAATGGCATCAGATTTCTGCTTGGATTAAGCAGCTTTTACCCACATATTAAATATTAGAACCGTTAATATTATGTTTTTGCAGGAAGTTGTTTAAAAATTTCTACAGTCTCTGACCCAACCACCTCAACAGGCAGAGAATTCCACAGCCTTATTGTTCTCACTGTAAAATAACCCTTCCTATGCTTTAGGCTGAATTTCCTTTCATCCAGTCTAAATGGGTGACCTTGTGCCCTGTGTATAGTCCTGTTAATGAATAGGGTTCCAGACAATGATTTATAATAGAGATATATATATCTCTCTCTCTATTTACCAAATCCAATCTAAAACGCTGTTTCTCTAAACTAAACAGGATTTTCCTCATAACTTAAATCTTCCATTCCCCTTATTAATTTAGTCCCCAGTCTCTGCACTTTTGCTAGCGCCATAATATCCTTTCTTAAGACATGTGCCCAAAATCTATTTACTGTCGAGGGACCAAACGTATTAAGTGCCAAAAAGATATTTAGCACATTGCAAGCTCCTTTTTTTTTTTTTTTTTTTTTAATTGTTGGAATATTCTGGTATATTCCAGAAAAAACAAACAAACGTGTGTCAGTCAGATACAAATGCAGACAATATGAACAATGACAGCCCGGATACGAAAACCATGCAATCCCCAACTAAGGCTAGGGTCAGACGAACTCATTCTGTGCAGACTGTGCATCCGTGCACAATGGACGTACTTTCTGACTGATGACAAGGTAGTGGCCACACGGTCCATTTTTGTGACGGAGGTTTTTTTTTTACTGATGTAGATGGGAAAAAAAATCAAATGAATATGAAAAAACATTTTGTCCGTCAAAAATGCTGGACGTCAAAAAAATGCAGTCCGCCTGACTTCGTTCCATCACTCACACACAAAGCTATGCGGACGTTGCGGACTCCGCACGTCCGTTCTAGCGTTTTACATTCTTGCCTAACTTGCGTCCGTTTGCCGCGTCCGCACATCTGTGCGAACGTACTTCGTGTGTGGGTCTCTATTGATCATAATTGTATGCTACCACGGACGTTAAAATGTGCGGCAACACGGACGTGAACACTGCGCTCGTCTGACCCAACCCTAAGCTGAGGCCACAGGTGGGATGGAAAGGTGGCGACTATCCAGAGCCCGGCAGAGGAAATAATATTTCGGCATAACATTCTATTAACGATAATAGGAGGAAGGGAGATGTGAATGAACCAAGTTAGCAAGAAGCTAGAAAGTTAAGGAGACTAGTGTCTGAGGTTGTGGTTGAAACTGGGGGCAACCCTTTCAACATTTGTAAGAAATACATAGGTAAACACAGAAAGGTGTTCCATAATGATGCTCGAGTGTCTGCCTGCAGCACCTCTAAAATAATGGACCAGTTACGAAAGAATGCCCTAGTTTCATACTCCTGGTGCCCTGGTGCCCAGAAGCCTCCATCCAAATCCTGCAAAAAGATAGGAAAACTTTAAAAAAGGTAGCAGACCTTTCAATTGTTCAACATGAATATGATATTTGTGGTGCTAATTTATGAAAAGGCTGGTAACGATTTGTAACGTGCACTTTGTGTTAACCATGTGAATGTCAGATGTATACTCCCCACCCACTTGTTTTAAAGGGTGATGGACACAAATGTTTACTCTGACATATTTAAATGAATGTTAAAGAAGAAAAAAAAAGAGGCTCCTTTTCCGAGTGAAGTCTATATATAATAGAAAAGATAAAAAAAATTACAATGTATCATCACATATACATGTGGATGTCGATGTCTGCATACCCGTAGATTAAAAGGGAGCACGTCAGACTATTTTATGGAACTTCAGATTCCGTCAATAGATTGAGTTAATAAAATTGCTAGTACATATAAAATTCTTCCTAAAAAGAAAAAAAAAATATTGATAACAGAGCTTCTGTGTCAAGCTTAACCGATGAGAGAACCGGAGGCTCCTCTTACATTGCTCCCTCTGCTGGTTAATGAGATTGAGCACCAGCAACGAAGCAAGCATATCAACCTATGCTCGTCAATGAAGAGTGAATTAGAAGAGTCTTGGGGAGAGCATGGAGCTGGTCGCAGCCTAACCAGAGGAACGGAGTAAGAAAGACGTGGGGTTTCATGGGTGTTGACATTTGTGGTTATTGAACATTGTGTTTTTCTATGATATAACCTGCCAGAAAGCTAAAGATATTATTCATATGCATTTGAACCCCTTTGCTGCGGAGTCATTTCACCTCAGTGTGTTGAGCTCATGGTTTGTGGTCTCATGTTTAACCTTTTAGGCTAGGGTCAGACGAACGCATTTTTCATGTCTACCGTCAAAAAGTGCGTTGATGGATGCGCAATTTCAGCCATGATTTTTTACGGATCCAAACCAGGAAACTTCGGGTGTCTGGAAGTTATGTTGGCCGGACATGAGCGGCGTCTGACGTCTCCAAATCACGCACACACGCCGCTATGCGGACACAGCACACTCTGTACGTCAGTACTAGCGGTTTGACGTTCTTGCAAAAAATGCATTTGTTTGCCGCTTGCATTGCGCGGCTGGACTTTCGTGCGGCCGTACTTCGTGTGTGGGCCTGCGTTGGACGTCATTTGCTGCTACCATGGCCGTAATAAAGTGCAGCTAAACGCAGGTTCTCACTGTGTTCGTCTGACCCCAGCCTTACCGCTGAAGGGCGTACTATGCCGTTCCAGCGGTGGGTGGAACGGAATGCCACGGAGGCAGCATAGCACGCCCTGCTGGCATGTATGGGTCGTGACAGGCCCGCCCACCAGTTGGCAGGAGTCATTGGCTGCCACGGAACAGGCTGAACTCAGGCGGTCCCCCTGCATCCAATGACACGCTTAGCGTGTCAGTTGTGTAGGTAGACATGCGGAGGGGCACGCCGGAGCAGCTGGCAAGCAGGGAGTACCAATACACCCCGCCGGCGTTAACACCCCCACTGTGCACAACCAGCTTGGCGGTAAGAGGTTAAACAGGTTCTGAAATCATGTTGTATTATAGGACCCACAAAATTATATATTTTTTTTTTCAGTGGACTTGAGAAATTCAAAATATGTAATTATTTTGTGCATAACTCATGTCCAGTCAGAATGCCATAAGTAAAAAAAAAAAATATATATAAAATTTCCATTTGGATTTCAATAATTTACTGTGTATAACACAGGGTGTCCATAAAGTCTTACAATTTCAAAAATTTATTACAAAAGGCAAATGAAATGACAGATTATTCCACATTTTACCGGCTGGGTGGAGTAGAGCTAACAGCACTGCTCTGCGTGGAGAGAGCCTGTGGAGACATCAGTTTGATTCCAGCAAGAGCACCTCTCCAGTAAGTGTCTTTGGGCAAGACACCTAACGGTACATACTCGCCACCCAGGACATACTTGAAAACGAGAGAAATCTCAATGTATCCTTCCTGGTAAAATACCTTCTCAAAAAATAATAAATTATCAGCCAAACTCTTTGTGGTTATATATTCTATGGGGACGGTTTTTTTTTTTTTTTTTAACATAAAAGAAATGTAAACCTGTTACTGCAGTATTGTTTATGAATAATAGGACTATGTATAAAGCATTGACCTTTATCCCAGCGTGGGAAGTTAGAAGGTGAGGAATGGCAGCGTGATTGTTCACTTTATACTTGACAAATGGACAATGCATTTCTTCGGAACAAAAGGAATCCCCCCCCCTCATATTACATGGTCATGTTTGGCATCATTGGAAAGGCCAGACTCTGAACTGTCCAATGACCCCAAACCTGACCTTGTAGGTTGTAAACCATGGAAATAACCCCACTCTCCCTCGCATGCTGCGACAGCTTGTGGTTTAGATAAACCAATGTGTAGTAACGCTTTGTGCCATTATTTCCAGACTTTCAGAATAGAACAGGAGAAGGTGAATTAGTACAGCGGCATTGTTCATAACAGACATTAAGCCCTTCGCTGCGGAGCCATTTCACCTCTGTGTGCGGAGCTCTTTATAGCTTTGTGTTCATCATGTTTAAAAGCGATTTGAAGTCATGTTTTATTGTACAACCCGGCGAAACTAGATATCCTTTTTTTACAGCAGATATATACACACACACACAAGTCATGTCATGTCCTGCCAGAATGCTATAACAAAAAAAATAATTTCAAAAGTGAAATTTCCGTTCAGATTTCAATCATTATTTCAAAATTATTTCCTTTCACATTTTATCATCCGAGCTGTTGTGGTTATATATTCTATGGGGGTACACTTGTTAAAAAATTTAGAAATTGAAACCTGTTACTGTATTTTTCTTCGTAAATACGCGATTTTAATTAACACTGAAAAAACTAAATTTTTCATTGTGCGAAATGAGAAGGTGAGTTTGTGCAGCATTATTGTTCACATTATAATTGAAAAGTGAACGGATTTATAACTAGGCAGAGTAGGCATTGTGCCTACAGGTGCCTGCCACAAAGTGGCGCCTTTCTCTGTAAAAAAAAAAAATATTATTTTTTTTTTTTTTTTTTTTTACACAATTTTCAATCATTTAGACCACTGTATCCCTGTCCCTAAGGGATATAGAAGGTATCATTGGAAAGGTCAGATTATGGCCTTTCCAGTGATCCATAACCCCTTCACTGCTGAGGCATTTCACCGCTGTGTGCTGAGCTCATTTTTACCGCTTTCGCTCATCATGTTTAAACGCGATTTAAAGCCACATTTTAATAAATGACCCAGACATATTATATAGTGTTCTTTCCGGCAGACTCCGCAGATTCATAATATATCATTTTTATATGTATACGTCATGTCCTGTCTGTATATTATATTATAACAAAAAATACAATAAAAATTGAGTTTTTAATCATCTGCAGTGTGTAAAGTGTTTTTTTCACATTTTATCACATGAGCGTTTGCGGTTATGTTTTCTATGGGGTGCGCTTGTACAAAAATTTGAAATGGGGACTTGTTACATTTTGTGGGGGGATTTACGTGATTTTTAGAAAACGCACCCCATAGAAAAAAATCATTAGTGCAGCATCATTGTTCACATTATAATTGAAATGTGAACAATATTTCTGCATTAATAAAAACACAAAAAAAAACATGTTTTTTTGTTTTAAATTTATTTATTTTTATTATAATTTTTTTTATTATTTCTTTTACTTTGTACCTAGTCATGTTGGGTATCATTCGAAAGGCCATGCTCAGGCCATGTTCACAAGAACCCCATATCTCCACCAGGGGATTTCCTTGGGAAATCCCCTGGCAGCTAGGGGTTCCCCGGCTATCTGACGTCATCACGCTATGCAAGATGACATCAGGCAGCGAGGGGAGACCCGGGGGTGGAGCCGCCATCCAAGATGGCGGCCCCCACCGGAGCTAGGCTGCACTTCAGCACCGCAAGGCGCTGAAGTGCAACCCGGCGCTTGAGGGGTTAAAGCCAGGCACCGCTTAAAAGGGGAGACTCTCCCCTTTTAAGCGGTGCCTGGCTTTTGGCGCTGTTCCTTTCCGATCGGGAGGGAGAGGGATCCGAACGGATCCCCCTCCCTCCCTTCCAGGCCATCTCCCGGCATTGCCGTGGGGGGGTCGCCTGGAAATGACGTCATCGCGCCAAGCGCGATGACGTCATTTACGCCGGGAGGAGTTTGACTTCAGCGTCTGAGGACGCTGAAGTCAGAACACCGCAGGACCCTGGACAGAGAGGTGAGTATCTCCGCCGGGGGTCCCGCACAGCTGATGACGTGTGGGGCACGTCCTCAGCATGTAACGTGCATCAATGAGGACGTGCCCCACAGGTCTTCAGCAGTGAAAGGGTTAAATCTAACCTGGTTACATTTGGTAAAAATAAAATATTTATTTTTCCTCTAACTCAGCACTATTATTCAGTTTCCAATTATAAAGTGAACAGTGATGCTGCGCTAACTCACCTTCTCATTTCCCACACTGCCAGTAAGTTTTCGGCACTGAGGAGAGACAGGGGGACTTTGGAACACTGAATCTCTGAATTGTACACTGCACATGGTTAATTCAGGTGTCATTGGAAAGGTCAGTCTGGTCTTTACAATGATGCCAAACACGCTAGGTGTAAAAATAAAAAAAGTAAAAGTAAATGCAAAATTTTTTTGTTCTCTGGTCTACGGCAGAGGCAATATATGCTTTTACATATAAGACAAACAATGCCACTAACTCAGCCAAGGCAACAGATTCTGCCCCTTCTTTTGATTTGAGTGCAGAGGGAAAAAATATGTAGTTTGCCACAAAACTAATTTTTTTAAAAAAAGGTCATTTTAGCACATTCTCTTTTTTTATTGAGGGGGAGGGGCACTTCACATTTCTGTGCCTACAATCTCCTGCGATGCATACACACTGCACATTACTGAGATATTTATTGCTATGCACCTCTGATACAGAGTGTTATTCAGAGAGGTAAAAACCTGGGGAATGTCTGGAGAATCGGAAATTCTAGGTCAAATTAGCCAAAACAGAAAAATTCTCCCATTTATCTCACTTTCCAAATCGGCTATTGATCTAGATTGTTCTCTTCTCCTGCCATGCTCCTGGTTTTCCCCTCTCTCTGAATAACCCTGACCGTGATTTGCGTATGAGCATATCACAGAGCTGCACAGCAATAAGAGTCGCAGTAACGGCTGGTGTGTATGGAGTATCATAGAGCTGCATAGCAATAAAACACTTTCATACAGAATTCATTCACATACATAATACAGCAGTCTCTACCACAATGCACACACTCACAGCACACAAAACACTCACGAGTTCTGAAATTTATTTATTTATTTATAAAGGATTTTACCAGGAAGGATACTTGAAAATGAGAGAAATCTCAATGTAAGTCCTGGGTTCAATAACATAAAATTTTACCTCAAGAGGGTCCTACTCTATTATTTTGCATGAATACACTTCAGTCTATATATTTTGTATTTTTTGCATAACAGAATAGTATGGTAAATTTGTTATGTTGACCGATTTATTTCTGAAAAACAGATTTAAGGCAAAAAAATTAAAATAAAAGCTGTGCCCCATTGGCAACAAAGTTATGACGATGAACATACAATCAGCAACTTCAATTGCTATAGATTGTAAAAGAAATGTTACAAAACAATTTACTTCCATCTTAGCAAGGTTTTTACTGCTATGTTGTTGACTGAACTGAAAAGGTTTTGCAGCAGATTTCCATTTAGGTAATAAAATCCAGTCTATTAAGTTCTTATTATCATGGAAAATTAGTCTCACATATCTCTGAAACTACAATACAATCAAAAACATCTGGTCAGCCTTATTGAAGAATAAATCCTTGCCCAGTGGAATGAGAAGCAACAGACCAGTTTTAAGAAGAAGGCCCTGTTACAAATACGTTTGTTTTTTTTGGGAGAAAGGATTTTACCAGGAAGGATACATTGAGATTTTGCTCGTTTTCAAGTATGTCCTGGGTGGCGAGTATGTACTGTTAGGTGTCTTGCCCATGGACACTTACTAGTGAGGTGCTCTTGCTGGGATCGAAGTCGAACCCATGTCTCCACACAGAGCAGTGATGTTACCTCTACTCCACCCAGCCGGTAGAAAGCTATAGGATTTGGCATAATGTGGTCACATGACTCACATCACCATACCGTTTACCTTTTTGCAAAAAAATAATTTCTTTTCTTGTGAATAAAAATGGCAGTTTTAATATAATGTAAATTTAACCCAATTCACAAATGGTTCTTTTTATAATTACAATAGACATAATTAAAAACATAAAATAGGAAGAGAAAAACTGCGTAGGGAAAGCAGGGAAGCCAGTCACCAAAAGGTGTTACCAGAGAGGATTGTATTGTTAAATGGCAGATCTGTACAACATAAAGGGTTATTCTGAGAGCACCGAAATGTCGGTGTCTCTCGTTTGGTGCACTTTGGCGAGATCAGCGTCGCTGACCCTGCTGTGAATACACCGAACGGTCCCCAAAGTGTGCCGAACAGGATCTCCCGAACCCCCGACGATCAGCCCACTGAATGCAGCCGACGATGTGCCGAAATGCGGGGGGGGGGGCTTGAAGAAGTTTTTTAAAAGGCAGGTTTTAAAAGGTGTTTAAAGCAATAAAGCTGCATGGCAATAATAAGAAAGGTCTGTTACAGAATATTAAAATGGGAATCACAATTGTCGCTGAAAACAATAAGAAATTGGCTAAAAAAATTTAAAGACTTTTTGCTGCAAATGAAAAGAATAAACGGTGGAATAAGATAAAGGAGTAAAACCTGGTAATTTTTTTCCCCATTAACCCTTTCGCTGCTGAGGCTTTTCCCGCCCCTGTGCTGAGGTCATTTTTTACCTGTTTTGCGCATCATGTTTAAACGTGTTTTGAAGGCTTATTTTAGTATATGACACCGACATATTATATATCGTTCTTTCCGTCAGACTCGGTAGATTCATAATATGTCATTATTATATGTATACGTTATGTCATGTTTGTATATTATAACAAAAAATGCAATAAAATATGTATTTTCAATAATTTACAATGTGTAAAGTGTTTTTTTCCACATTTTAACATGCGAGCAATTGCGGTTATATTTTGTATGGGGTGCGCTTGTTAAAAAAATTAGAGATGGGGTCTCGTTACATTTTTTTTTGGGGAAAATGACACCATTTTTAACAAACGCACCGCATACAAAAATCGTTAATGCAGCATCATTGTTCACATTATAATTGAAATGGGAACAATATTGCTGCATTAACAAACCAAAAAAAATAAAAAAAAGTGTTTATTTTTTTTTTTTAATTTTTTTTTTTTTTACAAATTTTTTTACTTTCATGTTTGGTATCGTTGGAACGGCCATGCTCTGGCCGATCCAACCATATCAAAATTTAACCCCTAACTGCCACGGATCGGGAGATAGGGAGTTCATTGGCAGTTCGTGGCAGTTAGGGGTTAACTGTAGGACTGGCGTCATCGTGCCACGCACGATGACGCCAGTCCTCTGGGGGAGTTCCCGGAAGCTTGGCCGACATCCAAGATGTCGGCCAGCTCCCGGGAAGGATCGCGAATCGGCGCTTTTCAGCGCCGATTTGCGATCCAGCTCCCCAGGGGTTAATGCCAGGCATCATTTGGAAGGGCAGGCTGTGCCCTTCCAAATGATGCCTGGGTTAAGCCCCTGTGTGCCGCCGATCGGGAGGGAGAGAGGTCCGAAGGACCTCCCCCCCTCCCTTTCAGGCGCCTCCTCCGCACATGCGGGGGGGGCGCCTGAATTAGGTGTCATCGCGGGGGCGCGATGACACCTAATAATGGCGGCCACTGCTCCGGATGCCGGGCTGACATCCAGGATGTCAGCCCGCACCGGAGGGGCCAGCGATCGGCCGGAACCCGGCCGAACGCTGACCCCAATGCGAGGACGCGCTCAGCGGGTCCTCCGCATACCAGCGGGAATGCTGAGGACGCGCTGAGCGCGTCCTTAGCATTCAAGTGGTTAAAACCTATGGGATTCGCCTGTTTAAACCTGTCAAACGGAAGCACCGAAAATCTGAGCATTTTGCCAACTTTCGGTGCAATGCGTATTTTCGCAGAATAGATTAACCATTACTTCTCTATGGGAGAATGTCACTGCCACTGAAGTTCGTCGAATTGTGACGATCTGAGACAAACTGCACCACATTGCCCTGGCAATTCACCGATATTTGGTGAATTGACAGCTTTCTGAATAGCTGAACTGCGACGAAATAGCACCGTACAGTGAAACTCACCATTCGGTGCAATTCGGTGGCAAGTTCAGCTCTTATTGAATAACCCCCATCATGAGTGAGCAATGAAAGAGTAGTACATAGGCAAAAAGTGCAGTAGAACATTTACTAAAATATACAAGTTATTCATAGTTGCGGTCCCCTCCCGGAGCTGGCCGACATCTTGGATGTCGGCCAAGCTTCCGGGATCTCCCCCTGCCGACTGGCGTCATAGCGCGATGACGTCCGTTTGGGAGTTAACCCCTAGCTGCCACCTATGGTGGAGAAAGGGGGTTCCAGTCCGTGGCAGCTAGGGGTTAATGTTTGATATTGATAAAGAGCATAGCCTTTCCAATACCAAACACGACCCATGTACAATGTAAAATAATAATTAAAATTAAAATAAGAAGTTTTTTGTTTTATTAATGCAGCAACATTGTTCCCATTTCAATTATAAGGTGAATAATGATGCTGCACTATCGATTTTTTTCTATAGGGGCATTTGCTAAAAATCACGTAATTTCCCCCCCAAAAAAAATGTAACGCGTTCCCATTTCTAATTTTTTTTAACAAGCGCACCCCATAGAAAATATAACCGCAAAGGCTCGCATGATAAAATGTGAATAAAAACCAAACACTTTACACACTGTAGATTGAAAATTCTAATTTTATTGCATTTTTTGTTATAATATTCAGGCAGGACATGACGTATACATATGATATATTATGAATCTACTGAGTCTGCTGGAAAGAACGATATATAATATGTCTGTCTGGGTTGTGTAATAAAATGTAACTTCAAAATCGCGTTTAAACAGGATTAGCGAAACCGGTAAAAAGGAGTTCAGCAGACGGGTGAAATGGCTCAGCAGCGAAAGGGTTAATATAGGATCCATTTTAACACATTGTACATAGTGAATATATTGTTCAAATATTCACTGTAAGGATTGTTAAATGTGTGTGAATCTGAAGGCTAACAACGAAGGCTAAAAGAGTTGGAAACAGGCAAACCAGTTCAGGAAATGAGATTAGAGATGGGGGTTAGAGCTACTTTGACCCCTAAAAAGCCACCAAGCATTTTGAGTTTGCAATTAAGAAAATGCATAGGTTGATGTGAATCTTACCTCGTAAAGAAGAGCTGTCAGAAGGCCTGCCATCAGTAACTGTTGCAATCAGTAAAGCTGGAAATGGTTACAGTTATCTCAAAGAGTTTAGATATTCATTAGTGCTCTGTTAAAAAAATTCTCTAGAAATAGAGACTGTCACGAAAAAAACGCACGCCGTGACGAAGGACAACTAAGCAACTCCCTGTCTATCCTAGACCCAAATAATGACTACGCGGCCAACAATCCCCCGAATGCTTGCCTAACTGTCCCAGCAACGCCTTCGCTCACGACACACACGCAAACGTGATGAAATGGTCACAGGATTGCAACCCAGTATCCGTCTCTCGACCCGGAGTACCGACTACTTTCCCACAATCCCTGTACCCACTTTTTTTATTCTATCCGCTACACGGCCACCACAAACCGACCTTTTTATTCAAGAGGCTTATTGCCGGACCCAGAGATGGTTTGAAACTCTTATCATGCGCCCCAACACAACTCACAGTTTGGTAGATAAACTTGAACTTAGACCAAGGCGAATCTCTATGATAATCCAGTCCTTCAGTTAGCGTGGATCGAATATCAGGCAGAAACAGAGCTCAATAGGTTTTATATTTATTTATGATATATATATATATATATATATCACAATGCATTTGTTACAGAAAAAATAGATATAATAAATCAATAATTACACAAACAGCCAGTTTCTCATGTTCTTAGGTGGCCCCACATAAAAAAGCCAAGAGCCCATGCTTGACATATACATATATATCTGCCTTGTTCTTCCCAGGACAGCCCCTCGCTGCTACACCCAGTGTACTAAAATTCCCAGAATTCCTACTCTTGGGCACGCTCAGTGCACTTATTCATTAAATTTATTTCCCAGGTATATCAATCATCTCCAAAGATCACCTCTAGCGGTCAAAGGATGGGATTGCTTCTTTAATCTATGTGACCAATTACAAGTTGTTGCCGCGGCGTCTGCCAAAGCACTCTGAAGTGTGAATTCCTGCGAAGAGGAGGCAAGGGATGTTCCATTTGTCCAAATGGGTACTTTCCACCTGGATGCTGTATCAAAGAAAGCCCATTTTGCAGTAACCTGTTAGATCCCTCCCAGGGGAAAAAGATAATTACTTTCTAGCACATACTCAGAGCTGAGGCTTTCACCAGGCGGCTGTGGAAATATATATATATCCATCCTGGTATCCTAGGCGCCCCTTTCCACTAAACACAGGAGACAACAAGTACAATGTAGATGTTTCTCATTTGAAATCCAAATGGAGAATGCTTTACTTTCACTTTAGACACACAAAGGTAAAACATAGTTGTGACTCAACCCACCCCTTACAGATAATAGCAAGAGTCTCCAGTCAGAGAACAATCGAAAGACACTCAACACAATGGAGTGTTTACACATGCGTTTTATCTAAACAGTGCTAGGACTAAAGGGAAACCAAGGAGTCTACAATATGCAGAGAGTGGAGGGGTGGAAGCAGACAAGAGGTTAGAGTGCAAGCTCTTGAGCATGGTCTTCTACTGTTTTGTGAGTGCAAAATATAACAACTTATAACTGTAACATACAGATAAACACTTTGACACAGCACAGCACATCACACAACACTCTACAGTTTATTGTCTGTATATAGTGTAAACAAAGTAAATGTAAATAAACTTTGAAGTGACGGTTTCGTCACACACATATACAGTTGTGTTTAAAATTATTCAACCCCCACTGAAATTGAGTGTTTTGGCCTGTTTGACATTGATTTTGAGCTTTCAGTCATCTTGCTTACAATTAAATCAAAGAGGCACGTGTAGGTCAGACAAATATAACATAACATTTATAATGAAATAACCACAAATGTCTTTTCTGTGCTCACATCATTATCAGTTTTATTCAACCCCCAAGTGACATTCAATCTTAGTACTTAGTACAACATCCTTTTACAGTTATAACAGCTTTTAAACGTGAAGCATAGCTTGACAGAAGTGTCTTGCAGCGATCTACGGGTATCTTCGCCCATTCGTCATGGGCAAAAGCCTCCAGTTCAGTCACATTCTTAGGCTTGCGCACTGCAACTGCTTTCTTTAAGTCCCACCAGAGGTTCTCAATTGGATTTAAGTGAGGTGACTGCGATGGCCACTCCAAAATGTTCCAGCCTTTAATCTGCAACCATGCTCTAGTGGACTTGGAGGTATGCTTGGGATCATTGTCCTGTTGAAAGGTCCGACGTCTCCCAAGCCTCAGGTTTGTGACGGACTGCATCACATTGTCATCCAATATCTCCTGGTACTGAAGAGAATTCATGGTACCTTGCACACGCTGAAGCTTCCCTGTACCTGCAGAAGCAAAACAGCCCCAAAGCATGATTGACCCCCCGCCATGCTTCACAGTAGGCAAGGTGTTCTTTTCTTCATAGGCCTTGTTCTTCCTCCTCCAAACATAGCGTTGATCTATGGGCCCAAGCAGTTCTAATTTTGTTTCATCAGTCCACAGAACACTATCCCAAAACTTCTGTGGTTTGTCCACATGACTTTTGGCATACTGCAGTCGACTCTTCTTATTCTTTGGAGACAGCAAGGGGGTGCGCCTGGGAGTTCTGGCATGGAGGCCTTCATTACGCAGTGTGCGCCGTATTTTCTGAGCTGAAACTTCAGTACCCACATCTGACAAATCTTTTCTCAGTTCCTCAGCAGTCACACGGGGACTTTTCTCCACTCTACGCTTCAGGTAGCGCACAGCAGTCAAAGTCAGCATCTTCTTTCTGCCACGACCAGGTAGCGTTTCAACAGTGCCCTTTGCCTTGAATTTGCGAATGATGCTTCCTATGGTCTCTCTTGGTATGTTTAACATCTTTGCAATCTTCTTATATCCATTGCCCTTCCTGTGAAGCGTAATCACCTCTTCTCTTGTCTTCCTGGACCATTCTCTTGACTTCACCATGTTTGTAACCACACCAGTAAATGTCTAGAAGGAGCTGAGTATCACAGTCATTTTAAAGCTGCCTAATTGGTGCTTATTATGCTTTATTGCTGCTCCGTGACATCCACAGGTGTTATCAATACCTGATTGAAAACACTTGAATGAACCTCTGTTCTTCAGAGTGGTAGTCTTTAAGGGGTTGAATAATTGTGTCAATGAAGAATTCACAAAAGAAACACTTACTACTGTATTACAAAACCAATTGATGTCATTTTAGTTGCATATGGTTCTTTAAAAAGTCCTTGTAGGATTTCATTCTGAATACAATTACAAATGTACACTAAATTCCCTAAAACCCTTTACAGCATTGGGGGTTGAATAATTTTGAACACAACTGTATATATATATATAAATAATGTCGAGATAGATATATATATCTACCGGTGACAGAGACCATTTAGCAAGCTGACTACTCTCCATAAAGTGGCCATCCAGGCAAGGGGACTCCAAGTGCACACCACACAATTCTCGTTAAGAAACAATCCCAATCGACAGCTAAATACTTGAATAACATATCTGTTCATGAGTATACTACATGAACATCATTGAACAGGCATAGTACCCACAGCAGGGCACCACAAAAGCAGATACTTCAAATTAAAAAAAAAATTGTGAGCCTCAAGTTTTCCGAAAGACCACCTTGACACTTCACAATGCTACTGGGAAAATGTACTGTGGACGGATGAAACCAAGGTTGTATTGTTTGGGAGGAACATACAGCTGTATGTATAGCATAAAAACAAAATACAACACCTTGTAACTTTGATGAAGAATTTATGACATTTTATGACTACTTCACACAGACAACAATCTAATTCATGTGTTCATACTTTTTCTTGCCACTGTTTAATGGGAGCTCTCCAGCTAAGCAAGAGTATGAAAGTACAATAAAGCTATTGCTGCGAGGCATATTCTTTTTCCTTTGTGGGATTGTAATGTATTCTAGTTTATTGGATTTTTCTGGAGGGAGAATTGTCATGAAGAGTTATTGCACCAGTAAGCTTAATGAAATCCCTACCATCTCTCTCTGACCCTGACCCCAACAGACCCTAGATAAATAATAGGGGACTATTGGAAATTATTCGATTATAAGGTCTTGCATTCAATAATAAAATTACATACCTTTAAAATCATTCCTTGGGTTTTTTTTAAAAAAAAAAGAAATCAAGTAGGAAAACATACTGTTTGTTGGAAAAGAAAACCCACAGATACCAAGGGCTTAATTACAGTTGAACTAAACATTTACAAGTTTCACTCCTATGACTTTATTCTAAATTGCCATTTCATTCAAAACCAACTCCTGTTGAAATTGTCAGTGAGTAAATATATAGTAAATTGACACACATATCTCCCGTTTGTAAATTGAAGGACGTTTAAAACAAGTTGTAGAGTCAATCCTGTGAGATTATGGACACACAATCTTTAATGTCTCTTTGTGGAGTCCTATGGAATCTAGGAGGAAATACGGGGGGCCGTGCCCATGCATGGCATCATTGCAAGTATTGCTGTGTGAGTCATAGCAACTACTACTATAATGGCTCATGGTGAATTTGTATCTGTGTGCCTGCTTAATATTGGGTGGTCCTGAAAAGGGGACCGAGATTTTTTTTTAAATAAATACATAAAAAAAGTACTTTTATGAGATGGCATAGAGGTAAGAATTACAGAAAGGTAATTATTGGCATTGTCAGGAAAGGTAGAAGGTAAAGAAAGCAAATACACAGGACCACCATTTCCTGTTTCTGCCGAGACCAAAAAAATTATACCACAAAATGACCAAGTAAAATCTATTAAGAAAATCTAAAAATAAGCAGTGCCTTTGTCTGCTTTTTGTCTATAATGTGGATTAATGGACTGCCAGAACGTACCATCTCATTTTCCTATCCAGGAGCATGTGGGGAGCAGTGTTCCCTGCAACGTGCGCGCGCAGGGAACGCGGTACCAGCGCGCACAACTTGTGGTTATGCGCGCATGGCAACCGGCGGGGTTTGAGGGGACCCAGAGCCGGGCAGCGCGTGAGTGCCTGCCCGATTCTGAAGAGTCCGTCCTAAGCGGCTGCGTGCGTGCGCGCGCAGCCGGTCACGTGGTCCGGCTAATCAGGCCACCTGACTGGCCGGACCGCGTGAGCTGCGCACGCACGCCACGCAGCCATCCCCTTTAACAGGACGGACTCTTCAGGACCGGGCAGGCATTCCCGCGCTGCCCGGCATCTGGGTCCCCTTAAACCCCGCTGGGGCAACTAACCAGGTATGAGCTGGGGGCCAAATCCACGAGCTGGGGGGTTAAATCCACGAGCTAGGGGGCAAATCCATGAGCTGGGGGCCAAATCCATGAGCTGGGGGCCAAATCCATGAGCTGGGGGCCAAATCCATGAGCTGGGGGCCAAATCCATGAGCTGGGGGCAAATCCATGAGCTGGGGGGCAAATCCACGAGCTGGGGGCAAATCCATGAGCTGGGGGGCAAATCCACGAGCTGGGGGGCAAATCCACGAGCTGGGGGGCAAATCCATGAGCTGGGGGGTTAAATCCACGAGCTGGGCATAATCCACGAGCTGGGGGGCAAATCCAAGAGCTGGGGGCCAAATCCATGATCTGGGGGCCAAATCCACGAGCTGGGGGCCAAATCCACGAGCTGGGGGCCAAATCCACGAGCTGGGGGCCAAATCCATGAGCTGGGGGCCAAATCCATGAGCTGGGGGCCAAATCCACGAGCTGGGGGCCAATCCATGAGCTGGGGGCAAATCCAAGAGCTGGGGGCCAAATCCATGATCTGGGGGCCAAATCCACGAGCTGGGGGCCAAATCCACGAGCTGGGGGCCAAATCCATGAGCTGGGGGCCAAATCCATGAGCTGGGGGCCAAATCCACGAGCTGGGGGCCAAATCCATGAGCTGGGGGGCAAATCCACGAGCTGGGGGGTTAAATCCACGAGCTGGGCATATCCACGAGCTGGGGGGCAAATCCAAGAGCTGGGGGGCAAATCCACGAGCTGGGGGGCAAATCCACGAGTTGGGGGGCAAATCCATGAGTTGGGGGGCAAATCCATGAGTTGGGGGGCAAATCCATGAGTTGGGGGGCAAATCCATGAGTTGGGGGGCAAATCCATGAGCTGGGGGCAAATCCATGAGCTGGGGGCAAATCCATGAGCTGGGCAAATCCATGAGTTGGGGCAAATCCATGTGAGAGCTGGGGCAAATCCATGAGCTGGGGGCCAAATCCACGAGCTGGGGGCCAAATCCACGAGCTGGGGGCCAAATCCATGAGCTGGGGGCCAAATCCATGAGCTGGGGGCCAAATCCACGAGCTGGGGGCCAAATCCATGAGCTGGGGGGCAAATCCACGAGCTGGGGGGCAAATCCACGAGCTGGGGGGTTAAATCCACGAGCTGGGCATATCCACGAGCTGGGGGGCAAATCCAAGAGCTGGGGGGCAAATCCACGAGCTGGGGGGCAAATCCACGAGCTGGGGGGCAAATCCATGAGCTGGGGGCAAATCCATGAGTTGGGGGGCAAATCCATGAGTTGGGGGGCAAATCCATGAGTTGGGGGGCAAATCCATGAGTTGGGGGGCAAATCCATGAGCTGGGGGCAAATCCATGAGCTGGGCAAATCCATGAGTTGGGGCAAATCCATGTGAGAGCTGGGGCAAATCCATGAGCTGGGGGCAAATCCATTTGTGAGCTGGGGCAAATCCAATGGATTCCCTCTAACGTGCGCGCCCGCGCACGGAATGCAATGACAGCGCGCACAACGTGTATTTATGCGCGCACAAATTAGTGCAGGGGTGGCCAACCCGCGAGGCTCTATACCAGGGGTGGCCGACCCGCGTAGAAAGGGGGCGCCGGAACATCCTGCTCAGGCTGTAAGTTACAGAGCGCTCTGTCCGGCGCCTGTAACTTACAGGCTGTAGGCGCTGCGCGACGGCGAAGTTCTGGGGGAGCTCTTCGTCGCGCAGCTGAACACGTACCTGCGTTCCGGCGCGATGATGACGTCACGCCGGAACGCACGTACAGGGGGCAGAGCATAAATACTCTGCGCGCGCCCGTTCTTCCGCGCTGTCAGCATCTCACCGCGGCTGTGCTTCTCTAACGCTGCAGGGAAATCTCTGGCTTAGCTGTCTAAAAAAGCAGGGGAAAATCTCAGTGGTTTAGCTGTCTAAAAAAGCAGGGAAAAATCCCAGTGGTTTAACTGTCTAAAAAAGCAGGGAAATCTCTGGTTTAGCTGAAAAAAGCAGGGAAATATGGTTTAGCTGTCTAAAAAAGCAGGGGAAAATCTCAGTGGTTTAGCTGTCTAAAAAAGCAGGGAAATCTGGTTTAGCTGTCTAAAAAAGCAGGGAAAAATCTCAGTGGTTTAGCTGTCTAAAAAAGCAGGGAAATCTGGTTTAGCTGTCTAAAAAAGCAGGGAAATCTGGTTTAGCTGTCTAAAAAAGCAGGGAAGAATCTCAGTGGTTTAGCTGTCTAAAAAAGCAGGGAAATCTGGTTTAGCTGTCTAAAAAAGCAGGGAAATCTGGTTTAGCTGTCTAAAAAAGCAGGGAAATCTGGCTTAGCTGTCTAAAAAAGCAGGGAAAAATCTCAGTGGTTTAGCTGTCTAAAAAAGCAGGGAAATCTGGTTTAGCTGTCTAAAAAAGCAGGGAAAAATCCCAGTGGTTTAACTGTCTAAAAAAGCAGGGAAATCTCTGGTTTAGCTGTCTAAAAAAGCAGGGAAATCTGGTTTAGCTGTCTAAAAAAGCAGGGAAATCTGGTTTAGCTGTCTAAAAAAGCAGGGAAAAATCTCAGTGGTTTAGCTGTCTAAAAAAGCAGGGAAATCTGGTTTAGCTGTCTAAAAAAGCAGGGAAATCTGGTTTAGCTGTCTAAAAAAGCAGGGAAATCTGGTTTAGCTGTCTAAAAAAGCAGGGAAAAATCTCAGTGGTTTAGCTGTCTAAAAAAGCAGGGAAATCTGGTTTAGCTGTCTAAAAAAGCAGGGAAATCTGGTTTAGCTGTCTAAAAAAGCAGGGAAATCTGGTTTAGCTGTCTAAAAAAGCAGGGAAAAATCTCAGTGGTTTAGCTGTCTAAAAAAGCAGGGAAATCTGGTTTAGCTGTCTAAAAAAGCAGGGAAATCTGGCTTAGCTGTCTAAAAAAGCAGGGAAAAATCTCAGTGGTTTAGCTGTCTAAAAAAGCAGGGAAATCTGGTTTAGCTGTCTAAAAAAGCAGGGAAAAATCCCAGTGGTTTAACTGTCTAAAAAAGCAGGGAAAAATCCCAGTGGTTTAACTGTCTAAAAAAGCAGGGAAATCTCTGGTTTAGCTGTCTAAAAAAGCAGGGAAATCTGGTTTAGCTGTCTAAAAAAGCAGGGAAATCTGGTTTAGCTGTCTAAAAAAGCAGGGAAATCTGGTTTAGCTGTCTAAAAAAGCAGGGAAAAATCCCAGTGGTTTAACTGTCTAAAAAAGCAGGGAAATCTCTGGTTTAGCTGTCTAAAAAAGCAGGGAAATCTGGTTTAGCTGTCTAAAAAAGCAGGGAAAAATCCCAGTGGTGACAGACGTGAACAAATCTAGGTAAATATAGGTTATCAGACTCTTATAAATGATAGGACTGATATTTGTAGAAGTCTCATGTACCTTAATTGATGGAAGTTTTTCCTTTTCTTTTCTCACATGAGTTAGAAAATATAAATATACATTCATTCAGATATAAGTTTTATCAAATCATCTGGTTGCTTCGTTTTAGCTTTGAACAGTTTTCACTTACACGTACGATCAATTGCGCTACTTTTAAAAAACCAACTATTGGTTACCATAGTCAATAAGCGCTCATGACGAAAATATTGTTGCTCATGAAAAATCTGGTGCGCTCACGGCCCCCAAAAATTAGAGGGAACATTGGTGGGGAGTAGTCGACACGGTGCGCAAGTACATTGTGGAATGCGAGTGAGGTTTCTCATCGACTTCCACCACGTTTACGTAACATAGAAACATAGAAAATGTCGGCAGATAAGAACCTAGTCTGCCCAATTACATGGATACTTTACCTGGATTTATCTTTTGTTTAGGATAGCCTTATGCCTATCCCATGCCTGCTTAAATTCAATCACTGTTTTGGCCTCTACCACTTCTACTGGAAGACTGTTCCATGTATCCACCACCCTCTCAGTAAAATAATGCTTCCTGATGTTACTTTTAAACCTTTGCCCCTCTAATCTAAGGCTAGGGTCAGACGAACGCATTTTCGTGTTGTCTGTGATAAAGTGCGTTCGAACGAATGGACGCATTTTTTCACGGAGTACGCGATAGCGGTCATACAATGCGCCCTTTCGTCCGTGATTTTGTACGGATCATCAATAAAACACTTTTTGTGTCTGGACGTTATGTTGGCCGGACATTAGCAGCGTCTGACGTCTCCCAATCACGCACACACACCTCTAGCGGACGCAGCGCACTCTGTACGTCCGTACTAGAGGTTTGACGTTCTAGAAAAAATGCGTTTGTTTGCCACTTGCGTTGCGCGGACGAACATTCGTGCGGCCGTACTTCGTGTGTTCCCCGGCATTGGACGTCATTTGCTGCTAGCACGGCCGTGATTTCGTGCGTCTAAACGCACGTTAAAACTGCTTTTGTCTGACCCTAGCCTAAGACTATGTCCTCTTGTTTTGCTACTTTGTTTCCTTTTAAATATACTCCCTTCCTCTACCTTGTGGATTCCCTTTACGTATTTAAATGTTTCTATCATATCTCCTCTGTCGCGTCTTTTTTCCAAGCTGTACATGTTAAGATCATTAAGCCTTTCCTGGTAACTTTTCTCCTTCAAGCCATACACCATTTTAGTAGCCCTTCTCTGAACTCTCTCTAAGATGTCTATATCCTTCTGGAGATACGGTCTCCAGTACTGCACACAGTACTCCAAGTGAGGTCTCACCAGTGCTCTGTACAGTGGCATGAGCACTTCCCTTTTCCTACTGCTAATACCTCTCCCTACACAACCAAGCATTCTGCCAGCATTTCCTGCTGCTCTATTACATTGACTACTTACCCCTAGATCTTCTGCAATAATAACCCATAAGGGGTCAGACCAGCGCACTTTTAACGTGCGTTCTGGCGCACTTAATCACGGCCGCAGTAGCAGCAAATGACGGGCAATGATGGCCAATATACGAAGTACGGCCGCACGAAAGTCCGGCCGCGCAACGCAAGTGGAAAATGAACGCATTTTTTCGAGAATGCAGAACCGCTAGTACTGACGTACAGAGTGCGCTGCGGCGGCATAGTGGCAGGTGTGCGTGATTAGGAGATGTCAGACTCTGCTCATGTCCAGCCTACATAACGTCCAGAAGCAAAAAGAGTTTTATTGAGAATCCGTAAAAAAATCACGCACGAAAATGCGCGTTGTCTGACTGTTTTTGCGCATTCCGTAAAATACGTCAATGCGTTCGGACGCACTTTTTGCCGTTCGCGGGGAAAAATGCTTTCGTTTGACCCTAGCCTAAATCCGTTTCCTCAGATGTTGAGGTTAGGACTGTATCAAATATTCAGCCCTTGGGTTTTACACCCCAGGTGCATTATCTTGCACTTCTCCACATCTTTTTCCAGTACAGTCTTCTTCCCTGACAAAAAAAAGCCTACAGACTGTCAGCCTCCCTGTGAAATGACAGAGGACATTGTGTAAGTACACGCTGAAATCACCAAACCACTTGGCTCCCCAGCAGGGCCCAACAGGATATGGAAGCAGAGGTGGGCTCATCATTAGACTCCACCATCTCCACTTGGATAAGTTTTAAATCCCAAGAACTGGTCTAATTGTAAAAGAGAATGGCAATTTTTTCCCCCACTGATGTGAGACTTCGAAGTGGTCAGAAATCGTGGACTATATATTCCCAATGACCTGTTCAGAAGAATAGGGAGAACTCTTCCAAATGTGCCAATATTCTTAAAGAAAAAAATTGTTCAGAGGCGAGTGAAGGACCAGTCGTATTGGGTGCTGAACATGTAACTAAAATAAAATATCAGCTTTATTGGCATCATTAAAATCATTATTACCCATTTACACACATTTAAAGAAAAAAAAAAATAGAGAAGCAAAAAAGGGATGGGGAAGAGAAAGGGGAAGCTGGCTGCCATGCAACTTAGCAGGTTGGAAAGCACAGGTAAAGACTGAACGGGCAAGAAGGCAATTGATGAGAGACGAGATAGTGTGTGTGCGTGCATCAGTGTGAACCCTGTGGGTGCATGAATGTGTAACGGAGTGCTTTGTGAACAAAATGTGCAGTTCATACTGTGTGAGCAGTGTGTACATTATCAGGGCTATTCAGAAAGAGGTGAAAACCAGGAGAATTGCCAGAAGAGAACAATATAGACCAAATAGCCGATTTGGAAAGTGAGATCAATGGGAGAATTTTTCCGGTTTGGGGATTTTGACCTGGAATTTTCACTTCCCCAGTCATTCTTCTGGTTTTCACCGCTCTCTGAATGATGCTGTATGTTTTGTATGTAGGTTGTACTGAACAGTATGTGCTTATCTATTACCCGCAAATCTCTTCCTCTGCCATTGGCGCTAGGCTGTTGCCTATTTTGTGCCGATCTTTACACCTACCAGCCCAATGGACTAGTTTGCCTGATGGCCAATCTGGCCTACTCCCTCTTTAACTACATACTTTTGCTGAACCATAGATGACTAAAAACTTAAAAACGAACGAAAGGGGGGGGGGGAATCTGTTTGCCTATGACTTTATACAACAAGAAATGCTTTTGCATTACATAATTAGACCACACGGAACGATTTTACAAAAAAGTAGACCTAGGCTACATACAATATATGTGGTTTAAATACACAGGTGTTATAGTAACATATACCCTCAGAATGACCTTTCCATTGAGGGGTAGTGGATGTTTTAATTAAATTAAATCATGCCCTTTTAAAGGTTACAGATCTAGGGCTATTTTAACACATTAATCTTGATATTCAATATATTTTTCCCATATCCGTGTAAGTGTTTTTCATAGATCAGAACACATGGCATTTAGGTTTTGAAGTAGTCGGTCACGATTGACCCTATTGCATGACCTTGCTTGTATTCCTCTGCCACTACACGCACATGCACTGTAGGTAATGTTCGCAAGGCTACTTTAAAACTGCCAAAAAACATGTTTTTGTTTTTTTTAGAATTTAAATGGCATACCCAAAAGACTTTCAAAATGCTAGTTCAGCCTCAAAAGAACAAAAACCCAAATTTTACCTAACTAAAATAAGAACAAACATAGGGAAGCAAAAAAAAAAAAGAAGAAGTAATAGAGAAAACCAGCTGAAAACAATTGCCGTTTTGACACATTTTAAACTGGTAAATAGAATGCATTAAAGTCAGGTGGAAACGAGTGCAATGAGGAAACAGGAGGCCGGTGAGAATCAGCTGTTAATGATCTGCAGGAGTGTGTGCATTGAGGGGTTAACCCTTTAACGCCGTGGGACGTGTTACGGCGTCCAAGTGGCGAGTGGGCCTTTAAGACACAGTGCATACAGGTACGCCCCGCTGACTTCAATGGGGCGCCTCGGGCTGCAGTGGGATGGCCTTAACTCAGACCATCCCCCTGCAGCCAATGACACGCGTTGGCTGCGAGGCAGACCAAATCAGAGGCCCACGACGGCACCTGTCGGCGAGGCGTACCAGTACACAGCTTTCAGCGTTAACCCCTGCCTGACGGGAGATAACCGTCATGAAGGGGTTAATGTTGCCGATATCTTAAATGAGCCGTTTTCTCTTGGCTGTTCAGTTAGGAAAATATATTTTACTCTGTATGTGTCACTAGGTGCATCTGTTGTGTGATCTTTTGTGCGTAAACTGCCCCCCCCTCCCCACCGTATATCTTTACATCACTTGCTTCTCACTGTGTGGCAATGCCCATATATTAGAGTCTATGGGTCAGTCATCGATTCACATCATTTTATTGTGTGGGATGTATTTAAAAGACATCACCAGGGGTAGATTAGAAGTCTTTTAAGCTCTATGTTTTATCGCATTCAGCTGCCATCTCTGATCTCAAGTTCGCAAGATCTGTGGGATTTGTGCCTCCTTCCAATATTTCTGTCCAGACTGTTTTTATGCAATTGCCAAATATAATCCGTATGGACAGCAGGTGAGTATGAAAATTTCTAATTCAAGACAGAGCATTCTTGATCCCTCATTTCATGTCCATGCCATCCTTGTTCCTCCAAAAGGAAAAAAGAAAGGGGAACATGTGTACAGTCAAAAGGACGCTATATTAGTGCAAATAAGTGGGTACTCACACTTTCAGGTGGACTCCGGCTTGAATTCATCTCCTGGTGTCTGGATCAGACACCTAAAAGTGTGCGTACCCATTTGCTATTTGCACTAATATAGCGTCCTTTTGACTGTACACACAGTGGCGTAGCGTGGGGGGGGGTGGCCCCAGGCGCAGTTTTCTTAGGGGCGCATGATTTGAAAAGAAATTGGCGCCTCTAAAAGTTCAGGCCCGGACTGACCCACCGGGTCATCGGGCGCCGCCCAAGGGCACGCGGGTTGAGGGGGCCCCGGTTGCTATGCAGCAGGTGTGCCCGGTGCTTAACAGCGTGAGTCCGTGTTGAAGGGGAGGCGGCTGCGTGCGTGCTTGCGCAGGTCACGCGGTCCGGCCAGTCAGGTGGTACGGAGTCTCTGTACCACCTGACTGGCCAGACCGCCTGACCTGCCCACGCACGCACGCACGCAGCCGCCTCCCCTTCAACACAGACTCTTACGCTGTTCAGGACCAGGCACACCCGCTGCATGGCATCCGGCCCCCACCCGCTGCATGGCATCCGGCCCCCAACCCCTGCATGGCATCCGGAGCTGGGGCAATATCCATATGAGCTGGGGCAATATCCAGGTGAGCAATATCCATGAGAGCTGGGGGTAGGGCTGTGCAATATGGACAAAATAATCATATTGCGATTTTTTTGAATGAATATTGCGAATTTATTTGCGATTAGCACATGGATACTGCCCCAGCTCACACATGGATATACTGCCCCAGCACACACATGGATATACTGCCCCAGCTCACACATGGATATACTGCCCCAGCTCACACATGGATATACTGCCCCAGCTCACACATGGATATACTGCCCCAGCTCACACATGGATATACTGCCCCAGCTCACACATGGATATACTGCCCCAGCTCACACATGGATATACTGCCCCAGCTCACACATGGATATACTGCCCCAGCTCACACATGGATATACTCCCAGCTCACACATGGATATACTGCCCCAGCTCACACATGGATATACTGCCCCAGCTCACACATGGATATACTGCCCCAGCTCACACATGGATATACTGCCCCAGCTCACACATGGATATACTGCCCCAGCTCACACATGGATATACTGCCCCAGCTCACACATGGATATACTGCCCCAGCTCACACATGGATATACTGCCCCAGCAGCCTTATGCAGTTTAGAAATCGCATGTGCTTAAATCGCGATTTTTTTTGCGATTGCGATTCATTGCACAGCCCTAGCTGGGGGCAATATCCATGAGAGCTGGGGGCAATATCCATGAGAGCTGGGGGCAATATCCATGAGAGCTGGGGGGCAATATCCAGGTGAGCTGGGGCAATATCCAGGTGAGGCATGGGGCATATCCAGGTCAGGCATGGGGCATATCCAGGTCAGGCATGGGGCATATCCAGGTCAGGCATGGGGCATATCCAGGTCAGGCATGGGGCATATCCAGGTCAGGCATGGGGCATATCCAGGTCAGGCATGGGGCATATCCAGGTCAGGCATGGGGCATATCCAGGTCAGGCATGGGGCATATCCAGGTGAGGCATGGGGCATATCCAGGTGAGGCATGGGGCATATCCAGGTGAGGCATGGGGCATATCCAGGTGAGGCATGGGGCATATCCAGGTGAGGCATGGGGCATATCCAGGTGAGGCATGGGCATATCCAGGTGAGCTGGGGCATATCCAGGTCAGGCATGGGCATATCCAGGTCAGGCATGGGCATATCCAGGTCAGGCATGGGGCATATCCAGGTCAGGCATGGGCATATCCAGGTCAGGCATGGGCATATCCAGGTCAGGCATGGGCATATCCAGGTGAGGCATGGGGCATATCCAGGTGAGGCAGGGCATATCCAGGTGAGCTGGGGCAATATCCAGGTCAGGCATGGGGCATATCCAGGTCAGGCATGGGGCATATCCAGGTGAGGCATGGGGCATATCCAGGTGAGGCATGGGGCATATCCAGGTGAGGCATGGGGCATATCCAGGTGAGGCATGGGGCATATCCAGGTGAGGCATGGGCATATCCAGGTGAGGCATGGGCATATCCAGGTGAGGCATGGGGCATATCCAGGTGAGGCATGGGGCATATCCAGGTGAGGCATGGGGCCTATCCAGGTGAGGCATGGGGCATATCCAGGTGAGGCTTGGGGCATATCCAGGTGAGGCTTGGGGCATATCCAGGTGAGGCTTGGGGCAATCTACTTGTGAGCTGGGGGCAATCTACTTGTGAGCTGGGGACATTCTGTGTATATGTATCTGGGGGGGATATATATTTGTTAGCTGGAGCATTTTTATAGGAGGTCTGTTCTTATTGGAAAGCGTTCACATGACATAAAATAAAAGTATCGGTACTTGGTATCGGTGAGTAATTTAAAAAAATATTGGTACTCGTACTCCGTGTTAAAAAAGTGGTATCGGTGCATCCCTAGTTTTCATTTGTAATTTTTTGTTTAATCACCTGCAATAGTGATTCAAAGGCAAGTGTGGTGTTTGTTTATGCTGGAATAAAAAGACCTTTCATTTTCACAACTTCAAGTCTGCGGCTGTTTATACCCTAGAATACCATGTTGTATGGCTGGAACCAAGTATCCCGAGTGGTTGTTGTATCACAGTTAAGGGGTTCAATACCCTAATGGTGGAAGAGAATCAAGGCATGCCAACGTGTCCACAGGTTGGGGGGGGGGGTGCACAATTCTTGCCCCGGGCGCTGACAACCCACGCTACGCCACCGTGTACACATGTTCCCCTTTCTTTTTCCTTTTGGAGGAAAAAGAATGGCATGGACATGAAATGAGGGATCAAGAACGCTGGTCTTGAATTAGAAATTTTCATACTCCCCTGCTGTCCATACGGATTATATTTGGCAATTTGCATAAAAACAGTCTGGACAGAAATATTGGAAGGAGGCGCTAATCCCAAGGATCTTGCGAAGTGAAGACTCTATTCTCAACGGTGTTTTGGGATATACCACAGTTTCCCGTGGAGACAGCCGCTATTTCCAATCTTAAATATACACCATTCTTCAAGGAAGAATATAGTGCTTCATTGTGTGCACTGCCCCCAATACTCACTATCCTGTATAGCATTAGCAGGTACTTGGATCACTTATTCTATTGCTAGTGAGGCCACTATAAAAGTATCCCACTGCAATGTTCTGATTGTTGGCAGAAAAACAGTGTAACAAAAAAACATTTCTGAATAGTTGCAGTAAAACACTGTCTTGTTTTGGTTTTATTTACCTGCACCTTACTTTTATAAAGCACCATTCTTGACTATATAGCCCTATTTGCCTAATTTCTGCAAATATACATATATAAATTCTACCACATAGCAACTCTTTAGGAGACCATCAGTAATATACACAATACTAAGTATACTATATAACTTGCATTATCTATTAGACCAGTAGGTGGTGCCAATCACGCACATCTAAGACTTCAATCTCTGATCTCAGGTAGCCTGGATCACAATAGACCACCTGCAGCCTTATCTGAACATTCCCTCCTGCACCTCATTGACGGTTAAATACTGTAGACGATAAATCATAGCAGTAAAGTAAGACTTTTGCATAGATTTTGGTAAAGGTTACAACGTGATAAAAATCCACAAAATGGAAACAGGAGAATAATGATAATAATAAACAGCAGCATGTGTTTTACAAAAGTGGTTTTATTTGTAATGCACAACTAATCTAGTTACAACTTAAGCGGTATTGTCGACTTAAGCAGGGTCCGGATAGAGAGAAAAAAAAGTGATTGTCTATTACCAGCATCCAGAAATCCGTTAAGATCTCTATGGGAAGCCTTGGCAATTAGGGACCAAGGCGGTTATCAAGCCACCTGCTGCTGGCTAATTGAGCTCTGATGGCGTCAAACAAACCCAACCTTTCACACAGCCTCTCACAAAAGGTTCAGTCTTTCACACATCACCTACTGCTGTTGATCCAAAAGAAGGCAAAAAAAACCCAGTCTGAAGCGCTCGCCAATATGCAACATACTGGGGAAAAAAATCCTTCTTGACCCCAGATGGCGTCAGGATCAAGAAGCTATTACCCACATATTAAATATTAGGACCCTTAATACTATGTTTTTTGCAGGAAGTCATCCAGTCGTTGTTTAAGAGTCTGTACAGTCTCCGACCCAACCACCTCAACAGGCAGAGAATTTCACAGTTTTATTGTTCTCACTGTAAAATAACCCTTCCTATGCTTTAGGCTGAATTTCTTTTCATCCAGTCTAAATGGGGGACCTTGTGCCCTGTGTATAGTCCTATTAATGAATAGGGTTCCAGACAATGGTTTATAATGGCCCCGTATGTATTTATATAAAAGTTGTCAAGATCCCCTCTATGGCGTCTTTCTCTAAACTAAACAAGTTTAAACTTGTTAGCCTTTCCTCAGAACTTAAACCTTCCATTCCTTTTATTAGTCGCCCGTCTCTGCACTTTTTTTGCCGCTATAATATCCTTATAATAATCTTTATATAGGTTGATACAATCAAAGCCGAGACAGAAATGGCTGTATATGAAGAGGAATAAAACTAGTTGAGGAATAGTCTGGCTTTGTGAATACGGTGGAGTTGAAGACGGTCTAATCTCAAAAGACATCCACCATCGCAAGACACACAGCAGTAATGTATTCGGCGTGGTCTCTACCAGGCAGAATGGCCAAGATAAGCAGGGGTTTCCAGACGTGATGTCCAAGCACAAAGAAACAGACAACATTGAGGACTGGACATGTGGCATCGACCAAGAAAACAGACACATTGTGATCAGTTTCCATCACAAAAGATGTCCAGCACTCCTATCAACTGATGTGCTTTTGAAGGCAAAGGATGGTAACACCAAATTATTTGATTTAGATCTTCCTTCTGTTCACTTCCTTTGCAATTTGTTCATTTATAAAAAAAAAAAACTAGTTATTAAGCCTGCCCGGAGGGCAGTCTATGGTTATTGTTTCCAGCTCAGAATCCGTGTCCACATATTTGCTTTTCAATGTCCTATCCAAGAGTATCTCTTTATATAAATGCAACGTACAATGTGCAACGGGAGGGCCAAGTAAGCAGCTGTGATGGGTGCGCACGCAGATGACAGTGCATTACAAAGACATTTATTTATTTATTAGAGCAGGCTCCTCTTCCCTCTTAGATTGTAAGCTCAAGGGAACAGGCCCCCCCTTAATTTGTAGGTTTATGGGAACAGGACCCTCTTTGATTGTAAGCTCACTGGAACAGGACCCACTTAGATTGTAAGTGGGCATATTTATTGCAGAGAACCCCTAGCTCACACATGGATATATTGCATCCATGCGTGAGCTGGGGCAATATATCCATGTGTGAGCTGCTGGGGGCAATTGCCCCCAGCAGCTCACGCATGGATGTAATTGCCCCCAGCAGCTCACGCATGGATGTAATTGCCCCCAGCAGCTCACGCATGGATGTAATTGCCCCCAGCTCAAGCATGGATATAATTGCCCCCAGCTCACGCATGGATATAATTGCCCCCAGCTCACGCATGGATATAATTGCCCCCAGCTCACGCATGGATATAATTGCCCCCAGCTCACGCATTGATATAATTGCCCCCAGCTCACGCATTGATATAATTGCCCCCAGCTCACACATGGATATAATTGCCCCCAGCTCACGCATGGATATAATTGCCCCCAGCTCACGCATGGATATAATTGCCCCCAGTTCACGCATGGATATAATTGCCCCCAGTTCACGCATGGATATAATTGCCCCCAGCTCACGCATGGATATAATTGGCCCTAGCTCAACGACCGCCGGCGGTCCCTCTCTGACAGAGGGGGCCCGCCAGTGGCCATTTTGAAGTCCCTGCTCGCTGGAGGCTGGGCCCATCGGTGAACAGGGACTTCAAGATGGCTGCCGGTAGGCTTCCTCTGACATCAGAGGGGGCCCGCCGGTGGCCATCTTGAATTCCCTGCTCGCCGGTGGGCCTACATTGGCCCAGCCTCCGGCGAGCAGGGAGGCACGCCGGTGGTCAGGGCTGAGGCCAGAAAAAAAAGCGGAGCCGTTGGAGGAGCGCGCAAAGCGCCTCTCCCTCTCGCGCCTCCTCACAGCTCAGTCACTGAGCTGTGAGGAGAGAGAGGCGCTTTGCGTGCGCCTCTCCAACGGCTCCGCTTTTTTTTTCTAACAGTTTCAAAGTCCGTTGCGCATGCGCACTCAGCGCTTGATGGCGACGGACTTTGAAACGGTTTTATTATATAGGATAAACTATGAATATTTCTATTTACCAGCTGGATACACTGCTCTACAACTGGAGACCCAGGATCGAACCACGGCCAGAGCACCTCTCCAGTAAGTCTCCTTGGGAAAGACACCTACTGGTACATTACTTGCCTACCACACAATATCGGCTACATAGTCTAGTGGTAATGTCTCTGCTCTTAAACCATGGAGAAACAAGTTCAAATCCTGATTGGAATGTTTTACAAGCACATCACTCTTATAGCAAGCCTCGGCATTACCATCATGACTCTGCTCTACAATCATGGAAAGCAGACTCTGATCCCACTCAGAAGACCTCATCATCAAGTTTCCCAGGGAAAGACACCTAACAATATGGATGAACCTACCTTATAATATGTGCAAAGTTCCGAGAAATTGTACGTTCACTTGGGAACAGGGTCCCCCTGTACCAGGCCGTTTCAGCCACTTGCACCCATGTGTGGTATTCTAATGCAGGGTTTCTCAACTCCAGTCCTTGGGACCCACTACAGGCCAGATTTTAAGGATCACCTTGGGGGAAATGCAGACTGAATCCTGAAATCACTGAGCAGCAAATTAAATCACCTGTGCTGTGCTTCATGTATCGGGCAAACCTGGACTTGCAGTGCCACAATAAAAAAAGAAAGTGTCTCGATCCTCATTTTTCCTACAGAGCGCCACAATTATGAAATAACCTCCCAGATACCATCAAATCTTCCCCCAGTCTAAAGTCACTTAAGAGATCTCTATTAATAAAGCTTGATACATGTTTACAGGTGATTTCTGTAACATAATAAATATGTTTATGTATAATAAATATGTGTTACTTTGTATATTTGTGCTGTTTTTTTAATATCTTGCATTTTATTACTTTGTATTTCTGTAACAAGTCAACGTTCTTGGACCCAGGACATACTTGAAAATGTGAGAAATCTCAATGTATCCTTCCTGGTAAAATCCTTTATGAATAAAGCGTGCGTCCTGAGTACAGGAGTTGAGAAACACTGTTCTAAAGTATATTTCAATCACCTGGATTAAACTTATCCTGTAAAGAGCAGCAGAATCTGAGGAACTATATAAATAAAGGATAACAAAAATGGATAATAAAATTTATGAAAACACTTCTGTTAGAACTGGAAGACGGTATTTATTGATCTTCTGTATTATTCTACAAACAAAAACACTGAATATTCCACAATTGCCTTGGTATAAAACATTGTATAGGGCTCAGTAATCCAGTCGTTTTTCTAACTATATTTTCCATACGGCTCAGCAAAGGTAAAGTGGTATATCACAGTCTCTGTTGCATGCAATATGCTTTCCATAAATTTAAGCTCAAAACTATAGGGTGAATAAAGTTAGCTTCTCATGATCTGTAATGAATACCAATCAAGTCCCTCCATTTAAGAAGAATAGTCCCTATTTTGGGTACATATCCAATTGGGAATGTTTTCCACTCTAATGGGGTACCATATATTATACAAAAAGACATAGGATATGCACAAAGTGAGTGAACAGAAGAAAATAAAATTATCAATATTTTGCGTGGTCACCTTTAGCGTTGAAAACCGCATCAGTTCTTGCTGTGAGACACTTAACACATTTTCTAAAATTACCATTTATTTCACATAAATGGCATAAATTATGAAGACCTTTTGAAAGTATTGGTGCGCCTTCTGAAACCTCCAGGGACATTCCCTTAAAATGCAATTACGTCTCTTTGGCCACTTGAAATTTGACAGAAACTCAAAGTACAATTGCCATATGTAATAAACAAAAAAAACAACAGCATTCAATCTATATCAGAATTGTTTTATTTCTTTTTCTGCAAAGATTTCAAAAGCCCCCCAACAACAATCTGCGTTCACAGGATGTGCTACTGATTTTGCGGAGTTTGTATGGATTAGTTTTAGTGGAGAATGGCAGAATTAATACAGTGAAAAAAAAGCTACAAAAGGAAAGAAAGCAACTCTCCACCCATTTTAATTTATACACTGCTATAAAAGGTGCGTATTTCATTAAAATAAAACACCTGCACTCTTTAAGCCATGCTATTGTACAGCATTTCCAGCACAGACACCTACACGATCAATTATAACAACAATTAAAAAACACAAATGCTTACAAATTATATTGCACTTTCCACAAAATCCATCAGCAAAGGGAGAAATATTCTAAAATTCTATTCAGCCCTTCTTGCCGCTATAGAGATGACAACATTGTTCTAGTGTCCATCACGGTGGCTTGTTATTAACCACTTACAAGATGAAGAAAAAAAATCCACATCGAAAAGCACAAGCAGTCGATAGTCAATCTAACAATCCACAGTAGGGATTTATTCCTATTACAGCAACAACTGAGACAAACTACCAGCATCTCCAGTACACTTCCAGGTGTGGGTTGGTAGGGCTTAGGTGGCCACTAGCACCTAAAATTTCACCTCTGACTCCCAAGTAGCTCTATAAATCTATAGCCGTCTCCTTAAAGTGTTTAATAGCTTCCCATGTTTGAAAGTCAAGGACTACAGGACGGTTTGACGAAGTGCATCGTTATCTAGTTAAAACTTATTCTACGGGGCAATCCAACATACCTTTAAACATTGATCACACACACACACGTTATATTATGAGGTCAATGAGCTGCACAGACATTAATATCCACATACTGTATATGAGTATAGATCTACATATAGTTTACAGGTCAAGTTTGATGATATATATTGGACTTCAGCTCTAACCACGTATAAAATGAGCGAATGGTGAAAATTGGGACTCCGACGATATACTACAAGTTGCTCAACCCCTGCTGCCATCTTCCACTTAAGAAAATAAAAAACGTATGTAAAATCATCAAGAAAGGTCCAATCCATATGACCGGTATGATCAAGGGGTCTCTGTCCTTTCCTGTGGTTCTTCTTCCTCTTCGCTGGATGAATGATCAGTTGAGTCTGTGTCACTACCCTCTGGTTCAACAGGAGCAATAGACTTTTTTCTTTGTGGTTTCTTTTTCCTCACACACATTTGGACTCCCCCCCACACTAGCATTGCTAGGATCCCCAGAGCCACAAATCCAAGGATCAGAGGAATAAACAAGGTGTCAATTAAACTTTCCTCATTCCCCTGTGCAAAGGGTGGGGTGCTGGTGCTGTTATCCAAAGCAGTACCCGCAGGTATTTCAGATGTCATGGTCATGTTATCAACACAGTCAGTCACAGCTTGGTCACACGGCCTATGTATGTTGGAGCAGTTACAGGAAATATTTCTGGGGTTCAGACATTGCTGGAGACATGTTGCCCAACCGTTTCCTGTACATCCAAGTTGATAGCAAGAACATTGCAAATTCCTACAGGAATACAAGCCATTTTGAATTTTGCAAGCAACAGGTGGATCATCTTCAAACCCTTTGCACCAAATTGTGATTTTTGACATATTGGGAAAGAAGCTCGGAATGTTTTCACCAGTGAAACCATGTGCAGTGGACAAATTCCAAGGAGCATGGAAACGGCAGAGAGATAAAAAGTTGCTACTGCATTTATAGTCCTTCCAAGCCCATGTGTAATTCCCTGGCTTGTTGAGAAGAGAGCCATCCCATTTTTGAAGTGCAACACATCGCTTTTTTACGCAGGTGATTTTAGGCACCTCTGTCCAAAAGTCCACTTTTGAGTAATCGCCTCCAGAAATCCAGGAGTAGCCATACAAGGTCTTTTTTAGATCAACACATTCCTTGTTTTGTCGCGAAAGGCCGATCCAATACAAAAAATCTAGTTTGTGTTGTAATCTGTTTACAAGCTGCACAATTTCACTGACTTCTTGCTCATCCTTCATCGAAGTAAGGGAACTTTTAGGTCCACAGGCAGCATTTGCATCAATGAAGGCCAATTTCTTGCTCTGGACTGTGTAACAGTTTCCTGTGTGGTGATAGCACACGGTGTCTTCACCTTGAAATATTGGTGCCATGTACAAGGACATGGCTACAAGTATCCATATATGCTTCATGCCTTCAGTTCCCTGGCACATATTAGCACAAACGTCGTACTGCTTTAGTAGATATGCAGATTCAGGAAACACGGGAGGATACAAGCACTCCGTTCACTAATACAACTGTGAGAAACAGGAAATATGATGTAGTGGAACAAGGGGGAGTAAAGGAAGCCAAGAATGCGCAACATGTGAATTTATAGGTGTTCCCGGACAGGGGGTAGAAGAATAGGTCAATTTGCAAATTGCGCACAAGTCTTGAATAAACAGTCATCTCAATTATAACGGAGAATGTGCTCTACATGATCCTGGAAAATAAGGAAGATCATCTTGGCAAATTTATCATTTATAATTTTAAACTTGACATTTCAGTCAAAAGATTAAAAATATAAATAAGCGAAATCCATCAAGATTACAAAAAGAGTCACAGATATTGATCTTCCTTCAGTAAAACTAAAACAACTTTAGAAAAGAGCATTGAATGCATTATGTATAATATACACATCCTCTCTGGACTTTAGCACCAGGCACATTATGATCTTTCAGAACAACATTGTTGCCAAGTGGCTGAGAGTAATGTTAACAGGAGAGGAAAAAAAACAAAATATGACTGGGAGAGGGAAAAAAGTTGGCTGCAGATCATAGATGTCAATGCCCATTCCATTCTTGTCTACAACTGCCGAATATCATACATAGGTTATAGAAGGATGGCTGCTGAGCTTAATAAAAGAACGATCAATGCTACCAAAAGCATTTTAAGGCTGTCAGACAAGCATTTTTCAGAGTGGAAGGAACGTCCGTGAGAGTGTTCTACTCTGATGCCCCTCTGGCCACCTCGCTGAGCGAAGTTAGTGCGCTCATCGCCGCAAGACTCAATCCTCCTATGGAGGAACGCGGTTTGCAGCCTCGTTGAACGTGCATCGTAGCGCTTCGACGGGGAGGCTTTCTCAACAGACGCAACACACTTGATGTAGCTCGTGCAATTTGTGCTACAGTGTGTGGCCGGCCTCATCGCAGCGTCACAATGCTGCGACGGATGCCGGGAGGGACGTCAGTACGGGCGCACATAGTGTGCTCACCTGACACCAGTCTAAATGGCAACAACCACTTTTGTATAAAGTCTGTGTAATCTTATGATAAGTAATTCATTTCTTCTAAAATTATAAACAAACATTGTAAAATAAGCATACAATTCTAAAACTTTTTTGGTGGTTGGAGGAAAAGGCAAGAATTCCAGATTAATTGAAGGATTACTGGGAGTTTGAAGAAAAAAGTAATCAGCTATTATCCACTCGGGAAAAAAAAAAATAGAAGTATTTACAGAAGACATGCAGATGTAGCGACGTGATGAAAACTAATTGTTTTACTGGTAGATCTGCTATCAACGTAATAAATTACTGTATTTTTTTTTCGCTCCATAACACGCACCTGACCATAAAACGCACCTAGTTTTTAGAGGAGGAAAACAGGAAAATAAATATTCTGAAATCAAATAGTGTAATAATGGATATTGTCCCAGCTCCTCTCATGGATATACTGCCCCAGCTCATGGATACTGCCCCCAGCTCATGGATATACTGCCCCCAGCTCATGGATATGCCCCAGCACATGGATATGCCCCCAACTCATGGATATGCCCCCAACTCATGGATATGCCCCCAACTCATGGATATGCCCCCCAACTCATGGATGTGCCCCAGCTCGCTCATGGATGTGCCCCAGCTCGCTCATGGATGTGCCCCAGCTCGCTCATGGATGTGCCCCAGCTCGCTCATGGATGTGCCCCAGCTCACCTGTCGCCGCCACGTTAGGCTCCCTCTGAGCGTGCGTCCAGCGGCAGGAAGCTTGGGCACTTGCCTGGGGGAGCCACGTGACCGCAATCTCGTGAGATCGCGGTCACGTGGCTCCCCCAGGCGAGTGCCCAAGCTTCCTGCCGCCGGACGCACGCTCAGAGGGAGCCTAACGCGGCGGCGACAGGTGAGCTGAGGCATATCATGGGGCATTCGCTCCATAAGACGCACCCACTTTTCCCCCCACTTTTTGGGGGGAGAAAAGTGCGTCTTATGGAGCGAAAAATACGGTATGTACATTGAGAATATAATCTAAAAGTATTTTACACAAACAGTGTAATATACTGTATTATGGAATAGACATTTAAGAAAAGTAGTATGAAAGGGTGAAGAAATTAGATTACATAGCAATTTTTGCCAGTTTTTTTTCTTTCTTTACTTTCGCTTCATTAAATTCTGCCCAATAATAATTTAAAGGCAATTCAAAATTTGTCCTACAGAATCAACCGACAATATAGAATAGATCACTGCCGAATAGTGCCGTTAGTGCAAGGTTGGGCTCAAATTCATCAAAATCTTCAATATATCCAGACGTGAGCAAAAGAATGAAGCCATTCACGTTCTATTCTACACATCAGAAAAAGAGGGACAAGCTGCCCACCTTATTAACTCATCCATCAAATGACAGTTCCCACTGCACATGAAATACCACAGAGCTGCCATCAATGCATTATACAGGATTCATCTTTTCAGGAGCATAGTACTGCATTTTTAATTCTTCTTCTGAACACATGACAATTCATTTTATGGTTTCAGTCCACAGTAAATAAATGTTAAAATGAGTATGGAAAAAATTATAAAAAACAACTAAAGATCATCTAAAGCCTAACTATAAAACTTAAATTTCCATACAGGGTAGATGCAAAACATTTAAATAAAAAAATAGGTAAAATGGCAAGTTAAGAAAACTGTTCATTATTAAAAAGGTTGCCAATTGGTTCAGCAATGAATAAAAATACACAGTAGCTGCAAAGACTGAAAGCACGTCAGAAAATTTACAGTCTAGAACAGTGATACTCATTGCGCGGTTCGCATAGCCAGCAGTGGCGGCTCACTGACCGCGTAGCAGATATTGGCAGCTAGCGGACCGCCATTAGTGGCGTGGACGATGGCTGCCAACTGGTGACACGCGGGCCCCACCCGATGACACAGAAGAAAGGCTGGCACTGAAGAAAGAAGAGGCAGAGAAAATTAAAAGCATTGAGGGCATAGGAAAGAAATAAGAGGCACATGAGAGGAAAGAAAGGGGGCACAGAGGGGAGAGGCACAGAGGGGAGATGAAAGGGGCGCAGAGGGAAGAGGAACGAAATGAGGGAAGAGGAAAGAAAGGGGCAAAGAGGAAAGAAAGGGGCAAAGAGGAAAGAAAGGGGCAAAGAGGAAAGAAAGTGGCAAAGAGGAAAGAAAAGGCAAAGAGGAAAGAAAAGGGCAAAGAGGAAAGAAAAGGGCAAAGAGGAAAGAAAGGGGCAAAGAGGGCAGTGGAAAGTAATAAGAGGCACAGAGGAAAGATGAAATGCTGCACAGAGGGCAGCGGGGCAGAGGAAAGAAAGAGGCACCGAGGGCAGAAGAAAGTAATAAGACGCAGCCGGAAAACAAACAAAGACGCAGCCAGAAACAAAGAGGAAGAGAGGGGAGATGAAAGATAGAAAGAGTTTGCAAAGAAAGAAGCGGAGACAGTCAGAAACTGAAGAAGAAAAAATGTGACATCTGGAAAGTCCAAAGCTAAGTAAGCTAATTCATTTTTGTTTACTCGGAAAGTGCTGGTGTTTGCCAGTGTTGCCGTGCTGCCAAATGCCAGCATTTCACAGAAGAATACAAATAGCAACAAGAGAACCTGCGCTGTGAAGCTTCTTCTGTGGTGCATTGGGTCTCAATTTTGTGAAATGTCTGCACTTGTCAGCACTGCAAAGCCTGGTTTTCTTGCTGATATTTGTAACACCAGCAACCATTGGCACTTTGTTCAAAAAGTAGGTAGTAACTCCGTGACGTGCGATGAGGTCAGTGGCTGGTGAGGCACTGGCTAGTATCAGAGTCAGATTTACGCAGTCGTAATTTACGCATTTGATTATCGTTAAATAGGACAATAGAGTTTAACTATTTATAAAGTTCGCTAAGAGCATGCACTTACAATACTGACTAATAGAGGGCGCTATTACACACATGCTGATTGCTGAGCTCTGCCTGCCCCCCCCCATGACTGACGAGGACAGTCACATGACTGTCCTGTGTCAATCCATGGGGAGCGTTTTTTTAAAAAAAGAAGTGCTTGAGACCAATGAAGCTTTCCCATTGGTTCAAGCTTTCAATTGCCCTCATTGCTTCTGGAGGCACAAAAGAGCGTAGAACCAGCTTGAGCTTCGCAATTACTGTAGCATTCAGCTGCGCAAATTGCGTAGGCTAGGCTGGCTCAGTGCTGCCCCTGCTGTCTGTGTAGTGAATCACACAAACACACACACAGCAACTTAAAGTGCAGGAGAAATAAAAGCGGAGGACAGAGAGAAGAAGCAAGCACAGTGAGGGAGCGTGGAGCAGGTGAGTATGAGAACTTTTTTCAATAAAAAAAATTTAATTTACAGTTTAAATATACACATCACACATGTCATAAAAGCACAATGACCACATTAATTTACTGGAATGGCAGGGGAGGCTCTGCCTCCCCTGACTGCACGTCCCGGTTAAGTAACTTAACAACTCCATAGACTATAATGGCTCTGGTTAAATTTACAACAGCTCTGGTTAAGTTAGCACCAACTTTGTAACACTGCCCCTTATGTTTTAAAAGGCATCAAGAGCAAACAGCGAGGGGGGTTTTAACAAATCAATGCTCTAAACCACAGATCTGCAAGATTGTAGTTCCAAAATATCTGGAGAGCAATCTCCCATGATACTCAAACATTCTTTGTTGAGCCTCATGGGAAATGTAGTTTCAAAACATCTGGAGGGCCAAGATTGCTTACCCCTGATCTAAATATACATGAACAGAAGCTACAGTATACCAGGTAAACCGCACTGTACAGAAATGTTAAAATTTACAGTGTATGGCACAGTAAAAGCTCAGTAAGGCCCCATTCTTTTTGCCGCGACATCATGCATATTTCCACGTGATAGCGCTCTTTGTAGATTCTCCAAAGCATTTCAATGGAGCTGTTCACATCTCAATGTCACCTGTAGCTCGTCGCTGGTACATGACCCTTTTTTCACGATTTACATCAACGGTGTTGTGCAATATCGCTCAATGTCACGCATATGAAAATCACGAGTTTTTCATGTCGCTCAGTGTGAATGAGCCCTAAGGTGACAGTTGTGGTTGGTCACCAAAAAGGTCTACACTTAAAAAGGTTTGGAACATGGTATGTTTGTGTCCCATGACTTTTTTTTTTTTAACTCTCCTACAGCAGCCAGTTCCCACTAAGGCCGGGCCATAGGAGCGCAGAAGGAATGTCCATGAGAATGAACATTCTTTCCCCACAGACGCCCCTGTGGCCACCTCGCTGTGTGCACATTAGTGCGATCAGCTCTAAAAAGCGCAAGCCTCCTATGGAGGATCATGCTTTGTTGACTTGTCTGTTGTCCATTGCAGCAGCTCGACAGGGAGGAAAGCAGCACACCCATTTGTAACGTGTGTTACTAGTAGGCACGTTACATCATGTGATCCTCCCAGTCATGCAGTCATAACATGGGAAGGCACTAAGGTCACTACGTATTGTATTGTTGTAGCCTAAGGAGTCTTTCAAATCATCATCAGCCTGGTCCACTGTCCGTGCCTTGCTCAGTTCCAGCCCAACTCTGCTCCAATTCCTGGTTCTACAGTTGTTCCTTCTGTAATTTTAGTTTGCTCCAGATGTTGGCTTTGTTCCTTAATAAAACCCTTTGCACCATAATATTTATACCTGTATAATTAAATATGGGTGAATATCAGCTCTTTTTTTTTTCCAGCAAATGCAACATTGTAAGCCCATGTGACTGGAATAAAAGTAGCAAGATCAGCCCATATAGGTTTTGTGATAACTGACTAGTCAACTAACAATCATTTCACTCACATGGTGACGTACTGAGGAATGTCCGATCTCCTAACCTCCCTCCCTATACTCACCTCTCTCTCCTGCAGTAAAGAAAAAAAAAAAAAAGGGTGGGCTCATTTGGAGCCCTCTCCCTCTCAAAGTTAGAAAAAAAACAAATGGTACCACTGGAAAAGGGAGAGTCTACCCTTTTCAGCGGTGACTCTCATTAACACTTTCGTTGCCAGATCGCAATTCGGCGCCAAATCGCGATTCAAACCTGGAAGTGGCTGACATTTTGGATGTCAGCCAAGCCTCCGAGTCACCCCTCCACCTACTGACATCCTCACCATATGTGTGAGGATGTCAGTGGGCCAGTTAACCCCCTAGCTGCCAAGTGGAGATAGGGGGATCCTTTGATCCTAGAGGGTCATGTTTTAGATCATTGGAAAGGCCTGATCATGGCATTTCCAATATTATATATATATATATATATATATATATATATATAATATTATATATAATTTTATTTTTTTTAAATGGTCTTGGGTGGAGGGGGGTTGATTAAAATAGCACCTAAGCTGGCATTTAACCCTTTCGCTGCGGAGGACGCGCTCAGCGCGTCCACCCGCAGGTAGAGTTGCGTGCGGAGGACGCGCTGAGCGCGCCCTCCCTTTGCGGCCAGCGATCGGCCGGATTCCGGCCGATCGCTGTGCCCCCCGGTGCGGGCTGACATCCTCGATGTCAGCCCGGGAACGCCGCCGGCACCATTAGATGTCATTGCGGCGGCGCAATGACATCTAATTCAGGCGCCCCCCCGCGAGTGCGGAGGAGGCGCCTGAAAGGGAGGGGGGAGGTCCTTTGGACCTCTCTCCCTCCCGATCGCCGGAGTGCACAGGGTTAATCCAGACACCGTTTGGAAGGGCACAGCCTGCCCTTCCAAACGGTGGCTGTCATTAACCCCTGGGGAGCCGGATCGTGATAAATAAAATATATATATATATATTATATAATTAAAAACAAATTATAAAAAAATAAATAAGTTGTTTGTTTGTTTTGTTAATGCAGCAATATGGTTCCCATTTCAATTATAATGTGAACAATTATTCTGCACTAACGATTTTTGTATGCGGTGCGTTTTGTTAAAAATAGCGAAATTTTCCAAAAAAAAACAAAAAAAAAAAAAACTTAACGAGTCCCCATTTCAAATTTTTTTAACAAGCGCACCCCATAGAAAATATAACCGCAAACCATCGCATGTTAAAATGTGGAAAAAAAAAAAACTTTACACATTGTAAATTACTGAAAATTCGAATTTTATTTCATTTTTTGTTATATTATACACACAGGACATGACGTATACATATAATAATGTCATATTATGAATCTGCCGAGTCTGCCGGAAAGAACGATCTATAATATATGTCTGGGTCATATATTAAAATAAGGCTTCAAAACGCGTTTAAACATGATGAGCGAAACCGGTAAAAATGACCTCAGCACAGAGGTGTGAAAAGCCTCAGCAGCAAAAGGGTTAAACATGATGAGCATAAAATGGTCAAAATGAGCTCAGCGCACAGAGGTGAAAAGGCTCAGCAGTGGAGGGGTTAAAAAGCAAAAAAAACATGTAAAAATTTGGTATTTCTAATCTCAAAACAAAATTTGAAAACTATTTAGCCAGGGTCTTTTTTGGCATTTGTAGATTTTGGGGATTCAATGTCGAAAAAGTGTTTTTTCCATCATATTGCATATATTTTTTTTATAGGAAAGTATAAGATATGATGGAGATAATGGTATCTTTAGAAAGTCCATTTAATGGCGGGAAAAACGGTATATAAATGTGTGTGTTGCATAAACGAGTAAAAAGAAAATTTGACCTAAACACAAACAGCGCAGAAACGTAAAAACAACAGCGGCCGGGCACTTTCGGACAGACTTTTGTAAAACCGCCCGGGGTTAAGTAAAAATGTAACACAATATTATTTGCTACCAAAACAATTGTGAGTTTAATTCCTTTCTACAGTCACAATTTGAAGTGCCACTACCATGGGCAAAATATCACAAATGATTAGGGATGCACTGATACCGATACTAGTATCGGTATCGGGGCCGATATCGCCGTTTGCACGAGTACTTGTTACTCGTGCAAACGGCCCGATACATCCCGCCGATACCGGAAGCCGGCGCTGGGCCGGCTTGCCGGTATCCGCTGGGCTGGGGAAGCTGGCCGCGTGCATGAAAAGCACGCGGCCAGCGTTCCCTTCCGGCGCGCCACATACTCACCCATCCTGAAGGTCCGGTCGCTTGGCAGTGATGCGTTCCCGCGGCCACTGGGCGCTCCTGCGACGCTGCCTCTCGGCTGGAGGCAGCGTCACAGATGCGCCCGGCGGCCACGTGATCGCATCACTGCTCAGCGACCGGACCTTCATGATGTGTGAGTATCACGTGCGCCGGAGGGGAACGCTGGCCGCGTGCTTTACATGCACACGGCCAGCTTCCCCAGCGTTCGAGCTGCAGGCAAATCCATGAGACTTGGGGGGCAAAGCCATGAGACCTGGGGGGGCAAAGCCATGAGACCTGGGGGGGCAAAGCCATGAGACCTGGGGGGGCAAAGCCATGAGACCTGGGGGCATATCCATCAGAGCTGAGGGCAAATCCATCAGAGCTGGGGGCATAATCCATCAGAGCTGGGGGCATAATCCATCAGAGCTGGGGGCATAATCCATCAGAGCTGGGGGCATATCCATCAGAGCTGGGGGCATATCCATCAGAGCTGGGGGCATATCCATCAGAGCTGGGGGCATATCCATCAGAGCTGGGGGCATATCCATCAGTGCTGGGGGCAAACCCATGAGTGCTGGGGGCAAACCCATGAGTGCTGGGGGCAAACCCATGAGTGCTGGGGCAAATCCATGTGAGCTGGGGGCAAATCCATGTGAGCTGGGGGCAAATCTCATAAATTTTTATACGAGGTCTGTTCTTATTGGAAAGCGTCACATGACATTAAATAAAAGTATCGGTACTCGGTATTGGTGAGTACTTTTAAAAAGTATCGGTACTCGTACTTAAAAAAGTGGTATCGGTGCATCCCTACTAATGATCCCTACGCGCTGACACAATTATTATTTTTTTGGAAAGGATTTTACCAGGAAGGATACATTGAGATTTCTCTTGTTTTCAAGTATGTCCTGGGTGGAGAGTATGTACCATTATGTGTCTTGCCCAAGGACACTTACTGGAGAGGTGCTCTTGCTGGGATTCAAACCTATGTCTCCACAGTCTCTCGCCACACAGAGCAGTGATGTTGCCTCTACTCCACCCACTACCGGTCTTATTCTACCATAGTGGACTAGACCAGAGAAGTGACTTATAAGAAAGATGGTTTATGATGAAACCCACCACCTTAGCTTTATCAGAATGACACATAGCAGGATTTAACTTGAAATGGAGGTCAACCGGAATAAAAAAAAAAAACTGCAAGCAGCCAGGGTGCCGTCAAACAGCGGTCATATTGACATGAGAAGACGGAGTCTCAGAAACAACAGGTGCAGGAACGGACAGAGATGGCTGTAAATGAGCCATTCGTGCTACTATAGTTTGAAATGATTGGGCAAACTGGTCCATTCTGTGATCCTGTTTGTCTTGTCAGGACACCACTGTGGCCAGTTGGGAAAATATGTCTGCAGGATCCATGGCCCTGTCGTAATGTCAAATATATTAAATGATCCCTACACGCAGGCACAATCTACCAACACTGCCGGTTTATAGATTGTCCTGTATCCAGCAACCCGGCTAGACAGAACAAAGGAAGTCAGAGTAAACCGAAGTTAGCAAATCAGAACTAGTACTCATATGTAGCGCTCACTCCCGGAGGAGCCGCTGAAATTGAACCTCGGGTCAGTCTCCCCGCACTAGGGAATAAATATACTCCAGCACCGTTGTGGATTTTATAAATTATATAGTTTACTAGAATAAATGGCATATAATGAATAACACGGTGTTCGAATATATATTTACAGTACTTCGTAATGCGGGAAAACACGCAGCGGAAAAGAAATACAAGGTTTCGTAATTCGAGAAACGCGCAGCGGAAAATAAATACGATGTTTCGTATTTCGAGGAAACGCGCAGCGGAAAATAAATGGAAAATTATCTTTAACCCCTTTGTGATTGGGGAGTGAGTCCCGCACAGGTTGTGTCCCGGAATGTAAGTGTGTGTGTGTGTGTGTTATGGTACCCGGGTACACTATTCAACTGGCCAGTGAATTTCTTAAGAGGTATCTTCGACTAGTCAAGTTGGGGCCCTGTGGGTTTTGGAAACAAACAGCAGCGTGCTTTCTTGGTTTTACAACGGCCTAGAAGGCCTCTCACCCATCCGCCAGATACTGGAGGCTCCGCTTGACCCAGGACGTCTCTCCGCTCGATATTGACTGGGGTTCTCTCGGCTTCTGGATCCGCTGTCTGGCTTTCTGCTCCTGCCGCGACTTGTCCAGCTTACCGCCTGCTCTCCCAGTCCGATCGACCTGCGGTACTCCTAACTCGGGGTCTTCTTGCTTCCGCAATAGCAGCTTGGGTAATCTTGTGGATCACTGGGTCTCCCTTTGGTAAGGCTGAGTAACCCGATCTGTAACTCCGTTATCCCGCACCTGCGCTCCGGCCTGGACACTGTTACGTTCTGCAGCACTGTGTCTTGTCTCTATCACTCCCTGGCGCGCTCTGCCAGCTCTCTCAACGAGGCTCAGGATGTAAGGGTCTGTGTCCCACCCACTTCCTGTGTCCGTTCCCAAAGCATGCCGGGAAATGTAGTCCCAATGTAATATTCAGTGTCTCACATTGCGCTTGTCTCCCTCCGGTGGCCAAAAATAGGTACTGCCACAATAAGGAATTAAACACAGCGCTACACATACATAGCCGGAATACAAAGGTCAGACTGAGCTAGGAATCCGTGCCAGGGATTAATGCCAGAATGGGTAGTCACACAGGGCCAGATTAAGATCTCTATGGGCCTGGAGCTGAATATTTTGGTGGGCATTTCTTGGAATTTAGTGAAATCACATTTTAGGTTAATTTAATAGTGCACATAAGTGTATTTCTAATCAGGCAGATACTGTGTGAGTAAATTTCCATTCAGATTTCAATCATTTACAGCGTGTAAAATAATTTTTTCACATTTTAACATCCAAACCTTTGTGGTTATATACTCTATAAGGAATTCTTGTTTAAAAAATAATAAAATAAATAAATGGGAACCGGTTACCTGAATTTTTTGGGGAAAATGCACCATTTTAACCAAAACTGGAAAAAAATAATTCCTTGTGTTTTGAGGGTGGTGTTTTATGACTAAAACAACTACGTATAAAACACTGAACTTGCTCCCAGCGTGGGAAATGAGAAGGAGTAATTGCAGTGGTATTGCTCATTTTATACATGCCATTGCTTAAGAAGACAAAAGAAATAGTTTTTTTCTTCTTTTTTCTTTTAGATTTTACATGATCACGTTTGGCATCTTTAGAAGGACCAGACTCTGACCTGTCCAATGACGCCTCACTTGACCTTATGCAGTATAAAGATTTGAGGCGTAGGGTTCCAAATTCTCCCCCCCCCGTGCCTCTCGCCACAGTGCGGTGGTTTAGGTTTTTGATGGAACAATGCGTACTAACGCATTGCGCCATCGCCTTCACACTTGTTGGTGACATGAGAAATAAGATGGTGGGGGCGTGGCTAACTGCCGAGGTGAGAGGATGCAGAGTGCTGGGGCTCCTGTCCCAACTTAGATTTTTGGGTGATAATTTACCCATCCAGCTGTCCTATTGCTCTTACCACGGTCCTGTGGCTTCCTAGCTGACTTCCCCACCACTCCTGCTGACTTCTGGGGCCAGAGCCTGGATTTGGAGCCGGGGCGACTGCATTTCTCAACCTGAGATTCAGACCGGCGGCCATCTTGGGGCCGCCTCCTGGGCTCGCGGCGGACCCGCTTAACACTACACCCCCCCGAGTGGGACACCTGATGCTGACTGAGGTGATGGAGGGCTCACGTTTGCCGGCTGTTATGCATGTCTCCATGCCGGGGACAGATGGACCTGATGGGGTTCGGCGGTGTGACGGCCTCCCTCCCCCCCGATGACATGAGGACCCGATATTCGGGCCTAGCAGAGTTCCTGGAGCCAGAGCAGTTCACTTTCCTGCAGGGGAGCACCGAGGAAAACAAACCGCTGACCAGAGGTGATGTTCGTCGCTTGCTGGCGTTGCTGCGGGGTACCCCAGATACCCCTCTGCTGAAGCAGCAAGATATCGGTCCAGGGAGCCGGAGGAGAGGTGCCTGGTACCGGCGGTGGTTGGAGGGTCAGAGGTTCAACCTGGAGGTGGCGGTGGAGAGCTGCTCGGAGAGGCCTCCCAGCTGGGAGCTGTGCTGTCCGTGGCGGATTACCCTGCAGTCCCAGGCGGAACCTCCTTAAGTTCTGTTCCTCCGCCCGCTGGAGTCTTATGGGGGCTGCTTGTTGGCCTTGGCCGAGGAGGACTTTGATGGCCCTGCCATTAGTCCCGAGGCCATGGTGGCTCCTCTCCGAGGCATCTCCTTCTTTGCATGGCCGGGCCTCTTTGTCACTGGGCCGTGGGCTGCGATAGGCCTCGTGCTGTTGGATACTGGCTGCTCTTCAAATCGCCCTGTTTCTCTGGCTGATACCCCTTTGCTGTGATCTGTCCCCCATTTTATTTTATAGTATCTGACTCTTGCTTATTTACAGATGAAACCCCCCACTCAGAACTTGAATAGTTTTCTTGTTCCTGCTGACACCCCCCCCCCCACAAACATGCGTCTTTTTGAGGACTTTTGCTGATTTCTCTCCCCCCCCCTCTCTGAACACTCTTTAGCGGACTCTGCTTCACCTGTCCAGGACGTGGTTTGGCAAGACGATCCAGGCATTTGGCCACTCTTTTATTTTGGCCCCCTCCTTTTTTTTTTTTTGAGTGCGGGACGATAGGTTGCCCTGGGCGAGCCATTGGAGCGGCTACCATGGCTCTGACCATTTCCTCTGGCCCCAGGGCGCCTGGCCCTGTGGCCTCTTCCGTGGCCTCCAGTCTTCTTGCAAGGTTGCTGGAGTGAGCCAGAAATTGAACTTTTTTCCAGGCTGTCCTCCACTTTTCCCCTTATACCTCTTTTTTTTTGTGGTTGCTTTGCCCCATGTAGGTTTGATGACAAGACCACCTCCCAGGTCACCTATGTCGAGTGTCCCTTCCCCGTCCCCCCCCTTAATGTTGTTAACTTTGTGGCCCTGGGGGGCGTGGCTGGCTACCATCGGGAGCGGACGTGTTTTGGTGGAGCTCCACACGTCTGCTACCCTTAGGGACCCACAGCTGACTAATTTGACGACGATTCCAACATTGGGGTGCCTGCGGGGCTAGCCACAGGAACTGAGCTTTCCGGGGTCCGATTGTCCCCCCCCCCCCCCTCGGACCAGAGACACGACTCCTGGAGCCTTCGTTTCCTGAGGCACACACTCTCCTGTCGGCCATCTTGGGGCCTAGGACAAGTCTCCAGACCTGTTTTTCCTGCGATATCGCATCTAGGAGTACGGCTGCTGCGAGTTTGGGAGATGGAGGGCCCCCATTACCCGGCTGTTGTAGCTGTCCCTGGAGCGACTGAGGGATCTGACTGGCGGAGACGGTTGGTTTGCCCTTACCCCGTCAGGACTCTGGAGTCTGTTTTGGACGACCTTGAGGCCTGTCTGGATGCGGCGGAAGGTGAGGACGATGACAAGCCGCTTACACGTGGCACATGGCGCCGACTTATGGAGGTGTTGGGCGGACGAGCGGAGGCTCCGGATCAAGAGGACGCGGGAGGCGGATCAGAAGCGGAGACGCCTGAGAGTGAAGGGGGTGCCGAGCAGCTACCGGCAGAGATTGAGGAGGTAGCAGAAGACCCTGTGCGGTTCCTTGTCACCCCACATAAGCTGAGACCGCGACGGTACCCTAGGAGGCAGTTGACCGGTGGGCGGCGGCGCTTACCTGGGGCCTCTGCGGTGGAGGAGTTAACCCGGAGGATTTCGGCCGGCTGCGCAGTATGGGAGAAGACACGGCAGGACACGACTGATCACGCGGCCTTTTCGCTGGATACGGGCTGAGGCGCTCTGTTTAGTCACTTATTTGGCCGGTTTTCCGTTGCAGATCTGGGCGATTTTCATCTGATGACCCCCCATGCCGCTTTCTGCCATTTCTTCTGCTGTGCCCCCCATTTTATTTTATTTTATTTTATTTTACCTTGTTATATGAGACACTTTGTTTATTATTGACGGACACTGAAATTTTTGTCCCCATTCACGTTTGATTTTTCCTGCAACACCTTTGCAGATCTTCCCTTATGCCTTGCTGTGTTTCGAGACCTCGCCTGCTCTGCATCAACCTGTCTGCCCCACTGCTCCGTCAGTTTCGAGACACTGGCTGACAACAGGTCCGCATTTTTTCCCCATTTACTTATTTGACACCAAATTGATGTTCTCTCACTGTTGTTCTCCCCCCCCCACTTAATTCAGAGACGCTTCAGACTTTATTTTATTTCTTTTTTCCCGATGACATTCCCCGGCTGGGGACATATATGAGACTTTCTGGTTTTATTATCTGAAGTATTTTTGATGTCTTTTGTTATACCCCTCTCCCGTTTTTGGACATTTTGCTGATTTTCCATTTCTAACTATTGCTAAGTAATCGCTGTTTAACCTTTTCTTCCATTTTTGAGCAGTCTTAAGATAATCTTTGTGATATTTCTCTTATTTTCTCTATTCCTAACTTTGAAGTCTCTATATACTATTCTAAGCTGACAAAGTATGGCCCTGTGCGGCCATTCTATTTACAGATGACTAGCTTTGGCCCTGCGAGGCCATTTTCTTTATGATTGTTTTGATGACTGTTTCAAAATAAAAAACTTTAAATATTAAAAAAAAAAAAACTTTGTGGCCCTTGCTATTATTGTTCTATGTACCGCTGACATTGTTACAAAATAAAAATTTTGAATATCAAAAAAAAAAAAAAAAAAAAAGAAATAAGATGGCGAGTTAGAAAAAAAGATTTTTGTTAAATAAAACCTGGTCATGTTTGGTATCACTGGAAAGGTCATGCTCTGGCAGAACTCCGTAGCTGCTATGGAGTAGAAGATACAGGGGTTCAAATGACCATTAATGCACACATAGTTATCCTGTCTCTTGGCCTATTATGGAGTATGGAACTGGAGCAGCTGCTCTAATAGCCCCTATGTTAATCCGACACAGAGCCTGGGTTAATTCCAGAATGGGTAGACACACAGTGCCAGGGATTGGTATACAGGAGTCTCACAAATTGGACATGGCAAGGACCACACTGAGGAGGGTAAACCACGACAGGTCAATGAGCTGAATTCACTTCCCAGCTTTTGAATCTGGTGGGCATCGCGTCACACTGGGCCCGCCGGCTATCTCAATCAGTGGCCGGTTGCTGGGTACCTGGGGGAGCAGGGGACATGACACAAAATTACTTTTGCCAATTCGACAGGGCACCTCGCCCCTTTATATACAGAAGTGTTTTTTCGGGGACCTATATTCAGTTTCTAAGTTTCCCCCTGTCCCCATGTGACTGCGGTATGCTGCAAAGAGCCATCCCACAGGACTGCCTTCCCCTCTTGCCTATCACAATCTGAGTAACAGGCTGTGCAGCACACTGAGCACTCAGGGAGCTATCCTACTGGACAGCTCGCTGCACTTCTTTCCCCATGGCAACATGGCACCGGCTAAGTTCGGGATGGCATATCCATTTTATTTTTTTATTGATTGGTCAGTGAAAAAAATGCTGCCCTACGTAAAAGGGGAGGTGACCTGTCAAATGCGCAAAAGTAATTTCGTCCATAACAGGTACACTTTAAGTAGCTCCAGGAGGACAGGATGAGCAGCAAAAAGAAGCCTCCAAGCCCCTACACTGGTTTCCATTAGGGATGCACCGATACTAGTATCGGTATCGGGGCCGATATTGCCGTTTGCACGAGTACTGGTTACTCGTGCAAACGGCCCGATACATCCTGCCGATACCGGAAGCCGGCGCTGGGCCGGCTTGCCGGTATCCGCGGGGCTGGGGAAGCTGGCCGCGTGCATGAAAAGCACGCGGCCAGCGTTCCCCTCCGGCGCGCCAAATACTCACCCTTCCTGAAGGTCCGGTCGCTGGGCAGTGATGCGTTCCCGCGGCCACTGGGCGCTCCTGTGACGCTGCCTCTCGGCTGGAGGCAGCGTCACAGATGCGCCCGGCGGCCACGTGACCGCATCACTGCCCAGAGACCGGAACTTCAGGAAGGGTGAGTATTTGGCGCGCCGGAGGGGAACGCTGGCCGCGTGCTTTACATGCACACGGCCAGCTTCCCCAGCGTTCGAGCTGCGGGCAAATCCATGAGAGCTGGGGGCAAATCCATGAGACCTGGGGGCCAATCCATGAGACCTGGGGGCCAATCCATGAGACCTGGGGGCCAATCCATGAGACCTGGGGGCCAATCCATGAGACCTGGGGGCCAATCCATGAGACCTGGGGGCAAATCCATGAGACCTGGGGGCCAATCCATGAGACCTGGGGGCAAATCCATGAGACCTGGGGACAAATCCATGTGACCTGGGGGCAAATCCATGAGACCTGGGGCAAATCCATGTGAGCTGCGGTCAATCTCATAAATTTTTTTATGAGGTCTGTTCCTATTGGAAAGTGTCACACGACATTAAATAAAAGTATCGGTACTCGGTATCGGTGAGTACTTTTAAAAAGTATCGGTACTCGTACTCGGTCTTAAAAAAGTGGTATCGGTGCATCCCTAGTTTCCATGTATGAAAATGTAAGACTGTCTATTTACGAAGAACGATAGTGGAACCGAAATACACCATAATTGCCAACAATGGTAAAAATCCTCCAGAAAAGCATAACTCAACACCAGAAAGCAAAGCCGATGCAAACGATGGCACCAATGTAACTGTTCTTTCAGAAAATGAGTAAAACAGTAGCCGTTTTCCATTCCGCATTGTTTCACCATTGTCTGTGAATATACTTTGCCGATTTTAAAACTACTGATCTCCAGTCAACTCCAATAGAAAGAAAGAAAGAAAAAAAACTTGAAAACCACGTTGGATAACATCAATGAACACAGGTAAATTCTGTGCCAAAAAACCTCAGCAGAAACGACGCTGAAAACAATGGTGACTGGTCCCTAAACCGTGAATTCACTGAACTATATCCACTGCTCCTTCAATGACAGCGGTGAGTGAGCAACTCTAAAGAGGTTATTCTCTAAGCACCACTGAGGCAGCGAAGTTCACCGTAGCTGCCAACGATGTTAAAAATCCCTGTTGTCGCAACTATGCTGAATTTCAGCTATCCAAAAGAAGCAAAATTCAGCAACAGCAGAACAAGTTGCTGCAAACAATGCTGAACGATAGTACCACCGTTATCTATCTGTAAAATAAGTAAACTATGATTTTTCTCCAATTGCCATTGTCCGGGGACACTGGTGAACATACTGCGGCTCTTTGAAACTACTGATCCAAATTGAACATTCATAGAAAAGAGAAAAATAAAAAAAATAAATGATGCTGGACAACTTTGATACGATGGTAAGAACTGTGGCAAGATGTTTGCTAAATAACTTGGTCAGAAACGGTGGTGGAAACCAAACTGGCAACTATGCCGAGATATTAACAGTTTTGGCAGAAGATACAGTGGGATGAATGTTGAAAAACATGGAAAAGTACAGAGGCAGTTCCCTGTAGCAATTGTAGCGCTCACTCCCGGAGGAGCCGCTGAATTTAACCTCGGGTAAGGCTGGGGTCAGACTAGCGCACTTTAAACGTGCGTTCTGGCGCACTTCATTACGGCCGCACTAGCAGCAAATGACGGGCAATGTCGGCCAATATACGAAGTACGGTCGCACGAAAGTCCGGCTGCGCAACGCAAGTGGCAAACGAACGCATTTTGTCGAGAACGTCAAACCGCTAGTACGGACGTACAGAATACGCTGCGTCCGCTAGCGGCGTGTGTGCGTGATTTGGAGATGTCAGACACTGCTAATGTCCGGCCAACATAACGTCCAGATGCAAAAAGTGTTTTATTGATGATCCGTACAAAATCACGAACGCAAATGCGCATCGTATGACCGCTATCGCGTATTCCGTGAAAAAATGCGTCCATTCGTTCGAACGCACTTTTTCACAGACAACGCGAAAATGCGTTCGTCTGACCCTAGCCTTAGTCTCACCGCACTAGGGAATAAATATACACCAGCACTGTTGTGGATTTTATAGATTATATACTTTACTGATCCCAATAAAGCGGCATATATAATGTGAATACGGTATATGAACGACAGGATTTCGAAATGCGGGAAAAACATGCGGCGGCAAAAGAAAAGTTTAACCCCTTTGTTTCTGGAGCGTAAGTCCCGTGAAAGTAATGTCTCAAAAAGGTGTATGTGATCTCAGGTACCCGGGTACTATATTCAACTGGCCAGTGAATGAAATGAGCAAATCTTCGACTAGTCACGTTGGGGCCCTGTAGATTTAAACAATACTGCAGCGTGCTTCGTTTAACTTGGAACGGTGGCCTGGAAGGCCTCTCACCCATCCGTTAGACAATCTGTTCTGCTGCCCGATCAAGGATGTCTCTCCGCTGGATTGCACTGGAACTCTGTGCCACCGGATCCGCTTCTCTTGCTTGTACGATCTCCGCAACGAGAACTACGGCCTACCGCCTGCACTCCCAGTGGATCATCGCGGTCTCCTTACTCGGGGTCCAAACTGGAACTCTGTCTCTGTGCAAAACCTCTCAACGATGTATAGATAGGTCTCCGCCAAGCACTGTCTCTGATCCGCAGCACCCGCAAGGCAGCGCCTGCTCTCCGGCCTGGTCTCGATCCCTGGCAGTCTCACGTGCGTCTTCTACCTTTCGTCGCTCGGCTCACTCTGCCTCTCCTTCGACGAGGCTGCGGATGTCCTTTGCTCTCTCCCACCCACTTCCTGTCTCCCCCACAAAGCACGATGGAATTTGTAGTTCCGTTTGTCCAGTATAGTTGATATTGCGCCTGTCTCCCTCTGGTGGCCAAACCAAGTAAATGCAGCAACATAATCTTAAACCGCGCTACACAATCAACACTGATGATACGCCGTAGGTTCTCGAAATTTGTAGAACATCTTTCAGTGAACGCAGTTAGTGAATTACACCTTCAAAAGAAAGAAAAAAGATCATTTTTAAATCATAGCCAATTATTTGCAGGCTTGATAAAAACCCACATGTTCCTGTTTCAAACCACACAGATTAACCCCAGGCTCTGATTCACAGTATGCTTGGGTAGATGCAACGTTATAGCATTCTATATATGAAATATACATCTATACACACACTATAGCCCCCTGTGTTTTCTATCAAAAGAAATACTGCACTTCAATAGCAGTGGTTTGTACTGTAGTATCACTGTAACAAACAATTAATGTTGGTAGAGGAGCTTACACTTTAAGACACAAAGACATAAGCACCTGGTGAGCTTGCATTCATCCACTCAGGCATGTGCTGGCCATCGGGACAGGAGATGACCAGTGGGCCGTTGTGATTGTGAATGCTGGTTCACTGCACGGTTCACGCTGCCCTTAAGGAGTGAGGGGAAAACTTCCTCACCATCTGTAAATAAGACGCAGTCTAAGGCTGGTGTCAGACGAGCGCATTTTGTACGGACTGTGCGTCCATGCAGTACGGACGTACTTTCTGACAGAAGACGCGTTAATGGCCACACAGTCCGTTATTCTGACTGACGTTATTTTTGACGGATGTAGAAGGGGAAAATAAATTAAATGAAGAACCATTTTGTCCGTCAAAAATGCTGGACGTCACAAATGCAATCTGTCTGACCTCGTTCATCACTCACACACAAAGCTATGTGGACGTTGCGCACTCTGTGCGCCTGTTCTAGCGGATTTACGTTCTTGCCGGCCTTGCATCCGTTTGCTGCGTCCGTACTTTGTGTGTGGGTCTCTATTGATCATAATTTTATGTTACCACGGACGTTAAGGCTAGGGGTCAGACTAACGCATTTTTTACGTTGTCCGTGAAAAGTGCGTTGGAACGAATGGACGTATTTTTTCACGGAATACGCGATAGCGGTCATACGATGCGCATTCTCATCCGTGATTTTGTACGGATCATCAATAAAACACTTTCTGCGTCTGGACGTTAAGTTGGCCGGACATTAGCAGCGTCTGACGTCTCCTATTTTCACACACACACACACACCGCTAGCGGACGCAGCGCACTCTGTACGTCAGTACTAGTGGTTTGACGTTCTCGAAAAAATGCGTTCGTTTGCCACCTGCGTTGCGCAGCTGGACTTTCGTGCGGCCGTACTTCGTGTGCTGCCCCGCATTGGACGTCATTTGCTGCTAGCACGGCCGTGATTTTGTGCGGCTAAACGCACGTTAATACTGCGTTAGTTTGACCTTAGCCTAAAATGTGCGGCACCACGGACGTGTACACTGCGCTCGTCTGACACGGGCCTAAGGCAATCTCATATTGGGGTCATTGTGCCAGTGAGACCTGCTGCGCACTGCCTCACCTTAAGACATGGTGCGCTCTCTACCTCAGTGCTGCTGCATTACAGTACCCGATCGCTCTGCAGCAACTCCTGTTTCTGCAGAGCGATTGGTTGAGCGGTCCGGTTGGTTTATATACTATTTTTGTGCGTGTTTGCATAATTAACCACTTGGCTAAGGACGTGCACAGCGCGTCCAGCCAAGTGGTTCTCCTGTGCTATGGACGCGCTGAGCGCGTCCTAGCACAGGAGGCAGCAATTGGCCAGGATTCCGGCCGATTGCTGCGCCCCCCCCCCCCGGTGTGGGCTGACATCTTGGATGTCAGCCCGGCACTCCGGCAGGGACAATAGATGTAATTGTGGTAGCGCGATGACATCTATTAGAGGCTCCCCACCCGCCAGTGCGAGGAAGGTGCCTGAAAAGGAGGGGGGGTGGTCCTTTGGACCTCTCTCCCTCCCCTTCCATGCGGGGCAGCGGTCAAACGGCAGGCACCGTTTGGAAGGGCACAGCCTGCTCTTCCAAACAGTGGCTGACTTTAACCCCTTGGGGGCCGGATCGTGATTTGGTGCCAAAAAGCACAAGATCACGATCCTCTCCTGGAGCTGGCCAACATGTCGGATGTCGGCCAAGCTTCCGGGATCTCCCCCTGACGACTGGCGTCATCGTGCATAGCGCGATGACGTCAGTTCTGGAGTTAACCCCTAGCTGCCAGCAATGGTGGAGATAGGGGGTTCCAATGAACCCATCTCCCGATCCATGGCAGCTAGGGGTAAATGTTTGGTATCGTTGGATTGGCCAGAGCATGGCCTTTGTTAAAAAACATGACCATGTTAAAAGTTAAGAAAAAAAAATATTTAAAAATAAAATAAAGTTATTTTTTTGTTTTGTTAATGCAGCAATATTGTTCCCATTTCAATTATAATGTGAACAATGATGCTGCACTAACAGTTTTTGTATGGGGTGCATTTGTTAAATAAATGTATCAAGTCCCCCATTTCAAATTTTTTTTAACAAGCGCAACTCATTAGAAAATATAACCGCAAACGCTCGCATGTTAAAATGTGCAGCAAAACACTTTACACCTTTTTTTTTTTTTTAATTTAAGATTCTTATTTTGCATTCGAAGGGTCACAGACCGACCATCAAGAGTGGCCTCGCAGGGCCAGATATCACAAGTATAAGAAAAAAAGACATATGGGGGGGGGGGGGGTCTTCACAGAAAAAGAAAAGAAAAAAGAAAAAAGTGTCAAACGATCAAAAATAAAATGAGGGGGTAGCAATAATACAGAGAAAATTCCTCAAAGTAAAAGGAGAATAAAGTCTCTGCTAGGATGTCCCCAGGCGGGGACATACATATCACAAAAAGGGCACACCAAAAATAAGAATAAGGTGAAAAGTCCTCACAAAAGGTATGCATAAAAGAAAAAATAACATCATAAAGGGTGAAACTGCTTCTGGGGTAATATTATCATCCAGCGTCTCTGAATGGTCTTCGCTTCAACACAGGTAAAGTCACAGCATATAGGCCAGGTTGGTCAGCATAGGCGCACCCGGAGATGGAGAACGAAATCCGCGCCGCATACAAGAAGGGCAACCAGTCCTTGGGCCTTCTGGCGGCCGCACTGCCAGACCTTGGCCAACGCTGCCTCTCACCATCACCAGGCCCAACAGTCTCTGCCGGCGCCCTCAGCACAGCTTCTGGGGAAGGCTCCCCGCAGACATCACCTCCTCTGTCAGGGTAGCTCCGTCGTCACACACCAGACTGTCAGTACCGTTCACCAGACGACCGCTAGGTTGAGTGTCCCCCGGTACCTCATCCGTTGGGCTCTCAGTCACCCGACCGACTCCCTGCATCACCATCAGTCGCCGCCATGAATCAGGAACGAGCGTATGCTCCTCTTCCCCGGTGACCGTTCAAGACATGCCTCAAGGGCTGAAAACAGAACTTCCATGCCACTGGTGGTTGTGTGGAGCCCATATTGTGCACCTCTGATGGCAGGGGGACACCGCAACAAGTCATCAAGGGATCTGGAGGCCCCAAGAGGGACGAGGAGCGAGGCTGCCAGGCTTCAGAAGGTAGGCCTCAAAATGGCCAATGGCTGTCCGGCAATGCTCACAGAGTCATGGTTAACCCCAAAAGTACCAGACTCTGCCATATCAATACAGGGGTATTCATGTTACAGAAAGGACAGAGCAAAGAGAGGAGGGGGAATTGTTATTTATGTTGAGGAGTCAATAAAGTTCACCCCCTTACAGACTTCTAACTCCCCTGTCACCTTTGATTTCCTCTCTGGTTTAATTGAGATTCCATTCAGTAAATCCATCATTGTTGCTGGATTCTATCGCCCACCGAGCTCTCCAGTGCACTCCCTCTCTGACATATCTCAAATCCTTAATAACCTACTTGCCCAAAACCAAAAAAGTGAAATGCTGGTCCTCTGGCTAAATCCTAAAAACAAACACTGCTCACTGTTTAAAACTTTGCAGCTAACTCAATTAATCTCCTCCCCCACTCGCATTAATATGAAAAGCCCTAACCATACCTTGCTGGACTGGATTCTCTCCTCATCTACTGATCGAATACAGGAGGCAGGTGTTCTCGCTAATAGCTTTAGTGACCATTGTCTAGTGTTCTGCGTGCGCAAAATAAAGGCCATGAAATCTCCCCCAAAAGGTAATAACCACCAGGTCTTTCAAGAAATTTATTCTTGAATCCTTCCTAAGTGATCTCAAACAGCTCCCCTGGTACAGACTAAACCTAATCCCAGACCTAGACTGTGCAATTGAATACTTTCAGTCTGAGCTCCTGCAAGTCTGGAATTCCCATGCCCCGTTGCGTAAAGTGGGAGTAAAAGGGACCCATCTCCCCTGGGTTACAGCTGATCTTACACTAATGTACCATCTTAGAGATTCACTGTGGTCAAATTTCAAGAGTACTGGTTCCATGAACGATCACTGCGAATACCGAAAATACCGAAAATACCGGAATGAATGCACAAAACAAACAAAAATGGCTAAAGCCCATTACTTCAATGTAAATCTAAACAATAACATATCGAACCCTAGAAACTTTTGGAGAACCATAAGTAACATACAAGCACCCCCAGACCACTCCCAGCCGGCTGTTGTCAAAGTAAACAACCAAAAACTGCAACACCCCCTAGATGTAGCAAATGCCTTTAATGATTATTTTGTTCGATGTGCCACCACTTTGATTGCCAAGCTAGGAAATGACATGCAATTAGAAAGGCCTCATGCAGGTCAGGCCCCTCCAACTCTGCAAAGTCCCTGTATCAGACAGGAATTCAGTTTTAGACCAGTGCCTGTCAATGTCGTTACTAAAACTTCTCCGTAAGCAAAAAATGAAATACCAGTCTGGACCTGATCAAATACCAGCAATGCTGCTGAAAATCAGTGCACCGGCAATTGCAAATCCTGTCGCAACCCTAATCAATGAATCACTGGTGACTGGATACATACCCAAGCTCTGGAAGACTGCAAGAGTGATATATATCCATAAAAGTGGTGACAGTACTTTGGTATCCAACTACCGTCTGATATCGTTGCTCCCTGTAATGTCAAAAATTTTGGAAAAATGCGTCTACACACAATTACGTGATTATTATCAATATTGGAACTACTTCACCCCAGATCAATCCAGCTTTCGTCCAAATCACTCAACTACAACCGCCCTTTTATAAGTCTGCAATGATATCCAAGCTGGGATGGAACAAGAAAACCTAACTGGAGCCATCTTCCTTGATTTTGCCAAGGCCTTTGACACAGTAGACCATGGCATCTTGTTAGAAAAACTTAAAAACTCTGGGTTTTTTTTTGGTGATCGCACGTTAACCTGGTTTCAATCATATGTATCCGACCGATCACAATATGTGTCAATTTCTGGCAGCTCCTCCCTCCCCCTCCCGGTCACTTGCGGTGTACCCCAAGGCTCAATACTCGGCCCCCTGCTATTCACAATATTCATAAATGATCTGCCCAACGTCTGCAAAGCCTCAACTGTACATATGTATGCAGACGACACCGTAATCTATAACAGCAAACCAAATCTCCGGCAGCTGGAAGCCGTGCTGCATGAACAATTCACAGAGGTAGAAAAGTGGATCAAACACAACAAACTTTTTTTTAAATAATGACAAAACTGTAACGATGCTCTTTGGAACAAAACCTAAACTACACAAATTGCAAAATCCCCACTTATGTGTTGGGACAAAAACAAATGGCACGCTGACCACAGTCACTTCTCTCAAATATCTAGGTATGTGGTTGGACCCTAATCTATCCTTTGGCCCTCACATCGAAAAACTCTCATCTAAACTTTATCCCAAACTAGGCGCCCTGTACAGAAACAAATCCTGAGTCCCGCGGTAAGAAAGCAGATTGTACAACAAATGCTTATGCCGGCTATTGATTACGGAGATGTAGTGTACGCAGCCGCCCCGCAAACACATCTTTAGAAACTTACTACATTGTATAACTCATTCTGCCGCTTTGCATTACAATGTAACTACATGACCCACCATTGTGACGTTAAAAGAGCTAAACTGGCCATCGCTGGAATCTAGACGCACCCTTCACCTTTCCAGCCTGGTGTTTAAGAGCTTTTCTGGGAAGCTGCCACCCTATCTGAATAGACTGCTTCCCCCAGCAGCTCCCTCATCCTATAACCTCCGATCCAGGACCAGCACCTTACTTGCAATACCACAATACAAAAAGACAGTGGATCGATCCACATTTTCCTACAGAGCACCACAATTATGGAATAACCTCCCAGACACCATCAAATCTTCCAGTCTTATGTCACTCAAGAGCTCCTTACTAACATACCTCAATACAGAATGCACTTGTAAATATGTAACATAATGACTATTTCCTACATATTTATTTTCTGTTAATCTGTATATTTATGGTTTTAATTTATTTTTTTAATATCTTGCATTGTATTACTTTGTATTTCTGTAACTGTAACACTTCAATGTTCTTGAACCCAGGACATACTTGAAAACGAGAGAAATCTCAATGTATCCTTCCTGGTAAAATCATTTATAAATAAATAAATAAATGCTGGAGGGTTTCCACAAAATTATTATTATTATTATTCTTTATTTATAAAGCGCCAGCATATTCCGCAGCGCTGTACAATAAGCACAGTATAGACAGGGTTACAATACTTTGAACAACATTTGACAAACAGTACAGGAGGAGATGAGGGCCCTATTCCCGTAGGAACTCACAATCTGGGAGGGTTGGGGTTGGAAACAGGAGAGGACTGTAAGGTGAGAGTGATTGATGGTTGCGTCAGTGAGTTGGGTGGTAGGCTTCCCTAAATAGGAATGTTTTCAGGGAGCGTTTGAAGGAAGAGAAGTTAGGGTAAAGTCTGACAGTACGAGGGAGAGCGTTCCAGAGAGTGGGGGCTGCGCGTGAGAAATCCTGCAGTCTATCATCCTGCAGTCAAAATGAAAAAAAAAAAAAGTCAGCTGTGCTTCGGCGAGGGGGGCTAAAACGGGCCCCGAAGCAATCTCGGCAATGGCCAGCCGCACAGGGTCTCCACTGAAGGGCAAATCCGCAGGAAAAGACACCATAAAAACCCCAGTTATAGGAGAAACCCAGAGAGCTCCACAGAGATTCGTCTGCTCCCATGCAGAGCCGGCCACGCCCCCCACTTTACACCTTTTTAAATTATTCAAAATTCAAATTTTATTGCATTTTTTGTTATAATATACATACAGACAGGACATGACGTATACATATAATAATGATATATTATGAATCTGCCGAGTCTGCTAGAAAGAACGATATTTTATTATATGACCCAGACATATTATATAAGGCTTCAAAACGCGTTTAAACATGATGAGCGAAACCGGTAAAAATGAGCTCAGCACACAGGTGTGAAATGGCTCAGAAGCGATAGGGTTAAAGTGGACCAGTCTGGATGAAGTCCAGGGCCGATTATTTTGTCGCAGTCCAGCCCTGCATCTGCTACATGCATTTTGAACATCGGAGACAATTCTGTCTCTTGAATAGACAGTCAAAAAAAATATATAAGAAAAAAAGACAGCACTCGCTTTGGTGACTACACAGTGCACCAGGTACCTAGATTTGCACTGTCTTCATGTGAATCCATAACAAGAAAAAAATGCTTTTGGGTTGATTTCACAGTCTTTTTATTAGGTGCGCACACACAGAAAAGGGAGCATCAGCGACATTCAGCTGTCCATTTTCCCCCTGAAAGCTTAAGCTTAGAAGGAAAAAAAAAAAAAAAAAAGGGCTGAAACGCTGCTGATGTTCATTTTTTTTTGTGTGTGAGCAGCACCTAATAAAAAACACAATCAAGGGCCCCATTAGTACAGGTATGTCTCTTTTGTGGATTCTAGAAAAGAAAAGGCTTTCAAACCCTCCTCTCAACATTCGGCAGTGTTACCCAGTATTGCAAATTGGGGGAGATTGGGGGGGGGGGATTCAAAGTGCACCAGTTATTGCCAACGGATTTATTTTCCTGTCATTATTACCATTTGTAACAACAGAAAACAATAGCCATGTAACCAAGAACCTGCCTTCAAAACAAATACTTGTACAGTGTGCATCACATTACGAAAGATAAATAAAACGTTGGCATAATGACAGCAAAACAAAGACTTTTCCTTTTTGTATATTTACATTGTTGTTGCTTTATGACAGTCTATCAAACACATAATGCATATAGAAGAAGGCAAGCAGAAAATGGATTAACACATTACCGGTAATTTATATAAAACACATATATCTAATAGGTTCCACTGTGACTAACCTAGAGAGAATGTGGGCCACAAAGCTCACACCCATTCATTGTATACAGTAGGGATATCAAATTCTGGACCCCCAGATGTTACTGAACCACAACTCCCATGATTATCTGGCCATCTCCTGCATTCAAAGAATTATGGGAATTGTAGGACATTGATATATGAGGGGTCAGTTTGAGATCCCCAAATTTATAGGTTACGCTACAGGAGAAAAAAAAAAAACAACAACCTTAAAATTTGCCACTATATTTAAGTATCTAAATGACATTAAATTGTGATATATTATTCTGCTTGCAAAATAGCATGCCTTATAAGAGGCGGCACTGGTCAATGCTGGTTGAGGGTTTTCGATCGAATCACTGTGTTAGGGGCTCTACCTTTAATATTTGGAATTAAATGACAACAGGAACAACACAGCTGGTATATTTTCCTGGAATCCCAAGGAGATGAGCAAAAGTACTGCACAAAATTGCATGTACGCAATGCGGCTAGGAACTATTTGTTCTTAGTGCCCTGCTTCTACCAAGAGGAGGTGGCTGGGGAGGGGGGGATAAATAAAAAAAAATAAAAAAAAAAAAAATCACACTGTTGTCAGCATTATGGTACCAGAGGCAAGTAAGGAATCATTGTGTGTAATTAACTTTGTGAGTCCAGTCCATTTACTAAAGCAAAAACCACTTAACACCACCAATTTGCAGTCACTGACTTTGATTACTGGCAGCAAGCACAACGAGTGACATTTGAGTAGATATTCTTCTCGGCTGCCTCCACAGTAGCTTTTCCTATACAAAGTATAGTTAGCTTTAATGTAGATTCCCCTGGCGCAGCAGACCAGCTGCAAGAGTACAGAGTGTGCAGCGAGGCTAAAATAAAAACCAGGAGAGATTAGATCAGGCCTGTCAAACTCCGGTCCCCCAGATTTTCTGAACTATAACTCCCATGATTCCCTGGCCAACTGCATTGAAGGAATTCTGGGAATTGTAGGCATCAACACCTGGGGGAGAGTGAGTTTGACAGCCCTGGATTAGATTATCATTAATGAGTGGTGGGGTTACACTTAACGTCTCACTTCTCGGAAGAATCGGGCTTTGCAGGTGTTATTCAGAGAGCGGTGAAAATCAGGAGAATGACTGGAGAATGGAAAAGTCTAGGTCAAAATAGCCAATTTGGAAAGTGAGATCAATGGGAGAATTTTTCTGGTTTGGATATTTTGACCTAGAATTTTCCATTCTCCAGTCATTCTCCTGCTTTTCACCGCTCTCTGAATAACCCTGTTAGTGTTTTACAGAATGCTCATGGATAAAATTACAGCAGCAATCTGATAAAAAATATTATTGTTAATAATACAGCATAACTATAGATTCAACCGTTATCAGGGCCGGATTAAGATCTCTGTGGTGGGTTGTTTTGGAATTTATTGAAATTAAAACATAATTTGTTACTAGTGCAGATACAGGTAGATCTAACCAGGCAGATACTAGGATTAATTTACCATTCAGATTTCAATCAATTGCAGAGTGTAAAATTATGTTTTCACATTTTATCACCCAAACCTTTGTGGTTATTTATTCTATGGGGTACTCTTGTTTCAAAAGTCCCCCCAGCACTTCCCACTGCAGTGTGGCAGTTTTGGTTTTTGATGGAACAATGTGTAATAATGCATTGTGACATCACCTCCGCACTTATTGGTGACATGAGAAATGAGATTGTGAGTTGGTGCAGCACCATTGCTCACTTTATAATTGTGATCAATATTGCGGTGTTAAAATAAAATAAATTTTAAAAAGAATTCTGATTGTTGCATGAAACCTGGTCATGCTCTGACCTTTCCAGTGACCTGTCCCATGAGACTGTAGCTGCCATCAGAGACGTAACTACCAGGGGTGCAGAGGGTGCCACCGCACACAGACCCTTGAGTCAGAGGGGGCCCACACTCGCGTGCGTATGTATGTATGTATGTATGTATGTATGTATGTATGTATATATAATTTATTTTATACTTACTTCTTTGTGAGTTTTACTTTGAAGCTCTGTGACACACTCATACACACTGCACATTACTGTGAGTTTTATTGCTGTGGAGCTCTGTGATACGCGCCTTTAACACACTGCACATTACTGTACGTTTTATTGTTGTGAAGTTCTGTGATACGTTCATACACAATGCACACTACTGTGCGTTTTATTGCTGTGCAGCTCTATATGTTCATATACCCTGCACATTACTGCGAGTTTTATTGCTGTGGATTCTGTGATATACACACACACTGCACATTTTATTGTTGTGATGTTCTGAGATCCGTTCATACACACTGCACACTACTGTGCGTCTCTATATGTTCATATACCCTACACATTACTGCGAGTTTTATTGCTGTGGATTCTGTGATACACACACACTGCACATTTTATTGTTGTGATGTTCTGAGATACGTTCATACACACTGCACACTGTGCGTTTTATTGCTGTGATGTTCTGTGATACGTTCATACACACTGCACACTACAGTGCGTTTTATTGCTGTGATGTTTTGTGATACGTTCATACACACTGCACACTACAGTGCGTTTTATTGCTGTGATGTTCTGTGATACGTTCATACACACTACTGTGCATTTTATTGTTGTGCAGCTCTATGATATGTTCCTATACCCTGCATATTACTGTGAGTTATATTGCTGTGGAGCTCTTTGAGATACATATAGCGCACATTACATTAAAAATGGGATGGACTGAGATCATAGTGAACCTGGAAAAAAATGGGACACTGTTTGGAGTCAACATGGTGGGGGGACCCGTCATTGTTCCTGCACCTGGGCCTTGAGGTTTCTAGTTACGCCTATGGCTGCCATGAGGTCAGAGATACAGAGGTCAAAAGGCCTCCCAATGCAGACATACTGTACTTATCCTTTCTCTGGGCCTATTATGGGGCATGGGCCTGGAGTTGCTGCTCCAATAGCCACTGTTAATCCAGCCCTGACCGTGACCATTATTAAAAGGAAAATAAATATGTGCAACAGAAATCATATAAGTTTGCCAGATCCTCAGTGCTTCCTGGACACTTATTATGTCATGCTGAAGGGCAGTGTATGATAAATGCAACATGTGCAATTCATATGCTGCAGGTGTTTTATAAAGAGGAATCCCAGTCTTGATTAGGTATTAGAGGTTTCTACTGAAGCACAATAATTATATACACGTCCCATGGCGTGTCCAGGAAAACATGACTGATCTCAGAACCCCTTGACAATACAAATGACTGGAAACAATAGTACAAAATTGGGTAATCTCTTATTTTAGGGTCTTTAATTCCCTATGGAACAAATCAAAATCTGAACAATAATTAAATAGGCTAAAATACTTCATAGAGACGAATGGTAATCTCAGTAGTTTTTTTTCAGGCTGTCTCTGCAAACACTTCAACTTGCAACATTGTGTTTAAAAAACAAACATTTGTCGCAAGGTGTTCAGCAGTGGCTGGAATTTAAAACGCTTGATTCTTCCATAGGGGATTAAAGACGCTAAAAAATAAGATATTACCCAAAATTGGATACATAACTGTCAATATAGGTACCACATCCAAAACCTAAATCACAGTATGTCGGTGTTACAGACAAAAGAATGTACTACTCTTAAATAAAAAACCACGTCACGTTTGCCTGAAAATGCCCATTTGTTAAAGAACATTAGAGCAGAGATCAGAAATGATTGCACCGTGTATTATTGCATGATGGACACACATAGATTGTGGGGAGGGTAGGAGTCAAAAAGCCTGGGTTGTCAGATGGCTGTGAGATAATGAATTAGACCATTATAGGACAGGATTTAGCATAACATTATTAAAGCCTAAAAACAACAAACACGAAGCAATAAATATTTATAAAGCATGTCTCTCACGGTTTGCTGGTTAGGAATTGCCAGGTGATGGGGAGTCCTCAGCCACACTGCTGACATCATGGGACAAACGCCTGGCGCTGCACTGTGACGTCACTTAAACAACTGTGACGTCGAAACCGGAGAGCCACGCCCAGAAACCACCAACTCCTGCTCTTCCATCTTCTCACAGAGATTCACCTGTTCAAGCCCTGTAGCTAAAGCCCAGGGCCTTTCACCCCGGCCATGCTGTGTCTCACGTGGTAAGGCAAACATTTTTCTCCCTGCGTCGTTTCCTGTACGCGCCGCCGCGAGCTTACCACCTCTCCGCGCGGGAGGGGAGCTCTATCACCTTGGTAGACCATAGAGTAGAACAGGAGCCAATCAGGTGCCGCACCTGGCGGCCAGGTGAGCGCAGCAGGAAGGAAGAGCCGCGAGGTCGGAGCGCGGGGGGGTCTGTTTCTACAGAGAAAAGGCCATAGAGACGCCAGTGCTGTCTGCAGGCCTGTGAGTGGCTGCAGGCCTGTGAGTGGCTGACACATTGGCTTTTCTGTGACTTCATAATAGTAATGCTCCCTCTTGAGACACGGAAACACCGCGGGAAGGGTTAATGGTGAAGCAGAGACACCGCCCTGAGTGAGCTCCTGTATGGCAATAGGTAAGAGAAATCACGAGGCTGAAGTTAGTTTCTTCTTATTCGGCCAGTTACTTATTCGTGGAAGTTGGTTTCTGATTCGGTTGAATTCTAAGTATGTAAAATTTCAATAAAAACCTGATTTTAGATGGTTAATTGCCATTGTGCCAATGATTTGAACATGGATTTATATAGAGGTGGATGCCCTCTATTAAAATCAGTGGCACAATGGGTGGTGTGGTTTGGCCGAGCTCTGAAAATGTTAGGCTGGGTTCACACCTGGGCGTAGCGCTGCGTCGCGCAATGCGCGCGTTTTTATACGCGTTCACGCATACAAAAAACCGCGTGAATGCGCGTTGCAGCGCATTCGCGGCTATGATATGGCCGCGAACGCGCTGCTGTATGCCCGAAAAGAAGCTCCCGAACTTCTTTGGACGTAGGGCGTTTATCAGCGCGTTCATGCGCGCTGAGAAACGGCCAGGTGTGACATGCCCACATAGGGAATCATGGGATTTCATTGTTTGAGCGTTTTACAGCGCGCAGGAGCGCGCTGTAAAACGCTTAGGTGTGAACCCAGCCTAAGTGTAATGCCCAGATTTTCAGTGGTTCAGTTTGACAAGTTTAAACAGGTGATTCCCATAAGATGCAAATAAAATTTTCTAAACCTTTTTATTTTTTCTTCAACAGTTTCTTTTCATTTGCAGCAAAAAGCTTTATTAATTTCGTTTGTTAGAATTTTTTTAAGTGTTTTTCTGGATTTTTTTTTTTTTTTCAGCAAAATTTTAGATATTCTATAGGGAATTCTTGTTAAAAACATTTAATTGGGAACCTGTTACTGCATTTTTCTGAGGAAATATACAATTTTAACCAAAAAATGAAAATAATTAAATATTTCCCTTGTGTTTTGGAGGACTGTCTTTTATGAATAATATGACTGTATAAAACACTGACCTTGCTCCCAACGTGGGAAATGAGAAGGTGAGTAATGGCAGTGGTATTGCTCATTGTATACGTGACAAATGGACAATGCCATCGCTTTGGAACTAAAAATAAAGGTTTTTTTTCTTTTAGATTTTACATGGTTATGTTTGGTATCCATGCAAAAGCCAGACTCTGACCTGTCCAATGACGCCTCACTTGACTTTGAGAGGTGTAAAGATTAGTGATGCAGGGTCAGGCCAGCCATCAGAAATCTTGGGGCCCCTTACTGACCCTCAGAATGCCCCCCCACGATCCCCTCTTCCCATAGGAAATCAATATTTACTGTGAATCGTGGTCACATTACAGTGTTCGTCCCAATATCTTACTACAAAACAGTCTGTTATGCACACAAAAATAAAAATACACAAAAGGGTGCTACCATATATCAGGACCTCTCCTTAATGAGTCCCAAGGTGATCAACACAAAATCCTGAACATGGAAGCACACCATAAAATAAAATATATATCTTTATTCAAAAACAACACTGCCACAATACAAAAAAACAAATCTAAATATAATCATTGCATTTCCGTATATCACAGAAAAATAAATATATGAAACCATATGATTGGTGCACAAAACAGTACCCGGACCCTCATACACCTTTTATGGCGTATATCTTGCATATATGCCCTGTTGGAGGGGACCTTTTGTGTTAGAAATGTGTTCGAATTCACGGTCAAACGTTTTCGGATGTTCGAGTTCGAATGCGAACCGAACATGGGGGTGTTCGGCCCATCACTAATTGGCAGTAGTTCTTCTTACGGAGCATACACTGTGGTGGAAGGGGTTATCCTCGTAGACAGATGAGAAATGATCAGTGCTAGGCCCACACTGGCTGTGTATATTTCGAGAGTCAGAACAAACTTGGTCAATAGTACAGTCCGGGTTGGTAACCGAGAGGGCTCGCATAGAAGCAGGGTTGGCAACAATATCTGTCACTATTCAGCGTGTGGCAGGATCAGCAATCGTTATGAGGCTGCTCTGGGGTAAACCATACATACAGGCTGATATGCAGATAGAATCGTCAGTAAACCGTCCGGGTTGATAACAGAGAGGATTCGTATACAAGCAAGGTTGGGCAACAGGGTATAAGAATCAAGAAGTAGAGAAACAGTCGAGCAAACGAAACACTAGCGATGCAGGAAAATTACTCCCATGTCAAGGCAACGCGGCGGCTACACATCATCATGCCCCGCCCCCTGAGCAGCCACAACCAGGCCGGGGACAGCCGGAGCTCCTGGCACTCGGCCAGCCAGCGGCGCTCTGTGTCCGGGATCCCCCTGAGACCCACCAGGAGCCCCAGGTGTGACCCCAGGTGGTTTATTCCAGGTTCAATGTGCACTTTGAAGGAGAAACCAGAAGAGGCAGAGAAAGTTATCCTGTCCCCTTAGCAGCAAAACACCTCCAAAGCATAATGTTTCAAACTCCAAATTTGACGGTGGAGATGGTCTCCATGGTAACCATTTATCGCCATGGTAACTGTGGTTAACCCCTTCCCGACCGCTGACGTACCCTGTACGCAGTGGCGTAGCGTGGGTTGTCAGCGCCCGGGGCCAGCAAAGAATTGTGCGCCCCCCCAACCTGTGGACGTTATCGATATTGCCCCCAGCTCACACATGGATTTGCCCCCAGCTCACACATGGATTTGCCCCCAGCTCACACATGGATTTGCCCCCAGCTCACACATGGATTTGCCCCCAGCTCACACATGGATTTGCCCCCAGCTCACACATGGATTTGCCCCCAGCTCATGGATTTGCCCCAGCTCATGGATTTGCCCCAGCTCATGGATTTGCCCCAGCTCATGGATTTGCCCCCAGCTCATGGATTTGCCCCCCAGCTCATGGATTTGCCCCCCAGCTCATGGATTTGCCCCCCAGCTCATGGATTTGCCCCCCAGCTCATGGATTTGCCCACAGCTCATGGATTTGCCCAAGCTCATGGATTTGCCCCCCAGCTCGCTCATGGATTTGCCCCCCAGCTCACTCATGGATTTGCCCCAGCTCACGGGGATTTGCCCCAGCTCATAGATTTGCCCCAGCTCTCACATGGATTTGCCCCCAGCTCACTCATGGATTTGCCCCCATCTCATGGATTTGCCCCCCTGCTCACTCATGGATTTGCCCCCATCTCATGGATTTGCCCCCCAGCTCACTCATGGATTTGCCCCCATCTCATGGATTTGCCCAGCTCATAGATTTGCCCCCAGCTCATGGATTTGCCCCCCAGCTCATGGATTTGCCCCCCAGCTCATAGATTTGCCCCCAGCTCATGGATTTGCCCCCCAGCTCATGGATTTGCCCCCCAGCTCACTCATGGATTTGCCCCCCAGCTCATGGATTTGCCCCCCAGCTCATGGATTTGCCCCCCAGCTCATGGATTTGCCCCCCAGCTCATGGATTTGCCCCAGCTCATGGATTTGCCCCCAGCTCATGGATTTGCCCCCCAGCTCACTCATGGATTTGCCCCCATCTCATGGATTTGCCCCCAGCTCACTCATGGATTTGCCCCAGCTCATGGATTTGCCCCCAGCTCATGGATTTGCCCCAGCTCATGGATTTGCCCCCCAGCTCACTCATGGATTTGCCCCCATCTCATGGATTTGCCCCCCAGCTCACTCATGGATTTGCCCCCATCTCATGGATTTGCCCCCATCTCATGGATTTGCCCCCAGCTCATGGATTTGCCCCCAGCCCTTACCTGGATATTGCCCCCAGCTCCGCGGGGGTTGAGGGGACGCAGATGCCGGGCAGCGCGGGAGCGCCTGCCCGGTCTTTAACAGTCCGTCCTGTTAGGTGATGCCGCGCAGCCGGTCACGTGGTCCGGCCAATCAGGTGGTACAGAGACTCCGTACCACCTGATTAGCCGGACCACGTGACCGGCTGCGCACGCCGCGCAGCCGCATCACCTAACAGGACGGACTGTTAAAGACCGGGCAGGCGCTCCCGCGCTGCCCGGCATCTGCGTCCCTCAACCCCCGGGCCAGTTTTAGGGCGCGCAAATGCGCCCTAACAAAACTGCGCCCGGGGCCACAGTCCCCCCAGCCCCCCCCCACGCTACGCCACTGCCTGTACGTCCTGTGTTCGGGTCTCCCTTAGACCCGATGACGTACAGGGTACGTCAGCGGCGCCAAATCCCCCTCCCGCCCGATACTCCCCTCCCTCGTCGGATCCCACGCCGATCTGACAGGGAGGAAGCCTGCCCATGTGATTTACATGGGCAGGCGAGGCTGATGACGTCGCCACGCTGTGTGTGGTGACGTCATCAGAAGGTGCCCCCATGTGTTTCAATGGAGGGGAGGGGGGGCTCCTTCGGAGCCCTCTATCTCCCCAACCATTGAAGCTAGGGAGATGCCGTTTGCACCGCTGGAGAGGGGAGAGCCTCCCCTTTCCATCGGTGTATGGCATTAACCATTTCGCCGCCGGATCACGTTGCGGCGCCAATTGGCGCCAAAACGCGATTCAAACCTGGAGGGGGGCTGACATCTTGGATGTCAGCCAAGCCTCCAGGTCCCCCCCCACCCACTGACAACCTCACCATATGTGTGAGGATGTCAGTGGGCAGTTAACCCTCTAGCTGCATGTAGAGATAAGGGATCCTAAGGATCCCTTTATCTCCCGATCCATGGCAGCTAGATGGTCATATTTGCCATCATTTGAAAGGCCTGATTATGGCCTTTCAAATGATATCAAACATGACCAGGTTTGGTTTTAAAAAAAAAAATGTAAAAAAAAAATTAAATAAAAAAAAAAATAAAAAAAATTAAATAAAATAAAAAAATGTTTTTTTTTTAAAAGTTTTTTTTGTCTGGGGGGAGTTTAATTAAATAGGACCTAGGCTGTCATCTAAAAATAATTAGCACAAAATAGTCAGAATGAGCGCAGCGCACATAGGTGAACTGGCTCAGCAGTGAAAGGGTTAAAAGGTAAAAAACATGTAAAAATTGGTATTTCTATTCTCGGGATAAAATTTGGAAACTATTTAGCCGGGGTCTTTATTTGGTTATAGCTTTAGCGGATTAAATTACGAAAAAGTGTGTTTTTACCATTTTTTTTCATCATATTCATATTTTTTTTATATTAAATTATTGGATATGATGGAAATAATGGTATTTCTAGAAAGTCCATTTAATGGCGGGAAAAAGGGTGTATAATATGTGTGGGTTGAATAAACGAGTAAGAGGAAAATTTGATCTAAACACGAGCAGCGCAGAAACGTAAAAACAGCAGCGGTCACTAAAGGACGGATTTGTGTAAAACCGCCCGGTCACTAAGGGGTTAAGGTAACCGTGGTCGCCATGGTAACATCTGTCGCCATGGTAACCGTGGTTGCCATGTAACCATTTGTCGCCATGGTAACCATTTGTCACCATGGTAGCCATGGTAACCATTTGTCGCCATGGTAACCGCTTTGTCGCCATGGTAACCGCTTTGTCGCCATGGTAACCGCTTTGTCGCCATGGTAACCGCTTTGTCGCCATGGTAACCGTCGGTCGCCATGGTAACCGTCGGTCGCCATGGTAACCATTTGTCACCATGGTAACCGCGGTTGCCATGTAACCGCTTTGTCACCATGGTAACCGCGGTTGCCATGTAACCGCTTTGTCGCCATGGTAACCGCTTTGTCGCCATGATAACCGTCGGTCACCATGGTGACGTCGGTCGCCATGGTAACTGCTTTGTCGCCATGGTAACCGCTTGTCGCCATGGTAACCGCTTGTCGCCATGTTGACCGCTTGTCGCCATGGTAACATCTGTCGCCATGGTAACCGTGGTTGCCATGTAACCATTTGTCGCCATGGTAACCGCAAGCAGGCATGGTAACCATTTGTCACCATGGTAGCCATGGTAACCATTTGTCGCCATGGTAACCGTGGTCGCCATGGTAACCGTGGTCGCCATGGTAACCGTGGTCGCCATGTTAACCATCTGTCGCCATTGGTAACCGCGGTTGCCATGGTAGCCGCTTTTGTCGCCATGGTAGCCGCTTTGTCGCCACGGTAACCAGTCTGTCGCCACGGTAACCAGTCTGTCGCCACGGTAACCAGTCTGTCGCCACGGTAACCAGTCTGTCGCCACGGTAACCAGTCTGTCGCCACGGTAACCAGTCTGTCGCCACGGTAACCAGTCTGTCGCCACGCTAACCAGTCTGTCGCCACGCTAACCAGTCTGTCGCCACGCTAACCAGTCTGTCGCCACGCTAACCAGTCTGTCGCCACGCTAACCAGTCTGTCGCCACGGTAACCAGTCTGTCGCCACGGTAACCAGTCTGTCGCCACGGTAACCAGTCTGTCGCCACGGTAACAGTGGTCGCCACGGTAACCATTTGTTGGCATGGTAACTGTGGTCGCCATGGTAACCATTTGTCACCATGGTAACCGTGGTTGTCATGGTAACCATTTGTCGTCATGGTAACCGTGGCTGCCATGGTAACTGCTTGTCGCCATGGTAACCATCTGTCGCCATGGTAACCATCTGTCGCCATGGTAACCATCTGTCGCCATGGTAACCATCTGTCGCCATGGTAACTGTGGTCGCCATGGTAACTGTGGTCGCCATGGTAACTGTGGTCGCCATGGTAACCATTTGTCGCTATGGTAACCGTGGCTGCTATGGTAACCATCTGTCGCCATGGTAACCATTTGTCACCATGGTAACTGTGGCTACTATGGAACCGTGGCTGCCATGGTAACGTGGTCGCCATGGTAACTGCTTGTCGCCATGGTAACTGCTTGTCGCCAGGGTAACCATTTGTCACCATGGTAACTGTGGCTACTATGGAACCGTGGCTGCCATGGTAACGTGGTCGCCATGGTAACTGCTTGTCGCCATGGTAACTGCTTGTCGCCAGGGTAACCATCTGTCGCCATGGTAACCATCTGTCGCCATGGTAACTGCGGTCGCCATGGTAACCATTTGTCGCTATGGTAACTATTTGTCACCATGGTAACTGTGGCTACTATGGAACCGTGGCTGCCATGGTAACGTGGTCGCCATGGTAACTGCTTGTCGCCATGGTAACCATCTGTCGCCATGGTAACCATTTGTCACCATGGTAACTGTGGCTGCTATGGAACCGTGGCTGCTATGGGAACCATTTGTCGCCATGGTAACCATTTGTCGCCATGGTAACTGCGGTCGGCATGGTAACCATTTGTCGCTATGGTAACCGTGGCTGCTATGGTAAACGTGGTCGCCATGGTAACCATCTGTCGCCATGGTAACCGTGGTCGCCATGGTAACCGTGGTTGTCATGTAACCATTTGTCGCGACGGTAACCGCGGTTGCCATGGTAACCATTTGTAACCATGGTAACCGCGGTCGCCATGGTAACCATCTGTCGCCATGGTAACTGTGGCTGCTATGGTAACGTGGTCACCATGGTAACTGCTTGTCGCCATGGTATCTGTCGCCATGGTAACCATCTGTCGCCATGGTAACCATTTGTCACCATGGTAACTGTGGCTTCTATGGAACCGTGGCTGCCATGGTAACCATTTGTCGCCATGGTAACTGTGGTCGCCATGGTAACTGTGGTCGCCATGGTAACTGTGGTCGCCATGGTAACTGTGGTCGCCATGGTAACTGTGGTCGCCATGGTAACCATTTGTCACCATGGTAACCGTGGCTGCTATGGTAACCGTGGTCGCCATGGTAACCATCTGTCGCCATGGTAACCTTGGTTGTCATGTAACCATTTGTCGCCATGTTAACCATTTGTAACCATGGTAACCGCGGTCGGCATGGTAACTGCTTGTCGCCATGGTAACCGTGGCTGCTATAGTAACCGCGGTTGCCATGGTAACCATTTGTCGGCATGGTGACCGCTTGTCGGCATGGTGACCGCTTGTCGGCATGGTGACCGCTTGTCGGCATGGTGACCGCTTGTCGGCATGGTGACTGTGGTTGCCATGGTGACTGGTTGCCATGGTAACTGTGGTCACCATGGTAACCATTTGGTTACCATTGTAACCGTGGTTGCTATGGTAACCGAGGTCGGCATGGCAACCATTTGTCGCCATGGTAACCGAGGTCAGCATGGCAACCATTTGTCGTCACGGTAACCGTGGTTGCCATGGTAACCATTTGTCGTCACGGTAACCGTGGTTGCCATGGTAACCATTTGTCGGCACGGTAACCGTGGTTGCCATGGTAACCATTTGTCGCCACGGTAACCGTGGTTGCCATGGTAACCATCTGTCGCCATGGTAACCGTGGTCGCCATGGTAACCGTGGTTGTCATGTAACCATTTGTCGCGACGGTAACCGCGGTTGCCATGGTAACCATTTGTAACCATGGTAACCGCGGTCGCCATGGTAACCATCTGTCGCCATGGTAACTGTGGCTGCTATGGTAACGTGGTCACCATGGTAACTGCTTGTCGCCATGGTATCTGTCGCCATGGTAACCATCTGTCGCCATGGTAACCATTTGTCACCATGGTAACTGTGGCTTCTATGGAACCGTGGCTGCCATGGTAACTGTGGTCGCCATGGTAACTGTGGTCGCCATGGTAACTGTGGTCGCCATGGTAACTGTGGTCGCCATGGTAACTGGTCGCCATGGTAACCATTTGTCACCATGGTAACCGTGGCTGCTATGGTAACCGTGGTCGCCATGGTAACCATCTGTCGCCATGGTAACCTTGGTTGTCATGTAACCATTTGTCGCCATGTTAACCATTTGTAACCATGGTAACCGCGGTCGGCATGGTAACTGCTTGTCGCCATGGTAACCGTGGCTGCTATAGTAACCGCGGTTGCCATGGTAACCATTTGTCGGCATGGTGACCGCTTGTCGGCATGGTGACCGCTTGTCGGCATGGTGACCGCTTGTCGGCATGGTGACTGTGGTTGCCATGGTAACCATTTGGTTACCATTGTAACCGTGGTTGCTATGGTAACCGAGGTCGGCATGGCAACCATTTGTCGCCACGGTAACCGTGGTTGCCATGGCAACCATTTGTCGCCACGGTAACCGTGGTTGCCATGGCAACCATTTGTCGCCAAGGTAACCGTGGTTGCCATGGTAACCATTTGTCGCCACGGTAACCGTGGTTGCCATGGTAACCATTTGTCGCCACGGTAACCGTGGTTGCCATGGTAACCATTTGTCGCCACGGTAACCATTTGTCGTCACGGTAACCGTGGTTGCCATGGTAACCATTTGTCGGCACGGTAACCGTGGTTGCCATGGTAACCATTTGTCGCCACGGTAACCGTGGTTGCCATGGTAACCCTTTGTCGCCACGGTAACCGTGGTTGCCATGGTAACCATTTGTCGCCACGGTAACCGCTGTCGCCATGGTAACGGTGGTTGCCATGGTAACCGCTGTTGCTATGGTAACCGTGGCTGCTATAGTAACCGCGGTTGCCATGGTAACCATTTGTCGGCATGGTGACCGCTTGTCGGCATGGTGACCACTTGTCGGCATGGTGACCGCTTGTCGGCATGGTGACTGTGGTTGCCATGGTGACTGGTTGCCATGGTAACTGTGGTCGCCATGGTAACCATTTGTTTACCATTGTAACCGTGGTTGCTATGGTAACCGAGGTCGGCATGGCAACCATTTGTCGCCATGGTAACCGAGGTCAGCATGGCAACCATTTGTCGCCACGGTAACCGTGGTTGCCATGGCAACCATTTGTCGCCACGGTAACCGTGGTTGCCATGGTAACTATTTGTCGCCACGGTAACCGTAGTTGCCATGGTAACCATTTGTCGCCACGGTAACCGTGGTTGCCATGGTAACCATTTGTCGCCACGGTAACCGTGGGTGCCATGGTAACATTTGTCGCCATGGTAACGGTGGTTGCCATGGTAACCGCTGTTGCTATGGTAACCGTGGCTGCTATAGTAACCGCGGTTGCCATGGTAACCATTTGTCGGCATGGTGACCACTTGTCGGCATGGTGACCACTTGTCGGCATGGTGACCGCTTGTCGGCATGGTGACTGTGGTTGCCATGGTGACTGGTTGCCATGGTAACTGTGGTCGCCATGGTAACCATTTGTTTACCATTGTAACCGTGGTTGCTATGGTAACCGAGGTCGGCATGGCAACCATTTGTCGCCATGGTAACCGAGGTCAGCATGGCAACCATTTGTCGCCACGGTAACCGTGGTTGCCATGGCAACCATTTGTCGCCACGGTAACTGTGGTTGCCATGGCAACCATTTGTCGCCAAGGTAACCGTGGTTGCCATGGTAACCATTTGTCGCCACGGTAACCGTGGTTGCCATGGTAACCATTTGTCGCCACGGTAACCGTGGTTGCCATGGTAACCATTTGTCGCCACGGTAACCGTGGGTGCCATGGTAACCATTTGTTTCTCCATCGCCAATGAACCATGTGCACTACAAATGTAAACGTAAAAACGGATGATTTAGAAAGCACCATTTGCATCTTTTGAATTTCTAGCATTGAGGAAAGCACGTCAGAGATGGGATTTGAATCCATGTATTGCAGTTACATGTGCACTACAAATGTAAATCCACCCACCGTCCGTCCGTCCATCCATCTCACCGTCCGTCCATCCATCCCACTGTCCATCCATCCCACTGTCCATCCATCCCACTGTCCATCCATCCCACTGTCCGTCTGTCCATCCATCCCACTGTCCGTCTGTCCATCCATCCCACTGTCAGTCTGTCCATCCATGCCAGCAGATCTATTCGTGCTCCTGGACAGAGGCCGTGGAATGGAGGTATAGGCCTTGCCACAACACCAGACCTGGGTTAACACCTGTCATCCCCACCATCATCCCTCCGCTCCTCCAGTTTTGTGCTCCCTCATTTGCCGGGCCCTCGTCTTCCCGTTCTGCTGTGCTCTCCCTGGTCCCGTACCCCTCAACCTTGCATTCCTCCATGATTTTTGATTCGGACGTTTTCTTGGTCGACTGACCCTCCTATTGCTCTGGTTTGTTGTGATGGTACAGGCTGCAGTGTCCCACCACATTTAAAAACTTTTTGCCTTTGTTTTGCCCTGCACCTTTTTTGCCCCATTGGGCTCCTTATTTTACACCCTGTTTTCACATGCCCCTATGTGTGTTTCTGTTCCTCAATATTCTACTTGCTCGGAAACTGTGTTTTTCCTGCCCACTGCTTACGTGCATCAAGCCGCTACCAGCTGCGACCCGACTTTGGCCTTCGAACCATCTCCAGACTGGACAAGGGCGAGACAACTGGGCAATGGCTGAGGCTGTGGTGGCCATTATATTCAGGGAGTGGGCAATGGCTGGAGGCAGTGGTGCTCCGGCACCGGGATGTCTGAGGGTGGGCAGGAAGGTGAACAATAGGAACAGCTCCATATAAATATGACCTGTGTTTTGCACAAGAAACAGTTTCTGTTTGCAATTCAACCTAAAATGTGTCTTGCCTCATTCTTGGGGCAAAAACTGCAGCTATAAGACACACTCTGCCCAGTAGTTGTATGTGCTGCTATTGGGCCTTGACGCCGTGTATGCAGCCGGGGTACTCCGTGATCGTCACATTTGTGCACTTTCTCATGGACCCTAGCCCCAGGCCTTACTGATGCCAGAGTGGCTTGGGTGAAGGGTGCACGGTGAGGATGAGCCTTTATGGGAGTGTACGCTCTTTCTTTTTGTATTATTCACATGACTATTGCATGGATCGCACTATAAATAGCGGTTTCAGTATGGATGACATGGGAGGGGGGTTTGTATTACTTTTCTGTCTGTGGGGATACTGTTATGTTCTGCTATAAGATTTTGGGTCTATGGATGTCTGCCTCGATTTGGGACGGGGCGGGTTACAGTTTTTTCTTTTTAATCCACATGGATATTGAGTCACGTCCAGTGGTCCTGGGGTGCCCATGTCTCGTCTGGCGTCCCAGGTGGTACCCGGCAGCGCCGTTTTCGTTTTTCGCTGGCTGGGTGCCTATTGATATACCGTCTCGCGGCGGTCACATGGGTGGCCAGGAGGCGCCTGTTAACCCTTTCTGGCTGTTGTACCCTGCAGATAGTAAGCTTTACCAACCATTCAAGGATCGGAGGGGTAGATAGGGTTCTGTATACAGGGACCAGCATCGTAGTTCTAGGGGGGGATCCGTGACACATTGTATAGTTCAGACTGTCAATAGTGGTTTACGTGTTGAGATGGACGGGATGGGAGGGGGGTTTAATTTAAAAGAGCACTCCCGTAGGGTCACCCCACACTTGGGATGGGAGGGGGAATGTATTCTTTATGCTAGTATGTGGGGTCACTGGTCTGTATTGCTATACTGAGGGTGGGGGAGTGGTTTGCTTTCATTCTCTGTACGGAGGTGCCAAGGACACAGCTGAATTTAGGGTTTTTCTTTCCTCATGGGGGGTCGGGAAGGGGTGGGATTTTTTGCCTTTTTTTTCCGGGAGCTTCCCTCTTTGGAGAGGTGGGGGTGGAGGGGACGCATATATAGGAGAACTGCTTGTGATTTGCTCCAAGGGGGTTCAATGTCTTCTCAGCTCGCGGTGGACGTGCAGTGTTAAGCCTCAGCCTTGTTGCCAAAAAGGATCTTGGTTTCTGTGCCAAACTGACTATTGGGCCAGGCAAAAGACAACTGTTTTTAACGAAGGTCGTTGAAATCAGTGGCCCAACCACATTTAACCCTTTAAAAACATCAGTTACCTATTCAAATTGATGGAAATCAGTGCCCATAGCACAGATGGCACTGTTTCTGTGCCAAACTAACCATTGGGCCAGGCTATCGACAACTGTTTTTAATAGAGGGCATCCAACTCTATATAAATACATGGTGAAATCAGTGGCCCAACGGCATTTAACCCTTTAAAAACATCAGTTACTTATTCAAATTTATGAGAATTGGTGCCAATGGCAGTGTTGGCACTATTTCTGTGCCAAACCGACCATTGGGCCAGCCTAACGAAAACAGTTTTTAATAGAAGGCATCCAATTCTATATTAATTCATGTTGAAATCAGTGGCCCGACCGCATTTAACCCTTTTAAAAACAGTTACTTATTCAAAATAATGAAATTTGTTTGCAAGGCACGGTTGTCGCTGTTTTTGTGCCAAACTGACCATTGGGCCAACATAATGACAACTGTTTTTAATAGAGGGCATCCAACTCTCTATAGATCCATGGTGAAATCAGCGGCACAATGACATTTAACCCTTTAAAAACTAGGGATGCACCGATACCACTTTTTTTAAGACCGAGTACGAGTACCAATACTTTTATTTTATGTCATGTGAACGCTTTCCAATAAGAACAGACCTCATATAAAAATGCCCCCAGCTCTCATTGATTATGCCCCAGCTCTCATGGATATTGCCCCCAGCTCTCATGGATATTGCCCCCCAGCTCTCATGGATATTGCCCCCAGCTCTCATGGATATTGCCCCCAGCTCTCATGGATATTGCCCCCAGCTCTCATGGATATTGCCCCCAGCTCTCATGAATATTGCCCCCAGCTCTCATGAATATTGCCCCCAGCTCTCATGAATATTGCCCCCAGCTCTCATGAATATTGCCCCCAGCTCTCATGGATATGTCCCCCAGCTCTCATGGATATGTCCCCCAGCTCTCATGGATATGTCCCCCAGCTCTCATGGATATGCCAACCAGCTCAGTGTGTGTATGTGTATATATTACAGCAGGGGTGTGGGAATTATATCGCCCGACGCACGTTATATGAAGATCCGGGCGCCGGACAAGTAAATATTTTTGAGACTGCTCCCAGCACACGAGCGCCGTTGGCAAACAAAGCGCGATCATCCATAGGAGGATCGCACTTTGTACACTGATCGCAGAGAGTGGAAGGAACGCCCACTGTCACGGACGTTCCTTCCTCTCTCTCACAGAGCGGCGCGATGAGGGGAGGTGCCGGAGCTACGGCGCTTGCATACAAGCTTTCGATTCACACTCCCCATCCTGCACCGCTTTTATACCCACCGAGAAGCATGAATATGGAACGGGGTGTCTGGGAGGACGTTTGGGGGGGGGTTGCAGAGACTGCCTGATACAAAACAGACCCTGTGTCCAGGTGAGCAGCTCTGCCACGCAATATGCCAAGCAGCCCTTTCCCTCGCTCCGTGAGTGTTTATTGTGAGGGTGGAGCGGGATCTCCTAGGTAAACAGAAAGCGGCGCTGGCACAGGGATAAAATCGAGCAGCTCGGAGGCCGTGGAAATGCCTTACCCAAAGAGGATCTGAGTTAACCCTTGCCACTGTGCCCTTTAAATGCCCAAATCACTAGGTCAAACGAGGTTCAGTATTTTCCTGGCACACAAGGCTGGCCACGAGGCAGCGGGCACTCAGCATGGAAATACCCCGGCTAGATTATAGGAGAGGGGGAAAAAACATGTCCACATTGACTGTATGGCATGTCCACATTCACTGTGGGCATTATCTGGTCTGAGGTCTATATCCGTGGGCATTATCTGATCCGTGGTCTATATCTGTGGGCATTATAAATTATGTGCACGCTGTTATGAATAAAGACCTCTAAACACTATTTTGTTGAAATAATTTTTCTTATCAGGACAAGTAGATCGGACTACCACTTAGTCCGTTGGACAAGTAGATATTTTTAAAATTTCCACACCCCTGTTACACATACACATATATATATACACATACACACACACACAGACCCCAGACCAGACATAGAGCATTCGGACAGCCGCCCTATCGGCATTCGGACAGGCACCTGGAGCTCTCCGTTCATACTTACCATCCTGAGCGACGCCGGTAAAGTTTCCGCGCGTGCGCTCGTTGGAAGGCCCCCAGCCGCGATCACCCACGTGAAACTTTACCGGCGTCGCTCAGGATGGTAAATATGAACGGAGAGCTCCAGGTGCCTGTCCGAATGCCGATAGGGCATTCGGACAGCTGCCCGTCGGCATTCGGACAGGCCCTGCAGCTGCTCTCCGCGTTCATACTTACCTTCCTGAGCAACGCCGACAAAGTCTCTGTGCGTGCGCTCGTTGGAAGGCCCCCCGCCGCGATCACGTGGGAGTCCCTGGTGATCGCAGCTGGGGGCCTTCCAACGAGTGCACGTGCGGAAGCTTTACCGGCGTCACTCAGGAAGGTAAGTATGATCGCGGAGAGCAGCTGCAGGGCCTGTCCGTATGCCGATAGAGCATTCAGACAGCCGCCCCAGCCCCTCGGATGCCGGCAAGCCAGCTGAATGCCAGCTTCCGGTATTGGGGGAAATATTGGGGGCACTGCACGAGTACCATGTACTTCTGCAGTACCCGGTATCGGCACTGATACCGATACTAGTATCGGTATCGGTGCAACCCTATTAAAAACATCAGTTACTCATTCAAAACAGTAAAAATCAGCACCCATGGCATAGTTGGCACTGTTTTTGTGGCAAACTTGTCATTGGACCAGGCTGAAGACTATTGTGTTTGATAGAGGGCATCCACCTCTATATAAATCCATGTTGAATTCAGTGGCCCAATGGCAATTAACCCTTTGAAAACATCAGTTACTTATTCAAAACAGAAAAAAATAAGCACAGTTGGCACGGTTTTCGTGGTAAACCTTCCATTGGGCCAGGCTGAAGACAATTGTGATTGATAGAGGGCATCCTCCTCTATATAAATCCATGTTGAATTCAGTGGCCCAATTTCAATTAATCCTTTGAAAACATCAATTACTTATTCAAAACAGTAAAAATCAGCACCCATTGCACATTTGGCACAGATTTTTCGGCCCAAATTGCAGTTGGGCTAGGCTAAATTTGACATTGTTTGATAGAGGGCAACCACCTCTATATAAATCCATGTTGAAATCAGTAGCCCAATGGCAATTAACTATTTGAAAACCTCAGTTACTTATTCAAAACAGTAAAAATCTGCACAGTTGGCACTGTTTTACTTGGCAAACTTGCCATTGGGCCAGGCTGAAGACAATTGTGTTTGATAGAGGACATCCACCTCTATATAAATCCATGATGAATTCAGTGGCCCAATGGCAATTAACCCTTTGAAAACATCAGTTACTTATTCAAAATAGTAAAAATCAACACTCTTGGCACAGTTGGCACTGATTTTTCTGTCCAAATTGCAGTTGAGCCAGGCTATATTTGACATTGTTTGGTAGAGGGCATCCACCTCTATATGTATCCATGTTAAAATCATTGGCACAATGGCAATTAACCATCTAAAATCAGGTTTTTATTGAAATTTTACATACTTAGAATTCAACCGAATCAGAAACCAACTTCCACGAATAAGTAACTGGCCGAATAAGAAACGAACTTCAGCCTCGTAGAGAAATCTGTCTATTTGGGGTTTATTTTTATTTTTTTTTACATTTTGTGACACTCAAGGATTATTTATTTTGTTTTAACAGTCTGTAAACTGGTTTACACTTCCAGAGTGAGAGTTTGTGTGGTGTGTTGTTGTTGTTGTTGTTGTTGTTCTGAAGGTGTTTGGCCTTCACCAAGGGTTATTCACAAATCTCCAAATTCACCTTAGGTGCGATTTCAGGGCAATTTGTGCATTTACAAAGATGTCAATTTGCCAAACACAGAGGAATTGACAACGAAATACGGATGCATTCCACCACAATTTGGCAGCACCAAAAGTGTCCCATTGAACTATCAATTAGTATCATATTCACAGGACGCTTAATTGCACAAAATTGTTGTCAAAATGACCTGATTTTTGCAGGGGTTTCAGAGAGAGGTGAAAATCCTAGGTCAAAATAGCTGATTTGGAAAGTGAGATCAATGGGAGAATTTTTCTGGTTTGGCTATTTTGACCTCAAATTTTCACTTTCCCAGTCATTCTCCTGGTATTCACCTCTCTGAATAACCCTGATAGTCTTTCAATTTAACAGGTTTAAGCAGGCGAATCTAATAAGTTTCCATGTAATATCCTTTTTGATTTCTTTTAAAGACTTTTTTTATTTTATTACAAAAACCTTTTTTGCATCTTTTTATGAAAGACCTTTTTTTAATATAATTTAAATAAAAATTTGCTTTTATTTGTAACAGACTTTTTTTGTTGGTTTAAACCACTATTAGGAGACCTTTTTTTTATTTTTTTTATTTTAGTTCAGTATTTGAAGTGACGTTTTGCTCTGAAATTGCAACTACCGTCAGGGTTATCCAAAGAGATTCGAAAAGTCACCGCACGTTCGGTGACTTTTCGTTCTCTTCAATTCGGTTCCTTTTGCCGATTGCATTTCGGTGACCCTGCGGTGTATTCAGCAAACAGCACAGGGTCCCCGAATTGCAGGGAAAAGCTGCCGCAAACCTGACGAAAACTAACCGAATGCACGCTGAAAACAAGCAAAAACATCTGGATTAACCTTCGAAAAACCGAACAGGAGCCGAACAGGAGACAAATCACACAGAGCCGAAGCAGCTGTGACGTAGAGGAGGCAGTGAATAAATTAGCAAAACCATTTGTATGAATCTGGGAAAATGAAACGCTGTTTGCAAAGAAACTATTGAGCGAAAATGTCTGAAATTTTCACAGGAGGTCCAGGGAATGATAATAAAGAGGGCTGTTACAAAAAAAATAAGTAAACTGGAAAAAAAATTAAAAAAAAAAAAAAAATAAATCAGAAAAATGCTTAAAGTATCCTAAACAAATCTATAAATAGACTTTTTGCTGCAGAATTTTATAATGAACGGTTTATTAGATATTGAATTAAAACGGGAATATTTTTAACATTGAAGCCTAGGGGATTCTCCTGAATTAACTTGCCGAATTAAACCACCGAATGGCAGGGCATTAGGGTGTCACGGTTCCCGGATCCCACCACGCAGTACTTAACCCCCAACACTCCACAAAACCCAGAAGCTACCAACAGTGTAGCTGTGAATGATCCCTATCTGTCTGGTCCTTAGAATTGGCCAGGTAAACTAGCTAGACAGAAAAGGGTTAACAATACGGAGAGGAGTCAGCCGAGCCAGAATCAGGAATACAGAGTTCAGAATGGTCAAATGGAATAGCCGGGTCGGTATCAGAGCAGTAGCGTAGTACATGCAAATAGTCTAGGGCAACAGAAGGCAGAATGGTCAGAACACAAGCAGAGGTCAGTAACAGGTTAAATCAATATAGCAGTCAGGTACAAGGAGCTCAGGTATGGATAACCACGATCTGGCAACTTCTGAAACTATACTGAGGGTTTTTAAAGACCTTCACCAGACCACGCCCCCCACTCAAGCCACACCTCATGCAATCACCTCCCTGCCTGCGAGCAGCATCAGACTTGCTGTCCTCAAGCACACAGGTAGGGCTGGAAGCCCCCAACGTTACATAGGGGAACCTTTCACTACTGGTTTGTGTTCTCTGAATAGCCGAAGCAGTGCTTTTTCATGGGGATTTCACTGCCCTCGAACAGGCACCGAACAGGCACCGTATGTTCAGGCAATTCGCCAGGATTTGGCGTATTGCCTGCTCTCTGGATAGCCGAATGGTCAGGAAAGGTAACCGAACGCTGATTTTCAGCGTTCGGTTATCTTTCACAAGCAATTCGGATCTCTTTGAATTATCCTGAGTGAAATCCTCACGTCACTAGTTTTGGTGTTTTTACAGAAAATTAATCCAGATGACAACTGTATGAAATCTGAAAAGAGACTGTAAGGCTAGGGTCAGACGAACGCATTTTTCGCGTCGTCCGTGAAAAAGTGTGTTCGAACGAATGGATGTATTTTTTTCACGGATTACGCGATAGCGGTGATACGATGCGCATTTTCGGCCGTGATTTTGTACGGATCATCAATAAAACACTTTTTTGCGTCTGGACGTTATGTTGGCCGGACATTAGCAGCGTCTGGCGTCTCCTAATCACGCACACACGCTGCTAGCTGCCGCAGCACACTCTGTACGTCCGTTTGTTAACCGCTTGTTTGTTTGCCGCTTGTGTTGCGCGGCCGCACGAAAGTGCGGCCGTACTTCGTATATTACCTGTCATTGGCAGTCATTTGCTGCTACTACGGCCATGATATAGTGTGGCTACACGCGCGTTCGCACTGCGTTCGTCTGACCCTAGCCTAAATGTTCACTGTAAAGTGTTTGGTGTAAACAATGTTTTCGAAACTTTGTTATAGAATAGTGCATCACTGTTACAATACACACAGAACAAAAACGAGCCCCTATGGAGGATCCAGTGAAATGACTGCTATTGTTGACTCTCCCACTTAAGTACTCATTTGATTTAAATTATGTGCGTGCACTGAGCATCATGATATGGTGGCTGTCCTAACGCTTTTTGAATGATCCATGATGTAAATGCTTTCTGGAAAAGCCTATACTGTGTAAACAAAATCTACAGATGACTTGCCATCATGGAGATTTTATATTTTAAAACTGTAATGAAGGGAAATTATAGGCAGGAATTGAACCTTGTAATGAATATCTACAGTAAATGGGGGGAGGGGGATTAATCTAGATGTTTACTTTTCAAGTTGCTTCCATTATTGTGAATGATCAACCTTCGCAGTTGTTGCGTGAGGCACTGCCAGAACCAGGAAGTGGCTCAGCCTATCAGAAGCTCCCTGATCATTTTTAGGATTCATTGCATATCTTTTCTACTCAGTAGGGTATAACGGCGTATGTATTTCAGCCCTCCCCAGCTCAATTCCGTCAAAATGGATAAATGTAAATGTGTTTTCTACAGTCTGTGCAGGTAGGGACAGTGACGAGACACCATCTTCTTACATTACAGTTTCTGATAATGTTGTGTCTTGGAATATATACGTTATACAGATATCCCCTTTGCAAAGACTCATCAGTCTTGGCCCTCCCAGATGTTTTGGAACTACATCTGCCATGATGCTTAGCTGTTAGTCAGCCCGAGCCTCGTGGGAATTGTAGTTTGAAAACTATCTGGAGGGCCAGGGTTGGTGACCCTGTCCCTGTCCTAGAGTATGGACAGTGAATAATGAGAGAAGCTGCGTCCATATACTTATTTATGGTCTCACAGCTGTTGGATGCTTCTACCGGGTTAAGTGGCATTTTGTGTAGATTGAATGGAGTGCGAGTGTTATTCTGTTTTTTAAGGACAGCGAACATACTCTTCTTAGATGTGCAGGTTTTCAGTGAACACGGAAATACCTTCGGTGTCAGATGACTAGGGAGTTATTGTCACGATTCCCTGTTCTCTTGCCCCTGATGCTCCAATTTATACGCCACCGCATCATGCTTGTGGTGATGCACTGCCCCCCCATTTAATGTGCTCCCAGTATGACCAGTGGTATATTTAGGTTTTGTGCTGCCCTAGGCCTGACTAAACTCAGGCACCCCCTAATTTAAATTTGAGGCACCCCTTCCTGTCTAGGGCACACCTCTTCCTGGTTAAACCCCACCTTCCTCTTTAAGCTCCACCTTTTCCTCTTAGAGCTCCGCCTTTTCCTCTCTTTATATTAAAAGTGGATACCAAGTGACTACTTGTATATTTTGTTTACCATTTCAAATGTATCTATTGAGATAAATAAAATTGTAAAAATGCTTGAATTTAAACATTTCATAAAGAACAGCCACACATGTCAAGTATACTGGATCACAGCCGCTCTAATTGGTTGAACAATAAAATCCACAAAACCTGCACTGCATATGAGTGTATCACAGAGCTGCACAGCAATAAAACCCACAGAAATGGGCACTGTGTATGAGCATATCAGAACTGCACAGCAATAAAACTCACAGTAATGTGCAGTGTGTATGAGCGTATCCCAGAGCTCCAGGGCAATAAATCTCACAGTAACATGCAGTGTGTATCACAGAATCCACAGCAATAAAACTCCCAGCAATGCCATGTGCAGTGTGTGTGTCAGTGTATCAGAATTCACAGCAATAAAACTCACAGCAATGCAATGTGTGGTGTGTGTCAGCGTATCAGAATCCACAGCAAAAAAAAACTCCCAGCAATGCAATGTGCGGTGTGTATGAGTGCATCAGAATCCACTGCAATTAGACTCTCAGCAAACCAAGTGACTATGAGCACACAGCAATTATTTATTCTATATTTACCGGCCTCCGTCCGCGGTAGGGCTGCGTGCCGAGTCAGCAGGGACTGTGTACGGACTCAGCAGGAAGTCCCTCCAGGCCACGTTAGGATCGTGACTGTGTGTGGAGCCATCTTGTCAGCAGTGGGGTGCCACTGCCAGAGGGTGCACCGTGGCTTTGATTCCCTTCCCGGTTGGTGTTCAGTCCAGAATAGAGTGAGAGTACGTGTTAACGAAAGGGCGGGCCAGCTGTGTGCGTGTCACGTGGTTCAGCCAGTCAGGTGGTACTAAGACTCAGTACCACCTGACTGGCCGGACCGCGTGACCTGCACGCACGTAGCCTCACCAGGAGCCAGGCAGCTCAATGACAAATTTCTATCACTGCAGTGCTGGTTAAGGAAAGGTCCACTTTAAACAGCAGTAAGCAGACAGGGCTTCATATTCTGCTGATACACCCCCTTTACCTGCCATTTACTGTCATCTTCTCTCTCTGCACACAAATCACATCCCCCTCCCCTCTCCTAGAGCTGCTGCGGGGCAGGGGAGGAGCTATGGAGGGAGGAGAGGGGGATTTTTATTCTATTCGATTTTATTCCGTATGCAAACGCCCTGTTCCACTGCTCGTTGCTTGAGAACACAGCTCAAAGCTGACACACAGTGACAGTGGCACCTCCTAGTACCCCCTAATGACACCCAAATAATCACTGGTACCTGGGGCAGCCCGCCCTCCGCCCCTAAGTACACCACTGCTCTGTGATATGCTCACACACAAGTTTGGCGAACTGCCAGCAAGTACAGTGCTGTTTGAAGGCATTGCAAATCCCCATAGAGAAGTAATGTTAAATCTATTCAGAGAACACCAAACAGCAGAGAAATGACAGTGAAATGCCCTGATGTTTGGTGTTTCAATCAGCAGGTTTATTCAGGCGAACCCCATAGGTTTCAGTGTTAAAAATATTCCCATTTTTATGTGTAGCGCTCACTCCCGGAGGAGCCGCTGAAAATGAACCACGGGTCAGTCTCCCCGCACTAGGGAATAAATATACTCCAACACCGCTGTGGGTTTTATAATTTAAATAGTTTACTAAAATATCAAGCAGACGTTGAGACACGGTATTCACAGGTATTATTACAGTACTTTCGTATCGCGGTAAAAACGCGTAGCGGAAAAAGCCACGAAACACGAGGCTTCGTATTTCAATAAAACAATATATACAACCGAACAGAAAAGAATGCAATTGCACGAAATTCTGGAAAAAGGCACGTAGCGGAACCAAGAATACAATCTCTTCGTATTTCGATAAACGCGCAGCGGAAAAGAGAAAATATACTCGGAACGTGTCTTCCACCCCTGTTCCGAATCGTAACAGAATGAGTCCTGCACAGGTGAAGTCCCGGAATGTAAAAGGTGTGTATATGTGAGTGTATGGTACCCGGGTACTGTTCAACTGGCCAGTGAATTTACTTAAGGAATGTCTTCGACTAGTCAAGTTGGGGCCCTGTGGACTTTAGAGAGAAAACAGCAGCGTGTTCCTTATTTACTAACGGCCTTGGAGGCCTCTCACCCATCCACCGATTGCTTTAGGCTCCGCTGACCCAGGACGTCTCTCCGCTCGATATTGACTGGGGATACTTGCGGCCGGATCCGTTGTCTGACTCTCCGTAGCTTGTCCACGACTTGTCCCGCTCACGCCTGCTTTCTGTATCCGATCAACTCGCGGCACTCCTCACTCCAGGTCTTCGGTTCCCTAACTGCAGCAAATCTCGGGAACTTGGAGGTCTCCTTCTATTAAGGCTGGATGACCCGGTGTAAGGAACTGACAGGTCTCACTCGCGCTCTGGCCTAGGCCCTCTAGCGATATCTTGCACTGCGTCTGCTCTTTCTCGTTCCCTGGTGCGCTCTGGCGCGTTCTCCACGAGGCTCAGGATGTCAAGCGTCAGTGTCCCACCCACTTCCTGTCTGTTTGCAAAGCACGCCGGGAAATGTAGTCCCAATGTCCAGTGTCTCTGATCGCGATTGTCTCCATCTTGTGGCCAAAAATAGGTACTGCCACAGCAAGATTTTAAAACAGCGCTACACTCTCCCCCCTCCTAGAACTCTTGGGTCTCTCCAAGGAGGTACAACAGTTACATTACATTTCCACAATATTTGAATACAGTTTACATAACATGTACAGGTTCAGCAGCATACTGTAACGGTTAGCCCCTGCTTGGGCCATCGTGGTGGCTTGGAACAGGAGATGAAGCCCTTAAGGCAGGTGAGTAACTGACTGGACACAAGGACAGACGGATTTCTCCAAAACCAAGGAGCACCAAAAAACAACAGAATTGCCACTAAGCTCCGAAGGCTTCAAGACCGACAGACAACTTAGGACACTCAGAAACACAATGATACGCCTGCCAATCTGTGAATTGAGCAGGCTGCAGGGCAGTCGGAGAAACACAAAGATACACTTGACAATCCGTGAAGTGAGCAGGCTGAAGGACCGTAAACAAAACAGACTATACTAAAAGAGGTCCTTATAAGCGGCCTCTGAATAATATACTAAACTAAGACAGACAAGGTACATAAAACATGAAACATACAAGAATCGTCAATCAGGCAGAGGTTGGCAACAGATCAGAAATATACGGTACCAGGGGGAGTAGAAGGGATAGTCAAAAATAAAGCCGAGGTCAGAACCAGAAAACACTTGAACAGGAATGCTTTGCAGAAACTCAGGAAACACGAACCAGACAGAACCACCATCAAACTCCACAAACAGTCAATGAGGCTCTGTGCTGCTGGTAATATATAGGGAGTGGGTCTGTGTGATTGGGCCATGTGACCCCAGACCAGGAGATCACAACAGAGCCCCAGATCACCACTAAACAGCACAGCCAGACACACCATAGGGGAAAAACAAACATGAAGACCCTTCATCACCAGGGGGCAAGGCCGAGACGTGACATAACCCCCTCCCTTACGGGTGACCTCCTGGGCACCCAAAACAAAAAACATGGCAGACAGAATCATGAAACCAGATCACGAACACCAGTCACCAAAATCCATTGAGGTCCCACTCAGAGTCGTCATCCTCCTCCCCAAGACGCCTCCGTCTATGAGGGTTCCTTTGAATGGCATCCCAGTGGTCCTTTCTGAACACCAGTCCAAAGGGCGACTGCACATAGCCCTCAGGGACATGACAGGGTTGGGGGATCTCGGCATCAGTCAGACTGGACATGGAATCAGTTGGACTAGGGTTAGTCACCTTTTTACGTCTTCTCCTTGAACGAGATCTAGAACTGGTGACCACCCCAAACGACACGGCAATAGTAGGGGCAGACTTGGTTATCTGTTTAACACCACACGATTGAGACCTCTCGACCCCACAAGTGGTTTTGACAGCAATGGACCCACTGCGAGACGTGGGCACAGTGGTCACGTGACTTGACTTGGATACGACTGCCTTGCAGCTCGACTTGGACAGACTTGACAACTCGCCTTTAACTGGCACACCATTGGAACAGAGGACATTGCCAGGATATGATACAACTGGCACCTCACCATTGTTACAGATTTCACCTGGAGGAGTGCACTGTGGACCCTCCGAGTCATCGGAATCCTCTTCAAAACACCTGAGAGCATTAATGTCTTTCTTGATCATGGCCCAGTGTGCCTCACGGAACAACATCCCGCATGGGGATCGTATATAACCCTCGGGTACAGGGCTAGAATTTGTAGCACCAGTCAGTTTGGATGTCACTCCATTAACTGGCAGGACTAGCAAATAACCAGAAACAGACATACCTGGCAGCGTGCCATCAGGGGCTGACATGAGGGGCTCTTGGCCCAAACCAGACATGAAGGACTTAGTACCCACCTGGGACAAAATTGGCATATCGCCAGAAACAGGCATTAAGGGCACATTGCCCGAATTACACATGAAGGGCTCGGGACCCACACTTGGCAAGACAACGGTAGAAACAACAATGGACCCACTGTGGGACAAGGGCACATTGGTCTCATAACCTAACGAGGCCTCAGCAGTCTCGCAGCAGGACATGGGCACGGCTGCCTCGCAGCAGAACATGGGCACGGCTGCCTCGCAGCAGAACATGGGCACGGCTGCCTCGCAGCAGAACATGGGCACGGCTGCCTCGCAGCAGAACATGGGCACGGCTGCCTCGCAGCAGAACATGGGCACGGCTGCCTCGCAGCAGAACATGGGCACGGCTGCCTCGCAGCAGAACATGGGCACGGCTGTCTCGCAGCAGGACATGGGCACGGCTGCCTCATGGATCGGAATCGGCATGACTAGCAGCTCACTAGTAGAACCAGGCATGAAGGTTTCATGTTTAGATACAGGCACTTCGGCCTCATAACAAAGCATAGGCACGGCTACCTCGTAGCTCAACATCGGCACAACTGACTCGTCAGCAGGCAGGAAGGGCTCTGGGCCCATGACAGGCGTGAAGGGCTCTAGGCCCACCTGGGACAAAACCGCTGACACACAGCTTGGGAGTGTTACCGCTGACACACAGCTTGGGAGTGTTACCGCTGACACACAGCTTGGGAGTGTTACCGCTGACACACAGCTTGGGAGTGTTACCGCTGACACACAGCTTGGGAGTGTTACCGCTGACACACAGCTTGGGAGTGTTACCGCTGACACACAGCTTGGGAGTGTTACCGCTGACACACAGCTTGGGAGTGTTACCGCTGACACACAGCTTGGGAGTGTTACTGCTGACACACAGCTTGGGAGTGTTACCGGCAATGTGCCAGGTTCTGGCACCGCTGACACCTTGTCAGACAGAAACAAAACTGGCCTCCCGCCAGGAACGGACATAGGCACAATACAATGTGCAGAACAGAAAGGTTTTTCTTTATGCTGTGTACCTGTAACAACAGCGCCACCCTGGACCCTTGTGGCATCAGCGCCACCCTGGGCCCTTGTGGCATCAGCGCCACCCTGGGCCCTTGTGGCATCAGCGCCACCCTGGGCCCTTGTGGCATCAGCGCCACCCTGGGCCCTTGTGGCAACAGCGACACCCTGGGCCCTTGTGGCAACAGCGACACCCTGGGCCCTTGTGGCAACAGCGACACCCTGGGCCCTAGACCCATGACAAGAACTGAGAAACAGTGATCCACTGCATAACATGGAAGCAGGTAGTATGCCTTGAGGTGGAGCAATTTTGGCTTTATTACCACACATGGAATTTGCAACACCCCTGGATTTCACAGAAACAGAGGTCCCAGCAGTAGGGTCAGCGCTATGGCTACATGACGTGGATACCAGGGTCTCACCCTGAGAACATGACATTCTGTGTTTGGGCTTTAATGGACAGCAAAAGATTTTATGCTGGGGTGAACTGCAATAATAACAGAGATTAAGAATTCTACGTCTCTCTCTTTCACTCATGGGAGGTTCCCCAGAGACTCTGCTTGGAGGAACCGCATAATTAAGCACACTGAGAGACAGCATTAACCTCTTCAGCTCTGTCAGCAGATCAAAAACCATCTGAAGCACAGAATTTAACACAGTAAGCTCACCTGCAGGCATTAATGGACTGTTTGTAATGTAACGGTTAGCCCCTGCTTGGGCCATCGTGGTGGCTTGGAACAGGAGATGAAGCCCTTAAGACAGGTGAGTAACTGACTGGACACAAGGACAGACGGATTTCTCCAAAACCAAGGAGCACCAAAAAACAACAGAATTGCCACTAAGCTCCGAAGGCTTCAAGACCGACAGACAACTTAGGACACTCAAACACAATGATACGCCTGCCAATCCGTGAATTGAGCAGGCTGCAGGGCAGTCGGAGAAACACAAAGATACACTTGACAATCCGTGAAGTGAGCAGGCTGAAGGACAGTAAACAAAACAGACTATACTAAAAGAGGTCCTTATAAGCGGCCTCTGAATAATATACTAAACTAAGACAGACAAGGTACATAAAACATGAAACATACAAGAATCGTCAATCAGGCAGAGGTTGGCAACAGATCAGAAATATACGGTACCAGGGGGGAGTAGAAGGGATAGTCAAAAATAAAGCCGAGGTCAGAACCAGAAAACACTTGAACAGGAATGCTTTGCAGCAACTCAGGAAACACGAACCAGACAGAACCACCATCAAACTCCACAAACAGTCAATGAGGCTCTGTGCTGCTGGGAATATATAGGGAGTGGGTCTGTGTGATTGGGCCATGTGACCCCAGACCAGGAGATCACAACAGAGCCCCAGATCAGCACTAAACAGCACAGCCAGACACACCATAGGGGAAAAACAAACATGAAGACCCTTCATCACCAGGGGGCAAGGCCGAGATGTGACACATACATGCAGTGGGTTAGGAACACTTCCTCAAGTTGACTCATATTTTGGGCTACCTCAGCTAGCATAGCAGACACTTCGGGCAACCTCTGCACTGTGGTGATTGCCTCTTCAGTGCTATGTCCTGGTGAGTCGTAGGTGAGTCGTTGGGGCGGTCGAACAGAGCGTTTTGGTTCTGGCTCAATCAGTTCCTCTTCAGGTGGAAGTACTATAGGTGCTGGCTCAGTCCTTCTCTCTATCACTGGAGCAGACGTTTCTTCAGAATATGATCCCTCCAGTGAAGGCATAGAACTATAATCACCTGAATAAGCTTCAGCTTCCGGAGCTACCGGGATCCCAACAGCCTCAGGGACTTCCAACTGAAATTCAAGAGCTTCAGGGATTTCAACAGTCTCAGGGACTTCCAGCAGAAATTCAGGAGCTTCAGGCCTCAAGTTACTCTCCCACCGCTCAGGAACAATGACAACCTCCTCAGGTTCCGGTGAGCGCATCCAGTCTAGACAATAACTCTCTTCTTCACTGTCTCTTTCGCTCTCTTCGACAACCCGGGTCTGTTGAGACCGAGTAACAGGAGGCAAACGTGGAGCAGGCGGATTTGGCAGAGGCAGTTTGTCCCCAACTGGCATCCTCACAGCCTCTCGCAAAGGTAACAAATGATTTCGGTGCCAGTTCTTGAGAGGCCCAGCCTTTCCATCCGGGCGAATCTGGTACACTGGTAAACCCGGCAGTTGTTTGCAGACGATGTAAACCTGGGAACTCCACCTATCCGCCAACTTGTGTCTCGCAGCAGCACCCAAGTTCTTCAATAGAACCCTATCACCGGGTTATAGATCTTGTATTCGAACTTTCAAGTCATAGTTCCTTTTGTTTCTTTGCTCCCTGTTTCCTGAGGTCAAACGGGCCTGTTCAAACGCAGAAGCCAGATTCTTACGAAGTCTATCAACGTAGTTTCTATGGGAAGCTACTGACGTCTGGTCTAGAGATAACCCAAATGCCAAATCAACCGGCAGTCGAGCCTCCCTTCCGAACATAAGACGGTACAGTGAGTATCCAGTTGCATCGCTCTCCGTACTGTTATATGCGTGCACCAGAGTAGCTATGTGATGACTCCAACTCTGCTTCTCCACATTCGACAAGGTCCCCAGCATGTTTAGCAGTGTGCGATTAAACCTTTCTGGTTGAGCATCACCTTGAGGGTGATATGGTGTAGTTCGGGTCTTTTGGATTCCCAACAGCTCTAACAATTGGCCCACCAGTCTGCTTTCAAAGTCTCTACCCTGATCAGAGTGTATCCTCCTTGGCAGTCCGTAATGAACAAAGAACTTTTTCCATCAACACATTGGCCACTGTCGGAGCGCGTTGATCTTTTGTGGAAAAAGCTTGGGCGTAACGAGTAAAATGATCAGTCACTATTAGAATGTTCCCTTGCCCACTAGCATCCGGCTCTAAGCACAAGAAGTCAATGCACACCAAATCCATGGGTCCCTGGCTCTGCAGATGGCTCATTGGAGCAGTTCGGGTCGGTAGAGTCTTTCTCTGAATACACCTCAGACAGGAATGACAATAACTTTCCACTTCAGCTCTCATGCAAGGCCAATAGAACCTATCTCGCACCAGCTTAAAAGTTCTCTCAGCACCCAAATGTCCATGCTCATCATGTAGTGATCGTAGCACACTCTCCCTATGTTTAGTGGGGAGGAATAACTGTTGAATCTCTTCAGCGTTAGTTGAAGGGCCCCTTCGGTAGACCACCCCATCCAACATCTTCAACCGCTCCCACTCTTTGTAGACCAATCTGGCTCCACTCGGGGAGTTGGTTAACAAAATCTCTCGCTGGTTTGCAATCAGGGCCTTTATGGTCAAGGCAATTAAAGGGTCTCTGGCCTGATCCGCCTTCAGGTCCTGTCTCGAAAAGGTAGGTAAACTTTCATCCCTTAACTGCGTAGGGTTACAGTAAAACTCAGGAACAGCCGCAGCCATGACTCCTATGGCCTCCGCTTCAATCCCTCCTTTGACCCGGCGCTCTGTTCCTTGACACAAAGCTTGCACCCCGTCTGGAGTCAACTGAGTCCATTCTGTAGTGTAGGGTCTTCTCGATAACGCATCAGCATCTCGATTATTCACCCCAGGGCGGTACTTCAGGCTGAACCGAAACCCTGACAGAGCGGCCAACCACCGATGTCCCGTTGCGTCCAGTTTTGCAGTAGTAAGGATGTAGGTAAGAGGATTGTTATCCGTCTTGATCACAAACTCGGCCCCATACAGATAGTCTTTTAACTTGTCTACCACTGCCCACTTTAAGGCTAAGAACTCCAATTTGTGGGTAGGGTAGTTCTTCTCTGAAGGCGTAAGGCTCCGACTCACGTACGCTACCGGCCTCAGCAATCCACCATACTCCTGATACAGGACTCCTCCCAGACCTTCTCGACTGGCATCCACATGTAGCTCATACGGCTTGTGAGGGTCCGCATAGGCCAAAACAGGAGCTCGGGTTAGACTCTCCTTCAGCTTCACGAAAGCTCCTTCACATTGGCTGGTCCATTCACCTTGTATAGACTCTCGAGCTTTCCTTGGCCCTAAAGCTGACGGGTTTTGGTCAGAGACCTTGCAGCCTTCTTCTGTGGTTTCCTTCTGCAGGAGTTTGTTCAGTGGTTGAGCTATTTTCGCGAATCCTCCCACAAATCTTCGATAGTACGAACAGAATCCCAAGAAAGATCTAAGTTCAGTGACGTTTCGGGGTCTAGGCCAAGAAGCTACGGCCTCCAACTTCCGAGGGTCTGTCGAAACACCTTCTGCTGAGACCACATGTCCTAGATACGTAACAGACGGCAGACAGAATTGGCATTTCTCCAGAGACAGTTTCAGCCCCTCTTCGTGGAGCCTCTTCAAGACCTTCTCCAGACGTTGCTCATGTTCCTCCAGAGTCTTCCCAAACACAATTATGTCATCCAGGTACACTAATACTTCGATCAGATTCATATCCCCGACTGTCTTCTCCATCAACCGTTGGAACGTGGCTGGAGCTCCCGTAAGGCCTTGAGGCATTCTGTTGAATTCAAAGAACCCCAGTGGACAGATGAACGCAGTTTTCTCCTTGTCTTCAGGATGCATGGGTATCTGGTGATACCCGCTTCGCAGGTCTAGTAGACTTAACCACTTTGCTCCAGACAAACACTGTAGGGCATCTTCTATCCGAGGAGTGGCATATTGATCGGGGATGGTTCTCCGGTTCAACGTGCGGTAGTCTATGCATAGGCGGACAGAACCATTTTTCTTCCGGACCAACACTATGGGAGATGCGTATGGACTCCTGGACTCTTGAATCACCTTGGTTCTTTGCAACTCATTCAGCTGCTCTCGCAAATCATCTATGTCTCCTAGCGGAACTCGCCTTGATCATTCACGAAACGGCTTGTCTTCTTGTAACCGAATGCGGTGCTCAGTACTCTTAGCTAGGCCCACATCGAACTCATCTTTCGAGAACAATTCCTTCCACTTTAGGACTTGAGACTGAAAACGTTTCTTCCACTCAGGTGAAATGGGAGCGTCCTTAGGGTAGAATCTTTCATCCGGAATCTCTTTATCCACTCCCCCTCCTAAATCGGTAGAGAGGGGTGTAGCAGACTCTACTTGCCCGATAGGCATTCGTGCTTTAAGGACTACTGGAGAATCCGTCACATTGCACACGCTGACCGAGACTCTTCCTCGTGTTCTCTTCAGAGCTTTGGTGGAGATTATTTCAGGAATTACTTCGACTCCGGTTTCACTCCCATGATTAAAATCTGTTCCCAGCACCACGTAGGGACCTGGTTGCGATCCGTTCAACTTGACTGAAGCCCGGAAGCTCGCTACTTCTCCTGCCTGTAGAACCTTCTCCGGTCCCCCCAGTCTCCACAGGCGCCCTACCTCGGCAGGTGCCTTTCGTTCTTCGACCATCCTCTGATAGACTGGACGTAACATTGGGTGTACTCCTTGAGTCGAACCTTCTTCCAATACAATAGGTGTCAGGAGACGCCGCACTAGGTCAGTATTCGTCCCCACTATCAGGGAGCTTCTGTTCGCACCCGAGGGTCGAGGACACACAATGGCCAATGCATCACAACCCCCAGACTGCCCGATGACTTCAGATCCGATCTCCAACTTCACTTGCAGGTACCCGTCATAAGGGAGTTTCTCAGTGCCGATACCCCATATTTCCAAATCCTTCAATTCTTGCAGAGGAATGTGCTTTAAGTGTTTCTCATAGAAGTCTTTGTAGATCAATGTCACTTGAGCCCCTTTTATCTAACAGGGCTTTAGTGTAGACTCCCTCCACTTGGATTGGCACAATAGGAGAAGGACCTATCAGTTGGTCAGGAAACTTGGTGGCGGTATCCTGGCGCTTAGACCCAGTTTGCTGTACCCTGGCCGTTTTCTTGGCCCGTGTAGGTTTTGGATGTGCATTGCTTCCCCATGACGTAGACCCGGATGCTAAGGGAGTGACTCTTTCTTTCAGTCCTGGCAGGTTCAGCAGTTGGCTCGGCTTTGGGCCCTCTCGCCCTCTTAGTCTTAACTTGGTTTTTGGAGCGGGGTTCAACCGTCGGGCACCTTGGTTGCTCCTTCACTTGTGCCCTATGGCGTTTCCCGCCGGTGAGGTAGATAACAGTCCTTCTAGGGCTTTCAACAGTCCCTCGACTCTATCCTTCTCAGGCTTTCGGCCTTTGCACTGTGCGCGGAAATGGCCCATTTCTCCACAACCGAAACATCTCTTCTTGGAGAGCGGAGACGTAGTTGATTTGTTGAGATTTGGTTAAAGGATTTGGACCAGACGCCACAGCAACTTCTGTTGTCTGCATACCTGTGAGGAATTTCTGCATTTCTGCCTGCATTTCGGTCACCTTCATCAACACTCGGCACAGTTTCGCGTGCGCTTGTTGCAATTCAACTTGAGCTTCCTGTACTTTCTTGACGGTTTTGGACAATTCACCACGTTCAGGGAGGTTCGAGTCTTTGGCAGCCCTCTCTGTAGATTTAAAAACGACTAGGTGTTCTTGTTCATCCTCGTCAGATCCATAAGTATATAGAGAGTCGCTCTCAGGCTGCAGACCGTCGCTATGTGTCACAGGTTGTGCATAAGCCCTTTCCCCCCGCCTGAAGGATTTCTCTTCCAGTAAAGCCTCTTCCTCTCGTACAACTCGGATCAGTTCCAGGTACTTCAGCTCTTGGTTACCTGCTCTGCTTCTCAGCTGCATCATTACTGGATCTAGAGGCTGAGACCCCCTCAGGATCTGTTTTATTCGGATCTTATCTACTTCGGCCGGTTCGGCCCCTTTCTTCAGGAGTATCTGGTGTAGAATCTTATCTAGGCGCCTCTTGTACTCGGTCATCCTTTCACCTCTTCTCTGATAGGTGTGTTCGTACTGATATACCAGTTCGGCCGCCTTTTCGGTTCGCCCAAAAACTTCTTCAAGAACGTTTAAGTAATCTAAAGCGGTACAATCTTTTCTACTCAGTTTCAGGTTTCTCACCGCTTCTGACGCAGGTCCCTTTAAGCTCTCGGTGATCCTTTGCTTTTTCTGGGCCTCAGGGACATCCCACTCATCCAGAGCCTGCATCGCCTGTTCCACCCATTCTTCAAAGGTTTCTTCTCCCGCCGGAGTTGGTATGTTTCCTGTAAAATTCCTTAGCCGTCGATAACCGAAGTTAGTGTGAGGAGGGCTTGTTCTCTGACATTTGGCCAGTAGATCTCCAATAGCCACGATAAATTCAGGCCCGATCATGGCCAGCGGACTAGGCGCGGGATCACTTGCGGATTCGCCACGTGGCGCACTTGGCTGAATTAGTTGGACTTCCACCTCATCGGCCAGTTTCACGCTCGCGCCCTGAAAACATGATGGAACGCCCTTTCTCCACTCGAGAAGAACATACGTGTGAGAGGTATCTGGGTTTTTTTTAATGTCCAGTATTAACCCCCGATGGTCTGGTGCTAACGTGGCCACGGCTTGGCGAATCTGATCTTCAGCTCAAGTGTCTGTGGGAATATCCATGACTATACAACATTCTAACTGACTACTGTGCTCCCCACACCATTCGGCAACAGTGTCTGGATCCATATTTAACCCTTTTAGATGCGGTTTTTCCAGAGACTGGATCCCGGACGAGCCCCCACGTGTAGCGCTCACTCCCGGAGGAGCCGCTGAAAATGAACCACGGGTCAGTCTCCCCGCACTAGGGAATAAATATACTCCAACACCGCTGTGGGTTTTATAATTTAAATAGTTTACTAAAATATCAAGCAGACGTTGAGACACGGTATTCACAGGTATTATTACAGTACTTTCGTATCGCGGTAAAAACGCGTAGCGGAAAAAGCAACGAAACACGAGGCTTCGTATTTCAATAAAACAATATATACAACCGAACAGAAAAGAATGCAATTGCACGAAATTCTGGAAAAAGGCACGTAGCGGAACCAAGAATACAATCTCTTCGTATTTCGATAAACGCGCAGCGGAAAAGAGAAAATATACTCGGAACGTGTCTTCAACCCCTGTTCCGAATCGTAACAGAATGAGTCCTGCACAGGTGAAGTCCCGGAATGTAAAAGGTGTGTGTATATGTGAGTGTATGGTACCCGGGTACTGTTCAACTGGCCAGTGAATTTACTTAAGGAATGTCTTCGACTAGTCAAGTTGGGGCCCTGTGGACTTTAGAGAGAAAACAGCAGCGTGTTCCTTATTTACTAACGGCCTTGGAGGCCTCTCACCCATCCACCGATTGCTTTAGGCTCCGCTGACCCAGGACGTCTCTCCGCTCGATATTGACTGGGGATACTTGCAGCCGGATCCGTTGTCTGACTCTCCGTAGCTTGTCCACGACTTGTCCCGCTCACCGCCTGCTTTCTGTATCCGATCAACTCGCGGCACTCCTCACTCCAGGTCTTCGGTTCCCTAACTGCAGCAAATCTCGGGAACTTGGAGGTCTCCTTCTATTAAGGCTGGATGACCCGGTGTAAGGAACTGACAGGTCTCACTCGCGCTCTGGCCTAGGCCCTCTAGCGATATCTTGCACTGCGTCTGCTCTTTCTCGTTCCCTGGCGTGCTCTGGCGCGTTCTCCACGAGGCTCAGGATGTCAAGCGTCCGTGTCCCACCCACTTCCTGTCTGTTTACAAAGCACGCCGGGAAATGTAGTCCCAATGTCCAGTGTCTCTGATCGCGATTGTCTCCATCTTGTGGCCAAAAATAGGTACTGCCACAGCAAGATTTTAACACAGCGCTACATATGCAATATCTAATAAAGCATTTATTATTTTAATCTGGAGTAATATGCATAATGAGGGCACAGCTGGCCCTCTGACAGCCATTCTGAGACGGGCTGCTACCCCATAGCCATTTATACAAACACCCCCCCCCACCGTATCTTTCTGAGCGTTGCTCTAGCTATGTGGAGCAGTTCTGCTTCACAGGATGACACGCTGATGTCATCAGAAGACACCTTTACCCTTTTTAATATCCCAAGCCCCTTTCCTTCAGCACGCAGTTGTTGTTTTTTTTTCTTGAACACCAAATGGCGTGCTCCCTATTTGTTGCTGAAGATGATTTTGTTTTTTTGACGTCGCTGATTTCTGTATTGTTGATCCTGGCTTTATCATCCTGTCTACCTCTGTTACCCTTGACTTGTTTCTGACTATCCTATCAGGCCAGTGTCAGACGAGCGCACTAGGCACGCCGTACTGACGTGCTTACCGGCGCAGCGTTGTTACAGTGCAGCGGGGCCAGTCACACGCTTGCACGCGCGCATGAAATGCAGGCGCAACAAGCGTCCGTCCACAAAGCCTCCACGTCGCTGCGCTAGGACACGTGTTGACGGAGCTGCAAAGCGCAATCCTCCATAGGAGGATCGCGCTTTGCAGCACTGATGGCACTGAGTGCACTCAGAGATGTGGCCAGACGGGCGTCGTGTGGAAGGAACATCAACTCTTATAGACGTTCCTTCCGCTCTCCAATGATGCTCGTCTGACCCCAGCCTTAATAGTACTCGGGCTACTACTAGTTTTCATTACCTGAGCATTCTAAGGACAGGAGAAGGGATAGTGGTTAAAGAATCAGGGTTATTCAAAGAGCTCCGAATTGGGCCCGAAAGGTAACCGAATGCTGAAATTCAGCATACAGTTACCTTTCCTGGCCATTCGGCTATCCAGAGAGCAGGCAGTTCGCCATACGTTGGCGAATTGCTTGCACATACAGTGCCTGTTCGGTGCCTGTTCGAGGGCAGTGAAATCCCCATAGAGAAGCAATGCTTCGGCTATTCAGAGAACACAAACCAGCAGTGAAAATTTGCCGAATTGCCCTGCTGTTCTGTGGTTTAATTCGACAGGTTTATTCAGGCGAATTTCATAGGCTTCAATGTTAAAAATATTACCGATTTTTAATCCAATATCTAATAAACCGTTGATTAAAATATTCTGCCGTAAAAAGTCTCTTTAGATTTAGTTCTTTTAGGCATTTTTTGGTATTTTTCTTTTTTTTTTATAATTCTTTTTTTTTTTTCTTTTTCCTGTAATAGCCCTTTTTATTATCATTCATTGGATCTTGTATGTAAATGCTTCGTCTATTCAGAGAACACAAAACAGCTGAGAAAGGTTGCCGAAATGCCCTGCTATTCAGTAGTTTCATTCGACAGGTTTATTCAGGAGAATCCCATAGGCTTCAATGTTAAAAATATTCCCGTTTTAATTCAATATCTAATAAACCGTTTATTATTTTATTCTGCAGTAAAAAGTCTATTTTTAGATAAAACCATTTTTTGGATCTTTTTAGACATTTTCCGGGATTTTTTAGTGAAAGTCTTTTTCCCTTTTTTTCTTTTTAATCGTTTTTTTTTCTTCATTCATTGGATCTTGTATGTAAATTTCAGACATTTTTGTTCTGTAGTTTCTTTGCAAACAGCGTTTCACTTTTCAAACATTCAAGCATACTGTTTTGTTCTTTTTCACTCCATTCGTCTGCGGTGTCGGGTTTTTCCGGCGGCTGCTCTGTGCTGTGATCGGCGGCTGCTTGGGTTTCTCCGGCGTGTTCGGCGGGGTTAATCCAGATGGTTTTGCGGGTTTTGGTGTACATTCCCCTGGGTTTTGCGGTGAGTGTTCGGCAGGTTTGCGGCGGCTTTTCCCTGCACTACAACAGCCCTGTGGTGCTTGCTGAACACACCGCAGGGTGGCCGAAATGGGATCGCTGAATCGCACCGAATTAAAGCGAACGAAAAGTCACCAAACGTGCGGTGACTTTTCGATTCTCTTTGAATAACCCTGATTGTGTTTGTCTGCTTGTGTAATGAGTTGCTTTGTGGAATCTACATCTAGTTTAAATTTGATTACAGGCTTGGGTGAGATTTTAAATTGTTTACTTCTTAAGAGTGATCCACCGTTTGGGATGTGCCCCCCTCCGTCCCCCTACTTTTCTTCTCTTTTTTTTCTTAGACAAACTCACAGGATCATAAACAAACTGTTTTTTCTCTGAAAACTGGTGTGGTACTTATTGGCTTACTATTGTTTGTACCTCCTTCGGGCGGTTGTTTGTTTTATACTGACACTTTGAAATTCTAAAAGAATTTAAAAAAAAAAATAGTATGTGGATCGCTTTTTTTTTTAATCTGTTCAGTAACCTGCTCTGGGCTGTCCTGAGTTGGACACTTGCCCATTAACCAGGTCAGAAAGTGGAGTTTGATGCCATTTCAAGTAATTTTGGCACCCGAGATTCTTGAGATTATTCAATCCAAACTTTAATGGTCTTTAGAGGTTTTTCATCTTTAAAAAATCTACTGACTTGGCCTATTTCTTTTATGCTTTTCTCTTCTCATGGAGGGAATCTGTGATGTAGACGTGCATCTACATAGGATAGCTGTGTCTGACTCATGGTAACCACAGAAACGGCAACCTGCTTTAATTTAATGGATTTTTTTTTTTTAAAAAAAATGCGTCTCTACACAGAGCATCTCAGACCCACATCTGGGTAGATATACAAATAAACCAGGCAAAAAAAATAAAATCAAGAGAACTATGAGATTACAAACACATTAATAGATTTTTAGTCATCATTTTCCCCGTTCATGTATGTAAATCTACACATGCATACTCCTAGCCACACAGCTTTTTTTATTTTCAATAAGCGTTCATGTTTCAGTAGACTTGACACCCTTCTCCCCCCCCCACCCTATGTTTTTTGGACCACTTTTTCATGCTCTGATCTCTGGCTAATTTTAGGCTGAGCATCATGAGAAAAGTAGTAATCAAAATGCCTATGGAGTGGAGTTTGCTGTATCCAAATATAAGCCAGGCATGCACGGATACAGTTTTCATCTAGTTTTAGTTGTATACGTTGGCTGCTAGTTTAATACTATGTTGGTTAAGACCTTTTTAGATGTTGGTATTGTACATGACCCTATTTTTATTTTTTTTTTTTTTATATTTCAGATAGGCCAGTCATCTGTAAAACTGATACATGGTAAACGTTTATATATAATATATATATATATATTGTAGTGTTTGCAGCACACATGTGATGTGGGCAAATAGAAATGGCAGTGATGTCTAAATAAGGGTTGTAATTTTATTTAAATTTTCAGATCTGTTGTATTTTGAGCATTGTGCATAAAGTCCACAAATGTGTCCGTAACCCTGACAAACTTGTGCACTTCTGTTCTACTACTTTTTTTTTTCTCTCCAGTGACAGCAAAATTTCATATCTGGATCACGATTATATAGTGATTCAGTCAATTTCAAAGTTCTGACTGTACAACGTAAAATATTTAGCAACAGTCCAAATGAAAGTGTGCCAAGTAGAAATTGACTCGCGCCTCTTTAGGGTATCTATTATAATGTCTCATAATACTGATTATTGCTGTACACCTTCTTCACCAATGGTCCTGTGGTCCCGCATGGTGTTCGCAGCAGAGGTTATTGTGTAAGCAAGTATAGAAAGCTCCTTTTGGACTTGTAGCCATCGCGTCTCCTGGTCTGGATCATTTTCAATATCAAACAGTGCCGCAGCCAGTCCTGGGAAACTGGAGGCCGCGTATATATTGTGTTGATTAGGAGCATAAATCACATGCCTGTGATATAAAGAAGAAAAAAAATTGGATGGAAAAAACATTCTGTGATTCAGAATCATGAACTTCTGTGACGTAAGATTTGGTGCCAGATTTAAAGTACTATTAATCTGATATCTAGTCGGAATTCCATTTATTGCGTCTTTCAGGTTTTTTTTTTTTTGTTTTTTTTCCTTTTCAAGGAAACTTGTACATAGAGAATAGGACCTTTTTTTTATTACCATATTCTGTTTACTAAAAAGCCTGGGCCATATTCCAAAGCTGGTGCTAATTTAACCAGAGCTGTTGTAAATTTAACAACTCCTTAGACTATAATGGCTCTGGTAAGATTATAACAGCTCTGTTTAAATTGGCACCAATTTTGGAATACTGCCCAAAGCATTTCTGATCACAGAGCCACTGTTTTGTAAATAAGGCGCTTACTTGGGTTGTTTCTCATTTCTTTTCTTTGAAGTAATTGCCGGCAAAAGGGGAAAATTAATGTTAGGTTTTTATTTCCTAATTCTATTTTGTGGATTTTTCCCATGATGCAACGTCTACCAAAATCTTATGGCAAGTTTCACTTTACAGCTGTGGTATGGGATAAAACCGTGGAGGAGAGACAAGTCTGCATGCCTTCTCTTGTGATGACTAGGCTACCCGAGATTTTATTTATTTATTTATAAAGGATTTTACCAGGAAGGATACATTGAGATTTCTCTCGTTTTCAAGTATGTCATAGGGTTCAAGAGCATTGAAATTTTACAGTTGTTACAGAAACACAAAGTAATAAATGCAAGATATTAAAAACAAAACACAAATATACAGATTAACCCAGAAAATAAATATGTAAGTAATATAGTTACTATGTTACATGTTTACAGGTGCATTTCTGTACCAAGGTATGCTAGTAAGGGGCTCTTGAATGAGTTAAGACTGGGGGAAGATTTGATGTTGTCTGGAAGGTTATTCCATAAATGCGGTGCTCTGTAGGAAAATGAGGATCAAGACACTTTCTTTTTGTATTGTGGTATTGCAAGTAAGGTGCTGGTCCTGGATCGGAGGTTATAGGATGAGGGAACTGCTAGGGGAAGCAGACTATTCAGGTAGGGTGGCAGCTTCCCAGAGAAGCTCTTAAACACCAGGTTGGAAAGGTGAAGGGTGCGTCTAGATTCCAGCAACAGCCAGTTTAGCTCTTTTAACATGTCACAATGGTGGGTCATGTAGTGACATTGTAGCACAAAGCGGCAGAATGAGTTATACAATGTAGTAAGTTTCTGAAGGTGTGTTTGTGGGGCAGCTGCATACACTATATTTATTTACAAAGGATTTTACCAGGAAGGATACATTGAGATTTCTCTCTTTTTCAAGTATGTCCTGGGTTCAAGAACATTGAGTGGTTACAGTTGTTACAGAAATACAAAGTAATAAAATGCAAACTATTAAAAACAAAACACAAATATACAGACTAACATATCATGGGAAGGGCTAGAACCTTGGATTAATTAGGGTGATTTGCAAAAATGGCAGCTGAATGCGATCAGATTAACTAAATGTTACCCCCTGGTAATGTCCTTTGCATACATCACACACAATACAATCCTTAGAAGTCAGGTTTTTGGGTACCTGACCTATTCACTCCATTCTATGCCCAATGTCACACAATTAAGAGCAAGTGCTCTAAAAATACTGTGGAGGGCAGTTTATATCACACTATGGATACACACAGTGACACATTGAGTAAAATATTTTCTTAACATGCATGAGAAAAACAAAGTGCATGTAAAATATGACCTGACCTGTGACAGACACACTTATGTTTACCCCATAGGTAATCCCACCCGCACCATCACTTGAGCGTTCCATGTTGTTGGGCAGGGAACCAATACAGAGCCTGTTTCAAGTTAACCCTTTCGTGGCTCCAGGATGTAAACCTTGTTATACTAGTTTGAATGCCAAGCGTTCTCAAGCTTTGTGCGCGTTATTAGTAATGACTTCAAACAGTAAAAGAACTCTGGTTTAGCACGATGAGCTTACACTATTCTATTCCTGAGATGCTAGTGGGACCTCTGATAATTTTTCCTCAAGATCAGTAGATGAGCGTATGAGCCTCATGCCGTGTAAGGTTATAAATATGGTAGCAATTTTAAAACTCGACAGTCAGAGGCGTAACTAGAAACCTCAGGGCCCCCGATGTGAAAATCCATGAAGGTCCCCCCCCCCCCAGACAAACACAGATTTATCTTTTTTGGGCAGGAGCAAGGATTTTTGGCACCCTAGGCAAAATTATATTTTATATTTTGGCCACCCCCCCCCCCGTGCATTGGACTCCCTTTTAGGGTCCACAATGTCAACTCCAGACAGTCCGTCTCCCTTTTTTAATCACACTCCCCTAGTCCACTGACCACTTCAGTCTATCCCATGTATATCTTAGAGCTCCGCGGCAATAAAACTCACAGTAATGTGTGGTGTGTATGCACGTATCCTGGAGCTCCAAAGTAAGGCTAGGGTCAGACTAACGCATTTTTCGCGTTGTCCGTGAAAAAGTGCGTTCGAATGAATGGACACATTTTTTTCACGGAATACGCGATAGCGGTCATACAATGCGCATTTTCGTCCGTGATTTTGTACGGATCATCAATAAAACCCTTTTTGCGTTTGGTTATGTTGGGTGGACATTAGCAGCGTCTGACGTCTACTAATCACGCACACACGCCGCTAGCGGACGCAGCGCACTCTGTACGTCAGTACTAGCGGTTTGAAAAAATGCGTTAGTTTGCCACTTGCGTTGCGCGGCTGCACTTTTGTGCGGCCGTTCTTCGTATGCTGCCCGGCATTGGACGTCATTTGCTGCTAGCACGGCCGTGATTTAGGCTAGGGACAGATGAGCGCATTTTCTGCGGCCACCGTCAAAATGTACGTCGATGCGTGCGCACGCATTTTTTCACGGAATACGCTTAAGTGGTCAGACGACCACAGTCGCACAGTCGCAGGTACTCACCAACGCAATTCTAGGGAAATCCGGCTGTTTGAACGTTATGTAGGCCGCACACTAGCAGCGTCTGACGTCTCCTAATCACGCACACACGCTGCCATGCGGCCGCAGCGCACTCTGTACGTCTGTAGCAGCGGTTTCACGTTCTGAGAAAAATGCGTTCATTTGCCGGTTGCGTGGTGTCGGCGCACTTTTGTACGCACGTACTGCGTATATTGGCCGTCATTGGCCGTTATGTGCTGCTACTGCCGCCGTGATTTAGTGTGCCTGCACGCGCGTTCCGACTGCCCCACTCTGACCCTAGCCTTAGTGTGGCTAAACGCACGTTAATACTGCGTTAGTCTGACCTTAGCCTAAAACTCGCAAAGTACAAAATTATTATTTTTTTATTTATCTTACAATTTATTTTATTATAGTAACATCACTTACGTTAATAAATATTTACTTGTTACCTTTCCTAACTTATTTTGCAGGGAGGGGGCTGAAATCCTCTTCGTCCAGTGGAAGAGCTTAGCCGAGGCCACACAGCCTACCGGAGGCCCTGGTGGCCGATATTTTTTTTTATTTTATTTTTTGGGGGGGGGGGCTGGACTGAAGGGCCTGGGTGCCATGGCACTCACTGTGCCCCTGGTAGTGCTGCCCATATGTATAGTAGAAGTTCAGTTAAACCCTTAAGCTAATTTCAAGATATCTGGTGAACGGAAAACTATAATACGGAGGGGGGGGGGCTAGAATGTCCACAAGTTCACTGATAATTGACTTGTTATAAATAAAATGTACTTGGTGCCATGAAACATTATGCATCTTAAAAAAAAAAACACCCATCAAATAAGCAATACCGATCTTTCCTTCCCATTTCCAGCTATCGTGACTAACACCTTGAAAAGCTGGAAATGTGGAAAGTCGCACATTCTGTGCTACAATCTCAGATACAAGTCAAACGAGAAACTTCCTAGTATTGTTATTAAAATAACTAAAATGACTTCATTAATTGTCGAACAAAAAGTGAAAGATCAGGTAGGCTAGATTTTTAAAGAACCAATCTAAATTGTTGGCGTGAACACACGTTCTTCTTGCTTGAAAGAAACTGATCCTGTGGGGTGTTTATTTTCCTCCGTTTTTGTGCTAATAGACAAATGCAACTTTTTGGTTGTGTTCAATATAAATGTATATCCAATTATTTTACCTTAACGCACTAGGCCTTTTAAGGGGTTAAAATTGTATTTATTTGTATTCCTTTTTTTTTCCTTTGTACCTCCATTCACCTTTTTAAGTTTCTTAACTCTTGAACTGTTACTAGGATTTATTAGTCAAATCCTATCTACATCCTGTCTTTTTGTTTTTAAAAGTATATGGGTTGTGGCTGGAGGAAACCATAAGGGGTGTCCCTAGCTTCAGGTTTCCGGAGTAAGAGGCCAGTGCTATACTATGTTTAGGGAGTGGAGATATGCAGTGTGATTATGTAATCCCTAAACAATTTGACTTTTTCCTTTTATCAACTTCTTTCCAGTAATTAATAGGTTGGAGCGCTGTGGATCTGGGTGCAATAGCGAACACCTATCCCTTATGTATTCTAACAACAATCCTCATCCCACTTCTTTTTATATAATTTTGGATAAAATGCTTAAAATAATGCTGTGACGGAACGGTCGCCACAGGATTTATTTAGTTTAATTTCATTCTTATTTTGTTATATTTCGTTTACCCTTTATTTATAGAAACTAATTTCCTTTGGTAGATTTAATGTAAAACTGTTGCTAGACTTCTAATTAATCATGTTTTCCCCCTGCACCATCCTGCTAGTTTATGCTCAGTTATATTGTGTGGTTTTAAATGTATTGTCAATTGCTCATTTTTAGTTTTAAATAGACTTATATTTCTTTAGTTATATGTGGTTTTTAAAAACACTACCTGCCACTAGTGTCAAATGCTTTCCTTTGTATAGAATATACAATAGGTTTGAGTAACTTGTGGATTATGCAAAAGTGCTTTCTGTTTGGATATCTGTTATCTGTTTACCTGTTCTGTAAGGTTGGGAGTCACATTGTCTCAGCCACCCACTATCTGATTCCCTTTACAATGGGTTATGTAAATCACTGTATGTGATCACTGTGAGGTCAAGACTTCATCTGCATACAACCAGTGGACCCAAGTGAAGACTGAGAGAAGCCTGCAATGGTCTTGGAACCAACCAATCAGAACCTGGACTATGGCTAGCCCCTGTGCAGAATTCACTCCAGGGGTCTGGGGGCAGGCATGGGAGAGAACAATGGGACTGTGCCATATAAAAGGAAAAAACTCATTCCTGTTTGAACCTTTACTCTTGCCTCGGCTAGTAATTGGGGATAATAGGGCTTGGGGAACCGCGACGCTGCAAGGACCGTGGAAAGAAACGCTGGACCACCACCGAATCCCCACCGCCCGCTACCCCTGACTCTACACCCCCAGACCAGCTCGGCGCTGACGGCGGATCTACCCGGGCAGGGTAGCGGGGATCTGCCACAAATGCTATGAAAATAAATGGGACTACAGTATAATTTATATTTATTATATTCAATTTATAATTTTTTTTATAGGAAGAATACCAGGGGCAGATGCAGACACAAGTTACCTGAGGGGCACTCTACCACTTTTGGCTAATAGCTGGTGTTCAGTTTGTAGCAACACCTATTAAAACAAACCCACAAACTGTTTGCCTATAGTCAGCAGGGCAATTATCCTACAGGCAGTGCCGTCTGTTCCTTTTTTAGGCCCGGGGTCAGACAAGTGTTTTTTAAGAGCGGAAGGAACGTCTGTGAGAGTGGACGTTCCTTCCACTCTGACTCCTGTCTGGCCACCTCGCTGAGCACAGTTAGTGCGATCTGCGCTACAAGGATCGATCCTCCTATGGAGGATCACGATTGCAGCCTCGAAATGTGCGGTGTAGTGCTTAGGCAGGGAGGCTTGCAGCATGTCCGCTGTAGCACGTGCAATTTGTGCGTGTGCTACGGCTCCTTCTAGGCGTCACAATGCTGCGACAGACGCCGGGAGGCACGTCAGTACGGGAGCACATAGTGCGCTCGTCTGACCCCCAGCCTTATAGATCATCATTTATGTGTCATGTTTTTACTTCCCTACTGTACAGCGCTGAAGAATCTGTTGGTGCTATATAAATACTGTAACTGTAGTTGTTTAACCACCTTGGCGTTATTCCAAGGGCTGACTAGCAACTTTTGGCCTAAGGGGCAAGTACAATCCAGAGGCCCATAGCGCAGCAACTCGGGCCCTTGTTTAAACAAAAACCAACACGGGAAGCAAATTTTGTAATAAATAACATTGAGCCCATCCTTCTTTTTTTTTTTTTTTTTTTTTTTATACAACCCTACAGCAGGTCCCTCATTTATTGTCCCACACAGCAGGCAGGTACCTCAATTTATTTTCCCGACACAGCAGGCAGGCGGTCCCTCAATTTATTGTCCACACAGCAGGCAGGTGGTCCCTCAATTTATTGTCCCCATACAGCAGGCAGGCGGTCCCTCAGTTTATCGTCCCCATACAGCAGGCAGGTGGTCCCTCAATTTATCGTCCCCATACAGCAGGCAGGTCCCTCAATTTATTGTCCACACAGCAGGCAGGTGGTCCCTCAACCTATTGTCCACACAGCAGGCAGGTGGTCCCTCAATTTGTTGTCCCCACACAGCAGGCAGGCGGTCCCTCAATTTATTGTCCTCAGATCAGGCAGGTGGTCCCTCAATTTATTGTCCCCATACAGCTGCTCCATCCTTCTGCCATCTGCACTCACCGCCTGCTCTGGGTGCACTGATCTGCACTGCAGCTCCCGCTCAGCCCCGGGTCTCTAATGGGCCACCTCTGTAATCGCCAACCGCCGCCACTCCTCAAGTGGGTCCTCTGGAACAGTGCCTGTTTAGAGGGCCGGGTCTGCCTGATCCAGCCAGCCTGAATCGCATACTGACTCGATCAGGCAGACACGGCCCTCTAAACAAGCACTGGAACCCGAGGACCCCTTCGGGGGTGGCAGCCGGCGATTAGAGGTGGCCCATTAGAGAGCCGGGGCTTACCGGAAGCTGCAGTGCAGATCAGTGCACCTGGAGCATCCCCCCCCCCCGTAACACAGTCTGGCAGGGAGTGTCGGATGAACGGATTATCCGACACTCCCAGCGCAGAGACTTTGGGCCCGCCAGCCGCTGGATACCGGTCCGGCGGCTGGCAACTGTGCTGGTCCACCCCCCGGCTGAGGCCCCGGTACCTGCACCGGCGGTTGTTCCCTGGGAGTCCGCAGTTGCCCCCCTGCCCAGTCCGCCCCTGCGGCATTCTTGAGTGTGGCTCTTTGTTAAATTTCAATGCTGAAAGTGGTAACCCTGAGCCACACTCGGGCTGGATACATACCTGTCCGTGCACTCCCTCATTGACCTCCCTCAGTCACCTCTGGCCGATCGCGGCATCCTGATTCTGGGTTCCCGTTGCGAGAAGGGAACCCGGACGTAGCCTGCAGGACGCCGCAATCGGCGGAGGTGACCGCGCGGGACAGTGAGGGAGCTCAGGGACAGGTATGTATCCAGCCTGAGTGTGGCTCGGGGTTACCTCTTTCAGCAGTGGAATTTAACCCCGAGCCACACTCGGGATTCCAACCAGGGGGCTAAATAAATGCACCGATTTTGACATAATGTCAAAATCGGTCCGTCAGGGAGGTTAACCCCTTCACTGCTGAGCCATTTCACGTCTTAAAAAAACATGTTTTTTCCTTTTTTTATTATTAGATTTATTATTGTTTTTACTTTACTTTACTTTAAACATGGTCATGTTTGATATCATAGGAAAGGCCATGGTCTGGCCTTTCTAATGATACCAAACATGACCCTGCTGGCTGCCAGGACTCAGGAGATATCGGTTCAAAGGAACCCCCTATCTTTCCTTAGGAGTCAATGAGGACGTTCCCCACACGTCCTCAGCAGTGAAAGGGTTAAAGGTTCTTTCTTACTCATGCTTGTACAATTGTAGCACTGTTCTTTTTATTCTTTTATCCTTTCAAATTTACTCTTGCCCATAATGAATTCCTTTTGTCGTGTCTCAAAACCATACAATAACTTTTACTGTCCTAGGCAGAACGTTGCTCAATTATTATTTATTTCTTATTGGTGTAGATGGTACAGCTAGGTTTTCTGTCACTTTGGATAAAAGGAGGTACAGGGTCTCCTGCTGATGCGCCCCTCTTTTTTCTTTCTGCCAGTAAGCACTCAGAATAACCTAGTCCCCCATACATTACCTGTACAAGAGATTTCCTGCTACCCCTAGAGGATCGACGAACGCTCGCTCAAGTAACATCAGTTGGTCGTTGATCTTTCTCACTTCTAGAGGGCTGTAAAACAAGAACCAAAAGAAGCACCTAGTTACATTATACTTCAGAGATAAATTTTAACATGTTGCAAATAAGGCACATTCATTCGATGTATACTCATTGTCTCAATGGTATAATATCTCTAGTTTTAAAGGCGTTGGCTGTGTTGGACATCTGCAGATGTCTAATATAAAGGGGTGTACTTAAATGAATTTAAAAAGTGGGTTTACCGTAACTTTACTATTTATGTAAAAAACTAAAATTAAAGAGACTCCAGTTATTCTGATTTGCTTTTAAGTAGAGAACTTTGGTGTCAGGAAACTATATATTAATCGGGCATAGGTCTCCATTGTAGAAGCAGGAGTAGGAATATAGCTGTAAAAAAAGCTTCTATTTAGGTCTGGTTGGAGTAGTCTGTTGACTTAAAAAAAAAAAAGCTCTTGTTTGCAGGGTTGGATTTATAATTAGGCAAAGTAGGTCCTCCATAGGAGGATTGCGCTTTGCAGTGCTGAGTGCGCTCAGTGAGGTGGCCAGACTGGCGTCGAGTGGAAGGAACGTCCACTCTCACGGACGTTCCTTCCGCTCTCCAAAGACGCTCATCTGACACTAGCCTAAACTGCCGGTCTGCAGTGAGGAGAGACCTATGGATCCCTGCACCTCTGAATTTTACACCGCCCAAGGTCACATGGAGTGTAAAGGGAAAGGTCAGAGCCTTGCCTTTCCAATGAATCCAAATATGAACATGTAATGTTTAAAAATATATAAAAGGGTTAGGGGTAGGCTTAGAAATTTTGGTTAGGGTTAGGTTACTATTTGTGCTCGTTTCAGGCTTAGAGTTAACCCTAGTCCTAACAGTGTGATCCATTTTTGCTTGACTGCCCCTTGTTTTGATGTGAGCCTGGCGACGAACTGGTTTTCTGTTTTTTCAGTATTTCAGTATTTTTTTGTTAGGTTTCCCACATTTCTCAAAAGCAAAAATTTTAAATCTATTTCCCCCAGTTTTGCCCCCCCCCCCCGAATTTTGTGCCTGCAGGCTCCTGAGATGTAAATCCAGCCCTGCTTGTTTGGCATAGATTTCTTACATAAAGCAGTTAGACCATTACATCACACAAGCTGTATAAAAAGGAGTGCAAGATTGGTATCTGGGGGGGAAGAAGGGGGCTGGAGGTGTATTTGACTTTCTAAACCGAGGAACACTAGGAATAACTTGCTAAAGGCAGGAAAGCAATAGATGGACTTAATTACAGGACTTCTTATGTTTCCAACCTACTTACACCCTTCCATATCCTCTTTCTTACCAATGACCGCTTACAGTACATTGTTTTATCAGGATTGTGTGCTGCATTTGGGAAGGGCCGCATCAGACTAACGCAGTGATCACATCCGTGTCGCCGCACAGTTTAACGTCCGTCGTAGCCTAGAATCTTGATCAGTAGAGACCCACACACTAAGTACGTGCGCACCGAACTGTGCACGCACGTGGCAAACGGACGCAAATTAGGCAAGAACATAAAACTGCTAAGACAGACGTGCAGAGTGTGCCACGTCTGTGTAGCGGCCTGTGTGCGTTATGATGCGACGTCAGACGCAGCGCATTTGCGACGTCCATTACGTTGACACTCAGAGGTTTTTATGGTCTGGCTTACTGTACCTGTATTTTAATTAGAATTAATTTTGATTCCCAGATTTCCCTTTTTTTTTTTTTTTCTACATCCTGCAAAAAAAAGGACCGTGTGGAGTCTACTGTATCGTCCGTCAGTACGTCCGTCGGTTATGCATACACGCAGAGTGCGCTCAGACTGCGTTCATCTGACATTAGCCTAAGATGGATGTGGGAGTGAAACAAACCACCACCACCATCAGAAGTTCTGTATATAGATGATGGCAGTTTGTCTTGGTAGGAATCATTGAGGGCCAACAAATGCAATATAGTCATAATATTTCTAATTTGTTACTCTATTCCAGCTATATATCTTTTTTTGAAATACCTTTTTATTCAGAGATTGAGAGAACATACAAGGTACAATGCATCTTTTAAGCGGTCATGGTAATTTTTTTTCCCCAACGTTGGAGAAACCAAATATATACCAAGTCCTCAATAAAAAGAGAAATGAATGTTCTGGTATTCGTTACATTTATCAGAATGTTGTGATTCCAGAAGAAGGCGAAAACTCTGGAGGAGGTTCCCAATTTGCCTTAAATATGGAGCTGTTCATTTTTTTTATTTTTTTTTTAATAGTATTTTTATTTATTTATTTTAAAGCATTGCAACGTTAATAGGACAGTTTGTGTCTAGAAATGCTTGAACCACTTTGCTACGAATCCCCCTTGGTCTATGATACAGGTCCCTGTATACAGTATGCTATCTACCCCTCCGTTCCTTAGGTGGTCGGTACAGCTAACTATCTTCAGGGAAGCAAATGACACGTACCCAGCAAGGGTTAACAGATACCAGAATATTATTTTTTCATTCAAAATGTTTTATTATGAAGCCTGCATAGACACATAAAGAGGTCATACTGCAATAAGCGGCCGCGCAGGGCCAAAGGAGGTCATCCACAAAGTCCTATAAGGAAAGAAAAAAAAGATAAACCGTACAGAACGGGAAAACTTCATAGACTGGAAGCAGCAACAGGAATTTTGCATATGACCATAAAAAAATATGGACAGTATACATGCAAGATGGTGGCCAAAAAAAAAGAGGGGGTGGGGAAAGGCTCAGGCCAGTGTTGTGACTTTCCTGGCTCACTCCCTGGAGTCCAAAGGACGAAAGGAGGCCATGGAAAACAAACGTTACGAGGGCCAAGTATGGCAGGCAGAGCCATGGTGTCCGCCACAGTGGCGCACCTTTTTAGATGACCCGGAGAGTGCCAAGAGGAGAAATAAAAGGGGCGGAGTGATGGCCATCATCCATATGACAATACACACCCAAAGAAGACGGCATGCTGCCATAGGAAAGTCATCCTAAAAAACAAAAAATATATAGAGATCAGCAGAAAAAGTCAAATGTCCACAGGGAACCGCGTGAGGGATGAGTGAGATACCAGAATATTATAACAGACTTGGTTGATGGAACAGGGATCTTAGTGCCAGGAGAGAGCGTCAGACGTGTGCCAATATTGATGCATAGACTAGGAACACTAGTACTTTCCAAGTCGGTACACAGGGTTGGTATGTCAGTACTTGCCAAGTCGGTACACCGGGCAAGGTTGTCAATAAATACCAGGTCGGTACACAGAGCAGGGTTAACCGGTTGACACAAAGAGCAGGTTTGTTAGAAATTGCCAGGTCAATACACAGCGCTGAGGGAAGTGATAACCACGTCAGGGCACAGGAGTAGTGAGATGCTGGGTTTTAAACCCGGCGGGCACTGCGTCATCAAGCCACGCCCTGCCCCTTGGCATCTTATGTGACCGCGATGCTGTGACTCTTCACTTGGCACCCGGGCAGCGGGCAGGGCGCTGCCAAGCGCCGGGTACTGTTGGACGTGACACACTTCTAGCATACCCTGTCAAGTTGCTCAAATAGTAAAGGAACCTATTGTTTCCAGGAATTTCTCTTTCAGTCATATATATTTCATCCTACAGTATTACTATATACCAGGGATCTCAAACTCTGGCCCCCCAGATGTTTCTGAACTACACCTCCCATTAATCTCTGGCCATTTATTGCATTCAAAGAATTCTGGGATTTGTAGGCAATATACATCTGTGGGGCCAGAGTTTGAGATCCCTGCTATATACATTAACCACTTGGCTGCTAAGGACGCGCTCAGCGCGTCCAGGCAAGTGGTTCTCCTGTGCTACGGATGCGCTCAGCGCGTCCGAGCACAGGAGGCAGCAATCCGCCGGATTCTGGCGGATTGCTGTGCCCCCCCGGTGTGGGCTGACATCTTGGATGTCAGCCCAGCACTCGGGAGCCCGGCGGGGACATTTAGGTGTAATTGCGGCGACGCGATGACACCTAATTCAGGCGCCCCCCCCGCATGTGCGGAGGAGGCGCCTGAAAGGGAGGGGGGGAGGTCCTTCGGACCTCTCTCCCTCCCGATCGCCGGGGAGCAGGGGGTTAAAACAGACACCGCTTGGAAGGGCACAGCCTGCCCTTCCAAACGGTGGCTGTCATTAACCCCTGGGGTGCCGGATCACGAATCGGCACTGAAAAGCGCCGGTTCGTGATCCTTTCCCGGAGCTGGCCGACATCTTGGATGTCGGCCAAGCCTCCGGGAACTCCCCCTGAGGACTGGCGTCATCGTTCATAGCACGATGACACCAGTCCTAGAGTTAATCCCTAGCTGCCACCAACGGTGGAGATAGGGGGTTCCAATGAACCCCCTATCTCCCGATCCGTGGCAGCTAGGGGTTAAAGTTTGGTACTGTTGGATCGGCCAGAGCATGGCCGTTCCAACGATACCAAACACTACTGTGAAAAATTTTGTAAAAAAAAAATGAAAAATAAAAATATTTTTTAAAAAAAATTATAAAAAATAAATTTTTTTTTTCTTTTTTTTTGGTTTGTTAATGCAGCAATATTGTTCCCATTTCAATTATAATGTGAACAATGATGCTGCACTAACGATTTTTGTATGCGGTGCGTTTGTTAAAAATCGTGTAATTTTCCCCAAAAAAAAAATGTAACGAGACCCCATCTCTAATTTTTTTAACAAGCGCACCCCATACAAAATATAACCGCAATTGCTCGCATGTTAAAATGTGAAAAAAAACACTTTACACGTTGTAAATTATTGAAAATTCATATTTTATTGCATTTTTTGTTATAATAAACAGACAGGTCATGATGTATACATATAATAATGACATATTATGAATCTGCCGAGTCTGACGGAAAGAACGATATATAATATGTCTGGGTCATATACTAAAATAAGCCTTCAAAACGCGTTTAAACATGATGAGCGAAACCAGTAAAAATGACCTCAGCACAGAGGCGGGAAAAGCCTCAGCAGCGAAAGGGTTAAGCTACTTTGAATCATAGGAGCGTTGGCATGGCAAGGTATCCATTTAAAAGGCAACAGTGTAACAATCTGTTTTTATCTAAAATGAGAAACTGAAATAATTTGATATTCAATATATTCAGATACTTCAAATATGAAACTATAACTGATGGCAAATTTTGCGTATGGCTCGGCTTGACAAAGTACTTATGCCAGAATATGCACATCATTTTAGGTCATTAACTAGGCAATAAATATATAATATAGAATATATATTGTGTAAGAAACTAATGCCCTGATGTAGTTGGGAGCGGGCTATTCCATGTTTTCATTTCTGACTGTACCTCTGTTTAATTTAATCAAGAATGAGTCTGTAACTTGTCGCCACATATGTCAGCTCTCTGTAGTGTTGGATTTAGAAATGACACTGATCTGAATTCATATTATCTAATTAGAGCAGAAAAGATCAGCCTCTTTTCAGCAGAACATTGATATTTGAAGCAAAATATGCTTTGTATCATAGATGCAAAATGATAAAAGTGATAACCCCAGGAACAATGGATTTCTATGATATGTGCAAAGGGGTGTGCTATAGAAAATGACAATATTTAAAGTACTTCAAATCAGGGTGGATAAAAATCAATGATTTTTTTAAAAAAAATCAAAAAAATCGGATTTTTTTGATTTAAATCTGATTTTTTTGATTTAAATCTGATTTTTTTGATTTAAATCTGATTTTTTTAAATAAATGCTTTTTGAGGAAAATATATTACCATCCAAAGGTTATTCCATCATGAAATAAAGATTCGTTTTTTAATTCTGTAGAATAAGGCTGTATGTTTAATTTTTTTGGTAAATAAATTCCATTAATCCATTCACAATGTCATGCTCTTCCAGAGGTTTTTGTAAGAGTATTGGGCAGTTTCTCTGCCTACAAGATATTATCACAGATGCTTGGTTTACTTTTGCAGTTCTCAAAACTGAATTTGACTCAGCAGAGATCACATGCCTCTTCTTCACAGCAAAAATGTGATAACCTGAACAAAGTTGAGAAAAACACCTAATCCTAACTTCTACAAACCTATGAATACAGAATCAACTCCTTCAGTGCTAAGTTTCAAGAAGTTCAGTGAATAGAATAGAAACAATATTTTTCTGATTGTTTGGAGTGGAATAGATCTGCACAAGAAGAAAGTGAAACTAAGTGTGAGGAAGAAGTGGCAAGCAGACAAGCAGTACTACAAAATGAAAGTGAAACTTTCTGAGCACAATACTGCACAGCCACAGACAGACAAGTCTTTGGATCTTTTTGTGTGTATGACCTGAGGTTTATCACATTCTTTCCTTGAAGGAAAAAAACCTATAATGGCAGCAGGCCGTAAAAGAGATCCAATTTGGCAATTTTTTAATGAAGTTCCTCTACCTACGGTAGCCGCTGCGGGATAGAGATGGCAGCTGCTCTTTAAAAATTATGATTTAAATCGAGTTGATTTAAATCCAGCCTTTTTATTAGTGATTTAAATCATGATTTAAATCATGATTTAAATCGACTTGATTTAAATCAAATCCACCCTGCTTCAAATTATGCTAAAGTAATCCCAGGCTCATCTTAACATCTACCATATAGCGCATCGAGTGATAAAATGGTGTATCGATATATGAACCAATGAGTGCTACAATATATACTGTAAGCTCATAGAGCCATGCACACCAGTGGCAATAGTCCAGTGGTGAAAAGGTGATCGCTCAGATAATATATAAAACCAGTCCTATCCTCCTGAAATTGTGGGTGCTTGTGGTTGTGATCCTCAATGTTTCTCAAAGAGAAAATGATGGATACAAAAAATGGTGCAGTATATTGTTTCAATTGACTCACGCCTATATAATAGAAACTCCCATTTCATAACTGTGCTCCACATGGTGCTTAACATGCTGAGGGAGCTGAAGAGGTTAATGGAGTCTCTAGTTGTGGATAACAATGCAGCACCTCCCAGCAGAGCCTCTCTAGTTACTCCCATCTCTTCGAGGGAGAGGTGCACGCTGTTTATTCTATTACTGTGCAAATGATATTCTTTATAATAGAAGGCCATTGCAAGGACCTTACCCAGAGTTAGGGTTTCCCTGTGTGTTCTGCTGGGTGTGAAGGATCTTATTTAACCCTCACCCTTCCTGTTTTCCAGTTCTATGTATTCTTGTTTGGACATTGCAAGGACCTTATTCCAGGGTTAGAGTTCCCTCTTGTTCTCCTGACATTCTGGCACAAGGTCAATGCATTATATAATGAACGTGAATGTGAAGCAATTCATTATACAGTATATGGATTCAGTTTATTTCAGATGGACTCTGAACATTTACCCAGATACCCAGGAGGCTCTGAACATACACCCAGGGTCCCGAGACTCGGAACACACACCCAGTGACCCCGAGACTCGGAACATACACCCAGGGACCCCGAGACTCGGAACACACACCCAGTGACCCCGAGACTCGGAACATACACCCAGGGACCCCGAGACTCGGAACATACACCCAGGGACCCCGAGACTCGGAACACACACCCAGTGACCCCGAGACTCGGAACATACACCCAGGGACCCCGAGACTCGGAACATACACCCAGGGACCCCGAGACTCGGAACACACACCCAGTGACCCCGAGACTCGGAACATACACCCAGGGACCCCGAGACTCGGAACATACACCCAGGGACCCCGAGACTCGGCACATACACCCAGGGACCCCGAGACTCGGAACACACACCCGGTGACCCCGAGACTCGGAACATACACCCAGGGACCCCGAGACTCGGAACATACACCCAGGGACCCCGAGACTCGGCACATACACCCAGGGACCCCGAGACTCAGAACATACACCCAGGGACCCCGAGACTCGGAACATACACCCAGGGTCCCGAGACTCGGAACATACACCCAGGGACCCCGAGACTCGGCACATACACCCAGAGACTCGGAACATACACCCAGGGACCCAGAGACTCGGAACATACACCCAGGGACCCAGAAACTCGGCACATACACCCAGGGACCCCGAGACTCGGCACATACACCCAGGGACCCCGAGACTCGGCACATACACCCAGGGACCCCGAGACTCGGCACATACACCCAGGGACCCCGAGACTCGGCACATACACCCAGGGACCCCGAGACTCGGCACATACACCCAGGGACCCCGAGACTCGGCACATACACCCAGGGACCCCGAGACTCGGCACATACACCCAGGGACCCCGAGACTCGGAACATACACCCAGGGACCCCGAGACTCGGCACATACACCCAGGGACCCCGAGACTCGGCACATACACCCAGGGACCCCGAGACTCGGAACATACTTCACTTTGTTCACGTTCTCTGCTCTTCTGTGTAACGCTTGAGCTGCTGCTTCGAATTCTTTGGCTGCTTCTTTCACGCTGTCTGTGGAGTAGAAAGCACCTTTATTATAACTGCATAGGGGAGCACGCAGCTCAATAAAATGGACCTACACTAGTATATAGACAAACTAGCCCAATTCAATATATCGGGCCTGTTAGCAGGCCAGGGCCAGATCACATCTTGCACGTTATAGGTAAGATGCAATTTTGCCTTTAACGTCCGTATTACATGCAAGCCGCTTTGCCAGTGGCTTGAGTTGTAATACTTTTGAGCCGCAGGGTGAAAACACTTCTGCACGTGGTTCTGATGGTGTTATTAGCTCCAGGAATTCATAGGACTCTATGGAGATGGAGGTGATCTTGCGCACCGAGATCTGGCTCCGGTAGCTGAGGGTATACGCTGAGGAACACTGGGAACTATTTGTTCCTAGTGTTTCTCTGCCTTCAGAGCAAAGAGATGGTCACTTGTGCCACTCTCTGCCCCTAGGACTCTGATGCGAGTATGGGATTCTTAGGTGGGTTTATATATAGGTGTTGAGTGATTTTGTGCTGAAGCGCACTCCCCTTAACACCAGGGTTTGAAAAGTTATTATTTATTGAATAACATCAGGTGCAGATGGAGGGAGCTGGTTGGAACAGCTCATTCTCCATCTCCCGCACAAAGTAAAGGAAACGTTGATTTCAGTAAGCAGCTGCTACATCAGAGACGCAAGCTTGGCTTGGCATCCTGGTTGTGATTTGGCCCCAAATCTCTCATCCAGTTCATGTAATGCCTGTGCTAATGACATCTGGGTGGTGTATAGTTCTTCTTAACCAACCAGAGCAGTGTTTTCTATAAATAAAGAAATGTATAAGTAAAGAAATACAAACACCATGCCCAATTATTTTATGGACAATTAAACTTTTTTTTATTTATTTTTTTACTATAAAATCATTTTAAATTTGCTTATTGTTCCTTTAATATATTGCATGGGAGGCTCTCTGGCATGAAACCATATATGTCTAGTTTGGTAAAATTGGTGCATTTTCTGACTTGGTCTGTGTAAAGAGCACAATCGCACATGCGCGATCACATGCCTCACATTCCAACTCTGTATTTTATTGCTGTCTTGAGTCACCTCTTTGAACAGATAATCGTACATGAAATATGGGAAACGTCACCAAATTTGTATGCCACGGTCAACTTTTACTGGTATAGGGTAGGGTTTTTGCCACCAGATGTGACATTGACCAGATGATGAGGGTGTTCCTTTTCTCCCTTTCCACATGCTGATGCTACTCTTCATTTTCAGGGACTCCCAAACCCAGGAGTCCCTGAAGCTTTTTCACACTATTTGCGTTCCTACGCAACTTGAGTAGCATAGGAACCGCAGAATTACGCAATCTAATGGGACTTGCACACTTTATGTTTGCTAATTCCGTAGCACCTGCCTGCCCAGACCCATCAATTGGCGCTCCGTGCAAGCACAGATCCAATCCATCAGCTGCCTCGGAGACCGATCTCTACCCTCGCTCTCTGGTGACTGGCAGCCAGTAAATTAAAAAATCCTGAATGCTTGTGACGCTGGGTGGGGTGGAAGAAACTCCCTTTACCCCACGATTTCTTCAGATTGGGGGGCACTCCTCGCTTCCTAGCCATTTTTAACCGTTAAAGTGATCAGCATGAGTAGAGTGTCTCTTTTAAAACATGCTAGTGTTTTATTACCGGTTGCCTATATTTGCTCTATACACTTGTTTCTGCTTGCTGCTGCCCATTCTGACGCTTTGCTTGCTCTCAACTATGGAATTGGGCTGCCTTTTGCAGCTTTCAGCCGTCATGCTTCATGCCTTCTTCATATCCATTGACCTGACAAATTGCTTAATTGAAATGGTGTCTCATGACGCAAGGATAAACTGGGAGATGCACTGAAAACCAGGTATTTATGAGTAGTTTTCTTACAAAATACAATGTTTAAAATGCATATAATCCTTTTATTTTGGTCATAAAGATTGTGTTTGTCTAAAAACATTACCAGACTCCGTTTAGATTGACATGTTCAACAAGCTTCTCATTAAAATCTCAAATTTAGATTGCAGCAAGAAAATCTGTTTCGGGCTATGATCTCTGCCACAGAGCAGCTATGAGATGTGACATTGCTTAATGTGATTTGACACGGAGCACATGGCTCATCCATAACCAAGGCATTAACCCAGTCATTGGCCTCTGATTTGTTTTAACAAATATATTTTCCAAGCACAGTGACTGCGACCATATCACTTACCATAATCGGTGAACATGCTCTTTAAAATTTCATTCAGGCACATTTCTAATTATCAGCTTACCGGGGGTTATGCTTTTACTGTGCAGTAAAGGTCCATAAGCTTCTTCCACATCACTTATAATCCTTAGCATGGTCACTGCGTACTGTACACAGTCTAAACTGAGGATGACATCATCAGACAGCCGAAGAGCCATTTCTCCCCAGAGCCTTGCAACAGCTTGGTGATATTTGAAGCCTCGGTCCATGAGACGTGACACTAAATCCATGGTTTCATACACCGAATGATACATTGGATATGAAGATAAAGCATATTTCTAAAGAGAGAAAAATCTGTTAGAGATTTGATTAATATATGCTGCCTTTCTCGTTAGGTATTTTAACATTTCTATCTCTAAGGCTGGTTCGGTATTTCTCTGGGGCTTGTTACGGGATAGCCCAAGGTTTAGGACCAAGAAACTCTTAACCCAGGTTCGGTACCATTCCTTGAGGTGGCTGGGTTTCGCAATGGTAATAGGGGAACCTATAAGGCAGGGACAGCAAAAAGAAAGGGAAGCACCAGTCCTTAATTTGGCCGGCAATATAGGACTGGAAAGGCACGGAAAGGGAATAAGGAGAACAGAACCGGGCTATGTCTGGCAACAGGAAACCGCTACAAGGTAGATAGAGTAGTCAATAAGTAGTCTGAGTCAAAGGGGTATAGAGGTACACAAGTAATAGCCAATCCGCGTCAAACACAGTAAATCAGTCAGCATACAAATCCGCAACAAAAGACACATAAGGGTCAGGAAAACTGGAACCACAAAAGAGCAATGAGAACTGAGTTAAAGAGCTTTAAATATAGCTTTAAATATAGGTCGGCTCGATCACATGACACCGGGAAGAGTCGTTGCGGAGGTAATGATGTCACGTGTGCGACGTGCCACCAGGGACGCTGCAGCACGCACGCACAGGACGAGATGATGGCTGGAGAGCGCACACAAACCGAGGAACCCACAGCGAGGGACACCGGGCATGGCGGAGAGAGGTCTGACACCATCAACTACTCAGGGCATTATTGGTGATGTCATTTGAATATAAATTTAAAACACTCTGCATTATTACTATGGCGAGAACAAAATATAGTGACATACTAAATTACTCAACCTTTCAAATGCCGATCATGTGCCTTTTTAACATTGAGATGTGTGGAAGCATTTGTAGCTGTAACAGGAGCTGCCCAACTAGCTTCGGTCTGACATTTGGCATTATACAAAGCAGGACACCAGGTAGGAAACAAACCTGGGATGATGGTTGTGGCAGACACAGCTATTGCTGGGGCAGATGGAGGAGCCTGGGGGCCAGCCTCCTCCCTACTGACTATGGGCGAAGGTGCTACCTTGGGTTTGCCAAATGGATTGCCCAGGCAATCCAGGATTTATGTTGAACTGTGTCGGGCATCCTGGTGGCCACGCTCGACTTATTGTGGTTTCCAGTTTGGAGAAAGCCATTGTCTGACAGAGGCACCCACTCGGGTTTCAGGTGGTCCGTCACATTGGTGGCTGAGCGGTGGGCTCTGCTTTCTCTATTGAGCAGTCCAAACCCTCACCGGAACACAGACGGGAAACTGCGGTTGATTGGAGCTATTCCCCTGCAGTCATGGAATTGGCATTCTGGGGGCGAGGGATGGAAGTGCCTGACCAGCGTGGAGAGCCTGGGTCTGCCCAGAGTGTGCTGGGGAGAGCCTATGGAGGGTCTGAAGGGAGATTCTGCAAGTCGAGCAGATCTACTAGGGCAAGGTTATCAATATGTTCAAGGAATGATTCTGGGCACAGTGGACCTGCAGGTGAAATTCCTGGAAGAGTAGCCCCAGGAAAAATGGCTGAGTTCGAAGACCTGACGTGTGCAGAGTTGTTACTACTGGATGACCGGTACCGGGCAATGGACTGGTATACCGCCCAAATGTGTCCGAGGCTGGAGGGGAATGATCCCACGAAAGGCTATTTGATGTTCTCCAGGGAGATCCCTATTTCAGCAGTGCAGCAGAATGGAGATTGAGCTCCGATTGAGCGGTGACTTTGGATTGGCTGTTCACCCAAGAATGGGAGCTGGAGCAAGACTACATAAGACTGTTAAAGAAGAAAATGTTTGCTCCAGGCACTATTTATGCCACAGAGGAAGAGCTGACAATGAGACCCAGTTTTGCCAGTGTAACAGAAGTTTAAAATGTGTGTGTATCTTTTTAAGGGCACCAAGCATGTGCATTCCACTAATATCCTTCAATTTGCATAAACTGCAGTTCCATTGTGTTTGTCCTTCCCATAGGATTACTTTGGGCTGGGTTTTTACTCTCCAGTGGCAGGCCAAGGGACGAGGTGGAGCCCTCAACTCCCGGTCGGGGCTATTTGTTTCCCCAGAACTCGACACCAGACATGTCAGTCCAAATTGCCCGACTAACACAGGTCCAGACCAGTTGGGGGTCTGGTGCCTGGTTAGTCTACTGTTGGGAGGGGAGAAATGTGGCAGACTCTGCCATCATTGGGGCAGTTGGGGGAGCCTGCGGGCTATTCTCCTCCATACTGACTATGGGCCAGGGTGCTACCTGGGGTTGGTCAAATGGATGTTTGTGCCTAGGCATCCTGGTGGGCAAGCCTGACTTATTGTGGCTATGTTTTCCAGCTTGGAGAAAGCTATTGTCTGATGGAGGCACCCAGTCAGTGTGTCAGGTGGTCTGTCACACTTGGGACAGAGAATCCTAGTTTGGGCAATTCTGCCAAATCCCAGAACCGGTAAAGGGGAGGTATAGATTGGTAGGTAAATAGTGGAGATATATATATATTTATATTTATTTTTTGGCAACGGATACAGTACCTGGTCATATGTGTACCTCACATCTGCTGCCGAAATTCCAAGAATTTGGAGGAAAGCGGAATAATCACTCCCTGATCCCAGATCTCCTACACTGAGAAGCAAAACAAACAGTCTCTAAGCAGGCAAACTTGTTCCCTTCTGATTCTTACACTAGGCTGTAATTAAGCCAAATGTTTTCTTTTAAATGTAGCCTTTTTGCTGTTTTGGTTTGGCATGACTCATTCAAGAATTCCAGCAATTTTGTATTTTTTTATTCTCCACAGATCAGAATTTTGAGATTAAATGCCTAATAACACTGAAGTTTATTTGACCTTTGACCTTTAACCTTTCAAAGAAGTTAAAGGAAAACCCAAGGGATAAACTGACAACCCCTGTTACTTACTTTAAAAACAGCATGTCACCGCAGGCAGGAGGCTGGATGTTTACTCGAACGTTTAACTTTAGCCAATTCAATGGTTCTCAATGTGAAAACTGGTTATTCCATATTCTCATAAGATTTTACAATACAGAAGAGCGAAAACCTTGTCATGTGTGCTCAGTACTCTGTCTACAGCAAGATATTCTGGTTACTTACAATGGTTATTTAAGCGTAAACTCAAACGCCATGACAAGGTATTGTTGTGGTGAGTGAGCTTGCACTTAAGGACATTTAATTTTCCAGTGGTAGTGTCTCTTTATTTTATGTTGTTGATATCTTACATGTACATTGTTTTTCTTTTATGTTTAGTTAAGAAAATATTTTACTGTGTCACTGGGTGCATCCATTGTGTGATCTTTTGTTGTAAACTGCCACCCACGTTATCTTTACATCACTTGCTCCTCACTGTGTGGCTTTCTCCATAGAATAGCATTGTATTGTATGGGATGTATTCAAAGGACCTCATGGGGGGGTAGATTAGCAGTTTTTTAAAATCAATTTTTATGTTATCGGTATGTAGCAACATTACAAAAAGTCAGGAATGTAGACTGAAATGTATGCATTAGAATGGGGGACACATAGGTCCTATATACAGGAATATTGGAAGAAATACTCGCAGGTATTCCATTCAATGCTAAAACTAGAACCACATAACGGAGTATAAGGGTCAGGGAGGGGAGCATTATGGTCAGCGGAGGAAAGGGAAGGGTCATGTTGTGTAGAGTGGGGTGTGGTAGGATGTAGGAGGGTTCTGAACACAGCCAAAGGGGTAATCCGTAACCATCTGGACCAGATAGCCGAGTATTGTTCAGTTCTGTCAATCACAGTAGAATACAATTGTTCAATGGCGTGTAATTCCTCAATCTTGGTGAACCAAAGTGTGAGAGGTGGAGGCTCAGCATGTTTCCAGAACAATGGTATGAGAATTTTGGCCATATTCAAAATTTGAATCAAGAGTGACCTCATGTACGCAGAGCCAGACATGTCCACCAATTGCAACAACATGGCCTTGGGTAAAGTCAGGGGGCGGGTCAACAAATTCACCCGCTATCGCACGTATCCCAGCCCAGTAGGGCGAGATTAAGGAACATTCCCACCATACGTTCAACATCATTCCTATTTCCTAATTACATCACCAGCATTCAGGAGGAACAAGGCGATCGAACACATGTAAGGACTGTGGGGTACGATACAAAAGGGTAAGAAGCTTATATGTCGTTTCCTGGGTCTTGCTCGACACAGATTAGCGTTTTTTTAAGAACCCTATTTTATGTTAGCTGGCATCTGTTATCTCAATGAAGTGGAGAAGGGGATGTTTAGATAAAGCAGGAGGGGTCTATTTCTCTTCAGGCTAACTAACTGTTAAATACTTAGGGCTCTATTACATTCTTCGCGCAAACGTTTACGCGTGCGCAAAAACGCATTAACACGAGGGGCAAAACCCTTTTGCGCTGAACGTCATATTCCAATGTCTGTGCAAAAAATGCGCGTTAACGTCTACCGCGGGTGAACCTGCGCGAACGTAGTGTACTGCGCGCGTCCTATACTTAACATTGTGAGCGTAAATGCGTTTGTGCGCTGGTATGCGGATGGTATTACAATCTATGCGCAAAATTTAACGCACAGCGTTTGGGCGCATAATTTTAACGTCTTTGAAAAGCTGGTGGTAACGGCAAATCTGAACGTCCTGGCGGAAACCAAATACACCAGCCCAAAAAAAACAATACAGCGCAGTATGGTTACACATTCTACGCCTACCCAAACAATAAAATTGAGATGTTGTGCGTGGTAATTTTTATTTTTTTATTTTTTTTATTGCTGCAGCATATATGCGTAGATTGACTTTGACAGGCGCAAAAACTGAACGGGAGACAATTGTGGTTCTTAATTCTGATTGGCTGAATCGTGTGAAAAAACAGTCCGCACACTGATTTCTGCACGCAACGTTGCACGTCCATTTTACACGCGTTATTTTTTGACGGATGAAAAAATGCGTGAGGATTGTAATAACAGCGTTGTTTTACGCGTGTTAACGTTTAACGCTTTGCGCAAAAATTCACGCGTTCTGCGTGCGTTTTTGCGTGAAGAATGTAATAGAGCCATTAATGTCTCAAGTTGAAATGATAATCGTGTGCCGAGACGTTGACTGCTGGAGTGCCAACACCTGTGCCAGCTTTCTAATACAGTCGGCAATGGACAGACTCTAATGTTTAACACCCCGTGCAAATTTTTCCTAATGGTATCTGTCTTTTGCCGTCAACTATGGAATAGGGCCCTAATGGCTCTGTTTACAACAGCTCTGGTTAAGTTTACAGCAACCTTGGAATAATTTCCTAAGTATTCTGCTTCTTGTATGTGTTAATTATCATAGAATTGGGCTTTTGAACAAAGCTGCCATGGCTTTTATAGGTAAGGTTACTGGCATGTTTTGGCCTCGGGACAAATGTTCTTGAACCCAGGACATACTTGAAAACGAGAAATCTCAATATATCCTTCCTTTTAAAATACTTTATAAATAAATAAGTATTGGACAGCCCTTATTGACTGCATTAGGCCATGTAACTCCTTCCTCCCCTCCTTTTTTTTTTTAAATAGAAATGTATAACACGAATACTGTAATTTATAATACGAATATTTAGTTGATATTGGGCTATCAGTGGTATAGGACAACTCTCCTGCAGTGCCCAGGGCACTTTGTGATGCGTTTAGTCAGCAAAAGAATGGTGAGATTCTTAGTCATATCATTTTTACATACCGTGGGATGGATGGATTATTGGAAGATGGCATGTTTGCAACCCATGTGTCAAATACTGTTTTACGTCCAGCTTTTACTTCTTCTGGGTTTGGATTTTCCACCTAGTGTAGACGCAGAAAAAAAAAATCGATAAAGTAGTACAATATCAGTATTTCCCAAAATTATTTATTTGCCAGTTGAAATCCTATAATCAATAAGTGTCTCACATGGTGAATAAATATAAAATTGCTCGTTAATGCAGAAAAAGCGGTTTTGCGTCTATTCCATAAGTATCCAGCCTGCTTCATGTACACAACATAACAAGAAAAAAGGTTGTCATTTGCGCTCACCACTGTAACTCCATGCGAAACAAAACAGAGGATTTGGTTGCTTTGAATGGCCATTAAAGCGTAAGCCCACCCGCCACGTCAAGGCACCTCTGGGTCAGGTGGTTCCTACTTAACCTCCTCCCTGGCGGTCTAATTTTTTTCAAAATTTCGTGTCTAAAAGCGTCTCAATTTTTTTTTTTTTAAAGGAAACTTGTTTTTGTACATAGTTAGCCTGTAATAATTAGGAATCACGCACTGAAATACGTGCAATCAAGAGTCCTTACTGGTAAAATCCTTTATAAATAAATAAATAAATAAAATAGTAAATACACTGAGTCCGATAAAGTTTGAAACACGAAATAATAATTTATTATCCCAAAACTAATTATCCAAAATAATGCAAATAAATGATATTCAATAAAATACAACAAAAACACTGAAATCTGTCTGAAAACCAGGGTAAGCGGATGTATGGTCTATTTCTTATCCTGTACTGCCACCTAGTGGCCGTTCATAAACATTGCACTTTGGATTACAGTGTTTTATGAATTGTTTATAAGTTTGCTGCCGGTCCCGCCCACCCTGCATCGTGTGACTCGCAGGGAGCCTTCCAGGAAGCAGCTCGCCGCGATCACACTGCGGGGGACAGCGAGGGAGCCAGGAGGAGGTGAGTAAACATCCAGCCCTATTGTGGCTCGGGGTTACCGTTCACGTTAGTGAAATTTAACCCCGAGTCACACTCGGGAATACCACCAGGGAGGTTAATGAAACCAAGAACTGCTCTCTAAGGCTATGGTCAGATGAGCGCATTTTGTACGGACTGTGCGTCCGTGCAGTACGGATGTACTTTCTGACTGACGACAAGGTAGTGGCCACACAGTCCGTTTTTTTCACTGACGTATTTTTTGACTGATGTAGCAGGGAAAATAAATTACAATGATAAAACATTCTGTCCGTCAAAAATGCTGGACGTATAAATGCAGTCCATCTGACCATGCTCCATCACTCACACACAAAGCTATGCGGACGTTGTGGACTTGGCGCACTCCGCACGTCCGTTCTAGCAGTATTACGTTCTTGCCTAACCTGCGTCCGCTTGCAGCGTCCGTCAGCCTCCGCACTTCTGTGCAGACGTACTTCGTGTGTGTGGCTCCATTTAACACAATTGTATGCTATCACGGACGTACTTATGTGCGGTAACACGGACGTTAACACTGCGCTCGTATGACCCCAGCCTTAGCAACCGCTTATCATCATGCTGTTTCTCAGTCATGAGAGAGACTGGTGGGTTTATATTTATACCCTCACCAGGAACAATTCCACTTTGGGATAAAAAAGAAAACCATGGAAAGAGACAGCAGCAACAATGATCTGGCTGGAGATGCAAAATATACATTTCTGGAGGAAAAAAAACAAAACCTCTGATTGTGATTTGTTTTGCATGGAGCTACAGTGGTGAGTGCAGGTGACAACCTTTAATTCTTGTTCTGTTGTAAAACTGCTCATTGACTTTTAAAAAACCACTGGATGACTTCCTGCAGACACAGAATATTAAGGGTTATAATATTTAATATGTGGGTAATCGCTTCTTGATCAAAGGAGAAATCTGGCGCCATTCTGGGGTCAAGAAGGATTTTTTTTCCCAGTGTGTTGCATATTGGTGAACGCTTCAGACTGGGTTTTTTGCCGCCTTTTGGATCAACAGCAGTAGGTGATGAGTGAGAGACTGAACCCGATGGATGCATGTCTTTTTTCAGCCTATGTAACTATGTAATTTGGGCTTGTTAATTAAATGCATTTTTGTTGGTCCTAGTAACTGAAGGACAAAAGTCCTAGTGGTGAATACTAGGATGACTAAAAGGTAGATCCTCAGCTGATGAATGGCAGGGATTTCTGGGTAAATATTCCTTTGCAGAGATGGATTTCTTGACTGAATTCCAGTAAGAATGTTGATACTTAATGTAGTGGAGCTGCTATGTGGGAGAGATCATACGATGCTGTCTGTTGTGTAAGACCCTCACACCTGTGTGGTGTGGGGGTCTCAGAAATCATAAAAGCGGCCATTAAATTGTCCTCTCATAAATAGAAAAATAGTAGGTGAGAAACACCTTCCTAGCTAATATAAATGACAAAATATTGGTGTATCGGTCTCCTGATTAGTGAACAACTCATCGTTCTATGAACATTTTCCTGTTAAATAATTTCATTCAACAGCTGTTGTGTATGTAATGAGTTTCTCCAACAAAGAAATCCTGTTAGAAGAGGCATATATGTTGATAAAAGTAGTATACAGACTTGTTACTACACAACACTCTGGCAGAGTGACCTTGCTTCTTGGGTAGGTCATTAACGGGCCCCGCGTTCTAAGACGGGCAGTGCAATTGGCATTTGATATTATGCAGGGTGATTCATAATTCTGGACTGCTGGCAACAATACCTGAAACATGCCCTCCCCCTCACTGATACCCCCATAGACTGACACTCCCCACACAAAGAAACTGACAACCCCACTAGCAGTACTAGAAAGTAATGTTTAGGGGGTAAACCAGGACCAGTGCAAGGGCACACAGGCGATGGTGCATTTTGCCATCCTCCTCCCCATACCCTGCCTATTAACTTCTTAGGAGTGTATGTGCGTGTGTGCAGAGACTGCATGTTTGGGACAACACTTGAGTGTGAGTCAGGAGTGTTTGTGGGGATATCTGTGCAGCATGGGTGGATGTTGCCACTGTCTGCGGGTGATGGGAGTATGTGGGAGCTAATGGAGTTATAAGCATGTGTCACCGGAAATAAACAGTTTTAATTTTACACTTAACCTAACAGATCCCAGTACCCAGATAGGGTCACATCTGTTAATCCCGCTTCCTTGCTGGGCCCCCGTGTTCTCCCCAGCAGACCATTGTGCCTTTCTCCAGTCCTTAGATCAAATTTAAGGAGCAGGACATGTAAAGAGCATCCCCCAGAAATAAGACCACGCTGTAGATCTGGAGTTTCTCTTAGAACAGCAGCAACTGTATAGCTTTATTGAGTTAAATATATACAGTCCCTGGAGGGGCCTAAAATGAATGGAACATAACACCATGGTATTTTACAGCACCACATCATAATCCCACCCCTAGAAAATTTTGTGAGTTTGCCTTGTTCTGATTTTGTGAAGTTTCTTCAGTATGCTTCTCAGTAGTGTGAGACCTAATCAGACCTGGTGCAGACAGTGAGATAAACCTTGCGTCAACATTTCTAGGCAGGATACAATGAGTTATTGATGGTAATCAGGATTACAGTCTAAAACAGCAGATAATGGGGCAGTGTTTGCCTGACAAGGCAGATCAACAACACTACTCAAATGTACACCAGATTATCACACATTCTGAAAAGAATGCTGGAAAAGACCATCAGCAGATGGCAACAGATACACATGGACCATAACGATTGAAAGATAAACAATAACATGATTCATACGTAATACAGATAACACAGCCATGCACCCTCACCGGCCGTGTGCTAAAGCTCAATAGACAGGGCTTTCCCTGTTTGAGAAGGATCTGTATGGGTTGAATCATGGTGGCTGAAATAATATCAGGGCCTTAAAAAGTTAATCAAATTAATGGACATCCTTCTTTTGCTTTACCTTTGTAAAGAATAACTATTAAATAAAAATAATCAAGTCCTTGTACCTTTTTTGCTGCTTCAAATAGTAGTTTGTGCAGGATGGGAGTAGCAAGTGCCCGAAGGGTGGAATTTCCTGTTGGCAAACGTTTTACATATCAAGTGTAGTTTAGCTAGCAAAAACAATACAGTGTTTAATGGATAGCAGAGAATACAGATCTTTGAAGTTTAATCACCTAAAGAGTCTTATTGTAATTTAACTCTATTTGTGTTACTAGATATTTCATGTATTTTTTTTTTAATGTTCTCTTGTAATGTTTGTACTTGTGTTAAACAGATACTACCGGTATATTAAAAATAGAACTCCCTTTTCTTTGCCCTTAAATAATTGGGCAGATGCTCCGGTCAGCCTCTTCTATTTTTTTCAATATCTTTTTATTATGGGTGATTTTACTCACCTCTTGTTCTTTGGTGAGCGCAGCTTTGGCTCAGCGGCCTCCGGACCTGGTAGTCCCTGAATTTGCTATGCAATTTGTGCTCATATACAACTTGCATAGCGTAGGAAACACAAATTGTGCACTGCTACGGACTTGCACACTTTACTTTCGCATGTTGCGTAGCGACTGCACTTAGCGAAGGATCAGAGCTGAGCATTAATGTGCAGATCCCATCCATCGCTGCCTCTCTGAGATCGCTCGGTATCAAGGGTGATGCCAGCACGCTGAGTGCTGACATTAGGCTGGGGTCAGATAACGCATTTTTAACGTGCGTTTAGGTGCACTTAATCACGGCCGTAGTAGCAGCAAATGACAGTCAATATATCAAGTACGGCCGCGCAACACAAGTGGAAAATGAACGCATTTTTTCGAGCACGCAGAACCGCTAGTACTGACGTACAGAGTGCGCTGCGGCAGCATAGCGGCATGTGTGCGTGATCAGGAGATGTCAGACGCTGCTAATGTCCAGCCTACATAACGTCCAGATGCAAGAAGTGTTTTATTGACGATCCGTAAAAAATCACGCACGAAAATACGCGTCGTCTGACCGTTTTCACGCATTTTGTGAAAAAATACGTCAATGCGTTGTCACGGTGGCAGTACCACCAGGCACGCACCACCCTATCCTTGCCCTCCGATCCTTGGAAGTGGTCGGTCTGTATATATATCCCTATGAATATAACTTGCAGCAAGGTGAGGCCCTGGTTCCTGAGAGAAGCCCCTATATGCAGAGATGCAGTGTAAACTGCAAGGACAGATGAAAGCAACACAGGGTTAACAAAAGACCTCTGTACGGCAATACCAAAGATTCCCTGCACTGAAAGGCCGGTCTTTAGGATAGCCGGATCTAATCTAAAGGAAAGTATTACCTTGAAGCCGTACAGAGTCTTTTGTTGTATACAGATGACAGGGTTACCTGGAAACGGTACAGAAAAGGAAAATACTATAGAGTAGTCATATAGAGGAAAGCCAAAAGGTCATAACCAGAGAGTACGTCATACAGGATATAGGAATAGGAACCAGAAGGGAAGTCAGCCAAGCCAAAATCGGTAACCGGGGAATCAGAATGGAACATAAACAGCAAACCAAAATACAGCAATAGACAGAACTAAATACACAAAAGGAACGGACATAAACTGGAACAGAAATAACAGAGGCAAAAACTAAACAAGGATGAACAAACGGAGGATAACAGGGACACAGCAAGGAGCTCTCAGGACACAAGTCGCAAGGAGACCAGGCAAAGTAAAAATGACCCAGCAATGTCCTATAGGTACATTGCTCTAATATAGTCAGAGGAATCAAGGCAAGAGCAGCACACAGAACACCAATTAACCCCTGGGAGGCCACCCAGGAATTGGCAGCAACAGAATCACAAGGGAAAAAACACAATATACAAATACAGAGGGCAGGAAGACAGGTATGCCAGCATGGAACGTGACATGCGTTTGGACACACTTTTTGATGGTCGCTGCGAATAATGTGTTTGTTTGACCCTAGCCTTACTAGTGACTGGCAGCTGGGAAATTCAACGACGCTGAGCAGAATAGAAGAAACTCCTCTGGTTCAACCAGCTTTTCTGCCAGATCGGGGCAGGAATTGGGGGTGGACTACTCTACACATCCTGACCACTTTAAAAAGCTAAAGACCTAGAACTGAAAATTTTGGTCGACCTTCTGTCCCAATCCAATGTACCCCATTTCAGTCTCTTTCTCACCCACATCATCCCATTATTTGTCCCGTCCTCGGTGTCACGACCGCTACGCACGCTGCTGCGAAAGACGCCAGGTTAAGCCACCCACTATCTGTCTCTGCACACTTCTCTCTCGCAACAGGTACATAGAGCACGATACAATGATCCCAGGATTGTAACGCAGTACAAGTCTTCTCTTCAAGAGGGTAATGACTAAGTCTCCCACAATCCCTGGGCTCACTTTCCTATTCTATTAGTTACGCTGCCACCAGTCTTCATGGACACTACGTGCGTCACAGTGAGAGACACAGGGCTAAGCAACCGCACTGTCTGCCTACCCTAGACCCAGACAGTGACTGCATAGACCACAATCCCTGCCGTCCCCAGTGACCACAATTCAAAATTTTGTATCTACCCGAGCTTAAAACAATCAGCAATACTCCAATCTCTTAGTTAGCGTGGATCTCATCAGCCAGAAGCAGAACTTAAATACGTTTTATTTATTTGTGATATAGAAAAATCACAGTGCATTGTTACAGGAAACATTATAGCTAGAATAAATCCATTAATTACACACTACGCAGCAAATAAAAGAAAAGGATTAAACACGGAGCATTACTTACGAACCATAAGCTAGCGATAGGGAGGTTCTATTAGGAGCTGGCAATATTCCCTCAATCCTCGATTGACCTCCAAGGAAAAAGCGCCGAGCCATGCTTGACTCAGAAAAAAGGCAGCCCTATATATATATATATTCTAAGTCCAGCCTCCTAGCTGGCAGAGCCTTTGCCTACAATCCCCAGAATTCCCCTCTCCGGAGCATGCTCTGTACGCTTCGTCGTTCATCTTTAATTGCCCAAAGGTGTTCACCCCCCCTCCCAGGCCCCCCTTAGGGATCAAGGGATGTGCTTCCTTTCTTTGAAAATAGGGCCTAAATCTTGGTGCTGGGCTGGCTCCCAAGGTGCAACTAACAGGCTACACGACATGTCAGTTCACAAAAGACATTCCATTTTACAGCCACGTGTTCTATCCTCCCCCAAGGGAGAAAGCTAACCATTTTAATTACGTTTTAGCACTCACTCCCAACAGCTGTGGACACAGAGACACGCTCCCCAAATGGTCAGACACAAATATGAATGTGACACTATAAGGAGGAGATATGTATAAACAGACACAAATACACAGGCAGACCCTTATATAGATGGGGCAGATTAGATCTGTATTTCTATCTCCCATCTCTAATCTGCTACACTTGGCTCTATAGTACTTTTGTACCAACAACCATTATTTGGAATGGTAGAAAATGAAATGAATTGATCTCTCTTATTTTGTAATTGAATAAGTTCAGAATCTTGTTGTCATTGGTAAATGACCTATGCGTTACCTGCGAGTGAAAGATCCACATTAAGGTATGCCACTGTTCTGGGACCCAGTACTTTTCCCATTTCCTGCAGAAATAAAGAGATCACACTTAAATTAAATATTTATTTGCATTTAAAATTAAACAACGTTAGGCTTTTTTGCATAAATCTCCATTTTCTTAACGTGCGTCCTTTTGAACCTCATAATGCAGTTGGATGTTAAATATTGAGTCCAGCATCTGTAATGTAAACAGATTTTTAATTTTTTTTTAAAAGCGGCGCTTGCACTAGAATAAAATGCTTATCTGCAAAGGACCTTCAAACATCCGATAGATAGATTTTTTTTTTCCCCCACTGGTGTATATTCTGTTCATTAATTTCTAATAGGACCAGAGACAAAACTAAAACCAAGAATTGGATGCACAAATCTGATGATGCCCAGTGATTAACAAAGGCTTCTGCTCTATAACTGCACTGTATGGAACACTGTCAGTTATATCATGTGTTCACCTTCTGCTCACTACTTCTCAATGACTTAATTGGAGGCATGTGAACACTGTGTACATACATTAAAACTCCTGCAAAATTAATAATGGCATATAAATGTTGTTAGTCTTGGGCTTGATTGTATAGGGATTCTATCAGGGTTATTCAGAGAGGGGTGAAAAGCGGGAGAATGACTGGAGAATGGAAAATTCTAGGTCAAAATAGCCAAACCAGAAAAATTCTCCCATTTATCTCACTTTCCAAATCGGCTATTTTGACCTAGAATTTTCCATTCTCCAGTCATTCTCCTACTTTTCACCTCTCTGAATAACCCTGTATGTCTGTAGCAGAGCTTTTGATGGCACTTACTTCTATCCACTCTGTTGATCCAATGAGTCCATATTCCTCTGCTCCCCAACTACAGAACAAAATTGATCTCCGTGGCCGCCACCCTGTCAATGCAAACATGAATTCATTATAGAAATATACTTGAAATTATGTCTAAGGAAATTTTACCCCTTACTCCTTTTCTGCCTTAAATAAATGGGCAGATGCTGCTGACGGCATGTGCCTATTTTTTGAAATTTTATTTTAGGTGAAAATATTCACCTGTATCCGGTACGTGCTGCTCCCAACTTAACACGTTGACCTTGTGGGCCAATTTTATTTATTTTAAATCCATTTGGACTTGCTGAGCTACTGTTGTTTCTGATTTTATTAAACCTTCTACCCAGTTCTAAACAACTTTTGAGTACAGTACATAGAGGTCATCCCTGACTTTACACCATGTGCATGTACCACTATATTGATTGGCTGAATTACTTGCTTTGTTATACAGTGGAAACTATTGAAATTATTTTTTATGTGGAGGTGTTGTGCTAGGCTGGTTTACGTGGAAAATTTCAAACTTGACTGAATAGACGTTGTACCCTTTAACACCTCTTTTGGGCACATCAGATCGAGCCCATCCATGACTCTTTGTGCCACCTTAGAGTGCACTCAGATGCTAAATTGGGTATTATATAATACGCACTATTGTCTGTCAATTCTACTTTTTTGGAGATGTTTGCATGTGCATTTTAAAACACACAGGCCTTCGGGGGCATGGTCTGGCTAAGCATAGAGATGGCCTCTTGATGCTGTCCTCCGAGCCCAGAAAGCTCTTTCTCGGCTTTTTTCTGCCTGCCACCAATGTGATCCTGCTTTACCCTGACCTCCTGGGGCCCTGATATACCCAGAAATAAACTGCCCTGCTCCCCAGCTAGCAGAATTATTGAGTTGTCACAAAGTAAGATCGTTGAGGACAGGGACGGACTGACCCATCGGGCACTGCCCGCGGGTCAGTAGGGGCCCGGTTTGGGGCGACACAGTGGGCCCCCGCTGGTTTCCTCTGAGTGTAGAAATTAAAAGGCAGCCAGCGGCACACTCTGAAAATGCCGCGGTGGCGCCTGCGCCGCCCCCTCACGTGACGTGTCACATGAGGGGCAGCGCCAGTGCAAAGTGCTTCTCCAGTTGACTGGGATGGTGGTCACGCTGCAGGCGCCACCGTGGCATTTTCAGAGTGCGCCGCTGGCTGCCTTTTATTTTCTACGATCATCAGAGGGAAACTGGCTGGGGCCCAATGTGTCGTCCCAAACCGGGCCCCTACCGTCCCGCGGGCCCTCAGGCAATGCAGGTGAGCAACGGGGGGGGGGGATATATATCCATGAGTGAGCTACTGGGGGCACTATATATCCATGAGTGAGCTACTGGGGGCACTATATATCCATGAGTGAGCTACTGGGAGGACTATATATCCATGAGTGAGCTACTGGGGGGCACTATATATCCATGAGTGAGCTACTGGGGGGCACTATATATCCATGAGTGAACTACTGGGGGCACTATACAGTTGCAAGAAAAAGTATGTGAACCCTTTGGGATTACGTGTAGTTTTGCATGAATTGGTGATAAAATGTGCTCTGATCTTCATCTAAGTCACAACAATTTGAAAAACACAGTCTGCTTAAAATAATACAACACAAACCTATGTTTTCATGTGTTTATTGAACATAACATGTAAACGTTCATAGTGCAGGGTGGAAAAAGTATGTGAACCTTTGGACTTAATAACTGGTTGACCCTCCTTTGGCAGCAATAACCTCAACCAAACGTTTCCTGTAGTTGCAGATCAGATCTGCACAACGATCTGGAGTTATTTTGGACCACTCCTCTTCACAAAACTGTTTCAGTGTAGCAATATTCTTGGGATGTCTGGTGTGAATCACTCTCTTAAGGTCATGCCACAGCATTTCAATCTGGTTGAGGTCAGGACTCTGGGCCACTCCAGAAGGCGTATTTTGTTTTGTTGAAGCCATTCTTTTGTTGAATTACTTGTATGCTTTGGGTCATTGTCCTGTTGCATCACCCATCCTCTGTGGAGCTTCAGTTGGTGGACAGATGGTCTTACGTTTTCCTGCAAAATGTCTTGATAAACTCTGGAATTTATTTTTCCATCAGTGTGATAATATTGGATGTGTTGCTGAAAGCTGTCCTGCCCTTTAAAAACACACACCAGTTTTGGGTTTACTGGTTTCAAGAAGCACTGCCTGATGTGATCCATGCCTTGCAGAAAAGAGCTCTCAGAAGACCTACGATCAAGAATTGTTGACTTGCATGAAGCTAGAAAGGGTTACAAAAGTATCTCCAAAAGCCTTGATGTTCATGTGTCCACGGTAAGACAGACTGTCTACAAATGGAGAAAGTTCAGCACTGTTGCTACTGTCCCTAGGCGTCGTCGTCCTGTAAAAATGACTGCAAGAACCACAGCGCAGAATGCTTAATGAGGTAAAGAAGAATCCTAGAGTGTCAGCTAAAGACTTACAGAAATCTCTGGCACATCCTAACATTTTTGTTGGCACATCTACAATAAGGAAAACATTAAACAAGAATGGAGTACATGGGAGGACACCACGGAGGAAGCCATTGCTGTCCATAAAGAATATTGCAGCACGTTTGAAGTTTGCAAAAGAGCACCTGGATGTTCCACAGCACTACTGGCAAAATATTCTGTCGACAGATGAAACCAAAATTGAGTTGTTTGGAATAAACACACAACACTATCAGGGTTATCCAAAGAGATCCGAATTGCTTGAGAAAGGTAACCGAACGCTGAAAATCAGTGTTCGGTTACCTTTCCTGACCATTCGGCTATCCAGAGAGCAGGCAATTCGCCAAATCCTGGCGAATTGCCTGAACATACGGTGCCTGTTCGGTCCCTGTTCGAGGGCAGTGAAATCCCCATAAAAAAGCACTGCTTCGGCTATTCAGAGAACACAAACCAGCAGTGAAAGGTTCCCCTAATGCCCTGCCATTCGGTGGTTTATTCGGCAAATTTATTCAGGAGAATCCCATAGGCTTCAATGTTAAAAATATTCCCGTTTTAACTCAATATCTAATAAACCATTCATTATAAAATTCTGCAGCAAAAAGTCTCTTTATTTATAGATTTTTTAGGATACTTTAAGCATTTTTCTGATTTTTTTTTTTCTTTTTTTTTTTTTCAGTTTACTTATTTTCTTTGTAACAGCCCTCTTTATTATCATTCCCTAGACCTCCTGTGAAAATTTCAGACATTTTCGCTCAGTAGTTTCTTTGCAAACAGCGTTTCATTTTCCCAGATTCATACAAATGGTTTTGCTAATTTATTCACTGCCTCCTCTACGTCACAGCTGCTTCGGCTCTGTGTGATTCAGCTCCTGTTCGGCTTCTTCGAAGGTTAATCCAGATGTTTTTGCTTGTTTTCAGCGTGCATTCGGTTAGTTTTCGTCAGGTTTTCGGCAGCTTTTCCCTGCAATTCGGGGACCCTGTGGTGCTTGCTGAATACACCGCAGGGTCACCGAAATGCAATCGGCAAAAGGAACCGAATTGAAGAGAACGAAAAGTCACCGAACGTGCGGTGACTTTTCGAATCTCTTTGGATAACCCTGTAAGTGTGGAGAAAAAAAGGCACAGCACACCAACATCAAAACCTCATCCCCACTGTAAAACATGGCGGAGGGAGCATCATGGTTTGGGGCTGCTTTGCTGCCTCAGGACCTGGACGGATTGTTGTCATTGAGGGAAAAATGAATTCCAGAGTTTATGAAGACATTTTGCAGGAAAACGTAAGCCCATCTGTCCGCCAACTGAAGCTCCGCAGAGGATGGGTGATGCAACAGGACAATGACCCAAAGCATACAAGTAATTCAACAAAAGAATAGCTTCAACAAAACAAAATATGCCTTCTGGAGTGGCCCAGTCAGAGTCCTGACCTCAACCCGATTGAAATGCTGTGGCATGACCTTAAGAGAGCGATTCACACCAGACATCCCAAGAAAATTGCTACACTGAAACCGTTTTGTGAAGAGGAGTGGTCCAAAATTACTCCAGATCGTTGTGCAGGTCTGATCTGCAACTACAGGAAACGTTTGAGGTTATTGCTGCTATGGATGCACCGATACCACTTTTTTAAGACCGAGTACCGATACTTTTTAAAAGTACTCACCGATACCGAGTACCGATGCTTTTATTTAATGTCATGTGACGCTTTCCAATAGGAACAGACCTCATATAAAAAGTTATATGAAATTTGCCCCCAGGTCTCATGGATTTGCCCCCAGGTCTCATGGATTTGCCCCCAGCGCACATGGATTTGCCCCCAGCACACATGGATTTGCCCCCAGCTCACATGGATTTGTCCCCAGCTCACATGGATTTGCCCCCAGCACACATGGATTTGCCCCCAGCACACATGGATTTGCCCCCAGCACACATGGATTTTGCCCCAGCTCTGATGGATTTGCCCCCAGCTCTGATGGCTTTGCCCCCAGCTCTGATGGCTTTGCCCCCAGCTCTGATGGCTTTGCCCCCAGCTCTGATGGCTTTGCCCCCAGCACTCATGGATATGCCCCAGCTCTGATGGATATGTCCCCCAGGTCTCATGGATTTGCCCCCAGGTCTCATGGATTTTCCCCCAGCTCGAACGCTGGGGAAGCTGACCGTGTGCATGTAATGCACGCGGCCAGCGTTCCCCTCCGGCGCGCCGCAATACTCACCCATCCTGAAGGTCCGGTCGCTGGGCAGTGATGCGATCACGTGGCCGCCGGGCGCATCTGTGACGCTGCCTCCAGCCGAGAGAGGCAGCGTCACAGGAGCGCCCAGTGGCCGCGGGAACGCATCACTGCCCAGCGACCGGACCTTCAGGATGGGTGAGTATCGCGGCGCGCTGGAGGGGAACGCTGGCCGCGTGCTTTTCATGCACGCGGCCAGCTTCCCCAGCCCCGCGGATAGCGGCAAGCCAGCCCAGCGCCGGCTTCCGGTATCGGCGGGATGTATCGGGCCGTTTGCACATCGGTCCCGATATTGATACTAGTATCGGTATCGGTGCATCCCTAATTGCTGCCAAAGGAGAGTCAGCCAGTTACTAAGTCCAAGGTTTCACATACTTTTTCCACCCTGCACTGTGATTGTTTACATGTTCTGTTCAATAAACACATGAAAACCTATGTTTGTGTTGTATTATATTAAGCAGACTGTGTTTTTCAAATTGTTATGACTTAGATGAAGATCAGAGCACATTTTATGACCAATTCATGCAAAACTCCACGTAATCCCAAAGGGTTCACATACTTTTTCTTGCAACTGTATATCCATGAGTGAGCTACTGGGGGCAATATGTATATCCATGAGTGAGCTACTGGGGGCAATATGTATATCCATGAGTGAGCTACTGGGGGCAATATGTATATCCATGAGTGAGCTACTGGGGGCAATATGTATATCCATGAGTGAGCTACTGGGGCACTATATATCCATGTGTGAGCTGCTGGGGGCAATATATATCCATGCGTGAGCTGCTGGGGGCAATATATATCCATGCGTGAGCTGCTGGGGCAATATATATCCATGCGTGAGCTGCTGGGGCTATATATATATCCATGCGTGAGCTGCTGGGGCAATATATATCCATGGGTGAGCTGCTGGGGGCAATCTATATCCATGTTTGAGCTGCACATTACTGTGGGTTTTATTGCTGTGGATTCTGATACGCTCATGCACACTGCACATTCCAGTGAGGTTTATTGCTGTGCAGCTCTGTAATGTGCAGTGTGTCAGGATTGTACAGTATCTTTTTTTAAAGTGATCAGCAGTTTCCCACATTTTCCACAATGACTTTCTGTGCCGGGGCGCAGCCTTGGCTGCAATGAGTGGGTGATTGCTGCTGCAGCAGTGCAGTGGCCATCTGTAAGTATGGATAGGGCACAATTCACTGCCGGGTGGATTTTCAAAAAGGTTATTTTTAGGAGTTCAGAAATAAATTCTTTAGCACAATAATGTACATTTGGTTGTTGTGTTGGAGGGAGTGTTTTTTTATGGGTGTGGCCTCCTGTGGGTGCGGAACAAGGGGGGCCCCATGACCTCCTATTGCCCGGGGGCCCCATTAGTTGTCAGTCCGCCGCTGGTTGAGGACTGTCCCCCATAATGGCTCCCTGTACTCACCCCTGCCTAGAGCAGCATCTAGAGGCCCTGAATATTCCAATGTCACCGGATCTATTTTATTTTTTTTTGTATTCAAAATTTTTTATTTAATAAAAAGGTCAGCAGGACATAAATGATAAATGGCCTCGCAGGGCCACATTAAGTCACCGTGAAAACAAAAAGGTTGGCCACACAGGGCCACAGCTTGTTAACTGCACATGCCTAAGAAAAAGTCATCAGGAATCTTAAGTTGACAAATGACAGTGCGCGTAAGAAGTATTATAATCAGCGAAAATCCTCTAATACAGCAAGCAATAAACATCCCCAGATAGGGGGGTCTCAGAAAATAGGAAACAAGAGGGGAAGGGTAGCACAAAAATCTAGATAATCCCCGGCCGGGGATCATCAGCAACAAAGTGATCAAGGATCTGTATAAAAGGGGGAAGGGATCAGAAAATATAAAAAAAAAAAAAAAATGAGGAAGCGGAGTAAGGTGGGGAAAAATATGGCAAAAGACCAAAAATGTGCCGACCCTGGCAGAATCCCGGGTGGCCGAAGCCCACGGGAGAAGGCCATGAGGGGGTGAAAGGCACTAGGCCCGGGCACCTGGGGAGGTAAGCTACGTCCCTCAGGATATCCCGAAAACGCCAACTAAACAAAAATGGGGGGGGGGAGAGAGAAAAAAAAAAAGAAAAGGGGGAGGAGTGAGACAACAGGGAAAACAACATGTCATATAAAATAGCAAAATCAACTGCATGAAAGTCCTTGAAAAAAGAATAAAACAAATAACATAGGGCAAAAAAAGAGAGGGGGGACGCAAAAACTCTGCAAGTGACCCAGTCATCAATAAAGTCCACAAAGCATGAAAACCTAGGGACAGGGGAAGGGGGGGAAAAACAAGACTCAGCTGGTAAAACTAAAATCATCTGAAGGGGAAGAAAAAAAAAAAAAAAAACCTTCAACATAAAGAAAATAAAAGTTCATGCTACGAAATTCCATGAAGGCAGCAGGAAGTGTCTCAGGTAGGCAAAAGCTTATCCCCAGCCGGGAAAACTGCAAACTGAAAAGTCCTCTCAATCAGCCGAATGAAGAGGCGGAAAGTCCACAAACTAAGGACTCCCACTGTGAAAGGCGAGGGGGGGCGCTCAGCCAGCATCCCGAAATGGCAGCAGGTGCAACCCAGGCAGGGCGACGCACATCAGGCCATGCCAGGCAGAAGACCCAAGCCCGAAATAAGACAACATGGCCGGCAGATCAGGTATGCCCTCCGCCCAGTTACCAGCATCAACACCGTGAGGTATAGCCGCGGGTGTCATCTCAAGCAGGCAATACGCAGGGTTCTCCCGAGGTGTCTGCTCGACCAGTAAACTCCGGAGCATTCTATCCATGGCCGGAGTGACTCCGCGGGACCAAGGTCGAGTCTGCATCTCCCCTGCAGAAAGTCCCACGCAGCACTGTAGCTCCTCCGCCACAGACCTCGAGGAGATGTCCGGCTTCTCCAGGACAGAGACCACCAACGCGACCCCCATTCCAACAGGTGCCAGCAGTTCTCGCTCCAGGGTTACTCTCCGTGGTGGATGGTCGATCCGCATCGAGACATCCATGGCCCCCGCTCTGAATTCCCTTCCATCGTCGGCCGCCTGGTCCCTGACAGCAGGTATAGGCGAGTTATCTTCCGATATGCATGGGCAAGAGGTCAGTGGCTTCCTGCATCCCCGCAGGACGGCCACCATCTGGCGCAAAGTCCCCCTTGTAAGAGGGCTCTTGTCGTCCCCCTCCAGCAACGTTAGACAGGCCTCAAGGCCTTCAAGCACATCCATTTTCACTGCAGCGTGGGGAGGAGGAACGACCGAACCCCCAGACTCACCAGCCTCATCCCTCTGCAGCGTTCCGCCCCGAGCGGTGAACCGGAGATGGGGGGCCCTCCATCCCCACATCACGCACCCGGGGCCCAGCTAGTAAGACATCCACAGGAGGGCACAACAAGGAGGCGGTAGAAGCCAGGGGGTAGGCCCCAAGATGGCCGCCGGCAACGATATCCATCCCGGCAATCGTCGGTCTCAAGTCCGGTGGGGGGGGCAAAACAGGCCCCCGGACAATGCACCCCGATGGCCAGCTACTCAGGGCTCCCAACAGGTAATTTCCAGCAGCAAAAAGGTGTCTTAAAAGATCCCTTCGAGAGAGGACGGGTCGGAGCTCCACAGACACGCGTCCTCTCTCCTCAGCAGCCAGCCACGCCCCCCCCACCGGATCTATTTAATGCCTCCACTCGACCGCAGGGATGAGAACTTTGACATTTACAACCTGTCCCATGGAGCAATCTGGGATCTCCAAGGTGAGAACGCCATCCCTCTCCATTACAGACTTTTCCTAGGAGACCTACCTGACTGCTCATTCAGAGTGACCACATGCACAACCATCAGAGATGGTTGTTTTAGGGTGCTCTCAAAGTGGTACATCCATCCCACCAGATGACTGGCCCAGCTAAACTCTGGGCTGTCCACTTACGGTTACCGTGGATGTGGGGAAGAGGGAACGTTCATACATTCTCGGTGGTACTGCTGGTTCCTCAGAGCAATTGGGGATGAGATATTTGCAGATCCAGGCTTCCCACTTGTGTCAGATCCTTTGACAGTGCTTCTCCATAAACCAAACCAAGCAATGGACTTGCCCCGATGTTCCGACAACCTAATTTCTAGAATAGGTGCGAGGTCCGAATGCTTAACATGAACCGTGAAGGGCCTCCCCTCCCACACTGAAATAGATACTAAGATATATGGTACACGTTGACGATGGAGTGGTTGACCGCAGTAATCCATGGACAAATGGAACACTTTGAAAAGGTGTAGAATCCTTGGATAGAGGAGTTTGCCCCTCTGGCTGTTACCACCCTGGCCTTCTCTCTCTCTCACTTCTCCTTGACAACCGTGGGTGGAGGGAGAGCCCAGGGTGTGGGACACTCCCCTCCCTATCCCCTATTTATTTTCTCTTCCTTCTATCCTTTTTTATACTATTTTCCGTCTGTTTCTCTTCTTTCCTTCTCTTTTCTCTCTTCCCTTCCTTTCTGCTCATGCCTCCCCATCCTATTAAATCTTCCACTGCCTCTAAGAAATGTTACCACCACACTCTATACTGATGTACACGTGCCAGACAAAATATCTCTGTTGTAAAAAACACAAACCGGGTGATTCAAAGTCACCGCACGTTCGGTGACTTTTCGTTCTCTTCAATTCGGTGCGATTTGGCGATCCCATTTTGGCGACCCTGCGGTGTATTCAGCAAGCACCACAGGGCTGTCGTATTGCAGGGAAAAGCTGCTGCAAACCCGACGAACACTCACTGCAAAACCTGGCGAAGGCGCACCGAAACCCACAAACATCTGGATTAACCCGGCCGAACATGCCGGAGAAACCACAGCAGCCGCCGATCACCGCGCAGAGCAGCCGCCGGAAAAAGCCGATACCGCAGACGAATGGAGTGAAGAAAAAAACCAAACACCGTACGCTTGAATGTTGAAATGCTGTTTGCAAAGAAACTACAGAACGAAAATGCCTGAAATTTACATAGAAGATCCAATGAATGATAATAAAAAGGGCTGTTACAGAAAAAAGAAAAAACAATTTAAAAAAAAAAGTTTGTTTTGCAAAAAAAATAAATCCTGAAAGATCCTAAAAAAATCTATAAATAGACATTTTACTGCAGAATATAATATTAAACGGTTTATTAGATATTGAATTAAAACGGGAGTATTTTTAACATTGAAGCCTATGGGATTCGCCTGAATAAACCTGTCACATGAAACCACTGAACAGCAGGGCAATTCGGCAACTTTTCCCTGCTGGGTTTTGCTCTCTGAATAGACAAAGCATTGCTTCCATTGCTTCGCTATGGGGATTTCACTGCCCTCGAACAGGCACTGTATGTGCAGGCAATTCAACAGGATTTGGTGAACTGCCTGCTCTCTGGATGGCTGAATGGCCAGGAAAGGTAGCCGTATGCTGAATTTCACTGTTCGGTTACCTTTCGCCAACAATTCGGAGCTCTGAATAACCCTGATAGTTTCACTTCACTTGTTTTGTTTATTCTGATTTTCATTTGTTGATTGTTGTGTAAAATACATACACTGTTTACAATAAGTGTCTCTTGTGTTTTTATGTTTACTGTTTTTAGTTGTATGTGGGTGGTTTTTCATGCATGTTACATATCTATAATACCTAGTAATGTTATCTTTTCTATCTATAACTATAAAACCGAATGTCCGTCGCTGCACATCCGGTTTCTGTTGGCTACGCGCGCAGCCAACAGAAACCCGATGTGCAGCGTCGAACAGACGCTGGATGCGCGCGCAGCCTCTACCCGTCGTCCGCGCGCGCATCCAGGAGAACAGGATGCGCACACAGCAGCCAGGTAGAGGCTGCGTGTGCATCCTGTTCTCCTGGATGCACGCGCAGCCAACGGGTAGCGGCTGCGCGCGGATCTAACTTCTGTGAGTTGGGGGCAAATCTACCCATGTGAGCTGTGGGCAAATATACCCATGTGACTTTGGGGCAACAATTATACCCATGCGAGCTGGGGCAAATATACCCATGTGAGCTGGGGACAATTATACCCATGTGAGCTGGGGACAATTATACCCATGTGAGCTGGGGGCAAATATACCCATGTGAGCTGGGGGCAAATATACCCATGTGAGCTGGGGGCAAATATACCCATGTGAGCTGGGGGCAGTATATACCCATGTGAGCTTGGGCAAATATACCCATGTGAGCTGGGGCAAATATACCCATGTAAGCTGGGGGAAAATATACCCATGTAAGCTGGGGGAAAATATACCCATGTGAGCGGGGGGCAAATATACCCATGTGAGCTGGGGGTCAGTATATACCCATGTGAGCTGGGGGTCAGTATATACCCATGTGAGCTGGGGGCAATTATACACATGTGAGTTTGGGGCAATTATACCCATGTGAGCTGGGGGCAGTATATACCCATGTGAACTGGGGGCAAATATACCCATGTGAGCTGGGGGCAAATATACCCATGTGAGCTGGGGACAATTATACCCATGTGAGCTGGGGGCAATATACTGTATATACCAATGTGAGCTGGGGGAAATATATATATATATATATCTCTATCCCCCAGCTCACATGGGTATATATATATACCCATGTGAGCTGGGAGCAATATATATACCCATGTGAGCTGGGAGCAATATATATACCCATGTGAGCTGGGAGCAATATATATACCCATGTGAGTTGGGGCAATATATATATCCATGTGAGCTGGGGGTATATATATCCATGTGAGCTGGGGGTCAAAAACTGGGTGCGATAAACAGCCACATCATTGGGAGCACTGGGCAGCCATATGCTCTACAACAATAGACTGCCCTCTGGCCAGGCTTTATACCTAGTTAAGAAATAAAACCATTTATTATTCCTTCTAGGCTCTGAAATGGCAGTATTTAAACTTCTATATCGCGACAGGCATTTCCAAGATGAGCAACGTTCATTAGCCAACTGTCCTTTTTTTTTCTGGAGTTGACGAACTGATCATTTAAAGATGAAATAATAACCGTAAGTAAACTGTGCTTTGCCATAGCAAAAGTGTCAACAATTGAAATGTGGTGCTTCAGTTTGCATGAGATGATATATTCACACTTAAGGAGGCATCTGTTGCCTATGGGATTCAAATTCTAGTCGTTTAGCGTTCCATTGGGTTTTCTCGCTATTAATCACCCACCAGCAATGATTTGGATTTATGAGGTAAACACAAAGAGGTGTAATGGCTGGATATAAACTTTGTAGTCCCTTGGAATGAAGATCTTTCATAGTCCCGTTTATAAATGTGCTCAGCAATTTTGAAAATGGATAAAAGTATGATTTTATATATCTGAGTAGAAACAAAATTACAAACAAATGTGTCCGAGAACAGCACAGAAATACAGTAGAGGTCTCTAAATAAATTAATCTGGCAACCTAGTGACATTTGGATGTCGGGATAGAAGTGTAGTCATGGATACCTTCATTGATCATCAAGGCTCACTGACCTGCATTTCTGCATACAGGATGCCAAAAGGGAAGTCTAGTCCCTGAATAAGACTTCATAGCATTGCTATCCTATAGAGAAGTGCGCTTCGTTTCGATTCAGACAAAATTTTCCTGATTCACTTTTCGGAAGTGCATCTGAAATACGAATCTGTTCCGTTCAAAACGGTCCGAAAACTAATCGATTCTGAGTGAAACGGGACGAAAACAAAACGGTAGAAAACAAATTGATTTTGTTTTTAAGGATCAATTCGTTATACAGTTTCACTTAGACACAGCACCAACTCCCTGTCCATTGGCCGTGGTGCTGAATATGTTGTTGTGTTCAGTACCACAGCGCCATGGTGCAGTTCGGCGGCAGTGAAATTCCCCATAGACAAGTAATGCTTAATCCTATTCAGAGAACGCCAAACAGCACCGAACGGTCTGTGAAATGCCCTGATTTTCGGTGGCTCGTTGGACAGCTTTACACAGGTGAATCCCATAGGTTACAATGTAAAATATATTCCCCTTTTTTTAGTAAAGATTTATTCAACTGTTTAGACTTTTTTCCTGCAAGTAAAGAGTATTTTTTTTAGGGTCAACTTTTGGATTCTAATTTATATTAAAACGAGGCTTTTTTTCTTTGCTAATCACGGTGTTTTTTTTTTTCTTCAGTCCTCCTGCGTTCAGCGGGGGCGGTCTATGGTGCTGAAACCTATTCAGCACCAAGGACAGCAGCCCCTTGGGGCTCCAGAGCCTTGTGGAGCTGCTATTGTTTGTACTGAATAGGTTTTAGCACCAAAGACAGGGGAATTACATATCGTATATTATTTTTTTTTCCATAATCAAAGTAAATTATTAATCCATTTCACATTCTAGAATAACGAATAAAACCAAAATACAAATCGATCCGAAATCTCGGAAAGCTAACTAACGCACCAAAACAAATTTTTCCATTTTGCACGTGGCTATTGTCCTCGGTATTATTTGACTTCACTTTAGTGAAGAAATGTACTACATCTTTCTATAATTTAGATCGATGACTGGCACTGCAGAGCTGCTTGGTCTGTATTTCTTACTGGTCGTGAGCTATCCTTTTGTGTTTGTGTTTTGCTCCTTGTTCTACTCTATTCAGCTTGGATGTAACTGTCCAAGGAATATGGTATGCAGGGGCTTGTGGGAAAACTCATTTACACAAATAGAAATGGCATGAACATTTCAAGAATCTAAATATCAACTTAAAGATTTAATTTTTTTTTTAAAAAAAAGTACATATGCAGTTATTCACTTTTGATTTGGTTGTTGCAGTTCTTGTGTGTTTTGGCTTTTTCTACCATTTTTGTTTATGACAAGAATTACTTCTGCATATACCTCTTTCAAGCATTCGTGACATAGCTCTGCTCAGTTCCATCATTGTAGCTGTGCCGCTGGACGGATCAATGGCTCCAAATACCCAAGCATCTCGATGATTGCCCAAAACAACATAGCGATCTGGAATAAAGATCTATGAGCATCATTCTTCAATAGGAACCGGTGTCATGGAAACGATGCATTTATATAAACTTGCGTAATAGTGAGTCATCGCAGACCTACAAAGCTTTGCCAGCGATAAAACCCAAAATAACTCCACCCATACCGATCAGTAAGATAGAATATCTCTTCCATCTCTAAGATAATGGTCAATTTTCTCTAAGGGATGTTATAGACTGTAGCAGAGTACCCTGCGTAGCCGCGGCGCTCAAGGAGTTAAAACCAGGTATGGTAATTGGGGAACTACAAAATCCCTCTGAGGGAGATTAGGCTCACCTGTGAGGGGTGTGCTCGAGAAAGACACTGGAAGCCTGCCAGGGAGGCAGAAAGACCTGAACTGTGCGTTAGTTCAAAACAAACAGTTGTTTTGAACTATTAATACTACTGGAATCAGGGTAGCTGATCAGTGGACAGTAAGGGTAATGCTTGTGAGTTAATTTGTTATTGCTTTTGTTTTGTTATACCTGCTGTAAGGCCCATAAATAAAGGCAAATAAAGCATATTTTCTTTAACTATTGTGTTGGCTAAAGGAGAAACTTGGTCGACCTACCACAAGACATGATGGAAGTCATCCATGGTGCTAGAAGAAACTCCAAATTCACTATAGGACAGGGCTCAAAATTTCAAGTCGCAAGCTACTAGCCAGGCCTTATGAGTTACTCGCCACTAGTTGACCCACCTAACCCCTATCCTGCCCTGCCTGCTTCTGCATTCCCACTCACCCTCATGTAATTTCCACTCGCCAAATGTGAGCAAGTGAGTGGAAATTTTGAGGCCTGCTATAGGGTCTATTCACTAAGCATCGAACTTGACACCGAATTGCACCACATGGTGAATTTAACTGTTCAGTGCAATTTCATGGCAGTTTGTCTATTTACTAAACTCAGTTTGCCAAATAAAGGCAAAATACGGTGCAGTTCAGCAGACTTAGGCGGCATGCGCTGTATTTTCAGCCGCATGAAGAAAAACCTCATTCCAAGATGGCGCCAGACCGGATGGAACGTTCCGCAAGCAACGGAATTGTAACGTTGGGGGCTTCCAGACTCTCCAGTGTGCTTGAAGGCAACATGTCTGATGCTGCTCGCTGACCAACATCCGGTTTAAATAGAGACAGGCAGGGAGGTGGCTGCATGAGGCGCGGCTTGAGAGGGGGGCGCGGTCTGGTGAAGGTCTTTAAAAACCCACAGTTCCTTCTAAGCAGTGCCAGATCGTGGTTATCCATACCTGAGCTCCTTGTACTTGAATTCTCTCGTGATTTAACCTGTTATTGACCTCTGCTTGTTTGCTGACTATTCTGCCTTCCGTTGCCCTAGACTATTTTCTTGTACTACGCTTCTGCACTGATATCGACCCGGCTATTCCATTTGACTATTCTATACTCTGTATTCCTGATTCTGGCTCGTCTGACTACCCCCGTGTTGCTAACCTGGTTTTGTATTACGACATTGTCTTTGATTAACCCTTTCTGTCTAGCTAGTATACCTGGCCAAGTCTAAGGACCAGACAGTTAGGGATTCTTCTACGGCTACCCTGTTGGTAGCTTTTGGGCTCTGTGGAGTGTTGGGCTTTAAGGACTGCGTGGTGGGATCCGGGAACCGTGAGAGGAATTAGGAAATGCATGCTGGCTGCATGCACGCAGATTGCCCACGTGGAGCCAGATTGGGATTCCGGTCTTTCCATTTAAGATGGATTGGCCAGAGGAACCCCCCCCCCCGATAACACTGAGGAAGGCATTTTGTCATTGAAATGAGTCTCCGTGTATGCACATCCCGTATAGGTATAGATGGACTTGATAGTCCTTTATTATTTTTCCATACATTCCTTTTTGATTGCTGTGAGCTTTTTAATTCTTATTTCTTACCCAAAATAGATATACTTATTTATACAACCAACTCCTTGAATATATTTTTGTATATTTTTTAAATACAAACGAAAATAGGGATCCTGTTCCAGCATATGAGGGAGTGCGCCTGTTTCCAGACAATATTTTGAACGGTCTCAGAACTACCTATACAAAAGTGTCGCACGCTGTGAATATTGAGCCTATTGCATAGGAGGCTTCACCATTGGTGAGTTTATTTCCTCCTCCTATCACCTTGATACAGTGCAATCACGGGTTATGCTATGGAAAAGCCGTCTCCACTCTTTTATCTTTGAGGTCTGTGGGAGCACGGTCTCTGTTTTTCCCAATTTTGAGGACACTTCAATCTTCCTATTGAAGGGGCTGCGTCACTCCGTATTTGACCAAATCTATGTAGCTACATGTTTAAAATAATTCACCTGTCAGCCATAAGAATATATTTATATTTTTTTAGCGCTGAATACATATACACCTGTTAGGTGAATACAGATGTGTACAACCGGAGCCGGTCATTTGGGCTCTAAATTGTGTGACTGCGTAACATAGAAAATCACTGCCATGCGCAGCCTGTTACATTCGGGTGTGCACACATGGAACATTTATTTATTGAAAACGTATTTAGATTTTGCACAAAATGCACATTTTTTCATTAGAAATAACAAACCCGTAATCGGAGATAGTCCATTTTATGTTATTCATCACTAACCAGAGAAGGGACATCTAAAATATCAATGAAAGAGGTGAAGGAGGACCTGTTCACCCAACATTTGGGTGTGCCCGGGCACAAGAGGCACACCCTCATGTAGAAGGTACATACAGTTTTTTGGGCATATGGGCAATGATATTGTTCCATTGTTTTTTTCGGGTGTTTTTTTATGTTCTTTCTTTTTGAGAACCTTGGAGCAACCAGCAGCGGAGAAGGACTTTGTTGATTTAAGTCCTATATATATATCTTATTCCTGTGCACTTGCATGTGCACTGACACTTAACGTTAACGGTATCATCAATAAATTATAGCGCTTAAATTTTTATATGGAATTTGTTTTGAATTGAGACACTTTGAGGTTTTATATAAAAATAGATGCTTGGTGCAAAATGTGTGAACAAACAAAAGTGCTAGCACTCTAAAGAGTCATATCCTGACGAAAACTCCATCTTTTTTAATGGAAAGATAATAAAGTTTCTTGTTTTTTGGTAGAAGACATTAGACTTTTTTTCAGTTTAATATTACTAGTACAAATATAATTAAAAATTTGTCTAGGTGCTAATTTCTGAATAATGTCATAAGTTATTGTGTGCGTCAGTGTATTTGTTTTATTGATTGAATTACATACCCGCCTCGTATTGTCCCTCGATAATTCCGATTACATTTCTGATTGTTCTTTTCACGTTATAGGACTTTACATAAAGTTTCAGTTTTCTGCAATCAAAAGTAAAGAGAAAAAAAATGTAAAATTCTTTGACACTTGTGTCATTTATTACTATTGTAATGGTCTCATGGATTTAAATTGCGTGCTCCACGCCTTTTTGGATGATCCTAAAGACTATCGAGGCTATTTAGAGAAAGGTGACACTCTGGAGAACATTTGGAGAAGTGAAAATTCTAGGTCAAAATAGCGGATTTGGAAAGGGAGATAAATGGGAGAATTTTTCTAGTTTGGCTATTTTGACCTATAATTTTCACTTCTCCAAATGTTCTCCAGAGTTTCACCTTTCTCTGAATAACCCTGCAAAGCTTTAAAGTGCTGGGTGATTTGTGGCTGGGTGTCTCTCACCATAGCCCATTAAATTAATTAACTATGGACTTTAGGAAAAGATACCTGAGGACTTCTCCCGAGCTGCCCCCTTTCTATGGAACTCCCTCCCCTGCAATGTTAGACTCTCTCTCCAGTCCTTCAAGAAGTCTCTGAAAACACATTACTCTAGAGAAGCCTATCGACTCCCTCCATGATCCCTCACTGTACATTTCTTGCTCCATCTTCTCAATCAGCCCACATGCATCCCGCTACTTCACATACTCCAGGTACCTTCACCTACTTTGTCACCCCTCTCCTCTCAGATTGTAAGCTCTCGAGCAGGGTCCTCCCTCCTACTGTTCAGTGTGTGTATATTCATCATTTTGTCTCGCCCATTGTACAGCGCTAAGGAATTTGTTGCCACTTTAAAAATGCTTGTAACTGTATTCAGCACCACTGCCGGTATCTACAAGTGGCTGTGTAATATTATGACTCAAATTGTCAATACTGTGGCATAGGGGTAATAGAATCTGTAACCGGGAACAACTAACAGTTACTTACTTGCGTCGATATGTCTCTTTAGTGACTCCGTGCTACCAACTTTGCAGTATCCGGGCCCTTTATAACTGCAATACATCAGCCAAGTTGCACTTAGAAAATCTAAACTTAAATGTATCACTTTGATATTCTGAGTACAGTGGTTTACATATAAGGCTGATGCACAATATTGTAAGAAAATATTTGTGTCTGCTATAAAGTTATACAAATTGTAAAATACTAAGCACTGTTATTTACGAGTATTGTTGAAAATACTGCAAACAATGATCTATTTAATCTCCTTTTGTGAACGTTCATCATTTTACTTAATGGCTTGAGAAAGGCCATTATGCTGCGTCTACATCTGCTGCAAAGGCAACCTGTTCCTGAACAACTCTTGGACCTTTGTAGGCACAGGAACATTGTGTCCTGCTTGACTCAGCTAATCTGTTACCTTATTATTAAAGTTATTTAACCATCAACACAAATATTTATCATTTCTCCATTTGTTTGTATTCGATAATGACCATCTGGATGATGTTCAGTTCCAAGTTCCCTGCTCAGTGTGACAAAAGCATGTCAATGTACTGTTTTTTTAACCTGCTCATCGGTGATGCTTCCTAGGTAGCTTTTAAAATAACATCTTGGTGCAAGTAAATATATTTATGCAAATTGGATATTCTGTAGTTTCTTTAGAATGAAAAGCAAAAAAAAAAAAATATATATATCCTTTGCCTTTTCAAGTGAAGTTGTGATGCAATGTATAGATCAAATGTACTGTAGCTAGGGTTGCCACCGTTTTAAGCTAAACCTGACTTTATTGCTGCGTGGCATATTTTTTTTTTATGTAGTGTCACCGTGTCCTTATGTGAGCGAAAAGAAGCGGCGGTGGATTGTGCCGTCCTCTGCGTGGTGGAACAAGAGAGAAGTGTAGAGAATTTTAGAATATTATTATTATTATTATTTTTTTATAGTTACTTTGCAAATTCACTTTATTAGTTTCTCAGTGCTGGGATTTCTTCTTTTAAAGACAGGCTCAAGATGAAAATAATGACAGACAATTAAATCACTTGTTATTCTCCTCCTGCTCGTAAATAATAATATTATTATTCCTTCCTCATCCCATATATACTTACTAAATATCCAACATAATCTGACCTACACATTCCAGACACCACCTCATCCTACCTACACTGTCTCAGAACCCCCTAGAGTCTGAGGTCGGTCCTTGTACACAGTACCCCACCTACCCCTCCGATCCTAGAATGGTCGGTACAACTGACGATCTTCAGAGACTCGATCCTTTAACACCCAACAAGGGTTAATAGGCTCCAGAACAGTATAACACAATAGGCCCAGATAGCATAGGTGTTGCAGCTAAAAAGGGTCAGCTTTATACCAAGAGTTAAACCAAGAGCAGGATTGTCATAAATAGCGGTGGTCATTAGAGATGGGAATTTGTTTCGGAAAAATTCGGAATTCAGAACGAAATTTGATAATTTGTATTAGGAAGTACTTCCGAATAACGAATCGATATGATACGAAACTAAACAAAATGGTATATAACAAATTTATTTAGTTTTACACTGTCATCATCCTAAAAGAAAAATTTGAATAATTGATATCAACGATCGAATTCGATACGATACGAATCCGTTATGATAGAAATTGAAATGAACTATCAAATGGATATCAACTATTGAAATTGAAATGAACTATCGAATTCGATACGAATACGATACAAATCAATCCGAAATTAAACGAGATACGAAACGAAACATGAAACTAAATTAGTTACCAAATTCCGAAAACAAAATTATTTAATAGCGCAATGAAACTAAACAAAACAAATTTTTCAGCCATGCACATCCCTAGTGGTCGTACACAAAGCAGGATTCTCAGTAATTGCTGCGTTGGTACAAAAAAGAGGTTCACCGGAATAGCCAGGTCAGTACACATAGAGGGTTCTCAGAATAAGCCAAACATTACCAACAGTAATGAAATTGCCAGAGCACCGGGGAAGTAAACTCCTCGTCAGGGCAATGAGTCTACCCAAGCAGACTGACTTTAAACCCGGCGGCTTTGCGTCATGCCGCGCCCTGCCCCCTGAGAGCCCAGGTGACCGCCACGGGTCTGCATATCACTCGGCGCCCGACCAGCCAGCAGCGAGGGTGGCGCTGCTGGGCAGGGGCCTGGATGCAGGACGTGACATACACTTATTATACAGCCGCCCTAGCCTACATAACCGTACTACTAACGCCCCTCACCCTATATACCTGGTGTCTGCGGGGCGGGAAACCGGCAGATCTGTTTTATGCAGCTCCTGGACTGAGTGCACTTCCACATCAGGAGTCCATTACTGCTGACTCATGGGAGCAAGCTATGGGGTGGGCTCTCGGATGTGCAGAGCAGTGGAATTTTTCATTCTCTTCCCACGAGAAAGGAGTGGGAGCTGCAGCTCACACTGGGGAATGCAGTGCACACAGTACGGGCTGGATCATGTGTCCGGATGGCAGACTAACAGGGCTAAAAACCCAGACTGTCCGGGTATTACCCACTTTTAACCCTCTATTGGCCGATGGATTGTTTTCCAACTCCTGCATCCTGCACAACTTCGGGACCAAATGACTGGTAGATCAAGGGGCACCCACCCTGAGGACGCCTAAAGTCTGACATTTGAGCCTAGAAGATCTGTGAGGCCCCCGAATTGGTGAGTGCGATTTCATCCTTGCTAATGTAAAGGTTTGTCCAGTATTACGCTATGGGAGCGCCGTCTCCCCGCATCTTTTGTTCTAGGTAAGTGACCACATCAACAAGGGGCGTGCGATTCTTTATTTGGCCAGAGGCACAATAACGTACAGTCGGGATTAATTATGGCTCCTGGCAATGTGAGTTGTTTTTCCTACATATTGCACTGTTTTTTCTGCTTTATCTTTTTTTTTGTTTTTTTTGTTTTGTTACGATACCTCAAGAGAGGACTGAAGCACCAGCACTTTCATAAGGATTTTTACAGATTTTCGAAGTACTTTTATTGACTTTGCCAGACGTTTCCCCACTGGGTTGTATGCACCTGCATGTGCAGTTTTATCATCCCCATGTACACTGTTTTATGGGTTGCTATCCATTTCTATATTGGCACTCTAATTTATGCGCCATATGGATTGTTCACTTTCATGGATCGATAATTAAATGCATTTGGAATCTTCGTATCAATTTTAGTAGCAAAGTGTCCATCAATGAACAAGAAGGCTTGCCAAACACAATTATTGTGGCTGGAATGGCAGTGGAGCAGTTTTGTTTAACTACTGGTTACTATTATGATCCACTGACTTGTTCTGGAATAAGGCCCAAAGTCTATATACGCAGACGACACCGTAATCTATACCAGCAAACCAAATCTCCCGCAGCTGGAGGCCGTGCTGCAAGAACAATTCAGAGGTAGAAAAGTGGATGCCCTGTACAGAAACAAATCCTGCCTGAACCCCACGGTAAGAAAGCAAATTGTACAACAAATGCTAATGCCAGCTATTGAATACGGAGATGTAGTGTATGCAGCCGCCCCGCAAACGCACCTCCAGAAACTTACTACATTGTAGCGCAAAGCGGGAGATTGAGTTCTACAATGTAACTACAGGACCCACCATTGTGACATGTTAAAAGAGCTAAACTGGCCGTCACTGGAATCTAGACGCACCCTTCACCTTTCCAACCTGGTGTTTAAGAGCTATTCTGGGAAGCTACCACCCTACCTGAATAGGCTGCTTCCCCAGCAGGTCCCTCATCCTATAACCTCCGATCCAGGACTAGCATCTTACCTAAAATACCACAATACAAAAAGAAAGTGTCTCGATCCTCATTTTCCTACAGAGCACCGCAGTTATGGAATAACCTCCCAGACGCCATCAAATCTTCCCCCAGTCTAAAGTCCCTCAAGAGTTCCCTATTAACATACCTCAATACAGAATGCACCTGTAAACATGTAACACAGTGACTTTATTTCCTACATATTTATTTTCTGTTAATCTGTATATTTGGTTTTTTTAATGTCTTGCATTGTATTACTTTCAAAATGTTAGTTGTTAAAGAAATACAATGTTCTTGAACCCAGGACATACTTGAAAACGAGAGAAATCTCAATGTATCCTTCCTGGTAAAATACTTTTATAAATAAATAAGATCTTTGAAGCAAACCCCCCTCCCTCCATACAAATGTCTTTACCAAGATTAGGTGTTTATCGCCCCCTGGTGGCAGAAGTTAATTTCCTCAGTACATTATTTTGTAGCTAACCACAGACTATTCACTAAAGGTGAAACTCAGGAGAATGACTGGAGAAGTGAAAATTCTAGGTCAAAATAGCCAAACCAGAAAATTTCTCCCATGTATGTAACTTTTCAAATAGAGTATTTGGTCTAGATTGTTCTCTTCTCCTGAGTTTAACCTATAAGGGGTTATTCAGAGGGCACCGAAATGTCGCTGACATTTCGGTGCTCTCTCGTTCCCTGGACTTCGGGGAATCAAAGTTCCCTACTCTGCGGTGAATTCAGCATTCACCGCAGGGTCCCCAGAGTGCAGGGAAAACCCGCCGGAACTGCCGGAAAAACCACGTCGAAAAAAGCAGACGAGCCGTCGATCACAACGCATACCAGCCGCCTGAAAAAGCCGACAACCTGACGAACGGGGTAAAGATAGCCCCCAAAAAATGGTACGCTTGAAAATTTCAAAATTGAAACGCTTTTGCAAAAAACATACTGTACAAAAATGACCTGGAATTTTTCATATAAGATCCTATGAATGATAATAAAAATGTCTGTTAGAGAAAAATGATTTAAAAAAAAAAACAGGGAATTTTTTTTGTGGAGGGGGGGGGGGAATCCTAAAAAATCTAAACGGTTTATTAGATATTGTATTAAAACGGGAACATTTTTAACATTGAAGACTATGGGATTCACCTGAATAAACCTGTCATATGAAACCACCGAACATCAGGGCATTTCTCTGCTGTTGGGTGTTCTCTGAATAGATTAACTATTGCTTCTCTATGGGAGATTTCGCTGCCATCGAACAGGCACCGTTTGTCAGGGGCGGATCCAGCGGGGGTCAACAGGGCATTTGCCCCCTGAAAAATTCTGCTGCTGGCCGCGGCGTTCTTCAGTTCTCCCTGTGAGGCGAGCGACCGCTGACATGCAGCTTGGCCGCTCGCCTGGGATGAGAACCACCTGACCAGCCGTGCGATCTCGCGAGAACACGGCTGGTAAGGTGGTTCCCGGCGAGCGGTCAAGCTTCATGTCGGTGGCCGCTGGCCTCCTCGGGAGAAGAATTTTGGCGAGCAGATACGGAGCCTGGGGCCAGCAGAGGAGGTGAGAGCTGGGGGCAAATATACCCATGTGAGGTGGGGGCTAATATACCCATGTGAGGTGGGGGCTAATATACTCATGTGAGCTGGGGGCAATATATATACCCATGTGCGCTGGGGGCAATATATATACCCATGTGCGCTGGGGGCAATGTATATACACTATATTGCCAAAAGTATTTGCTCACCTGCCTTGACTCGCATATGGATGGGTGAGCGAATACTTTTGGCAATATAGTGTATATCCATGTGATCTGCCTGGGGACAAATATATATATCCATGTGAACTGCTTGGGGGCAAATATATCTGCCTGTCCCTGTGAACCCAACACCAGCTCTTGGCCAAAACTGGTAGAATGATACCCCCCCCAAACCTGTGTCTGGATCCGCCCCTGCCGTATGTGCAGACAATTCGCCAAAATTTGGCAAACTGACGCTCTTTGAATAGCCGAATGGCTCCAAAATGTCACCATATGGGGAAATTCACTGTTCGGTGACATTTTGGGGCCAAATAGTCTCTCTGAATAACCCCTATAGTTAATGGACCTATGTTAGTGTTACAGACGATTTATTGTTAAAGGGATACTCTAGGCAACATGACCACCTAAGCTATTTTAGGTGGTCATGATGCCCGGAGTATCCTGCCCTCTGTTCCCCCTCCCTCCGCTCGGCAGTTCAGCTGAAAACAGCTGAGAGAGGCGGAGGAGTTTACTCCGCCCTCCCAGCTGTCAGTCAGCAGAGCGGGAATCATATTTCCTGCTTCTGCCGACTTTTGCCGAGTAGGAGACGTCATCGCGCTTTCAGCGCGATGACGTCTCCAACTCGCCGCAGTAGCTGGCGGCTGAGGGTTAGTGTTGCGCGCATCCTCTTGCGCGCAACACTAATCCTCAGAGGGAGCCGGGAGGAAGCCTGCCGATTGGCTGGCTTATGTGAGAGGCGCGCATGCGCGCTTCTCACGTAAACCAGAAGCCAAGAAGGACGGGAGCGGAAGAGGAGGGAGGGGAGTATAAAAAAAAAAAAAAAAACGCCGCTGGAAAGAAGTGGATTTTAGGGTAAGTATTACAGTTACAAAAAAATAAATAAAAACTAAAGATTTATTAAGGGAATAGGGATAGGTTAGGATAAAAAAACGGGGGGGGGGGTGATTTTTTGAGTAGAGTGTTCCTTTAAGTGTTGTTGCACTGATAGAGCAGTAATATACTAATTTAATCAGGACTTCAAACTATGTAACCGTTTCCATTAATTTCTATATATTCTAGATTTAACCATCCTGACTCTCAGATTATTCTTGGGCTGTGGGAATTAGTCGGGCAAATGAATTTTAAAAAAAAGTCTGTTAGGAGCTTCATTTAATTGTCTTCCTTCTGATTGCAATGGCTTCGATACCCAGGTTATGTCGACTAGATTGTACATCCTTAATGCCTCACACAATTGAATATCTCCCTTAAGCACATTATCCTCAAACAATCTAAGGGGAGATGCTTAAAATAGTGTTTTTTCCAAATGCCTTTTAAAACAAATAAATGTAATAAACCACAGAATATATGTAATCTGCTACAGCAAGGATATCCAGCTCTGCAAATTCCAGATGTTCTGAACTACAACTCCCATTATTGCCTGGCCACGTATTGCATCCAAAGAATTCTGGGGCTTGTCGGTTATCGACCTCTACCGGGGTGGGGGGGCAGGCAGAGTTTGAGATCTCTGCTCTAGAGTTTTTGCCCTTAAATAATTGGGCAGAAGCTGCTGACAGCCCATTTATGTTTTTCTTTTTCTGTGATTTTTACTTGCCGTTTCTCCCTTGCCATGCGCAGCTCCTCCTCTTCGACGTACGGACTCCTAAACCCCGAAGTCCCTGAAGCTTTCTTAAGCAATTTTTACTCTTGCACAACTTGCGTAGCATAGGAGCTGCAAATTGCAAAGCGCAGTGGGACTTGTGTACGTTGCGTATGCTAGTTCCTTAGTGCCCGCACAGAACAATGGATAGGAGCTGCACGCATGCACAGATCCAATCCATCAGCTGCCTCTTTGAGACTGATCACTACTGCGATTGGTTTCAGAGAGAGAAAGGTGTCCTGGTCACCGATCAGGTGACTAGCTGCTGGGAAATGCAAAATCCTGGTGACGCAGTGTGTGAGATGGAGGAAACTCATCCACTTCACCCAGCTTTTTCTCCAGAGGGGGAGGAGAAAGGGGTCACTCTAGGGTTGCCACCTGTCTGGTTTTCACCTGGACAGTTTGGGTTTGTTATGTGTTAGGGTTTCAGCCCCCCCTCCCACCCAGACACATGACTCAGACCGGACCAGGTCCAGCCTGAATACTAGTGAGTGCCTGTGCGTGTGTATACCTGTGAGCGCCTGTGCGTGTGTATACCTGTGAGCGCCTGTGCGAGTGTATCGGAGTGTTTACCTGTATGTACTTGATAGTCTGATTGTGCTAGTTTCTCAGGGTGTGTTTGTGACTCTGGCAGTGTCTTTATCAGTGTCTGTCTCTCTGTAAATATTAAACAAATCCGGATACCACACACTGGCAGTATTTTGGTCTGTGGTTCGGGGTCCCTGAAGCATGTATGAGCAAATGGTGACCACCCAACTCCAGGATTAAAAGCGCTTTATTCCACCCAAGGGGGCCAGTCAACGTTTCAACTCAGAAAGAGTCTTTTGTCAAGCTTGTCGCTCAAGATTCTCACCTGGAATCAGTATTCTAAAAATCCCCACAGCTCTGAAAAATCACTTAAAGGATGTATACTCCCCTCTTGTCCCGCAGTGCAGAGGACGGCACAATCACGACCACTTCCACTCTTGCCTTGGGACGCTGAGACCGAGTACAGCTGATAATGCCAAAGTGTGGCTGGATTCTGACCCAGCCATGTGAGCGCCATGAGAGGTAAACCACAGTCATCCTTCATACGCAAAGTGTGTATACACTATAAAAAACAAATGCTGTGTGACTTTTTATTGCTCAGGTTTGACTTGAAGGAAAGGTGGCAACCCTAGGACACTCCTCAGATCCTGACCACTTTACAACTGGGAAGTGGTGAGGTTGAGCAGAGTGTCACTTTAAATATTTTCAGGCAGAGGTTTATTTGGGGTATATGGCTCTTGAGGCAGATATGCCCTTTTGCACCCTCCCCCCCCATCCCTGATTAAAACTCACAGTAATGTGCGGTGTGTAGGAGGTATCACTGAGCCCACGGCAATAAAACTCACAGTAAAGTGTGTGTCCGAACCCCCATACAGTCAAACATCCATACACCCCTCCCCCACACACACATAGTGTCACACATTCATATACCCACAGTGTCACACATCCACACACGGTCAGGCTTACCCACACATTCAGAGGGCCCCAGGCATCAATTGCATGAGACTGGGTGAACATTCCTCAAGGCCCTAGCAGCTGTTTGGCCTACACGAGGCCCTGCGGCTGTTCTGGCGGCCATGCACTCTCATGCCGTCACTCTGGTGGTCCGCTCCTCAGCCCCCCCCCTAGCATGCCTCTGTTTTCAGACTCCATCATATACCCAGCCAGCTCACTGTTAATAAAGTGGCATTACTTCCTTAAACCTGAGTCGCAAGTCTTTCAATAGAAACTTGGCTCACTATTTTCCAGTGGATTTTTTTTGTTCACATACAGCGTGTTTTTTTATTTATTTTTTTAGAAAGTATTTTACTAGGAAGGATACATTGGGATTTCCCTCGTTTTCACGTATGTCCTGGGTGGCGAGTATGTACCGTTAGGTGTCTTGCCCAAGGACACTTAGGCTAGGGTCAAACAAACGCAGTGCAAACGCGCGAGCAGCCGCACTTTATCACGGCCGTAGTAGCAGCAGATGATGGCCAATGACAGGCAATATACGAAGTACGGCCGCACGAAAGTGCGGCTGCGCAACGCAAGCGGCAAACAAACGCATTTTTTCGAGAACGTGATACTGCTAGTACTGACGTACAGAGTGCGCTGCATCCGCTAGCGGCGTGTGTGCGTGATTAGGAGACGTCAGACGCTGCTAATGTCCGGCTAACATAATGTCCAGACACAAAAAGTGTTTTATTGATAACCGTACAAAATCACGGACGAAAATGCGCATCGTATGACCGTTATCGCGTATTCCGTGAAAAAATACGTCCATTCGTTCGAACGCACTTTTTCACAGACAACGCAAAAAAATGCGTTCGTCTGACCCTAGCCTTACTGGAGAGGTGCTCTTGCTGGAATTGGACCCATGTCTCCACAGGCTCTCTCCACGCAGAGCAGTGATGTTACCGGTATTCAGACCCTAATTTTTTTTTCTCACATTTCTTTGTTGCAGTTAAAATTGTTTAACGGATTTTTGTCCATATCAATACTTAATAAAGACAAATCCAAAAAAACTGTTTACATAATATTGTATACATTTGTTTCTTTTAATGGGAAATCTTTTATTCTAATTACTGGTACTATACCTTTCTTCAAGAGGTGGTGCAAATCCTGGTCCAACTCGGTATATTAAATTTAATTTCCCCTTCCACGAACCGGGTGCCTCATTTCCAGCCATTTTGCTAAAGGGAAACAATTTAACATAAATGATGCCAGACATCTAAAAGTTATGTCCCTTCCGAACATGTCAAGTAGTATGGATATTTATTTAAAGTTCCAGTAATATGATAAGCTCTTGATCATCAGATTGACATTTTGTTTCAAAAACCATGGATTCTCTACACAATTTCTGTTAAATTATTTGGGGCTAGATTCCAAGCTTGGTGCACCTTTAGGCTGGGTCAGACGAGCGTCATTGGAGAGCGGAAGGAACGTCCGTGAGCGCTGCGTGGACGTTCCTTCCACCCGGCGCCCGTCCGGCCACCTCGCTGAGCACACTTAGTGCGCTCAGTGCTGCAAGGCTCGATTCTCCTATGGAGAATCGTGCTTTGCAGCTCCGTCAACGCGCGTCCTAGCACATTTGACGGAGAGGGCTGCTGCATGGAAACAGCACGGTCGCTGTTGCGCACGCAATTCATGCGCGCGCAACAGCGTGTGGCTGCCCCCCTTGCAGCATCTCAATGCTGCGACGGATGCCAGAAAGCACGTCAGTACGGGTGCACATAGTGCACTCGTCTGACGCCAGCCTATATCAGAGCTTTTGTAAACTCCATAGACTTATGGCCCTGGTGAGTTTACCATCGCTCCGGATATAGGGACGCTACCACTTACATAAGATATAACTAGATTACTTGTACATTACAAACAAAACCACGTTATTAAACGCACCCTGCCGTATTTGTTTCTTTGTTTTGAAGTGATTGCATGTAAAAATTTATTTTAGGGGTTTTCTTTGTATTTTTTTCCCAAGATACAACATTTATCAAAATCTGAGCAAAAGCTTTTCTGCTCTTGTATAATTGTTAAATAATATATATTAAATAATGGGGTGGGGGAAGGGAATGTTTAGCTAAAGCGGCAGGAGGCTATTGTTCACGAGGCTGAGAGGAGATAGCAGCTGAATGAGCTATGACAGGACTATTAAAGGACTTCTAAATCTACCCCCTGTGATGTCCTTTGAATACATCCCACACAATTCAATGATATTTGAGTCAGTGATGGATATCTTTCATGTGTTTTGTTTTTCTGTTGTAGGTTTAGTTAAGCAAATATTTCCCTATCGGGGGTAGATTAAAAGTCTTTTAAGCGCTCTGTCATATCTCTTGCAGCTGCCAGCTGTTATCCTGGGTAGCAGAGGCAGGACTATAGCTTTCCTGCAGCCTTGTCTAAACATTGCCTCCTCCACCTCATTTAGGCCGGGGTCAGACGAGTGTTTTGCAGAATGGACGTTCCTTCCACTCTGACTCCCGTCTGGCCACCTCGCTGAGTGCAGTTAGTGCGCTCAGCGTTGCAAGGCTCGATCCTCCTATGAAGGATTGCGCTTTGCAGCCCTGTCGAACTTCTATTGTAGCGCTTCGATGGGGAGGTTTCCATAACGTCCACAGTTCGCCTGCTATAGCACACGCAGTGTGTGTGTGTGACAGCGTGTGGCCGGCCCTGTCGAAGCATCACAGTGCTACGACATATGCCGGGAGGCACGTCAAAACGGGCGCACATAGTGCGCTTGTCTGACCCCGGCCTTACTGGTAGATATTGTAGATTAAATAAACAAGAGCCACAATGCAAAGCTTTTGGCAAATGTGGCATCATGGGAAAAATCCAGTAATGGGAACCCCAAGATGAGATAAATTATCCTAACTTTATTTTTCCTTTTTAGGCTACGGTCAGACGAACGCAGTCTGAGCGCACTCTGCGTGCGTGCATAACGGACAGACGTACTGTCGGAAGATACTGTAGACCCCACACAATCTGTTTTTCTTGACGGACGTAGAAAAAAAAAGGGAATTGTGGGAAACAAAATTAATATGAAAAATGCTAAACATGTGAAAAGGATATGAAAAGCAATTTTGTGCATCAAGGTGCTGGACGTTGCAAATGCACTGCGTCTGACATCTCATCACACACACAGAAAGCTACGCGGACGTGGCGCACTCTGCACGTCCATCTAGCAGTTTTCCGTTCTTGCCTAACTTGCGTCCGTTTGCCACGTGCGTTGTGCATGCGCAGTTCGGTGCGCACGTACTTCGTGTGTGGGTCTCTATTGATCACGATTCTATGCTCCGACGGACGTTAAACTGTGCGGCGACACGGACGTGATCACTGCGTTCATCTGACATGGGCCTTAAATCCAATTACTTCAAAGAGCAAAAAACACAGCATGTGTTTTATAGTGTGGCTTTATTTGTAATACACAAGTAATCTAGTTATGTAAGTGGTGTCCCTTTTAAACTAAACAAAGTACATGCACGATATCACAAGTTCACAACATAAAATAAACACACTAAGGACATTTCATTCTTTGTGGTAGTGGCCCTTTAAGTTTGCCTCTGTCATTGTAATTGTTTGTAGTTAGGCTTGGTGTCTCCCTAGGCAATTCAAATACTACACACCCGCACACTTACTTTATCCTAGAAAAAATTGAATTTAGAGGAAAAGGACAGTATTTTATTTACAATGTTATTCTAACAACATTTATTACAGTTTATAAACTCATTGCAGAATTGTGTTTCTTTGCAGCTCTGTTAAACTAGTAGCCATTCCCATAGATACGTCCTTTACTTTATCGGACCTGAAAAATAATAAAAAAAGTTTCCCCTAATTTGCTGCTCTGGATCCAGACGTAGTTCACTTGTGTAAGGATGTAGCCCTTCCTTAGTGCTTTTATTTTGCATACTGTTGAGATATGTTTACCTGTTTTAATTCTATAACCAACCAGGGCACCATATGGAAATGGTGATGGAATACCTGAGATATTTTTCTGCATCGTTATATCCAATCGGTGTAACTGGAATCAGGGGCAGGTTGATATCCTTTTCGTCCAAAAAAAATGCTGACTCTGCAATAAATGGGTCACAAATATAAATTAATATCTAGCCTTAATTTTTTTTTATTTTTTTTTAACTGAAATGCAGTGACATTTGGTGCATTTAGATATAGTTACGTTTCATTATAGGGGAAAAAATATGAGCTCAGAAGTTATTGTTTCATACGCGTCTTACTTGTAGCAGGGTAAAATGGGGTTAGTGGATCACCATCTGTGTTTAGGACTGTCCCTCTTTGCGCTCCAGTGCCTGGCAGCCACCAGTCATCTGGGAATACACGGTCCAGATCTCCTGCCACATAATCAGCAGGGTCAGAATATAGAATCATGCCGGCACATCCAAAGGTTTGGCCATTTTTCACCTTGTAATAAATAAGCAATATGGCAATGAATCTTACATGTTCTTTTTTTTTTCTTTTAGCAAAATTTATTTATTTATTTTTGTGTGTACCTTGTCTCCTCTGAATATTTTCCCGTATCTGGCAATCGCCACAGTGCCCGTTAAATTCATCGACAGATTTCTTGTCAAATAATGAAAATCTTCCACTGCGCCATAGTTGACATACACTGGATTTCCCTGGGTGAGAAGAGAATTTCAAAGACCTTCTCATGCACAAAGTCTCAAAGGAATACCCTAACCCCCAAACTCCGAACATTGAATTGCAAAGGATGCCCTTGGTGCGGGTGCTGTCCCAAAGTTTTCTCTTAGCTTTACTTTTTAGAGGTAAACGGGGTTATTCAAAGAGTGCCGCACTTGCTACCGAAGGGCACCAAGCAGTGAATTTCACCATATGGTGCAATTTCGTGGAAGTTCCCCTATTCAGAAAGTGGTCAGTTTGCTAAATAAAGTGTCGCTCTTCAGTGGCGTTTGGCGGTTTTCCTTACCAGCTTCTTTTTATTGCAACTATTCTGATCCAGCCACTGTATCAGCGGCTTGCCTCGAAATAATACAGAGGTGCAGACAGATACCCCCAGCGACACTTCGCTAATCGGTGGTTGTTACAATAAGAATCTGTTGCCTTAAAAGAAAAAGGAGCAGAATCTGTTGCCTAAGGCCGGGGGGCACTACGAGCGCACCTAGTGCGCCCGCACTTACCGGCACCCGTCACAGCCATGTGATGCTGCGACGGGGCCGGTCACATGCACGAACTGCGCGTGCAGCAAGCGTCCGTGTAGAGAACCTCTCCATTGATGCGCTAGGAAGCGCGTCAACGGAGCTGCAAAGCGCGATCCTCCATAGGAGTGCATCCTCCAGAGTGCGCTCATCGGCAGCGTAGATTTGGAAGGAAGGTCCACTCTCACGGACATTCCTTCCACTCTGAAGTGCCGCCCGTCTTACCCCGGCCTTAATTAAACGGGGAAGTAAGTGGAATTTTAATAAAAAAATCTGAGCAAAATGTGAAATCTTTTTTGCTCCATTTTTATTGCTTAATTGATAAAGCTTCTCCTGCCGCGGTTCGGTGTTTTCCAAACGGGAAATTCAAAGTTTGTCATTGTTGTCACGATGGCTATATTCACGGCAAACTAAACTTCACGGAGTTTTGTGAATAACCCCTAGATATGGGGTCCAGAACGCGTCCAATGATACAGGCATGTCCTAACCCACACTAACCTACACATCCCTGAGTACCTGAGAGCGAGTCTGGGAAAACACATAATTGAGACAGACTGCTAATGTCAGACCCACGTGTAAGTTACTATACACCCCTCAGACTTCATGTCAGCCACACCACATTTCTCAGACACCATGTCAGTCTTCCGACAACCCTCAGACCCCAGACCTTAGAGAGAGACGGTAAAGACTGGCTGAAAGATGGCGGGTAAGATGGCGAAAGGGAGAGAGAAGAATGCAGAGAAACAAAAATATTTTTAGAAAAAGTATCAGAGTGAAAGAAATCTTGAGGGAGAAGGAATGTACAGGTAAAGACTTTAGGACCGGCTGCCCCACTACCTGTAGGCAGTGCAAGTCTTTGAGATGGCAGGGTAAAGTGCTGGCTGGGTCAGTATGACCCACCCTGACCTATGGCAGAACCAGACCGGCACACAGCCACTCTAATACTCCCATCCCACACAGCCAACTCCATACTTTCACCATTCTACTGTTTTGTGGCTATATGTGCTGTCGGCAACCCCAACAGTGACCCATAATGCATATTCGTGTGTTTGCTGCTCTGTAAACCCATGCAGAGGGTCAGCCATTTAACTCTGCAATGCTCATTCAGTTGATACAGTGATGAGCAACGATGCTCCCCTCCATCTGTGCTGACCCCTGTGATCAGTGGTCAATGGGCGACTTGGTTCAGATTGACTCGCACTGACCAAATAAAGAGTCGGCCTGATCATACATCAAATAATACAAATTTTAGACGACCGAATAAGGACTTGACCCCTGCTTACACAATACACACAACATAACATAATGTGTTGTAATCTATGGCTGCTTTAACAGACTGAATTATTAACAGATGCAGTATAACTTACCACAATAACGCCAGCGGGTGAGTATGCATTAAAGGGGTTGACCACCGTTGGATCATTCTGATCAGCACTAAGGATCTTCTCAACCTTTTCTGATACATCACTTTCAACTCCATCTGAAGAAACGATTGCAACATAGTTTGGGTCTGTTGAATTCGGGTAAGATAGAAGCACTGTATAGTTATAGATTTTGGCTCCATGTAGGCTTGACTGCCATGTCTGGTAAATATGACTGGCAAGGACATCTTCGTCTTGGGTGCTTCCAGCTATATGGGGTTTGCTGGAGAAATACCTGTTAGTGATACCAAGATTTTATGTTAATAGCATAATACATGTCTTCATCAAATGATTCTGAGCATAATACTCCATTCAGTGCCAAGGACATTTGGGACGCATCATGTGCATTCTTCTCCTCTCTGCACCCTGTGTAGTGTATGAATATGTCTAATTGCACTTGTCTCTACATGCATACAGCTCATAGACGCCGCCACCTACTGAGGGGTCATAGTGAGGGTTGTTTATCAGAATTTCCTAATGGCACCAAGTGCTTATGAAGCATATACAGGAGGGTCGGTACTTCCTCTACTGCATTCCATAATAAGCAGGAGGAACCTGGGATTCCTTATTTGGAAGCATTTTTTCTTGCTCTTTTTTAAACAAAGAGCCCATAACCCACCTTCCTTTTATAGAAATATATCACATGACCCCTTATTTGAAATCGGGCTATCCTATCAATTTAAATGCGGTTATTTGCTTGTCAACCGACCATCACAGTAATGTTGATCAACAACCAGTAACTTCCAAATTAATTTGTGACTGGAGCCCCCTCGACTTTTTAATCAACTCCTCCAACAGCCTCTATCTCCAGGGATAATGTTTGTTTTACTACCTAGATATGTTTATAATGTGATTAGAATTTGACCGTTGTTCTTGAGTTGTCTGTGTTTTCCCTCTGTCAGGGAGGAGTTGTGTATTGTAACTGTTGGTTGAATGTATTGTTCTCTTGTTCGGTGTTTCAGATAACTGTGGCAATGTATGATGCCGATAACGGGGAAAATCCTAAATATTGACACCGATTATATTGCTAACACCAATAATAATCTGTCAACCTCAAATTTTATTTATAACAAACAATATGGCTGTGTCTAGATTCTTACCTTTGCAATTGTACCTCCCATATGACCTTGTAGGTAAGGGGTCAGCAACCTTGGCCGTCCAGATGTTTTGGAACTAAATCTACCATAATGCTCAGCTACATTCGATTCGTAGCGTTTCATGGAGAATTTACTTCCAAAACATCTGGAGGGCCAAAATTGCTGGCCCCTTTTCTCAGACGTGCAGTACCAGAGATACAGGGGTCCAGCAGACCTGTCAAACTGAAATGCCGAAGATCGGGTCATTTCATCAACATTTTGTTGCAGTTCAGTGTTCTGTCAATCGATAAACCGTTACTTCTTTATGGAACAATTTCGCTGCAAACGAACTGCACCGTATTTCGCCACCAATTCAACTGTATTTGACGAATTGACAGCTTTAGTGAATAAACTGCCGTGAAATTCACTGTTCGGTGCAATTCGATGGCAAGTTTGGTGCTTAGCGAATAGACCCTTTTAGTACAGTTCTGGGCAAAGGATGTGAAATGGCTCGGCAGTGAAGAGGATAAAGTTATGTTTACATGGAAAATCATTCTAGTATAGCTGCCAACACGAATTGGCAGCAATAATAAGTGTCTTTATGGCTATCCTGCTGCACTTAATGTTTGGCCAATGAATGCACACACTGTCTCTTACAGAGATTTTCTCTTTTCATGTAGTGGGCATTTAGGTTTGAGCATGCACATGAAATGTAAAATACAATTCATGTGTTTAACCCCTTCACTATTGAGCAATTTCACGGCTTAAAAAATACACATTTTTCTTTTTTGTATTATTATTGTTCTTATTTTTGTTCTTTACTCTTAAACATGGTCATGTTTGGTATCATTGGAAAGGCCATGCTCTGGCCTTTCTCATGATACCAAATATGACCCTGCTAGCTGAAAAAAGTCAGGAGATATCGGGGTTCAAAGGAACACTCATCTCCACCCCTATCTTTCCTTAGGAGTCAATGAGGACGTTCCCCACACGTCCTCAGCAGTGAAAGGGTTAACCTTCACTACTACCCATAAATAGGGTAAATAATAGTTTGCAGGGACTCTTCGCGAGAGCCCAGAATTGTATGTGTAATGCATGTAGTGTGTGTGTCTGTATTATATAGTACCAACAGTTTCTGCAGCGCTTTACAATAACCAAAGGAAACAAGATACAAATAAACAAATGTAGGATGGAGGCGATCGATGAAGAGGGCCCTGCTTTGATGAGTTTACAATCTAGAGGGATTGGGGATGAAAGGGGAAAAGAGCAGTTTTATTGGTTGTCAGAATCACTAGTGCCAGTGGTTCAGAAATGATGCGGTCCATGGAAGAGGCATCTCTCATGATGTGCAGGTAAGTGGGAAGGACAGGTTGTATCTGTAATGTGGTACGCTAATCTGAAGAGATGGGCTTTGAGGGATTTCTTGAAGGCCTGAAGATTAGGGGAGAGTTTAATAGGCCGAGGTAAGGCATTCCGTAGGACCGGAGCTGCCCTTGAGAAGTCTTTGAGGCGAGAGTTGGCAGTGCAGGTGTAGACTGAGAGGAGAGGCGAAGGTTGCCCGCTGACCGGAGTCTATCCAGGACCCGGGATAGGCGTAAAATAAGGTGAATTTTATTAGTAATAAAATGTACAGTATACCAAAACGCATTTCGCATAAAAAGCCTCATCAGTTGGTGCTACTGTACCAACACAGCACCAACAGATGAAGCATTTTAATGCGAAACGCGTTTTGGTATATTGTACTTCTTAAAAATAAGAAGCGTTATTGAGTTTTGTGAATTGACTACCTTTACACGGCAACTATATAACAAGCGATTATCAATGAAATAACGTCTGAAATGAAGAAAAAAAGCTTTGTGAATTGACCCCATAGTCAATTCCATATGGAGGCCAGAAATAAAATATCCTACTTGAGTTTAAACATGAAATAATTAACAACCTCAACTGGATGGGAGGGAGATAAAAAAAAAAGAGTTAAAATTTGAAATGGATATAACCGATGCGATACTTATTTTTTTTTTTAATGTTCACACTACCACACCTAGAGAACAGGGAGACATTCCACCTCCATAGGTATTCATAAAGCTCTAGTTTAAAGGTTTACAGTGCACAAGTATCAACAACATGCAGGAGAGATGCCCCCTTTTCTTATTACGGTGTATACTGAATGCCTGAGGAAGCCTTCAATCAATCCTCAAGGGAGTACTAGAGGTGCTCTATATAAACCTGATCCACAGGTATTAAAAAACATAAACTGCAGCTATTCTCCATTCACCATTGTTATACAGTTGTTTGCAAACCACCCTTATGTTTCCTTGAAAGAGTGGGTGTTAGTGAAGTACTCCTGTAGCGGGAATGAAAGGAATTCGGGACAGATTAAGAACCTTGTACTGAGTGCGACATAACTTTTAAATATCCTGAATGTCTGTAGTTTATTTTACGTTTGCACTTGATATGCCACTAGAGACCACATTACCTTTTTTAAATGCTGAAAATGTGCGTATTTGATAGGTTGCTACAGCAAATATCTACCTAGTAACTCCACAATTGACTTTAGTGGATCTGCCCGGCGGTGAAAATTGCAATGTCTAAGCACTCTGCACCTCTGGGGATTTCGGAACATGATTATATGCCATCGTTGCGCAATGAATTTGTGCAACAGCACGGCTGCTTAAATGGTTAACATCACTTTTAATCCACTTTTTAAAAGGAAAGCTATTTTTCAGAATGATTATCATCATGAGTTTCTTCAACAATTGGATCGTAAGCTAGTGCTTGATGTACCGTCTGTTTTTGATTGCTGATTCTTTTGCCAAAAAGGGGTTTCAGTCATAGTCCAGTGTAAAGTTAACCACAACTCTAGTAAATTTAACGGATCTTAACAGTTTTTGGTGGTGGTTCGGTTACAAGTTGCAGTTACACGTTTTTATAAAGCACTAACAAGTTCCGTAGCGATGTACAGTGGGTGAGACAGAATAACAAATATGCATGTTAAACACACAGAGTTGTAGAGCGGACCCTGCTCAAGAGCTTACAATCTAAGAGAAAGAGGGGTGACACACTAGGTGAGGGTAAATTGAGAACATGAAGTAACGGGTGCATGTGGGCTGGGTGGGAAGATGGAGCAATAAATGAACAGTGGGGAATTATGGAGTGAGTCGACAGGCTTCTCTAAACTAATGTGTTTTCAGAGACTTATTGAAGGATTGGAGAGACAGGGAGAGACTAATGTTGCGGGGAATGGGGCGTGAGCTAGAAAGGGCGCAGCGCAGGAAAAGTCCTGCAGGCGAGAATTAGGGGTGTGGGTACGAGGTGATAACATCAGATCATTGGCAGAGCGAAGTGGTCAGGACGGGATGTACCTGTTAATAAGGGAGGAGATGTAGGCAGGGGACGCGGTTTGAGAGCTTTGTACGTGAGCACCAGTATTTTGAATTGGATTCTAAAGGAAACAGGAAGCCAGTGTAGAGATTGATAAAGGGGTGAGGTGTGAGTGGTGCAGGAGGTGAAGTGTAGGAGTCTGGCACAGGATTTCACCGACTGCAGAGGGAGAATCTGGGATTTTTTTAGGCCGGAGTGAATTACAGTAGTCGAGGTGGGAGAGAATTAGAGCTTGTATGAGCATTTTATTAGAGTCCGGATTAAGAAAAGGATGAATGTGTGCAATCTTTTTTAGGTGGAAGTAGGAAGATTGACTGTGCGGAGTGAAGGAGAGATCAGTGTCCAAGAGGACATCTACGCAACGAGCCTGAGAGGTAGAAGTAATGGTGGCACCATTCACCTGAAGGTCGCAAGAATGGAGGTTTTAGAGCAGGGATCTCAAACTCTGGCCCCCCTGATGTTTCTGAACTACAGCTCCCATGATTCCCTAGCCATCTAATGCATTCAAAGAATTCTGGGACTTGTAGGCAAAAACATCTGGGGGCCGTGAGTTTGAGATCCCTGTTTTAGAGGGAGGGAAGACTAGAAGTTCAGTTTTAGAGACGTTAAGCTTTAGGAAACGTGAAGTCATCTGGTTGGACACAGAAGAAGCGAAACCAAAGATTGGAAGAGAACCATGAGAGCGCGGTGTCGCCAAGGCGAAGTTGACGTAGCGCGAGGAGCAGGAGAGGTTGGTCAACCGTTTCAAATGCAGCGGAAAGGTCAAGAAGAATTAGCAGGGAGACGTGACCTTTGGTTTTAGCAGCAACTAAATAATCAGTCACCTTTGGTCAGATCAGTTTCAGTGGAGTCCTGGGAGCGAAAGCCGGACTGGTGCAGGTCAAGTACAGCGTTAACAGTGAGAAAACTGGAGAGCTGGTTATAAACTAGGTGTTCGAAGATACCTGTGCTCTAATTCGGTGTACACCAGTCTTGGAATCTACCTTAGGCTAGGGTCAGACGAACGCAGCTTTAACGTGCGTTTAGCCGCACAAAATCACGGCCGTGCTAGCAGCAAATGACGTCCAATGCCGGGGAACACACGAAGTACGGCCGCACGAAAGTTCGTCCGCGCAACGCAAGTGGCAAACGAACGCATTTTTTCGAGAACGTCAAACCGCTACTACTGACGTACAGAGTGCGCTGCGGCCGCATAGCGGCGTGTGTGTGTGATTGGGAGACATCAGACGCTGCTAATGTCCGGCCAACATAACGTCCAGACACAAAAAGTGTTTTATTGATGATCCGTACAAAATCACGGACGAAAAGGCGCATCGTATGACCGCTACCGCGTATTCCGTGAAAAAATATGTCCGTTCGTTCGACCGCACTTTTCCACGGTCGACGCGAAAAATGCGTTCGTCTGACCCTAGCCTAAGTCTTGTAATGTGTTTTCTATGCATCATGATAAGGAAAGTCTTTAATCCTGTTTTTATATAGTTGCTTAACAGAGAATGGGTTAATCGTAGGTCTAGTTCTTCATCTGGAGTTCGACTTTCAATTGTTGTTCTTAAATTTACAATGCTCTTGAAATATTGTGCTTTTTCAGAAACCCCTATACTTCTTGTGGGCTACAGAATATATATAGCATTTACACGAAGCGCGGCTGCCATTGTTGGATTTAATAAACTAACCCCCATTCCCCTCTTGGGGAAAAATATATAAGTGGCATACCTCAAATTTTGCTCAATCTTGTCAGCTTGAATCTCTTTTTGGAGTTCACTTCTGTACTTTGGCTCTCCATCACTGCTCATGCTCTTCAACCATCCTGGTAAATCGGGGGTTATTGCAAATCTTCCAATCAAAATGCCAATCACGAAGGACGCAACTCCTAGTGCCACTATTCCGAGGACCTGACATAACTTCATTGTTACTGCAAGAGTTGGTGTAAAATAATCTGCAAAGTTTTCATAGATGATGGTAAACATAGAATGTAAACATGCGCACTTACAGTATCTCATAGAAGTGAGTCACATGACACTGAGGAGGGAAAATGGCAAATTGGGCCAAATTTGGACATTTTCACTTAGGAGTGTACTTTTGTTGCCAGCGGTTTAGACATTAATGGCTGTGTGTTATTTTGAGGGGACAGTAAATTTATACTGTTATACAAGCTGTACACTCCCTACTTTACATTGTAGCAAAGTGTTGTAACATGAAAAGATATAATAAAATATTTACAAAAATGTGAGATACTGTATATGCTTCACGGATTCACCTATACACACTTATGTCTGCAAAAATAACAGTTAAATACTTCTAAACTCAGCCTTTCAGTACTAAGATATTACAGTCAGAAAGCTTAACCTGCACAAAATTCCATTAACCCCTTAACGCCGCAGGACGTACATTTACGCCCTGCATTAGGCGGGCTTTGGCGCCGCAGGACGTAAATGTACGTCCTCGGCGTTTTCAGCCCCCCCGGGAGATACTCACCTCCTCCGGCGGCTCCCTCGCTGATCTGAGTCCCACGGAGTCAGATCGGCAGGGTTTCCTCCTCCGGCGCACTGACGTCATCACGCCAGGGGTGCGATGACGTCGGTTTCAGGCGTCCCCCCCCCCCCCCGCCGCCGGAGCAGGGGAAGCACCTGGAGGGGAGGGGACTACAAGGCTGTGGCCAGCATCGCTGGAAGGGTCACAGCCTGACCTTTCCAGCGATGTATTGGGGTTAACCCATGAGTTGCCAGGTCACGACCGGGCACAAATTTGTGCCCGATCGCGGCCTATTTCCGGTGGGGGCCGCCATCTTGGATGGCAGCCCCCACCTCTGGGTCCCCCCCCCCGCGTCAACTGACTCATCACGCCATGCGCGATGATGTCAGTTAACTGGGGAAGCCCCTAGCTGCAAAGGGATTGCCTATGGGTTCCCAAGTCTACCCCATAGAATATAACCGCAAAGGATCGGATAATAAAATGTGAAAAAAAAAACACTTTATACACTGTGGATGATTGAAATTTTATTGAAAATTCAAATTTTTTTACATATTTTGTTATAGCATTCTGGCAGGACATGACTTTTATATATAATTATGATATATTATTAATCTTCCGAGTCTGCCGGAAAGAACGATATATAATTTGTCTGGGTGGTATAATAATATGTGACTTAAAACCGCGTTTAAACATGAAGAGCAAAAACTTCAGCAAACTTCACTTCCGAAAGAGCGCCAAAGTTGTAAAATTACTCCCGTCCTTAAGGGGTTAAAGAAGAACATTAAAATTAGCCATAATCATTCTTGTAAACCACTAACTCTCACAGTGAAACCTTTTGATCTTAAATGCTCTGGTTTGGCCATTCTAAATATTACAAACCCTATTAAATCTTGATAAACGTTATCTGATTTTGTATTCATTTATAAAGAATACTATTTGTAATAAATAAAACCCAATAGTGTATTTTATGTACACAAAGATAACAGAGACCTAATTAAAGTGCAAAGTCAGTCTTAATTTAACTCCTTGCAAAAACACTATTATTGAGCAGTGTTAAAATCACAAATGGGGGAAACCGCAAACCTAAACAAAAGAACTCTCATCTACTCTCTGTGTAATAGTATACGTTACCGAAGATGTAGCCTTGTTGTACTGGCAGTGAGTCTCCGCTTCTCACCGTTCTCTCCAATAGTTTCTTCTGGATTGTTTAAAGTGTTTTGTGTCTTTTTGAAGATTTACACTGACACTGTCCTTTTCTCACCCCAGCAAGCTCCTCTGCAAATAGAGTTTTTTCAGGTTAATATTTCCCCCAGTCTTTCAAGAGGTTTAATGCTATCCAAAGTTCAGGGAAAAGTATTCGATTTCTCTCCTGATAACAAAGTGTGGAGGGTGGAGTTGTCAAGAGGACAACTGCCAAGTGCTAAACCCAACTCCTGTGAAATTCGTGACCAAAATACTTGAGTAAACCTTCCCCAATCCTTTCAGTGTCAACGGCAAATAGGTTTTAGAATTTAAAGGCACAAACAACCTTTTTTTAAGCGGTTACAACCATCCACAATCAAACTCAAAATGCTTAGGTGGAAAGAAGATAAAGACAAAAAAAAATACAGTGTATATGTTTACGTGTTTACTGTTCAGAGTGTAAATTCCCGGTTCTAATGCAATGCGCTAGGTTTATGTAACAAATCATCATTTTCAGAATAGTGGAATCCTGTATATGCCATGGAGTGTCCTGCTCCCCCCTTATCTGGATTTGTAAATCTTTTCCTAATCTGTTGTTTATTCGTCCATTCTGCCACATAACTAAACTTCACCACCCAGACTTCAACAGTTTTTTTTTCTTCCTCCACCCCCTTTGTTTTATGTGTTTTTTGTATTTTATATACAAAAGAAAAATCTTTCAGCACCGGTCAGTTGCATTTAATTTTTCTTATGTAGCTGCACAGGCTGAAAAAAGACATGCGTCCATCGGGTTCAGCCTTCCACACATCACCTACTGCTGTTGATCTAAAAGAAGGCAAAAAATACCCAGTCTGAAGTATTATATGCAACATACTGTGAAAAAAATCCTTCTTGACCCCAGAATGAGATCAAGAGCTTTTACCCACATATTAATTATTATAACACTTAATATTATGTTTTTGCAGGAAGTCATTCAGTCGTTGTTTAAATGTCTGTACAGTCTCTGACCCAACCACCTCAACAGGCAGAGAATTCCACAGCTTTATTGCTCTCGCTGTAAAATCACCCTTCCTATGCTTTAGGCTGGATTTTCTTTCATCCAATGGGTGACCTCGTGTCCTGTGTATGGTCTATAGGTTTCCAGACAATGGTTTATAATGGCCCCGTATATATTTATATGAAGTTCTTCGATCCCCTCTTTAAACAGGTTTAAGCTTGTCAGCCTTTCCTCATAGTTTAACCCTTCCATTCCCCTTAATAATTTATCTGCACCTTTTCTAGCGTCATAATATCTTTTTTAAAACCAGTGCCCAAAATTGCCCGACATATTCAAGGTGCATCTTTATTACCATTTTCATCCCCGAGAGTGAATTCCCCTTTTAATGCCAATACCTTGCTGGTCTTGGCGGCGGCTGTTTGACATTGGACAGTGTTGAGTTTGTAGTCTATAATTATTCCCAAATCCTTCTCCTGCTTTGATTTCCTTAACTCTGTCCCATTTAGGGTATAAGTTGCTTGTGTGTTCTTCACTCCAAAGTGCATAACCTTGCATTTATCTACATTAAACTTCATCTGCTATTTAAGTGCCCAGTCCTCCAATCTAAATCCCTCTGCAGCAAAGTAACATCCTGCTCACATTGTATTCTTTCTAGGAACCAGCTTCACCTTCCCTCTACTCCCATTTGTTTCACTTACTCCCATCGCTTAGATTGTAAGCTCACACGTTGTCTGGCTGAGCACTTGGTTAAAGTGCTGTATTTCCTAGACAAGCTATCCAATGGGCAGGGTACTCTTGTCCTTATTTATCATGTTTGCGCTCCCCCTCTACAGCTCTGCGGAACTTGTTAGCGCTTTATAAAAACTTGTAACTGTTAGGCTAGGGTCAAACGAACGCATTTTTCGCAACATCCGTAAAAAAGTGCGTCCGAACACATTGATGTATTTTTTCACGGAATGCTCGAAAACGCTCATACAATGCGCATTTTCGTGCATGATTTGTTACGGATCCAAACCAGGAAACTTTGGGTGTCTGGACGTTATGTTGGCTGGACATGAGCAACGTCTGACGTCTCCTAATCACGCACACACGCCGCTATGCAGGCACAGCGCACTCTGTACGTCCGTACTAGCGGTTTTGCGTTCTCGAAAAAATGCATTCGTTTGCCGCTTGCGTTGCGCGGACGCACTTTCGTCATTGCCCGTCATTTGCTGCTACTGCAGCCGTGATTAAGTGCGCCTAAACGCACGTTAAAAATGCGTTAGTCTGACCCCAGCCTCACTATTGCCTTTACAAGTTTTGTGTCATCTGCAGAGACGCATTATTTTCGATATGTATGTTATTTAGTGGTTTCTCCAATAAAGATATGTTTGAGCGCCGTATGTGGTACTTGGTTACCAATTTGTGCATTTTCTATTGTAATTTTTAGGGTTTAGTCCCTATTTAGGGTGTTTCTGTCGCTTTTCTCTTCCATCCCTTATTTTCGATGCCAGTTTATTGTTTGTTTACACTTTATTTCTGTCCCCACTGAAAAACATTGCAAAACTCCTAGTTAATTTAGTAAAGAGAAACCCTTTCTGTATAAAAAGCACAAAAGAATTAATTTAAAAAATAATAATAAAAAAATATATATATATATATATTTTTTTTTTTTTGTCTCCTTTGCTGCTGCTGTGGAGTTTTGTTTTTTGTTTTTTTTAATGATTCAACACAGACAAATTGTAAATCTGTTTGAAAGTGTAAGGTCACATTATGATTAGAGGAGGCTGCTTGGCCGAAAGTATTTTTCAGTTTATTTATAGTTCCTGCCTAAATCTTATCCCCAGCACCAAGGCACAGATGGACACATGCACGGCAGGGTGCTCGAACAGTGACTTGTTGAAAGATAGTTCACATGCAAATGAGTGATCCCTTGGTTGCACATTTCCTTCAGAGGAGCCTGGAGTGAAATGATTTCCTCAACCATAAGTCTCTGACATGTTAAAGTAAAATAGACAAAGCAGTCAACCTTAAGAAAAAAAAAAGGGTGTTGCAATCAAGCTTCCTCTATTTGCATACACTTAGTGGTTACAAAATTTTCACTTAGATTGTATTTTCTTGCTACATTTTGACACAAGCAGCCTTCATGCCTTCAGAAATTGTTCCTGCCGTAGCGCAGCCGACTGAATCTGGAACGGCCACTGGGCCGAGTACCACTGAATCTGGCCCCAGCGGGACTGGTGGCATTTATTCTGCCATCCTCAGCAGAAATTTACCGATTATTGGAGGGCACGAAAAAACATTTGAGCAGCTTCAAAAGAAATGCCTGGAAAGAAACTTCCTTTTTCAAGATCGAGATTTTCCTCCTGATGACAGCTCGTTGTTCTTCAGTCAAAGTCTTCCAATCACGTTCGAGTGGAAGAGGCCTCCAGTAAGTACCCGTATATACCATGCAGCTTAAGTCATATATCCACTAGTTTTACATTATTTTTTATTATTTAATGTCTTTTTAAGTGCTATATTGATTGTATTTGAATGAAAATATTTGCATGCAGGTTTGTATTTCTATAACGTGTCAATGCTTAGATTATATTTAAATGTGTTTCTGTTAAACACTCTGAATTGTATCGGAGACCTACAGATTCATTGCCTTTGTACCAGCACCAACATTGGAGACTTTATTGTCCGTCACTCTGATAATACAGAGAAGTGTTTCCCAATCGCGGTCCTCAGGTCCCCCTAACAGGTCAGGTTTGCAGGATATCTGCAGCACAGCACCGGTGATAGGATTTGCTGCTCAGTGATTGCAGGATTCAGTCTGCATTTCCCCAAGGTCATCCTTAAGGCTGGGGTCAGACCAGCGCACTTTTAACGTGCGTTCTGACGCACATAATTACGGCCGCACTAGCAGCAGATGACGGGCAATGACAGCCAATATACGATGTACGGCCGCAGAAAAGTCCAGCCGTGCAACGCAAGTGGAATTTGAACGCATTTTTCTGAGAACGCTGAACCGCTAGTACTGACGTACTGAGTGCGCAGCTGCGGCATAGCGGCGTGTTTGCGTGATTAGGAGATGTCAGACGCTGCTAATCTCCAGCCTACATAACGTCCAGACGCAAAAAGAGTTTTATTGACGATCCGTACAAAATCACGCCCGAAAATGCGCGTCGTCTGACCGTTTTTGCGCATTCCGTGAAAAAATACGTCAATGCGTTTGGACGCACTTTTTCACGTTTGCGGGGAAAAATGCTTTCGTCTGACCCTAGCCTAAAACCTGAACGGTTGGTGCTCCCCATGGGCAGGTTTGGTAGACACTAAGCTTGAGTGTTTAGTTAGTAGTTCTTGACCTCCAAATGTACAGAGCTTTCCAGTATTTCGTTACAAAATAATGCCAGGCATTGAAGGCTCAGATATGTGATAGCTAGGGATGCACAGATACCAATACCAGTATCCGTACCAATACCGGGATTTTGCATGAGTAACTTGTACTCTTGCAAATGCCTCCGATACCAGAAGCACTGGGCTGACTTGCCGGGTGGTATGTGAGGGCTGGGGAGGCCCCTCCGGCTGGCCACATTCCAGCGAGCAGCTGCCAGCAAGTGAAGGTTGTTATGCGTCTCTTTTGGGGCGCTCTCGTGAGATCTTGCAAACTGTAAAGCGGCTCCGCTGGGGCCGCACTCTCATGTGATCTTGCAACCATCACGCTGGCGGCCGATTGCTATAGAATTGGTTCATGGTCTTCCAGAAACACAAAGTTACTGGATTAAAGGGTGTTTTTTTTTTCTTTGTTTATATGACCAAACTTGCGTGATGGTACATTAACCCCATAGTGACCAGATGATTTTACCCTTTCCTGTCCGAAAGTACCCACGGCTTTTTTTTTTCTTATTCTTCATTTCTGCGCTGTTTCTGTATAGCTCTAATTTTCCTCTTACTCATCAAAATCTACAACCGCCAAAGAAGACCCCGGCTAAATAGTTTCAAAATGTTGTCCTAAAATTAGAAATACCCAATTGTTACATGTTTTTTTTTTCTTTTTAACCCCTTCACTGCTAAGACATTTTACGTTTGTGTGTGGAGCTCATTTTGACAGTTTTATGCTCCTCATGTTTAAACCTGATTTGAAGTCCTATTTTATTACACCCCCAGACAAATTTTTTAAAAAAAATAAAAAATTTATACCAAACCTCTTCATGTTTGGTATCATTGGAACGGCCATGATCAGGCCTTTCTAATGATACCAAACATGACCCTACACTTTGCAGTTAGTGGGTTAGCTGTCCAACTGACATTGCACATATGGCGCAGAAGTCAGTGGGTGGGGGATGACCCGGAGGCTTGGCCGACATTCAATCGTCATCCGGTTTACCTGCAGCCATTCGCGAGGGAGAGGGCTCCAAAGGAGTTCCCCTCCCTCCCCTTTAACATTCTTCCCTGCAGGTGCCTGGGGTGCCCAGTGACTTCATCACGACTGCCGCGGCCCATAAAACAAAGGGGCTGGCTTCAAGGAAGCCAGAACGACGTGGGACCCCTGCCAGAGAAGTGAGTAAGGTGGGTTAAAGGACCATGACCTACATGATAGTACGTCCTTGGTCCTTGAGGGGAATTTTCCGCAGGACGTACTATGTACGTCAGTGGTCCTTAAGGGGTTAACAGATGTACATAAGAGTAACAGAAGTAAAGGAGACAATTTCTAAAGTAAAAAGGCCCCTATTTACTCTAAAATGTTTATAAATTCTCTTACGACAGAGTTTTATAGTTGAATTACTCCATATTCCTAGTGCATGTACAATGTCCAATGTTTACACCAATAAATACAAGTTTTACTAGACTGATTTTTGCAAATACAACAAACTGGAATCAACAGAGCCACTTTATCCAGTGGGGAAAATTAACAGTTGCCCAGTTAGTCCCATAAAAGGGATCACTAAATGTTCCGAAAAATAATGGACTGTAAAATAAAGAAACCAGGCACAGGAAAGCGATCCTAAAGGTCTGTTTTGCAAAGGTTTTAACTAGTTAGTAGTTGCTCTACCCTTTCTCTTGCTATTTGTTATGCAAAGAGGATCAACAAGTCTTTGGCACTCGTTCTTGTTCGCTTGAGATCGATCATGCAATGTGTGTGCATTATCCTTGACCACATCCATGGGGGGGGGCAACATTTCCGATGCTTTCTTGCTTGGGTGCCTCGGGTATCTCGGCTTTCTTATTTTCATGACTTGCGAGAAGTGAAATATTAGCCATAGTCTACTAGATGCTTCCCACAGCCAGTTCTCCAGCTTTGCTAGAAAAGGTTGCTTAATGCTCTGTCAGTGTTTGGCTACGTCGGAATGTAGAACTAGTTTGGCAACGCCAGATGGAAAGATTCCTTTCTTTTAGAGTTCTTTAATATTTGAACACCGTTTTTATATTTTTACTATTGACATGGTTTGACGTTCGACACCACCGTTGACCAGTAACATGTAGGATATATAGCAACCCAGGACGTACTTGAAAACGAGAGAAATCTCAATGTATCCTTCCTGGTAAAATCCTTCATAAATAAATAAATGTAGCTCATGTCTGCAACTCCAGGTGATGATAAACCGAAGACAACCTGCTAGCCCATGTTCTTGATCTAGCCGTAAAGGAGCAATTTTGTACTGTGTACTCTTGCCATCGTCCCTCTACCAAGACATATAAGCAGTAGCCCAGTTAAAAGTCAAGTCAAACTACTGTTGCCTACAAAAAAAGTGTATATATCTTAAATCATGTGCTAGTTTTATGAAGGTGACATACATAAAGTCACACATACATATCGTAAGTACACAAGTGTGTGTGTGTATGTATGTATGTATATATATTCTATAGATCAGGGCTGTCAAACTCCTGCCCCCCCCCCGATGTCTGAATTATAATTCCCATACTTCCCTGGTCATCTGTTCCATTTAAAGCATTTTGGGAATTGTAGGCATCGACATGGGGGGGGGGCGTTAGACAGTCCTGCTGTAGGTGATTATGTAATTGACAAGTGGGAAGAAAATACTTTGAGAAGTGATTATTTGCTTATGGTAAGCAAATATTTTGAAGGAAGGTCAGCATAAGTTAATGGAGCGGAACTACAAATTGGGCTGCATATCTCCTGCCACGTCATAATTTTGTCTTTTGATTGCTCTTTACGTTTAGAAGGTTGGATTAAATGATACTTGGATGAGTCTTGCTGACCATTTATATTTAGCATGGTGAATCAAAGCTTATTTATAGACATTCATATAATGATCAGTATCGGTTATTCGATACACAAGTGTTCTATGTGTGCAAGTAAGTCTGTATCTTGTTTTTAGTTGAAAAATGAATGAATGGATGTGATTAATGACTTTTGGGAGCCTTTTTTTTTTCACATGTGACGGTTTCCTTGAATATTGAAGAGAAATATAGGTAGCGCTGATAAGTGGATGTGGGAAATTGCTAATACACCTCAAATGGTCCTTGTTTCTCAACCATCAAAAAATAAACATTGAACAGGAAAATGGTGTAGCGATGGCAATGTCCTCCCTGGGGTAGAGTCAAAGTCCCAATGCTGCACTCTTGAAGTCTTCCTCTTCAAATACCCTCAAATAAAACCATAAAGGAAACACATCATAGTGCGACCCATAATGAGCCACATATACAGTATGTATGTAGATAAACAATAGCACTCACATGCGGTGGAACCCTCCTGGTTCTAGGTGAATCGCCTTATGGTAGTTTCTGGCCACCCAAATGCCCTTCCGAAGGAGTTCCGCTCTCCACATCCAGATGAATGGCGTCCAACAACGTGATGGTGGTATAAATGAAAGTCTATTCCAGATGGAGTTCCAAATAAAAGACTCCTATAGCAGGATTAAAAATACTATTTTTAATGCTGCTATTGGAGTCTTTCATTTGGAGATTAGCGGGTCTCCCCAGCACTTCCATGTTAGACCAGTGTAATGGTTTTACGTGGATCTCTCTTGGTTTTCCTGCCTGACTGATTATTCCTGCTCATGTAGGACTAGGAAGCCTTGCCAAATCCTTTTATCCAGCAACTTTAACACATTCATTTGTAAGCAGAATTAAGGAACGTTCTGTTCTCTCCAACCTTGCATATGGCCCACTACCAATTTGTCTAGGCGAGGGATCTCAAACTCTGCCCTCCCTTCCCCCAAGATGTTATTAAACTATAATTTCTTTGATTCCCCTGTACATTTATTACATTCAAAAAATTCTGGGAATTGTAGGCAATAAACATCTGGGGGCGCCGTTTGAGTTCTTTTGTCTAGACCAGGAGTCGGCAACCCCCGGCTCCGGAGCTGCATGCGGCTCCTTCATTGCCCTGCTGCGGCTCCCAGGCCGGCGCTCCTGCTAGGGCGCAGCCAGCCCTGACCCGGAGTTTTCCCCAGAATCCGCCAGTGAAACCATCACGCTGCGTGCTTGCTCTGGGCAAAGTGTGATGGAAGACGTCGACTCGCGTTGGCTGTCCAATAGAGAGTGAGGGGAGCGTGGATAACTCTGCCCCCTCTGCATGGACAGCCACATGCTCCTTCAGGGATTGATGGGGCAGATTTCTGAGTTCTACCGGTGGCTGTTACCCATGGACCCATGAGAAGGCCCCGGGCATATGGAATGCACGGGGCACGCTGTGAGTGCTGTTGAGGTAGTGTGGTGGGACTGGGAGCGCCAATCATTGGCTGCATGAATCAAAACTGTGATTCATGCAACCATAGCTACTTTTTAACTCTCACACCACTGAGAGATCTTATGACCTTTCAACCTAGCTACAAGTAACACCAGCCATAGATGGGCTGGCTTGGACTGTCAGCTGGCTAGTGGCCATTCCCATCAATTCGGTACCCCTGGGCATATGTCCCATGGCCAGTCTGAGCTAGGGCTGGCACATGTCCAGTTTACAATCCTGAACTGTCAAGTTGAAATCATGTGTTCTCGTTTCCGACTCCCTCCCACCTGGACATGATTCAGATCCAGACAGGTGGTTGCAGTTCTTTCAGCCTATGTAATTGCATTGTGTTGTCTGTAATACGCAGGATGTGTTGAGGCCAGTGCTGTTGCATTGCTGGTTTATGGCCCGACTGGCATGCTGTGTAAGGACAATAGAGCAGTGACACCTGCTGGAGACAGAGGCAGAGGGACGATTGTGTACCTGAGAAACTGCATGGGTTATTTTTTAACGGGACTGGCGCTGGAAGATGAACTGCCTGATCAACGTCACAAATACTGTAGCTCAAACTAAGAGCATGAAGAACCCAAATGGATGATCCACTGACACAGCAGCACAATTTGAAAGGATTTTACCAGGAAGGATACATTGAGATTTCTCTTGTTTTCAAGTATGTCCTGGGTGGCGAGTATGTACCGTCAGGTGTCTTGCCCAATGACACTTACTGGAGAGGTGCTCGTTGGGATCTAACCCATGACTCCACAGGCTCTCTCCACGCAGAGCAGTGATGTTACCTCTACGCCACCCAGCCGGTACACTGGATCCAGCCCAGCAGTGGCCCTTAACTTTATATCACAAGGCCTTACCTGTCTGTACATATACTGGGTATATGGGTGTTGTGGAAGGAGCTGATCTAGGGTTTGGGGGAGTTGGTAGGGTGGTGCTGGTTTGGGATATGGGATTGCTGGAAGCAATCAATTTGGATTATAAGTGTGGTGGAAGGAGCTGGTATGAAGATGTTGCAAGGAGCACGGATCAGTACTGGGGGCTGACAGATGTCTTTTTTAGTGTATGGTGGTGGAAAGGAGCAGATTTGGGTTTGTGGGATATGGGGAGTGGACAAGGAAGGAGTGTTTGTGCTTCTGTCAGTGTCTTTATCTTTTCCCCCAGTGCAGAGGACAACAGAATCCACAACCCCCTCCTGTTTTCTCTTGCATGAGGAAGTTGAGTGCAGCTGACAATGCATATGTGTGACTGGATGCTGACCCAGCCGCACAAGCACCATCCGAGGGAGACCTTCATATGCAAATTGTATACACTACATAAAAAAATATATGCCATACGATGTTTGAGTGTTCGGGAATCGGGATTGGCTTGAAGTCTCGTCATTTACCGTAGAAACAAACACATCCTTGACAAGTAGAAACCTGCTGCATTTGAAGTATGCTCCTCCGTAATCTGTGGGAGAGGTAAAGCCCTGATCAAGTTTGTCACTTCTTGTAGACTTCAAAATTACAAGCAGAGTCTGCGGATTTACAGCGAATATCGGAAACCTCGCTGGAAAATTATACTAAAAGAAAATTTAAAAAATAGATTGGTCTTCACCTAAACGTTCATGGCTTTGAATAGTTTCTTGCTACTCAAGCTACAGCATGTTTTGTAATGGCTCTTTTGTGTTTTCAGTATATACGTTCATTATATGTTAACCACTCGCACCCCCTTTTAATTGCTACTGTTGTTGAAACAAGAAATATTATTCAGTTCAATAGAATATTTGCTCTTTCTTTACATAAAGTATAGGCGAATAAAAGTTTCCTGTTTAGGAATCTGAATATTAAGATTATCCCATGCCTAATTTTTATGTTTTTTCTTTTAGTGCACTTGTTAGCTCAGCACTTTTTAAATGTCAGAGCGAAGGCAGTGCAAAGGTTAATCCATGTGCCCAGTAATGACATCTAATGCTGTTGAATGAGGCTTATGTTGCTTCCTATTTAGGTAGTGCCTGTTAAGTACAAAAGTCAAAGACTTTAAGCATAATAATAAAATTCTTCCCTTTTATTATATTCCCCTTTGCAGTGATTGACAACTGCTCTGCACTGCTTCGTTGTCTCATCACAGCAAAGTTAAGAGCACTGCAAGTAACAAATAAAGATAAAAATTGAGCCGTAACAAACTTGATTTAGTTTATTGACATAGTTGAAGCTTTATTTTTATACAGTATGAATAAAATACATATATACAGCAGAGCTCAAAATTTCCACTCGCCTACTAGCATTTGGCGAGTGGAAATTAAGTGAGGGCGAGTGGAAATGCGCACGCAGGCAGCACAATAAATTATTTTGTGTGTTTAGGGGCAGAGTTAAAGGCTGGGTAGGGGTTAGGTGGAGCAACTGGTGGCGATTAACCTTTATGGCCTGGTTAGTAGCTTGGGACTTGAAATTTTGAGCCCTGTATACAGTATCTCTCAGTGAGTACACCCCTCACATTTTTGAAAATATTTTATTATATCTTTTCATGTGACAACACTGAAGAAATTACACTTTGCTACATTGTAAAGTAGTGAGTGTACAGCTTGTATAACAGTATAAAAGTTACATTCCTCTGCAGAGCCAAGTAGTTCTTCCAGGATGCTGTAACAACTGATGTCACAAAGAATTCCTAATCAAATGCCTCTTCCAGAGAAATATTGATGACATACAGCACGTGTATAGAAATGGTCGTAACACTTGATAAACCCACTTTTCATACTTGTATGCACAAATTCAACAGACACATTGGAACGAGACAAAGAGACAAACAATTCTGTATCCATACGAGTTAGAGAGTGCTATGTGCCGTGCAAAATATAACTAAAACATGTACCTGTAAAAGCAATACTGAAATTTAAATCTGGAAGGGTTAAGGCAGTGCTGGAAAATAATGGTGGCCACACACAATATTGACACTTTGAGCCCATTTGGACATTTTCACGTAGGGGTGTACTCCCTTTTGTTCACTGCGGTTTAGACATTAATGCCTGTGTAAAAAGGAAAAAAGGCTATACTCCGTGGCGCTAGATATACACTTTTAAAGGATTCACTATATTCCCACACTGTGGTGCTCCCGTCACCAGAACAAATTGCAAAATGTGAAGTAAAGAAATGGGGACAGCGCTTCAACTTAAAAGGATGCAGTGTATAAGTGAAGTGGTAAATATGGAATAATGCTCACAAGCAATGGTAGGTCCCTTGATGATTAGGCATGGACTAAATCAATCAAAGTCTTCAAAATAGGAGGACCTCAAAAAAAATACAGATAATGGTACAGTATTGCACAGAATATACTGCTATAGTAAGGTTGTAATATTCACTACTCACACTTTACGAGAGCTGCTAGCTCTCATATGTAGACCTCACAGGTGTTCAGGGCCAACCTGTTCGCCTCATACTCCCACACTCAGACCTCCAAAAAAGCACCGGAACATGGATTGCATATAATCCAACAGGATTGTAAAGGGTAAGCAAATATCCACTCACCAAATAGAATTGAATCTCCAGCAGAAATATTCCAGGGTAACCGTGTGTGTAAACCTCAGTAGAAGAACAAAGGTAACATAAAGGCCAGATATGCTGGAAAAATATTTATTAAAACAAAATATAAAATATATAAGCGAACAGCCAAACACGTTTCTCGCCTCAGGGGCGCTTCATCAGTGGCAAGGGACAAAAAGCATGCGGCACCCATAGTCCTTTCAGGGTTTATATAGCCAAAAAAAAAAATCCAGAACAGCAAAGTGAGACCACATGGGGAGGAATCCGCAATCACCTCCGTTTTTGCATATCATGATGTCATCAGGAGGCTGCTCACTCGCTACCCTGGTGCCCTAAACACCTGTGAGGTCTACATATGAGAGCTAGCAGCTCTCGTAAAGTGTGAGTAGTGAATATTACAACCTTACTATAGCAGTATATTCTGTGCAATACTGTACCATTATCTGTATTTTTTTTTTTTTTTGAGGTCCTCCTATTTTGAAGACTTTGATTTAGTCCACGCCTAATCATCAAGGGACCTACCATTGTGAGCATTATTCCATATTTACCACTTCACTTATACACTGCATCCTTTTAAGTTGAAGCGCTGTCCCAATTTCTTTACTTCACATTAATGCCTGTGTGTTGAGTTATTTTGAGGGGACAGCAAAGTTACACTGTTATACAAGCTGTACACTCACTACTTTACAATGTAGCAAAGTGTAATTTCTTCAGTGTTGTCACATGAAAAGATATAATAAAATATTTAGCAAAATGTGAGGGGTGTACTCACTTCTGTGAGATACTGCATATGCTTCAGATATACCTATACACAGGGCCGTGTTAACATAGGGGCTGATGGAGCAGCAGCTCCAGGCCCATGCCCCAAAATAGGCCCAGAGAAAGGTTAACTATGTCTGCATTGATTTTCATTTGGATCCCTGTATCTCCAACTACAGAGCAGCTACAGGATCATGAGGTATCACTGGAAAGGGCAGGTCATGGCCTTTCTAATGATACCAAACATTACCAAGTTTTATGTAACAATAAAAATAAAATGATAAATATTTTTTTATTTCTTTCTAACGCAGCGAGATTTTTCACTTTTCAATTATAAAGCGAACAATGATGCTGCACTAACTCACCATCTGTTATCATGTCATCAACAAGTGTGGAGGTGATGGCACAATCTGTTATTACGAATTGTTACATTAAAAACCTAAATGCCGCACTGCAGCAAAGAGCACTGGGGGGACAACGACTTTGGAGCCCTGTGCCACTAAACTTTAAACCTCACAAGCTCAAGTGAGGTGTCATTGGACAGGTCAGAGTCTAAACCTAACCATCTAAAAGCTAAGAAAACAAACGTTTTATTTATATTTTTAGTTCCAATGCATTGGCATTGTCCATTTGTCACGTATAAAATGAGCAATACCACTGCCGTTTCTCACCTTCTCATTTCTCGCGTTGGGAGCAAGGTCAGTATTTTATACATAGTCATATTAGTCATAAAACACCATCCTCCAAAACACAAGGGAAATATTTTTTTCATTTTTGGTTAAAATTGTGTATTTTCTCAGAAAAATGCAGTAACCAGTTCCCATTTTTAAAAAATTAACAAGAATTCCCTATAGAATATGTAAGAATTGAAATTCTTACAAATATATAACCACAAAGGTTTGGATGATCGAATTAGAAAAAATAATTCTACACGTTGAAATCTGAATGGAAATTTCCTCACTCAGTATCTGCCTGGTTAGATATAACCGTATCTGCATGATCAAATAACCTAAAATATGTTTTAACTTCTCTAAATTCCAAAAAAGAGCCCACCAAAATCTTCAGCTCCAGGCCCATAGAGATCTTAATCCGGCCATGCCTATAAACACTTATGTTGCACAGTTCAAAGGAATTTAAATACAAACTCAGTAGACTTTCAGTACTAAGATAGTACTGATACTAAGATAGTAGTAGTGTAGAAAGCTCTAATTCATAAAGATGTGGCCATATTTCTTATTGGAACTAATACTGGTCCAAACGTACAAAGCTCTCCATACCCGCCCCCTCTCCCTTATTATCAGGTATATCCCGTCCCGACCACTTCGCTCTGCCAAGGATCTGATGCTATTGGTTCCTCGTACCCGCATCCCCAACTCTCACCTTCAGGACGTCTCCCGAGCTGCCCCCTTTATTTTTTTCCTTTTTTTTAATTTTTATTTTGTACCAAAGGTCACAAACCGACCAGCAAAGATAGCCTCGCAGGGCCAAGAAATAGACTTCTCAAGAAAAACCACATAAAACAAAGGGGTCACAAACCGACCAGCAAAGATAGCCTCGCAGGGCCAAGAAATAGACTTCTCAAGAAAAACCACATAAAACAAAGGGGGGGGTCTAAAAACACAAAAAAAAAACATCCAGACGTTCAAGAACAGGGGGGGGGGTCTCAGCAAAAAGTAAAAGTCCTCAAAAGTGATGAATAAAAGTCACGGGAAATTGGGGGAGCAATGGGAAATCGAGCAGGCCTGGCAACGGAGAAGACAATAAACACCATAAAGAACCTCCTCAGCCTGTATCCAGCCAGAGACCTGTGGATACAGCTCTACCGATCACAACCACGGCATCCAAGGCTCGTTGAGTATCAGCCGCGGTATAGGCCATCAGCGCCACTCCAGAGGGCAGTGCGTCCTCCGCTGGAAGCTCCACTGCCTCAGGTATCCCAAGGAGGCAACCGCTGTCCCGCTCCACATCGACCTCCACATCTCTTCTGTGGTGTGCCAGCGCCTCCCAGCAGCTGCAGCGGACTTTGCGCACCGTAAGGGAGGAGTTCGCCCCAGGTCTTCCTCCACATCTCCCAGCTCCGCATAGATGACCATCTCTTCCACCTTCTCATCACATCCTGCCATATCGTCGGTGAGTATACCGGCCACCGGATCACCACCGAGGGTCTCCTTCTCCTCCCTGCAGCGTCTCAACACGGCCATCATCAGGCGCCACGTTCCCCGTGTCAGCGGACCCGAGTCAACCCCCTAGCAGTTGCAGACAGGCATCTAGGCCTGCGATCGCAGCAATTTTCTTGTGGGGGGGGGGGGTACGGCCCGCCACAGCTTCCTCATCGCAGCTCCCGGCTCCAGCACTACGACCTTCTCAGCATCCAGGGGATGGGGGCCCTCCATCACCCTGGCTAACAGCAGGCGTCCACCCGACAAAGATCCGCACCCAGACCCGGGAAGCAACTCAGCAATCTAGGGAATAGGCCCCAAAATGGCCGCCGACAGAACACCTCAGCCGAGGACCCGAGGCCGAACTAGTGTCTCTGCTCCAGAGGGGGGGGGGGCAAAACAGGCTCCGGAGAGTGCACCCCGATGGCCAGCAGCCCAGGGACCCCGCAATCGGCTGACAGGATCTCCTTAGAAAACCCACCTTCATGGAGGCATCAGACGGACCTCCAGTGTTATGCGTCCTCTTCCCTACATGGCTGGCCACGCCCCCCCAAGCTGCCCCCTTTCTATGGAACTCCCTCCCCCCTCAGCATTAGACTCTCCCCATCTCTCCAGTCCTTCAAGAAGTCTCTGAAAACACACTACTTTAGAGAAGCTTTTCAGCTCACTCCATAATCCCCCATTGTTAATTTCTTGCTCCATCTTCCCCCACAGCCCACACGCACCCCGCTACTTCTTGTACTCTATTCACCCTCACCTATTGTGTCACCCCTTTCCTCATAGATTGTAAACTCTTGAGCAGGGTCCGCTCTCCTACTGGTCTTTGTGTGTAATGTGTATGTATATTTGTTAGTCTGTCTCTGCCATTGTACAGCGCTTCAGAACTTGTTGGCGCTTTATAAATACTTGTATCTGTAGTTAGAGCCAATGGAAACAAAAACTCATATGTATCCTCCATCAAGACTGATTAACCTACCTGAATTAGCCACTGAGTAGGCTGGGAAAATTACAGGTGGGAAGAAATAGCCAGGGGCTGGGCCCGCAGCAAAGAACTGTACCCTTCACATTTCTTGCCTCATTCCCACCTCTGTCCTGCCTGAACTCTTCCCCAGGTCAACTAAATGCACAGGGTCTACCCACTGAGTCCAATCGGTTCCTCCCCAGGTCACAATAAGCATCATGGGACATGTAAAGGGGTTATTCAATAAGTGCCGAACTTGCATCGAACGGTGACTTTAACCATTTACGGTACAATTTCCTGACAGGTCATCTATTCACAAAGCTTTCAATTCACCAAATACTGTACTGGCAAAATGGCAGCGAAATACTGTGCAATTCGCTGTAGTTCGGCGATCTTCGGCAGCAGCGAAATTGCCCCATAGAGAAGTAATGGTTAATCTATATGGAGAACGCCAAACTGCACCGAAACAGGCGAATCCCATAGGATTCATTGTAAAAAAAAAAATGTTTTAAATGTATTTTTTATTCAACAATTTATTCTTTTAATTTGCAGCAAACAATCCTTTACTTTTTTTAGATGAAATTTTTGATTCCATTTTTTATTTTTTTATTGTTCTGTAACCGACCTTTTTAATTTTTATAGGATATTTTTTTATTATTTGGACACATTTTAACACATTTTATCATTTTACCCACCTTTTAGCAGAATAGCAGAGTTTTGTGTTTTTTTTCCCGTTTTTTTTTTTGCAGTTCCTCAGTCTTCGGCGGCTCCTTGTACGGCGCAGTTTGGGGACCCTGCGGTGAATAGTGAACTCAACGCAGGGTCTGCGAAATGGAATTGCCGGAGTGCGCCAAACGAGAAAGCACTGAAATTTCAGTACTTTCTGAAAAACCCCTATAGTTTTAGTAGTCAATAATGTCTGGCCCTCCAGAACCAGAACGCCTGTAAGATACTACTCAAGTTCCCAGTCATCCGATATGTCTGGCAGCTGCTTTTTAACAGCACCCACGTTAAGGAAGATGCCGGTAATGGTCATAAGATCATCATAAAACAGATGTTCCATACATTCAAAACAAGGTGACCTATCTTGTAATCAGAGGAAGAAAAAGCTTTCACTGATCTAAATCTAGTTAATATTTTTTTAATGACCATTTCTTTTTCTTTTTTCTGAAAGATTTTTATTATGGAGATAAGGCTAGGGTCAGACTAGCGCATTTTTAACGTGCGTTTAGGCGCACTTAATCACGGCCGCAGTAGCAGCAAATGACGGGCAATATACGAAGTACGGCCGCACGAAAGTCCGGCGGCGCAACACAAGTGGAAAATGAACGCATTTTTTTGAGAACGCAGAACCGCTAGTACTGACGTACAGATTGCGCTGCGTCCGCTAGCGGCGAGATGTCAGACGCTGCTCATGTCTGGCCAACATAACGTCCAGACGCAAAAAGTGTTTTATTGACGATCCGTAAAAAATCACGCCCGAAAATGCGCATCGTATGACCGTTTTCGCGCATTCCGTTAAAAAAATACAGCAATGCGTTCGGATGCACTTTTTGACGGTCGCTGCAAATAATGTGTTCATTTGACCCTAGCCTAAGACAAATACATATAGCAATAAACGCACGTCTTAGGCTAGGGTCAGACGAACGCATTTTTCACATTGTCCATGAAAAAGTGCGTTCGAACGAATGGACGTATTTTTTCACGAATACGCGATAGCGGTCATACGATGCACATTTTCGTCCGTGATTTTGTACGGATCATCAATAAAACACTTTTTGCGTCTGGACGTTATGTTATCACGCACACATGCCGCCGCAGCGCACTCTGTACGTTATGTTAGAGATTATTGACTTCTTTAACCCTTTCGCTGCTGAGGCTTTTCCCGCCCCTGTGCTGAGGTCATTTTTTACCTGTTTTGCGCATCATGTTTAAACGTGTTTTTAAGGCTTATTTTAGTATATGACACCGACATATTATATATCGTTCTTTCCGTCAGACTCGGTAGATTCATAATATGTCATTATTATATGTATACGTTATGTCATGTCTGTATATTATAACAAAAAATGCAATAAAATATGTATTTTCAATAATTTACAACGTGTAAAGTGTTTTTTTCCACATTTTAACATGCGAGCAATTGCGGTTATATTTTGTATGGGGTGCGCTTGTTAAAAAAATTAGAGATGGGGTCTCGTTACATTTTTTTTTGGGGAAAATGACACTATTTTTAACAAACGCACCGCATACAAAAATCGTTAGTGCAGCATCATTGTTCACATTATAATTGAAATGGGAACAATATTGCTGCATTAACAAACCCAAAAAAAAGAAAACAAAGTGTTTATTTTTTTTTTTTTTAATTTTTTTTTTTTTTTTTTTTTTTTACAACATTTTTAACTTTCATGTTTGGTATCGTTGGAACGGCCATGCTCTGGCCGATCCAACGATATCAAAATTTAATCCCTAGCTGCCACGGATCGGGAGATAGGGAGTTCATTGGAACTCCCTATCTCCACACTTGGTGGCAGTTAGGGGTTAACTGTAGGACTGGCGTCATCGTGCTATGCACGATGACGCCAGTCCTCTGGGGGAGTTCCCGGAAGCTTGGCCGACATCCAAGATGTCGGCCAGCTCCCGGGAAGGATCGCGAATCGGCGCTTTTCAGCGCCGATTTGCGATCCAGCTCCCCAGGGGTTAATGCCAGGCATCATTTGGAAGGGCAGGCTGTGCCCTTCCAAATGATGCCTGGGTTAACCCCCTGTGCGTCGCCGATCGGGAGGGAGAGAGGTCCGAAGGACCTCCCCCCCTCCCTTTCAGGCGCCTCCTCCGCACATGCGGGGGGGCGCCTGAATTAGGTGTCATCGCGCCCCCGCGATGACACCTAATAATGGCGGCTGCTGGTCCGGATGCCGGGCTGACATCCAGGATGTCAGCCCGCACCGGAGGGGCCAGCGATCGGCCGGAACCCGGCCGAACGCTGACCCCAATGTGAGGACGCCCTCAGCGCGTCCTCAGCACACCAGCGGTAATGCTGAGGACGCGCTGAGCGCGTCCTTAGCATTGAAGTGGTTAATAGGTCAGGGATATATTAATTATGACGTATATTTTTCTTATTGTAGATGTATATAGATATATATATTATTGACAGTGCCTCCAATACCAGTGGTATAAATTGGTATTTAACCCCTAAGATAGGGATTAATAACCAATCAATGAATATACGTCTTAACAAATATATGGCGCGTTATCCCGAGTTCTTTTGATTCTATCTAGATATTTTTAAACACAATAAAATCAATAAAGATGATATGAGACTGCGTAACGGTAAAACAATTCAAACCAAAATTTATTCACACGTCAAGTTTCATACAATCGTATGTTATCAACGGATTAGCAAAATACAATTTACAAGTGATTATAGATCGTGATTAGTAGCGATACTGCGGCACGCAATAATCTAATGGACAGATATTTTAGGTTTATAGACCGCACCACAGATATACACGCCTCAGCTCTTAAACACCAGGCTCTATTCTATTCACTTAAACCTTTCCCATTATAAACCGATCCTCCACCTGGCTAAAATAAACACTCAGTTAATGGGCATCACCTGCAGCACAATTTATTATTGTGGGGGCCTATTCACTAAATGCAACTTCCTTCAGGGAGATACATAACACACTCGATAGGTAGATTATCTCTTCCACAGATCAATCACAGCACTTCATTCAATATACGTTAACCCAATGCTTCTTATTGACTTACATGCATTCAATCGAAAGGGCTGCAGGATGGATATGGAAGGAGTTATGCTAGTTTACGAATGGGGCTGACGGCACTTGACATATAAAAGCTATTTCACGGTCCCAGCGTATCTCACTATAGGTATATAATTGATCTTTAGATGTCCACAACCAGTATTCTTGGAATATAAATAATTTCACTAAATTATGGCTCAAATATTTAGCCGGTAACAGTTTTCTTCCTTAGCAATCCTCTGCAGTGGACTGGAAGGTTGAATTACTAGTCTACTGATTATTAGGCTTCACAGCAAAATAATTCATTTATATTCCTTTAGTTTGTGATGGACATCTAAAGTCAGGACTATGCAATTAGAAAATAGATATCAAGTTATTCAGGCATACTTTACCATCTGGTTAGTGAATTTTGGAAGATTAGGGTGTGGTCGCGTCTTAAAGGGGGGGCTGATGATAATTGCCTTTCTCCCCTCCAAGCGTCCCTCAGGTCTCTCCCCAAGCTTTTCTCAGTGTGTGTGCATCTTCTGCTCTGGATTGTCCCCTCTATATAGTGGTCTTCCGCCCAGTTTTAGATCTAGCCCATCACTATGTGGCCTCATTTGATTGGAGGATATATATATTCATCAACTCCAGGGGTCTGTCCAGGTGTTATATTACCTGGCCAGCAGATGGCGCTCTCAGATCATCCATCAACCTTCTGCAGGAATTAATTTATGTGTTTGGCCAATCTTTTACTGGTTTGGGGTCTTTTATTCCTATATCCCGGGACTCCATAGATTTTATTAACAATATCAATAGTATTTCTATTGTTGAATCGCCGGCATACTTCGCCACGGCGTGCGTGCATTTCATACATTCATTCATTCGTGATATCGTCTTTTAACATTCACAATTTATCCGACTTAATCGGCTTCATGCGGGTTAGTACACCAGACATTTGTAATAATCAAATGAATGTGGTAGGGCCTCTGTTTTTCTAAGATGCCAAGGTTATCTATTCTAACTGACCACATAAATTAAATATTCAAATACAATATAGTGTTAGATCATATCGCCGAATAGCATAGCAATATAAGCTGGTTTATCCAAGCCATTTAACCTTCTCTGGGGTTTTTTCCTTTATTGGGCAACCCATTGTTCCATGTTTACGTGGCTTTCAGAGTTTCGATCTGACAAAATAAACACAATACTGAGATACCTATCTTAGGGTAAGATCAGTTGTCATTGTGTTCCCTTACTTCTAAACCATTTGATCTAACATCTGCTTGTTTATTTTTTACAACCAGAGTCCATTAGACCGTCTTTGATCAATGGAAAATGTTTTTAGAACGCAGATTCTTGTTATATATTAACCACGCAGGCAAGTTGTTTGTGTGACGCAATTCCTGGCATCAAATTTAACAGTCCTGCGAAATATAATGCGTTATAGAAATTTCATATCTGAAAAGGTCTGACAGTTAGTACTAGCGGTTTGACGTTCTCGAAAAAATGCATTCGTTCGCCACTTGCGTTGCGCGGCCGCACTTTCGTGCGGCCGTTCTTCGTATGCTGCCCGGCATTGGACGTCATTTGCTGCTAGCGCGGCCGTGATTAAGTGCGGCTAAACGCACGTTAATACTGCGCTCGTCTAACCCTAGCCTAATACAGAGATGAGGGGTCAAAACTTTCAAGATGTTGGGATAACAGTTCCTATATCAAGACCCATTAAACTGTCCCTTACCCAAGATATCAAATAAGTAGAGCAAGAGAGTATTGGGTTAAGGAGAAGAATCGTTGCTCCTGGTCTCTGGTATAAAAGTGAAGGGTAAAGGGAAAGAAGAGATGGCGTTAACAGTTGGCAATAATCATGGGCCTTAGTATCAAGATGGTTAAGATCGGCAACAGAAATAAAAAACCATACTCATATGGGAAGACAAGACAAGAGCCAATCGGAAGGGGGGGGGGGCTACTTCTTAAATTACTTTGTTGTATTAAGTTACATTCCTCTGCAGAGCCAAGTAGTTCCTCCAGGATGCTGTAACAACTGATGTCACAAAGAATTCCTAATCAAATGTCTCTTCCAGAGAAATATTGAGGACATACAACTGTTTCTATACACGTGCTGTAACACGTGATAAACCCACTTTTCATACTTTTATGCACAAATTCAACAGACACATTGGAATAAGACAAAGCGACGAACACCAATTCTGTATCCATACGAGTTAGAGAGCGCTACGTGCCCTGCAAACTATAACTAAAAAGTACATGTAAAAGCAATACTGAAATTTAAATCTGGGGGGGCGGAGCTGACTGCCGATATGGATGGTCGCATCTTGCTGAGCTCCACAAGGATTGTTCTATTTTTTTGCTGACCCTTGCGACCTACCTTCGGCTGCAGTACCTGGTGAGGTGGGGAATGCACTGAGGTACCTGTGGACCCGTGCCTGATCTCTCCCGTGCCCTCTCGGAGCAGTTTGGGATGATTTATTGCCTCCGGTGTGTTTTTGCGGCCTACCCCGGGTGGCCATTTTTGAAGCCTTTTCCTGCTGGGATCAGCATTCCCCTTCCCTTGGGGCAGTGGAGCTGCGATGGAGTGCCTGGATAGATGTCTGGCGTGGCTGATGGAGGAAGGGGAGCGTCCGCTTTCACGAGGGGACATCCGGCACCTCATTGCTGAGATGCGGCTCTCCCGGGATGTGGCTGCTCCCTCCGGGAGTGAGAATGCGGGCCCCCTCCATGAGTGCGGTACACTTGCCTGCTCGGCCGAGCGGTGCGAAGAGGTATTGCGGCCGGAGAATGGAGAACGAAGAACAAGCTGCGACGCCCCGGCAGTGGTGCTACGGGCGCTTATCCTGCCCCTGGAGGGGATCTCCTGTTTGCCTACTGCCTGCCGACCCTCAGCTGAAGCTGCCCGGGTGAATCGCAGACGTCTGGAGGGTGCTGCGGATGTCGAGGCATCAGAGGATTCTCCCTGCTCGATGCCGGCCTGGCCGCTGTTCGGGAAGCGGTGGGGTTTGGAGCTGGCATATGGTCCTGGGACCGGAGCTGCAGGGGTTACCTGGAACCGGAGCCATTGGAGGTTTTTTCTTTCCCCAGGCTTCTTCGAGGAGACCGAGGGTCCTGCTCTCGGCCTCACCTCGTCACCTTTCCTGGTTCTGACCCTGCTCTTGGCTGCTGGACATAGGGGGAACATGTGTCCTAATTTTTCCCTGGACACTGGCTGAACCGGATGGTGCCGCTTTCGGATCCCTGGCTGATGACACCTTCCCTGCAAGGCCTTTTCCCCAATCCCCCCAGATGTGTTTCACCACCTGCTGACAACCCACACTCACCATTAGCTGAGTGTTTACCCCCCAACCTGATGACATGCCCTGCTTACACCCCCCTCCCTTAGCACTTGAGACTCTTCCTGAGGACATTTTTGTTTTAGGATTTTCTGCTGAGGTCTTTGATTTTACCACCCCCCTTAATTGTCTGTGTTTGTCCGAGTGAACATGCAGACCTATTTGCTGACATTTGGGACTTGCTGATTGTCTGCTGGAGCATCGGGACTACCCCCCCTTTTTTTTTTTTTTTTTTCTTTAATGGGACACTGGGTAGTATCCTGGGCGAGCCGCTAGGGTGGCAACCTAGGCTCTGGCCGTCCTCTTGGCCCCAGGTCTCCCGGCCCTGTGGTCTCTTTCATGGCCCCCGGCCTCCTAAGGGGTGTCGGGGTGAGCCAGGAATGCCACAACCTAATGGGCAGTCCTTTACCTTTTCCCCCTTATTTTTTTTTATTTTATTCTTCCCCTCCCTTTTACTTTTTCCTGATGCCCCACTGTTGGACTACAGTGCTTTTTTGTTTTTCTGACTTTACCCACCTGAGTTGTCCTGTTTCGCTCACTCATTATTTGTATTTATGTTTGATTTACTGCTGACCTATTTCAAAATAAATTTTGAATTCAAAAAAAAAGGAATTTAAAATTGGAAGGTAAAGGTCAACCTATGGCTTCTGTTCTGCCCTCACAGTGTGTCTGAGGCACAAAGCTTGGCAGACAGCTAACATAATAAAAATCTGGAAGCAGGATTGAAGAAAAGTCTTTACTGAACTTTATTTGTATCTTTACTTTTCAGATCTTTAAACTTTGTAAAACTGTGGAAATATACGGAATTATGGCAATATATTAGTCTAGGAATGCAAATCTACACAAATAAGTGACAGGCATGCTACCTAGATGTAAATTACTGGCTAACAGAAGTTTAACTTAATGTGAAGACAATCAAACACTACTAAACTAATCTAACAGTGCTTTGAGTTGCTAAAAATATATACATAACTAAAAACATGAAGGTTCTACTTACAGACTTATAAGCAGAAGGCCTGTGTAACAGAACTGTGGAGCTTGCTTTCTGCTTGACTCACTGGTAGCTATGCTGGTTGAATCTGGCTCTACCAGGAAGTAACTGTACTGCATGGCATCAGTAATGGCCGCTCAATTAAAGAAACAGTACTCTAATAGACTAAATGCTTAGAAATTTGTGAGTGACAGAACACTCCCCACTTTGGATAATAACATTATGCAACTATGTATCCTTTTTGAGAAGTAAGACAACTTCAGAAACAGGCCTAAAATAAACTTTTGGAGTACCTTCCTTCATGACTTTAATTTCTACCTTTCTAACTTTGTTGTCAACACTAGGTACAACTTTGATAATAAGTCCAACAGGCCATTCATTTCTATGAACTTGAGTGTCTTTCAGTAAGACAACGTCTCCGACTTGTAAGTTAGGCTTGTCAGCTTGCCATTTCCTGCGTGGCTGGAGCGTCACTAAATATTCCTGTCTCCATCGTCTCCAGAATGTGTCTGCAAGACTCTGCACTTGCTTCCACTGCTTGGTATGAAGATCTTTGAGTTCAAAATCTCCAGGAGGTGCCGTTGTTGTTTTGACTTTCAGAGTCAGAAGCATCGCGGGTGTCAATACTTCTGGCATTTCAGGATCTGTGGATACTGGAACTAAAGGTCGAGCGTTCATGATGGCCATGACTTCAGCCATGAGTGTGGTCAGGACTTCATGTGTAAGACGTGTAGAGGTAGCTTTTAGAAGCAAGGCATCTAGAATACGACGAGCGACTCCGATCATCCTTTCCCAAGCTCCTCCCATATGTGATGCGTGCGGAGGATTAAAGGTCCAAATACATCCTTGTTCTTGAAGGTAAGTATCCATCTCAGAGCCTTCCGTGTTAATCTTCAGTTCCTTGCAAGCTCCTACAAAGTTCGTACCACAGTCAGAGCGAAGTTGCTTTACGGGTCCTCGGATAGAAATAAATCTTCTCAGGGCATTGATGAAGCTTGACGTAGACAAGGACTCAATCACTTCTATGTGTGCTGCTCTAGTGCTCATACAAGAAAACAGAACGGCCCAACGCTTACTCCCTGTGCTGTGTCCTCTGGTCCGACGAAAGGAGACGTTCCAAGGACCAAAGACATCTAATCCAACATGCGTGAATGGTGGTTCCGAAGTAAGTCTATCTATGGGTAAGTCTGACATCTTTTGTTCTTCAAGTTTTCCTCTAATTTTTCTACAAATTACACATTTATGAATTACATTGGAGATTAGTCGTTTACCTCCTATAATCCAGAATCCAGATGACCGGACTGCTCCTTCAGTGAAGTGGCGTCCCTGATGACCAATTTGTTCATGATAATGTCTTATCAATAGCAACGAAAGGTGATGGTTCTTGGGTATGATGTAGGGATGTTTCTCCTCAATAGTTATGTCACTTGCTGACATACGACCTCCAATTTTCATGACTCCGTTTTCATCCAAGATAGGGTTCAGTTTTCTAAGTGAACTATGTTTGGGGAGCTCTTCTCTTTTAGTAAGACACTTGATGTCTTCTTTGAAAACTTCTTGTTGTACACATCTGATAATGTTGATTTTAGCTTGTACGAGATGATTGTCATCACACTTGTCAGTGTTTGTAGCTCTGCAGAAAGATTTGGCTAAAGTAATAAGTTTTGCTACTGCTCGAGTAAGTGACTTCCAACTTGAGAATCTTTCAAACCTGTACGTGCCTAGACTACCTCCGGTAGATTTAGTAATTAACGCTGTGACTTGTGGTCGTATTTCCTTGTCATCATCTGGTTCTATAAGTTCAAAGGTCTCTGACTGAGCACTCTCTCCTTTCTCTCTCCTGTTTAGAAAGGGTGGACCTGAGAACCAGTTAGTGTGTTGTAGGGCAGATGCTGTTATAGGTCTAGTCCCGTGGTCAGCTGGATTTTTATCTGTACTGATGTAATGCCACTCTTCTGGATGGGTGGACTTCCTAATGCGGGTCACTCTGTTCAGAGTGCATTGCATGGAAAGGAGACGCTTCATTGCTTGTCTTCTGTTATTCGGGAGGTGACATCGTGGTAAACGGAAAGGTAAAGGAGCTACCCAGTTGTTTGATTCATCTATGAAGACTTCTTTGCTCATGATCTCAAGGAAAAGGTTATCTTCCACAGATAATGCTTGTTTGTCATCACTTTGTGTTCTTTCGAACACCTTGCACCCTAATCTATCTGTATCTTCTGTTGAAGCTGTAGTCGCCATGTAGACCTGATGCTTCTGGTGTTGCTTCGAGAGGACTAGTCTCTCTTTGATTTGCATGTTGTTTGTACAAGGGCTCAAACATGACGTGCGTCCATTTTGCAACAGGTTCGTTTTGTAGACATTCACTTTTGTTGGCTTGTGAACTCCGTCCAGACACACGTCACCAATGATAACCCATCCAAGGTCGAGACGTTGCGCAAATGGTGCGTTGTGTAGCCCATTGTACTGTTCCCTAACCTTGTGTACTCTCAGTATGTCTCTTCCAAGTAGGAGAAGGATTGCAGAGTCTGGGTCAAGTATTGGTATCTTTTCTGCGATTTGTCTCAGATGAGGATGTCGACGTGCAATTTCGGGCGTGGGGATCTCTGATCTATCATCTGGTATCGTATCGCATTCTATGAGAGTTGGGAGGGACAACTGTGTTTTTCCATCTATTGACTCGATGATATAGTTGGTTGCTCTTCTCCCTGATGTCTCTATAATACCTGAGCAAGTCTTCAAGGTATATGAAACCGGATTTCCACTATCGTTGAAGATGTTGAAAAACTCTGTTCTGGCCAAACCTGTTGCTCTGCTCATCTAATACTGCATACATTCTCACAGTTTTCTCTCTGTGACCTTCAGGATATACTTTTACTAAACATATCTTTGAGCATGATCTAGGACTAAATGTCTTTGTGCAGATCTCTGTACACGTTGACGTTATTGCTGGTGCTACGTCCTCTTTTTGCTCCCCACCATGATCTTCTTGGGTGGTTACGTTCTCCTCTGCCCATGGTGCTGGGCCTGGATGCATTGCAGAAAGATGCTTGTCACTGTGGCATTCTCTGCATTGTATTGCTGTCCTACAATCTTTTGCGAGATGTTGAGTTGAAGCACAGCATCTGAAGCAGATGTAATGGTCTTTAAGATAGGACTTACGTTCTTCGATTGTCTTGATCCTGAAACCGCGACATTTTTTCAGAGGATGAGGTTTGTTGTGTATCGGACACTGATCGTCTGGATCTTCAATTTTCTTTTCTGCGATTCTATTGTTGACGTATTCAGACTCAGGTGGTACTCCTGTCTTCCGTACAGACACCGTTGTCCTTGATTCCCTGTTCGGCTGCAGTGATTCTGTTCTGCTATAGTTTGGGTTTCCCAGGTTCAAAAAGGCAAAGCTTGGGTCATTGCGGGTTTTTGCTTGGTTCGTTATGAACTTAGTGAAGAAGGAGAAAGGTGGAAATGCCACTTGATAGCATTCTTTGTATTTTGACGCTGCTGTAACCCATCTTTCTTGCAAGTTGTAAGGAAGCTTCACTATTATAGGGTTGACCCCACGTGCAGTGTCTAGATATGAGAGACCTGGTAGGTGTCCACCATTTTTTGCTGATTCCATCTCCAGGAGTATGTCTCCAAGCTCTCTTAACTTCTGATTGTCTTTGTTTGTTACTTTTGGGCAATTTTCAATTTTCTTCAGGAGTGCATCTTCAATTACTTCTGGTGATCCATAACCTTCCTCCAATCTCTGCCACACCATAGCGAGTCCTGTTGTTGCGTTGTGAGCGTATACGGACCTAATTCTTTTGGCTTGTTCGGAAGATTCTGGTCCGAGCCATTTAGAGAGTAGATCTAGTTTTTCTCTGTCTGTCATGTTTAAGTCTTGGGTGCTGCTAAGGAAAGATGACTTCCAGGCCCAATAATTTTCAGGACGGTCGTCAAACTTCAGGAGACCGGAACTCACCATTTCACGGCGTATCAGGTACTTCGTTACATCTGAAATTCCAGCTGCCTCAGGTGAACGTACTCTGGGAACAGACCCCGGCTTGGCTGTGGCTGATAGGACGGTGGGGTTGTTAGGTCAGGCTTGATCTGGTTATATGGTGTGTGTAACTGAACATACTCCCTGGTACGATGAATTGCACTGAGAGGTGTCACCTGTTTTCTATGACAGGGAATGTTTCTTGATACTCTTCTTCTGCCGCATTCATGAGAACTTCAGCTTCTGCTACTGCTTTCATGAGAACTTCAGCTTCTGCTACTGCTGCTGAAGCTGCTTTCTCGTGTTGAAGAATATGTAAAGATGCTTTTACCTCTGCTTTTCTTCTAGTAGTTTCAGCTTCATTCTTATGCTGTTGTTCCTCTATGTAGCCCTGTTCTCTTATCATTTCAGCTTCGCGTATTGCATAGGCAGCCATTATGTTTTATACATTTACTGGGCTGTTACTCCTGGCAGTTGCCGCCGCTCCAAAAATAAGTGAGTATGGGGCGACGCCATTTTTTCTGTATTTATGTATATCATGCTTGTAACACCAGTCCGTCGTTTTGCAGCTGTTCCTCTTTCCATGTTTTTGTTTTTGATCCCAAATGGGAAGTGCTTGGTGCGTGTATAAATAAAACCCACCATCTTTGTCTCTCCTTGCTGAAAAGCAGCTGGAGGGGCTTGGAGCTGCTCAGTAGAGCGGCCTTTTGGTTACAATTGTTAGGTACCACTCTAAAGAGGTGCCTTGAGTGGCGAGTGGGCTTACGTTGCAATGGCCATTGAAACAAACAAAACCTCTTTTTGTTGTACATGGACACATAGGAATGAGCGCAGATGACACTCTCCTTCCTTGTTATGTTTTATACATTTACTGGGCTGTTACTCCTGGCAGTTGCCGCCGCTCCAAAAATAAGTGAGTATGGGCGCGACGCCATTTTTTCTGTATTTAGCCATTGCATATGCTTTTTCTGCTTTTGCACATGCCTTGATGGCAGCAGCACTCGCCGTCGACAGGTTGGAGCAGATTGAGTGTCTTGAACTAGTGTGTTTGGACCTGGCAGTTTTAGCACTAGCTGATGTCAGATCTGATTTACTAGAGACTGTGGAGCTTGTGCACCGTGACCTGGTCTTTGGTGTGCTGAGTGTGCTTTGCTCTGCATCTGAAAGCTGAGGAATGGCTGGAGTAGCATGCTGTTCTGTGTGCTGCATGGTGAGACAGATTACTACTTTGCAGGATGCTTGAGGAAGTTAGAGATAGATGTGTAGAAAGAATCCACTTTTCTTTTGATTAGGTCTGCTGTGTATAAAGTCTTTTTACTGTTCTGCCCTCACAGTGTGTCTGAGGCACAAAGCTTGGCAGACAGCTAACATAATAAAAATCTGGAAGCAGGATTGAAGAAAAGTCTTTACTGAACTTTATTTGTATCTTTACTTTTCAGATCTTTAAACTTTGTAAAACTGTGGAAAATACGGAATTATGGCAATATATTAGTCTAGGAATGCAAATCTACACAAATAAGTGACAGGCATGCTACCTAGATGTAAATTACTGGCTAACAGAAGTTTAACTTAATGTGAAGACAATCAAACACTACTAAACTAATCTAACAGTGCTTTGAGTTGCTAAAAATATATACATAACTAAAAACATGAAGGTTCTACTTACAGACTTATAAGCAGAAGGCCTGTGTAACAGAACTGTGGAGCTTGCTTTCTGCTTGACTCACTGGTAGCTATGCTGGTTGAATCTGGCTCTACCAGGAAGTAACTGTACTGCATGGCATCAGTAATGGCCGCTCAATTAAAGAAACAGTACTCTAATAGACTAAATGCTTAGAAATTTGTGAGTGACAGAACAGCTTCAGTAACACCTGCAAAATAAAAAGACAAATGCAAACAGATGGTACAATATTGTTAAGAAACAGAATTTAAGGGTTATGGTAAGTATAACGATCACAGGGCCATCTCCAGACATTATGCTGTTTGGGTTCAACAATGAATTGCTTTGGCATCCCAAAGCAGTAAAACGCATACTCGTACACACTGCATATTGTTGTGGAACCCTGTGATACACTCCTACACACTTTGACTGCACACTATTGCTGTGGAGCAATAGACACTGTACATTACTATCACAGAGTTCCACAGCAATAAAACACGGTAATGTGCATTGTGTATGAGCATATCACAGAGCTCCACAGCAATAGCTTTGATTAATTGTATATTAAAGTATATTCTATTAAACATTAAAATAAATTATTAAAATATTATTTATTTTAATATTTATTCATATCAATGATATATTAAAGTTATATTAAATGTTATTAATGCCATTGCTGTGGAGCTCTGATACACACACACATACACACACACACACACCTACTACTACTAAGCTTTATTGCTGTGGAACTCTGTGCTAGTAATGTAGAGTGTGCATTGCTCCACAGCAACAAAACTCCATAATGTGCATTGTGTATGAGCATATCACAGAGCTCCACAACAATGGCAATGATAATTATATATTAAAGTATATTAAATATTGATATAAATATAATAAAATTATTTAAAAAAATCAATATATAAATAATATTTTAAGAGTACACATGTTGTTTATTATTCTTTATATAGTGCCAGCATATTCCACAGCACTGAACAATGGGCACAATATAGACAGCGTAACAATACATTGAGAGGGCCCGATTCCCATGGGAACTTGGTGGTGCTCAGATCTCATAACCTTGCTGGCCATTGCTGCTTACTCTGTAAGTCAGACCATTGCAGAGCGGTGACCCATTGCTGGAGCGCCAGTGTGCAGAGTGGGAGACTGGGTAACTGGGAGACTCGGCGGGTTTATCTGGGGCTTTCGGTACATCGATAAGGCTCACTTCGGGACCCTATGGTGAATGCTGAAATCACCACAGGATTGGCGAATTAAGTGCGCCGAAGGGGAGAGCACTGAAATTTCAGTGCTCTCTGAATACTCCCATAGTCAATTCTGTCCTCAATGTCCCACCGTGAGGAACACGTGATGTAAAGATACTGGGGGTGGGAGGGGCAGTTTACAACACAAAATATCACACAGTGGATGTACAGTGACACCTATAGAATAAAATATTTTCACATCTAAGAAAACATGAAAAAAACATGTAAGATATAAATACAAAATAAGAATATTACATTTTAACTACACATCCCATGTCTCGAATGCCGGCTGGGTGGAGTAGAGGTAAAGCTAATGTCAGACGAACGCAGTGATCACGTCCGTGTTGCTGCAGTTTAACGTCCGTTGTAGCATAGAATCATGATCAATAGAGACCCACTTTTCCCTCTACGTCCGTCAACAAAACACGGACTGTGTGGTGTCTACAGTATCTTCCGTCAGTACGTCTGTCCGTTATGCACGCACGCAGAGTGCGCTCAGACTTCGTTCATCTGACATTAGCCTTACATCACTGCTCTATGACTGTGGAGACACGACACCACTGTGGGCAAGACACCTAACAGTACATGCTCGCCACCCAGGACATACATGAAAATGAGAGAAATCTCAATGTATCCTTCCTGGTAAAATCCTTTCTCCTTAAATTTTTTTTTAAAAAAAATGTTGTTGTAGTAAAGGGGTTAAAAAACTGTTTAGAATTTTTTTAAAACTTGGTAACTGATATTTAAACTGATATATAAAAGAAAAATCATATTGGCAAATGTTAGATAAAAATGAAAATAGATCTTTATATGTCAAAGAATAAAGCCCACTTGTAAAGGAAAGTGCAATGGGAATTTTACCTTTTTTATTCTTACGGTTAAACCGAAGCCATGAATTTAACGGTCCCATGAACATGCCAAAAAAATGGGATGGGATATTTTTTCTTTTCCAGAGTTGGAAGCATTTGAATGAATGCTTCATTAGCCTCAGACAAAAGTGCAAAGCAGATTCCCTATGCATTCATTCATTTGTATAGGATTAGTGTATACGGTCTGTTTAGAAAGGCCACTACTGTGTTGACTGCAAATTTTGTAAAGGGTGAATGCCTTCTGCTGAGATAGGGCAAGCCAGGACGAGATTTGTTTTACATGTTAAAGCTGCAACAAAGGAAAAAGAATAAAGATACATATTTAAGCAAAATAGCAACATAGAACAAGTTGTTGCTGTATGACATCTTCATGCATTCATGTGGACACCTCATATGTGCTGCTGCACACAGGTATGACTTCATTGTAGAGTGACAGAATAGTCAAACCACATTTGAGCAGTAGGGTGGCTACTGTGGGTCTACGAAGCTTTTGTATGTTATTCTGCCACATTCCAGCCAAGAGGGAATTATTGGATTGGATTTATGCCTAGTGAACACTGAAGAGTCTGAATTCTAGTGGCATCCAATAAATCCTGCACACCACCATGCCTTTTCTCCCTATGGGGTTTTTTTGTGACCGTGTGATCCGCGAAAGGGACAGGCGAAATGGAGAGGGATCCCTCACCAAGCCAGTGAAGTTCGAAGGGCAGGACTTCGGTACCTTAAGGAAGGAATTCATTAGCAAGAAGAAGCTCTTTGAAGATGAGATCTTCCCAGCTGGAGGTCAGTCACTGGGTTACAAGGAGTTTGGACAGAAGGCCACCAAGGTGAAGAACATTGTGTGGAAACGGCCAAAGGTTAGAGAAGCGTCTCACTTTTTATGTCCTTAAATTTCAGTACAGCTTTAATCCCTTAACACCCAAAATAGTTATCTCGATTTATACATTGAAAAGCACGCCTTAGCATATCAAAAGACCATTTTCACACCTTTTTAAAGCAGAATTTGTGTGTTCCCTGTGAAGAAGCAAAATTCTTTGTTTTATGTCTCTCCAAGCACCCTGGAGAGACATAAAACCAGCTGCAAATAGCAGCCCTAGACCTCACTGTAACAAAAAGTTCAAACAGATTACTGCTGCATTACAGCAGCCAGGGATGAGGCAGAATACAGGGAGAGCTCGGAGGTCACTCACTGCTGTACAGGGATAAGATTGGGGGGTTATAATGACTGAAAATCTCTGTATGGTACAGATACAAGGGTTTCTGTAATCTCCATATACAGGCATTATGCAACATACAGATAAAAGACACCATCCAGAGCTCAGAATCTTACATTTCAACAATATTTTTGTAAAAGATAAACGAATACATAGAAAATGAAAAACGAGCAATTTTACATGATTTAAGTGAATAAATCTCAGAACAAAAATTTCTATACGAAACGTCTATTGTACCCTATATTTAAATGTTTGCTTCACGTTCCATGTTTCAAGTAACGATTGTGAGAACATTTTTTGCAACAAACGTCGCTTGGCAGTGAAAGGGTTAATCAAGAAGGAAAGTTAGGTTTTATAAATTTTAATCTGATTTCCAATCTGGAGGAAGAACGTCCTATTACCACTGACGTCTTTATGAAATTTCTTGCGACGTTTGACAATTTTTTAAACCTCCTCAAGCGCTCCATAGGGATTAGCCAACAAATATAAATTAAGTGCCATATTTGAGCAAGGAAAAGCGCTTTCTCCTGCCTAACAAATGCCTTTAATGTTCTGATCATGGCAATGTTTCTCCACCAGCTAATTTTGCCATTTTTCTCTAAAAAAAACTTTCTTACTAGAATCGGTTATCTACTCGAACAACAACACGACAAATATGCTACATGTACTAAATGTTCCTCGGTTCAGTTGGAATACCTTTATACGACCAAATCTGTAAATTTGTTGAGAAATGTTTCCTCTAGGGTTAGTGTATAGAATTTAGAAAATTGAGCATGCTAGAGCTTTTTCTGTCTCCAGTGTTACTTTGCACGATTCTTGTATAATCGCAGAGTTTATAGACTGTGGCTACAATTAGTAATTTGCCATTGCCACACTTTGATTAATATGCATTATGGTTGTTGAAAACTGTATATGCCATATTTCGTAATAGTGTTGAGTGCAAAAAGAAAGCCTCTTTCATTAATACTGTATCACCATTTATGTAGCAAATTTACCAACTTTCAACACCTTTGTACAGTAAGGGGCGAACTTGCCACCGAAGGGCACTGAACAGTCCATTTCACCATACGGTGCAATTTCATGGCTGGTCCTGTATTCACTAAACTGTCCACTTGCCAACTACTGGTGAGTTGACAGCGAAATATGGCAGATCTCCACAATTTGGCGAGAGCGTCCCATAGAGAAGTAATGGTTAATCTATTCCGAGAACGCCAAACTGCACCGACAGGTCAGTGAAATGCACTGATTTTCGGTGGTTCAGTTCAACAGGTTTAAACAGGCAAATCCCATAGGATTCAATGTAAAAAAAAATACTATTCAAGTTTATTCATTTCGTTATCGGCAAGCTGTCTATTTATTTATATTTTGGAACACCTTTTTTGTATCAGCCAAAATTTTTGATTCCCAATTTTTTAAGGCTTTTGTTTATTGTTACTTTGTAACAGACCTTTTTATTTTTTTTAGAAGACCTTTTTTATTATTTAGACACATTATGATGCATTTTTATTGGTTTATCCTCCCTGGCGGTCTGATTTTTTTTTCAGAACTTTGTGTCTAAAAGTGTTTAAAATTTTTTGGAAAGGAAATGTGTTGTTTTATATAGTAAGCCTGTAGTCCGTAGGAATAACTCACTGAAATCAGTGCAAACAAGAGAGTCTAGTAAACACACGGAGTCAGATAAAGTTTGAAACACGAAATAATAATTTATTATCCCAAAAATAATTATCCAAAATAATGTAAATAAATTATATTCAATAATATAATCAAACCAAAACCACTGAAATCTTTCAGAAAACAAGGGTGCAATATTAGTCACTGCATATTGCCTCAGTGTAAACATCCTTGGTATGATATATTATTTCAATTATTTACGCTCTTATTTATACAGCAACATTCATAATGCATACAGTGTATCAATAATTATATTTTCATATAAGATATCTTCAAACCATATATACAGTAAAGTTCAGTCTTAGAATGTGTCTGTTTTTGATCTGTTAGTGCCACCTAGTGGCCGTTCATGAGAAAGTCATGCTGGTAGAGATTTTACATTGAAATTTTTTATTTTGTTTACTGTCTTCTAATTTGCTGCCTGGTCCCACCCCCCTGCATCGTGTGACTCGCAGGGAGCGTTACCAAGAAGCAAGTCGCCGCGATCACACTGCGGGGGACAGCGAGGGAGCGCAGGATGAGGTGAGTATGCAGCCCGAGTGTGGCTCGGGGTTACCGTTCGTGGTAGCGAAATTTAACCTCGAGCCACACTCGGGAATGCCGCCAGGGAGGTTAAACACCTATTAAAAGAATAGCAGAGTTACAGGGGTTTTGTTCTGTGCAGTTCGGCAGCATTCAATAGTCTTCGGCGACTCAAGGTACGGTGCACTTCAGGGACCTGAGGTGAATAGAGAATTCAACACAGGGTCGGTGAAATGGAATCACTGAAATTTCTGTGCTTTTTGAATAACCCTTATGATTGCTTGTCACCGTGCAAGTCTGCTTATACAAACAGACTTTTCCATTATATCTGTTAACTGGGCACTCCTTACACATTGGAAGGACACAGTCTATCTTTTGTTATAACTGCAGCTATATCCTCCACTTCTTGACATCTTCATGGTGTGGAAAACCTAATTAAGATTTGACCTTGTCTACTAGGATTAAGTATGCAGTTGCTGATAGTTTTCTATGTTCAGAATCTCAAAGCACCGCAAAGCCTCAGTTGGATTTCCATTGGCTTGTTGAAATTCTAGATTTCTTTATATTATTTAAGTATCTTTGTGCATTAAAGTATTGGCAACTGTTAAATTACATATTCCATAATGGGAAATGCTCATTACATCCCATCAAAATCGATGGGTGTGCAAGAACTACCTGAAGCACCTCCACTATTCTCTGGTCCTTGCCTTCTCTCTTTCTCTTTTTCTTTTTTTCAATTATGGGTAAGTCATTTGGTAAAACGTAATCCCTGCAGTCCCCTGTTTGTTTCAGCATCTGAACACACAAGCACTACTAATGTGATCATTCAAGAAGCACCGTTCTTTCAGTGAGAAAATGGCGGCTTTAGTTCGCCAAAGTCACAGTTTAGGAAACTTCCTCTGGTTCTTCATGGCTTTCACGTTTCTCTCCACCGATATTCTCAGCATTGTTTTCAATGGGGTTTCTGTTGACATTATTTGGCATAGATCTCATCTTTGTTTCCAACATTGTTAAATTTGTCATTTTTACCATTGTTCTCCCTGATGATTTTAAAGTAGCAGTCTTCATTGAAATGCTACAGTGCCGGCTGGGTGGAGTAGAGGTAACATCACTGCTCTATAACCGTGGAGAGAGACTGTGGAGACCCAGGTTCGAGCCCGGCAAGAGCACCTCTCCAGTAAGTATCCTTGGGCAAGACACCTAACAGTACATACTCGCCACCCAGGACATACTTGAAAACGAGATAAATCTCAATGTATCCTTCCTGGTAAAATACTTTCTCAATAAAAAAAATGCTACAGAAACCTTCAAAGTACTTTCACTGCTGTTGCAAACACTAGAAAAACGCTAATTGAAGAATAGGGGTTATAGCCTTGTTGAGCGCAGTTTGCATCAGCGTCCTCTGCCATTGTTGTGTACCAGAATGGTAGTGGATTTACCCGAGGCAATCAATCAGAAACGTACACAAACGCAAGTCTTGCTTGTAGGAAAGGTGTTTGTTCGGTTAACCGGACTCAGGATTGAAATCCAAAATCCTGAGTGAGGTCTTTCAGTGATACAATAGACTTTATACATTGTCAATTCGAAGGTACATCCCATCTCTAAAATCCCCCCTCCTTCATATTCAGACAAAAGACACATTCCAGTATCACAGTCGATAAACAATTAGGTACAGAAATGATTTAACGGGAAGGCGAGGACAACTCTGTACCATCTTCAACAAGGATTGTTTCTCTTAGCTGATAAGTACCATCTGTGTGTATTACGCCTTCATCTTTTTTTTTTATGTGCGTGAGATATCTCCAGCTACTTCAAAGATCATTGGCCCTAAAGACCTTGGACCCTAAGGCTGGGGTCAGACGAACGCAGTGTTATCGTCTGTGTAGCCGCACTTTAGTACGTCCGTGGTAGCAGATAATCATAACCAATGAAGGCCCACACACTAAGTACGTCCACACGGAAGTGCGGACGCACTACGGACGCAGCAAACTGACACAGTATAGCAAGAACGTCGAACTGCTAGGACAGACGTGCGGAGTGCGCCACGTCCTCAACGTCCGCATAGCTTTGTGTGTGAGTGATGGAACGTGGTCAGACGGACTGCATTTATACGTCCAGCATTTTTGACGGACAAAATGGTTTTTCATTTTAATTTATTTTCCCTCCTACATCCGTCAAAAATAACGTCAGTCACAAAAACGGACTGTGTGGCCACTACTGCGTCCATACTGCATGGGTGCACAGTTCGTAGAAAACGCACTCGTTTGACCCTAGCCTAAATAAATCCATTCTTTGGCGCCTGTGATTCTGCCAGCTAAACTTTTCGGTTAATTGTTAAAAATATTCTGGAATGGTAGTAACGTTCAGAAAACGAGAAAATATAATATATATGTAGCGCTGTGTTAAAGATCTTGCTGTGGCATTACCTATTTTTGGCCACAAGATGGAGACAGTCGCGATTAGAGACACTGGATATTGGAACTACATTTCCCGGCATGCTTGGCAAGGAGACAGGAAGTGGGTGGGGACTGGACACTTACATCCTCCACCTCGTGGAGAACGCGCCAGAGCGCGAGAGAAGGCAGACGTACTGAAGAGATCGCGAGAGGGCCTAGGCCAAAGCCCGAGTGAGACCTGCCAGTCCGGATTGGATCACTCCACCTGAGGAGAAGGAGACTTGCCAGAACCCAGGCATTGCTGCAGACCGGAGGAATCGAACGGAGAGCAGGCGGTGAGCTGGACAAGCTGCATGAAGTCAGACAACGGATCCGGCCGCTAGTATCCCCAGTCAAAATCCGGTGGAGAGACGTCCTGGGTCAGCGGAGCCTAACGAAATCGTCGGATGGGTGAGAGGCCTCCAAGGCTGTGTTGTGATTAAAGGTCAAGCTGCTGTTTTCTCTTTAAAGTCCACAGGGCCCCAACTGACTAGTCGAAGACTTTTCTTTTGTAAATTCACTGGCCAGTTGAACAGTACCCGGGTACCACACACACATATACACCTTTTACATTTCGGGACTTAACCTGTGCAGGACTCAGTCTGTTACGAATCGGAACAGGGGTTAAAGATAAAGATACGTTCCGAAGATATATTTTTCTCTTTTCCGCTGCGCGTTTGCCGTAATACGAAGGGATTGTATGTTTGGGTTTCGCTACGTGTCCCCTTTTTCTGAACCATCGGGAAATTGCATTTCTTTTATGTTCGGTTGCGAATATTTTATTTTCCGAAATACGAAGCCTCGTGTTTCGTTTCTTTTTCCGCTACGCGTTTTACCGTGATACGAAAATACTGTAATAATACTTGTGAATACCGTGTCTCAACGTCTGCTCATTATTTTAGTAAACTATTTAAATGATAAAAACTCACAACTGTGTTGGAGTATATTTATTCCCTAGTGTGGGGAGACTGACCCGTGGTTCATTTTCAGCGGCTCCTCCGGGAGTGAGCGCTACATATATATAAAAATAAGAGTTAGTAAGGTTAATATGTAAGCAATAGCATACAAGATGGCTGCTATTTCAGGCCATGTTCCTTCAGTTGCATGTTGCTTCTCTGGATAGCCAAAGTTACCACAGTAGCAACAGGGATTTTTATTGTTGATGGCAACTACGGTGAACTTTGCCTCCGCATATGTGGTTAGTGAATAATTTATTATGCCATAGTTGCCAACATTTGATAAAAAATTCCAGGGACACTTTGCACCAAAGAATCAAGATACACAGATTGACAAATACAGACACAAACAACACACTCTGACATTAACAGGGATACAGCGATCTTGACGACTAAGGCTAGGGTCAGACTAACGCAGTAATAACGTGCGTTTAGCCGCACTTAATCACGGCCGTGCTAGCAGCAAATGACGTCCAATGCCGGGCAAAATACGAAGAACGGCCACACGAAAGTGGCAAACGAACGCATTTTTTCGAGAACGTCAAACCGCTAGTACTGACGTACAGAGTGCGCTGCGTCTGCATAGCGGGATGTGCGAGTGATTAGGAGACGTCAGACGCTGCTCATGTCCGGCCAACATAACGTCCAGACACCCCAAGTTTCCTGGTTTGGATCCGTAAAAAATCACGGCCGTAATTGCGCATCGTATGGCCGCTATCGCGTATTCCGTGGAAAAAATACGTCCATTCGTTTGGACACACTTTTTGACGGTCGACGCGAAAACTGCGTTCGTCTGACCCTAGCCTAAGCACTGGCAGTCACTGAGACACTGACAGGCACTCAAAAGGAATAAAGGGGGACCAAGCAATATACTGATGCTCCATTTTTATTTGGGCAACATAACATTTTTGCTTCAAATACAGCCTTTATCACGCCTAAACCATCTGTTGAGAAGTTTGTTACTCTGCGGCCCACTGAGCACCCTCAATCTGGTATTGTTTGCATTACAATTTACTTTGTTTTGGAAGTTTGGCTGTGTGCAGGACTTAACTCGTTTTGTTTTAAGACTGGCAGGCACACAAACACATAGACATTTTCCAAGGCCACACTGCCAGGCACACACACTGTGATGGTACACATGCAGAGACAGAAAGAGGCCAGAGTTTACTTGCACCCACCATAGAGATTTGCCTTGACATGGCAGTGGGTTTATGGCGGTAATTGCCATTTAAGTAGACCAAAAAAATGCTCTGTTGTAGGTTTTTTCTTTTGTATACTATGTGGCTGTCTGGTAGCTTTACTGTGCTGCCCAGGACTACTGGGGTTATACAGTCTGGTGTGGACATGGAGGTACAGCGACAGACACACCGATAGTCACTGAGGCACTGAGTAATAAGGACAAAGAGACACTAATCATCACAACCCCTCACTTTAAAACAGATCAGCCCAACACACAGACATTGGGACACAAAGACACTAGCAGGCCTACACTGACAGCATTACTTCCACACAGAGCTGTTAAAGAACCACAAATTTGCACACAGACAATAACAGAATCACTAAAAGACTTATTGACAGATCCTGACAGACACACAACAAGGAGAAAGTGACATACACAAAAATACAGATTCTGACAGACGCTGATGGTCTGAAGCACCAAAACAGACGCTTATAGAGACACCCAGACTGGGATACAGATGTTGATAGGGACACCAAGAAACACGCAGATGGAATCACACAGACATTGACACACAGGTATGCAGATACAGAGACTCAATGACAGAGACACAGGGAGATTGATAGGGAATCAAAGACTGTGGCAGACATGCACAGAGACATTTACAGAGATACCTTGACAAACAGACACTTGGAGACCTGCTGGTAGGTTTCGATATTAAGACTTGCTGTCTTGAACTCTTTTGAACATTTTTGGAGAGACCTGCAAATAGTTATCCACCTATAGTCACAGATTAAACTTGAAATTAGGACAAAAAAAAAGAGGGACTTCTGTATATTGGAGTGACTGTCCTCCTTAATAGCGGCACTTGGGAGGTACATGCCAGTACTTACTTCCTAAGCCTTAGTTTTGTTAATACTTAGATTTTAGATTTGTTGTTTTACCGCTTCCTTCATTTTGGGCAGGGAGAGGGCATCCTCCTGACTATTGTTCCAGGGGCTCCATCATGTAGCAACTCTGTTAGTTTCAAATCATTCTGCGTGGCACCCTGGCTGTGGAAATGGCATAAGGCATCGAGCAAAGTTGCTGGAGGCTTACTCCACACACTGTTGCAATGTCTCTACCCATGTTAAAGCAATACTGCAAGCATCTTGTTGCAGTGGACGGTCAAGGACGTTGCCAAGGAGGGCCAGCCCGGCAATTACCTAATGGAGCCATGGCTCCAGGCAGCATATTGTTGGGAGCAGCATTTTTGCTGCCCATTCAGGGGCCTTTGGCTGCTCCTGCTCTGCTCCTCCCTATCCTCCTGCACTTCCGGTCCTCGCTCGCTGGGGAAAAAGAAATGAGTGAATGGACTAGGTCAGCATGATGGAGCAGGAGGAGACCTCAAAGGTTTGTTCACTTTTTATTACCCTCTAAAGCAGTGTTTCCCAAACCTGTCCTCAGGACCCTCCACCTTGCCAGGTTTGCCAGATATCTGAAGCACAGCACAGGTGATATGATTAGGGATGAGCTGTTCGGGTTTGGACGGTTCGGAGTTCGGCCCGAACTTTGGCAGTTCGAAAGTTCGCAAACTTCGAACTTTTTGGGTGTATTCGGTTCGAGTTCGGAAAAAAAAAAAGGAAATTTTGAAAAAAGTATAGAAAATGCTTAAAAAAATACTAAAAAATCTAGAAATAAAGAGACTCTTTACTGCAGAATATTATAAGCAACGGTTTATTAGATATTGAATTAAAAACTAATGTATACGTGGAAAGATTCTCAACTCTAAATGACCTCTGTTCACAAACGGGCATAACACCAGGTGTTTTTAGTCTGGTAATCAATTTGATACATTGCATACTATACTGAGGGGGTGGGGTGGTGTCTGCTTTTGATTGAGATTTGAGAATTAATTTCCCTCCTAAAACTTCCTAATATGCTGCATTTAACTGGTGTTTGAAAAAAATTCAAAATAACATCTAAAGTTATTTTTCACCTCAGGATTAAACATTCACAGGGTTATTCAGAGAGCGGTGAAAAGCAGGAGAATAACTGGAGAAGTGAAAATTCTAGGTCAAAATAGCCAAACCAGAAAAATTCTCCCATTTAACTCACTTTCCAAATTGGCTATTTGGTCTAGATTGTTCTCTTCTCCTGCCAGTTCTCCTGGCTTTCACCTCTCTCTCAGGGTTGTTCAGAGAAAGGTGAAAACCAGGAGAATGGCAGGAAAAGAGAACAATCTGGACCAAATAGCCGATTTGGAAAGTGAGATAAGGCTAGGGTCAAACGAATGTATTTTTCGCAGCGACCGTCAAAAAGTGCGTCCGAACGCATTGCCGTATTTTTTCACGGAATGCGCAAAAACGGTCATACGATGTGCATTTTTGTGCGTGATTTTTTTACGGATCCAAACCAGGAAACTTTGGGTGTCTGGACATTATGTTGGCCGGACATGAGCAGGGTCTGACGTCTCCAAATCACGCACACACGCCGCTAGTGGACGCAGCGCACTCTGTACGTCCGTACTAGCGGTTCTGCGTTCTTGAAAAAATGCGTTCATTTTCCACTTGCGTTGCGCAGCCGGACTTTCGTGCGACCGTACTTCGTATATTGGCCGTCATTGCCGTCATTTGCTGCTAGTGCGGCCGTGATTAAGTGCGCCTAAACGCACGTTAAAAATTCGCTAGTCTGACCCTAGCCTAAATGGGAGAATTTTTCTGGTTTGGCTATTTTGACCTAGAATTTTCCATTCTCCAGTCATTCTCCTGCTCTTCACCGCTCTCTGAATAACCCTGACAGGGTTATTCAGAGAAAGGTGAAACTCAGGAGAATGACTGAAGAGAAAATTCTAGGTCAAAATAGCCGAACCAGAAAAATTCTCCCATTTATCTCACTTTCCAAATCGGCTATTTGGTCTAGAATTTTCAATTCTCCAGTCATTCTCCTGCTTTTCACCGCCAAAAAATCAGTAAACTTTTTCTGCGTGTCCGAAAATGTCTCCTCTTTTCATACAGATTGCCGCCCCAAGCAGTTGTTTATGGATAGATTAAAGGAAAAGCATTTACCGTCATTTGAAATGTCATTTTTTGGTTTTTACATATTTCTATACATCCTAGAAATCCGCCACTTCATGGGCAGGTTATGGGGACGTCCTAGGCACGATATTTGAAGGAATTTTTCATTTTTATTTTTAACCCTTATTTCATGGAAAACTCACTGTCCCTTTAAAAAGTTTTTTTTAAAACTTTTTGTCCTAGTTTCCTGTCCCCCAGGGCACTACCCGGACCCCCATACACCTTTTATGGCAAATATCTAGCATATATGCCCTCTTGGAGTGCACTCTAAAAACCGAATTTTCAGCCCCATTGACTTGTATTGAGTTCGGGTTCGGATACGAACATTTGGGAAGTTTGGGTTCAGCTCCGAACCGAACTCAGGAAGTGTTCGGCTCATCCCTAGATATGATTTGCTGCTCAATGATTGAAGGATTCAATGAATTCAGTCTGCATTTCCCCACGGTGATCTGTAAAATTTGGCATGGTTGCGGGTCCCTAGGACAGGTTTGGGAACCACTGCTCTAAAGGGTTAAGTAAGCCTGGCTGGTCAGTTACCAGGAATGCAGCTGGCTATGAACAACTGGCCACGCCCCTTACCCCATGCTACGTGAATGTGCGCTGTATGAATGAATGATGTTTAAGAGTGCTGTATGAAAGTTTTATTGCTGTGGAGCTCTGTGATACAATAATGTGGGTGTGTATGAATGTATCACAGCCGTAAAAAACTCACATTAATGTGCAGTGTGTATGGATTCTATTGCTATAGGACTCTGATACATTAATGTGCAGTGTGTATGCGTGTAGGTTTTACTGCTATGGGACTCTGATACACTTATACGCACTGCACATTACTGTATCAGAGAGTCCATTACACGTCACACGTTACAATGAGTTCTATTGCTATGCACCTCTGTGAAATGTGTAGGTGTTCGTGGGCGAAATTAGCTTTTTTTGGGGGGGGGGGCAGCGCAATGTTTTGTGCCGGCACTGTTGCCAAGCAATGATTTGTTAGTGCTTTACTGAGCATTTTCAGCTGCAGTGCACCTGTACACCACGGAAACAGTCTCTCGGACTGAATCACACTGAACCTTTGTGCTGTGCAGGCGATATGAATAGTGCCCCCTCATGCAAGAGTGCACTCATGTTGCTGCTTCGGCCACTTTATTCTTACACAGGCCTTGCTCAGCCACTAACATACTAACTAAAAAACAATTGTATGAAATTAGTGAACAGTCATTAACAGTCACACACTGGTGTAAACACCGCAATCCAGTGATTCATACTCTGTAATACATTAACACAGTGTTTTCTGTGTATTTACTGTTGGTTATAAGAATGTTCTGTGTGGGGAGGGGTTCTGTCTTTTTTTTTTTTTTTACCTATTGTGGACCTTCAGCCCAGTGAAAATACGGTGGACACAAAGGGCTCAGAGGGGATAACGAGTCCTACATAATTGTTTTGTCTATTGTGTTGTGAATGCATTCCAACCGGATGAGCACATCTATAAAGTCTGTGCTGCCTTTCTCTTGAACCCTGAGAGGCCTCCATTTTATCTGCTGATACAATGGGAAATCAACCCTATTGTTACATAGGAACCTCGACTCTCCTAAGAGTCGATAAATCTATGTTTGGAACCATATCTGGACCCTGCAACTGCTGGTATCTTGGCTCCCCCTTTGGCCTCTTTTTCAATATCGGAGATTCAGAAATGGGACACAAACACAATGTGATTTCAAACTGCCTATTTACTTGAAGTTCCCATCTTTTATGGTTATCGAACAGAAAAAGGGGGAGTTACATAGACAACAAGACTCATGGGAGAGAGAGAGAGTGTGTGTGCGTGTGCGTGTGTGTGTCCCGACCTTGATGTACCGTATTTTTCGCTCCATAAGACGCACCTGACCATAAGACGCACCTAGTTTTTAGAGGAGGAAAACAGGAAAATAAATATTCTGAAATCAAATAGTGTAATAATGGATATTGCCCCAGCTCCTCTCATGGATATACTGCCCCCAGCTCATGGATACTGCCCCCAGCTCATGGATACTGTCCCCCAGCTCATGGATACTGTCCCCCAGCTCATGGATACTGTCCCCCAGCTCATGGATACTGTCCCCCAGCTCATGGATACTGCCCCCAGCTCATGGATACTGTCCCCCAGTTTATGGATATGCCCCAGCTCATGGATATGCCCCAGCACATGGATTTGCCCCAGCACATGGATTTGCCCCCCAATGTATGGATATGCCCCAGCAGCTCATGGATATGCCCCAGCACATGGATATTGCCCCAGCTCACTCATGGATTTGCCCCAGCTCACACATGGATTTGCCCCAGCTCATGGATAAGCCCCAGCTCGCTCATGGATAAGCCCCAGCTCGCTCATGGATATGCCCTAGCTCGCTCATGGATATGCCCCAGCTCGCTCATGGATATGCCCCAGCAGCTCATGGATATGCCTCGGCTCACCTGCCGCCGCCGCGTTAGGCTCCCTCTGAGCATGCGTCCGGCGGCAGGAAGCTTGGGCACTCGCCTGGGGGAGCCACGTGACTGCGATCTCGCGAGATCGCGGTCACGTGGCTCCCCCAATCGAGTGCCCAAGCTCCTTGCCGCCGGATGCACGCTCAGAGGGAGCCGAACGCGGCGGCGGCAGGTGAGCTGAGGCATATCATGGGGCATTCGCTCCATAAGACGCACCCACTTTTCCCCCCACTTTTTGGGGGGAGAAAAGTGCATCTTATGGAGCGAAAAATACGGTAGTTATTTGTATGAGTTGTACCACGTGAACAAGCATCTATGTTCTTTCTAAAGCCTTGATGAAAGCACGGTCTCGAAGGCAGAGGTATTAACTCTTTACTAATGCTCCTTACAATCGCTCTTGTCCTCAGAAGGACAAGACTACTTACTGGCTATCAAAATAATAGCTACATGGTTCACCTGCTGATTGGATCGAAGCATAACTCTCTCTGTTTAGCATAACTGTTTGAGGTGGGTTCAGCTTTGCATAGAGATGTGCATTTTTAATTTACCCTTTCCTACTTGAAATTTCTTCCAAATTCTGTGTACTCCTCTAAAAGAGGTGTAGGCAATTTAACCCTTATAGTCCCTCCTTTGATCCATGGCTTGCTTCCCTCTAAAGAAGAGCGAACATGAACCAGTAGAGAACAAGGCAATTTTAAGACTAATTTAACCTCAGCCTGAACTTGCACAATAGATACAGGGAACCACCAGGAGAAGGGGAGACTCCTCTAGGGAAGAGAAAATCTAGGAGTAGGGGTATAGCGATATTCAGTCCTGGCGCCTTAGATTATTTTTATAGTTGAGTACGTTGAGGTAAAAGGAAAGTAGATGGTGCCATCTAGTGCCAAATTGAGTTACATTTGTTGCAGTGACCCACGGGCTGCAATTGTATCAGCTTGCTGAATGTCAAATGTCAGGACATCCAGTTAGCCGATTTTACAGTTCTAGCTCTTTGGGCATTATGCCCACAGGGCTAAAACTTTGCTGCTGGGCTGCAGAAGATGCCTCCAAACAAATGTTATTTGCTTTTGGACTGCAGAGCTGCAGATCAAGATATCTTGATATTGGGGCACCGGATGGTGCGTTTTGAAGCCCGATATATCTCGATCTTGGTAGTGAAGGCGGTAAGCTCTTAACAGTGATCCTAACGAGGACACTAGGCCAAATGCCGGATCAATATACTGAATAACCACTAAATCCCATTTCCCCAAATGCATGCCACCAAACAGGAAAATAATAATTTAACCTTCTAAATTTTGTAAAAATAAACCTCTATCCAGTAATTGGCATGAGTCTGATCTTTATCTATGTGTTTCATTGTGCTCAGATTCACTCTACAAGCCTTATCCCACACACTTGCTCTCAGAAGATGCATTCTCATTCTCCTAACCCACCCCTCTCAACCTCATTTAGGGGAGTTGTAATTTGCTGCGGGAAGTAAGGAAGTCTTATTGAAGAAAAGAAAAACATAGTGATTCTATTGTTTTCCATAATTAAGTCTCAGAATGGGGTCTTTAACCAGGGTTGACACTCCACAGTCAGGAAAGGGCAGAATGTCCCTTATGCACTGGGTAGACAATTGGCTTTCAGCAACATCACACTCTGAGAAGCAGTATCTCTGTTTACTTCTGTATAAAGCAAACAAGAGGACCTGAGCTCCTGGAGACTGGCCCTCTATCGGAACAAACTGTCTCTGTGCACTGGATGTGAATTTCCTATGGTCTGTTAGCATTGACATGGACATGAAATGTCCATGATCCACTCTGGGTACTTGATAAATGTCAGGCTCTTGGTAAGAATGATGATGATGCCAGCATAGCAATTGAATAAGTGTTTGGGGCAGGCTGAGAGGGGACATTTATTCAGATTAATTCATCGTGCATACACCAAACACAGAACTGCAACAAACGCAGACATCTTAACATCACAAGAAGAAACACAGATAATGTACGGTAATAATTTTTCAAGGAGGTCAGTGGTCCACTCAAAAATCAAAACCACACTAGGGGACATGGAACTCACGCAGCCATTTTTTTGTATATAACCCACAGGGTCGTGATAAATCTGACTCTTTTCATAAGCAATAATGTATATAGGTAGCTCTTGCCCAAAAAACAGCCAGTGTGTCCCTCCACCTATTTAACACCAAAATATAGTGGTATACACTCCTGTTCTTGGTGGTCATTAAAACAAAACATTTCTAGTAATATAAACCTCCATCTAATAATTCTATAAATGGGTCATATCGAGATACAATCTTCCTGTGATGTCATTTACACAGAATTTTACGTTAAGGGTGTAGTCATTTTAAATTTATTTATTTTTATTTATTTATAAAGGATTTTACCAGGAAGGATACATTGAGATTTCTCTTGTTTTCAAGTATGTCCTTTTCAAGTATGTCAAGAACATTGAATTGTTACAGTGTACAGAAATACAAAGTAGTAAAATGCAAGATATTAACACAAAACAAATATACAGATTAACAGAAAATAAATATGTAGGAAATTCTGTTATTCTGTGCATTCTGTGGTGAGATATGTTAATAGGGAGCTCTTAAGTGACTTTAGACTGGGGGAAGATTTGATGGCGTCTGGGAGGTTATTCCATAATTGTGGTGCTCTGTAGGAAAATGAAGATCGAGCCACTTTCTTTTTGTATTGTGGTATTGCAAGTAAGGTCCAGGTCCTGGATCGGAGGTTATAGGACGAGGGAACTGCTGGGGGAAGTAGGGTGACAGCTGTCCAGAAAAGCTCTTAAACACCAGATTGGAAAGGTGAAGGGTGCGTCTAGATTCCAGCGATGGCGAGTTTAGTTCTTTTAACATGCAACAGTAAGTTAAAACTATTCATTACACTGGCCAACACACATTTTTTTAGACCTAGTTTTTGAGATACAGAACATGTGCCACATACCACTTTTCACTCTGCTCACCCATAAAAAGTCAGGATGTTTTAATGTAGTGTGTAAATGAAAATGAATATCTTTTTTTAAAAAATTCTTTATTGGTTTTGCATAAACAAACTGAAATCAAATGAATAGCGAAGGCCTCGCAGGGCCTCCTCAAGACATCAAACATGGCTGCGTTATATAATCTTTCTGATCTAACACTCAGCAGAATGTATGTTTAGAAAATAATTTTAAAAAAATGGCCACGTGAGCCATCACATGTCATCTGGAAAATCGAGCATAAAAATAAAAACAGAAGTCCTCGTAACACTGCTGGGAGAGTCCTCAGAATAGACATAAGCAAAACAAGAAAAAAAAGCGCGCCCTCAAATGATAGACTAAGGGCTATATTACAAAGCTGGTGCTAACTTAACCAGAGCTGTTGTAAACTTAACAACCCCATTGATTTTAATGGCCCTGGTAAATTTACAACAGCTCTGGTTAAGTTAGCACCAGCTTTGTAATACTGCCCTAAGTGTCTCAAAAGATGAGGGGGGGAGAAAAATCAGGGGGGGCACATCAAAAAAGGACTGAGGGTCTCAGCATAATGGAGGAAGGGGGAAAAGAAAGTCAGCTTGGCAAAAATAAGGGGGGGGACCAAAAATAGCCGCACACATCAAATACTCAGCGAGTGGGGAAGCAAGGGAGAGTCCGCAGGGGGGGTCAGCTGAAACCTCACAGGATGGCCGTGGAGAGCGAACGTAGCAGACCTCTTCAGCGGGAAGACCTCGTGAGCAGCCCCATCACATGGAGGCCACCCATGGGAAACACGGCAGGTGGGCATCCATTGGACCAACTCCTCCACCACTAGAACTGCTTCACAGGGCCCAGGAAAGCTTTGCAGCTCAGCGGCAAACATCCCCTCGCTGGTCCACAGCATCCCCAGCACAGACAGCATGGGGGTAGTAAACCGCATGGGATCCTCCTCTGTTCCGTCGGACCCGGCAGTCGGCAGCTCCCGCCATCTTTTCGCACCAAAGTCCCAGCCACCACCTCCGAGACGTCAGCTACGCAGCTGACTGTGAATCCATCCGCTGGTGGAACTCCCGACGAAGCCTCTGTCCTCCGATCAGTCCCCAGGACTGCCATCAGTTGGCACCACATGCCACGCGTTATCGGGCTCTCATCATCGACCCAGAGCATTGACTCCAGACAGGTCTCAAGGCCCTCCAAGATGGCTCCCAGACTTCTGTTGGGGGGTGAGCGAGCCGGCCGTCGCTAGTCGCACCATCCCCCGGTATCTCCGCCTTGGGGGTAGCTGCAGCAGCCAGAAGACAAAGGCCCTCCATCTCTGTGGCCCGCAGCAGCTATGTACCGAGGTAAGGGGGCCGAGGAGGGAATCAAGTCGTGCCAGTGCCGGAGCCAAGGCCCCAAGATGGCCACTGACGGGTCGTGTCCGGCAGGTATCAGAGACCCAAAACAGGTCGTCTTATGTCCGGAGGGGGACTAAACGGGCTTCGGACGACACTATACCAGTGGCCAGCTACGTCGGTACCTCATATGAAAAAGTCCTCGCGTTTACAGTCAGCTGGAGGTCCTCAAGAGCGGCAGACGTGTGGAGCTCCACCAAGACACGTCTGATCCCTTTGGTAGTCGGCCACGCCCCAAATGAATATCTTTTAAGCATGAAGGAAACCTATCAAAAGAGAAGTGTACTACGTTAAAATCTACTTTCCTCAAATAAAAAGCAAAAGTTTGACTCCAACTTTCCAGGTATTTGAGACACAAGAAGCTCGGTTTTGTAAGACGTCAGAGCGTGGGATCTGCCAGGAGAATCCTGTATAAGATTTCAACACAACACTAGTCTACCGTTATGTGTGCATCACATCTTCCTTTGTATCTGGCTTGCTCTTTACTTAAGTCCCCAAAGTTCTTTGGAAAGCGATCTAAGTGACTGTAGAATAGATAAGGGGGTAGGCAACAACCACACAATATATGAGGGTAAAAGTTTATTCCACTGAGCGATATGAGTTTGCTCTGGGTAGTGTGAGTCCAACCATTTATTGATCCTTTTAGTTTTAGATGTGTTGGCTTTTAAGTTTTTTTCTTTCTATTTACATGTTTGTGTGTAAAATGATTACTTGGACAAGTTGGTTCTTGTACAATTTTATACATGTTAAACACTGTTTTTGCTTTCTTAACCTCCCTGGCGGTGTTCCCGAGTGTGTCTCGGTGGGTTAAATTTCACCGCTGAGAGCGGTAACCCCGAGACACACTCGGGCTGTATACATCACCTCTCCCTGTGCTCCCTCGCTGATCTCTGCAGTCTCCTCCGGCGATTGCGACCTCATACTTTTCTGGATTCCTTCTCATGAGGAGGGAACTGGGAAGTTTGAGGTCGCGATCGCCGGAGGCTGCGGGGGACATTGAGGGAGCGCAGGGAGAGGTGATGTATCCAGCAGCATCCCGAATGTTGCTCGGGGTTACCGCTTCCAACATAGGAATTTAACTCCAGCACATTTTTTGCCCTTGCAAGTTTTGTATAATTTTGGATATGAATTGTTTGGGGGTTTTTTCTTCTTGTAATTAAAGTCTACGATTATGCCATGGCTTCATAGAAAGTAATAACTAAAGTGACAGTTTACTATGATGAAGCATTTGTGTCTTATACTTATTTTAGAAATGTAGATGATATTAAGTTGTCTTTATGATGGTTAATGATCATGTTGCTAATTAATGAGTGGGGATCTTTTATGCCTTCAATTGGTGATCCAAGTTCCCAATGCAATTAATTAACTTTATTGTATGAATATTTTAACTCTTATACACTGGGTTGAAGTTTAGCCGTGGTCCGAGATGTAGGTCTAATTAAGACCACTGCAAGCTGACCTCTTATGACAATTTAATGTTGTAGAAAAAGATTTATGCCACTAAAACACCTATTTTGTCTAATTTCTTCATATTAACTCTGTCACTTCCAAGCACCTAACATTTATTTGAAACCTGGGATGTATAGTTAACATTTGGGTAAATTAGAATTTTTGCGTAGAAGTTGTTAACGGAGATAGTTAATATTAAAATGATGTAAATTTGTTCATTTTTATTTTTCATGTATTAATACGTTACAGAAATATTGCTGGGAAATAATGTTCTAAGCTCTAGATGGTGTACCTTGTCTTTCACAATTTCTAATAGGCTGTGCATTATTACTATACAGGTAGAATTTGCATTTGTGCTAGAGGAAATGTGTGATAAAGATAGATAATTAAAAATAGTAGTGGACACATGCATTTGTTAACTTTGAGTACATTAGTGTTGCCGAACATTTTAGGGTTTAACCCTTTATCAATGTAGGTCATTGATCTTCCCATTTTGTGAAGTTCACCAACCTGAGCTGGACATCACAGCCAGCTTCCTTGGTCCTTTCCATTGTGATGAATGAGGCCGTCTCTTCTTGTGTGCTTCATGGTAAAACACATTTTTTAATTCGAGGAATGGTGAATGTATGCCAGAGCTGAGCGTTCCCTTGGTGAATTCTGTTTTCCTGCAGCAGATTCAACCGAGAAATAAGGCTTCTACCACAGTCCTGATCTCTTTGTTATCAGAAATATAGGACCTAGGGATGCACCGAAATTTCGGTCACCAAAACACTTAGGCCGAAAAAAATATATGGCTGAAAATGAAAACCAAAAATGCAGGTTGCAATGATTGGTGATGCCTTCAGGTGGCGCTGTGACCGTACAAGAGTCCAGCACTGCTTCTGCATGGGAGGAAGCAAAGGAGTGTGCTCTGAATTTTTTCTTCTGTCAAAACAGCCAGAGATTGAATCATCTGTCAGTGTTTATTCTCCCAACAGCAGGTAAAAGTGAGTGTCTGCTCTGTGCTCCCCATCTGTCCACAAATAAGAGCACACTTGGTCACAGCCAAGATGAGGAAGTGGCTGAGTGCCCACACCAGAGCCATTTAACCATTCACATCCAGCTTTTAGAGCGAGAGGGAGAGAAAGAAAAATAAATCGAGAGAGGCTAGGAGGCTCTCTACAGCAATATTTAAAGTTAAATTGCTGGAAGTTAGTTTACTTTTGCCTTTGTATTAACTCATTACTATACAGTTTGTATCTGTACATTTACATGCAGGTCTATTCATAGAAAGGTGAAACTTAGTAGAATGACTGGAGAAGTGAAAATTCTAGGTCAAAATAGCCAAACCAGAAAAATTCTCCCATTGATCTCACTTCCTAAGGCTAGGGTCAGACTAACGCAGTATTAACGTGGTTTAGCCGCACTTAATCACGGCCGCAGTAGCAGCAAATGACGTCCAATGCCGGGCAAAATACAAAGAACGGCCGCACAAAAGTGGCAAACGAACGCATTTTTTTGAGAACGTCAAACCACTAGTACTGACGTACAGAATGCACTGCGTCCACATAGCCGCGTGATTAGGAGACGTCAGACGCTGCTCATGTCTGGCCAACATAACGTCCAGACACCCAAAGTTTCCTGGTTTGGATCCGTAAAAAATCACGGCCGTAATTGCGCATTGTATGACCACTATCGCGTATTCCGTGAAAAAATACGTCCATTCGTTCACACGCACTTTTTGACTGTCGACGTGAAAAATGCGTTCGTCTGACCCTAGCCTTAATCGGCTATTTGGTTTAGATTGTTCTCTTCTCCTGCCAGTTCTACTGGTTTTCACCTTCCTCTCCCCGATAGGCTTTATTAATCCATTGCTATACGAAATGTAATGACTATATATTATCTCTGTTAAGGAAAATACAAATATTACACAAGGAAATTTGCACTGGGATGCAACATAACCACACTTTTATTGAAAGTAACACACAAAATTTGGACCGACAATTTCTTAATGTTGAAGATATATTCTGTCCTGTTTTGGCATGTTACATTCAATAAAAGTCTGGTTATTTTTATTGGCTTATTTTTCAATGTCTATTAATTTTAAAATCATTAACTGCTTTTTATCCTAATATTAATACATTTCTAAAAATATATATATATTTTAAAATAACTGGGGGGGGCATTTTTGGTTTTCGGCCAAGTGCATCCTGAATTTTAATTTCGGTGCATCACTAATAGGAACTTGAACTAGTGAGCAGCTACGGGTTGTCCAGTTCACAGCCCAAAATAGGGTTGTGCTTTAAAACTCCCAAAATGAAATTGATTAATGCAGCTGAACTAAAAGCATATAAAGCATACTATGCGGAATATCCATTCTATTCTGACTCCTGCTTTTAGAAGAGTGAGCTGCTTTCATTGAACACCCAAGTACCACCCATCGACCGATCAAGGGGGGCAACAATGCCATGTCCATGATCCACAGCAGGAAAATCCGAGTTAAAAAAATGGATGTGGGAAAACAAACAAAAGCTAAAAACTTGGCTAATACCACACTTTACCATGCAAGTCACCAGAATAGCAAAATGAACTTTCTGTAAAAATGCACAGGTGAGCTTGGCATAAAATAACATGAACACTAATGGTCTCTCAGCCAAGAGGATCGTGCTTGCAGACAACTGGAGGCAAGTGGCTAATACACCCATTGGTTATTAGCTCACATGTCACTTTTTTTTTTTTTTTACCGTTTTTATTGAGGATGCACAAGAGCGAATACATGGAAATAAATCAAAGGGGAAATCTGACACAGAATAGAAGCAAGACAAAATTAACAGTGTCAGAATTATGTCATATAGCAGAAATGGCTAGCAGTGCATGCTCATTTACATCTTACATATTTAAACCCATCTCCATACACAAGTGTATCCTCTATCCATAAATTTTCTAAAAGGGAAGGTAGAAGAAAGACCCATATAGCCTCATATTCTCTCACCCCAAGGCCACACAGCTAAACAGTCGGGAAGATAAGTCTCAAATTTCTGTGTTTAAGAAACCTGCCAAAGGTTTATTAGTGTTTGTACTTCTTATTTATTAGGTATTTTCCTATTTTCATTCTTGATGCATCAATGTTCACAGTAGTAATTTAGACCTGAGGCTTATGGTCTTTTGTCAGATAACTGGTTGACATGGTTGTGACAGATGACTCCTCTGTAAACCCCCTGTCGGACACTTGGCTGGGCTGTATACATATTTTTTAATGTGTATTCTAGTTTATGTTTCTAAGGTTTTTTTTTTTTTGAGAAAGGATTTTACCTGGAAGGATACATTGAGATTTCTCTCATTTTCAAGTATGTCCTGGGTGGCGAGTATGTGCCGTTAGGTGTCTTGCCCAAGGACACTTACTGGAGAGGTGCTCTTGCCGGGATCGACACTGTGTCTCCACAGTCTCTCTCCATGGTTATAGAGCAGTGATGTTACCTCTACTCCACCCAGCCTGCCATTCCATATGTCACAACCTTGCTCTCAAAAACTGTTTCTGTGTGACGGTTTCTGTCTCTGTATTGTCAATGTAGTGTAGCCCATTCCCTCTCCCTACTGAATTGGACTGTTTGAATAATGTGAAGTTATCCGGAAGAGCTGTTCTTACAGAGCCATACCCGGTCTAACCCTATTGTTTTATTTACACTGGTTTGTGAACAGTTTAAGTGTACTGGGTTTTTCTAAAACAATAAAGCCAGTCTGCTTTTGAATTCTCAACGGTCTCCATCCTTTTTTCAACCATGGTTAAAGTTTGGGTCGACTGTGAAACCAGGGCAGAGAGCCTGCTGACAGAGGTACTCTCCATTACAATGGTGTTATGAATGAATGCACTGTTGAATAAAAAGTCGTATTAAACCACATACTGTATGTATTGAGAAGTCTTATATTTTAGAAATGACATGATATTTTGTGACATAATGCACATTTTGGTTTTTTTTTCTTCAGGAAATCTGTGAAAATCCACAATTTATCATCGGTGGAGCAAACAGAACTGATATCTGCCAAGGAGATTTAGGTAACATTTTCATTATGTTAATATTTTGTCTTCATTGTAAATAGGTTAACTAAGAAAATGCATCAGGGATAATGCATGTAAGCGGTGCCATAACTTTATTGAACTTGTGAATTAATTTCTGAGATTTATTAGTTCTTTAATTATGCTGTAATTGTTGTTATTTAAAAAAGAATACCTTCCTATTCACAGCTGACCTTGTTTATGTTTTGCAAGTTAGAACGACATACAGGTCATTTTGTGCATCACACTGATGCATAATGGCACAGATCAGTTTCCTTATGTCAGAAATATCTTGCCAAAATCTCTGTAACCTTATCTCTAATAAGCGTGGATGTGTACAGTAAAAACAAACTTTTTATATTAGTATCATTAGTATCATTAGTATTTTGCAAACAGAAAAAAATATCGGCATATTATTTTTACCGTTTCTATATAAAAAAGTAGATTATTTTTTAAAAAAAAATTTGTTTCACTTTTTTTGCAAAAGCACGTTAAGCTTCTCTCTTAGTATTAATACATATATCATTATATATTCATATTGGTTAACCTAGGCACCCCAGATTTATTCTGAATTGCATGTAAATGCACCAGCCTTAGACATCACTGTCTGCAATAACACAACTTTATATTTTTGACAATAAGTGATAAAAGCAGTTCTAGCATGGCATTTAATCTTCTACTAAAAATTATTTTACTAATTGTGACTATATATTTTAGAAGAAATCAAATAATTTGTGTTGCCCAATATCATTATAAAGGTGTTACTCTGGTGTCAGACGAGCGTCTTTACTAGCGGAAGGAACATCCGTGAGAGTGGACGTTCCTTCCACCCGGACGCCCGTCTAGCCACCTCGCTGAGAGCAGTTAGTGTACACAGCGCTACAAGGCTCGATTTTCCCCGTATGGAGGATTTCGAAACGGACACAGCACATCTGCTGTAACGCATGCGCGCTATACAGCGTGTGGTCTGCCCCGTCGCAGCATCAAAACGCCGGGAGGCAAGTCAGTACGGGCACACACAATGCGCTCATCTGACACAAGCCTAATAGAATATCCAGTCCTAGCTGCACCTCAAACCTCACAACCAGTTTGTGTTGGCTACCCTTGGCGCCCAAGAGGTTTGAAAGTTACATGCTGTCCAACCCATCTTAATGTTGGATACAATGAATAGAAAATATACTTTGAAACATTCTGGGTGTAAAGGCTAATACGCTTTTGTTTTGTTTTTTTTCTCAAATATCCTGTTTTAGAATAGATTAGGGGACATTTTATTTTGTGCATTTAAATACAGTGAGGTATATAGGCACAGGTAGAATCCATACAAAACAGAAATAAACCAATATGACCTGGGTGTGTACAACCCGTGCAACAGTTATGAATAATAAACTGTAAACAATTTCAAACCCTCAATGTTCAGTTTCATTAACATGAACCAGATAAGGATCATCTAGTAAGTGTAGATGGAGTCCAATTCACACAGCACACACACTCTCTCCACCCACTAACACAAGCCATTGAACAGAGGTTAAATAACTGAGATTTGCAAGAGAGGGTAGTGTTGGTCAACAGTGAATATTTCCTAATTTTTCTTTTATCTTTTGCATCAAAAGGTGACTGTTGGTTCTTGGCCGCCATCGCTTGCTTAACACTGAATGAAAAGCTACTCTTCCGTGTCATACCTCCAGAACAGAACTTCACCGACAATTATGCAGGGATATTTCATTTCCAGGTGCTGGATTTCATATGAATGTGCTGCGTACTTCTTAAGATGACATTGAAATATCTGTAGGGTCTATTCATAAAGCACCAAAATTGTGTGCAATTTCAGTACTTTGTGTTTCACCACAATTCGCCGTGTTTCACCGATTCCGTCTCAACGAAAATACTGTAAATTCACTATTTAGCGATAGGTCACCGCATTTTGCCAAAATTGTAGTCGTACAAGCAGTTCCACTGAAAAACTGCCTAAAAAAACCTCCTAATAGGAGTATAAATCAACAAATAGTCTCCATATAATTAAAAAAAAGGCTGTTTTATTATTTAAACAGAGCAGTGGCACAAACGATAGAATAAACTGAACAGCAGAAGTTAGGTGGGCAGGAATGGAGCTAGAATCATTTTCTCTATCCTCTAGTAATCTCTAGAAAAAGAACAAAGTGCTGGAGATGTGTGTGAAAACTAAAGTAATCAATGGACAAGAAACAACGATTTGTGTTCTAGTGTATCAACATACCCACTTCGGCAGTAGCATAGTGGAGGATACATGTTTTGGGCAGTTTAGAGGGAGAAGGATATGAACATAGGAATAACATTTTATCAGACTGTAAATATACATTTAGTTGTGATTTTCTGTAACTCTTAAGGAGCCAACCATTGAACATCCATTATCTCCAGTTGGAAAATGTCACGGACTGCCGGTTGTAAAAAAACAGTGAAGTGTGGGGGAAAAGTGGGGGTTCTAAAGGTATAGCATACAGTAATGTCTGTCTTGCCTTTTGGAGCTGTAGACCATAGGTTGAAAAATTCCTTCTGATCTTTATGGAGCATACACTGGTGAGTCAATTTTTACAAAGTTTTTAATTTGCAGAAAAGAGAGAACCGGGGGGAACCTCTGTTTGTTTGAGGTGGGAGACTGTCATTTTAAATTTGGAGCCACAAATTGCAAGAATTATTTGTCTAGGAGGTAACTGAATTGTCAAAGATGCCACTCTATGATGAAAGCTTCCAAATAAATCCATTAAAACCAGTTTGAAAACTAGATTTTTTAAAATCTACACTGCCTACAATTTAGTACTCAAATTTAAAAAAATAAAATAAAATTATTCAGTCTTCCAATAACACAATCCTTTTGCAAAATATCAACATACTGCGGAAATAATAAGAGAATCATTAAGAATCTGTAATATCTCTGTTTCTCAGTCTATCTCTGTCATAAACTGTTACTATAGTCAGTGACGTCCAATCAAAATGACCAAAAACATTTAATTTTAGCATTTCATTCACTGTATAAATTGATAAGTTGTAGTGCCAGCTGTAGTTCCTACCAATTCCTGTTTTCTGGTGGAGTCTGTTGTAGTGTTTGTTCGTTTTGTACAATTTGTATTTGCAGTTTTGGCGTTATGGAGATTGGGTGGACGTGGTCATTGATGACTTCCTGCCAACATTTAATAACCAGTTGGTATTCACAAAGTCTTCTCAGCGTAATGAGTTCTGGAGTGCACTGCTGGAAAAAGCATACGCAAAGTAAGACTATATGTTTTAAAATAAGTTGTTTTTGAAGTTCTAATAATACATCAACTGTATGTTCAAGGAATTTGTTTTTTACTCTACCCCTTATTATTGAGATGTTAAAGGATAAATTGTTCCTCCCAATATTTTTTACTTTTTCTTTGCTTTTATTTCATGCCATAGTTCAAAAGGAGTAACCATGAACTATTTATTTCATGACATTTTGTGAAATTATTTTATGTCAGGCCCTTTATCTAAAATGCAAAACTAAATGATCGAATGGCATAAAAACTGTTGGTAGTTGAATAGAGTTTTTTTATGTACCAGTTTATATAGAATATTAAAATCCTGACATCACAATTGTTTGTGTGTATATGTATGTATATATTTAGAATCCCCAGAGTATAGCCGTACGTAGGGACACCTTCTTTTTTTTGGACTAACGTTGCATTTAAAAGACAAGCTCCTGAGATTATACCTCTCTTCTTCAGGTCTGGAAGCTTTACTGAGCTAAATCATAAAATTTAATAATGAACAGAGCAGAAGGGTGGGAGATTAGGATGGGTAGTTGTAAAAACTGAATAGTGGTATAGTACGGTCCAGAAAGGTAAACAAGACACTTAATCCAGGTACAATGTTTTAACGGCCTTCAGTAATGTCACCTAACATTCAACATTGTAGTGTAGCGCTCCCTCCCAGAGGAGCCGCTGAATAAACCTCGGGTTAGTCTCACGCACTAGGAAATAACTATACACCAGCACTGTAGTGGATTGTTATGTATTATATACTTTACTGATCCCAATAAAGCAGCATATATTACGTATATACGGTATTTAAATGACAAGAATTCGTAACGCGGGAAAAACACGCGGCGGCAAAAGAAACCGTTAACCCCCTCAGTTCTGGAGTGTAAGTCCCATGAATAATAGCTCAAAATTGTGTATGTGTACTGTCTCGGGTACCCGGGTACTGTATTCAACTGGCCAGTGAATTATTATTATTATTATTCTTTATTTATAAAGCGCCAGCATATTCCGCAGCGCTGTACAATACAAAGTGAATGAAACAAAACCATCTTCGACTAGTCACCGTTGGGGCCCTGTGGATTTAAACAATACTGCAGCGTGCGGTTCTTATTTGGGAACTGCGGCCTGGGAGGCCTCTCACCCATCCGATAGATGAAACTGTCCAGCACCCGATCTGAGACCTTCTCCGCTGTGTACTGGGACTCTGTGCCACTGGATCCGCTCCCCGCTTGCCAAATCTCCGCAACCGGAACAATGATCCACCGCCTGCACTCCCAATCGATCAGCACGGTCTCCTAACTCGGGGTCCAGCCGGAACCAGCTTGTCATCCAGACCTCTCAGCGCTGCATAGGTAGGTTTCAGCACGGTCACTGTCCCGATCTCCAGCACCAGTGAGGCAGCGTCTGTACTCCGGCCTGGTCGTGATCCTTGACAGCTCTCACGTGCGTCCTCCACCTTTCACCGCTCCGCTCACTCTGCCCTTGCCTGCCACGAGGCCGCTGATCTGCTTCCTCTTCCTATCCCACCCCCTTCCTGTCCTCCCGCAAAGGATGATGGTAGGTGTAGTCCCGTTTTTGTCCAGCATAGTTCACTACATCTGTCTCCCTCTGGTGGCCAAAATAATTAAATGCAGCAGAACACAGTCTTTAAAGCAGCACTACAGTAGTTTAAGTGTTTGTTTGTTTTTTAAGTTGTCTCATGGACTTCTTCCTCTTCAAGCACAATCATTAGATGCACATCATGATGCTTATCTCTGTTGTTTTATGGACCTATGGTCTCTCCTGTTTGTTTACCCTGGACCATACTATTCCACTATTCAGTTTTTACAGCAACCCATCCTAACCTCCTGCCCTTCTGCTCTGCTCATTATCACCCAGTTCTGATTTTGCTCAGTATGGCTTCCAGACCTGAAGACAAGATTTACAGTGGCAAGAAAAAGTATGTGAACCCTTTGGGATTAGGTGGAATTTTGCATGAATTGGTCATAAAATGTGCTCTGATCTTCAACTAAGTCACAACAATTTGAAAAACACAGTCTGCTTAAAATAATACAACACAAACATTATATGTTACATGTAAACATTCACAGTGCAGGGTGGAAAAAGTATGTGAACCCCTAGCCTAATGACTTCGCCAAGAGATAATTGGAGCCAGGAGTTAGCCAACCTTGAGTCCAATCAGTGTGATATTATTGGATGTGTTGCTGAAAGCTGTCCTGCCCTTTAAAAACACACACCAGTTTTGGGTTTACTGGTTTCAAGAAGCACTGCCTGATGTGATCCATGCCTCACAGAAAAGAGCTCTCAGAAGACCTACGATCAAGAATTGTTGACTTGCATGAAGCTAGAAAGGGTTACAAAAGTATCTCCAAAAGCCTTGATGTTCATGTGTCCACGGTAAGACAGACTGTCTACAAATGGAGAAAGTTCAGCACTGTTGCTACTCTCCCTAGGCATGGTCGTCCTGTAAAGATGACTGCAAGAGCACAGTGCAGAATGCTTAATGAGGTAATGAAGAATCCTAGAGTGTCAGCTAAATACTTACAGAAATCTCTGGCACATGCTAACATTTTTGTTGACACATCTACAAGAAAGAAAACATTAAACAAGAATGGAGTACATGGGAGGACACCACAGAGGAAGCCATTGCTGTCCAAAAAGAATATTGCAGCACGTTTGAAGTTTGCAAAAGAGCACCTGGATGCTCCACAGCACTACTAGCAAAATATTCTGTGGACAGATGAAACCAAAATTGAGTTGTTTGGAAAAACACACAACACTATGTGTGGAGAAAAAAAGGCGCAGCACACCAACATCAAAACCTCATCCCCACTGTAAAACATGGCGGATTGAGCATCATGGTTTGGGGCTGCTTTGCTGCCTCAGGGCCTGGATGGATTGTTGTCATTGATGGAAAAATGAATTTAGAGTTTATCAAGACATTTTGCAGGAAAACGTAAGACCATCTGTCCGCCAACTGAAGCTCCGCAGAGGATGGGTGATGCAACAGGACAATGACCCAAAGCATACAAGTAATTCAACAAAAGAATGGCTTCAACAAAACAAAATGCGCCTTCTGGAGTGGCCCAGTCAGAGTCCTGACCTCAACCCGATTGAAATGCTGTGGCATGACCTTAAGCGAGCGATTCACACCAGACATCCCAAGAATATTGCTACACTGAAACAGTTTTGTGAAGAGGAGTGGTAGAAAATTGCTCCAGATCTTTGTGCAGGTCTGATCTGCAACTACAGGAAACGTTTGGTTGAGGTTATTGCTGCCAAAGGAGGGTCAACCAGTTATTAAGTCCAAAGGTTCACATGCTTTTTCCACCCTGCACTGTGAATGTTTACATGTTCTATTCAATAAAAACATGAAAACATATGTTTGTGTTGTATTATTTTAAGCAGACTGTGTTTTTCAAATTGTTGTGACTTAGATCAGAGCACATTTTATGACCAATTCATGCAAAATTCCACGTAATCCCAAAGGGTTCACATACTTTTTCTTGCCACTGTATACTCTCAAAAGCTTGTCTTTTAAATGTAATGTCAGTCCATTAAAAAAGGTATCACTACGTACTGGTGATTTAGGTATCTGGATTAGCTCTGTTAGTCCAATTTACATAACATATATTATAATATACAAATTAAAAATACAGAGCACTCAACCCAACCATACATATAAAGAGTTATAAACCTCTAAATTTGGTTTGAAAAAGATGGGGTTTCAGTTACAAGATATGATCACATATTGTGTAAGCCTGTCATAAATGTCAATGTACCCCATTTGGTGGATCCCTACTTTTCATATACAGGCGTAACCATTCAACATATACTGATGTCATTTAGATGGCACACTGCAAGAGACAATATAGCAAAGATAGACCCTCCAGATATTGGGATGAAGTTACAGTTGCATAATTACATACATAGATTGTGCATCCATCGAGTTCAGCCTTTCATACAGCTCCTACTCGTGTTAATTCAAAAGAAGGCAAAAAAACAGTCTGACACGCTCGCCAAAATGCAACACACTGGGGGAAAAAATCCTCCTTAACCCCAGAATGGCATCCGATTTCTCCTTGGATCAAGCAGCTTTTACCCACAGATTAAATATTATAACCACTAATATTATATTTTTTGCAAGAAAACATCAAGTCTGTACAGTCTCTGACCCAACCACCTCAACAGGCAGAGAATACCACAGCTTTATTGTTCTCACTGTGAAATAACCCTTCCTATTCTTCAGGCTGAATTTCCTTTCATCCAGTCTAAATGGGTTACCTTGTGTCCTATGCATAGTCCAATTACCGAATAGGTTTCCAGACAATGGTTTATAGTGGCCCTATTTATATATTTATCTATATAAATATCTGATATTTAATAAAGTTATCAGATCCCCTCTAAGGCGCCATTTCTCTAAACTAAACAGGATTAACCCCTTCACTGCTGACGACGTGTGGGACACATCCTCAGTTACTCCCGCTGTATGCTGAGAACGTGTCCCACACGTCATCGGCTTTACTTGACCCCCGGCGGAGATCCTCACCTCTCTGTCCGGGGTCCTGCGGCGGTCTGACTTAAGGCGGTCTGAGTTAAGACCCGCCTGACGTCAATGACGTCATCGCACCACGCGCGATGACGTTATTTCCAGGTGACCCCCCCCCCCTAGGGCAATGCCGGGCGATCGCCTGGAAGGGAGGGGGGGATCCGTTCGGATCCCTCTCCCTCCCGATTGGGAGATCCCACAAAGAAAAGCCAGGCACCACTTAAAAGGGGAGAGTCTCCCCTTTTAAGCGGTGCCTGGCTTTAACCCCTTAGGCACCAGGTTGCACTTCGGCGCCTTGCGGCGCCGAAGTGCGGCCTAGCTCCGGTGGGGCCACCATTTTGGATGGCGGCTCCACCCCCGGGTCCCCCCTTGCTGCCTGACGTCCTCACGCATAGCGTGATGATGTCAGATAGCCGGGGAATCCCTAGCTGCCCGGGGATTTCCCAAGGAAATCCCCTGGTGGAGATGGGGGGTTTGTTTGAACCGTGGCAGCTAGGGGGTCATGGAGGGTGTCATTCAAAAGGCCTGAGCATGGCCTTTCGAATGATACTTTATACCTGGTCATGTTGGGTAAGAAAAAAAATAAATAATAATAATAATAATAAAAAAAATTGGTTTTTTTTGTGTGTTTTTTTTATTAATGCAGCAACATTGTTCACATTTCAATTATAATGTGAACAATGATGCTGCACTAATGATTTTTTTCTATGGGGTGCGTTTGCTAAAAATCACACAATTCCCCCCAAGAAATGTAAGAAGTCCCCATTTCTAATTTTTGTACAAGCGCACCCCATAGAAAATATAACCGCAAATGTTCATGTGATAAAAGGTGAAAAAAAACACTTTACACGCTGCAGATGATGATTTAAAAATTCTAATTTGATTGCATTTCTTGTTATAATATACAGGCAGGACATGACGTATATATATAAAAATGTTATATTAGGAGTCTGCCGGAAAGAACGATATATAATATGTCTGGGTCGTATAATAAAATGTGGCTTCAAATCGCGTTTAAACATGATGAGCGAAAGCGGTAAAAATTAGCTCAGCACACAGTGGTGAAATGCCTCAGCAGTGAAAGGGTTAAGCTTGTTAGTCTTTCCTCATAGCTTTAAATCTTCCATTCCCCATATTAATTTAGTCACCTGCCTCTGCACTTTTTCTAGCGCCATAATATCTTTTTTAAAACGGGTGCCCAAAATTGCATGGTATATTCAAGGTGCGGTCTCACCATTGATTTATAAAAAGGCAAAATTTATATTTTCATCCCGAGAGTGAATTCCGATTTTAATGTATGCCAATACCTTGTTGGCCTTGGCGGCTACTGTTTGACATTGGACAGTGTTGCTGAGTTTGGAGTCTATCGGGCTATTCAGAAAAAGGTTAAAACCTTGAATGACTGGAGAATTGAAAATTATAGGTCAAAATAGTCAAACCAGAGAAATTCTCCCAATTATCTCACTTTCCAAATTGGCTATTTGGTCTAGATTCTTCATTCTCCTGGCAATTCTCAAGGTTTTCACCTTTCTCTGAATAGCCCTGTATGACTATTTCCATATCCTTCTCCTGCCTTGATTTTCCCTAACTCTGTACCAATTAGGGTATAAATTTCTTGTGTGTTGGTCACGCCAGAGTACATAACCTTGCATTTATCTACATTTAATTTAATCTGCCATTTGAGTACCAGTCCCGCAATCTATCTACATCACTCTGCAGCGAAGTACTATCCTGGTTACATTTTTATCACCTTTCCTAGCTTTGTGTCATCTGCAAACACTGACACATGATTTTCAATGCCTATTTCAAGGTTATTTAAAAAATTGTAATAGAATTGGTCCTATAACAGACCCCTGAGGGACACCACTTACCACCAGTGGTCATCTTGAAAATTTACAATTTATGACCACTTTGTACTCGATCTTTTAGCCAGTGTTCTATTCAAGACCAAGAATTTTCATGTACACCAATTTTTCCTAATCCTAATCGTACTTTATGTGAAACTGTGTCAAAAGCCACGTAAATCACATCCACTGTGACCCCTTGATCTATACTTTTATTTCTTCATAGAATGCAATTCGGTTAGTCTACCATGATCTGTGTTTCATAAAACCATGCTGATTTTTGCTAATGACATTCTACCTTCCAATGAATCCCTGAATATTATCCATTAGTAACCCAACCCCCCAAATACTTTCCCAGCTACAGATTTTAAGCTCACAGGTCTATAATTTCCAGGCAGACATTTTCAACCTTTTTTGAATATAGGGACCACATCAGATTTTCTCCAATTCTCTGGTACGATTCCTAAAAGAAAACAATCCTGAAAAATTAAAACCAGAGGTTTACATATTTCCACACATATCTCCCTCAGTACTTGTGGGTAAAACCAAGTATTTAATACAAGCATTGTAGCAACAATTATGAGCACGTTTCAAGTGTTCTCATAACTGAAGAGAAAATAATAGATGATTGTTCTATGTTTGGAAAATGAAGTTAAAAACACTGAGTTTAATTAAGAGTACTTTAAATAATTAACAAAAATAGACCGTTCCCAAGGTAAAGATAAAATGAGTATCCATGACAAGGGTGAGAAACGTGAAACTACTCGCTTTATAGAGTGACCATCCTTCCAGTAATAGGGGTGGTATAAGAAATGGAGTTGTAAGTCAGGGATTTTTCTTTTTGTATCTGCCTTCTGACTCCATAGTTCTATCCACTTTTAAAAGTCTCCGGTAGTTCAATTCCAGTACCAAGTAGTGGTTGTGTATATCCAGTTCCTGTCTGGTGCCATTCTGTAACTCTTGACAAATGTATTGACTGTACACCTTTTTTCTCTTTTTATTATAGTTCTATATCCTTTCATTTGTATGTGGTTTTTAAGGGGATACTCTGACGCTTGTCAATGGTCTGTCAAATCCTGTACAGCTGTGTACTGGTTACAGTGTCCCTTTTGTCTCCTGTTTCAGACATATAATAAACGCCCTTTCAGTGGTATAATAACAATTATCAATGCATACTTACAAGAGAAGTTAAAGATCAAAACCCACAGAAATGCCTGTATCATCACAACCGAACATATTCAGGGTTATTCAAAGAGATTTGAAAAGTCACGCACGTTCGGTGACTTTTCGTTCCCCGCACTTCGGGGTGATTCGGCGATCCTAGTTCACAGACCCTGCGGTGTATTCAGCAAGCACCGCAAGGTCCCCGTAGTGCAGAGAACACTCGCCGCAAACCCCCAGAACACTCACCGCAAAACCCGCCAAACACTCACCAAACCCCTGCAGAAACAGCTGGATTAACCCCGCCAATCACACCGAAGAAACCCGAATAGCCGCTGATCACAGCGCAGAGCAGCCGAAGGAAAAAGCCGACACCGCAGACGAACGAGGTGAGAGAGAAAAAAAAACCGTTCGCTTGAAAGTTTGAAAATTAAAACGCTGTTTGCGAAAATGTCTGAAATTTACATATAAGTTCCTATGAATGATCATAAAAAGGTCTGTTACAGAAAAAAATTGCCAAAAAAATCCCTGAAAATGCGTAAAAGATCCTAACAAAAATCTATAAATAGACTTTTTACTGCGGAATAAAATAATAAACGTTTATTAGATATTTTATTAAAACAGGAATATTTTTATCTTTGAAGCCTATGGGAATCGCCTGAATAAATCTGTCGAATGAAACCACCGAACAGCAGGGCATTTCGGCAACTTTTCTCAGCTGTTTTGTGTTCTCTGAATAGACAAAGCATTGCTTCTCTATTGAGATTTCACTGCCCTCGAACAGGCACCAAACAGGCACCGTATGTGCAGGCAATTCGCCAACATTTGGCGAACTGCCTGCTCTCTGAATGGCCAGGAAAGGTAACCATATGCTGAATTTCAGTTTTCGGTTACATTTCGGAGCCAGATCGGCTCTCTTTGAATAACCCTGGAAGTCTTTTACAAACATATTGGGCAGTATTCCAACCTGGTGTAAACGTTCCAGAGCCATTATAGACTTTGGAGTTGCTAAGTTACTAAACCTCTGGTTAAATTAGTACCAGGCTTGGAATATAGCCCATGTGTGTTTAGATGAGAAATTCATTCTTCTAGTAACCATTGTACAGATACTAGATTGGTTCCTGGCTATTGATTCTCTGGCTTTCAGGTTTTATGTTTTGTTTCTTTTCTCATTCTTCCATTTCCTTTACACTATTTGATAAATTTGTTGTAATCCTTCGATAGCATATTCTTTTTCACCTTGCTCTCCCATTTCAGATTACACGGGTCATACGAGGCTCTTAAGGGTGGGAACACCACTGAAGCTATGGAAGACTTCACAGGTGGAGTAACTGAATTTTATGAGATTAAGGACGCGCCGAAAGACATATTCAAAATCATGAGGAAAGCTTTTGAGAGGGGTTCACTCATTGGATGCTCAATTGATGTAAGCGTAAGGAACGAATTTGGAAATTTTCTTCAGTTTGAGTGGCAGAATAACTGTTATGTTCCTTTTCAGCTTTACATAATAAGAGTTTCTTAATTTGTTGCTTCTTTTCTCTAATATACTTGGAAGTAGACATTTATTATGCTATGCATGGAAACCTGATCGGGCCCCTGTAACATGGGACAGGTCGCCTTATTTGAATACATTAATTTTTGTGGGGATAATGCAGTAACTTCCACTAGCCATAATTCACAGCTGCATTAACTCTAATCCGTAACCCTCCCAAGTCTTTAGTAATGTCAAAATTCAATAATCATTTTTTTTTCTACTTGGCTATGTGATAATTTGTCTCTTCCATGGGAATATTAAAAACGGAGTTATATAGTTAAAAAAAAAACTTTATCTGAGGTCAAAACAAGCTGCATACTGCAAGAGCCACAAGGGTTACATAGGCTGAAAAAAGTAGTGCGTCCATTGAGTTCAGCGTTTCACACATCACCTATTGCTGTTGATCCAAAAGAAGGCAAAAAACCCATTCCGAAGCACTCGCCAATATGTAACTGACGGAACGGCTGCCCCAAAGTTTATTTGCCTTTATTTTTCTTTACAGTTCATGGTCTCTGTATATAGGGTAGAGTGTTTGTGTTCTGTGTGCCCGATTACCTGATGTCTGTGTTATATTAATATTCCTTATGTGTTTATTATAGAGTATTGTTTATGTGTACCTTCTCCCTGTATTGGCTGTCATCTGTAGATTGTACATTTCTGTAGCTACCCCCCCTCTGCATATTGTATACTTACTGCTGTAAGAAGACGCCTTGGTTTCCCTCTAGTCCTAGCACACTGTTTAGATAAGAGTACATGTGTAAACACTCCATTGTGTTGAATGTCTTTTCTATTGTCTACTGGCTGGAGTCTGTTATCTCCACGGTGTTTTACCTGTGTGTATTTGAAAATAAAGCCAGTCTCCATTTGGATTTTGAATCTGCAAGAACTCCTCACAGTTTGTGTCATCTACTCTGTGTGGATACAAGCACTGTCTTATACAGTGGAAAAGGGCGCCCAGACAGACGGTACCGAGCGATGGGGTACCCCGATCCGTAACCGTAACATACTGGGAAAAAAAATCTTCTTGACCCCAGAATGGCGTCAGATTTCTCCTTGGATCAAGCAGCTTTTATCCACATATTAAATAATATGACCCTTAATATTCTGTGTCTGCAGGAAGTCATCCAGTTATTGTTTAAAAGTCTGTACAGTCTCTGCCCCAACCACCTCAACAGGCAGAGAATTACGCAGCTTTATTGTTCTCACTGTAAAATAACCCTCCCTTTGCTTTAGGCGGGATTTCCTCTTGTCCAGTCTAAATGGGTGACTTCGTGTCCTGTGTATAGTCCTATCAATGAATAGGTTTACAGACATTGGTTTATAATGGTCCCGTATATATTTATATAAAGTTATCCGAATCCCTCTAAGGCGCCGTTTCTCTAAACTAAACAGGTTTAAGCTTGTCAGTCTTTCCTCAGAACATAAACCTTCCATTCCCCTTATTTAGTCGACCATCTCTGCACTTTTTCTAGCGCTATAATATCCTTTCTTAAGACAGGTGCCCAAAATTGTAATCACACCCATAGTTAGTGGCTCGGGTTAACATTATTCTAAGGACACATCATCTGATAAAATAAGGAAGACTCGACACCAATCTTAATAGCTACGTAGGTTTCCTGTTCCTTAATTTCTCAGCTGGAGGATTCATGGTGGAAGAGAGCCAATGTGAAGGTTTGCCATATTATCTTAATCACTAGCATCTACAAACATGACCACATTTGCCTTTTTATCCATACATAAATACAGCACTTCTAACCCCTTAAATTATATTTTCATCACACGTAGGTCCAGCTGACTCTAAGGGATCGTCTTGTTGCCCATAACATGTGAATGGTTACTTAACGAATAAGTGTTTTTGTCTAATTATGGCATTGGGTGTGTGTTTCATTCTGCCTTTCTGAGACCAATGTAACAAAGTATCCTTTTCTATAAATGCTTAATCTCTGCAGATCTTTTTTTTCTTTGGATTATTTTTACCCAGGATCCTTGGGTTTCATTCTTTAATATGAAATGCAGACAGATGGAATAAATAAAGAGAGCTAGTTTTAGTTGGATTTTTGCTTACGAGACTAGCCCATGAAGTGGCGATTACGATTCTGGTCTTGTAGAATCAACAGCTGACCGAAGAGGAAAGCCTGGTGGGAGATGTTATTTTTAGTAAATACTAAAGTTGGGCACATTCCAAGCAAGCGTACGTTTGCAGCACCTGTTCAACTCTGCGTTTCTAAAGTTTTATTATACCGAAACCATGTGTTGGTTGTATTCAGGTTATGCAGTTGGTCACAAGAGGTTTCAGATACTATCAGGGTTATTCAGAGAGCGTGAAAAGCCGGAGAATGACAGGAGAATGACTGGAGAATGAAAAATTCTAGGTCAAAATAGCCGATTTGGAAAGTGAGATGAAAGGGAGAATTTTTCTGGTTCGGTTATTTTGACCTAGAATTTTTCATTCTCCAGCCATTCTCCTGCTTTTCACGCTCTCTGAATAACCCTGTGTGTGTCACTACAATGTGGCACTAAATATGTGCAAATACAGTCTTCATTTTTATTTATTGCTGAAGACTGTCAGAAAGAGACAACGGAATGGGCAAAACTAGACTTAAAGGGCCACTACTACCAAAAACAAAAAATTGTATCTTGTTAATTTTATGTTGCTGATATCTTACACATGCTTTGTTTTTCTCTTGTATGTTAAGAAAAATTTTCCTCTATATGTGTCACTGGGCGCATCCATTGTGTGATCTTTCGTATTGTAGACTACCCACCCCCACAGTATCTTTATATCACTTGCTCCTCACTCTGTGGCTTTGGCCATAGAATGGAGTGAACGGGTCAATCAACGACTCACATCATTGTATTGTGTGGGATGTATTCAAATGGTTAGTCTTTTAACCCTTTCCCGCTGCAGGGCATGCCATGCCAACCCTGCGTTAAGAGAGCATAGAAGACGCAAGGCATACTAGTACAGCCCATTGACGTCTAATGGGCCGCCACGCCTTTCCCTGTAGCTGGCAAGCACTGCGTACCATTGACTGCTGCAAGACGGTCTAAACCCATACTGCCCCCCTGCAGCCCATGACGCACGTCACCGAAGCAGAGGCCCGCCTCAGCACTTGGTTGCGGGGCGTACTAGTATGCCCCGCTGTTGTTAGCCCCCTCCCAAAGGGAGCCGCCCACCTGCCCTTAGGGGGATAAACGCCCTGTCTTATCAAATTCAGCTGCCAACTCTTACCTCGGGTAGCCTGGAAATCACAATAGCCTCCTAATGCCTTATCTAAACGTTTCCTTCTCCACTTCATTAACCGTTAAAAACTGTAGAAGATAAAACACAGCAATAAAATAAAACCTTTGCACAGATTTTAGGAAAATTTGGCATCATGGGAAAAATCCTCAAATTGGAAATGGGCGATAAAAAAACGAAGTTTATTTTTCCTTTTTTTTTTACATGCAATTAGTTCAAAGAAAAAAACAGCAGCGTGTGTTTTATAAAGTGGTTTTGTTTGTAATGCTCAAGTAATCTCGCTACCACTTATGAAAGTGATAGTGTCCCTTTAACCGGGACCTGGATCAAAGGCCGTGCCATGGGTCCTCCCCAAGATCCTTTTACCCTCACCCCCACTGAATACTCTTGGAATACATTTGCACGCATACAACGCTAAATCTGTCTGCTCGCCATGCAATTACACACGGGTACAGACATGGAATGAGTTTACATACATAGTGTTCAGACACATACATATGCACTCATCATATACATCCTCTTTAAGGCTAGGGTCACACTAACGCATTTTTTACGTCTACCGTTAAAAAGCGCGTCTGGGTGTCTGGACGTGATGTTGGCTGGACATGAGCAGCATGCACACACGCCGCTATGCGGATGCAGCGCACTCTAAGTCAGTACTAACTGTTCGACGTTCTTGCAAAAATGAATTTGTTTGCCGCTTGCATTGCACGCCGAACGTTCGTGCGGCCGTACTTCATGTGTGGGCCTGTGTTGGACGTCATTTGCTCCTACCACGGCCGTAATAAAGTGCAGCTAAACGCACGTTCGCACTGCGTTCGTCTGACCCCAGCCTAATAGTGTGAAGTCATTGATTACGGTAGCAGGGTGATGCTCTGAATTTGCAGACAGTGCTCCTACAAGTACAAGTCTATATGGCTGTGCCCAATGCTGAATCTGCGGTGGCGGGGGTACAAGTGATATCCCAAGGGATGACACCAATGTGATCTATGCCCCTGATGAGATAATGCAGGAAAAAAGTGAATCTGCTTTGTACAGGTGCACTTTAAATAGCATTTAACACTAGTTTGGTTGTAAATGTAGTGCTGCTATTTTAAACATCCAGTTGAATTAAATTCTCACAATTAACGCCCTTTGAAGCATATCATTGGCAATAATGCATGTATTATGAGAACTACAATGTATGTTCTCTAGTAGTAGAAATCCATTCTATTCTTCCAATGTTAGCGATCACTATTTGATCATTCACTCACCATGTCTGTTTTTAATTCGAATTGCTGCTTTCTCAGTGGATATGCCCCCGGCAGCTCTAATGTCTGAGACAGAGGGACAATTTCCAGTAAGGCCAATTCCACTTTAGGCTAATGTCAGACGAACGCAGTGATCAGGTCCGTGTTGCCGCACAGTTTAACGTCCGTCGTAGCATAGAATCATGATCAATAGAGACCCGCACACGAAGTACGTGAGCACTGAACTGCGCACGCACAACGCACCTGGCTAACGGACGCAAGTTAGGCAAGAACGTAAAACCGCTACGACGGACGCGCAGAGTGCGCCACGTCCGCGTAGCTTTCTGTGTGAGTGATGAGATGTCAGACGCAACGCATTTGCGGCGTCCAGCACCTTGACGCACAAAATGGCTTTTTCATATCCTTTTCAAATTTGTATCATTTCCCATAGTTCCTTTTTTTTTTTTCTTCTACGTCCATCAAAAAAACATTGACCATGTGGTGTCTACCTTATCTTCTGTCAGTACTTCTGTCCGTTATGCACGCAGTGCGCTCAGACTGCATTCATCTGACATTAGCCTTAAGGCTTAAGCCCTCCAAAGTTAAGTAGATGGCGTCTCCCTAAGTTGTGGAATGAGAACACATAGACTATAGGGTAGAAAAGGAGCTAATGACAAAATGAATATACCTCACTCTTCACTCAGTTACATATAATCAGGTCTAGAGTGGGAGAAGAAATAGGCCCGGGCGTTTTAAATTTAGCGGCCCACTTTTGTCTATCACTATACAGAAACAACCAGAGATATGCACCCCTATAAACACCCACATATGTTTATAAACACTTCCATATGTACCCCATACACATCCCAGTGCATGTGCTTACAGACCCCTATTATATACCAACACATGGGCCTACACACCCCTATATTATATACCTATACGTGTGCCTACAAACCCACCCACATACACCTAAACAAACCTAGCAACCCCCAATTGCATAACTACTCCCATAGACCTAAATACACACACACATCCACTCCCTTAAACAGGGAGGACGCTGAATCCCTGGTGGTCCAATGGTAGGGAAAGAAGGGGGGAGTGGGCCGTTGATGCTTGACCTTTCATTTTTATTGTCATCATTCAAGTATGAAATACCCCCCCCCCCCGGTGGTCTGAGTGGCTGAGAATCTCCCGCACTGGATTCCAGCGCTCTGCCGAGCGCCATCGCTGTCTGATGACACGTCAGCTGAGCGCCCTCAAGTGAAATGCCCGGTACACCCACTGACCAGTCTGGGCCTGCATATAATGGAATCGCGTCCTAACTTTCCATTTGATATTGCCGTTATCCATTCTTTTTATGTATTCATCTTGTACCTTTTGAATTTTCTCTAACTTGTCCCATATGCTCTCTGTTGCCGATGCCAGGATAAAAATGATAGTACCCTTGGAATTTCTCCCCCAAGTGATCTGGGGGATGCTATTATGCGAATGATACAGAGTGTGGGTGACACGCAGACTGATTCTGATGGCCAGGCCCCAAAGCCGCCTTGGGTTTGTATTCTATACGCATGGTATGGTGCATGGTATGGAGGTTATGAAGGGGAAATGCACTGACCATTTTGAAGGAAAAAATGTAATTGCCGAAAGATAAGATTTACTTTAACAACTTACAGGTAAAAAATGATTTATGGAGTTAAAATGAGCATTAAAAAGCAATTTTCAGCTGCACTTAGGTTCCCCCTCCGTGAGATAGACTTATTTCTAGTGTGTTCTGCAATGACCACACAAGCAATTATTCCATTTCTCAGTCCGAAGGTTCAAAAGTAATATTTTTCACCTTTTTTAAGTGTATCATTAAGAGTTATAAGTGTATTCTGCTGTATTTACATCCCAATTTTCTAAATATTTATGAACTTATGAACAGAAAAGGGGGAAAAAGAAGGTCTGACCATTGTCATGGTTACGAAGAAGCAACATAAAATCCGATTGTATTATTCAAGCTTTCTGGTCACAAAACGATAACACATACGATCATCCAACTCAGCCTTAGCATTTTTATTTGTATTGTCTTTACTTTTCTGTTGTTTATGTGATGAAGGTATCTGAAAGGACAGATGTTTAATTGCATGTAAGCTTCAGCTCCTTTTATAAGAGGTCACATTTTCCTATTGTGAGCAGCTTGGGAAAGTCAGCTATATTTTATGCTTCCGAAAGCTTAAAAAATGATTCCACAGTTGCTCATTGGTTAATAATTTGGGTTGAGAGATGCCAAAACATTAATGCATAGTAATGCGGAAAAGCATAGATTGTTAAATGAATAGAACTTGACCTTAAACCATGAATGGTCTTCTAGTACTAAACCTAACTTGTTTGTCAATGACAGCCCGGAGTTCTGTGAAATTATCCACAAGGTAGAGGAAGGGAGTATATTTAAAAGGAAACAAAGTAGCAAAACAAGAGGACATAGTCTTCGATTAGAGGGGCAAAGGTTTAAAAGTAACATCAGGAAGCATTATTTTACTGAGAGGGTGGTGGATACATGGAACAGCCTTCCAGTTGAAGTGGTAGAGGCCAAAACAGTAATTGAATTTAAGCAGGCATGGGATAGGCATAAGGCTATCCTAAACAAAAGGTAAATCCAGGTTAAGTATCCATGTAATTGGGCAGACTAGATGGGCCGAAAGGTTCTTATCTGCCGACATTTTCTATGTTTCTATCTTGTTATGTACAGTCTTTTCTATGGAATCCTCCAGTAGTGATGCTTATGCTGTGTGTGATAGAGCACAGATGGTCATCACGGCTTATTACCAGTGTTAATTTTGACAGCAAATCTTGATTTAGTTTTAGTCTGACTAAAATGGCATTTAATTTTAGTCAAGTTTTAGTCATCTGAAATATTTTAGTTTTTGTCGACTAAAATATAATGTAAATTTAGTCAACTAAAAGCTAATGGGTTTAGTTAAAGTGTAACTGATGCATTATTTCAGCATTTCTCGATCTATAGTCCTGGAGTAAACATCTATTAACCTGTTATTATTTATGGTATTAAACCTGCAATACAGGCGCAGATATAACTGTTATGTCATAAATAACATACTTATTTTAAAATCCAGTTTTCATTTTGACAGCAAATCGATTTAGTTTTAGTCGGAGTCTTTTGACTAAAATGCCATTTAATTTTAGTCACATTTTAGTCCTAAACCTGTTATAATACCTTGTCGACTAAAACTAGACTAAAATTTTTAGTTGACAGAATTAACACTGCATATTACTACCCAAATGAACACTTTCTATGGATAAAAGATACAATCAAAATAATATGGTGTTCTGCACAGGACAATTGCAATTGCACCAGCTTGTAATTGTTATTATTTTTATTCATTTATTTATTTTTCAAACCTTAATGTTGCTTTTCTTTTCGAAAGTGCATAGATTTATTTTTCAATGCAAACATGACCAATTATCATGGCTGTCATTATGCAAAGATTGCTGCATTCTAGGAACAAGGTGGAAAATTAACTCTAAAGGACCTTAATGCGAAATATCATTTTTTTGTTTTTTTCTTTACTTTTTATAAGCTAGGTATTATCGGGGGTGTAATAAAAGAAATAACTTGACACCTTAGCGGATATGCTTTATGCTGTGTAGTTCAAAGGTTTGGTGAAGAAACTAAAGAGACACCGTTCATTTTTTTTTTTTGCTTCTCAGAGTTGTTTTTGATATGATCTAGAAATGTAGGATTGAAACAGGGACGTGCAGTCAGGGTAGGCAGGTGAGGGAGAGTATGACAGGCACCAGCTGCTCCCCCTGCTGCCTCTAGTGGTGGATACAGAGTATGACAGGCACAAGCTGCTGCTTCTATTGGCGGATACAGAGTATGACTGGCACAAACTGCTCCCCCTGCTGCCTCTATTGGCGGATACAGATTATGACTGGCACAAGCTGCTCCCTCTTTTGGCAGATAAAGATTATCACAGGCACAAGCTGTTCCTCCTGCTGCCTCTGTTGGCGGATACAGAGTATAACAGGCACAAGCTGCTCCCCCTGATGCCTCGATCGACAGATACAGAGTATGACGGGCACAAGCTGCTCCCCCTGCTGCCTCTAGTGGCGGATACAGAGTATGACAGGCACAAGCTGCTCCCTCTATTGGCGGATACAGAGTATGACGGCACAAACTGCTCCCCCTTGCTGCCTCTAGTGGCGGATACAGAGTATGACCGGCACAAGCTGCTCCCCCTGCTGCCTCTATTGGCGGATACAGAGTATGACTGGCACAAGCTGCTCCCTCTTTTGGCAGATAAAGAGTATCACAGGCTCAAGCTGTTCCTCCTGCTGCCTCTTTTGGCGGATACAGAGTATAACAGGCACAAGCTGCTCCCCCTGATGCCTCGATCGACGGATACAGAGTATGACAGGCACAAGCTGCTCCCCCTGCTGCCTCTAGTGGCGGATACAGAGTATGATAGGCACAAGCTGCTCCCTCTAGTGGCGGATACAGAGTATGACAGGCACAAGCTGCTCCCTCTATTGGCGGATACAGAGTATGACTGGCACAAACTGCTCCCCCTATTGGCGGACATAGAGTATCACAGGCACAAGCTGCTCCCCCTGCTGATACAGAGTATGACTGGCACAAGCTGCTCCCTCTATTGGCGGACATAGAGTATCACAGGCACAAGCTGCTCCCCCTGCTGCCTCTGTTTGCGGATACAGAGTATAACAGGCACAAGCTGCTCCAACCTGCTGCTTCTATTGGTGGATACAGAGTATGACAGGCACAAGCTGCTCCCTCTGCTCCATCTAGTGGCGGACAGAGTATGACAGGCACAGGCACAGAAAAGTTTTGTTTTTTTTACTAGTAATGTATATGATGAAATTAATGGTATCTTTAGAAAGTTCATTTAATGGCGAGAAAAACCGTATATAATATGTGTGGGTACAGTAAATGAGTAAAAGATGATAATTAATAGCTAAACACAAACCGCAGGAAGTTTGTTAAAACCCCTTAACGCTGCAGGACGTACAATTACGTCCTGCGTTAGGCAGGCTTCAACACCGCAGGACGTAACAGTACGTCCACGGCGTCTGCAGCCCCCTGCGGCCGATACTCCCCTCCTCCGGCGGCTCCATCGCTGATCTGACTTCAGCAGAGTCAGATCGGCCGTTTTGGCCCCTCCCGGTGCATGTCATCATGTGCGAAAAGTCAATTTCTTTGTTCAAGGAGAAATTGTACGGAAATAGAGATTTATGAAGAACAATCCATAGGACTAAAACGTCAATTGGAAGAAAAAGGATACATTGGAGAGGACAAGGAGAGTGGTCAGGGATCTAGAAAGAGTTCCCAAGCAATGGGTGGGTCCACATTTGAGGGTGTGGAATTTAGCAGATCATCTCCCCCCAATATTTCAGTGTCCCCCACCTAAAGCTGTTGTTTGCGGGCAGCGGGGGCAGGGGCATGTTCTCCTTTGGTAGGTGGGAGCTATTCATAAAAGCAATCTTAGGTGGGGGCTTGGTGGTTGACAGTGAAATGTCCAAGCTTTTCCTTGGACGCTCTAATGCTTTGTATGTTTTCTGTCTGTCAATTGTAACTCCCCACTTCCTTTAAGTGCCCCTACCCACCATACATAGGTGAGGGCTACGGGCAATGCTATAATGTCATTATCCCCACGTTTATACCTGTGGCCTCTACTATTGGCAACATGGCAGCAATAAATGGTCAGTCACTAATATTTAACCCCAGTGAAGCGTGGGCTGTTCAATGCTCAGGTGAAACCCCACCTGTGTCATACTGGCATGGGCAAAGGGTGCTGCAGAGATAATTTGCGATTCGTTTATATTTTTGATTTTTTTTTTACTTTTTTGAGTGCTGGCTGGCAAGCAAAAGCTGTCAAGCCACAACTTTATGCTGCCTAAACAGATTAACTAATAACATCTTCAGCAGCAGTTTCATTATTGGTCAATGTTGTCCATATGTCCATTTGTTGCTTAATTATTCAGACAGAATATCCAGCGGCGTAGCATGGGTTGTCAGCGCCCGGGGCAAGGCAAGAATTGTGCGCCCCCAACCTGTGGACACGGTAATACACCCTGATTCCCTTCTACCAGTATTGACCCCCTTACCCCTCAAGCACCTGTATATTAACAAAATACTGCTATAATAAAAAAATTAAACACACATGCCCCCCCCACGCTATGCCACGGCTACCAGTCACCCTGTCCCAGTATACCCTAGCATAGTTCCACTCTCACACTATACCCAGTCACTCTCTCCCAAGACCCCCAGTCACCCTCTCCCAGTACCCGCATTCACTCTCTCCCAGTACCCCCCCAGACACTCTCTCAAAGTACCCCCAGACACCACACTCTCTCTGAGTACCCCCACTTTCTCCCAGTACTCTGTCACACTCTCTCTCCCTCCAGTCACTCTCTCCCTCCAGTCACTCTCTCCCAGTACCCCAGTCACTATTTCTCTCTCCCAGTACCCCAGTCACTATTTCTCTCTCCCAGTACCCCAGTCACTATTTCTCTCTCCCAGTACCCCCAGTCGCTATTTCTCTCTCCCAGTACCCCCAGTCACTCTCTCTCCTCATACCCCCTCACTGTGTGTTGGTCATGCTGCTCTAGTGTCTCACAGTGTAGCTTACCTGTGTGGAGTTGCTGGTGGCCGGGGTGGGGGCTGTCCAGGGGGCTTAGTGGAGCCCAGATTTTAAATGTGCTGCAGGGCAGGCGTCTCCCTCCCTCCTTCCTGTTCAGCCGGCTGCAGGAGTGCCATCAGCGAGGGGCTGGCACAGGGCTTCAAGAGGGGATGATAAGCATGGTACAGGGTGCTCCGTCGGAAAATGCTGCGCTGCTTCACGTGACTCATGTCAGCATTAAGGAGGAGTCAGGAGAGGACCAGAATTTTCTGTCCTGGTCCTCCCTTTCTGATGCTGAGTGCTAAGTCACCGCCGGCAGCGCAAAACTGGCAGCTGCCCATGCAAGGGCCTCTCACAGACACCAGTGTCCATGAGCGGACACCTTGCTGACCCCTGCTGGAAAATATTAGTGGTTCAAATTTCTTTTGAAAATTGCGCCCGGGGCGACCACCCCCGAGCCCCCCCACGCTACTCCACTGAGAATATGTAATTTCCAGACATTCGAACAAATTGTGATCTGAAAACGAATGCACAAAACTACTGGATTTGATTTAAAATAAACACCCCCCTCTCTGCAAGACACATAAAAGCCTGCTTGGAATTTGCAGCAAGGCACTGAAAGGACTCTTAAGACTGAGAAACAAGATTCACTGGTCTGAGGAAGTGGAGATTGATCGGTTTGGCCTCAATTCCAAGTGTCTGGTGAAAACCAGGAATCTTTTGTCACCAGCACAATACCATCCCAACAGTGAAAGATGGAATTAGTAGCTAGCATCATGCTTTGGAGAAGTTCCTCAGCAGCAGGGACTGGGACACTGGGCAGGGCTGAGGCAAAGCTGAACTGTACACTAAATACAGCTATATCATTAATGAAAATCTGGTCCAGTACACTTTCATTGTAATTTCAACAGGGCAATGACCCAAAACACACAGGCAAGAACAGCTTGGGGAGGACTCTGTGACTGTCCTTGAGTGGTCCAGCCAAATCCTTTCATTTTTTCTCAGAAAGTTGTTTTTATTTTTTAATTTTGCTTGAGTGTACAATGACGTGAAATAAATATTTGCCATGAATTGTCAGAAGACAAGTTTTTAAATGCTGTGCTTCATTAAATCTTCTGCTTGGCATCATTGTGATTGGTTCTTTGAGTGCATGCTATAGGTTTGTGACTTCTACTAATAATAAATGTTGTCACTTCCTTTTCCCCATTTGATCCATTTATCCCGTTTTAATTGTATTTTCTTTTCTCTAGTCCATTGTACCTGCTCAGTTCGAGACTCGTATGGCCAGTGGGCTTGTGAAAGGTCATGCCTATTCTGTAACTGGAGTGGAAGAGGTATTAACTTTGATTTTACTTGTTTAAGGAAAGTCTTGCGGGAAATCTCTTTTTCGCATTGCTGTACTGCTGAGTCCCTTTTCCGTTGCACAGATCTCTGTACATGCTAAACCACATCAAACGGAGTCTGGCTAGCTAATTGTATTGATTGCGGGTAATGACTGAAAAAATACTGCCACAATGTGCACAACATAATGTTAAAAGTGGATTAAAATTGGTCTCGTTTACAAATTGGATGACCATAATGTTAACCGTTAAGTTAATATTTTGAATTTATGTTTCTGTGACAGACTGCATTTAAAAGAGATAAAGTTAAGCTTGTCCGTCTCCGGAATCCTTGGGGACAAGTGGAATGGAATGGATCCTGGAGTGACAAGTAAGGTTTAGACCAGTGTTTCTCAAGTGGTGGGTCGCGACCCAAAAGTGGGTCGCGACCAGGGCCTCACTGGGTCGCGGGGAAAGTGCCCCCAGGCCTCTCTAATGAATGGGACCCGCTGATGCATCTTACCTGCAGCAGCGGGTCCCAGGTGGCGCAGCTACCTCTGAATGTTCCCAGGTGCCACCTGGGGCCGCTGCATCAGGTAACATACTCTGTAATTGCAGGGGGGAATCTGTAATAGGAAGGTGTGGGGGTGGCACTCAGTGACTGGCAGAAGCTCAGTATTCCCGAAACCAGGAGCCACTGTGCACAATGCACATCTCCAGTAAAGCAAAATACTGTTGGGTAAGGGGGGGGGCTCCCTATGTATATTTGATTGTGTCAAATATACATAGGGAGCCCCCCTTACCCAACAGCCTTTTGCTTCACTGAGATGTGTATTTTGCACAGTTGCTCCTGGTGTTGGGAGTACTGAGTCTCTGTCCTTTTGTTAATCTGTCCTTTTACCTATTTATGCATCCTTCTTTCTGAATATCTGTTATTCTATCTGTCCATCTATATCTGTGTGTCCTTCTGTGTATTTTTCCATCTGTCCTTCTATTTATGTCTTACTCTCCATTTCTCATCTCTCCTTTCTCCCTCTATCACTCTCTCCCTTTTACTCTATAAATCTCTCACTCCTCTTCCTTTCCTGCCTTCCTCCTGATGTGATAATCCCTGCAGAAAACTAGAATGTACACTGAGAATTCGCAGCAGAATCACACACGGCTTCCTGATCCCAGCCTCCCTGCATACCAGGGACGTGCGGTGAGGTCAGTGGCTGGTGAGGCACTGGCTAGTATCAGAGCCAGATATACACAGGTTATGTAGGTTCAGTGCTCCCCAGGATCCGGCTGCTCTCAGTGCTCCCCAGGATCCGGCTGCTCTCAGAGCTCCCCAGGATCCGGCTGCTCTCAGTGCTCCCCAGGATCCAGCTGCTCTCAGTGCTCCCCAGGATCCAGCTGACTGCAAGACGAGGACAGTCACTTGACTGTCCTGCGCCAATCAATACATGGGAGGCCAGCCTCCCATGGAGGTGTTTTTTGAATGGCTTGGACCAATAGTGCTTTCCCATTGGTCCAAGCTATTCCATTGCTCTTCAGTCCCTCTCTGAGGCACTGCAGAGCGTAGGTTCAGGAAGTAGGCAGCGCCAGACACGAGCTGCAGACCTCAATCTCTTGGCCAGCTTGAGTTTATGCGATTAGCGTAGCGTTCAGCTACACAAATTGCGTAGGCTCAGGGAGGGCAGAAAAAATAATCTGCGCAGCGGCAGAGACAGACGGCAGGGGAGGGTGGAGCAGGTGAGTTTGTTACTTTTTTTTATAATATTTTATTATTCATTCAGTAGTGATTTAAATTAGAGTTGCTTTGTCTACCATCACCCCAGACTTTGAGACCCTTATTAAGAGCAAGAAGCATCAACAGTTTTCCCATAAGGTCTACTTAATTTCATATGTTTCAATAAATTTATTTTACTGGGGTTTTGCCTCAACAGTACTTTCAGTTTCACTAGTGCTGTGATTACTGCATTATCCTTTTTGGAAAGAATCCCTGTTTGTTTACAAAATTGTTTAAATAGTGCATACATTGTTGAATATTGCACATGTTGTTTGTGGAATAAATTATAATGTTTCAGAAATTCAATTATTTTTGGGTCGCGACTTAATGACCAAGGACAATTGTGGGTCCTGAGGGTCCACAGGTTGAGAACCACTGGTTTAGACTACAGGAATTAAAGTTCCGTTCACGTATAATGCTTCAGCCAAGTGCTTTCCTTCTGAAGTGAATGAGATGACAAAGTATACGAATACATTTTAATGCTGCAACTGGCATCTCAATGATGGGGTAAATATTAGAGGTGTGTGTTTCGTTTTGTAATGTATCGCAAGTGGTCCGAAATTCCGTTAATTCGTATTTTGAAAGTACTTCGGAAATGATTTGATAAGAATCGCATTAGAAACAAAACGGAACTAATTTATACATAACGAATCGATTTGTATCACACAAAAAACCCCCAATAAATCCTGCTCAATTACTGTTAGACTAGGGTTAAAAATGAGGGTTACGAAGCAAGCTAGGGGTTAAATTACTGTTTTGGTGCTGTTCCACAATTTGTGCATAGAGGAATCATTCAATGTTTCTCTATGGGACATTTTTCCTGCCGCCGAATTGCGCCGGACGGCACCTTATGTCACTGTCCAGTGGCCTGTGGTGCTGAATCTGTTGGATCTATAGCTGTGTCCAATTAATCATTTTTTACATTAACATCCCAGCTAAGCAAATCTGCATAATTTATAATGCTTTGTAAACAATTCATTGGTTTACTATTCGCTGCTTAACACTGCATATTTGTTTTTTTTGCTTTCTGACATGCTCCACTAATTCATAAGCTATAAAGTAAAAACCCATTTCTACTTCATAGTTCTAAGGAATGGACGATGATAGACAAGTCTGAAAAATCCCGACTGCAGCATCAAATAAATGAAGATGGCGAGTTTTGGTAAGAAAATGTTGAATTAGAAGTTCTCTTTTTCTAATGTTTTCTCTTTTGTTTTCAAAAATATTGCTCGATAGTACTTCCATGAATGACCCTAAAACCAAGTTAACTGTAGCCTTAAATTCTTTAAATGAAAAGTAGTCTTCACTTCAAAATGGCGCCATCTCTGATAAAGATACCGTTTCTCCATTTGCTATTTTACCTGAAGTCTTTCAGTCCTAGTTCTCTGAGCAGAGTGTTCTGAAACTATTGGCGTTTCCACTGTAAAGAATCCTTTCTGCTATTATGTGAAATCTTTTACTGCAATGATCATAATCAACAAGTACCGGCTGGGTGGAGCAGGAGTAGAGGTAACATCACTGCTCTATAACCGTGGAGACACAGGTTCAAATCCCAGCAAGAGCACCTCTCCAGTAAGTGTCCTTGGGCAAGACACCAAACAGTACATACTCGCCACCCAGGACATACTTGAAAACGAGAGAAGGATACATCCTTCCTGGTAAAATACGTTCTCCCAAAAAATAAATGCTTATAAATATCCTCTATTTAATGCCTGCTGTTCCCTATAAAGAAAAGGAGCCATACTGGATTCCTCTCCCCTCAGGACTCTAGAATTGATGCGCAAACTCCTTAAAATATTGAGACCGATCAATACGTTGTTTGAGAGGATTGGCAAATACAATTCCAAAATGTATCTGATAGTTTGAGCAGTACTTATAGGGCCCTATTACATTCTTCGCGCAAAAACGCACGAGTAACGCGTGAATTGTTGCGCGAAGGGTTAAACGTTGACGCGCGTAAATCACCGCTGGTATTACAATCCTCTCATTTTTCATCCGTCGAGCAGTAACACGCGTAAAACGGATGCGCAACATCGCGCGCAGAAATCCGTGTGCGGACTGTTTTTTTCACGAGTTTCAGCCAATCAGAACTAGGAACCACAATAGTCTCACGTTAAGTTTTTACACCTGTCAAAGTCAATCTGCGCATATATATGCTGCATCAATAAAAAAAACACACGCAACTTCTCCATTTTATTGGTTGGGTATGTGTAGAATGTGTAACTATACTTTGCTGCGTATTTTTTTTTGGGCTGGTGTATGCGGTTTCGGCCACGTTGATAGAATTTGCCATTAACACCAGCTTTTAGGAGTTGCTAAAATTATGCGCGCAAAGGCTGTGCGTTACAAACTGCGCATAGATTGTAATTCCATCCGTGTACCAGCGCACAAACGCATTTGCGCTCACAATGTTAAGTATAGGACGCGCAAAAGTACTGTAATCTCGCGCATCGTTCGCGCAGGTTCACCCGCGGTAGACGTGCGTTTGTTGCGCTGACATTGTAATATGACGTTCTTCGCAAAGTGTTTTGCCTCGCACGTTAATGCGTTTTTGCACCGGTGTAAACGTATGCGTGAAGATTGTAATAGGGCCCATAGTATTTTATAAGATCACTGTCTTTATCCTATCGTGATTTATCCCACAGGATGTCGTTTGACGATTTCATGAAGAACTTCACAAAGTTAGAAATCTGCAATCTTACGGCTGACGCCCTGGAAGCGGATCAGCTGCAAACATGGACAGTTTCTGTTAATGAAGGACGATGGGTCAGAGGATGTTCTGCTGGAGGATGTCGCAATTTTCCTGGTATTAATAATTCTGACTTCATTATCATGCAGGATCATTGCAAGTCTATAATCTCAATTAAAGATGTCTTGTTAGTTCTGCTTTTTCAAAATGAATATAACACAATAGTACCATTCTGTATGTACATTATGATTTCGTGCCTCTAGTTGACCTTCTGTACAATTTACCGGAGAGTTGGATGTTATGCTCCAGCGCAGGAGCAACTTCTTAAAGTCTTTGTTGATCATTACTGCTGAAGCCACCCTCCCACTCCAAAAGCTTTTAGGAACTTCTGATTGCAGCAACCACGACATGTAATTTAGCCTGAAACACTGATTAACCCATCCATTGTGCTGGAAAAGAGCTTGTCTGAATACATCAGATGCTAAATTGGACCTGCTACATTAATAAAGTTTTCATCAACTGGGTACCTGACAAACGCTTTGCAGATACAGATGTCCCTCATCCTTTATCTAATTCCAGAAAGGTGTACTTGAAAATAGGGATGTGCGTTTCGGGTTTTGGAATTTTCACGAAGTTTCCCGATTCGTGTTTTCGGATGCGGCCGAATTTCCGAAAATTTTTAGATCTGAAAATGGCAGATCCGAAAAGTTTTCCGAGCCGAAACGAAATATTTTCGGAATTTTCGAATGGACTTGAAATGTGTCAAATTGAAATTTATTGCTTTGAAACGAGGAGAACAGACGTTCCGAAAAAACGAAAATTTCCGAAATTACGAAAAGTCGATACAAAAACGAGCAAAGTGACACGAAAATACTAAAAATGGTCGATATTCCGAAAAAAAAATGTACACGAAAAACGAGTCGAGCCGAACCGAATCGAAACAGAAATCGGTCGAAACGAGCCGAATCGAAAAGTTTAAAAATCCGAAAAATCGAACCGAATCGAACCGAAAAAAAATCGGTGCACAAGCCTACTTTAAAATGGATTGTTTTTGGATAGAGATTTGGAATGTAAGGTAGTAAATAATTTCATGTGGAATAGGTGGTAACTCTACCAAACAAAAGGAGCTAATTTAAGAAAGAGGCACAGCACCATAGAGCCCACACAAAAATGTATACTCAAATTACCACTCAGATGTGGGTGCTCCTAATGGATCCCAGTGGGCCAAATTCAGTGATATTAAAAAATATTAATAATAATATAGCCAGAAACACTATTAGCAGTGAAAACAAGCAGCTATATTGCTTGAACACAGGTTGCGTCATTTCAGCTAGAAATGACCTTTAGTCATCTGCTACACTATCAGGGTTGTTCAGAGAGAGGTGACAACCAAGAGAATGACTGGAGAAAATAACCAAACCAGAAAAATTCTCCCATTTATCTCACTTTTCAAATCAGCTATTTTGACCTAGAATTTTCACTTCTTCAGTCATTCTCCCGGTTTTCACCGCTGTCTGAATAACCCTGGTAGTGTAGCAGATTCTAATAAATACACTGTCAGGGTTATTCAGAGAAAGGTGAAACCCTGGAGAACTTTTTGAGAAGTGAAAATTCGAGGTCAAAATGGCCAAACCAGAAAAATTCTCCCATTTATCTGACTATCCAAATCGGCTATTTTGACCTAGAATTTTCACTTCTCCAAAAGTTCTCCAGAGTTGCACCTTTCTCTGAATAACCCTGATAGTGTATGTATTTATTTGAGGGATATCGGTGAGCGGCTACCAGATGCTGACTAACACTTGGGTGAAGGAGACGAACCAATACAGAGGATCCTCTCCAACCTTTATGTGAAAGGAGCGTTGAATCCACCACATTTACTTGGCGTGGAAGCGATCAGTGGCTGGATTCATTTGAACTGTGAATACCTGGGAATTTTACTCATTTTATTCATACCGTTTTATACATTTGTTTATATTTCTTTTATACATCTACTCATAAGATTGTGATATCCTGTACTACCACTGGGTGGCGCCAGTAATACAGATAATTTTCACTATTTATTTACAGCTGAGACTCATTAGTGTTGTTTGCCCTTCTTGTATTCTTCCTTTCGTGCATCATTTCCTAAATCGCAGACACTTATTGGACAAACCCCCAATATCGACTGAAACTTCTGGAAGAGGATGATGACCCTGATGATAACGAGGTTGTTTGCAGCTTTTTGGTGGCTCTAATGCAGAAGAATCGCAGAAAGGATCGCAAGATGGGTGCCAATCTTTTCACCATTGGCTTCGCTATTTATGAGGTAATCCTGCTAATTTAAATTTTTGCAGAAACCATATTGTTACTTTTTTTTTTCTCTCTTGTGCTAGTTTAGGCTGGGGTCAGACCAGCGCACTTTGAACGTGCGTTCTGGCACACATAATTACGGCCGCACTAGCAGCAGATGACGGGCAATGACGGGCAATGACGGCCGCACAAAAGTCCGGCAGTGCAACGCAAGTGGAATTTGAACGCATTTTTCTGAGAACGCTGAACCGCTAGTACTGATGTACTGAGTGCGCAGCTGCGGCATAGGGGCGTGTGTGCGTGATTAGGAGATGTCAGACGCTGCTAATGTCCGGCCAACATAACGTCCAGACGCAAAAAGAGTTTTATTGACGATCCGTACAAAATCACGCCCGAAAAAGCACGTCGTCTGACCGTTTTTGCGCATTCCGTGAAAAAATACGTCAATGCGTTCGGACGCACTTTTTCACGTTCGCGGGGAAAAATGCTTTCGTCTGACCCTAGCCTTAATGTCAACCTTTTTATAGAATTCCTTTGAGGTACATCCACTACTTATGTCTAGACTTTAATGTGCTCTCTACCGAGTGTTGAATTCAGTTTTGTATTTATTGTGTTTACTTAATGTCATAAATCAAGTTGCATATTAAGGGAATGAACTACCAGAATTGACATGTACACCCAGAAACAGAAAATATCCATATTTTAATTTCCATTGAAATTGTTTCGTTTAGGAATTAAGGTTTAGCCTTTATTAACCTCCCTGGCGGCATTCCCGAGTGCGACTCAGGGTTAAATTTCGCTACTGTGAACGGTAACCCCGAGCCACACTTGGGTTGCATACTCACCTCATCCTGTGCTCCCTCGCTGTCCCCCGCAGTGTGATCGCGGCGACTTGCTTCCTGGTAACGCTCCCTGTGAGTCACACGATGCAGGGGGCGGGACCAGGCAGCAAACTGTAAAAAAAAAAAATATTCCAATGTAAAATCCCCAGCAGCATGACCTTCTCATGAACGGCCACTAGGTGGCACTAACGGAGCAGAAGCAGACCATACATACACATTCTAAGACTGAAATGTACTGTATATATGGTTTGAAGATCTCTTATATGAAAATATAATTATTGATACACTGTATGCATTATGAATGTTGCTGTATAAATAAGAGTGTACATAATTGAAATAATATCATACCAAGGATGTTTGCGGAGGCAATATGCGGTGACTAATATTGCACCCTTGTTTTCTGAAAAATGTCAGTGTTTTTGCTTTGATTATATTATTGAATATAATTTATTAGCATTATTTTGGATAATTATTTTTGGGATAATAAATTATTATTTAGTGTTTAAACTTTATTGGACTCAGTGTATTTACTAGACTCTTGTTTGCACGGATTTCAGTGAGTAATTCCTAATTATTACAGGCTTACTATATAAAACAACATGTTTCCTTTAAAAAAAGATTGAGACGCTTTTAGACACAAAATTTTGAAAAAATTTGACCGCCAGGGAGGTTAAAACCTGAAATTGGCTGCTGATCAAATAAAAAAACATTTACTTCTGTGTAAGTGAACATGGAAATTCTCAGTTGTTGTAAATTGTAGTAAAACAATAAAAGGAATTATTCACTAAGCACCGAACTTGACGCCAAATTGGTGAATTTCATCATACGGTGCAATTTCGCGGCAGTTCGTCTATTTAGAAAGCTATCATTTCGCCAAATACTGTCAAATTGACCTTGAAATACAGTGCGGATTGCAACAGAGCGGCAGTCTTCAGCAGCAGCAAAATTGTCCCATAGAGAAGTAATGGTTAATCTATTCAGAACGCCGAACTGCGCCGTGTCAGTGACATGCCCAGAGTTTCGGTGGTTCAGTTCGACGGGTTTAAACAGGGGAATCCCATAGGATCCAATGTAGAAAAAAAATTTTTTTAATTTTTTTATTAAACAGATTATTCTTTTCATTTTCAGCAAAAAGTCTTATTATTTATTATCTGAACACCTTACTGTATTTTATTATATTGTTTTAGACCACATTTTTGATTCTCACTTTTTTGATTAGTGTGTTTTTTTTATTCTATAACAGATCTTTTTATTATTTAGACACATTTTAATGAATTTTTGTCAGTTTAAACACCTATTAGAAGACTAGCAGAGTTCCGTGGTTTTTTTTTTCCTGCAGTTCGGTGCTCTTTAGCGATTACATCTTCGGTGCACTATGGTGACCTTGCGGTGAATAGTGAATTCACCGAGCGATCGGCGAAATTGAATTACCAAAGTACAACGCACTGATAGTTCGCTGCTCTGTGAATAACCCTAAATGTGATGTACTACATCACATCAAGATGGTTTCTCTAAACTACTAAACTGAAAAGTATAAAGGCATTGGCAGGGTTAATATATTTTCTTTAAATTTGGTTAAAATGTCTTTTAACAAGTTTGAGTTCATGTTTTTATCATAAAACATTGAAATGTAAAGTGTGACCCTCTGTTAACCTCCTTTTATGACATACTGTACTTTCTTCTTTTTTTCAAAGGTTCCGAAAGAGGTATGATGTTGGAGGATAAGTAATAAATTACTGTTTTCTAAGCATTGTGTCAAATATCTCATTTTAATTTAAAAAATAGTTTTTTATTAAACAGATTATTCTTTTCATTTTCAGCAAAAAGTATTTTTATTTATTATCTGAACACCTTACTGTATTTTCTCTGCCGTTTATTATAATATTCTGCAGTAAAAAGTTTCTTTATTTTCAGATTTTTTTTAGGAACTTTTAGGCATTTTTTGGGATTTTTTGCGAAATTTTCTTTTACCCTTTTTCTTTAAAATTGTTTTTTCTTTTTTCTGTAACAGCCCTTTTTTATTATCATTCATTGGATCTTATATGTAAATTTCAGACATCTTCATTCTGTACTTTCTTTGCAAACAGCGTTTCAATTTTCAAATATTCAAGCGTACGTTTTTTTTCTTTTCTCACTCCATTCGACCTGCGTGTTACTGTGTCTGTGTGCTTTAATTCACATTCTGTTCCACTGGAGCGAAATGCCGTTTCAGAATCCTGCATCTGCTTGGCCTGACCATGGCCTTTCCAATGATATCAAAGATGACTAGGTTCGGTGTAAAAAAACATCATTTTTTTTTTTTTTTTTCGTCTGGGGGGGGTTTAGTTAAATAGGACCTAGCTGTCATCTAAAAAACAATGAGCATAAAACAGTCAGAATGAGCTCAGCGCACATAAATGAACTGGCCCAGCAATGAAGGGCTTAAAAAGCAAAAACATGTAAAAATTGGGTATTTCTATTCTAGGGACAAAATTCTGAAACTATTTAGCCGGGGTCTTTTTGGTGGTTGTAGATTTTGGGGATTAAATTACAAAAAAAGTGTGTTTTTTCCATTTTTTTTTCATCATATTTCATTTTTTTTATAGTAAATTATAGGTTATGATGGAAATAATGGTATTTTTATAAAGTCCATTTAATGGCGGGAAAAACGGTGTATAATATGTGTGGGTTGCAGAAATGAGTAAGAGGAAAATTTGACCTAAACACAAACAGCGCAGAAACGTAAAAACAGAAACGGTCACTAAAGGACGGACTTGTGTAAAACAGCCCGGTCACTAAGGGGTTAAAAAGCTAAAGTGATCAGGCTGAGTACGGTGTTCTTTGAACCCCTTTCCCTGAAAAATTTGGTCGTGGTCAATAAAGACACATTGTTTAGGGATCTGAAAAGTATGTAAATATTCTAGAAATGACCGATTGTAGAACATTTTAGAGGGAAAAAAAATTGTTGGTAAAACCTTGCCATAACCATTGCCACATAAAGGGGAAAGGTGATGCACTTCAGTTATTGATCGGACTTCATTACGTCCGGTCTCTTCTCTCCGCCCAGAAAAATAAAAACAATTTGTATATACAATGTAAATGCTAGGCCAATAATTTTCCCTCAAAAATGCGAATGTACCGGAATTCTCTTGTCTTATCTCTTAAAACTTGTCAATTTATCCCCGCCAGCTTGTGTCAATCTTTTGTGAAAACAGTTCTTTGTCAAAGATGCTAGAATTTTGAGCAGCATGTTAATAGAAATGTTTATTTTGTGGTTTTATTTTGGGGGGGTGGGTGATTCATTGAAAAGACACACAAAAATTGTCTTGCTCCTAAGAGCAATAAATATAAAGTGTATTTTTTTTATGCACCTGCTTTTTAACACATGTTATCTGTCCATGGGATCAATGTTTGGATGGGAAAAATTGTAACAATTTTAACCCCTTCACTGCGGAGGACGTGTGGGGAACTTCATGGGGATTCCCTGCTATATGCAAAGGGCGTTCCCCACATGTCATCCGCTAACGGGGCTCTACCTGCTTATACTTGTTTAACCCTCCGGGATCCAGCGGTGGTCTGACTTCCTTGAAGTCGGACCCGCTTTTATACCCCCTCCCGGTACACTGACTTCATTGCGACGTCAATTGTGAGGAGATTAAAAGCGAAGCAACGCTTGAAAGGGCAGAGTCTGCCTCTTCCTGTAATGAAGATTTCTAGTGTTAGAAGGGTTCGTCATAAGGTGCTTCGACATCTTCACTGTGTTCATAGTTTGCGGCTTGTATGAAGATATTTCATGTTTTTCTATAGATGCACGGCAACAAGCAACACTTGCAGAAGGACTTCTTTTTGTACAATGCTTCTAAAGATCGGTGTAAGTCTTACATTAACATGAGGGAAGTCTCTCAGCGCTTCCGTTTACCACCCAGTGAGTACGTCATCATCCCATCTACTTACGAGCCCCATCAGGAAGGAGAGTTCATTTTACGTGTTTTTTCTGAGAAAAGAAACATCTCTGAGTAAGTTGAATACAAATTGCCAATGGAACTCTGTTATGTACAACATATTAATATTTATTAATGTTTACCAGGAAGTAACACTTTGAGATTTCTCTTCTTTTCTAATATGTCCGGGGATGGACCCGCAAAATGATATGTTACTATGTTATACAATCATATCATGCACAATTAAACAGGCGAAAAATATATAATTCACAGTTGCTCCAGGTGTGATTTGCTCGTAGAACACTTCTTTTTAGAGATACAGTTTTTACAGTTTGTTGGAGAATGTGATACTTTCTGGATGAAAACAAGCAGCTGTATACTTAAAGCCAAAATGTCTAATCGCAAAACATTCAAAAATTCTTCAGAAAAAAATCACATAGCGTCTATACGCAAATTTTACACAGTCCCGGAGATGGTCCTTTTTTTACCAAATGTTCTTCAGCTCCTTAGTTCATATCCATACTCAAAAGACCTCCAAGAGAGAAGAAAGGACATAAAGGGCCCTATTCCATAGCTGTTACTAACTTAACCAGAGCTGTTGTAAAGTTACCAGAGCCATTATAGTCTAAGGAGGTTTTAAGTTAACAACAGCTTTGTAATACTGTCCATAGTGTCTGCGACTGTGTAGATTGCTGACAAGATTAGACCAGCAGATTGGCGAATCACAGGAGGTTTAATGCACAGAACATTAGCATTATTTTTTTGCAGCAAACGAATCGCTAATTATTTCCTGGTCCACAATATGGGAGACCCATAAGGCCTCAGTCCATAGTTTATTCATCCGATCTGCCACACATCGCAGGAAGGAACGAGCTAAGGCGTTGGTCACTGTATTGGAAGAGGTCTCCCATTTGGAAGCAGATCACAAAATTACACCCACTGACCACCTTTGGTCTCCTTTTCTAGAGCAGTGGTTCCCAACCGTGGTCCTCAAGTATCTCTAACAGGCCAGGTTTTCCAGATATTTGAAGCACAGGTGATATGATTTGCTGCTCAGTGATTGCAGGATTTAGTCTGCATTTCCCAAGGGAATTCTTAAAACCTGGCCTGTTAGGGGTACTTGAGGACCGCAGTTGTATTCAACACAAAAACAGAAACGACATACTCGCAATGCCCTGTTATCAGATAAACGTAAACTTGATTATAGTCAAAACGAACATTGTTTAGTGATTCGTATATGAAGTCGATGTTCCTTGATTCATTATTCTTTCCCCTTACCATTTCTTTTTATATCCCGTAACCTTGGTTCTAATAAACCTTTTAAAGAATAAAAAAATTAAATAAACGAACAACAAAGTTGATGGAGCTTGGCATGTACTACTTAATTCACAATGAAAAATAAGGAAAGTAAAACCAAAGTGACACAGGTTTACCATTTTTCAATACGATTTATGAATATGTGTATTCTAAAGCCTAATTCTTTTAGCTTTGTTTTATTGAAAAATGTAATTGTATGGTTAAATGTAATTGCTTTTTCAGAGAAGTGGAAAACAAGATTGAAATTGATCGGCCAAGTGTAAGTGCTTGTTTCCATCTTTTTATATTAAGTGCTGTATAATATGCACTAGATAAAATGTTTAAAGTTATCTTGCCACATAGTACATTTACCTACATCAGTGGTTTCCAAACCTGTCCTCAGGACCCGCTGACTTGTCAGATTTGCCAGATATCTGAAGCACAGCACAGGTGATATCATTTGCTGCTCAGTGATTTACAGGATTCAGTCTGCATTCCCCCAAGGTGATCTGCAAAATCTGGCCTGGTTGAGGGTCCCGAGGAGAGGTTTTGGGAAAAACTGACCTACATGGATAGTGCCAGTAAGAGGGAAAGACTGGGGTTGAAAATGAACTTTGGCTGGAAGCAAGACCAGGTAGGTGTTGCACATATGCTGAAAGTATGGTCAATAATTCCAATATGCAAAGGGAGCGTGCTGGGTGAAACCAGAAGTGTTTTTATTTAAACGTTTTCTGCAACACATAAAGCATGACTTCAGTTCTGGTAGGATTTGTACTTGATATAATTGGTTCCTTATACACCAATACACATTTAGATATACTGTACACAGTAACGTTCACCTATGCAGGACTAACGTTCTTATAGAAAACAACAAACAATTAAAGATGTACAGATATATGATTACTCAATCTACATTATAGTATGCTAAAGGTGCAATATAATCAATACAGTATAACATGAGATCCTATAGTCTTCACATTCCCTCTATGCTGGTGCTCTATAACACATCAGCACAACCCACTGACATCTGTATACTGTCTGATCTAATTCCCAGCAGTAGCAACAGCCTTTTCTCCTCACATGGATGTGAATTGAATCACTTTTGCCCTGTTTATAACCCTGGATATGCTCAGTCTTACCTGCAATACACACAAAGCATGACTTCAGTTCTGGTAGGATTTGTACTTTGAATAATTGGTTCGTACCAGAAAGGAAAACCCTGCTTTTTGGGTTCCCTCTGCTGAGGGAAGCATTTTAGATGAACACGTGCTCATCATTCAGGCTTTTCACTCTGCTGCCATCTACTGGTGGTTTAATAGAAATGCCATTTGTTTACCTTCATCATATTACATTTATTATTGTATGTTTATGGGGTACCTGCTTTATTTTAATGGGGTACCTGATTGTGACATACCTTACAGAGGCAAGGACCAGACCCCAGCTGTGGCGGGGTTTGAGGTTCCCAACGGGTCCACAGCAGATGGAACCAGATGGAATCAAGGGGAATACAAATTGTGCTTGCATTAGGACACACAGAAATATGATTAATATTTCAGATTCCAAAGTCTGGATCTGCCTCGAAAAGCATGATAATTGCAATAAAAAGGTTGTCTCCATGAATTGTATTAATTTCTGATTATCCAGAACTCTTTATTTATATATTGTGTGTGTTTAACTGTAATGACCACTTTCCTTCCAACGTTAAAATACTTTCGTAATTCGAGTCCAGGAGATAGTTGAAAAATTTATGGAAGTAACGTAAAAAAAAAAAAAATTGTGAGGAGCCCAAACATTGTTCCATTTATATAGTACTATAGTAAGCGAAGTTCATAAACTGATTTTCCACTTTGTTTCATGACTTTATCGGCCCATAGTTTTCATGTTGGTTCGCAATAGCAAAATATAGAGTGGTTGAAAAAGTTTCTTCTTATGCACAGTTTTTAAAAAAGAAATATATTGTGGGTCAAGAAATCCTCTTCTGGAGCCCACTTTCAGGTTCTAGTAGATAGGAGAAAGGATATCTTCTACAGTAGAGAAACCGTTTCACTTATAATTCTATTCGTTTCTAACTGAATAAGTTCAGTTTATGATTCATGCATTTTTTTTCTTATTTTTTTTGCCCAGAAAAAGAAAAAAGCCAAGGTGGGTTTCCTATAGCGTGAATCGATTTGACTAATTTGCATGTGCACGTTATCAGTAAAGGTGATTTCTGTAGGTAACTGACAGTGTGTGCTTTTTTATTTATTATTTTTATACATAATCCATTTTGGGAGTTGTTTGTTTGCAGTGCCTACAATAGTGTCTTTTTTTTTTTTTACATTGTTATAATTGGAGTGGCTTCACTTTCCACAAGTATACTTTCGATAGTGTCCACATAACTTCTACAAGATTAAAGATAATAGTCTGCATGTGATTGTTGTATCCATTCAACGAATGTTCAAGTCAATCCATTTGTGCATAGACTGGATTCACATATACTTTAACAATTTATAGGTATCGCAGTTATTACCTATTTAACATACAAATAATATACTTGAGACCAATCACCGACTTCATTTTTTTTATGCAATACAATTCTAATGGTTTTTCAGGAATATACAGAGAAACATATAGCGTATTTAATTAAAATATGAATAGTCACACACGATAACAAATTTACTACAAACCGAAACACTAATTAGCGAAGATAACATAAAACACAATAAAACTTTGTCACTGAAAACTGAAAAACCTGATGTGTGAAACCATTAAAGAAAGAATGAATGTTGCTGAGCATCTAAATTCCCTAAACCTTAACCCTAAATCTATTCCTAAAAGATTTTTCTAACGTTAACAATTAGCGCTGTAACTAAACACTACTTAAACACGCGCCATCGGTCCTGTCCTTATTGCTTTTAATATAAAGTATCCCTTTAAGAAATGAAATGCATATTATAGGGTGAAAACAGATGGGGTAAACATTAACCTGACCCCTTCCACAACCCCCTTCCTCGTTGGTTTTAATCCTTTAGTTTTCTTTACAAACTCTCCTGGATCCAGCGCTGGTCTCTTTCTGACCTTTGCAGGATGTGACAAGTTTCCAGCTCAGAATGTCATGTGACCACCAGGGTACTGTTTGTGCTCCAGCCAATCCAGTGGCTCTCATTGCAGGAAGGCTTTGATACTATTGGACGAGACTGGTACCTGAAATACTCAAAGTCCAGGAAATCTGAACGGAGTGCTCCAGAGCTGAGGATCCGCATTGGGCTAAGGCCCTGCAATTGGATTCAGCTATCTGAGCCCCCCCCCCCACAGGATGGAGCAGGGAGCACACAGCTGTGGCACCACTCAAGATTGCGTGATCACACTGTGTCCCTTTAAGCCTTTCCCACCATTGTTTGCTTCTCCATTCATTAAGAACCACCATTCATTTGATTTGTAAAGTATTGGGACACACTGAATTTTTTTTTTTCTGTGACTGTACCTGAATCAGAGAGGAGTGTCTGGTGAATAAATGGCTACATTAGATTTAAATAGAGCAGAAGGGAAAAGGGATGAGCTGAGAGAACCCCTCGCACTAGCACTCCCTGAGCAAGTGCTGTCAAGCCTGGAGACGTACAAATATGGAGATGAGCAATACGTGTAAACAAAACCTCTGTTTTAATTCCCCATTTAATAAAGCCTTTGTTTCGATGTAATCTGCATGCTCCTCATCACTATATCTAATATTCGTTTTGTCAAAATGATCCTCTGATGGCGTCTCGTGCTACATGGCGCCGCAAGACATTTGCTTTGGGTCCCAGTGGTTGGCTGTGTGATTTGCTGCAAACATAATTTATATACAACAAACCATTTTCATTAAATCTCTCACTGTGCAAAGCCGCTCCATCCATCCCCACATTTTCTCAGATCTTCTGGTCTACCACACTGACCTGTGGAACTTCATGACACGTTAGATTTACCCATGTGTGTCTTGTAAAGTTCACTCTGGTATTTCAGAGTCATACTTTGTTTAGTAACGTGTAGTGATACCTTACAGGTTGCTGGTCTTTTATTTACCGTTTGAAAATTAACAAGCTCACTGAACCAAAAAGGATATTCTGCCTGCTGACTACCGTCAAATCAGCCGCTGTATGTATTGTGGACAGTTTATAAGTTCTATTATCATTTGGTCTGCAATCACTGAGCCCAAAACAAACATGAACGAGTTCAGTGAACCATTAGGAGAAGTCAGGCAGCACTAATGAATGTCTGCGTGATTCATCTCTTACTCGCACCAAACTACCACACCACACAAAACTGACATCTAGTCAAATTGTTGACCCTTTCATACACGAAAAGGTAAATATCTTTTCTGCCAAATTAAAAGCTAGTCTCCCATTTAATTGGTACATTATATCTGGTTTACATATGTTCCTTGCTGCATATGGGGAATGTAAAGCAGGAGCTCTGTGATGCAGTTCTTTGAATTGCTGTGATGTGCAAATGGCTTCTGCAATAATAAAATTATATATATATATATATATATATATATATTCATCGAATTGCTGTGATGTGCAAGTGGCTTCTGCAATAATAAACGCACTTATTATAGTGTGGAGGCCTTTTATCACACTTTTTGTCCTCCACTACTATATATATATATATATATATATATATATATTTTCATGGCCGAAATTGTTGGCACCCGAGATATGTTTCCAGGAAATCAAGTATTTCTCACAGAAAAGTATTGCAGTAACACAGGTTTATTCCCTTTGTGTGTATTGGAACAAAACAAAAAAAGGGAGAAAAAAAAGCAAATTGGACATAATGTCACACAAAACTCCTAAAATGGGCTGGGCAAAATTCTTGACACCCTTTGCAAAAAATAACTGAAATCAGTCGCTTCCTATAACCATTAATAAGCTTCTTACACCTCTCACCTGGAATTTTGGACCACTCTTTCTTTGCAAACTGCTCCAGGTCTCTTATTGGAAGGGCGCCTCTTCCCAACAGCAATTTTAAGATCTCTCCACAAGTGTTCAATGGGATTTAGATCTGGACTCATTGCTGGCCACTTCAAAACTCTCCGGCGCTTTGTTGCCATCCATTTTTGGGTGCTTTTTGACGTATGTTTGGGGTCATTGTCCTGCTGGAAGACCCAAGATCTCGGACGCAAACCCAGCTTTCTGACATTGGGCTCTACAGTGCGACCCAAAATCCTTTGGTAATCCTCAGATTTCATGATGCCTTGCACACATTCAAGGCACCCAGTGCCAGCAAAACAATCCCAAAACATCATTGAACCTCCACTATATTTCACTGTAGGTACTGTGTTCTTTTCTTTGTAGGCCTCATTCCGTTTTCGGTAAACCGTAGAATGATGTGCTTTACCAAAAGGCTCTATCTTGGTCTCATCTGTCCACAAGATGTTTTCCCAGAAGGATTTTGGCTTACTCAAGTACATTTTGGCAAACTAGTCTTGCTTTTTTATGTCTCTGTCAGCAGTGGGGTCCTCCTGGGTCTTCTGCCATAGCGTTTCATTTAATTTAAATGTCGATGGATAGTTTGCGCTGACAATGATGCTCCCTGAGCCTGCAGGACAGCTTGAATTTCTTTGGAACTTGTTTGGGGCTGCTTATTCACCATCCGGACTAACCTGCGTTGCAACCTTTCATCAATTTTTCTCATCCATCCACGACCAGAGATATTAGCTACAGTGCCATGGGTTGCAAACTTCTTGATAATGTTGCGCACTGTGGTCAAAGGCAAATCTAGATCTCTGGAGATGGACTTGTAACCTTGAGATTGTTGATAGTTTTCCACAATTTTGGTTCTCAAGTCCTCAGACAGTTCTCTTATTCTCTTTCTGTTGTCCATGGTTAGTGTGGCACACACAGACACACAATGCAAAGACTAAATGAACTTCTCTCCTTTTTATCTGCTTTCAGGTGTGATTTTTATATTGCCCACACCTGTTACTTGTCCCAGGTGAGTTTACAGGAGCATCACATGCTTGAAACAATCTTATTTATCCACAATTTTGAAAGGGTACCAAGACTTTTGTCCAGCCCATTTTTGGAGTTTTGTGTGACATTATGTCCAATTTGCTTTTTTCCTCCCTTTTTTTGTTCCAATACACACAAAGGGAATAAACTTGTGTATAGCAAAACATGTGTTACTGCAATACGTTTCTGTGAGAAATACTTGATTTTCTGGAAAAATGTCTGGGGTGCCAAAAATTCGGCCATGACTGTATATGGTTTATTATTGCAGAAGCCATTTGCACATCACAGCAATTCAAAGAACTGCATCACAGAGCTACTGTGATACATTCCCCATATGCAGCAAGGAACTCTGGGTAAGACATGCAAATTACATCTGTCTCACTTTTTTGCATCCTGGGTCTGCTTTCACACAGAACCCTTCAATCAATGCCATGCCATACTAGATGGCTTTTTTTTTGTAGCAGAGATCAGGTTTATGCAACTGGTCAAAGCCACTCCTGGACAGGGCTGTTTCGGGTTTATTGGACCTTTGTCAGCAAGAGCTAGGCATGACCAGTTGCAGTTTGATGCTTGGCTCGTAGGTTAAATCAGTGCTTACTTGAGTTGTGGTGGAGGACAAAAAATGAGCTAAATTTATTAATTAATAAAATGTATTATTGCAGAAGATATATATATATACACATATACACTATATTGCCAAAAGTATTCGCTCACCTGCCTTGACTCGCATATGAACTTAAATGACATCCCATTCCTAATCCATAGGGTTCAATATGACGTTGGTCCACCCTTTGCAGCTATAACCGCTTCAACTCTTCTGGGAAGGCTGTCCACAAGGTTTAGGAGTGTGTTTATGGGAATTTTTGACCATTTTTCCAGAAGCGCATTTGTGAGGTCACACACTGATGTTGGACGAGAAGGCCTGGCTCTCAGAACACCTTTGGGATGAATTAGAGTGGAGACTATCGGGTTGAGGTCAGGACTCTGTGCAGGCCAGTCAAGTTCATCCACACCAGACTCTGTCATCCATGTCTTTATGGACCTTGCTTTGTGCACTGGTGCACAGTCCTGGTGGAAGAGGAAGGGGCCAGCTCCAAACTGTTCCCACAAAGCTGGGAGCATGGAATTGTCCAAAATGTCTTGGTATGCTGGTATGCTTTCACTGGAACTAAGGGGCCAAGCCCAGCTCCTGAAAAACAACCCCACACCATAATCCCCCCTCCACCAAACGTTACACTTGGCACAATGCAGCCAGACAAGTACCATTCTCCTGGCAACCGCCAAACCCAGGCTCGTCCATCAGATTGCCAGATGGAGAAGTGCGATTTGTCACTCCAGAGAACGCGTCTCCACTGCTCTAGAGTCCAGTGGCGGCGTGCTTTACACCACTGCATCTGCCGCTTTGCATCGCCCTTGGTGATGGATGGCTTGGATGCAGCTGCTCGGCCATGGAAACCCATTCCATGAAGCTCTCTGCGCACTGTTCTTGAGCTAATCTGAAGGCCACATGAAGTTTGGAGGTCTGTAGCGATTGACTCTGCAGAAAGTTGGCGATCTCTTCGCACTATGCTTCTCAGCATCTGCTGACCCCGCTCTGTCAGTTTACGTGGCCTACCACTTCGTGGCTGAGTTGCTGTCGTTCCCAAACACTTCCATGTTCTTATAATACAGCTGACAGTTGACTGTGGAATATTTAGGAGCGAGGAAATTTCACGGCTGGATTTGTTGCACAGGTGGCATCCTATCACAGTTCCACACTGGAATTCACGGAGCTGAGAGCGACCCATTCTTTCACAAATGTTTGTAAAAACCGTCTGCATGCCTAGGTGTTTGATTTTTATACACCTGTGGCCATGGAAGTGATTGGAACACCCGATTCTGATTATTTGGATGGGTGAGCGAATACTTTTGGCAATATAGTGTGTATATGTATATGTGTGTGTATATATGCATATGTGTGTGTGTATATGTATATTTATATGTATATATTCCAAAAACCTTTGATATAACATGAATCCATATTATACCCTATATTGTTAATGTATCATAAAAATTTAATGAGCAAAGTTTATCAAATGGTAATGTATAATAAATTAATTTAGATGGGAGGGGGGGGGGCTGAAAAGACACAGGTTGATTAGCATATGGTATAGTCTATCTAATAGCACCAGTAGACGTAAACCTTATAATATGTGAGCAGGTACCCCCTGAAGGGCAGTCCAATATGGCCATTGGCTATTCTCGGTGTACTCATTTTTTTAAATTCTTGTTGGGGTTTATTATTGCGTTCCCACTTTTGTTCTCCCAGGACATACTTGAAAACGGGAGAAATCTCAATGTATCCTTCCTGGTAAAATACTTTATAAATAAATAGTTAGTTCGCACCACAAGTCCGAGAGGATTAAGGGTTTATGTGGACAAAGTATTTTTTGGTCTTTTATGAGTCCATGGACTGGCAAAATTTTCTTGCATGTATGGTATCCCGTACCCGGTTTCAGGTTCAGAAAGCCAGCACTGTTGGATTGTAGCACATTGTTGGGTTTCTGTATGCATTATTTAATGTTATTTCTTGTAAATGAGGTTGACGTTCGGTCGTCACTAGTGAACTATTAAAGGGACGTGCATGCTTTGTCAGTGTGCTTTTAAAACTGTGCAATGCCTTTTGAATGAGCCCGTAGTCTCATTAAGCAGGCATTAAAAGCAAGTTGATACGATAATTTTTCTTATTTGCCTGCTTTTCTTTCTTGGCATTTTCCACGCCCACCTCAGGAGGCACACTGAGCTAACCAATCAGTGACTATTCCAAAGAATAGATAAACACACTGAGCATGTGCGACTTTGGTGCTCCTCCCCCTCCTGCAGTGTGAGCTGAGCGGAGGGCGGGGCTGAGTGCCATTCCAATCTTTCACTCTTTCACCCCCAGCGACTGCGGAGACAGGGAAGGAAGGAAATCAATACACACAGGGAGGAAAAGCGACAGCAGAGCGAGACAGCAAAAAATCCCAGAGACTGCAAGATAAAGCAGTGAGGGCGCAAGAAAAGGTGCAGCGAGAGCGCACACAAACACTATAAAGTGAGTGAACTGCGAGGGAGTTTGAGTGAGATAGTATGTAAACAGTGAAAGCGCTCAAGTCAGGGAGTCTGTGAGCGACTTATCTGGTGAGTCTTGCTTTCACTGTTGCAGAGATTCTAATATTCAGTTTCCCCAGTCTGAGGTCCTGAGCGTGCACAGGGTTTCACGTGCACAGCCTGTGCTAGTTCATGTGAAGCTGTGATGAATGGAGTTGTGGGTGGAGAGGAGGTGGGGAATATACAGGAAGTGTGCACTGAAGAAACACCCCTAGCTGAGGGGCGTGGCCAGAGAAGATGAAATGACAGAGTTTAAAGCAAGAGAAATATTATTTTTTTACATATTCTTAAAACTTTTACTGATTTATTCGAGTTAGTCCATTGGTATAAAAGTTTTTTAAGTCTCAATTAAAAATAAAGATTCCAGACATGCCATATCCCTTTTAATGTTTCCCCTTTGTGCTTTCCATTTAATGAGCAAGCATGAAGAAATAAATACTCATTTGGGTGAAATGTTATTTTTCATGATCTGACATCGTGAAGCCACAGTATTCTGGTTCTCATTCAGAAAATGATCGTTTGTAGCATGAACATTTTACTAACCTAGATGTGTATCATTGGTGTTGAATTTGCTATGATTTTGTTTTTGGAAATGTCCAAGTAAATTTGTTAATGTTTGACTTAATAAAATGTATCTGTGAACCAACAGTTGCATGATATCTTGCCCAGCAATGGTGTCCTTTCTGTTTCAGTATTTCTTTTAATGGGACTTTGCGTTTTATGTAACGGTCGTGCATGATTGTATTTGCTTGTGATCAATTTTAGATTTTAATATTTCTTTATTTCTTGCGTGTAGCTTGATTTTGATTTTGGACTAAGTTTGTTTTGCAGTTTCTTGCATGGTTTGATTATTGCTCGTTGCAGTGTTCATATTTCCTGCCAGTGTATTGCTATTGGTCAACATCAAAATGTTTGTTTTTAATCTTACTCCTTTTATAAAATAATTCAACCTAAATCAAGTGCACATCAATGCTTCTATAGTAAAACCCTCTTTTGGGCAGCAGGCTGTTTGGAAATACCTGCTCAGCTGCTGTCTGCCACTTTCTGCCTCTAAAATAACGATTATAATATCCAGGGCTCAAAATTTCAAGTCCCAAGCTACTAACCAGGCCATAAGAGTTACTCAACACCAGTTGCTCCACCTAACCCCTACCCAGCCCTTTACTCTGCCCCTAAACACACCCTATTAAATTATCTTATGAAATTACACTGTTAAAGGTTTAGAATATAATTGCAAAAATAACATTAATACCCAGACATCAGACCCCAGATACATTAATACCCAGACATCATACCCCAGTGTGAGCAGAGCGAGGAAGCAGGGAAGCTCCTCTCCACCCCTCCTGCCAGTGACAGAGGCGAGCTGGGTCAGATTAGGCAACTGTTCCCTGCCACCATGCAGCCTGGGGAAGGGGGGGGGCTGCACGGTGGCACTGCCAGAATGCACAGCACAAAATAATTTATTGTGCTGCCTGCGTGTGCATTTCCACTCGCCCTCACTTAATTTCTACTCTCCAAATGCGAGTAGGCGAGTGGAAATTTTGAGCCCTGATAATAACACTTGACAATGAATGATCGCTCGGGTGACGCAATCCGCAACCATTAGTAAATAGGATAATCTTAGCTGATCTGTTGTCCTTGGTCATCAAATTTCTCAGCATAGCATCAAATTTATTTTAAAAAATGGCAAAAGAATGAAAACTAAATTTAGTATTTTGCTAAAGATCTGTAATGGCAAACGTCTAGTAAATATATCCATAATGAAGTCGAACTATTTACCTCGATGAGTGACAAAACGGCTGAAAACCCACAGTACTGTTCTGAAAATATATATATTTTTTTGACGTGAGGATGCTTCTAATTAAGTTAATCTTATTCTTTGTTAATTGCGTGAGATGTGGTTTCCTTGTAAATGTTGATTGCTATTTTTTTGCATGAATATCATCATTTAAATTGCCATTCACAGTTCTACCATCCGCGCTAAAATGGGCATTTATTGCTTGAGGAATGTTAGATAGTATCCTTCTAGTTACCCTCTCCAATTTTTGTAACCGCTCCCTTTCCCCCCACTCTTTCATCCCTTCTCCTCCCTCCCCCTTTCAGCCAATCATCTTTGTATCGGACAGATCAAACAGCAATAAAGAGTTGGATGTGGGTGACGCATCTGAGGAAGAAATGAAACGAAAGCTCAAGGAACAGAAAGAGTTAAAAGATAAGGTCTCTGTGCCTTTTTTGAATTCTCCATTCTTTGAATTTTCCATTGCTGGGCAAGATATTACAATTTGATTTTATTGAGTCTAGTATTGAAACCTTGTTGCAGTGATATATTTTGGATTCATGCTGCTTAATGTATACGTTTCCTCACAGAACTGCGTACCAATAAAAATGAACGCACTTTATTATGAAATAATAGAAAAAACATATTTATCCAGGAATTGAGAACAGCATGGCAAGCAGAACAAAAGCAGAAACATCTCGTTGGTGCTGAAAAGTAAAAAACAAACTCTGGATACAATCACAATGAGAGCGTAAACAAAAATGCACGCCCAAACAAGCACATAAAGTAACAGCATCTTAGTATGGAGATGGGTTAAGCCTGACATTTCAGCTATGTGCCTTTTTCAATGGTTACCTTGAAGGGTTAGTTTGATTTTTGTTTTACAAGGTCATTGTTGTTGTAGCCAGAGTATCTTTAGCACCACTGATATGTCTTGACCTATTCCTGCCTTTTTATTTTGCGCTCGATGCTAGGTTAGAGTTTTGGATAAAAATACATATTTATTTAGGTGATGCTTATTTCATAATAAAGTGTATAGAATAATCTTGGTGTGCAGCTCTATGGTTTTGTTTACATCTGATTTTGAAGTCTTGAGGGGGCTTTATTTGTAAGTTAAACACATTTGTATCATTCTTCTCATCATTTAAATAGCACCAACAGTTTTTTCGCAGCGCTTTACAGTAGCCAAAGGGAACGAGATACAGATAAATTTACATAGGCTGGAAACAAGAGGTGTAGAAGGCCCTGCTCATAGGAGCTTACAGTCTAGAGGGTTTGGGGTTGAGGAAGACCAGGGGAGTTTTACTGGATGTCAGAGTCATTAGTGACAGCGATTCTGGAATGGTGGGGCAATGGAACCGGCTTCAGTCGCTTGAGCAGGGGGAAGAGTTGCATCAGTGATGTGGTACGCTAATCTAAAGAGATGGGTTTTGAGGGATTTCTTGAAGGCCTGAAGAACAGGGGAGAGTGTGATAGGGCGAGGCAAGTCATTCCACAGGACCGGAGTGGCCCTTGAGAAGTCTTGGAGGTGAGAGTTGGCAGCGCAAATGCAGACAGAGTACAGGCGGAGGTCACCCGCCAACCAGAGGTGTCTAGACGTGACGTGCTTGCGGAGTAACAAAGACATGTAAGGGGGGTCATGGTATTGGGCGATTTTTAAAAAGGATCCTGAAACGTACAGGAAGCCAATGGAGGGACCGGCAGAGAGGGAGGTAACCATCTTTGGCAGCCGTTTTGCAGCTTTTGTGTATACAGATAGTGTTATTTATTAACAACCTTTAATCAGTCATGCACGCACACCGGGCCGTGTAAATTTCGGGAACTCCAAAATATATACATTCCCATTTTAGACAGGACAAGTCCAAATTAAGACTGTCCCACTGTGCCACCAAAAAAACTATTTGTGCGGTTTTCTCAGCAGAGCACACACCCACTTTCCAAATGAGCCTGTTCTGTTTTTGGGTACATGTATTTTGGGAAGATTTGATGTCTAGGACTGGCGCACTCCTTTTCCATGCAGTCCCATCTTGGGGGCAGCTTTAGTGAAGCAAGTCACATCACTATCTGTCACCCTCAGACCTTCCCATCCCAATGTTGTTAGGTATGAAAATGGACATCTAACAGGTAACTGTGACTCTGACCAGGAGTTTATGTTTCGAAGTTAAAATGCTCGAAATTCTCAAGGAAAGTAAACTGAACCCTAGAGTAAGGAGGATACTAGTGCGTTGTATGCCCTTTCCATACAAAGGAAAAAAGTTTTAATAAGCAAAATACAGAGAAATACGGATGTTTCCACATGGAAACAGCTTTGATAGAAAGTACTAGATCGATACTAGAGGGTCTAGAAAAAGAACCGGTTAGTTGGCAACTGGAACATTGTCGCAGCACATGTTAAGTCCATATGTAGTTAGGTATGTGAGTGCAAGAGTGTAGACTAGTCCAATAATAAAGTAAGAATGAAAAGTGTGGGAGGAAGGGAAAAAATTAGAAAGATGGATTCCCTGGTGGGAGGGAGTGTTCTTCATCCAGGGTCCAGCAGGGGAACAGGCCTCAGCTTCTCAAATGCCTGGGGGCAAAGGCGTAGCACAGAGCCAGCTTGGTGGAACTGCAGAGAATGGGACAGTCTAGACACCTTCTGCACAAGGGGACAACGGGCTATCTCTAGCTTCTGTATGCAGCCGTCATTGTCTGGGGGATGGGAGCATCAGGGCAAACACCTTTTGCCATGGTAGAACAAGTGGGATTTAGCTACCAGTCATGCTTCCTGTGCCCAGAGTCCAGCCAGGTATGGTGTACTGGAATGTTCTCCATTCCAAAGCCAGAAAGTAACAGGTCCTCTCAAAATGTCATCACTTCTGCATTCCCCATGGAAGCAGCAGGCACCAACTCCATTATACTATACAAGGATGACTCCAGCACTGCCATAACCCAACTTTGCAAGCTGTAGACCTCAGGGCCATAGCTGGACCTTCTCTATTGATCCACTTATCACAGGATGGTCCACTTCAAAGAGCTAGGCCTACAAGCTACCTATCGCCAACTCAACTAAAGCTGTTGTATACATATTTGGAAAGGTTGCAAATGGGTCACCAGTCCTAGCTTGCAAATTAATTTATGATCTCTTATAGGTATTTATTTTTATTTTTTGTCTATTGTTTATTATTTAACATAAGAAGCAACTAAAGAAAGATCTATGCTGAGTGTGCATAAGAGGGAATAGGTGAACTTCAAATAGGGAGAGTCTCATGCTCTCGTCATGCCATCATTGTCATATCAAAAAAAGGGGATATGAATGTACAGGCGCGTTCTACTAATGATAAAAATCACTGTATTATTTCAATTTCTAACAGAAATACAACTGATGTTGCAATATTTTTATATGGAATGCAGCCTCAATGGTTAAAACAGCACAATAAAAGTGTCCAAAAAATATGTGCCTTACAATCTATAGAGAAAACATGTGACAGCAATCCATATGACACAAATTTAATTGTATAATATATATATATATATTCACAATCTATGTCTTTTCAGTGAAGACGTGCACATGCAAGTGCTTAAAAAGCAGTGTCGCAAACGTGAAATATAAAAGCAATAAAAACCCTAAAACAAAGATACTTCTATAAGCACTAATGAACGTGTCCTCCATTTTTCTTATTTATCTCAAGAGAATAGAAGCAAAAACAAACAAATGGCGCAGAACAACAACAAAGTCGAAAAATATTGTAAAGTCAAGAAAAATCTGGAGGATGTGAGTCGTTTTAATTACTTAACAATTATTTTGGACTCTGTGTGGTTCTGCACCAATTGTTTGTTTTTTCTTCTATTTTCTTGAGATAAACAAGGAAAACGGACACCTTCATCAGTGCTTATATAAGTATCTTGTTTACATAGATTGTATATATATTTTTTAATTTGTTTGCACCATATGAATTGCAGTCACATGTTTTCACTGTTATTGCCATAGGTCTGGCTTGGCCACAAATCACTATGCCAAATAATTAATTCACAGTTGTGAAAATGATTCCCCAACTCTCATTTTAGGCAAATCTTTGCGTTGGTCAGCAATTTTGCGAGCAGAATGTATTTGTAGATTTGATAGAACATTTGGCTGAGAGGATTTTATTCAATGGCTTGCACTATTCTATGATTGATTGCTCCAATGTATCTATTGTACGACTGCACAGTTGTATTTTCTGAAGATACTGGTTGGATTGTAGGTTAATGTGGTGGTACCTGCTGCTGTACACACAATCTTCCCAATCTGTACGGTGCTCTGTTGTTGTTTTTTTTTAGAAAGTATTGTACCAGGAAGGATACATTGAGATTTCTCTTGTTTTCAAGTATGTCCTGGGTGGCGAGTATGTACCGTTAGGTGTCTTGCCCTAGGACACTTACTGCAAAGGTGCTCTTGCCGGGATTCGAACCTGTGTTTCACAGTCTCCACGGTCATAGAGCAATGATGTTACTTCTACTCCACACAATCAGTGACGTTTATTCTAGGTGTTAGTCAGTAAGGGGCAAACTTGCCACCACCGGATTGCACCGAGCGGTGAATTTCACCACAGGGGCGGATCCAGGGGGGACAGTGGGGCAATTGCCCCCCCCCCCGAGAAAATATTGCCGGCCGCCGTGTTACTATCCTCCTACGAGCCAAGCGGCCACTGGCATGAAGCTCAGCCGCTCGCCTGGGTTCCAACAGCCAACCGCAATCTCGTGAGATCGCGGCTGGCTGTTGGATTCCAGACGAGCGGCCGAGCTTTATGCTGGCGGCTGTTCGTAGAAGGAAAAGCATGCGGCCGCCGGCAATGACTCGGAGGGGCCTGGCAGAGCAGACCAGACGGCAGAGGAGAGGTGAGGTGGGGCAATATATCCATGTGAGCTGGGGGCAAATATATCCATATGAGCTGGGGTAATATATCCATGTGAGCTGGGGTAATATATCCATGTGAGCTGGGGTAATATATCCATGTGAGCTGAGGGCAATATATCCATGTGAGCTGGGGCAAATATATAACTGTGAGCTGGGGGCAATATATCCATGTGAGCTGGGGGCAATATATATCCATGTGTGAGCTGGGGGCAATATATATCCATGTGTGAGCTGGGGGCAATATATATCCATGTGTGAGCTGGGGGCAATATATATCCATGTGTGAGCTGGGGGCAATATATATCCATGTGTGAGCTGGGGGCAATATATATCCATGTGTGAGCTGGGGAGCAATATATCCATGTGAGCTTGGAGGGGGTACCCTGGGCCCATGGTATGGAAAGGGTTCGCAGGGCTGCGCATATGGGTTGCCACGTGTGTCCTGCCAGCATGGAAAGGGTGAACTGGGCAGCCCACACCACCTATACACTGCATAGCTGCAAGGGGTATGTGCTGGGAGGGGGGTACCCTTCTCATGGAAAGGGTTCGCAGGGCTCATGAGCCTCTTGAAGACAGTCCCTGTGCAATGTTCTGGGGAGAGTGAGTGTAACGAGCACAGCTTGCGATTAGGCGCGTCTCTGCCTGTCACTGTGAACCCAACACCAGCTCTTAGCCAAAACTGGTAGAATGGATCCGCCCCTGTTTCACCGTATGATGCAATTTCATGGCCGTTCATATATTCTATAACCGACCTTTTAATTATTGTTTTAAAGGACCTTTTTTATTATTTAGACACATTTTAATGCATTTTTATTGGTTTAAACACCTTTTGGAAAAATATTAGTTTCTTTCTTCCTACACTTCGTCGGCGGTTCCCTGTTTGGTACACTTCGGGGACCCTGTGGTGAATAGTGAATTCACTGCAGGGTCGGGGAAAAGGAATTGACAATTGAGAAAGCACTGAAATTTCAGTGGTTTCTGAATAGCCCCTTCTCTCTTCTGGATCTTCTTGGATACTATGATTCTGTGTCACACAGTGATTCTTGCTCTTGGGTCTTTTCGGGTTACTTAAATAATTAGTTTTACTTGTTCTTCACTCTCATTTGAGGTACCCCTGGCCATTCTATGGGCCAATCCTATTGTGATCACGTGATATCTTTGCTTGTCTCATAGTTTGGATGTGGTGTACGATCCTTTACAGCAGTGTTTCCCAACCCTGGTCCTCAAGTCCCCATAACAGGCCAGGTTTGCAGGATATCTGAAGCACCGCACCGGTGATTTTGCTGCTCAGTGATTGCAGGATTTAGTCTGCATTTCCCCAAGGTGATCCTTAAAATCTGATCTGAAGGACTACGGTCGGGAAGCACTGCTTTATAGCATTTTAATGTGTTCATACATTGGTTAATATAATTTATTTTTCATTTTTTTTTTTTTTTATAGACTGTTTTCAGTCGGTTGTTCAGAACGTTTACATTTAGAAACTATCCACATGGCCACACCTATAATCTCACTATTCTGTTAACACTTTCACTACCAAAAAACAATTGTAATATAATTAAAAACTATTATCACACATACCTTTTTACACCAAGAGTAGTGTTCTCCCTTCCAGATAAACACCTTTTCTGAGATCTCACTCCTATCACGCTGTATTACGGGCAAAAGCAACCCCCACCTCACTGTAACAATATATGTTCACCAAACTTTGCTGCTGCATTACACTAGCCAGGGAGGGGCAGAATACAAGGAGAGCTCTGGGGTCACGTGCTGTACAGAGATAAGATTCATGAGGGTATAATGACTAACTATGAATCAGTACAGTACAGATACATGGTGTTACTGTAATTTCCATATGCAAGCATTGTGTCACATACACCCGACTCTTCCAAGAAGTGCTACTGTAAGGCTGAAGAAACTACAAGTGACAAAATGAAATCCAGGTGCCCATGTGGGGTATCTCTAAAGGGCTGGTGCATGGATTTTCAGGCACACAGATGAAGACCCATTTTGCCTCTTCTCATTCCATTTCGCCCTCTAACCCTCCATGCTACTACCTGGATGACATTGTAATGCTCATCTATTTTTTTTTATTTAATCTCGTCCCTCTCCATTTTTTCTAATTTATCCGCGACACAAACATGGACACATATAGAAACACTTTGAGCCTCACAAAAGCACTCCCAAGATTCACACAAATGCAAAATAAATGTACACACCTACATCTGGCTGGTGTCCATCTCCGATTAATGAGGCCGGCAACCCTCACTATCAGTAGGCGGGTCTTCTGTCTCTTGTGGTACCCTGCAGAGGACTTTACCTCCATCCATGTTGCACAAGCAATAAATACTTTTTCTACCCCCTGGTCCATGGTGTCACCAGTGTATGCAGGTAACTTGGGAGAGGGGACCTGCCCTGGTGCGCCCACCAGATCTGCCTCTAATTAATTGTGCCACAGAAAGGGGGGGGGGAAATATTTATGCAAATTACACTTTGGACCAGTCAGCCTTTATTACATATTAAAAATATTGCTCCTTGTGAATAGGTTTTTTTTTTCTTCCATATTTGAGCTTTTTGGTTTCTCATTTAACACCTTCACTACCAAGTGATTTTTGATGATATAAAAAAATGTCATGTCATTTATTTGAAACAGGGGATGCAAAGTTAACAATCAGAACAATAATCAAGGCAATTTTTTTTTTATTTTGCTTTGAGGCATTAAAAAAAATAAAATAATGTAGATTGAATCATTTAAAATTTTTCAAGTATTCCTTTATCCTTTACAGAAATATTACTGGGATGTAATGTGTTAAAACCAAATGATCTCCATTAGCTTACACAATTTCAAATAGGGTCTCCATTATCAGCATACAGGCAGAAATACCCTGTGTGTCAAATACAGTAAATGTGATAAAGATAAATAATAACAATGCTCAGATCTCCTGTTTATTAGCAGCAATAGTAATTATTAGTAATCATCCAAAAATACCAATAGAATATAAAAATAGCAGTATGTGACATAATACTTGTATAAGGAAATTACCTTGTAGCTGTACTGTACAGGGATTTTCAGTCAGTATAAACCCCTGAATCTTATCCCTGTACAGCAGTGAGTGATCCCAGAGCGCTCTCTGTATTCTGCCCTCTCCCTGGCTGTCGTAATGCAGAACAAAAGTGTTTGAACTTCTTTGTTACAGTGAGGATTGGGGCTGCTATTTGCAGCTTGTTTTATGTCTCTGCAGGGTGTTTGGAGAGGGATAAAATGAAGGATGTCATTTCTCCACAAGGAGCACACCGATCCTGATTTTAAAAGGTGTGAAATGGGGTTTTGATATGCTAATGATTGTTTTTCAATGCAATACAATGCAAAATCGAGTTATCTCAATTTTGGAAGTGAAGGGATTAAGCTCCCATTTGTTTCAGTTACCCTAGTCCCTTAGAGTGTAAGATCATGGGATGTCTGCCTGAGCTCTTGGTTTAAAGTGATGTATTACCTGGACAGTTATCCTACGACCAGGGTTGTCTTTCCTCTTGTATCATGTAAGTCTGCTGTTTGTGCTTCCCTATTGTAAAGCGCTACGGAATCTGGTGGCGCTGTATAAGTACTTGTAACTGTAAATTGTATTTCTGTAACAACTGTAACAATTCAATGTTCTTGAACCCAGGACATACTGAAAACGAGAGAAATCTCAATGTATCCTTCCTGGTAAAATACTTTATAAATAAATTAAATAAGATTGAAGCCGAAAGAACAACATCCCTAATTAGAGAATTAATCAAAGGAAGAAAAAAGAAGTATAAAACCTGTCCTGAATGTTTTTCTGGGTTTATTTTTAGACCTCCAGCAACCTAGACAAAGAGCGTGAAGAAGAAGAGCAGTTCAGAAAAATCTTTCAGCAAATTGCAGGCGATGTAAGTATTTTAATGGCTGATGCATTAAAGTTAACGAAGTTTGGCTGCCTGAGTGTCTTGGGTATGTCATTTATTTCATTCATCACAAACCTGGGTATGCACAACTAAAGTATACTGTCCCGATTTCAAGTGGTTTGTAAGACCCATATATTTTTTTTAATCAGGATATGGAGATTTGTGCTGATGAACTGCAAAGTGTCCTCAACAAAGCTGTCAATAAACGTGAGTAAAATGTTTTTTGTTTTTTTTAATTTGGGACAATATCACTTGCTATGGCAATCCTATATAATAAAACCGTTTTCAAAGTCCGTCGCCGTCAAGCGCTGAGTGCGCATGCGCGACGGACTTTGAAACTTAGAAAAAAGTCACTGAGCTGTGAGGAGGTGAGAGAGGGAGAGGCGCTTTGCGCGCGCCTCTCCAACGGCTCCGCTTTTTTTCTTTCCTCAGCCCTGACCGCCGGCATGCCTCCCTGCTCGCCGGAAGCTGGGCCAATGTAGGCCCATCGGCGAGCCCCCTTTGATGATGTCAGAGGAGGCCCGCCGGCGGTCGTTGAGCTGGGGGCAATTATATCCATGTTTGAGCTGGGGGCAATTATATCCATGTGTGAGCTGGGGGCAATTATATCCATGTGTGAGCTGGGGGCAATTATATCCATGTTTGAGCTGGGGGGCAATTATGAGTTTACACTCTTAAGAAGGGCCTGTTCCTGTGAGCTTACAATCTAAGAGGGGAAAGAGGAGCCGCTCCAGTGAGCTTACAATCGAAGAGGATAAAGAGGAACCTGCTCCGTGAGCTTACTATCGAAGAGGATAAAGAGGAACCCGCTCCGTGAGTTTACAATCGAAGAGGATAAAGAGGAACCCGCTCCGTGAGCGTACTATCGAAGAGGATAAAGAGGAACCCGCTCCGTGAGTTTACAATCGAAGAGGATAAAGAGGAACCCGCTCCGTGAGCGTACTATCGAAGAGGATAAAGAGGAACCCGCTCCGTGAGTTTACAATCGAAGAGGATAAAGAGGAACCCGCTACCGCGAGTTTACAATCTAAGAGGGAAGAGGAGCCTGCTCTAATAAATAAATGTCTTTGTAATGCACTGTCAGCTGCATGCGCACCCATCACAGCTGCTTACTTGGCCCTCCCGTTGCACGTTGCATTTATATAAAGAGATACTCTTGGATAGGACATTGACAAGCAAATATGTGGACACGGATTCTGAGCTGGAAACCATAACAATAGACTGCCCTTCGGGCAGGCTTAATAACTAGTAATCTATAAACCCTTTTTTATTTCAGATAAGAATTTGAAGTCAGAAGGATTCACCCTGGAATCATGTCGCAGTATGATTGCTCTTATGGATGTATCCTTTGATAGTCTTGAGAACTGGTGACGCATAATTGGAATGAACAGCAAATTGCAATATATGGCCCATTGTGACATTTAAATGATATTCCAGACTGAAGTGGATACAATCGGTTTCGGCAGACGCAAATCGACTGAAATTGGTTAGTTGCACTTGTAAGTGTTGACGCCTAATCTTACAGGGAAATGTTGGCGAATACTCCATTAACCATCAACTCCTGACGTGATTTAGATGAGCTGACACTGACCAGCACAAATTTGCAACTTCAGTCAAGTTACAATTGTTGGCGTCAACTCGAAAATAGAGTCCAATGTATGCAGGGAGAACTCTTGCACTTTCACATTGTAATGCTTCGGGAATTCTCTCCTTAATGCTCAGAGGTTTGTGTAACGCAGATTGGACTTGTGCTTTATTTTCCCCTGATTGTTTAATGGAGTGTGTCAGTAAACAAGCATCCTGGAGAGACCTAAAACAACCTGCAAATTGCAGCCCTAAACTTCACTGTAACAAAAAGTTCAAATGGATTACTTCTGCAATACAGCTGCCAGGGAGAAGGCAGAATACAGAGAGAGTTCTGGGGTAACTCACTACTGTACAGGGATAAGATTCATGGGGTTATAATGACTGAAAATCCCTGCACAGTACAGATAAAAGGTGATGTTACTCTAATTTCCATACACAAGCATTCTGTCACAATCAAATATTATTTTTATATTCTGTTAGCTGTATTGCTAATAATCTCATGATCACTATAAACCCCCATAAGCAGGAGATCTGACCATTTTATTATTCATATTTATGTCACGTCCCACGCCGTCCAGTTCAGCCGGCAGCATGTTCCTCGCTGGCCGGGCACCGACTGATAAGGGAATCACTAGTGGTCGAAGATCAGGTGAGCGGGTGGGGCGCGGCTTGATGACATGGTGCCCGCCGGGTTTATAGCCCAGCGTCTCTGTTAGTCCAGTGCACTGACGTGGTTATCCTATCCCTTCAATGCGCTCTATTGCAACTCGCTTTGTGTACCGACTTCTGCTATTCCTGACAACCCACTCTGTGTATTGACCTCGGCTATTCCTGACAACCCACTGTGTATCACACCTGGCAAGTCTGAGAACCCGCTCTCTGTACCAATTCTGGCTTTCCTGAGAACCCTTTTGTGTACTGGCTTTGGCATATGGCTGACTACCTCTACTGGAGTTAAGATCTCCGCTATTCTATGGACTATGTATATTGTTAGTATCTGGTGTCTGTTAACCGTTTGTGGGTACGTATCCATCTGCTCACTAGCTATAGGTAGCTTTGCCAACCATCCAAGGATCGGAAGGGTAGATAATGTTCTGAATATAGGGACCAGTACCATAGATTCCAGGGGGAACCGTGACAATTTATCACAGTTACTGTATCTAACACAAAAGTCTTTTCTGCCTGTATGATACTAATGCAGACCCTGTTTGAAATTGTGTAAAGATAAAGGACACCATCTAAAGCTCAGAATCTTACAGTTCAACAATATTTCTGTAATGAATAAAAGAATACATGAAAAATTAAAAATGAGCAAATTTACATAAATTTAACGGTCTCAGAATAACAATTTCTGTGCGAAACTTCTATTCCACCCTATATTTAAATGTTAACGTCACATCCCTTTTTTCAAGTAAACATGACAAAAATTTTTTAAACAAAAATCGCTTTGTAGTGAAGGGGTTAGAAAAGAAGTAAGTTTTGCTAAATTTCACTTTTCAATGCAAAAATGTGTTTAACCCCTTTTTACACCCCAAATCTTTTAATCTTGGGCTAAGTTCTCAATGCTGAGTATGTACATTAGCTTACAGCAGGGTTATGTAGTTGACATGTATGGGGTTTGCTGTCTCTAGCTGACATTATGGGCATTATCTGCATTTAACTACCAAGCAAGTTAATACTAAGAACAAAGTATAAAGCCTGAACTTGAATGCCACCTCACAGACTGATGGATGTGGGAGACTGAACCTACAAGAGTTTCAACATCTATGGAAGAAGATCAAGCAGTGGCAGGTAAAATACACCAACTGAATGAAATGTTCTGTCCATGTCCTGTAACATTGTGCGTTCTTGTCAATAATTGTATTAAAGCTCACATATATTTGAGTTGATGATCAAACTCTATTTCGAAATGTATTTTGAGTCAAAACAATTTCTCGATTGAATGTTGATGTCCGAGACTTAGCTTTTGTAGAAGATTCATTGTGTAGCAATAATTTGTGGACTGGAGAGATATGACCTTCCATTGAAGTGTCTTAGCCTTCTGATTTTCTTTTACACTCCGGTTCGGATATTTTACAATTTAAATATCTCTATCAATGAGAAGATTACTCCTAATCAATAGCTCAACATAACCACAGCTTTAAAGCTCCTTAGTAAAAATGTCATGTCCCAGTCATGTGATGCAAACCTATCCTGGTTCACACGCCTTTGCATCATTAGACATGAAATTGTTTCCTGAAAATGGTATTAATTCCGAATCAAAAAATAACAGACCTCTATGCTAACAGAAGTTATTGATCTGTGACGTGCTGCAGTAACGCCAAGAAAAAAAGGAAATCTGCTAAACCATTTATTTGAAAGGAGCACAGATAAACAGAGCCCCACTTTGTATTCCTGCCTGTCCATTATCCTTTAGTGTTGATTTGTTGGAACTGGCTGGCCAAAAAAGGAACTTAACCAGAAGTGTATGCAGGCACATTTTTCGCAAAAAAGAAAAAAAAAAAAGCATAGAGGGAAGTCTGAAAATTATAAGAATGAATCACAATAGAGTGACCCTGTAGATCAAGAGAACCTAACAAATCCTGTGCGTTTTATCCTTTTTTTAGGAGAATATCACCACTCCAAGTGATCATTTCTCCTGGAACCATAGTGTTCCCTCTGCTCACCAAGGGAACACTATGGTCAGGGAAGGCCACCTCCAGACAGGAATCATCCACTCGAGTAGATCTAAAAATATTTTATTGAATAATAAGCTGCTGAAATTCTCAAAGGCTTGACGCGTTTCATCTAGAAGTATAGACTTCCTCAGGAGCAAAATATGAAAATGAACCTTTTGGATTTTTAACTTGTGAATGATTGTAATGCTCTCTATCACTCCTGACACCAGAGTGGATGATTCCTGTCTGGAGGTGGCCTTACCTGACCTTACATTTGAGAGGATATGATGAGCAGAGGGAACGCAATTGTTCCAGGAGAAAGGCTCCCTTGGAGTGGTGATATTTTCATGACATAGCCTGTGCGTTTTATCCTTTTTTAGGTTCTCTTGATCTACAGCAGTGGTTCCCAAATCTGTCCTAGAGACCCTCAACCAGGCCAGATTTTGTAGATCTCCTTGGTGAAATGCAGACTGAATCCTGCAATCACTGAGCAGCAAATCATATCACCTGTGCTGTGCTTCAGATTAGGGATGAGCCAAAACACCCCCCGAGTTCGATTCGGGCCCGAACCCGAACTTTCTATATGTTCGGGTCCGAACCCGAACTCCATGCAAGTCAATGGGGCTGAAAATTCGGTTTTTAGAGTGCCCTCCAAGAGGGCATATATGCTAGATATTTGCCATAAAAGGTGTATGGGGGTCTGGGTAGTGCCCTGGGGGACAGGAAACGAGGACAAAAAGTTTTAAAAAAAAAACGTTTTTAAAGGGACAGTGAGTTTTCCATGAAATAAGGGTTAAAAATAAAAACGAAAAATTCCTTCAAATATCGTGCCTAGGAGGTCCCCATAACCTGCCCGTGAAGTGGTGGATTTCTAGGATGTATAGAAACACTTAAAAACAAAAAAATGACGATTCAAATTACGGTAAATGCTTTTCCTTTAATCTATCCATAAACAACTGCTTGGGGCGGCAGTCTGTATGAAAAGAGGAGACATTTTCGTACACGCAGAAAAAGTTTACTGATTTTTTTGGCTAAATTATTGTGAAACTTATTGTGAAGCTTCAAAATTGGTCCTTTAGCGTCCCCAACAGTGCCGTCACACCGTAACCCCTCTGAGGATATGAATCTGATACAGGCGTCAGTGGCAGTGCACCCAAATATTGTGCTTTTGGTGCCAGGCCTGCAAGTACTATCATACAGTAACCCCTCTGTGGTATTGTGGAAGAATGCAGGGGTGGACCATGTGGTCCTATATTGAAAAGATATGATTCTGGTCAAGGCGTCAGTGCACCCAGATATTGTGCCTTTGGTGCCAGGCCAGCAAGTATCCTCATACAGTAACCCCTCCGTGGTATTGTGGAAGAATGCAGGGGTGGACCATGTGGTCCTATATTGAAAAGATATGATTCTGGTCAAGGCGTCAGTGCACCCAGATATTGTGCCTTTGGTGCCAGGCCAGCAAGTATCATCATACAGTAACCCCTCTGTGGTATTGTGGAAGAATGCAGGGGTGGACCATGTGGTCCTATATTGAAAAGATATGATTCTGGTCAAGGCGTCAGTGCACCCAGATATTGTGCCTTTGGTGCCAGGCCAGCAAGTATCATCATACAGTAACCCCTCTGTGGTATTGTGGAAGAATGCAGGGGTGGACCATGTGGTCCTATATTGAAAAGCTATGATTCTGGTCAAGGCGTCAGTGCACCCAGATATTGTGCTTTTGGTGCCAGGCCTGCAAGTGCCATCATAATACAGTAACCCCTCTGTGGCATTGTGGAAGAGTGCAGGGGCGGACCATGTGGTCCTATATTGAAAAGATATGATTCTGGTCAAGGCGTCAGTGCACCCAGATATTGTGCCTTTGGTGCCAGGCCAGCAAGTATCATCATACAGTAACTCCTCTGTGGTATTGTGGAAGAGTGCAGGGGTGGACCATGTGGTCCTATATTGAAAAGATATGATTCTGGTCAAGGCATCAGTGCACCCAGATATTGTGCTTTTGGTGCCAGGCCTGCAAGTGCCATCATAATACAGTAACCCCTCTGTGGTATTGTGGAAGAGTGCAGGGTTGGACCCTGCGGTTCAAAAAATTAAAATGATATAAATCTGGCACAGGCGTCAGTGCAGCCAAATATTGTGCCTTTCATGGCAGCAAGTGCCTTCACACCGTAACCCTTTTGTGGTATTGTGGAAGAGTTCAGTGCTGGAGGTTTTGTGAATGCAGAAGAGGACATCCCCGATCAATTCCATTACTTCAGCATCAGGGGATTGATAGCTGCTGATCCAGGACTAATTCATTTTTATAAATGCCAGCCGGTCTACAGAGTCGGTGGACAGACGCACTCGTTTGTCTGTGACAAAACCTCCAGCGGCACTGAACGTCCTTTCGGAAAGCACGCTAGATGAAGGGCAACCTAGTAGCTGCATAGCATATTGGCTAAGTTCTGGCCAGTGATCCAATCTCAACACCCAGTAAGCCAGTGGATCATCTGCTGGAAAGGTATCCAGGTCTGCCCTTGTCCCTAGGTAGTCCTGCACCATATGGTGAAGACACTGGCAATGGGTGCCTACATTTGACGTCTCTGGGCGTCGAGGACTAAAAAAATTAAAAAATTCATCAGTCAAGCGGCCCTGGCCTTCACCACTATTCCTCTGATCATCCGCAGCCTCAGAAGCACGTGTGTCAGCACTTGGTAATCTACCAGTGCCTGGAAAGGTGTTACACAAGTGTCGCTTTAGAGCGTCCTCAAGTTTTTTCATCCTGTGCTCCCTCTGTGCAGGCAGGATGAGCTCTGCAACTTTACCCTTGTATCGTGGATCAAGAAGGGTTGCCAACCAGTAATGATCCCTCTCCTTGATAGCACGAATCCTGGGGTCCTTTAGCAGGCTTTGCATCATTAGGGAGCCCATGCAGCGTAGGTTGGAGGTGGCATTAGCTTCCGAGTCTTCCTGGTCAATGAGGATGACTGTATCGTGCACTTCCTCCTCCCAGCCACGCACTAGCCCTTGTGTTTCTGGACACACAAAACCCTCCCTTGAGGAATCCCCACCTTCAATGCCCCCACTACTTAAATATTCTGCCGCCTCCTCCTCCTCCTGCCTGTCTGCGGAAAGACTGGGGCCTTGAGAGCTAGGGAAGGCCTCCTCTTCCTCCCGCTGCTCTGCCTCTAGAGCCACATCTATAATTCCCTGCAGAGTGTGCTCCAGCAGGAACACTAAAGGAATTGTGTCACTGATGCATGCACTGTCCCTGCTCACCATCCTCGTTGCCTCCTCAAATGGTGACAGTACAGTGCATGCATCCTTGATCATCAGCCACTGCGGGGGGGGGGAGAAACCAAGTTGACCTGAACCTGTCCTTGTGCCATACTCACACAGGTACTCGTTGATGGCCCTCTGCTGCTTGTGCAGACGCTGCAGCATTGCTAATGTCGAGTTCCACCTGGTGGGCATGTCACAGATCAGACGGTTTGTGGGAAGGTGGAATTTTCTTTGAATTTCTGCCAGGCGAACGCTTGCTGGGAATGACCGTCTGAAGTGGCTGCAGACTTTCTGGCCTGGATGAGAAGCTCTGGCAGCCCTGGGTACTTGGTTAGGAAACGCTGTACCACCAGATTTAGGACGTGTGCTAGGCATGGTACATGCGTCAATTTACCCTTGCGTAGGGCGGAGAGAAGGTTGCTGCCATTATCGCAGACGATCATTCCCAGCTCAAGCTGGCGTGGTGTTAACCATCTCTGCACCTGCCCCTTCAGAGCTGACAGAACGTCTGGCCCGGTGTGGCTCCTGTCCCCTAAACAAACCAGCTCAAGCACAGTATGGCATCTTTTTGCTTGAGCCATTGCGTAGACCCTGTCAGGCGTCGGTTTAACTGCCACTTCACCAGAGACCGAGAAGGAGGAGGAGGAGGAAGAGGTGGTGGAGCAGACAGACCTCATACAAGCAGCTTTCTGGAGGCGTGGTGGATGAACAAGCTTCAGCACAGAGACCCGTCTTGGATCCCTCCCAGCTGCAATCAGAGTTACCCAGTGTGCCATGAAGGAAATGTAACGACCCTGTCTATGCTTGCTGGACCACGTGTCTAAAGTCACATGCACCTTGTTGCTGACTGCCTTTCCCAATGACTGGATAACATTGTCTTCCACGTGCTGGTATAGTGCTGGAATGGCCTTGCGTGAAAAGTAATGGCGTTTTGGAACCTGCCACTGTGATACAGCACATTCAGCAAATTCACGGAAGGGAGCAGAGTCCACCAGCTGGAAAGGCAGCAGCTGCAATGCGAGTAATTTTGCTAAGCTGGCATTTAGACGCTGTGCTTGGGGATGGTTGGGACTATATATTTTCTTTCGCTGCTGCAGCAGCTGCGGCAACGTAATCTAACTACGTAAATCTTCAGCTGCTGGGATGATGTCACATTGTGAGGAAGGACCTGGTACATCCGTTACTGTAGCATCATCCCTGTCGGTGGAGGTTGTAGGCAATGACATGGCAGGACATACAGTGGGGGTAGAGACGGAGGAGGACCTACGCAAAGTTTTGCGCCAACGGGATGTGTGGCAGTTGTTCATATGTCGCCTCAAGCACGTGGTACCCAAGTGTCTGGTATCTTTCCCACGCTTAAGCCTCATCTGACATAGATACAAATAGCAACGCTGCGCTCTACTGCACATTTCTTAAAGAACTCCCAGACAACAGAGTTTCTGCATGTGTTCTTTGAGACAACAGCGCTCTGCACCGGAGCAGCTCTGACATGTGATGCCTTGGACTGGCTAGTGCTACGGTTGGTCACAGAGGATGTTGTGCCTTGTGTTTGCTGTGCCTCCTCCTCCCCCTCACTTAATTCCTCTGTTCGATCAGGCACCCAGGTGGAGTCAGTGACCTCATCATCATTGTCATCATCACCCCCTATCTCCTCGTCACTGGAGCCAACTTGGCAGTATGCTGCAGCTGCTGGGGCAACGTGAGTGCCAGTTATTTGTGTGTCATCACTGGCACCCCCTTCCTCTAGCTTGATTATACTCCCTTCCTCAACCTAAGAGATTGAATCAGAGCACTGTACTTGCTGCGCATCCTCAAGCAGCAAGTCACTCTCATTGTAGTCAAACAATTCAGCTGACTCCTCCGTGTGTGATAGCGAGGCTACGGCAGGAGTAGCTGTGGACATGGAGGCTGCATTAGATGCTTTGGCAGCTGAGGTGGACTGTAAAGCACTACAAGCCTGGCTGGCAGAGGACTCGGAGGATGAGGATGGCCTGGTTAGCCAATCCACCAAGTCCTCTGTATGTTGCTGCTGCTTAAGACGGCCAGCACCAGTTAGAAAGGACAAGCGTGCCCCTGCAGAGGATGCACCACGCCCACCACAACCAGAGGCACAGCCTCCCGACACAGGGGCTGCTTGCCCTCTTATCTGTGTCTGGGAGCGTCTGCCTGTCCTTTTTGTTCTTTCAGACATGGTGAGTGATATATAGATTAATATATACAGAACTCTGATTCAACTCTGGTATAAAGATTTAAAGAACTCTGGTATAACTCAGTGAGACACCCTGATAGCTGGCAGCCAGTGACAAGACACAGATTACAAGTCTCAGACACCTCCTATAAATCAGTGAGACCCCTTGATGGGTGGCAGTGAAACCTCCTATAAATCAGTGAGACCCCTTGATGGGTGGCAGCCAGTGAGAACACACGGATTATAACAATTCCCAAATGTTTTTTAAAGAAATTAGTGAGCCCCAAAATACTGCGTGGTACTGGCTGTGTGACAAGACACAGATCCCCTCAATTCACAAATGTTTTAAAGAAATTTGTAACCCCCAAAAAGACTTGCTGGCACAGTGACAAGACACAGAAGATCACCTCGATTCACAAATGTTGTAAAGAAATTTTTAACCCCCAAAATACTTGCTGGCTGTGTGACAAGACACAGAAGATCACCTCAATTCACAAATGTTTTAAAGAAATTTGTAAACCCCAAAAAAACTTGCTGGCACAGTGACAAGACACACATCACCTAAATTCCCTGATATTTGGTAGAAATGAGACCCCCCCCAGAAACGTGGCAGACCGGCAGTAACAACACACAACTATCTCCTCTCAAACTGCGTGCTGTAGCTATGCGTGGAAACGTTATATAGTGTCCTGCGGGACTTAGCTCTGTGTGCCCATGATTGGGCAAAATTTGCCCAATCAGGACTCTGAGCCGTGATTGGCATACTGTTGAACCTGTCTTGCACCAGACCTGTGGTCAGGTGCAAGGCTGTAGCCAATTACGAGCTTCAGGCCAGTGGGAAAATGCATCGTGGTCCATTGTGATGCATTGTGGTCGAACATGCGGCGAACACCCGGAAATGTTTGGTGTTCGCGATCTAATCGAACAGGCTAAGTTCGGGTCGAACTCCGAACCGTCCGAACCGAACAGCTCATCCCTACTTCAGATATCTGGAAAACCTGGCGCGGCAGCGGGTCCTGAGGACAGGTTTGGGAAACACTGATCTACAGGGTCACACTATTGTGATTCATTCTTATCATTTAAGGACGTCCCTCTATGTTTTTGTATTGATATAGCTGATACTAGTGTTCCAGGACTCTGAGGGAAGACCCTATATACGCTTATTAAGTGCAGTGTTTTTTCATGCTTTATATTGCTTACATTTTTCTGTTGTAAGCTAATCCAGATTTGTTCCTAGAAAATCTTCATACTCTACGACGCGGACCAGTCGGGCACAATCAATAGCTACGAGATGAGGAATGCAGTCAATGAAGCAGGTAACGGCTATACTGTGGGTTTTATGCGTCTTGTACAGAATTTTTCCTTGGCAAAATAAGGATCATGGACAACTGAGGGGAGTTATAGTAAAAACAGGCTTTAATTTGTGTTGGAACACCATTTCACTTCTGTTTTTGCTGTTTTGGTGCCTTTTAAGTCTAGTTTTTAAGGAGAAACTGGGATCCAATTCAGCCCACACACTGTAAAGCTATTGATGTGCTGCCACTTCTCCACAAGTCAATAAAACCCTTTCAAAAAATGTATAAACACAAGAGTATTAATATTCATGCAATTTTACATACTTGCCTGTATTTAAGTATGTTTCTAGGGTATGGATACACCGGGAAAGCATGGGAAGAACAATCTTTATTTACTTTAAGAATGACTCTCAGTGCAGCCTGAACAATATATTTCCCGAAGCTACAGGTCTGAGGACCGACGTCTTTACATGAAAAAATATATGACCATGTCAGATAAATTTGAATAAACATTTTGTTTGTAAGGTGCAAAATCGCAATGGCTATTGGGGTGCATCAGAAATCATGGTAACCACATTCCCAGCAATTGATTGATGAAATTGTGCTCCTTAGTCAGCCATATTGCTAGGGCCGATACCATGCGTTTGTGACTTGGATGGCCATTTTTGAAACGGTGATAAGTAACATGGCTACTCTTTTCTAGGATTCCACCTCAACAACCAGCTCTATGACATTATCACCATGCGTTATGCCAACAGACACATGAATATCGACTTTGACAGCTTCATCTGTTGCTTTGTTCGGCTGGAAGGAATGTTTAGTGAGTTACCACAGCTTTTTTTTTGTGTTTCTGGAAACGGATTTGTTTTGTGTTAATTTTGGATGCAATGCTAGAAAACGTCTCTTTACTTCTGACCCATTCTACATGTTTCACAATCAAATTAACAATGCAATTCTGAGAATTGGGTATCTTCTATTTCTATATGCACATGCACACCTGACTTGTAGTATAGATCAGTGTCACGTTTCCAGCCCTGAGCTGTATAGGAGAGCCGATCCAAGCTGGCTCTTACCCCTGTCTGATCCACCCCTCTCCACCTGCCACTCCTGGATTTCCTTGTTGCCTCCCAGGTCCTTTACCACCTGACCTCGAGCATTGGCCTTTTCCCTTTATAAGGCAGTCACTCCCATTCAGCAGGGCTCTGTGTTTTTCGTTCCTGCTGCTAGTATTTATCTCTGTTATTATCCCTTTATATTTTTTGTTCTGTTTATTTTTGGTTCCTTGTTCCCCTTGCAGGTTTGTTCCCTAGTTTGCCTTGTTCTTGCCATTGGTTTTAGTTCTTTTTCCTTGTATTTTTGTCTCTTGTTTTCCCCTGCTTTTTCCCCTTCTCTGCTCCTGTGTGGTTTCTTTAGTGTTTTCCCTTGTGTGTCTATTTTTGTGTACCGTTTAATGGATTTGTCTATCTGTTCTGGTTCCTGACTTTGGCTCTTGTTCTTTGACTGTCTCTGGATTCACCCTCCGGTTTTACACTGCGTTTTATTCTATTTGCTTCACACAGAAGTACTGTACCCACCCTTAGTTTAGAGACGGCCATCTAATGAACGGTGTTTAGATTAGGGCTTCCTTGTAATGCTGTTGGGTGCCTGTGTATTTGGTTCTCTCCTTAACCCATACCCTTCCTGCTGTTCAGTTTTTTGTCCATTCTTCGGCTTTCCTTGTGCAGTTGTATGATGCTTCATCTCCATTGTGCCTGTTATGCAGCCTGCAGCACTCCTGCCTTCTGGGCTATCAATCCCGAATATGGGCCCCACCTCGGCTCACGCCGGGTGACCATGTGACATTCAATAAGCAGAAGACCTGTCACACACTATTAGACTTTCTCCTGCTCCTCAAAGGAAAAGCCACTTGAGGAAAATCTCTTGCTTTTAACTTTTATCTATAGGGATTTCCATCCCCTTGCTGAGGCGATCAGCTTTTCTCACTTATTGTATGTAGAATTATGATCCTACAGTCTTACCTGAAACTGTGACTAGATTTTAATCATCGTATTATTCCATATTTCAGTTGATGCTCTTGTGGTTTGTGTGAGAGATCATTATTACTGCCAGGGCAATTTACTCCAATAATAATCCAGCAACTTTTGCAGGAATAACGTTTCACAGTTGCACATCTCATACAGGGCTATTCAGAGAGAGGTGAAAACCTTGAGAATTGCCAGGACAATCTAGACCAAATAGCCAATTTGGAGAGGGAGATAAATGGGAGAATTTTTCTGGTTTGACTATTTTGACCTAGAATTGTCAATTCTCCAGTCATTCTCGAGGTTTTCACCTCTTTCTGAATAACCCTGATACGGTCAATGGTAGAACTCTATTACATACACCTACAATTACCCAATACCTTTTCCTTCATAGCTTGATTTTTCTAATGTTTTTATATCGCTTTTCAGGGGCATTTGATGCATTCGACAAAGATGGAGATGGATTAATTAAGCTCAATAAATTGGAGGTAATTTTTATAAACGTATGCATCTTTATAGCAATACTTTTAAACCCCTTGAAAATATATGACGGACCTAATACACATCATGATAACGCAGCTCAGTAAGATCTGTTTCATAGTGACAAAAATGGCTGCAAGTGCTACATAAGATTTACATTCAGGAGGAGGGTGGGATTTTGAAATTCCAAGTCAGGCTAATAAATACACCATAATATAGTACTTTAGCAGTAATTTGTGACTATTACAGTTACAATTAAAAGTATTTATAAAGCGCTAACAAGTTCCGTAGCGCTGTACAATGGGTGAGATGGAATAAAAAAATATACATACAAGTTAAACGCACAGAACGGTAGGAGAGAGGAAGATGGTATATGTTCAGGGTTGGTTTCGCAAAACCACCCCAACAATATAAGAACGTGATAGCTGTGAGAAAGGTGATTGAACGCCAGTATAGGATAATAACTCCTCGCAATTGAGGATAAACAAAGGTTCTCCCTTAGTGCCCTTTATAGTAAAATATAACACTTATTTCAATGGTTAAAACCACTCATTACACCATCTTAAATTCAACCAACATATAATCGTTTTCAGCAATTGCAACTTATTGTACATGCGTAACTTAATACCTCCCTTGTCAAATATATTAGAAGGGAATTGATTATTCCTTGCTAGCAGTAAATTAATCTTTATTAGATATAGTCCCACTGTCAGCAGATAATCCCTTAATCATGCCAGACGAAAAAAAATGGTATCCATATCGAAATTCCAAATGTGACGAATAGTACCCTTCAGTTCTCCTTAATGTGGGACCCGTAGGAAAGAGGACCCGGCTCGAGAGCTTACAATATAAGCGGAGAGGGATGACACACTAGGTGAGGGTAAATAGCAGAGTACATGAAGTAGCGGGGTTGCATGTGGGCTGGGTGGGAAGATGGCGCGAGAAATGTACAGTGGGAGATCATGGAGTGGGCTGATGGGCTTCTCTAAAGTAATGTGTTTTCAGAGACTTATTGAAAGACTGGAGAGCCGGGGAGAGTCTGATATTGCGGAGGAGGGACTTCCATAGAAAAGGGGCAGCTCGGGAGAAGTCTTGAAGGCGGGAGTTGAGGGTGCGGGTACGAGGAACCGATAGCATAAGATCATTGGCAGAGCGAAGTGGTCAGGCGGGATATACATGTTAATAAGGGAGGAGATGTAGGTAGGGGTGCAGTTATGGAGAGCTTTGTACCTGACCACCAGTATTTTGAATTGGATTGTAAAGGAAACAGGGAGCCAGTGCAGAGATTGATGAAGATGTGAGGGGTGCGGGAGGTGAGGTGTAGGAGTCTGGCACAGGCATTCATAACAGGCTGCAGAGGGAGAATCTTTGATCTCTTAAGGCCAGAGAGAAGGAGGTTACAGTAGTCTAGGTGGGAGATAATTAGTTATATAATGTGCTGCAATGTTGTTTATTGAAAGGGGTGAAGCGGAAGGGGAAAAAAAAATTGCCTTTAGCTTCATTGTCTGCTACATAATCCAAGATTTACAGTATGACTTATTTTTAAAATATCTTGGAAGATTTTTGCTATAAATACCGTACCAATCAGGTATGTAAACTTGACTGACGTATTGACCAGTGGCAACGTGGAATTGACCTCGCTCACCAGTTGCAGCCGCTGTAGACTAGAAATCTTAGTAAATTTAAAGAAGAAACTCATCTTAAGGAAATTTTCCACGTATTACAATCTATCGCTTGTGGACTTTAGAGAATGGTCTTGAAAGCTGCTTCTCTTTAAGAAATTAAGATCACAATTCTTGGCCTATTATGCGCAAGTTACAGATTGTATTTTTGTTGTACTTTGTCACTGATGCTACAAGCAGACTTTCATTACATCTATATGACATGCGCACAGTCTGCGTGAATTCCATAATTTCCCATTCGCACACACAGTCATTCCCAACACAGTGTTCAAAAAAGAAGGAATGTTTACTTTTAGATTCTGGCCCACAAATATCTGATCCTTTCTATGAAGCTGCAACGAAGTGATTTTAAATATACAAAATGCTTATCACGAAATGGGAAGCAAACATTGGTGTGATTTATAAACGTGATTATTATTTGTGCTTTTGTACACTTTAAAAATCTGATATTCGCATCTTCTAATAAAGATTCCTTTTGATCTTTCTAGTGGTTGCAGCTTACCATGTACGCTTAAATATCAGCACGTTCTAAACCTGCAACATTCTTCTCCGGACGCCCATGACGTCTCAGTCACTCAAGAACCTCCACATGACAGACTCAGGATCTTTGTTGGGCACATTTACCTCATAGTCCTATCATACACATGTAACAGCCGATAAGGTGTATATGTGTTTTCTTTCCATGAGAATGAAATGTTACTCATGGAAGTAGACTGCATGGCATCATCTATAATTCTCACCCTTTGGTTATTACAAGAGTTTGGATTGTATCTCATCTTCTGAACTACACCTGGTCATGGATTGACTGAAAGGATCCATGTCTCGTGGTAAAATCACCAGTGTGTAATAACATGTATGTTCTTAATATCTGGTATACCTCGGCTTTAGAACGTTAGGATTGACTTCTAGCTTTAAGTAGCCATAGCTCGATGTCAAAATATCACCAGCCGTGTTATATCTGGTTTTATTAATGTGAACTCCTAAAGGGAAATTATGCCAAAAGCTTAAATTACCTTGAAATTCTGCCTCTTTCACTAGTAACCTAAATCTACTATTTTTCAAGTTGATAGGGATCCCGAGTAGTCTCTATTAACCCTTCCATGGCCAGTGGTTCCAATCTGATGCCACACTTTCAGATTGAAACCGCTCTAGTTACAAATTACATCAGTGCGTTTCGTGTCTTTTAGATATTTATAAAAATATTTAAGTTTTATTTTCCAGTTTCCATTTCATAGACCTGAAAGGGATTAAAAAGGGGGGCAGTCTTTAGGGATAGCTTTATAAAGTCCGATCTCAACCAGGGTGTATGAAGTACTCCTATCAGAATTTATAAAATGCTACACACTGTGGGATCGAACACCTTTTTTATTTTCGACATGTGATAGTAGTGCTCAAGCTACCTCAGCTATAGTCCACCAGTAAATCAAGCTGGCTGACATCACTTACCGGAGGATAACAGAAGGATGCGGTTTCCTGCCTCAGCATGGTGAGGGGTAAGAAACGAGATTAATAGGTAATTCTTTTACTTTGTGTATAACTTCCCTTTAATACATTGTGTGTTGTTTGAGCTCAGGCATTAGAAGTGGTGTGAAACTTATCGATTGGATGCTCAGATTTTGTATGTACCAATGGTGCAGTTTAGTCTATTATACTAATAAAGGAGACACACTGTGAAATGGTCACTCGACTTGTTTTATTTCTTCCTCCGTACATTCAGGTACCACAAACTACAGTAATACGAAGTTACTTAACAGTGCTGTGTTTTTCTTCTGCACCTTCATGACTTCTGGTTGTTTATAACAGGGGTCCACAACCTTGACCCCCCCCGCCCCCCAGATATTTTGGAATTACATAGACACTATTTAGCAGACTAGGCATCATGGGATGAGCATCATGGAAAATGTAGCTTCGCAACCATTGGGGGGGGGGGCTACCTTGCAGACCTCTGGTTAAGACCCCGTTCACACTGTGCGATTTGAAAATCGCGCGATTTTCATATTCCCGACGTTGCGATTTTGCAAAGCACCACCAATGGAAATCGCAAAACACAAAAAAAGGGTCATGTACCAGCGACATGCTACCGCGACGCGCGGCAAGATGTGAACAGCTCTATTGAAATGCATTGGAGATGCTACATAGCCTGCGATTTTGCGGCAAAATCCGCGCGATAAATCACACAGTGTGAACGGGGCCTTAGAAGCAATTTTTTTTTAACTGGATGTAACGAATACATTATACAGATGCATTAACCGGTTTTCCATGTAGACTTTGGCTGGATAAGTCTGTAGCTGTAGAAATATTTTTATGTATAGTCATGAATATAAAGATCCTAAGGCTAGGGTCAGACTGAGGCAGTGCGAACGCACGTGCAGGCGCACATAATCACGGCCGCACTAGCAGCAAATGCCAGGCAATGACAGCCAATATACGAAGTATGGTCGCACGAAAGTCCGGCTGCGCAACGCAAGTGGAAAATGAACGCATTTTTTCGAGAAAGTAAAACCGCTAGTACGGTTGTACAGAGTGCGCCGTGTCCGCTAGCGGTGTGTGTGCGTGAATTGGAGATGTCAGACGCTACTAATGTCCAGCCTACATAACATCCAGATGCACAAAGTGTTTTATTGATGATCCGTACAAAATCACGGACGAAAAATGCGCATCGTATGACCGCTATCGCGTATTCCGGGAAAAAATGCGTCCATTCGTTCGAACGCACTTTTTCACAGACGTGAAAATGCGTTCGTCTGACCCTAGCCTAAACTGTATAGACAACAAATACTCTTTTCGACATTTTTCATGATGCTCAACTGACATCACATTGAATTTAAGCCATTAGGAATGTGGAATAACTACGTATTCATATCTCTGCCTGTTATTAAGTGATGCAACAGGGAGACTTATCCAGACCACTGACATGTTCCTCTTTGTGTGACATGTTTTTACTGCGGATATTTTTCCCTTTAGTGTTGCTTTTTTTCCACTTCTACTTACAAAGTTAAACTGATCATTTGTGTGAGGGGGGGGGGGGACATTACAAGGTACGGCCGCCAGTGACACATCTAAGCTGGATTATTTTGCTTTGACATTCATATATTACAAGGGTATTCAAGTCAGACGCTTCTCATTGTAACAGGGCATGTTCATTTTATATCTAGGGGTGTTTTAATCCTCCTTGGGTTAAATACAAAGTTGTGGTTGGATTGTATGCAGAAATAGGATTTGGCTAGGAAATATGCTTACATGAAAATGTCAATTTAAAAGCTATGCTGGCAACTAATATTTTTGATATTTATATAGATCAGTGTTTCCCAATCCTGTCCTCATGACTCTCAACCAGGCCAGATTTTACAGATCACCTTGGGGAAATGCAGACTGAATCCTGCAAACACTGAGCAGCAAATCATATCACCTGTGCTGTGCTTCACATATCCTGCAAACCTGGCCTGTCAGCGGGTCCGAGGACCAGTTAAGGGAAGACTGATATAGATAATGCACAAATGATTTAATGAATGGATCTCCAGGCTGACACCTGTGTCAGTAGGTCGGCAGTTACTGAATGGCTACAGGGATCAGGAAAAATGCTCATAACAAAGATCTTCATAGACAAGTAAGCAGACCTGGGTGGGAGGTTCATCCTTAACCATTTCTTCCAAAATCTACACAATTTTGTTCTTGCCGTAAAATAACCCTTCCTATACTTTAGGCTGAATTTCCTGGCTGCTGTTAGACTTCAAACAAAGTAAATTATATTGCAAATCCTTCTCCTACTTTGATTTCCCTAACTCCGTACCATTTAGGGTAGAAGTTGTTTGTGTGTTCTTCACTCCAAAGTGCATAACTTTGCATTTAAGTGCCCAGTCCCCCAATCTAATTAAAACCCTCTGCAGCAAAGTAACATCCTGCTCACATTGTATTACTTTTCCTAGTTTTGTGTCATCTGCAAACACTGATACATGACTTTCGAAGCCTAGTTCAAGGTCATTTATAAATATATGACCAATTCTATTCCATTTAACAGACACCAGAGGGACACCACCGATGTCCATCTTGAACATGTACCATTTATGACTACTCTCTGTACTCTATCTTTTATCCAGTTTTCTATCCAAGACCATTTTTCTTAAATAGTAACCTCTTGTGTGGAATGGTGTTGAAAGCTTTGGCAAAATCCAAGTAAATCACGTCCACTGCGCCCCCCCCATCTATACTTCTTCATAGAATTCAATTAGGTTAGTCTGACATTATCTATGTTTCATAAAACCATGCTGATTTTTGCTAATTACATTATACCTCCCAATAAATTCCTGAATATTATCCCTTGGTAACCCCTCAAAGCCACAGATGTTAAGCTCACAGGTCTATAATTCCAAGGCAGACATTTTGAACCTGTCTTGAATATAGGGACCTCTCCTCGGGACTCTCAATCAGGCCAGATTTTACAGAGCACCTTGGGGGAAATGCAGACTGAATCCTGCAATCACTGAGCAGCAAATCAAATCACCTGTGCTGTGCTTCAGATATCTGTCAAACCTGGCGAGGCGGAGGGTCCTGAGGACAGGTTTGGGAAACACTGCTCTATAGGATGCCTCAGATTTATTTGATTTAAAAGCTTTAAGTGCCTTTTTATTTCCTTGGTTATCTTCCTACTGAGCCATGTTGGTTCTTTTATATTACCCAGTGGAATATATCGGGGCGTGTCATGTTCGAGTGTTTAAAGATATTCCACTTATCCTCTGTGTATTTTCCATGAAAGAGTTTGTGCCAGTCAATGCAATGGAGAGCTTCCCTTATTTTAATGAAGTTGGCCATATTAAAATTATGTTTTCGCATACCTGTTATGACTGTGCTTTGAGTTTATTTCTAAAGTCACTATATCGTGGTCACTGTTTCCCAACTGCTATCTTACTTGAATATGAGAAAATATCCACATTGTTATAACTAGGTCCAGACAGGTATCCTTTCTAGTTGGTGTTTCTACCAGTTGGTCATGAAGGTATCATTTAACAGGTTCAGAAACCGGATTCCCTTTGCTGAATTACTAGGCCCACTATCCCAATTAATGTCCGGGTAATTTAAATCTCCAATAAATACATGCCAACCAGATGTGCTCAAACAGCTGTTCTTCCTCATCATTATCTAGATTAGGTGGTTTATAGCATATGCCAACCAATAGTCGACTTCCCTATTTATGGGTAATTATCTGTTTAGTCCCCAAAGATTTCACATTTCCCTCATCACTTACCAGGTGTGTAATATACGGCTTTAAATCATGATTGACATACAAACTCATCTCCCTTTGTTTTCTATTTCTATTCCTCCTAAACAATGCATAACCATATTAGTATGGCCGAGTATATACGTTGACTTCTTACAATCTTGTAATCTACATTTGTTGGTAACACAACCAACAGATATAGTTAAACTTGTTTTTGTTGTAAATGGCAAGTTTGAGAGTGCTGAGAACAGATAAGTGCCCCTCCGTGAGTCCCTGCTCAAGGTTCAGAAGGTTTTAGCTCAATGGCGCTGTTACAGTTTAAACGAATCCATATGGAATCAGATTGCTATAACCTCGACAGGGCGGCAGCACAGTAATGCCAAGGATGTCTCTTCGTCACAAGACGTGCTGCAACCCCCGACGATAGTTTCGACCGCCTTGGGTGTAGTTAGGAGTCTCTAGACACCTCCAGAAAGGGGACACGATCTGGATTACCCTCTAAATGCAAGGAGAACTTGTCATTTAAACCCACTGGTAATATGTGGTGCATTATATTAATAGCTAAATAAAAGTCCATGAAACAAAAATATTTTTTTTAAAAATGAAGTCACATGCAAGCACTAGATAACCCATTTCCAATCAATGGTACTAGTAAGTTTTTTTTTTTTTTTAGTCCTTGCTTTTCTAGCCCCTGCTGCCCCAACCATCATTATTTTCCTCTTAAAGGACCACTATCACCAAGAAATGAAATGTAAGTTATCAGCAACATAAAATAAGCACAAGAGAAAACCAAAGCACATGTTAAAATATTTTACTGGGTCACTGGGTGCATCCATTGTGAGATCTTTTGTGTTGTAAACTTCCCCTCCCCACAGTATCTTTACCTCACTTGGTCCTCACTGTGTGGCTTTGGCCATAGAATGGAATGAATGGGTTGATCACTGACTCAAATCCTTGTATTGTGTGGGGTGTATTCAAAAGGACATCACCAGGGGGTAGATTAGTAGTATTTTAAAATCCCTGTCATATCTCATTCAGCTGCCATCTCTTATCTCAGCCTGGAGAATAGCTTCCTGCAGTTTTATCTAAACCTTCCCTCTTCCGCTTCATTAACTGTTAAATACTGTCTAATTAACCCCTTAATGACCCCTGACGTACCCTGTACGTCCTGTCCTCGGGTCTCCCTTAGACCCGCGGACGTACAGGGTACGTCAGCGGCGCCAAATCCCCCTCCCGCCCGATACTCACCTCCCTCGTCGGATCCCACGGCGATCTGGCAGGGAGGAAGCCTGCCCATGTGATTTACATGGGCAGGCGAAGCTGATGACGTCGCCACGCTGCGTGGTGACGTCATCAGAAGGTGCCCCCATGTGTTTCAATGGAGGGGGGGGATCCTTCAGAGCCCTCTATCTCCCCAACCATTGAAGCTAGGGAGATGCCGTTTGCACCGCTGGAGAGGGGAGAGCCTCCCCTTTCCAGCGGTGTATGGCATTAACAGTTTCGCCGCCGGATCGCTTTTCGGCGCCAATTGGCGCCAAAACGCGATTCAAACCTGGAGGGGGGCTGACATCTTGGATGTCAGCCAAGCCTCCAGGTCCCCCCCCACCCACTGACAACCTCACCATATGTGTGAGGATGTCAGTGGGCCAGTTAACCCTCTAGCTGCCATGTAGAGATAAGGGGATCCTAAGGATCCCTTTATCTCCCGATCCCGATGATTATGGCCTTTCAAATGATACCAAACATGACGAGGTTTGGTTTTAAAAAAAAATAAAAATTAAATAAAAAAAAAAAAATAAAAAAATTAAATAAAATAAAAAAATGTTTTTTTTTAAAAAAGTTTTTTGTCTGGGGGGAGTTTAATTAAATAGGACCTAGGCTGTCATCTAAAAATAATTAGCACAAAATGGTCAGAATGAGCGCAGCGCACATAGGTGAACTGTCTCAGCAGTGAAGGGGTTAAAAAGCAAACGCATGTTAAAATTGGGTATTTCTAGTCTCGGGACAAAATTTTGAACCTATTTAGCCGGGGTCTTTTTGGGTGGTTGTAGATTTTGGGGATTAAATTACGAAAGTGTTTTTACCATTTTTTTCCTCATATTTCATATTTTTTTATAGTAAATTATTCGATATGATGGAAATAATGGTATTTCTAGAAAGTCCATTTAATGGCGGGAAAAAGGGTGTATAATATGTGTGGGTTGAATAAACGAGTAAGAGGAAAAATTGTCCTAAACACTAACAGCGCAGAAACGTAAAAACAGCAGCGGTCACTAAAAGACGGATTTGTGTAAAACCGCCCGGTCACTAAGGGGTTAAATACACAAACGCCACAAAGTAAAGCTTTGTACAAATTTTGGAAAATGGAAACCGGAGATAAGAAAACGTAACTTTTTTTACATTTTACATGCAATTACTTCAGACAAAGGAAAACCAGCAGCATGTGTTTTATAATGCGGGTTTGCTTGTATTGTGCAAGTAATCTAGTTATAGTTTATGTAAATGGTAATGTCCCTTTAACTAAACACTAGATTTTAATCCCTTTAACTCTTTTAATCCTTTGTTTTTCCATCTTCATTCTTCCTGTAGCCCGAGTGACTCTTGTCGATTCCAGTGTTTCTCAGAGAAGCACCGAGTACATACAGTGCATGCACAGCTACAGAGTTAATGGTCGTTCAATTGATCACTCTTTATGATTCTCCATGAGATCAATGGTTTAACCTGCGACTGCTGCACCACGAGCAGCCTAGAGGCAAGGAAATAGGGGTGGAGGTAAGACCTCAGCTTTGAAAATGGTCACAGCAGTTTGTTTGTTTTTTGAGGATTTTACCAGGAAGGATACATTGAGATTTCTCTGTTTTCAAGTATGTCCTGGGTGGCGAGTATGTACCGTTAGGTGTCTTGCCCAAGGACACTTACTGGAGAGGTGCTCTTGCTGGGATCGAACCCATGACTCCACAGGCTCTCTCCACGCAGAGCAGTGAGGTTACCTCTACTCCACCTAGCCGGTACTTAGGGAAGGCGAGAAGCTTAATCAGGTTTAAATGGTCGCGTTCACTTTGATATACAGATTATCGGGATCAGAAAGTTAATGAAAGTGTTATTCCACTCGGCACTCTGTACACACACACGCGCTTCAAGAGCAAACAAACACACACTCTTTAGGAAGGAAAGACACCACAACATGTATATTCAGATATAATGAATAGCTTTTATTTTTCTTTGAAATGTTTCCACTTGTGGAGTTCAATGCTCGCAGTTCACATTATCCCGCAAGGAGATCGTTTTCAATATTTTTGTTCTTTTTAGTTGAGTTTATAAATGAAACCGAACGTGCGATACAATCTAAAACAGATAAGCATTGCATAAAAATGTCGTAGGACCCGTTAAACAGTATTGTGTAAAAACGATAAACACATATTTGGAAAAAAATATGCATAACTTGTAAGTATTTTTACTTGGAAAAAGTACTTTCTTTTGACCGAGGTGGACAGCACATTACACTGGCTCTCTGGAAGGTACAGTACAACATATGAGCGTAGATATAAACAGACACAGGTTGTTTAACAGTGTTTTACAGGTCAATGGAATGGAGGAGGGTTACTTTTAAACCAGGGATTTCCAAACTGACCCTTTGTTGTTGCTGAACTACAACTCCCATAATTCTCTGTCCATCTATTGCATTCAAAGATTTCTAAGCGTTGTAGTGCAGTAACCTGGGGGGTGCAGAGTTCGGAGATCAGCGCTAATACATACTAACCAAGATCTCTATAGAATTGTAGGAAGACCAGGGTGCTCGGAGAAAGGGACGACTGGATGGCCAGATGTCTTGTGCATGTTGCAATCCAGCTGTGAACGCTCCACAGCTTGCTGCTTACAAAGACTACAGCATTGCTAAAATCTGCACAATACGAGAAATCCGAAACCGAACAAACCAAAGCCATTGCATTAAACCTGGTACTTGTCGCGGTGGCAATGGAATTCAAATTGATGAGTACCATACCCTCTTTAGGGCCCTATTCTGTAGTTGTTGGTAAAAGACTGGAAGCAGGATAATGTTCCCCCGCAGATTATTCTTACCGTCTCCATTTTATCAATTTATCTCGGTAGTTTTATTGGCGCTCTTCGCAGCGCTGCGGATGAATCACGTTGGGAGACCAGGAATTATTTGTTCCAAATCTCATTCTGCTTGTGACGAGAGGAAGCGGCAGATTGCACCACCTCTTTCACCGCAGGATGAGGGGTGAGTATGGCATTTAATGGGGGGGGGGGTTTAGATGGGCGTGTTAAGGGATTTTTGCATTTGTAAAAATCCCTTAACATCAGCTTTAAGAAGACAATATTTCACAGTGAAATAACGTCTCCGGCATGGAAGCGGAGGCTACTGTGTAATAGCTTGGGCTACTACGCGGAAGTAAAAATATCGTTTCCTATACTTAGTATGGGAGACGTTCAATGTACAGCAACCTCGTGCATGGAAATGCTACATTCAAGCCGCAAGTTCAGCTCCGCTTGCGGCTCGAATGGAATGGAGTTTCCGGTTTATAAGCAAACTATCGGAGACTTTGTGCAATGTTTCCTGTAGTTTATCGATCGCTATGGAATGTAGTTTTGCAATTCATTCCCTTTCAGAGCAAGGTTTTATTCTTTTGGCATTTGACTAGTTAAGGCATTGACAAAAGGATGAAGAAAACTAAACACACAACCTAGGATGTTTTATGTGTCAGCCATAGAATGGAGCATAATGAGAAGCAGAGGTAACATGTTGCATGCTCATGTCAGAGTGTGTATTACATATGGCAGTAAAACCAATCACAAAAAACACTTCAAAGGGTATTCACAAGGCTACAACAGTGGTGTAGGTTATATCCAGCACATATCTGCTCATTACGTGCCTACACAATACAGTCACTTCAACCTATACAAGGGTATTTGACAGTTCTAGGCGTGCTGACAGTGATTGCTGGCCGACCATAGCAGGACATTTACAATACCAGAAATGTCAGCTGTTGGCCAAAACGGATCTAGAACATTGTGACCCCCTGTTATGTCAGCGTTGCGTACGGTTTTGTACAGATGCTTATAGCAGGAGGGACAATGACTATGAAACATTAACCAAGGCCCTCGCGGGTTGTGAACGAGTTTAACCCTTTTACAGTGGAAATTAACGCAATTGTAATTTTATCTCTGGACTAAAATCGATAATTCCTTAATGCACCCAAAGGCAAGCGTTACCATAATGTCTTACAATACAAAACACCAACACACCTCAAATTCAAGACCACAAACGTGCACCTTCTGAATAAGTTCACTCTGCTATAGTCAGGTGGGTTAAGAACATCACTATGGGGGGATATCATGAAAGTGCCGGCGTTTGTCGATGGTGGAAACCTCTCCAGTGATAAATGACAGCGCTACACAAAACTCCCCCTAGGCTGTTTGGCAAACACCAGCAGGTGGATCCAATCTCGATAACCCCCTCTATCATATTTCATATACATAGTCTACTCCAGGGGTCAAGTCCTAAAAAAAAAAAAAAGTGTGGAAACTCTGTCCTCCAATTTGCGCTTAACAAAAAACACATCAAAATATGATATTTATATATGTGGATTTTTAGCAAATAGAGAAAAATGACGGAACACCTGAATATAAGATTTATAGTGTATGGGAGGAATAGGAACAGAGTTTCCTTTGCAAAAATAGTGAAGGAACTGCGTTCCCCCTTGACTTGACCCCCTGGTCTACTCAATATATTGGGTTTTTTCCCCATATATTTTTTCTTTAAAAACAAGAGTTCACACACCACAACCTCAAAACATTATCACACCTCAACACATAACGTCACACTCCACACAATTGCTCTCCTGGCAAATAAACGGCTTGCATTTGATGAATTGTCAGACATTGGGGCAGGGCTTCTAAACCCCTTAAGGACCGAGGGACTTTGAACGTTTACGTCATAAATGAATTGACTTTAGTCAGTGGTCCTTAAGGGGTTAAATATCTCTGTTCCTTACATGGGACTGGTGAGCTGCGGGCGTAAAAGAATGCAATACAGATCCCATCTATACCTTGTACTAGAGAAACCACGATAAACGCGTGGGCATGTTTATGTCTAAGCAGGACGGCTGTTTGTTTAGTATTATAGGGTTACACCGACTAAGTACAAGCGAATAGCCGACGTGGTTTGAGTGTAAACGGCTACGAGATACGCCAGTGAAATGAACACTTTTATAGTAATATCATACGAGATGGAATGCTTTTATGAATCTGGATGATTAAGAAAGAAAAAAACATCGGTAAACCCCCCGTTACATGAAGTGCATTATTTGACATGATAAACAAAATGGGCATCTGCATTACTCTCTCTCAAGGTTGGGCCCCCCCCTGCTGAAGGATAAACATTTTATATCCTATATAGACATATAGAAGGATGTGTGACTGGCTACTTATGATATTTTAACAAAGAGCAGTCGTATGGCTATGGAACTACAAGAAAGTATCGAGGTGGTGGAATCAGAACAGTAAACAACTTGATAAGTGCTCAAAGTCGGTTTTAAAACCATAACGAGATTAACGAAGAAGAAAGCCTATAAAACAATTACACAATAAAAAAAGTAAACGGTAGGAATAAAAGCACAAACATGATTAAAAAACAAAACAAAACTCCTAATTCTTAAAATAGAGCTTTAACTCCAGTTCCACGACGACTTTGAACACAAATAAAAACGCTCACAAAACGGGTCTTAAATCCACACGTAGAACACACCTATTTGGCACGACTCGTCCTGAGAACAGATTCTATTTCTGAAACCTTAAACCAAGCTTGATATGAACTAGAAATCTGAACACATGTTCTTTTTTCCCACTTTTGAATAAAAAAGTATGTAGAAGCAGAATTACACTCCATAGAGCCGTGATGGTAAATCTCGGCAACCAGACGTTTCAGAACTACATTTTCCCACCAATGCTTTACGGCTGTCAAAGCATCATGTGAAATGCAGTTTCAAAACATCTGAGCTGCCGAGGTTCTCGATCACTGCCATAAAATGTCCTATTAGTATCCTACGAAACACATGAAACCCATCATGCACGAGGCTGCGAGACACTTTATGTGAACATATATAGCTGGGGTCAGTGTATAAATCACGTTTTCACGAAACTGTACTGTTGTGTGGCTGGTGTATGTTTTCACAATTCTTATGCCGGATCTTTTCAGGTAATAACACACTGCCTGGTATGTAGTGGCCACAGAAAGTGTGCGCAGTCCATGGCAACTAGTGACTGTCATAAAACGTTATGCCAATGTACAAGAAATGAATACATGTATTGAGCAGCCATTTGTCGGTCGATGGAATTGTATGCACATCAAAAGCATACATGTTTGGGAGGAATATAAATAAGAACCTATTCACTAAAGGATTCTTTATTCTAATGGAAATAAAACTTACAGCCATCATTGTTGCAAGTCGGCAAAACTAAACCGGTTTATCTTTTGCGAGTGCAACACCCCTTTAGTAACAGAGTTTAACCTCCATGACTGTTTTCCCAAGTGTGGCTCGGGGTTAAATTTCATTGCTGAAAGCGGTAACCTCGAGCCACACTATGGCTGGATACATACCTTTACCTGAGCCGCGTTCAATACCTCAGCAAGTGCTAAGTTAGCAACTTGCCATTGAACACCGTTCAACCGCTCAGCGCTCAGCAGTGCTAACCTAGCACTTGCAGCGACCCGAGGAGATGCTGAGTGTGACGTATTAAAGATGGCCGCCGCCATGAAGCAGTAACAATGCCGTACAGCAAGATGTCCGCCGCCACAAACCAAGTAATAATGCCGTACAGCAATGTTAATTTTGAGGTTTTTGTTCACCAAAGCACAAAATATTTATTATTTCCCCCTGCACATAGACAATATATAAATTGAACTGTAATATATGTCTCAGAAGTAAACATAACGTTTATTCATTAAAAACTATAATTTGTGGTGTGTGCATACAAAACGGAATTGTGCTGACTGCTTTTATTTATCATATTTTGTCCGAGTGATCCGAAAAACAATCTGAATTTTTCATTAAGAAATCGTTGGCCATTTTGGATTCAAAATTTGCATCCAAAGCGTTCAATGACCCTGCTGCAGCAAACTGAATTGCTGCGCTGCAGCAATTCAGCAGCTGCTGAGGTATTGAACGGGGCTCTGCGCTCCCTCACTGACCTCTAGCAATCGCGGCATCCCACTTCCTGGTTCTCTTCTCGCAAGAAGGGAAGCAGGACGCCGTGATCGCACGGAGGCAACTGTGGGGGACAGCGAGGGAGCACAGGGACAGGTGTGTATCAGCCAGAGTGTGGCTCGGGGTTACAGCTTCCAGCAATGAAATTTAACCCCGAGCCACACTCTAATACCGCTAGGGGCCAAACAAAATGCACCAATAATTGGACCGCCAGGGAGGGTAAAATAATTGTTCATTGGAAAATGGGTGAGGAACTTCTCCAGCGCTTCGCCAAAGTGGAATTGTTCCTGGTGAGGGAATAAATATAAACCCATCACTCTGTCTCTTAGCTGATAGCAGCATGAGGATATGTGGTTGCTTAGAAAAGCAGCTCTTGGTTTCATTAGGTTAGGACCCACCTAACCCAGAGGTGCCTTGACGTGGCGGGTGAGCTTACACTTTAATGGCCATTCAAGTAAACCAAAACATCTGATTGGGTTTTGTTTCGCATGGAGCTACAGTGGTGAGTGCAAAGTAAAACCTTTCTTTACTGGTTATATTTTATACATGAAGCAGGCTGGATATTTCTGGTCCACGCAGCCGCCCGGATAGGGAATAGGCGCAAAACCGTTTTTTGTTTTCTGCTTGGCAATAAAGTAACTGATGTCTGAGCTGACTTTCACTCAAAACACATTGGGGGTTGTTCAGCAGGGGCCTGGTTTTTGCCAAAGCTGCAAACACCGGCACAAATGGCTGGCCTTGCACTGGTGACAAACACTTGTGTTTCACAAAAGAGGAATGCAAACAGCGATGAGAGGCTTCACGTTGAAGCTTTTCCTGCTGCCGTTTAGATTCTTTTGTGAAATGCTGGTGTTTGTCGCCGGCATTTAGTGATTAACCGCCGGCGTGAACAGATTAGATCGCTTCATTGTTTAGAACAACTCTCTCTTAAAAGGTCAGGAGAAGCATCAAAAGACGAGGCAGTGACGGGAGTCACTATGCTAAGTATTTTTTGCAGGATCCAATCAAAATCTCTCGTTATGTTTACAAATGACTTGGAGCCAAACCGACACCAATATATACTTTACATTACACCCGACAATGTATATATCCCCTTATAGACAGTCACTAGATAAGGGGGGGGGGGAGGGTATGACAGGGTAAAATTGCGATAAGAATTTATTTTCCTTTTCCCAACATCAACATAGCACAAAGATTAATGTCCAGTGTGTTGCAAAATCAAAATTAAAGTTTTCTACTCACATTTCATGGAATAGCCGAGTAAACTGAATTAAAAGGATAATGTTCATACTGTAAAGCCGAAAACACCACCATTACAACATAATAAAAATAAGCGATTGAACGTGTAGTGGCCGCAGGTTCACTTTCCCAGCGTTATCTTGTAAGGGGATGAACATCAAATTGGTTGTAAGGATGATATACTGCCGACTGTACTTGCTTTGCTCAGATGCCGCCATTTATCCTCCTTTTGTGCATTACCGGTGACACCAACGTGCTGACTTATCAGTGCACCAGCAGCCAATCAGGAGAGATCTTTTACTCAAGTTGTCACTTTGCTGCCACAAAAACTGTGAAAGGGAATTAAGCAACATTTTCCTATAGAAACGTGTTAGCTTTTTTTTTTTTCTGCTAATACGCTGGGGGGGTCCCTGTCAAATGAGCCCAACTTGTGTCGATCAAGACAAGGGAGGTGTGATCGGACAGACCGCTTTTGGGGTGAAAATCCTGTGTGTAATTTTGACTATTGATTAAAAGAATAGGAAATATAAACAGACGCCTGTTAATGCACACCCATACAAGCCAAATAGCTCTATATATAAATGCGTTTGTCACGCGTCCGTCGCCGGCTACGTGTGCACCCATCACAGCTGCTCACTCAGCCCTCCCTCTCGGCGGTTAGAAAATCTCCCGCCGAAAGTGACGCGCACTTTACAAAAATTGTGGTGTACAAAGAAATATATTCAAAAGCAGGTAGAAAAAGAAGAACTCTATAAAAAGGGGGAAAAAAAAAACATGTAACAGAACGCACAAGGGGGTCCATATTGCCTGCCCTGGGTGGATTTTTATTTCCTGCGAACCACACTCTACAACAATAGACTGCCCTCCGGGCCGGCTTAACAAATACTCGTACACATTAAAAAAAATAAAATACTAAATGACACTCTTGTTGAACATGCTGTATCCTGCGCTTCTGAGTGACGAAACACTACTATGCTCCACATCCACGATCCAATCCTCATCTCCTGACATGCACTAAGCGGCATGATCAGGAGGTGGAATACAGTCCGTAACAGAGGCCAGTGAATAAATCATGTGCTGATAACACGGTGCTTATATTTTAATGCTCATAAAGGGAGCAGGGTAGAGAATCCACCGTCTTGGCTGACCATTCAAAAGACGCATCTCAGCCCACCTTAGTCAGTGATGCAGTCATACATAACATGGTACTCCTGTGTCATAATAAATAATAACAAAGGGTGTCCCCTGTCGACAGACAAGTCCCCTGATGACGCAATAAATATTTCATTTTGTAGAGTCGAATCCGTTTCTTTCATGTAAAGATCTTACCTTTTATAGTTGTTACGTTTGTCAAACTGGATTCAATGACACGAAAGATCTTTGCTTGTAATTTTAATGTTTTTTTGTGTTGTTTGTTTTTTTACTATTTTCAAAACACAAAGCTACAGCTCCATACTTGAAAAAGGGTTGTGTTTTGGTTTTTTTAACCAATGTTGCAACAACTTTATTTTCCCCCAATCTTTCTAAACAGACTAAACCTTAGACATGGAAACATTTGTCAAGACGGACATGCGTTTCTCCAATATGTGAAACGGACACGTGGTAACGCATTTCTGCCATTATGATGCTTTAAATACTTGGATAAACATAGCATGTGTCTATAGCAGATGTTAAAACATATGCTGTAGACCAGGGATCTCCAAACTTTGGCCCCCCCAGATGTTCCTGAACTACAACTCCCAGAAATCACTGACTGCATTAGATGGATGGAGAAGCATGGGAGCTGTAGTTCAGGGGCATCTAGGGGGGGCCGGAGTTTGGAAATCCCTGCTGTAGACACACACGACGTTGGCCATTTCTGTATTAACGATATTTAATTTATGTGTTATACTGCAATGATTATTTGCAATTAATACGGGGGAAAAAAATCTATATATATTTTTAACTAGAAACCAGTAAACAAACTGACGGGGTGAGATTAAATGCACCTAAAAATATTCAGTTTCAGTTACATAAAGTGGAATTTCACTTACATTTTAGGAGAATAGAAAGGATTAAAAAGGCTCTTATCCATTCCAATAGATTTTTAAATTAAATCCAAATTTCAGAAGGATAAAGATTTTTTTTCATGCTGTGCCCATGAAGGAAAAAAAAAAAACAATCAACGTATAGATCATTAGTAATGGGGGAAATCCCTTTTTAATGCTTACAAAATGCATGAATATTAAAAATGTCTACTTGGCTCAAGTTTTCGAGCTGTGGCTTTATGCTGTGAGCAAAAACGTCTAGTTTTGTTCTAGTATTTGTTTAACCCCTTCGCCACCACGTGTGCACCAATGTTACGTGCAGAAATCATGAGACGACTAGGCGTCTGACATGGCTCTTGAGGTTTGTTAAAAAGAAGAAAAAAACGAAAAAAAATAAAAACTTCCCAATATGGGAGGTCATGTGCTTGATTACATGTTTAATCGACTGTCTTCGTCTGCATGTCGTTCTATGTGTCCCACAACGTCCTGCGGGCAGAACAAGAAACAACATTTGTAAATAAAGAGTAAACTCACTCTCACCTGTAAACAAAAAATATAATTACATTACATAGGCTGAAAAAAAAAGATGTGCTTCCATTGGGTTCAGCCTCTCACACATCACCTACTGCTGTTGATCCAAAAGAAAGCCAAAAACCCAGTCTGAAGCGCTCGCCAATATGCAACATACTGGGAGAAAATTCCTTCTCGACTTCAGAATGGCGTCAGATTTCTCCTTGCATCAAGAAGCTTTTAAAATATAATGTCTGAAGAAAGACCTACGCAGGAAAGATCCTTAACAGCAATTTTTAACCATAAAACACAGTGACCCGTGTTAATATAAAACTTGTGTAATACTCTGAAATATTTACAACTGCGCCACAAATAGAAGTACGGACGTGCCCCCGCGGGCTGGCCACACGCTATAGCACGCACAAGAATTGCGTGCGCTACAGCAGACCTTCTGAAAGCCTCCCTGCCAAAACCCTACAACGCGCATTCGACAGAGCTGCAAAGCACGATAGGAGGATCGAGCCTTGCAGCACTGAACGCACTAACTACGCTCAGCGAGGTGGCCAGACGAGCATCAGAGTGGAAGGAACGTCCACTCTCACGTAAGCTCCTTCCGCTCTGAAAAGCGCTCGTCTGACCCAGCCTAACATGCCGTTATAAAACATTTTAACTAGTGTACCGCTGAATATTCTGCTTTTCCTAGAAAGTATTCAATATTCTTTTAGCTACCTAGTGAATCGGATGCTATGATTGGCTGCTGATGTGTCTATTAAATAGATAAGTACACGCAACAGGTCAGGTTTGCAGGATATCTGAAGCACAGCACAGGTGAGATGATTTGCTGCTCAGTGATTGCAGGATTCAGTCTGCATTTCCCCAAGATAATCTGCAAAATCTGGCCTGTTAGGGTGACTCGGACCACGGTTGGGAACCACTGAAATAGATGGAGTATAGAGACTTCCATATACGAACGAGAAACCCCACAGTGACTGCTAATACCAATGAAGATGGTTTGTGAGGGAGGATTTCAAAATGATCAGCATTTCAATAGACCCGTTTGCGGAATGAACCAACCTTTCAATGTAAGAGCTTTATTATATTTAATTCCCCTGCGCAAGAGGCAACGCAGAAGCTTAGTGTTAAACAAGAGTCTGAATGCCAATGATTCTAGGGGGAAAATAAATATTTATTCCTATACTGTGTTTTAAAGTTAACCCTCTTTTCACCCCTTTATTATTGATTTTTTTCTTTTGGCCCCGCACAAGTTGCACGAGCCATTTTTTTTTTTTTTGCCTTGTTTTCCAGATGTAATTTCTCTCTCGCTCTTTTGGTGTACCACATATTATACTGTATATTGTTTTATTGTGAAGCCCTTTTTGTATACGTAAACTCAGTTTTAGTATAATAATAATTTACAAAAATTAAAACGTGTTTGTTTTTTTGTATTTATTCATTTTAAAAATAAAGAAAAAAAAATAATCTCCAATTTCCCCTAATGAACTCAAACTAGAACACAAAACATCAGTATATTGATAATAAAAAATAAAAATCAAACATTAACACTCAGGCCAAAATAAAGTTAATTATTTCTTTCACATTTTTACTTAAACCGTTAAATCATAGAAAATTAAAAACAGAAAATTGCCCTTAAATTGAAAAATGTATCTGAGAACGGTATAATAGTAAATACTTGAAGGCTTTTGGGTTGGGGGTTTTTGTGTGTGTGGGGGCACATTCAGTGCAGCCAGGGAGAGAAAAAAATGACAGGATCATCATTTGTTAATGATCAACCGGTCTGTCAACCCCATGAATATTATTATAGGATCACACAGCGTTTCTGGGGCTGGAAGAATGCTAGCAAACACTTTTTTTGTTTGTTCCAGCAACAGTCACAGCACTGACTTCACAGGAACCATATGCCGGACATCCAATCCCATTGCAGACATACCAGCAGGTAGTGCATCATTAATGCAAGTTAAGGCTAGGGTCAGACGAACGCATTTTTATGTTGTCTGTGAAAAAGTGCGTTCGAACGAATGGACGTATTTTTTCACGGAGTACGCGATAGCGGTCATACTATGCGCATTTTCGTCCGTGATTTTGTACGGATCATCAATAAAACTCTTTTTGTGTCTGGACGTTATGTTGGCCGGACATTAGCAGCGTCTGACGTCTCCTAATCATGCACACACGCCGCTAGCGGACGCAGCGCACTCTGTACGTCAGTACCTGCGGTTTCACGTTCTCGAAAAAATGCGTTCATTTTCCACTTGCGTTGCGCAGCCGGACTTTTGTGCGACCGTACTTCGTATATTGGCCGTCATTGCCCGTCATTTGCTGCTAGCACGGCCGTGATTAAGTGCGGCTGCACGCGCGTTCGCACTGCCTCAGTCTGACCCTAGCCTCACCTGTGATGTGCCGTCACACTGGGTGTTGGGAAGAAAAACCTCTTACACTACAAGCTCTTCCAGATGATGTTTCTATAGATCCTTACCTGTTTGGAGCTCCTCCGAGCGGTGAAAAACGCATCACAGTTTTTCCATCTGCATTTCAGTGTCTGAAAATTCGGATTGGTGTGATCGGTAACCAAGTGTTGCTTCAGGTGGTCTACAACACCAAATATGAGCGAGCATCCATGCCACTAAAACAAAACAAAAAAACAACCATCAAACTAATTGAACATGTAAAAGAAAGCACAATTTGGGGAGTAATGTCTCCGCACCCTGCGATACAAAGTGGTGAATAGCGGAGGTTAAAAAAAAATAAAATAATAAATTCTCAAGTGTTTCTCATCCTAAGAAAGAGAAACACCTCTTTGCCACTGCATTTCCAGGACCCACATGTAACCTGTGTAATCCTTATCCCGATTCTATTTCTACATGGAAAGGTGGAACACTTGCCTTGAAACTGTACTAAATGTTCTAGTATTTGTTTAACCCCTTCACCACCAAATGATTTTCCAAAAAAACATTGTCAGGAACCAGAGTTTTTTTGAAAAATAATTTTTAATCATACAGTAAGAAATTTTTCCGAATATCCCCAGTCTATTTCTTACTATAAAAACCCATTTGGCAGGCAGATAGTGCCATCTACTGGCCAAAGGGAGTTGCAGCAGTTTGCACTGCATCTCGTGGTTCCCTGCATCGGCTGCTGAAAACCCGATAGGTCAGGGCATTCAGCCGATTTTAAACAGTTTTAGCTCTCCTGGACATTATGCCCACAAGGCTATAAAACTTTGGGGGAACCTTCTGCAGCCCAGAAGCAAACACATTTCATTTGCTTTTGTCCTTCAGAGCTGCAGATCGAGAGAACTGTATATTGGGCATCCGATGGTGCCTTTGAAGTCCCGAGCTATCTCGATCTCGGCAGCAAAAAGGTTAATATAGAAAATTGAAATAAATTGTAGTTGTGGGTATAAGTCTCGTGCGTAACGTTTTTAATCTTTGAGTTAAACATCAGAATGCGCAAACCTTCAGTTAGATATATACAAATTACTGAACGCGCTAAACCTGGGAGTTGGCATTTAAGAATGGAACATGCGACCTATAAAAAAAGTTTTAGTTGAAAAGGATAGAGAAAAGCCAAAATACTTGCATTACCAATTTACAAGATGACCAGTGCAAGGGTTGCTAAATGCCTAAAGCTTTCCTGTATTAGGTTTGCTCTACATGTGATTTATATTTGCTCATTCCTCCCCTTTCATGCTGATTATACTTACCCAGCATCGATAATTCTGCATAAGGTCCAGACGCACAGCTTGGACACTGCCATCGTAACAACCAGTATAAATCTGTAAGAAAATGTGGGGTTTTTTTGACAATGTGGTGCTCTATTCATTAAAAAGCCAGGAAAAATGTAAATCCAAGTTATAACTTTATATAGAAAAACAACTATAGTCCATGCTTTGTTTGCAGTTTATGTGTCCATAAAAGAACATATAAAAGCAGCTTAGGCTACAGGACAGTGTATAATCACAAACTATGGCCAAATCTAACTAGACCAAGCTCACTGGACCTCTGACAAAGTTGCAAAATTGTTATTTATTTCGCAAATGTCTGCTGTCAGGAGGCATCAGATAAAGAAACCCAGAATACATAAATAATCCAAGAAGGAGACTAGACTCCCTATGTAAGCGCTCTCAAAATGCAAGGAGTATATATGAATGGTTGTAGTGCAGCCGATGTGTGAAGGTATGAAAACAGCAGAATTCTGCTACTGCTGGGATATATCAGAAATGGAAAGAACCTTCCGTGGCGCAACACGAAGGAGTTCAATATGTAAATACAGATCTAAGACGTCTGGTGCATAACCTGTATATGCAGCAGACGTCTTCGAACACATTGGGCACTATTACATAGTTAATGCCCGGCTGTGTGAGCGTTAACGTTAGCCAAGTGGCCCTAGCGTGGGTGCATCATATTACATTCCGAACGGCAATGGGTTAAAAAAAAAAACGTTAGCGATTCGGATCTTACGCTTTTCAGCGCGAGGTTACTGTACATTGCACTCCCCATGTGAAGCATAGGGAGTGCAAAGTGTTAATCAGCGTTAGGATTACAAAGTCCTAACGGTAAGTACTCCCCGCTGCCGTTAACTGAAAAGTTAACCACAGTTTGAAGCTGGTGCTAACTGATACCGCTTCTGCAGAATCAGTTATCACCAGCTACAAATCGCAATTTTTTTTTAAAAATTCTTAAAAAATAATAATAATAAAAAAAAAATCACATACTCACACCTCAATCTGTAGCGAGAACGGTGGCCCGATTCGCTGCTTCTGGCCGCCAGGAGCAGAGTGAGACTGGAGGGAAAAGTCCCCAGCCTCTCTCCGCCGACCTGCAGAACCTCGTGAGAGGAGAGATCCGGCAGGTCATGTGACGGGCAGTCGAAGCCTCAATGAAGTCCTATGGACTCCACGGAAGGGATGCTCGCGGCAGCACTTAGCGCTGAATTACGGGGCCGGCTGCTGATTTAGTGCCTGCCCCGTAATATGAAGCTAAAATGAGGATGTTAAGGAGAAACCTGAAGGCTCAGGCTTTCCTCAGTGTCCCCGTTTTAGCGTTACCTTTGTAATACTGCACTAGATGTCTAAAGATTACTGTATATCAGTATTTACACATTGAACTCATTTGTGTTGCGCCATGGAAGGTTCTTTCTCTCCATTTCTGACATATATAATCCAGTAGCATTAGCCATCAAAATATGAACGGATGGTGAATACAGGATATAAACATGCCCAATGAAATGTAATAAGAATCCATCCCAAATGTACTTGGCTCCAGTGACATCCCCAAGTGGCATCCTAAGTGGACGTTCAGAGTTGATTTCCTGGAGTTTCGGGACTGGAGGAAGGAACTGCAAGGCCCACTTTTTACTCTGGGTAAACACACGTCTATATCATGCTTTCTCTCACGCTTCTACTCTTTACTTCTACCTTTCTCCTTAAATGGAACTCCTGCCCCTCTACCACCGACCCCTACACTATCTGCATCTCCCCCTCCCTCCTCTCGTCCCACATGATGGCCTCGCATGAGCTCCTTTGTTTCCTCAGAACATGGTCTCCCTCTATCTCTCGTGCTGCCAATCACTCCCACTCCCACAAATCCAATTCCCACCTTCTCTTTCTCACCCTCCTGCTGTTACTCTATTCAGGTGACATATCTCCTAACCCTGGCCCCACAACACATCCAATACTTCCCTCTCATCTTATCTCCATTGCACATAAATCACCTCCCTGCAAGCCCAGCAACCTCATTCCCATAATCCCTCAGCGCCTGTCCTCTTTCTCCTGCGCCCTCTGGAACGCTCGCTCTGTGTGCAACAAACTCAAACTCCTTCAACCTCCTAGCTTTAACTGAAACCTGGCTAACTCCCTCTGACACGGCCTCCGTTGCTGCTCTCTCACATGGCGGTCTACACTTGAGCCATACCCCCAGACCAGGTGAGAGAAATGGTGGCGGGGTCGGACTCCTGCTTTCTCCCACCTGCACCTACCAGCATCTCCCTCCACCCCCATCCCTCTCCTTCTCCTCCTTCGAGACACACTGCATCCGCCTGTTCTCTCCTCTGGCTCTCAGTCATCTACCGCCCACCGGGACCAACCTCCCAGTTCTTTGACCAGTTTGCTACCTGGCTTTCTCACTTCCTGTCTTCTAATCTTCCATGCCTAGTTCTCGGGGACTTCAACATTCCCATTGATGATCCTTCCGCCCCTGCTGCCTCCAAACTTCTTTCACTCACGTCCTCCCTTGGACTCACACAATCCTCCCTCCTCCCTACCCACCGCGATGGTCACGCTATTGACCTTGTCTTTTCCAACCTCTGCTCCATTTCTGAGTTCAACTGTCGCCCTTTCCCCATCTCTGACCACCACCTTCTTTCTTTCAACCTATCTGGACTTCCTAAACACCCTGCTCCCCCACCCCGCACACACACTCGCAGAAATCTACATGCTGTGGACCCCCATCAATTCTCCAACCTACTTCACCACCTCCCTCATACCTCATCCTTCACCTGCCCTGATGCTGCCACTAATCACTACAACACTACGCTTATCTCTGCTCTAGACACTCTTGCTCCTCTTCGACTCTGTAAGGCCCCACGCCGCCAGCTTCAGCCCTGGCACACCCTCCAGACTCGCTACCTGCAAAGATGCTCCCGCACCGCAGAGCGTGCCTGGAGGAAATCCCGCTCTGAAGCTGATTTTGTTCACTTCAAGTTTATTCTCCGGTCATACACCTCTGCCCTCCACTTGGCCAAACAATCCTTCTTCTCATCTCTTATATCTACGCTGTCCTCCAACCCTAAACGGCTCTGGTCCACCTTCAACACCCTCCTCTACCCACCTGCACCTCCCCCCACAGCTGCCTTGAGCGCTCAAGACTTGGCAGACTACTTCCTCAGTAAAACTTTAACTATCAGAAGCAACATCCCAACACAAGATAGTTATCTGCCACCTCCACAGGTCCCCTCTGTCACCCTCTGCCGCTTCCTCCCAGCCACTGAGGAGGAAGTCAATTCCTTATTGTCCTCCTCACATCTCACCACGTGCCCGCTCGACCCCATTCCCTCACATCTAATTCCTCCCCTCTCCTCCTCCCTCACCCCTGCTCTCACACACATCTTCAACCTATCTCTCTCCACAGACTCCTTTCCATCCGCCTTCAAAACAAGCGCTAGTTACCCCTTTACTAAAGAAACCATCCCTAGATCCCAACTCTCCATCCAACTACCGCCCTGTATCCCTGCTTCCCTTCACATCAAAGCTCTTAGAAAAACTAGTCTTCAACCGCCTCTCCCTCTTCCTGTCCTCCAATTCCCTACTTGACCCCCTGCAATCTGGCTTCCGTCCCCTACACTCAACTGAAACTGCCCTCAAAGTCACCAACGACCTCCTAACTGCTAAAAAACACGGCCACTATTCTATTCTCATCCTGCTTGACCTCTCGGCTGCTTTTGACACTGTAGACCACCCCCTCAACTCTCTGGGTCTCGGGGACACTGCACTTGCTTGGGTTGACTCCTATTTATCCAACAGGTCCTTCTGTGTGTCCTTTGCTGGTAACTGCTCCTCCTCATTGCCTCTATCTGTTGGTGTACCTCAAGGCTCTGTCCTTGGTCCTCTGCTCTTTTCCATCTACACCTCCTCCCTGGGCAAAATCATCAACAGCTTTGGCTTTAATTACTAGGGATGTGCGTTTCGGGATTTTCACGAAATTTCCCGATACGTGCATTCGGATTCGGCCGATTTTACGAAAATTTTCAGATCCGAAAACAGCAGATCTGAAAAAATTTACGAAACAAAACGAAAATTTGTTCGGAATTTTCGAATGGACTAGAAATGTGTAAAATCGAAAATCATTTTCGTTCCATTCGTAATTTCGGCCAACGTATTTTTTGGTTATATCGCTGATTCTGTAATTTTGTATCATTCCCATCTCAATGTATCCTTCTTGTAAAACATGAGAAATCTCAATGTATCCTTCCTGGAAAACCAGAGAAATCTCAATGTATCCTTCTTGTGAAACCAGAGAAATCTCAATGTATCCTTCTTGTAAAACATGAGAAATCTCAATGGCAGAATTATCGTATCGACAGAATTATCGTATTGACAGAATTATCGGATCCGAAAAACCATTAGTTTACGTCAAAACGAATAGACACTTTGAAACGAGAACAGACGTTCCGAAAAACACGACAATTTCCGAAATTACGAAAAAAGTCGATACGAAAAACGAAACGAAAACGAAACGAAACGGAAATCGGCCGGAACGAAAATTTACAAAATACGAACGAACAGAGAAAAAAAAAAAAAAATAATAATAAAAAAAAAAAAAAATCGGTGCACAAGTCTATTAATTACCACCTCTACGCTGATGACACTCAGATCTACCTCTCTACCCCTGATCTCTCTCCCCCTGTCCTTTCAAAAGTCAGTGACTGTTTATCTGGCATCTCCTCCTGGATGGCCTCCCACCACCTAAAGATCAACATGTCAAAGACTGAACTCCTACTTATTCCTCCCTCCAATGCCTCCCCACCTCCTGACTTCTCTATCGCGGTGGAGGGTATCACCATCTCCCCATCAAACCAAGTTCGCTGTCTTGGAGTTACACTTGACTCCGCTCTTTCCTTCATCCCCCACATCCAGTCTCTTTCCTCCTCCTGCCGATACCAACTGCGTAATATTTCCAGAATTCGGCCATTTCTTACCGCTGTCACCACAAAACAACTCATACACGGCCTGGTAATCTCCCGACTCGACTATTGCAATAATCTCTTATCTGGCCTCCCTCTGTCCCGCCTCTCCCCCCTACAATCCATCCTGAACGCCTCCGCCAGGCTAATTCACCTCACCTGCCGCTCCCCTCTGCGAGTCCCTTCACTGGCTCCCCATCCACTGCAGAATTAAGTTCAAAATCCTTATCCTTATCTACAAAACCCTCACTAACTCAGCTCCCTACTACCTGTCCTCACGAATCACCAAATACACCCCAGCCCGCTCCCTAAGGTCAAACAGTGACCTGCGCCTAGCTTCTCCCCGCATTACCTCTTCCCATGATAGACTGCAGGATTTCTCACGCGCAGCCCCCACTCTCTGGAACGCTCTCCCTCGTACTGTCAGACTTTCCCCTAACTTCTCTTCCTTCAAACGCTCCCTTAAAACGTTCCTATTTAGGGAAGCCTACCACCCAACTCACTGACGCAACCATCAATCACTCTCACCTTACAGTCCTCTCCTCCTGTTTCCAACCCCAACCCTCCCAGATTGTGAGTTCCTACGGGAATAGGGCCCTCATCTCCTCCTGTACTGTTTGTCAAATGTTGTTCAACGTATTGTAACCCTGTCTATACTGTGCTTATTGTACAGCGCTGCGGAATATGCTGGCGCTTTATAAATAAAGAATAATAATAATAATGTGTTTGAATGCTGTCGTGTTTATCTATTTGGAATTTACTGCCTTAGCCTACCTGCTTCAGAAATAATAGCTATTATATGCAATAAAATAACAATCTGGGCAGATTATACTCGCTATGCCTATTTATTGCAGTTCTCATATTAGAGCTCCCTCTAGTGGACCCTTTGTTAATGTGGATATCTGTTTTCACAGTTATACAACCTGGTCTGATATAGCAGTTAAAATGTAGAAACAAGAATTATATAAATTTTCTTTCTTCAGGAAAGTGATGGCTTTGATAGTGTTCGCTGTTGTTGTTGGGGGCGGGGTGACATTTAAGCATATCTCCTAAATGGTTCTCAATAAATGTAAAACCATTTGATTTAGAAATTACATTTACAATCGGTTAAATGAACAACATTGACAAAAAAATTATGAAAGGTCTTGGAATCTGGATACTGTTGTAAGAGGAAAAAATCAGAAGGAGAAAAAAAACAAACAAAAAAACAAACAGGACAAAACACTTTCTTACCATGCTTTTGTGAATTGCCATACACATGATCATATCTGAATGTCCGCCATACACTTGCAAACGATCGTGAGACTTTGAGAAAGAAGAAAGAATATGGTCAGTAAAAGAATGTTATAGTAGCAAAAAGAATTGACAAAGCATGTTTGGAGATTACATCTATACATCATAGCCTCCATAACATGCATATTATAGCCCAGGGCTCAAAATTTTCACTCGCCTACTAGCATTTGGCGAGTGGAAATTGAGTGAGGGCGAGTGGAAATGCACACGCAGGCAGCACAATAAATTATTTCATGCTGCGTATTCCAGCGGTGCCACCGTGCAGCCCCCCCCCCTTCCCCAGGCTGCACGGTGGCAGGGATCAGCTGCCTAACCTGATCAAGCTCATCTGTCACTGGCAGGGGAGTAGAGAGAAGCTTCCCTGCCTCCTCGCTCTGCTCACACTGGGGTCTGATCACTGGGTATACATGTATCTGGGGTCTGATGCCTGGGTATTAATGTTATTTTTGTAACTTTATTCTAAATAAAACCTTTAACAGTGTAATTTCATAAGATAATTTAAGGGTGTGTTTAGGGGCAGAGTAAAGGGCTGGGTAGGGGTTAGGTGGAGCAACTGGTGGCGAGTAATTCTAATGGCCTGGTTAGTAGCTTAGGACTTGAAATTTTGAGCCCTGTTATAGCCTCAAGAGTGTGTGTGATACACTTTCTATGTATACGTGTCTACGTACAATGCCGTGTTTCACCGTACAGGACTTTCATATCAAGATGTACAGTTGTGTTCAAAATTATTCAACCCCCACTGAAATTGAGTGTTTTGGCCAGTTTGACATTGATTTTGATCATTCAGTCATCTTGCTTACAATTAAATCAAAGAGGCACGTGTAGGTCAGACAAATATAACATAACATTTATAATGAAATAACCACAAATGTCTTTTCTGTGCTCACATCATTATCAGTTTTATTCAACCCCCAAGTGACATTCAATCTTAGTACTTCGTACAACATCCTTTTACAGTTATAACAGCTTTTAAACGTGAAGCATAGCTTGATACAAGTGTCTTGCAGCGATCTACGGGTATCTTCGCCCATTCGTCATGGGCAAAAGCCTCCAGTTCAGTCACATTCTTAGGCTTGCGCACTGCAACTGCTTTCTTTAAGTCCCACCAGAGGTTCTCAATCGGATTTAAGTCAGGTGACTGCGATGGCCACTCCAAAATGTTCCAGCCTTTAATCTGCAACCATGCTCTAGTGGACTTGGAGGTATGCTTGGGATCATTGTCCTGTTGAAAAGGTCCAACGTCTCCCAAGCCTCAGGTTTGTGACGGACTGCATCACATTGTCATCCAATATCTCCTGGTACTGAAGAGAATTCATGGTACCTTGCACACGCTGAAGCTTCCCTGTACCTGCAGAAGCAAAACAGCCCCAAAGCATGATTGACCCCCCGCCATGCTTCACAGTAGGCAAGGTGTTCTTTTCTTCATAGGCCTTGTTCTTCCTCCTCCAAACATAGCGTTGATCCATGGGCCCAAACCGTTCTAATTTTGTTTCATCAGTCCACAGAACACTATCCCAAAACTTCTGTGGTTTGTCCACATGACTTTTGGCATACTGCAGTCGACTCTTCTTATTCTTTGGAGACAGCAAGAGGGTGCGCCTGGGAGTTCCGGCATGGAGGCCTTCATTACGCAGTGTGTGCCGTATTGTCTGAGCTGAAACTTCAGTACCCACATCTGACAAATCTTTTCTCAGTTCCTCAGCAGTCACACGGGGACTTTTCTCCACTCTACGCTTCAGGTAGCGCACAGCAGTCGAAGTCAGCATCTTCTTTCTGCCACGACCAGGTAGCGTTTCAACAGTGCCCTTTACCTTGAATTTGCGAATGATGCTTCCTATGGTCTCTCTTGGTATGTTTAACATATTTGCAATCTTCTTATAGCCATTGCCCTTTCTGTGAAGAGTAATCACCTCTTCTCTTGTCTTCCTGGACCATTCTCTTGACTTCACCATGCTTGTAACCACACCAGTAAATGTCTAGAAGGAGCTGAGTATCACAGTCATTTTAAAGCTGCCTAATTGGTGCTTATTATGCTTTATTGCTGCTCCGTGACATCCACAGGTGTTTTCAAGACCTGATTGAAAACACTTGAATGAACCTCTGCTCTTCAGAGTGGTGGTCTTTAAGGGGTTGAATAATTGTGTCAATGAAGAATTCGCAAAAGAAACATTTACTACTGTATTACAAAACCAATTGATGTCATTTTAGTTGCATATGGTTCTTTAAAAAGTCCTTGTAGGATTTCATTCTGAATACAATTAAAAATGTACACGAAATTCCCTAAAACCCTTTACAGCATTGGGGGTTGAATAATTTTGAACACAACTGTAGCTGTATACCGGCTTAAAGCCATAAAAGCAGAGTATTGAATAAAATGCTTGTTTTCTTTTGTGCTGTAATTTTGGTGATTGAAGTGAGCATATGCACAAATACCCTGCTAATGTATCACGCCAGCAGCCTCCGGCTAAAAAGGGGGAAAAAAAGGTAACAATTTTTAATAGAGCGTTCCTTTAATTTTTATTTTACCACCAATATCCATCCATCCATCATGGACTTTTGTCAAGGATAAGTGTATGTGATGGGACTGAAGGATTGGTGGGTGTGACGTGCGTCATTTGGACTTGGGGTGCATGGACCTGGAGATGTGTTTGGGAGGTGCAGGCTGGATGTTGTGTGTCATTTCCTTGCCCTCTCTTTTCTGTATGTAATCTGAGTTCTGCATGAATAATGTTATTGTCTATTGTTATGTCCATGTGCATCTGTTTATCTGCTGTATATGTGAGGAATTGTTAAACTGCCTTGTCGAGCAAACACTTCCCTGTTATCGGATTGTGGTTACAATGGTTTATAGAATTACTGTGTGTGGTCACTAATTGTCAATTTATGTAAACTTCTACTCTTTTATAAGGTATTCAGACAACCTGATGCTCGGCCTGTGATCACATGACATCATGTTGTTTCATGTTTGGACATGTCTAGTTCACTTGAGGCTGGGGGGTCACCATGGTGTAGTTCCCCATTGTCTCTAGCCCCTCCTGGAAATATATATATATATATATATATATTTAATAAAGGTGTTCAGTCTGTCTTTTCCATTCTGACCCTGACCCTGACCCCAGATCTGCAGCCTCGTCTTATTTCTGTGGGATGCTAGCAAGATCTCTACGTGTCCCGGTCTTTGAACTTCGTCTGAGGACTGGAGACAGGCAGGGAGTCTGGCTTGGGAGAACACGGGGGTCCAGAAATAAAACGGCATTGACAGATGTGACCCGGTCTGGGTACTGAGATCTGTTACAGTGGTAAAATAAATTTAAGAAAATATACACTACAGTGTGGCTAAAATTTATGCATGCTTCAAAGTGTCTGATCAGCTTTTTAAAAAAAGAGACCACTTATAGTACTTGGGATAAATGACATTCTGTCAGAATTGCCCCTACATTACTAAAATCTCACACACCTGAGGTTTGACATTTTCACAATGCAGCGGCAATTTGTCATTTTTCGACAAATACGTATCTTTGTGGCTTCCAGTTAGGTGGGCTCCTCTTCCTCACCCCAAAAATCTCACAGGTACAAACAATTGGTTGCCACAGTACATAAAACACAAACTATCATAGGGCAATACAATCTATACAAGAACCTATACCATTTTGTATAGATTGTATTACACTATATTTTGTTCATATTTCTTTTTTATGTACTACAGTGACCATTTATTTGTACCTGCATATGGGATATTCGAGCGCCATTGTTGCAACAGGAACATACATTGGGGTTTCTTAAAAGAAAAACCCAGATAGCGACAGCAGATCGGTCACTGCGAATCTTCTCTTGCGTCCGTTTGGATTTTTCTTCTGTGAAACAATGGCTCTTGTTGTCGTTGCAATAATGGCAATTTTCGCTGGTATGTCCAAAATCGGTAAACATTGGCGTTTTTCTGAATAACCCCAAAGTCTTTTCGGTATGTTAAAGGAAAAAAATGCACGATGGGAAACTAACCTGCAGTTCATAAACACGAACAAATTTATCCAGGCAGGCAGTCACCATGACTTTCCCCAAGATGTTGACGACTGTAACAGCGTGGTTGTGACCTTTATAAATACGCACCAACTCTCCTGTCTGTTGGATAATAAGAGACAGAAATCGCATGAGAAAGACCTAGAACCACGGCTCGATAATCTATTCAAGAAAGAAAAGGATTTGATTCTATTTATTTTTACATAAACACATCAACAGTCACATCGTTCGGCAGGCTGTTCACATTTTACCTGAGGGCAGGAGTGTACTTTCCATGGAGTTATAGAAAGTAGAGGCAAAACACAAAATACACATTTTAACATAACTCAAAATCTGCAATTTAAGCCGGTTTATTGCGGTTTCACATAGTCAAAGTAATGAAACTGTGCTAAACATTTACAGAGCAAACCATGATCAGGAGCTATTCTGGCCCTGAAATGTCACCGAACAGTGAATTTCTCAGTACCGTGACATTTCAGGGCCATTCGACTATTCAGAAAGCAGGCAGTTCGCCAAATTTTGAGCCAGTACGGTGCCTGTTCGACGGCAGTGAAATCCCCCATAGAGAAGCAATGGTTAATCTATTCAGAGAACACCGAACAGCAGTGAAAAGTTGCTGAAATGCCCTGCTGTTCGGTGTTTTCATTCAGTAGGTTTATTCAGGCGAACCCCATAAGCTTCAATGTTAAAAATATTCCCGTTTTTACCCAATATCTAATAAACGGTTTATTCTTTTAATCTGCAGTAAAAAGTCTCATTTATTTTTTAGATTTTTTTTTTTCTTTAAACCACTTTCTGTAACAGACCTTTATATTATCATTCATAGGACCTTATATGTAAATTCCAGGCATTTTCGTTCAGTAATCTTTTTGCAAACAGCGTCTCAATTTAGAAACTTTCAAGCGTATTGTTTTTTTTGTTTTTTTTTACCCCGTTCATCAGCTTGTCAGCTTTTTCGGCGGCTGGTCTGCGCTGTGATCAACGGCTTTTTCCGGCGGGTTTTCCCTGCACTCTGGGGAGCCTGCAGTGAATGATTAATTTACTTCAGGGTGGGAAACGTTGATTCCCCGAAGTGCAGGGAACTGCAGGGAACGAGGGCACCGAAATGTCGGCGACATGTCAGTGCTCTCTGAATAACCCCCTAAGTTTTTTCTTCCAGGAATATAGAAAGGAACCAAATAAGGATAAGCAGGACTTGGAGTTTCTTATAATACTGATAAATAGGGGAAGAGTTTACATTGCAGAATACTGTGTCTGTGGTATCTAATGAATTCAGAATAACCTGAATCTTTGTGTGACCACATTTCATTGGTTGGTGTTGGCTTTTTCCAGTGACTTACATGTATGTTGTGAGCATGGACAGACTGGTCGCTGGATCCACTGAACACCAGGTCATTAACAACCTGTAAATTAAATGTATGGAAAAGGCTTGTTAAAACAGTTACTGGCTTTCTTTCTTTTTTTTAATTGTAGACAAAGAAATGTTATAGGCATTTAAGGATCCGGACAACGTGAGCAACTCAACAAATTGAATGGCTGAAACCAAACCATGTTTTCCCAGCCTACAGTTTGCCTTACAAATTTCGCACTGTGCCCACACATCACCGATGTCTTTTAACAATGGCGGAGTATAATAAACAACATTCTGTGGAGGCCTATACAAAAGAAACATCGTCAAAAATGGACACTCAGAGGCAAATCTTGTTTCTGTTCATCGCTATAAAGTGGATAAAACCACTTTCAGGTGTAATATCCCATTATGCACTCTATATATTAGCGGTTCTGCAGATCCCTGATATAAGTCACTGCTTAAAGTGATATTATAGCTGTTCTTGGCTCAGCTCCAGTAAAGAGCGCTATCATCTTACATTCCTGCATGCTCTACTGACGTTTCAGACTGACACGCTGCTTCATCATCCTCCGGCATTGTTGTTACCTTTTAATACAACTACAGGGTAAATAAGGGAACCTCTTGTGAATGGGTCCTCCTGCTTCTAGCTATGACAATATTTCCCAGCATGCACTGCTTTGCTGTTAGCATGAAAATGAAAGAAGTGCATGCTGGGGAAATCGGATGACCAATGGGAGCAGAGTTTAATATATTTTACCATTTGTTAGAAAATCTATAAATGTCCTAGTTATTTGGCCAATACAGGGCCCTATTACATTCTTCACGCAAATGTTAACGCGTGCGCAAATACGTATTAATGCGTGGGGCAAACCCTTTGCACTGAACGTCGTATTACAATCTCCGTGCAACAAGCGAGCGTATACGTCTACCGCGGGTGAACCTGCGTGAACCCTGCGCGAGCGTACTTTACTGCGCGCGTCCTATACTTAACATTGTGGGGGCAAATGCATTTGTGCGCTGGTACGCGGATGGTATTACAATCTATGCGCAGTTTGTAACGCACAGCCTTTGCGCGCATAATTTTAGCAGCTCCTGAAAGCTGGTGTTAATGGCAAATTCTATCAACCTGGCCGAAACCAAATACACCAGCCCAAAAAAAAAATACGCAGCAAAGTGTAGTTGCACATTCTACACATACCCAAACCAATAAAACGGAGAAGTTGGGTTTTTTTTTTTTTTTTTTTTTTTTGATACAGCATATATGCGCAGATTGACTTTGACAGGGGCAAAAACTTAACGTGAGACAATTAAGGTTCTTAGTTCTGATTGGCTGAATTGCGTGAAAAAAAACAGTCCGCACACTGATTTCTGCACGTGACGTTACTGCGCGCCGGTTCTACACGCGTTATTTTTTGACGGATGAAAAAATGCGCAAGGATTGTAATACCAGCGTTGATTTCCACGCATTAACGTTTGACGCTTCGCGCAAAAAATTCACGCGTTTACCGTGCATTTTTGCGGGAAGAATGTAATAGGGCCCGCAATGTATAGACAGAATATTTAGCGCTAATAAATGAGCAAAAGTAGTTTTGGACGCGACAGATTTAATTTACATTTTTAGGGGAAAATAAAAAAAAAACTCCAGGGAACGCCTCCTATCCAATAGAACATATCTGTGAATCTCCTCACCTTCATACAGAGCACAGTCTTAGTGTGTCCTTCCAGGGCACGAAGCAGGAGACCATTGCGAGCATCTCTGACACTGATGGTACAATCATAGGATCCTACGAGCAATAGTCTACGAGATCCTTCTTGTGCTGTTGCCAAGCAGCTAACGGCTCGGGGCCCATGGCACTCAAACATGTCGATCTTCTTGTTGTTCTTAAACAGAAAAAATATATTTTAGAAGATACACCGATGGAGCAGTTACCAACTGAAACATCTAATTTGTTAATGAACTGATCATGTAAATGAAAACACACATACACACACAATATAATTTGACCCTCTGGAGCGTGAGTGCAATATCCAAGATAGAAACAACTGATGAAATTATGAAATGTATCAATGTCTGGATATTCACTTATTAACAGACAAATGTAATTTAAATGTCTGCCTTCTACTATCTCAAACTATTAAAATCGGCTGGATCTACTTAAAGAAACCAAAAGGTGTGCGCAGTACATTAACATTCATCTCATCGGTGCCCAATCACGCATAGAAAAATGTAAATCATTAGCGTGTATTTGGCCATGATACCTGCCAACACATCAGGGGTACGTTTTTGACGTGGCAAAGGTTGAGAGCAATGTGCATAATTAAATGGTTAATCTGGCAAGAATATATCCTGTTCAATGGAATATAATCGTATGTCAGACATGGTTTCTTTGCACTACATGGCAGTTAAGGGCAGCATTTAATATACAGTATTACATTAAAAAACGAGGAGCATGTTCGCCATTGATGGACGGCACATCATGCCCACAATTTTTCAGTTTTTGTTTCCTTCTTTCATTTTCTCTTTTAATCTGTTCACAGCCAAGGATGAGTGGGAGACGTCCTCTGCATTTCTGTGAGGGGACTGGTTGTTCATATTTATCCCAATGCAAATACACACATATAGAGAATGTCAACTATGTAACCTGATCCCTCGGGGATTTACGCCTTATAAAAGAGCCTTAAAAAATAAATAAACAAACAAAGCGCTTTAGATTTGAGAAAGGGTGAGGGGCTATGTTTCAGTGTGAATACTTCACCCCCTCTAATGAACTACAGGGCAGACAGCCTGCTTTAGAAGATGTTCTACAGATTCTAGTCAGGGGAGGGGTCGCCAGATCTCCAGATGTTTTGGAACTACATCTCCCATGATGCTCATGCCTATGCGTCATGTAGTTCCAACACATCTGGGGGGCCAAGGTTGCAGACCCCTGACCTACAGGGACAGGTTACCCCCCCAAAAAAAAAAAAAAAAAATCAACAAACTCCACTTTAAAACAAGTGGTCACTTAGCAGATTAATAACCTACCAAAAGGATTGATTGACTCACTGGGTGGCAGGGGGTGTTGTATGCTGGGAGTGGGTAATTTTGCTGCTTTCGTTTCCTGCTGAGCTTTACGTAGAGAGGAATGAGGCCTCTCAAAAGTCTATGGGCCCTATTACATTCTTCCCGCAAAAACGCACGCAGAACGTGTGAAACGTTAACGCGCTTAAATCAATGCTGGTATTGCAATCCTTGCGCATTTTTCATCTGTCAAAAAATAACGTGCGTAAAACGGACGCGCAAAAACGCGCGCGCAGCAGCAAATCATTGTGCGGACTGTTTTTTCACGCGATTCAGCCAATTGTCTCACGTTAAGTTTTTGCGCCTGTCAAAGTCATTTCTGCGCATATATGCTGCATCAATAAAAAAAAAAAACACGCACAACTTCATTGGTTTGGTATGTGTAGAATGTGTAACTATACTTTGCTGCGTATTTTTTTTTTTTGGCTGGTGTATTTGTGTTCGGCCAGGTTGATAGAATTTGCCTTTAACACCAGCTTTCAGGAGTTGCTAAAATTATGCGCGCAGCGTCTATGCGTTACAAACTGAGCATAGATTGCAATACCATCCGCGTAACAGCACACAAATGCATTTGCGCTCACAATGTTAAGTATAGGACGCGCGCAGTACAGTAAGCTCGCGCAGCGTTCGCGCAGGTTCACCCGCGGTAGACGTATACGCGCGTTTGTTGCGCTGAGATTGTAATACGACGTTCTGCGCAAAGGGTTTTGCCCCTCACCTTAATGCATTTTTGCGCGAAGAATGTAATACGGCCCTATAAGTGTCCCATAACAAAGAAATAGAAAAACTTTGCTTACCTTAAGGGAAAAGGTAACGACGGTTCCATTGGCAAGCCCAGTATAAAGGATTTTCCAGCGTGCATGAAGGCAGAGGACGCGTTCACCAAGGTTGAGCTGTTCAACAAACGTCTGCGTCTGCGCAAAGTGGGTAGAAAAACATGTTCTGAAACGGGAGGCCTGGTGGCAAGCGCAAAACAAATAACGCAACAGAGTCACACCATTAAACGTAATCAGCATCTCCCATCATCACCTGCTCACTAGTACACAGTCGACGACAAAATGCAGAAACTAAATATGAACATTTTGAGCCAATTAACATGACAGCGTCAGTAAAGTTAACACTGCGTAAATAAATAAAAAAAATAGCTAAAACATTCAAAAATCCTCAAATAAACCCATTCAGAGCTGGCTTTATACATAAACTCAGGTTGTGATTTTCTGGCTACAATACCTTGACGGAATAGCATCGGATGGTGTGGTCACTAGAACCTGTAAAGAGCGATGACGACTTCCCATTTGTGTTTGTTACAAGGAGGCAATTCACTTTGGATGTATGTCCTTCAAAGATGCCCACACACTGCCGGGTCTGAAAGAGAATAGAAACGACATTTTAGGCTCGGGGTTATTCAAAGAGCACTGAAAGTACGGTAGTCTTTCATTCAGCGCACTTCGGCGAGCTGAATTAGCCGACACTGCGGTGAAATCAGCATTCATCGCAGGTCCCCGAAGTGCAGCAAATGGATCCGAACGAATTAAACCGCCCAGCCGCCGAATAAAGCCGACCAGCCGCTTAAGGGGGGGGGGGGATTGCAACACCTTTTAACCAAAAATAATACATGAAAATGCATGCAAATAATCTATAAAGTCCTATCAATAGCAATAAAAATGTGTTACAGAAAAAATAATAAGAGTAATGATAGCAATCAAAAATGTCGCGGGAAAAAAAAAAATCCAGAAAAAATGCCTAAAAAATTCTAGTTAGAATAAATAGACTTTTTGCTGCAAATGAAAATAAATGATTGAATATATATATATATATATATATATATAAAAATTAAAAAAAACGGGGAAATTCTTTCTTGTAAAATTCGACTGTTTAAATCGGTCGAATGAAACCACCAAAAATCGGTGTATTAGGATGACTATTCAGTGCAGTTCGGCGTTTTCTGAATAGATTAACCATTAATTCAGTTCACTGCCGCCGAATTGCACCATACTTTGCTGGCAATTCCCCCAAATATTTGGCGAATTGCTAGCTTTTTGAATAGCTGAATTGCCACCAAATTGCACCGTACCGTGCAATTCGGTGGCCAATTCAGTTCTCTTTGCTAAACCCCTATAAAAGGGCCGTTGCCATCTCTTAGAAAGCCTGAAGAACAATATCCTCCTGCTGCCTTAGCTAAATATTCCCCCGTTCGCCTCATTAACTGTCAAATAATGTAGATTAAATAAACAAGAGCCACAAAGCAAAGCTTTTGATAAATGTTGCCTGAAGGGAAAAATACATAAAATGAAAACAAGAGATCAAAACCTTACTTTGTTTGAAGTAATTGCATGTAAAAAGAAAAAAGAAAAGAAAAGAAAAAAACCTGCAGCGTGTGTTTTATAAGGTGGTTTTGTTGGTAATTCACAAGTAATCCCGTTGCAGTTTATGTAAATGGTACTGTCCCTTTAAATAAGCCAGCAACACTCAAAGAACAACCCCAGTAACAAAGATGGTAATAATATCATCATGACTTTAAACAACTAAATATACTTAAGAGGTTTTTGTTCCTGCTGAAGTTTATGCAGTTTTAACTGCACTAGGTTATGCAAGCAGCATTCATTATACATTCACGTTTCGTTACAATTTACTGCACACAACACAAGCTCTTATTACTTTATGGTGTTATCTGGCAGCACAAAGGTATTATAGTTGTTGAATTAAATTCAAAATCCGTACCCTGACCTACAAAGCGCTCACTAACTCAGCTCCCCACTACCTGTCCTCACTAATCACCAAATACACCCCAGCCCGCTCCCTAAGGTCAAACAGTGACCTGCGCCTAGCTTCTCCCCGCATCACCTCTTCCCATGATAGACTGCAGGATTTCTCACGTGCAGCCCCCACTCTCTGGAACGCTCTTCCTCGTACTGTCAGACTTTCCCCTAGTTTCCCTTCTTTCAAACGCTCACTTTAAGACATTCCTATTTAGGGAAGCCTACCACCCGACTCACTGACGCAGCCATCAATCACTCTCACCTTGCAGTCCTCCACTCTCACCTTGCAGTCCTCTCCTCCTGTTTCCACCCCCCACGGGAATAGGGCTCGCGTTTCCTCCTGTACTGCTTTGTCAAAATGTTGTTCAGTCTCAATTGTATTGTAACCCTGTCTATATTTTGCTCCTTGTTCAGCGCTGCAGAATATGCTGGCGCTACATAAAGAAAGAATAAGAATAATGATAAATAGTTCAAGCCTCTATAGCTAACAAGATTGGCTATAGAAGGCAGCAGTGAGAAGAATCTGAGAGGATAAAAGCAGCTGTGGATTTGGATCTGTAGGTAGGTAGGTTTGTATGTGTGTTCATGCATACGTGTGTTCATGCATACGTGTGTGACAGTGACTCAATGCTATCGTATGGAAAAGTCACTCTCTTCTGGATGCAGAGAAAAAAAAAAAAAAGACGACGAGATAATAAAGTCATCAAGAGCAAAAAAAAAAATAGAATCACATAGATTGTACAATTAAAAAAAATGCACTTTATGCCGTGCTCTTCATTGTTGCTTGGCACCATACTTGCGATAGTTTTCTGACCGTAGTTCAGTGCAGAAACTATATGTCTGTTAGTTCTAAAGTTAGTATCTTAATTTTACAGTTACGTCAGTAATTGAGCTGGTTTTAGGGTTAACCCTAACCAACAGATTCTGCTCCATATTCACTTCATTTTTAAATCAGTAGAATTTTCAAAAGAAGGAGCAGAATCTGTTGCCGAAAAATTGAAACAAAAATGGAGCAGAATCTGTTGGTTAGGGTTAACCCCTAAACTAACACGGTTTTGTAGTGTTGTTTTTATCCATGTCAGGAGAAGGTGATCTAGCCCTGGTAAACCTGAGTTAATGAATTCCTTTAAATTATACTAACCGCAATATTGTAGGCACGGACAGTTTTGTCAGCAGAGCAGGTGTAAAGCAAGCTCGAAAATATCTGCATGGAATTCACAGAAGAGCTGTGTCCTTCAAAACGTCCTTCTGTTGGCTCCTCGTCATCTCCAGGTTCAGAGGATACTTCTGAGGAGGAGACAAAAAAGTTAATTTATGGTTTTAATAATAATAATAAAGTGCCACAAAGAGAATGATATGACTGAGACACTGACCTGAAGAGTTCTTTGACTGGAGAGGTGCTCTCTGACGATTAACGACCCTGAGTGGACAAATGCATACAGTTTAAAAGGTGAATTGTATTGTGAGTAAATGCAGAGTTCAAACTTTGTGTTTAGCATCATAGACCAGTTTACATTGAAACACTGCTAGAATACATATTATGCAGAGTGAACCCTATAGCATGGCACCATTCGTTCACATTTGTGCCCTCTGACCCCTCCACTGCCTTCTATTAAAGCTCACGATCTCACTAACCATTTTCAGGACAAACTCACAACCATAACATCTCACTGCTCAGGCACACATACCTCCAACTTAATGAACCCTCAGCTACTTAGGCCCCGTTCACACTGTGCGATTTGAAAGTCACGCGATTTTCATTCGCGCGGCATGGTGCGATAATGTCGCGCGGCATGGTGCGATAATGTCGCGCGGCATGGTGCGATAATGTCGCGCGGCATGGTGCGATAATGTCGCGCGGCATGGTGCGATAATGTCGCGCGGCATGGTGCGATAATGTCGCGCGGCATGGTGCGATAATGTCGCGCGGCATGGTGCGATAATGTCGCGCGGCATGGTGCGATAATGTCGCGCGGCATGGTGCGATAATGTCGCGCGGCATGGTGCGATAATGTCGCGCGGCATGGTGCGATAATGTCGCGCGGCATGGTGCGATAATGTCGCGCGACATCGCTGTTTTGTGAGATTTTTGCAAAGCACCACCAATACAAAGCGCAGATAGCAAATCGCAAAAAATGGGTCATGTACCAGCGACATGCTTCTGCGATGTGCGACGTGGCGCGGCAAGATGTGAGCAGCTCCACTGAAATGCATTGGAGAAGCTACATACTGCGACGTCGCGCATATTTTGCTGCGACGTTGCGGCAAAATCCGCGCGATAAATCGCAGTGTGAACAGGGCCTTAGGATGAAGTACACCACCTCTTATTACTATCACACCTCACTACCTGCTCCGTAGACCCAAATACCTCTTTTTCCTCTGCCCAATCCCCAAAGTTGACTGATATTTTCAACCACTTTTTTAATCATCACTCCCATTCTCAAAAAGCCCTCCATTGATCCACACTCACTTGACAATTACACCCCATATCATTACTCCCTCTAGCCGAGGGCAGCTGGTATGCAAATGTATGACTTCCTCACATCCCACTCAACCCCTTACAATTTGGGTTCTGTCCTCTACACTTCGCTGAAACCGTCCCAAACATCCTCAGCTAAATCCAAAAGGTTACTCCTCGATTCTCCTCCTACTGGACCGCTCAGTTGCCTTTTGACATGTTAGACAAAGTCCATCTATAAATACGTGGTGTACTGGGACACCTCAACTATGCCCTTTCCGGTCTCAGCTCTCAAACCAAAATTTGATTTCTCTGACACCACCATCTCTAACAGGAGAACCACATGGTTCAGTCTTGGAACCCCTGCCCTCCTCTATCTAGCTACCCCTTGGCAGATTAAAATGAGTGCCAATTTAAATGCCAACCCCAATGTAAAAGACACCCAGATGTACTGGTCACCTCTAAGCCGCTCTCCTGCGGTCACTTTTCCCTTTCAGCAACTGCCTTTCCCATATCTCTTCTTGAATGGCCTCCCACCACCTAAAATGTTGATATGGCCAAGAGAGAACTGTTCGTTATTCCCCTTACTATCTCAACCATTCCCCCCTTACCTCTCCATCACTAAAATCAAAATACCTCCATCCCCATATCCAGACTCCTTGTAAAACCCATCACCTTCACTTGTGTCGTTCCAAAAATCCATTCAATCCTAACCGCAGATTTCGCCAAACCATTGGTTCACTCCCTCATCTCTCGCCTTGACTACTGCAACAATCTAATATAGTGATTTCCTATGCCCAGAAACTCGTCCTTCCAACCCATCCTCAACGCCTCCTCCCGCGTAATCAATTTTTGCCTCTGAATCAGTCACACCCCCCCCCCCCCTTTGGCAATCCCTTCACTGGTCCCCATACCCAAAATGATAAAATGCATTCACTCTACTTAAAACACCTCTGGCCAGTAACTTCACTCAATCCTGTCTCCATGTCCCTTACACATTGTAATTACACTCAGGGACAGGGCACTCCTACTGTGTCATCTTTGCCACATCATGTGATGTTCAAATGTGTACAGTAAAATGAGCCGTTCTAAAGGCTTGCCTGCTAAAAATCCACTGAATTGCTCTGTAAAATACTCACTCTTTCAAAACTTCATCCGGGTAGGAACATCCGAGCTCACTGGTGGATGTCACTTCATTGTATGTCTCGCTGCTGACTTTGCTCAAACCCATGTGGTTGTTGAGATCAGTTTTTGATGGGCTATCTGGTTTTTCCTCTTCAGATTCGAAATCTACAGCCACCACCTCAAACTGGTGACTAGGAACCTCTACCAATTCAACCTCGGTGTTGCTGTCTGCGCCATCGTTCCTCTCTACGTCTTGGACTGCAGTTTCAAGCTCCTGTTCTACAGAAGTGGTAGAAGTGCTGACTGTGGTTTCCTTCGAACATCTTCGACTCCTGTTTTTTCTCGGTGGTTTAATGGTGTCCATGTCTTGCTCTGTGTCGCTGTTGTCAGGCACATGGGCAGCCCTCAAGCTCTTCTTTTTCCGAAATTTTTTTTTCCTCCCCATCTTACTTTCGTTGGTCGACTCTGCTTGTTGCTCCTCCTGTAGACCTGCTAAGCAGTTACTTGTTTCAAGTGCAGGAGACATGGAATGGGCGGTCTGACTGTGCGACTGGTTTTCAAAGGGGACCAAGAAGTTCCGAGAACAGCTGTGATCATCTTGATTGGCTGGCGAGTGGGTTATCAGTCTGGATAGAACATCTGAGTATCTAGATCTATCAAATGGCTCTACAAAATTTAGCGGAGGAAACTCATTGGTCAGCTCTGAAAGTGACATGGTAGCCGTTATGATGGGGTACACAGAGGTACTCTGCCCAGCTTCACCTAGCATAATGAAAAGCAAACCAGAACCGAAGTCCATTACACTGGCAAAATAACATTCGTGCATATCTATTATAGGAAAAAAAAATACTTTTATGTAACCATGAAAATAAAGGCTGCACTCCACAAAAAATATACAAGCTATAAGGATATACTGCAGGTTCAAGGCTGTATAAGCATTTACAGTTGCAAGAAAAAGTATGTGAACCCTTTGGGATTACGTTGAGTTTTGCATGAATTGGTCATAAAATATGCTCTGATCTTCATCTAAGTCACAACATTTTGAAAAACACAGTCTGCTTAAAATAATACAACACAAACATTATATGTTTTCATGTGTTTATTGAAAATAACATGTAAACATTCAGTGCAGGGTGGAAAAAGTATGTGAACCCCTAGCCTAATGACTTCTCCAAGAGCTAATTGGAGCCAGGAGTGAGCCAACCTTGAGTCCAATCTGTGTGATATTATTGGATGTGTTGCTGAAAGCTGTCCTGCCCTTTAAAAACACACACCAGTTTTGGGTTTACTGGTTTCAAGAAGCACTGCCTGATGTGAACCATGCCTTGCAGAAAAGAGCTCTCAGAAGACCTATGATCAAGAATTGTTGACTTGCATGAAGCTGGAAAGGGTTACAAAAGTATCTCCAAAAGCCTTGATGTTCATGTGTCCACGGTAAGACAGACGGTCTACAAATGGAGAAAGTTCAGCACTGTTGCTACTCTCCCTAGGCGTGGTCGTCCTGTAAAGATGACTGCAAGAGCACAGCGCAGAATGCTTAATGAGGTAAAGAAGAATCCTAGAGTGTCAGCTAAAGACTTACAGAAATCTCTGGCACATGCTAACATTTTTGTTGACACATCTACAATAAGGAAAACATTAAACAAGAATGGAGTACATGGGAGGACACCACGGAGGAAGCCATTGCTGTCCATAAAGAATATTGCAGCACGTTTGAAGTTTGCAAAAGAGCACCTGGATTTTCCACAGCACTACTGGCAAAATATTCTGTGGACAGATGAAACCAAAATTGAGTTGTTTGGAAAAACACACAACACTATGTGTGGAGAAAAAAAGGCACAGCACACCAACATCAAAACCTCATACCCACTGTAAAACATGGCGGAGGGAGCATCATGCCTCAGGGCCTGGACGGATTGTTGTCATTGATGGAAAAATGAATTCCAGAGTTTATCAAGACATTTTGCAGGAAAACGTAAGACCATCTGTGCGCCAACTGAAGCTCCGCAGAGGATGGGTGATGCAACAGGACAATGACCCAAAGCATACAAGTAATTCAACAAAAGAATGGTTTCAACAAAACAAAATATGCCTTCTGGAGTGGCCCAGTCAGAGTCCTGACCTCAACCCGATTGAAATGCTGTGGCATGACCTTAAGAGAGCGATTTACACCAGACATCCCAAGAATATTGCTACACTGAAACAGTTTTGTGAAGAGGAGTGGTCCAAAATTACTCCAGATCGTTGTGCAGGTCTGATCTGCAACTACAGGAAATGTTTGGTTGAGGTTATTGCTGCCAAAGGAGGGTCAACAAGTTATTAAGTCCAAAGGTTCACATACTTTTTCCACCCTGCACTGTGAATGTTTACATGTTATGTTCAATAAACACATGAAAACATAGGTTTGTGTTGTATTATTTTAAGCAGACTGTGTTTTTCAAATTGTTGTGACTTAGATGAAGATCAGAGCACATTTTATGACCAATTCATGCAAAACTCCACGTAATCCCAAAGGGTTCACATACTTTTTCTTGCCACTGTATAGTATGATACCTGAGAAACTAGGGTGGCCAAGTTGGCCTTATTTTCCTGGACACATTACTAATTCATGCTCAGGGAAGGATCGGCAATAAATCATATTCCTGAAGAGGAAAACCAGTTACCTGGCCAAAACAGGCTACCTGGGATTCCGCTTTGATTTCTTACCTGCAGCATATGGATTGCACATACTACTGGGCTGCTTTCCTCATGCAGTGTCCTTCAGCATGAATAAATTACATGTGTTCAGGAAAACAAGGCCAATCTGGCAAGTCTATGAGAAACCTGTTTGTGAATCAAGGCTCGCAAAAATAACTTACCATTGGCCTCTGGAGAGGTTACAGCTTGGGCTCGTGGTGAAACAATGTTTTCATGATCATCAGGCGTTAATGGCTCTTGTTTAACAGATACTGATGAATCGGGAACCACAGGTGCAACAGATGCCTTCTTTAATGTAGGTGGAGTGCATACTCTGACTGGAGTAGGTAGTGCAGTACTTGCGGCTGATGAAGGAGCAGCAAGATAAGAAGGGGTCTCCAAGAGGAAATTTATGACATCGTCAGGTGACACAATTGGGATTTGGGGGAAGCTACAGCTTGATTCTGCTACGGTGTCAGCAGGGGGTTCATACGATCCTGTGTAAAAAATGAATAAAAAAAATAACCACTTTGATGATTATAAACCATAGAGCGTCACATACACAAAATAAACACCAGCACCCTAACCAGTAAGGTACATTGAAGAGCTTAAAGGAAAAAGAATTCCAATGTAGTTTGTCAAACCAGTTTGACAAAGATCAGAAGCTTCTCCAGCACTCGCAGCCTGGCCCACTACATGTGAAGGGAGAAGTTAGACGCCCTCCTGTTTATTATTGTATGGGTTTATCCCCGCAGAGACTCAGCAGCATAGAATGGTCTTTAAACCCTTTTAAAGATGCCACAGTCAGACCCCACAGTGTCCAGGAACCCGTGTGAAGTTACTGGAGCTGTGTACCCCGTAGAGGAATCCGTGTGGGTTCACTTCCAATGTGGCGGAGGTGGGCTTCATGTGCCGAGGATTCTATGTTCTTAACAGTGCACTAAATCAGGGGTGTTAAACTCAATTGTTATGGATTGTTGAATTATATATGTATTTATGCACATCGACAAACAAGAAAACAAAAAGGCAGGCGCAAACACATAATGCCATAAATGTCCATGGGCCCCGTCGTAAGCATACAGTCAAGGGATTATTCACTATACCTGGAATTATTGCCAGCTATTTTGGTTTTAAATGTGAATACATTTTTATGTCACTTTATAAGTCATTAGTGTCAGTTTTCTGAAAAAAACTCTGTATGTATATAGGTTTTATATATTCTGCACATTACTGTGAGTTTTATTGCTGCGGAGCGCTGTGATTCACTCATACATGCCACACATTACGGTCTTATTGCTGTGGAGCTCTGATAAGCTCATACATGCCACACATTACGGTCTTCCTGCTGTGGAGCTCTGTGATTCACTCATACATGCCACACATTACGGTCTTATTGCTGTGGAGCTGTGATTCGTTCATACATGCCACACATTACGGTCTTATTGCTGTGGAGCTGTGATTCGTTCATACATGCCACACATTACGGTCTTATTGCTGTGGAGCTGTGATTCGTTCATACATGCCACACATTACGTTCTTATGCTGTGGAGCTCTGTGATTCACTCATACATGCCACACATTACGGTCTTATTGCTGTGGAGCTGTGATTCGTTCATACATGCCACACATTACGGTCTTATTGCTGTGGAGCTGTGATTCGTTCATACATGCCACACATTACGGTCTTATTGCTGTGGAGCTGTGATTCGTTCATACATGCCACACATTACGTTCTTATGCTGTGGAGCTCTGTGATTCACTCATACATGCCACACATTACGGTCTTATTGCTGTGGAGCTGTGATTCGTTCATACATGCCACACATTACGTTCTTATTGCTGTGGAGCTGTGATTCGTTCATACATGCCACACATTACGTTCTTATTGCTGTGGAGCTGTGATTCGTTCATACATGCCACACATTACGTTCTTATGCTGTGGAGCTCTGTGATTCACTCATACATGCCACACATTACGGTCTTATTGCTGTGGAGCTGTGATTCGTTCATACATGCCACACATTACGTTCTTATGCTGTGGAGCTCTGTGATTCACTCATACATGACACACACACACACTACAGTCTTACTGCTATGGAGCTCTGTGATACGCTCATACATGTCACACACTACGGTCTTATTAATGTGCAGCTCTGTGCCACAAAACAAACACACACACACTGTCAGATTTATTGCTGTGAAGCTCTGTGACACACTCATACACTACACAGGACTGTATCTCTAAACTCCACAGAAATAAAATTCCCACTCATACATACTACAAAGAATTGTGAGTTTTAATGCTCTGGAGTTCATTGATAAATTCAGTTAAACAACATGCATAATTGAGTTTTATTGGTGTGAAGCAAAAAAAAAAAAAAAAGACTAGAACAAGCTCAGAGTTGCCTGAAGGTTACCAAGAGAGTTTAACCCCGGACTACCAATAGAGATATCTCATGCTTCAAAGGCACCATCTGGTGCCCCGTTAGAGATATCTCCGTATGCTATTCAGGAAGCATTATTTCATGGAACAGTCTTCCAGTTGAAGTGGTAGAGGCCAAAACAGTAATTGAATTTAAGCAGGCATGGGATAGGCATAAGGCTATCCTAAACAAAAGATAAATCCAGGTAAAGTATCCATGTAATTGGGCAGACTAGATGGGCCGAAAGGTTCTTATCTGCCGACATTTTTCTATGTTTCTATGTTCTATGTTTCTGATCTGCAGCCCAAAAGCAAATTCAATTTGTTATCTTTTGGGCTGCAGAAGGTGCCCCCAAAGTTTTAGCCCTCCGGGCATAATGCGCAAGGAGCTATAACTGTAAAATCGGCTGCACAAAGCTCTGAAATATCGGGCTTTCAGCAGCCGATGCAGGGAGAATAAGAAAACAGACCAGCCGCTCAAACCTCTAACTCAATTTGGCAGTAGTAGATGGCGCGATCTACTGGCCACAAAAAAGAAAAAAAAGGATAAACGCAATTATTTATTACATTAAAATTGATTTAAAAATGATGATTTTTTAAAAAAAACACTGGTTTCTGACGATGGTTTTTCAGAAAATCACTTGGTAGTGAAGGGGTTAACAGTCAAAAACGTAATAATATAATAGCCTATAGCCTTATTTTTTAAAGTTACTTCAATCATTTATAGCTCTATTAAAACATATGAACGTCGAGGCAATAAAATAGGCAGACACGTGTGTGCTTGAAGAATACTACCTTGCAGTCCCTGGAGAATCTGTATTCTTTGGGTCCTCATGGCACTCATTTCCATTGTTATCTATGCAATAAAAGAGACATTTGTGAAGATTACTTCTATACATATATTAAGCAGTGTATATTTGTGGATGTAGCAACACTTTTATTTTCTGGATTTACAACACCAAAACATAAAAAGGTTACTCCGGTAAAAAAAAAAAAAAGGTGCCCCCTCCCCCATGTAATCTAAAATGTATTATTTGTAATAGAATGCATTTGTGTATTTCATTTGGTCACACTTCACTACCATCCGCCCCAAGTTTCAGGTTCTGTGAAATGTATTCTTTCTAAAGTACCTTGTGAGCAACTTGCTCATAAAATGGATATTTTATTGTAAAAAAGTAAAACTCTATAGAATAATAGCACACCAAGGTAAAATAAGGGGTCTATTCATTAAACTGCACACTTGATTGTAATGGGAATAGTCCATCTTATTTTCCCGACTAGCAATGGGACAAAAGATAAAGATCATAAAAGGATAATTGACTAATTTTGCTACATTTTATTATGATCTAGTGCAGTGTTTCCCAACCGCGGTCCTCAAGTACCCCTAACAGGCCAGGTTTTGAGGATCACCTTGAGGAAATGCAGACTGAATGCTGAAAACACTGAGTAGCAAATCCTATCACCTGTGCTGTGCTTCAGATATCTTGAAAACCTGACCTGTTGGGGATACTTGAGGAACACGGTTGGGAGCCACTGATCTAGTGAATTGATCATTACATTTTCTTTAACAAGTGAGCTCTCTGTCCAATCATTTGAGCCCGTTTTAAATATAGGGACATGGTAAAGTTCTTCACCACCTGGGGACTCTTGAAGATTAAATATTTGTACCTTATGTAGTACTTTCAATATGACAAAATGGTACAGGCTTCAAATACTTTGGTGAAGACATTCCATTTCTAACAGACTCTCCCACCTTGCTTTCCTAATTTTTGGATAGGGGGATGAGCTCTCAAAATACTTTTTTTTTTCGTGCTACCCTGTTATTGTATTCTATGCACCCAACACATATTGCTCATTATTCCATTGACATTCATTGTTGTATTACTGTCTGATGAACAATGGACCCCCCCCCCACACACTACATGTACCCTATATATCCATCTCTACATGTGACTTATTTATTGTATAACCTTTGCCTGAACCAATAAAGACATTTAAATAGAAGAAAAAAGGGCTTTAATATTGAGCTTGTAACATCACGAGGAAGCCCGTCAATCAGAGAGCCAGGGAATAAGACTGACTGCCTCGCTTTCAGACTGTTTTTGTGTTAACCGTTAGCCGTGTGCCAAAGGTGTGGCTGCAATGTGCATTTTCTATTTGGATTTGGGGTCTGCATGCATACACAAGGTCACTGGCGGAGGGGAGTACCAGGGCGTCCCTTTCTATCGTTCTCCTGGTCCCTCCTTGCCCTGTATATATATAGGGTTCATTGGTTTCATTATAGAGTCAACTTGTTTTTAATCACAAAGTGAGTCCTTTCTCACTTTTGTTGGGGAATGCTGCAATCATTTCATCTATCCTTAAGCTTCGGATAAGGACAGGAAAACACGGAAGATCTATAGTGGGTGAATGGATGCCCTGCAAGGAAGTGACAATAAGAGAGATACGCAGATCCAAGTACCAAGCTCTGTTACACTCTAATTTATTCTCCAAGTTCCAATCCTATTCCTGAAACACAGTTGTTGTGCTTCGTAAAAATGCCACATGAATGCATAAGGCTGGGGTCAGACGAGCGTAGTGTTAACGTCCGTGATTGCGCCTAAAAGTACGTCCGTGATAGCATGAAAGAAAGTCCATTGGAGCCTGACACATGAAGTACGTCCGCACTGAACTGCGGACGCACAACGGCCGCGGCCCACGGACGCAAGGCAGGCAAGAACGTACAACCCCTAGAACGGCCGCACAAAGTGCGCTGCGTCCGCAACGTCTGCATAGCTTTGTGTGTGAGTGATGGAACGTGGTCAGACGGACGGCATTTATACGTCCAGCATTTTTTTCACGGACAAAATGGTTTTGCTTTTTAATTTATTTTCCCTCCTACATCCGTCAAAATATTTGTCAGTGAAAAAAACGGACTGTGTGGCCACTACTGTGTCTTCCGTACTGACGTCCGTCCGTGTGCACGGACGTAGAGTCCGTAGAAATCACGCTCGTCTGACCCTAGCCTAAATAATCTCAGTTTGTGGGAACAGTGCCCAAAAGAGATAAGGAATACGTGAAAACATCCATACTAGCAGAGTACAATATTTGATGACAGATTCAAACACTATATACTACAAACAAATATACTACAAACAAATATACTACATTTCTACCAAAATTATCTGTGTATAAGTAAGGAAATGGCTGCGTTCAGATGCTTTAAGCAAGCCCACAGGTGGAAGAACACTAAGTATCCAGGTCACAGAGGGTAACCCTTGATATACAGATCACTTATAAAAGATACAAGTGCCAAAAGTTTAATATTATTAAAACTTAGCATTTATTCAAAAAGTAAAATGATTATTTGGGAAAACCCAACAACATTAATTCTAAAAACAACCCGCATAGCAGAAACAATAATACCCACAAAGGGGGGTTAATGGCGATGCCAAAGTAATGCTCAGAGCAAAGCAGACTCAGAGTGAGGCGTTTAAGCAAAAGAAAAAGGCATTATCAGGGACTAGATCAACTCAACGCGTTTCACCATTGCTGGAGTCAACAGGAGTGTATCTGAGCAGAGTGAGGTTGCAACCTATCTTCATGACCTCACTAAGCTTTATGGGAGCGCTCCCAGTTATCCAGATTTAATTTGTAGGTATATTGTATCTCTGTGCAGTCGATCATTATTTCACTACTATACTAGACTATCCTGCCTTACCTTTATTACATCATGAACATTCTAAGTACTGTGTGCTTTCTTCTATTCAGCAGTTCTAATCTGTAGGTGAACAAGGTAGTAACAGAGTCTCCCACCTATGATCAGAGTGGTGAGCATTACTTTGGCATCGCTGTTAACCCCCTTTAGGGGGTAGGACGATTTCGGCTATGCAGGTTGGTTTTATATAGTTACTGTTGCTGGTTTTCCCAAATAATAATTTTACTTTTTGAATAAATGCCAAGTTTTAATAATATAACTTTTGGCACTTGTACCTTTTCTAACTGATCTACATTTCTAACAAAGTGAACCTGAGCCTTCCTCCCCTAAATGAAAGTTGTATTGTAAACAACATAAAACTAACAATACCTGTTGCTTTTGCGCTAATAGACGCTGAACCTCCATGTAAGCAGCTTGAAGAGCAGCCCGAGCTTGAAGAAGGCTATTATCCACGCCCAGCAGGGTATCGTTTAGCTCTTCCTCTCTTAATGAGATAGACAGAAGATGGTCCACTTGAGAACGCTCTTCAAAAAGAAAAACAAAGCATTATGAAAACTCAATGTGCAATATAAAACACTGAGCGATATCTAGCCATGACACCGAGCCAGATTTTAATGCGTCTCTAATGAAGGTAACATTTATCAAAAAAACAACTGCAAAAGGTCGAGAGTATCCTTGATATTAAAAAGCAAGTTACTTTGCACGGCCCGCTTTCTTATGTCATTTCAGTTTTGTGTTTTTAATAACTGCATTTTTACAGATAAATGTTCTCTGTCTAATCCGTGGAGGTTCATACAATGGAGGTGTAGGGTCAGCATCTCACCCTTTCTTTTGGTAAAAATAATAAAATTCAAAAAATATATATATTTTTAAAAATTGTGGGCAATCTACATACTAGGGTTTTGTTTATTCTGTGAAGCAAGGGAGATATATATATATATATATATACAATAAAAAATAGTAACGGTGTGTGTCAAATAAGATAATAAAACATCAATATGGATGCTTTGGGTCCTCAGTCCGGTCTCCGAGTGTTTTAACCATGCTCTATGTGTCTCTTTAAAAGGATCCCACTGCCGCCCCCCCCCCCAGTCATTAAGTTGGCACAGGGACATCTGAGCTAAATGTCCCCTCATTAAGCATAATTGCATTCATTGGCTCATGGCCATAGAGGAAGGCAGGAAGAGCAAGTGAATGGTGAGTGATCACTCAAAGAGTAGCCGACTAGATCGAGCACAATGAGGGAACGAGCAATGAACAAGTGAAAAAAATAAGGATGCCCCTGGCTCGCCCGGCCCAGGTTCTGATGAAAGATTTTCGGCAGAACCGATCCCGAATTTTCAGTATCGGACGGAAATTTCCATTTCGGTGCACCACTAGAAAATTGCTTCTGTTTAGACCCAATTACTACTAAAATTATTAACATATTTAATAAGACACATTGTGCAAAATACCAGCTGTGACAGAGAGCGATCCTTTAATAGAGATGTGGTGCACGTTGTACTTTCAAACAGGAAGGTTTAGTCAGCTTATTATTAGGTAGGGTTTAACCTCCCTGGCGGTATTCCTGAGTGTGACTCGGGGTTAAATTTCACTACCGTGAACGGTAACCCCAAGCCACACTCGGGCTGGATGTTTACTCACCTCCTCCTGGCTCCCTCGCTGTCCCCCGCAGTGTGATCGCGGCGAGCTGCTTCCTGGAAGGCTCCCTGCGAGTCACACGATGCAGGGGGGGACGGGGCCAGCATAAAATAAATCTTTTTTACAGTTTACATTTTGGATTATACAGTGTAATGTTTATGAACGGCCACTAGGTGGCAGTACAGGAGAAGAAATAGACCATACATTGTCTCACCCTTGCTTGCAGACAGATTTCAGTGTTTTTTGTTGTATTTTATTGAATATCATTTATATGCATTATTTTGGATAATTATCTTTGGGATAATAAATTATTAGGTCGGGTTTCAAATTTTATCGGATTCCGTGTATTTACTATTTATTTATTTATAAAGGATTTTACCAGTAAGGACTCTTGATTGCACGGATTTCAGTGCGTGATTCCTAATTATTACAGGCTAACTATGTACAAAAACACTTTTCCTTTTAAAAAAAATTGAGACGCTTTTAGACACGAAATTTTGAAAAAATTAGACCGCCAGGGAGGTTAAAAGTCTTTCTTAACATTATACAATAAGATTATTAGCAAACATATCAAATACTTAATAATCTTTTTAAATGATCTCCCCCTTCCACCCATCACATATTTGGAACCAATGAATATGCCAACAGCCAAGCCTCTGAGCTAAGGAGTGATTGACAGGCAAATCCATGAGTAAATAACGCATTTCATTGATCTATGTCATCACTATAGGGAATGAACAGGTGAGCGTTTTTTTCTTGACCGCCTCACTATTATCAGTTACATTTATAAATTTGTTGTACGAGATCTTACTAGCAAGAAATAAATATCCAACAGACAGGTTAAACAGGAAATAAAGGGGCGTCTTACCCTTTTTACCGCGGATCCTCCTCCTCTTGTTATTTCTTTCTATGCTTGGCATTTCAGGAAAGGAACAATCCTTCAAAAAGTAAAATCTAAATTACTACATTGTTCTCAAACAGAAACAAGAACATGAAAAACATCCTCTAAATTGAAAGGGGCTAGGGATAGACCGATTACTACCGGGGCTACTCCAACAGTAGGCTGACATCTTGGGGATCAGCCCTCGCTGTAGGACTTCCCCTGCTCCGCGATGGTATAGTGCATGAGCGTGATGGAGATGAAAACGGAAATGGGGCTTCCATCCCATCTGGCAGGGATTTCTTTATACAGGGGTCTTTTGTACTGTACTGTACAGTACTGCATGTCCTATATCAGGAGTCAGCAGCCCTGGCCACCCCAGATGTTATGGAGCTCCAACCTAATGAGTAGCTGAGCATCAAAGGAGATGCAGTTCCAAACATTTGGAGGGCCAAGATTGCTGAACCTATACCTACAGGGTCATATTAGGCATCATTGCAAAGGCCAGAGTCTAGCCATGACCACGTTGTTTGTAAAAATAAAGGTTTAAATAATATCAGGGTTATTAAGAAAAAGGCAAAACTGTGGAGAACCTTTGGAGATGTGAAAATTCTAGGTCAAAACAGCCAAAACAGAAAACTTCTCCCATTTATCGCACTTTCCAAATCTGCTATTTTGAGCTAGACACTTTTCACTTCTCCAAAAGTTCTCCAGAGTTTCACCTTTCTCTGAAAAACCCTGTATTTGCTTTTATATTAAATTGAATAAATGAAACGGTCATCGCACAAGGTTTACGATTTCATTCAGTTAATGGCATAATGTCAGATTTGTATTGGTTTTTCACAACTTTAAATTTACAGAATGTCGGCACCAGATATTGGCCAGAAAAGCTGCCGATAATCAGTAACGGCTCTGAAAATAATGATAATGATATCGGTCTATCCCCAAAACGTACACAAATATTTCAGTCTGCCACAATCATGACAAATTTGTGTGTGTGTGTATAAATTTATACACACACGTACACTTTTTATTTTAATATAGATTAACCTGTGCCATTATACAAACAGGACAGCTGTAAGAATGTCATCTTGTGGGACAAACCACAACTTGTATAACACTTAAAACCAACTGGTACTTTATAGATAGGTGTATAAATCAGGGATGTGAAACTTACTCCTGTTGCCCGTCTTTTCTTTCCAGTCCCCTGACCATCATACTGTTCAGTGCCAGAGGTACAGCTATCAGTGCCAACATCTGGAGGGCTTCCGGCTCTGAAATCATTGGCAGTACTGACATTTTCATCATCCCCAATGTTCTGAAACGTGCTTGGACTTTCTAAGGTGGTTGGGTTTTGCACATCTCTCTTTTGACTTTGAGACGATTCTGCCAATGGAAGGCTGGAAAAAACTGTAGTATCAATAGCAGGAGAAGTTGTGGATCTACTTTCTAGCTCCTCTTTTGGTTGCACCATCATTGTAGATATGTGATCACTGTAATTTGGTTCAAATGGTGGCGAGCGAGTTGGAATGGGTTCCTCGTGCGTCTCGAGACCACAGTCATTAAATAGGTCATATACAGACGCTTTTTCCACGGCTACACTGCTCTCCGAAAGACTCCTCTTCCGTGCTGCCAGAAGACATGTGGGCGCTTCTTCCCAGTGGAACCTTTCGATGCCCAGGTCTGTTTCTACCTCAAAGTCAAGGCCGTCTTGTTCACTTTGAACCTGTGCCACCATTTCTATCCCAAACCTTGAATAAAAATCAGAAGGACAAAACCAATAAATAGAAATACGTGTACATTTTCATAGTGTAAGCTTACTGGATCAAAAATAAAGAAAGATACATCGGAGGCTTTGAATCATTTTTGGAAATTACATATTGAGAATGCACCCAAAAATAGTTCTAAATTAGAAAAGAAAAAAACGTATAACATGCATTTAAAGACGATATACTGGCATAAAAGTCTTCTACCTCTTGAAAGATAGAAAGGAAAAAAGAACAAACCTTGGCAAACCTTTCCCAGACTCCAGTTTCTTCTTGGTCACGTGGTTGATGACCTGTTCCCAGTTGATATTTCTTCGTGACGCGTTCAGAATCTGCCTCAAAGTTGGCTTTAATCCAGAATCCTTCTCGGCCTCGTTCTTTCGATGGCCACTCACATTTCGGATACGCCTGGCACTATTAAGGTTGGGTTCTGGAAGATGCGTTCCTGTCTTGCTTCGCGAACCAATATGTCTGGTCAGGTCTCTCTTGAGAGAAGCCGGAAGTCCGAGCTTGCTTAATTCGGGTAAAATCGGAGTGGAGGAATTATTTGGACCTTTAAGCAGTTCTAAGTCAGGACAGTTTTCAAAGCTTTCAGGTTCAAGGTCATCTTGACTCAGATGTGCAGCTTCACAGCCCTCATCGAAAGACTCTGTGCTATTTTGTGCACTAAAGGATTTGCCTGTAGATTCCATAGGCATTGGGCTAGCCTCTGGATTGGGAGAAACTATTTCTTCTTGACAATTTTCTACATTTCCAGGATCTTCTGCAGGTAAATGAGGATTATCATGTGAAAGAGAGAAACCATTCGAAGCAATGCTGACCTCTGCTCCACTTCCAATTATGAACTCATTGCTCACTTCTAATATATCTTCAGTGAAACAGTCTTCCATTTTAATAGGTCTTCGCATTTCAAATACCGTGTCTGGACCCACCGATGCATTCTTCCTCAAAGGAATGCAAGAGGTCTGAATGGACTGGCGGTTTCCCAGCAATACCTGTGCTTTATGAAGTACATCATTAAGTGAGTCAGCAAGCTCCTCAGGGTTGCTTTCTTGTGGCTCTTTGAGAACTTTTGTCGTACCTCGCGAAGCACTGCGCAACTTAGAAACATAGGCATTTGATCGAACGGTGTCCAAGTTTAAAGCACTCAATTGGTTCGGTCTCTCAGCAGAAGTGGAAGGGGGTTGTAGCTTTACACCTTTTAAAGGATTTCTTTGATCTCTTTTAGTAGAGGAGGATTTTGAATCCGGGACCTCGTGAAGTGGGGATTTCAAGGAAAGCTTTCTAGGGCTCTTAAGCCAACGTAGATAAGCTTTGTCTATCTCAGACTGTCCACAAGTATCTGGAAAAACTTGATTTGTTACCTTAACTTTGTTCGCACATCCTACTGGTGCTCTTCGAAGGTCATTGTGGTTTAGCTCTGAAGCTTTGGAGGCTGAGGTTGTTTCTAGGGATTCCTGAACTTCTAAGATCTTTTGAGAAGGGTAAGGAGTCCACCGGCATGCTTTGTCTTTAGAGGAGTTACTGGTTTTCCCTGGGCTAAGTAATAATTTTTCTGTGGAAGGGTTACTGGGTTTTTCTGGGAATTTTGAATCAAAGACATTTTCTTCGGCAAGGTTATCTCTGGTAAGACCCTCATGTAGTTTACAAGATGTATCTATAGCTAGCGGGGATGTATGACTCTTGTCATTTCTAGTTTCCATTTTTTTCCAGGTAAATCTTTCTTTATTAAACGTCTTACAATTCGAATTGTTCCAACTGGGCTCTTTTTCCTGAGTCGAATCGCAATGCCGTACAGGCCGGTTTCTTCCTTGTGGAAATTCATCTGCACTGCTGCTGAAATTCCACTGTTTACCACTGTATCTATTATGCTGCCAGTTTCCTGAAGAACCTCTAGAAGGAAGGATGGGAAAATGAGCATTTTCCTCCTGGTGCCAGTGAAGGTTCCTGCCTGGGCTTCGATGGTGCCAGCTACTTTGGCTTCCTGCATTCGAGGGCCATGAACCACTACCTTTTCCATGGATTTGATGATGGCTTGACAAGTTATTTAAATGCCAACTATCCCTCTCTCTGGAACTAGTAAAATGTCTGCTGTGGTTTAAGTTCAGTGCAGGATGCGGCCCATTACCCTGCCTACAGTTTTTGAAGCCTTCCTTTTGCCATTGCCAGCCCCTCTGTGATGGATCGCAATGCCAATCTTGCGGGCCCAACTCTCTTCTTCTCAGATACCGGTCTGTTTCTTTTTCTTTGGATGTGCTGCAGACATCTTCATGCCTAAAAGAAAAAATTTGAATGTGAAAAAGGGGGTCCACAAATTTCTGTCAAAACATTAGAGACTCTTCGGTCATCCTAGTGCAGAAGAAGTGGGTAGGGAGTACCGGTAATAAAATGAAAGATTAAATGACAAAATATTAAAATAAATAAAATATTGGAGGTCAAATACTAACCCTTGCTTACCTCCCTTTTTTGATTAGGATGTTAAAACTGACCACATCTGCAGTCTTCAGGCTTGCAGCCATCTCCCTGTAGAAGCAGCTAGATGCCGTCCCTGTTGGACTGTAATGTGAGTGGCTAGCACACATGATACAATTCAGTCTTTACCAGTTGGCTGGTCGAACACTTGTTCAAACACTGGCTTACACCCCTTTATATTATGTCAGTGCCCAATAGCATGATATTTTCAACTCCACTCAATCACATCCAACAGAAGGTTGTCTCCACTTTGAAGTGGCCATGGACGTCTGGGGGTGGATACACTCTACATACATGACCACTTAAGACCCGTCAATACTAGGGCTGCGCATCTTCACTGGTCTCACAAGTCGATTACAATTATGTCAACGATTTGATTCCGCGATGTATCAGGATGCAACACGATTACTGCTCAATGTGCCCATGGTGAGACAGACACACTTTGACCCCCCCCCCCTTCCTCAGGAAAGGCAGGGGTACTTTGGACCCCCCCCCCCCCGTACCTCCATTCTTAACACCACAAAAGTCATGTTAGGCGTCATTGGACGGGTCAGAGTATGGCCTTTCTAATGAGGAGGGGGGAGAAAAAAAATCCTTCATTCTTTTTTGTTCTAAGGTAGCAGCATTGTACATTTTTTATGTACATAGCAAACAATACTGCTGCCATTACTCACCTTCTCATTTCCCACGCTGGCAGCAAGTTCAGAGTTTTATACACAGTCCTATTATTCTCCTACAGTCCTGCAGCCAGCTCACATCACACTCTGCCACAGCGCTTGTTTTTGGACACTGCATTTAAAGTCCTGCAGCCAGCTCACATCACACTCTGCCACAGCGCTTGTTTTTGGACACTGCATTTAAAGTCCTGCAGCCAGCTCACATCACACTCTGCCACAGCGCTTGTTTTTGGACACTGCATTTAAAGGTACCAGCGATCAAGATGTCTTCTGCAATTCTACTCCACAATCTCGACTTTAATCCTACTGCAGGATTTCTCACGCGCAGCCCCCACTCTCTGGAACGCTCTCCCTCGTGCTGTCAGACTTTCCCCTAACTTCTCTTCCTTCAAACGCTCCCTGAAAACATTGCTATTTAGGGAAGCCTACCACCCAACTCACTGACGCAACCATCAATCACTCTCACCTTACAGTCCTCTCCTCCTGTTTCCAACCCCAACCCTCCTAGATTGTGAGTTCCTACGGGAATAGGGCCCTCATCTCCTCCTGTACTGTTTGTCAAATGTTGTTCAATGTATTGTAACCCTGTCTGTACTGTGCTTATTGTACAGCGCTGCGGAATATGCTGGCGCTTTATAAATTAATAATAATAATAATAATAATAACTGTTAATATCTTATGCTTTCATCTATCTATTAATATTTTGGCTGTTTGTTTTTTGTTTGTTTTCTTGTTGAATGTATGCTCTGTTTTTTTTAAACCCATGTTCTCAAATGGCTGCCCCTCCCCCTCATGTCGTAAAATATGCTTTCCCTATACAGACCACATGCCCTGATTATGTGATCTCTTTCTCCTACAGTCCTGCAGCCAGCTCACATCACACTCTGCCACAGCGCTTGTTTTTGGACACTGCTGTCCCTCCCTCCCCATCCCGCCACCCACCCAGTGCTGGTCTGAAATTTGTACTTTACTTTCCAGCTGCTTTCACTTTGCAAATCACCCTAATTAACCCAAGGTTCTAGCCCTTCCCATGATATGTTAATCTGTATATTTGTGTTTTGTTTTTAATAGTTTGCATTTTATTACTTTGTATTTCTGTAACAACTGTAACCACTCAATGTTCTCGAACCCAGGACATACTTGAAAACGAGAGAAATCTCAATGTATCCTTCCTGGTAAAATCCTTTATAAATAAAATAAATAAATAAATAAATGCAACGGGCCAAAATACATGCAAAAATGTAGGTTTTTCCTTTTTTTCAATTTTGATTAAAATTGCATATTTTTGTAGAAAAATGCAAAAACAAGTGCAATATAAACCCACAAGGTCTGGATGAATGAATGTGGAAAAATTACTTTGCACACTGCGAATGACTGATATCTGAATGTAAATGAAAATTTTTAAGCTATATAGCACTGTGACGGGACAGACACCCACACACCTGAGGTTGTGGGGGGGGGGGGTCATCACACACACCACAAAGCACAGAGGTGTGGGGGGGGAATCACATACACACAACACAGCACAGAGGTGGGGGGGGGAATCACATACACACAACACGGCACAGAGGTGGGGGGGGGAGGGTCACACAGCACAGCAATGAGGTGTGGGGGGGGTCACACACATAGTTACAAGTATTTATAAAGCTCCAACAAATTCCTTAGCGCTGTACAACGTTAGAGACAGAATAACAAATGTACATACACCACACACACACACACGACCCGCCTCAAGAGCTTACAACCTAAGAGGAGACGGGTGACCCATTAGGTGAGGCTGAATAGGGTAAGTGAAGTGGCGGGTTGCAGGAGAGCTGAATGGGAAGAGGAGGGAATGTATAGTGGGGGATCACTGAGTGAGCCGATAGGCTTCTCTAAAGTAATGCATTTTCAGTGACTTTTTTGAAGGACTGGAGAGATGGAGAGAGTCGGAGAGTCAGAGAGTTGTTGCGGGGGAAGGAGGTCCACAGGAAAGGGGGCAGCTCGGGAGAAGTCCTGAAGGCGAGAGTTGAGGGTGCGGGTACGAGGAACTGATAGCATCAGATCATTGGCAGAGCGAAGTGGTCAGGGCGGGATATACCTGCTAATAACACACACACAGTACTAAGGGGGGCTATCACACACAGAACTAAGGGGGGGGTGTCACACACACTCACACACAGCGCCGAGGTGGACTGGCTGTGCGGCGGGAACCTGGCAGGAGTGTCCAGGAGGAGTTGCTGGAGCTGCTCCCTTACACCAAGCAGCTGCTTGTGGAAGTAGAAGGTGGGGTGCAGCAGCAGCTCCTTGCACCACCCCCCGCTCTCCCTGTCAGAGATGCTAGGAGGCGGGCGTGGCTGAAGCGGCAGACAGTGGAGGAAAGCAGCCACTTCGCGCTTCTGGAGTGCAGCTGGGCCAGGTAGGCGATGAGGCGGCGGGCGGGCTGGGCCGAGCAGCTGGTGCAGAGCCAGGGCCGCCTCCCTGCCCAGTCTCGCACTGGCAGGAAGCGCAGCTCCAAGGGGTTACAAAAGTCCTGCAGGCCATCTCCAGCCGCTGCAGGTTTGCTTTGCCAAACCGCTCAGTCCGCGGCCGGGCAGAATCAATGCTTATCACAAATGCATTGATGCAGCATCATTCAAGGCTGCATCGCAAAATTATTTTTGACAGCCCTAGTCAGTACCTAACAATTAGGGATATACCGATACTAGCATTTGAAGAAGCTCTTGGTACTCATGCAAATGCCCTGATACCTCCATCGATACCCGGAAGCCAGCACTGGGCTGGTTTGCCACTATTCGGGGACTAATTGTTGCTGGCAGAATGCATTAAAAGCATTCCGCCATAGTTCCACTCCAGCTGGCCGCGATCCGTCAAGTGGTCTCCGGCCTGTGACGCAGCCTCCAGCCGTGATCTTGCGGGAGTCTTCACAAGCCAGAGGACGCTCGGTGGATTGAGGCCAGCCGGAGGGGACTAGTCAATTATTAAAATAGTAATTATAGGAAAAAACACATTGAACCTTTTGTAAAAGGTACTGGTACGCATCTGGTAATAAAGCACAATGGATGCTGCTCTACAAGATAGAGATTATCTACTACCATGATTAACATAGAATGGAAAGGTCAAGCGATGGCGGGTCTACTTAGAAAGTACAATATTTCTGATGGAATACAACTTCAAAGTGCTGAATGTAGAATTAAAAACATATGAAAGCAGCCAATTCTAGCCAAGTATGAACGTGTGTGTCCCGATTTGACCTTAGTTTGTGGGAACCTGGAGCAACGAAAGCGAAACCATGGAAGGCTGTCCCAACTTTGCGAGAGGGAAGAGTACACACAGCCAACTCGGACCTATTTGTGGGTGTACGTTCTTTAGACCAATCTCATACGCAGTTATTTACAGAATAGAGAGACACATCTGAGGACTTAAGAGAGCACGGGAGCGAGGCAGAACAGATGACCGTAATATGAAAGCATCTAGAAAAAAAAAGTAGCGCACACACACACTCTACTGCAGGCCTCAAAATTTCCACTCGCCTGCTCGCATTTGGCGAGTGGAAATTACATGAGGGCAAGTAGGAATGCAGAGGCAGGGCAGGATAAGGGGTTAGGTGGGGCAACTAATGGCGAGTAACTCTTAAGGCCTGGCAGGTAGCTTGGGACTTGAAATTTTGAGCCCTGCTCTACAGGTAAAGTCAAAAGTTGGGCATTGCTACCTCTACTACTTGGGTAAAGCCTACATTAAGCAAAATCCGTGGGTAAACTGTAGTTTTAAAAAAAAAAAAATCATTCTTGGGCTTTACCCAGGTAATCTACCCAAACCCCCTTGGGTAAAGGTAAGGTTTAGTCTTTTATGTCACTGTAAATACATTAACCAGCGTCGTTGGTTAAAGCCCAGGGTTTGTATGCATTCTGGACTTTACCTAAAGCTGCTGGCTAACATAAGGATTGTTTGGATATCGGATGTTACACTAGATACATATATATATAAAAACAAAAAACTCCTGGACTGCCACAAAGTGTTCAGTGCTTAACTTGATGAAAAATATAAAGGCAATAGAGAGCCAGCAGTTAGTCACAAGCATTTATAAAGTGCCAACAAGTTCCATAGCACTGTACAAAGGGCGAGACAGAATAACAAATATACATACATATTACACACTGAACAGTAGGAGAGAGGACCCTGCTCGAGAGTTTACAATCTATTTATTTAACCATAATAAAAAGTGACCAGGTCGTCGGTTTCAGCTCCTGCAAGGAAAAACATCAACTTGGTCACTTGTTATTATGTTTAAATAAAGTGTTGTTTTTTGTAAAAGATCCAAGAGTGCTGGCTCTCTATCGCCATGGAAACCATTCGTTCCCAGTGTTTGCCGCTCAGCTCCTGCAGTGTATATATAATCAAAAGTATCGCAGCGGGCACTCCAGGCCTAACAAATGAATTGACCTTTATTATTCCATCAAGGGTCAACGTTTCAGCCCCAGTTTGGAACTTTCCTCAGGACACCAGCTCCGAACTGGAGCTGCAACGTCGACCCCTTGATAGAATAATAAAGGTCAATTGATTTTATAGTCCTGGAGTGCCGCCGCAATACTTTTGAGAATATATATAATTATACACAAACACAGTCAATGTGAAAATAATTCTTTAATGCTCGCTTGGTGGGTTTTTTCCCTATACGGGTCATTTTGGAATATGGAATCACCATCACCTTCTGCTTAGCTTTGTAGGAAGTTTTACAGGGCGACTCTAAAGCTCAAATGACATACCCTATTTTGGTAAAATAACCTGATGGCAAAGAAGCATGTGTTTTAACCCCTGCAAAACAGTTTATAAATACTTTAACTCGTCCAGCAACCTGGACATATCCAATGACATATCCGACGTAACTCCGCAGCGTACAGCCCGTTGATTGGCTTGTGCTGATCAGGGCATTAAGATCGGTGCACGGGAAGACAGTTTCTGCCTAAATAAAACACTTGCTTCCTCAGTACGTTCAGGTAAAATGATGCAGCGCCACCACATGCGCATTAAAGGCACACATACCTTCTATAAACATTATCCAAAAAAAGATAAACAAATAAAGTCTGAAATTGTTTTTTTTTTTTTTAAACAGACCATCACTTCGCACGCTCCAATTCTATGCCTGATATAAGTACAGAAAAGACGACTAAATGCTTTAACCCTCATAACTTTGACGTTAAAGTATAACGGGTGTGATAAAGCATCTTTTAATATAAACGAAAGTACAGTAAAGAAGAGGGAAACAAAAGCACGTCAACTCACCGGCTTTGCTCTCGTCTTTGGATAATTAACTGGATAAGTTCTTTGTCGAAATATTCCTCATCATCTTCGTCTTTCTCTTCCTCATGGTCCAGGGCATCCACTTTATCTTTGTGCTGTTGGCTTGAGATGTGTTTGGCGTATGCCGAGAGGCCGACCACCGTCACTCGGCACACCCGGCACTCGTGGCTGCAGTCTCTGTAGGAAAAGGCAGAAGGAGGGCATTCGATTTTTCCGATTGGCATGATTGACGAAATGTGAAATATGCTGTGTTTCCGATAAAGGGCAGAGACTCCTTGATTGGTTGGTAGATAACGGAGAAAAGGTTACGGCACGGAGAAAACTCAGTAATTACCCGTCGACCTTGCATTCAAGGAAGCACTTCTCCGTGAGAATACTTGTAGATTTCCTTATGTTTTTTTTTTCCCCCAATTGAAAAGGTAGGGTAGATTTTCCTCCAACAATTAAGAGGTAAGAAACTTGCTTTGAAAAATAAATAAATATCGTCTTCAATTGTTGTACTGAAAATCTTGCCCATAAAGGATACACAGCATAGAGGAGGGAAGCTGGATGGGGAAGGGGGTGGGGGGGCTTGCAGAGCTAGCCGCACCAGCCTTGAAGGCCTTGCATGGTGCCAGCTGCTCTGACCAGACTTGGTGACAGTTACTACTTTTATTCGCTACATCTGAACACCCTCAACAGGGACAGATAAGGCATTGAGGGGGTGGGAGAGCAGCCAGTCACCGAGGGGTAACATGAGCCAGGACAGCTGAAGCAAAGGATGGGAATTTGAAGACTCTGGCCTCGCAGAGTATGATTAGAGAGGCTGCCTGGTATCAGGCTCGCTCAATTTAGCTACAAGATATGCATTATGTTACAGAAAACTAATGCAGTGGGTGGGAATGGATGGAGACAGACAAATGGCTGCATCTGTGCAATGTGTGCAGCGTCAATCTGTTACATGGGACATCTGCCCACACTAAAGGTCTTTAAAAGAAAGTCTAGGAATATCGCCAGATCATATAGCAGAGCAGACGATCAGGGTTATTCAGAGAGCACAGAAATTTCAGTGCTCTCCCGTTCCCCGCACTTCGGCGAGTCCGATTCGCCGACCCTGCAGTGAATTCAGCATTGCAAGTGCAGGGAACAAGCCACCAAATGCATCCGATGATCCGAAATCAATCCGAAAAAAGCCGACGACCCACTGGGAAATGCCGACGAATGGGTAAAAAACACACACACGCACACCGCAACTTTTAAAAAGGCGTTTGCAGGAAAGAGAAAAAATAAACTATTGCACGAAAATGCCTGGAAATAATATACCGTATAAGGTCCTGTGAATAATAATAAAAAGGTCCGTTAGAGAAAAGAAAAAAAGAAAAAAATTCGGAAAAGGAATTTTGATAAAAATAATCCCGAAAAATCCCAAAATAAATGAGACTTTTTGCTGCAAATGAAAAGAATAAACTGTTGAATAAATACAGGAATATTTATTTAACACTGAAACCTATGGGATTCGCCTGATTAAGGCTAGGGTCAGACTAACGCATTTTTCCCGTCGACCGTTAGAAAGTGCGCCCATGCGTCCGGACGAACTTTTTCACGGAAGACGCGATAGCGGTCATACGATGCACAATTACGGCCGTGATTTTAGACGGAGCTATTAAAAACAAATGGACGTGATGTTGGCCGGACATGTGCAGCGTCTGACGTCTCCTAATCACGCACCGCTATGCCGACGCAGCGCACTCTGAGCGTGAGTACTAGCGGTTCGACGTTCTTGAAAAAATGCGTTTGATTGCCGCTTGCGTTGCACGGCCGAACTTTCGTGCGGCCGTACTTCGTATATTGGCCGTCATTTGCTGCTACTACGGCCGTGATAAAGTGCGGCTGAACGGCCGTGATAAAGTACGGCTGAACACACGTTCGCACTGCGTTCGTCTGACCCCAGCCTAAACCTGTTGAATGAAACCACCGAAAATCAGGGTTTTTCTCTGGACATGTCACTGCTGGTTGGTGTTCTCTGAATAGATTAACCATTACTTCTGTATGGGAACTTTCACTGCTGCCAAAGGTCACCACCGTATTTCGCTGACAATTTGCCAATATTTGGTGAACTGCCAGCTTTTTGAATACTCGAATGGCCACGAATCTGCACCGTACGGGGAAATTCAAGTTTCGTGCAATTTCAGAGCCAATTCAGCTCTCTTTGAATAACCCTGTATACCGTGTACAAGTATTGGCAAAGACTTCATAACTAGTTTTCCTTTAATTTAATGGAATGCTCTAGCCACCACGATCATGAGCTTAACCAAGTTGAGGAACCTGTCTCCACTAATTCCTGACTCCTGAAAGCAGAGGTCCTAAATCTGTCCTGATGGCCATCAGCAGCCATTCCCGGGAAATGGTTGTTTTTCTGGGAGATGTTAGCAGTATCAGTATAGTGTTACATTTGCTCATGTTACCCCCAATAAGGAAAATACAATATATTAATAAATAGGAGTTTCATGAGCAGTAAGAGACAGATGGAGCCGTCCTTCTCGCCGCAGGATGAGTGGTGAGTATGGGATTTTTGACCCGTTAGCGTTCGGATTATAATATGGCACGCCCGCGCTAGGTCAACCAGAGCTAACGTCAACGCTCACACAGGTGAGCGCTAACATTAGCGTTAGGACTGTAATATGGCCCATGGTGTTCAGATCACTTGTTTTGTTTTCTGTGGATGATCAATGACATATGTTTTATTTACCCTTGGGGACCCATAGGTACCTTTCATTCAAAGGGGTGAAGGAGAACCGCATTTTAAGAATTGATACAATAGACATCAAAAGGGGACATTTGGGATGACAGATTACATTTTTTGACAGCCACAACTGCATACAGTCCCTAAAAAGCAAAGCGATGCATTATTCAGAGCGGAGTAGGAGGAGGTCATTGATGGGTTACATACTTGACAGCATAATTCAGATGGATGGATCGTTAAAATCCAGCACATTTTGTCAAACAGTTGCTCTATATCTGGTACCAGCTGCTTGGATTAAAGCAATGCAACCAATTTTGGAGGGTGGAACAACATCTAGATAGAAATCAAGGATTCACACATTTAAAAACATGTCTGAACAGAGTTGGACGGCCCCTGCGACATATTTATCTTAAATCTCATTATACGAATTTAATTTATAATGATATAAAAAAAAATTAAAGATGGCATATGGTAATCAACGATACCTTAATTAAAACATCTGAATGAATAAATTTTATCTCCAAAAGTAAAAACGACTTTCCCATCCAAAAGAGTAGTTTATTATATGGAGTTTCTTATTTATAAAAGGATTTTATCAGGAAGGATACATTGAGATTTCTCTCGTTTTCAAGTGGACACCTATGTTGTGTTCAGACGTGTGTGTACATTACCCAAGTATGTGATAATACTCCAGAGGGTATATCTGACTCTATATTGTCCCATTCATTTGACTTACACGCCGTACAGATGGAAAGCTATGGTTTACGTTAAGAATGATGCTAATTTGTGTGTATATTTTGCACGACCTTAACACTGTTGTTTTAGGGGCCTAAGATCTCTCGTGTTTATTTGGGCTTGTTGACCACACTAGCTTACCCTCACTATTTACGACATCTAACCCCCCCCCCCACTCTTGTGCCCCTTAATGTTATACAGGTTTGAATCCCGGCAAGAGCCCCTCTCCAGTGAGTGTCCTTGGGCAAGACACCTAACGGTACATACTCGCCACCCAGGACATACTTGAAAACGAGAGAAATCTCAATGTATCCTTCCTGGTAAAATAAAAAAAAAAAATAATAAGAATTCTATGATTTTGCTCAGTATAGCGTCCAGACCTGAAGAAGAGAGGAATACTACCGAAATCTTGTCTTTTAAATGGAATGTTAGTCCAACAAAAAGGGTATCACTATGTAATGTAAAAACTTGGGATTTTGAGACAGACACACACCTTATTTTACCAATTTAAGCAGTGCATTTTACATTGCCGAATCCGTGATAGAAAACCTTGGCACCCCAGATGTTTCTAAGCTACATGCCCCATGATGCTCAGCCAGCCTTAAAAGTATGACCAAGCATCATGGTTTATGTTGTGAAGACACATCTGGGTGCCAAGGTTCGCCGTCGCTGCCCTAAGTAAAGTGATTTTTGGTCTATAGAGTACTTACGGTGCATTTAAAAAGACACAAATGGTTAAAAAAGTCCCCCCACCCCTCCATTTCTTTAACATTTGACACTCTTAATTCCAGCTTGGCAAAGGCTTGTATATTACCTGCCCCTCAGATTCTCCAGTTCCCTGTGATGCAGCATACTGCGCATGTGCACATCCATATCCTATAAAGAGACAGGAGAAACAGAAGGATGAAAGAAACAACCACAAAGCAAAAACATACGTTCATCATGAGAAAGCAAAGCACGGTTTGCCCAGAAAAGTAGTACATTTTAGACCTGCATGGCCATTTTCCTAGATATCAGCAGTTGATTTTTTTCCTTTGATCGAAACACAGAGTAGGCGTTGCCGAAGGATAGAAATACAAAAACAGAAGCGGTCACTAAACAACGGGTTATTTTTTGTATAAAGTATACAGAGGAATGGCAGTGTAAAATGATAATGGTACATGGAATCACTCAAAAAAAAAAAAAAAATATATATATATATATATAACAGAAAAGGAAATAACATTTGACAGCAATACAACGGAGATGATAAAAGTGGACGTGTCTGTTTGTCAATAGTAACATGATATTTGTTAATGGGGTGTGAATAAACATGGCTAAAAGGTTTGTGTTAAAACACAACCAGGATAGATAGGAATATACATTTAAGACATGGCTTGGTACCTGAGTAGCTATACAGGACCAGCATCAAATTGTCTCTACAGCCGCACATTTAGGATTTTGATTTTCTCGGCACTCTGGATTCCCAGAGGGAGGTCTGAGCGCTGAAATATAGGGTTGTGCTCCCCCAGGCAAGACCCCTATGTAAGACCCTGCAACAGGTACGCTTCATTAGGATTTAACAGTTATTCTAATCTATTGCATACATTGTTTGGTCCCTTAGTGTAGGGCATTGTAGGTCCTATCTTTATGTTACAAAAACAGCCTTTTTCTTATTATTTTTTTAAAATAAATCTAATTTGTATTTTTACTCAATTTGTTGGTGTATTTATACATGTTTAGAGTTGCTTACCAAACACACATTATATATATATATATTATTAATTTCTATTCATTGTTTTATTAATGACGGGCTAGATTATATCCTTCACGTAAAAAGCCGGCGCATAGTGAAAATCTTTGCGCCATGCGTTAAAGTTTTGCGCGTGCAAATCACCGTTGGATTTACAATCCTTGCGCGTTTTTTCATCCGCCGATCAATTGCGCAGACGCAAACAGGACGCACCCAAATGCACGCGCAGTACTGTCTCGCGCAAAATTCTTTGCGCGCGCAGTCTTTTTTCGAGAGTCAGCCACACATGTCTCACGTTAACAAATTGCATCTGCCACTGTCAATCCGAGCATATATGCTGCAGCAATAATACATGCACACACAACTTCATCCATTGTATTGGTTTGGTATGATTTGGATGGCCCACTGTGCTTTGGTGCGTTCTTTTTCATGGGCTTGGATATTTGGGGTTAGTCAGGTTGTTCCAATTTGCCATTAGCACCAGCTTTTAGGAGTTGCTAAAATCATACGCGCAAAGGCCATGCGGTAATTACCGCGAAATAGATTGTAATACCATACTCACACCAGCACATTTGCGCTCACAATGTTAAGTATAGGATGCGCAAAGTACAGTAAATTCGCGCAGGGTTAGCGCAGGTTCACCCGCGGTAGACGATTGCGCGCGGTTGTTGCGCCTAGTAATACGGGATTCGGCGCAAATGGTTTTACCCCTCGCGTTAATGTTTTTTTGCGCCAGCGCAAATGTTTGCGTGAAGATTGTAATTCAGCCCACAATCTTTAATCCTGATCTAGGAATGAGATATAGATATAGATATAGATATCTCTATCAGGTGCAGGCCCTAACACCCAGTAAATAATGAAAACAAAACACATTGTAAGATCATAAAACCTGGCCTAGCTTTAGTAATAATCTAAAGTAGGGGTTGACCATTTTAACGTAGTCTTTTCAGGAAGCCGCAGGATTAGGGCTGTGCAATTAATTGCAATCGCAATCGAATCGCGATTTCCGACCCTGCGATTTCTAAATCGCATAAGGCTGCGATTTTCGGCTGTTAACTTCCGGCGGCGGCATGGTGCTTTGAGCGCTCGCAGGGGGAACCACGTGACTAGCCGCGTTCTCGCAACTCGTCACATGGTTCCCCCAGGCGAGAGCCCAAGCTCCATGTGCCGCCGGAAGTTAACAGGGAGCCGAACACGCGGCGCACAGAGGTGAGCTGCGGCGCAGTATCCACGAGCTGGGGCAGTATCCACGAGCTGAGGCAGTATCCACGAGCTGGGGCAGTATCCACGAGCTGGGGCAGTATCCACGTGCTGGGGCAGTATCCACGTGCTGGGGCAGTATCCACGTGCTGGGGCAGTATCCACGTGCTGGGGCAGTATCCACGTGCTGGGGCAGTATCCACGTGCTGGGGCAGTATCCACGTGCTGGGGCAGTATCCACGTGCTGGGGCAGTATCCACGTGCTGGGGCAATATCCACGTGCTGGGGCAATATCCACGTGCTGGGGCAATATCCACGTGTTGGGGCAGTATCTCCATGTGCTGGGGCAGTATATCCATGTGCTGGGGCAGTATATCCATGTGCTGGGGCAGTATATCCATGTGCTGGGGCAGTATATCCATGTGCTGGGGCAGTATATCCATGTGCTGGGGCAGTATATCCATGTGCTGGGGCAGTATATCCATGTGCTGGGGCAGTATATCCATGTGCTGGGGCAGTAATTCATGTGCTGGGGCAGTATATCCATGTGCTGGGGCAGTAATCCATGTGCTGGGGCAGTATATCCATGTGCTGGGGCAGTATATCCATGTGCTGGGGCAGTATATCCATGTGCTGGGGCAGTATATCCATGTGCTGGGGCAGTATATCCATGTGCTGGGGGTATATCCATGTGCTGGGGCAGTATATCCATGTGCTGGGGCAGTATATCCATGTGCTGGGGCAGTATATCCATGTGCTGGGGCAGTATTTCCATGTGCTGGGGCAGTATTTCCATGTGCTGGGGCAGTATCCATGTGCTGAATACATTTAGAATGTATGTAGCATGTTTGAAAAAGCAAAAACAATTGGCTAAATCGCAAATAAAATCGCAATCGCAATATTCATTCAAGAAATCGCAATATGATTATTTTGTCAATATTGCACAGCCCTACGCAGGATGTTGGAGCCCCCGACCACATGCCTTACAAATGTCACTCATCAAAACTACTTCCATGTGACAACTTTAACAGATGTCGTGAACACATGATGGTTGTAGAGCATACAGAATACCCCATTCACAAAAGCATAGCTCATAGAATAAATGTGTGATCTTGCTAGGGCCAGTTGAGTGCATACCTAAGGAAACATCTGATGCCGCCTTGTCGGCAAAAACAACTCCGGTATACAGAAAAAGAAAAGCATCAATTCTAAAAAAAGGTACCAAGTATATTTTTATGGAGAGCTCAAGCCTATGGCAGCGTTTCCCTAACCTAAACGGTCCTCGGGACCCTCTGACAGGCCAGATTTTACAGGTCACCTTGCAGGGCCAGATTAAGATCTATATGGGCCTGGAGCTGAAGATTTTGGTGGGCCTATTTTCATGGATTACATCTGTCATCTGCTGGAGGCACCGAGGGAGAAAGCTACACATTATCATGATTTTGGGTGGCATTTACAAAATACTTTATTGCAATTAATAGACAGTACATCTCCCATGTTTAGTAGGCTTTTCGACTTGCAGATCTCCACAAATTTGACCAAATTTTTTACTTAACTGTCAGTTCACAACGTTTTATGTCTATTGGCTCCTTCAACTATAGAAATAATGTCAGAGGAAATATAATAGACTTAAAGTGAGAATTACTGTATAGAAAGTAAAAGCATGGAGCATCGGGAATATTTACTTTAAGCGGCAGAGAGAGATTAACAGAAACGGAGGATGGCGAGAGATAACACTGGTCTGGAAATAATGTGGTATTGAAGTGGAATCAGGCTGGAAGCTGGCCGCCATTATAAGCCAGGCGGCCATCTTGTTCAGAATAATGGTTCATTTGAACATAACTAGGTAGGTTTTAGCTAAAACTAGAATGAAGCATACATAGAAATTTAGGAATGTGCTAGATTAGCAGAAAAGCAATTAAAGCCCTGAGAAAGATCTTTGCTGTTCCTGGCACGGAGGGACAGAATGAGGAATGGATACACCAAGGTCATAGAGGCCCGCTGAGAGACAAATGGAAGCATAGAAGATAGCCACAACAAATAAGTTCCGGTCGTTAGGGAGGCGAGCATAGCCCGGACTGAATGTAAGAACTAATCATGATCTGTCAAAACTAATATGAAGCTTGCCAATTTACGGCCAATTTAATGGAATGTCTTTGCATTAGACAAAGGGAGGTATTAACCCACGTGGGGTGGGATATTGTCACTGGGAGGTGGGCTAATTGGGATGTACCTAATTATGTATTTGGGGTATAAGATTTGATGTCACGGTGAGTTCGATGCTCACTCTTTGCGATTCAATCTTGTGTGAGCATTTGTGTGACGACACAAATAAAGTTTGCCTTTCCTGAAGAGACTCTTGTTCAGACAATGCTTGCTCGTGTCCGGTCCGGCCTCGTCCCGAGTGAACCTAGCAGATTCCGGTTACAGTATAAAGCTCCACATGCCATCCCAGGGAAACAGAAGGCATAGAATTTAAGAAAGTGAGGTTTTATTTTGTACTGGTAGAAAATGTTTAGCGACAGTGTAGATGCCACTTGTACAGTCGTCCTCTTTTACATTGATAAAATAGTTTTTCTCCAATCCCTCACTCAAACAACATTCTTTTGTTGTGGATACAAAGACACAACATTCGATGCTATCATACAGGCAGCTCCTGTGCGGTCTTAAAGGTTGGTGCTGCAACTGCCTGACACATCTGAGGCTCTGACAGAGCTCCACCTGTATCCCTGTACATGGTGTAGAGATCTCGCTTCACTTAGATAGGTCTGAAGACTTGGAGCTTGACTACTTTAGATAAGACCTTGGTTCTAGCTGCCCGCAATATAGTTTGCGGTGCTACTCGTATATCCGTTACCACAGATTAGTATGTGTTGCTATCCCCAAGTTTTACGTGCTCTGCATTAGGAGGCTTGCGTAGAGGGTGGAGGTAGGAGATATTTGCTTAATGCTCAGTGGGTTACGGACCTATTAATCAGTTTATAAATGGTTGTTTTATGTAGGTCTGTCTATACATGCCTCTCTGTCTAAACAGGTCTATGCACGCCTGTCTGTCCTTCCATCCCTCTGTGTACGTCTCTCCTTTTCTCCATCTATACATGTCCATCTGTCTATACTTGTGTCTTTCTAAACAAGACCCCCCCTAAAACTGAACAAGCCCTTATTTCATAGAAATGTTACATTAACCCCTCAAGGACCAAGGGTATTTAAAAATGAATGCATTTATGACGTCATTGGTCCTTAAGGGGTTAACCTCTTAATGCCCAGAGGTAAGGGCAGTCCTTCATTCCATGGTCCACCAGAGGTTTCCCTCAGTTTTTCTCTCCTGCGAGGTGAAGGATGACTTGCCGTGAGTCCAGAGGTAGCCCAAATTACGGCCATTTTAAAAGCCAAATCTATAACATTATATTTATGCTTTGTAACAGCACATAAGTCCCCTATCAATCTGTTACATGCTACAGAATTACTTTCATTATCCTAAATTTACTTAATAAATGTAGCATTAATTTAAATATAGGTCTTATTGTACTTTTTTAAACAAAGAAATTAATCAGAGTTGATTGAAGATGGTTTAGAGGTACAATGTATTTTTTTCTCAATTGTGGGAGCTCAGAGTATAAGATGATGCTGCACACAATACAGGGAGTATGACGTTCCCAATAGAGGAAAATATTTCAGTGTCTTTTCAACATGAGACACCACAGTTGCAATGGCATTGTGACAACAGACTGATTAACTGCATCCAATCATGCATGAAAAAGGGTTGCCTTGGTATATGCATAACTCAGAACCCTGTAGGGAAACCCTTTTCACGGGCTGTCCAAAATTGCTTATTTATACGTTGGTCTAACTTAGAATTCAAATAATTACTGTAAACTTTTAGGGGCCAGTTAGAGTGTTCTATAAAAATGCAAATAAAACAGAATCTAACCAAATGATCTGGCAAGAGATTAGTGATAAAAGGATCAACTGGTTTAAAAAGTATAAAATGCTGCGGCACCTTTGAAAAGGAAAATACAAGGAAGTCTAGTTTCTACAAACATTAATTTATATAAATATATAATATCACATGACAAGAGGTTGAATACTAATAGTGTACTCTTCTGCCTAGTAGTAGTGTGGGTAGAGCGCTGGACTGAATGTGTGTTTTTATACAGACCTATAGGTCGCAGAAAACATACTTACTGATAGCAGAGTTGAATAGGTCAGCTGTTTTGTAACCTTTTTATAAGGTTTGCTGGAATTGCAGAGCATCTCACAGCCTGTCATGGGCCTATTTCAGTCTGTGGGCCTGGAGCTGCAGCTCCAATAGCCCCTATGTTAATCCAGTCCTGCACCTTAGTGATTGCAGGATTCAGTCTGCATTTCCCTGAGCAGCCAATTATATCACCTGTGCTGTGCGTCAGATATCTGAAAAACATGAACTAATTGGCTGTGTGCCAAGAGCTAACCCTTTGTCTTCTACTGCTTCCACCCAGTAGTTTGGAATATCCGTTTAGGGTCAATCTTGTCCATTAATATTCATCTTTATTATGAACACCTATTTATGGATGACAAAGCAGCAGTTCTATGCTGCACCAACAAGCGTGAATGAATGCAATACATACAGGAACACAGACCCTGCACCGGAGTTACCTTGTAATGGAACACATATTTACCTTTTTGGTTGTGCAGACAATGTGGCACAGGATGCATTTCCGCTCCTGCACCATAGTGAAAACTTGATGGGAACCTGAAGCCAAACCTGGGCGAACAAACAAAAGAGAAAAGGACAGGTTAGAATTCGGAATGAAGTACAAGGTCAAAGATAGTCTGAATTGTTTTCTAAGCAAAAGAAAGTACAGCACTGACTGCAGAGCAATGACAGCTCAGATGTAATTGTACAGTTACAATCTGGATGAATATGTATTCTGTCCTTTATCAAGTTGGCAGAATTCGCCTAAATTCTCAGTTTACATGCGACTTTGTGAGTGCAGCTCTGCTAAAATAATCATGTTACACTAGCCTAAGCCAGTGCAGTCAAACTTACGGCCTGGCCTGCACAGCCTACAGATCCAGTGTTGATGTCAGGTAGAGCGTGGAGCAATTTCTCTTACCCCTGTGTGCTTCTTGTGCTGGAATCAGACCTACAGCAGGTGCTCTGGGTCCCCAGAGCCTGCAGGTGATTGAGGCACAGGATCCACCCCCTCCATAGCCAGAAAACACAAAAGGCATAAATAAAAGGTAAATTATAAATGAAATGTAACATTCACTGAAAATGTATTTGTGTGTCTCCTGATGTGTGGGTCTTTGTGTCTGCTTGTATTTGTCCCCATGACTGTCAGCATCTCAATGTCTGTGTGCAATAAAAGGAGAAAAGTGCCACCAACAACATAAATACTAAACAGTGCTATGGATGTGCGGGTGGCCAAAGTCCACTGATACTCAAAAGCTTCCTAGCACACATTCTAGTGATACAAGTTCCAACATCTTTCTTTATTTTGGGTTGCTGGTCAGCGATGTTTCAAAGAGGGAGGGAAGGAAAAGCCCTTTTTGCAGGCTGAAACATTGCTGACTGTTAATCCATCATGAAGAGGTTTTTACCCAGAGAATATGAGTCAGGAAGCTTTTCTGTATTTTGAGTGTCTATAGGTGTTATTCATTCATCCCCAGTGTTGCAAATACAGCTGAAAAATCACCAGTACCGCAGCGCCAAGAAACGCTGGCATTTCACAAGACTAAAATCCAAACAGTGACAGGAGAAGCTTCACAATGCAGCTTCTCCTATTGCTCGTTGGATTTTACTTTTGTCAAATTATGGCATTTGTCAGCCCCGCAATACTGTTGATTTTAGTCAGTGATTGCAACACTAGTGCTTATGTGCATGACTTTCTGTGTCAGTGTCCCTGCCAAATTTGTCAGTGTATGTATCCGTGTGTGTACTGCAAAGTGTCCATGGAATTTTTTTTTCCTATGTTGGCAACTATGCAATCAGACGGCAACAAAAGACGCACGTATTTCACTGAGGAGGAGTCAGTAGGATGGCACGAATGCCTGGCTCGGTTCCCACTTTAGGTACGCTGCAGGCAGTGACCTGTCTGGGGTTACAGGGGAGAAAGAGGATCACAGTGGGATAATTGAAAGAGGGCGACGCTGCCAACCGTCTGGGAAGCCCATAAATCGGTGGTCCGGGGGTTTCTTATCCAACAGGGAGCACGTTGAAGCAGCAGCAGAGATGGAGTCCTTGATTGTTCTACCAGCTTAATTCGCGCAAACACATAAGCTCTGATGACTCCTACAACTGCGCTCTCAACTACTGACGCTTCTGGATGTCCGGGAACGGATGACGTTTCGGGCGGTTGGTCGCCTCTTTTATGAACATGGTAATAAAAGTGGCAAATTGCTGGCGAGAGCTTTGCGCAAGCGAAGAGCTGCTTTTATATACCACGCATCCGCCGACCTTCAGGAACGGTGGTTTCCCACCATAGAGATTTGATGGCGATGTTTGGTGATCATTTTGCTGATCTATATGGTGCTGACCATGCGGAGCGAGACGTGTCCTTGCACCGGCGCATTGAGGAGTATCTCCAGGCCCATACACACAACAGACTCTCTCTGTCATCATGCACATTGTTGGATCTACCCCTGACCTCTGAGGAATCAGCAGAGGCAATTAAGTCCTCTCCGGTGGCAAAGGCCCCAGTTCCCGATGGTTTTTCAATCAAATACTACAAGTCTAACATGCGTTTATTGGCACCGCACTGGCTTAACACCTTTAATTCCCTGCTGGAGGGCTCTGACTTACACTCCCATACATTGACCGCTCATGTCACTCTACTCCCAAAGCCGGGCAAGGATACGGTCTCGTGCAGCAGTTTCAGGCCAATTTCGCTACTGAACTTCGATGTTAAGCTGTTCGCCAAGATTCTGGCGAACAGGTTGCACTGTATGTTCGCCACCTGATTCATCCAGATCACAAGGGTTTATCCCGGGCAGGAGGCCCGGGATAATACGGCTAGGGCCATTGCTCTTAGCCACCATGCTTCTACTCACTCCGTATCATCTTCCTTGCTGTTGTCCACGGACGCAGACAAGGCATTCGATAAGGTGAGTTTGCCCTTTGTTTGCTACCTTGCGGCGCATGGGTCTCGGGCGTAACACAGTCTGCTGGATTAGCGCTCTATACTCCTCGCCTTCTGCCCACATTTGGTCAATGGCTCCCTCTCCGACCCGCTCTGGAAGGGTACTCATCAGGGCTGTCCACTGTCCCCCGTGCTGTTTGCCCTTTCTCTTGAACCCTTTCTACATGCTATTCGCTCTAATGCTTCTATCCGTGGGTTTGAGGTGGGGGTGTAGACCATAAAGTGGCAGTCTATGTGGACGATTTGTTGTTTTTTGACTCCCAACCGGCATTGTGGCTGCCGAATATAGTGGCAGAGTTTGGTACTTATGGTAAGCTGAGCAGTTTGAAGATTAATATGTCGAAATCGGAAATGTTACCGCTTTCCCTTTACCCCGCTGAACGTCACTCTCTGGCTGAGGGGTTCCCCTTCCGCTGGAGTGCGGATGCTTTAACATACCTGGGCATCGAACTCCCGTCTGCTTGTTCACGGCTATACAAGGATAATTTCCCCCCACTTCTACAGGCGTTGGAGAGGGACCTTACTACATGGGCGTATTCACACATTACGTGGTTTGGCAGGATCCAGGTGATAAAAATGAATATCCTACCCCGCGTCCTTTACCTACTGAGTACCTGCATTGTGCTTTCTGAGAACCAGAACAGTTTGCAGGAGATAAAGACCTATCCTGGACCAGAGAACAGGTGCCCTGCTGGCCATATAAATAGGGCAGGGAACGTCAAGTGATACACACACTATCAGCCACAGGGGAGATGGTTTGCAGTGGCTAAGCCCAAAAAACTACCAGAGCTGAAGAACTCCGCTCACCACCAGGGGGCATGGCAGGAACCAGCGGAAACGTGACAGGAGGCTTCTCTGTTACATCATGTGCCATTCGGTTTAGAGACCTACAAACGCTCTCTGGCAATCCGGCTGGTCAATGCAGCTAAAACCGTCACCCCTAGGTACTGGAAGCAAGCAATCACAGCCCCCCCCCCCCACTTCGGGACTGGTTGCGCGTGGTTGACCTGATTCGTTCGTATGAAGCTCTGATATATGAATCTCGTGATCAGTACGTGCAGCACGCCCAGAAGGTGGTTTGATTGGAATTCTGGGGTGATGCCGAGTTGTTCTCATCCACATCTGTCCTCGCGGACTATTCCCTGTTAACGTGGTATTTAGATTTTGCTCTGTTGAGTATACTGCGCAATCTGAGCCTTATCCTGTGTTCTCTTTGTTCTCGTCTTACTATATGGTTGCCCTCAGTTACTGGTTGCGAAAAGATGTCTGTCTTTTCGGTTACATGTTTATGCATGACTGAAGTTATATTTTTCTGCATTTTCTTCTGCAATGGATTTCTTGTAATGAAAAACCAATAAACTTGAAATTAAAATTAAAAATAAAAAAAAAAGTTGCAGAGAGAAAACTGGGTAAAACTTTATACATTGGGCCCTCCTTTAAAAAATGAGTGACACCACTGGCATATGCTCTATGACTAGCAAGACAAACCGCTCATGGACTCTAAACCCCCCCCCCCCATAAATAGCAGGTGTAAAAACAACCTATAATTGAGTTAATCGTTTAATCCACTTTATTAAATCATAAATCCGAAGGTACAGGAAGAAAATCAATTATACATTCCATATATAATCCTTCAGCTTCATTCTAGTCTTTGAAGGGGTCATTATTTCTCACATCCTAGCAGTGGGTCAGCACAAGTTTGTGTGAGCATTTTATATACTATTTTTATATAGTATATTATATTTTAATTTTTTTTTGCTAGAACTGCATATTATCTTGCAGTAACAGGTCCTCAATTTCTGATTCATTTAAAGATCGTGTTGTAGAACATAGACCCACAAGAATTGGGGATGCACCGATACCGATTTTCTTATGACCAAGTACCGATACTTTTATTTAAAGTTATGTGACCGCTTTCCAATAAATAATTTAGGATTTTTGCTGAAAGCCTGTTCATTTGATGTTAAAGTTGAAATGTACGGCCAGACACCCCATTTACCCACTGCCCAGCCTGCATACGCCGTGACCGCGCACAGATACACACATACCCCACAGACCTCCGATACACGTATACACCCCACACAGACCTCCGATACACGTATACACCCCACACAGACCTCCGATACACGTATACACCCCACACAGACCTCCGATACACGTATACACCCCACACAGACCTCCGATACACGTATACACCCCACACAGACCTCCGATACACGTATACACCCCACACAGACCTCCGATACATGTATACACCCCACACAGACCTCCGATACACGTATACACCCCACACAGACCTCCGATACACGTATACACCCCACACAGACCTCCGATACACGTATACACCCCACACAGACCTCCGATTCATGTATACACCCCACACAGACCTCCGATACATGTATACACCCCACACAGACCTCCGATACATGTATACACCCCACACAGACCTCCGATACATGTATACACCCCACACAGACCTCCGATTCATGTGTACACCCCACACAGACCTCCGGTACATGTATACCCCACACAGACCTCCATTACTGCTGCTGGCAGAATGCATCACCAGCATTCCAATCTGGCTGGCCACGTGGTTCACCAAACGGCTGCCAGCTTGTGAAGGCTGTGACGCGCTCTCGCAACCCTCTCGAGATCACAGCTGGAGGCCGCGTCACAGCCTTCACAGGCCAGCGGCCGCTCTGAGAACCACGTGGCAAGCCGGTGGAAAATGCTAGTGGAATACTGTTAACCACTTCAATGCGGAGGACGCGCTGAGCGCGTCCTCAGCATTACCGCTGGTGTGCTGAGGATGCGCTGAGCGCGTCCTCCCATTGGGGTCAGCGTTCGGCCGGGTTCCGGCCGATCGCTGGCCCCCCCGGTGCGGGCTGACATCCTCGATGTCAGCCCGGCATCCGGGACCACAGCCGCCGGAATTAGGTGTCATCGCGGCTGCGCGATGACACCTAATTCAGGCGCCCCCCCCCGCATGTGCGGAGGAGGCGCCTGAAAGGGAGGGGGGGAGGTCCTTTGGACCTCTCTCCCTCCCGATCGGCGGCATTGCGGGGGTTAACCCAGGCATCATTTGGAAGGGCACAGCCTGCCCTTCCAAATGGTGCCTGGCATTAACCCCTGGGGAGCCGGATCGCGAATCAGCGCTGAAAAGCGCCGGTTCGCGATCCTTTCCCGGAGCTGGCCGACATCTTGGATGTCGGCCAAGCCTCCGGGAACTCCCCCTGAGGACTGGCGTCATCGTTCGTAGCACGATGACGCCAGTCCTGGACTTAACCCCTAACTGCCACCAACGGTGGAGATAGGGAGTTCATTGGAACTCCCTATCTCCCGATCCTTGGCAGTTAGGGGTTAATGTTTGGTATGGTTGGATCGGCCAGAGCATGGCCGTTCCAACGATACCAAACATGAAAGTGAAAAAAGTTTCTAAAAAAAATTAAAATTAAAAATAAAAATATATTAAAAAAAATTATATAAAAAAAAAAAAAAACATTTTTTTTTCTTTTTTTTGGTTCGTTAATGCAGCAATATTGTTCCCATTTCAATTATAATGTGAACAATGATGCTGCACTAACGATTTTTGTATGCGGTGCGTTTGTTAAAAATCGCGTAATTTTCCCCAAAAAAAATGTAACGAGACCCCATCTCTAATTTTTTTAACAAGCGCACCCCATACAAAATATAACCGTAATTGCTCGCATGTTAAAATGTGAAAAAAAAACCACTTTACACGTTGTAAATTATTGAAAATACATATTTTATTGCATTTTTTGTTATAATATACAGACATGACATAACGTATACATATAATAATGACATATTATGAATCTACCGAGTCTGACGGAAAGAACGATATATAATATGTCTGGGTCATATACTAAAATAAGCCTTCAAAACACGTTTAAACATGATGAGCAAAACCGGTAAAAATGACCTCAGCACAGGGGCGTGAAACGCCTCAGCAGCGAAAGGGTTAATGCATTCTGCTAGCAGCCCCAGCACTGCCTTCTGGCTATCGATAGAGATATCGGGGCATTTGCACGAGTATAGTGAGTAACAGGTACTCGCGCAAATGCTGGTATCGGCACCGATCCTAGTATCCGTGTCGGTGCATCCCTAGTTTGAATTAGAAAAATTTGGGGTTGTGGCCTATATTAGAATGTAAGCTCTTGTGGTAGGGTTTTTAATAGTTACTATGGCAGTAAGTACCTAATGAAATTTTGGGATGGCCTTGTTAGACATGATGCAAGGTTTAAAATTGTATTGAACATGTTCAGTTAATGCCATAATGTCATATTTTTGTAAGAAATTGTGCTGATTTTTCACAACTTTAAATGTACAGAATATCAGCATCAGATACCGGCTATCGGCCAGAAATGCTGCTGATAATCAGTTTGACCCCAACATACACACACACTCATATGCACACGCACAGGGAAGAAGCTTTTGGAGACCTGAATTTGAGCCTGCCTAGACGAGAACGAGTTATTCCAACCTAGGTCATCCTACTCTGAGCCAGACAGTATTCAGTGACTGAATGTGATTCTGAAACCCTGTGTGTTAAGCGATTTTGCAAAATCACTTAATACCTCCATTTAACCCCACCCAAAAAAAAACAAAAATGCAAATTCACCTGAAATCCCACGGTGGAGAGGGCTGCGCGATCCACTGCTTCCTCTGGTCGCGAGCAGCGTGTGAATGTGAACAAATAGTTCCAATGTCCTTCCGCATCCCCTGCATATTTGAGCTTGCTCAGGGACGCTCAGGTCTGCATGGAGTCCGATGGGCTACAGCAGCTGATACTCGCGGTGGTGCTTTGCACCGCTGCAAGTATCAGTCTGCGTCTCACAGTTATTCTGTGCCCAGATGCACCTGTAACCCTTTAGCTTCTGAGCCATTTCACACCTGTGTGCGGAGGTAATTTTTACCGGTTTCGCTCATAATGTTTAACCGCCTTTTGAAGCCTTATTTTATTATATGACCCAGACATATTATAGATCGTTCTTTCCGGCAGATTCATAATATATCATTATTGTATGTATACATCATGTCCTGCCTGAATATTATAACAAAAAAAATGCAATAAAATTAGAATTTTCAAAAACTTACAACGTTTAAAGTGTTGTTTTTTTCACATGTTAACATGCAAGCATTTGCGGTTATATTTCCTATGGGTTGCGCTTGTTAAAAATAATTAGAAACAGGGCCTCGTCACATTATAATTGAAATGGGAACAATATTGCTGCATTAACAAAACAAAAACTTTTTTTTTTTTAAATATATATATTTTTTTGTTACCAAACATGACCATGTAAATCGTATCATTGGAAAGGCCATGTTCTGGCCGATCCAACAATACCAAACGGTGCCTGACTTTCACCGCTGGCCCCAGGCGATCGGGAGGGAGAGAGGTCCAAAGGACCTCCCTCCCTCAGACACCTCCTCCGCACTCACGGGGGGGCGGGGGCACCTGAAACAGATGTCATTGCGCCAGTGCGATGACATCCATCTTCCCCGTCGGGGTCCTGGAGTGCCGGGCTGACATCCAAGATGTCAGCCCACACCAGGGGGGGGGGGGGGGAGACACAGCAATCGGCCGGAATCCTGGCTGATTGCTGCCTCCTGTGCTAGGATGCCCTCATTGCGTCAAACACACAAAAAAGGTCATAAATTAGAGACCATAACTCAAGGTCAGTGACCAATCACAAAAGGCATCCTATGCAGGGTGAGGTCTCTGTGACAACAATTGTAAGTCAAAAACTGAGAACCACCACCTGAAATGAATAAGCAAGAGATGCCTAAGGATCCCCTCAGAAGACATGTGCCACCAAATTGGTTATTGTAGTTAGCATGCACCACTCAAAAGCGTCACGATGAGGTGCAAACATAAGTGGTCCACGTCACGGAATACAACTGGTTAATACAGAGACAAGGAGTGAGCCTGGTAGCTACAATTTGCATGCACTGATTGAGAAATCACAATAAAGTGCAGGCAGTAGCAATCGCCCAGCCAAAAGTATTCCTCAGAAACAGAAAAAAAAAAAGGGCATACGTTGGAGTATACTTAAATGCTTAAAGACATATGCCACCAAATTTGTTGTTGTAATTAGCATGCACCACTCAAAAGCGTCACGATGAGGTGCAAACATAAATGGTCCACGTCACTTGCCACTCCACGCCCCACCCTGTTTTGAGTGGGTGCTTGCTTCTATTTATTTTCTATGTTAATCTGTCTATTTGTGTTTTGTTTTTAATATCTTGCAGTTTATTACTTTGTATTTATGGAACAACTGTAACAATTCACTGTTTTCGAACCCAGGACATACTGAAAACGAGAGAAATCTCAAGGTATCCTTCCTGGCAAAATACTTTATAAATAAATAGCGCGTCTGGGTTGGTATAGCATAAGTAACCGGAAGTTAGTAAGGGAATTCTACTTGTGCAGATTTTCTCCCTTACCGTCACGCCGTCAGAGCCAATTGGAATCGGGCTCCCAGTGTGTTTAGAGGTCACACATACATAGCAAGCACATGTGAAGGGCTAAAACTGACCACAGATCAATGGATGAAATGTTACTACTATTTAAAGCGACAGCTGTAAGGGCTGAAGTGAGCGCTGCACACCAGTTGCTATTAAAATCAAGATGTAAATTTATTTGCTAGTGCCTGAGCAAGACCATGAGAAATAGACCACAAATTAAATGATCCATCATTAAGGTCATCTCAAAGTGTGGGTAGAAACACAATGTGACTTAACACGTTCCCACAAATAGAGAAACACATTGGAGATATATATATGACAGTCAAATGTTACTTTGTTGGTTAATCCCTTAATGACTGAGGGCTTTCCCTATTTCCCCCAATTTAATGACCAAGGCAATTTTGCCATTTTTGCTCTGCATTGGTGTCATCTTAACCCCATGAGCGCCGACTGACTTGCAATAAATGGTTCAAAGACATATAGTAGTGCACATATGGTTTGTAAATATGCACCAGGCATGAATCCGACTGTCCAGTTCATCAGCCCTGACATGGACAACAAAAAACAAAAATGAAAAAAAATCAAAAACAGAAAGACTGGTCACACGAGGCTTGGTTTTAACAAGATTTTAAGGCTAGGGTCAGACGAAAGCATTTTTCCCCGCAAACGTGAAAAAGTGCGTCCGAACGCATTGACGTATTTTTTCACGGAATGCGCAAAAACGGTCAGACGACGTGCATTTTCGGGCATGATTTTGTACGGATCATCAATAAAACTCTTTTTGCGTCTGGACGGTATATCGGCTGGACATTAGCAGCGTCTGACATCTCCTAATCACGCACACACGCCGCTATGCCGCAGCTGCGCACTCAGTACGTCAGTACTAGCGGTTCTGCGTTCTCAGAAAAATGCGTTCAAATTCCACTTGCGTTGCACGGCCGGACTTTTGTGCGGCCGTACATCGTATATTGGCCGTCATTGCCCGTCATCTGCTGCTAGTGCGGCCGTAATTATGTGCGCCAGAACGCACGTTAAAAGTGCGCTGGTCTGACCCCAGCCTTATTGTAGCAGCAGCAGCAACGTCTCAGTCCTGCACTCAAAAACATTCTGAAGACAAGGCTTGAGAAACGCAGGACCGAGACTTGGCTACTCTTACAATGATGCTCCTGCTAAAGCCAAGCCATGTGTGACTGGACTTCTCCACTTGTGAGATAAAGGACAGGAGAGCCGACATCCCCAGTACATCATTGGCAAGTCCAGACTATTGCGGTATGCTTAGGAGTAAGGCCCCGTTCACACCTGGGCGTTTTACAGCATGTTCCTGCACGAAAATCACATGATTTCCTATGGGGCCCGTTCACACCTGGGCATTTTACAGCACGCAGGAACGCGCTGTAAAACGTCCTATGCCCAAAGAAGTACGCAAACTTATTTGGGGCGTATTGCAGCGCGTTCACGCTGCAGTCTATGGCCGTGAACGCACTGCAATGCACGTTTGCGCGTTTTTTACGTCTGCTCGATACGCGTGTCAAAAAACACGCAGGTGTGAACCCAGCGTAAGGTAGGGTTAGGAGTAGGAGTAATTGTAGGGTTAGGTTTAGGAGGTAAGGGTTCTGGGATTGGGATTTAAGTTATTTTAGTGGTTAGGCTTGATATTAGGTATTTTCATTTTAAATTTATGGATTATTCTTTTTAAAGGTTTCTGTGTATAAATATACTTAAACATCATTTGGATTAGATGTATAAGCCCACTCTAATGCTGGAACCCCTTTCTTCACACAGCATCCATCTACCAACACCCTCAGCCACAGAGCCTGCATTTTGACTCTGCTGTTCCACCAACCCTCCCACTCAGTCCTGGTCTAACACTTGCAGCTTCCTTTCCAGTTTGCCAATCACCCTAACTAGCCCAAGCTTCTAGCCCTTCCCCTGAACTTTTATTTCTGACACTGACACTGACACTGACACACACACACACACACCTCTATCCCTTATTAGATTGTAAACTCAGGTCATGTCTGGCTGAGCACTTGTTTCAAGTGCTGTTTTAGCAGGACAATTATCCTACGGGCAGCCATACACCGTTCAATCCTTATATGCCGCTCCACCTTGGAGTGAATATACAGACACAGTACTTAGATTTTCTTGCTGAGATACAACTTTTCAAGTATCAATCACCATATGCCCAAATTTAAAATTATATATATATGCACCAATGGATAGCCTGTGTAAGCCACCTCACAGTCAATCAGTGCCTTAGTGCAAAATCCCATATATATGTATAGCAAAAACAGAACAAAGGGATGCACATAAGGACTTAAGGAATAAAAACAATAAAGTTTAATGTTCATACATACTAAAAATGGTTCCTGTCATCTTGCCCGACATTTCAGCTCTTTAAGAGCCTTTATCATGGTGCTGGAATAAATCCACTTTTTGCTTTAATACGTGGGTTTTTGGAGTTTAATTTATGCTGTTCTGAAGTTGGAGTCGCGGAGCAAGGACTTCCATCCACTTGCCCACTGTTGTGAGTAGTGCCTGGGGTTCAATGGTCTGTAACATTGCCCCCTCTGGTGGTTGTACTAGAAACACGCCCTACGTAGTTCTAATCAAGCTCTAGCTTTCAGATCCACAAATCTCTGCCATGCTGCAGCCTCCATCAGCATCCCCCATTTGATGATCATAAAGCTAGGGGTAAAACTGCTGATGTTTCCTCAGGAAATGGCCCACTTGAGTTACATTTTAAAAAGACAAGATCTTGAGAGCTTAACTTGTAGATCTAGGTTAGTCCAAATGAAACGTAACAATGTATCGGCAATACGCTGCACATTTGGGCTTAAACACCAATATGGTTATTCCAGTTTACACTATTGGTGCATATGCACACATCGGGGTCTTTTCCAAGCAGGTCGTTACGGTTAACTAGTGGGATGTCAAGTGTAAAGAGTCCAAACGAAAATCAGAAGGGCTCCCATGCAGTGAGCTGCAAACTTCCCTTGCTGCAGGGTACAGAAAATTAACGTTTCCTATACTTTGTTTCGGAAGTGCCGATATGCTGGCAGCTGAAGAAAAACGTGTGATTTCAATGTTGCTTGTTATCCTGTTTTTGAGCAAGTGGAAAAAAAAATAAACTACTACCAACTCTCAAAACCTGTTGTGCTGATTGCTGCATCTTCACAATTGGGTTATGACATGCTGATGCTTGTGCTCTTCGTGCAGACAATGAATTCCATCATGCTCAGCCACTCAACAGCTGAACAGAGACTCATGGGAAATGTAGTTCCAAAACATGGGGGGGGGGCAAAGTTGCCAACTCCTGTATTAGGTTGTCAGCGCAGATATTTAACTTATCGCCCCCAGCAGTGTCAGGAATAATGAGGAACATGCTACCACCGAGGGTACAAGGTGGCGCACCAGGAAGAACTAGGGACCGGACACAGATGCAACAGGAGGTGAGGGGAGCTGTAGGACAATGACCAAATGGCTCCAAAAACATCTTTTTTTTTTTTTTTTTTTTTTAAAAGGCATATACGGTTTTGCAAATCTGGTTGAGGGGTGCTCAAATATATATAAATATATTATATAATATTTGTAATAGCGCTCACAATGACCACTTATAGTGAAACTTGCAATCTTCAGGCACCAGGGGAGGATCAAATGCCCTGGGTCTGCTGGGTGCACCAGAGGAATACACAGAAGCAGAGATCTTACCCTTTTGAATAATTTTTGGTCACGTATAAAAGAGAGGAAAATGAAAAAAAAAAAGGTAAAAAAATATATATGTATTATTTATTTATTTATAAAGTATTTTACCAGGAAGGATACATTGAGATTTCTCGTTGTCCTGGGTGTAATACATACATACACACACCCCTGCTGTTTCACAACCTGTGAACAACATATGCCTCGAACAACTGTTGACAGCTTCAACCCAATTACTGAACACTAACGGCAGCGTAACAAATAAACTATATAAAAAAATGTTTTTTTTAAAAAAAAAAAAGCTACAGGGATAGATAGTTACGCTTGTAATGTAACTTTTGTATTGGCAAAGGAGAGTAAATCCTGAGTGCCTAGCGCTGAATTTAAATTTTGCTCGTATTTCCATTTCTGGGATCTCAGTCAAGCCCTGTATTTACACGTGCAACAGGACGGTTGACAACATCCATAAAATAAACAAACATCAATAAAAAAAAAATAAAAAAAAAAAGTTAGGTGCATGTTTATATTTATCCTGTTTGTTTATTCTTTATCTATAGCGAGTATATTTCCTCTATATTTATTTTCTGTGTTAATATTTGTTTTGTTTTTAACATCTTGCATTTTATTACTTTGTATTTCTGTACCTACTGTAAAAATTCAATGTTGTTGAACCCAGGACATACTTGAAAAGGAGAGAAATCTCAATGTATCCTTCCTGGTAAAACACTTTTATAATAACCAAAGGGGACAAATTTATTTATAAAGCACTGCGGAAAGAAACATAGCGCTATATAAAAATGTTGATAATAACGCATAAACACAAAAAATATTCAATACATTAGCAGTAAAAAGCAGCGTCCTATTAACACAGAGGAGAAAAATAAGAGTATGTCATCTCATACGATTCTTTCAAACGTGCGATTTCCGTGATATAAAGAAAAGGAAAAAAAGCTGGTTCAGTCCTGTGTTCTTCAGCCAAAATCAGCTCATAGTTAAAGCTCCAGGAAGACATTCAAAGTAATTCAGCAGTTTGCATGCCACAAGCTTTCAGGCCGGAAGGATCACGTAATCCCACTGGTAAAGCTTGTTTAACTAAAGGGTGAAGAGGGACACTTCTGAAAAAGCAATGCTCAGAATTCTTCTATAAGGTTGGACCTTTCCAAACGGGGATCTATTATTAATGAACCCTAAAAACCATGCAAATAACATGCTATTATTTATTATTATTACTATTAAATGTCACTATTTAAAGCAAATCATAAAGTGCATCTTTCGGCAAAATTTTTGATTCTGATTCTTTTTACATGCCTTTTTTTTCTTCCTGTAACATATCTTTTTATTGTTATTCATAGGACATTCTATATTATTGTCCGGCATTTTTATGCACTAGGTTTTTTTTAAAACCCTTTTAAAAGTTGCGTTTTTTTCCACCACGGTTCAGCAAATAATATAGAAGGTCCTATGACTAACAATTAAAGGGTCTGTTATAGAATAAAAAAAAAAATTAAAAAAGAAAAAAAACGCATAAAAAAAAAAAATTGACAAAAAATACCCATTTTTTTAAATAAAAAAAAGACTTTTCCTGCAAATTACAAGAATAAAATGGTTGAAAAAAATAAGAAAAATGGTTATTTTTTTTTTATTTTTTTTTACACATTGAAACCTATGGGATTCGCCTGTTTAAATCCGTTCACCAAAAACCACCAAAAATTTGGGGATGTCACTGACATGTCGGTGCAGTTCGACGTTCTGTGAATAGATTAACCATTACTTCTTTATGGGGATTTCACTGCAGTCGAAGATCGCTGTATTTCCCTGGCAAAGCAACAATATTTGGCGAACTGCTAGCTTTTTGAATAACTGAATGGCCACGAAATTACACCGTACGGGGAAATTCATAGTTCGGTGCTCTTTAAAGACCTTTTTAAGGGGTTATTTAAATATCATATTAACTGCAGCGAGGAATTAGTTGGAATATAAATGTACTGGGCTCAGAGCCAGCAAGTTTCTAAAGGACTTAATCTGTCTGTGACATCAGTGGACAGGATGGGGGACTTAATGCACTTTGTTTCTGTCAGTAGGATGATCTTAGGGATCTCTAAGGAGCCAGTTAAAACTCGCGTATAGTAAACAGATCCACATGTTTGTGCAAAACCTGTGGAAAAGCAAATTATAAAAAAATAAAAAAATCCGTGTTAATGCACACAGAGGGCACTTTACGTTTATACTGACTTTTCTGTAAACACCGAGCACATTAATAAGATGAAAGATAAAGGTCAGCTGCCTTCCCAACTGTCAAAGTATAAGAAATAACATACAGGGTTATTCAAAGAGAATCGAAAAGTCACCACACGTTCAGTGACTATTCGATCCCTGCAATTCGATGCGATTCGATTTCGCCGACCCTGCGGTATATTTCAGCAAGCACCACCGTACTGCAGGGAAAACCCGCCACAAACTCACTGCAAAACCCGCCGAAACAGCTGGATTAACCCCGCCGCACACCCAGGAGAAACCCGACTAGCCACCGATACCCGTACAGAGCAGCTGTCGGAAAAACCCGACACACAGACGAAGGAGGTGAAAAGATAAAAAAAAAACCAAAAACAGTACACTTGAAAGTTTGCAAGTATAAAACAATACGTATCTGGTATGCGCGAAATTAGACGCTAGGGAACTCGGACTGGTCTCTCGAATAACGTCTCCAAACAAGTGTCATGTTGGAATAAAAATACAAAAAATACGATCTAAGTGTAGCGTATGACAGTATATGGGTATACAAGAATATCGTGGATAAACTCACAAACAGAGAGCCCGTGCACTGGCTCTGAGTGATGAATAGCCTCTGGGTTGTTAATCTTGTTTCACTTCTCAGGAAACCCACTCCTTGGTATGGTTAACTCATTGCATCCATAAAACATGGGAAAAAAGAGAGAGAGGCACAATCTTTGTGTATATCTGACGCCCAAGATACTGTTATATATCAGCAAAAATTGAACACTCACATTTGGATGAGCTATTCCCAGCTCAAATTCGAAGGCGTATGGGTTTTTCTGGTCAAACCCAATAAAGACCCGAACATGCAGAGGGGATTCTTCTTTAAAAATGGATTTAATAATAAAATCAAATAAAGTAAAATACAGAATGCGTTTCGCCGTTGGCACACTGCTTCATCAGCTGGTCTATACATTAAGATCTAACATGCATGTTTATATACCCAAACAATAGATGAAAAAAATCAGATGAAATCGATTCTCCTGTGTGTAATTGGTAGTCAGCGTGCGTTCCTGGCCTCCTTCTGGGTCGTTCAGACGCGGCTGACTCGCGGCGCCATCTTGCGCAGGCGCATTGAGGGCTTCCGCGTTCCACCTTGCGTTCCAGATGACGATACCCGGAAGTTGGACGTATTGTATTGAATCGTCGTTCGTCTTGCCGCTGAAGTATATCGAGGCTATCACCTAGGTTACACAACGCTTCCCAGTGCCATAATGTTCATGGGGGAACAATAAGGCTAGGGTCAGACTAACGCATTTTTCACGTTGTCCGTGAAAATGTGCGTTCGAAGAATGGACGTATTTTTTCCCGGAATACGCAATAGCGGTCATACGATGCGCAGTTTCATCCGTGATTTTGTACGGATCATCAATAAAACACTTCTTGCATCTGGACGTTATGTTGGCCGGACATTAGCAGCGTCTGATGTCTCCAATTCACGCACACACACCGCTAGCGGACGCAGCGCACTCTGTACGTCAGTACTAGTGGTTTAACGTTCTCGAAAAAATGCGTTCATTTTCCACTTGCGTTGCGCAGCCGGACTTTTGTGCGACCGTACTTCGTATATTGGCCGTCATTGCCCGGCATCTGCTGCTAGTGCGGCCGTGATTAAGTGCGCCAGAACGCGCGTTCGCACTGCCTCAGTCTGACCCTAGCCTAAGACTGCATCAATATGGACAAAAAATAAATAAAATAAAATCATAAGCAATATACAGTGGCAAGAAAAAGTATGTGAACCCTTTGGGATTACGTGGAGTTTTGCATGAATTGGTCATAAAATGTGCTCCAATTTTCAACTAAGTCACAACAATTTGAAAAACACAGTCTGCTTAAAATAAAACACAAACATTATATGTGTTTATGTTTTTATTGAACATAACATGTAAAAATTCACAGTGCAGGGTGGAAAAAGTATGTGAACCCCTAGCCTAATGACTTCTCCAAGAGCTAATTGGAGCCAGGAGTGAGCCAACCTTGAGTCCAATCAGTGTGATATTATTGGAGGTGTTGCTGAAAGCTGTCCTGCCCTTTAAAAACACACACCAGTTTTGGGTTTACTGGTTTCAAGAAGCACTGCCTGGTGTGAACCATGCCTCGCAGAAAAGAGCTCTCAGAAGACCTACGATCAAGAATTGTTGACTTGCATGAAGCTGGAAAGGGTTACAAAAGTATCTCCAAAAGCCTTGATGTTCATGTGTCCACGGTAAGACAGACTGTCTACAAATGGAGAAAGTTCAGCACTGTTGCTACTCTCCCTAGGCTTGGTCGTCCTGTAAAGATGACTGCAAGAGCACAGCGCAGAATGCTTAATGAGGTAAAGAAGAATCCTAGAGTGTCAGCTAAAGACTTACAGAAATCTCTGGCACATGCTAACATTTTTGTTGACACATCTACAATAGGGAAAACATTAAACAAGAATGGAGTACATGGGAGGACACCACGGAGGAAGCCATTGCTGTCCAAAAAGAATATTGCAGCACGTTTGAAGTTTTCAAAAGAGCACCTGGATGTTCCACAGCACTACTGGCAAAATATTCTGTGTACAGATGAAACCAAAATTGATTTGTTTGGAGAAAACACACAACACTATGTGTGGAGAAAAAAAAGCACATTACACCAACATCAAAACCTCATCCCCACTGTAAAACATGGCGGAAGGAGCATCATGGTTTGGGGCTGCTTTGCTGCCTCAGGGCCTGGGCGGATTGTTGTCATTAATGGAAAAATGAATTCCAGAGTTTATCAAGACATTTTGCATGAAAACGTAAGACCATCTGTCCGCCAATTGAAGCTCCGCAGAGGATGGGTGATGCAACAGGACAATGACCCAAAGCATACAAGTAATTCAACAAAAGAATGGCTTCAACAAAACAAAATACTCCTTCTGGAGTGGCCCAGTCAGAGTCCTGACCTCAACCCGATTGAAATGCTGTGGCATGACCTTAAGAGAACGATTCACACCAGACATCCCAAGAATATTGCTACACTGAAACAGTTTTGTGAAGAGGAGTGGTCCAAAATTACTCCAGATCGTTGTGCAGGTCTGATCTTGCAACTACAGGAAATGTTTGGTTGAGGTTATTGCTGCCAAAGGAGGGTCAACCAGTTATTAAGTCCAAAGGTTCACATACTTTTTCCACCCTGCACTGTGAATGTTTACATGTTCTGTTCAATAAACACATGAAAACATGTTTGTGTTGTATTATTTTAAGCAGACTGTGTTTTTCAAATTGTTGTGACTTAGATGAAGATCAGAGCACATTTTATGACCAATTCATGCAAAACTCCACGTATTACCAAAGGGTTCACATACTTTTTCTTGCCACTGTACATGTGGTAAACCACATGTATATTGCTTATGATTTTATTTTATTTATTTTTTGTCCATATTGATGCAGTCTTATTGTTCCCCTATGAACATTATGGCACTGGGAAGCGTTGTGTAACCTAGGTGATATACTTCAGCGGCAAGACGAACGACGATTCAATACAATACGTCCAACTTCCGGGTATCGTCATCTGGAACGCAAGGTGGAACGCGGAAGCCCTCAATGCGCCTGCGCAAGATGGCGCCGCGAGTCAGCCGCGTCTGAACGACCCAGAAGGAGGCCAGGAACGCACGCTGACTACCAATTACACACAGGAGAATCGATTTCATCTGATTTTTTCATCTATTGTTTGGGTATATAAACATGCATGTTAGATCTTAATGTATAGACCAGCTGATGAAGCCGTGTGCCAACGGCGAAACGCGTTCTGTATTTTACTTTATTTGATTTTATTATTAAATCCATTTTTAAAGAAGAATCCCCTCTGCATGTTCGGGTCTTTATTGGGTTTGACCAGAAAAACCTATACGCCTTCGAATTTGAGCTGGGAATAGCTCATCCAAATGTGAGTGTTCAATTTTTGCTGATATATAACAGTATCTTGGGCGTCAGATATACACAAAGATTGTGCCTCTCTCTCTTTTTTCCCATGTTTTATGGATGCAATGAGTTAACCATACCAAGGAGTGGGTTTCCTGAGAAGTGAAACAAGATTAACAACCCAGAGGCTATTCATCACTCAGAGCCAGTGCACGGGCTCTCTGTTTGTGAGTTTATCCACGATATTCTTGTATACCCATATACTGTCATACGCTGCACTTAGATCGTATTTTTTGTATTTTTATTCCAACATGACACTTGTTTGGAGACGTTATTCGAGAGACCAGTCCGAGTTCCCTAGCGTCTAATTTCACGCATACCAGATACGTATTGTTTTATACTTGCACACTTGGTTGGGGGAAACCACTATTCATCTGGCCTGTTGGGCACTCTGAGGGTATAGTGTGGGCGCTTACCACACTTCCACTTGAAAGTTTGAAACGCTGTTTGCAAAAAAAAATAATACAATGAAAATGCCTGGAATTTACATATAAGATCCAATGAATGATAATAAAAAGGTCCGTTACAGAAAAAAAGAAAAAAAACGATTAAAAAAAAAATTGCCAAAAAAATCCCAAAAATGCTCAACAGATCCTAAAAAAAAAATCTATAAATAAAGAGACTTTTTACCGCACAATATAATATTAAACGGTTTACTTAATATTGAATTAACCCTTTCGCTGCTGAGGCATTTCCCGCCTCTGTGCTGAGGTCATTTTTCTGTTTCGCTCATCATGTTTAAATGTGTTTTGAAGGCTTATTTGAGTATATGACCCAGACATATTATATACCGTTCTTTCCGTCAGATTCATAATATGTCATTATTATATGTATACGTCATGACCTGTCTGTATATTATAACAAAAAATGCAATAGAATATGAATTTTCAATAATTTACAACGTGTAAAGTGTTTTTTTTCACATTTTAACATGCAAGCAATTGCGGTTCTATTTTGTATGGGGTGCGCGTGTTAAAAAAATTAGAAATGGGGTCTCGTTACATTTTTTTTTGGGGAAAATTACGCGATTTTTAACAAACGCACCGCATACAAAAATCGTTAGTGCAGCATCATTGTTCACATTATAATCGAAATGGGAACAATATTGCTGCATTAACAAACCAAAAAAAAGAAAAAATTTTTTTTTTTTTTTTTAGAATTTTTTTATTTTTATTTTAAATAGTTTTTTTAAAAAAAACCTTTTTTCATAGTCATGTTTGGTATCGTTGGAACGGCCATGCTCTGGCCGATCCAACAGTACCAAACTTTAACCCCTAGCTGCCACGGATCGGGAGATAGGGGGTTCCAATGAACCCCCTATCTCCACCATTGGTGGCAGTTAGGGGTTAACTCCAGGACTGGAGTCATCGTGCTATGCAAGATAACTCCAGGACTGGAGTCATCGTGCTATGCACGATGACACCAGTCCTCAGGGGGAGTTCCCGGAGGCTTGGCCGACATCCAAGATGTCGGCCAGCTCCGGGAAAGGATCACGAACCGGCGCTTTTCAGCACCGATTCGTGATCCGGCTCCCCAGGGGTTAATGACAGCCACCGTTTGGAAGGGCAGGCTGTGCCCTTCTAAGCGGTGCCTGTATTAACTCCCTGCTCCCTGGCGATCGGGAGGGAGAGAGGAGACCTCCCCCCCCTCCCTTTCAGGTGCCTCCTCCGCACATGTGGGGGGGGGGCGCCTGAAATAGATGTCATCACGCCGCCGCGATGACATCTATTGTGCCCGCGGCGGTCCCGGATTGACAGGCTGACATCCAAGATGTCAGCCCGCACCGGGAGGAATCCGGCCGATCGCAGGCTGCTTCGGGAGGACGCGCTCAGCGCGTCTTCTGCAGCCAACCCTTCCTGCGGCAGGACGCGCTGAGCGCGTCCTCCGCAGCGAAGTGGTTAAAATGAGAATATTTTTAACATTGAAGCCTATGGGATTCTCCTGAATAAACCTGTTGAATGAAACCACCGAATAGCAGGGCAATTTGGCAACTTTTCCCTGCGGTTTTGTGTTCTCTGAATAGACGAAGCATTGCTACTCTATGGGGATTTCACTGCCCTCGAACAGGCAAAGTATGTGCAGGCAATTTGCCAACATTTGACGAACTGCCTGCGCTCTGAATAGCTGAATGGCCAGGAAAGGTAACCGTACGCTGAATTTCACTGGTCAGTTACCTTTCGGCCACAATTTGGATCTCTTTGAATAACCCCCATAGTCGACTTTGGGTGTGAAGGGGTTAAAAAGCTGATGTGAAAAGCTTTATTTTACCATCTAGCTGTCACTGCATGCCATGGTCATTGAACTTCCCTTATGGACGGTTAAAGAGGATAAGGCTTGCGTCAGACAAGCGTTTTTAAGAGCAGAAGTAACATCCATGATAGTGGATGTTCCTTCCACCCTGACGCCCGTCTGGCCGCCTCGCTGAGCGCAGTCAGTGTTGTCAGCGCTGCAAGGCTCGATCCTCCCTTGGAGGATCGTGCTTTGCAGCTCTGAACTCGCGTCACAGCGCTTTGACGTGGAGGCTTTCTTAACGGACGCAGCACGCCTGCTGTAGCGCGCACAATTAGGATAAAGATATTTTGATATACAGTCTGACCAACTTATAAAAGGAATATTTTCAGACTGACCTAATGTCTAGGGACAGAGTAAGGGTACCGGCACACGAGCACACTGAGTGCTTGCGTGCGCCCGCACTTCCCTGCGTCTGTGCCGTTTTGACGGGAAGGGACAACCACCGGATGTGAAAATGCCCTCTACGTCAAAAAGCTAGACGAACGCTGACGGGGATACAAAGCGTGATCCTCCATAGGATGTTCCTTCTTCTCTTTACAAACGTTTGTGTGCCGGTAGCCTAAGGAATGAGACTAGTTCAGAGGTCAGCAACCTTGGCTCCCTCATGTTTTTGTAACTACATTTCCCATGTGGCTCAGTCAGCCTAATGTGTGACTGAGCATCGTGGGAGATGATGTTCCCAAACATCGGGGAATCTGAAATCTAAGGTAACGTATAGCTGCGATATGCATATAGGCCGGTCTAAAACGAGGCTGGATCCTACACCTGGGATTTATAAATGTGGAATGTGCAGAAGGTGTGTTTTGTGGGACCCCCAAATAGGAAAGTGGACGTGTTTGGCAGTACAAGACAAGGAAAGGATAAAAACTCTGTCGTCAGTCAGCGTAATAAATGCAATATAGGGTACTAGGTGCACCTAGGTAAGTCTCTCATGTGGGATACAAACTAACAACCTGAATTCTGTCACCTACTATCAAAGTGAAGAAACGGGCCTTCGTGGGTCCGAGAGAAGCTGCTATAGAGAGGGTTCCCAATGGGCTGAGTGGCAAGTGAAATTGCAATAGGTAAAGGAAAGGTTGAGGCCCAAAATCAATGCTGGGAGCACTAACAGAGTTACAAGTTTTTATAAAGCACTAAGGCTGGGGTCAGACGAGCGCAGTTATCACGTCCGTGGCAGCATAGCATTCTGACCAATGGAGCCCCACACACGAAGTACGTCCGCACAGAAGTGCGGACGTGGCAAACGGACGCAAGTTAGGCAAGAACGTAAAAACTCTAGAACGGACGTGCGGAGTGCGCCACGTCCGCATAGCTTTGTGTGTGAGTGATGGAACGAAGTCAGACGAACTGCATTTATACGTCCAGCATTTTTGCCGGACAAAATGGTTTTTCATTTCCCATTTACATCCGTCAAAAAAACGTCAGTTAAAAAAACGGACTGTGTGGCCACTGCTGCGTCTACCGTCAGAACGTACGTCCGTACAAAATGCGTTCGTCTGACCCTAGCCTTACAAGTTCCGCAGCCCTGTACAGTGGGAGGCAGAACAACAAATATACATACAGGTTAAACCAGGGCTTGACAAAGCCAGGTAGCCACTGGCTCCTAAATTTCCAGTTTATTTTACACCGATCTAAAAACATCTTGTTGGCTTCAATGTTTTCTTCCTGTCTCCTACATATAATGTAAATATAGTGTGCGTGTGTGTGTGTCTCCAATGACAACAGAGCAAAGAAAATAAGTAAACAAATAAAACAATATCACAACGTCACAATGTACAGATGTTATCACAAATAATATAATAAGATAGCGATATATATATATATATATATATCTAAGTGGCCAAACTGATATTAGAAGCCACGGTCTACACTTCTAGGCTCAAAAAAGTAGCCAAAAAAAATCAAATGCACAAAAAATACCTAACAGCAAAAAACACCAGGTAAAAAGTGATAAATAGAAGCAGCTAAAATCATAACTTGGGTCAGTACAAACCAACTCCCAGATGCAGAGGCGAGGTTCCCAACGTTTCGGTGAGGATTCGCCTTTATCAAGGTATACCTTGATAAAGGCGAATCCTCACCGAAACGTTGGCTCCTAACTTTTGTTGCTGGCTCCTAGATTCAAAGCAAATTTGTCAAGCCCTGGGTTAAACACACAGCACAGTAGCTGAGAAGACCCTGCTCAAGAGCTTACAACCTAAGAGGATAGGGGTGACACACTAGGTGAGGGTTAATAGAGAATGTGAAATAGCAGAGTGCATGTGGGCTGTGTGGGAAGACACAGCAGAAAAATTAACAGAGGGGAATTCAGCTTCTCTAAAGTAATGTGTTTTCAGAGACTTCTTGAAGGACTAGAGAGATGGGGAGAGTCTGATGTTGCAGGGGACCTCCATAGAAATGGGGCAGCTCGGGATAAGTACTGAAGGCGGGAGTTGGGGGAGCGGGTACGTGGAACTGATAGCATCAGATCATTGGCAGAGAGAAGTGGTCAGGATCGGATCTACCTGTTAATAAGGGAGGAGATGTAGTCAGGGGCACAGTTATGGAGAGCTTTGTATGGGAGCACCAATGTTGTGAATTGGATTCTATAGGAGACAGGAAGCCAGTGTAGAGATTGAAAAAGGGGTGAGGTGTATGAGCCTGGCACAGGGGTTCATAACAAACTGCAGGAGGGAGAATCTGGGATCTCTTAAGGCCAGAGAGAAGGAGGTTACAGTAGTCAAGGCAGGAGATAATTGCTTGGATGAGCATTTTAGCAGAGTCCTGATTAAGAAAGGGGCGGATGCATGCAATGTTTTTAGGTGAAGTAGCAGGATTTGGTTAGAGACCGAATGTGAGGAGTAAAGAGAGCCAACCCATCCTCTGATTAACACCAAGCTACAGAGACTAAAAAAAATAATAAAATCAAAGTACAATCTGCATGGGAGTAAGCACTCCATTACTTGACGCGTTTCGCCATAAACACTGGCATCCTCAGGAGCATGCAGGAAGTTATGCTCAGTCTGGCAGCATAACAAGAAATAAGCAGCCTTCTGCTTATTTCTTGTTATGCTGCCAGACTGAGCATTACTTCCTGCATGTACCTGAGGACGAGTAATGCAGCCTGCACCGTAACATGGCGCAAAGCCTCTATAGGACTCCATTTGGGCTTCACCACTGCAGGTCGGCGTAGTGATACGCAGAGGGAGACTCTTTTCCCCCAGTCGCTCACTGCTCCCGACAGCAATAAGAGATGTATTGAGCCATTTTTTCTATGTTTCTATGAGCCGCCGTTCTCGCCACGGGATGGGAGGAGAGTATGAAAAAGGAAAAAAAAAAATGGGGGGGGGAGAGAGAGAGTTTTCAGCTGGTGCTGACTGATTCCGCGGAAGCGGAATCAGTTGGCACCAGGTTCTAGCCGTGGTTAACTTTTCAGTTAAACACAGCTTGGATTTGTAATCCTAACTGTAATTAACACTTTGCGCTCCCAATGTTAAGCATAGGGAGCGCAAAGTACAGTAAGCTCGCACTAGAAAACGCAAGATACGAACCAGTCAGGTGAGCGCACGTTAGTGTTACTAATGTAATATGGCCCCCAGTGTTTTAGGGAAATGGGGGGGGGCACTCCTCACATCACGACCAGTTAAAAAAAAATATCAAGTGCTCAGGATATGTAGTGTCCCAATGGACAATTAAGGAATCCTTTTTTAAAGTATTGATAGGAAACTGCATCTCTCTCCGGGACCAGTGTCTCACTTCTTTCGCTCTGACACCCCACTTCTTTAATTGCCGCCGGTCAGGCTAACGGATGGCAAAAGTGTTTCTTTTATTAAAAGCAAATCTCTCTTGTAAATTTTCCTGGTTTTCACTATAAAGGTCTAGTAAGGATTGGCATTGGGAAGTGGGTCAGCCACTAAATTCAGATTTTGTGGTGAACTCACAGGGAGTTTGAGAACCAGGTTTCATACCTGGAATTTTCTCCCCCAATTCAGTAATCACTTTTCCCAATTCATTGCGATAAATAGTTTAGAAGAGCCCTGGCCCTCCAAATGTTTGGGAACTGCATCTCCCATGATGCTCTGCCACTCATTCTTGGGACATCTAGAGGGCCAGAGATGGTGAGCCTTGGTTTTGAAGCTATTGCTGCATTAATGCTATAGACACACTGTGCTCGGATAAACAACAACCCGTCATGTTTGATTTTGTTTTCTGAAACGGAAGTAAATGTAACCTACAGGATTGGGGTTTTCAAATTGTGTCACAATATATGGAGGCCTCCCTGCTCTCTGAACCAGCAACATAACCTCCTCTGTACACAACTACAGCTGCACACAAACACACCTCATACACAAAGTGTGTTCTCTCCCTGGGGAAACCCGCTTCGTATGTGGACATGCATGGAGCAGGGCGGGTGGAGGAAACCTTACCTTGGCGGTCAGTGGCTCCAAAGTTACCCTTTACTTCGACTCATTTTCCCATACTCCCGCCAGCCCGACCAGTACGGTCTCAGGAAACCAGGGGACAATTCCGCTTCCGGTCACATGACACAATATTGCGTGGTGCGTCCCTGGTAACCATGGTGACGCCTGCAGCAGCTTCCTGTCTGTCTGTCAACAAAACGAGTACCTGCACTAAAGAATTCGCAACAAATCCGGCCGAGGGTCTGGAAGCCTTTCTGGAATGGTGTTTTATCGCCTTTACATCTCAAATTCTAATAAGCATTATTATTGGATTTAGGGCTTAGTAGCAGTGGCTGCAGCGGATTTATTTTGTTTTTAGTCTATTATTACGATGGTGTTTTTCTCTGGCACATGGCTTTCGTTTGTTCTTACTTTTATTGACGTATTTTGTTAATAAAGGTTACGTGGCAAAACTGTATTTTAGCATTGTAAATTAGTTTGAATAACCCTGTATGTTTCAGTTAGGTAACCGAACGCTGAAATTCAGCGTACTGCCTGGCCATTCGGCTATTCTGAGAGCATGCAGTTCGCCAAATGTTGGAGAATTGCTTGCACATACGGTGCCTGTTCGAGGGCAGTGAAATCCCCATAGAGAAGCAATGCTTCGTCTATTCAGAGAACACAAAACATCTAAGAAAATTTGCCGAAATGCCCTGCCATTTGGTGGTTTCATTCGGCAGGTTTATTCAGGCAAATCCCATAGGCTTCAATGTTAAAAACATTCCCGTTTTAATTCAATATCTAATAAACCATTTATTATAATATTCTGCAGTAAAGAGACTCTTTCTTTATAGATTTTTTTTTTTTGGTAATTTCGTTTTTTTTTTTTATTTAAAAATCAATTTATTTTTTCTGTAACCGCCCTTTTTATTATCATTCATTGGATCTCGTATGTAAATTTCAAACATTTTCGGTTTGTAATTTCTTTGAAAAGTGAAACGCTGTTTGCTGTTTATTCGTCTGCGGTGTCGGGTTTTTCCAGCGGCTGCTCTGCGCTGTGGTCGGCTCCTGCTTGGGTTTCTCCGGTGTGTTCGGCGGGGTTAATACAGATGTTTTTGCGGGTTTCAGTGTGCGTTCGCCGGGTTTTGCGGTGAGTTTTCGGCGGGTTTGCAGTGACTTTTCCCTGCACTACAACGGCCCTGTGGTGCTTGCTGAATACACCGCAGGGTCGCCGAAATGGGATCGCACCGAATTGAAGAGAGTGAAAAGTCACCTAACGTGCAGTGACTTTTCGATTCTCTTTTTGAATAACCCTGTCAGGGTTGTTCAAAGAGAATCAAAAAGTCACGGCACATTCGGTAACTTTTCGTTCCCTGCAATTCGGCGATCCTAGTTCGCCGACCCTGCGGTGTATTCAAGCACCACAGGGCTGCCGTACTGCAGGGAAAACCTGCCGCAAACCCGACGAACACTGCAAAACACACCGAACACTCACCGAAACGCACAGAAACAGCTGGATTAACCCTGCCGAACACACCGGAGAAACCCAACTAGGCGCCGATCACCGCGCAGAACAGCCGCCGGAAAAACCCGACACACAGACGAATGAGGTGAAAAACAAAACCAGTACGCTTGAAAGTTTGAAACGCAGTTTGCAAAAACCTACTGATCAAAAATGTCTGAGATCCAATGAATGACAATAAAAAGGACTGTTACAGAAAAATGATAAGGATTTGCCCAAAAAATGCCTAAAAGATCCTAATTTTTTTTTTATAAATATTATAATATTCTGCAGTAAAAAGTCTAAACGGTTTATTAGATATTGAATTAAAACGGGAATATTTTTAACATTGAAGCCTATGGGAATCGCTTGAATAAATCTGTTGAATGAAACCATCGAACAGCAGGGCATTTTGGCAACCTTTCACTGCTGTTTTGTGTTCTCTGAATAGACGAAGCATTGCTTCTCTATGGGGATTTCACTGCCCTCGAACAGGCATCGTATGTACAGGCAATTCGCCAACATTTAGCGAACCGCCTGCTCTCAGAATAGCCGAATGGCCAGGAAAGGTAACCGTACGCTGAATTTCAGTGTTTGGTTAGCTTTCGGGGCCAGATCGGCTCTCTTTGAATAACCCTGATAGTAACATTGTAAATGTCAGACAGTGTCAGTATAGGGTTTGGAGTTAGGGGTCAGGGTTAGAGACAGGGGGTTAGGTTTGGGTTGGGGTTGGGGTTACAATGCTTAAAACAGTTGAAATGGGTCACAAACAATTTACAACGCTAAAATGTAGTTGGAATGTCTATCACATCATTTACACCACTAAGGCCGGGATCAGACGAGCGTTTTGAAGAGCGGAAGGAACATCCGTGCGAGTGGATGTTCCTTCCACTCAACGCCCGTTTGGCCACCTCGCTGAGCGCAGTTAGTGCGATCAGCGCTGCAAGGCTCAATCCTCCTATGGAGGGTCGCACTTTCCAGCTCCATCAACACACGTCCTACTGCTTTGATGGAGAGGGCTGCTGCACGGCCGCTGTTGCGCGCGCTATTCGTGCGTGTACAACAGCGTGTGGCCGTTCCTGTCGCAGTGTCACAATGCTGCGACGGAAGCCACGTCAGTACGGGCGCACCTTGTGCGCTCTTCTGACACCAGCCTTAAATACAGTTTTACCGGTTACGTTTTAGTGTTATCGGTCACCTGACCCTAGCCTCTTTTGTAGGCCTTTTTATTGCCAAAGTAAAGTTGTTCTTGGGGATCAGCTCCTGCATTATGTGGTGGAGTGACTAGATGTATATTTTGAAGGTTTTTCTCTTGATTAGATTTACCTCACTAGCAGTTTAGTATCTCTCTTTAGCTCTTTAGTATCTCTCTCCAAACACCAGCCAAAACGTAAGGGGTTATTCAGAGAGCATTCGGCGCTCTTTGGCAAGTTCAATTTGCCCACACTGTGGTGAATTCAGCATTCACCACTGGATCCCCGAAGTCCACCAAGTCGACCCGCTGAACACATCTGATAAACCGCCAAAATCGGGTAAATTGCCAAATCAATCTGAAAAACACCAAACACAGCCGCAAGCCCGCCAAATGACTCCAACGAGCCACTGAATGCAACCGGAAAAAGCCGACCAGCCGCCACACAGGGGTGAGAAAAAAAAACCCCAGCAACGTCTAAAACGCGTTTGCATGGAAATAATGTAGAACGTTCTATGAATAATAATAAAAAGGTCTGTTACAGAATAATATTAAAAAAAAAAAGGCATTTAAATAAATCGGAATCGAAAATTTTGCAAAAAAAAATCCTAAAAAAATTAATAAAGATACTTTGCTGCAAATGAAAAGAATAAACGGTTGAATAAATTTTTGATAAAAACGGGGAATTTTATTTTACATTGATACCGGTTTCACCAGCTGATGAAGACGGTGCTCCGTCGAAACGCGTTCTGGAATTTTATTTTATTTTAATAAATACGCTTTTTGAATCCTGCCGTTCCTGCTTCTTTGCGCTTGGAGTGTTTTTTGTGAATTTTTTATTTTACATTGAAACCTATGGGATTCGATTGCTTAAACCTGTGGAATGAAACCACTGATAAATCAGGGCATTTCGACAGCTTTTCACAGCTGTTCGGTGTTCTCTGAATAGATTGTTACTTCTCTGAGGATTTCACTGCTGCCCAAGGTCACTGTATTTTGTTGGTAGTTCGCCAATATTTGGCGAATCTCCAGCGTTTTGAAATTGCGCCAGACGGGGAAATTCACCATTCATTGGCCAAATTTGGTGCGCTTTTCTCTTCACTCGATGTATAGATTTTTGTTCGAATAAATGTTACCCATTTTCAATAATCTACACAGCCTTTAACCCCTCAATGATGAGTGGGTGTTGCCCAGCGAGAGGGGGTTGATGCTCGCGAGGCGTATTCTGATTCAGCCCACCTGCAGCAGACGAGCGACATTGGCTGCAGGGGGACAGCCTGAGTTCAGGCTGTCTCCTCCATCTAGTGGCGCGCACCGGCTGCAGTGAAGGGCCAAGGTGGCCCATTGAAGTCAGCGGGACGTACTAGTACGCCCCATGTCTTTATCTCACGGCATGGAACGTCACGCGGCAGGAAAGGGTTAAACAAAGAATCAAATATCTGATGTAGCACCATACGGAATTCAAAAACAAAAAAGCGGACCAAGCTTGATGAAGACCGCTAAGGCAGCCGAACCATTGCACATCCTCTAAAACAGGGAACCGAAACTCTGGTCCCCAGATATTTCTGAACTACATCTCCCATGATTCTCTGGCCCCCAGATGTTTCTGAACTACATCTCCCATTCAAAGAATTCTGGGATTGTACAATAAACACCTTGGGGGCAGAGATCGAGAGCATTGCACCAAAATAAACACTCAAGACATGAAGCGCTTGGTTCCCTTTTTGTTTTTGAATAGAATAATGATCTGAGCACCCTTGTTATTTTTACCTTTTTGTGGGCTCAAGGTCTGAAGAAGAGCTCTGCTCACGGCTATCCTATTTTGTTTTGAAACTGAACAGTACTTAATCAGGGAGCGCATGGGATACATTGACACAATGAACAAAATAAAAACAAACAAAAGAACAATATATTGTTGCAATGCTTAACTGGTGAATCACCTCTATCCACACTAGCCCAGAGTCACTCAATTAACTTCGACAATGGGATAGAGGGGGAAGGAAGGGAGGGGGGGCTATTAGCGAATGTACATTTTATTAGAAAGGAAATCAATTTACAGGAGAAACAAAGAATGTAAAACATAGCAACTACAAACAGTATCAAAACGTGGGATATCAACCAATGCTTAAAGACCAAGGGGGTTATCCAAAGAGATTCGAAAAGTCACCGCATGTTCGGTGACTTTTCGTTCTCTTCAATTCGGTGATTGCATTTTCGGTGACCCTGCGGTGTATTCAGCAAACAGCACAGGGCCCCCGAATTGCAGGGAAAAGCTGCCGAAAACCTTGACGATAACTAACCGAATGCACGCTGAAAACAAAGCAAAAACATCTGGATTAACCTTTGAAAAAGCCGAACAGGAGCCGAATAGGAGCCGAATAGGAGCCGAATCACACAGAACCGAAGCAACTGTGACGTAGAGGAAGCAGTGAATAAATTAGAAAAACCATCTGTATTAATCTAGGAAAATGAAACGTTGTTTGCAAAGAAACTACTGAGCGAAAATGTCTGAAATTTTACAGAGGTCCAGGGAATGATAATAAGAGGGCTGTTACAAAAATAATAAACTGAAAAAAAAAAAAAAAAAAAATCGGACTTTTAAAAAAAAAAAAATAATTTTCAGAAAATGCTTAAAGTATCCTAAAAAATCTATAAATAAGAGACTCTTTGCTGCAGAATTTTATAATGAACGGTTTATTAGATATTGAATTAAAATGGGAATATTTTTAACATTGAAGTCTATGGGATTCTCTTTATTAAACTGCCGAATTAAACCACCGAATGCAGAGCATTAGGGGAACCTTTCACTGCTGTTTTGTGTTCTCTGAATAGCCGAAGCAGTGCTTTTAACATGGGGATTTCACTGCCGAACAGGGACCGAACAGGCACGTATGTTCGGGCAATTCGCCAGGATTTGGAGAATTGCCTGCCTCTGGATAGCCGAATGGTCAGGAAGGTAACCGAAACGCTGATTTTCAGCGTTCGGTTACCTTTCTCAAGCAATTCGATCTCTTGAATAACCCTGCAAATAACAATAAATGAGTATCCCTTAGTGCAGGGGTGGGCATTTGTTTTGGCTCTGGGGCCACTTTGTGGGAGCGGAGGTTAGCGGAGGGCTGCACCTTTTAAAATGATGAAATAGTGGTAGTTATTCAATTTATTTATTGTGCTAATTTCATATCATCTATAGCTGCAAGCACATTTAATTTTAAACCAGTTTAATGAGACAGACGTATCCTATCACACTTTTCTACAATAATTTTGAAATCAGGAGTTAGATTGCTTGAGATTCTCATCACAGCCTGCAAGTTATATATTGGTATATATTGCCCCAACTCACATGGATATATATATTGCCCCAGCTCACATGGGTATTTATAGCCCCCAGCTCACATTGGTATATATAGCCCCCAGCTCACATCGGTATATATAGCCCCCAGCTCACATGGATATTATTGCCCCCCAGGCAGCTCACATATATTGCCCAGGGCCCCAGCTCACATGGATATATTTGCCCCAACTCACATGGATATATTAGCCCCCAACTCACATGGATATTATTGCCCCCCAGGCAGCTCACATGGGTATATTTGCCCCCAGCTCTCACCCCCTCTGCTGTGGCCCAAAGACTCTGCGTCCGCCGGTGTTCTTCTACTCCCGAGGCGAGCAGCCACTGGCATGCAGCTTTGCCGCTCGCTGGGGATGGGAACCACCTGACCAGCCTCGTTCTCGCAAGATCGCGCGCTGGTCAGGTGGTTCCCATCCCAGGCGAGCGGCCAAGCTGCATGCCAGCGGTCGCTCGCCTCGGGAGTAGAAGAACACCCCGGTCTCCAGCCAGCTGATGGGGCTCACTACGGACGTCTGCGCATGCACCGTCCTAGTGGAAAATACGAGACGCATCTTCGGTCACGCACGGGAAGGAAATCTCGGTTCAAGGCAGATTTTTCTGACTGTCTTGGCGGGCCACAAAAAACTCTGCGGCGGGCCGCATGTGGCCCGCAGTTTGCCCATCCCTGCCTTGGTAGAATGGTAGAATGTAGGTGCAATGATTTACCACATTGTTTTGCACATTAGTTGTTACTTATAACTGTTACTACAATTGTATCACTCCATACTAAATTGCTATAGCCCATTGCTGCTATTGTATCACACCGTCAAGGATCGACGAGCTGCAGTTCCGCTGTTCATTCAAACATGGTTCCACACATAGTTCCAAACTCCTGTCGGATTTATTGCAGAAGGTGGCAGACAGTGCCTTCAAACTAATGCCCCACTAAGGTTTACAACATTGTATTTCACTATTAAAAAGTCTCCATCAACTAGGCAAAATACTGTACATGCACCACAATATTATCTGGTTCAAACATTGAAGCATATTGGCGTCATTTCGATATTCGTCTGCTTCGCAACATTGTAATTATTTCCCCATTGATGAAAAAAAATCTGACTTTAATAAAAAAAATGCTTAAAATATCCTAAAAAATCTATAAATAAAAAGAGACTTTACTGCAGAATATTATAATGAACGGTTTATTAGATATTGAATTAAAACGGGAATATTTTTAACATTGAAGCCTATGGGATTCGCCTGAATAAATCTGCCGCATGAAACCACCGAATGGCAGGGCATTTCGGGAACCTATCACTGCTGGTTTGTGTTCTCTGAATAGCCGAAGCAGTGCTTTTTTTATGGGGATTTCACTGCAATCGAACAGGCACCGAATGTGCAGGCAATTTGCCAGGATTTGGCGCATTGCCTTTTCTCTGGATAGCCGAATGGCCAGGAAAGGTAATTTCTAAGAAAGGTGATTTTCAGTGTTCGGTTACCTTTCTCCAGCCATTCGAATCCCTTTGAATAACCCTGATAAAAGTTTACATTTTTATTAATATAATGAATTCATGAGTCTAGCCGTAAAGTAGGGGCTCTGGTACTCATGTTAATCAGGGTTGCAAAAACCTAATGCGTGAATGTTGTAGAGGTGATCCGATCGCTCAGTGGAGCCATAGGTTCCTCTAGATATTTGCTAAGATATGATTAGAGTGTGTCCATTGTTCTTGTGTTTACTCGTTGTCTGGGAGGAATGTATATTGTAATGGTCACTTTATAGGTTTCGATTGCTGACCACAATAGTAAGCAGGGAGTACCCATTGTGCACACTGGACATTGCACTTCTTTAATAGACGCATTCTCCGAATTGGTGTCGGCATTTACACTTTTACATTGTCTGAAAGGCACAGCACGGGTAAAGAAGTTTTAGAAATATAGTATTACACTATCAGAATGATATTTATATTTTGCTGCGATACGGAACTGTGATTTATAGCTCAAGCTATAATGTAAATATCAGGGGTTATTCAGAGAGTCGATCTGGCCCCGAAATGTAACCGGACACTGAAATTTCGGGACCATTCTTCTATTCAGAGAGCAGGCAATTCGGCAAATTTTGGCAAATTGCCTGCACGTACGGTGCCTGTTTGAGGGCAATGAAATCTCCCATAGAGAAGCAATGGTTCGTCTATTCAGAGACACCGAACAGCTGAGGAATGTCAGTGAAATTCCCTGCCGTTCGGTGGTTTCATTCATCAGGCGAATCCCATAGGCTTCAATGTTAAAAATATTCCAGTTTTAATTCAATATCTAATAAACCGTTGATCATTTTATTCTGCAGTAAAGTCTTTTTTTAAGAATCTTTTAGGCATTTTTTGGGGATTTTGTCATTTTTCTGTAACAGACCTTTTTATTATCACACATTGGATCTTTTATGTCAATTCCAGACATTTTCGTTCAGTAATTTTTGGTTTGTTTGCAAACAGCGTTTCAAATTTCAAAGTTTCATGCAAACTGTATTTTTGTTGGGTTTTTTTTCACCCCGTTTGTCTAATAGTTGGCTTTTTCCGGTGGCTGCTCTGCGTGGTAATCACTGGCTGCTCGGATTTTTCCGGTGTGCTCAGCTTGGATTTTGCGGCGGGTTCTGCAGGTTATTATTATTATTCATTTATAAAGCGCCAGCATATTCCGCAGCGCTGTACAATAAGCACAGTATAGACAGGGTTACAATACATTGAACAACATTAGACAAACAGTACAGGAGGAGATGAGGGCCCTATTCCCGTAGGAACTCACAATCTGGGAGGGTTGGGGTTGGAAACAGGAGGAGAGGACTGTAAGGTGAGAGTGATTGATGGTTGCGTCAGTGAGTTGGGTGGTAGGCTTCCCTAAATAGGAACGTTTTAAGGGAGCGTTTGAAGGAAGAGAAGTTAGGGGAAAGTCTGACAGTACGAGGGAGAGCGTTCCAGTGAGTGGAGGCTGCGCGTGAGAAATCCTGCAGTCTATCATGGGAATCCGTGATGCGGGGAGAAGCTAGGCGCAGGTCACTGTTTGACTTTAGGGAGCAGGCTGGGGTGTATTTGGTGATTAGTGAGGACAGGTAGTGGGGAGCTGAGTTAGTGAGGGTTTTGTAGGTAAGGATAAGGATTTTGAACTTAATTCTGCAGTGGATGGGGAGCCAGTGAAGGGACTCGCAGAGGGGAGCGGCAGAGACAGAGCGGCGGGGGAGGTGAATTAGCCTGGCGGAGGCGTTCAGGATGGATTGTAGGGGGGAGAGGCGGGACAGAGGGAGGCCAGATAAGAGATTATTGCAATAGTCGAGTCGGGAGATTACCAGGGCGTGTATGAGTTGTTTTGTGGTGACAGCGGTAAGAAATGGCCGAATTCTGGAAATATTACGCAGTTGGTATCGGCAGGAGGAGGAAAGAGACTTGATGTGGGGGATGAAGGAAAGAGCAGAGTCAAGTGTAACTCCAAGACAGCGAACTTGGTTTGATGGGGAGATGGTGATACCCTCCACCGTGATAGAGAAGTCAGGAGGTGGGGAGGCATAAGTAGGAGTTCAGTCTTTGACATGTTGATCTTTAGGAGGTGGAGGCCATCCAGGAGGAGATGCCAGATAAACAGTCACTGACTTTTGAAAGGACAGGGGGAGAGAGATCAGGGGTAGAGAGGTAGATCTGAGTGTCATCAGCGTAGAGGTGGTAATTAAAGCCAAAGCTGTTGATGATTTTGCCCAGGGAGGAGGTGTAGATGGAAAAGAGCAGAGGACCAAGAACAGAGCCTTGAGGTACACCAACAGATAGAGGCAATGAAGGACGAGGAGTTACCAGCAAAGGACACACAGAAGGACCTGTTGGATAAATAGGAGTCAACCCAAGCAAGTGCAGTGTCACCGAGACCCAGAGAGTTGAGGGTCTGTAGAAGGAGGGGGTGGTCAACAGTGTCAAAAGCAGCCGAGAGGTCAAGCAGGATGAGAATAGAATAGTGGCCGTGTTTTTTAGCAGTTAGGAGGTCGTTGGTGACTTTGGTGAGGGCAGTTTCAGTTGAGTGTAGGGGACGGAAGCCAGATTGCAGGGGGTCAAGTAGGGAATAGGAGGACAGGAAGAGGGAGAGGCGGTTGAAGACGAACAGGTTTTCGGTGAGTGTTCGGCGAGTGTTCTGCGGGTTTGCGGCGAGTATTCCCTGCACTACAGGGGCCCTGCGGCGCTTGCTGAATACACTGCAGCGTCGGTGAACTAGGAATCACCCAGAAGTGTGGGGTACGAAAAGTCACAGAATGTGCAGTGACTTTTCAAATCTCTTGAATAACCCTGATACGTATCAGTTTCTGGCCGGCAGAGGGAACCGTCTGCCTGTCAAAAAGTGGGGAATGACCATGAACATACAAGCACCGGCCACTTTGTTAGGTACATCTGTTCAATTGCATGTTATTGCAAATTGCTAAATCATCCAATCACATGGCAGCAACTCAATGGATTTAGGCATCTAGACGTGGTGACCACTTGATGTTCAAACTGAGCATCAGAATGGGGAAGAAATGGGATTTAAGTGCCTTTGAACGTGGCATGGTTGTTGGTGCCAGACGGGCTGGTCTGAGGATTTCAAAAACTGCTGCTCTACTCGGATTTTCACGAGCAACCATCTCCTCTTGGGTTTACAGAGAATGGACTGAAAAAGAGAAAATATCCAGGGAGTGACAGTTTGTGGGAGAAAATGCCTTGTTGATGTCAGAGGAGAATAGGCAGCCTGGTTCGAGATGATAGAAAGGCAACAGTAACTCAAATAACCATTCGTTACAACCAAGGTATGTAGAATATATCTAAACACACAACACGTCCAACCTTGAAGCAGAATACAGCAGCAGAAGACCATTCCTGTCAGCCAAGAACAGGAAACTGTGGCTACTATTCGCACAGGCTCACCAAAGCTGGACAATAGAAGATTGGAAAAGCGTTGCCTGGTCTGATGAGTCTCGATTTCAGCTGCAACATTTAGGCTAGGGTCAGACGAACGCATTTTTCACGTTGTCCGTGAAAAAGTGCGTTCGAACGAATGGACGTATTTTTTCACGGAATACGCGATAGCGGTCATACGATGCGCATTCTCATCCGTGATTTTGTACGGATCATCAATAAAACCCTTTTTGAGTCTGGACGTTATGTTGGCTGGACGTGTGCAGCGTCTGACGTCTCCCAATCACGCAAACATGCCGCTATGCGGCCGCAGCGCACTCTGTACGTTAGTAGTAGCGGTTTGACGTTCTCGAAAAAATGCGTTCGTTTGCCACTTGCGTTGCCCGGACGAACTTTCGTGCGCCGTTCGTCGTATGTTCCCCGGCATTGGACGTCATTTGCTGCTAGCACGGCCGTGATTTCGTACGGCTAAACGCACGTTAAAACTGCTTTCGTCTGACCTTAGCCTTAGATGGTAGGGTCAGAATTTGGCATCAACAACATTAAAGCATGGATGCAGCCTGCCTTGTATCAACAGTTTAGGGTGGTGGTGTAATGGTGTGGGGAATATTTTCTTGGCACACTTTAGGCCCCTTAGAACAAATTGAGCATCATTTAAACGCCTCGGCCTACCTGAGTGTTGTCGCTGACCATGTCCACCCCTTTATGACCACAGTGTACCCATCTTCTGATGGCTACTTCCAGCAGGATAATACACTATGTCACAAAGCTCAAATCATCTCAAACTGGTTTCTTAAACATGACAAGGAGTTCGCTGTACTCCAATGGCCTCCACAGTCAGCAGATCTCAATCCAATAGAGCACCTTTAGCATGTGATGGAACGGGAGATTCATGTCATGGATGTGCAGACGACAAATCTGCAGCAACTGCGTGATGCCATCATGTCAATATGGAACAAAGTCTCTGAGGAATGTTTCTAGCACCTTGATGAATCTATGCCTTGAAGCAAGAGGCAGTTCTGAAGGCAAAAGGGGGTCCAACCCAGTCCTAGCAAGGTGTACCCGTCACGTTTCCACCGGTTTCAGCCGGGCCCCCTGGTGGTCGGAGCAATCCAGGCCAGCTTTTCCCTGTCTGGGTCTAGCTATTACACCCTGTGCCACTCCTCGGGTTTTTTTTGTATTTACAATTTTTATTTTGTAATATTGTCAGCAAAACATCAAACTTGAAATAAGGGCCTTGCAGGGCCACAAAGAGTCATCAAATAGAGCACATCTTAAGAAAAATGACAAAAACACTTACACAGAGAGTCATCTTAAGTATTGCAGACAGCCTAGAAAAATAAAATAAAATAAAATAAAAATTTCACGGCAAAAATCAGAGTCCTCAGAAAACATCACAGAGACAAAAATCCTCAAAAATAAACAGAGCAACAAAGCTCACCGACATATCTCGGCGAAGTACAGTAACAAGCTGTCTACAGGGTCCTTGGCAGGCAACAGCAAAAAATATGAAAACGTAAACGGCAATAACTGGAAGCAACTCAAGGAGTCTTAACATGGGGACGAAGAATAACACAAAAAGCGGGAGGGGGGAGGCAAAGACCAGATTTGTGCCGTTCCCAGCACTGTCCTATGGGTCCAAGTGGCCCAGGGAGGCCAAGGAAGTTGAATGGCACCAGGCCTGGGTATTCAGGTCCCTTGGTAGGCACAAAGCCGAGAAAGGCGGACCCCGAAAAGTCCCAGAGATGCCCAAAAAGTAAAAGGGAATTTTTTTAAAAAATAAAAAGGGGTTATAAGTGGGGGGGGGGGGAATTCTCATCAGGAGAGGGTCCGGTTTAAAAGTCAAATCGAAATCAGAATGGGGTGGTCCGGTGCAGCCAGTAACAGCAAGAAGAGGGAGCGTATAACAGAAGCAACCTAATCTGGGGGAATATCCATTCGGTCTGGAGCGAGCCCTGCACCCAGAAGCAGAGGCCATGCCTCAGCCAGGTCAGAGATGGTGATCGGTACACCGTTGTGGGTTACCACTAGGGAACCCACCAAGCCCCAGCGGTATCGTACCCCTTTAAGGTGCAGAAATGTTGTCACCTCCCGTAACCGCCGGCGTGCCATCAGGGTCTGGAACGGCAAGTCTCGGGAAATAGAGATCGAAGGTTCTTCAAATAGGAACACCGCTCGAGCTCCCAGAGCCGACATAAGGCGAGTCTTAGCTGCCATATCCCTGGTCACTATGAAGTCTCTCGGGGCATCCTCGGGAGCCGTCGCAGCCTTGCATATCCTGTAAACACTTCCGAACATCTCTGGTGTCTCAGAGGGTGACGCCATTATTCGAAGGGCCAAACGGTTCACGTATTTCAGTAGGTCAGCCGGCGGCACGAGTCTGGGACTCCCCGAACTCTGACGTTACGTTTGCGAGCAGGACAGAAGGTCGACCTGAGATCGAAGAGAGGTTACTTGAGTCGAAAGGACAGCCTGCTCCGCCGCCAAGTTAGAGGTCGGCGTCTGGGTTGTTAACACTAAGGAGCTGACTACTTCCAGATCAGCCCGTACTCCAGATATCACAGTCGACCACATGTTCCTGATCTCTGCAATAAAATTGTGGTAATTTCCCATGGTGGTGGGACGTGCATCTGCGGCAGTGATCGTGGTAACACTTTTGAGTCGAGGGGACACCATGGAGCCCATGGAGCCCATAGGGGTGGCCAACTGCTCTGAGGCATCCGACGCCTGCTGTGTCGAGGAGTCTCAGTGGAAAGGGCGGTTGGAGCACAGCGGCAAATCACCTCCATCAGAAAGCGAAGCGTCTTCTTCAGAGCGGCCCAGTGCAGGATCAGGGGCAGGTGTAGGGGCCTCCCAGGGAAGCTGCAGCCAAAGGTTTGCGCTTCTTATGTGCCCTTTTCCTCGCTGTGGGATGTGCCCTTTTCCTCGCCCTTTTCCATTGTTTTCGGTTCCTGTGTTTGGGGTGCTAAGGTGTACCAGTTCTGTGCTGCCTCAGTTCCATGAGTCCAGTTAAGTTCCTCTTCCCCATCTGAGGATCCATAACCCGGGGCAAGGACCGAGGATAATGCTGTGCTGTAAGCAGCCTGTCTGCCTCCCAGTGAGTCTCTTATATCCCTCTGTCGAGAACCCCCAGCAGTACCTTGCAGTTGCAGTGACTTTTTAACCATGGCTAGGGTGGAGGATGGTAGGTGGTCACCGGAAATCAGTATAGCAGCAATCAGTAGGAAAGTCCCCAGGCTTCTTAGTATGGCTGCCGCCACTCCTGGGTTTTGCTGTGCTGTTCAGGTCTGGGCTCACATGTCCTAATTGCCTAGACCTGTTCTCTATATATAAACACCAGCAGCACAGAGGCTCATTGCTCTGGCATGAATTCTGATACCTGGTCCTGTGAGTTCTAGTTCCGGTATCGCTGCATTCCTACATTTGTATTCTGGTGTTTTCTATGGGTTATTGATCTCAGCCTTTGACTGCTCCCAGTACTCGATTATTGATCTGTTGCCAACCTCTGCTAGTCTGATGTTCCTACCTGATCCTTTTGCGCCAGTCCTGACCATTCTTGCCTTGTTTATGTTCTGTGTATATATCCAGTACTGTTAGTTTTTATTAGCATAGAGGCCAGTACAAGGACCTCTCTTCAGTTTAGGATCTCCTGTCTAGCTGTCTTGTTTAACCCTCGCCCTTCCTGTTCTCCTGACTGTGTTATTCTTTGTAAGGCTTCCATTAGGCAGAAGACCAATTAAGGATCTATCCCCAGTGTTTAGGGATTCCTTTAGATTCTTCTGTGCGATCCTGCTCTTCGTGTTTACAGTCCTGTTATTTCCTGTCTGGAATCTGTATATTCTATATATGCTGTATCAGCCTATTCAGCCAGCAGCTAACCTGCCTACAGGGCTAATTCCCTTACTGAACCAAGACCCTATCATGGCCAAAGCCCAGGGTCAGCGTAACAGTACCTAATAAAGTGGCTGGTGAGTGTGCATACACAGGCATCCCTCTGTATATTTCCTGTGTAGACAAGGAAAAATCATTTTCCATAAAACCACTGGGTCGCAACAGTGGGTTTATGGAAAAATCACTTTGTATTGAAAGGGTTAATCACCAACATATACTGTTAGAATTTGAGCCATTATCACAGGTGCAGAAGGAGTGGAAATTAACATAATTTACGTTTGCCGATTTCTGAAGAGATGAATACGCAGGATCGAAAGTCAGTGCCCGGATAACCACAACTCATGTAGAAAGATAAACACATGCATAATAATTCCTATAAAGTTACAACTACAGTATGGTCACGTCCCTACGCCGTCCAGGTAGCCCGGCGACCAGCAGCGCCTTCCATGCTGCTCGCTGGCTGGTCGGCCGCCGAGTGAAGAATCAGACGAGCGCGATCACATGGTAAGGCTCTGGGCATGGTGTGAGGACGTAGCGCCTGCCGGGTTTAAAATCAGTAGCCCGAGACATGTCCCTTGCTCTGACGTGGTTCTCACTACGCTCAGTGCTTGCGTATTTTTGGATTGCTGTTCTGTGTACAGACTTGGCTTGTATATAGTTTCTCCTGGCTCTTAACCCCTTGGCTTCTGTCCTGACAACCCGGTCTGGCACACAACCCCTGGCATTTCTGCTAACTTGCTCTGGCATATGACCCTTGGCATTCCTCTTTACGATCCGAATTTGTATTATCACCTTGTCTGTTCTGCTTACACATTCTTCCGATTCCGATATAGGTAGACGCACCGACCACTCGAAGGATCGGAAGTGTAGGATAGTTGTGCTGTGTATAGGGATCAGACATATATACTGAGGAAAAGTGTGACAGGTACTTAAGGAGCTATGCGACAGAAGTAAATGGGATGAAAATGTAGGATTATTTTCATACATTCAAAAATAAAACTTATTTAAGTAACTGAGTCATGACAACATTTATCCGAACGCTATTGAAGATTTATTTATAATTGAAACATGGTTTCCAATTTCCCCCAGAAATATTTGTAGTTTTATCGTTACCGAAAAATGTGAAATAATTGCAATATAAAGTACAATAAATATTTTGTAAGTGACATTCCAAAGAGAAAACATATTCTCCAGATCTTTGTCAACAATAGATTTGTTTACGTTCTTGATATTATATTAGGAACATGTTAATGTGAGGAATCTGTTCTATTAAATGGACATCTTGGTTCCACATCATACAGAACATATATACATATATATCATATGAAGAGAATCTCCACATCAGCAAGACTAATTATTATGTCTGTTAGAAATTAGTATTATTTCTAATTTACTATAGGAATATCAATAGTCACAGTTACATGAAGTCATATAAAACATACTGATATATCCTCCGACCTATGGCCATCCCTCCCTGAAATAAAAGCCTCCATCTTTGGTCATACAAAATGCAAGGTAAGCAACACATACAGCAAGGAAAAGGAAATTAAGCAGTATGGAAAATAAAGTAAATAATAATAACAACAAACCGGGGTAATATCCTCTTTTTTAGCCATTACAGATCAGGGTTTTTGACAGGGGTGTGATCTTAAAAAGAAGTTTTGTCAAACGAGAGTCGATTTGCTGCGTTCTCAGCATTTCTTTCTTGACATTCCAAATGTCTTTAGTAACCAGTATAAAAATATTATAATGCACTATTGTACATTAGCTATAAAAATATAAAATCAATTCACTATGAGGGCTTTTTTCATAAACAAGTCTGTGGGAAATATCTGTGCATCTGAAAAGCCCCTAATTTGGCAATTTCAAAATACATTTTGTAATTCCCCAGCCACTTCTCTACAGCAGATCAGTTTCATCCTTGTGTGGTTACTATATAGAGATCATCCTGCATATACATAATCTCTGAAACTTCATTTACGCTCTACACTGCAATGTGTAAGGCAGCAGTCAGCAAGCGCGACCCTCCAAATGTTTTACAACTAAGTTTCCCGTGATTGTCAGCCAACCTGATGAGTGGATGAGCCATATGGGAGATGTGTTCCAAAACATCTGGAGGGCCAAGGTTGTTGACCCTTGCTCCGAGACTTTGCATAGTAAGGTGCGAGTGCTAGCGCGGTTAAGCCGAATATGAAAATAAGATCCAGATTGCAAATTCAAGCTTTGACTTTTTTTGAGTTTCAATTACAGGCAAAACGTGGACGGGATGGGTATAAACCCAAAGAACTCAAAAGGTTTTGCAAAGAGGGGGGGGGGGAACAGCAACGAGCATGAGGAACTTGGAAAGAACAACCTACCAATTAACGTAAACCAGACATCTGGAAAAAGGCCCATATGGCTCCAAATTGACTGTAGGTTACCTTACCTTAGCAAGCTTGACTAGAATGGGAGTAGTTGTCCACAACCTGATCTGAGGATCAAGTTATCAAACGTTTAAGTACTGCACCCATCTCCTGTGATATCAAAATCCTGATAGAAAACAAATGGGATGCCAGTAGTAGCAATTACAAATGTCATTTTACATAGAAGAACTCCCTCGGTAGCTACAGGATATTCTTTAGACATGTGCACAACGAAAAAATTTGTTTCGTTTGGGATCGATTCATTCCATTTTTCAATTTGTTTCGGAGCATTCGTTAGGTTACCGAGATTTGTATTTCGGACTGATTCGTTAGTTCGAACGATCGGTAATTCGTATTGATTATTTCGTTTTTATTGGTAATTAGTTTTTCGGATCAATTTTTTTTTGTTTTTATTCATTTTAGAATGTGAAACGAATGAATTACTTGGGTTATGGTGTAAAAATCCCCCCAAAAAACTATTTCCCCTGTTTTTGGTGTTGAAACCTATTCAGTACCAAGGACAGCAGCTATTCTTGGTGCTGAACCTTATTCAGCACCATGGATTAAAAGGTCAGCGGGGCTGCTGTCCTTGGTACTGAAATCAGTTTCAGCACCTTAGACACCTTAGACACAGCCTCTGAACACAGCCAAACTGAAGGAAAAAAAAACTGCATTCGGCAATGAAAAAAGCCTCGTTTTAAAATAAATTAGGAATCCAAAAAATGTCACCAAAAAATCCCCAAAAATGCCTAAAGAAATCCTAAAAAGTAAATAAAGACTTTTTGCTGCAAGTGAAACGAATAAACTGTTGAATAAATACTTAATAAAAACAGGGAATATTTTTTGTTTGAAACCTACGGGATTTGCCTGTTTAAAGTTGTTGAACGAACCACCGAAAATCAGGGCATTTCAGTGCTGTTCGGCGTTCTCTAACTAGATTAACCATTACTTCTCTATGGGGAATTTCACTGCCGCCGAATCACACCATGGCACTGTCCATAGCCTGTGGTGCTGAATACAACAGATTCAGCACCACGTCAAATGGACAGGGATGCGGTGCCAAGTCTAAGTGAAACAGTATAATGAATTGGTCCGTAAAAACAAAATCAATTCCTTTCACACCGTTTCGTTCCGAATAGATTAGTTTTCATTCTATTTTCGGACCATTTTGGACGGAAATGATTTGTATTTCGGAAGCACTTCCGAAATACGAATCAGGAAAATTTCGGCCAAATTTTGATTCAGAAGGAAACAAAATGCACATCTAATATTCTGTAAGAAATCTAAATATATATATATATATATATATATAGTTATTTCTCTGCAATACCAGTTCACTGGTTGTGCGATTACAACTTCTGTAATTTGCACCAAACATTTGTCCGACAGGTGGCATCTGCGAGATTTATACGTCACTAGAAGTTGGAATTGCTCCTTTTTGCTACCCACATGTAGACTGTAAGCCAGGGATGTCAAACACTGGCCCCCCAGATGTTGATGGCCTATAATCCCCAGAAATCTCAGAATACAAAAGAACACCAAAGTATCATGGGAGTTGTAGTTCAGATTGATTGATCTATATATATCAATCTGTTATCCCAGCACTCACCTATCCTCACAATTCATCTACGATGATGAAAGCCACAGTGTTTAGCCCAAGGGAAAAGTATGTATTCAGCATCAGAGAAGGCTGCACACGTGTATTAAAATAAAATAAAGGTTTATTTCAAATCATTAAAAATTGACCGTTTCGGCCCTAACAGCAGCCATTCTCAAGGTTGAGAATGCCTGCAGCGAGGGCCGAAACGGTAATTTTTTTTAATGATTTGAAATAAACTTATTTTAATACACGTGTGCAGCCTTCTCCGATGCTAAATATATATATCTATATATATCCTGAATTAAAGAGAAGTTGCATGACTGTTCATACATTACACATTCTATTGTTAATAAGAACCAAATGACGCTTGATTTCGTGAAAAGACAAAGAAAAAAGTGAATCGATGGCTCCACAATAAAACATGGGACTGTTACTATGCAGTTACCAGACAATAAAATAAAGAGGGTCCCATATGTTTACTGCATTGTGTTGCAGTTAAATTTAGACTAATATTTACATTATCAAGAGCATGTATTACATGTAGTGGTTGCATAATGTTAATTAAGCTATTACCATGATGCATGGGTCGGCAAATATTAAGCAACCACCCCACTGCTTTAGGAAGCAGGGAACATTTGGATCCGTAGGGTGTCCCATCTTTAACACTATAAAAAGGTGAGACCACTGTTTGTTTTCCTAAGAGTGACACCGGTCAACGTTTATACAGGCATCTTCTGATGATATTTTGACAGGCAGAGGATTGGGGAATCAACTGGCCACCTGAGACATCTATTGCTTCTAGGTGACATTGAAGTCATAATTAAACTAGAATCCATGGGGTTTTTTAAATCGTAACATTGGTAGAGATTTAAACGCTCTTGGCTGATTAAGTAGTGAGGTGATCACAATAAATCGGATGGTCGGGGGAAATAAAAGGTGTCCATGAAGATGTATGGCTCTCCAAACGATATCCATTGAATCTTCCAGCAAGTCTATGGTAATTAAGTAGTCAGAATGCAACTTGGCTTCGATAATGCATAATAGAGCTATAAAAGGCCCACTTTCAAAATACATGTCGCCAGCCACATTGCTTAGACATTTTGTATAAAACCCACAAATATTCACCGTTGATTATATACAACCATACTGGGAAATATTAGAAATATAGCAAAATCTCCTGTTGGGTCCTCGAAGGAAATCTTCTTGGTCCATCTAATGGGTCTTCTGTAGAAAAACCACAAAACCAAATTCCACGGTAAGCTTAATTTAAGAAGGAATCTAGTATTCATTTGGTTGTACATTGAGAAAAGTACACAGTACTATATGGCTGCTCGGGGAAGCTGTACATTGCAAGCTGTGTGTGTGTGTTTTGATCTAAAAGCATCTTCAATTCCATCACCATAATGTAAAATCCACAGTTAAATTCTGTTCCACTCCCAAGGGAAAAAAAAAAATGGCAGCACAATATGGAGATTAAAAATCCTAGTGTTGTGATTGGTCAGTTTAGATTCAAGGTTTCCATCAGGATGCGATGCTGGATAAGATTTCAATTAGGTTGTCAAATCCATAGAGGTAACCATCTTCGCGGTTCCCTTCTTGCCAGGGGATGCGGTGATCTAGAGTATTCCCTTCAGGCAATTGTGTTGTTTTGCCAAAGTCAATTAGCCACACGTTTGATTTGCCTTTTTTGTCATGCACAAAAAGCAAGGAGCTTCCAATCACCTGTGAGAGAAAGAAAAAGACGTAACTACAAATTATTAAAAAGAATAAAAAAAAGGGAAGTTTTCTGACAATAATATTTTGAAATTGCACATTATCTCGGTGGATTTTATTCAACTTATTACAAAAAACTCTATAAGAAAAGGAAAATAAACATTACAAAAGAGGTTTATGAGATGCTAAATACTGGTTTTCTGAACCACAAATACACTCACCGGCCACTTTACTAGGTACAATTGTTCAATTGCTTGTTAACACAAATTGCTAAAATCGGCCAATCACATAGCAGCAGCTCTAGACATGTTGAAGATTTGAAGATGACTTGCTGAAGTTCAAACCAAGCATCAGAATGGGGGAAGAAATGGGATTTAAGTGACTTTGACAGTGGCATGATTGTTGGTGCCAGACGGGCTGGTCTGAGGATTTCAAAAACTACTGATTTACTGGGATTTTCGCAAACAACCATCTCTAGGGTTTACAGAGAATGGTCCGAAAAAGAGAAAATATCCAGTGAACGGCAGCTGTGTGGAAGAAAATGCCTCGATGAGGTCAGAGGAGAATGGTCATTCTGGTTCAAGATGATAGAAAGGCAAGAGTAACTCAAATAACCCCTTGGTATTCTGCATATCTTGGTTGTACCATCTCTGAACGCACAACACATCCAACCTTGAAGCAGATGGGCTAAAGACCACACCAGGTTTCACTCCTGTCAGTTAAGAACAGGAAACCGAGGCTACAATTCGCACAGGCTCACCAAAATTTGACAAAACAAGATTGGTAAAACATTGCCTGGTCTGAGGAGTCTCAATTTCAGCTGCGACATTCAGATGGTAGCGTCAAAATTGGGCATCAACAACATGAAAGCATGGATCCATCTGACCTGGTGTCAACGGATCAGGCTGGTGGTGGTGTTATAATCGTGTGGGGGATATTTTCTTGGCACACTTTCGACCCCTTAGTACAAATTAAGCATTGTTTAAATGCCATGGCCTACCGGAGTACTGTTGCTGGCCATGTCTACCCCTTTATGACCACAGTGTACCCATCTTCTCATGGCCGCTTCCATCAGGATAATGCACTATGTCACAAAGATCAAATCACCTCAAACTGGTCTCTTGAACAGGATAATGAGTTCACTGTACTCCAACGGCCTCCACAGTCACCAAATCTCAATCCAATATAGCACCTTTGGGATTTGGTGGAACGGGAGATTCGCATCATGGATGTGCAGTCGACAAATCTGCAGCAACTGCCTGATGCCATCATGTCAATATGGACCAAAATCACTGTAGAAAGTTTCAAACACCTTTTTGAATCCATGCCACAAAGAATTAAGGCAGATCTAAAAGCAAAAGGGGATCCATCCCAGTACTAGCGAAGTGTACTGAATAAAGTGGCCTGGGTTATAGTTGATCTTACACAAATGTACCAGCTTAGAGATTCACTATGGTCAAAATTCAAGACTACTGGTTCCATCAACGATCACTGTGAATACAGAGAATGCCGGAATGCATGCACAAAGCACACAAAAATGGCTAAAGCCCAATACTTCAATGAAAATCTAAACAATAACAAATCAAACCCTGGAAATTTTTGTAAAATTATAAGTAACATACACTCAGCCCCCATCCACTCCCAACCAGCTGCTGTCGAAATAAACAACAAAACCCTGCAACAACCCCTAGATGTAGCAAATTAATAACTATTTTGTTGGATGCGCCACCACCCTGATTGCTAAGTTAGCAAATGAAACGCATCCAGAGAGGCTGCACGCAGGTCAGGCCCCTCCAACTGTGCAAATACCCTGTATCACAGAGAAATGCAGTTTTAGACCAGTGCCCGTCAGTATAGTTACTAAACTTCTCCATAATCAAAAAATTAAATTCCAGTCGGGACGTGATCAAATCCCAGCAATGCTGCTGAAAATCAGTGCACCGGAAATTTCAAAAACGGTCACAACCCTAATCAATGAATCACTGGCAACTGGATACATACCCAAACTCTGGAAGAAGGCAAGAGTGGTATTTATCCATAAACGTGGAGAGGAGACAACACTTCAGTATCCAACAACCGTCCTATATCATTGCTCCCTGTAATGTCAAACATTTTGGAAACATGTGTGTACACGCAATTACGTGATTATTATCAATGCTCAAACTATTTAACCCCAGATCAATCCGGCTTTCGTCCAAATCACTCAACTACAACTGCCCTTCTAAAAGTTTGCAATGATATCCAAGCTGGCATGGAACAAGGAAACCTATCTGGAGCCATCTTCCTTGATTTTGCTAAGGCCTTTGACACAGTAGACCATGGCATTCTATTACAAAAACTTAAAAACTCCGGTATTGTCGATCACACACTAAAATGGTTTCATTCATATGTATCCAACCGATCGCAATATGCGTCCATTTCTGGAAGCTCCTCCCAGTCACTTGCGGTGTACCCCAGGGCTGGATACTCGGCCCCCTGCTAGTCACTATATTAATAAATGATCTGCCCAATGTCTGCAAAGCATCAACTGTACACATGTACGCAGACGACACCGTAATCTATACCAGCAAACCGAATCTCCCACAGCTGGAGGCAGTGCAAGAACAATTCACAGGAGGTAGAAAAGTGGATCAGAGATAACAAACTTTTTCTAAATACTGACAAAACTGTTACGATGCTCTTTGGTACAGCACCTAAACTACACAAATTGCAATCGCCCCATCTAGGTGTCAGGACAAGATCAAATGACATGTTGACCACAATCACTTCTCTCAAATATCTAGGTATGCGGTTAGACCCAAATCTATCCTTTGGCCCCCACATCGAAAAATTCATCTAAACTTTACCCCAAACTAGGTGCCCTGTACAGAAACAAATTCTGCCTGAACCCTGCGGTAGGAAAGCAGATTGTACAACAAATGCTTATTCCAGCTATTGAATACATAGATTCAGTGTATGCAGCTGCCCCGCAAACACACCTTCATAAACTTACTACATTGTATAACTCATTCTGCCGCATTGTTCTACAATGTAAATATATGACCCACCACTGTGAAATGTTAAAAGAGCTAAACTGGCCGTCGCTGGAATCCAGACGCACTCTTCACCTTTCCAACCTGGTGTTTAAGAGGTTTTCTGGGAAGCTACCACCCTACCTGAATAGGCTGCTTCCCCTAGCAGTTCCCTCATCCTATAACCTCCGATCCAGGACCAGCATCTTACTTGCAATACCACAATACAAAAAAAAAAATATGTCTCAATCCTCATTTTCCTACAGAGCACTTTAATTATGGAATAATCTCCCAGACACAATCAAATCTTGCCCAGTCTTACGTCCCTCAAGAGCTTCCTATTAAAATACCTGGATCCAGAATGCAACTTTAAACATGTAACAATGACTTTATTTCCCACATATTTATTGTCTGTTAATATGTATATTTGTGCTGTTTTTTTACTATCTTGCATTTTATTACTTTGTATTTCTGTAACAACTGTAAAAATGTCAATGCTCTTGAACCCAGGACATACTTGAAAACAAGAGAAATCTCCTTCCCTCGTAAAATACTTTGCAAATACACTTATTTATTTATCTCTTCGCCAGATCGAAAGTGAGCCATGAAAATTCCTTTATAGTGAAATAATGCAGCCATCTCTGGAGCCACAAATCAAAGCAGCAGGCGTATTTTATGCTGTATGTACTATTTTGGTATATGCTTACTCATTACCATTTAACCACAAGGTGCTGCATTCCAAGTCTGTTGTAAACTTAAGAAAATGCCCTCATAAAGACACTAGAACCATTAAAGTCTATGGAGTTGGCAAGATTACTAGAGCTCTGGTTAAGTTTACACCCAATTCTGGTCCCATCCAGTTATTGTTACACAAGCGTGGAAATTTTATTACAATTGTTATCTTTTCATCTGTAAAGCAGTCACCCACCTCATGCTGTTTAAAGAATGCAGAGGACTCCACAACTGCTCGGATTTCTTGCAGCCGGCACAAATATTGATTCTGCGTGACAGAAGAAGCGATATTAGCAATGATGCAACAAGTGAACACCAAACCCTATATAATGTTAGCACAGTGTACACAATTTCACATACCAATATCCCTCTGGTGCCATCAATAAACTCAAGGAATGCCTTACGGATTTGATCTCGACTCTTCGTTGTTTTAAAGGTTGTGTTACAGGTTCCGTCACCTTTCTAAGGAAACACAAATAGTTACATATGGAATAAGTAGAAATCAGCAATTACAAAACACACACCTTGTGACACTAAGGGCTAAGGCTTGGCTGTCCACTGGGTCTTTATTTGTGTGACTAAAAAGTCGTCCAACTAATCCCACAACACAGAGGAGATTCAACCCTCTTCCACTGCCTCTGACTTTTATTATACAACTTCAGATGACTTCGTACGACTACATCAGACTAGCGACTTTACCCATTTGAATGGGATTTGTTGGACGAAGAACAACGACCGGCTACAACAAACATGAAAAAATGCCCTGATTTTTCAGTGTTTTTTTTCGACAGGTAAAACAGGCGAATCCCATAGGAGTCAGTGTAAAATAATATTTTAATTCTCTCTTTTTTTATTAAACAGGTTATTTTCATTTTCAGAAAAAAGTCAATTTTTCGGAACATCTTTTTGTATTTTTTGAAGAAATTTTTGATTCCCAATTTATTTTTAAAAAAGGCTTTTATTCTGTAACAGACATTTTTTTTATTTTTAAATGGACTTTTTATTATTTAGACACATTTTAAATGCTATTAATGAATAGCCGAGATCTGTTTTTTTTTTTTGGGGGGGGGGGCTGCCATCCGGCGGTCTTCAGCGGGGTTTTTTTTTTCTAACCTGCAATTTCGGCGATCGACAGCATACGGCACTCTGTCAGTCGATAAATCTGTGTCGTGTGGATGATCCAGGTCGTACAAAAAAAGTTGACCATAGTCGAACAACCAAGTCAGTCGTCTGACTACGGACCCAGTGGATGGTCAACCTAAATCGATCTTCCTACCAGTCGCAAAACATACATTACTCAACTGCTCAAGGCTTGGCACAGTTAAACCAAGTCTGAACCCCAGAAGGATGCCTGAATTGCCTTGCAGTAGCATAGGTCTAAAAACACAGCAAAAAAGTGGGAATTATCTGCCAGGAACCACAAAACCTGAATGCAGCTCACCAAGGACCATCTCACATGAACCAAACTGCAGCGGCACAGTTGCTGAAAATAAGACTTTCCCGTTTAAGCTAGTGTCAGACGAATGTCTTTGGAGAGCGGAAGGAACGGCTGTGAGAGTGGACGTTCCTTCCACTCGATGCCCATCTGGCCACCTCGCTGAGCGCACTCCGTGCGCTCAGAGCTGCAAGGCTCGATCCTCCAACGGAGAATCGCATTTTGCAGCTCAGTCAACATCCGTCCTAGCGCTTTGCCGGAGAGGCTTGGATAACGGACGCTTGTTGCGCGCGCATTTCGTGCATGCGCAGAAGCGTGTGACCGGCCCCGTTGCAGCGTCAAAACTCTGCGATGGATGCCGGTAAGCACATCAGTATGGGTGCACATAGCGCGCTTGTCTGACGCTGGCCTTTATTCTTAAGACTTCATCACACCTTTGTGCTCATTAAGGAGTTACTCACCAAACTCCAAGACTTTCTCAGGACACAGTCTGAACCCTACATCACGCCTGGTGGCACATCAGATAAAATGGGTTCAAGTCCATCAAAAAGAAGTTTGGGAACTTTCCAAAATTCCTGCCTCCCACCCCAAGTTTTTATTTTCATCACACCATTAGGCACACAAAGATTTGAAATTGATAATAAAGCAATAGTCTGACTGGATTTCAGGGGATCATTGTGATTACTGACACACATAATATACATTTATTGTGATTTAAAGATACACTACCACTTACATAAGCTATAACTAGATTACTTGTGTATTACAAATCAAACCACCTTATAAAACACATGCTGTTTTTTTTTATTTGAAGTAATTGCATGTGAAAAGGAAAAATAAATTTAGTGTTTTTTCTATCTCCGGTTTCAATTTTGTGGATTTATCCCCTGATGAAACATTTACCAAAATCTGTGCAAAGTATTACTTTATTGCTGTGGTTTATTCTCTACAGTATTTAACAGTCAATCGAATGGAGGAGGGACTTTTCGATAAAGCTGCAGGAGGTCTATTCTTCTCCAGACTACCCAAGATAAGAGACATCAGCGGAATGAGATAAGGCAGGGGAGCTTTAAAATACTTCTAATCTACCCCAGTAATGTCCTTTGAATACATCCCACACAATACAATAATGTGAGTCGGTAAATGACCCACAGACTTCATTCTATGGCCAAAGACACACAGTAGGAACAAGTGATGTAAAGATACTGTGGTGGGGCAGTTTACAACACAAAATATCACAGAAAACATGGAGGTTTCAGTACCTAGTAGGTATGCATACCTTGGAATGAAAGAACCAATTCAATGTGGAGCCTTATTCATTTTCTCAACACTAAGGAATGCTGAGTCAATCCAAATAAAATATGGATCTTTTATCACTAACAAATTAAAAAATTAAAACATATGATAAAAGCCTGACAAGTTTCGTCTGCTGCTAGACTTTTTCAATGGCAAACACAATATGTAATCAAATCTCATGAGATTAGATGACATATTATATTTGTCCTTGAAAAAGTCTGGCAACAGATGAAACGTGTCATGAGATTTGATTGTTTTAACTTTTTAATATGTAATCAAATGATAAAATCCTAACGCGTTTCATCTATTTAATTTTTTCAAGGACAAATCTATAAATCAAATCTCATGACGTGTTTTGCTATTGCTAGACTTTTTCAAGGGCAAATATGTAATCAAATCTCATGAGATTTGATTCATTACATATTGTATTTGCCGTTGAAAAAGTCCAGCAATAGACGAAACGCGTCGGGCTTTTATCATTTGTTTTAACTTTTTTAATTTGTTAGCAATAAAAGACCCATATTTTATTTGGATTGACTCATCATTCCTTGGTGTGGAGAAACCGAATAAAGCTCCACACTGAATTGGTTCTTGCATTCCAAGGTATGAATAGCTACTAGGTACTGAAGCCTCAGTGTTTATTCTGGTTTCTATTTCTGGAGCGGTGGACCATCTCCTGGGTGTTGACTTCAGTACTACAAATCAAAGTTAAGTATAAATTCATCCTACAGTTGTGTTCAAAATTATTCAACCCCCACTGAAATTGAGTGTTTTGGCCAGTTTGAGATTGATTTTGATCATTCAGTCATCTTGCTTACAATTAAATCAAAGAGGCACGTGTAGGTCAGACAAATATAACATAACATTTATAATGAAATAACCACAAATGTCTTTTCTGTGCTCACATCATTATCAGTTTTATTCAACCCCCAAGTGACATTCAATCTTAGTACTTAGTACAACATCCTTTTACAGTTATAACAGCTTTTAAACGTGAAGCATAGCTTGACACAAGCGTCTTGCAGCGATCTACGGGTATCTTCGCCCATTCGTCATGGGCAAAAGCCTCCAGTTCAGTCACATTCTTAGGCTTGCGCACTGCAACTGCTTTCTTTAAGTCCCACCAGAGGTTCTCAATCGGATTTAAGTCAGGTGACTGCGATGGCCACTCCAAAATGTTCCAGCCTTTAATCTGCAACCATGCTTTAGTGGACTTTGAGGTATGCTTGGGATCATTGTCCTGTTGAAAGGTCCAACGTCTCCCAAGCCTCAGGTTTGTGACGGACTGCATCACATTGTCATCCAATATCTCCTGGTACTGAAGAGAATTCATGGTACCTTGCACACGCTGAAGCTTCCCTGTACCTGCAGAAGCAAAACAGCCCCAAAGCATGATTGACCCCCGCCATGCTTCACAGTAGGCAAGGTGTTCTTTTCTTCATAGGCCTTGTTCTTCCTCCTCCAAACATAGCGTTGATCCATGGGCCCAAACAGTTCTAATTTTGTTTCATCAGTCCACAGAACACTATCCCAAAACCTCTGTGGTTTGTCCACATGACTTTTGGCATACTGCAGTCGACTCTTCTTATTCTTTGGAGACAGCAAGGGGGTGCGCCTGGGAGTTCTGGCATGGAGGCCTTCATTACGCAGTGTGCGCCGTATTGTCTGAGCTGAAACTTCAGTACCCACATCGGACAAATCTTTTCTCAGTTCCTCAGCAGTCACACGGGGACTTTTCTCCACTCTACGCTTCAGGTAACGCACAGCAGTCGAAGTCAGCATCTTCTTTATGCCACGACCAGGTAGCGTTTCAACAGTGCCCTTTGCCTTGAATTTGCGAATGATGCTTCCTATGGTCTCTCTTGGTATGTTTAACATCTTTGCAATCTTCTTATAGCCATTGCCCTTCCTGTGAAGAGTAATCACCTCTTCTCTTGTCTTCCTGGACCATTCTCTTGACTTCTCCATGTTTGTAACCACACCAGTAAATGTCTAGAAGGAGCTGAGTATCACAGTCATTTTAAAGCTGCCTAATTGGTGCTTATTATGCTTTATTGCTGCTCCGTGACATCCACAGGTGTTTTCAACACCTGATTGAAAACACTTGAATGATCCTCTGTTCTTCAGAGTGGTAGTCTTTAAGGGGTTGAATAATTGTGTCAATGAAGAACTCACAAAAGAAACATTTACTACTGTATTACAAAACCAATTGATGTCATTTTAGTTGCATATGGTTCTTTAAAAAGTCCTTGTAGGATTTCATTCTGAATACAATTACAAATGTACACTAAATTCCCTAAAACTCTTTACAGCATTGGGGGTTGAATAATTTTGAACACAACTGTACATAACTATCATTTTTCGTTTTTCACAAAAGATCACACAATGGATGCACCCAGTGATCCAGAAAGAGTAAAACATTTTCTTAACTAAACATACAGAAAAAAACAAACCGGGTTAGTCAAAGAGATCCGGATTGCTGGAGAAAGGTAACCGAACGCTGAAATTCAGTGTACGGTTACCTTTCCTGGTCATTCGGCTATTCAGAGAGCAGGCAATTCGCCAAATCTTGGCGAATTGCCTGCACATACGGTGCCTATTCGAGGGCAGTGAAATCCCCATAGAGAAGCAATGCTTCGTCTATTCAGAGAACAAAAACCAGCAGTGAAAGGTTCCGGAAATGCCCTGCCATTCAGTGGTTTAATTCAGCAGATTTATTCAGGCGAATCCCATAGGCTTCAATGTTAAAAATATTCCCTTTTTAATCCAATATCTAATAAACCGTTGATTATAATATTCTGCTGTAAAGAGTCTCTTTATTTATAGATTTTTTAGGATATTTTAAGCATTTTTCGGGATTTTTTTTTATTTATTTTTTTTAACTTTACTTATTTTTTCTGTAACCTTTTTATTATCATTCCCTGGACCTCATATGTAAATTTCAGACATTTTCGCTCAGTAGTTTCTGTGCAAACAGCGTTTCACTTTTCAAACATTGAAGCAAACGTTTTTTTTTAATTTATTCACTTCGGCTTTTTCCGGCAGCTGCGCTGCGTGTGACCGGCTCCTGCTCGGGTTTTTCCGGCGGGTTAATCCAGATGTTTTTGCGGGTTTTGGTGTGCGTTCGCCCTCATTTTGCAGTGAGATTTCGGAGGGTTTGCGGCGACTTTTCCCTGCATTTCGGCGGCCCTGTGGCACTTGCTGAATACACCGCAGGGTGGCCGAAATGGGATCGCCAAATCGACCCGAATTGAAGAGAACGAAAAGTCACCGAACCGGCGATGGCTTTTCGATTCTCTTTGAATAATCCTGACAGCACATGTAAAATATCAGCAACAGAAAATAAACACAATAAGGACATTTCATATTTTGGTGGTAGTGGCCCTTTAAAAGGAAAGCTAGAACTGAAACCTATAAAATGTTTCAGTGTGGGCCAAATGAGAGCTCCTAAATTTGGAAGAATAACGTTCCCACCATTTCCCACTCAACTCTTAACCCCTGAGATAAATGAAACCAATTGTGCAAGATCTCTTTTCAAAAGCTTTCTGTTTGACATAATCCGACACCGCACCCATGTCCTGCTCTCGCATTCGCACCGCATAGATCTTCTCTATCTCAGTGTGCGCTTCTTAAATTTTGTTATTAACTCATTAGGTTTCAAATTTGATGCCTCGTGTTGTTCCGAGAAGCATTTTTTTTGAGCACTGAGAGTTTCTGTAAGCAATTTCTAGGGTATGATTAATCTAATATTTGTGCTTGTTTTAGGGTTAGGTTTAAGGTTTGTAATTAGGATTAGGTTCTTCTTCAGGTTATTTTAAAAGGTTAACACTAATCCCCTACATTCTGCTCCATTTTTAGGCAACAGATCCTGCTCCTCCAAAGAACAACCACTAGAGTCCAGCGCGCAAAAAAGTCTCTATGATAGTCATTAATTGAAGTCAACAAAAAATTATTGACTTCAATTGATGACTTTTAGAGAGATATTTTGGGGACTTTTTTGTGCGCTGGAATCAAGTGGTTGTTCTAGGTTTGATTTTGTGTTGCATTTTGGGTTACAGCATTTAAATGGAGTCCTTTCTAGCTGCTCACCCCTAAGAAAGAAACAGATTCTGTCTGCTGTGGTTAATCCTAAAAGAGACTCTAACCACCTACAACTGAAACCTGACATGAGAATAGTCAGAGCTGCCATCAGGGGGGGTGACAGCCTGTGATATGTTCAGGGGCCCCGGTACTTGCCAAATCCCTTGCAGCTTGTCTAAGTGACATAGATGTATGGGCGCATCCATGCCACACAGCAGGGGCATAAATAGAAATCACAGGGCCCCCGCCCCGCCTGCAACCTAAAACGTCCCCCCCTGCATTCTACACCCCCCCATACTCAAAAAAAAAAAGAACTAATGCCATTGAACAACACAGTATCACAGAACATATCACGGAGCTGAACAGCAATAAACTCTCATGGAAATGGGCAGTGTGTGGGTATAAGCATACACAGAATCCACAGCCTTAAACATTCACAGTAATAGGCATAGGAGTATACACAGGAGCCACAGCAATATTACTCACAGTACTGGCTGGGGTGTATGGACACAGAATCCACAGCAATATAACTCCCAGCAATGAGTGTGTGTATGAGTGTATCAGAATCCACAGCAATAAACCCCCAACAATGCGCAGTGTGAGTGTATCAGAATCCACAGCAATAAAACTCCCAGCAATGTGCAGTGTGTGAGAATCAGAATCCACAGCAATAAATCCCCAGCAATGCGCAGTGTGAGTATCAGAATCCACAGCAATAAACCCCCAGCAATGCGCAGTGTGTGTGAGTGTATCAGAATTCACAGCAATAAACCCCCAGCAATGCAGTGTGTGCCAATGTATCAGAATCCACAGCAATAAACCCCCAGCAATGCGCAGAGTGTATCAGAATCCACAGCAATAAAACTCCCAGCAATGTGCAGTGTGTATGACTGTATCAAAATCCACAGCAATAAACCCCCAGCAATGCGCAGTGTGAGTGTATCAGAATCCACAGCAATAAAACTCCCAGCAATGTGCAGTGTGTGTGAGAATCAGAATCCACAGCAATAAATCCCCAGCAATGCAGTGTGAGTGAGTGTATCAGAATCCACAGCAATAAAACTCCCAGCAATGTGCAGTGTGTATGACTGTATCAAAATCCACAGCAATAAACCCCCAGCAATGCGCAGTGTGAGTGTATCAGAATCCACAGCAATAAAACTCCCAGCAATGTGCAGTGTGTGTGAGAATCAGAATCCACAGCAATAAATCCCCAGCAATGCACAGTGTGAGTGAGTGTATCAGAATCCACAGCAATAAACCCCCAGCAATGTGCAGTGTGTATGACTGTATCAAAATCCACAGCAATAAACCCCCAGCAATGCGCAGTGAGAGTGTATCAGAATCCACAGCAATAAAACTCCCAGCAATGTGCAGTGTGTGTGAGAATCAGAATCCACAGCAATAAATCCCCAGCAATGCACAGTGTGAGTGAGTGTATCAGAATCCACAGCAATAAACCCCCAGCAATGCGCAGTGTGAGTGAGTGTATCAGAATCCACAGCAATAAACCCCCAGCAATGCGCAGTGTGTGTGAGTGTATCAGAATCCACAGCAATAAAACTCCCAGCAATGTGCAGTGTGTATGAGTGTATCAGAATCCACAGCAATAAACCCCCAGCAATGCGCAGTGTGAGTGTATCAGAATCCACAGCAATAAAACTCCCAGCAATGTGCAGTGTGAGAATCAGAATCCACAGCAATAAATCCCCAGCAATGCGCAGTGTGAGTGAGTGTATCAGAATCCACAGCAATAAACCCCCAGCAATGCAGTGTGTGCCAATGTATCAGAATCCACAGCAATAAACACCCAGCAATGCGAAGTGTGTGTCAGTGTATCAGAATCCACAGCAATAAACCCCCAGCAATGCAGTGTGTGTGAGTATCAGAATTCACAGCAATAAACCCCCAGCAATGCAGTGTGTGCCAGTGTATCAGAATCCACAGCAATAAACACCCAGCAATGCGCAGTGTGTGTGAGTGTATCAAAATCCACAGCAATAAACCCCCAGCAATGCACAGTGTGTGTGAGTATCAGAATCCACAGCAATAAACCCCCAGCAATGCGCAATGTGTGTGAGTGTATCAGAATCCACAGCAATAAACCCCAGCAATGAGCAGTGTGTGTGATCGTATCATAATCCACAGCAATAAACCCCCAGCAATGCGCAGTGTGTGTCAGTGTATCAGAATTATTTATTATTTACTGGTGTTTTGTCCTTCCTTTGACGGGTGTGGGGGGCTCGGAGACAGCAGGGGGTCCCTCCAGGCCGCGGAGCCCTGTGGCTTTGATTCCATGCAGGGAGGGGGGCAGGATGCCATGCAGGGGGGTGCCAGGACCTGAATAGCGTGAGAGTCCGTGGAACGAGCGGGCGGCTGCGTGCGTGCGTGCGTGAGCAGGTCACGCGGTCCGGCCAGTCAGGTGGTACAGAGACTCCGTACCACCTGACTGGCCGGAACCGCGTGACCTGCGCACGAACACAGCCACCTCCCCTTCAACACGGACTCATGCTATTCAGGACCGGGCACCCCCCTGCATGGCATCCGGGCCCCCTCAACCCGCGGGCCCATGGGTGGCGCCCGATGGGTCAGTCCGGACCGCTCCTCTTCACCGGGCCCCACTCGGCTGCGGGCCCCATAGCGCCTGCGTGGGTCGCTATGGCGGTAGTTCCACCATTGGTCCACTATGACCTCTTCAGACCATCCCATTTTTAATGTAATGTGCACGATTTGTATCTCACAGAGCTCCACAGCAATAATTCTTCCAGTAATGTGTATGAAGGTATCGCAGAGCTCTACAGCAATAAAACTCACAGTAATGTGCAGTGTGTATGAGCGTATAACAGAGCCCCACAGCAATAAAACTCACAGTAATATGTGATGTGTATGAGTGTGAGTTTTATTGCTGTGGAGCTCTGATACAGGCTCACACACATCGCACATTACTGTGAGTTTTATTGCTGTGGAGCTCTGTGATTTACACTGATACACAATGCATATTACTGTATCAGTGTAAATCACAGAGCTCCACAGCAATAAAACTCACACTCATACACACCACATATTACTGAGTTTTATTCATGTGGATTCTGTGATACAGTAATATTGTGAGTTTGAGTCAATAGAGTGCGAGTCAAATGGTATGTTCAAGATGGGAAAATGAACGCATGAGGGATCTTGGGCCCATAATAAAACAACAGAGATAAGATCATACAACTTGTAGGATCTTATCTCTGTTGTTTTAATATGGGCCCAAGATTCCGCATGTGTTAATTTTCCCATCTTGAACATACCATTTGACTCTCACTCTTTACAACATCTAAACCCCCACCCATATGACCCCTGATGTCCCTATGTTTCATTCTAGGAACTGATCCGTAAGCTTCCAGACCTGAGAAAGAGCGGAATACTCTCGAAAGCTTGTCTTTTAAATGTTACGTTAGTCCAATAAAGAAAGGTATCACTACGTACTGCTATACTCGTGATTTTGGCAACTGGACTAACACGGCCTATCGATTATATATATACTTTAATTAATTTACTTAAATGGGCGTTTGAGGGAACGGGGGCCCCGACCAGTGGTTAAGTAAATGTCCCAAGATTTGTGATGGCAACCCTGAGTATAGTATTGCGTTGCACTCCTAGTTTGACATTTTCTTCATGAAAAAGAATGACTTTTAAACTGTATAAATCTGAGCTACTTTTTTAGATTGCCAAATTTTTGGCGGGTTATTTCTAGCTGCGTTCACAAGGAGATAGTAAACTGTAGTTCTCTGACCACTGTAGTCTGATTTATCAGATAGAGGATTTAAAAAACCCAAGAAAGAGAAGACAGACAATTTCTCACCCTTATCCCCTCAATCCTGAAGCCCAAGGTTGATGTTGAACTTATAGTCTCCCTCCACTGCATGTATCGAGGCTTTGTCACAGCTTGTTGTGAATGTTCCTCTTCTGTGGGGGCTTGAGGATCCACCTCAATCATTTTCTTGTACATATCTTTCCTCAATTTTGGCTTTCCACGGGCCTTCGTCAACTCTTCTTCCAAGTAGGTCCTGAATAAAGCAAAAGCACATTTTACGTAGCTGATCACACTCATACAAACATGTAAATCTCCGCAGCTCAACCTGCAGGTAATATTTTGGTTGCTTTAACTTTTTATAAAAAAAAATTATATTAAAAATTAGTTATCAATCCCTTGAGCAGAAAAAATTAATAGTGTGCCTATGCACATATTTGTGTACTGGAAAAAAGATATATTAAATCAGAAAGCCAGCACGCCACTTATATACGTTTTGATAATGGTAAAGGTACAGGAGAGTTTGGACCGCATCATTAGTAAAATCCCAATTTATTCACTCTGGGTATTGCGGAGATTTGAAAATGTCAGCCAGGTTCGCTGTCTCGGAGTTACACTTGACTCCATTCTTTCCTTCATCCCCCATATCCAGTCACTTTCCTCTTCCTGCCGCTACCAGTTGCATAATATCTCCAGAATTCAGCCACTTCTTACCGCTGACACCACAAAGCAATTCATCCACGCTCTTGTAATCTCCCGACTTGACTATTGTAATAATCTTCTAGCTGGCCTCCCTCTCTACAAACCATTCTAAATGTCTCTGCCAGGCTCATCCACCTCACCTGCCGCATGGTCTCTGCTGCTCCTCTCTGCGACTCCCTTCACTGGCTCCCCAACAACTGCAGAATTAAGTTCAAAATCCTCACCCTGAACTACAAAGCTCTCACTAACTCAGCTCCCCACTACCTGTCCTCACTAATCACCAAATACACCCCAGCCCGCTCCCTAAGCTCAAACAGTGACATGCGCCTAGCTTCTCCCTGCATCACCTCTTCCCATGACAGACTGCAGGATTTCTCACGCATTGTCCCTATCCTCTGACCCTCGTACGGTCAGACTTTCCCCTAGTTTCCCTTCCTTCAAACGCTCCCTTATGACGTTCCTATTTAGGGAAGCCTACCACCCAAATCACTAACGCAACTAGTCCATCACTCTCACTTTGCAGTCCAACACTCTCACCTTGCAGTCCTCTCCTCCGGTTTCCACCCCCTAACCTTTCTAGATTGTGAGTTCCCACGGGAAATAGGGCCCTCGTTTCCTCCTGTACTCATTTATCAAAATGTTGTTCAGTCTCAGTGTATTGTAACCCTGTCTATATTGTGTCCAGTGGTCATCGCTACGGAATATGCTGGCGCTATATAAAGTATAATAATAATAAAATGATGTAGTAGGTAAAAAAAAAACCACCCACATTATTATCCTCCTAATTTATATAGCGCTAACAGTTTCTGCAGCGCTTTGCAATAACCAATGGGGAGAGACAAAATTACAGACATAGGAACCAGAAACAAGAGGCATAGAGTTCTCTGTTTGGATGAGTTTACAATCTAGAGCAGGGCTGTCAAACTTGGTGCCCCCCAGATATTGATGACAATTCCTCGATTTCTATGAATACAATAGATGGCCAGGCAATCATGGGAGTTGTAGTTCAGAAACATTGGGGGGGGGGCAGCGTTTGGCAGCCATGACCTAGAGGAATGGGGGGAGGGGTTGGAGTGGAAAAGAAAAAAACAACACCACAGGGCTGTATTGCAAGGTTGGTGTAAACAGAGGTCAAGTCCAGGGGAAACACATAGGAACTGAGTTCCCATACACCATACATCTTGTATTCAGGAGTTAAATCCTATATTTCTGTAACGTCCTCAGCCCCTGCTGTGCTCCATGGGGGGGTCTGGGCATGATTCTGTGCCACTGGCTGGTCAAGTGCCAGCACATTGTGATGGCCGATCGGCGTCTGAAGGGGCAGGACCTGGTGTGGTCACAAGGAGCCGCCGGGTTTAAAGCAGGGTGCGAGGAGTTGCGTCGTCGCCCTGACGTGGAGTTTAGTTCCCGCATCGCCTGCTATTGCTATTCAGTGTGTTTCCAGTTGCCGACCCGTTTTGTCTACAAATACTGCTCCTGTTTTTGACCCGGCTTGTCTTTGACCATTCTCTCGTTTATCCCATATCGGCTCATATTGCTGTGCGTTGTTTGTTTAACCCTATGTATGCTGCTGGGGTTTGGGCCCGCCACCTGGGTTCATACCTCGCTCGTTCTGGGGTAATATCTGCAGTCTTATCGGGGTTGTGTTCGAGACCTAAGGTTTACGTATCTGTGTTGAACTGTCGGTACGAAAGATTAGGGAAAGATAGGTTCAGTTTGTTCTCGATTACGTATTATCGGAATATATACTCTAAGTGTAACCCGATTATCAGCTCACGTGTGTCAGCAGAATCTGGTTATATCAAGGTACCGCAAACCCAGTTGGGTTTATCCCAGATCGTGTTCTTTGTCAATTCTGTGACTGCCCTGCAGTCTACTCAATTCACGGACTGTCAAAGAAATCAGCTGGAAGTCCAGCCTAAGAGATATACTCCGGTATCGAAGTCATCTGTATTGTTGAAAGTCCCTGTATGCGCACTAAGTTGTCTTTTGGTCTTGAAACGATCTGAGCTTAGTTGCAAATCAGTGGTGCTTTTATACTTCTTGGCTTTGGAGTATAAGTCTGTGTTTACGGAGTGTTTTGTAACCGTCAAGCAGATATTTCTGTCCATTACGATCACTACTCCGCTACTCTTGTGTGAGCGCTACAGCGCCCGTTACAATTTCCTTTAAGGCACAATGAATATAGGATTTATCATAACTTTGCTAAAATCCACATATACACATAAATAGATCACATTTGAGTGTGTGTTATGTGCAAGATGATCATTGCTAACAAATCTTGGTGGGTTCCCACACTTCTTTTTTTGAGGACTTGAGCCCTGGATGTACACTTAACCAAAGCTGTTGTAAATCTAGAAACTCCTTAGGATGTACACGTAACCAAAGTTGTTGTAAATCTAGAAACTCCTTAGATTATAATGAATGTCTCTGGGAAGTTCACGCCAAGTTTGGAATTGGGCCCACAATCCTCAACAATTCCTTGTTTAGAAAATAAACCCCAGTGTTTTGTTTATGTAGTGAGAACAGGCTAGATACAACGTAAAAAAAAAGGAAACAAACAGAATGTTAACAGTTATTATACAATCAACAATATCCAGAGTTTTGAAATACGAAACAATCTTTAGGCAACATGAAAAAAAAAAAAAAAGTTTTACAAGATTACATTCTTATTCAGGAAAAAAATAGCAAACAAAAGGGAAAATTCTGGTGTTTGAAGATGTGCCCAGCTGAATATTAGACTTTTTAGGGTTTTATTAAATGGTGTCTGCATAGGTCTTTATTTCTTCAAATGCCTGTGAACGTGGAACAGAGCCTGTATCATTTTTTTTTCTTTATAGTGACTTTACTTCCTTTAGTAGCAGAAATGGGCAATAATGTGACACACATTTGAACTTCTTTCTGCCTAGATGACACCTCTTTTTTTAGTACTGAAAGCCTTATTTCCCAACATATGTACTGTAACTTTTACTTTTCCTTTACGTATATTGAATTGTTAGGTCGAGAAACCAGTAAGCAATTCGGAGCAATTTCGCAACTGTAACTCACAGTACTGCATCATCTATGTACTTCTGCAATGTCACAATGACCACAATGTCTTCTTCCTACAAATATCTTAACAGGAATGACAAGAATGTGGTTATTCAGTTCTCCTTAGTCTCCCCTTGTAATAAAGAGTTTGAAGAGTAAACAAACACAGGGACTCCCCAAGCAGAACTCAGGACTGAAAGCTTTGTAAAATTAACAAGTGATCCACCCGAGTCCTCCATTTAATCCTTTGCGGAAGGCAGCATGAAGGACAACGTTTACGCCATTTCTACCATGTGACTGAACCAATGGCGTAACTAGAAACCCGAGGGCCCCGGTGCAAGAGTCCATGAAGGCCCCCCCCCAAAAAAAATCCATATTTTTACTTTTTTCCCCCCGAAATATAAAAAGATAGTACGCCATTTATATTAATTAGTTCAACTTACTTTAATTAGGTCATTAAATAGGTCACCACCATATTGAAAGCCCCCCCCCCCGGTAATCCTGACACACTGCACATTACAGAGCTCCACAGCAATAAAACTCCCTGTAATGTGCAGTGTGTATGAGCATATCACAGAGCTCCACAACAATAAAACTCACAGGAGGCACTGGGGTGTTTGAGCAGGCACATAATCCACAGCAATGTAACTCACAGGACACGCTGGGGTGTTTGAGCAGGCACAGAATCCACAGCAATGTAACTCACAGGAAGCGCTGGGGTAGGGGCCCGGTTTGGCCAGACACAGTGGGGTCCCTTTGGTTTCCCTCAGCTCCGGGAACAGGCAGTCCGCAGCCATGTGTGTTCCAGCGCGCACTCTCTCTAACCGCGGCGGCGGCGCTACAGCGTGCCTGCCCTGCTTTCCACATTCTACTGGAGCAGGCGCACATTCCATTGGCACTGTCCCCTGTCACGTGAGGGGGCGGTGCCAATGTAACGTGCGCCTGCTCCAGTAGAATGTGGGAAGCAGGGCAGGCACGCTGTAGCGCCTCCGCGGCGGTTAGAGAGAGTGCGCCGCTAGAACACACATGGCTGCAGGCGCAAATGTCTGCCTGAGCTCTGGGCCCCCCTAAAGTGGCGGAATGCCAGGGCCCGGTCGCAAGTGCGACTGGTGCGACCCTGGTAGTTCACCACTGGACTGAAAGATGGCTGATGTACCCTGTACCAGTGCAGCATACTAGCAATTGCCTCCAAGAACATGGGCATCTCATTGTAGTAGCAGAAAGCACAGTTACAGGCATTTATACAGCGCCAGCATATTCAGTAGCGCTTTACAATGGGGGAGCACAAACATGAGACGTACATGATAAATGAGGTAAAGACAACCCTGCCCGTAGGATAACTGTCCAGCTAATACAGCACTTTAACCAAGTGCTCAGCCAGACATCCCGTGAATTTACAATCTAAGGGACAGGGGTAAGTGAAAAAATGGGAACTCAGGGAAGGTGAAGCTGGTGGCCAGAAAGAATATAGCAGGGCTTGCATGGGAAGGACCAGAAGATTAGGCTTAGTAAGAGTAATTAGCAGGAAATTGCCCCGTACAGGGTAAATTAACTGTTCGGTGCGATTTCGCACCCAATTCGGTGTTCTCTGAATAACCCCTTAAGGAGGTTGCAATAAGTATAAGCAATTATATGCAGCTATTATGGGGGCGTCACAATTGTAGTGTCAGAGTTCTCATAATTTTTAGCATTACGTGTATTTAATTAGTCCTTAATAAAAGGTTATGTTTTATCGTATACCACCAGTACCTATATCATCCAATGACTAATGCCGTAGGTTGGGTACTTATTTCTTTAGGTGTTTCCAAAGTATTAGAGGGTCTAGGCCTGTGAGGTTGTATTGCTTTTCTTTGGGATTCACCCGGTGAATATCCCTTTGTGTTAGCATTAGGGTCAGGTTATTGAATTAGTTTTGTTTTTTTTAGGAATAGGGTTACTTTTAGGGTTAGGGTGACTCCTAAGCATCCTATTCAGCAACCTTAACCACTTTGTGGCCACATTTATAGTAAACCCAGTTAGTCCATAGTCATACCAGGAATTATGGTAGCCAACCTAGGGCCCTATTCGATTCATAACACTCCCGTTAGCACTCACCTGTGTGAGCGTTAACGGTAGATGTGGTTGCCCTAGTGTGGGCGCACCATATTACAATCCGACCGCTAATGGGTTAAAAAAAACGTTAGCGATTCGGATCTTACGCTTTTCAGCACGAGCTTACTGTAGTTTGGACTCTCTATGCTTAACATGGGAAGAGCAAGTGTTAATTAACATTGGGATTACACAGTCTTAACGTTAATTACCGTCCCTGCTGCTGTTAAATGAAAAGTTACCCACAGCTAGGACATGGTGCCAACTGATTACGCTTCTGCAGAATCAGTCAGCACCAGCAGAACCCCCCCCCCCCAAAATCACATACTCCCCCTCCCATCGCTTGGCGAGAACGGCGGCTCCATTCGCCACTTCTTGCCGCCGGGAGAAAAAGTCCCTCAGTCTCCCTCTGCGAACCACTATGCCGACATGCCAGATCTCGTGTGGCAAGATCCTGCAGGTCATGTGACCAGCAGAGGAAGCCTCAATGGACTCCATTGGAGGGGATGCTTGCGGCGGCACTTAGAGCAGGGCCGGATTAACATAGGGGCGGATGGAGCGGCCGCTCCAGGCCCCGTTCTGGAAATAGGCCCACAGCAGCAGGAGCTGACTGGCCAGCTGATAGCAAGTGCAGTGTACGCTTTGATCAGCCCTGCAGCAGAACCCTGCACGCAGGTTTTTTTTTTCAGCCGGCCTGAAAAGAGGTACTATTTTTTTTAATCGGTGCAGTTGATAAAACCAGATCCAGATTAAACGAGAACCAGATTAAGGGGCGTGTGGCAGGCCGGATCTCATTCTGCAGCAGAGCCGAGATCCCACCCGCCCACACGCGGGTATCACGTGGCAAATCCCCTCCCTGCACCTCCACTGCTCCATGTGCTCCCTGGCATAATTTACATGCGATCTGACCCTACCTCTGCCGCTGCATAGTTCCTTCCTCTGCACACCTGCCTGCCCTCCTCCTCCTGGGTGTGTCCTGGTCATTGTCCCTTTGATTACATACATCCAGCTGATGCCCCTGTGCTGCTCCGCCTGCTCTTCTCTCAGGGGCGGATCCAGGGGGGGGGGCAACGGGGCAATTGCCCCCCCCCGAGATTTGAGCAGGGGACCCAGATGCCGGGCAGCGCGGGAGTGCCTGCCCGGTCCTGAAGAGTCCGTCCTGTTAAAGGGATGCGGCTGCGTGCAGGCGCCGGCTAATCAGGTGGTACTGAGTCTCTGTACCACCTGACTGGCCGGACCGCGTGACCTGCGCACGCACGCCACGCAGCCGCATCACTCAACAGGACGGACTCTTCAGGACCGGGCAGGCACTCCCGCGCTGCCCGGCATCTGGGTCCCTGGCTCAGAGTCAAGTCAACCCCTGCCGGAGCTGGAGGTCTGGAGCAATATCCAGGTGAGAGCTGGGCAAATCCATGTGTAAGCTGGGCAAATCCATGTGTAAGCTGGGCAAATCCATGAGCTGGGGGCAAATCCATGAGCTGGGGGCAAATCCATGAGCTGGGGGCAAATCCATGAGCTGGGGCAAATCCATGAGCTGGGGGCAAATCCATGAGCTGGGGCAAATCCATGACCTGGGGGCAAATCCATGAGCTGGGCAAATCCATGACCTGGGGGCAAATCCATGACCTGGGGGCAAATCCATGATCTGGGCAAATCCATGAGCTGGGCAAATCCATGAGCTGGGCAAATCCATGACCTGGGGGCAAATCCATGACCTGGGGGCAAATCCATGAGTTGGGCAAATACATGAGCTGGGCAAATCCATGACTGGGGGCAAATCCATGAGCTGGGGCAAATCCATGAGCTGGGGGCAAATCCATGAGCTGGGGGCAATCCATGACCTGGGGGCAAATCCATGACCTGGGGGCAAATCCATGATCTGGGCAAATCCATGAGCTGGGCAAATCCATGAGCTGGGCAAATCCATGACCTGGGGGCAAATCCATGACCTGGGGCAAATCCATGACTGGGGGCAAATCCATGAGCTGGGCAAATCCATGACCTGGGGGCAAATCATGACCTGGGGGCAAATCCATGATCTGGGCAAATCCATGAGCTGGGCAAATCCATGAGCTGGGCAAATCCATGACCTGGGGGCAAATCCATGACCTGGGGGCAAATCCATGAGTTGGGCAAATCCATGAGCTGGGGCAAATCCATGACCTGGGGGCAAATCCATGAGCTGGGCAAATACATGAGCTGGGGCAAATCCATGAGCTGGGGCAAATCCATGAGCTGGGCAAATCCATGAGCTGGGCAAATCCATGAGCTGGGGGCAAATCCATGAGCTGGGGCAAATCCATGAGCTGGGGGCAAATCCATGACCTGGGGGCAAATCCATGAGCTGGGGGCAAATCCATGAGCTTGGGGGCAAATCCATGAGCTGGGGGCAAATCCATGAGCTGGGGGCAAATCCATGACTGGGGGCAAATCCATGAGCTGGGCAAATCCATGATTCGGGGGACGGGGGCATTGAGAGGGGTCCATGAGCTGGGGGCAAATCCAGTGTGAGCTGGGGCTTCTCTGCTCCTCTAGATTGTAAAATCCGGGGTGCCCTCTGCTCCTCTGGATTGTAAGCTCCCTGGGTGTCCTCTGCTCCTCTAGATTGTAAGCTCCTGGTGCCCTCTGCTCCTCTAGAAATTGTAAACTCCTGGGTGCCCTCTGCTCTTCTAGATTGTAAGCTCCTGTGAGCCGGGCCCTCTGTAAATTCTCGTGAGTCGGGCTCTCTGCTAAAACACCTTATTTTCTGTAAGTGCCCCTCCCGAGACTAGTCTCTGGATCCGCCCCTGTCTTCTCTCCCCTGGTCATGGGCAGCAGAGGGCTGGGGGGCTGTTGCCCCACAAAGGAGAGAGACACTGCATGCTGGCCAAAGGGATGGAGAACACCTTTACAGCAGGTGAGGAAGGATCAGCCAAAATGAGGATTATTCAACACCCAACTGTGTTAGTCCCCAGGGAGGTGCTCGTTCACAATTACAAGAAGGAAGGTGTTAGGCCCAGCTGTAAATAATTGGTCAGTAGCCAGATCATGGTTTTTCAAAGTGCTTTATTTATTTTACCCCCTCCTGTTGCTGCTGCTCTCCCCTGCTTTGCTTGGGCTGAGCTGTGAGCTGGCTGTCTGGGTCCTTCATGCTGTGGTCTTCAGATTGTACCAGATGGGAGTGATAAGCAGCAGCCCTTCTATGTGTGCTTTTGGAGTCTGATTTTAATCTCACCCAGGCCAGGAAAACACACTACACCCTGTGAGAGGCTGTAAATCCATCCCATCCATCTGATGGAAGCCAGGGATTGTATGGTGAAGTGTATCAAGCACATAACAAAGCATTCCCTGCAGCTTTAGGATTTCATGTGGAAGGAGCTTAGAAATACTGAGAATCTACAATGTTATTGATGTAAAGAAGAACATTGATTTTATTAAAATATTTAGAATATGAGGCAAATACATTGAAAGATTAAAAACATGATTTAGGTTTTAAATGGGTGATATTTTGGTTTTTTAAATTTTTTTTTTACTTCTATCCAGTTTATGGCCATATTTTGTAACCTAATCCCTGCTGTTTAGACCTCAGTCAGGTGTTGGCAGCCAGTGACAAGAAACAGATTACAATTCCCAGAAACCACCTATAAATCAGTGAGACCCCCTGATAGGACCCCCTGATAGCTGGCAGCAGGGCCGGTGCTCCCACTAGGCAAGCTAGGCAACTGCCTAGGGCGCACTGCTGCCTAGGGGCGCAGCCGGGCCCAACCCAAGTTCCATTATTGTACCCGTTCCTCATTGTGCGGCTCGTGTAGCCGGCAGTGGTGGCTCACAAAGCCAACATTGTTGGCTCATGGACCCCTGCAAGCGGCGCAGAAGGTGGGTGTTTTATGGTGACGACTTGCAGGTTCCACCAAAGGCAGATGAAAGAAAGAGGCAGAAGATAGGCACAAAAGAGAGAATGAAAGAAAAAGAGGCAAAAGAGGCAGAGAAAGAAGAGGCACAGAGGGAAGAGGAAAGAAGAGGCACAGAGGGCAGAGAAAGAAGGAGGCACAGAGGGAAGAGGAAAGAAGGAGGCACAGAGGGCAGAGAAAAGAAGGAGGCACAGAGGGAAGAGGAAAGAAGGAGGCACAGAGGGAAGAGGAAAGAAGGAGGCACAGAGGGAAGAGGAAAGAAGGAGGCACAGAGGGAAGAGGAAAGAAGGAGGCACAGAGGGAAGAGGAAAGAAGGAGGCACAGAGGGAAGAGGAAAGAAGGAGGCACAGAGGGAAGAAGAAAGAAGGAGGCACAGAGGGAAGAGGGAAAAAAAGAGGCACAGACCAACCCCAGGCCCGACCAGTGGAGGGGAAAGATGGGCAACGAATGACCGTGCACAGTGTGTATCCCCGCGCACACAGTGTGTGTGTGTGTTCGCCCCGCATTTCAACAGTTAACAATTTTTTTGGGGGGGCGCGATTAGCTGGTCTTGCCTAGGGCGCAACATAGTCTAGCACCGGCCCTGGCTGGCAGTGAGAAGACACAGATTGCAACAATTCCCAGATATTTTGTAGAACCGAGACCCCCACAATAGCTGCTGGGTCTGAGAAGACACACTAACAGAACAATCTCCTCTCAAAAAACACGTGCTGAAGCGCTGTGTAAAGCCTTATATAGCGTGCTGCGGGACTTAGCTCTGTGAGCCCATGATTGGGCAAAATTTGCCCAATCAGGACTCTGAGCCGTGATTGGCATAGTCTTGCACCTGACCTGTGGTCAGGTGCAAGGCTGTAGCCAATTACAAGCTTCAGGCCAGTGGAAAAGTGCATTGTGGTCCATTGTGGTGCATTGTGGGCAAACACGCGGAAATGTTCGGAGTTCGAACAGCCGAACGGGCGATGTTCGAATCGAACTCTGAACATATCGAACCAAACAGCTCATCCCTATCTGCCACCAGGCAGTGATTGACTCATAACTAAAGCAATGGATTCAATGTGCAATATATTGGACAGGTCCACAGCAGGGACCTCTACTAGAAATACAATACAACTCAACTAGAGAAGCTAGTAAGGATGGACCTGATCACTAAATGAAGCAATCATATTCCTTTAACAAATGTATATATGGTTGCTTCATTTAATGATCAGGTCCATCCTTACTAGCTTCTCTAGTTGAGTTGTAGCGATGGACTCATATATGGGCTACGAACGCTAATCCAGCAGGGGACTTGTGACCCGACGCACTGTAACTCGCACTATGAGTCACAGAACACCATGTCAGAGTCACCAGTCAGGTTTCCCACTCCCTCTGACGTTGGCATGGCGTGACATATGCACAGTGTACCACCTCACTCTCTAAAAGAGAAAGCAGTGCTTCCTAGGTATTTATAAAAAGGCCCACCAAAATCCTCAGCACCAGGCCCATGATACCCTTAATCTGGCCCTGACTTAGAGCCGTGTTACGGTGCAGGCTGCTGGTTTAGCGCCTGCAGCGTAAGATCACGCTAAAACAGGGACGCTAAGGAGAAACCTGCGGGCGCTAAGGGTAATACTGCCCTTAAAGTTTTATTTAGAAAGAACACTTTAGTTTCAAGAGTCCTTTCTGCACCTCGCGCGTTCCACCACAAATGAGAAGCACAGCAATTGGGATCAGTGCCACTTGATGCCAACAAAGCGGTATGAACTATATAACCCAAACCAAATGTGTGTTGAGGGTGTATGTAATCTTCAGGAAAGGGAAAGCATCACGTACACAGATCCGCGTTGCAGAAATTCATTAAGCTGCGTTTCATGTCTGGTCTTGAACATATGCCTAGGGGTTTTATGGATTATTAGTTTGTGGGTGAAACCATGCCACTCCTAAATGTAAACTAGCTAGAATTACTTTTACATGACATGTTCTACACTCTGCACTTCTCAGCTACAAGAACTAGAAGACTGTATTTTGTAATGCAAGCATGAAAGCTAAATTTTAAATAGAAACTATAAATCCCCCAATTCTTGCCTTCAGGACTTCTCCCGAGCTGCCCCCTTTCTATAGAACCCCCTCCCCCGTAACATCAGACTCTCTCCATCTCTCCAGTCCTTCAAGAAGTCTCTGAAAACCCAATACTTTAGAGAAGCCTACCGGCTCACTCCATGACCTCCCAACTGTTGTTTCCTGCTCCTCTTCCCATTCAGCCCTCCTGCAACCCGCCACTTCATCCACCCTATTCACCCCCACCTAATGGGTCACCCCTCTCCTCTTAGATTGTAAGCTCTTGAGCAGGGTCCTGCTCCCTCCTTCTGTTCCATGTGTGTAACGTGTATGTATATTTGTTATTCTCTCTCTCCCATTATGCAGCGCTAAGGAATTTGTTGGCGCATTATATATTATATATATATTATAAATACTTGTAATTGTAACTATAAATCAGTCAATAGGCGGTTGGTATTATCCAGGGTGCATAATGCATAGCAAATGTAGTTGCAACTTGTTATTTTCATTGGATGCCACAGGTTATTGTAGAACATTTCCATAAGAATTGGATCATTTGCAGAAAATACTTCAAAGGCATTAGCTGATACTTCAGACAAGATGTTCCACAAAGATGACGAATGGGAATACAGTTGTGTTCAAAATTATTCAACCCCCAATGCTGTAAAGGGTTTTAGGGAATTTAGTGTACATTTGTAATTGTATTCAGAATGAAATCCTACAAGGACTTTTTAAAGAACCATATGCAACTAAAATGACATCAATTGGTTTTGTAATACAGTAGTAAATGTTTCTTTTGTGAATTCTTCATTGACACAATTATTCAACCCCTTAAAGACTACCACTCTGAAGAACAGAGGTTCATTCAAGTGTTTTCAATCAGGTATTGAAAACACCTGTGGATGTCACGGAGCAGCAATAAAGCATAATAAGCACCAATTAGGCAGCTTTAAAATGACTGTGATACTCAGCTCCTTCTAGACATTTACTGGTGTGGTTACAAACATGGTGAAGTCAAGAGAATGGTCCAGGAAGACAAGAGAAGAGGTGATTACTCTTCACAGGAAGGGCAATGGCTATAAGAAGATTGCAAAGATGTTAAACATACCAGAGAGACCATAGGAAGCATCATTCGCAAATTCAAGGCAAAGGGCACTGTTGAAACGCTACCTGGTCGTGGCAGAAAGAAGATGCGGACTTTGACTGCTGTGCGCTACCTGAAGCGTAGAGTGGAGAAAAGTCCCCGTGTGACTGGTGAGGAACGGAGAAAAGATTTGTCAGATGTGGGTACTGAAGTTTCAGCTCAGACAATACGGCGCACACTGCGTAATGAAGGCCTCCATGCCAGAACTCCCAGGCGCACCCCCTTGCTGTCTCCAAAGAATAAGAAGAGTCGACTGCAGTATGCCAAAAGTCATGTGGACAAACCACAGAAGTTTTGGGATAGTGTTCTGTGGACTGATGAAACAAAATTAGAACTGTTTGGGCCCATGGATCAACGCTATGTTTGGAGGAGGAAGAACAAGGCCTATGAAGAAAAGAACACCTTGCCTACTGTGAAGCATGGCGGGGGGGTCAATCATGCTTTGGGGCTGTTTTGCTTCTGCAGGTACAGGGAAGCTTCAGCGTGTGCAAGGTACCATGAATTCTCTTCAGTACCAGGAGATATTGGAAGACAATGTGATGCAGTCTGTCACAAACCTGAGGCTTGGGAGACGTTGGACCTTTCAACAGGACAATGATCCCAAGCATACCTCCAAGTCCACTAGAGCATGGTTGCAGATTAAAAGGCTGGAACATTTTGGAGTGGCCACCGCAGTCACCGGACTTAAATCCGATTGAGAACCTCTGGTGGGACTTAAAGAAAGCAGTTGCAGTGCGCAAGCCTAAGAATGTGACTGAACTGGAGGCTTTTGCCCATGACGAATGGGCGAAGATACCCGTAGATCGCTGCAAGACACTTGTGTCAAGCTATGCTTCACGTTTAAAAGCTGTTATAACTGTAAAAGATGTTGTACTAAGTACTAAGATTGAATGTCACTTGGGGGTTGAATAAAACGGATAATGATGTGAGCACAGAAAAGACATTTGTGGTTATTTCATTATAAATGTTATGTTATATTTGTCTGACCTACACGTGCCTCTTTGATTTAATTGTAAGCAAGATGACTGAATGATCAAAATCAATGTCAAACTGGCCAAAACACTCAATTTCAGTGGGGGTTGAATAATTTTGAACACAACTGTACATGTGTAGTGCTGCTTTAAAATCTGTATTCGGGTGCATTGAATTATTGCTGCCACCAGAGGGAGACACTGTGGAATATGCTGGACAAAGCGGACTCCATCTCCCATCACCCTTTGCGTGAGGAGAGGAAGTGGGTGGTACAAAGAGGAAGATATAATGGGGAGCCTCGTGTTTGGCAGGCAGAGAGTGAGCGGAGCAGTGAAAGGTGGAGGATGCACGTTGGAGCTGTCAGGGATCGCAACCAGTCCGGAGTGCAGACGCTGTCTTACTGGTGCTGGAGATCGGGACAGAAATCGTGCTGTGACCTACCTACCCAGTGCTGAAAGGTTTGAAGGACAAGCTGGTTCCGGCAGGACCCCGCGTTAGGAGGCCTCGCCGATCGATTGGGAGTGCAGGCGGCAGATCGATTGTTCCAGTTGCAGAGATTTGGCAACCAGGGAGCAAATTCGGTGGCACAGAGTCCAGTACACAGCGGAGAAAGATCCTTTGGTCGAGGCATCGAGTGCTGGACAGTTTCGTTGACGGATGGGTGAGAGGCCTCCATGGCCACAGTTCCAAAACAAACGCACGCTGCAATATTGTTTAAATTCACAGGCCCCAACGGTGACTAGTCGAAGATTGCTCTTTTCGTTCACTGGCCAGTCGAACACAGTACCCGGGTACCCTAAACTTTGTACATCTATATTTTGAGCTATTTTGTGGGACTTACACTCCAGAACTGAGGGGGTTAACCGCTCTTTTTCCGCTGCGTGTTTTTCCCGCGTGACGCATCCTGTAAATTCATTCAACGCGCATTTATATTTTACGACATTTTATCTTTTAGTAAAGTATATAAAACTAGAAAATCCACAACAGTGCTGGTGTGTAATAATTCCTAGTGCGGTGAGACTATCCCGAGGATTATTCAGCGGCTCCTTCGGGGGTGAGCGCTACACATGGATAGTTCATCAAGTATTTAGTCATACGTTGGTTAAAGGGGCAATCTGAGGAGGGGGCCCTTCCCGATATTGTTTATCCCACTGCAAACAATAGAAAACATCTTTCATTTGCCCTTTTCTCCCCATTTGCAGTAACACAACTGTACGTGACAACTTACTGTTCTTTTGTAGTATTAGTCATTCCCTGCTCCCTTCAACTACTGCCCCACATACCTACTCCGTTCCACCTCCAAACTCCTTTGAAAAGCTTGCGTACAACCATCTGACTACCTCAATTCCCACTCCCTGCAATCCTCTGCAATCTGGCTTTCACTCCCTGCATTTGACAGAAACAGCTCTAACCAAACTAACCAATGACCTGGGTGCAACTCTCTACTGATCCTTGACTTCTCTGCCGGTTTTGATACAGTTGACCATGCACTCCTTCAAACTCTCCGTGATATAGGCCTTCAAGGTACTGATCCTTTCATGGTTCTCTTCCTACCTGTTCCATCGATCGTTTAGCGTCTCTTTTTCTGGAAGGACCTCCTCCCAGCGAGTAAATGGCACCCTCCTTAGCCCGATGCCTCAAGCTCACGGCTTTGGTGCCACTTTTGATTCCGACCCAACGTACTCCACAAGTACGTCCCTTCTATACCACTACAGTCAGCAGGCGACTTCCGCCTGTCCTCTGTCTACACCCATACTGCCAACTCTTGTTTCCAAGTCAACTCAAGGGCAGCTCCGGTCCTGTGGAATGCCTTGCCTCGCTCTATCAAACTCTCCCCTAATCTTCAGGCCTTCAAGAAATTCTTCAAAACCCATCTCTTTAGATTAGTGTACCACATCACGGACGCAACTCATCCATCTGGTCATCTACTCACACATCACTTCCATGGCCCCCACCATTCCTGAACTACTGGCACTAGGGATCCTGACAACCAATAAAACTACTCTCGTCTTCCGCCACACATATCCCTCTAAATTGTAAGCTTCTATGGGCAGAGCCCTCTTCACCTTGTCTCCGAGATTTGTTTACAATTACCAAAGGGAAAAGAGCTAAAGTGCATCAGAAACCGTTGGTGCTATATAAACGGTGATAATAAATGGATTAATTTTTAAGAAAAAAGTGCTATGCTACGCCATCTGACTTTGTCTCTATGAGCTTCAGTGTCTACCTGACAACAAGTCACACAACTAAAATGTGATGTAAAAAATTAACAAGACAAGACTACTTTCAAAAACATTTTCTCTGGTTAAGTACATATATTTACCATACAAATTTGGTTCACACCAAAATTTGCCTTGTACTGAAGGGAAGAAGGTCATTGGAATCAGGGGTCAAGTTCAGCAGGAACTCCGGGGAACGTAGTTTCTGCACTTTTTTTGCAGACGGAATTGAGTTTCCGTTTTTCCCACGCCCTTCTTTTCATTTGAGTGACTGAACGAGTATGTGTGAACACAATAACTCCTGATGATGCTGTTTAATTTCAGCGAAACGCGTTGAGCAATGTGTTTTCGAGCCACTTTTTTGAGGTGTCTTTGATCTCATTTATATGGAGCCATGCAGAGAATTTTTTTTTTTACCTATTGCTGTCCAGCCAATTCTCCTGTGAGTAATGCATTTTCGAGCAATCGTTTTGATGTGGAATTGATTTCCTTTATAGGGAGCTTTGCTGTGAATCTCTATTGTTAGAATATTGCTATCTAGACAATTGTTGTATAGCCAAACCTTTTGTATAGAGGTACTCAGAGGCTCTTATCTGTTCTTTCCTATCATACGAACCCTCGAAGGTTCGCTCCCTCATATATTGCTAGGGGGCTAACTGGGAAAGCACGAAGGGCATAGCAAAAGTTGCCATAATAATATATGTTCAGATAATTGAGTGATACTGTTTGGAGGAATTTATTGTATACTCCCTTTTCAGAATCCATATGTACTCATTATGGGCCCTATTCCATTCTTCGCACAAACGTTAACACGCATTAACACGAGGGACAAAACCCTTCGCGCAGAACGTCGTATTACAATGTCCACACAAAAAATGCGTGTTAACGTCTAACGCGGGTGGACCTGGGCAAACCCTTTGCGAGCGTAATGTACTTTGCGTATCCTATACTTAACATCGTGAACGCAAATGCGTTTGTGCGCTGGTGCACGCAAGGTATTACAATCTTAGCGCAAAATTTAACGAAAAACGTTTGCGCGCATAATTTTAACGTCTTTGAAAAGCTGGTGATAACTGCAAATCTGAACGTCCTGGCCGAAACCAACTACACCAGCCCAAAAAAATAAAAAAATACAGCACAGTATAGTTACACATTCTACACATACCCAAACAATAAAATGGAGAGGTTGTGCGTGGTTTTATTATTGCTGCAGCATATATACTCAGATTTCTTTTGACGTGCGCAAAAACTCAACGGGAGAAAATTGTGGTTCTTAAATCAGATTGGCTGAATCGCGTGAAAAAACAGTCCGCCCACCGATTTCTGCGCGCAGCGTTAATGCGCGCGTTCTTTTTACGCGCGGTATTTTTTGACGGATGAAAAAAATGCACTCGGATTCTAATACCAGGGTTAATTTCCGCGCGTTATCGTTTAACGCTGCGTGCAAAAAAAATAAATTGCGCTGCGCGTGCATTTTTGCACGAAGAATGTAATAGTGCCCTATATGCGGTTAAACTGCAGGTAGGAATTGAGCTAAGAAATAATCCGCATGAACAGCTAATATTCATGGTTACCTCACTTTTTTATGTGTCCTTTATGGTTACCTCCATTTATATGGAGCCATGTAGAGCAGGCCTCAAAATTTCCACTCGCCTGCTCGCATTTGGCGAGTGGAAATTACATGACGGCGAGTGGGAATGCAGAGGCAATGCTGGAAAGGGGTTAGGTGGGGCAACTAGTGGCGAGTAACTCTTAAGGCCTGGCTAGTAGCTCAGGACTTGAAATTTTGAGGCCTGATGTAGAGTATATATATTTTTTTATTTTTTTACAGTTGCTGTCTAGCTAATTGCTGTATAGCCAATTCTTCTGTGAGTAATGCATTTTCGAGCAAACACTTTTTGATGTGGAATTGATCTCTTTTATATGGAGCTTTTCTGTGAATCTCTACTGCTTGAATAATTGCTATCTAGAGAATTACTGTATACCAAACCTTTTTGAATATAGGTACTTATATGGACCCTTGAAGGTTCGCTCCCTCTTCTATTGCTAGGGGGCTAACTGAAAAGCACAAAGGGCATAGCAAAAGTTGCCATAATAATATATGTTCAGAGAATTGAGTGATAGTTTGGCGGAATTTACTGTATATTTTACAGTTATATTTTATTAAGAATATACTTCACTTGAACAATTAAAGATTTATCACGGGTTACCTCCAAGCTAGAAATGGTCAAGTTCTCACCTATATAGGTCATTACAATTTTTTTTGATTATAGATACAACGTGTTCAATATTTAACTAATTATAAAGATTCCCTAAGGCTGGGGTCAGACGAGCGTAGTGTTCACGTCAGTGATTGCGCCTAAAAGTACGTCCGTGATAGCATGAAAGTAAGTCCATTGGAGCCTGACACATGAAGTACGTCCGCACTGAACTGCGGACGCACAACGGCCGCGGCAAACGGACGCAGGTTAGGCAAGAACGTAATACTGCTAGAACGGACGTGCGGAGTGCGCTGCGTCCACAACGTCTGCATAGCTTTGTGTGTGAGTGATGGAGCATGGTCAGACGGACTGCATTTATACGTCCAGCATTTTTGACGGACAGAATGTTTTTTCATTGTAATTTATTTTTCCCTCCTACATCCGTCAAAAATAACTTCAGTGAAAAAACGGACTGTGTGACCACTACTGCGTCATCCGTACTGACGATGTCCGTACTGCACGGACGTACAGTCCGTAGAAATCACGCTCGTCTGACCCCAGCCTTAAACTCAACCTGGCTATAGTTTTTGTATCAATGTTACATTTCTTGGAGGGCTTGGACAAGATGAAACCGATTACACGGGAGGAAGAGGATATCAGAAATATTGGTGAGTTCCCATATGTCTTTCTGTTGGACTTTACCAAATAAAATCATAAAATTTGAGGCAGAGGTGCTCAGCCTTGGCCCTCCAGATGTTTTGGAATTACATTTCCCACAAGGCTCTATTGACCCGAGTATCATGCGAGATGTAGTTCTGAAAGCTTTGGACTCAAAGTAAGGAGAGGTGCGTACACAATGGAGACTGTTGGGGGCGGAGCTGACTTCCGGTGGGTGCAGTCGCAGGTTCGAGCTCTCTCCAGCTACTTTAAGATTACTTTGCATTTTCCAGCGACTCACCCTCGAGAGAATTATACCCCCGGGAGGCGGAATCCTGCTGGCTCTTCATTCTTCTCCGGAGCTCCGGTTTGTGCCCCTTGCGGCGCCGTTTTTGGGACTTTCGTGAAGTGCGGCCTACGTCTGGTGGCCATCTTTGAGGCGCTCCTCCGTCCTGTTGCACTTCACGCACTCCATTTACAATCATGGGGAGGAAATCGGGGAAAAAATCCCAGCCACTGGAGAGTCCCCGACAGAGGGACATACGAGAATCTCTGGGAGAAAGCAGAAGAAAACAGCAGGCTGCTCCACGTACTTACCTGTCTCCCACGATGAGCTCTTCCGACGGCGAGGATCCGTACTGGTCAGAGGCCTCTGCAGCTACCCGAAGGTCACCCCGGGACCCGGCTAAGGTACGACAACAGTCGGTCGGATCTGGCCCCTCAGCACACGGAATGATAAGTGCAGCGGCTGCCGAACAAGGTGAGACACAAGATGCTACGTCCCAGGTCGCTCGTGGTCTACTGCCCTTCACGGAAAGTGATATCCGGCGCCTGCTACGAGAGTCGATGGAGGAAATGAGAGCGATGTGGCGTGCAGATTTCAAGACCTTGAAAACAGAATTGGTGACCGTTAAGGGGCGGCTGACGGCTGTTGAGTCTCGGGTTGAGGAAGCTGTAGCGACTCAGGCCCTCATTGCGCCGCAAGTGGAGGCTCTACAACAACAGGTGACCCTGCTCACCGGCGCGGTGGAGGCTGCAGAGGTTCGACACCGCAAGAGGAATGTGCGGATCAGAGGAATCCCGGAGACGATCGCTGCAGATGCCTTGTTGCCGTATGTTAACGAATTTACGCTACACGTTTTGGGGGCTCCGGCAGGATCCAACCCTCTCTTTCGACATGTTGCGCGACTACGGAAAGCTGCGACAGCACCAGCAGATTCCCCTCGAGACGTGCTCGCGATTGCCCTGGAAGAGTCGGACAAACGTAAGCTGATGTCAAAACCGGTTGCCCGGGCTCCGATACTTTTCGGGGACCACTACCTGACTCTTTTTAATGACCTTCCGCTCTTGACACTCGTTGCCCGGAGGCAATTTCGGGAGATATCCGCCTATTTGAGGAGCAGTGGGATCCGATACCGTTGGGGGGTGGCGGGATCTATGCATATCTGCCACGATAACGTGCCACATTTGGTGTCTACTCCAACGGCAGCCTGGCGTCTGTTGAGTTCCTTGGGACTCTCCCCTCCCCGACCGACACCTGGCCCGGGTCACGGAGGGTCTTCCCATGAGTCTCTAGACCCGGGTTAGGGGCCGGAAAGCTATATGGCTCTCTTTCGTCCCTACCCATGGGATGTTGGGGTGTTAAGCCTTTTCTGATCTCTCCCCCTTTTAGTTTTAGTTTCTTTTAAGAGGGTTTAAATGTTTCATTTATCTTTCTATTCTATGATTCCTGTCCTTCCTTTTCGTATTTTAGCATTCCCTGGAGGATCGATACGCTGTTTCTGTATACGTGCGGTTTTTTGTGATGACCCTATGTGGTTTTACCTGATATATGTCTTATTGTGTCATGTAAAAACCTTAACGTAACCCTGCCTGCTGTATTCCAGATATCAATTAGAGTCACTATTTCCATGGATGCCTATACCTGATTTCTTGCTTGTCTATTATTTCCTTCTCTCCTTTGTTGAACCGTATTTGGCAGACGATTTTGATAACCCCCCCCCCCTTATTCATTATGACTCACCAACGATATCCTAGAATTTTCTGATGATATTTTTCATTTTAACTTCATGTTTCTAAGCTGATGATTTCTTTTCGCTCTTTGATGTAATTTTCGTTACTTCTGTATGCTATGACGGCCCTTTGATGTCGTGTTTCCTGCTGTTCTATCTAGTATAGCTGAACCATTTATGTATGGGATATTATGTGAGTTCCTGTGGCCCTGCGAGGCCAATATTACCGGTCAACTTGTGACCTTTTCATTATTTACAAAATAAAACTTTAAATAAAAAAAAAAAAAACAATGGAGACTGTTACTTGTAAGTGCTTAAGTACGATAAGGTTACATATTAATTTGTGCTCAACTGGGGTAAAATATCAACAATTAACAATTAACAAAATTTAAAACTAAAAATCTCACCTGATTCCCATTTTACAGTCCATGACACATGGTTCATCGAAGCTGTTAAGTAGATCATCCAGCTGGATGTAACTTTCCCCGTCTCTTTCCACGACCCCATGGAATGTGGGAACACAGCAGCTCAGGGAGTCGTTCATAAGCAGCTCAAAACAGTTCTTCTCGTTCTCCGAGTAACGTTTCAGAATTGTGCCACCTGCTCCGGCTTTGAAACTTCCTACAAAAAAATTATTTCATTAATATAAAGGATGCCATATACGAGGTGACTAGAATACTTTGGTCAGGGGGCACAGCAACAAAAATGCCCACAAACCTTAATCTATACATTCACTTGATTAAAGCCCTTCGGGGCTGAAACATTGTTGTAAACCCGTTACTTAAACAGAAAAGTTTATCATCATTTTGGCTCTAGTGCAGATAAATGATATATTTTATTCCAGATTCAATTCCCTGCATGATCCACCAACTCTGTACTACAAGATTTTTACAGTTCCATTGGTTTCCAAGGTGAAAAATTCGAGCCGATTGTGTGTCGAGCAAAAATAGCCAAATTTACTGTCAAAGCAGATACAATGGGTATCGCGCCAATCACTCAGTCTTATGGATGAAATAAAAGCTGGAGATAAATCCTGCAATTCCTGTTGTCTTCCCAAGATATATGGAGTAGGCTACAAAATACAAGAAGAAAAAATATATTGCGCAGTATATCTGAACTTCATATCCAGAATCCAGTAACGATGTAATCTAACTCACATTCCTTAGAGCCCATGGAATTTGTGCCATAAAAATTCCATAGGCATTTAAGTGGGAGCCAGAGTGGGCTCCTTTATGTGTAAGTGGGCATTTGTATACTTTATTTGAACACTTACCATACAGAATTATGCTAGGGATGCGCCCCTGCTTCTTTCCAGGTGTTTAAATCCCCAAGGAAAGGAACCTGAAAATGGAATAACATTGAAAGGTGGATGGGTACCTGCAAATAAGAGAAGAAAAAAACCCATAGGCGAATATATCCAGAGCCGGTGTTTGGCTCTAAAAGAATGTGAGTTCGATTACATACTTACTGGATTACTGGATTCTGGATATGATGTTCAGATATACTGCTCAATATAGTTCTTTTATTTTATAGCTTACTCCATATATCTTGGGACAACTGGACAACTAAGACAAGTGGAATTACAGGATTTAACTCCAGCATTTATTTCACCCATAAGACCTTTATGAACAGTCAATGAGTGATTGGTGCTATACCCATTTGTATCGGCTTTATCTAGCATCTGATTCTTTTGGGGAGACCACTATTGGGTATTGAGCGTAAGAAAGCAAGATGTCTCATGTAGGGTTATCTTCTTTTGTGCAGGCGCTTTGCTGTTATTTCAAAATTACTGACTGCTCAGGCTCCTCCACCACACCCTACCCTCACCTCGATACGACTAAGGCCAGGGTCAGATGAGAATCTTTGGAGAGCGGAAGGAACGTCCGTGAGAATGGACTTCCTTCTGCTCGACGCTCATCTGGCCACCTCGCTAAGCGCAGTTAGTGCACTCAGCGTTGCAAAGCTCGATCCTCTTATGGAGGATCACGCTTTGCAGGCCCATCAATGCACATCTAGCGTTTTGACGGGGAGGCTTTGTGCACGGACGCGTGTAGCGCACGCATTTCGTGTACGCGCTACAGAGTGTGACTGGCCCCGTTGCAGCGCCACAACACTGCGACACCAGCCTTACATCTACCAGAAGCTTACAGCAATGGGCAACCCCTAGATACCATTTGGCTAGGGGCAGCCAACGCATGTTTCAGTTATGACGTAGAGTTTTTGATTTTGCCGACTCTGTACCACATACTGCTTTTTTTCTTTCAAGACTTTCATTGAATTCAAGCAAACTACTCAAGAATGTACATTAAACAATACTAGCTACACTCACACATTCTTACGCTCATTAGAATCTTGAGTCCAAAATGATTTTGTGTTGAAAAAGTTTAATTTTGACTGGCTTGGGAAAGCCCGGGGGAATTCATGTTTGCCTGATGTCTGATAGAACCTAGATGGATTTTTGTTCTTTATATACTAGATTAATTGCCTTGATTTCCTTCGTACGTTTGGAAACGGTCGGTCAATCATTAACAGGAATCCAAGGTCAGGACTAGAACTTTCAAACACCAGGTGTCTCTTAATAATCATTCCATAAAACAAAACAAAAAAAACATGTACACCTACGCACAAAAATCTGTAATTATGGGATTAGTGAAAGAATACAAAATATGCAACAAAAGTTAGTTAACCAGGCGTCTTAATCCAACATAGATGGAACGGGACCTATAAATCAGCACAAGCCAAGCACCATTACCGGCTTCCTGCTACCGGTTTTATTACGACCGAGCGGTTTATTATGAACAAGTGGAGAGAAAATGAGACTTTGGCCTCAATTTAGCCTTATCCATACATAATTAAAAAGCTGTACTCCACTAGTTCGCCGTAACTTAGCGGCTCCTATACAAAAGTATAGTAGCCGTTAATTTCCGAAAGCAACCGCAAGCTTTGAAATAGCGGTTACAGCTTATACGCGAATGGCTGGAGACAATGGACACAAAAGCTAGGAATTGGGCCCGAAGGCTTTGAAGATTTTTCAACTACATTGGAATTTCAGTTTGCACAAAAGGCATTATGTTCGAAAAAGATTCAGGTTCAAACAAGGCAATACGCGTAGATCTGTGCAATAAACCACAAATATGGATTTAGAAGCTCCAGCCCTCAAAAACTGATAGCTTTAACAGTAACACTAACAGACAAATACAAAGCTACAGCACTGGGTTACCATGTTTGTCATGGAGCTGATGTAACGCTCCACGCTTCAAACCCCAAGAGACTTTATGTTCAATTTATATTGTGTGTTTTAAAATATATATTACAGTGTTTGGTTTTAGTTTAAATTAGTTTAGCGTAAAATGGCGTAGCTTTGGTTTTACATACTTATATTCCTGTAGGTAAATGTGTTTCTGTATAGCAAGTAAACAAGCTTTACTGCTGTGTAATTTATGCAACAGGGCTTTTCCCCTTATCTAGCTGCATGTTTAATTCAAGGGATCTGTGATAGTGTTTGTGTTTAATCTCTATGTGTTAGAACAATGGATTATACAAATGTTGTGTGATCTGAAGGCTAAAGAATGTAAAGAATGTTTATTGTAAATAACTGACATAATGTAATTAGTATATTGGTAGGAGGAGGTGCGTCATTTATGCAAATTATGACTGTTGGACTTCAGCATAAATGGTGGCGTTTTGTTCATTAAAAGTCAGAGAACTCTCAGGCTCAGAGAGAGAGAGAATCCTGTTTTAAAGCATACAGCCGTGCCTGGTGTTTTTATTTCAGCGACGCTACACTATATACTCAACTTCAGAAGGCACCGAGCGGCCTTCTGGAAATTCCTAACGGCTCCAGGGCAGAGGAACAGAAGCAGGTGGGTGAAGCTGCTCGAGGCGCTGAGGACAGCGCTCCCAGTAGCCGGGCTGACCGCAACGAAGGGGTGTCTGGAGAGTCAGGACAGACAGAAGAGAACGGTTCCGTCACAATGTTTAGCCCAGACTGCAGCATTTAACGACCACTGCTGAAATCAAGTCTGGACATCTATTGGATATGCACAGGGTTATTCAAAGAGATCCGAATTGTGGCAGAAAGGTAACTGAACAGTGAAATTCAGCGTATGGTTAACTTTCCTGGCCATTGGGCTATTCAGAGAGCAGGCAGTTCGCCAAATCCTGGTGAATTGCCTGCACATATGGTGCCTGTTCGAGGGCAGTGAATCCCTATAGAGAAGCAATGCTTCGTCTATTCAGAGAACAAAAACCAGCAGTGAAAAGTTGCCGAATTTCCCTGCTGTTCAGTGGTTTCATTTGACAGGTTTATTCAGGCGAATCCCATAGACTTCAATGTTAAAAATATTCCCGTTTTAATTCAATATCTAATAAACTGTTGATTATAATATTCTGCAGTAAAAAGTCTCTTTATAGATTTTTTAGGATCTTTTAGGCATTTTTCGGGATTTTTTTGCGAAAAAGTTTTTTTTTTAAAAATTGTTTCTTGTTTCTGTAACAGACCTTATATTATCATTCATTGGATCTTATATGTAAATTTCAGACATTTTCGTTCTGTAGTTTCTTTGCAAACAGCGTTTCACTTTTCAAACATTCAAGCGCACTTTTTTTTTTCTTTTCACTCCATTCTTCTGCGGTGTCAGGTTTTTCCGGCGGCTGCTTGGGTTTCTCCGGCGTGTTCGGCAGGGTTAATCCATATGATTTTGAGGATTTCGGTGTGCGGTCGCTGGGTTTTGCGGTGAGTGTTTTCGGCGGGTTTGCGGCGGCTTTTCCCTGCACTACGACGGTCCTGTGGTGCTTGCTGAATACACAGCAGGGTCGACGAAATGGATCGCCAAATCGCACCGAATTGAAGACAACGAAAAGCCACTGAACGTGCGGTGACTTTTTCGACTCTTTGAATAACCCTGATAGTCCTCAGACTATGGCCAACCCAGGTCGCAAGAATGGGTATTGCCCATTGAGGCGAGAGTGAGGCAACTGCATCAGACGCAATGCAACACATTTTTAATTTCCCTGGCTTGTTTGAATGTGCGGCATAAGTGTGTGGATGTATATATATTACAGTGTGTGGGTGTGTGTGTATGTGGGTGTGTGTGTGTGTGTGTGTAACTGGTCAGGCCATCTGACTTGTGGATTGCGAAAATCCCAAATGAAACCACTTGATAGTTTTATGTAATCTGCTAAAGTCGTATGACCGAAGTTGGATGCAATGGACGACATTCAACCTCTTCCTGTGTTGGGGGATTAGTTGGACCTGTTCGAATAACTACACGTGGAGTTAATCATACGTCTGTGGATCCAGTGGGTGATCAACCTTAAGCAACAGTAAAAATAAATCAGAAAAATAAAAAAAAATAAAAAAACCCTCAAGCAAAACAACCTTACATTCCATTAGATTTTCTGAGTGACGCTTCGTGTCACTCCACTTAAAGATGTCACTTTGAGTAGACTCTCTGGATCTTTGCACATCTTGAAAGATTTAGAGCCTGCAAATCTGAATGTGTCGATTGGTGTTGAAGTCACTTTTCGTCACAGCCAGGCCATACCAACATAACACATCATCTCATCGACCTGTCCGAAGGCAAATTTTTGAAGGAGCCCAGACACAATACCTCCGAAAGAATGTATTTAACTAAATTAACACATGCAAATGATTGCTGGTGGCTCAGACTATTTCAGACATCCAAACCCACATGTCTGTAGGCACGCTAGGAGAGGACCTACAGTTTTGCAGAATACCGTTCTCTTACAGTAAGCGCCCTGCACAGAATCCCCAGTGTATGAAATCAGTGTGCGCACAATAAGTGGTAACAGTCAACCCTGTAATGGCACAATCGAGCTAAAAGCTTGAGAGACCTGAGCAGGCCCCACTGTAGAGCAGGCCACTAGAGCCATTACTTGTCTTCAGGACCCACCCAAAACTCTGTTTTCTGCACAATAGGTAAATCTACTCTCTGCCAAGAGACTACTAAATACGTACATTATATTATATTCAGCTTCCCAGGTTTGCACTCCACTTGTCACATGGTTTACAGCCAGGTTCTCCATCGCAGGGCTTATCTAAACTATCCACGTTGCAGAGGGCTCTGGGCAGATTGATGTCCCCAGTAAGTGAGTAAGCTTTAGGTTTGTCTATACAGGAACCTGCTGTGATGGAGTACTTTGACAATTTGCAAGCTTATGTAAGATCTAGTAATATGTTGTAGTTAAACTCAATTTATTTGAAACCTTAGTCGTGTATTCTGTTTTTTTTTAATAGAAGGGATTTTACCAGGAAGGATACATTGAGATTTCTCTCGTTTTCAAGTATGTTCTGGGTGGCGAGTATGTACCGTTAGGTGTCTTGCCCAAGGACACTTACTGGAGAGGTGCTAGTCGGGATCGAACCCATGTCTCCACAGGCTCTCTCCATGCAGAGCAGTGAGGTTACCTCTACTCCACCCACCTGTTAGTTGTATGTTTGGGTTGAGTGCGCTAACGTTTGTATGTTGCATGTATCCATTTGTCTCCGCAGCACCATTATGACATATGCATGTCCAAATTGAGTGTTGTGTGTGGGTATGTAGATGGATATGTGTAGCGATCAAGCCCTAAAAGAAGAAGTGTGGGAACTCACCAAGATTTCTGACCCGTAGCATTTATTTCACACATAACACAAACACCCACAATCACATCTGATATATTTATGTATATATATGTGGGTGGTCGATTGGAACTCCGTTACTTCTGCGTTTCCCTCAACTTGCCCTTGGATATGTATGTATTTTGATAAGAGGAGGGGAAAGATTTGCGATGACATGTATATTCCCCCTATGTTTGTAAGAGAAGATTGGGTTGTTTGAGCCCAGGAGGGCAAGGTGTTTTTTTAATTGATCTTTGCTGCAAAGTTTCCCCCACCTGTTCATTATCAAGCCCTTAAATGTTTCCTTGGTGAAAGGAAGCGGAGAGTAGGAAGTGAGAGAGAGCAAGGTAAAGCTCGGAGGCTGACAGCATGAAGAAAAAAGGGTTGGCAAAGGTTTTCATTTTGTTAGTGCTCCCAAAATAGAAAGCGACATTTTTGTGTTAGAGCTCGGGTGAGCCAGGTTTTATTTTCAGTTATATTTTGTTTGATGCTGAAATAAACTAAGCAATTGATAGAGACTGTATGCGCATAATTGCCCTAGAGGACTGTGTTATTGTGCCCTGTGACGGATCAAAATAAATATATATATTCTTGTCATATGTTAGATAAGTGTTTTGGGGTTTGGATCGCCAAGCATTTTGTTTAACTAGCAACTATTGCTTGGTTTCCTAGGGCCTACATAATTAGCCAAGGCAGTTATCAGTCAAACATTTGTATCAGTGTCAGACTCCGATATATCCTGACCATATCGATCTGAAGTTGCACAAGGGGAGCATTTTACATATATAACATTTAAGGCTGTGGTCAGACGAGTGCACTGCGTGCGCCGGTACTGACATGCCTTCCGGCATCCGTAGCAGAGTTGTGACACTTCCACGGGGCCGGCCACACGCTGTAGTGCACGCACGAATTGTGCGCACTACAGTGGACATGCTGCGGCCATGCTGAAAGCCTCCCTGTCGAAGCGCAACAACACGCGTTCGACGGGGCTGCAAAGCACAATCCTCCATAGGAGGATCGAGCCTTGCAGCGCTGAGCGAATTAACTGCACTCAGTGAGGCGGCCAGACGGGCGTCAGATTGGAAGGAACGTTCACGCTCACGGACATTCCTTCGCTCTGCAAAACACTTGTCGGACCCTGGCCTAAAGGGTTACACAATACCCGCCGAAGATGCCACCGAATTGCACTGTACTGTGAATTTCACCGTACGGTGTCATTTTGTGTCAGTTTGGCGATTCAGAAAGCTGGCAATTTGCCAAATACTAGTGAATTGACAGCAAAATATGGTGCAGAATGCCACAATTCAATGATCTTCGGCAGCAGTGAAAATGTCCCATAGAGAAGTAATGATTAATCCATTTACAGAATGCCGAATTGCAACCAAAATGTCAATGAAATGCACGGATTTTCAATGGTTCAGTTCAACCGGTTCAGCCGAATCCCATAGGATTCAATGTTAAAAATATATATATTTTTTTTATTCAACAGTTTCTTTTTTTTTTAGTATCAGCAAAAAGCCTATTTATTTTTTAGAATTTGCTTGATATTCTGGGTTAATTTTTTTTTGGTAAAATATGATTCTCATTTGTTTAAAATTCTGTAACAGACCTTTTTTATTATTTCCACACATTGTCATGGTTTTAAACTTATTTTAAAAACAGAGTTGGGGTTATTTTTCTGCAGTTCGACTGCGTTCGGCGGTCAGTTCGGCAGACTTCAGTGGCATTCAGTGGGTTGATCGGAGGTCGGCGGCGTTCGGCGCACTTCAGGGACCCTGTGGTGAATAGTGAATTCACTGCAGGGTTGGCGAACTGGAATCGCCAAATCGCACTGAAGTGCAACGAAACTTCCCTGCTCTTTGAATAATCCTTTTAGTGTAATTCGAAAAAAAAAGAGATTCAGATGAACATGGATAATTGTTTAATTCTGTAAAAATGAAATAAATGGCAGATTACACAATGTTACATTTAAAGGGAGATACCACATTGAACTGATAGGTGTTTCCATGGCAGCTGTCTTGGTTCCCATGTACCTGAATGCCTACGTGATAGAAGCATCTAACGTTTTGGTTTTGAAACGGCATGAAAATAAATTGCTTTGCTACATATTGCTATAAAGAAACCCTTCAGTATACTTCTTGATGGGGTTAGACAATGATTTTCCATGTGGATTATCATACGTCAGCAAGATGTTGTGCAAGGTTCCGAGGTTACTGTTCATCAACACGCATTAATGAATGGTGACTCAGATAAACCTGTGGGCTGACAGTTCTTTCAAGCACAGCATCAACAAATACTCTGATGGTCGTTCATGGATTTGATTTAGCACATAAAAAACGCATGAAAAACGTGGGACTGAAGACATCCAGGTGGGATGACTTTGACATTATGACACCCAGGAGCCTCAATGAAGAACCCACATCATTTTATTTTATGTAAGATATAAATTTTTAAAAAAACCTCTTCATTCTCCAGTTCAAAATATTGCTGGATCCTTTATCACAACTAAATAATTCTTAAACAAATGAAGTAATAGTAAAAGGGACTCTGCATCCTTGCACCCTGACCATTTTAGCCAAATAAAATGGTAAGGCTGCCTGGAGTGCCCCCCTACCCCTCGTTTGGCCGATGGCATACGGGATTTTGAGTATCCCACCTGCCGTGTAGCAACTCCTGGATTGATGATGTCAGTACTCTTTGGGGATATCAGCCTGAATCTGAACACTCACAGCAGCGAGCATTTTGGAAGACGGCAGCTGAAGACTGGTGCTGCGCATGCACGGACAGCACCGATCCGTTGTCCTGAGCAGTCGCTCACGTAAGTTGCATGCAAAGCTATGCAAGTTCCACGAGACAGGCAATTTGCACAGTGAATGAATAAAAAGGTATGTGCACTGCGCACCATGCGTTATAAGCTCCAGGGACTTGTGCATGTTGGCAGCCCTGAGCCAAAAATGAGGAGCAGCCCAGTGAAGTGGGAGAAATAGTGAGTATTTATATTAGGGCTGCAACTAACGATTATTTGCATAAATCGATTAGTTGGCTGATTATTTGTTCGATTAATCGATTCATTGGATAAAAAAAAAGTTTTGTTTTTACTTAAAAGGAATACGTAAAGAAATTTTTTTTTTTTTAAAATCAACCTCTGGCCCCCCTCTTTTTTTTTTAAGGCAATTTGCGTAGTGTATATTGCATTCATACGTACATACGCAAATTGCATACTTTTCGCACGCAATGTACAAGAGTGCCTGGTCAGAGAGATGGTGCGATGCTGCGTACGCAGCTTAAGTCCATGTCTGCTTTCTCCTCAAACAAAAGCTGCTACGAGCACTCAGGTAGACATGATGTCAGCACGAAAGCAAAGCGAGAGAAGGGGGGGTACTCCACGCAGCTTGACCACTTTAATAAGCAGTCAGTGGTGCGTAGAGTGTCCCTTTACAATAATTTCATGAACAAACTTAGCGGGAGGAGGGTCCAGAGGTGGAAGGGAGTGAGTTTGGGCAAGAGACTTGACCCGAGTAGGAGAGGGAATGGATTTTTGCAAAAGACTGGACCTGAGTGTGGCAGGGAGATTGTGGGAAGGGACCTGACCAAAGTGATAGAATGGCAGCTCCAAACCAAAGAGGGGGTGGCAGCCAGGTTGGGGTGGTGGCACAGGACTCCAGCTTCAAGTATAAAACACCAGTGGTACAAATGCCCATACCCAGTGGCAGTATCTCAGGGTTTGTGCTATAGTGCTGCTACAGTTGTAAACTGAATAAAAACAAACTGGTTATGTGTGACTAACTCAAATAGAGTATAACAGCGACACGTCTTCTCCAATCAGCTCTGTTGCAGAATCTGAGGTTATAACATTTAACTCAGTCTGACTCTAAACATGGTGTGCTGTGCAGAAATCGATTGACAGCCGATTAATTGACAGTGAGAATAGTTAACAACTATTTTCATTATCGATTAGTTGTCGATTAATCGATTAGATATAAATTAGGGCTCAAACAACTAAAGTAAAAATGTATAGAAATCATAATAATAATAATGCAGATGAAGTCCGTGGCATCTTCCCAATTGTTTAAGGAAAAATGTTACTTTGATTGTTCCTTTAAAAGAGTGTTCCAGAGACTTATTTGAACTACTATGTAAATTAGTTATCCGGGACAATCCAAAATGCATGTTTACGCTAGAACCCGGAATATTTATAGCGTTCTTCCGGAAACATTATACCACAGTTGGCTCACTTTGTAACCACTTTTCAATGATTCTTCATGATATGTAACAATCCTCCACTAGATCTGTCATTGCTTAGTGTTTGTTTGTGTTCATGCACAAAGCATGAATTTCTGGGCTTGTGTGTCCAAAGTAAATTTTGGCTCATAAATGCCCACTCTCAAATACGACTGCATTTCCCCTTTCTGTCCTTTTGGATTTATTTATTTATAAAGTATTTTACCAGGAAGAATACATTGAGATTTCTCTCCTTTTCAAGTATGTCCTGGGTTCAAGACCATTGCATTTCTGCAACGACTGTAACAATTCAAAGTAATAAAATGCGAGATATTAAAAACAAAAACACAAATATACAGATAAACACAGAAAATATATTCACTATGTTACAGGTTTACAGGAGTATTCTGTATTGAGGTATGTCAATAGAGATCTTTTAAGTGACTTTATACTAGGGAAATATTCGATGGCGTCTGGGAGGTTATTCCATAATTTATTTATTTATTTATAAAGGATTTTACCAGGAAGGATACATTGAGATTTCTCTCGTTTTCAAGTATGTCCTGGGTTCAAGAACATTGAAGTGTTACAGTTACAGAAATACAAAGTAATACAATGCAAGATATTAAAAAAAAAACAACACAAATATACAGATTAACAGAAAATAAATATGTAGGAAATATAGTCACTATGTTACATGTTTACAGGTGCATTCTGTATTGAGGTATGTTAGTAAGGAGCTTTTGAGTGACTTCAGACTGGGGGAAGATTTGATGGTGTCTGGGAGGTTATTCCATAATTGTGGTGCTCTGAAGGAAAATGAGGACCGAGCCACTGTCTTTTTGTATTGTGGTATTGCAAGTAAGGTGCTGGTCCTGGATCGGAGGTTATAGGATGAGGGAGCTGCTGGGGGAAGCAGTCTATTCAGGTAGGGTGGCAGCTTCCCAGAAATGCTCTTAAACACCAGGCTGGAAAGGTGAAGGGTGCGTTTAGACTCCAGCGATGGCCAGTTTAGCTCTTTTAACATGTCACAATGGTGGGTCATGTAGTTACAGTGTAGTGCAACGCGGCAGAATGAGTTATACAATGTAGTAAGTTTATGAAGGTGTGTTTGCGGGGCGGCTGCATACACTACATCTCCGTAATCAATAGCCGGCATAATCATTTGTTGTACAATCTGCTTTCTTAAAATGATGATCGAGCCACTTTCTTTTTGTATTGTGGTATTGCAAGTAAGGTGCAGGTCCTGGATCGGAGGTTATAGATTGAGGGAACTGCTGGGGGAAGCAGTCTATTCAGGTAGGGTGGTAGCTTCCCAGAAAAGCTTTTAAACACAGGTCTACTACTTATCATACATTGTTGTGGATTTATCTTGGCTGCCTGTTATTGGTAATATGAATAAAATATCTTGTGTTAACTGTCAATTTGAGGTCCATCGATTCAGGTAGGGTGGTACTTTCCCAGAAAAGCTCTTAAACACCAGTTTGTTAAAGTAAAGGGTGCGTCTGGATTGTAGGGACGGCCACTGGGCAGTTTAGCTCTTTTAACATGTCACAATGGTAGGTCCTGTAGTTACATTGTAGCACAAAGTGGAAAAATGAGTTATACAATGTAGAGAAAAAGTAAAATGAACCACTTGTTCCCGCAGTGCAGTACATTTTGTACATTAGACATTTTAGCTGCAATTAACCAGAAAAAGGAGAAGACGAGAACCAGGACATTGAGCACAGCAAGACACACAGAGAGACACCCATGCAATGAGAGACAGAGACCCAAAGAGACAGAGACACAGAAACAACTAGACAGAGACACCGAGAGCGACACAGACTGTGATATACAGAAGGACAGACACAACCAGAGAAATACACAGACACACAATGACAAAGAGGCAAACGAGCACGAAGGGAGAGTCACGTGTATTCATCGGTCAACCAGACCATCCCGCAGCAGGGGACATCATTTCCTTTTACAGTGGGCTACATATGCAAGTTCCCATTAGACTGGAGAGGCGGCAAGATGTTAACTCTGGACCTCTTGGAAGCTTCAGATTTGGGGACTGTCAGAGGCCAATACCAGATCTTCATACACCTGCAGCTAATAGAGCTGACTGAGCCTCTACTCAATCGGGATAAAAACGCCCATCACTCTGCCCCTTGCTTTATGCTAGACATCCAGGACACTAAAAACTCCAAGCCTATTCTGTTGTTTACCTTTATAAATTCTGTATAATGAGCCACAATGAGTTTGTTTTGATAATGCAATGGAGTCGTTTTTGCTTTTCATTCTTTTAAGCCTCTCACCTGTGTGCCCAGCGAGCTGCACCCAACGCCTCTTAAACGGACTGATGATAGGGATATTCACAATAGTCCTGATCTTCTGCCAAGATTTATGCTGCAAACCATAAAACATAGAATTTGTTTAATAGCTAAAATTACTTACTTATACTATTTAAAAAAGGTACAAATACAAGTCAATGTCAGGGCTGGCAAGATCTGCATAAAGATTAAAAAAATATATATGTATATAGGAACTGTGTGCATATAAGTATTAGGTGTAGGATTGAAATATGTACAGAATATAGTGTAATAATTGAGACTTTTCCATCCAGTACTTCATCTTTTGAGCTTTTCATTCACAATTCATTTAGAACGCATTAGCAAGTTGCAACATAAGTCATTCACTGTGGGCCATTAATTTAATTAGGAAGAGAGTTGAAAAACAAGTTAATTATAAATCCAGAGTTATAGCAATGATGGAATCACAGGAAATTGAGAACCCTTTCGGTTACATAGGCTGAAAAAAAATGTGTGTCCAGCGGTTCAGCCTTTCACACATTACCTACTGCTGTTGATCCAAAAGAAGACAAAAAAACCCCAGTCTGAAGCGCTCGCCAATATGTAACATAATGGGAGAAAATTCCTTCTTGACCACAGATGGCGTCAGATTTCTCCTTGGATCAAGAAGCTTTTACCCACATATTAAAAATATTATAACACTTAATATTCGGTGTTTGCAGGAAGTCATCCAGTCGTTGTTTAAAAGTCTGTACAGTCTCCGACCCAACCACCTCAACAGGCAGAGAATTCCACAGCTTTACTGTTCTCATTGTAAAATAACCCTTCTTATGCTTTAGGCTGCATTTCCTTTCGTCCAGTCTAAGGCTCCGGTCAGACAAGCGCAGCATTCACGTCCGTGATGGCGCAAAAAAGTACGTCTGTGATAGCATGACATAAAGGCCAATGGAGTCCCACACACGAAGTATGTCCGCACTGAACTGCGGACGCACAACGGCCGCAGCAAACGGACGCAAGTTAGGCAAGAAAGGAGAACTCCTAGAACGGCCGCACAGAGTGCGCTGCGTCCGCAACGTCCGCATAGCTTTGTGTGTGAGTGATGAACGTGGTCAGACGGACTGCATTTATACGTCCAGCATTTCTCACGGACAAAATGGTTTTGCTTTTTATTTTATTTTCCCTCCTACATCCGTCAAATAATACGTCAGTGAAAAAACGGACTGTGTGGTCACTACTGTGTCTTCCGTACTAACGTACGTCCGTACTGCACGGACGTACAGTCCGTTGAAATCACGCTCATCTGACTCTAGCCTACATGGGTGACCTCATGCCCCATGTATGGTCCCATTAGCCTGGGGGTTCTTCAGAGAGCACTGAAATGTCGCCGACATTTCCGCACTTCGCGGAAACAAATTTCCCCGTTCTGTTGTGATTTCAGCATTCACTGCAGGGTCCCCAGAGTGCAGGGAACAGACCTGAAAACCTGCTGCAAACCCACCAGAACGCCACAAAAAACAAGCCAAACACGTCGGAAAGAGCAGACGAGCTGCCAAACACAGCGCAGACCAGCCTCCGGAAAAAGCCAACAAGCTGATGAACGGGGCAAAAAGAAATTTAAAAAAAAAAGTTTGAAAGTGTCAAAATTGAAACGCTGTTTGCAAAAAAGCTACTCTACAAAAAAATTGGAATTTACATATAAGGTCCTATGAATTAGAATAAAAAGGTCTGTTACAGAAATAAGAAAAACAGCTATTAACCACTTCAATGCGGAGGACGCGCTCAGCGCGTCCTCCGCATTACTGCTGATATGCATATGACATGCATATGCCGATCGCTGGCCCCCCCGGTGCGGGCTGACATCCTCGATGTCAGCCCGGCATCCGGAACCGCAGCCGCTGGAATTAGGTGTCATCGCGATGACACCTAATTCAGGCGACCCCCCCGCATGTGCGGAGGAGGCGCCTGAAAGGGAGGGGGGGTCCTTCGGACCTCTCTCCCTCCCGATCGGCGGCGTTGCGGGGGTTAACCCAGGCACCATTTGGAAGGGCACAGCCTGCCCTTCCAAATGGTGCCTGGCATTAACCCCTGGGGAGCTGGATCGCGAATCGGCGCTGAAAAGCGCCGGTTCGCGATCCTTTCCCGGAGCTGGCCGACATCTTGGATGTCGGCCAAGCCTCCGGGAACTCCCCCTGAGGACTGGCGTCATCGTGCGTAGCACGATGACGCCAGTCCTAGAGTTAACCCCTAACTGCCACCAACGGTGGAGATAGATAGTTCATTGGAACTCCCTATCTCCCGATCCGTGGCAGCTAGGGGTTAATGTTTGATATGGTTGGATCTGCCAGAGCATGGCCGTTCCAACGATACCAAACACGAATGTGAAAAAAGTTTTTTAAAAAAAAATTAAAATTAAAAATAAAAATATATTTAAAAAAAAATTATAAAAAAAAATAAACATTTTTTTTTCTTTTTTTTGGTTTGTTAGTGTAGCAATATTGTTCCCATTTCAATTATAATGTGAACAATGATGCTGCACTAACGATTTTTGTATGCGGTGCGGTGGTTAAAAATCGCGTAATTTTCCCCCAAAAAAAATGTAACGAGACCCCATCTCTAATTTTTTTAACAAGCGCACCCCATACAAAATATAACCGCAATTGCTCGCATGTTAAAATGTGAAAAAAAACACTTTACACGTTGTAAATTATTGAAAATACATATTTTATTGCATTTTTTGTTATAATATACAGACAGGTCATGACGTATACATATAATAATGACATATTATGAATCTACCGAGTCTGACGGAAAGAACGATATATAATATGTCTGGGTCATATACTAAAATAAGCCTTCAAAACACATTTAAACATGATGAGCAAAACCGGTAAAAATGACCTCAGCACAGGGGCGGGAAAAGCCTCAGCAGCGAAAGGGTTAAACAAAAAAGAAAAGGAAAAAAAATAAATTGCCTGAAAAAATCCCAAAAAAATGCCTAAAAGATCCGATTTTTTTTTTCTAAATAAGTGACTTTTTACTGCAGAATAAAATAAACGGTTTATTAGATATTGGATTAAAACGGGAATACTTTTAACATTGAACCCTATGGGATTCGCCTGAATAAATCTGCTGAATGAAAGCACCGAACAGCAGGGCAGTTTGGCACCTTTTCACTGCTGTTTGGTGTTCTCTGAATGGATTAACCATTGCGTCTCTGTGGGGGGGGGGATTTCACTGCCTTCGAACAGGCACCTTACTTGCTGGCAGTTCGCCAAAATTTGGCGAACTTCCTGCTCTCTGAATAGACGAATGGCCCAAAAATGTCACCGTACGGAGAAATTCACTGTTCGGTGACATTTCGGGGCCAGATCGTCTCTCTCGGAATAGCCCCTAGGGTCTGTCATCCTAATGACTAGCTGAGAATCATGGGAGATTTAGTTCCAGAACATCAGGAGGCCCAAGGTTGAGCACCCCTGATATTAAACAACACAAGCCAACGATTCAGATTTGCTGCCACTTGAAAAATTGTAAATTGGATTTCGGTAACAAGAGGTTGCATATTCAAATAAAATGCAATAGTTTGTTGGAGAAGCGCGACGGAAATATTTATGCAAAGTCAGTGAATTGAAATTGCAACATTTGGTCTCCACTGATAACCAGCCAATAAACAGGCAGCGTCAATGTTATAGGAGGCATGGTGTTGCTTAATTATTGCTGATGACAAACAATGCAAAAGCAAGTGAATATAGATGGGAATAGATGTCCCCGATTGCAATAAAAACAAGAACTTTAATAACACATATTGTATTTCTCACTTCTACATCCTCTAACGTGTGTTGTAGAGTTTTGCATATGACTAATAAATGTTTCTATAGTGTGTGATCTTCCTCTTAAAAATATGTGCCGCTATTTAAAACACCACTTAGATGCAATAAAATTTACTCAGCATATAAACAGACAACTGTACAAAATAGTCATGTTTCCGTATAGTAAACAACTGCAAAATACATCACATCAATGTTATTTGGCAAACCCTTGTTTGACGCACCTGCCAAACAGGGGGCCAGTAAGAAAGTGGCTTAGATAACCATACAGGTTAATTCAAAGAGAATCGAAAAGTCACCGCACGTTCGGTGACTTTTCGTTCTCTTAAATTCGGTTCGATTTGGCGATCCCATTTCGGCGACCTTGCGGTGTATTCAGCAAGCACCACAGGGCCACTGAAATGGAGGGAAAAGTCGCTGAAAACTCACCACAAAACGAGGGCGAACGCACACCGAAACCTGCAAAAACATCTGGATTAACCCGCCGAAAACGCCGGAAAAATCCGAGCAGGAGCCGATCACACACATCACAGCCGCCGGAAAAAGCCAACACTGCAGACGAATGGAGTGAATAAATTAAAAAAACAGTTTGCTTGAATGTTTGAAAAGTGAAACGCTGTTTGCAAAGAAACTGAGCGAAAATGTCTGAAATTTACATATGAGGTCCAGGGAATGATAATAAAAAGGGTGGTTACAGAAAAAATAACTTAAAAAAAAAAAAGAACTAAACCGGAAATTTTTTTAAAAACAAAATCCAGAAAAATACTTAAAATATCCTAAAAAATCCATAAATAAAAAGACTCTTTACTGCAGAATATTATAATCAACGGTTTATTAGATATTGGATTAAAACGGGAATATTTTTAGCATTGAAGCCTATGGGATTCGCCTGAATAAACCTTCCTGAATTAAACTACCGAATGGCAGGGCATTTCGGCAACTTTTCACTGCTGGTATTTGTTCTCTGAATAGCCGAAGCATTGCTTCTCTACGGGGATTTCACTGCCCACGAACAGGCACCGAACAGGCACCGTATGTGCAGGCAATTCACCAAAATTTTCCTGCTCTCTGAATAGCCGAATGGCCAGGAAAGGTAACCGTGCGCTGAATTTCAGCGTTCGGTTACCTTTCTCCAGCAATTCGGATCTCTTTGAAAAACCCTGATTGTTACTCAGTAATCTAGGTTGAGAAGAGGAAAACAAAAAAGGAAAAAAACAAACAACCCACTATGATCAATTTTCAATTACACCCAGAAAAAAAAAAGAAAAGAAAAAAAGGGGAGGGGAGTAATCCTCCTTAACCCCTTCACATCTTAAAAAAACACCTTTTTCTTTTCTGTATCATTATTGTTATTATTTTATTTCTTTACTTTAAACATGGTCATGTATGGTATCATTGGAAAGGCCATGCTCTGGCCTTTCTAATGATACCAAACTTGACTCTGTTAGCTGAAAACAGTTGGGAGATATCTGGGTTCAAAGGAACCCTGATCTCCACCCCTATCTTTACTTAGAAGTCAATGAGGACGTTCCCCACACGTCCTCAGCAGTGAAAGGGTTAATCCCATAATGGCAATCAGATTTCTCCTTGGATGAAATATTTTTGGAACATATGGGAAGATCATACTGTAGGTCATGTTAATGGCCTCGCTTTACGGGTTTGATTTGACCTTTTCGGTTTATGTGTGTACTTATGGAACTAAGTAAATACAATGTTTAATGTCACTGTATACTTATTTGTACTCATTGTTGTACTGCTTGAATATTATATTGTGAACATTTTATGAGATGGATGGAATTCTTCTGCCTTCCCTCACTTTCCCTTTTCTTTTCTCTTTCTGTATTTCTTTTTGTGAACAGAAACATAAAAAAAGTTTTTAAAACATACAATAAATATTAATTTGAAAAGATTTCTCCTTGGATTAACAAACACTGCATATAAAATTTTAATTGTATTCATTTATCTGAAAAACATCCATTTTATAAAACATCCATAACATTTAATTTTTTAACTGAATCTTTTTCTTTATGGTTTGCAAAATCTTTCTTCCAGTCCCAGAGGACGACCTTGTGCCCTTTATCAAGTCCTGCTAATGAACAGGTCACCAAAGAGCTCTTTATCCCTTTCACTGCTGAGGACGTGTGGGTAACATCCTCATTGACTCCTAAGGAAAAATAGGGGTGGAGATAAGTATTCCTTTGAACCCCAATATCTGACTGTTTTCAGCTAGCAGGGTCATATTTGGTATCATTAGAAAGGCCAGTGCATGGCCTTTCCAATGATACCAAACATGACCATGTTTAAACTAATTAAAAAAAATAATAATACAAAAAAGAAAAATGTGTTTTTTTTAAGCCGTGAAATGGCTCAGCGCAGTGCAGTTAGTGCGCTCAGCGTTGCAAGGCTCCATCCTCCTATGGATCTGCAACGGGGAGGCTTTCAGAACGTCCGCAACACGGCCGATATAGCGCATGCAATTCGTGTGTGGTGGGCCCCGTCGAAGCGTCACAATGCTACGACAAAGGACCCAGGAGGCACGTCAGTATGGGCACACATAGTGCACTCGTCTGACCCCGGCCTAAAAGCCTGAGGCCAACTGACTCCTGGATTTGTCAAATCCTGTTCTAAAGGGTCACCGAATAATGGACCTTCATTCATGTATTACGAACGATACAAGCGCCAGCCAGACATTAAAACCTGCATGGGTCAAGCTCTATTCATGGATAAATTATATGATCTTCTTGTCAACAAGAGAAAGGCACAAATAATGCCATTCACTGCCCTGTAAGCCTGGGGTTGTACAAGCGTTTCTCAGAGCAGAAGGAATGTCCGCGAGAGTGGACGTTCCTTCCACTCTGACGCCCATCTGGGCCTCTCCCTGAGCGCAATTATGGAAGATCCTGTGGAGGAGCATGCTTTGCAGCCCTGAACGCACATCATAGCTTTTCGATGGGGAGGCTTTCAGCCCATCCGCTGTAGAGCGCGTAATTCGTGCAGACACTGCAGCGTTTGGCCGACCCCTTTGAAACTTCACAATGCTGCGACGGGTGTCGAGGCAGGTCAGTATGGCACAAATACCGGGGTATTCAAAGAGATCCGAATTGTGGCCGAAAGGTAACCAAACAGTGAAATTCAGCGTACGGTTACCTTTACTGGCCATTCGGCTATTCAGAGAGCAACATTTGACGAATTGCCTGCACATACGGTGCCTGGTCGGGGGCAGTGAATCCCCATAGAGAAGCAATGCTTTGTCTATTCAGAGAACACAAAACAGCAGTGAAAAGTTGCCGAAATGCCCTGCCATTCGGTGGTTTCATGCGACAGGTTTATTCAGGAGAATCCCATAGGCTTCAATGTTAAAAATATTCCCGTTTTAATTCAATATCTAATAAACCAGGGCTCAAAATTTCCACTCGCCTACTAGCATTTGGCGAGTGGAAATTAAGTGAGGGCGAGTAGAAATGCACATGCAGGCAGCACAATAAATTAGTTTGTGCTGCGTATTCTGGCGGTGCCAATGTGCAGCCCCCCTTACCACAGGCTGCACGGTGGCAGGGATCAGCTGCCTAACCTGACCAAGCTCGTCTCTGTCCCTGGCAGGGGGGTGGAGAGGAACTTCCCTGCCTCCTCGCTCTGCTCACACTGGGGTCTGATCACTGGGTATACATGTATCTGGAGTCTGTCTGATGACTGGGTATACATGTATCTGGGGTCTGATGTCTGGGTATTAATGTATTTTTGGAACTTTATTCTAAATAAAACATTTAACAGTGTAATTTCATAAGATAATTTAAGGGTGTGTGTTTAGGGGCAGAGTTAAGCGCTGGGTAGGGGTTAGGTGGAGCAACTGGTGGCCTAGTAACTCTTATGGCCTGGTTAGTAGCTTGGGACTTGAAATTTTGAGCCCTGTAATAAACCATTTAATATTACATTCTGCAGTAAAAAGTCTCTTTATAGTTTTTTCTTTTAGGATCTTGTAGGCATTTTTTCAGATTTCTATTGCAAAACATTTTTCCTGTTTTTGTTTTAAATATTTTTTTATTTTTTCTGTAGCAGACCTTTATATTATCATTCATTGGATCTTATATTTAAATTCCAGACATTTTCGTTCAGTAGTTTATTTGCAAACAGCGTTTCACTTTTCAAACATTCAAGCGTGCTGTTTTTTTTGGGGGGTTTTTTTCACCTCATTCGTGTCGGGTTTTTCCGGCGGCTGCTCTGTGTGGTGATCGGCGGCTAGTCGGGTTTCTCTGGCTTGTTCGGCGAGGTTAATCCAGCTGTTTTCTGCGGATTTCAGTGAGTGTTCGGCGGGTTTTGCAGTGAGTGTTCTCTGCAGTACACCGGCCCTGTGGTGCTTGCTGAATACACCGCAGGGTCGGTGAACTAGGAATTGCCGAATTGCGCGGAACGAAAAGTCACCGAACGTGCGATGACTTTTCAATTCGCTTTGAATAACCCTGATAGTGTGCTGGTCTGACACTGGCCTAAAGCAACTCAATGTTACAATGGTTGAGCATAAAAAATATAGCACTAATTACATGTATCAAGGATTTCATACACGGTCAGGACGATGATCCAATTTAACATTATTAAAAAAAAAAACTATCAATGAATTTTATATGGTATGAAATACATTGCTCCTCCACGTTTCCTAGATAAGGGCATAGTTTATACACGTGTCTGCCCTTAAGCCACTGGGATGACTACCATGAAGCAGGGATTACATGTCTTTCATTACAGGATGTAAAGATTACTGCCGCTTGCAGCAAGAGTTGGCGGCAGACTTACCATTAAAAAAAAAAAATGAACAACAGACAATGGTATTATTGTATTGTAATAATTGGTATTACTGATTGATAGACAAATCCAACTTTTTGTCTCTTGCTGCTAAGACACCGACATAAACCAGATACTTCTGAACAATGGCTGCAGTTACGATGGGGGGGGGGGGGACGCACTGTTTGGCAGTTAAACATAGACGTAATTATGTGGAACAATTATTAACGGCAAATCTATAGAGTTCCATTAGATAAATCAAACCAAGTAGGAAAAACAGCTAATTAATCAGCGGCAGAGGCAAGCTTGACACATATTTTACTGCTTAACCCTTTCACTACTGAGCTAGAAATAACTCGGGACTTGAAAGGCACCATCAAGTCCCGATATCGAGTTCTCGACCTGCAATTCTGAAGGACAACAGCAATTGAAAAGTTGTTTCCTGCCAAACCAATTCCGTTTGCTTTTAGGCTGCAGGAGGCGCCCCCAAAGTTTTAGCCATGTGGGCATAGTGCCTGAGGTGCTAAAACGGTTTAAAATCGGCTGAAGAATGCCCTGACATATGAGGCTTTCAGCAGCCGATGCAGGGAACCACAAGCTGCTGCGCTAACTCCATTCGGCCAGTAGATGGCAACATTTGCCTGCCAAATAGGTTACTGCAGTGAGAAATACACAGGGAATATTCCCAAATATTTCCTACTGTATAACCAAAAATGATTTTTCCAAAAAAAAGAAAAAGAAAAAAAAAAACACTGGTTCCTGACAATGTTTTTTTTTTTTAAATCACTTGGCAGTGAAGGGGTTAACTAAGCTATGAAAAGGACTTGAGAGATTTGTTGTAAACTATTACAATAGCAATAGAAGTTGATAAAAGGGACTCCAAACTACGGAAGGGAGCAAACATCAATACATCACCGGCCCGGTTCGTTCTCGGCTCACATCAGCCAGAGAATGTCACAAAACTGATAAAGACCAACCACAGCAGGTAAGTATGAAGACCGAACATATTTATGAGGAACAGCAATGTTTCAGTGCAGTCATAGGATGAAAACCTTGCTGTTCCTAATAAAATTGTTCAGGCTTCATACTTACCTGGTGTGAGCAACCTTTATCCATCAGATTTAATCTGCTTTTCTCCATCAAAAACGAAACAATAACAAAACAAAACAAAACACACCCAGGTCCATCCCTAGCATTTACGTGGCCCTGGGCTAGAAATTGTTTTGGAGTCCTCGTCAAGCCTTCTATATACTCCACCTTTTTTCACATACAGATACACACAATGACCCCCCCCCCCCAGTCAAACACCCCTGACCAGATTCACCCGCAGACAGACATCCCCTCTCTCCCAGAAAGTTGACACTTTTTAATCACATGAAGGGCGTCACCAGCGGTGCGGGGCCAAAGGTGTGCGCCCTGGTCGCCCGACCCAAAGGGCAGGCCTGCACACACACCAATCTGCAACTGTAGCCATAATGAAAATTCCTTCTGGTTTCCATAATGCCATTCGGATTTCTCCATCTCCAAGTCTTGAATCTTTTTATCACGGTATATCATGCTTTACCAGAAACGCAAGGGAAATGGATAAAACCTCTTCAGCCAGACATTATCCATGTGTCTTCATCTCCCTATACAGAACCCTTTGCTTTGGTTGCCACCGGTGAAATCTGCTTTCATTACATCATTAAAGAAACATTTTAAATCAAAACACTAGTTGTTAGGTTATTCACCAAGGAGTGAATTTAAGAACCCTAAATTTTAGGCCAAAATTGCCTAAAAAGAAGAAGAGTAATACAAGTGGTAAACCGTTCAAATTCAGCTATTTTGGTGAAAGATTCCTTTGCAGTTTTCCATCAGAAGCTGGAGAGGTCTCATTAAGAGCTGTGATGTTCTCTATCAATACACAAATGGAACGTACCTTGGCCTCCAAGCTTTGCATTCCATGGATATCCATTACGGCAGACTCCAGCAACTCTACGGTGCTCTCACTCTCCATTTTTCATACTTCTAACTGTACACCAAAGATTGCTCGGAGTTTCTCGACTGTATAGTGCAGCTTTTGGATCAGGCACTTCAATATATAACATCTCCCCAGAGTCTCCCTTGTACCCTACATGAGCCATTGTCATTTCAATGCCTTCTGTAATGCTAATCAAAAATTCTAATTATGCGTCTCTACTCCCAGGGTTTAAATAGTCATTGAAATAGCTGAAAGAAATTAGTACAGACCCCAAGTGTGAGCGAGAAACTAGGACTTCTCTCCAATTAAGAAGCTGAAATTTGGATATTAAAAGTTATAAAGGACAAAGAGTTAGGACACATGGCTAGAAGTCATTTTATAAAAGAAGCAAATATTGGCCTTGTGAAAATCGCCATCACTTGTATTTTATGAACGATTATAGAGAATAAACGTTTTTGTGTTACATAGGATGGAAAAAAAGACATGCGTCCATCGCGTTCAGCCTTTCACACATCACCTACTGCTGTTGATCCAAAAGAAGACAAAAAACCCAGTCTGAAGCGCTCACCAATATGCAACAAACTGGGTAAAAATTCCATCTTGACCCCAGATGGCGTCAGATTTCTCCTTGGATCAAGAATCTTTTACCCACATATTAATTATTATAACCCTTAATATTCTGTGTCTGCAGGAAGTCATCTAGTTGTCGTTTAAAAGTCTGTACAGTCTCTGACCCAACCACCTCAACAGGCAGAGAATTCCACAGCTTTATTGTTGTCACAGTAAAATAACCCTTCCTATGCTTTAGGTTGAATTTCCTTTCTTCCAGTCTAAATGGGTGACCTCGTGTCTAGCTATGAACTCAATAGCATGTAAGCAGCAAAGGCAGATTCAGCACAAAACAGAAAATATACAATAAATGCTAAATCATGGGGCATGACAGTCCTGTTAATGAATAGGTTTCCAGACAATGGTTTATAATGGCCCCGTATATATTTATATAAAGTTATCAGATCCCCTCTAAGGCGCCGTTTCTCTAAACAGGTTTAAGCTTGTTAGTCTTTCCTCATAACTTAAACCTTCCATTCCCCTTATTAATTTAGTCGTCCGTCTCTGTTGTATACTCTCTCAGTGTAAAATTGCCAATTTGTCTACAATTCCCAGAATTCTTTGAATGTAATACATGGCCAGAGAATCATGGGAGTTGTATTTCTGGAACACCTGGGGGGGCCAGAGTTTGGGAGCCCTGGCATAACGCAACTATAGCCGTAAATATTGCTTTTTAGTCCATCCCTAGGAATAAAGGGATACTGAAATATTTAGAACCGGAGGGGAAGGGTTAAACATTAACCCTGCTGCACCACCTCCTTTTACAATCATATATAATGAGAATAAAGCACACCGTGAGTTCAGCATTGGGCTCCGTAGGCACTGGTCCAGATGTCAGAAGCTGTAGCTTCCACTGCAGCTGTCATGTGAATGGAGAGCCTGCCCAGCCAATCCAAATATCTCTGTGCGCAAGCACATTGAGAAGGTCCGGAATGAACTGCAGTTCATTCCTGGCCTTTTGCCCTGAAGCCTGATTGGCTAGCGTTAATCCTTTTTCACTCAGAGTGACATCTAAGTTTAAAGCAGAATACATTTGCAAATTAGGGATGGGAGCTGGTTCTCACTAGGGATGTGCGTTTTGGGTTTCGGAATTTCCACAAAATTTCCCGATTTGTGTCTTCGGATTCGGCCAAATTTCCGAATCGGGTCGGACCCGAAAACCGACAGATCCAAAAAGTTTTCCGAGCCGAAACGAAAATTTTTCGGAATTTTCGAATGGACTTGAAATGTGTCAAATCGAAATTTATTTTTGCTCTATTCATGATTTCGGTTCCATTTCGGTAATTCTGGAAATCGTATATTTAACTATTATCGGTTATATCGCTGATTCTGTAAATTTTGTATTTGTAAATGCGTATCACTTGTTTCTTGCGGCATTCGGGTCAGTTTAGCGTTTTCTAAATCGTTTTGTTCATTTTTTTTTGTTCCTTGGCTTTCATACCATTTTAATATGATTAAATAAAGTTGTGAAATGTATATTCATAAGAAAAAAAAGGATCTTTATTTAATAAAAAAAAAACACGATAGAATCGCCAGAATTATCGTATCGACAGAATAAATTATCGGATCCGAAAAACAAACCAAAAATTAATTATAAAAAAATATATAAAGTATAAAAAAAGTAAACCATAGTAGTTTACGTCAAAACGAATAGAGTTAGACACTTTGAAACGAGGAGAACAGACGTTCCGAAAAAAACTAAAATTTCCGAAATCACGAAAAGTCGATACAAAAAACGAGCAGAGTGACCCGAAAACACGAAAAATGGTCGATATTCCTAAAAAAAATGTATACGAAAAACGAGCCAAACCGAACCGAAATCGCCCGAAACGAGCCGAATCGAAATTTTAAACATCCGAACGAATCGAACCGAATAGAAAAAAATAAATAAATAATCGGTGCACAAGTCTAGTTCTCACTTAACGATCCATTCCCTGGAATTTCAAGCCAACAATTTAGGTGGTTTAACTCCTCACCATTTTCACCCGTTAATTGAACCATAACAATCTGAGGAATTTTAACAGAGCCCTCCTGGATAAATTAAGAAGCACCTTCGATAGAAACGATCCTCAACCATTACGGGTGGTTTGCATAGCTTCCTGTGGTAATTAATAGGCGTCCAAACGCAGTCTCTTCATGGGCGCCATTAGGTCTACAGGTGGCTTGGATACTAGAAGAGAGGCAAATATTTGAAAATAAAACAGAATACCGGTGAGCACTAAACCATACAGGTGCCTCTCTGAAAAGAAAAAAAAAAGGTTCATATCAAACCTTGCCATTCATTAGCCCCAACTAACCCAGAGAATCATACAAAAGCGTGCTTAGGGAAGTCAACAAGCTTAGAATATAAATGTTGTTGACTTTCTGCCTAAATACATGTAACCTGTGTAATCCTTAGTCTATTGTGCTTTAAGGAAAGAGTGTTTGGTACACGTGCCATCTTGCAATAAAGATTTTTCGCTCTTTTATTTGAAAAATAGTTATGGAAGGCTTGGATAAACAGTGGAATAATTCAGCACAGTTAAGAATTAAAAAAAAACACACAGATGCAGAAGATTAATAGTAGAATTAATCTTTTTATTTGCTCTTTGGAACCAAGATAACAAGGGAGTTCCCTAAGGTAGGGCTGAACAGTCGGGCTAAGCTAACATCCCTGTGTAACTGATAAAGATCAGGAAAAACCTGCTCAAAGGTCCAGGAACACATACTTCCCAAGAAATGAAACAGCCGAACAGGGGACACTCATTCCTGCTGAAATCAAGCCCCAGCGTAGTCAATAGATTTTGCGCCGAGGCTCATTTGTGGCAGTGGTGCTGCCGATGCCAACTCTACCTTGAAGAAAGCTGTGTTCTGACAGCCCCTCTGGTGCCTTTCCAATGTCGATGATGGTAAAGACATCGTGGCTGCCAGAGATCGATTTATTAAGTGAGAGTGAGACTGATCTCTGGATGGTCCCCAGGAGCCAGGATGTGCCTGCTGTCCTGGAAAAAGAGACAGCAGGGGTTCAAAATGGCCTCCTTAGTATTTCTAAATGATGGCCCAGTAATGGAAGTTGCCAATCTCAATCCCACCCCAGTAACAGAACAGAGCTGCACATGTCACACATCAAGCTCATCTGCACTGACCAAACACACAGTCCGTCTACATCTTTAAGAGGGGTCAGTTTGCACACTGTGCAAGGTGCCTCTGTTTTCACATTTACGGTGTCAGGCCTTCTAGTCAACCTTTGACATTGTAATTTGAATGTATACAAGTCCTCATATCTCTAGCTCTATTCGATATATACTTAGACCTAGGTCCATGTGGAAGTTTATAATCTGGACCTGATGCTAAAAGGTAAAAAGGACTCATCTCAAGGCATGTGGTGCAAGGTAGAGATTGGTTAGATCTGGGTGTCATCTGCATAGAATCGATGTTGAAAGCCAAGAACTGAATAGTTTGCCAAGGGAGGATGTGTAGGTAGAGAAGAGGTGGGGAGCCAAGGCTGAACATTGTGTGTCACACATGCGCACGCCTCACAGCTCTCCTTGCGTCATTGTGTCAACGCTGGCTTTCATTTGTGTGTCTCTGCTTCTGTCTGCAGCTCTTATCAGGCAAGGCAGCCCCTGTGTCTCCGATTCTGGTCACAGGGACAGGATCCCAGCTCTCCCCTGTTCCAGAAACTCCTCTAATAAGCTCACCTCTGATAGGCTCACCAGCCCCCAAGTCAGGGATAATCACATATTTACCAGAGAGAGCCTGATTGGCTCACAGGAGGCTGGGGGGAACGGTCAGTATCCATGACAACCAAGCTGCAGTTTTTCAGGCAAAGTCTTCACTGGGTTACAATTGTATATTTGCCTCTTATGATAGAGTTATGATATGGAGCAGTGGTTATCAGGAGAGCTTTGACCACTGAACAGGGCCGGTGGTAGACTATTTTGCGCCCTAGACAAGACCAGCAACTTGCTCCCCCCCCAGAAAAAAACGTCAACTGTTGAAATGCAGGGGGAAAAACACACACTGCGGGGGGACGACACCCACACTGTGCATGGGAGCTGCACACAGTTGTTCGGCAGTGCCCATCTTACCCCTCCGCTGGTGGGGCCCGGAGTCGGTCTGTGCCTCCATTTTTCCTCTACCCCTTTCTTCTGTGCCGCTTTTGTCTTTTCTTTCATCCTCCTCTTTCATCTGTCTCTTTATTCTTTCTTCCCACTGTGCCTCTTTTTTTCTTTCTCGCTTTTGTGCCTTTTCTTTCTTCTGTGCCTTTCTTTCATCTGCCTCTTGTGGTCGACCGAACATTATCTGGTGGCACCTGCACATCACCATAAGATGCCCACCTTCTGCACTGCTTTGTGAGCAGCCACTGCCGGCTACACAGACAAATAATGAGGAAGGGGTACAATAAAGGAATTCGGGTTGGGGCCGGCAGTGCACCCTAGGCGGCTGCCTAGCTTGCCTAGTGGAAGCACCGGCCTTGTCACTGAAGAGTTTTTTTGAGAATGGGGCAAGGGAGCAGTTTAACATAGGATCAGCTTAGGGGATGTGCAGATGACAGATAAGGGAATAGGGTTTATGGAGCAGGTAGTGAGATGTGAGGATGATAAGTGTGGTGTACTTCATTTTATAGGCAGAAATCGCAGAGGACGACAGGAACTGGGAGTGGTTGTATGGATTTTAATGTGTGGGTCAATGGTACGAGTTTGATTTTGTTCTGGAAGTGGTTGGTGTAGTCTTGGAAGTTTTTTTTAAGAGTGCAGTGGAGGTGGTGAAAAACGTCATTTATACCTGTCTAGTTATATATGGAGAAAGGCACTAACCGCAACGTATATATGAAAGAAAGTCCAAATTGACATGTTCTGTTGCTCATCAGATTTTACTTTGATATTTGAGCGACTGTAATTATGAATGCGTCTTTGATCAGTTAGCATGAAACATGTTCCAGCTCTCAGGAAGGCAAATGTGCTTAAACATGAATCTTATCCACGTCTAAAATCACAGGCAGTCGCCTCAACTAGAATTTGGATTTTACGTTCAAGATTTTTAATATAAAGAAAACTAATGAGATGACGGGAACGGGAATGTCAAACGAAGGGTGTAGGCACGTTCTGTATATTATCAGGATTCTGAGAATAACCAACAATCAAGGTTTAACACATTGATTAATAATAATGATCATCCTTAGAAAAAGAAAAGGGTTAACAGAAGAATACATCACGAATGGTTGCGTAAATACAACGGCAACTAAACTGATAAATCCTCATACGAGTTGTAGTTCTAAACCATCTAAGGATCTAATCTAGCATTTTGTCAGTCCTGCATTAAAATACTTTAAACCAACAAGCAGATAAAAATATATTACGTATTCATCAGTATCGCTCCAAGCCATGTTGTAAAGCAATACTGGTCTCAGATAAGTTGGCTAATGAGAAACAAAATGATAAGAGATGTAAATATAAGAGAAATAGGTTTTAATTCCAAGAACAGTCCGTAATATTTTTCCAATATTAACTCCGGAAAGGAATACAAAAAACAACTCCCAATCACACAGAAATACACGAAGATAACGGTGTCCAAAATTAAAGGCCCACTACTATCACCTAAACGAGAAGGAAGGACGCACTGGAGAAGAGCCCAACGTTGGGAAAGATTGAGGGCAAAATAAGAAGGGGACGACAGAGAATGAGGTGGCTGAATGGAGTCACTGAAGCAGTAGGCATGAGCTTAAATGGACACCTGAAGATGGTAGAGGACAGGAAGGCCTGGAGGAACGTTGTCCATGGGGGTCGCGATGGGTCGGACATGACTTCGCAATCGCAACTAACAACAACTACCAAAAAATGAAATGGTCTTCTTGTGTTTATTTTAAGTTGTGGATATCTTACCTGTGTTTGTTTTTCTCTTGTATGTTTAGATAAGACAATATTTTACTCTATGTGTGTCACTGGGTGCATCCATTGTGTGATCTTTGTTTTGTACACTGCCCCCGCCCCCAAAGTATCTTTCAATAACTTGCTCCTCATTGTGTGGCTTTGGCCATAGAATGGAGTGGATGGGTCGATCATGGACTTAAATAATTGTGTTGCGTGGGATGTATTCAAAGGATATCACCAGGGGGTAGGTTAGAGGCGTTTTAAGGTCCCTGCCATATCTCATTCAGCTGCCAGCTCTCATCTCTGGTAGCAGAGGCTGGACAATAAACCTTTGGCAGCTTTTTCTAAACATTCCCTCCCAGAGGCGTAACTAGAAACCTCAGGGCCCAGGTGCAGGAACCATGACGCCCCCCCCCACCCACCCGAGACAAAAACATTTTTTCCCCCTCCCGTCAACATGCATTGGTCCCCTCCAGGTCCATGATGTTGACTCCAGACAGTGTCCCATTTTTTTTCCATGTTCACTATGACCTCTTCAGTCCATCCCATTTATAATGTAATGTACACTATGTGCATCTCAGAGCTCCACAGCAATAAACCTCACAGTAATGTGTGCTGTGTATGAACATATCACAGAGCTCCACAGAAATAAAACTCACAGTAATGTGTAGTGTGTATCACGGTGTAAATCAGAGGTTTACTGCAACAAAAGTCACAGTAATATGGGGTGTGTATGAGTATATCACAGAGCTCCAAAGTAAAACTCCTGAATAAGTATAAAATGAACTAAAAAAATAAAATTTTATATATATTATAATTATATAATCCCCCAGGCCAAGGCAGGCAAGTGCGGGCCCCCCGGACTCAAGGGCCCGGGAGCACCCTCTGCACCCCTGGTAGTTACGCCCCTGTTCCCTCCTCTACCTTATTATCTGTTAAATACTGTATAAACTACAGCACAATCGAAAAAATAAAAGATATATGCACGACTTTGCGCTATCAGTTAAATACAAATCTGTTGGATCACCAAAACTGTACTCCGTCTTTACTTTTGATCTAGGAAAAAAAAAAAAAAAGGAGAGTACATTGCGTAGTATTTTAATAAAAAGATTCTTTTAAATTCTTCAACAAAAAGCACACTCACATTCTTTTAGGCACGTAACAAAATGTGCATATAAACATTTGCCACAAATGGCTCAGACCTCCCGAATAAAACGTCCGATGAACATCCAGGATCCACTTCCAAAGGTCCCAGGTCTCCTCGGATGCGTTCCTCCCCGAGGTCTCCGAGCATACAGTCAGATCTTTTTCAATAAGTCACTCGACGCGTTTCGTGGGTACGTCTGTCCCACTTCATCAGGAGTCTAAATCAGAATGTTTCAGTCCTTTTTCCCTTCAGTTTATAAAACTCTTTAAAATCGGGTCAAATGCTTAACAGCTGAGGTTTCCAAGGTCTCACCCAATCACAGCATCAATATGGGGATTCCTTCTAATCAATGACGATCAAGTAGGACAGACGTACCCACGAAACGCGTCGAGTGACTTATTGAAAAAGATCTGACGGTGTGCTCGGAGACCCCATGGAGGAACGCATCCGAGGAGACCTGGGACCTTTGGAAGTGGATCCTGGATGTTCATCGGACGTTTTATTCGGGAGGTCTGAGCCATTGTGGCAAATGTTTATATGCACATTTTGTTATGTGCCTAAAAGAATGTGAGCGTGCTTTATGTTGAAGAATTTAAAAGAATTTTTTTATTAAAATACTACGCAATGTACTCTTTTTGATTTTTTTTTCGTAGATCAAAAGTAAAGACGGAGTACAGATTTGGTGATCCAACAGATTTGTATTTAACTGATATATGCACGATTTTGCGCTATTGTTTTTTATTTCTTCGATTTTGATATTTTTAAAAGTTCCAAGGTACCTTTTACTTTGTGCTGCAATAGATTAAGACAAAAACTGTTTACTAAACTACAGCACAGCCACAAAGTTATACTCACTATAAGATTTTGGCAAGATTTGCATTATGGAAAATATACAAAAAATGGAATCAGGAGATTAAAAAATATATATTTTTCCTTATTACATGCAATTACTACAAAGAAAGAAGAAAAATTTAGAATGTGTTTTATAAAGTGGTTTTGTTTGTAATGCACAAGCAATCTAGTTACAGCTTAAGTAAGTGTTAGTGTTCCTTTAAGCCCGCAGCCAAAAACAAACAATGGAGACGAAAAACCCAAAAAAGATAAGTAGCTCGATGTCCTTTTTGGGGTTAGAGGCAACAGATTCATAGATTTGCTTTTTTGTTTTCTTTATACATGGATGAATACGTGTATTTTGATGTGCTCAGGAGGTAAGGGATGTGTCACAGCAGCACCAGGCTTGTGCCATGGTAGGGCCCTAAAACAAGAGGAAAGCCCCAATATGCAGAAATACTACTGCAGACAATAATGGTAAATAAGAACAACACAGAGACTCCTGCACCGCAAAACCAAAGAATCCCTAAACTGATAGGCCGTTCTTTAGGGTAGTCGGATCTACGTTAAATGAAAAATATCACAGCGCCGTGCAGAGTCTAGCATATATAGAGGTCAGGTAGCAGGATATCAATGCAGACTTGGAACATACATAATCATAGTAATTAGGAAAGCCAGAGGTCAGAAAGCCAGAGAGAGTATGAAATCCAGATGCCAGGGTTCTAGAGCCAGAAGGGTAGTCACACAAGCCAAATAAATATCGGCACACAAGAATCAGCATAAACAAACAGAAAACCAACACACAGCAACGGAAAACCAACACAGGAATAACTAGAACTAAACAAGGAACACAGTGACAGGATTAACAGACAGACGGGGAAAGCAGGACCAAAAGTATAATAAAATATACAAACAAAAGCTGGAACAAGCAGCAGGTAGCCCTCTGAAATAAAAACTCTGAATAAACCAGGAAGTGTAAAATCATAGAGCAATGCACTGTGGGAGCATTGCTCTTAAATAGGGAGTGGATAAAGACAGAGACAGACAGGTGGGCCGAGAGCGCAGAACAATTAACCCCTGGGCTGCAACCCAGGAATAGCAACACAGATCAAGGCCTGCACAGGATTTCACATATACATGGGACAGGGCTGGAAATGTGGAACGTGACAGGATGGTCCTGAAGCCTATGGGAGCAACTTATTGTGCCACTTGCTGATGGCTGCAAGGAAGGGAAGAAACGTATCATATGCACAATATATTGCTTTATTTTTCCATTCTGTAAATAAATCTGTTAGATTTTATTTAGAATCTGCGCTTAGTCTGTCTTAGTCATGTTTAGTCTGTGTCTTGCAGCGTTTCTCGAAGAAACGCGCTACTAAAACCTGGAAGGTTGAAAATAATTCAGGTTTCACTGTATTCTTTAGTTTAAACAGTTTTTTTGGATTTTTCACTAAATACAAAGAAATTAATATAACAATATATCACTGTACAGGCATTTGTAGAGATACAACGGAACAATATTGGCAGAGTGAAATGTACGTAATATTGAAGATATAGGAAACCAACGTTGATACACTGAGGGAAATATGAAACAGTATATGAAGAAGAGAAGGGGAAGAGATGGAGGAGAGAGAGGAGGGAGGGAGGAGAGAGAGGAGGGAGGGAGAAGAGAGAGGAGAGAGAGGAGGGAGGGAGGAGAGAGAGAGGAGAGAGGGGAGAGGAGAGAGGGGAGAGGAGAGAGAGGGGAAGAGAGAGGGGAAGAGAGAGAGGGGGAGGAGAGAGAGGGGGAGGAGAGAGAGGGGAGAGGAGAGAGAGGGGAGAGGAGAGAAAGAGGGGGATAGAGGAGAAAGAGGGGGATAGAGGAGAAAGAGGGGGATAGAGGAGAAAGAGGGGGATAGAGGAGAAAGAGGGGGATAGAAGAGAAAGAGGGGATAGAAGAGAAAGAGGGGATAGAAGAGAAAGAGGGGGAGAGATGAGGGGGAGGGAAAGAGGAGGGGTAGAGGCGAGAGACCGTACCCAAGCATTGCCGTAAAATAGAGACAATCCACGAAACCCACTCTTCCTGAAAAAAAAAAAAAAAAAAAAAAAGGGGAAAACGTTGCCCGAAACCAATTAAATAGTGAGGTTCACTGTAGTTTATATGCCCTTTAAAAAAGGAGCATGCAACCATAAAGCTCAGGGACATCTAAAAAGCCTGAGTTGGCCTCTGGCCTATTGGCTTTCCCAATCCCACCACTTGACATTTTTTTGTTTACGGCATGACCTTTTAAGATTCGTTTAGCTAGTCTCAACCCTAGTCACACCAGATTGTGTGAATCAGCAGGAGAACTAAAAAAAAAGAGAGACATTTGATTGCTTAACCCAGCCTGCCAGAGGTTTTAGAACTACATTTCCCACTAGGCTCAGCCAAGCAAATGAATGGCTAAGCAACGTGGGAGATGTAGTTCCAAAACATTTGTAGGCCCAAGTGCTGACCCCAGGCTTAAGAAATTTAGCAAAATTTATTGTTGTTAAAGATTCTGTTAGTCAGAAAGACTAACTTTGGTTAAAACGAATGGATAAAAACATGAACAGATTAAATGGATACAAATTAATCCATATTTCACACGGAGTTGCAAGCTTCTAAGAGTTTCTAGAAACTCCTTATGCAAATATACCGTTTACAAACGTGTAATTGTTGGGGCAAAGGTATTGTTTAAATGGGGAACTTATGAAATTGCACACAGGACACTGCGAATTGCCACTCCTCTTATTGGCAATGTTCAATTTTGGCATTGTGCTTGTGCTAGAAGGTATATACATTTCAGGTCTGGTTGCTGCACCTTTGGGTGGGGATTTATGACTAACGCAAAGGAATTCAATATATGAAGCAAGATGAGGCTAGCACAAATGTTGCTAAAGTGATTAACTGGCAAAAAATATTGAGTAAAAGACAATATTTATTTATATTTAACAATTTGCCCATAGACACAAATGATCAAGGTAAAGTATCCATGTAATTGGGCAGACTAGAGGGGCCGAAAGGTTCTTATCTGCCGACATTTTTCTATGTTTCCATCAACAACAACAACAACCACAAAGATGCCAGAACTAGAAAATTACAGAAAGGAAGATCTGCAGGCTATGCGATTTAGGCTAGGGTCAGACTGAGGCAGTGCGAACGCGCGTGCAGCCGCACTTAATCACGGCCGCACTAGCAGCAAGTGCCAGGCAATAACGGCCAATATACGAAGTACGGTCGCACAAAAGTCCGGCTGCGCAACGCAAGTGGAAAATGAACGCATTTTTTCGAGAACGTGAAACCGCTAGTACTGATGTACAGAGTGCGCTGCGTCCGCTAGCGGCGTGTGTGCGTGAATTGGAGACATCAGACGCTGCTAATGTCCGGCCAACATAACGTCCAGATGCAAGAAGTGTTTTATTGATGATCCGTACAAAATCACGGACGAAAATGCGCATAGTATGACCGCTATCACGTATTCTGTGAAAAAATGCGTCCATTCGTTCGAACGCACTTTTTCACAGACAACATAAAAATGCATTCGTCTGACCCTAGCCTAAGTGGTCATAGTACAAGTAGTAGTGTCCTCCTTTTAGATACCCATATTACTGCCAATGCGGACATGTCCCAACAAAAAGACATAAGGGTTTAGGCTGGGGTCAGAGGAACACAGTGCGAACGCGGGTGCAGCCGCACTTTATCACGGCCGTAGCAGCAAATGACAGCCAATGACAGGCAATATACGAAGTACGAAAAACGAATACGTAACTGGCAGCGCGATGCCAATCGCTGCAGGATCTTATGGTGGTTCTCTTTGGTAGTGCCGTCCACATATATGAAAAACAATGGAAAATACAATAGTGTAGACGGAAATGCAATTATCTGTCAAGGTGCGTATTATAATATTCCCACTCACAAAGGAAGAGCCCTAACACTGGCTCTGAGCGGGTCAGCACTTTTGGTCATTTGGTCTTGTTCTGAAGGAGGCGACCTACAACCCTCAGGAATGGTGATCCGCTTCCAATGCCAGTGCATGAAGAAACATGTGAAAAAAAGGGAAGAGACTTCCTTGCGTAGATCCGTTGGAAACACAATTAGAGTACATATGAAGGGATTACACGCACATGTGGCGGAGCTTAAAGCCAAGCTCTGGGATCAGACGCCTTTGGACTTGTTTGAGGTAAAGCCCATGGAAAACCTCTTTAGTCAGCAACACACCAGGGATTGATGAAAATTACCAAAATTTATTTTAACATAAAAACAAATAAAATTAAGTAAAAAAGATAAATCTGGCTCAGCCAGTATACCTGTATGTAAGTATGGCTGAGCCAGATTTATCTTTTTTACTTCATTTTATTTGTTTTTATGTTAAAATAAATTTAAATTAATTTTAAGATTTGATGGTGTCTGGGAGGTTATTCCATAATTGTGGTGCTCTGTTGGAAAATGAGGACCGAGCCACTGTCTTTTTGTATTGTGGTATTGCAAGTAAGGTGCTGATCCTGGATCGGAGGTTATAGGATGAGGGAGCTGCTGGGGGAAGCAGTCTATTCAGGTAGGGTGGCAGCTTCCCAGAAATGCTCATAAAACACCAGGCTGGAAAGGTGAAGGGTGAGTCTGGATTCCAGCGATGGCCAGTTTAGCTCTTTTAACATGTCACAAATGGTGGGTCATGTAGTTACATTGTAGTGCAACGCGGCAGAATGAGTTATACAATGTAGTAAGTTTATGAAGGTGTGTTTGCGGGACGGCTGCATACACTACATCTCCGTAATCAATAGCCGGCATAAGCATTGAGCCTCATGCAAAGCTTGCGGTAAGTAAGGTAGGACTAGGAACTCTAGATGTTAATTAAAATCGGAATAGGGCCCCAGTAAGAGTAAAAGTTAAATTTAGGTCGATGTGAATATCTACATGATCAACAATCCTGTTTAGAGTTGATTTATCCTATTAAGAAGGGGACCTTGCACAAAGGATATCCAAAATGTCACTGCTGCTCAACCATTCACAACTCACAAGTTTGTCGAACTTTGGGGAACTTCAGAGGATCAACTACAGTAAAGTCACTATTTAGGGAACTTTCGCAGTAGTTCTCCATAGGTTTTATACGACCACAATTCATGTCATAGTGGTCAGTGTAGGTCTCAGGTTTCCACCGTAGTTTCTGATGCGGTTATTTAGCAAAGATTTCGATGTAGGGTCAGTGGAACTTGTCTAGTGGTGGTTCCATTCTTCTTTATACCGTAGCATGTATCAGAGTTCAATAGAGATCGCAGTACGTTATGGAGTGTTGCAAACAATTGTAGATCTCTATAATAACTGTAGCTTGCAACTTTGTGGAGGAATAATGGTGCAACAGTTCAGCATTGTTCACCGTTGTCATCAACTTCACTTGCTTTTGTTGTCTGATGTAGCTGCAATACGGTTTAGATTTGCCGTTTGATGCAAGTCCGGTGAACTTTGCTGCAGCAACAGTGGGTTGTGAATAACCTCGTGACGCAAATAATTTCTATACAGACCACAGACCCTATCATAAGTCTAAGGACAATAATTCAGCAAGGCGCGGTAATTATTGCCCGACTCAACTATTATCAGGGTTATTCAAAGAGAATCGAAAAGTCACCGCATGTTCGGTGACTTTTCGTTCTCTTCAATTTGTTGTGATTTGGCGATCCTGCGGTGTATTCAGCAAGCACCATAGGGCCGTCGTAGTGCAGGGAAAAGCCGCTGCAAACCCGACGAACACTCACAGCAAAACCCGGCGAAGGCACACTGAAACCGCAAAAACATCTGGTTTAACACTGCCGAACACGCCGGAGAAACCCGAGAAGCCGCCGATCACAGCGCAGAGCAGCCGCCGGAAAAAGCCAACACCGCGCAGACGAATGTAGTGAAAAAAAAAACAGTACGCTTGAATGTTTGAAAAGTGAAACGCTGTTTGCAAAGAAACTACAGATGAAAATGTCTGAAATTTACATATAAGATCCAATGAATGATAATAAAAATGGCTGTTACAGAAAAAAGAAAATCCGATTTAAAAAAAATATATATTTATTTTTTTCCCCAAAAAAAATCCCGAAAAATGCATGGGAATATTTTTAATATTGAAGCCTAAAGGGATTGACCTGAATAAACCTCCCGCATGAAACCACCGAACAGCAGGGCAATTCAGCATCTTTTCACTGCTGGTTTGTATTCTCTGAATAGATGAAGCATTGCTTCTCTATGGGGATTTCACTGCCCCCGAACAGGTACCGTATGTGCAGGCAATTCGCCAGGATTTGGTGAACTGCCTGCTCCCTGAATAGCCGAATGGCCAGGAAAGGTAACCGTACACTGAATATCACTGTTCGGTTACCTTTCGGCCACAATTCAGATCTCTTTGAATAACCCTGTATGTCTCAGCTTGGACAAGTGTTCTACAGAGGACGTCAACATACGTATCCAATCTGCTTTTACATGTTGTAATTTAGGGATCTACAAAAAGAGATTTTAAATACGCACTAGTATATCAAGAAATTTTAAGTGGCTCACTGAACACCTTCATAAAGTGCATCGCCTACACTATCTAAAAAGGGTACTGGGCAGACACCATTGACCACAGAAATGACACAATTAAATGGGATTTTGCATTTGAAAATAAATAAATGACATTAACTAGAAAAATAAATCACAATATGTCCAAGGTATTGCACAAAACATTGCCAGAGATAAAAAAAATAGCCCCATTCAGCGACATCACTGCGATGACCTTCACTATTTAAGCTTTGTCCTTGAGTTTGAGACTGTTCACAATTCCTCATTCAATACAAACACAGGCTTATTGCAATTCTGGCCAATGAATAGTATTTTTCGTTAAAGGAAATGATTACTGTGAAGCACTTTGAGAAAATGTCTAGAAAAATGATGCTAGGAATAACTACCTGATAAAACAAACTACCTACAAGAGCAAAGGCTGTTAGAAACTCTTACATTTTAAACAGAGCTCTAGTATTCGTATCATTTTGATTCGCTTTTGGTCCTTTCTATTCCTATTCAATGCAAAATGCCGGATTAGCACGGATATTAAAAATCTCCCTCTGCACCAATAGCAAGAAGAGTAGAACAGGTCCACCTCCAAGACTCAACATTGATAAAATAGAATATATACAAAAATAGAATAGATATATGTTCATGTAACACGGGCTCTAAGATCTGAGAATAACTCCCTCATTCAGGTCACTATTACGGACCCAGCTTGAATGGCGGCAGCTCTTCTGGAGCAATAGTGCCTTGAACAGGGGGTCCCAACAAGGACCTAGCCAAAGATTCTTTCGTAAAGCAAGGTAGCTGTACCACAAGGAACACAGCGTGATTATAGCTGTGCCCAAAACCAGTATCTGTAAGGGTGAAAGAAGAATGAAGCCATGTTACTGTGCTCCCTTTTATAGAGGGGGTGGGGGAATAGGCTACACTAAGAGTGCTTTCTCAACATTTCATGATCCTTTCCCACTGCTCTGAAGTTGTAAGGAGTTGATCCCCAGGGTGTAAACAAAACATAGTAATGAACATGTGACTAAACATACTTACATAACTATACAGTATGGAATAATCAAGTAACACATCACAGAACAGGTAAAGGTGGCATATTACTTACGCGTTTGCTTCAGTTAATCAAGAAATCACAGTTCAAAAGCAAGCAGTAAAACAGGGTTCCATTACAGTTTAGAAGCAGGAGGGAATGGCTTGCATTAACTCTTTGTATTAGAATTACATTTAAAAAGTTAGACTTAGACTAAATATGGTTACAGACCGATTAATTTCTATCCACAATAAAAGGTGTAGCACTAGTTGTAATCCCACCGCAATCTTTCAGTTGATCTGGCTTTCATCATCTCCCCCATACGTATTACAGTTCCCTTGTTTATCTTTGGGCTGGTGGATTATGAATGCATGTTGTCTAGCAGTGAGACTGGCTGTCTACTGGGTCCGTATTCGTCTAACAAGTTGGACATAGTCGCCCGACGAAAACCACAGCACAGCCAAGATTCAACGCTCTTCCACTGCCTCCCATTGGATGACAACATCAAACTAGCAACCTTTCCCATTCGAATGGGATTTGTTGGACGACGTCTACGACCTGGTATACCATACATAAGATTTTTTATTAAACAGTTTATTCTTTTCATTTTCAGCAAGCATTTTTTATTATTTTCCTGAACATTATTTTGTATTTTTGGTATTTTTTTGACGAAATGTTTTGGCCTGGGAGCGGTGACCAAAGCGGGTCTGGCAGGGAGAGGCTGCCTGGGACGCTGCGAGTGAGTGAGCAGATTCTAAAGTGGAAGCAGACCGGAGCAGTGCTGGGAACGTGTGGGTCCGAGGACGCATTACAGAAGTAGGCCGGAGCTCAGTGCCTAGCAGTTTGGGAGCGGCAGCCGTGATCAAAGCAGCCAGGCCGTTCGTGTTACAGTGGCAGCACCTGGGATATCAGTCTGAGAATAGCGGAGAGCTGACTGATCCCCCTGCGGCCTGGTGTGGCTGAATACTTTGGTTACCAGTATCCTCTACCCCTGTCCCACTGACAGGGCACTCTCTCTCTCCTTCTACACCAATTAAGCTACCCTGCCTGCATGTAGATTCACCGACAACCTTCTGGGAGTGTCTGCTGTTATCGCATGTGTTATTCCATCCTAAAAGGGCCCCAACGCTTATGTGCACCAACTGTACTCGCCAGCCGCTAGGGTGAAGAGGAGGGTGGGATACAGGTTGTTTGGGAGGGAGTTGGGTCTGGTTAGAGAGTATTGGTATGTTAGCTAGCCACTGTACTGCCTGCATTTATTTATCTTGTCGCTATCCTGAATACAGAGATATTATTCTACCGCAGTTTGTGTGTTGTAGTTGTTATTCCTTTTCCTGCCTGGGAGACCATCCATCGCCATGGATGCCCAGACAGGTGGAGGCACTACCAAAGTTAGGTTATCCTTACTCCCGTATAGCGGAGGCTCATGTTAAGCAGGAAGATGTAACCGAGCATGAGGGCCTTAGGAGAGCGGGGAACCCTTGGGCAAACAAGCGATACCCTTACAAAAGAGAAACGCCCAATATATATTATCTATTGCTGTCCATGAAGGAGTTTTACTTATTTTCGTCTACACAGCTTACTCAATGGATGGAGATTCTGGAATATTTTAAAAGGTATTGCATAATGTAAAAGTAAAGCAAGGATCTTTTGTCTGCGTGCGAAAGTTATTAATAAGAAATTAATTCTAACTACATACATTTGAAAGCGGCCTATGGTAACGTGGAAAATTTTGAAATGATCTACTGCTTCGTTATTTACCATGACACAACACTCTCGTGTCAAGCACTTGAACATTAAATTATGCTGCAAATGGAATCCTGTTAAAAGGAATCCATTTATGTGGATTGCAATAAACGCCATAATAGAAGATCCACCATACTGTAATAAATCTTGAAAGACCGTTTTATGTTATGGAATTTACCCCTTAGTGAACGGACTGTTTTATCATTGTCTGACTGGAAGTACCCACTGCTGTTTTTACATTTCTGCGCCATTTGTGTTTAGCTCTAATTTTATTCTTACTCATTTACTGTACCTCCACATATTATATACTGTTTTTCTCACATCAAATGTTTTTTCTAAAAGGTACCATTATTTTCATCATATCATATAATTTACTACAAAAATATTTATGAAAAAATAAAAAAAGCACTTTTTCGAGCTTTGACCCCCCCAAATCTGTTACGCATCTACAATTGCCAAAAAAGACCCAGGCGAAATAGTTTCTAAATTTTGTGCTGAGTTTAGAAATACCCAGTGACGGTCATTCCATGACCTACTCGCTCAGTGACTGCATTGCGTTATGGATGTATATGCACTTTTTTGTCTGCATTATTTTTTCTTTAAAATCAATGTCAATTTAGTGCATTAATGTTATTGTTCATTGTGACAACACTGTCATCATTTGCAGCATTATGTTTATTAAACCGTTTGAACAGTGTAACGTTTCTAGCAAAAGACTTGACACCCCACACCTTGCTGCCCACAAGGCCCCCTGTGCACCCCAGAACTCTGGACCGAGACTCTCCTGCCTGCCAACCTAGATGCCTGAGGCTTAGTCATGGACTTCTTGAGCTCTTGGGTTGACCAAAGACTCGGCGGACGCCCGCTGCTTACCTGAGCGGTTGCTTCAGCAGCCCCACCACGCAGCTCTTTTGTTTGTCACAAGTGGAGCCTGCTTTGGGGTGATTACTGAGCGGGAGCCAAGACAGGATCACCCACAACCTAATATCCCGATTGAGGAGTGAAACCGCACCCAGAGGGCAGCTCTGTTGGCCTCCAGGCTCAGGCAAGCACATGGCTCGACTGGGCCTGGAGACCTGGCTGAGCAGGGGGCTTGCCGGAGTATGAAGGCCGGCCAAGCAGGGGACTCGGGTGGGCCTCCAGGACCAGGTGACTGATTTTGTTGGGGGGTGGGGGTTGAGAGCATTACATACACTCACCTACATCGACCCTGAGCTCCCCCAGCAGAGGAAGTCCTCCTGCATCCAGTGTCCGCTCGCAGTCAGACTCCTGTCGCCAGGACAACATCACAGAAGTGGAGGCCTTTGTCAAAGGCCTCCGCTTCCGTGACGTCATCCCGGTGTCTGACGGAGAGCAGAAACTGGATGCAGGAGGACTGACACCGCTGGAGGAGCTCAGGCCCGATGTATACAACATACTCGCCTACATCCTCAAACTTCAGCCCGAGCTCCTCCAACAGTGGCAGTCCCTTGGTGACCGTCCCTTGGTGACCGTCCCCTGGCAGCCAATTACTGCTCTCCGTCAGACGCAGGGATGATGTTGCGGAGGCGGAAGCCTTTGACCCGGCTGTCTGCAGGGTCAAAGGCTTCCACCCCCGCGACGTCATCCCTGCGTCTGACGGAGAGCAGGAACTGGCTGCCAGAGGACTGTCCCCATGGGACTGCTACCGCTGGAGGAGCTCAATGAAGTAGGTGGACGTAGGAGAGTATGTAGGTGCAACGTGTTCTCACCCCCCCAAGCAATCATCCGAACCTGGGCCCCAGCCGAGCAGCCTGCTCGGCTGGCCTATGGGCTCAAATGAGTACCCGGCTCGGCCCGGCCTCCAGGCCCAGATTCTGATGACTGATTTTCAGCCAAACCGATCCCGAATTTTTGGTATCGGGCAGAAATTTAAATTTCGGTGTACCACTAGTGTTAATATTACACGTGAATTTTAACCGTTATTTCCAACAATGGCCAACTTTGGAAACTTTAGCGGTTAGTAAATAACACGTATTGTGCTGATCCCTGTCAAATATTTTATTCAAAGAGATTTGTGTCCTTGTGAAAAATCCTTACAATGTTAAAAGGTCATAATCAGAGAGATATATATATATATATATATCTCTCTATCTCTATCCATCCATTTAGGTTTAACCCAATCGGTGGCTGGTCAGCACGCATTTCCTCATTTGATCCATTATCGCTACATTTTAAAGACGTATAGTAACAGGCGTTAATACGTTGGACTCATAGAACAATAGGGTGCAATATATCGATGATCATGGATATATTATAAATATATATAAAACAAGAGACTTAAAACAAGAGGCTGGTGACGCTGGGTGGGGTGGAACAAACTCTTCCACTTCAAGCTTTTTAGCAAAAAACCTAGGGGCTGGGAGGGCACTCCAAACATCCTGACCATTTTAAAAATATAAAGTGGTCGGGAGGAGTAGTGTTCCTTTAAAATCGACTCATTGTGAACATGCATAATTAGAATGCAAAAACTTGTCAACACCATTTATCATAATTTCTTAACCTCTTCATCACTGTGACATTTTTGCTATATAACAATCCAACATTATGCACATCATTTCCATCTGAAACATCCGACAAGGTACTGACTTTTGCACCTCGTGTACATCCGGTTTCTACGCTCAGTAATAGCCCAGGTTGTAAACAACTTACTAATCTTCATTACGAAGTGAAGAAGAAAAGAAAACAGGTGTATCCTTCCTTCACATCCTGTTAGCACCACAAAAGGCAGCTGGTTAAGCTCTAATGTAACAAAGGGTTGCCTAAAGAAACTGTGTCGACTTCAGACACAGGAGATTCCAAACCGACATGAAAAACACTTGGGTGTCCCGGGTTATAGACCATGCAGAAAAAGCCGGCAGGATGCTCACTAAAGGGGTTATCCGAAAATTGTCAGTATTGCAGTGCTGGCAAAAGGCAGCATTTTGCAAAACATAAAAACAGCAACAGGGCAAAATGCACTCTGAAGCTTTTCCTTCTATAGTTTTTGAGAAATAGAGGCCAGCAATACTGGTGAAAAGATTTGCTACACTGGCACTTTGTGTGCTCGTGTGACGCCCATCTGAGTGCATCGTAGTGACCCCTCCTCCCAGAGTCCGTCGTAGCGTTACGACGACTCGATTGGTAATAGTATTGCTCGATACAACGGGCAAGCTGAAATCCTTCCCGTCGAAACGCTACAACGGGCGTTGGACGGGTCTACAAAGCACGATTCTCCATAGGAGGCTTGTGCTTTGTAGGGCTTAGTGCTCTAACGTGCACTCGGTGAGGTGATCACACGGGCATCCGAACGGGAAAAACATCTGTTCTCACGGATGTTCCCTCCACGCTCGCGTGACCCTGGCCTAAGTGGATAACCCTTTTAATGGGAGTTATTAATGCTTATGGGGGCTGAAAATTATTAGCCAAAACAAACCGAAACATTTCCTGCTTGGCCATCTCGTACGAGTGACATAAATGGAATTGCGGCCCAAATACCATTTCCAAATGGCAGGTAACCGGTCTAGGCATATCCTATATTTAAAATATATGTTTTAATACAAGTAATACACAGGCAGATTCTGAGGGACACGAAGGCCAGGGTCAGAGGAGCACATTTTGTACGGACGTACTTTCTGACTGACGACAAGGTAGTGGCCACACAGTCCGTTTTTTTCACTGACGTTATTTTTGACTGCTGTAGCAGGGAAAATAAATTAAAATGCAAAACCGTTTTGTCCGTCAAAAATGCTGGATGCACAAATGCAGTCCATCTGACCTCGTTCCATCACTCACACACAAAGCTATGCGAACGTTGTGGACGCAGCGCACTCTGTGCGTCCATCCTAGCGGATTTACGTTCTTGCCTAACCTGCGTCCGTTTACCGCGTCCGTTGTGCTTCTGCACTTCTGTGCGGATATACTTCGTGTGTGGGTCTCTATTGATCATAATTGTATGCTACCACGGACGTTAAAATGGGCGGCAACATGGACGTGATCAGTGCGCTCGTCTGACACAGGCCTAAACCTTGGGATATTTTACTATGCTATAGTCATAAGATCTCAGTTCCCAAACCATGACAAGGCCAGAGATATTTGTCATCGTGAAGTCTACGATGTCTCCATAACCATGTGGTGCACATTTCACAGCTTGACAGATGTATCTCAAACCTAGCAGCCAGTAAGGAAGATTAGGAGGGGACCAACTAGAATTTTTTTGAAGCCAGGCAAATATTTCTCTGTATATTGGAGTAGGATTATCCAGGAATTTAGGAGCCAGAGGGAAAAAAAATAATTCTATGAGTTTAAAGCTTAAGAAGAAGAAAAATGTCATCTGCGCTTATTCCTATTACACCGTGTGAATCAGGACACTCTCTCTGAGACAGAACTGCACCAATGCCCATCTCAGATGCATCTACTTCAAGCTGGAATGGCAAGCCTGGTTCTGGATGCCGTAGAATAGGTGCGGTGACGAATGCCTCCTTGAGTGACTGAAATGCCTGCATGGCTTGATCACTCCAGACCTGATTCGGAGCACCTTTCTTGGTCATGGCTGTGATAGGAGCTACCACAGTAGAGAAACCTTTAATGAACCTCCTATAATAGTTTGTGAACCCAAGGAATCTTTGTATGGCTTTCAGACCCTGAGGTAATGGCCATTCTTTGATGGCGGATAACTTCTTTGGGTCCATCTCAAACCCCTCAGGTGTGATGATGCAACCCAAGAAATGAACTGAAGTTATGTCGAACAGACACTTCTCTAACTTACAGTATAGCTTATTCTCCAGCAACCTTTGTAACACTGTCTGCACATGGACATGGTGTGTGTCAACATCTGGAGAATAAATCAAGATATCGTCTAGATATAAAATTACATAGACTTGCAAAAAATCCCTCAGGACATCATTTATAAAGTCTTGGAAGACTGCTGGCGCATTGCATAAGCCAAATGGCATGACCAGATATTCACAATGTCCGCTCCTGGTGTTAAAAGCAGTCTTCCATTCATGGTCTTGCTTGATCCTTACTAAGTTGTATGCACCGCAAAAGGTCCAATTTGGTGTAAACCTTGGCACCTCTCAAATGGTCAAATAACTCGGATATTAACGGGGTGGGATAGGCATTACGTATAGTGATTCTGTTTAATCCTCTATAATCAATGCAAGGTCTTAAATCCCCTTCCTTTTTAGATACGAAAAAGAATCCTTCTCCCACAGGAGAGGAAGAACGACGAATGAACCCTCTAGCTAGGTTCTCTTTTATATATCTTCCATGATATCGTTCTCTTTTTGTGACAGCTGATAGATATGACCCCTAGGAGGCATGGTGCCTGTCAGCAGATCTATAGCACAATCAGAAGGCAGTTGAGGGGGTAGAATCTCAGATTTTCCTTGATCAAACACCTCTTTAAGATTGTCGTACCACTTAGGTACCTCTGTGGAGGGTGGAGGAGCAGTGGCCACGTTCAGACTGCCCACCACAGTACTCATACCCAGACATTTAGACCAACATTTAGAACCCTATGATTCCAACTCTCTCATAGACCAGTTAACAACAGGATTGTGTTTAGTCAACCAAGGATACCCCAATACAATGGATTCTGTGGGCGATTCGATAATCTGAAATTTGATTCTTTCCTTATGCAGGACACCAGTACAAAAAGAGACAGGCACAGTATCGTGTGTACAGTGAGGTCTTAATAGTTTCCTGCCATCAATACTTTCAATGAGGAGAGGTACTTCTCTCTCTCCACCAGAGGCACTTGGTGGATGGCAGCGAAACCAGAGTCTATCAGTGCTTCTGTGTTCAACTTGATTTTCTCCCATGCTATGGACACAGGCACAACAACGCGAGATCTTTTCTTTTTCTGCTTACTAGATACGAGAGACACTATAGTAGTACCCAGAACCTGTCTCTCAGGGGATTCTAGGCTTGCTCGTTTTCCAGACACATTAGAACTTTTTGGTTGTTTGGGGCATTGTAAACAAAAATGCGCTCTATCAGCACAATAGAGGCACAGTCCCTCTGAGGCGATATTGTCTCTCTTCTCCCGATATACCAGAACAACCTAATATCATAGGCTCTGGTTCAGTGGGCACAGGTCTGAGAGGAGAGACAGCGTGAGTAGACCTAAAAGCAGAACTGGCCCCCTGAGAAGGTTTATGAGATTTGCTACGGCCAGACCTCCTGTCACGCATCTGATCATCGAGGGCTATACAATAGTCCACCAGATCCTCTAGCTCCTCGGGCAATACCATAGGTGCTAATTCGTGCATGATTCTCGAAGGAATTTCAAAGAGTAACGCAATAACAAGCACCTCATTAGGCCATGACAATTCAGCAGCCACTACTTTAAACTCTATAGCGTAATCTGCAACTCGTCGGTTGCCCTAGGATATATGCCACAAAGCCCTAGCTGCCCCTGTTGCCCTTCTAGCGGGGTCAAACGTGCGTCATAACTCTGCCATAAACTCAGCATAATTATATACCACAGATTTCTTTAGTTCCCACAAGGGGGTTGCCCACAGCAGAGCTTTCTCGGTTAGGTGGTTAATAACATAACCCACCTTAGCTCTGTGGGACACATACTTGGATTCAAGTCAAACATAATATCAATTTGGGTTATAAACACTCTGCAGAACCCGAACTCCCAGTGAAACACGTAGTTTTTAAACGGACATGAGCTACCTCAGTAGCCATCGTAGAGGAAACAGTAACTGCTTGCATAGACCTGCCCATCGCAGGAGAAATAGTCGGTGAGGCCTTATTGAATTGATTCATGACTAGGCCCAAAGCCTGAGCAAACTGATCCATGCGATGGTCTTGCTCTTGCATAGCTATGATTTCACCCAGTTTAGACATAAGTACAGATAAATCTGTCGGATCCATAAAAGGCCCTGACGTGATGTAACGGGCGCAGTGGAGCGCACACAAGAGTAGCAAGGTTGAGATCCTTTTGGATGGATTTGTCGGTTCGATATTAGCGACATAAACAGTATTTTCAGACTTATACTTCAAAGCCAGGGAGTATGACAAGACAACAGAACTGCTACTAAGCTCCAAAGGTTTCGAGACCAACGGACAACTTAGAGCACACAACAATACAACGGATTGCAAGACAGAAACGTCAGTACTGAGATATTCGGTAGGACAGGCAATGAATTGATCAGTACAACCAAAGTGGTAGGCGCCCCCGCCTGTACTGCCACCAAATCTCCAAGGCCAGCCAGCAATCAGTGGTTTCCCCCAAACCAGTGAGCAATGAAAAACAAATACGTAACTGGCGGCGCGATGGCAGTCGCTGTTGGATCTTGTGCTGGTTCTCTTTTGTAGTACCGTCCACATGTGATATGAAAAACAATGAAGAAATACAATAGTGTAGACGAAACAAAATTATCAATGGAGATACGTGTTATACTGCTCCCACTCACAAAGGAAGAGCCCCAACGCTGGCTCTGAGCAGGTCAACACATTTGGTCATTTAATCCTGTTCTGAAGGAGTCGACTCACAACCCTCAAAGATGGTGGTCCTCTTCCGATGCCAATGCATGAAGAGACATGTAAAGAATAGAGAGACTTCCTTGCGTAGGTCTGTTGGAAGCACAATTGAGGTACATATGAAGGGATTACACTCACATGTGTTGGAGCTTATAGCCAAGCTCTGGGGTCAGACGCCTGTGGACTTGTTTAAGGTAAAGCCCATAAAAAACCTCTGTAGTCAGCAACACACCAGGGACTGATGCAGATAAAAAAAATTGTTATTTGAACATAAAAACAAATAAAAAAAATAGATAAAATGGATCAACCTGGCTCAGTCAGTATACCCAGACGCGTTTCGCCACGTAACGTGGCTTCCACAGATGACATTAGGTTTTATACATGTTGCTGGGCTGGATACAATTTGGTGGTTGCAGCCGCCCCATCGGGGAATAGGCGCGACCCCGCTCCTCCTGTACTATGTATGAGTTTTAGGCTGGGGTCAGACGAATGCAGTGCGAACCCGCGTGCAGCCGCACTTTATCACGGCCGCAGTAGTAGCAAATGACGTCCAATGACGGGCAATATATGAAGTACGGCCATACGAAAGTCCGGCCGTGGAACGCAAGCGGCAAACAAACGCATTTTTTAGAGAACGTGAAACTGCTAGTACTGACGTACAGAGTGCGCTGCGTCCGCTAGCGGCGTGTGTGCGTGATTAGGAGATGTCAGACGCTGCTAATGTCCGGCCAACATAACATCCAGACGCAAAAAGTGTTTTATTGATGATCCGTACAAAATCACGGACGAAAATGTGCATCGTATGACTGCTATAGCGTATTCCGTGAAAAAATACATCCATTCAAACGCACTTTTTCACAGACAACGCGAAAAATGCATTTGTCTGACCCTAGCCTAAAGCTACCTGACCTCTGGATTTGCCAATAGGTGCATTGCTTTGCCCACTCGTGGAGAAAAAAAGAATTTCTAAAATCCTAATTATATTTTTTCAAAATCATTTACCCGTTAAATAGATTTTAAAGGTGACAGGACAGAAAACAAGGTTTTTCTCGAACCAAATAATGGAAATCCAAGAAGTGTAGGTTGGGAGAGTCAAGACAAATTCAGCCAACAAGGAAGAGTTGGCCTTGGTCCAAGCACACTGAATACCTACTGTGCCAGCTTATATAGGAGCAGGTGTCAACAACCTTGGACCTCTAGATGTTTTGAAACTACATCAAGAATGAAGCTCAGCCACTCACTAGGTTGGACAAGCCTCCTGGGAAATGTAGTTCCAGAACATCTGGCATGCCAAAGTTGCTGACCCCTGGTTCAGAGACTCGAAGTTGGTAGTTTTATTGCTTTATGGCTCCCCCTGACCCTTGATTTAGAGATAACCCTTAGGTGCTCTGCAAGGTCTCTCCTTCAATGTATTATTCGTCCAGCTTTCAGATGTCTTGCAAAAATTTTGCGTTTCACTTTACACAGAGAAAACACAAACTGTATACTAAATAGTAAGTTTGGCACAAACTAAAATCTTTTCAATCATGTCGGGAATAGATTCTTTAACCTCCCTGGTGGTATTCCCGAGTGTGACTCGGTGTTAAATTTCACTACCATGAACGGTAACCCCGAGCCACACTCGGGCTGGATGAACACTCGCCTCCTCCTGGCTCCCTGGTTGTCCCCCTGCAGTGTGATCGCAGCAAGTTGCTCCCTGGTAAGGCTCCCTGCGAGTGACACGATGCAGGGGGTGGGACCAGGCAGCAAAGTTAGAAAAAAATTATAATACACTGTATAATCCAATGTGCAATGTTTATGAACTACAGGATAAGAAACAGGCCATACATAGTCTCACCCTTGTTTTCAGACAGATTTCAGTGTTTTTTGTTGTATTTTATTGAATCATTTATTTGCATTATTTTGGATAATTATTTTTGGGATAATAAATTATTATGTCGTGTTTCAAACTTTATCGGACTCCGTGTATTTACTATTTTTTTTATTTATTTATAAAGGATTTTACCAGTAAGGACTCTTGATTGCACGGATTTCAGTGCGTGATTCCTAATTATTACAGGCTAACTATGCACAAAAACACGTTTCCTTTTAAAAAAATAAATAAAAAAAATTGAGACGCTTTTAGACATGAAATTTTGAAAAAATAAGACCGCCAGGGAGGTTAAGCCAGTCTGTGTGGACGCTTGAGACATTTGCAATATATTACAAATTCAGATTTGATGGCAAGCAAGCCAAGACCTCTCTAAACTTGCATGCTTGGTCAAAAATACAAAGTGAATACACTGTCTGCTCAGCCTCCCTGGCGGTCCGATTCGGATAATTCACTGTTGAAAGCGGTAACCCTGAGCCACACTCGGGCTGAATACATACCCGTCCCTGTGCTCCTCTCGCTGTCCCCTGTAGTCCCCTCTGTGCAATTTCAGCGTCCTGCTTCCTGGTTCCCTTCTCGCGAAAAGGGAACCAGGAAGCAGGACGCCGTGATCGCACAGACAGCGAGGGAGCGCAGGAACAGGTAATGTATCCAGCCAAAGTGTGGCTCGGGGTTACCGCGTTCAGCAGTGAAACTTAACCCCGAGCCACGCTCGGAAACACCGCCGGGGAGATTAATAAATACAGAGGCAAGGCCTGCATATCATTCAACCATATTATGCCTTTATCAGCCCCAGCCTCTTGGGAAGTAGATGCAGAGAATGTTCATAAGATAATGTTATCTGAAAGAGCATTGAGTTTACCTTTGGGAACAGACACAACCCTTAGTAAGCAGGCTTGTTATTAGATAGGCAGTTTTATTGATATGGACACATCCGGCTCATTATAGCTTCTATTGGATCTCTTATTTTTATGCAGTTAAAGAATACAAGGTCCAGATATGCGGTGAGACACAGAGAGCCACCAATACTGGTCCTGAAATGGAATTAGACGGGATAGTACCATCAGTTATGCCAGTTTTTCCCAACCCTGGTCCTCAAGTACCCCAAACAGGCCAGGTTTGCAAATTATCTGAAGCACAGGTGATTATTATTATTTATTTATTTATTTATATAGCGCCAGCATATTTCACAGCGCTGTACAATGGGCACAAAATAGACAGGCTTACAATACATTGAACTCCTGCAGTCTATCATGGGAAGAGGTGATGCAGGGAGAAGCTAGGCGCATGTCAGGTGATATAATTTGTAGCTCAGTCATTGCAGTAGTCAGTCTGCATTTCCCCAAGACAATCCTTAAAATTTGGCCTTTTAGGAGGACTTGAGGACTGGAGTTGGCAACCACTGTGTTATGCAATCAGTCCATTAGGTTTTATATAAATAGTTGGATTGGGATCTTTTCCTAGAATAAAATTGCCCTTAATCTCCTTTTTTTTTTAACCAATTAAACATGGTTGATAGGAGATGAAAGTCAAGCACAATTAAAATGCTAATCGTACAAGTCCGAGCAGATGAGCATATTTAGTTGATCAGAACTTCCAATGAAATAGGGTGCGAGCTTTACAAGCAAGCAACAGGTTTTGCAATCTGTGCTTAGTCTCTACCACTTTCTAACTTGCACTGACAACGTGTTCCTGATAAACCTCAAATACATGTCCCAACTCAGCAGAGATCTACAAAAATCAACAATTTTCCAATCATCCCCATCTTCCATTGCCCATTTCCCTGTCCTGCTCAAACATTCTTACTAATCAATTACTTTTCTCTCCTACAAAACGAATCACACTTCTAATGCCCAGTATCGCTCCCCTAGCCTCACAGCTGGCAAACTTGACCACTGGGTCTGTCCACTTCGAGAGGTCCAATAATAGTAGAATTGGTGGCTTGACTTTTTTTTGACAATTTTTATTCGTGAACACGTAGCATAGAGAGAAACAGCAACAGGCGACAATAAAAACCAAATCTACAAACTGCAATGAAACCAGCTTAAACATTCTTCTCTATGGTAAAATTGTTGCTGACAAGTCACGGGAGCTATGTAACTTTTGTTTTTTTCTTTACATTTACAAGAATACTAAAAATCAACCAAATAAAATATAACAAACATGCTAAATAAACTACGAAACGAGGGAACTGTCCGGTCAAACCGATACAGAAACGTGACAAGATGGGGAAAGGGAAAAAAGACGAGGGAATAAGGTTCTCGTTTTTTTTTCAGAAAGTATTTTACCAGAAAAAATGCATTGAGATTTCTCTCGTTTTCAAGTATGTCCTGGGTGGCGAGTATGTACCGTTAGGTGTCTTGCCCAAGGATACTGGAGAGGTGCTCTGGTCGTGAAGTTACATACATTAACCATACAGTAATTATTTAAACCATCGTAACAGGAATCAGATAATGTGACAGTGTTTCCCTACAAGGAAAATTTACAAGCTATTCAAATACATGAACAGATAAACACATTCTTGAGACAAGGGTAGGCTGGGATGCTAATCCTCTCAACAGATAATAGCATTCTTGCATAATCACAGATTACACAAACATTCTGCACATGAGAGGGCAATGAACGAATATTGATTATGGGGCCTGCACCCTACAAATATGCCTCCATGTCCATACACCAAGTTCAAAGTGACTTAAGTCACAGTTCCAATAGGGCCTGATGAGAGATTCACAATCTCCAATGTACAAGGAAAGTGGATGAGGAGGGATAGATGCGGGTGGTTAGTGGTATACCTGAGCAGAGCCAGAGAGCATAGCGGAGCAGCTCACTTCAGAGTGTAAAGCAGGCCCCAAGATGGCGACCCGCTCCACGTATCAACCGCAGGCCCACGGACAGCAGCCAGGATCACCTGATTGTTGTGAACGACGAGTGATGAAGTGAGGTGAGTGAGGGTAGAGAGCTGTTTGGCCATTTTTTAATTTTCCACTTTGAGTGATTAACTTTATATATTGGTAAAACATAACTACTAGTTGTTTGTGGTGTTTTTTTTTTTACTTTAACTACAGAGGCCATCAAGTGAAGAGTACCTCAATGTGAGAGTGATGGACTGGTTGGGGCAGTGATGTGTATTAGAGTGAGTTGGGTGGCAGACTTCCCCGTATGGGAATGTCTTATACGAGAGATGAAAAGGTTTGAGAAACACTGATCTAGATCAGTGAAAGCAAAATTTTTAAGGTCAATTTATAATGGGGAGGACTCGAGTCCAGTGGTGTATTTAGGTTTTGTGCTGCCCTAGGCCTGACTAAACTCGTGCACCCCCTCATTTAAATTTGACGCACCCCTTCCTGTCAAGGGCACACCTCTTCCTGGTTAATCCCCACCCTTCCTCTTTAAGCTCCACCTTTTCCTCTTAGAGCTCCACCTTTTCCTCTCTTTATATTAAACTAGGTGGAAAGCCTGCCCAGAGGGCAGTCTATTGTTAAGTGAGGTGTGCATGAATGTTCGCTGAAATGAAAGCACAGCAACATCAAGGAAAGACAATTTTTTTGGTCATATGGTTATATATTGCCCTCAGCTCATATGGGTATATATTTTCCCCCAGCTCACATGGGTATATTTTCCCCAGCTCACATGGGTATATTTGCCCCCGGCTCACATGGGTATATTTGCCCCCGGCTCACATGGGTAAATATATTGCCCCCAGCTCACATGGGTATATTTCCCCCAGCTCTCATGGGTATATTTGGCCCAAGCTCACATGGATATGTTGGCCCCAGCTCACATGGGTATATTTGCCCCAACTCACATGGATTTATTTGCCCCAGTGCACATGGGTATAATTGCCCCCTGCTCACATGGGTATAATTGCCCCTTGCGAATAATTGCCCCCTGCTCAAATGGGTATAATTGCCCACAGCTCACATGGGTATAAATGCCCCCAGCTCACATGGGTATAAATGCCCCCAGCTCACATGGGTATAATTGCCCCCTGCTCACATGGGTATATTTTCCCCCTGCTCACATGGGTATATTTTCCCCCTGCTCACATGGGTATATTTTCCCCCTGCTCACATGGGTATATTTTCCCCCTGCTCACATGGGTATAATTGCCCCCTGCTCACATGGGTAGATTTTCCACCTGCTCACATGAATATATTTGCCCCCTGCTCACATGGGTATATTTCCCCCTTGCTCACATGTACATATTTGTGCCCATCTCACATGGATGAGCCCACCAGCGAGCAGGGACTTCAAGATGGCCGCCGGCGGGCTTCCTCTGACATCATCAATGGGGGCCCGCCAGCAGCCATCTTGAAGTCCCTGCTCGCCGGAGGCTGAGCCCATCGGCGAGCAGGGACTTCAAGATGGCCGCCGGCGGGCTTCCTCTGACATCATCAGAGGGGGCCTACCAGCAGCCATCTTGAAGTCCCTGCTCGCCGGAGGCTGAGCCCACCGGCGAGCAGGGACTTAAAGATGGCCGCCGATGTACTTCCCCTGACATCAGAGGGGCCGCCGGCGGCCATTTTGAAGTCCCTGCTCACTGGAGGCTGAGCCCATCGGCGAGCAGGGACTTCAAGATGGCCGCCGGCGGGCTTCCTCTGACATCGTCGGCGGCTAACTTCAAGTCCCTGCTCGCCGGTGGGCACACATGGCCCCAGCCTCGGCGAGCAGGGATGCACGCCGGCAGTCAGGGCTGAGGGCCCGGTCGGTAGGCAAAACAAAAGAAAGCGGAGCCGTTGGAGAGGCGCGCGCAAAGCGCCTCTCTCACCTCCTCAGTGACTGAGCTGTGAGGAGGTGAGACAGGGAGAGGCGCGCGCCTCTCCAACGGCTCCGCTTTTTTTTTCTAACAGTTTTTAAATATCCGTCGCGCATGCGCACTCAGCGCTTGACGGCGACGGACTTTAAAACTGTTTTATTATATAGAAGTGGATACCAAGTGCCTACTTGTAATATTTGTAAACCATTTCAAATGTATCTATTGAGATAAAGAAAATTATGAAATGTTTAAATTCAAGCATTTTTACAAAAAACAGCCGCGCATGTCAAGTAAACGGGATCACAGCCGCTCTAATTGGTTGAACAATAAAAATCCACAGAAACGTGCACTGCATATGAGCGTATCACAGAGCTGCACAGCAATAAAACCCACAGAAATGGGCACTGTGTATGAGCATATCAGAGCTGCACAGCAATAAAACCCACAGAAATGTGCACTGTGTATGAGCATATCACAGAACTGCACAGCAATAAAACTCACAGTAATGTGCTTGTGCAATGTGTATGAGCGTATCCCAGAGCTCCAGGGCAATTAAACTCACAGTAATATGCAGTGTGTATCACAGAATCCACAGCAATAAAACTCCCAGCAATGCAATGTGCGGTGTGTATGAGTGCATCAGAATCCACTGCAGTAAAACTCCAAGCAAACCGAGTGTATTTGAGTACATAGCAATTATGCAGTGGAGCCATCTTGGCAGCAGTGGGGTGCCACTGCTAGAGGGTGCACTGTAGCTTTGATTCCCTTCCCGGTGGGTGTTCAGTCCAGAATAGAGTCTGTGTTAACGAAAGGGCAGGCAGCTGCGCGCATGCGTTTCACGTGGTTCAGCCAGTCATGTGGTACTGAGACTCAGAGAAATGGCAGTGAAATGCCCTGATGTTCGGTGGTTTCAATCAGCAGGTTTATTCAGGCGAACCCCATAGGTTTCAATGTTAAAAATATTCCCGTTTTTATGCAATATCTAATAAATCATTTATTATTTTAATCTGCAGTAAAAAGTCTTTATCTTACTGATTTTTTTTTTAGTACCTTTTAGTCATTTTTCAGATTTTTTTGGGCAAAATTCCCCCCCTTTTTTTTAATAGCAGTTTTTCTTTTTTCTGTAACAGAACTTTTTATTATCAATCATAGGATCTTAACGAAAATGTCTGGAATTTACATATAAGTAGTTCTTTTGAAAACAGCAGGCCACGGGTTTGCGGTGGCAGCATTATGCAGCCGACTCCATGCACTTTGGGGACCCTGCGGTGAATGGTGAATTCACTGCAGGGTGGGGAAATTTTATTCTCCTAAGTGCAGGGAACTACAGAACACCAAAAAGTTGGCGTCATTTCGGTGCTCTGTGAGTAACCCATTTAGTGGTGAGGTTTTTTGCTGCCCCCTGGAAAGTGAAATTGAAAGTGTAAATTAGTGAAATCTCAATGTATCCTTCCTGGTAAAATACTTTGCAAAAGTAAAAAATATGTTTTTTTAGGGGTGGGGCCACCCAGTGCGGGCCGCCGCCCCCTGGAAAGTGCCGCCCTAGGCCTGGGCCTAGTCGGCCTAGGCCAAAATACACCAGTGCTCGAGTCGCAGAAACCAAACACCTGCCATATTAGTCAATATCACGCGATGCTCCCACAATTATTGATGGTCTTTTTTCTTTGTAAATCGATATTTCCACATTCTCATCTCCAACAAGTTCGGCTAGGGTCAGATGAACGCATTTTTTGCGTCGTCTGTGAAAAAGTGCGTTCGAACGAATGGACGTATTTTTTCACGGAATACGCGATAGCGGTCATACGATGCGCATTTTTGTACGGATCATAAAACAAAACACTTTTTGCGTCTGGACGTTATGTTGGCCGGACATGAGGAGCGTCTGACGTCTCCTAATCACGCACACACGCCGCTAGCGGACGCAGAGCACTCTGTAGGTCAGTACTAGCGGTATCACGTTCTCTAAAAAATGCGTTTGTTTGCCGCTTGCGTTGCCCGGTCGAACTTTCGTGCGGCAGTACTTAGTGTATTGCCTGTCATTTGCTGTTACTGCGGCCGTGATAAAGTGCGGCTGCACGCGCGTTTGTCTGACCCCCAGCCTTAATTTGAAAGAAACCTTGTTTCTTCTACCAAAGCCTGATCTTCATTCACTGTAGGGAGGATTCTAGAATCCGGTCCGCTCACCTAGACAACCCCTCTGCCCAATGTCGATATTTTCTTTTTTGTTCAGCCTTTAACCTCCATGTTCAGTTTCCTTGGCACCCGTTGAATGTCTTCTCTGCTTCTTCAAACAAATATTGTCGGATATGCTAAACGTCCACAAAACAAGATGCTTTATCTTGCTGTGGGAATGGTCTTCCCTTGTGGATCTAAAGAAAGGCTTGTTCATTTGGACAACAAAGTGAGGAAATTTACTTAAACATAGCTCTCGGGGTCTACTGGGGCTACGAATGAACCTATTATAAACAGAAGAATTTGTAGCACTTACAGGAAAAGACCTGCAGAAAATGGACTTAGAATGACAAATATATACAGCAAGTTAAAAACACTGCTAAATCTAATCGGTTGACCCCCACTTTACACATTATGTAATTACTCAGACACCATATAGATTTAATAACTGAACAGAATTTAAACGTGGGCTGTTATCCTCCTGGCACCAAAATCATTCAACGTATGATGCCTGCACCTTGACATTGCCCCATCTCTGATCATATACAATTTTCGATTTTATAAGCTCATGATGTGGAATGAGCCAGGTTATATACTCTAATTATCCGGGCTGTAATTATTTGGGTTGCACAAACCTTACTTCAAACTGTATTATACATTGGACAATCATTTATAATTAGAGGTAATATTCCGTCGCTAGCAGTTATGTAGGTTTGTTAAAAAAAAAAAAAATACAATTACAGTCTCATCTACTTAATAATCAAACCCATTGGTTGTGAGGCAATCTAATTATCAAATGCACTAATTATGTATCAACCCATCATTAACACCTACAGAAAGGAATACATAATTACAAAAAGACATGTTATGCTACAAGAGGATTTAATTATTCCCTCAAGGTGCCTTTTAACAGTTTCCACGCAAAAGATGGACTTTGAAATAGACAATTTATTCATTTTACCAATAACAGGCAGCCAAGATACGTCCATTAACAATGTATGATAAGTAGTAGTCCTAGTGTTTAAGAGCTTTTCTGGGAAGCTACCACCCTACCTGAATAGTCTGCTTCCCCTAGCAGTTCCCTCATCCTATAACCTCAGATCCAGGACCTGCACCTTACTTGCAATATCACAATACAAAAAGAAAGTGGCTTGATCCTCATTTTCCTACAGAGCACCGCAATTATGGAATTAACCTCCCAGGCGCCATCAAATCTTCCCCCAGTCTAAAGACCCTTAAGGGATACAGAATGCACTTGTAAACATGTAACATAGTGACTATATGCAGAATGCACCTGTAAACATGTAACAGAGACTATATACAGAATGCACCTGTAAACAACATGTAACACAGTGACTATATACAGAATGCATAAATACAGAAAAAATGGCGTTGCGCCCATACTCACCGGAGCGGCAGCAACTGCCAGGAGCAACAGCCCAGTTAATGTATAAAACATAACAAGGAAAAAAGGTGTCATCTGCACTCGTTTCTATGTGTTCCATGTACAACAAAACTAAGGCTTTTGTTGGTTTCAATGGCCATTGCAACGTAAGCCCACTCGCCACCTCTTTACAGAGTGAGTACCTAACATGTACCAAAAGGCTGCTCTACTGAGCAGCTCCAAGCCCCTCCTGCTGCTCAGTAGAGCAGAGGGGGGGGGGGGAGATAAAAAAGGGGGGGGGAAAAGAGGGGGGGGGAGAGAAAAAAGAGGGGGGGGAAGAGTTAAGATAAAATCGATAAAAAGGTGAAAAACCCTTCCAAACTAAGCAAAAGAAAAATAAGAGAGGGGGGGGGTGGCACTCAGCCCAGACTCTCCTCAGCCACATCTCGGGAGAGACCCACTCCAGCTAGTACCGACCAGGCCTCCGCCGGGTCAACGATGGTGCATGGCACATTGCCATGGGTCACCTCCAGCGAGCCCGCCAGACCACCGATATCCGATACCCTTGGAACGGAGGAAGGTCGCCACTTCTTTAAATCTGCGGTGAGCAAGCAGAGTCACAAAGGGCAAATCTGGGTATAGTAGCAGCGTCTTCTCTTCAAATTGTGTAGTCACTCGAGCTCCCGGTGCTGACTTAAGCTTCTCCCTGTCCAGCGATATCCACAGCCACCACGGTGACGTCTCTCGGGGCATCTGGGGAAGCAGTCGCGGCCTTATGAATACGGTATGCCGAAGAAAATATCACCGGTGATTCAGACGGCAGACCTAGGATCTGGTTCCCCAGGCGATTCACATAAGGTACCAGGTCAGTGGGAGGCAAAGTCTCAGGGACACCTCGGATCCGAACATTACAGCGGTGATGTCTTGTCTCGAGGACCTCTATGGAGCGAGAGAGAAGTGCCAGCTGGGTTCGAAGCTCCGTTACTTGGTCGGTAAGGTGGGTTTGTGCAGTCGCCACCGCGCCAGACCATGTCTGCACATCTAGCACCTGCGTGCGAATCATTGCCACCTCAGCCCGCCACACTGACCTCATCTCGTCCATAAACCTACGCAGGTCACTCTTTGTAGAGGGGAGCGCATCATCACCGTCAATGGCACAAGGGTCGGAGTCACGGTCCTGCAAGGCGGGCAGTGCAACCCTCCGCGACTGTCCTGACGTAGCATGTCGATGAATGGCTGGGGCTGGAGCCCCCAAAAGCCCCTCAATGCCCATAAGCGACGAGGGAGCGTCTATCTCCAGGGGCCGGTAGTCTGCATCCAAGCTCTCCTGCGACACCTCAGGGGCCATCGCCAATCCAGGGTGGGCCTCTAACAATGGCCCCCGTCTGGGCTCGGCGTTTCGCCTGGGCACTCTTCTTCGCTGCCGTGCCAGGCGACTTTTGACCCGTCGTAGAGCGCAGTGGGGTAAGTAGCTGCATGCCCGATGCCCCTCCAAGCGGCCAATAACCTTCACCGTCCTCAGAAGACCCATAACCAGACAGGAGGGCAGGGGAGGTGGGGGTCGCCATCCGTGGAGCAGGCCTCCCTCCCATAGACTCCCGAAAATCCCGCTGGTGGGAGCAGTCCACTGCATCTGGTTGTCTGTGGGTTTTCTTACCCATCGATGCGCTGGAGGGTATAAGGCAGGCGAAGAGAGTGTCCGCGGCACAAATACGGGACGCTGGGGATCCAAAATGGCCGACCAGGATAGGCCGCGGCAACAGGCCCGGAGTCTTGAGGGGCCAATACTCTGCCGGTGGGCTAATATGAGGCATTGCTGACACTGCCACAGGTCTAGACACCTAGTAGGAGCCGCTCCGAGGGTCTGCCAGGGAGGTAAGAAAAAACAGGTATTTCAGGCTATCGACATCGGAGCCCGGCAGCATGAGATTTCTCTGCACGGCAGTTGGCTTCGCCCCTTTCCAGAATCAACTGTCTATACTTTTATTTTTAAAAAAAGTTACATAAAGACCAACATGCACTGTTATTTACAATCTTAATATTGTTTTACTGGGTCACCTAGGACAGTGGTCCCCAACCCCGGTCCTCAGGGCCCACTAACAGGCCAGATTTTGCAGATCACCATGGGGAAATGCAGACTGAATCCTGCAATCACTGAGCAGCAAATCATAACACCTGTGCTGTGCTTCAGATATCTGGCAAACCTGGCCTGTTAGTGGGCCCTGAGGACCAGGGTTGGGGACCACTGACCTAGGACACCAATGTCTATTCATGAATTTTTACTGGGGAGAAAAAAAATCAAAGCTAATGAAAGTTTCCAGTATGAGTTTGGACTTTCAAGGCTATGAACGGATCTCCATGCCATTGTGCAGATGAATTGGATCCAGACAGGCTATTCCATCTCCAAAAAAATTATACAATAAATAAATAGTAAAAAAATTGAAGAAGAGGGCAATAAAATATCTTCTGAAGCATTCAGGGCATTTCATCAGGACTTCACAGATCTGTATCGAATTCGGCATCCAATTAGAAGTCTTGGGAACTTGGCAAAGTTTTGTATGTAGATTTGTTTAGAATAGTAATGACATTTAGCAGCCAGGGACAAATTTACATGAGCTTGTGATAACCTGGCTACTATATTTATCCTGCCTTTGCGTTGTAATTCAGCAGCTGCTATTAGAACCCTACTACTGGGAGTATCTACACCAGATATTTTGCTATAGGGCAATAGGTTGTAGATTAAGTGCACATCAAGCAATTTGGCAGAGCCGATGATCCACAGATTAACAGGCAAAACGGAAACAAAATACTCAAAAAGGTATATATTTCCGTCACAATAAGGAATCGTAAATACATGATCTACACCCATTATACGAGGGGTGTACTAAACCTAAGGTTAAGACCAATGAAATAATGAGGCCAACTCAAAAAAATGTTTTTTTCACTCCAAAGAAAGTTTAATCCTTCTTACACTTCTAAAAAATATTATAACCCCACAAACTATCTTGTAGACGCGAGGTGACTGACAGTGGCAGTGGCCTGCAGGTAGAATTGAAATTCTTAAAACGGAGGAAAAATTGACAACCATGCTCTACCAATTATATTGTGTTTTTACTGTGAAACCTTGAAGACCTCAAAAAGTAGAGATGTGTGTCATACGAATCAAAATTCGGACAAAAATTTTCCGATTTGTATTTCGGAAGTGCTTCCGAAATCGGTTCCGTCCAAAACGATCTGAAACCGGAACGAAAATGAAACGGTAGAATACTAATTTATTTAGCTTTTACGGATTAATTCATTATACCGTTTCACTTGGACATGGTGCTGAATCTGTTGTATTCAGCACCATGGTCCTGTTCGGTGCGATTCGGCAGCAGTGAAATTCCCCATAGACAAGTAATGATTAAACTATTCATCTATTTCAGAGAACGCCGAACAGTATCAAAAGGTCAGTGAAATGCCCTGATTGTCGGTGGTTCGTTCACCAGCTTTAAAAAAGGTGAATACCGTAGGTTTCAATGTAAAAAAATGTTCCCCATTTTTATAAAATATTTATTCAACCGTCTATTCTTTTCACTTGTAGCAAAAATTCATTTAGGATTTTTTAGGCATGTTCCCTAATTTATTTTAAAAAAACAAGGCTTTTTTTCTTTCCCTCACCGTGGCTGCGGTCGGCAGGGGCTGCCTATAGTGCTGCAATTTATTCAGTACTAAGGACAGGAGCACCGTGTAGCTGCTATCCATGATGCTAAAACCTATTCAGTACCAATGATAGCAGCCCTACTGGGCTCCAAAGAATAGGTTTCAGCACCATGGATAGCAGTATAAAAGACAGAGGGATTACAGATCTTTTTTTTTTTTTTACTCGAATAAAAACGAAATAACTACCATCAAAATACGAAATAAAAAACGGACAACGAATTGATCTGAAATACAAATTACCAATAAAAATGGACTAAAGACTCGATCTGAAATACGAATCACTGTAACATAACGCACTGAAACAATTTGAAAAATGAAAAAATAAATATATAAATTTCAATGTCGTGCACATGTCTACACAAAAGTCTACTTGGTGACTAAGCCACAAGTCTCTAGGAGGTCCTCTGGTGGCTTAGAACAGTGGTTCTCAACCATGTCCTCAAGTACCCCTAACAGGCCAGATTATAAAGATTACCTTGAATGCAGACTGAACCCTTCAATCAATGAGTAGCAAATTGGATCACCTGTGCTGTGTTTCTGAAATCTGGCAAACCTGGCCTGTTAGGGGTACTTGAGGAAACGGTTGAGAACTACTGGTTTAGAAGGTTCAAGTTTGGATATTTCGACAACTGTGATGAACTGTGATGTTGAAAAATGTTGACTAAACAAACTTTCTTGGCGAAAAGAAAAACTTCACCTAGTAGTAGTACCAATATTTCTTTTGTTTTAACCTTACTAAAGGACCACCCCTCATTTATGTGAATTGCATATAGATCAGGTGTTTCCCAAACCTCTCCTCGGGACCCTCAACCAGGCCAGATTTTGCAGATCACCTTGGGGAAAAGCAGACTGAATCATGCAATCACTGAGCAGCAAATCATATCACCTGTGCTGTGCTTCAGATATCTGCAAACCTGGCGAGGCTGAGGGTCCTGAGGACAGGTTTGGGAAACACGGATATAGATGGTCATTCACATTTATTCCAAAGATGGTTTTATTTGCCATGAAGCCTTGTTTGCTATGCAAACCGAAGGTCTTAACTGCAGGATACATACACACCTGCTATTCATGCCTGTGATCACTCAAAAATGTGTTTGCGGCTTCACTTTGATCACTGGTTGTTCTTTGACCTCTGCAACTGTTAAGAACAAGACTCCATAAAAGTTAGTTTTATCATATCCAAGGTTCTTTGGCATGAATCTGAATACCTGAGGTGTTCACGACAGCAGACTGTCAACACAACAATGTTCCGTAATTTCATATAGACCACTCCTTTTATGTAGATACTCTGGGCTGTAACGTTTTATAGTTTGGTTTGACAGCCTGAAGTCTTTTGAGGAGTTTTCAACTCTCATTGGATTGCAAGGATTTTAGGAGTCAAAACTTCTTGTCTGCACTCCATTCATGAACCATTTCAAATTTTGAAAATTCTATAGAATCTTGGCACCTTACCTCTTCGTAGCATCGCTATGCTGCAAAGGTTTTATTGTAGCAGAAGTAAAAAAAAACAAAGACTAATACTGTATAACATACAGGGTTAGGCTAGGGTCAGACGAAAGCATTTTTCCCCGCGAACGTGAAAAAGTGCGTCCGAACGCATTGACGTATTTTTTCACGGAATGCGCAAAAACAGTCAGACGACGCGCATTTTCGGGCGTGATTTTGTACGGATCGTCAATAAAACTCTTTTTGCGTCTAGACGTTATGTTGGCTGGACATTAGCAACGTCTGACATCTCCTAATCTCGCACACACACCGCTATGCCGCAGCTGCGCACTCAGTACGTCAGTACTAGCGGTTCAGCGTTCTCAAAAAAATGCGTTCAAATTCCACTTGCGTTGCACGGCCGGACTTTTGTGCGGCCGTACATCGTATATTGGCCGTCATTGCCCGTAATCTGCTGCTAGTGCAGCCGTAATTATGTGCGCCAGAACGCACGTTAAAAGTGCGCTGGTCTGACCCCAGCCTTATTCAAAGAGAATCGAAAAGTCTATCTAAAAATATAAACATACATTAGTGCAATGCATTGGAAAGCAGCTGCGTACATGGCACACATTTTACAAAATATGGGGCTCTTTTACAATGCCCCATAAATTGCCATCCAATGAGAGAAAGGATAATATATCTGTGTGTACAGCTTCGTGGTTACATTTTATTTAAAGGAGACACATTAGGCACTCCTTTCACTCACTACAGGAGTCCAAAAAGTCAGATTTTCCAAGTATGGGGGATTAACTCCACCCAAAAATCCCCGCTAAGCGAGCGCTATTGCGGCTTCATTCCTGCCTCTACAGCCAATGGTTCTCAATGTGCTGACAAGAGGGATTAATGATTATCCCATCCATTGCCTCTACTCCCATTGCTCCAGTTTATAGTTAGTCTGCATGGTAAAAACTAAAATTTTACTGAAAACTGCAATAAAATATACAGGATAGGCAAAAAATAGCAGGAAAAAAAATGGAGACAATAAATAGGATAAAATGATAGAAGTTATTTGTGATACCCACTCAAATTAGGATTTTTCATTTTACCTTGTTAGTCTTTTTTTTACCTGCTTTTTCATTTTCTTCTATTTTTGCCCATCATGTATATTTTATTACAGTTTTCAATAAAAAGTTCTGTGTCATTATGCAGTCCAAGTATAAATTGGGAAATTGGGTTATCACCTTGATATATATACTAGTATACTGGACTACCAATTCGTAGAAGGTGAAGGGGTCATCTGTGTTGGGATGTATATCCCCCTATATGTGCGAAGGAGTAGTGGCTTATTTGAGCCCAGGAAGGAAATGTGGTTTTAAATTGGTCCTTGCTGCAACCTTTCGCCCATCTGTTTATTATCAGGCTCTTAAAAGGATACTCTAGGCAACACGACCACCTAAGCTTTTTTTAGGTGGTCATGATGCCCTGAGTATGCCCTCGCCTTTCCCCCCCTCCCTCCGCTCAGCCGATCGGCTGAAACAGCTGAGAGACGCGGAGGACTTTACTCCGCCCTCCCAGCTGTCAGTCAGCAGAGCGGGATTTAAATTTCCCGCTTCTGCCGACTATTGCCGAGTAGGAGGCATCATCGCGCTTTCAGCGCGATGACATCTCCAACTCACCGCAGCAGCTGGCGGGAGCGAGCCGACAGCATAGTCTGCGGCTGGGATTAGTGTTGCGCTCATCCTCTTGCGCGTAACACTAATCCAAGAAGAAGTGGAAGTCTGCTGATTGGCTGGCTTACGTGAGAGGCGCGCATGCGCGCTTCTCACGTAAACCATTAGTCAAGTTACAGATTTACAAGGACGGGAGCGGAAGAGGAGGGGAGTATAAAAAAAAAACAAAAAAAACATTGGAAACAAGTGGATTTTAGGGTAAGTATTACAGTGAAAAAATAAAAAATCCCTACCTAGTTATTGAGTGACTAGGTATATTTTAATGTAAAAAAAACGGGGGAGAATTTTTGCTTAGAGTGTCCCTTTAAATGTATCTTGGGGAAAGGAAAATAGAGAGATGATATCGGATAGAGAGAGGAGAGAGAGAGGAGAGAGAGATGGATGAAGCTCTGAGGCTGGCAGTTTTCAGACAAAGGTTTTCATTTTTTGCTAGTTCACGCAAAGTAGAGGGTCATTTTTGTGTTAGAGCTCGGGTGAGCCTGGTTCTCTTTTTGGTTATATTTTGTTTGATTGCTGAATACTGCTAAAATAAATTGAACAACATAAAGAGACTATCAGGGTTATCCAAAGAGATCCGAATTGCTTGAGAAAGGTAACCGAATGCTGAAAATCAGCATTCGGTTACCTTTCCTGGCCATTCGGCTATCCAGAGAGCAGGCAATACACCAAATCCTGGCGAATTGCCTGCACATACGGTGCCTGTTCGGTGCCTGTTCGAGGGCAGTGAAATCCCCATAGAGAAGCACTGCTTCGGCTATTCAGAGAACACAAACCAGCAGTGAAAGGTTCCCCTAATGCCCTGCCATTCGGTGGTTTCATTCGGCAAATTTATTCAGGAGAATCCCATAGACTTCAATGTTAAAAATATTCCCGTTTTAATTCAATATCTAATAAACCGTTCATTATAAAATTCTGCAGCAAAAAGTCTCTTTATTTATAGATTTTTTAGGATACTTTAAGCATTTTTCAGATTTTTTTTTTTTTTTTAAAAAGTCCGATTTTTTTTTTTTTTTTTTTTTCAGTTTACTTATTTTTTTTGTAACAGCCCTCTTTATTATCATTCCCTGGACCTCCTGTGAAAATTTCAGACATTTTCGCTCAGTAGTTTCTTTGCAAACAGCGTTTCTTTTTCCCAGATTCATACAAATGGTTTTTCTAATTTATTCACTGCCTCCTCTACATCACAACTGCTTCGGCTCTGTGTGATTCGGCTCCTTTTCGGCTCCTGTTCGGCTCCTGTTCGGTTTTTTCGAAGGTTAATCCAGATGTTTTTGCTTGTTTTCAGCATGCATTCGGTTAGTTTTCGTCAGGTTTTCGGCAGCTTTTCCCTGCAATTCGGGGACCCTGTGCTCTTTGCTGAATACACCGCAGGGTCACCGAAATGCAATCGGCAAAAGGAACCGAATTGAAGAGAACGAAAAGTCACCGAACGTGCGGTGACTTTTCGAATCTCTTTGGATAACCCTGTTAGTGACAGAATTGCCATAGAGGACAGTGATATGGTGCCCTGTGAAGGATCACAATTCATCATATTGCCATCACCAGTTTTCAAATTACGATTTGGGGGGGGGGTGTCATCACCAATCATAGAATAAAAAAAGATAAAATGTTAAAAAGGGACACTCTAGTTTCCATGACCATTTAAACTTGCTCTTCTGAGGCTAGGGTCAGACGAGCGCATTCTGTGCGTCCGTGGACGTACTTTCTGACTGACGACAAGGTAGTAGCCACACGGTCCGTTTTTGTGACTGACTTTTTTTGACTGATGTAGATGGGAAATAAAATATGAAAAAAAAAATTTCCGTCAAAAATGCAGTCCGTCTGACTACGTTCCATCACTCACACACAAAGCTATGCGGACGTTCCGCACTCTGCATATCCGTTCTAGCGGTTTTACGTTCTTGTCCAACTTGCGTCAGTTTGCCGCGTCCGTACTTCTGTGTGGACGTACTTCGTGTGTGGGTCTCTATTGATCATAATTGTATGCTACCGCAGACGTTAAAATGTGCGACAACACGGGCATGAACACTGCGCTCGTCTGACCCGAGCCTTAGATAGATCCCCCCATGCAAGATGTAAGTCAGCTGTATCTATTTAGTCCAGCCCAAATCAAAACACTGTCAGCACGTCATCGTGAGCCGATGTAGACCGAGAAGGAGGAGTTGGCAGGTTGAACTATAGTTCTGCCTGCTAATCGTAAGGCTTCTCATCGGAAAGCATTTCACTGGTTAATAGGCATCCAGCTAATTCGACCATTTGCAGAACGCATTCATGTATTTTATAATCCCATAAAGCTCACTTCAAAAGATTTTTATGTAACAATGACAGGTATTTGAAAAGGCTGGTGAAGTGTAAAAAGAAATTGGAATGAATACCTTTCCTGCACTGAACCAAACAAAGTATTTTTAGAACTGTTCACGAGTGATTTAATCTACACCCACAGATACAAGACTCCAGGGGAAGAGAACACCACCATCTTTGGTTATCAGAGGTTACGTGGGGTGTAACCAGCCAATAACTTCACTTAATTACTGTTTTTGAGTATTTTAGATTGAGAGCAGCTAATTGAGCCATCGATGTCAAACGTTTTCGTTGACATGTAGCAAACGGTTTGTTGTGCATGTAAACAATGCGAAGTATGGGAAAACAAATTAATCAAATTTAACATTTCATGTATCAGTGCAATGTAACCAGTACGGATCCTGGAAAACGCCTGTTCGGTGAGAGCAAAATGGAGTTCCCTGTTTCGGGGATTAGAGTCCCACGCCACTGGACAGGCGATCACTGTTAGTACAATAAAACATAAGTGTGCCATTGTGTGAAGTGAATACAGATCTTAAGATGGAGACATGACAAGTCAAAACACCTCACAGCAATAACGAAGACCCGTTTATCACTTAGTCATTGTCCTCTGCGTTTACTAATAAAACTCAAATGCAAACAGATGAGAAATGTTCTGACATTTCTTTGATCATGCGTCTATAAAAAGGACTCCTATCGGTACTATAATAATTTTTTCAATTACTAGTGGGTGTAGTACGAGAGGGTGTATAATATCTTGACAAATTTGCTTTGAATCTAGGAGCCAGATAAAAAAGTTAGGAGTCATTTATTTTTTATGGTAATAAGTGAGCGATGGTCTCCAGTCTGTGTCGCGGCTACTGTAGCTTGAAATGGTTATTAGGCAAAAGCTGAGAGGCGTAACTGTGTATAAATCTGCGCTCTGCATCTGTAAAGATACACATGTGCTGTGAATTCATGTCTCTGTGTGATGCCTGGGGGGGGGGAGCAATGAGGGAAGCTGGCCCCCTGACAATCATAAGGCAGAGCCCCCAGAGCTGCTGGGCAGACGCTGCACAGAGCTGTAATAAAGATTTCTCACGCCTGTGCTAACAGTGAATGGGCTGACAAAAGCCCAGGCGCCAGGATGCAATTTCTAGTCGCCATGGCGACCTGGCACCTGGGATTTGTCGAGCCCTGTTATATATATATATATAATATACACACACACATAGACAGCCACTTTTATATTTAATTCAAAAGTATTTCAAAAACTGCTGATCTTCTGGGTTTTTAACGCACAACTATCTCTAGGGTTTACAGAGAATGGTCCGAAAAGCAGAAAATATCCAGTGAGTGGCAGATGTGTGCACAAAAATGCCTTGTTGATGTCAGAGGAGAATGGGCAGACTGGGTCGAAATGATAAAAGGCAACAGTAACTCAAATAACCACTCGTTACAACTGAGGTATGCAGAGAATACCATCTCTGAACGCACAACACATCCAAACTTGAAGCAGATGGGCTACAGCAGCAGAAGACCATACTGGGTGCCCCTCCTGTCAGCTAAGAACAGGAAACTGAAGCTACAATTCGCACAGGCTCACTAAAATTGGACAATAGAAGATTGGAAAAAGCGTTACCTGGTCTGATGAGTCTTGATTTCAGCTGCGACATTCAGATGGAAGGGTCAGATTTTTGCATAAACAACATGTATATCCCTTTATGACCACAGTGTACCAATCCTCTGATGTCTACTTCCAGCAGGATAATGCACCATGTCACAAAGCTCAAATGATCTCAAACTGATTTCTTGAACATGACAATGAGTTCACTGTACTTCATTGGTTTCCACAGTCACCAGATCTCAATCCAATAGAGCGCATTTGGAATGTGGTGGAATGGAAGATTCGCATCATGGATGTGCAGCCGACAAATCTGCAGCAACTGCGTGATGCTGTAACGTTGGGGGCTTCCAGCCTTTCCGGTGTGCTTGAGGGCAGCATGTCTGATGCTGCTCGCTCACCAACACCCGGTTTAAATTGAAACAGGCAGGGAGGTGGCTGCATGAGGTGCGGCTTCAGAGGGGGGCGCGGTCTGGTGAAGGTCTTTTAAAAACCAACAGTTCCTTCTCAGCAGTGCCAGATCGTGGTTATCCATACCTGAGCTCCTTGTACCTGAATTCTCTCGTGATTTAACCTGTTATTGACCTCTGCTTGTTTTCTGACTATTCTGCCTTGCGTTGCCCTAGACTATTTTCTTGTACTACGCTTCTGCACTGATATCAACCAGGCTATTCCATTTGACTATTCTATACTCTGTATTCCTGATTCTGGCTCGTCTGACTACCCCTGTGTTGCTACCCTGGTTTTGTATTACGACATTGTCTTTGATTAACCCTGTCTAGCTAGTATACCTGGCCAAGTCTAAAGGACCAGACAGTTAGGGATTCTTCTACGGCTACCCTGTTGGTAGCTTTTGGGCTCTGTGGAGTGTTGGGCTTTAAGGACTGCGTGGTGGGATCCGGGAACCGTGACAGATGCCATCATGTCAATATGGACCAAAATCACTGTGGAATGTTTCCAACACTTTGTTGACTCTATGCCACAAAGAATTAAGGCTGTCCTGAAGCCAAAAAGGGGGTTCAACCCGGTATTAGCAAGGTGTACCTAATAAAGTGGCTGGTGAGTGTGTGTAGTCATAATTGTTACAAACCCACTGAATAATTACAGTTAAAAAAAAATCTAATCCTTTGAGGAATGTTCACCACTGAAGCACCCAACTAGTGAAAAAAAATAGCAGTATATGCAACCACAAGCAATTTTCACTGCTATTCTGGTTCAAACGGCATCACTAAATGAATGTAAAAGTCTATCCCATCTCCCTCCCCTCTTAATTTGTGTGTACAGCTTGGAAAAAAGACGAGACAGAGGAGATATGATAGAAACATTTAAATACGTAAAGGGAATCCACAAGGTAGAGGAAGGGAGTATATTTAAAAGGAAACAAAATAGCAAAACAAGAGGACATAGTCTTAGATTAGAGGGGCAAAGGTTTAAAAGTAACATCAGGAAGCATTATTTTACGGAGAGGGTGGTGGATACATGGAACAGCCTTCCAGTAGAAGTGGTAGAGGCCAAAACAATAATTGAATTTAAGCAAGCATGGGATAGGCATAAGGCTATCCTAAACAAAAGATAAATCCAGGTAAAGTATCCATGTAATTGGGCAGACTAGATGGGCCGAAAGGTTCTTATCTGCCGACATTTTTCTATGTTTCTATGAATTATCAGGATTTGGTTACAGCTTGTTAAGCATACCAGTAAGTGAAAGTAATATTCAGCAAATTTACATAAAACTTAAGAGACAGAACGAAAAGTTAGGGCCTTATTCGGACCCTGTCGGCAACAGGGAGCCCCTTACGGAAAATATTGGCAGGTGCCGATAACTCTTTGTAGCTCCCCATTACGACTCTATTCCAACCCAGTTGTTGCAACTTGAGTCTGTGCATTTGTGATCCACAAAATTCCAGCAGAGTCGAATTCCATGAAGCCAAGCACAACCCTGCGCGAACTCACACACCAGTGCAGTCACGCAGGATCCAGGAAGGGACGCAGGGAACTACGAGAACTATTTTCTCCCAGTGTTCTGCAGCTTGATGCAAAGGACGTGATCCACACTGCCCTCGGCAACGCAGAATTGCAGGAAAGTTTGGAATTTTAGGTGGGTCCACTTTTAGGTGTTAAAGGATTTTGCAAAACCAATTAACACCAGGCCCTGAGGTCTGATATTTTTTCAACAACACATTGAAGTCAAGAACAAGGCCCTATGATGGAACAGATATTAAGGGCTCCAATACAAAGTACAGGAGCTGTTAAACTACAGTAACCTGAAGTTAACTGACTTTACTGCAGGCTTGACTCAGCGTTAACGACTGGATCTGTCAATGTGTGGATTCGTTATGTATAATGGTTCCAGATGTTCTCTCAATGGCAATGTTGGACCAGGGCCCCTAGTATTTTTCAGAAGTAAATTTGAGGTATAAATGATAAAGGAGATACAATTCTAAGACACAGCAGCTATGTGGGTTGGTGATGCCTTACCTTAAGAGGTCATAATTATTGTAAAAACCACAAACAGAAAAGGCAAAGCCCAGAAAAGTACTCCACACTGTGCTAAATGTTCTAGTAACTGTACACAACACTACTTGGAGCTGGAGGGTCCTTGGTGTGCTCCTCCAGGGTACACAAAATATACAAACAATATACAGGAAATAGAGGCCATTATTATTGTGTCATTTCCCTTTTAACAAAACATTAACAGGGGGGAAAAACACTGAAGAAACTCTTTTATTAAATAGACTTTTCAGAATCATTTTTGTACAAATTAATTTTCTTATGTCCCAAATAAAATACAAGTCACAAAGTCCTGACTCCTGTCCCACTTAACTAGCATGGGGATTTGCAGAAATAGAATTAAGTTTCGTGATGAAGATCAAGGTTAAAATAATGGAAAACTATATGCGAGCAGCAGAACTTTATAACCTTGGTCTCAACAGTGGTTTTTTTTGCGCCAGGGCCCTTAGTGACTTCATATTCTTTCATTTGCAATGCACAAATGCAAAGCAATCTATGCCATGTCTTTATCTAATTTTTCCGCTCTTTTGGTGTGCCCACACAAATAAATTATATATATATATCAAAAACATTTTTAGAACAAATAAGGCTTTCTTGCAATGCATAGATAATTTTCACTTGCTTTTGTACCGAATGAATGGATATCTTTTTAAACCCTCTAAATCCTAAATCATACTTAATTTCACCTAAAAACACACACACACACACACACACACACACACACAAAATTTCCGTGTATGGAAAAAAAGTAAAAAGACAAAAATTATGGTCAATAGGTCAATAAAAAAAAGGAAATCAGGAAAAAAAATAAAAATTAAAAATGCACTAGCCCGTGAGCAAATGTTAAGAAATAAATTGCCCATTTGGGACTCGATCACCTCCTTCAAGCTAACACTAGAGTCAGTGTCAGCGCTAGCTTAAAAGCGAGGTCACAGTGCTGCAGCCAGAACGCCTTTGAATCGCTAACGGGTTAAAAAAAAACTTGTTAGTGCTCGTTAGTGATTCGTAACATGAGTTTACTGTACTTTACACTCCCTATACCTAACATGGGGAGCGCAAAGTGAAAACCGTAACTAGCGTTAGGACCAGATGTTGAAATGCGGGGACACACACTGTGCACGGGGACACACAAAACACTGCTGATACACACACACACTATGCACGGGGACCGCACACAGTCGTTCGGTGCCCATCTCACACCTCTGCTGGTCGGGCCCGGTCTGTGCCTCTTTCTCTCATGCCTTTTTTTTCTGCCTCTTTCTTACATCTGCCTCTGGTGGCGCCTGCACGTCATCTGGTGGCATCTGCGCATCACCATAAGATGCCCACTTTCTGCGCCGCTAGTGGGAGTCTGTGAGCCAACAATGTCGACTTTGCGAGCCGCCACTGCTAGCTACACGAGCGGCACAATGAGGAACGGGTACAATAATAGAACCCAGGTTGGGGCCGACTGTGCCCCTGGGCGGCAGTGCGCCCTAGGCGGTTCCCTAGCTTGCCTAGTGGGAGCACCGGCCTGGCCTGTGCTTCAGATATCTGACAAACCTGGCCTGTTAGGGGTACTTGAGGACCACGGTTGGGAACCATTGTTACATATGGTATGTCAGTCGTAATTTGGGCCCTTTCTGTGGTGCCTTACTTCATGTGGTAGCCATCAGCAAGCGGTTAAATGCTTCATTCTGAAACAGCATATAACTTAAAGCATATTGCAATTTCTAGAATTAAAATATGTCCCAAACATTTTCCCTCTCCCCATCTGCTCAATATGAAAAACCCGCACAAGTACATCAAATCACATTTAAGATTCATAAAACATGCAAGACCCTTGTTTTACCCCATTTATAAAAAGGATATATATAGATATATATATATATATATATATACACACACTATATTGCCAAAAGTATTCGCTCACCCATCCATACGTGAGTCAATGCAGGTGAGCGAATACTTTTGGCAATATAGTGTATACACACACACACACACACACAGTACTGTGCAAATGTTCTAGGCAGGTGTGAAAAATGCTGTAAGCAAAGAATCCTTTCACAAATGGAAGTGTTACACATTTAGGTTCAGAAATTAAGAAAATGCAGTGAATGAACAAAAGAGAAATCTAAATCAAATCAATATTTGGTGTGAGCACCCTTTGCCTTCAAAACAGCAGCAATTCTTCTAGGTACACTTGCACACAGTTTTTGAAGGAATTTCGGCTGGTAGGTTGTTCCAAACATCTTGGAGAACTAAGCACAGATCTTCTGTGGATGTAGGCTTTCCCACATCCTTCTGTCTCTTCATGTAATCCCAGACACACTCGATGTTGAGATCAGGGCTCTGTGGGGGCCATGCCATCACTTCCAGTACGTCTTGTTCTTCTTTACGCTGAAGATAGTTCTTAATGACTTTGGCTGTATGTTTGGGGTCGTTGTCCTGCTGCAGAATAAATTTGGGGCCAATCATACGCCTCCCTGACGGTATTGCATGATGAATAAGTATCTGCCTGTATTTCTCAGCATTGAAAACACCATTAATCCTGACCAAATCTCCAACTCCATTTGCAGAAATGCAGCCCCAAACGTTCAAGGAACCTCCACCATGCTTCACTGTTGCCTGCAGACACTTATTATTGTACCGCTCTCCAGGCCTTCGACGAACAAACTGCCTTCTGCTACAGCCAAATATTTCACATTTTGACTCATCAGTCCAGAGCACCTGCTGCCATTGTTCTGCACCCCAGTTCCTATCTTTTCGTGCATACTTAAGTCGCTTGGCCTTGTTTCCACGTCGGAGGTATGGCTTTTTGGCTGCAACTCTTCCATGAAGACCACTTCTGGCCAGACTTCTCCGGACAGTAGATGGGTGTACCTGGGGTCCCACTGGTTTCTGCCAGTTCTGAGCTGATGGTACTGCTGGACATCTTCCGATTTCGAAGGGCAATAAGTTTGATGTGTCTTTCATCTGCTGCACTAAGTTTCCTTGGCCAACCACTGCGTCTACGATCCTCAACGTTGCCTGTTTCTTTGTGCTTCTTCAAAAGAGCTTGAAACCCCAGTCTGCGTTGAAATCTTTGTCTGGGAGAGATCTTGTTGATGCAGTATAACTACCTTGTGTCTTGTTGCTGTGCTCAATCTTGACATGACATGAAACGGTCTTTCACAACCTCACCTTTGTAGCAGAGTTTGGCTGTTCCTCACCCAGTTTTAAGCCTCCTACACAGCCGTTTCTGGTTCAGTTCATGACTGGGTTTCAACCTACGTGTGACATTGATGATCATTAGCACCGGTTTGGTATAATTGGTTGATCATACACCTAACTATAATCCTACAAAATCCCTGACTTTGTGCAAGTGTACCTATGAGAATTGATGCTGGTTTGACGGCAAAAGGTGGTAACACCAAATATAGATTTTTCTTTTGCTCGCTCACTTTGCATGTTGAAAATTGACAAATATAAACCATCATTATTTATATTTCTGAAAGCATTCTTTGTTTACAGGATTTTTTCACACCTGCCTAAAACTTTTGCACAGATATATAAATATACACACACACACACACCCCGTCAGCCATCCAAAGGTTTTAATTGTTGTTTTAATTTTTTGTTTATTACTGCCATCTTTATCCATTTAACAGGGATTGAGTAAGACATGACAGGGGTAATTCATTTTTTTTCCGCTCTTCGTCCTAAAAATTGTAACACTCGAGTTCATATTCAAAAGAAAAAAGAAATTAAACAGCAAGTAATCCAGAGTGATTTTTTTTCTGTGAGGCACAGGTGTGCGTGTGGATTAGTCATGTAAGAGAAGACACCAGACAAAATATTCCTTTCTTGGTAATGGCCCTTTATGTGCTGCTGGCAAACAGACCATTTTGTTCTCCGATGAAAAATGATTTACATTAGACAAAAGCGCAGCAAGACACTACTCCACAATCCATGCAGAAAAAAAGGCGTCTTCTGGCTCGAATAGGTTACGATACCTTTACGGGAGATTAAATGAAATAAATAGTGAAAACAATGCATTGTACTTTATGGAGCTCCAACCTCACATAATTCAGGATTATCGAAATGTCAAACAGCTGCTTTGTTCCTCCTGTATGTGAATTTAGGAGTGAAGCAGGGTTATTTCACATGAATTAGAGCTTCTGTGTATCGTGTAATGCACACATACCATTTAACCAGAAGTGGCTGAAGACATTCCTAGTTGGTGGGGCGCCAGAATGGAAACATGAATGTTTTTTATCAGGAATAGGAATAGGTTCACATGGCAATACTATCTCCAAAATATGTGGAGGTTCCCATATATAGGGAATAAACCTTATAAACAGTCAGGTCCAGAAATATTGGGACATCGACGCAATTCTAACATCTTTGGCTCTATACACCACCACAATGGAGTTGGAATGAAACAAACACAATGTGCTTTAACTGCAGACTATCAGCTTTAATTTGAGGGTATGTACATCCAACTCAGGTGAACGGTGTAGGACTTACAGCAGTTTGCAGATGTGCCTCCCACTTGTTTAGGGACCAAAGGTAATGGGACAGAATAATAATCATAAATCAAACTTTCCCTTCTTAATACTTGGTTGCAAATCCTTTGCAGTCAATCACAGCCTGAAGTCTGGAACGCATAGACATCACCAGATGCTGGGTTTCATCCCTGGTGATGCTCTGCCAGGCCTCTACTGCAACTGTCTTCAGTTCCTTTTTGTTCTTGGGGCATTTTCCCTTCAGTTTTGTCTTCAGCAAGTGAAATGCATGCTCAATGGGATTCAGGTCAGGTGATTGACTTGGCCATTGCATAACATTCCACTTTTGTCACTTCAAAAACTCTTTGGTTGCTTTTGCAGTATGCTTTGGGTCATTGTCCATCTGCACTGTGAAGCGCCGTCCAATGAGTTCTGCAGCATTTGGCTGAATGTGAGCAGATAATATTGCACATACACTTACCTCCTGGAGAGTGTTCTTTATCTGGCCAACTGTTGTGAAGGGTGTTTTCTTCACCAGGGAAAGAATTCTTTGGTCATCCACCACAGTTGTTTTCCGTGGTCTCCCGGGTCGTTTGGTGTTGCTGACCTGATCGGTGCGTTCCTTCTTTTTGAGAATGTTCCAAACAGTTGTTTTGGCCACGCCTAATGTTCTTGCTATCTCTCTGATGGGTTTATTTTGTTTCTTCAGCCTAATGATTGCTTGCTTCACTGATAGTGACAGCTCTTTGGATCTCATCTTGAGAGTTGACAGCAACAGATTCCAAATGCAAATAGCACACTTGAAATGAACTCTGGGCCTTTTATCTGCACATTGTAATTGGGGTAATGAGGGAATATCACACCTGGCCATGGAACAGCTGAGAAGCCAATTATCCATTACCTTTGGTCCCTTAACAAGTGGGAGGCACATCTGCAAACTGCTGTAAGTCCTACACCGTTCACCGGAGTTGGATGTACATACCCTCAAATTAAAGCTGACAGACTGCAGTTAAAGCACATTGAATTTGTTTCATTCCAACTCCATTGTGGTGGTGTATAGAGCCAAAAGATGTTAGCATTGTGTTGATGTCCCACTATTTCTGGACCGGACTGTACATTGGTGTAGTAAGGGGGGGCGTGGAGGCGGGCCGCCCCGGGTGACAGCCAGGCAGGGGTGCATCTAGCCAACTGTCACCCTACAGGGCTGGCCCGTCCATGCAGCAATGCGATGTGCTTCCATGAAGCACAAACTGCAATGCATCTGTCTCTGGATGCCAGGCAGACAGTCTGCCTCCCTGATTCCTGACCATCCTCCTGCACTTCCTGTCCCTGCGCTGGAGGTAGAGAAGGGAGGAGAGCAGGGCTGCAGGAGGAGACATCGAAAAATGTAACATCTCTGTTTTTTTACATTATAAAAGTTAAAACAAATTAACTTTTTTCCCCCCTGTTAACTGCCTGGTTAGGTTTTCTTTAGGCTTGTGCACCGATTTTTTTTTCGGTTCGATTCGGTTTGATTTTTCGGATTTTTAAACTTTGATTCGGCTCATTCGACCGATATCTGTTTCGATTCGGTTCGGCTCGATTCGTTTTTCGTTTACATTTTTTTTTCGGAATATCGACCATTTTTCGTATTTTCGTGTCACTTTGCTCGTTTTTTGTATCGACTTCTCGGAATTTTGGAAATTTTCGTTTTTCGGAATTGTACATGTTTTCGGAATTTCGACCGTTTTTCGTATTTTCGTGTCACTTTACTCGATTTTTGTATCGACTTTTCGTAATTTCGGAAATTTTCGTTTTTTCGGAACGTCTGTTCTCCTCGTTTCAAAGCAATAAATTTCGATTTGACACATTTCAAGTCCATTCGAAAATTCCGAAAATATTTCGTTTCGGCTCGGAAAACTTTTCGGATCTGCCATTTTCGGATCTAAAAATTTTCGGAAAATTCGGCCGCATCCGAAAACACGAATCGGGAAATTCCGTGAAAGTTCCGAAATTCCGAAACGCACATCCCTAGTTTTCTTACTGTTCCTGAGTGATGGGTCCACTGTCCCCTCTCCTGTATTACATATATGGGGTTATTCAGAGAGCACCAAAATGCGGCGCACTTCAGCGAATTCAGTTCGGCGACCCTGTAGTGAATTTCTGCATTCACTGCAGGGTCCAGTAGGAAAAGGGAAGTGCTCATGCCACTGTACAGAGCACTGGTGAGACCTCACTTGGAGTACTGTGTGCAGTACTGGAGACCGTATCTCCAGAAGGATATAGACATCTTAGAGAGAGTTCAGAGAAGGGCTACTAAAATGGTGTACGGCTTGAAGGAGAAAAGTTACCAGGAAAGGCTTAATGATCTTAACATGTACAGCTTGGAAAAAAGACGAGACAGAGGAGATATGATAGAAACATTTAAATACGTAAAGGGAATCCACAAGGTAGAGGAAGGGAGTATATTTAAAAGGAAACAAAATAGCAAAACAAGAGGACATAGTCTTAGATTAGAGGGGCAAAGGTTTAAAAGTAACATCAGGAAGCATTATTTTACTGAGAGGGTGGTGGATACATGGAACAGTCTTCCAGTTGAAGTGGTAGAGGCCAAAACAGTAATTGAATTTAAGCAGGCATGGGATAGGCATAAGGCTATCCTAAACAAAAGATAAATCCAGGTCAAGTATCCATGTAATTGGGCAGACTAGATGGGCCGAAAGAAAAATGTCGGCAGGTAAGAACCTATGTTTCTATGTCTCCGAAGTGCAACGACCAGCCCGCCAACCTGGGGGGGGGGGGGGGAAGAGAAAAAAAACAAAAGAAAAAACACACACACACACACACACACCCCCCCGCAAATTAATTAAAACAAAACAATGGAAATGCATTGAAATAATAAAAAGGTCCTATAAATAATAAAAAGGTTGTTGCAGAAAAAAAAATGGGAATCAAAAATGTAGCAAAAAAAATACAGAAAAATTACTGTTAAAAAAAAAAAAAAAAAAGACATTTTGCTGCAAATGAAAAGAATAAACTGTTTAATAAATATTTTTTTTAAAAAAAGGTTTTTCATTGAAACCTGTGGGATTCTCCGGTTTAAACCTTCAAATTGAAGCACCAAAAAAATCTGGGCATTTCGCCAACTCTTCGGTGCATTCAGCATGTTCTGAATGGATTATCCATTACTTCTGGGACAATTTCACTGCTGCCAAATTGCACCAGCAACAATTAATCATCAAAAAGTAATTATTTGTAAACAAACACCAATACCTAGAATCCATAATTATCAATTATACATAGCAAAAATATACATCATCAGCATAAGAATTACACCAATTATTGATTAATGTGTTTCTTATCTATGTGTACAATACTCCAAAGTGATATAACATGCGAGCAACAATAAAACAAATTATAGGCAAATATTTAGTGTACAAAACCATAATTTATTCTCACAACCATATACAAACTAGGTTAATCAATGTGCAAATATGCAACGTGATAAACACATGAGAAAATATTGTGGAAAAAACTTCGAGAGAGACTGAGAACATATGAAAATATTGTGAAAAATATTAAAGAAAGAAACACTAATCAGATAATAGGAATGGGGTTTATAGATGTTTGGAAGAATATACAGAACAGGAATATGCAGGATTTGAACTGTGGAAAACTTAAGATCATGAGTAATGATTTTAGATTCCACAGCCATTGTCAGAATCCTGCATTTTCTTTTGAAGGTGACCAGTTGAGTCACCAGGAAGTTTCTTGTAGGTCTCAACAACAGACACCTTTTGTTTATCTCAAGCAACCACACGATCTGATCTATTCAAAAGCACCAAAGCTCCCCCCAGGTCACATCTAAATTGTTGTATTTTTCAGGGCATTAAGAGACTTTTGTCCATACGTAGACAAATGACATTTGAAATATGAACCAGCCCGTTTCATAACGGTAAGAATAGATAGCAAGATCAAGATCTGTCTTAACCAACCTTGAAAGCAAATTAACAAAAGTGAGGGATATGAGTTATGAACGCAACCTGACAAAATATCAAATAAAAGGCCCTAATTAACGATTCCAGGGAAAACTATATCAGAGAATGGAGACCTGATATAGCAAACTCCCAGAAACTCACCATTTACCAATCCTTACAGAGGGAACACAAACTGGCCCCATACCTGGAGGTACTACAAGACCCCAAGGACAGACAGATCCTGAGCCGGTACAGACTGAGCGCCCACAGCCTGGAAATTGAATCGGGGCGGCATAGACAGACCTACAAGCCCAGGGAGAATAGACTGTGCCAGCGTTGTGACCAGGGGGCCCTGGAAGAAGAGGTCCACTTCCTCCTACAGTGCCCCAAGTACTCAGCACTGAGGGAAACTCACTTCCAGAGACTCTCCGCTCTCATCCTGGACTTCACCTCTATAGAAGAGACGAGGAAACTCCACATCATACTGGGAGAAGAGGAACCGGCGGTGAACATATCTGCCCAATACGTCACAGAATGTCACAGACTGAGAGGAACATGAGAGATCCCAGACTTATAAATCCCCAACACGGACTCGCCCCCATCCCACCTCACATTATCCCTTACCCCTGATAATGTCTATGGACTTGCCCATTCTACCCCATATATATCCCACTACCCCCCCTCCACCCCATATGCTTTGGCAATGCTAAAATGTATTTGGTCCTGCCAATAAAGCTTATTTTGATTTGAGTTAGATTCTCAAGCTCTTCATGACCTCAATCTAGAGTATGACCTGAATTCTTTAAAATGGTGCGATCTGGTGGTTTTTAATGACAAAATGTTTTATTTTATCTTGTATATATTATTCTTTTATGCACCCCTTTGGTTGGTGATCCAATATACATTCATTTTCCTTTTTTTTGGCCTTTGATGGTGATCGGTTTTCCAAAAGAATTTATTCCTTTTTAGTAATTATCTGATTAGTGTTTTTTTAAAAAAAATATTTTTCTACAATATTTTCATATGTTTTCAGTTTCTATAAGCTTTATTTTCCCCCACAATCTTCTCTCGTATATTAAGCTTGTTGTGTGATGGTAGTCACTTTGGACTTGGGGTACATGGACCTAGAGATGAGTTTGGGAGGTGCGGGCCTGATGGTTTGTGTTGCTTCCCAGCCCTCTGTGTTGGAGTCACGCTGTAGCTACAGTTCTAGGTGCAAAGGAAAGGGCAGGAAAACAATAAGAAACGTCAGGCCCGCACCTCTCAAATACATTTCTAGGCCCATTTACTTCAAGTCCAAAGTGACTCATGTCACACCAGCAAAAAGGCGATGTCGAAGAAATTGGATTTTGATTTTACATTCATTTGGCACCTGGATTTCTTTAGAAGAATTGATTGTATACAGCAGCACTTAAAATAATCCTTGCGGGGAACTTAATACAATGTTCGATGAGTAGTGCAGCCTAAACGGAGTCTCACCATAAAAAAAACGTTACAAAATACATACAATTTTAAAACAACAAAGAGATGCTCCGTGGTGCAAACGGTGCGCCATGGAGCACCTGCATTTCTTTGCCTGATGCGTTGATTTTCATAAATCCTATACAAACGTGCCTGAATGTCAGAAGGAAAGAAATCGTTTTTGATTTTCTTTATACCTGCTGCTGCTCAAATGAATAAGGTATTCATTCATTGCCCTGGGACAATATACAGTATACTTTGGCTTCAATAAAAGAGACTACAGAGGCACGAAACTCTAAATACAGCTACATAATAAACGCCACAATCCAAACACCGAATTCACCGTGTGCTGGTGCTTACACAAAACACATTACATCAGAATACATATACCATAAACACACTGTAAAAGGAACACTATTAAAAAAGAATTTCCTTTTTTCCGTTAAACAATTGGGCAGACGCTGCCCCCCTCACCGCGCACAGCTCCTCTTCGGGTTCAGGGACTCCCTAACCCAGAAGTCCCTGAAGCTTTCTAACGCATTTTGCAGCTCTACGCAAATTGCACATTTTACATATGCAAGTTCCGTAGTGTTTGCGCAGAGCTGTCAATCATTGCGCAGCTCTGATTCATCGGGCTGAGACCGCTCGCTACAATGACTTGTCTCAGAGTGATGATGACATACTCTCTACATGCTGGCTGTTGGTGATGCTGGTAGAGGAAGAGGAAAGTCCTCCACTTCACCCAGCAGGGTCACCGGATCGGGGGAATCCGGGTTGGGGGGGGGGTGACTCCACACTATAATAAATGTATAGTGGCTATCAGGCATGTACTGGCCATCAGGACTACTGGGAGGTTCCAGGTGGACCTATGTGATTGAACGCCTGCGGCTCACGTAGGCCAGCCGGCCGCCCAGGACCATAGGAAGGATGAAGCGCGTCAGGCAATTGGGCAGATCAGACCTGGGCTTTCCCTAATGGTAGTCAGTCCGACAGCATGCAAATAGTGATGACCGCAATGCAGGCAGGCGGTCATCGCGATTTGCAACTGATCAAATCCGGCCCCGAACGCCTATGATCCTGGTTGGGATAAGGAGGATAGGCCGGGCGCCACAGGAAGTTCTCCGCTTTGAAGACACTGACCTCAAGTGCAAGTATACAATTGTGCACAGTTTTAACCCCTTAAGGATCAAGGGTCTTTATAGCCAATGCATTTATGAAGTAAACGTTACGTCGTTGGTCCTTAAGGGGTTAAGGAGACGTCAGCTGCTACATTAAGCCTATCAATGCTCCAGGCGCCTGGTTGGTCGCTTCCTGCATCCGTGGCACAGCAGAGAAGGAATGGCTTTTTTTGGAGGGGGGGAATACAGGGGATGGAGTTGCCTAGAGCATCCCTATAATTATACATAGCTATTTTGACAACACTAGAATAAACAAAGTGCCACAAAATAAAGCATTTATGTTCGAATTGTAAGCAAAGAGTTCCAAGTACAGCTGGTTTCATCGCGACACAAGTTGACACTGATACCAAGGCAACAGATTGTGAAAAGGAAAATACTGGTGAGCAAATTCATAAAGTGAAGGGGAAAAATGCCCATTGCATTTCTGTGCACGTGATCATTGTTACAGTGATGCACCACTTAGAAACAGCTCCCTATGCAACACAGCAGATCCAAACACATGATTACATCTTTTTGGAATATATCACAATGGAGAGGTGACAGAAGAAACGCAAGCAATAACACAACTAACCCTCGTAAGTAGAGATGTGCATTTGTTTCGGAAAAATTCAGAACGAAATCCATTCGTTCAAGTACTTCCGAAACCGAATTATCAAATCGATATCAACTATCGAATTGATCTTAACTTACAATACAAGTAATAGCCAGCAAAGGACTTTATGAAACAATTCTGTTTCACCATTTAACCTGCCCGGCGGTATTCCCGAGTGTGACTCGGGGTTAAATTTCACTACCGCGATTGGTAACCCCGAGCCACAATCGGGCTGGATGCATACTCACTGCATCCTTCGCTCCCTCGCCGTCTCCGCAGTCACCGCAGTGTGATCGTGGCAGCCGGTGACTTTGCTTCCTGTTCAACTCTCTGCGAGTCACACGACGCAGGGGGGGCGGGACCAGGTGGCAAATTTGAGAGAAAAAAAAATGACTGTAAAATAAACTTTTTGTGTGCTGGGATTCTTGTTCAGATGTACACCCCTTTGCCAATGTAATACAGGACACGGGGTACCATAAAAAGAGTGTTTATTCTCAAAGCATCTTTACAGGAATAAAAGACAAAAATAATTTCTATAATGTAATAAGGCTTTGCAATACAAGTGTCGCTGGTGCTTGCCCAGATCCAACAGCGAAACTTGTATTGCAAAGCCTTATTATATTTTAGAAATTATTTTTGCCTTTTATTTCTGTAAAGCTGCTTTGAGAATACTCTTTTTTTGGTACCCCGTGTCCTGTATTACATTTGCAAAGGAGTGTACATCTGAACAAGAATCCCAACACCCAGAGGAAAGAGGCATTTTTTTGATATATAATATATACAGGCCTCAAAATTTTCACTCGCCTACTAGCATTTGGCGAGTGGAAATTAAGTGAGGGCGAGTGGGAATGCCGATGCAGGCAGCAAGATAAATTATTTTGTGTTATCTGAACTGCATATTCTGGCGGCGGTCATGCTTTTTTGTTTTTAGGCCCTCCTGCTGGCCAGGGGAATCCAAGATGGCAGCCAGCCTCCTCTGATGAAGTCAGAGAGGGCGAGCCAGATGTCTGACGCCTATGCCTGCCCTATCCTGGCGGTTCTCATCTGGTCCCTCGCTCTGCTCCCACTGGGGTCTGATTTCTGAGTAGGCCTGTATCTGGGGGTCTGATTTCTGGGTAGGCCTGTATCTGGGGGTCTGATTTCTGGGTATGCCTGTATCTGGGGTCTGATTTCTGGGTAGGCCTGTATCTGGGGTCTGATTTCTGGGTAGGCCTGTATCTGGGGTCTGATGTCTCGGTGTATAAATGTATCTGGAGTGATTGTGAAGATGAAAAAAATGCAGTAAGTTTATTATTAAAAGCTGAGCAGTTACACTTAATATTTTGCTTGCATCCCTATTGATGTAAAGCACTTATTTTCCTTTAAGTTTACATTGGTTTATGTTGATGTGGCTATTTACTTTTGTAGCTTTATTCTGAATAAAACATTTAACAGTGTCATTTCATAAGATAATTTAAGGGTGTGTTTGGGGCGGAGTTGAGGGCAGGGTGGCGGTTACGTGGGGCAACTGGTGGCGAGTAACTCTTAAGGCCTGGCTAGTAGCTCGGGACTTGAAATTTTGAGCCCTGATATATACCGTATTTTTCGCTCCATAAGACGCACCTGACCATAAGACGCACCTAGTTTTTAGAGGAGGAAAACCGGAAAATAAATATTCTGAATGAAATAGTGTAAAAATGGATATTGCCCCAGCTCGTGGATATGCCTTAGCTCACACATGGATTTGCCCCAGCTCACACATGGATTTGCCCCAGCCAGCTCTCACATGGATTTGCCCCAGCCAGCTCACACATGGATTTGCCCCAGCCAGCTCACACATGGATTTGCCCCAGCCAGCTCACACATGGATTTGCCCCAGCCAGCTCACACATGGATTTGCCCCAGCCAGCTCTCACATGGATTTGCCCCAGCCAGCTCTCACATGGATTTGCCCCAGCCAGCTCACACATGGATTTGCCCCAGCCAGCTCACACATGGATTTGCCCCAGCCAGCTCTCACATGGATTTGCCCCAGCCAGCTCACACATGGATTTGCCCCATCAGCTCACACATGGATTTGCCCCATCAGCTCTCACATGGATTTGCCCCAGCCAGCTCACACATGGATTTGCCCCATCAGCTCTCACATGGATTTGCCCCAGCCAGCTCACACATGGATTTGCCCCATCAGCTCACACATGGATTTGCCCCATCAGCTCACATGGATTTGCCCCAGCCAGCTCACACATGGATTTGCCCCAGCCAGCTCACACATGGATTTGCCCCAGCCAGCTCACACATGGATTTGCCCCAGCCAGCTCACACATGGATTTGCCCCATCAGCTCTCACATGGATTTGCCCCAGCCAGCTCACACATGGATTTGCCCCAGCCAGCTCACACATGGATTTGCCCCATCAGCTCTCACATGGATTTGCCCCAGCCAGCTCACACATGGATTTGCCCCAGCCAGCTCACACATGGATTTGCCCCATCAGCTCACACATGGATTTGCCCCATCAGCTCTCACATGGATTTGCCCCAGCCAGCTCACACATTGATAATGCCCCAGCTCACATATGGATATGGCCCAGCAGCTCGTGGATGTGCCTCCGCTCACCTGCCGCCGCCGCGTTCGTCTCCTTCTGAGCATGCGTCCGGCGGCAGGAAGCTTGGGCACTCGCCTGGGGGAGCCACGTGACCGCGATCTCCCGAGATCGCGGTCACGTGGCTCCCCCAGGCGAGTGCCCAAGCTTCCTGCCGCCGGACGCATGCTCAGAGGGAGACGAACGCGGCGGCGGCAGGTGAGCGGAGGCACATCCACGAGCTGCTGGGCCATATTCGCTCCATAAGACGCACCCACTTTTCCCCCCACTTTTTGGGGGGAAAAAAGTGCGTCTTATGGAGCGAAAAATACGGTATATATATTTACCAGGAAGGATACATTGAGATTTCTCTCGTTTTCAAGTATGTCCTGGGTGGCGAGTATGTACCGTTAGGTGTCTTGCCCAAGGACACTTGCTGGAGAGGTGCTCTTGCCGGGATCGGACCCATGTCTCCACAGGCTCTCTCCACACAGAGCAGTGATGTTACCTCTACTCCATTATTTTGGGTAATTATTTTTGGGATAATACATTTTTATTTCGGGTTTCAAACCTTCTCTGACTGCGTGTGTTTACTAGACTCTTGCTTGCACGGATTTCAGTGAGTTATTCCTACAGAATACAGGCTTATTATATAAAAACACATTTCCTTTCCAAAAAAATTGAAACGCTTGTAGACACAAATTTTTTAAATAATTAGACCGCCAGGGAGGTTAATTTGACTCAAATACTAAATCTGTGACACAGCTTAAAAGACAATCTAGGGTTAAATTTTAACAGCAACATTTGATTAATTGGGGTTTTATGTAGTGATCCAAAATTCTAATTGATATCAACTATCGAATGGATATGAAATTCAAATCGATACAAAAATTTTTAAAAATCGATCCAAACCGAAATAGGAAACTAAATTAGTTACGAAATTGCAAAAAAAGAATTTATTGAAAAACGAAACTAAACAAAACAAATTTTTCAGCCATGCACATCCCTACTCGTTAAGTGATGCAGGATGTTTCACCCCTTTTCAGATTATAGATGCTTGTTTTGGCGTAGCAGGTATATGGAGGTAATTAGCACGAAATATAGGCATGGATCCCAAGAAAGTACAAAATCCACACTAGTGGCAGTAAGTCAAGTTAGCATGTACACAAATTATCATTTTTAACCCCTGAAGGAACAATGACGTAACATTTATGTCATAAATGCATTGACTTTAAAGACCCCTGGTCCTTAAGGGGTTAATGCATAAATCTTTTACATGGTGGCTTTCTAAATGTAGCCCATGTACAAAAGATGGGGATTTGCCCTTCAGTAAAGTATTTGTGGAGGTTTTCTCAATGGCGTACGTTCAATAATTGGTTGTATTACGCCATAGGTACATTTGTGATGTTCACTCCAATAAAAACCTGTGTGGGTTCTGCACAAATAAAACGATCTACAAACAGGATGTTCTATTCTTTCATCTGCAACCTTTTTACCTTGAAATTTATACAAGGGCAGGTGAGACATGCAAATTCAGTCTTCTACGTCTGTGCAGTGCGTCAATTTCCACCCTCGTTAGAAAGGAAACTCCTTAGGGAGAGACATCGTTACCTCATTTCATATTGATGTACCATCCTAAATTAATTCGTGTAACCAGTACTTTTTTTCTGGAAAAATAGGTGGGGTACTCTCACGCCCGGGGAAAAACTGATTATTAGAAGATGAAAATAGTCAAAATAAACAATAGTTGTAGTTCACTTAAAGGAAGACGCTATAAAAGGGAACCATATTTTTTAATACTGTGTTCCTTTAAATTAGGGATGCACCGATACCACTTTTTTAAGACCGAGTACCGATACTTTTTAAAAGTACTCACCGATACCGAGTACCGATACTTTTATTTAATGTCATGTGACGCTTTCCAATAGGAACAGACCTCATAAAAATTTATATGGGATTGACCGCAGCTCACATGGGTTTGCCCCCAGGTCACATGGGTTTGCCCCCAGGTCTCATGGATTGGCCCCCAGGTCTCATGGATTGGCCCCCAGGTCTCATGGATTGGCCCCCAGGTCTCATGGATTTGCCCCCAGGTCTCATGGATTGGCCCCCAGCTCTCATGGATTGGCCCCCAGGTCTCATGGATTGGCCCCCAGCTCTCATGGATTTGCCCCCAGGTCTCATGGATTGGCCCCCAGGTCTCATGGATTGGCCCCCAGCTCTCATGGATTGGCCCCCAGCTCTCATGGATTGGCCCCCAGCTCTCATGGATTGGCCCCCAGCTCTCAAGAATTGGCCCCCAGCTCTCATGGATTGGCCCCCAGCTCTCATGGATTGGCCCCCAGCTCTCATGGATTGGCCCCCAGCTCTCATGGATTGGCCCCCAGCTCTCATGGATTGGCCCCCAGCTCTCATGGATTGGCCCCCAGCTCTCATGGATTTGCCCCCAGGTCTCATGGATTTGCCCCCAGCTCTCATGGATTGGCCCCCAGCTCTCATGGATTGGCCCCCAGCTCTCATGGATTGGCCCCCAGCTCTCATGGATTGGCCCCAGCTCTCATGGATTGGCCCCCAGCTCTCATGGATTTGCCCCCAGCTCTCATGGATTGGCCCCCAGCTCTCATCGATTGGCCCCCAGGTCTCATCGATTGGCCCCCAGCTCTCATGGATTGGCCCCCAGCTCTCATGGATTGGCCCCCAGCTCTCATGGATTGGCCCCCAGCTCTCATGGATTGGCCCCCAGCTCTCATGGATTGGCCCCCAGCTCTCATGGATTGGCCCCCAGCTCTCATGGATTGGCCCCCAGGTCTCATGGATTTGCCCCCAGGTCTCATGGATTGGCCCCCAGCTCTCATGGATTTGCCCCCAGCTCTCATGGATTGGCCCCCAGGTCTCATGGATTTGCCCCCAGCTCTCATGGATTTGCCCCCAGGTCTCATGGATTTGCCCCCAGGTCTCATGGATTTGCCCCCAGGTCTCATGGATTTGCCCCCAGGTCTCATGGATTGCCCCCAGGTCTCATGGATTGGCCCCCAGGTCTCATGGATTGGCCCCCAGGTCTCATGGATTGGCCCCGCAGCTCTCATGGATTGGCCCCGCAGCTCTCATGGATTTGCCCCCAGGTCTCATGGATTGGCCCCCAGGTCTCATGGATTGGCCCCCAGGTCTCATGGATTTGCCCCCAGCTCTCATGGATTGGCCCCCAGCTCTCATGGATTGGCCCCCAGCTCTCATGGATTGGCCCCCAGCTCTCATGGATTGGCCCCCAGCTCTCATGGATTGGCCCCCAGCTCTCATGGATTGGCCCCCAGGTCTCATGGATTTGCCCCCAGCTCTCATGGATTGGCCCCCAGCTCTCATGGATTGGCCCCCAGGTCTCATGGATTTGCCCCCAGGTCTCATGGATTGGCCCCCAGCTCTCATGGATTTGCCCGCAGCTCTCATGGATTGGCCCCCAGCTCGAACGCTGGGGAAGCTGGCCGCGTGCATGAAAAGCACGCGGCCAGCGTTCCCCTCCGGCGCACCAAATACTCACCCTTCCTGAAGTTCCGGTCTCTGGGCAGTGATGCGGTCACGTGGCCGCCGGGCGCATCTGTGACGCTGCCTCCAGCCGAGAGGCCGCGTCACAGGAGCGCCCGGCGGCCACGTGACCGCATCACTGCCCAGAGACCGGAACTTCAGGAAGGGTGAGTATTTGGCACGCCGAAGGGGAACGCTGGCCGCGTGCTTTTCATGCACGCGGCCAGCTTCCCCAGCCCCGCGGATACCGGCAAGCCGGCCCAGCGCCGGCTTCCGGTATCGGCGGGATGTATCGGGCCGTTTGCACGAGTAACAAGTACTCGTGCAAACGGCAATATCGGCCCCGATACCGATACTAGTATCGGTATCGGTGCATCCCTACTTTAAATGAACTACAACTATTGTTGTAACCCTATGGGGCTTATCCACTAAGTGCCTCTGTTGCAAGAAAAATCTGTATTGCAGTGCAGTTAGCCGATTTTTTTTTTTGCAATGAAGGCACTGATTGGATAATCCTCTAGCATTTGTGAGCACCACAGCAATGAAACTCAGGTTTTGCCGAGTATGTATGAACTCCACAGCAATGAAACGCACAGTAATGTGCAGTGTGTATGAGCTCCACAGCAATGAAACGCACAGTAATGTGCAGTGTGTATGAGCTCCACAGCAATGAAACGCACAGTAATGTGCAGTGTGTATGAGCTCCACAGCAATGAAACGCACAGTAATGTGCATTGTGTAGGAGCTCCACAGCAATGAAACGCACAATAATGTGCAGTGTGTATGAGCTCCACAGCAATGAAACGCACAGTAATGTGCAGTGTGTATGAGCTCCACAGCAATGAAACGCACAGTAATGTGCAGTGTGTATGAGCTCCACAGCAATGAAACGCACAGTAATGTGCAGTGTGTATGAGCTCCACAGCAATGACACTCACAGTAATGTGCGGTTTGTGTGAGCTCCACAGCAATAAAACTCACTACCGCCTTACAGTGTCAGCTCCTCTGATCACACCGCTTGCCTGACAATTCGCAGCTCTGGCAGATGTGTGTAAACATGCTGCACCCCCCCTCCCCATGCTGTTCAAAGTTTCAGCAGCTGCAGAGAGAGGGGGGAGCAGCCCTCCCTTGTCACTTACTGGGGGAGGGGGTTATCAGTCCCTACATACACTCCTTACAATCCGAAGCATTCAGGAGCAACATGAGCCGCCGAGCGTTTCCGATTCTCTGCCTGCCACTGCAGGAGGAGGGAGGAGCATTATGCGCTCTCCTATTAGCTCTGGCTGGTGGTGAGGTGCCGGTACTGAGTGGTGAGGTGCCGGTACTGAGTACCCCCTGAAAAAAAGCCCTGAGTGTAACCACTGTACTGCAGAAAAAGGAGGCGCCATACAAATAATACATTTTCTGGAAATTTATGTGTGCAAAGCTTATAAAAGGTGCTCTAAAATATGTTTAAAAAATACACAAATGTAATCTTTCCAAATGAGTAAACTTGTGTACATGCACAATACAGAACACATTCTACTGGTTCTTAGGGGGATTATGCAAGTACCCTGAGCATTGTCAAAAGGGGTTATTCAGAGAGAGCCGATTTGGCACCGAAATGTCACCGAACAGGGAATTTCCCCGTAGAGTGACATTTCGGGGCTATTCGGCTATTCAGAGAGCAGGCAGTTCGCCAAATTTTGGCAAACTGTCAGCAAGTATGGTGCCTGTTCGAAGGCAGTGAAATAACCATTGCTTCTCTATAAGGGAATCTATTCAGAGACCCCAAACAGCAGTGAAAAGTCGCCGTAGTACCCGGATGTTCAATGCTTTCATTCGGCAGGTTTATTCAGGCGAACCCCATAGTCTTCAATGTTAAAAATATTACCATTTTTATTCAATATCTAATAAACAGTTTATTTTTTAATCTGCAGTAAAAAGTCGATTTTAGGATCCTTTAGGCTTTTTTCAGGCAAAAAAAATTGTGTTTTTTTTTTTTTAAACCTCCCTGGCAGTCAGATTTTTTTCTAAACTTCGTGTCCAAAAGCAGTTCAATTTTTTTTTCTGGCCCCCTAGCGGTATTCCCGAGTGTGGCTCGGGGTTCATTTCCTATCTTGGAAGCGGTAACCCCGAGCAACACATGGTACATAGCACAAAGCTATCCACCACAGTGAACCCGACACAGCTCACACAGAAGTGTGAAATAGCTTCATAACGAACTACGTTAATTCGCATTTTGGAAGTACTTCCAAAATAACGAATCGATTAGATCTGAATTCAAAACGAAACGGTATACAACGAATTTAATTCATTATACAGTTTCATCATAAACTAAAAACTTGATTGGGGTTTTATTTAGTGATCCAAAATTTGAATCGATATCAACTATCGAATCGATATATCAAACAATTGATCTTTACTTTCAGTTTCGTTTAAGGCTAATGTCAGACGAATGCAGTCTGAGCGCTCTCTAAGTGCGTGCAAAAATGACGTATGTACTGACGGAAAATACTGTAGACACCACACGGTCCTTTTTTTTGACGGATGTAGAAGACCAAAAAAAACTTCTGAGCTTCAACGTGATGGACGTCGCAAATGCACTGCGTCTGATGTCACCTCATCACGCACACAGGCCGCTATGCGGACGCGATGCATTCTGGGCATCCGTCATAGTGCTTTTACGTCGAGGCCTAAATGGCGTCCATTGCCACCTGCGTGGTGCGTGCACACGTCGGTGCGCACGTACTTTGTGTGTTGGTCTCTATTGATCACAAATCAATGCTACGACGGACTTTAAAAAGTGCGGCGACACGGACAAGATGACTGCGTTCGTCTGAGGCTAGCCTTACGGTTTCACAAGCAACCTATCCCTGTTAGACAGCTCAATATTTAACCCTAGCTTGCCTTTTAAACAGCAGGATTTAATTAATTGGGGTTTCAATAAATTATCTAAAAAAAAAAAAAAAAAAAAAAAAAAAAAAAAAAATCGATATCAGATTGATTCGTAACGAAACAAGCTCTAAAATACAAAACAAAATTCCGGAAACAAAATGAATTTTTCAGCCATGCACATCTCTAGCACACAGCAACTTTAAAATTATTTCATGTGGATTTAAATCAGGACTTGACAGAACTATATAAAACTTTGGGCCCAGTTGGTGTAGAAGCCAAGTACACATTTCTAGGATCCAAGGTGTCGTATATAGATTTGTGTGGAATAATTCTAACGTTTGCACAATAGGAGAATAAATTTCAGGAGCCAAGGCGAGGAAATGTGTAGTAAACCACTATTGAATAAGGTACTCCCGGACACATCTCTATGAAATCATAGTAAGCATCACAATCTCAGCAAGGACAAGCAATAATAGCTGACAGCAAAGGTGCTGTCCCACTGGATGGGTCACTCATTAATGCCAAGGAAAAATCAATGCAGTAGCAACATTACGGTTGGCTAATCACCTCCCTGAGTGAGACACCCTTGGACCAGTGCTCTGTATTTTCCCATCACTGGTGTACAGGTAACACATCCTTTGCAATATCTCATCAACAGATTATATATCAGATAAATCTTATACAGGTTCCTGTTAATATATATTTGTAAACACAACGTGGAAGATTGTCCAAACAATACACGATCAAACACTATCATATCACCTGCTTTGTTTTGAAAACATGCAACCTTGTAACTGTACCCAAGGTTTAAGATTCCTAAACAGGGTTTGACAAATTTGCTTTGAATCTAGGAGCCAGTTACAAAAGTTAGGAGCCAACGTTTCGGTGAGGTATACCTTGATAAAGGCGAATCCTCGCCGAAACGTTGGGAACCTTGACTCTGCTTCTGGGAGTTGGTTTGCACTGACCCATGTTATGATTTAGTTGCTTCCATTTATTTATCACTTTATTCCCTGGTGCTTTTTGCCGTTAGGTATTTTTTGTGCATGTCGTCCTGTGGCTACTCTGATTATAAGTATATATACACCGTATTTTCTGGAGTATAAGACGACTGCCTAATTTTCCAGTTAAAAAATAGGTTTTGGGCTATACTCGTCATATTGTATTGTATATCCCGCGTATAAGACGACCCCCAATTTTTGGGGGATGTTGTTTTTAAGTATAAAAAGTAGTCTTATACACCAGAAAATAGAAACATAGAAACATAGAAAAATGTCGGCAGATAAGAACCTTTCGGCCCATCTAGTCTGCCCAATTACATGGATACTTTACCTGGATTTATCTTTTGTTTAGGATAGCCTTATGCCTATCCCATGCTTGCTTAAATTCAATTACTGTTTTGGCCTCTACCACTTCTACTGGAAGGCTGTTCCATGTATCCACCACCCTCTCAGTAAAATAATGCTTCCTGATGTTACTTTTAAACCTTTGCCCCTCTAATCTAAGACTATGTCCTCTTGTTTTGCTATTTTGTTTCCTTTTAAATATACTCCCTTCCTCTACCTTGTGGATTCCCTTTACGTATTTAAATGTTTCTATCATATCTCCTCTGTCTCGTCTTTTTTCCAAGCTGTACATGTTAAGATCATTAAGCCTTTCCTGGTAACTTTTCTCCTTCAAGCCGTACACCATTTTAGTAGCCCTTCTCTGAACTCTCTCTAAGAGGTCTATATCCTTCTGGAGATACGGTCTCCAGTACTGCACACAGTACTCCAAGTGAGGTCTCACCAGTGCTCTGTACAGTGGCATGAGCACTTCCCTTTTCCTACTGCTAATACCTCTCCCTACACAACCAAGCATTCTGCTAGCATTTCCTGCTGCTCTATTACATTGACTACTTACCCTTAGATCCTCTGAAATAATAACCCCTAAATCCCTTTCCTCAGATGTTGAGGTTAGGACAGTGTCAAATATTCTATATTCAGCCCTTGGGTTTTTACGTCCCAGGTGCATTATCTTGCACTTATCCACATTAAAACTCAATTGCCACAACTCCGACCATTTTTTTAGTTTACCTAAATCATTTGTCATTTGGCTGATCCCTCCAGGAACGTCAACCCTGTTGCAAATCTTTGTGTCATCAGCAAAAAGACATACTTTTCCATTAATACCTTCTGCAATATCACTAATAAAAATATTAAAGAGAATGGGTCCAAGTACAGACCCCTGAGGTACCCCACTGGTAACAAGACCTTGTGCCGAATAAACTCCATTTACCACAACCCTCTGTTGTCTGTCACTCAGCCACTGCCTAATCCAGTCAACAATATTGGAATCTAAACTCAAAGATTGCAATTTATTGATAAGCCTTCTATGCGGAACAGTATCAAAAGCCTTACTGAAATCTAAATAAGCAATGTCTACTGCACCACCTGTGTCTATTATTTTTGTTACCCAATCAAAAAAATCAATAAGATTAGTTTGGCATGATCTCCCTGAGGTAAACCCATGTTGTTTCTGATCCTGTAATCTATGTGTTTTTAGATGTTCAACAATCCTTTCCTTTAACATGGTTTCCATTAATTTCCCCACTAAATATGTGAGTTCCTATGGGAATAGGGCCTCATCCCCTCTTGTACTGTTTGTCAAATGTTGTTCAATGTATTGTAACCCGTCTATACTGTGCCTATTGTACAGCGCTGCGGAATATGCTGGCGCTTTATAAATAAAGAATAATAAATAAATATATATATATTTATTTATTTGTGTTGTTAACACAATATACATTGTGATATCGTTTTATTTGTTTACTTATTTTCTTTGCTATGTTGTCATTGGACACCCTATTTACCCACTGCAGACACAGACACACAGAGATAGACACAAACACACACACACAACAGACCTCGTATATAAATACATACACCAGGGCTGGATATATTTACATTAAATGTAGGAGACAGGAAGAAAACCTTGAAGCCAACTAGATGTTTTCAGATGCAAAATACTGCTTTTAGATTGGTGTAAAATAAACTGAAAATTTAGGAGCCAGGAGTAAAATTCTAAGAGCCAGTGGCTACCAGGCTCCTGGCTTTGTCAAGCCCTGTCCTAAGAGATACCAGAGGATGAGCAAAAATCAAGTAGACGAATGTAAAACACCTTGTCAGCACGCAGAATATTAAAAGCACCATTGTTTTTAAAATAAAAATGCAAGAGTGTGTGGGTGCAGATATTGAGAAAGAATGGAAATTACAGAAGAAAAATACAAAGGGATTTATTCAGAAGAAGAGCACAATTTAGCAGAAGACTGGGGAAAAGTGCCAAGCTATTTTTGAGTAAGTGTTTCAAAGCTTTGGTCTGTTGCCAGAATTCTATTACAGCCATAGGCTAGGAAATGCTTGTGGGAGTTGGTGTCCAAAGCCGGGGCAACAGAATTTGGCACTCTCTAATGAAAGATGGGTACCTGACACTATTCTTTTAGACTTATGGGTCTATTCACAAAGCGCCGCATATATCGGCGATTCCATTTCACCGAAAATATGGTGAATTCACTATGGTGAGAAAAGAAAAAGAAGAGAGGTTTGTGAGGGTCCTGAGAACGAGTAACAGCACTAGTGGCCTGCTCTACGGTGGTAGAGGGTCTCACAGGGTTTTTCCTCGATTATGCCATTACATATGCAAATCAGCGTGCTCTCACCCAGAAAGGATGGCCAGTACTGATTGCCAAGGACGTCATCCCTGCACGAGAGATGCAGCAACCCCCGACGAATTCACGATGGTCACCGTATTTTGCAGAAATAGAGTTGCTGAATTGGTTACTGGCGAAACCATTGAATTGCACCAACTCAGCATTGGCGAATTCCACCGAACTGCAAAAAAAATAAATTAAAGAAAATAAAGTCTGCTATTCTCCCAATAGAGGTTTAAACCAATAAAAACGTATTCAAATGTGTCTAATAAAAAGGACGGATACAGAAAAAAAAAAAACGGCAAGAGATTTTTTTTTTACTAAAAACGTGCTGCACTTCGGGGTTTGAAGCATGCGATTTGTGGGAGCAGATTCACTCACACTATGTACTGCATATGCAGCACGTTAGGCGAGTTTCCATGTACCCTTGACAAAGGCTACTAGCTGAAACGTTGGGACGTCTGGTTTCTGCCGGTTGTGTTACCTGGCAGGTTCTCCATCTTTGTGTTACCTGGGAGGTTCTCCATCTTTGTGTTACCTGGGAGGTTCTCCATCGGTGTGTTACCTGGGAGGTTCTCCATCGGTGTGTTACCTGGGAGGTTCTCCATCTTTGTGTTATGTTCATATTTTCATTTAATTGGTAGTGATTTGTGCGGTTGTTATAGCACGTGCCTCTGATTCTGCATACTGTAAGTATTTATTTGTTGCTCACCCGGGCTTCGTTCATAGATTCTGGAAACAATTTGGTTTTTGTTCCCTGATTATAGGGACCAGTATACTAGATGCATACAGGGCTATTCAGAGACAGGTGAAAACCTTGAGAATTGCCAGGAGAATGAACAATCTAGACCAAATAGCCAATTTGGAAAGTGAGATAAACGGGAGAATTTTTCAGGTTTGACCATTTTGACCTAGAATTTTCAATTCTCCAGTCATTCTCAAGGTTTTCACCTCTCTTTGAATAGCCCTGATATTGTTCAACAATTGCCTGTGGTACATATGATCTATACATGTGCTGGTGTCATTGAATCAAGTACACTTTACCCTTTTTAATTTCCGAGTCCAATAAAATAGCTTTATAGTATATGGTGGGCTTTCTTGTTGTACTAGTCATATATTCTAGTACTTATGAGGATAAGTCAATTTTTTAGTTCGCACCCATTATTGTTTTTTGTAGAAAAGGTGTGCATTACAATGATTTTTTGAATTAATTTATTCCAGATTATCATTTTTAAAACCTATCAGGGTTATTCAAAAGAGATCCGAATTGCTGGTGAAAGGTAACCAAACGCTGAGATTCAGCATACGGTTACCTTTCCTGGCCATTCGGCTATTCAGAGAGCAGGCAGTTTGCCAAATGTTGGCGAACTGCCTGCACATACGATGCCTGTTCGAGGGCAGTGGAATCCCCATAGAGAAGCAATGCTTTGGCTATCCAGGGAACACAAAACAGCTGAGAAAAGTTGCCGAAATGCCCTGCTGTTTGGTGGTTTATTTCGGCAGGTTTATTCAGGCGAATCCCATATGCTTCAATGTTAAAAATATTCCCATTTTAATCAAATATCCATTACACCATTTATTATATTCCACAGTAAAAAGTTTCTTTATCTTAAGATCTTTTAGGCATTTTTCAGGATTTTTTTGTGAAATTGTTTTTCCTTTTTTTTTTAACCCTTTCGCTGCTGAGATATTTCACACCTCTGTGCTGAGGTCATTTTTACCGATTTTGCTCATCATGTTTAAGGCTAGGGTCAGAGTGGGGCAGTCGGAACGCGCGTGCAGGCGCACTAAATCACGGCGGCAGTAGCAGCACATAACGGCCAATGACGGCCAATATACGCAGTACGTGCGTACGAAAGTGCGCCGACACCACGCAACCAGCAAATGAACGCATTTTTATCAGAACGTGAAACCGCTGCTACTGACGTACAAAGTGCGCTGCGGCCGCATGGCAGCGTGTGTGCGTGATTAGGAGATGTCAGACGCTGCTAGTGTGCGGCCTACATAACGTTCAAACAGCCGGATTTCCCTAGACTTCTTTTTACCCCACCGTCATGAAATACGTCCAGAATTGCGCATCGTCTGACCACTTAAGCGTATTCTGTGAAAAAATGCGTGCGCACGCATCGACGTACATTTTGACGGTGGCCGCAGAAAATGCGCTCATCTGTCCCTAGCCTAAACGTGTTTTGAAGCCTTATTTTAATATATGACCCAGACATATTATATATCGTTCTTTCCGGCAGATTCATAATAAGTCGTTATTATATGTATACGTCTTGTCCTGTCTGTATATTATAACAAAAAATGCAATAAAATTTGAATTTTCAATAATTTACAATGTGTAAAGTTTGGTTTTATCACATTTTAACATGCAAGCATTTGCGGTTATATTTTCTATGGGGTGCGCTTGTTAAAAAAAAAAATTGAAATGGGGACTCCTTACATTTTTTGGGGGGGAAAATTTCTCTATTTTTAACAAACGCACTGCATACAAAAATCGTTAGTGCAGCATCATTGTTTACATTATAATTGAAATGGGAACAATATTGCTGCATTAACAAACCAAACGAAAAAAAAACTTAATTTTTACATGGTCATGTTTGGTATTGTTGGAAAGGCCATGATCTGGTCAATCCAGCAATACCAAACATTAACCCCTAGCTGCCACGGATCGGGAGATAGGGGGTTCATTGGAACCCCCTATCTCCACCATTGGTGGCAGTTAGGGGTTAACTCCAGGACTGGCGTCATCGTGCTATGCACGATGACACCAGTCATCAGGGGGCATTCCCGGAAGCTTGGCCGACATCCAAGATGTCGGACAGCTCCAGGAGAGGATCACGATTCGGCGCCGAATTGTGATCCAGCACCCAAGGGGTTAAAGACAGGCACGGTTTGGAAGGGCAGGCTGTGCCTTTCCAAACCGTGCCTGCCTTCACCCGCAGGACCCCGGCGATCGGGAGGGAGAGAGGTCCGAAGGACCTTCCCCCTCCCTTTCAGGCACCTCCTCCACACTCGCGGGGGGGGGGGCACCTGAATAGATGTCATTGCGCCGGCTGATTGCTGCCTCCTGTGCTAGGACGTGCTCGGCGCGTCTGTAGCACAGGAGGAACAGTTGGCAGGCCAAGTGATTAAATAGTTTTTTCTTTTTTCTGTAACAGCCCTTTTTATTATCATTCATTGGATCTTATTTGTAAATTTCAGACATTTTCGTTCTGCAGTTTCTTTGAAAACAGCATTTCACTTTTCAAACATCCAAGCGTACTTTTTTTTTCCACTCTATTCGTCTGCGGTGTCAGGTTTTTCCGGCGGCTGCTCTGTGCTGTGATCGGCTCCTGCTCGGGTTTCTCCGGCGTGTTCAGCGGGGTTAATCCAGATGTTTTTGCGGGTTTCGTGTGCATTCGCCGGGTTTTTCGGTGGCTTTTCCCTGCACTACGACGGCCCTGTGGTGCTTGCTGAATACACCGCAGGGTTGCCGAAATGGGATCGCCAAATCGCACCGAATTGAAGAGAACAAAAAGTCACTGAACGTGCGGTGACTTTTCGATTCTCTTTGAATAACGCTGTTAGTGTACAAAAGGTTTAACGTTTCTGATGGGTCAAGATAAAAGAAAATCTCATACATTAGATACCACATACTGTATCTAGAAAACATCAGCTCTGCCGAAAGCAATGGCAGAACCAGGATTCTCACCATTTCATGGCTAAAAATTATGAATTAAAAATTAAAGCTTGCTACAAACAAGCAACAAAAAGGTATTGTTTTTCATATGAAAACAATACAAACTATAAAATGTAACCAGAGCTAAATGGCGTATGTGCGTGTGAAATTATTGCCAGTCGCTTAAGGCTGGGATCAGACCAGCGCGCTTTTAACGTGCGTTCTGGCGCACATAATTACGGCCGCACTAGCAGCAGATGACGGGCAATGACGGCCAATATACGATGTACGGCCGCACAAAAGTCCGGCCGTGCAACGCAAGTGGAATTTGAACGCATTTTTCTGAGAACGCTGAACCGCTAGTACTGACGTACTGAGTGCGCAGCTGCGGCATAGCGGCGTGTTTGCGTGATTAGGAGATGTCAGACGCTGCTAATGTCCAGCCTACATAACGTCCAGACGCAAAAAGAGTTTTATTGACGATCCGTACAAAATCACGACCGAAAATGCGCTTCGTCTGACCGTTTTTGCGCATTCCGTGAAAAAATACGTCAATGCGTTCGGATGCACTTTTTCACGTTCGCGGGGAAAAATGCTTTCGTCTGACCCTAGCCTAACACCCGAAAGTAACGGTGTCCCCACTAGACACCATAAGTGCTTATTAGAATATCATTAATTGCTCTAGTTATGTTATGTTTTCTTTTCCATGAATTCTTAAAAAAAAAAAATAGACCCTTTGAGCTAGAGAGTGTATAAAAGTGTATAAAATTTATTTTCTTTTATATCAAGTGTGACACTGGGAGACTTCACGGGTCGTTTTTTTTTTTCTTCTATGAACTAGGCTTTTATTCACTTTTTAATGTAACCATTAACTAGATCTGTTAAATTGTCAGAATACAGGGAAATGCTTATTAATTGTAAGCTGGATATAGCTTCGGCAGTCCCGATTCTGCTATACCATATACATGCAGAAGTCGGTGCAGGACCTTATATACACTATAACGTATTCGCTCACCCATCCATATGCGAGTCAAGGCAGGTGAGCGAATACTTTTGGCAATCTAGTGTATATAGTCTGGAAAAAGACGAGAGAAATAACACTAGAAAAAGGTTGGAAATATTTAACGCATAAAAAAAAAACAAAAAAAAAAAACGAGGAAATTGCCACCTGAACAGATTTAGGTGAAGCTGAAAAACGACTAGAATTCTCCTTTAAGGCAGTAACACATGAGCAGCAATTCTTAAATATTTTGTGAATGCTTGCATGGCACTCAAAAAGAATGCATGTTAAAAAGTCATGGAAAAACAGAATGCGATATTTAATTTCAGAAGTGAAACACATATCAGGGGTGTGGGAATTGTATCGCCCGACGACTGGGACATGAAGATCCTGGCGCTGGACAAATTTATTTTTTTTTAAATTTTTTTTTAGATGCAATCCGGCAGGCAAGAAGTCCGCCTGACTGCGGGCTAATTCTAGGGATGCCCCCAATACCGGAAGCCAGAATGAGAAAAAACAAAAAACGACCTCGACCAAATTGCGTGTGTGTGTGGTTTTGGGGGGGGGGGGGGATATTGAAGAAAATCGTCCAGCCCTATGTAGTGGTGGGCTTTTTAGTTTCCAAATACTGCCTTCACCTGATGAAAATTTCCAGATAGGGAAGGTGCGTGGGACGACAACTGCTGCTGCTGTGTTAATGGATCTTCCATTCCCCTTAATGTACAGATCTGTTCTATCATGTGGTCTCATTACATAAGTAGATAATAAATTATTGCTAGCTTCAGGTAAAACTGACGACTTGCTGGAGCATCATATATCACAAATGAGGAATGTACAGCATGAAATATTCAAGACAGAGCACAGTGATTGAATAATACGTCTGGTGGAAATCATAATTCTCACCACCGATTAGCTTCTGTACAACATACCCTAACGCGTGTCCGTCCCTTAGCTCCACATCTCCTTCACCTATGCAGTCAGCCGTCATCTTTTGAAACCACAAGCAAGCAAGCTAAACCAAAGTGGGGATGGAATACAAGTCTATTAAACCAAACGTTGAGCTCAATGCATCTCAGTACAACCTTACATTATCCCATGAGGTTTAACATGATGCATTGAAAATAGAAATAAAATGTGAGCAATTATTTGTTATACGTTATATAAGGAATGGAGATTATGCCTCCATGTAAGCTGCTGCTTGTGTGACATGAGGTCTCTTGAATACGGCTTGAGTACCTCTTATCCAAAATCTGAAATGTCAACATGACCGCACCAGCGGAAAATTCCACACGTGACAAGAGACCAAATGGATACACATATTGGATAAAATTACTTTCAAGCTAAAAGGGGTTATTCAGAGAGCACTGAAATGTCACTGACATGTCGGTGCTCTCTCATTCACCCCACTTTGGCAAGTTAAATTCGCCAATGCTGAATTTAACGCAGGGTCCCCGAAGTATGGTGAATTGACCTGCCAAAGAGGGGTAAAAAACAAAAAAATTTAATATTCTGAATCAGAAATGTCACTGAAAAAAAATCCGGAAAAAAAGCCTAAAATATTATTTAAAACAAAGAGTATTTTTTGCTGCAAATGAACAGAATAAACGGTTAAATAAATATTTAGGGGGAAAAAAAAAAAGGGATTTTTTTTTTGACATTGAAACTTATGGGATTCGCCCACTTAAACCTGTCGAGTGAAATCAAAAATCAGGGCATTTCACTGACTTTTCGGTGTTCTTAATTGATCTCTATGGGAGCGTTCATTGCTGCCGAATCGCACTGTATTTCCCTGGCAATTTGCCAATATTTGGCGAATGGCCACGAAAATTGCACCACACGGGGAAATTCACTGTACGGTGCAATTTCGTGGCCGATTCGGCTATCTTTGAATAACACCTTAAGTCAGGGGCGTAAGTACCAGGGGAGCAGCAGGTGCCACTGCACCCGGGCCCCTGAGTCTGGGAGCCCACAACCGGATGGGTGGGGGCCCCGGACTAGCCTTGCTTGCCCCACAGTCCAGGCACCTGGTCTCACGTTTGATCGGCAGCGTGTGGGATAAAACTCCCACAGGCTGCTCCAGAAGTAAAGGCCCTGCCGGGGGGAGAGGAGGAGGAAGGAGAGGACAGCGGCTCACATGGGGACGTGCTGGCCCCTTCCCCCTCCACAGCCACGCAAAGCAGAGCCTCCCCTGCTGTGCTGAAAGTGTCCAGCACGTGCAGGGAGGGGAAGTGGAGACCATACTTACCTGTGGTAAGTATGTAACAAGCTGGGTGTGTGTGTGTGTGTGTGTGTGTGTGTGTCAGAGGCTGGCTAATTACTGGGGTTCTGATACTGGCTGTATAATTACAGGGGTCTGATATCTGGGGGTGGGTCTTGAAGGCGCGGGGCGTACTGGTACGCCTTGCTGACTTCAATGGCCCGCCTCGGTCCCTCCCCACAGTCGACGAGGGGGGGCCTTCATGGATTCTGGCACCGGGGCCCTGAGGTTTCTAGTTACGCCTCTGCCTTCAGTGTTTAAAATTGTCTGTATGAAAAGAATGAATTTGTTGTTTAGACTTTGGTTTCATTCCCAAGGTCTCATTATATGCAAATTTGAAATCCAAAACACGTCGGGCCATATTCCAAAACTGGTGTTAAGCTTACAACAGCTCTGGTTAAGTTAGCACCACCTTTGGAAAAGGGCCCTTCGGATCCCAAGCATTTCTGGTAAGGGATACTCAACCTGCATATACCCGTAATACTATAATCATTTAGAGAGAGAGGCTCCCAAGCTTCAACGTGACCTCCTCAGCTTCTGTTTGCCCCTGCCCTATTATAAATGGTATTCTTATGCAAGGTTTGGATTTTAATTTTGGTTAAATTGGGGCTACACACCAATCAGTAGATATCGGCATTCTTTTTCTTCCGAATCGAACACCCGGAAACCTGAAATGCCCGAAAACCTTAAAATTAAACTGGAAATTGCCTGTTTAATTCTAGCCCTAATTCTAAACCCAACACATGCAGAAACAGTAACCCTTAATCTACCAGTAGCCCAACCAGAGACGTAACCCCAATTATAAGCCTATACGAGTAATACTAACTGTACTACAGTTGTGTTTAAAATTATTCAACCCCCAATGCTGTAAAGGGTTTTAGGGAATTTAGTGTACATTTGTAATTGTATTCAGAATGAAATCCTACAAGGACTTTTTAAAGAACCATATGCAACTAAAATGACATCAATTGGTTTTGTAATACAGTAGTAAATGTTTCTTTTGTGAATTCTTCATTGACACAATTATTCAACCACTTAAAGACTACCACTCTGAAGAATGGTGGATGTCACGGAGCAGCAATAAAGCATAATAAGCACCAATTAGGCAGCTTTAAAATGACTGTGATACTCAGCTCCTTCTAGACATTTACTGGTGTGGTTACAAACATGGTGAAGTCAAGAGAATGGTCCAGGAAGACAAGAGAAGAGGTGATTACTTTTCACAGGAAGGGCAATGGCTATAAGAAGATTGCAAAGATGTTAAACATACCAAGAGAGACCATAGGAAGCATCATTCGCAAATTCAAGGCAAAGGGCACTGTTGAAACGCTACCTGGTCGTGGCAGAAAGAAGATGCTGACTTCGACTGCTGTGCGCTACCTGAAGCGTAGAGTGGAGAAAAGTCCCCGTGTGACTGCTGAGGAACTGAGAAAAGATTTGTCAGATGTGGGTACTGAAGTTTCAGCTCAGACAATACGGCGCACACTGCTCAATGAAGGCCTCCATGCCAGAACTCCCAGGCGCACCCCCTTGCTGTCTCCAAAGAATAAGAAGAGTTGACTGCAGTATGCCAAAAGTCATGTGGACAAACCACAGAAGTTTTGGGATAGTGTTCTGTGGACTGATGAAACAAAATTAGAACTGTTTGGGCCCATGGATCAACGCTATGTTTGAAGGAGTAAGAACAAGGCCTATGAAGAAAAGAACACCTTGCCTACTGTGAAGCATGGCGGATAGCGGAGGGGGGGGGGGTCAATCATGCTTTGGGCTGTTTTGCTTCTGCAGGTACAGGGAAGCTTCAGCGTGTGCAAGGTACCATGAATTCTCTTCAGTACCAGGAGATATTGGATGACAATGTGATGCAGTCCGTCACAAACCTGAGGCTTGGGAGACGTTGGACCTTTCAACAGGACAATGATCCCAAGCATACCTCCAAGTCCACTAGAGCATGGTTGCAGATTAAAGGCTGGAACATTTTGGAGTGGCCATCGCAGTCACCTGACTTAAATCCGATTGAGAACCTCTGGTGGGACTTAAAGAAAGCAGTTGCAGTGCGCAAGCCTAAGAATGTGACTGAACTGGAGGCTTTTGCCCATGACGAATGGGCGAAGATACCCGTAGATCGCTGCAAGACACTTGTGTCAAGCTATGCTTCACGTTTAAAAGCTGTTATAACTGTAAAAGGATGTTGTACTAAGTACTAAGATTGAATGTCACTTGGGGGTTGAATAAAACTGATAATGATGTGAGCACAGAAAAGACATTTGTGGTTATTTCATTATAAATGTTATGTTATATTTGTCTGACCTACACGTGCCTCTTTGATTTAATTGTAAGCAAGATGACTGAATGATCAAAATCAATGTCAAACTGGCCAAAACACTCAATTTCAGTGGGGGTTGAATAATTTTGAACACAACTGTACATGCAGAAACAGTAAGGCCCCTATTAAATTCTTCGCGCATTTGGTTTTGCGTGCGCAAATGCGCATTTGCGCGAGGGGCAAAACCCTCTGCGCCGAACGTCGTATTACAACGTTTGCACAAACAATGCGCGTTATCGTTTAACGCGGATGGACCTTGTGCGAGCGTGATGTACTGTGCGCGTCCTATACTTAACATTGTGAGCGCAAATTCATTCGTACGCGGATGGTACTACAATCGATGCGCATCTTTTTACGAACGATGTTTGCGCGCATAATTTTAACGTCTTTGAAAAGCTGGTGTTAATGGCAAATCGGAACGTTCTGGCCGAAACGAAAAACACCAGCACGAAAAAAAAAAAATAATATACAGCACAGTTACACATTCTGCACATACCCAAACAATAAAATTGTGAATTCGTGCATATTTTTTTTATTGCTGCAGCTCAGCATGTATACTCAGATTTACTTTGACAGGCGCAAAAACTTAAGTCAGTCAATTAAGGTCAATTATTAAGGTAATTAAGGTTCTTCATTCTGATTGGCTGAATCCGGCGAAAAAAAAACAGTCTGCACACTGATTTACGTGCACTACGTTACTGCGCGCGTATTACTCTTAGTTTTATGAACGTTATTTTCGGATGGATGAGAAAATGCATTCGATTTGGAATACTCCGTTACGTTTCGCGCTGGAACGAAATTACGCGAAGAATGTAATAGGATTAGATACATTTAGGCCCCTAACACAAATAGGGTTACTGTTTGACTTACTGGTTCTAACAGTAAACCAACCCTAGAAGTAACTGTAATCCTAACCAATATTTAAGGGTATGAGGAGTAGGTATAGCCGGGGGGATTGGAGTAGATTAACAGGGCTATTCAGAGAAAGGTGAAACTCTGGAGAACTTTTGGAGAAGTGAAAATTCGAGGTCAAAAATAGCCAAACCAGAAAAATTCTCCCATTTATCTCACTTTCCAAATCTGCTATTTTGACCTAGATTTTTCGCTTCTCCAGAGTTTCACCTTTCTCTGAATAACCCTGATAGAGAGGGTAGGAGGTAAAAATACGCGCAGCTCCAAACCCTTGGGATTGATCAGAATCAGCAAATTCCTTAAATTCGGTAATCTAAAAACTTTGGACTGAAATTTTCCAAAATAACCTGAAAATCTGGCGTATTCACACGTCTACTTCCATAGGAAGATCGAGCCTGGCAGCGCTGTGAGCACTAACTGCGCTCAGCGAGGTGGCCAGACGCAGGAACGTCCACTCTTAAAAGGGATACTCTAGGCATCATGACCACCTAAACTTTTTTAGGTGGTCATGATGCCCTGAGTATGCCCTTGTCTTCCCCCCTCCCTCCGCTGATCGGCTGAAACAGCTGAGAGACGCAGAGAACTTTACTCCGCCCTCCCAGCTGTCAGTCAGCAGAGCGGGATTCATATTTCCCACTTCTGCCAACTATTGCCGAGTAGGAGACGTCATCGCGTTAGTTATTGAGTGACTAGGTATATTTTAATGTAAAAAAACAGGGGGTGATTTTTGCTTAGAGTGTCCCTTTAAAAAACGCTCGTCTGACCCCGGCCTTACTGGACACTAGCCGCTCCTATGCTTTGTATAGGAGCTGTTAATTTGCAGCTAGAATGAGAAGAACAAGCTATTTCAATGCAACTTGTTCTTCTCTTTCCGAAAGAAATAACATTATCGGAGTTTTGCTAAGAGTTTTTTTTTAACTGAAGCAAAACGCAAACCCTGTATAAACCATATGTAAATACAAAGATACATTAATCATAACAGTAAGGATCAGTGAAAGCATTCCAGAATTACTTACAATTAAAAGGATCCTTCTCTGTACAAATGTTGACTTATACCCATGTGTGCAAGCCGGAAAAAAAAAAAAAAAAAAAAAAAGACAAGAACATGGAAAAGAGTTTTAAAAAAAAAATAAAAGATAAAAAAAAAAGGGAAATATTGATTAAAGAATACACAGCAAGTGAGTTGAGCAGTAACATTATCACAGAATGAAGAACATTTGTTATGTTTCATCAATAAAAAAACAAAAAAATATATATATAATAAACATTCACAGTTAAGTGATTTTAGAGTCTAGATGTATTTTTACAGGTCACCTCTGCCATGTAATTAAACACCAGACTAGTACCACGTAACCTCATACACCTACTATTTACCAAGCATTAGGGATCCCCTCTAATCTGGAGCAGACGTCATATCTACCTAACGTTGCCGCCTATGCCCGATATCACTGCCTACGTGGACAGCAATGCCGACAGCAGCGAGGACTGTACATAACACATGTGTTTGACAGGCTAGTTTCCCTAGGACTCGAAAAAAAAAAAGGTAAATCCCCAGCTGTTGCAGAAGACTGTCCCATGATGCTTTACCCATGCAAATACAGTACCCACAAAAAAAATTGGAAACTGAAGAACTGCGTAAGCGGGACACTGGCCAACAGCGTGTTTGTGTCTGTTATTGAGCAATAATTACCGGCGCTGGTAAGTCCCTACGGGGAACAAAAAAACGGCATTAAAGTCATAAAATAAAATCATTTTGGAACTCCGAGGGGAGGGGGGGGCTCATTCAGTAGATGCCGGTGTTGCAATACAATGTGAAGCTTCTCCTGACACTCTTCAGCTTTCACTTTTGTGAAATCCCGGCATTTGCAACGCTGGCAATAACTAAATAGCCCTCTGTATGTGGCACTGCGGATAGTTTTTGCAAGAGAATGAAGAAATATAGCGCAAAAATCACCGGGGCGGCATATCTTGCCATGTTGCTTTTCACTTGTGAATTCTCCATAAACCTCAGTTTAATTAATGAACCCCCGTGGACTTTAAGGCTGGACGTCCACTGGATCTGTAGTCGTGCGACCCACTTGGTCGTCAGACTAGGAACGATATCGGTCGCGCAACTTGGTCTGACGAGGGTCATCCACTGCATCAGATTAGCGATCGACGACTATGGACCAAAAAAAAAACCCTGTTTATTCTGGTTTTATTTTATTTTTCTCGGAGACTATTGCATATTGCATTCTGCTTTTGGAGACATTTCAGTCATTTGTGCGAAAATAGATATGGAGGAGCTGGATGCGCTAGTTCGGTGTGTGAATCTTAAGGTGGCGTAGCGGTAACATCACTGCTCTGCTTGGAGAGAGCCTGTGGAGACACAGGTTAGATCCCAGCAAGAGCACCTCTCCAGTAAGTGTCCTTGGGCAAGACACCTAACGGTACATACTTGAAAATGAGAGAAATCTCAATGTATCCTTCCTGGTAAAATACTTTCTCGAAAAAAAAAAAAAAAAAATCCTTTGCGCAGCTGAAAAAGGGGACCTAAAATTCATTCACCCTGTCCCCTACCCAAAAATGGCGAGCCCTACCCATCTCCCATACACAAAATATACATTTAAATATCAAAAAATTGAATATAATAACGTTTTATAACTTCTCAGCATCCATCTCCTTCCCTGATCGTCTGGCTGTCTGAGTTGCTTGTGCGATATTTCCTAAATTTTTGGTCTGATCGCTAGTCTGCAGCAGACTTCAAAAGTCGCAAGTCTGACGCAGTGTACGACGGTACATTCACAATAGTGTTGTTGGATTGGTCTGACGAAACGGACGACTTTGTGCTATGTCGTTGTCGCACAAATACGGATCCAGTGGGCGCCCAGCCTAAACCTTCATTATAGAGAGTCTTTACATCTTCAGCTTTAAGCATCGTTCCGTTTACTCTGCGCGACATTTCCAGATTTCCCATCTCACAGGATGCTGCTCTCCAGTAACATCAACCTTGCCCTTACAGGTAAAGTCCATACATTCCATTCGTTTACCGGAAATTCCTTATTTATAAAAGAATATTTGACTTATCAGGAGCTTAAAAACCAAATGTAATTAACAACAAAGAGGGAAAAGAGGTGACATCACATAATATTGATGATCGAGAACATTTGTTTACTAATAACTACCTGTTCTAAAACCAATGTGTAACGCTTTACGAATACGAAGAAAATTATAAACCTAGTACAGAATTTTAGGTCAGAAGTAAAAGATTGCTCTGGAGAGTACTTGGAAAAAATGATGAATATATGTATGGCAACATAATAAACAACAACTAGTCACTTTCGCCAACCACCCTATCACAGTTACATAGGCTGAAAAAAGACGTGCGCCCGTCGAGTTCAGGCATTCACATACAGTATCACATTCTGCGGTTAATCCAAAAGAAGCCAAAAAGCCCAGTCGGAAGCGTTCGCCAATATGCAACACACTGGGAAAAAATTCCATCTTGACCCCAGAATGGCGTCAGATTTCTCCTTGGATCAAGAAGCTTTTACCCACATATTAAAGATTATAAGCCTTTAGGTCAGTGCTCTCTCTCCAATAAAGTCATGTATGCCAAACCCATGAACAGTAATATTACACAGAATCCCAACTTGCGGAGATCACACACTGTTTGACGCTGCTATGATGCTACGCCGCCAAAAAGAAAACAACATAGTGCAACAGGAAACCAGAAGATAGAACTCCTATAGTGATCACTCACACCTTCAAAAGCCTGGCCTGACACAGAATGTCACCTATGGGCTGTTTAGGAAACACCAACCAGTCACATGACTCCCAATATGATGCCTATGGATCCCCGGCAAAATTACTGGGGATTCTGGGAAATAATCACTGGTGGCCAAGAGCGCAGGTAACAGCATATTTATCTGTTTTCATAGGTCAAACTTTATTTGCATGTCTCTTCTTAATTACCCAAACTGCCTGTCAGCAAGGTGACTATTGGGGATAGGAAGACTGTCAGGTGGGCGATATGGGGGGGGCTGCCTGTCAGGTGGGCGATATGGGGGGGGAGCTGCCTGTCGGGTGAGCGATGTGGGGGGGGCTGCCTGTCAGGTGGGCGATATGGGGGGGGAGCTGCCTGTCGGGTGAGCGATGTGGGGGGGAAAGCTGCCTGTCGGTGAGCGATGTGGGGGGGGGAAAGCTGCCTGTCGGGTGAGCGATGTGGGGGGGGGAAAGCTGCCTGTCGGGTGGGCGATATGGGGGGGGGAAAGCTGCCTGTCGGTGTGAGCGATGTGGGGGGGAAAGCTGCCTGTCGGGTGAGCGATGTGGGGGGGGAAAGCTGCCTGTCGGTTGAGCGATGTGGGGGGGGGAAAGCTGCCTGTCGGGTGAGCGATGTGGGGGGGGGAAAGCTGCCTGTCGGGTGAGCGATGTGGGGGGGAAAGCTGCCTGTCGGGTGAGCGATGTGGGGGGGGAAAGCTGCCTGTCGGGTGAGCGATGTGGGGGGGGGAAAGCTGCCTGTCGGGTGAGCGATGTGGGGGGGGGAAAGCTGCCTGTCGGGTGAGCGATGTGGGGGGGGGGAAAGCTGCCTGTCGGGTGAGCGATGTGGGGGGGGGAAAGCTGCCTGTCGGGTGAGCGATGTGGGGGGGGGAAAGCTGCCTGTCGGTGAGCGATGTGGGGGGGGGGAAGCTGCCTGTCGGGTGAGCGATGGGGGGGGGGAAGCTGGCTGTCGGGTGAGCGATGTGGGGGGGGGAAAGCTGCCTGTCGGGTGAGCGATGTGGGGGGGAAGCTGGCTGTCGGGTGAGCGATGTGGGGGGGGGAAGCTGCCTGTCGGGTGAGCGATGGGGGGGGAAGCTGGCTGTCGGGTGAGCGATGTGGGGGGGGAAAGCTGCCTGTCGGGTGAGTGATGTGGGGGGGAAGCTGGCTGTCGGGTGAGCGATATGGGGGGAAGCTGGCTGTCAGGGGAGTGATGGGGGGCGGGCTGTCAGGTGAGTGAGTGATGGGGGGGCTGTCAGGTGAGTGAGTGATGGGGGGCGGTCAGGTGAGTGAGTGATGGGGGCGGTCTGTCAGGTGAGTGAGTGATGGGGGGGTCTGTCAGGTGAGTGAGTGAGTGGGGGGGCTGTCAGGTGAGTGAGTGATGGGGGGGCTGTCAGGTGAGTGAGTGATGGGGGGCTGTCAGGTGAGTGAGTGATGGGGGGCTGTCAGGTGAGTGAGTGATGGGGGGCTGTCAGTGAGTGAAGTGATGGGGGGGCTGTCAGGTGAGTGAGTGATGGGGGGGCTGTCTGTCAGGTGAGTGAGTGATGGGGGGGCTGTTGTCAGGTGAGTGAGTGATGGGGGGGCTGTCTGTCAGGTGAGTGAGTGATGGGGGGCTGTCTGTCAGGTGAGTGATGATGGGGGGCTGTCTGTCAGGTGAGTGATGGGGGGCTGTCTGTCGAGTGAGTGATGGGGGGGCTGTCAGGTGAGTGAGTGATGGGGGGCTGTCAGGTGAGTGAGTGATGGGGGGCTGTCAGGTGAGTGAGTGATGGGGGGCTGTCAGGTGAGTGAGTGATGGGGGGCTGTCAGGTGAGTGATGGGGGGGCTGTCAGGTGAGTGAGTGATGGGGGGGCTGTCTGTCAGGTGAGTGAGTGATGGGGGGGCTGTCTGTCAGGTGAGTGAGTGATGGGGGGGCTGTCTGTCAGGTGAGTGATGGGGGGCTGTCTGTCGAGTGAGTGATGGGGGGGCTGTCAGGTGAGTGAGTGATGGGGGGCTGTCAGGTGAGTGAGTGAGGGGGGCTGTCAGGTGAGTGAGTGATGGGGGGCTGTCAGGTGAGTGATGGGGGGGCTGTCAGGTGAGTGAGTGATGGGGGGGCTGTCTGTCAGGTGAGTGAGTGATGGGGGGCTGTCTGTCAGGTGAGTGAGTGATGGGGGGGCTGTCTGTCAGGTGAGTGAGTGATGGGGGGTGTCTGTCAGGTGAGTGATGGGGGGTGTCTGTCAGGTGAGTGATGGGGGGCTGTCTGTCAGGTGAGTGAGTGATGGGGGGGGTGTGTGTCACTAGCTGCTCTCTGACACAGTGTATCCACACAGTCCGGGCTTTGGAGAAAGTATCAGAGCGCGTGCAGCAGCAACCTTGTAACTTCATGCAGTGACACTCGGCTTCATACCGGGCTCAGTGTCCCCCCCTCCTCCTCCCCGCGGGTGTCCCCCTCCCCCCCGCGGGTGTCCTCCTCCTCCTCCTCCCCGCGGGTGTCCCCCTCCTCCTCCTCCCCCCCGCGGGTGTCCTCCCCGCCGCTCACCAGGCTCTGCTCCTCGCTGTGCTCCAGGTCCACGTTGCCCTGGCTCTTGCTCTCGGAGTCGCTGAGCAGGTCGTCCTCGGAGTCCTCCAGGGCTGACGAGGAGCCGGTGGATGAGAGGGAGTTGCTGGAGGCGGACAGGCGGCGGCTCCCCAGCTTCAGCAAGCCGTCACTCCTCAGCCCGTCCCAGGCGGGCAGCAGCCCCGGGCTGGGGGGCGGCGGAGGCTCCTCGGAGCTGGTCACGGTCAGCCGCGGGATAACGTGCCCCTGCGGGGGGCTCTGCCAGCTCCCTCTCCGGTTCTCCCCCGCGGAGTCCCCGTTCCGCCGGTGCCAGCTCCCGCTGCCCATCCTCCGCCTCCGCCGCGGCTCCCCCCGCTCCTCGCCGTTCTCCGCAGAGCAGCGCGACTCGAAGTACAGCCGCAGCTCTCCCACGCTCAGACGCTTCCTAGCGCAGCTCGGGCTGGGGAGCGGAGGCGAGGGCTCCCCCGAACCCCCGCCATGGTTCATCCCAGTGCCGCCGGGAACCTCTGCGGGAACCATCCAACGCAGGCTGGTGCAGGGGCGCAGGTTGGCAGGCGTGCTGTGTGATGGCAGGCTGTCATAGGGGAGCTCTGCTGGCTGAGTTGCAGGCGCTGCTGTGATAAACTCTTAGCGCTCACTTCCTCCTTTCTCAACCTGTTCTGGGACTCTGTGGGAGGGCTGGCTTTTTTCTTGCTGTTCTGTGTGTGTGTGTGTGTGTGTGTGTGTGTGTGTGTGTGTGTGTGTGTGTGTGTGTGTGTGTGTGTGTGTGTGTGTGTGTGTCACAGTGTGTGTGTGTGTGTGTGTGTCCAAGGAGGGTGAGTCTCACTCAAAGTTTGCACCTCTTCTCCAGAGCAGTGTTTAAGGACAGGTTCTGCAGCTCTGGCCTCCTCTGGTGTTTATTCATTAACCCCTTGTTCAGTGGCGTCACTAGGGTTGGTGTCACCCGGTGCGGTAACTTATGGTGTCACCCCCCCCCCCACTTTTACGAGTTTTTTTACTACTCTTACTCATAAATCAGTACTCCCATATAACACTGAATGCTCATAACACACGCCGCACATTACTGTGAGGTTTATTGCTGTGGAGCTCTCTCATATGCTCACACACAAATTTTGGCGAACTGCCAGCAATTACGGTGCCTGTTCGACGGCAGTGAAAGTCCCCATAGAGAAGTAATGGTAAATCTGTTCAGAGACACCGAACAGCAGAGAAATGCCCTGATGTTCAGTGGTTTCATTAGACAGGTTTATTCAGGCGAACACCATCAGGGCTATTCAGAGAGAGGTGAAAACCTTGAGAATTGCCAGGAGAATGAACAATCTAGGGATGTGCGTTTCGGAATTTCGGAATTTTCACGAAATTTCCCGATTCGTGTCTTTGGATTCGGCCGAATTTCCGAATCGGGTCGGACCCGAAAACCGATAGATCCGAAAAGTTTTCCGAGCCGAAACGAAAAAATTTCGGATTTTTCGAATGGACTTGAAAGGTGTCAAATCAAAATTTATTTTTGCTCTATTCATGATTTCGGTTCCATTCGTGATTTCGGTTCCATTTCGGTAATTCTGGACATCGTATATTTAACTATTATCGGTTATATCGCTGATTCTGTAAATTTTGTATTTGTAAATGCGTATCACTTGTTTCTTGTGGCATTCGGGTCAGTTTAGCGTTTTTTAAATCGTTTTGTTCATTTTTTTTGTTCCTTGGCTTTCATACCATTTTAATATGATTAAATAAAGTTGTGAAATGTATATTCAATTATTCATAAGAAAAAAAGGATCTTTATTTAATAAAAAAAAAAACACGATAGAATCGCCAGAATTATCGTAGACACTTTGAAACGAGGAGAACAGACGTTCCGAAAAAACGAAAATTTCCGAAATTTCCGAAAAGTCGATACAAAAAAACCAGCAAAGTGACCCGAAAACACGAAAAATGGTCGATATTCCAAAAAAAAAAAATGTACACGAAAAACGAGCCGAACCGAACCGTATCGAAACGAGCCGAATCGAAAATTTTAAACATCCGAACAAATCAAACCGAAGAAAAAAAAATCGGTGGGTAAGTATAATCCTGGGCTCTACTGGTATATAAAATTATGGGCTCTGCTGTTATATGCATTTTGGTCTCTGCTGGAATATACATACTGGGATCTGCTGGTATATAAAACTATGGGCTCCGCTGGTATATAAATTATGGGCTCTGCTAGTATATACATTCTGGACTCTGCTGGTATATACATTCTGGACTCTGCTGGTATATACATTCTGGACTCTGCTGGTATATAAATGATGGGGTCTGCTGGTATATAAATGATGGGGTCTGCTGGTATATAAATGATGGGGTCTGCTGGTATATAAATGATGGGGTCTGCTGGTATATAAATTATGGGCTCTGCTGGTATATAAATTTCTGGGGTCTGCTGGTTATATAAAATTCTGGGGTCTGTCTTCGTATATAAATTTCTGGGATCTGCTGGTACATACATTCTGGGCTCTACTGGTATATATATATATATATTTTTTTTTGAGAAAGGATTTTACCAGGAAGGATACATTGAGATTTCTCTCGTTTTCAAGTATGTCCTGGGTGGCGAGTATGTACCGTTAGGTGTCTTGCCAAGGGGCACTTGCTGGAGAGGTGCTTGTCGGGATCGAACCCATGTCTCCACATACTCTCTCCTCGCAGAGCAGTGATGTCGCCTCTACTCCACCCAGCCGGTACCTCCACCCAGCCAGTACCTCCACCCAGCCAGTATATAAATGATGGGCTCTGCTGGTAAATCCATTATGGGCTCTGCTGATATATAAATTATGGGCTCTTCTGGTATATACATTCCAGGCTCAGCCTCTGCTGGTATATACAAATTATGTGCTCTGCTGGTATATACATTCCAGGCTCAGCCTCTGCTGGTATATACATTCCAGGCTCTGCTGGTATATACATTCCAGGCTCTGCTGGTATATGCAATTATGGGCTCTGCTGGTATATACAAATTATGGGCTGTGATGGTATATACATTTCTGGGATCTGTGACTGTCTGGTATATAAAATTCTGGGGTCTGCTTGTTACATGCAATTCTGGGGTCTGTGCTGGATGTATATAATTCTGAGGCGTCTATGCCTGGTTATGCACATGATTCTCGGGGGGGGGGCGGGTGTATATATACATCCTTTTTTTTCTTCTTCAGGTAATGGGGGGGTTGTTGAATTCTTGGGTGAGTTCCCTCACTTTTTTCCCAGGACTTGACCCCTGCCGGGGATCCCGCGGTGCTTGCTGAATTCACCGTAGGGTGGGGAACTTTGATTCCTCGAAGTGCAGGGAAGCATGGTGCTCTCTGAATGACCCCTTTATGTAGAACGCTGGAGTTCCACACAGATACACTTCCAGGAGAGCTAAATTACCCAATTCCTCATCGAATTCAAACTTAATGGGTTGATTTCTAAATTCTGTGCACAGCGAGAAGGGCCGCGTATTTGAGCCTGGCCTAGGGACTCTCACCCTAGAGCCGCCGCCTATAGAGCTGCGTGACACGCACAGGTGAGAGGATGCATGGGGGCTGCATGGGGGATGGATCAAGAAAGGTGCAATGGTGGGCTTATGGAGTGAGCTGATAGTAAAATCATGCCTGTTTAGAGATTTCTTGAAAGAATGGAGGTAGAGTTTATTAATCCCAAAGTGACCAGGTGGTTTTACCATCGTCTGTCTGAAAGTATAGCCACTGCTGTTTTTACATTTCTGCGCTGTTTGTGTTTAGCTCTAATTTTCCTCTTACTTGTTTATGGAACCCACACATGTTATATACCGTTTTTCTCGCCTTTAAATGGACTTTCTGAAGATACCATTATATCCATCATATCGTATAATTTACTATAAAAAATATGGAAAACCCACACTTTTTCAAACTTTGATCCCCAATATCTACAACCGCCAAAAAAGACTCCGGCTAAATAGTTTCTAAATTTTGTCCTGAGAGTAGAAATACCCAATGTTTTTGCTTTTTAACCCCTTCACTGCTGAACCATTTCATCTCTGTGTGCTGAGCTAATTTTGACCATTGTATGCTCATCATGTTCAAACGCAATTTGAAGTCCTGTTTTATTATACGACCGAGACAATTTATTTTTTAAAAACTCCACATTTTTATTTATTTTATTTTTTCTTGATACATCAAACCTGATTATGTTTGATATCGTTAGAAAGGCCATGCTCTGGTCTTTCCAATAATATCAAACATGACTCTCTAGCTGCCACTGACCGGGAGTTACGGAGGTCCAAAGGACCCTGCCTATCTCAACACTTGGGCATATGGCGATGGCGTCAATGGGCGGGGGTAGCCCCGGAGTCTTGGCTGACATCCAAGATGTCAGCCACCTCTGGGAGAAGTCAGCGATACCTCGTTGATTGCCGCAGGATCCTGGACCGGCATGTAAGGGGATAAAGTGTGGTATCGCTGGAAAGGTCACACTGTTACCTTTCCAGCGATGCCTCTCCTTTTTTCTTTTTTTATTCTTGGCCATTCGGGAAAGAGAGGGGTAGAGATGCTGGATCTGCATGTTTTCCTGGACATATATAATTTTATTGATGCTGATGGGCAGTGAAAAATGCCACCCCTCAACCTGTATAATATGCTGCAGGTAAGAAATCAAAAAGGAATCCCAGGTAACCTGCCCTGATTTCCTTTCTGCAGCATATTAATTATACATGTTGCAGGGCAGCACATTTACCTGTGCTCCCACTTTACATGAAATCGTAATATGCGTCCAAGAAAACATGGTCGACCTGACAACCCAAGAGAGGGGTCCAAAGGACCCTGACCCCTTTCAGACACTCTCCCGTCTGTGCCGCGGAGGGGGGCTGGTACCTGACACTGTCATCATTGCGCCAGGTGATGACCTCAGTGCGACGGTCAGGGTCCTTAAAACCGGAGGTCTGACTTCAAGGAAGCTGCAAATTGATTACTTGTGTATAACAAATAAAACCACATTTATAAAACACATTCCGCTTCTTTTTTAATTTAAGTAATTGCATGTAAAAGGAAAAATAAAATTAGGGTTCTTTTTAACTCCTGTTTCCATTTTGTGGATTTTTCCCATGATGCAACATTTACCAACATTTGTGCAAAAGTTTTGCTTTCTGGCTCTTGTTTATTTAATCTATATTATTTAACAGTTAATGAGGTGGATGAGGGAATGTTTAGATATGGCGGCAGGAGGTCTATTGTTCTCCAGGCTGAAATGAACAGATTAAAGGGACACTATCATTTACATAAACTGTAACTGGATTACATGTGCATCACGGGATTTAAGAATTTAACATGCAAGCCAACAGCGCACTCCTGTGTTCGTCCTAGCTAAAAGCAGTGGACGAGGCGTGCAAAAGAGAACATAATGAGTGTCGATATGTAAATAAAGGCACATACCTGTTGATGTGGGACATCTCGATGAACATTAGCAGGAAGTAGTGGAACAATTGTTGCTTGAAGAATCTAATGTGTTTGTCCGTGAAGAAGGAGACAGTGGTTGTTTACTGGATCTTCAGTGGAAAATTAGTCTCTCAGATAACACACTAGTTCATAAGTGTTCTAAAACCACTCTATAATGGCGTTAAGGTTTATATACAGAATGACTAATAGGAGGAGTCTGACGTCTGAGTCATTTGGATATGGGGTGCATGGACCTGGAGATGTATTTGGGATGTGCAGGCTGGATGTTCTGTGTCAATTCAACTCTTTTGTGCATGTAATCGGAGTTATGCATGAATAATGTTATTGTCTATTGTTAAGGTCCAGGTGTACCTTCTGCATATCTGAGGAGTTGTTAATCTTGTTTGGAGGAAAATACTGCCCCATTATCTGATTACTGTTACAATGGTATATAATTACTGTGGTCTCTGATTGTCAACCTATGTAAACTTCTACCCTGTTATCTAATATATGCAGGCAGTCTGATGCTCAGCATGCGATTACATGACACCATCAAAGTTATTCAGAGAAAGGTGAAAGCCAGGAGAAGAGAACAATCTAGACCAAATAATAGCCGATTTGGAAAGTGAGATAAATGGGAGAATTTTTCTGGTTTGGTTAATTTGACTCAGGAGAATGACTGGAGGAATGAAAATTCTGAGTTTCACCTTTCTTTGAATAGACCTGCATATTGTTTTATGTCAGGACATGTCTGTTTCACTTGAGGCTGGGGGGGGGGGGTGTAATTCTCCATTGTCTCTAGCCCCTCCTGGAAGTGTGATATATATATATATATATATATATTACACAGTAAGGACCCTAACGCGAGGGGCAAAACCCTTTGCGCAGAACGTCGTATTACAACACAATTAAACAAAGTAGATCTCCAGCCGGAGCACCTACTAGATTGAGAACATTAATATTCAGGAGAAATTGATTAAACACTAGTGATGGGCCGAACACCCCCGTGTTCGGTTCGCATTCGAACACGAACATTTCAAAAAGTTCAGATTCGAACTCGAACACGATTCGAACTCAATGCAAGTCAATGGGACTCGAACGTTCGATTTTTATAGTGCCCCCCCAAGAGGCATATATGCAAGATATTTGCCATTAAAGGTGTATGGGGGTCCAGGTAGTGCCCTGGGGGACAGGAAACAAGGACAAAAAGTTAAAAAAAAAACTTTTTAAAGGAACAGTGATTTTTCCATGAAATAAAGGTTAAGAATAAAAACGTAAAATTCCTTCAAATATCGTGCCTAGGAGGTCCCCATAACCTGCCCGTGAAGTGGCGGATTTGTAGGATGTATAGAAACATTTAAAAAGAAAAAAAATGACATTTCAAATGACGATAAATGGTTTTCCTTTTAATCTATTCATAAACAACTGCTTGGGGCGGCAGCCTGTATGAAAAGAGGAGACATTTTAGGACACACAGAACAAGTTTAGTGAATTTTTGGCTAAATTATGGTGAAACTTATGCAAGCTTTGGATGAAAGTAACAACAGGTGCATTAAAATTGGACCTTTGGTGCCAGCTAGTGCTTTCACACCGTAACCCCTCTGTGGTATTGTGGAAGAGTGCAGGGGTGGACTCTGCATTCAAATATTAAAATGATTGGAATCTGGTACAAGCGTCAGTGGCAGTGCACCCAAATATTACTGCGCTATAGTGTATGGCAGGATGGAAGTGCACCAGCAGTAACAAGCAGCGGAATATACCAGACAGGGGCGCAGAGCGAGAGTATTTGTTATAACAAAACCGGGTCAACAATGTTTAGGCACTAGTACTGCGCTACTGTATATGGTGAGAATTGGCGCACACCAGTAGCAACAGGAGGCAAACAGAACAGGCAGGGAATACACAGAGAGAATAGTCAAATGGCAGGCAAAGCCGGCAACAGATCGGGTCCCCAGAACAAGCAGGGTCATTAACAAGTATACAAACTGATTCGGTAAGCTAGCGATGCGGGAATGAAACTACACGGCAAGGTGTATAGCGCGCGCGCCCTGATTTAAAGGTCCCGGCGGCTCTGCGTCATCACGCCACGCCCTGCCCCCTGATCACTCACAGCTGTGCCGGGTGCCGCCGGAGCTCCTGGCATTCGGCCAGCTGGCGGCACCATGTGTCCGGGGCCCCCCCGATCGCCAACCGGGGTCCTGGATGTCACAATATTACAATCCAAAAGCAAACGGGTTAAGTAACCAAATTTGTAAGAAGAATAATTAATGCAGCAAATGATTCCGCACACTGCCGTGCAGCACCTCTACAGTATAATAATGCAGCATATGAATCCTCACACTGCCGGGCAGCACCTCTACAGTATAATAATGCAGCATATGAATCCTCACACTGCCGGGCAGCACCTCTACAGTATAATAATGCAGCATATGAATCCTCACACTGCCGGGCAGCACATCTACAGTATAATAATGCAGCATATGAATCCTCACACTGCCGGGCAGCACCTTTACAGTATAATAATGCAGCATATGAATCCTCACACTGCCGGGCAGCACCTTTACAGTATAATAATGCAGCATATGAATCCTCACACTGCCGGGCAGCACCTTTACAGTATAATAATGCAGCATATGAATCCTCACACTGCCGGGCAGCACCTCTACAGTCTGATGCTAGCTTTAACGAGAAGATATGCTATTAGTGTAGCGGGGAAGCCGGCTGCGCATTTTGCATCGCTAACTAAAGAGACTGGAGTATTGCTTGTTGTTTTAAGCTCGAGTAGCTATGAAATTGTGAGATGCGGTCGCTGGGGATGGTTGGGTAAGCGAGCGAGTGGCGGATTGTTGTCCGTGTAGTCATTATCTGGGTCTAGGATAGACGGATAGTGGGTTGCTTAGCCCTGCGTTTTTCGCTGCGACGCGCGTAGTGTTCAGGGGAACTGGTGGCAGCGTAACTAACAGAATAAGAAAGTGGGCACAGGGCTTGTGGCAAACGTAATCACTACCCAATTCAAGAGAAGATTGGTACCGCTTTGCAATCCTGGGACCACTTTATTGCACTCTACGTGCCTGTTGCGAGAGAAAGTGTGCGGGGACAGATAGGTAAGCGAGCGCGCAGGGATTGTTGTCCACGCAGTCATTATCTGGGTCTAGGATAGACAGATAGTGAGCGGCTTAACCCAGCGTCTTTCGTGGGACAGCGCGTAGTTGCCTTGACAGGAAGCTGCGCTTGTTTGTGGATCCAGGAATCAGGTGAGTATTAGAAAGAAAAAAAAGTTTTATTTTATGTTTTTAAAAAATGTGTCGCCTTACCTTAGCCTGGTGGTCAGTGGGGGCTCCCTGGATCCTGGTTGTGGGGAGGTCTGCCTTGGCCTCTGCCAGCCCGCACAGTCGCAGCTCTGTCATCCTGCGGCTGCATGCTCCTCAAGGGGTCCTTGGGAGGCCCCGTGGGCTGCCCTCTACAGTGCCTGATTAGAGGGCCTCGTCTGCCTGATGTTTTAGCAACAAGAATGTTTTATCCCATAGGCTTCAATATTAAAAATATTCCCGTTTTAATTCAATATCTAATAAACCGTTGCTTATATTCTGCAGTAAAGAGTCTCTTTATTTTTTAGATTTTTTTCGGATTTTTTAAGCATTTTTTAAAAAAATTCTAAATTATAAAAAAAAATAAAAAAATAAAAAAAAAATCTAACTTTTTGCGAACGGCCTGAGAAGTTCGCCGAACGGGCAATGTTCGAATCGAACTCATGTTCGAATCGAACCGAACGCCCATCCCTATTAAATACTAAATTTTGTATAGACAGAAAAACGTTCCTTCTCGTAGTTGAGAAGAATATCTCCCTTATGATTGTGGTACTAATAAACGTTAACCTTTATTTGATTATTAAGAAATGTTCATTTGCAAATGCACATTTCTTAATAATCAAATAAAGGTTAATTTTTATTAGTACCACAATCATAAGGGAGATATTCTTCTCAACTACGAGCAGGAACGTTTTTCCGTCGTATCAAACAATGCACGTTAACGTTTAACGTGGATGGACATGCGCAAGCGAGATGAACTGTGCGCGTCCTATACTTAACATTGTGAGCGCAAATGCGTTTGTGCCCTGGTATGCGGATGTTATTACAATCGATGCGTATCTTTTTACGAACGACGTTTGCACGCATAATTTTAGACTAGGGTCAAACGAACGCATTATTCGCAGCGACCGTCAAAAAGCGCATTGCCGTATTTTTTCACGGAATGCGCGAAAACGTTCATACGATGCGCATTTTCGTGCGTGATTTTTTACGGATCGTCAATAAAACACTTTTTGCATCTGGACATTATGTTGGCTGGACATGAGCAGCGTCTGACGTCTCCTAATCACGCACACTCGCCGGTAGCGGACGCAGCGCACTCTGTATGTCAGTACCAGCGGTTCTACGTTCTCTAAAAAATGCGTTCATTTTCCACTTGCGCGGCCGGACTTTCGTGTGACCGTACTTCGCATATTGGCAGTCACTGCGCGTCATTTGCTGCTGCGGCCGTGATTAAGTGCGCCTAAACGCACGTTAAAAATGCGTCAGTCTGACCCCAGCCTTAACGTTTTTGAAAAGCTGGTGGTAACTGCAAATCTGAATGTTCTGGCCGAAACGAAAAACACCAGCACGAAAAAGAAAAAATACAGCACAGTATAGTTACACATTCTACACCTACCCAAACAAAAAAATTGTGAATTTGTGCGTGTTTTTATTATTGCTGCAGCATGTATACACAGATTTACTTTGACAGGCGCAAAAACAAGTGAGTCAATTAAGGTCAATTGATGTCAATTAACCCTTTCGCTGTTGAGGCTTTTCACACCTCTCTGCTGAGCTCATTTTTACCGGTTTTGCTCATCATGTTTAAACGCGTTTTGAAGGCTTATTTTAGTATATGACCCAGACATATTATATACCGTTCTTTCCGTCAGACTCGGCAGATTCATAATATGTCATTATTATAAGTATACGTCATGACCTGTCTGTATATTATAACAAAAAATGCAATAAAATATGAATTTTCAATAATTTACAACGTGTAAAGTGTTTTTTTTTCACATTTTAACATGCAAGCAATTGCGGTTCTATTTTGTATGGGGTGCACTTGTTAAAAAAATTAGAGATGGGGTCTCGTTACATTTTTTTTTGGGGAAAATTACGCATTATTGTTCACATTATAATTGAAATGGGAAAAATATTGCTGCATTAACGAACCAAAAAAAAAGAAAAAAAAACTTGTTTATTTTTTTTTATAATTTTTTTTTTATAATTTTTTTTTAATATTATTTTATTTTTTTTTATTTTAAAAACTTTTTTCATAGTCAAGTTTGGTATTGTTGGAACGGCCATGCTCTGGCCGATCCAACAATACCAAACATTAACCCCTAACTGCCACGGATCGGGAGATAGGGGGTTCATTGGAACCCCCTATCTCCACCATTGGTGGCAGTTAGGGGTTAACTCCAGGACTGGCGTCATCGTGCTATGCACGATGACGCCAGTCCTCAGCGGGCATTCCCGGAAGCTTGGCCAACATCCAAGATGTCGGCCAGCTCCGGGAAAGGATCACGAACCGGCGCTTTTCGGCGCCGATTCGTGATCCGGCCCCATGGGGTTAATGCCAGGTACCATTTGGAAGGGCAGGCTGTGCCCTTCCAAACGGTGCCTGGGTAAGGCTAGGGTCAGACTGAGGCAGTGCGAACGCGCGTGCAGGCGCACATAATCACGGCCGTGCTAGCAGCAGATGCCGGGCAATGACGGCCAATATACGAAGTACGGTCGCACAAAAGTGCGGCCGCGCAACGCAAGCGGCAAACAAACGCATTTTTTCGAGAACGTGAAACCACTAGTACTGACGTACAGAGTGCGCTGCGTCCACTAGCGGCGTGTGTGCGTGATTAGGAGACGTCAGACGCTGCTAATGTCCGGCCAACATAACGTCCAGACGCAAAAAGTGTTTTATTGATGATCCGTACAAAATCACGGATGAAACTGCGCATCGTATGACCGCTATTGCGTATTCCGTGAAAAAATACGTCCAATTCGTTCGAACGCACTTTTTCACGGACAACGTGAAAAATGCGTTAGTCTGACCCTAGCCTTAACCCCCTGCACGCCGCCGATCGGGAGGGAGAGAGGTCTGAAGGACCTCGCCCCCCTCCCTTTCAGGCGCCTCCTCCGCGGGGGGAGCGCCTGAATTAGGTGTCATCGCGCTCCCGCGATGACACCTAATTACTCCGGCGGCGGTTCCGGGTGCTGGGCTGACATCTGCAAACTGCTGTAAGTCCTACACCATTCACCTGAGTTGGATGTACATACCCTCAAATTAAAGCTGACAGTCTGCAGTTAAAGCACATTGTGTTTGTTTCATTCCATCTCCATTGTGGGGGTGTATAGAGCCAAAGATGTTAGAATTGTGTCGATGTCCCAATATTTCTGGACCTGACTGTATGCTGCTTTAATAATAAAAACACGCACAACTTATCAATTTTATTGTTTGCGTATGTGTAGAATGTGTAACTATACGTTGCTGCGTATTTTTTTTGGGGCTGGTGTATTTGGTTCGGCCAGGACGTTCAGATTTGCCTTTAACACCTGCTTTTCAAAAACGTTAAAATTATGCGCGCAAACGTTGTCCGTTACATTTTGTGCATAGATTACCATCCGCGTACCAGCGACCAAACGCATTTGCGCTCACAATGTTAAGTATAAGACGCGCAACGTACATAGCGTTCGCGCAGGTTCACCCGCGGTAGACATTAACGCGCATTTTTTGTGCAGACATTGTAATACGACGTTCAGCGCAAAGGGTTTTGCCCCTTGCGTTAATGCATTTTTGAGCAGGTATTACCGTTTGCGTGAAGAATGTAATAGAGCCCGTAGTTGGTGCCAAAACCCAATACATGGAAGTAGTGACTCGAAAGGAATTCCCTGTACTTGGATAGTCACAATATATTATAAACTACAACCAAGGCTGCCCACTTTTATTAAATGTAAGAATATCTTGACCCATATAGTGCCAGAAATAACTTTGGGTAATGTATGGCATGTACCTCAGCATGAAATGTGGATATATATATATATATATATTCTACCACATGAGAATAGATGTTGACATCTAGTATAAAAATAATAAAATAGATGACAAAGTCTATATTTCTTTATAAAGTATTTTACCAGGAAGGATACATTGAGATTTCTCTCATTTTCCAGTATGTCCTGGGTTCAGCAACATTGAATTGTTACAGAAATACAAAGTAATAAAATGCAAGGTATTAAAAATAGAACACACATATACAGATTAACACAGAAAATAAATATGTAGGAAATATATTCACTATGTTACATGTTTACAGGTGCATTCTGTATATAGTCACTATGTTACATGTTTACAGGTGCATTCTGTATATAGTCATTATGTTACATGTTTACAGGTGCATTCTGTATATAGTCATTATGTTACATGTTTACAGGTGCATTCTGTATATAGTCATTATGTTACATGTTTACAGGTGCATTCTGTATATAGTCATTATGTTACATGTTTACAGGTGCATTCCATATTGAGGTATGTTAATAAGGAGCTCTTAAGTGACTTTAGACTGGGGGAAGATTTGATGGTGTCTGGGAGGTTAGAAACATAGAAAAATGTCGGCAGATAAGAACCTTTCGGCCCATCTAGTCTGCCCAATTGTTACCGGAATCCACTTGGTTCGCTCAGGACGAGGCCGGACCGGACACGAGCAAGGATTGTCTGAACACGAGTCTCTTCAGGAAAGGCAAACTTTATTGTGACGTCACAGAATGCTCAGACAGGATTGAATCGCAAAGACTGAGCCCCGAGTTCCCCCCGACCAGGGGTCTTATACCCCGAATACATAATTAGGTACATCCCAATTAATCCACCTCCCTGTGACACTATCCCACCCCACGTGGGTTAATACCTCCCTTTAGTCTGATACAAAAGACATCTTATTAATTGGCCATAAATTGGCAAACTTTATGTTAGTAGCAACAAATCATGATTAGTCACTCCTACTGTTCCGGGCTGTGCCTGTTTCCCTAGCGCCTTCAATTATTTGTTACAAATGGCACCTGGTCTGATCTCTATACTCCTTTGTATTTCTGCGGGCCCCAACGACCTTGAAGTATCTTTCTCTGTGCCTGGAACAGCAGAGATCTTTCTCAACATTTTAATTATTTATTCTGCTAATCTCAGCACATTCCTAAATTTCTATGTATGCCTGAGTTTCAACTAAAAAAACTACCTAATTATTTTCAAGTGAACCAATATTCTGAACAAGATGGCCGCCTGGCTTATAATGGCGGCCATCTTCCACTCTATTTCCACTTCACAATTACATGGATACTTTACCTGGATTTATCTTTTGTTTAGGATAGCCTTATGCCTATCCCATGCCTGCTTAAATTCAATTACTGTTTTGGCCTCTACCACTTCTACTGGAAGGCTGTTCCATGTATCCACCACCCTCTCAGTAAAATAATGCTTCCTGATGTTACTTTTAAACCTTTGCCCATCTAATCTAAGACTATGTCCTCTTGTTTTGCTATTCCATAACTGTGGTGCTCTGTAGGAAAATGAGGATTGCGCCACTGTCTTTTTGTATTGTGGTATTACAGTAAGGTGCTGGTCCTGGATCGGAGGTTATAGGATGAGGGAGCTGCTGGGGGAAGCGGTCTGTTCAGGTAGGGTGGTAGCTTCCCAGAAAAGCTCTTAAACATCAGCAATGGAGATATCCACCTCAATATTTTTCATAGAAACAGTGCTAGCCCAGTTATATAACCTATCAATGGATCTTAAAAGTGTGGAAATGCATAAAATGGAGATGTCATAACAACAAGAAGTATAAGCTTTACACACGTTTCAGTGTCAATAGGATGCAGCTTGATCAGGAGCTAAATTCAAACTGATGGCGCTAAACTATATGGCAGCTGATAACTATAAATGCTTCACTCCTCAATTGCAGCAGCAGCTAAACAAGAGACACTCCTTAAGCCAACAAATTGGAGGCAGATCAGATCAGTCCGTGACAGGTGTCTGGTGGTGACACTTGACGTATTATACGTCCAATGAACCCATTCCATAGCAGGCTATCTAGTGCATCCTAAATTTAAGTGAACTTCTTTGTATGAAAATACAGGGGGTCTAGATGACGATATCCACATAAAAAAATGTACCGGAAAGTATTTGTTATATACACCTCTGGTTTGCACCATTGCAATCATTCAAAGTTTCTTTCTTTTCCAGCTTAGGTGAATTGGCATCCCGACTGACCGCAGATGAGTTCAGCTATTGGAGAAACCTCCTGGAAAGCTTGCATAATGAAAGCTGTGGTTACAGTTACACCAATCATTCTTCAAGCACGTGGAATGAGGTCAACTATTAGGCTGCTGTCAGACGAGCGTAGTGTTCACGTCCGTGAATGCGCCTAAAAGTACGTCCGTGATAGCATGAAAGAAAGTCCATTGGAGCCTGACACACGAAGTACGTCCGCACTGAACTGCGGACGCACAACGGCCGCGGCCCACGGACGCAAGGCAGGCAAGAACGTACAACCCCTAGAACGGCCGCACAAAGTGCGCTGCGTCCGCAACGTCTGCATAGCTTTGTGTGTGAGTGATGGAACGTGGTCAGACGGACTGCATTTATAGGTCCAGCATTTCTCACGGACAAAATGGTTTTGCTTTTTAATTTATTTTCCCTCCTACATCCGTCAAAATATACATCAGTGAATAAACGGACTGTGTGGCCACTACTGTGTCTTCCGTACTGACGTACGTCCGTGTGCACAGACGTACAGTCCGTAGAAATCACGCTCGTCTGACCCTAGCCTTACCTGAACATTTGTAGGGCCACCAAGGGTGTCCTCATTAAAATTCATTGAGACAATTATATTGAGAATAAACAAACTTCACGATATTCCTTTTACTATGACCTAATCCAGAAAGATACATATATATATATATATATGTATATATAATAGTTTTCGAGATATTTCTTTTTACTTTTCAGACCCTCCATCCAGACACCCTGTATGTCTATAATTAAAAGACCTAAACATTGAATGACGCTTTGGGGTCCCTCTACTTGCCTGGCACATTGGTGCAGGTCCATAGACTACCATTTGCCTCCTTTATTTTACTTGATTTATTTTTGCGGAGTGCTCTTTTATATCTACATATTTATAACTGGATATTTAACGTTTTCGTTTTAATATATTTTTATAAAAATCATAAATATTACCAAACGAAAATCTTAAAGCATAAATTTATATTAAGATGAGAAGCAAAGAGGTTTGTGAGGGTCCTGAGAACGAGCAACAGCACTAGTGGCCTGCTCTACGGTGGGGCCCGCTCAGGTCTCACAAGGTTTTATCTCGATTGTGCCATTACAGGGACAACTGCTCCATATGCAAATCAGACGCTACACCCAGAAAGGCTGGCCAGTACTGAACGCCAAGAAAGTCGTTCCTGCACGAGAGGTGCAGCAACCCCCATCCAGGGTCGTCTTTAATATTGACTGGGCCCTGGGCGAATATTTTCTTGGGCCCCCCCCCTTGAAATTTTGCTCTCTACTCCAACATCCAAAAAAAAAAGCCACACACATAGACTTGTCTCCTAAAACTAAAATCAACTAAATCATTATATTTTACAATTACACATCCTACGCATACTGTAAAAACACTATCTCTGTGTGTATTTATTTATTAAGGATGAAATGCTGCCCCCCCCAAAAAAAAACATGCAGCGTGTATGAGCGTATCACAGTGCGCCACAGCAATAAAATTCAAACACTCATACACCCCGTACATTAGAATTTTATTGCTGTGGAGCTCTGTGATACAGTAATGTGAGGTGTGTATAAGTGTATAACTGAGCTAGTAAATCAGACAACCGGGCGCCATTGAACAACAGCGCTGCATAGGGTTAAGATTTTAATTTTTATACTCATAGTTGTACTGCTAATAGGAAGTTAAACTCACAGAATTTTATGTACCCAGCAGAGGCCAGAATCTGACATACCCATCAGGGTTTCACATGCCCATCAAATCACGCCCAGCAGAGTTTCACTTCCCATCACATAACATCACGCCCAGCAGAGGTTCACTTCCCATCACATCACGCCCAGCAGAGTTTCACTTCCCATCACATCACGCCCAGCAGAGTTTCACTTCCCATCACATAACATCACGCCCAGCAGAGGTTCACTTCCCATCACATCACGCCCAGCAGAGGTTCACTTCCCATCACATCACGCCCAGCAGAGTTTCACTTCCCATCACATCCCATCACGCCCAGCAGAGTTTCCCATGCCCATCACATCATGCCCAGCAGAGTTTCACTTCCCATCACATCATGCCCAGCAGAGTTTCACATGCCCAGAGTTTCACATGCCCATCACATCATTCCCAGCAGAGTTTCACTTCCCATCACATCATGCCCAGCAGAGTTTCACTTGCCCGTCACATCACATCATGGGCAGCAGAGTTTCACTTGCCCGTCACATTGAAGTGGAAATAGGTTGGAAGACAGCCGCCATTGTACACAGGCGGCCATCTTGTTCAGAATATTGGTTCACTTGTATATAACTAGACAGGTTTGTAGCTGAAACTAGAATGAGGTATACGTAGAAATTTAGGAATGCGTTTAGATTAGCAGAAAAGCAATTAAAGCCTTATGAAAGATCTTTGCTGTTTCTGGCATGGAGAAGTAGATATTCCAAGGTCGTTGGGGCCCGCGGAAAGACGAAGGAGTATAGAAGACCGGGCCCCAGGCCATCTGAATAAACATAGCCGATAGGGAGGGAGGCACTGCCCGGAGAAAGACAGCACAAACAAATCACAGACTGTCAAACTAACGAGAAGTGTATCAATTTATAGTTATATGTGGAATGTTCTTTGTGTTCGAATTAATGATGGGAGGTATTAACCCACGGGGTGGAATAGAGTGTCATAGGGAGGTGGGCTAATGGGGATGTACCTAATTATGTATTTGGGGCATAAAACCTCATGTTTCTGTGTAATCGGGGCTCACTCTAAGCGATTCAATCCTGTGTGAGCACTTGTGTGACGACACAATAAACTCTTGCCTTTCCTGAAGAGACTCGTGTTTGGACAATCCTTGCTTGTGTCTGGTCCGGCGCCGTTCTGAAAGTGAACCTGTCTGACTCCGGCTACATTTTCTGGGGTCTCGATAGCCGGGATAACGGGCCTTTTGCCAAGACACAGGCAACGGCTGCTGAACACAGTGCGGCGCTTGACTGCAGCAGTGCCAGAATCCCGATGGTTGGGGGCGTCCGTTGAAGGTGAGCTGACATCTGCAGGCGCCAAGCAGGATTTCCTGTACAGTGGACCTCATCTCGTCCCAAACAGACCCCCCTGACCCGGGAAAACTGGGACACCAACGAGTCTGAGGAAACAGCAAGCAGCGCCGGCGATAGGTAACGTGTCTTCTATGTTTTGTATGTCTAAAGGAAATACCGGTATCTAAGGGAAACGTCCGACTGCGATAGACGGATAAGAGGATGCGATGGCCACCATCCTATTGGCATATCTAGCCCGCCGCTGGTAGCGCTGACATTGCTAAGGAGCCAGAGTGGCTAGCGGGCGTCTGGATTCGGGGGAATTGAATGCCAATCAAAGGGTAGTTCTGTATGAGAGGGAGAAGGTAGCTGCGTGGAGTTGCATAGTTCAGTGTTTGTAAATAGAGCTTCGCCACGTGGGTAAAAGGGAAAGGAAGAGGGATTTTTTTTTCTGTGACTGGGCTAAGAGCCTGAGTCAGTGCCTAGTGTGTACGCCGTATAGTGAACAGAGATAGACAAGGAACGAGGTGCACATAGCCACAAGCAGTCAAGAGTTAGAGTTCAAATTACGGGGTATAAGGAGCCACTAAGGAGGGAATACGCCCTTGGCTAATGGAAAGAGTTGAAGTGATATATGTTCTGTATTGTGCTGAAAGTATCTGATACGGAATGTGTTGTGAATGAATTGACTCGAGTGCTGTGAGTGAACGTGCGCCTACTCGCTCCACGAGGAAGCAAATACGAGATTTGACCCAGATAATTACGGTTTCGGCTCAGGCGACTGCAGTCGGCTACTGAAGGGGGAAGCGTATGTGGATGCGGATAAATTGTTGACTGAAGTATCAGACTGTAGATTTTAACTGTTGTTGAAATAAGATATTTGTATCGCAAAAAGTATTGTTTTCAGGAGTGACAATGGGTAACGGGTCATCAAAGCCCAAGAGGGTAAAGGAGGGGGAGACGCCCCTAGAGTATATGGTGCGAAATTTCGATGCATTATATAAAACGCATGACTATGGTGTAGAATTGACAAAAGAGAAATTAAAAATAATGTGTACAGTTGTGTGGCCGATGTTAGTCCCAGGATGGCCAGAGCAGGGGTCAATGGACCCGGAGTTGTACAGAAGGTACACTCCCAAGTTACAGAGCAGTACGGACATCCTGAAGAATACCCGTATATAGATATATGGAGATATTGTATTAAAAACAAGAGTCATTTTATAAATGATAGCGGGGAGAAATAAGAAACAGGACCCCTAAAATAATAGAGGAGATAGAGAGGCTCCACCAGAAAAGATTGAGATGCCCGATGGGAGCATATATAAATTAATTAATATTTTACGGAGTGAGATAGTTGCGGTGCTGTATAGTTTATATGTGTGGTTCAGACTGATTTTGTCCGATTGTGTTTTCAATTGATTATTAAACTGTTCAATTAAAAGTTGAGATTGAGCGTCGTCCCTGGTGTAATAGGCCCCCTCCTTTTTCTGACAGACTGTTTGCAAGAGAGAGGAGGAGGAGGGAGCAGTTTGTTTTTCTTTGCTCTCTGAAAGGTGGAAAAAAATAACCCTTTGTGTACTTGTGCAGCGTACTATGTTTAGCTAATTTTAGTGTGTGTTACAATAGAATATTGTCTGAAGTCGGTTGAGTGCAAGATATATGTTTATATTTTGTGTTGATATTATTCCGAAAGTTTAAGTTTTGTTCAGAGCTAGAATTAAATAGAAAAGAAAAGAAAAAGGAGTCCTGGTTTTTTATATTATTGCATATAAATAATAATAAGTATGTAACAGTATACAATATTGCCTACTAAAATATAAAATTTATTAATAAATTAAATTGAAAATATATGAAACGGTTAGAAAATTAATTCGAGAAATAATTAAAGTAATTTTTCTTTACTGTTTTTACAAGGTATGTTTTTGTTTGATTTTTGATGGAATGATTTATTTTTATTGTTTTTTTCAATGTAGTATTAAGAGTCTGTTTTGGGCTATGGGAAAATATTTCTGAGAATATTGTTTACACAATGTGTATATGTATATGCCCGAATGTCCCATCCAGCTCCTAGGGCGGGATATCTTTTGCAAATTGCAAGCCCAAATTACGTTCCTTCCCGGGGGTCACGCTCAATTAAACCTGCCGGAGAGTGGCAGTTTTGTTCGGTAGTATAATCCAGCCAGCCCGCACAACCCCCAATCTGTGAAAATCGCAGTAGTTATGTCAAAGGAAGAAGAATGGCGCACGGCACCTACTCTGTCTGCCACGCTGGATCCGCACGCACTACTCCTTGGAATTCCTGAGGTGGGGGCGGAGGACAACCCGCCCAGATTAGTTAAATTAAAGCCCGGCGCAAAACCGGTGGCTCTAAGACAATATTATATCCCACAGAAAGCCAAGCAGGTTACAGAGTGTCTAAAAAGAAAGCACAAATATGTAAACAGAGTGTAAAATACCTGGGATTCCAGTTAACAGGTACCAAACGTGCACTAGGGGCAGAAAGGAAAGAAGCAATGTGCCACATACCCCAACTAAAGACCAGGAGACAAGTCCGTGAGTTCCTGGGAGCTGCAGGCTTCTGCCGCCTGTGGATCCCCAACTTCGCAGAAATTGCCAAGCCGCTTCATCAAGCAACCAAGGAAAGAGAATTAGACCCCTTTCATTGGGAAGAAGAGCAAACCGCAGCGTTTCTGAAATTAAAGACTCTGCTAATGGAAGCTCCTGCACTGGGTCTGCCAGATCATAGCAAGCCTTTCCAGCTGTTTGTACATGAACATAACCAAACAGCAACAGGAGTATTGGTCCAGACCTTTGGCTCGTGGCTGAGGCCTGTGGCCTACCTCTCCAAGCAACTCGACCCTGTGGCCTGCGGCCTACCCCCATGCCTGAAAGCAGTGGCTGCCACCGCAATGCTGATAGCAGAAGCAGACAAGCTGACCCTTGGACAAGTTCTTCATGTCAAGGTGCCCCATGCTGTCAAGGCTCTGCTGGATGTCAAAGGAGGTTACTGGTTCAGCAACAGCCGGATGACGAAGTACCAAGCCATGATGTGTGAAAATCCACGGGTTCATTTGGACCTCATCGCTACCTTAAACCCTGCTACTTTACTGCCTGACTGTGAAGAAGATCCAAATCATGAATGCCTCCAAGTCATGGAAGAAGTCTTCAGTAGCAGGCCAGATTTGAAAGACGTACCCCTAGACAAATACGATCTACAGCTATTCACTGATGGTAGCAGCTACATGGATGATGGGAAGAAAGTCTCCGGCTATGCAGTAGTCTCAACAGAAGAAGTTATCGAAGCAAAGCCACTGCCAGGCCATACATCTGCACAACTAGCTGAAATAACAGCTTTAACCAGAGCCCTTGAAATTTCTGAAGGCAAAAGAGTAAATATCTACACAGATTCCAAGTACGCCTTCATGACAGTCCATGCACATGGTGCACTCTACAAAGAAAGAGGTCTACTCACGTCTTCAGGACAACAGATTAAATATGCTGCAGAAATCACGGCCCTCCTGGAAGCAGTGTGGAAACCAAGTGCTGTCAGCATCATGCACTGTCGAGGCCACCAAAAAGGCCGTGATGAAATTCCAAAAGGTAACAGACGCGCGGACCAGGCCGCAAAAGCAGCTGCGAAACCACCACCGCAAACAGAAGCTCAAGCTAAAGTATTGATCTGCAAGCAAGAGCCTCAACCTTCTATGCCAAATTACGAGTTCTACATGAATTTGAAAAAGTTTGAACCCCACGGCGAGTTCATTGAAATAATATTACACAAATGGCAAGATGATTACGAACTTTTAGAACTCAATCATGATTATATCCAATGGCTTTTTCCAACAAGGACACAAGGCCGGAATTTCTACTCTACTCCCCTAAACCCGCAAGAAACACGTCTAATGATCAACACCTCAGAAGTTCAGCAAAGACTACGCAGAGCTTACAAGATGATGCTGAAATTCTTCGGCGTAAAAATAGTGGGGGAGGAGGAAGACAAAGAAATAACTGAAGTTGAACGAGCAGAAAATTGAAATTTCGCGTCACGTTTTGAAAATTTGACAATCAATTCTCACAATAATCTACGAATCACACGAATACTGCACAGTCTAGGAGAATTTATCTGGGGAAATTATGGAGAATTGGCACGATACAAACCAAAACCAGTGGTGGCTGCACTCCTACGGCGCCACTGAGCGAATGGACATCTGTGTACTCAGAGAAAGAAAAGAAGTGGCTGACAGACGAACCCGGAGGGTATGGAGAAGATGGATGGTTCCAGATGGAGAACGGACTAATAGTCCTACCAGCAACACTGGCTCCTGAAATCGTAAGAGCACTTCACGCAAGTACCCATGGAGGAAGAGAAATGATGGAGCAACAGTTGGAGCCACATTTCTACGTACCAGGATTGTCAGCAATCTGCAAAGCAACAGCTCAGCAGTGTGTAACATGTGCCAAGAACAACCCGAGAACAGGCCCCAAAGTTCGGGAAAAGTTGAAAGAATGAACCGTACCCTAAAGACTTTGATGTCCAAACTGTGCCAAGAGACGTCACTAGGCTGGTTGGACTTGCTGCCGATAGTCCTTTTGCACATTAGGTGCAGACCAACCCCCCAATTGAAGCTACGTCCATACGAACTTATGTTTGGACAGCCAACCCCTCTGATTAATGGACTAAGGGGGACCTTCGGGCATTGGGAGAAATTAAACTAAATGATCAGGTAGTAATGCTGGGTAAATCAATGCAGAAGTTAAATATTTGGGTGGGGGATAATATACCGTATTCTCTGTATCCTTCACTGTATAAGTATTGTCCGGGTGACTCAGTATGGGTAAAAGAGTGGAAAAATGATCCACTAGGTCCAAAATGGAGAGGTTTTTATTTTGTCCTGTTATCAACCCCTACAGCAGTAAAGGTTGCCGAGGTGGTCCCGTGGATACATCACTCCAGAGTAAAAGCAGCTGCCAGTCCTGAGCTAACATGGAAGGTCGTCGCCAACGAGACCAATCCGCTGAGGCTGAAGCTGACAAAGACCACAGTCACGAGCACCTAAATGATCCTAACCCTGATGATTCAGAGGATCAACAAGTGGGTGTTTTGATGGCACAGACCCTGACCACCTGCCAACGGGGGATAACCACAGGGTGCTTTTTAGGGGCCCGGCCCCCACCCTTGATCATCCAGAAATGTTCTTTACTTTTGAAATTCCGGTGGGGAGGGATTGGGTTTATGTGACTGTAAAAAGAATTGCCCAAGGAATTCTGACACTCGGGGCATTTGTGGTGCTGATTTTATATCTTGCTAATTTGATTTATGGACTCTCGAGAGGAGCATGCCCCAATTGTACAAGCACCGCTGGGAAAGTGGATATTTCCCATATCTGGAATGGTACGCACCCGGTGATGGAGAACCGTACCATGTGGAGACAAAAACGAGAGGCGCTATCTGGAACCAACCCAAGAGGACACTTACTTGTGCAATTCAAATATGACTATGCTAAAAAGTCTGGGCAAACTGCATGCTGGGTGTGTAGTAGAACTGCACCCAGAGACAATTTATATACCATTTGCCTCTGTTCCAATGAATTTGAGTATGTTTGTATCAGGGAATATCACAATACATGCTGTCAATGCACAAAGGGAAAAGACAGAATCAGTCAGTCCCGGGTACCTCATAATAGGACCAGTGTATCCACCAGAATGGTGTTTTCAACTAGGACCAGATAAAGAAACAAATAACGAGGGGGGTTATGTAACTCAAGTCAGTTCAACTGGACATTATACATTTACATATTCAAAACAGGACAAAAGGCGATTTATTTATACATACGATGCAGGCAACTCACTAGAGACCAAGAGGCGGTGATTGGGAATGTGACCAATGGGAGGCAGGGTGCAGTGGATATGATGAGACGGCTGAGACACCTTGCGATAGAGATATCAAAGGGAACACTACATTCATCACCATTTATAGTGACAGGAGGGTACCAGGTGTGCTGTGAAAGGGTGTGTTACACATGGGTACCACCAACAATAACGGGAATGTGTTATTTGGCTAAACTGGTCCCAATCCAGAAACTAAGGGAGAAGACACAAACACAGACACAGAACTACACCCTAGGTACCCACTGGTGTTTGAAAGACCGAAGAGAGAATTGTTTACGAAGATGGATCGAATATGGACATGGTTGCCAGCATGGACTGGATGGGGAGGAGAGATGATGAGGAGATTGAATAGCTATGTCAATCTGATGGATGAGATTCTGAATAGAACCAGTATGGATATCCAGCTGCTGAATCTGGAAATGCGTGAGTTACGAAAGGTGCAAATGATACATGAAATGGCGCTTGAGCAGATCAGTGCGGCCTTGAATGGATTGTGTGAAATGACAATGCACTATGAATGTTGCACCTTCATCAGAAACACTACACACGAAGTCCCAGACTATTACCAGGTAATTCAAGATCATCAGGAGAAGGTAGCACAGTTGAAGGCACAGCCAGGAGGATTGCTGCCGAAGGCTGGAATCCGCTCCGGGGGTTTGGAGCAATGGGAGAATGGTTTGGTTCCATCTTGAGATTCATCTCAAAGATTGGATCCATGATACTCATGATAGTGGTGATTTTGATCATAGGGATACTGATATACCGCATAGGGCTATGCATATGGCCACTATGCAAGTCAGCACTGACACCCACACAAACACAGAAGATACCATTGATAATTCCACAGGAATGTTCCCAGTGAATGGAAAGCCACCCCCAGTATGCAGAGTTTCGGAATAGTGGAGTATAATGGCTACAAGTGCCAGGAAAAGATCCTGACACTTGAGCCAAGGGGGGAATGAAGTGGAAATAGGCTGGAAGACGGCCGCCATTGTACACAGGCGGCCATCTTGTTCAGAATATTGGTTCACTTGTATATAACTAGACAGGTTTGTAGCTGAAACTAGAATGAGGTATACGTAGAAATTTAGGAATGCGTTTAGATTAGCAGAAAAGCAATTAAAGCCTTATGAAAGATCTTTGCTGTTTCTGGCATGGAGAAGTAGATATTCCAAGGTCGTGGGGCCCGCGGAAAGACGAAGGAGTATAGAAGACCGGGCCCCAGGCCATCTGAATAAACATAGCCGATAGGGAGGGAGGCACTGCCGGAGAAAGACAGCACAAACAAATCACAGACTGTCAAACTAACGAGAAGTGTATCAATTTATAGTTATATGTGGAATGTTCTTTGTGTTCGAATTAATGATGGGAGGTATTAACCCACGTGGGGTGGAATAGAGTGTTATAGGGAGGTGGGCTAATGGGGATGTACCTAATTATGTATTTGGGGCATAAAACCTCATGTTTCTGTGTAATCGGGGCTCACTCTAAGCGATTCAATCCTGTGTGAGCACTTGTGTGACGACACAATAAACTCTTGCCTTTCCTGAAGAGACTCGTGTTTGGACAATCTTTGCTTGTGTCTGGTCCGGCGCCGTTCTGAAAGTGAACCTGTCTGACTCCGGCTACAACATCACATCATGTCCAGCAGAGTTTCACATGCCCATCGCATCACATCATGCCCAGCAGAGTTTCACTTTCCATCACATCATGCCCAGAGTTTCACATGCCCATCACATCATGCCCAGCAGAGTTTCACTTCCCATCACATCATGCCCAGAGTTTCACATGCCCATCACATCATGCCCAGAGTTTCACTTCCCATCACATCATGCCCAGCAGAGTTTCACTTGCCCGTCACATCACATCATGGCCAGCAGAGTTTCACATGCCCGTCACATCACATCATGCCCAGCAGAGTTACACTTCCCATCACATTATGCCCAGCAGAGTTTCACTTCCCATCACATCACATCATGCCCAGCAGAGTTTCACATGCCCGTCACATAACATCATGCAGAGTTTCACATGCCCATCACATCACGCCCAGCAGAGTTTCACATGCCCATCACATCATGCCCAGCAGAGTTTCACTTCCCATCACATCATGCCCAGCAGAGTTTCACATGCCCAGAGTTTCACATGCCCATCACATCATGCCCAGCAGAGTTTCACTTCACATCACGCCCAGCAGAGTTTCACTTGCCCGTCACATCACATCATGGGCAGCAGAGTTTCACTTGCCCGTCACATCACATCATGCCCAGCAGAGTTTCACATGCCCATCGCATCACATCATGCCCAGCAGAGTTTCACATGCCCAGAGTTTCACATGCCCATCACATCATGCCCAGCAGAGTTTCACTTCCCATCACATCATGCCCAGCACAGTTTCACATGCCCATCACATCATGCCCAGCAGAGTTTCACATGCCCATCACATCATGCCCAGAGTTTCACATGCCCATCACATCATGCCCAGCAGAGTTTCACATGCCCATCACATCATGCCCAGCAGAGTTTCATTTCCCATCACATCATGCCCAGCAGAGTTTCACATGCCCATCACATCATGCCCAGAGTTTCACTTCCCATCACATCATGCCCAGCAGAGTTTCACTTGCCCGTCACATCACATCATGCCCAGCAGAGTTTCACATGCCCATCACATAACATCATGCAGAGTTTCACATGCCCATCACATCATGCCCAGCAGAGTTTCACATGCCCAGCAGTGCATCACATACCCAGCCGGGACCCGGCGAGAGAAGGGGAACTGCATATTGAAGATGAGGGGAGGAGCCAACCACATCTCTCGCGAGGCCTCATCTCCTCTCTGCGGTCACATGACATGTCCTTACACAGCACGCGATGCCATGATTTTTGCAGGCTGGGAGCAGCTGCCTTGGGCCCCATAGCAATGACTGGGCCTGGGGCAGCTGCCCCTTTTGCCCCGTGCTAAAGACAGCCCTGCCCTCGTCTATCGTTTCGGCCTTGTTAGGCCTCGTCAGGAGGGTATAGCTGACACCCCTCTAGGCACATCAAGCAAGGGTCCACGTCTGGATTACCCTGTAGACTTAAAGAGAGAAACAAAGAGGTTTGCGAGGGTCCTGAGGACGAGCAACGGCACTAGTGGCCTTCTCTAGACTATGTTTACAGAGTAATCCAGACGTGGACCCCTTTCTTGATGTGCCAGGAGTAGTATCCGCTATACCCACTTCACATGACCTAATAAGGCAAAACGATTGTCGGGGTTGCTATGCTACATCTCTCCTGCAGGGATGGCATCCTTGGCATTTCAGTATTGGCTGTCTTTTCTGGGTGTAGCGCCTGATTTACATATGGAGCAGTTGTCCTTGTAATGGCACAATCGAGCTAAAACCCTGTGAGACCTGAGTGCGCCCCACCGTAGAGCAGGCCACTAGTGCCGCTGCTTTTCCTCAGAATCCTCACAAACCTCTCTGTTTTTCACTATAAATCTATGTTATAAATAATAATTTCAACAGTAAATATAACCAATCAGAATTGGACATTTAAGGTCCCAACATATTGTACTGTAAAATTGGATTTACAAGAGACGAAAGAATACTGCTGTCCTGCATTATTGTACAGTACAAAGGGGTTAAGTCCAAGGGGCACATGTGGGAACGCAGTTCCTCTTCTATTTTTGCAGATGGAACTGAGTTCCCTATGGTTCCACACACTATGGGCTCTATTACATTATTCACGCAAATTTTAACGCGTGGGCAAAAACCCATTAACGCGAGGGGCGAAACCCTTTGCGCGGAACGTCGTATTGCAATGTCCGTGCAAAAAATTCCCCTTAACGTCTAACGCGGGTGAACCCGCGCGAACCCTGCGCGAGCATAATGTGCTGCGCTCATCCTATACATAATATTGTGAGCGCAAATGCGTTTGTGCGCTGGTACGCGGATGGTATTACAATCTATGCGCAAAATTTAACAGACAACGTTTGCGCGCATAATTTTAAGCTGGTGGTAACGGCAAATCTGGACGTCCTGGCTGAACCAAATACACCAGCCCCAAAAAAAAAAAATACAGCAAAGTATAGTTACACATTCTACGCATACCCAAACAATAAAATGGAGAAGTTGTGTGAGTTTTTATTATTGCTGCAGCATATATACTCAGATTGATTTTGGCAGGCGCAAAAAATTAACGGGAGACAATTGTGGTTCTTAGTTCTGATTGGCTGAATCGCGTGAAAAAACAGTCCACACACCGATTTCTGCGCGCAACGTTAATGCGCGTCTTTTTTACGCGTGCTATTTTTTTGATGGATGAAAAATGTGCGGGGATTGCAATACCAGCGTTATTGTTCACGCGTTAACAATTAACGCTTTGCGCTAAAAATCACGCGTTTTGCGCGAAGAATGTAATAGAGCAGGGCTCAAAATTTCCACTCGCCTACTCGCATTGGAAATGCACACACAGGCAGCACAATAAATAATTTCGTGCTGCATATTCCAGCAGTGCCACCGTGCAGCCTCCCCTTTCCCAGGCTGCATGGTGGCAGGGATCAGCTGTCTAATCTTACCAAGCTCGTCTGTCACTGACAAGGGGGTGGAGAAGAGCTTCTCCACCTCCTCGCTCTGCTCACACTGGGGTCTGATGCTTGGGTATACATGTATCTGGGGTCTGATGTCTGGGTATTAATGTAATTTTTGTAACTTTACTCTAAATAAAACCTTTGGCAATGTAATTTCAGAAGATAATTTAAGGGTGTGTGTTCAGGGGCAGAGTTAAGGGCTGTGTAGGGGTTAGGTGGAGCAACTGGTGGCGAGTAACTCATTTATTGGCTGGTTAGTAGCTTGGGACTTGAAAGCCCTGTAATAGAGCCCTATAAATCTTATATTCAGGTGTTCAATCATACCTTTCCCTGTTAAGGTACAATAAATATAGGATATATCATACTTTTCAAAAAATCTATATATACACATAAATATTTCAGATTTGAGAGTGTGTTTGTGTTAAGTGCGAGATGATCAGTGCTAAATTTGGCTAGGGACAGATGAGCGCATTTTCTGCGGCCACCGTCAAAATGTACGTCGATGCGTGCGCACGCATTTTTTCACGGAATACGCTTAAGTGGTCAGACGATGCGCAATTCTGGACGTATTTCATGACGATGGGGTGAAAAGAAGTCTAGGGAAATCCGGCTGTTTGAACGTTATGTTGGCCGCACACTAGCAGCGTCTGACATCTCCTAATCACGCACACACGCTGCTATGCGGCCGCAGCGCACTCTGTACGTCAGTACCAGCGGTTTAACGTTCTCGAAAAAATGCGTTCATTTTCCACTTGCGTTGCGCGGCCGGACTTTTGTGCGACCGTACTTCGTATATTGGCTGTCATTGCCCGGCATCTGCTGCTAGTGCGGCCGTGATTATGTGCGCCAGAACGCGCGTTCGCACTGCCTCAGTCTGACCCTAGCCTTAGGGAGTAGAAACCTTGAGTGAAGTGTTTTCAAGGAAAGGTACTGTACATTTTTTTTTTTCTTGGGACCTTAATATCCCTGTTGTATAGGACAGCACAGTGACGTGTATCTTCCAGACTGACAGCTGTGAAATCTTGCAATATGATTTCTACTACATGGCATATTCATCTTCATTTCCCACCCCCTTCTTCCTGTTGAGGCCATAAATCCAAGGCCCATTAGTGGAAGAAGGTCGATGCATTAGTTAAGGTGCTGTCTCCAACCACACAAAGTGTGGCTCAAAACGGTTGTCATTTTTATAATTTCCCTTATAATTCACAAGGAATTATTTTTAATTATTGAAAATTCCATAAAAATATAACATGCAATCACCACTTGATTTTTTTTTTCTCACGTTAAAGAATATGTAACTGATAACGCATTCCCTCATATTAAAAATATTAATGTTTCCATAGCAACCTACAAAGCAGGTTCTTGTATATGGAGGAATGAAAGTTGTGAACACCCACTCACAATTTTGTTTCCATTTGTTTGGAAAAAAGAAGCAAAGAAACACTTAATCATCTGTAATATTTCTATTTCTAAATGCAAGATCGTTTTCTGTAAGCAGTGATCTGCTGTCAATCTTCCGAGACCTACTATCTGAGTTAAAAAACATTAAGGGGCCCTATTCCAATCAAACCACAAACAGGGAGACGGTAAGGGAGAAAATCTGTGTGAGTATCTGGGCTCTTAATAATTTTTCAGCCACAGCCTTATGCAACAATGTTGCTCACCACTGCGAGTGAGTACCAGCTCCTGGAGTCCATAGGACTCCACAGAGCCCATGTGAGCTTGAATGTGTAGGGGCCATGGTGAGAAGACGCAGAGGGACTAATGTTCTCACCCATCTGAGTTTGACCTGGACGTCCGGTTTTCGAGTCATGTGTCCGGTTTTGACACCACCTGCCACCCGGGCACAGGACTCAGAGGAGCTGGCTCGGAGTCCCTACCTCCGCCTCATACGTATGCATGCCACCGCGGTACTCCTCCAGGAACCTCTTCATGAGAAAGAGAGACGCACCGCCCACTCCGCCAATCACTGACAGTGTGGGAGTGGTGTGGTGGGTCGGTGATGTCTCTTTCTCCCTTCCTCCTCCCATCAGCCGCTTGCTGTCACATGGCTCAGGCGTGGCAGCTCACGTGACCGCGTGATGTGCAGTGTCACGTGACGAAGTTCACATGCTTGCTCGTTGCGTGCGACGTGCCCGGCTCCGTCTCTGAGACAACTTGCAACTTTGTGAGCGCAGCATCAGCTGCTCTGTGCTGCCAGTGTGTCAGTGCCTGCCAGCCCAGCTGCATCATTCACAAATCTGCTTCTGGTCTCTGGATCCATTTCATTACTCAGGCTCCATCGAAATAAGCATTAAGGTAAAAACAAATTAATATAATATCGCTGAAAAGTAAAAATCCCCCCTCTTTCTTATTAATACCAGTGCCACATCAAAGCTCTTAGAAAAACTAGTCTTCAACCGCCTCTCCCTCTTCCTGTCCTCCAATTCCCTACTTGACCCCCTGCAATCTGGCTTCCGTCCCCTACACTCAACTGAAACTGCCCTCACCAAAGTCACCAACGACCTCCTAACTGCTAAAAAACACGGCCACTATTCTATTCTCATCCTGCTTGACCTCTCGGCTGCTTTTGACACTGTTGACCACCCCCTCCTTCTACAGACCCTCAACTCTCTGGGTCTCGGTGACACTGCACTCGCTTGTGTTGACTCCTATTTATCCAACAGGTCCTTCTGTGTGTCCTTTGCTGGTAACTCCTCCTCTTCATTGCCTCTATCTGTTGGTGTACCTCAAGGCTCTGTCCTTGGTCCTCTGTTCTTTTCCATCTACACCTCTTCCCTGGGCAAAATCATCAACAGCTTTGGCTTTAATTACCACCTCTATGCTGATGACACTCAGATCTACCTCTCTACCCCTGATCTCTCTCCCCCTGTCCTTTCCAAAGTCAGTGACTGCTTATCTGGCATCTCCTCCTGGATGGCCTCCCACCACCTAAAGATCGACATGTCAAAGACTGAGCTCCTACTTATTCCTCCCTCCAATGCCTCCCCACCTCCTGATTTCTCTATCATGGTGGAGGGTATCACCATCTCCCCATCAAACCAAGTGCGCTGTCTTGGAGTTACACTTGACTCTGCTCTTTCCTTCATCCCCCACATCAAGTCTCTTTCTTCCTCCTGCCGATACCAACTGCGTAATATTTCCAGAATTCGGCCATTTTTTACCGCTGTCACCACAAAACAACTCATACACGCCCTGGTAATCTCCCGACTCGACTATTGCAATAATCTCTTATCTGGCCTCCCTCTGTCCCGACTCGACTATTGCAATAATCTCTTATCTGGCCTCCCTCTGTCCCGCCTCTCCCCCCTACAATCCATCCTGAACGCCTCCGCCAGGCTAATTCACCTCACCCGCGCTCTGTCTCTGCCGCTCCCCTCTGCGAGTCCCTTCACTGGCTCCCCATCCACTGCAGAATTAAGTTCAAAATCCTTATCCTTACCTACAAAACCCTCACTAACTCAGCGCCCCACTACCTGTCCTCACTAATCACCAAATACACCCCAGCCCGCTCCCTAAGGTCAAACAGTGACCTGCACCTAGCTTCTCCCCGCATCACCTCTTCCCATGATAGACTGCAGGATTTCTCACGCGCAGCCCCCACTCTCTGGAACGCTCTCCCTCGTACTGTCAGACTTTCCCCTAACTTCTCTTCCTTCAAACGCTCCCTTAAAACGTTCCTATTTAGGGAAGCCTACCACCCAACTCACTGACACAACCATCAATCACTCTCACCTTGCAGTCCTCTCCTCCTGTTTCCAACCCCAACCCTCCTAGATTGTGAGTTCCTACGGGAATAGGGCCCTCATCTCCTCCTGTATTGTTTGTCAAATGTTGTTCAATGTATTGTAACCCTGTCTATACTGTGCCTATTGTACAGCGCTGCAGAATATGCTGGCGCTTTATAAATAAAGAATAATATAATAATAATAATATCTGTGTGCCATAATACCAGTGTGCCATAATATATACGCGTACTGTATACTCTACAGAAAAAATGGCCGCCCAAACCCAACACTAGAGTGTTCTGGTTTGGCTTGAAGAAAAGGTAGTTCCCATGCAGGGCCGCCATCAGGGCATTACGCCTCATGCTGCCGTAAGGGGCCCGGGAGGCCCAGGCCGCCAGGGCCCCGTCGGCAGCGGCGGCGCCCTCCCTCAGCTCCGGTATCGGACTCTGTGTCTCCCTCCTGCCCTGGCAGCTTCGCTGGCTGGCTGGGCGGGGCCAAGCAGCGTGCGGGGGCCCTCCCAAGCATGCTGCTTCAGCTCCGCCCCCTCCAGTCAGTGAAGCTGCCTGAGACGGAGAGAGAAGAAGAGAAGAAGAAAGGATGGGGGTGCAAACACTTAAAACAAAAAGTCATCCAAATAGGAAGAACCTCAGCTAAAAAAGAAACCGTGAGTCCTCGGTGAGTGTCAGCAGAAAAAATGTGAAAAGCAAAAATCAAAACAAAAACAAACAGGGTTATTCAAAGAGAATCGAAAAGTCACTGCACGTTCGTTTGCGATTTGGCGATCCCATTTCGGCGACCCTACGGTATATTCAGCAAGCACCACAGGGCCGTCGTACTGCAGGGAAAAGCTGACGCAAACCCAACGAAAACTAACCGCACTTCTCCCACTCATGTGAGAGCTGGGCAATATACTCATATGAGAGCTGGGCAATATACTCATGTGAGAGCTGGGCAGTATACTCATATGAGAGCTGGGCAATATACTCATATGAGAGCTGGGCAGTATACTCATGTGAGAGCTGGGCAATATACTCATGTGAGAGCTGGGCAATATACTCATTTGAGAGCTGGGCAATATACTCATTTGAGAGCTGGGCAATATACTCATTTGAGAGCTGGGCAGTATACTCATGTGAGAGCTGGGCAATATACTCATGTGAGAGCTGGGCAATATACTCATGTGAGAGCTGGGCAATATACTCATATGAGAGCTGGGCAGTATACTCATGTGAGAGCTGGGCAATATACTCATGTGAGAGCTGGGCAATATACTCATTTGAGAGCTGGGCAGTATACTCATGTGAGAGCTGGGCAATATACTCATGTGAGAGCTGGGCAATATACTCATATGAGAGCTGGGCAGTATACTCATATGAGAGCTGGGCAGTATACTCATTTGAGAGCTGGGCAGTATACTCATGTGAGAGCTGGGCAATATACTCATGTGAAAGCTGGGCAATATACTCATATGAAAGCTGGGCAGTATACTCATGTGAGAGCTGGGCAGTATACTCATGTGAGAGCTGGGCAATATACTCATGTGAGAGCTGGGCACTATATACATGTGTGAGCTGGGCAGTATACTCAATGTGAAAGCTGGGCACTATATACATGTGTGAGCTGGGCAGTATACTCAATGTGAAAGCTGGGCGCTATATACATGTGAGAGCTGGGCAATATATACATATGAGAGCTGGGGGCAAATATATCCATATAACCAGTGCTGGGTATATTATTCTGGGGTCCAGTGCTGTGTATATAACTCTGGGGGCTCAGTGCTGGGTAAATAATTCCGGGGGTACAGTGCTGGGTATATTATTCTGGGGGTCCAGTCCTGTGTATATAATTCTGTGGCTCAGTGCTGGGTATATTATTCTGGGGGCTCAGTGCTGTGTATATTATTATTCTGGGGGCTCAGTGCTGTGTATATAATTCTGGGGGCTCAGTGCTGTGTATATTATTATGGGGGCTCAGTGCTGGGTATATTATTCTGGGGGCTTAGTGCTGGGTATATTATTCTGGGGGCTTAGTGCTGTGTATATTCTTCTGGGGGCTCAGTGCTGTGTATATTATTATTCTGGGGGCTCAGTGCTGGGTATATTATTCTGGGGGCTCAGTGCTGTGCATATTATTCTGGGGGCTCAGTGCTGTGCATATTATTCTGGGTGCTAAGTGCTGTGCATATTATTCTGGGGGCTCAGTGCTGTGCATATTATTCTGGGGGCTCAGTGCTGTGCATATTATTCTGGGGGCTCAGTGCTGTGCATATTATTCTGGGGGCTAAGTGCTGTGCATATTATTCTGGGGGCTCAGTGTTGTGTATACAATTCTGGGGGCTCAGTGCTGGGTATATTATTCTGGGGGTCCAATGCCTGTGTATATAATTCTGGGGGGTCTGTGCCTGTGTATATAATTCTGGGGTCTGTGCCTGGATATGTGAACCCTTTGGGATTACGTGGAGTTTTGCATGAATTGGTCATAAAACAAACATTATAGGTTTTCATGTTTTTATTGAACAGAACATGTAAACATTCACAGTGCAGGGTGGAAAAAGTATGTGAACCTTTGGACTTAATAACTGGTTGACCCTCCTTTGGCAGCAATAACCTCAACCAAACGTTTCCTGTAGTTGCAGATCAGATCTGCACAACGATCGGGAGTAGTTTTGGACCACTCCTCTTCACAAAACTGTTTCAGTGTAGCAATATTCTTGAGATAGAAACATAGAAAAATTTCGGCAGATAAGAACCTTTCGGCCCATCTAGTCTGCCCAATTACATGGATACTTTACCTGGATTTATCTTTTGTTTAGGATAGTCTTATGCCTGTAAGGATGTATGGTGTGAATCGCTCTCTTAAGGTCATGCCACAGCATTTCAATCGGGTTGAGGTCAGGACTCTGACTGGGCCACTCCAGAAGGCGTATTTTGTTTTGTTGAAGCCATTCTTTTGTTTAATTACTTGTATGCTTTGGGTCATTGTCCTGTTGCATCACCCATCCTCTGCAGAGCTTCAGTTGGCGGACAGATGGTCTTAGGTTTTCCTGCAAAATGTCTTGATAAACTCTGGAATTCATTTTTCCATCAATGACAACAATCCGTCCAGGCCCTGAGGCAGCAAAGCAGCCCCAAACCATGATGCTCCCTCTGCCATGTTTTACAGTGGGGATTAGGTTTTGATGTTGGTGTGCTGTGCCTTTTTTTTCTCCCACATACTGTTGTGTGTTTTTTCCAAACAACTCAATTTTGGTTTCATCTGTCCACAGAATATTTTGCCAGTAGTGCTGTGGAACATCCAGGTGCTCTTTTGCAAACTTCAAACGTGCTGCAAAATTCTTTTTGGACAGCAATGGCTTCCTCCGTGGTGTCTTCCCATGTACTCCATTCTTGTTTAATGTTTTCCTTATTGTAGATGTGTCAACAAAAATGTTAGCATGTGCCAGAGATTTCTGTAAGTCTTTAGCTGACCGTCTAGGATTCTTCTTTACCTCATTAAGCATTCTGCGCTATGCTCTTGCAGTCATCTTTACAGGACGACCACGCCTAGGGAGAGTAGCAACAGTGCTGAACTTTCTCCATTTGTAGACAGTCTGTCTTACCGTGGACACATGAACATCAAGGCTTTTGGAGCTACTTTTGTAACCCTTTCCAGCTTCATGCAAGTCAAGAATTCTTGATCGTAGGTCTTCTGAGAGCTCTTTTCTGCGAGGCATGGTTCACATCAGGCAGTGCTTCTTGAAACCAGTAAACCCAAAACTGGTGTGTGTTTTTAAAGGGCAGGACAGCATTCAGCAACACAACCAATAATATCACACTGATAGGAGTGAGCCAACCTTGAGTCCAAACTTCAATTAGCTATTGGAGAAGTCATTAGGCTAGGGGTTTACATACGCAGAAAAATGGTCAGCGCCCAAATTTGTACCACCACCAGTGTACCAATGCCAAACCAGATCTATAGAGGTTTCCCCAAAACCAGTGTGACAACAAACATAGATATACGTATCTGGTAGCGCGACGATAGTCGCTTCTTGGTACTCAGGTGGTTCTCATGTTGTACAACATCCACATGGGTTTTACAAATGTAGAGCCTTATCACTGGCTCAGAGTGGTGGAGTGCATCCGGGTCCTTTTTCTTATTATTATTTGTAAAGGAGACCCGCGCCTTTCACAATCGATATCCCCTCTCGGTCGTTGAGATATAGGAGAGAACATAGAAACAAAAGAACTTCCTCGTGCAGATCAACCAATCAATATATGTTGTAGTACAGATAGAGTATCAACTCCCATTGGTTGGAGCTTATAGCCAAGCTCTAGGAAATAGTGCCAGCGGATTTGTTTAAGGTCAAATCCACGAAAACCTCAGCAGATATCAGGACATAGGGACCAGATTAAAAAGGCACTTTAATAAAATATAAAATAAAATAAAAAATCAAATCTGGCACAGCCAGATCGCCAGGACGCGTTTCGCCGTGTACTACGGCTTCCTCAGCTGGTTTACATGGTGAAGTGTGTCCCCAAATACATATAGTTCCCTTAATTGGGATTAGATGAGTCCCCATATGTCCACAAATCAGTTGGCGTGCGTTCCACGCCTCCATCTGACTGAATCTCGATGCGCGCCGCCATTTTGCGCATGCGCTCCGACGTCGAATGCGTTCCATGCGTTCCATTTTACACTTCCGGTTTTCTTCGTTCTCCGGTCAGCGCAATCGGCTATTATTTCACAGATCTTCATGTGAATACAGTTCAAAAGTGACCTCCTGCGGATTATCCACTATTAAAAAAAGAATACCAATACTCTTTGATCCGCAATCACGACAATAACACACATACCCTCCCTCGATACATTTCTCAGAGGGGAGACAGATGTGCTTATGGATCTAATATGCTGTAGTATATTAATTATGAATACAGAGTAATGTGGCTAATTGCAAGTGCTTAGTAGATGCTGTAGATAAACGAGTGGTAGATGAAAATAAACTTCTAAAATACAGAAGAATAACTATTCTATAGAATATATTATGCTGTTAAGAGAAAAGAAATCCCATAAAAAAGGGGGATATTATAAAGTGTGTATAACTTGGTGTTATATGAATAACTTTATTTATGAGTATAGTATAAATTAAATTATAGAATGTAGGCAAGTTTAACGTCGTGAAGGATAACAATATATAAATTGCCCAAAATCCATAAGTGAGATATATATTTGAATATCAATAAATGCGGGTCAAATTTTTACCTCGGTGGGATATAATTAATATCATTTGGGATTAATTTTGAAATTTCTTTTTTTTTTTCCTTCTCTTTTTTTTCTCTTTATTATAGTATATATAGTGAGATTATAATAAATGTGATATAAATCTACAGTGAATGCATAAATCTCCCCTCTGGAATATTCAGGAAGATGGCATGTACGATGTCACAAAAAATGGATGATCTCGAAATCATCGTTCAAACCATTAGGAGCCAGAGTTCCATTTTCAAAAATGAGCCTCATCTCCTCTTTCCCTAGCCTATTTATTAAATTATCCTCGGTGTCTCCTTTCTTAATTTGTTTAATAGCCCAAAATTTAATTTTATTTATTTATAAAAGGATTTTACCAGGAAGGATACATTGAGATTTCTCTCGTTTTCAAGTATGTCCTGGGTTCGAGAACATTGAGTGGTTACAGAAATACAAAATAGTAAAATGCAAGAAATTAACACAAGACCAAATATACAGATTATTTCCTCCATATTTATTTTTCTGTTAAAGTCATTATGTTACATGTTTACAGGTGCATTCCGTATAATGCCTATAGGTGAACTGCCTATGTTTATTCTTAAAATGGAGAGAAACAGAATGCTTCTCAAAACCATTCCTCACGTTTCTAGCATGTTCGGCAATTCTGACATTAAGCGCTCTCTTAGTGCGACCCACATATCGTAGCCCACAAGGGCATTCAAGCATGTACACTACATTTTTAGAACAGCAATTGAGAACTCCACCTATCTTAACGCTCTGGTTGCATTTTTGATTTATATAAAGACTCGTAAAGTCCTTTTCATTACCAGTGGATCTGCAGGCCAAACACTGGCCGCAGTGATAAAAACGTTCTTTTAGGCCAAAAAAGTTCCTAGTTATATCCTTCTTTTTGGTTTTGTTGTGAACTAAATTAGTTTTTGTCACGTGGCGTGTGCGGTTCAGGTGAGAGCCCAGCAGGCGGCGACACAGAGGGGAGGCCAGACAGGAATCACGCAATGAATAAGTTTAATGAAACTTAAATAGGCCTTGGCAGCAGGCACTTGAAAGAATATTAAACAAATTAAGAAAGGAGACACCGAGGATAATTTAATAAATAGGCTAGGGAAAGAGGAGATGAGGCTCATTTTTGAAAATGGAACTCTGGCTCCTAATGGTTTGAACGATGATTTCGAGATCATCCATTTTTTGTGACATCGTACATGCCATCTTCCTGCATATTCCAGAGGGGAGATTTATGCATTCACTGTAGATTTATATCACATTTATTATAATCTCACTATATATACTATAATAAAGAGAAAAAAAAGAGAAGGAAAAAAAAAAAATAAAAAATTTCAAAATTAATCCCAAATGATATTAATTATATCCCACCGAGGTAAAAATTTGCCTGCATTTATTGATATTCAAATATATATCTCACTTATGGATTTTGGGCAATTTATATATTGTTATCCTTCACGAGGTTAAACTTGCCTACATTCTATAATTTAATTTATACTATACTCATAAATAAAGTTATTCATATAACACCAAGTTATACACACTTTATAATATCCCCCTTTTTTATGGGATTTCTTTTCTCTTAACAGCATAATATATTCTATAGAATAGTTATTCTTCTGTATTTTAGAAGTTTATTTTCATCTACCACTCGTTTATCTACAGCATCTACTAAGCACTTGCAATTAGCCACATTACTCTGTATTCATAATTAATATACTACAGCATATTAGATCCATAAGCACATCTGTCTCCCCTCTGAGAAATGTATCGAGGGAGGGTATGTGTGTTATTGTCGTGATTGCGGATCAAAGAGTATTGGTATTCTTTTTTTAATAGTGGATAATCCGCAGGAGGTCACTTTTGAACTGTATTCACATGAAGATCTGTGAAATAATAGCCGATTGCGCTGACCGGAGAACGAAGAAAACCGGAAGTGTAAAATGGAACGCATGGAACGCATTCGACGTCAGAGCGCATGCGCAAAATGGCGGCGCGCATCGAGATTCAGTCAGATGGAGCCGTGGAACGCACGCCAACTGATTTGTGGACATATGGGGACTCCTCTAATCCCAATTAAGGGAACTATATGTATTTGGGGACACACTTCACCCTGTAAACCAGCTGAGGAAGCCGTAGTACACGGCGAAACGCGTCCTGGCGATCTGGCTGTGCCAGATTTGATTTTTTATTTTATTTTATATTTTATTAAAGTGCCTTTTTAATCTGGTCCCTATGTCCAGATATCTGACGAGGTTTTCGTGGATTTGACCTTAAACAAATCCGCTGGCACTATTTCCTAGAGCTTGGCTATAAGCTCCAACCAATGTGAGTTGATACTCTATCTGTACTACTACATATATTGATTGGTTGATCTGCACGAGGAAGTTCTTTTGTTTCTATGTTCTCTCCTATATCCCGACGACCGAGAGGGGATATCGATTGTGAAAGGCGCGGGTCTCCTTTACAAATAATAAGAAGAAAAAGGACCCTGACGCACTCCACCACTCTGAGCCAGTGATAAGGCTCTACATCTGTAAAACCCATGTGGATGTTGTACAACATGAGAACCACCTGAGTACCAAGAAGCGACTATCGTCGCGCTACCAGATACGTACTGTACATCTATGTTAGGGGTTTACATAGTTTTTCCACCCTTCACTGTGAATGTTTACATGTTATGTTCAATAAACACATGAAAACATATAATGTTTGTGTTGTATTATTTTAAGCAGACTGTGTTTTTCAAATTGTTGTGACTTAGATGAAGATCAGAGCACATTTTATGACCAATTCATGCAAAACTCCACGTAATCCCAAAGGGTTCACATACTTTTTCTTGCAATTGTATATATGTATGTGATATATATATATTATATATAACGTTTTAGTCCAGTTGCCAAAATCACGAGTATTACGTAGTGATACCTTTCACTGATCAGTATAGTTTCCAGACCTGAAGAGGAGAGGTTACACTCTTGAAAGCTTGTCTTTTAAATGTAATGTTAACCCAATAAAAATGGGATCACCACGTACTGCTATACTCGTGATATATATATTTTTTCTTCAGGTAATAGGGGTTGTGGAATTCGTGGGTGAGTTCCCTCACTTTTTTTCCCAGGACTTGACCCCTGTTTTTTTTAACATTGAAGCCTATGGGATTCGCCTGAATAAACCTGTCGAATGAAACCACCGAACAGCAGGGCAATTTGGCAACTTTTCACTGCTGGTTTTTGTTCTCTGAATAGACGAAGCATTGCTTCTCTATGGGGATTCACTGCCTTCGAACAGGGAAGGAACAGGCACCGTATGTGCAGGCAATTCGCCAACATTTGGCAAACTGCCTGCTCTCTGAATAGCCGAATGGCCAGGAAAGGTAACCGTACGCTGAATTTCACTGTTCGGTTACCTTTCGGCCACAATTCAGATCTCTTTGAATAACCCTGAAAGTCTCAGAGTGAAAAAGGAAAAAAATTGTCAGCACAGAGAGAAGAGCACATGAAAAAGCCTGCATGGGGGGCCATCTCAAAGAGCACAGGTCGGCAGCATAAAGGAGATCAGGGCCGAATAAATCCAAGCAACAGAGTCAACCAATGTCCAGCAAGGGAGGTTGGGACGTCACAGGCAGGGCTGTGTGGAGTTGTCCACGTACCTCTGTCCCCTCGGGTATGTATACTTGGCAAAGAGGATGCAGGAGAGACAAGGTGAGGGCGAGGACCCCTCTCGCCCCGGCCAGGTCCCGAGAAAGATCAGTAGGTCTCCGAAACTCCCATTAGTCACTTGCTTTCGGGCCCGAATCGCCTCCGTGGGCCGAGGCAGTCGCGGCAGCCCCTCAGGCGGTTCGCCTTCTCAGCACAGCTCCTCTCAACAATCGCGGTAAGCGAGCAGGCCGCAACTTCACCCGATCCCGGGCCAGCCTCCAACTCCTCCACTCCCAGGGTCTTCAACTCCCGGCAGCCTCTCAGTGCTGACAACATCTGTCGCCAGACACTCCTAGTAAGCGGGCCATCTGCGTCCTCCCCGTCCAGAATCTGGAAGCAGGCGTCGAGGCCAGAAGCCAAGATACCTCCTATAGGGGAGGTGGAGTTGTCAGTTCCTCTCTCTGCAGATCTGACCCCCGTCGCCGCAGAACAGTCAACAGGATCGGCCAGGAGACGTGGGCCCTCCATCTCCGAGGCCCCCCGCCGTATCAAAGTCCAGGTTGGGGTGGTCCGACCCTCAGGATCGGGAAGCGCTTTGACTAATATTTAAATTTGTTTGATGATCTGAAACATTAAAGTGTCACAAAGATGCAAAAAAATTAAATCAGGAAGGGGGCCAACATTTTTTCACACAACTATATAACAAACCTTCTAAAACAATTATATGTTGATGTTTCTTTCCTAAAATAGGATTTCATGTTTCCTTTTGCCACAAACATTGGTTTGACGTGCGGTTTTTATTTTTATTTGTTTGTGGTGTCACTTTGCCAGCACACTGATGGAGCTATGCAGATATGCAAAGTGTTCTTGGAATATTTCTACTGTATTTTAATCGTGTGCTTTGGTTTGCCTGTTGTCATCCTGCCCATTGATTTTTATTTGCATGGATTTTGTCTTATTTTAATTCTAGATCCTACTCACAGAAAGGAGATTACATGTTTTAACTTTGTTTATATTGCAGGAAAGCAATAAAGAACATTTCTGAAGGGGGAAAGAAGAGGATTGGCTGGTCTACCTACCCAAGAATTGATTAACCCCAATGACAGCTATGCCTATTTACACATGAAAATTAAAAATGACTTAATGAAGGCAGAGAAGGCTAGAGAAATGTAAATTTAAAATAAACATATAATAAAATAAACTTATAACGATACCACGTCTTGTAATTGACATTGTCCAATGAAAGCTCTAATGAGGTTTAATCCACACATGGACATACATAGCATTATCCTGGTAGTCTGAACACTACTCGTCTGCACTGCCTATGCATAAATGCAGCAAACAATACACAGGGTTATCCAAAGAGCTCCGTATTGCTTGAGAAAGGTAACCGAACGCTGAAAATCAGCGTTCGGTTACCTTTCCTGGCCATTCGGCTATCCAGAGAGCAGGCAATTCGCCAAATCCTGGCGAATTGCCTGAACATACGGTGCCTGTTCGAGGGCAATGAAATCCCCATAAAAAAGCACTGCTTCGGCTATTCAGAGAACACAAACCAGCAGTGAAAGGTTCCCCTAATGCCCTGCCATTCGGTGGTTTAATTCGGCAAGTTAATTCAGGAGAATCCCATAGACTTCAATGTTAAAAATATTCTGGTTTTAATTCAATACCTAATAAACCGTTCATTATAAAATTCTGCAGTAAAGAGTCTCTTTATTTATAGATTTTTTAGGATATTTTAAGCATTTTTCTGATTTTTATTTTTTTAAAGTTTACTTATTTTTTCTGTAACAGCCCTCTTTATTATCATTCTCTGGACCTCATATGTAAATTTCAGACATTTTCGCTCAGTAGTTTCTTTGCAAACAGCGTTTCATTTTCACAGATTCACACAAACTATTTTGCTAATTTATTCACTGCCTCGTCTGCGGTCTCGGCTCCTTCGGCTGTGTGTGATCGGCTCCTGCTCGGGCTTTTTCCGTGGTTTTCGGCAGGTTAATCCAGATGTTTTTGTGGCTTTTCGGCGTGCATTCGCTGGGTTTTGCGGTTCGTTTTCGTCGGGTTTGCGGCAGCCTTTCCCTGCAATTCGGGGACCCTGTGGTGCTTGCTGAATACACCGCAGGGTCGCCGAAATGGGATCGGCAAAAGGAACCGAATTGAAGAGAACGAAAAGTCACCGAACGTGCGGTGACTTTTCGAATCTCTTTGGATAACCCTGACATTTATGACAGTATCACTGGATTTCTTAACTAGTATCAGTGTTATGCACATCCATTAACCAAAGCATAATAATAATGAAATAAAACGAAAATAACTTTGAGTGTAATGTCAGCTGCTTTCTTTCACACTTTCTTTTGCTTGCTATATTTTTCTAACCTACGGCTCAGTTATACAGGTCACAGCAGAGGTATAGGGTACAATTTAATTTTGTTTTGTTCTTTTTGATTAAAAATAATAGATCAGCTGCATGAAATTTTTTTTTCAAAAAATGCCGGTGGTCTGAAAAAAGCTAGCCAGTGAGACAGATTAACCCCTTCACTGCGGAAAATGTGTGGGGAATGTCATGATGTATGCAGAGGACGTTCCCCACATGGCTTCTGCTACCCGCCCGGGATGTCTTCTGCTCCCTTGTCTTCTGGGATGTCTTCTGCTCCCTTAGGCTAAGGTCAGACGAAAGCAGTTTTAACGTGCGTTTAACCGCACTAAATCACGGCCGTGCTAGTAGCAAATGATGTCCAATGCCGGGCTGCATATGAAGAACGGCCGCACAAAAGTGCGGCCGCGCAACGCAAGTGGCAAACGAATGCATTTTTTCGAGAACGTCAAACCGCTAGTACTGACGTACAGAGTGCGCTGCGTCCGCATAGAAACATAGAAACATAGAAAAATGTCGGCAGATAAGAACCTTTCGGCCCATCTAGTCTGCCCAATTACATGGATACTTTACCTGGATTTATCTTTTGTTTAGGATAGCCTTATGCCTATCCCATGCCTGCTTAAATTCAATTACTGTTTTGGCCTCTACCACTTCTACTGGAAGACTGTTCCATGTATCCACCACCCGCTCAGTAAAATAATGCTTCCTGATGTTACTTTTAAACCTTTGCCCCTCTAATCTAAGACTATGTCCTCTTGTTTTGCTACTTTGTTTCCTTTTAAATATACTCCCTTCCTCTACCTTGTGGATTCCCTTTACGTATTTAAATGTTTCTATAGCGGCATGTTTGCGTGATTGGGAGACGTCAGACGGTGCTAGTGTACGGCTAACATAACGTCCAGACACAAAAAGTGTTTTATTGGTGATCCGTACAAAATCACGGAAGAAAATGCGCATCGTATGACCGCTATCGCGTATTCCGTGAAAAAATACGTCCATTCGTTCGAATGCACTTTTTCATGGACAACCGAAAAATGCGTTAGTCTGACCCTAGCCTTAGATACTCACCTCTCTCCTCTGGGGTCCCGCGGTGTTCTGACTCCTTGGAAGTCAGACGCTACTTTTGGGACCCCTCCCGGCGTGATGACATCATCGCGTTGGACACAATGACGTAATTTTTAGACGCCACCCAGCAAAGCCGGGAGATCGTCTGTGAGGAGGGGCAGGTCTTCGGATCCCTCTCCCTCCCAATTGGGAGGAGGTAGTGGATAAAGCCAGGCACCGCTGAAAAGGGGAGAGTTTCCCCATAGTATATATAACCTCAAAGGCTTGTGTGACGGAACCTACCATCACTTGGGCAGCTAGAGCGGTCTGTGGGCTAGCCTCCTGCCGAACGACTATGGCCCATGAAAGAGACTATTGGGGAATTGGTGGACCTTTTAAAAATATTTGTCTTTTCACTGCTTTAAATATCCGCCAGTTAACTAAAGATTACTGATGTCTGTGTGTTATTCCCTTGTGTATTTACTGTAGAGTCTCCTGTGTATATGGTGTACATTCCCTCTATTGTGTATCCTATCTCTGTATTAGTACCTGCTCTCTCTATTGTGTACATTCTCTCCATAAGAAATTCCTTTCGTTTTACCTGCTTTCTCCCTCACCGCCTTCTCCTCCCAGGAAATACCATTGTCCATTGCTTCAAGGTCCTGTGCAGTTATTTGATCTGTGATGTTATCTGTTTGGTTGTATGCAAAGGGGGTTGGTCCTTGACTGTATCTGTGTGTCTATGTGAATAAACTAGCATTCTGCGGTTTGATTTCCAACGGTGAACCTCCTTCTTTAAACTGCGGTTAAAGTTTGGGGGAGCTATTAGGAAAGATTGCTTCCCAGACATTTCGGTGCTCTCTCGTTCCCCGCACTTCCGGGAATCAAATTTTCAAATATGGGAGTATTTTTAACATTGAAGCCTATGGGATTCGCCTGAATAAACCTGGCGAATGAAACCACCGAACAGCAGGGCATTTTGACAACTTTTGTCAACTGGTCGGTGTTCTCTGAATAGATTAACCATTGCTTCTTTATGGGGGATTTCACTGCCGTCGAACAGGCACCGTACTTTCTGGCAGTTCGCCAAAATTTGGCGAACTGTCTGCTCTCTTAGTAGCTGAATGGCCCCGAAATGTCACCGAACGGGGAAATTCACTGTTCGGTGCCTTTTTGTGGCCAGGTCGGCTCTCTAATAACCCCTTATCTGTACACTCAACATATGATACTCACTCTGTGTTAATATCAATGACAATTCTTTTCATTTGTTTCCCCGGTAATTATGATATATTAATTAACCCACTAGAGGACATTATAGGTTTTTTTAATTAAAGCACTTCTGCTGATATTTTATAGCACTTTTTTCAATTTCCGACATTGCAACACCAGCGGTCAATATTGTACATAATTGCATATTGTTATTTTGCACATATTGTTGTTTACAGATACCTTTTGATACAATTCTTGATATTGTCCTTTTCCAACTTTGCTGCTATAACTATTTATGCTATTTGCTCATGGATACTTTGCACATATTGCTGAGTCTAAATATCCCTATTTGGGACCACTAGGTGGCGCCAGAGATACACTCACATCCTTATCCATAATAATGAGTTTGTTCCTCAGAATTATCTATTTATTGTCGACTAGAGGGCACTATTGTTACACCCAATATTTAAAAGTATGAAATCTGTCAGTGTTTTTATTTCAAATACAATTCTTTTGCAATCTCTTACACTATATGGACTGAAATCTTTAAAGGGCCACTACCACCAAAAAAACGAAATGTTCTTAATTTTGTTTTTTGCTGATTTCTTACATGTGCTTTGTTTTTCTCTTGGAACTTTAGTTTGGAAAATATTTTGCTCTATTGGGGTTATTCGGTGAGCACTGAAATGTCACTGACATTCGGTGTTTTCCCGTTCGCCGCACTTCGGCGAGTTCAATTTGCTGACCCTGACCCGATTCAGCAGGGTCCCCGAAATGCTGCGAATAGAGCTGCCGAACGAATCGAAAAACCATCGAATCAATCCGAAAAAAGAAGACCACCCGACGAATAGACTGCCGGAACAAGCCACTGAGCAGGGTTAAGAAAAAAAATATAGTGCATGAAGACACCTGAAAATAATACATAAGGTCCTATGACTAATAATAAAAAGGTCTCTTACAGAAACAAAATGCCATTAAAAAAAAAAGGGGAAAAATTTTCAGTGGAAAATCCTAAAAATAAATAGACTTTTAGCTGCATGAAAAGAATAAATGGTTGAATAAATATTTTAAAAAAAACAGGGAATTTTTTTTACATTGAAACCCATGGTATTCGCCTGCATAAACGTGTTGAATAAGGCTAATGTCAGACGAACGCAGTCTGAGCGCACTTTGCGTGCGTGCACAGAAGATACAGTAGACACCACATAGTCTGTTTTTTTTGACAGATGTAGAAAAAAAAGGGAATTATGGGAAACAAAATTAATATGAAAAATGATAAAAATCTGAAAATTATATGAAAGCCATTTTGTGTGTCAAGGTGCTGGACGTCGCAAATGCGCTACGTCTGTCTTCGTGTCATCACTCACACAAAACGCTATGTGGATGTGGCACACTCTGCGCGTCCGTCTAGCGGTTTTACGATCTTGCCTAACTTGCGTCCGTGTGCCACCTGCGTTGTGCATGCGCAGTTTGGAGTCCACATACTTCATGTGTGGGTCTCTATTTATCATGATACTATGCTATGACGGACGTAAAACTGTGCGCCAACACGGACGTGATCACTGCGTTCATCTGACGCCGGCCTAAAACCAGCGAAAATTCAGTGCTGTTCAGTGGTCTCTGAATAGATTATCCATTACTTTTCTATGGGGATTTCCCTGCCACCGAATTGCAATGTATTTCGCTGGCAATTCGCAAATATGTGGCGAAGCGACAGCTTTTTGAAAAGCCAAATTCACTGTTTGGTGCAATTTCAGGGCCAATTCGGTGCTCTTTGAATAACTCTGTATATGTGTCATATATGTGACTCTCATTGTATTGTGTGGGATGTATTCAAAGGACATAACCAAGGGTAGATTAGAAGTCCATTAAGATCTCTGTCGTATCTCATTCAGATGCCATCTCTTATCTCAAGTAGTTTACAGAACAGAATACACCCCCTGCAGCCTTACCTAATCATTCACCACCCGCCCCCACTGACTGTTAAATACTATAGAAAAACAAACCACAGCTGTAAAGTAAAACACTTGCATAGATTTCGGTAAAAATCCACAAAATGGAATCCTCTTAGATCGTAAGCTCTCGAGCAGGGTGCTCCCTCCTACTGTTTCGTGTGTGTAACATGTACAGTCAGGTCCAGAAATATTGGGACATCAACACAATTCTAACATCTTTGGCTCTATACACAACCACAATGGAGTTGGAATGAAACAAACACAATGTGCTTTAACTGCAGACTGTCAGCTTTAATTTGAGGGTATGTACATCCAACTCAGGTGAACGGTGTAGGACTTACAGCAGTTTTCAGATGTGCCTCCCACTTGTTAAGGGACCAAAGGTAATGGGACAATTGGCTGCTCAGCTGTTCCATGGCCAGGTGTGTGATATTCCCTCATTACCCCAATTACAATGTGCAGATAAAAGGCCCAGAGTTCATTTCAAGTGTGCTATTTGCATTTGGAATCTGTTGCGGTCAACTCTCAAGATGAGATCCAAAGAGCTCTCAGTATCAGTGAAGCAAGCCATCATAAGGCTGAAGATACAAAACAAACCCATCAGAGAGATAGCAAGAACATTAGGCGTGGCCAAAACAACGGTTTGGAACATTCTCAAAAAGAAGGAACGCACTGGTGACCTCAGCAACACCAAAAGACCCGGGAGACCACGGAAAACAACTGTGGTGGATGGCCGAAGAATTCTTTCCCTGGTGAAGAAAACACCCTTCACAACAGTTGGCCAGATAAAGAACACTCTCCAGGAGGTAGGTGTATGTGTGTCAAAGTCAACAAATCAAGAGAAGACTTCACCAGAGTGAATACAGAGGGTTCACCACAAGATGTAAACCATTGGTGAGCCTCAAAAACAGGAAGGCCAGATTAGAGTTTGCAGGGCTCGAGTCCTACGGGAACGCGCAGGAACGGTGTTCCCGCACTTCTCTCACAGCGGGAACGCTGCGGGAACGCAGGTTCCCGCTGTGGCCTGAGCCCAGTGGTGTAGCGAGGGGGGGCACTTGCCCCGGGCGTTTGTCAGCCTGTCAGGAACTGGGGCACCGGTCGCAAGGAGGTTCCCCCTCTGTGCCGTCCCTTCCGGCTGCTGCACGTGCTGCCTGGCCACCCCTGCGGCATAGAAACGCTTTCCCGGAGGCCAGGGCCGTATTATATATATGAAGGGGCAGTGTGCAGGCACCAGGAGCACAGGCTGCACTTTGAAAAAATTGCACAGTGAACTGCACGTTGCTTATTTCATACCCCAGAGGTCAGTGCCCTCCCTGCTCCTTTACCATCAGTTCCGGGTCAGCGAATAGACCAAACGCTGCCGGAATCTAACAGAGAGACGACGCGGCAAAGGATCTTTGAACTCCTCCACGTGCTGCAGCCGGAGCAACATCAAGGCAAGCAGTAAAAAAAAAAACAACACACTGCTAATCTTGATTTAAAAATGCTCCCTCTGTCATCAGCTCAACCTCTAGATCTCCCTTTCTCCTGTTCCTCTTTTTCTCCTGCTCTGTCTCCTGCTGTCTCTTTTTCACCTACTTTCTTCTACTGTCTCTTTCTCCTGCTCTGGCTCGCGTTCTCATACTCTGTCTCGCGTTCTCATACTCTGTCTCGCGTTCTCATACTCTGTCTCGCGTTCTCCTGCTCTGTCTCCTGCTGTCTCTCTTTCTCCGGCTTTCTCCTGCTCTGTCTCGCGTTCTCCTGCTCTGTCTCGCGTTCTCCTGCTCTGTCTCGCGTTCTCCTGCTCTGTCTCGCGTTCTCCTGCTCTGTCTCGCTTTCTCCTGCTCTGTCTCGTGTTTTCAGTGAGAAAGGAGACGTGGGCTTGTGGGCTCTGTTCCGAGACAGTGTCATTATTCGTTTATAAACGCAAACAGTGTCACTTAGATAATTTCATCTAAAAATGGGGAGCGGGGAGTACCAGGGGGGGATTTGCCCCCGTGCACCATATGACCTTGCTACACCTCAGCCCGGGCCCGAAACAATTTAGCTGGCCGCACATTGCCAGCGGCCGCGTGTTCTTCCTCCTACGAGCGGCCGCTGGCATGAAGTGTGGCCGCTCGCCTGGGATCCAACAGCCAGCCGCGATCTTGTGAGATCGCAGAGTTCACGTGAACTCCGCGATCTCGCGAGATCGCGGCTGGCTGTTGGATCGATTCCAGACGATGTGCGGCCAGCTAAATTGTTTCGAACCTGGTAGAGAGGTGAGCTGGGGCAATATATCCATATGAGCTGGGGGCAATAAATCCATATGTGAGCTGGGGGCAGTATATCCATATGTGAGCTGGGGGCAAATATATCCATATGAGCTGGCATGGGGCAAATATATCCATATGAGCTGGGGGCAAATATATCCATATGAGCTGGGGGAAATATATCCATATGTGAGCTGGGGGCAATATGTCCATATGTGAGCTGGAGGCAATATGTCCATATGTGAGCTGGGGCAAATATATCCATATGAGATGGCATGGGACAAATATATTCATATGAGCTGGGGGCAAATATATCCATATGAGCTGGGGGCAATATATCCATGTGAGCTGGGGGCAAATATATCCATATAACCAGTGCTGGGTATATTATTCTGGGGGCTCAGTGCTGGGTATATTATTCTGGGGGTCCAATGCCGGTGTATATAATTCGGGGGGGGGGGTGGTCTGTGCCTTTGTATATAATTCTGGGGGTTTGTGCCTGGATATATATATATATGTGATATAATATAAATATATATATATATAATTATATTATATAACGTGTTAGTCCAGTTGCCAAAATCACGAGTATACCTGTACGTAGTGATACCTTTCACTGATCAGTATAGTTTCCAGACCTGAAGAAGAGCGTTACACTCTTGAAAGCTTGTCTTTTAAATGCAATGTTAACCCAATGGAAATGGTATCATCACGTACTGCTATACTCGTGATATATATATTTTTTCTTCAGGTAATGGGTGTTGTGGAATTCGTGGGTGAGTTCCCTCACTTTTTTTCCCAGGACTTGACCCCTGAGAGTTTGCCAAACAACACCTAACAAAGCCTTCACAGTTCTGGAACAAGATCCTATGGACAGATGAGACCAAGATCAACTTGTACCAGAGTGATGGGAAGAGAAGAGTATGGAGAAGGAAAGGAACTGCTCATGATCCAAAGCATACCACCTCATCAGTGAAGCATGGTGGTGGTAGTGTCATGGCATGGGCATGTATGGCTCAGCTAGGCACCCGCCTAGAGCGCAGCGTCGCCTAGGGCGCAGCCGAGACCTCTCCGCCAGTCCTTTGTCCCCCCCTCTGCACGCCGCTGTCACTGATCACGCTGCACGCTTGCTCTGGGCGCAGCGTGATCATGGAAGACAGCTCGCGGTGGCTGTCCAATAGAGAGTGAGGGAAGCAGGGATAACCCCGCCCCTCAGCATGGACAGCCACCACGAGCGGTCTTCCATGATCACGCTGCGCCCAGAGCAAGCGCACAGTGTGATCAGTGACAGCGGCGTGCAGAGGGGGGTGACAGCGGCGTGCAGAGGGCGGGCAGCGGGCCGCCAGCAGGATCTTCTCGGGGGGAGCCAAGCACTGCAGACAAAAGGTGAGAGCTGGGGCAAATATACCCATAGGAGCTGGGGGCAAATATAACCACGTGTGAGCTGGTCTGGGGCAATATATCCACGTGTGAGCTGGTCTGGGGGCATATATCCATGTGTGAGCTGGTCTGGGGCAAATATAACCATGTGTGAGCTGGTCTGGGGGCAATATATCCATGTGTGAGCTGGTCTGTGGGGCATATATCCATGTGTGAGCTGGTCTGGGGGCAATATATCCATGTGTGAGCTGGTCTGGGGGCAATATATCCATGTGTGAGCTGGTCTGGGGGAAATATAACCATGTGTGAGCTGGTCTGGGGGCATATATCCATCTGTGAGCTGGTCTGGGGGCAATATATCCCCAGCTGGTCTGGGGGCATTTTTAGAAATGGGAAGCTGTTATGTTTTTTGTAAAATACACAATTTTAACAAAAACTGAAAAAAAACCCCGAAATCTTTTGGTAGTATCTTGCCACATTGGGCCCTATTCCAAAGTTAGAGATAACTTAACCAGAGCTTTTGTAAACTAACCAGAGCCATTCTAGGGCTACATTACATTCTGGGTGCAAACACTAGCGCTCACCTGAGTGAGTGTTAACGTTAGCCCTGGTAGCCACCGTATATTACAATCCAAACTCTAACGGGTTAAGAAACTCGTTAGCGTTTTGTACCTTGCGCTTTTCAGCCTGGACTTGGTGCTAACGGATTCCGCTGGTGCAGAATCCATTAGCACCAGCCTAAACCCCCCCAAAAAATTCAGATACTCACCTACTATCCCGCAGTGAGGACCGCGGCTTCGTCCGCCTCCTCCGTCCGGCGAGAGCAGAGAGAGACTGGGGGAAAAAATCCTCCCGTCTCTCCCTGTGGATCACTACGCCGACCTGCTGGATCTCGCGAGGTGAGATCCAGCAGGTCATGTGACAGCTGCAGTCTGTTTCAATGGAGCCCTATGGACTCCATTGTATTGATGCTCGTGGTGGCGCTTAGCGCTGCTGCGCGTATCCCAGGGCGTAGTGCCCGCTAACAATGCAGGCAGCTTATTAAGCACCTGCATTGTAATTTTGCGATAAAACAGGGGCGCTAGGGAGAAAACTGCGGGCGCATTTGGAACTTTGGAATATTGCCCATTGTGTTTTATCAATAATATGACTGTCAGGGTCATTCAGAGAGAGGTGAAAACCAGGAGAATGGCTGGAGAAGTTAAAATTCTAGGTCAAAAAATAGCCAAACCAGATAAAATTCTCCCATTTATCTCCCTTTCCAAATTGGCTAATTGGTCTAGATTGTTCTCTTCTCCTGCCATTCTCCTGGTTTTCACCTCTCTCTGAATAACCCTGTATGTATAAAGCACTGACTTTGCTCACGGCGTGGGAAATAAGGTTAGTAATGGCAGTGGTATTGCTAATTTTTTATGTGACAAATGGACAATGCCATTGCTATGGAACAAAAAGTAAAACATTTGAAAAAAAATGTTTTAGGCTTGCGTATGTGTTTTTTTTTTACATGGTCATGTTTGTTATCATTAGAAAGGCCAGAATCTGACCTGTCCAATGACACCTAGCATGACTTTGTGGGGTGTAAAGCATGGGAAAAAAAAGAAAAATAAGCTATTATTTAAATCCTGCTCGTCCGGCTCCAATTTACTCATTAACCAATGGGGCAATAAAGTTTGGATCCACTCCACTCTGTAATGTGTCACAAGATGATTGACATTCTTTTGCACCAATCCTAATGTTTTGTTTAGTTCCGTTGCTATGGTGACCCGTCGTGATTGCTTTAAACTGAATTATTTAAATCCACTCGATAAAACATTGCCAATCTAAAGTGAAGGAGAAGCATTAACGATCCTATAGAAAACTACAACGATTCTACATCAATCCTGGACAGAGTGAGCTGAATGAAAATAGTCCGCTCACTAACGCTCAACGTTGGCGATGCAAACTTTTTTCTGCTCAAAACACCACGCATCCTGTCGATGATGAGCAGTACCTTCTACGTATCATAATCCTGCATAGCTTTGTTATCATAGTCACACGATGTTGACCATAGCAGCAACCTTATAAACAAAAATCCAACATTACGTAGAGATATGGCTATCTGTGCCTTTTAGGATAGCCAGATAGCCAGATAGCCATATCTCTACGTAATTTTGGATTTTTGTTTAACACCCAAATCTACCTTTCCTCTCCCGATCTCTCTCCTCCGATGTTGGACCATGTTACAGCCTGCCTCTCAGCCGTCTCCGACTGGATGACTTCCCGTTTCCTAAAGCTCAACCTCTCAAAAACTGAATTTATTATCTTCCCTCCCTCTAAGACCACAATTCCTGCACCCATTTCCCTTCAGGTGAATGGTGCCACCATTACTTCTACCTCTCAGTCTCACATTCAGTCTCTACCCAAATCTTGCTACTTCCACCTAAAAAACATTGCACGCATCCGTCCCTTTCTTAATTCAGACTCTACTAAAATGCTCGTACAAGCTCTTATCTCCCGCCTTGACTACTGTAACCTCCTTCTCTCTGGCCTTAAGAGATCCCAGATTATCCCTCTGCAGTCTGTAATGAATGCCAGTGCCAGACTCATAAAGCTCCCCTCCCGCACCTCACCCCTCTGTCAATCTCTACACTGGCTCCCTGTTTCCTTTAGAATCCATTTCAAAATACTGGTGCTCACATACAAAGCTCTCTATAACCGCGCCTATGTCTACATCTCCTCCCTTAATAGCAGGCATATCCCATCCTGATCAGTTCGCTCTGCCAATGATCTGATGCTATCAGGTCCTCATACCCGCACTCCCAATTCTCACCTTCAGGACTTCTCCCGAGCTGCCTCCTTTCTATGGAACTCCCTCCCCCACAACATCAGACTCTCACCATCTCTCCAGTCCTTAAAGATGTCCCTGAAATTACAATAATTTAGAGAAGCCTATAGGCTCATACCATGATCTCCCCACTGTAATTTCCTGCTCTTCTTCCCATTCAGCCCCCCTGCAACCCGCAACTTCACTTACCCTATTCACCCTCACCTAATGGGTCACACCTCTCCTCTTAGATTGTGAGCTCTCGAGCAGGTTCCTCTCTCCTTCTGTTCTGTGTGTGTAACGTGTATGTATATTTGATTTTCTGTCTCTCCCTTTGTTCAGCGCCAAGGAATTTGTTGGCGATTTATATATACTTTTAACTGTAACTGTGCTACCAAAGCTTCAGGGATTATATTTTGTCCTCCAACCACCATATATTGCCTTGGATGCCAATCTTTTCTTGTAATATGCTCATGTTTGGCTCTACTATCCCAAAGGCATAATAAGCAAGTGTAGCCACTTTGTTGACCAAGGAGAAAATTAGCCATCTTCAAGTTTACTCAAATCACCCATTGATGTTCTTGGTAATGTATCTTTCCAAGACTAAAGAGCTAGCCTTGAACTCTTCTTTTCCTCCTGGTGGAGTGACCGATTCTAAGAAACTAGAGCTGATGCAGTCTGTTCAATGCATTTCTTTTAATCAGCTCCCCAAGAACAGGCCTAAAAACCAAGGCACCAAGAAAAAAAATTGCTGGGCTGTGGGGTTCAAATAAATTCACATAATCCGAATTTTTACCTTTTGCTATGGAGCTGAAACAATGCTAAGATTGGACTCCTCAGGCCCTGGACTGGCCATCTTTTACACTGGGCAAACACTCTGGACTATAAGGGCAGTTGCTGTGGCAAGGCCAAAGATCCACCCACAAAAATGGCCATGGCAGGCCTAACCCCAACCTTTGATGGGCCAAACCTGCCTACAGATAGCCCCAAGACAAAATATGCATTGGACCTATTCGTTGAGGTCTTCCTCTCCCAGCCACTGGTCCCTACCCTTCACAATCTGGATTTTCTCACAACCCATCTCTGGGGGACCTTAACATGTTTGTGGGATAATTTGTGAATATGCTGTTCTGTTATTTTTGGTCCACATTGTCGTAAGGATACATAAAATACCTGCTTTTTTGTCTAGGATGTTGCAACATACTGCAACTGTGCAAAGTAAAGATACTGCCTAAAAGCACATGGTCGGATGAAAAACACCCAATATATAACTTTCTGCAGGTTACGTTCAGTGATCAAAGGCTGTGAAATGGCTCGCCGGCGAAAGGCTTAGACGTAATCAAAAAGATCAAAATCAAGTCTGTAAATCTGTATAAAAGTTTGAATTAAATGAAGAGGAAGCTTCTGGAAATATTCTTTAGTTGTTTTTGTATCTGTTCTGGATTCGTTGAATTGCTTGATTTCAGGGTATTGTATACCAGCAGGTGCTCCTATCACCTTCAACACATAATCCGAATCCTGCTTTAACGTTTCAAACTTTCCCACAATGTCATAATCGATATTGCATGGATCACATAGATGATACACTGGCCTCCAATGAACATCGCTAGTCTTTGGGTTATTTTGAATAACATACCGAACAAATTCATCAAAACGTACATTGTCTGTAGAATTTTTGTTCTTTCTGTACTTTGCCTTGATAGCTTTGGGTAGGTAACTGGCATAATATCCAGTAGGATGAACGACTTTATCCCTGTAAGCGGAAACTAGCCTCTGCAAGGGTTCTCTAGTGAAAATAACTTTGGTGTAGTCTTCAAGTATCTTATGTTGTTGATTTAGTGGATAGTCACTTAGTCTCTTTAACAAAGATGAATCATGGATAGCATTGTGTTCAAGATAATCCGCTTGAACTTTACCATTTGTTTTTAACATAAATATTATCCTCTTCCAGTTGGAACAACCAGCTTTTGGTACTTCGCAGTAGATGAACTTATGGTTTTCCTCCACAAACAGTTGCTTGACAGCCAGTTTATCAAGTTCTTTTAGTGGCCGAGTTAGATTGTTTTTCAGGCAAACAGAGTTCAAAACTGCTTTCCGATGCTTTTGCGTGTTTATTACATTGTAGGTATCTGGTAAAAGAGAAAAAAACATGGCGTACAGTTCAGAATGATCTCAAACGGATTTGTTTTCAATTAAGAAAGTCTGCCTTCCGTAAAACTATAAGGGCTATATTACAATCCTAGCGTTAAAAAGTGGGCGCAATGGAGGAAAAACTGCGCCCGCAGTTTTCCCCCTCGCGACAGCATTTTAACGCTGGATTACAATGCAGGTGCAAAAAATGCTGCCTGCATTGTTACCGCGTTAACCCCCGGGATACTCGCGGCAGCGCTGAGCGCAGCCGCGAGCATCCACTCGAAAGAGTCCATAGGACTCCATTGAGTTTCCCCCTGCCGGTCACATGACGAGCCAGATCTCGCCTCGCGAGATCCGGCCGGTCGACATAGTAATACGCAGGGAGAGACTGGGGGGACTTTTTCCCCCAGTCTTTCCCTGCTCCCGCCGGCTGGAGGAGGCGGACAGATGTGAGTATACATTTCTGTTTTTTTTTTTTAGGCTGGTGTTACCGGATTCTGCAGAAGCGGAATCCGTTAACACCAAGTCCTAGCTGTGGTTAACTTTTTGCTAATCACAGCCAGACGTTAATCAGCGCTAGTAGATTGTAATACCAGCGCTGATTAACACTTTGCGCTCCCCATGTTAAGTATAGGGAGCGCAAAGTACAGTAACCTCACGCCGAAAAGCGCAAGGTACCAAACGCAAACGGGTTACTTAACCCGTTTGCGTTTGGATTGTAATATGCGGTAGACACCGCAGGTAACTTTAATGCTCACGCAAGTGAGCGTTAACGTTACCGTCAATAATGTAATGTGGCCCTAAATGCATTGCTGACATTACATTGGCTTAATACTCTCCACTAGAAAAATGGGCCTTTTCAGACAGGGGTGGAAGGCCATCAGATTGGTAATAAATCTCCTTTCTCTTTTAAAGGATCTCTTAACAGGGCGTTGTCAAGAATTGTGCTGGAGCTTCCCATGTCATTTGTATGTTAACTGCTGTGTCAGTTAAAATTATCAATTCTGTTTATTGCTGTTCAATATAAACGAAGTGCTTTATTACTGTACCTGCCTCTGAAAACACATTGAGGAAGAAAGATTAGATCTACATCGTGAATGATGTTGGGGCTGAATACACCTTGCTGCTCAAGAATAGTGATAGGAGAATGCAGGACTGACTTTATGAGTGTTTGTTAGTTGTATGTGAGCAGTGGCAAGCTGTCTGTGTCTGGGAAGCGGCTGTTCCCTTGTATTAAGGGTCTAGACACAAAGCATCTAAATTTCAGAGCTTTACACTTTGGCGGTTCCATTTCTCTGACATTTCGGTGACTTCACTGAATGGTCACCGTAGTGCGCCAAAGAAGGAGACGCCAATGCAGTTATTGGACATCTGCGAAAAACACCGAAGTGCACCAATAACTGCTGAACTAGCATCGGCGAAATATGACAAAATGGAAAAAGGAAAAAAAAAGAAGAGTCCTATTCTCCCAATAGGAGTATAAATCAATAAAATGTGTCCAAGTGATAAAAAAGGTCTGTTACAAAATAAAAAAAGTCTTTTAAAAAAAGGAAAACAAAAATGTCATCTAAATAAAATACAAAAAATATATAAAGGTGTTCTAAAAATAAACAGGGTTTTTGCTGAAAATGAAAAGAAATAGTTTTAAATTAAAAAAAATATATATACAGTTGCAAGAAAAAGTATGTGAACCCTTTGGGATTACGTGGAGTTTTGCATGAATTGGTCATAAAATGTGCTCTGATCTTCATCTAAGTCCCAACAATTTGAAAAACACAGTCTGCTTAAAATAATACAACACAAACATTATATGTTTTCATGTGTTTATTGAACATAACATGTAAACATTCACAGTGCAGGGTGGAAAAAGTATGTGAACCTTTGGACTTAATAACTGGTTGACCCGGTCAAGGTAACCGAATGCTGAATTTCAGCGTTTGGTTACCTATCGCCAGCAATTCGGATCTCTCTGAATAACCCTGATAGGTTTTAAAAATGAAAAAGTATGTGAACCCCTAGCCTAATGACTTCTCCAAGAGCTAATTGGAGCCAGGAGTGAGCCAACCTTGAGTCCAATCAGTGTGACATTATTGGATGTGTTGCGGAAAGCTGTCCTGCCCTTTAAAAACACACACCAGTTTTGGGTTTACTGGTTTCAAGAAGCACTGCCTGATGTGAACCATGCCTTGCAGAAAAGAGCTCTCAGAAGACATACGATCAAGAATTGTTGACTTGCATGAAGCTGGAAAGGGTTACAAAAGTATCTCCAAAAGCCTTGATGTTTATGTGTCCACGGTAAGACAGACTGTCTACAAATGGAGAAAGTTCAGCACTGTTGCTACTCTCCCTAGGCGTGGTCATCCTGTAAAGATGACTGCAAGAGCACAGCGCAGAATGCTTAATGAGGTAAAGAAGAATCCTAGGGTGTCAGCTAAAGACTTACAGAAATCTCTGGCACATGCTAACATTTTTGTTGACACATCTACAATAAGGAAAACATTAAACAAGAATGGAGTACATGGGAGGACACCACGGAGGAAGCCATTGCTGTCCAAAAAGAATATTGCAGCACATTTGAAGTTTGCAAAAGAGCACCTGGATGTTCCACAGCACTACTGGCAAAATATTCTGTGGACAGATGAAACCAAAATTGAGTTGTTTGGAAAAAACACACAACAGTATATGTTGAGAAAAATAAAAGGCACAGCACACCAACATCAAACCCTCAGCCCCACTGTAAAACAAGGCGGAGGGAGCATCATGGTTTGGGGCTGCTTTGCTGCTTCAGGGCCTGGACGGATTGTTGTCATTGACGGAAAAATGAATTCCAGAGTTTATTAAGTCATTTTGCAGGAAAATGTAAGACCATCTGGCCGCCAACGGAATCTCCGCAGAGGATGGGTGATGCAACAGGACAATGACCCAAAGCATACAAGTAATTCAACAAAAGAATGGCTTCAACAAAACAAAATACACCTTCTGGAGTGGCCCAGTCAGAGTCCTGATCTCAACCCGATTGAAATGCTGTGACATGACCTTAAGAGAGCGATTCACACCAGACATCCCAAGAATATTGCTACAATGAAACAGTTTTGTGAAGAGGAGTGGTCCAAAATTACTCCAGATCGTTGTACAGGTCTGATCTGCAACTACAGGAAACGTTTGGTGGAGGTTATTGCAGCCAAAGGAGGGTCAACCAGTTATTAAGTCCAAAGGTTCACATACTTTTTCCACCCTGCACTGTGAATGTTTACATGTTCTGTTCAATAAAAACATATAATGTTTGTGTTGTATTATTTTAAGCAAACTGTGTTTTTCAAATTGTTGTGACTTAGATGAAGATCAGAGCACATTTTATGACCAATTCATGCAAAACTCCACGTAATCCCAAAGGGTTCACATACTTTTCTTGCAACTGTATATTTTTTTTACATTGAATCCAATGGGATTCGCCTGTTTAAAACCTGTTGAATTGACACACCAAACATCAGGGCATTTCGGCGTTCTGTCAATTGAAGAGACGATGGTCTTGTATGGGACAATTTCGGTACTGTAGGAATGCAGCAAATTGCACTGTATTTTGCAGTCAATCTGCTTAGATTTGGTGAACTGACAGCTTAGTGAACAGATGAATTGGCCCAAATTGCACTGAATGGTGAAATTCACCATCTGGTGCAATTCGGGGCCAAGTTGAAGGTTAGTGAATAACCTCTCTCTTTGTTTATTGTGATAATCCCTAGTCGTCTAGCTATGCTTTTAGTATTCTGTGGTGGTCCAGAGGTAGGTCTGCCTGCACCAGAGGTCGTGTTGTGCGAGTGCTCAGTGTTGAGGCGGAGTGGTCTGACCCAGCCCATAATGCTGGTCCCCCCCAGGAAATTTCCCAGTAGAACGAGTTGAGGGCAGTGTGCACTGTGCAGGGGCTCTTACAGCCAACATGATTATTAATAAAAGCTGGCGCCAGGTTTGGCAGGGCTCTGGGGCCCCTGAACAAATCATTAGTGGTGCCGCCTACAGCTGGACTAATAGTTGTGTAGCTGTGTAGATAAGTAGATATGTATCTAAGCAGATGAATAGATGTCGTAGAAGAAATACAAACATATCTGCATCCTTGGATCATGTAAGTCAGGTCTCTGAGTCGTTATGTGATGCAGATCCATCTTCTCATGGGGCTCCGCTCTTTTCCTTACAGGTAGCACTGGAAATTCACTTTCCAGTAGCAGAGACATGAGAGATAGGCTGCGCGTGGCCAAAACCCTCCTCTAGTGCAGATAGCAAGAATTGCATATTGCCTGACACTTGGACGCACTGGAACTCTTATAACGTGGCATGAGGTATACAATCAGGTCCAGAAATATTGGGACATCGACACAATTCTAACATCTTTGGCTCTATACACCACCACAATGGAGCTGGAATGAAACAAACACAATGTTCTTTAACTGCAGACAGTTAGGTGAACGGTGTAAGATTTACAGAGGTTTGCAGATATGACTCCCACTTGTTAAGGGACCAAAGGTAATGGGACAATTGGCTTCTCAGCTGTTCCATGGCCAGGTATGTGATATTCCCTCATTACCCCAATTACAATGTGCACATAAAAGGCCCAGAGGCATTGAAAGTCATGTATCAGTGTTTGCAGATGACACAATACTAGGAAAAGTAATACGATGTGAGCAGGATGTTACTTCGCTGCAGAGGGATTTAGATAGATTGGGGGACTGGGCACTTAAATGCCAGATGAAATTTAATCTAAATAAATGCAAAGTTATGCACTTTGGAGTGAAGAACACACAAGCAATTTATACCCTAAATAGTACGGAGTTAGGGAAATCCAAGCAGGAGAAGGATTTGGGAATAATTATAGACTTCAAACTAAGTAACAATGTGCAATGTCAAACAGCAGCCGCCAAGGCCAGCAAAGTATTGGCATGTATTAAAAGGGGAGTTCACTCTCAAGATGAAAACATAATTTTGCCTCTGTATAAATTAATGGTCAGACCGCACCTTGAATATGCCATGCAATTTTGGGCACCTGTCTTAAAAAAAAGATATTATAGCGCAAGAAAAAGTGCAGACACGGGCAACTAAATTAATAAGGGGAATGGAAGGGTTAAGTTATGAGGAAAGACTAACAAGCTTAAACCTGTTTAGTTTAGAGAAATGGTGCCTTAGCTGGGATCTGATAACCTTATATAAATATATACGGGGCCATTATCAACCATTGTCTGATAACCTATTCATTAACAGGACTATACACAGGACAAGGGATCATCCATTTATACTGGAAGAAAGAAAATTCAGCCTAAAGCATAGGAAGGGTTATTTTACGGTGAGAACAATAAAGCTGTGGAATTCTCTGCCTGTTGAGGTGGTTGGGTCAGAGACTGTACAGACTTTTAAAAAGCGACTGGATGACTTCCTGCAGACACAGAATATTAAGGGTTATAATATTTAATATGTGGGTAAAAGCTTCTTGATCCAAGGAGAAATCTGACTGCCATTCTGGGTCAAGAAGGAATTTTTTCCCAGTATGTTGCATATTGGCAAGCATTTCAGACTGGGTTTTTTGCCTTCTTTTGGATCAACAGCAGTAGGTGATGTGGGTGAGGCTGAACCCGCTGGACGCATGTCTTTTTTCAGCCTATGTAACTATGTAATACTATGTAGTTCATTTCAAGTGTGCTATTTGCATTTGGAATCTGTTGCTGTAAACTCTCAAGATGAGATCCAAAGAGCTGTCACTATCAGTGAAGCAAGCCATCATTAGGCTGGAGAAACAAAACAAACCCATCAGCGAGATAGCAAGAACATTAGATGTGGCCAAAACAACTGTTTGGAACATTCTCAAAAAGAAGGAATGCACCGGTGAGCTCAGCAACACTAAAAGACCTGGGAGACCACGGAAAACAACTGTGGTGGATGACCAAAGAATTCTTTCCCTGGTGAAGAAAACACCCTTCACAACAGTTGGCCGGATCAAGAACACTCTCCAGGAGGTAGGTGTATGTGTGTCAAAGTCCACAATGAAGAGAAGACTTCACCAGAGTGAAAACAGAGGGTTCACCACAAGATATAAACCATTGGTGAGCCTCAAAAACAGGAAGGCCAGATTAGAGTTTGCCAAACAACACCTAATAAAGCCTTCACAGTTCTGGAACAAGATCCTATGGACAGATGAGACCAAGATCAACTTGTACCAGAGTGATAGGAAGAGAAGAATATGGAGAAGGAAAGGAACTGCTCATGATCCTAAGCATACCACCTCATCAGTGAAGCATGGTGGTGGTAGTGTCATGGCGTGGGCATGTACATATGGCTGCCAGTGGAACTGGTTCTCTTGTATTTATTGATGATGTGTGTCACAGAGAGATGGGTATGCCTACCTGTGTCTAGCTATTGGCATATCTACTGCAATATGTATTATATAGGCATGTTTATAAATATGCCTATCTTTAGATACCAGGCCATTTGGCGCAGCTGGCCTCAGAATTCAATGGCTGCATTTCCAGTCTGCTGGAGGAAACAATTAAGCAGGTTTGTGACAATTTTCTCTGGAGTCATCAAAGGTGTGAATTAAAGATAACACCTCTTTGGGGTCTACCCAGCAGGCAGAAAGAGCAATTTCTCCTGGCAGGGAGAAGACGCAGACAGAGCGGCACCCCGACCGCATATCAAAGAAGCGATCACATTTTCTGATCACAGAAGGTGGTCTTTGGGAGATGATTGATAGACCAGGGAATAAAGATTAATGATGAAGCGTACTGAGCAGGCTCCAGAGAAGGGAACACTGGGGTATGTAGTGCAGGAGGCTGGACCATTTACGGGTGGGTTTTGGAAGGACCAGGAAGTGTATAAATTCTGAAAACTGGCCATGTGCTTTGGCAGATCACAGGGGGTTCATGTGTCCTGTTCTATTCAGATTTGTCCATGCTGTACATGCCTCTAGCTCCAGCCCCCCAGGAGCCGCCGAGAATTAGTTTATTTGACGTATAAGTAAGGCTCTGTGCTTAACACCTCTCTTTTATTTGCTGTGTAGTGTTTAATTAATTGATTTATTCTAGTTATAATTTTTCCAGTAACAAATGCACTGTGATTATAAATATCTTTGTTCTATATCTTAAATAAACCTAATCTATTTAAGTTCTTCTTCTGGCTGATGAGATCCACGCTAACAAAGAAATTGGGAGTATTGCCATTTGCTTGAAGCTTGGTTAGATAAGAAATTGCGAGTTGCAATCGTCAGGGACGGCAGGGATTATGGGGTCTGTAGTCACTGTCCGAGTCTAGGGTAGGCAGATAGTGCGGTTGCTTAGCCCTGTGTCTCCGGTTGCGACGCTCGCAGTGTCCATGAGGACTGGTGGCAGCGAAACTAATAGAATAGGAAAGTGAGCTCAGGAATTGTGGGAGACGTAGTCATTACCCGCTTCAAGAGAAGATTTGTACTGTGCTGCAATCTTGGGATCAATGCATCGCGCTCTACGTGCCTGTTGTGAGAGAAAGTGTGGCCGGGACGGTTAGATAAGCGCACGTGTGGATTGTGGTCCACGCAGTCATTATCTGGGTCTAGGATAGACAGATAGTGAGCGGCTTAACCCGGCGTCTTTCGCGACAGCGCGCGTAGTGGTCGTGACAATGTGACTGCTGACAAAAGCAGCAGGATGAATTCTGAAGTGTTTCGGGCAATATTATCTGCTCACATTCAGCCAAATGCTGCAGAACTCATTGGACGGCGCTTCACAGTGCAGATGGACAATGACCCAAAGCATACTGCAAAAGCAACCAAAGAGTTTTTGAAGGGACAGAAGTGGAATGTTATGCAATGGCCAAGTCAATCACCTGACCTGAATCCCATTGAGCATGCATTTCACTTGCTGAAGACAAAACTGAAGGGAAAATGCCCCAAGAACAAGCAGGAACAGAAGACAGTTGCAGTAGAGGCCTGGCAAAGCATCACCAGGGATGAAACCCAAGATTGTAATGTGGCCCAGTGTGTGTGTGGGGGGCAGTTTAAAACACAAAATATCCCAAAATGGATGTACCCAATGACACATGTACAATAGAATATTTAGTAAACACACAATATGTAACAAGGACACACTGCCAGAATGAGATCCTTCTGGACTCTCAGACTCCTTCATCTGATCTCTACCTCTCAGGCTCGCCAATGCCTCAATTCAGAAAAATAATAAAAGAATGGTAGGCAACAGGGTTAGTAAGAAAGCAGATGTATTTATTTGGAGGACCTCTGGGTTACAAAGCTTCAACGTTTCGGTTCTCCGCCTTGATCATGCCTGATTAATGCAGAGAGCCGAAACATTGCAGCTTTGTTACCAAGAGTTCCTCCAAAAAACAGGTCTTCTTTCTTAAAACCTGTAGCCTACCATTCTTTTATTATTTTTTTTAATTTTTTTTTCTTAACTATACATACAAGAGAAAAACATAGCACATGTAAGATACCAGCAACATAAAATACCAACAATAAGTACCATTTCAGAGCCATTATATACCATTGTCTGGAAACCTATTCATTGATAGGACTAAACAATTACAGACAGGTATATTCGGGGAGAGACAAAAACACTCGCAGGGTGTACCAAAATAGTTGTGGGAAGCAATCTATTGAACATAGAAAAAGGCTCTTGCCACTGTTGGTGATGGGCAGTAACCCCAATTTAACAATTGCAAAAGATAGTGGAGATAGCCAAAGAATAAAATAAAGTAAAACGTAGCTTTTAAGGAGAAATGCAGTAAAAAAATGCTTTCAAAGCTGTATTGCGATAGGCAGACAGACACAGTTGCAGTGCTTACCTAGGACAAACATAACGTATACATGTCTTAGCGGAGGCGAGAACATAATTAAAGGCCATTACAAAAAAGAGGCCATAAAGCAAGTTTGGAAGTATGCTAGATTGGAAATACTAACACAATTCTGAACCCTCCCTGGAAACTGATATAGGGAATAAAAGGCAGTGTGGAAACATTGCAAGTATCAAATATAATGAATGGTCTGTGGGTATAAAGGAAAGCATGAGAAAACACACAGCCTTTATGAAGAGCCCTATCAGGAACAAACAATACAGACTTGGAAAAAAAAACCACACAAACAAACAGCCTGGCCTCAGTGCGTTGAAACTGAGCTAGATGCCTAAATTGGGAGCACTCCCAGTAGGTAAGAAATATTTCTATCAAGCCAGAAAAAAAACACAGAAAAAACACAGTTTCCAGAGCAAGGATTAAAGGGTGCCTAAAACACAAAGAACTAAATGAACATATCTATTGGGTCAACAAGTTTCTCTGGTATAAACCAGCGTCATCAAGAGTAGAGATTGCAGCCTGGTTGTTGCATAGGCTTGAGAATAAGAAGTGGGCCCGGGGCTGTGAGTCAGCACACGAGACACAGACCGCCCAAAAGCTGAGTGCACTGCAGACGCTGGGAAGATGTGAAAGCACATTTCTCCCAGCGTTTGGGTCAGTCTGTCCCTGCTTGTGCTGCCCCACCTCCCCCCCCCCGGCAGGCGCATGTGTCCCTCCTTCACTACATCACTGGAGGGCCTCAAAGGGAATGACAGTGACGGCTCCATGCCGACGCTGGCATTCTAATTACAGCCCAATTTTCACTCGCCCACTCCCAATTTCTACTCGCAAATTGCGAGGGGGCGAGTGGAAATTTCGACCCCTGATTTTAACATTGAAGCCTATGGGATTCGCCTGAATAAACCTGTCGAATGAAACCACCGAACAGCAGGGCATTTTGGCAACTTTTCTCTGCTGTTTTTATGGTCTCTGAGTAGACAAACCATTGCTTCTTTATGGGTGGATTTCACTGCCCTCGAACAGGCACCGTACATGCAGGCAATTCGCCAGAACTTGGCGAAACTGCCTGCTCTCTGAATAGATGAATGGCCCTGAAATCTCCCCGTTCGCTGAAATTCTGTGTTCTGTTACATTTCGGCCACATTTCGGACCTCTCTGAATAACCTCCTATGTTACTTTTATGCTTTATTTGAGGCACAAGCACAAAACACAGCAGAGGGAATGATTAAAACCAAGGACACAATGAAACCCTACAATATCCGTTTGAAGGAAGCACTGACCTCACCACACCATTTTCCAGAAAATAGAAACATACTTACTTGATTCTCTGATAAGTGGTAGCCAGTATAAACTGACAACGGCAATACCAAGTAATAATGAGAAAATTGCAAAGTAACCAAACAGCTTTTTAGGACCTTTCCACATGGTTGCAGATAGACTGTGAAGGGAAAATATAGAAGATAGATTACATTAAAAAAACTAACTCAAACATAAAAACATCAAAAATGCGCACATAGGTTGGAAGATTAAATAAGGATGCTTCTAACACAACAATCTAAAGCACAAGGTTAGAACAAGTATATTAGATGCCATTGCCTAAAATCCAGTATTCTATTCGCACACTGTCAGGGAAAGGTATGTCGCCCAACACACAAAAAAAAATACTGAGACCATGAACTAAACCAAGAAAGGTTAGATACAAACTGAGATCAGGACAACAGAGATACACATAAATAAGGAGGAATATGACACTGATGTCCAGTAGTGTACTAAGGGGGGGGGGACTGCTCTGGGTGACAGGGAGTGCACCTTTACTAGGCCCAGCGGCTGCCTGGACCTCGGTAACCCTGTTCAGGATGTGTGGGTGGATGTGTGACTGTGTGCTTGCGGACGAGCGACTGTGTATGTGCACGCGGATGAGTGATTATGTGGTGGGATATGTGGATATGTATATACAGTATATATATATTATTATTATTTATTAAGCGCCAACACATTCCGCAGCGCTGTACAAGGTGTAATGGGTAAAGACAGGACAATTCTACAATACATACAGGAGACAGGTCGGTATTCCTGCCAGCAGATACATGAGGATATGAGGACCCTATTCCCGTGGGAATTTACAATCTAGATGATGAATAGGGATGAGCTGTTCGGTTCGGAGTTCGGACTGAACTTAGCCTGTTCGTTCTGTTCGCGAACTCTGAACTTCTCCGGGTGTTCGCCGCATGTTCGACCACAATGCACCTTCCCACTGGCCTGAAGCTCATAATTGGCTACAGCAGGGCACCTGACCACAGGTCTGGTGCAAGACAGGTTCAACAGTATGCCAATCACGGCTCAGAGTCCTGATTGGGCAAATTTTGCCCAATCATGGGCTCACAGAGCTAAGTCCCGCAGCACACTATATAAGGTTTCCACGCAGTGCTTCTGCACGCATTTGAGAGGAGATTTCATAGGAGATAGTTGTTGTGTGTTCTTACTGCTGGTCTGCCACGCTACTGGGGGGTCTGGGGGGGTCTCATTTCTACCAAATATCTGGGAATTGAGGTGATGTGTGTCTTGTCACTGCCAGCTTTGGGGGTCACGAATTTCTACAAAACATTTGGGAATTGAGGTGATCTGTGTCTTGTCACACAGGCAGTACCACGCAGTATTTTGGGGGTCACTCATTTTTACAAGCTATCTGGGAATTGAGGTGATCTGTCTCTTGTTACTGCCAGCAAGTTTTTTTTTTTAAATGTAATTTTTTATTTCCAGAAAACAAGTAATCATGAATACAAACATAAATATTCCTACTTTCAATAGGTGTGTGGGTGAGAAAGAGAAAAAGAGAAAAGGAAAGGAGAAGAAAAAAGGGTTGCCCAGACCCAGAGAGGAAAAGAAAAAAGAGTAAAGAGATAGCGAGAAAGATAAGAAAAAGAACTGGCACTTCCGTGAGATATGACATAAGCGATGCATGAAAATATTAAATCAACATCATATTCTTTTCTCTGCTGCGTCCCCCACGTCTGGAAAGTATCCCCGACTCCAACCCCACCCCCGCCTAACCCGATCCCATCTGAGCCAGCCAGGGAGTCCAGGTTTTGTAGTAATTTGGTAGAGTGTGATTTGATATAGCTGTCAACTCATGCATTAGTTGAACGTCCCTCATTTTTGAATATATTTTCTGGAAAGAAGGGAGTGTCGGAGAGTTCCATTGTTCCGCTAAAACTCTGCGGGCTGCAAGCGTAATTTTGGCTATCAATTTATTTTCCTGCCTGGTCAGTTCCGGGAAAGGTCTAGAGAGAAGGTAGGCCCAAGGGTCCATCAAGGTAGCACCGGGAAGTACGGCTTGTATCAAGGTATGTGTAGCATCCCAAAATCTTCCAACCTCGGGACACGACCACCACATGTGGATATATGTCCCCTTTTGACCACAGCCCCTCCAGCATAGATCCGGTGTAGCTGAGGACATGTGTGAGATCTGAACAGGCGTGGTGTACCAACGGAAGATCGTCTTGATAAGTTGTTCCTGATGAGTGGTACACACGGTGACACTCCTCATAGCTTCCCAAATAATCGACCCATTCCTCTGCCTCTAGTTGTTCTCCAAGGTCCCTCTCCCAGACTTGGATATAGCTGTAAGGATCCTGGTTCCGGGGTGGCAGGTTTGAGCCCAATGTGCAATGATGAGAAATAGAAAGACGTATATGAACAAAAAAAAAGGGGCTTATTGAGAGTAAGACATAAGAGGCAATAAACAAATATGAACAATTATGTAGCTGGATGATAAGGAAAACACTGTATAAATAATAATCAGCAATAAGAAACTAAAAAGGCAAGATGAGAGAAAGGTAGACCAAAAGGAACAAAACTAAACTACACTAAACTATACTACACTACTACATATAAAAAGGAAAAGAGTAGATTGAACTTAGAGCAGGGTTAAACCAGATATGGAGAGGAATGGGAGAAGGAAGAGAGAAAAAGATCTTTAGAAAAATAAATAGGAAAATAGAAACGGAAGAGTCTTTGGAGGCAGAGGGTCCTGGGTATGCAGGGGGTCCTGGGTATACAGAGGGGTCCTGGATCTGTAGAGCGAGGGGGTCCTGGATCTGTAGAGCGACAGATTCAGCGGGATGCGAGGTAGCAGGCTCTGAGGGTTTGATGCAGGGCAACAGGATGAGGATTCTGTAGGTTGTAGGGCAGCAGGATCAGAGGTTACTTGCAGGATATAGGGCAGCGACAACTGTAGGACCTGCGGGATGCAGGGCAGCACCTTCTGTAAATCCTGGGAGATACAGGGCGGCGACAACTGTAGAACCTGTGGGATGCAGGACAGCAGGCTCAGAGAATTCTGTAGGTTGCAGGGGAGCAGGATCAGAAGATACTTGTAAGATGAAGGGTAGCAGGTTGTGGATTCTGCAGGATGCAGGGCAGCAGGATTCTTGTAGCAGGAACTATAAACAGTATGGTGGGAACCAAGACAAAAACAGGTTATAGCAGGCAGGGACAGAGGACAGCTCCTTCCTAGTGAGAGGTTCACTGGAACAATGCAGAAGCGTCTTGCTTTGGGAGTGACCCTTATTTATAGTGGAGAAATCAAGATGTTATGGCTAGCACCTGGTTGCTGGAACAACTTGGTTCTGTAGGAGAATCATTGTTATTTCGCTGAGACACTTTGCCTTTAGTTCTTTTATGGCGCCGGCGGCTAGGAACCTGACATAGCCCCCTGACAAGGGACGCACTCTGGGCAGATAGGATCGTCACAGGCGCCTCAGAATCCTCTGTAGTCGTAGGGATACCAGAAGGGTCTTCAGAATCCGAAGAAACAGGAGATTTGCTTGTATCCAGGGTTCGGCACCTTATTGGCATGATCTTCCTGGTATTGAGGATGGGAAGATCCACCTTGGCGATCCCGGGGTGTCTCATGGGAATACCAAGTCCGTACGGTTCTGTATCTGGGCTCTGTGTAGATAAAAAGGTAGAAGTATCAAAAAGCAGAGGCAATACAGGATCGAGAGCGTTCTGTAACTGTTTCTGTAAAGCGAGTATTAAAAACTGTTGTTTACAGTTTGAGCTATTGCACTAACTTGACCGGTAAGTATTGCCACGGAGGATACAAGAACAGGTATGGTGTTGGTAGCACAGACTGTAGTGTGGGTCAGAATTTCATCAGTTGATCCCACTGCAACTGATGGAGTCTTGATATTAGACGACTCAGCAGGTAGATGTGTGGTACCAGGCAGTACTGCCTTAGTAGCGGGTATATCAACCAGAGGAGGTTCAGTAGTAGGTGCCTTGGTAGTTGGCAATTCGACTGGTGGTACTCGGACAGCAGGCACTTTGGCGTGACTAGGAACTTCATCAGCGGGCGATGTAGCAACGAACACTTCGGCAGGAACCGAAGTCTCGGCGACGGGCTCTTTGGCGTGAAATGAAGCTCCTGCAGTGGGCACAGCAATTTGAACCAATGCATCCAGTTGAATTTCTTTTGCCGTTAAGGCTTCAGGTTTCTCATCCTCTTGGGTGGTTATCGAAGGAGCCGAGTCCGGGATGCCGGTATTAGAGGCACAGGAAAAGGGAGAACCGTTTGGGGGTTGAATAGGCACAGTTACAAACGTGGTACCACAGAACATTGGATAAGGTGCTCCAGTTTTAGGTTCTGCGGCTGAAGAGGAAATAGGTACATGAGCATAGTAGCCCTGAACTGTACAAGAGGTGGGAGTAGCAGTCCCAGTAGTTCCAATCTCTTCATAAGGGTTTTCACCACTTAGGTCCTCTTCATCATCTGTAGATAGTACACAGCAGGGAGATATGCCATCTTTCTGTGGTTTACTATAGGACATGTTCGTAGTAGAAGTGGGGTGTCTTCTATGCCAACCTGGGCCACCATGGGGATGACGGGCGGTTTGTAGAGATACCCCTGAAGAGTCAGTGTCCCAGCCCTCTGAACCAGGATCAGAGGTAGAATGATGGCTGGGGGTGATGGGAGTAGTTGCTGCCACCATAGTGGGGTTCTTGGATTGGTGTGCAGCTTCCCTGATCTTCAAATCTCGCTAGGTCTTCTAGGCGAACCATAGTTCCGTTAGAGGCACACACACAGCCAGGTGGTACAGGGTCTGAAACCTGGGTAGCCATGATCCATAACCTCAGGTTCCAAGGGCAGAGGGGGTTCACAGTCCATTGGATCAGGCTCTATAGGTGTGGTGTCGTCAGCCTCCATGGGTTCCACAGAGTCATAATATTCTTCAAGGCTCGCTTCTGGGGACACAGATTTATTTGGATCAGCACCGGTGGTCTTGCTTAACTCAGGTAGACTCCCTGGAGATTTGAGAGTAGGCTTAGTAGGTGTATATTTGGGCACTGGGACGAATTTCTTAAGACCGGATTTGGCTGCAGGAGTAACTTTAGACTTTGATGCGGGGGTCTTCTTAGGTGGTCTTTCGGGGCAGAGTGGTATATAATGGCCAGGTGCCTTCACAATAGATGCAGAGGTTGGCATTAAGTCTCCTGGCACGTTCTGCTGGGGATAAGGGACCATGGTTTACCTTAGTAGCAGGAATATTCTCGTTAGAGGAAGGATTCCATGGTTTTTGAAGCTGTAGATTGAAGAGTTGGATCAGGTGAGTCAGGAACTCCTGAAAGGCCTTTTGAATTAACCCTGTGAGGGCTTGCATCATTGCGGGCTCAATTGATATGGGCTTCTGCATTATGTAAGGATCCTGGTTCCGGGGTGGCAGGTTTGAGCCCAATGTGCAATGATGAGAAATAGAAAGACGTATATGAACAAAAAAAAAGGGGTTTATTAAGAGTAAGACATAAGAGGCAGTAAACAAATATGAATAAACAATTATGTAGCTGGATGATAAAGAAAACACTGTATAAATAATAATCAGCAATAAGAAACTAAAAAGGCAAGATGAGAGAAAGGTAGACCAAAAGGAACAAAACTAAACTACACTAAACTATACTACTACATATAAAAAGGAAAAGAGTAGATTGAACTTAGAGCAGGGTTAAACCAGATATGGAGAGGAATGGGAGAAGGAAGAGAGAAAAAGATCTTTAGAAAAATAAATAGGAAAATAGAAACGGAAGAGTCTTTGGAGGCAGAGGGTCCTGGGTATGCAGGGGGTCCTGGGTATACAGAGGGGTCCTGGATCTGTAGAGCGAGGGGTCTTGGATCTGTAGAGCGAGGGGGTCCTGGATCTGTAGAGCGAGGGGGTCCTGGATCTGTAGAGCGAGGGGGTCCTGGATCTGTAGAGGGGTCCTGGATCTGTAGAGCGACAGATTCAGCGGGATGCGAGGTAGCAGGCTCTGAGGGTTTGGATGCAGGGCAACAGGCTGAGGATTCTGTAGGTTGTAGGGCAGCAGGATCAGAGGTTACTTGCAGGATATAGGGCAGTGACAACTGTAGGACCTGCGGGATGCAGGGCAGCACCTTCTGTAAATCCTGGGAGATGCAGGGCAGCGATAACTGTAGAACCTGTGGGATGCAGGACAGCAGGCTCAGAGAATTCTGTAGGTTGCAGGGGAGCAGGATCAGAAGATACTTGTAAGATGAAGGGTAGCAGGTTGTGGATTCTGCAGTATGCAGGGCAGCAGGATTCTTGTAGCAGGAACTATAAACAGTATGGTGGGAACCAAGACAAAAACAGGTTATAGCAGGCAGGGACAGAGGACAGCTCCTTCCTAGTGAGAGGTTCACTGGAACAATGCAGAAGCGTCTTGCTTTGGGAGTGACCCTTATTTATAGTGGAGAAATCAAGATGTTATGGCTAGCACCTGGTTGCTGGAACAACTTGGTTCTGTAGGAGAATCATTGTTATTTCGCTGAGACACTTTGCCTTTAGTTCTTTTATGGCGCCGGCGGCTAGGAACCTGACAATAGCGGAGTTCCTTCCAGTCCATTAGGGCAGTAAGTTGGCGGTATAGTGTAGAAATAAGACCCTTCTGATGAGATCCCCGCATGCAAAGGCGTTCAAAAAAAGACTGAGCAGTCAGCGCCGCCAGTTTTATATGTGGTCGGGTTGCAAAGGCCTTCAATTGAAGATACGGCAAGTGGTGTGCTAATCTGGACTGGACGGAAGGTGTGAGATCCACGGGCTCAAGCACTTTACCCTTGATATAGAGATGGCATATCCGTGATATAGTGGATCCCATCCATCCTGAGGAGGAGGTGCAGGTGAGTCCAGGTGGGTATTCGCGATTCCGCATGATCGGCGTAAGTGGAGATGGAAACGTTGTGAGATCGCATTTAGTCGCCAACCTGTCCCAGAGTCTGAGAGAATTCACGATAGCAGGGCATATGGTGCGTAGTAAGGGCCTCTGAGTCCTGGGAAACCACATCCACATGTCAGGGGAATCCGGGTACATAAGATCTCTCTCTAAATCCACCCATCGACGAGAAGAAGGCGGGGAGTGCCAGGCCACAATTTGGGCTAGTTGTGCAGCGTAGTAATACGAAAAAAGACATGGCAAGCCCAGCCCTCCCACCTCCTTAGGTCTGTACAGCGTGGCTCTGGCGACTCTATGGTGTTTGCCCCTCCAAATGAACGAATCAATGACGAGTTGTAAGTCAGTGATATCCTCCGATTTCAGTGCCACCGGGAGCGCCTGGAAAAAATATAGTAACCTTGGTAGAATGTTCATTTTGATGCAGTTGACACGACCCACCCAAGAAATCACATACTTATCCCAAGATTCTAGGTCAGTTTTCAGTTGCACCCTTAGTAAAGTCGTAGAGAGTGTGAGGGTCGTTAGTTAACACGATGCCTAGATATTTGATGGAGGAGGGAAAGATAGTGATAGGAAAGGCAGAGCACAAAGAGTCAATAGTATCCTGAGGGACATGGATCGTGAATGCTTCCGATTTTGAAATATTAACCCTGTACCCTGAAATGTGTGCAAGCTCATCCAGGACCTCAAATAAACAGGGAAGGGAGATGAGGGTTTGAGTTATGGATAGAAGAATATCGTCAGCATACGCCGAGACCTTATACATTTCATCCCGCACTGCTACCCCACTTATCAGACGGTGAGCTCTAATGTGTTGGAGGAGGGGTTCTAAGTATAGTGCAAATAGGGATGGGGAGAGGGGGCAACCCTGTTGGGTGCCGTTAGATACCGAGAATGGCACCGGGTCCGCTCCAGGGAGCGAAATCTGTGCCGAGGGGCAAGAGTACAATGCCCCAATCGCTGCGACAAAGGCATCCGAAAGTCCCATACGTCGTAGCAGGGAAAAGAGAAAAGGCCATTCCGCCCTGTCAAACGCCTTTTCCGTATCTAGGGACAGGAACATGGCTGGCGTTTGTGTCTCCCTTACCCTCCATACTAGTGTAGCTGCCCTTCGGGTGTTCTCATACGCCTGTCTATGGGGCATGAAGCCCACTTGGTCCGGGTTTATAAGTGCATGTAAGAATGGCTCTAGTCTGAGCGAAAGAACTTTTGCAAATAATTTAAGGTCGGTATTGATAAGGGAGATGGGGCGGTAGTTCCCTAGGAGATGAGGGTCTTTTCCTGGTTTGGGCAGAACAATTATAGAGGCTAAAAGGGCTTCCTGCGGTAAAGGGCCTCCTTCCATTAAAGTATTGAACATCTTAAGGAGGTGCGGGATTAGAGTATTGGGGAACGACTTGTAGTAATGGTATGTTAAGCCGTCAGGTCCGGGAGCTTTATGGGGTTTCATCAACCCTAAGGCTGTCAATATCTCCTCCTCCGTAATTGGGGCAGCTAGGCTATCTGCTTGTGTTTCGTTCAGAGAGGGTAATGAGGCTCTATCTAGGTAGTCTTCAATCCTGTTCCGCAAGGTCGGGTCAGGAGAGGAGTGAGAATGGTTGTAGATGGAGTTAAAAAATTGGGTGAAAGCATCTCGTACCTTATTTGGCGAAGTTAGTGGGTTGCCAGAGTCGTCCAGTATTGGAGGCATCGTCAGCCCACGGGGTCGGGGTCTAAGTAAACGCACCAAAGGGGTGTCAGATTTATTCGATCGTTCGTAGTATCTCTGCTTAGACCAAAGAAGTGACCTCCCCACATCCTCCAGAAACAGGCGGTTTAGGTCCAATCTAGTTTGCGACAAGGCGGTGTATCCTTCCTTAGAAGGAGCGGCCTTACGGGCCAACTCCTGGTCCCTAAGACGGCGCTGAAGGTCTTGGATGTCAGCCAGTTTCTGCATTTTATAATGGGACGCTAGGATTAAGAGTTTACCCCTGATTACCGCTTTATGGGTGGCCCAGAGCATCTGGGGGGACATGTCAGGTGTGTCATTTATTTGGAAATATTCCTGTAAGGTGTCCGCTACCGATTTACACACCTCTAGTTTGCCCAATAAGAAGGGGTCTAAGCGCCACTTTCGTCCTGTTAAAGGTGTGAAAGACTGAAGTTGTACAGTGACATCCGCATGGTCTGACCATGTAATAGAACCAATAGAGGATGACTTAACCGCGGGGAGGCATGAGGGGGACGTCAAAATACAGTCTATCCTGGAGTACGTGTCATGCACGGGGGAGTAGAATGTATAATCCTTGACTGAAGAGTGGTGGACCCTCCACACATCCATATAACCCAATTGTTGAACGAAATTGTGAAATTGTCTATCCTGCGTGGAAGGGGTGTGAGAGGACCGAACACCGTGCTGGCCCGACCTGTTCAGGGGCAGGCACAGGGCCGCGTTGAAATTTCCCCCCTTTAGGACGTGACCCCTTGCGTGGGACGATATGAAGGATTGCGTGGAGGACCAAAATGCCATGTCTGAAACATTTGGACCATATAGTGAGATAAATGTATAATCCTGTCCATATGCCGTGCCTGTCACCACCACGCAACGTCCTACATCATCCATATGAGAGCTCGTGACAGTAAAAGGGCACGGATTCCGTATTAGAATCGCGGCCCCATTCCTTTTAGGGATGGCACAGGAGAGGGAAACCTTAGAATATGCTGGGTCAGAAAGACGGAAAGCTGCAGTCCTGGGTATTCTAGTTTCTTGAATCATTGCTATGTCAATAGATTTGCGTTTCAACTCCCGGAAGAGAAGACGTCGCTTGCGGGGAGAGTTTAGGCCCTTAACATTTAAGGATAAAACATTCACGATGGCCATCTTGGTATAGGGTCGTGCAGCGCCGATAAAGGGCCCCCCACACCCCTCCTCGACCGCAGAGCAGCATCACCAATATGTAAGGGAGGGCCTGTCCTAAAGAAGGTGCGGAAGAGAAGAGAAAGACGTAGAATAGAGAAAGGGAGAAAGAAAGTGGACAGCAGACCCCGTGATGGGCAGTCACGGGGGTAGAAAAGAGCGCCAACCGAACGGGGAAACCGGAGGGGAGGCATCTGGTGGGAAGGAGAGACAGAAGGGAGGAAACTGACCCCCATCCTGCGCAGAGGGAAAACTACACAGATGGGGATCCAACCCCCCGCCGAACAGTGAACAGAAGCACATTTAGTGTTAATAAAACAGAAACAAACAAACATTTCCTACATAGCTGGATAAGAGAAAAAACATCTATAAACAACCTGCAATGCACCAAAATATAACCTGACCAGAGAGCATCGCATCCAATAGGGCCTTGATACACTCGTCCGAGCGGGGCCCAAGGAGTGGAGGAGCCCACGGCCGCCTGGGGACGAACCCAGGGGGGAAAAAAAACCAACTCCTCATACGAGGTCGCAGAGGACGTAGAGAACCCAGTCAGTCCCGGTCAGTCCGCAACCGTAGACCAGTCCTGGTCCAGGCGGGGTAGCGGTGGTTGAGGCTCTAGCTCCGCAATCTCCGGTGGCACTGGTAGGTCTAATAGCCGTAACAAGGATTTGGCTTGGTGTAGATGAGAGAACGCATGAGTGCGATTATTTTTCGTAACTATGATCTTAAATGGGAATCCCCATGCGTAACGGATGCCTTTTTGACGCAGCAGGCTCGTGACATCCCTCCATCCCTGCGGCGCGCCAGAGTGGCGGGAGATAAATCCTGGTAGAAGGAAAGGGGGGTGCCCTCATAGTCCACATTCTGATCTCTTGTGACTTTCAGCAGGGCCTCCTTGGTAGGATAGTAATGGAATCTTGCAACTACATCTCGAGGCGGTGCTGTCTTGTCCCTTCTGGGGCCCAGGGTCCTGTGTACTCGGTCAAAAAGTAACTTTACCGAGGGTAGTTCTGGGAGAAGCCGTTTAACGATCCCCGTCAGCGTGGGCTGCAGTAGATCCCCTGTGATTGTTTCTGACAGGCCCCTAAGGCGTATATTATTGCGGCGAGATCGATTAGATTGATCCTCCAGAGCCTCTTCTAGATATTGTACCCTTGTCTCCATCGCATCGGCGTGAGCCGCCATCGTATTATAAGCGGCCGCAATGTGGTCTGACCTGTCTTCGAGCCGGGCTGTCCTGTCTCCGATCTCTTGTATGTCTGCCGATAGGCAGCGCGATGTCTTGTCCAGTTCGGCCGCTATGAAGGCCCATAGCCTCAGAATGTCCGCCTTCATTGCGGGGCATGCTGCAGACTCGTGCTCCTCCTGGGCTGATGTTGGCGCCGGATCCGATCGGGCGCCATCTTGAGAGGCAGCTTCCGGCCTGGCCCCCGGGGAAAAGATCGACGCTACTGCGGGTTCCGCGTCTTTTTTTATTTTTGAGGGTCCTCTTCATGGCTGGTGGATAGGGACACCCCTCTGTGAGCTGTGTCGGCGGTTGTTTTGCTGGTAGGAGCAGCTATTCGGCGGGTGTTAGCGGGAGCTCACTCAGGTCGCGGCCATCTTGGTTGCCGGCTCGACTCCGCCTCTGCCAGCAAGTATTTTGGGGTCACTAATTTCTACAAAACATTTGGGAATTAAGGTGATCTGTGTCTTGTCATACAGCCAGTACCACGCAGTATTTTGGAGGGTCACTAATTTTTACAAAATATCTGGGAACTGAGGTGATCTGTGTCTTGTCACTGCCAGCAAGTATTTTGAGGGTCACAAATTTCTACAAAATATTTGGGAATTGTTATAATCCGTGTGTTCTCACTGGCTGCCACCCATCAGGGGGTCTCACTGATTTATAGGAGGTTTCTGAGACTTGTAATCTGTGGCTTTTCACTGCCACCCATCAGGGGGTCCCACATACTTCTAGCAGATTTATGCGAATTGTAATTTGTGTCTTCTCACTGCTACCCATCAGGGGGTCCCACATAATTCTAGCAGATTTATGCGAATTGTAATTTGTGTCTCCTCACTGCCACCTATCAGGGGGTCACACTGATTTATAGGAGGTTTCTGAGATTTGTAATCTGTGGCTTCTCACGGCCACCCATCAGGGGGTCCCACATACTTCTAGCAGATTTATACGAATTGTAATTTGTGTCTTCTCACTGCCACCTATCAGGGGGTCCCACATAATTCTAGCAGATTTATGCGAATTGTAATTTGTGTCTCCTCACTGCCACCTATCAGGGGGTCACACTGATTTATAGGAGGTTTCTGAGATTTGTAATCTGTGGCTTCTCACGGCCACCCATCAGGGGGTCCCACATACTTCTAGCAGATTTATGCGAATTGTAATCTGTGGCTTCTCACTGCCACCCATCAGGGGGTCTCACTGATTTATAGGAGGTTTCTGAGATTTGTAATCTGTGGCTTCTCACTGCCACCCATCAGGGGGTCTCACTGATTTATAGGAGGTTTCTGAGACTTGTAATCTGTGGCTTCTCACTGCCACCCATCAGGGGGTCCCACATACTTCTAGCAGATTTATGCGAATTGTAATTTGTGTCACCTCACTGCCAGCTATCAGGGGGTCACAATGATTTATAGGAGGTTTCTGAGATTTTTAATTTGTGCCTTCTCACTGCCACCCATCAGGGGGTCACACTGATTTACAGGAGGTGTCTGAGATTTGTAATCTGTGGCTTATCACTGCCACCCATCAGGGGGTCTCACTGATTTATAGGAGGTTTCTGAGACTTTTAATTTGTGTCTTCTCACTGCCACCCAACGGGGGGGGTCACACTGATTTAAAGGAGGGAATTGTAATATGTGCCTTGTCACTGGCTGCCAGCTATCAGGGTGTCTCACTGAGTTATACCAGAGTTCTGTAAATCTTTAATCTTTATACCAGAGTTGAATCAGAGTTCTGTATATATTTAATCTATATATCACTCACCATGTCTGAAAGAACAAAATGGACAGGCAGACGCTCCCAGACACAGATAAGAGGGCAAGCAGCCCCTGTGTCGGGAGGCTGTGCCTCTGGTCGTGGTGGACGTGGTGCATCCTCTGCAGGGGCACGCTTGTCCTTTCTAACTGGTGCTGGCCGTTTTCGTAAGCAGCAGCAACATACAGAGGATTTGGTGGAATGGCTAACCAGGCCATCCTCATCCTCCGAGTCCTCTGCCAGCCAGGCTTGTAGTGCTTTACAGTCCACCTCAGCTGCCAAAGCATCTAATGCAGCCTCCATGTCCACAGCTACTTCTGCCGTAGCCTCGCTATCACACACGGAGGAGTCAGCTGAATTGTTTGACTACAATGAGAGTGACATGCTGCTTGAGGATGCGCAGCAAGTACAGTGCTTCGATTCAATCTCTGAGGTTGAGGAAGGGAGTATAATCAACCTAGAGGAAGGGGGTGCCAGTGATGACACACAAATAACTGGCACTCATGTTGCCCCAGCAGCTGCAGCATACTGCCAAGTTGGCTCCAGTGACGAGGAGATAGGGGGTGAAGATGACATTGATGATGAGGTCACTGACTCCACCTGGGTGCCAGATCGAACAGAGGAATCAAGTGAGGAGGAGGAGGAGGCACAGCAAACACGAGGCACAACGTCCTCTGTGACCAACCGTAGCACTAGCCAGTCCAAAGCATCAGATGTCAGAGATGCTCCGGTGCAGAGCGTTGTTGTCTCAAAGCACACACGCAGGAACTCTGCTGTCTGGGAGTTCTTTAAGAAATGTGCAGCAGACCCCACCGTTGCTATTTGTAATCTATGTAAGATGAGGCTTAAGCGTGGAAAAGACACCAGACACTTGGGTACCACGTGCTTGAGGCGACATATGACCTCCTGCCACACATCCCATTGGCGCAAAACTTTGCGTAGGTCCTCCTCCTCCTCATCTGTCTCTACCCCCACTGTATGTCCTGCCATGTCATTGCCTACAGCCTCCACTGACAGGGATGATGCTACAGTAATGGATGTACCAGGTCCTTCCTCACAATGTGACAGCATCCCATCATCTGAAGATTTACACAGTCAGATTACGTTGCCGCAGCTGCTGCATTGTAAGAAAAAATATAGTCCCAACCATCCCCAAGCACAGCGTCTAAATGCCAGCTTAGCAAAATTACTCATATTGCAGCTGCTGCCTTTCCAGCTGGTGGACTCTGCTCCCTTCCGTGAATTTGCTGAATGTGCTGTACCACAGTGGCAGGTTCCAAAACGCCATTACTTTTCACGCAAGGCCATTCCAGCACTATACCAGCACGTGGAAGACAATGTTATCGAGTCATTGGGAAAGGCAGTCAGCAGCAAGGTGCATGTGACTTTAGACACGTGGTCCAGCAAGCATGGACAGGGCCGTTACATTTCCTTCACGGTACACTGGGTAACTCTGATTGCAGCTGGGAGGGATCCAAGACGGGGCTCTGTGCTGGAGCTTGTTCATCCACCACGCCTCCAGAAAGCTGCTTGTATGAGGTCTGTCTGCTCCACCACCACCACCTCTCCCTCTTCCTCCTCCTCCTTCTGTGTCTCTGGCGAAGTGGCAGTTAATCCGACGCCTGACAGGGTCTATGCAATGGCTCAAGCAAAAAGAAGCCATACTGTGCTTGAGCTGGTTTGTTTAGGGGACAGGAGCCACACCGGCCAGAAATTCTGTCAGCTCTGCAGGGCCAGGTGCAGAGATGGTTAACACCACGCCAGCTTGAGCTGGGAATGATCATCTGTGATAATGGCACCAACCTTCTCTCCACCCTACGCAAGGGTAAATTGACGCATGTACCATGCCTAGCACACGTCCTAAATCTAGTGGTACAGCGTTTCCTAACCAAGTACCCAGGGCTGCCAGAGCTTCTCAACCAGACCAGAAAAGTCTGCAGCCACTTCAGACGGTCATTCCCAGCAAGCATTCGCCTGGCAGAAATTCAAAGAGAATTCCACCTTCCCACAAACCGTCTGATCTGTGACATGCCCACCAGGTGGAACTCGACATTAGCAATGCTGCAGCGTCTGCACAAGCAGCAGAGGGCCATCAACGAGTACCTGTGTGAGTATGGCACAAGGACAGGTTCAGGTCAACTTGGTTTCCCCCCCCCGCAGTGGCTGATGATCAAGGATGCATGCACTGTACTGTCACCATTTGATGAGGCAACGAGGATGGTGAGCAGGGACAGTGCATGCATCAGTGACACAATTCCTTTAGTGTTCCTGCTGGAGCACACTCTGCAGGGAATTATATATGTGGCTCTAGAGGCAGAGCAGCGGGAGGAAGAGGAGGCCTTCCCTAGCTCTCAAGGCCCCAGTCTTTCCGCAGACAGCATTCCAGCGGGTCCTACTCAGATCAGACAGGAGGAGGATGAGGAGGAGGAATATTTAAGTAGTGGGGGCATTGAAGGTGGGGATTCCTCAAGGGAGGGTTTCGTGTGCCCAGAAACACAAAGGCTAGTGTGTGGCTGGGAGGAGGAAGTGCACAATGGGGTCATCCTCATTGACCAGGAAGCTAATGCCACCTCCAACCTACGCTGCATGGGCTCCATTATAATGCAAAGCCTGTTAAAGGACCCCAGGATTCGTGCTATCAAGGAGAGGGATCATTACTGGTTGGCAACCCTTCTTGATCCACGATACAAGGGTAAAGTTGCAGAGCTCATCCTGCCCGCACGGAGGGAGCACAGGATGAAAAAACTTGAGGACGCTCTAAAGCGACACTTGTGTAACACCTTTCCAGACACTGGTAGGTTACCAAGTGATGACACACGTGCTTCTGAGGCTGCGGATGATAAGAGGAATAGTGGTGAAGCCCGGGGACGCTTGACTGATGCGTTTTTAATTTTTTTTAGTCCACGACGCCCAGGGACGTCAAATGTAGGCACCCATTGCCAGCGTCTTCACCATATGGTGCAGGACTACGTAGGGGCAAGGGCAGACCTGGATACCTTTCCAACAGATGATCCACTGGCTTACTGGGTGTTGAGATTGGATCACTGGTCAGAACTTCGCCAATATGCTATGCAGCTACTAGGTTGCTCTTCATCTAGCGTGCTTTCTGAAAGGACGTTCAGTGCCGCTGGAGGTTTTGTCACGGACAAAAGAGTGCATCTGTCCACCGACTCTGTAGACCGGCTGACATTTATAAAAATGAATCAGTCCTGGATCAGCAGCTATCAATCCCCTGATGCTGAAGTAACGGTATAGATCGGGGATGTCTTCTGCATTCGCAAAACCTCCAGTACTGAACTCTTCCACAATACCAGAAAAGGGTTACGGTGTGAAGGCACTTGCTGCCATGAAAGGCACAATATTTGGCTGCACTGACGCCTGTGCCACATTTATATCATTTTAATTTTTTGAACCGCAGGGTCCAACTCTGCACTCTTCCACAATACTACAGAGGGGTTACTGTATGATAGTACTTGCTGGCCTGGCAGTCTGGCACCAAAAGCACAATATCTGGGTGCACTGACGCCCATTACCAGATTCATATCTTTTTAATATAGGACCACATGGTCCACCCCTGCATTCTTCCACAATACAACAGAGGGGTTACTGTATGAATGCACTTGCTGGCCTGGCACCAAAAGCACAATATCTGGGTGCACTGATGCCTTTACCAGATGCATACCTTTTTAATAAAGGACCGCAAGGTCCACCCCTGCATTCTTCCACAATACTACAGAGGAGTTACTGTATGATAGTACTTGCAGGCCTGGCACCAAAAGCACAATATTTGGGTGCACTGCCACTGACGCCTGTATCAGATTCATATCCTCAGAGGGGTTACGGTGTGACGGCACTGTTGCCGACGCTAAAGGCCCAATTTTAAAGCACCTATTGTTACTTTCATCCAAAGCCTGCATAAGTTTCACAATAATTTAGCCAAAAATCACTAAACTTTTTCTACGTGTCCGAAAATGTCTCCTCTTTTCATACAGACTGCCGCCCCAAGCAGTTGTTTATGGATAGATTAAAGGAAAAGCATGTACCGTCTTTTGAAACGTAATTTTTTTGTTTTCAAGTGTTTCTATACATCCTAGAAATCCGCCACTTCATGGGCAGGTTATGGGGACCTCCTAGGCACGATATTTGAATAAATTTTTTGTTTTTATTTTTAACCCTTATTTCATGGAAAACTCACTGTCCCTTTAAAAACGTTTTTTTTAAAACTTTTTGTCCTTGTTTCCTGTCTCCCAGGGCACTGCCCGGACCCCCATACACCTTTTATGGCAAATATCTACAGTAACAAAGGAACCCAAGTAAATGGGAAAAAGATGTTGTTACGGCGCTAAAAAATACTAAACACACAAATGGATAGTTGCAGCTCACCAATGGGTGTATTCCTCACCCACAAATATAGTAGAGGATATCTACAGTAGCATATATGCCCTCTTGGAGGGCACTCTAAAAATCTAATTTTCAGCCCCATTGACTTGTATTGAGTTCGAGTTCGAGTTCGGATTTGAACATTTGGAAAGTTTGGGTTCGAATACGAACCGAACTCGGGGGTGTTCGGCTCATCCCTAATGATGAAGGGATTAGAAACAGGAGGGGGGACTGCAGTGATGAGCTAATGCAGGGAGAGGTGAGGACTGTTTTTGGGTCGGTCGGCTGTCTTGTTACGGAGTCAGGTGGTAGGCTTCCCTAAATAGAAGGGTCTTTAGGGAACATTTAAATGAAGCCAGATTTGGGGACAGTCTGATATTGCGAGGAAACGTTTTCCATAGGGTCGGCGCCGCACGAGAAAAGTCCTGCAATCTGGCATGTGAAGAGGTATTGATGGAGGATGCCAGGCGCAGGTCATTGCTGGATCGTATTTGGTGATTAGTGAGGACAGGTAGTGAGGGGCGGTGTTAGTGAGGGTTTTGTAGGTCAGGGTGAGTAGTTTGAATTTGATTCTGCTGTGGATGGGGAGCCAGTGCAGGGATTCACAGAGAGGAGCAGCAGAGACAGAGCAACGGGTGAGATGGATAAGCCAGGCTGATGTGTTTAGGATGGACTGCAGAGGGGAGAGGCGGGAGATAGGATATACTCATACACACCGCACATTACTGGGAGTTTAATTGCTGTTTAGCGCTGATACACACCGCACATTACTGTGAGTATGTATAAAAACACTGCACCTCGCGTAGGAAATGAGAAGGTGAGTATTGGCAGTTGCATTGTTGAATTTAAAAGTAAAAATTGCGCAATGCTGCTGTTTTAGAAGAAAAAAATAAGAAAAGGTTTTTTTTTCATTGCTGGTTTTTTACAACATTTTACATGGTCATGTTTGATGTCATCAGAAGGGACAGACTCTGACCTTTCCAATGACACCAAACTTGAACTTGTGGGGAATACAAAATTGAGATATATTAGGTCTAATGTACCCCCACTCTCCTCGCAGCTGTCCATCGGCTTGAGTTGTAGATTAAACAATGCGTAATTATGCCATAACCGCCACACATGCTCTTGGTGTGGAAAATGAAAATGTGAGTTAGTGCAGTGGCATTGTTAACTTTATAAGTAAAAAGCAAGCAATGCCCTTGCTTTTAGAATGATTTTTTGTTTAAAATTTCATTTATTTATACGTATTTAACCCACTTAGGGCACTATTACATGCCTAATGCAAACATTAACGCTCACATGCGTGAGCATTAACGTTTGCTGTCGTATTTACCGCATATTACAATCCAAATGGGTTAAAAAAAAACGTTTGTGTTTGGTACCTTGCGCTCCTCTGCACGAGGTTACTGCACTTTGCGCTCCCTATGCTTAACATGGGGAGCGCAAAGTGTTAATCAGCGCTGGTATTACAAAGTCCCAGTACTGATTAATGCCTGGCTCTGGTCAGTGCAAAGTTAACCAGAGCCAGAACTTGGTGTTAACGGATTCCTCTTCTGTAGAATCCGTTAACACCAGCATTAGAAAAATAAAAAAAGAAGCACATGCTTACCATCTGTCCCACGGTGAGGACCACGGCTCTGTCCGCCTCCTCCGGCCGGTGGGAGCAGGGAAAGACTGGGGGAAAAGTCCCCCCAGTCTCTCCCAGCGTATCCCTATGCTGACCGGCGAGGCGAGATCCGACTTGTCACGTGACTTGCAGGGAGGAACTCAATGGAGTCCTATGAACTCCAGCGAGTGGATGCTCACGGCTGCGCTCAGCACTGCCGCGAGCATCCAGAAATTTAACGTGCAATCACAATGCAGGCAGCATTTTTTGCGTCTGCATTGTAATCCAGCGTTAAAACTCGGGCGCAAGGGGGAAAACTGCAGGCGCACACCTGGGCTGTTACATACCTGTCCCTGCGTTCCCTCGCTGTCCTCTCGCAGTCACCTCCGGCCGATCGCGGCGTCCTGGTTCCTGTTGCAAGTGGCTGATTCCCTGCACTTTGGGGGCCCTACGGTGAATGGTGAATTCACCGCAGGGTGGGGCGATTTGATTCCCCGAAGTGCAGGGAACAACAGTCGGCGACATTTCAACGTTCTGTGAATGACCCCTAGAGTAATGATATATTTTGGCTGAATGCGTGAGTGTGTGTATGTTTGCATAAGGGTGCCTGAATATATATATATATAATTTTGAACTTTTGGGTGCACACCCTAATGCAATAGGCTGCGCACGCCTATGGTGACACTGTAAGGGTTAACAACTCTGAAGCTTCCTCCTGGCTTCATTCTGTGTTCCGACGAGACCCAGGCCCATGCCACTTCAAGCAGCACACCTTACTACCTCACTCTGATCACTAACCCTGTGTATAAACCCAGCTATTGTTTCTAGACCTCTCTCTGATCTCCTACCTGTGTACGTACCTGATTGTTGTTACTAGACCTTGCTCTGATCTCTAAACCAGTGTATCGACTCAGCTATTTGACCTTGCTTATGTCCCACACTGTTTATCGTTCCGGTTATTCCCCTAACCATGTTCTATATTATTTGCGATAACCCAACCACTCAAAGGACTGGTATCACTAATTTATTTATTTTTCCACTAGAAACAATGTACCTGGACACGTTTTAAGCCCAGTCATTATAAGTACTGGTAATTGGGTCTGCTGCATGGTTCCCTATTCCATAATCATTGCCAAGTACAACATTATTAGAGACTGATACCACACGTGGCTCAATTATACTACTATATAATTGTGATGGAACCTACCATCACTGGGACACCTGGAGGGGGCTGTGGGCTAGCCTCCTGCCCAGTGACTATGGCCTGTGAAAGAGACTAATGGGGAATTGGTGGACCTTTAAAAAATTTGTCTTTTCACTGTTTTAGGCTAATGTCAGATGAACGTAGTCTGAGCGCACTCTGCGTGCATGCATAACGGACAGACGTACTGACGGAAGATACTGTAGACACCACACGGTACTTTTTTTGAGTGACGTAGAAAAAAGAGGGAACTATGGGATGGGAAATAAAATTAATATGAAAAAAATTTGAAAAGGATATGAAAAGCCATTTTGTGCCTCAAGGTGCTGGATGTCCCAAATGCGCTGCGTCTGATATCTCATCACTCACACCGAACGCAACGTGGACGTGACACACTCTGCGCATCAGTATAGTGGTTTTATGTTCTTGCCTAACTTGCGTCCGTTTGCCACGTGCGTTAAACTGTGCGACAAAATTAACGTGATCACTGCATTTATCTGACACTGGGCTTAAACATCAGCCTACTAACTAAAGATTTCTGATGTCTGTGTGTTATTCCCTTGTGTATTTATTGTAGAGTCTCTTGTTGTGTATACAGTGTACATTCCCTCTATTATCTAACCCCTCTCTGTATAGCGCAGACCTCTGTATTACTATCTCCCTGTATAGTGTAATTCTCTCTAACAGAAGATTTGTTTGTTTTGCCTGCTTTCTCCCTCCTCCTTCTCCTCCCAGGAGGTCCCATTGTCCATTGTTTGAAGGTCCCATTCCATGTGCAGTTACTTGATCTGTGATGTTATCTGTGTGGTTGTATTCATGAAAAGGGTTGTTCCTTGCTCCTAGGTAGCTGTGTGTCTGTGTGAATAAACTAGTCAGTCTGCTTTTAGAATTTTAACGGAGTGCATCCTTCTTTCAACTGCGGTTAATGTTTGGGTGAGCTGTTAGGGAAGATTCTCCAGTGACGGTGCAGACTGTGTTACATGGCAGAGAGCCCATGGATGGAGGTACTCAGGGTACAGTTGTTCCGTCACAATAATATAATACTAGCGGCTACATTCTAAATGGAATGCGCCATGCGGCCATCATCATTATTCCATACTATTTAATTGTATTTTTATCTTGCTGTAATTACACTGGCAAGTGGATGTGTGCCATGAATTCTCTCCACTCCAGCAGTTAATAATAATATCAGTGGCATTTTTAGAAAGATCAGAGGATTAAAAAAATTAAGATAAAAGAAACAAAGGAAAATTAAACTTTATCGAAAATTGCTAATGCTAATCCCATTTTTGAATCAGTCCCATTTTTAATAAATTTATAGCATTTGACATTAAAATCGTACCAATGCACTCACACAGCGTGATTGGTGATAAGCTTGTAATGGTAAAATGGACCAATGTTTATTTAGAATCTTTCTCAATTAACCTGCATGTGGATAATTACTTTGTAATAAAGGCATAATCAAATTTATTTCTATCAACTATCTTATTTTTTATTATTTTATTACTGCTGACTACAGTATTACTACAGTAATAAAATAATAAAAAATAAGATAGTTTATAGAAATAAATTTGATTATGCCTTTATTACACAGTATAATCCATATGCAGGTGAATTGAGAAAGATTCTAAATAAACATTGGTCCATTTTACAAGCAGACCCTATACTGAAAGATGTTATTCCCAAGTCTCCCATAGTTATCTTCAAGAAAGCCCAGAATTTGAAAAACCATCTTGCTCCTAGCTTATTGCCAGATATAAGAATAAAGCCTCAAGGCATTTTTAATGCCGATGGACTAAAAGGTTTCTTTAAATGTGGGAAATGTAGAGCGTGTGTGCATCTAGATAGAATAACCATTAATTTTAGGAGTAATGTTACTAATAAGGAGTACAGTGTTAAGCAATTTATTAATTGCAATAGTAGTGGAGTTATCTATTTGCTAGAATGCCCCTGTGGGGTACAATATGTAGGGCGAACTATTAGGATGCTTAAAGTGCGTGTATTAGAACACCTAGGGAATATAAGAAGAGGGAAATTAGATCATAGTGTCCCAGTACATTGTAATAACTGTTCAGCCTTCACAGTGAAAGGCTTTAAATGGATAGGTATTGAACTTGTCAAAAAAGATTGGAGAGGGGGTGATTATGTTAGAACTTTGGCAAGAAAAGAAACTGAATGGATACATAAAATGGGCACATGGAAATCTGGAGGCCTTAATGTGGATTTGGATATAAAAAAAATTGTCTATGATTGGTCTGTTCTTTAAAATTGAGTTTTAAAATTAAAATTGCTTTTTATGATATAAAATTTAGATTTTTATTTTATTTTATTTTAACTGCTTTTCCCACTGTCGGGAGAGTATTTTAGGGTGAACCTTTTCTCCAGGCAAGGAAGGGTTAAGAAATACATGTGGACTGATTCCTCTGACGAACCCTGCTGTTTATGAATTTGCGCCGCCGATCGGAGAAGAGAGGTCTCTGATTCGCACCTTCATTCTGAGAGACACGAATTACCAAGAAAGTCCGATACGTCACTTCCGTTTAAGAAGAACTTCCGGACATGCGCGGTAGCTGAAATGCACGGAAATTAAGTTATGACGACTCAAGCTGCCGATCATTTGTTTGATTGCCTTAATTGTGTCCCTCGGAGATTCTTTGGAAAACGACTTGTATTTAAGGGTTGGGAGAGGAATGTACTACATGTAATATTGTTTCCCTGATGAAGTCCTTTTCATTTATGGACGAAACGCGTTGGAATTGATGTGGTGTTACAAATAAATACGCTTTAATACTGGATTCGATTTCTCCTGATGGTCTTGTGGCGGCAGGTGTACCGGGAGTGCGACCTTTTATGAGCGGAGGGGTAACTGTCACGTCTCGGCCTTGCCCCCTGGTGGTGAAGGGTATTCGTGTTTGTTTTTCCCCTATGGTGTGTCTGGCTGTGCTGTTTAGGGTTGATCTGGGGTTCTGTTGTGATCTCCTGGTCTGGGGTCACATGGCCCAATCACACAGACCCACTCCCTATATATTCCCAGCAGCACAGAGCCTCATTGACTGTTTGTGGAGTTTGATGGTGGTTCTGTCTGGTTCGTGTTTCCTGAGTTGCTGCAAAGCATTCCTGTTCAAGTGTTTTCTGGTTCTGACCTCGGCTTTATTTTTGACTATCCCTTCTACTCCCCCCTGGTACCGTATATTTCTGATCTGTTGCCAACCTCTGCCTGATTGACGATTCTTGTATGTTTCATGTTTTATGTACCTTGTCTGTCTTAGTTTAGTATTATATTCAGAGGCCGCTTATAAGGACCTCTTTTAGTATAGTCTGTCTGTTTTGTTTACTGTCCTGCAGCCTGCTCCCTTCACGGATTGTCAAGTGTATCTTTGTGTTTCTGAGTGTCCTAAGTTGTCTGTCGGTCTTGAAGCCGTCGGAGCATAGTGGCAATTCTGTTCTGTTTTTTGGTGCTCCTTGGTTTTGGAGAAATCCGTCTGTCCTTGTGTCCAGTCAGTTACTCACCTGCCTTAAGGGCTTCATCTCATGTTCCAAGCCACCACGATGGCCCAAGCAGGGACTAACCGTTACAGTAACGAACCAGCAAAAATACCATTTATAAGTTTTCAACTATTCATGCCGTGTGAGTGCATTGGTACGAATTTTTTGCCAAATATTGCAAAGATACCATTACAAGCTTATCACCAATCACGCTGTGTGAGTGCCTTGGTACGCTTTTAATGCCAAATGCTATAAATTTACTAATCACTTTATGTGGTTTTATTACATTTGTTTACTATCTAGTCGCCAATTGCTTCAAAGTGTAATACCCATGATTTTAGTTTTTTAATTGGTTTGTTTAGACATTAATGGGAAGAATTGTCTTTTGGGTAATTACACATAAGATTCTTGCAATTCTTTTAACCCAAGCTTGATTGCACGATTTTATTTATACCATTTTTAATAAAGAATGGTACTCGCCAGGGGTGTCCGTTGGCTCCATTACTAAATATTCTTACTATTACAGTTACAAGTACTTATACAGCGCCAACAGATTCCTTAGATCTTTAGTGGGGAAGCACAAACAGGTGACATAAATAATAAAACCTAAGAAACAGACTGCCCTGCCAGTAGGATAATTGTCCTGCAAATGCAACACTTTATACAAGTGCTCAGCCAGACATCCCGTGAGCTTACTATCTAAAGGGACTAAGGCAAGTGAAACAAAAGGGAGCAGGGGGAGTGTGGAGACAATTACCAGTGAGAATATAGCAGACACAGCATAATGATAGACTAAGAGTTTGGGCATGATGAGTTTAAACTGAATGAGGATTGAAGCAGCTGAGAAAAGGAGACTGTATAATTAGGATAGGGCCTGGGTGGGAGGATGGATGAGGTGGGCGGGTGGGGCAGCACAAGGAAAAATGGTAGTTAAGTATGACTGTGGATAAAAACAAATACAGGCTAAATTACAATCTCTACGCTAAAACGGGAGCGGTAGGGAGAAAAAACTGTGCCTGCTTTAAATACTTGGGCTAATGTTAACGCTTACTCAGGTAGGCGCAAACGTTAGCACCAAGAATGTAATGTTGCCTACAATCTCCGGGCTAAATTACAATCTTCACACAAATGTTTGCGCCGGCGCAAATAATCATTAACGCTTGGGGTAAAACCATTTGCGCTGAATCCCGTATTATATAGTCAGCGCAACAACCGAGCGCAATAATCTACTGCGGGTGAACCTGCGCGAACCCTGCGCGAGCTTACTGTACTTCACACGTCCTATACTTAACATTGTGAGTGCAAATGCGAACGTGCGCTGGTATGGGTATGTATTACAATCTATTTCACAGTAATTACCGCATGGCCTTTGTGCGCATAACTTTAGCAACTCCTAAAAGCTGGTGCTAATGGCAAATTTGAACAACCTGGCTAACCCCAGATATCCAAGCCCATAAAAAGGAATGCACCAAAGCACAGTGGCCCATTCAAATCATACCAAACCAATACAACGGATGAAGTTGTGTGTGCATGTTTTATTGCTGCAGCATATATGCTCGGATTGACAGTGGCAGGCGCAATTTGTTAATATGAGAAAGGTGTGGTTCTTAATTCTGATTGGCTGAATCTCAAAAAAAGACTGCTCGTGCAAAGATTTTTGCGTGAGACGATACTGCGCGTGCATTTGGGCACGTCCTGTTTGCACGCGCAATTGATCGGCAGATGAAAAAAACTAGGATTTTTGCGTTAAGGATGTAATGTGGCCCTCTAATGGCCATACAATGGAAATTTAGTGTACCTTACTACCCCCAGAGTTCTGGTATAGTGGAAAGCATGAACCACATAATTAAAGATAAGAAGATCAGATAAGCCACTGAAGGGACCTTCTGTAGTTGGCCTGACTATCTGCCAGCTATTCTTGCAGAAATCCATATGAATCCTAATGATAAACACCATTTATTCCCATTTGAGATTTTAATGGAATGTCCTTTTCCAACTCCATGGGCTAAACAGATTATGCTCCCGGGTGACCTTCAGGAATTACAGGAGACATATGCAACCCAGTTGATTAGGACTCTGAACAGTATGGTGAACCAATACACCCCTTCAAGCCAGGAGATCAAGTCCTTGTGAAGGCCCAGCATTGTCACAAGACATTGGAAACCCCGTATGGACCACCCACAGCTGTGATAGTGGTGACCCGAACTGCAATCCTGACCCGTGATACCCCAGCTTGAATCCAAGCATCGAGTGAAGAAGGCCCCAGTTTTGCAGAAATTCCAAGGTGCCGGAGCCAATACACAAACCTGCTCACAGTAATGACTGCAGAAATTGTCTAATACTGACCCTATTGTGGTCCCTCATCATGACCATAACATGGACAGACTCCTCTTGTTTTTTTTTTTGTAAATATCTGCTTATTAAATTTCAAGATAAACATAGAAGTCAATGAACACGCAGGTTCTCAGAAATGATAATCAAGCAGTGAGGGACATGCAGGTCCCGAGTGAAGCAACAATGCGAACATATTGCAATAAAGGGAAGACAGGGGGAAGGGAAGTCAAATAAGGGTGAAAACATGCATCAGGTTAGCATCATATCAATTGTCTATGTACGAAGCTGTCTAGGAGCTCTCCTCTATTCGGGAAGGATCAGCAACGCTCTGAATGAGGTGGCCGATGATCTAAGAACCCAATTCGACCATATCGCGGAGACTCCTCTTGTTATTATGGGAATGCCTGTGGGGCTCTCATAATGCTTCCCTAGTCACCAATGTTTCTTCTACACCCCTTTCTCAGGCCCAAAACAGTAGAGCCCTATCAACCCATAATCTATACACAAAAATCTGCACAGCAAGTATGATATAGCAGGTCTGAAGAAATCTTGTTTTTATTCACATCATAAGTTACGCCATATACCATGCAATACTAAATGTTTAAATGAACGTAAAATAATTTATTATTGTGATTAACTTTGTTTATTGTTGTGTTGCATATGACTAAAGAAGACATTCTTTTATTATTGTGTGTTTTATATCAGTTGTGTGAAACAGTGTTGGCCCCCTTCCTGAGTTTTTATTTTTTTGCACATTTGTCACACTTTCATGTTTCTGATCATCAAACAACTTTTAATATTAGTCAAAGATAACACAAGTAAACACAATATGCAGTTTGTAAATGAAGGTTTTTATTAGTAAGGGAAAACAAAATTCAAACCCAGATGGCCCTGTGTGAAAAAGTGCTTGCCGGGGGGCGGAGCTGTGAGTGGATGAGTGTGGACTTGTTTCTGCAGAGCTCTCTGAAGACCTGGCCTTTCTGGCAATATTATACACGTCCCACCGTCCAGGAGAGCTGTTACCTGGGTCCTTTTAATTCCTGCTGTGCTGGAGCATCATTTATGGCCCGAAGCAAACCTCATTTTACCGTTTGCGGTGGAGTTTGAGCACACTGAAGATATTTGCGGCCTAGCCGGAGGTGGCCATCTTGGAAGCCTGTGCGGGAGTCGCCGACTCTCCCCCTGGGGCACTCTTACCTGATTTGTGGAGTGACCTGATGGTGGAGTGGATTGGCAGAGGGTCCTGCTTGGTGGAGGGCCCCCACCAGCGGGATGTTGAAGCCTTAGTGGAGCCTGCTTCCTCTTTTGCGGTGACGGCTGTTATCGAGCGCCCTGATGACTTGTGCCCGCTTACGAGGGGGGAGGTCTGGCGCCTCATGGCGAAGTTCCGCACGCTGTGGAAGGCGGATTTCCAGGAGGTGAGAGCTGCGGTTGTGGAGGTGAGCTCCCGGTTGGAGGCGGCCTCGTGTCGAGCTGTCACAGACTGGCCTGAGGATGCGTCGACCGTGGCCCTGGTAGCGGGCTGCTCTGCCGCAGAGGAGGATGGAGAGCGGTGCCCCGGGAGCGTCGGGACGATGCAGGACTCCAGGCTGCTGGCGGAGGATGATAAGTTGCACGCCGCAACAGTCAGGCGTCCAGCTGAGACACTGATTACCGAGACTGCGGTGTCTCTTGGAGATTTGGGCCTTTCTGCTGCGGAGGTCTGGCACCCTAACGTGACATCAGGGGAGATGGTGATGTGGAGGATCTTTTCCCTTACACTTGGAGCGGAGTGCTGTTGGGTTTTGCCCCTTCGCGGTGCTAGTGGAGGGTGCAGGGAAATGATGTGCCTTAGTTTCCCACTCGCTGGGCCTGGATGGGCTGACTCTTTGGTCCCCCTCGAGTTTCGTGACATTGGCTAAGGCCTATATGCTGGACTTTGGATGGATCGGCTAACGCTTTTCTTTTGACGAGACCCCCACATTTGATGCTGATGGTCTACCCCCCCTGATGACACCCCCTCACTGATGTCTGCGACTTAACCCCCCCTATTCATGTCTGCTCTGTGTTCCTATCCTCTTACTTTTTGTCCCCCCCCCTTTTTATGTTCTCCTGACTGATTTTATGGTCATGCCTGCTGAATTTTTGGGTATAGTGGTGTTCGTCTGTTGGAGCACTGAGACTTAAACCCCCTTTTTTTTGTGTAGGACATTGGGAAGTAGCCTGGGCGAGCCACTAGGGTGACTACCTAGGCTCTGTCCACCCTTTTGGCCCCAGGTCCCCCGGCCAAGTGGCCTCTTCCATGGCCCTCAGTTCCTTCAAGGTTGCCAAGGTGAGCCAGGAATACCACAATATATTTGGCAGTCCCTCACTACCCTTTCCCCCTCCCCTTTTTTTTTTTCTCTCTTTTTTGTTTTCCTGGTGCCCCCCCAGCGAACTCCATCGCTCTGTTTTGCTCTTGCTGGATCGACCCTCCTGACGAGTTTATACATCCCCCCCTGTTATTGTATCCCCTCCCCCAATTTTTGATATTCTGCAGTTTCTTTTGAGATCCCTTTTTATGTTTTATGTGATTTCTCTGAGAATGTCTTATCTGGCCCTGTGAGGCCACCTGGCTGGTCAGTCTGTGACCCTTCGTTTATTGCAAAATAAAACATTAAAAAAAAAAAAAAAAAAGTGCTTGCCCCCTAAACTTTATGGGGCAGGCGGGTGGGGCAGCATAAGGAAAAATGGTAGTGAAGTGGGACTGTGGATAAAAACAAATACAGGGCTAAATTACAATCTCCACGCTAAAACGGGGAGGTAGGGAGAAAAAACTGCGCCCACAGTTTTCCCCCTACCACCCCCGTTTCAGCGTGGAATTACAATGCAGACACTTAAAAAGCTTCCTGCATTGTTACCGCGCGCTACGGCCCCGCGATGCTCGTGGCAGCGCAGAGCGCAGCGCAGAGCGCAGCGCAGAGCGCAGCGCAGAGCATCCACTCGATGGAGTCCATAGGACTCTATTGAGCCAGCCGCTGGCGGTCACATGACCTGCTGGATCTCACCTCAGCATAGTGATATGCAGGGAGAGACTGGGTGACTTTTTCCCCCAGTCTTTCCTTGCTCCCGCCGGATGGAGGAGCCAGTCGGAGACGCGGTCCTCGCCGCGGGAGAGGAGGTGAGTATATGATTCTTTTTTTAAATTTTTGGCTGTGTTAAACGATTCTGCAGAAGCGGAATCCGTTAACACCAAGTCCTGGCTCTGGTTAACTTTCCGCTAACCAGAGTCAGACGTTAATCAGCGTTAGGACTTTGTAATCCTAACGCTGATTAACACTTTGCGCTCCCCATGTTAAGTATAGATCACACAAAGTACAGTAACCTCGCGCTGGAAACCGCAAGGTAGCAAACGCAAACGGGTTAAGTTTGGATTGTAATATGCGGTAGACACCGCGGCTAACGTTAATGCTCACGCAGGTGAGCGTTAACATTAGCGATAAGATTGTAATGTGACCCACAGAGTTTAGAGGGTTAGAGGGGTAGCCATTTGTTCATGCAAAGTATTTACAACAAGGAGGAGCAGAGCAGACTGAGCATCAGCACAGAATTAAACTATCAAAAAAAGAGGGAAGAAAAAATAAATAAACTAGCAGCAGTAACAATATGGCAAAAAATGTGTTGATTGAAGAATACCTTTCTGGCTTTCTTGCAGGAAACAGAGGGAGGGATTTCTTTAAGTATGGCTTCTTTGTGGTTCAGGGAAAAAATTGTACACCTGGTGATTATGAATATGATCAGACATTGTATTGATTTTCTAGGCATAGCAGTAGGTCAGCATGAATTTAAGATATCCTTATTTGCTGATGACGTACTTTTCACGACCCCAATAAATTCTATTTCTGCGGTTCCAAATATTATAGAGACTTTTAGTTATTTTTCTAATTATAAATTTAATTTAAATAAAACACAGATTATAGTATCTAATGTGACACCAAGAGAATATGATATACTTAAGTGCCGATACAACTTTAAATGAGGTAGGGAATAATATTGACTTTATGGGAATTAAGATCTCATTTAATATATCCAATTCGATCTCTTATAATTGGTCTGAACTTTATAATAATTAAAAAAAAACACTATGACTGGAGGGGTTTACAGATCTCTTGGTTGGGACGTTCGAACATAGTAAAGGCATATTTGATTACTAAATTACTTTATTATTTCAGCTCATTGCCATATAGAGTTAATAATGATTTTCTTTTTCCATTTTATAGATTACTCTCTAAATTTATTTGTGTTAATACGAAACAAAGTATCTCACAAGTTGTCCTTCAAAGAAACTATCAGTCAGGTGGCATATCTTATCCAGATATTAACAAACTACCTGAGGCTTGTGTGATTTCCCACCTGATGCAATGGTTTAAACCATGGCTGCTACCTGGAACTTGCAGGGTAATTCAGAGAGCGGTGAAAAGCAGGAGAATGACTGGAGAATGGAAAATTCTAGGTTAAATTAGCCAAACCAGAAAAATTCTCCCATTAATCTCTCTTTCCAAATCGGCTATTTTGACCTATAATTTTCCATTCTCCAGTCATTCTCCTGCTTTTCACCGTTCTGTGAATAACCCTGTGTGCATGGTTTAGAATAAGATGATTGTCCAACTTTTGGACTGCATACAGGGTTATTCGAAGAGAGCCGATCTGGCCCCGAAATGTAACCGAACACTGAAATTCAGCGTACGGTTACATTTCCTGGTCATTCGGCTATTCAGAGAGCAAGCAGTTTGCCAAATGTTGGTGAATTGCCTCCACGTACAGTGCCTGTTTGAGGGCAGTGAAATCCCCCATAGAGAAGCAATGCTTCGTCTATTCAGAGAACACAAAACAGCAGTGAAAAGTTGCCGAAATGCCCTGCTGTTTGGTGGTTTCATTCGACAGATTTATTCATGCGAATCCCATAGGTTTCAATGTTAAAAATATTCCAGTTTTAATTCAATATCTAATAAAACGTTTATTATTATATTCTACAGTAAAAAGTTTCTTTATAGATTTTTTAGGATCTTTTAGGCATTTTTTGGCAAACTTTTTTTCCGATTACTTTTTTAAATATTTTTTTTCTGTAACATCCCTTTTTATTATCATTCATTGGATCTCATATGTAAATATCAGACATTTTTGGTTTTTTGCAAACAGCGTTTCAATTTTGAAACTGTCAAACGTACGTTTTATTTTTTTACCTTGTTCTTCTGCGTGTTGGATTTTTCCGACGGTTGCTCTACGCTGTGATCGGCGGCTAGTCGGGTTTCTCCGGTGTGTTCGGCGAGGTTAATACAGCTGTTTCTGCGGGTTTCGGTGAGTGTTCGGCGGGTTTGCAGCGAGTTTTCCCTGCACTACGGGGCACTGCAGTGTATTCAGTAAGCTAGGATCGCAGGATCACACCGAAGTGCGGGGAACGAAAAGTCACCGAACGTGCGGTGACTTTTCGAATCTCTTTGAACAACCCTGCTAGTCTTTTTTGGATTCATTTAGATAGAATCCCGATAAATATGATTAATACATTGATATGGTTAAAGGAAAAAAAATATATAACTTTTAGGGATGGGCTGGCGGTTCGATCAGAACATGAGTTAGATTCGAACATTGCCCGTTCGGCCGTTCGGCGAACTTTGAACTTTTCATGCCGTTCACAAAAAGTTTGAAAAAAAATAATAATTTAGAATTGTTTTTTAAAAATGCTTAAAAAATCCTAATTTGTTTTGAAAAACAAAGAGACTCTTTACTGCAGAATATTATAAGCAACGGTTTATTAGATATTGCATTAAAACGGGAATATTTTTAACATTGAAGCCTATGGGATAAAACAATCTTGTTGCTAAAACATCAGGCAGGCGAGGCCCTCTAATCAGGCACTGTAGAGGGCAGTCCGCCGGGGCCTCCCAAGGATCCCTTGAGGAGCATGCGGCCGCTGGATGACAGAGCTGCGACTGTGTGGACTAGCCGGCCGGGTACATGTGGCAGAGAGGTGGCGCAGGGACTGGAAGGGAGCCACTGCACCTGCAGCCACGGCAGACCCCCCCAACCAGGATCCAGGGAGCCTCCACTGACTGACCACCAGGCTAAGGTTAGGTGACACATTTCTAAAAAAAATAAAATCAGAGGACATTTTTAAATGTCCCAAGGAACATAAAATAAAACTTTTTCTCTTTCTTTCTAATACTCACCTGATTCCTGGATCCACCAACAAGCGCAGCCTCCCGTCTCCCACGCTGTTAGATGCTGCATACACCGGCGCGCTGTGTGAAGCTTCTGAGAAGATACGCTATTAGTGTAGAGGGAGCGATGCAAAATGCGCAGCCAGCTTCCTCTCTACACTAATAGCGTATCTTCTCAGGAGTATACTTGTTACTTACCCTGCTTGTTCTGAGGACCCGATCTGTTGCTGGCTTTGCCTGCCATTTGACTATTCTACTCCCTGCCTGTTCTGTTTTGCCTCCTGTTGCTACTGGTGTGCACCAATTCTCACCATATACAATAGCACAGTACAAGTGCCTAAACTAGGGTTCTCACCTGTCCGGTTTTGACCCGGACCGTCCGGGTTTGGAGTCATGTGTCCAGGTTTGACATGCTCTGCCACCTGGACACATGACTCCGAGCCCCGGAGAGGTTATACTTACTTTCCTGCGTTCCCCGGCACCGCGGTCTTCTCCTCCCGTCTGTTTTTTCAGCTTGAAGAGGGATTGGATGGTCCGCACCATCACGTGTCGTCCTCTCCACCTCCTCTGAGCCGCTGTCAAGTCGCGCAGGCGCAACAGGCTCACGTGACAACGACGTTCACGTGGTTAATTGTGCGGCTCCTACTCCTCCCGGCTGACCAGTGACGGTGCTGCTGCGTGTGTAGACTCGCTCTCGTCGATCTCGCCAGGTCAGCAGCTGTTCTCCATCCACTGACTCTCACACTCTGATGCGGCCGGTCAACTCAAGCAGGTTCTGAGCCTCTGACTGAGACGCCGACAGGACGGTGAGTAGCAGAGTAGTCTACTCAGTCTAAGCCCATATACCAGTCTGCCTGACAGTGCTATACTACCATCATTGTGCCATAAGCCCATAAGAGTGTGCCATAACAGTGTGCCAGCCTTTCCAGTCTGCCATGCATAATACCAATGTGTGCCATAAAAGTGTGCCAGCCATACTAGTCTGCCATGCATAATACCAGTGTGTGCCATAACAGTGTGCAAGCCTTTCCAGCTTGCCATGCATAATACCAGTGTGCCACAACAGTGTGCCAGCCATACCAGTCTGCCATGTATAATACCAGTGTGTACCATAACAGTTTGCCAGCCATACCAGTCTGCCATGTATAATACCAGTGTTTGTCATAGTGTGCCAGCCTTTCCAGTCTGCCATGCATAACTCCAGTGTGCCATAACAGTGTGCCAGCCATACCAGTCTGCCATGTATAATACCAGTGTGTGCCATACCAGTCTGCCATAGATAATACCAGTGTGTGCCATAACAATTTGCCAGCCATACCAGTCTGCCGTGTATAATACCAGTGTGTGCCATACCAGTCTGCAAGCCATACCAGTCTGACATGTATAATACCAGTGTGCCAGCCATACCAGTCTGCCATGCATAATAGCAGTGTGTGCCATACCAGTCTGCCATGCATAAAAGCAGTGTGTGCCATACCAGTGTGCCAGCCATACCAGTCGGCCATGCATAATACCAGTGTGCCATACCAGTGTGCCATGCATAATGCCAATGTGCCATGCATACCACGTGCCATATTATATACACATAATGTAAATATATGCATAATGTATATGCTACAAAGAAAAAGGCCCACCCAAGCCAAACACTAGAGTGTTCGGGTTTGGCTTCAGGAAAAGGTGGCAACCCTAGCCTAAACGTTGCTGACCTAGTTTTGTTATAACAACTACTCTAGCTCTGCGCCCCTGTCTGGTATATTCCGCTGCTTCTTACTGCTGGTGCGCTTCCATCCTGCCATATACTATAGCGAAGTACAAACATATATTGCTCTCAGTCTGTGGTGTATATTGTTGGTGCTGTCTCCCTGGCCTGTGTTGCTGCTAGAGGTTAGGTTTAGTGGTCCCGAGTCCCGACCATCCTAAGGATCGGAGGGTTAGAGGTCTGTTACCGGGTATCCTACCAGGTCTGTCCTGGGGAATCGTTACAAATATGCGGTGAACGCCGCAGCAAATGTTAATGCTCATGCAATTTTGATGCACCTGTTGTTACTTTCATCCAAGGCCTGCATAAATTTCACCATAATTTAGCCAAAAAAAATCACTAAACTTGTTCTGCGTGTCCTAAAACGTCTCCTCTTTTCATACAGGCTGCCGCCCCAAGCAGTTGTTTATGAATAGATTGATGGAAAACCATTTACCGTTCATTTGAAATGTCATTTTTTGTTTTTAAATGTTTCTATACATCCTACAAATCCGCCACTTCATGAGCAGGTTATGGGGACCTCCTAGGCACGATATTTGAAGGAATTTTCCATTTTTATTATTAACCTTTATTTCATGGAAAAATCACTGTTCCTTTAAAAACGTTCTTTTTTTTTAACTTTCTTTCCTGGTTTCCTGTCCCCCAGGGCACTACCCGGACCCCCATACACCTTTTATGGCAAATATCTTGCATATATGCCCTCTTACAGGGCAATCGAATCGAACGTTCGAGTGCCATTGACTTTCATTGAGTTCGGATCGTGTTTGCGTCCGAATTCGAACTTTTGAAATTGTTCGAGTTCGAATGCGAACCGAACACGGGGGTGTTCGGCTCATCCCTATTTATAATCTCTCTATAAATGCTTCAACTGGGATTCTGCAATGCAATATGGTAGAGATTAATGTAGATAGATGGAAACATCATGGCTTTTTGAAAATTTCTGATATCTTGATGAATTGAATGATCATATCATTCATTCATTCATTTGCACCTTAAGTACGATCTACCCTCAAAAGAACTTTTCTACTATTTAAGAATTAAAAATTACATACACTCTAATACAGGGCTCAAAATTTCAAGTCCCAAGCTCAAGTTGCTCGACCTAACCCCTACCCAGCCCTTAACTCTGCATCTAAACACCCCCTTAAATTATCTTATGAAATTACACTGTTAAAGGTTTTATTTAGAATAAAGTTACAAAAATAACATTAATACCCAGACATCAGACCCCAGATACATGTATACCCAGTCATCAGAACCCAGTGTGCGCAGAGCGAGGAGGCAGGGAAGCTCCTCTATACCCCACTGCCAGTGACAGAGACGAGCTTGGTCAGGTTAGGTAGCTGATCCCTGCCACTGTGCAGCCTGGGGAAGGGGGGCTGCACGGTTGCACCTCCGGAATAAGCAACACAAAATTTATTGTGCTGCCTGCATGTGCATTTCCACTCGCCCTCACTTAATTTCCACTCACCAAATTTTGAGCCCTGCTCTAATACTTTGTTCTCTAATAATTATTATACTTATTCTTTATTTATAAAGCGCCACCATATTCCACAGAGCTGTACAATGGGCACAATATAGGCAAGGTTACAATACATTGAACAACAATTGACAAACCAGTACAGGAGTAAACTAAGTTCCTATTCTCTGTGGGAATTTACAAGCTAGAAGATTCGGGGTGGAAACAGGAGGAGAAGACTGCAAGGTGAGAGTGATAGACTGGTGGTGAGAGTGATTGACTGGTTGCATCAGTGAGTCGGGTGGTAGGCTTCCCTAAATAGGAATGTCTTAAGGGAGCGTCTGAAGAAGGGAAACTAGGAGAAAGTCTGACGGACGAGGTAGAGCGTTCCAGAGGATGGGGGCTGCGCGTGAGAAATCCTGCAGTCTATCATGGGAAGAGGTGATGAGGGGAGAAACTAGGCGCAGGTCACGGTTTGATCTTAGGGAGCGGGCTGGGGTGTATTTGGTGATTAGTGAGGACCAGGTAGTGGGGAGCTGAGTTAGTGAGAGCTTTGTAGCTCTCTAATCATGAACTAGAAACATATTTGAATAAAATAGATATGTAGCGCTCACCCCCAAAGGAGCCGCTGAATAAACCTAAGGATAGTCTCACCGCACTAGGAAATAACTATACACCAGCACTGTTGTGGTTTTTCTATATTATATTCTTTACTGATCCCAATAAAGCAGCATATTATACACATATATATGGTATTTGAATAACAAGAATTCGTAACGCGGGAAAAACACGCGGCAGTAAAGGAAACTGGTTAACCCCCTCAGTTCTGGAGTGTAAGTCCCGTGAAAAATAGCTCAAAAGTATATATGTGGGTTGTCTAGGGTACCCGGGTACTATGTTCAACTGGCCAGTGAATGAGAAGAGCAATCTTCGACTAGTCACCATTGGGGCCCTGTGAATTTAAACAATATTGCAGCGTGCGTTTCTGTTTTGGAACTGTGGCCTGGAGGCCTCTCACCCATCCGATGCACGAAACTGTCCAGCACTCGATGCCTTGACCAAAAGATCTTCTCCGCTGTGTACTGGGACTCCGTGCCACTGAATCTGCTCCCCGCTTGCCAAATCTCCGCAACTGGAACAGCGATCCACCGCCTGCACTCGAAAACGATCTGCGCGGTCTCCTAATTCGGGGTCCTGCCGGAACCAGCTCGTCCTCCAAACCTCTCAGCACTGCTAGGTAGGGCTCAACACGATCACGGTCCCGATCTCCAGCACCAGTAAGACAACGTCTGTACTCCAACCTGGTTGCAATCCCTGACAGCTCCAGCATGCGTCCTCCAACTTTCACTGCTCTGCTCACTCTGCCCATGCCTTGAACGAGGCTGCTGATCTGTTTCCTCTTCCTTGTACCACCCCCTTCCTGTCCTCACGCAAAGGATGATGGTAGCTGTAGTTCGGTTTTGTCCAGCATAGTCCACAATGTCTCTATCTCCCTCTGGTGGCAGCAATAGTTCAATGCACCAGAATACAGTGTTTTTAAAGCAGCGCTACAGATAGAAAAGGTCTAATATCTAGAACTATAAAATTGCTAGAAGACAATGGGCCATATTACATTCCTAATGCTAACGTTAGCGCCCACCTGTGTGAGTGTTAATGTTAGCTCTGGTTGCCTTAGCACGGGCACACCATATTATATTTAGATTATGTATTATCATTAACTAGATACACAGTTTTACTAACAAAGACATTTGTATCACATTATGAAATTGAGGTTTAAGAATCTAGTACCCACTAGTGTCCTCATGGATACATTGCATCCGGCACCCTATGTGCATTCCCTTTTAAGGTATAATTCTTTCAATGATGACTAGATGAAAGGTAGTACCTTCCCCGTTTTATTTTGTATTTATTCAAAGTGAGTCCTTTCTCCTAATTATTTGTTTTGGTATGCAATGGCATGAGAGACTATTGCAGTGAGGAAAAATGGGATATAGAAAAGCAAAAAGTAGGGCACAATGGTATCTCACACAATTATATAAACCGTGTCTCTTCCTAACATTCTTTGTAGCATAGCGTGTCCTCCAGATCGTGAATCATGTGCAGCTTATGGCAGAGTTGTCGGCCAGGGTCCGCCACATTGCCTTCATACCTTAAAATATGGAATGATTGGGACTCCCTTGACTAGTTGGTTACTCTGTGCTGCTGTTTAGTTGTATAATGTTGTCATGATTATGGAACCCTGCAATTCGGGTACCCCGCAAGCCCTTCTCCTCCATACCTTCCCCTCTCTTCTTTCATTCTCTTTTCTTTCTCTTAACTTTTATAGGTCTTTCTTGCCTCTCCTGGTTTGGTATTGTATAAACAAAAAAATTTAGAAAGTGTGTGTGATACTGAATGTTCTATGCTGTGGGGCTTGTTTGCCCTTTTTCTGCTTGTTTATTGCTGTACGTATCTCGTATACTGTCAAATAAAGTCTTAAAAAAACAAAACATTCTTAGAAAGGAGGCGATCAAGCCCTGCACAGTAAGATAGCATTTGTTGAATTAAATTCTATAAGCATGACAATAAGGTGACGATAAGCGGCCAGTGACATGACAATTAAAGATAAAGGGCCAAATTACAATCTTACGCGCAAATGTTTGCGCTGGCACAAAAAACCTTAACACGAGGGGTAAAACCCTTTGCGCTGAACGTCGTATTACATTGTCTGCGCAACAAACGCGTGTAATCGTCTACTGCAGGTGAACCTGCGCAAACCCTGCATGAGCTTACTGTACTGCACGTGTCCTATACTTAACATTGTGAGTGCAAACGCGAATGAACGCTGGTAAGCGGATGGTATTACAATCTATGCGCAGGAATGAACGTACAACCTTTGCGCCATAGGCGTGCGCAGCCTATTGCATTAGGGTGTGCACCCAAAAGCTCAAACACACACACATATATATACATACATACATACATATAACGACTCACACACACCATTACTATCAGGGTTATTCAAAGAGATTCGAAAAGTCACCGCACGTTCGGTGACTTTTCGTTCTCTTCAATTCGGTTCCTTTTGCCGATCCCATTTCGGTGACCCAGGGAAAAGCTGCCGCAAACCTGACGAAAACTAACCGCAAAACCCACCGAAAGCACGCCGAAAACCCCCAAAAACATCTGGATTAACCTGCTGAAAACCGGAGCCGAACACAGCCGAAGCAGCCGAGACGCAGACGAGGGAGGTGAATAAATTAGCAAAACCGTTTGTATGAATCTGTGAAAATGAAACGCTGTTTGCAAAGAAAAAAAATTCAGAAAAATGCTTAAAGTATCCTAAAAAATCTATAAATAAAGAGACTTTTTGCTGCAGAATTTTATAATGAACGATTAGATATTGAATTAAAACGGGAATATTTTTTACATTGAAGCCTATGGGATTCTCCTGAATAAATCTGCCGCATGAAACCACCGAATGGCAGGGCATTTCAGGAACCTTTCACTGCTGGTTTGTGTTCTCTGAATAGCCGAAGCAGTGCTTTTTCATGGGGATTTCACTGCCCTCGAACAGGCACCGAACAGGCACCGTATGTGCAGGCAATTCGCCAGGATTTGGCGTATTGCCTGCTCTCTGGATAGCCGAATGGCCAGGAAAGGTAACTGAACCCTGATTTTCAGCGTTCGGTTACCTTTCTCAAGCAATTCAGATCTCTTTGGATAACCCTGTATGTGTATGTTTCAGGGGTTAAGCAACCTTCGATACCCAGACATTTTGAAACTACATTTCCAATGAGTCTCAACTATCTTAATTATTGGCCGAGCAACATATGAGATATAGTTCCAAATGAGCTAGAGGACCAATGACCCCGGTATACATCATGTCACCTCAAAATGCTAGATCAAAAAATTTAAATTTGGATTTCGATCACATACAGCGTGTAAACTTATGTAAAATAAGTTTTTCATCCAAAAGATTGTTAGTTAGATATTCTACGGGCCATGTTACATTCCTAACGTTAATGTTAGTGTCCATCTGAGTGAGCGTTAACGTTAGCTCTGGTGGTCCTACCGCGGGTGTACCATATTAAAATCCAAACGCTAATCTGTTAGAAAACCCTTTACCATTTAGAATCTTGCTCTTTTAGCTCCCTATACTTAACATGGGAGTGGAAAGTGTTAATTAGCATTAGCATTACAATCTACTAGCGCTGATTACCGTCCGGATGCGGTTACTGAACATTTACTCACAACCAGGACCTGGTGATAACGGATTCCACTTCTGCAGAATCAGTCAGCACCAGCTGAACCCCCCCCCCCAAATCAGATACTCACCTCTCATCCTGCAGAAAGAACGACTGCTCCATTCACCTCTTCTCGCCGCCAGGAGCAGAGGGAGACTGGGAGAAAAAGTCCCTCAGTCTCACTCTGGGAATCACTATGTCGACCTGCCGGATCTCACAAGGACTTCAACAACGTGCCGAGTACATCCTCTACACACAAACATGAAATCAGAGGATGCGCTCAGCACGTCGTCAGCAGCAAAGTGGTTAAATGTTAAAAAGGGAGTGAAATTTGAGTAAAGTTTCCCATATAAGCTCTTGCTGACTTGCACCAATACAGTCTCCTACCTGTACCTCACGACGCTGCCAAGACGCTCGCTGTAATTCTTTTTGTGGAGTGCAGGCAGCAGATATTGTGGTGATTTCTGTGCACAATACAATCCTTATGGTGCAAGACAAGGGGGCAACACCGGACTGCGACAAGGAAACAGGTGCAGAATTTTACGCAAAGCAGCCTATTTAAAGACAGATACATGCATTTATACACACAGCCATACGTTCACATACATAACTATATATCCTCCTTCCTACACCCTGGGGGTATGTAGCAATAAAGCCCACATTAATGTGCAGTGTGTATGAGCATATCCCAGAATCCACAACAATAAAACTCACAGTAATGTGCAGTGTGTGTGAGCGTATCACAGAGCTCCACAGTAATAAAACCCACAGTAATGTGCAGTGTGTATGAGCATATCAGAGATTCGCAGCAATAAAACCTTCAGTAACATACAGAGTGTATGAGCGTATCAGAGCTCCACAGCAATAAAACTCAGCAATGTGCAGTGTGTATGAGCGTATCACAGAATCCACAGCAATAAAACCAAGCAATGTGCGATGTGAATGAGCATATCACAGAATTCACAGCAATAAAACCAAGCAATGTGCGGTGTGAATGAGCGTATCAGAGAATCCACAGCAATAAAACTCAGCAGTATGCAGTGTATGTTATCACAGAATCCACAGCCATAAAACTCAGCAGTATGCAGTGTATGTGTATCACAGAATCCACAGCCATAAAACTCAGCAGTATGCAGTTGTATGTGTATCACAGAATCCACAGCCATAAAACTCAGCAGTATACAGTGTGAATGAGCATATCACAGAATCCACAGCAATAAAACCAAGCAATGTGCTGTGTGAATGAGCGTATCAGAGAATCCACAGCAATAAAACTCAGCAGTATGCAGTGTATGTGTATCACAGAATCCACAGCTATAAAACTCAGCAGTATGTGTATCACAGAATCCACAGCCATAAAACTCAGCAGTATGCAGGGTGTATCAGTGTATCACAGAATCCACAGCCATAAAACTCAGCAGTATGTGTATCACAGAATCCACAGCCATAAAACTCAGCAGTATGTGTATCACAGAATCCACAGCCATAAAACTCAGCATTATGCAGGGTGTATCAGTGTATCACAGAATCCACAGCCATAAAACTCAGCAGTATGTGTATCACAGAATCCACAGCCATAAAACTCAGCATTATGCAGGGTGTATCAGTGTATCACAGAATCCACAGCCATAAAACTCAGCAGTATATGTGTATCACAGAATCCACAGCCATAAAACTCAGCAGTATGTGTATCACAGAATCCACAGCCATAAAACTCAGCAGTATGTGTATCACAGAATCCACAGCCATAAAACTCAGCAGTATATGTGTATCACAGAATCCATAGGCATAAAACTCTGTGTTTAAATATTTTGAATACACTATTAAACAATATTTTTGATATCTAAAAATTGTCCCCTCTCCTGCTTACCTTTGTTTGTTTTTTTTGCTTGCAGGGAGGGGGTTGAATATGTATCATTGGTGGTCCAGTGGCACAGAGGGGGGGAGGTCGAGTAGGGGGAACCCGGCTGGCCGCATCTGATGGATAGCCGCCGGGACCCCTCATCTCCGCGGGCCTGGCGGCAGCTCCGCTTCCCTGGTGGTCCCTGTGGTTCGTGGGGTGCTGCACTGCGATCTGTGCATGGCGCACAGACCGCACAGCACATCCCTCACTGACACGAGCGGCCGGCGGTCGCTGATGACCTGTCACCTGACCGCCGGCGCTTACTGACTGTGTCAGAGCGCCGGCGGTCAGGTGACAGGTCATCAGAGATCGCCGGCCGCGGGTCAGTGTGGGATGTGCTGTGCGGTCTGTGCGCCATGCACAGATCGCAGTGCAGCACCCCACGAACCACAGGGACCACCAGGGAAGCGGAGGCTGCCGCCAGGCCCGCGGAGTTGAGGGGTCCCGGCGGCTATCCATCAGATTCGGCCAGCCGGGACCCAGAATCAGGGCCGGATTAACGTAGGGGCGGATGGAGCGGCAGCTCCAGGCCCCTTCCATTAAATAGGCCCACAGCTGCCCCAAGAATAGAGGAGCCACCGGCCGTCCGACAGATCTGCCACACGCGCGCACACACACAGCACACACACGGTGATGAAGCCGATCCTCTCAAGCGGCCCCACCGTGTTGTAAAATGTGCAGGAGTATTTTGGGGCAGAGCAGCCACTAGGTGTCACTCATCAGCTGCTCTGTGAGACACGGCTGCTCCTCCCCATCCTCCAGCACCTCTTCCTGTTTCCAGCCATGTGGAAGGAAGGCGACTGGTAAGGAGAGCAGCTGAGCAGCAGCCAGGGAGAAAGGTAAGCTTCCCCAGCTGATGATTCACCCGGGCAGCTTTTTTTTTTGTAATTTACCTTCACCCTTATCCCCACCCGCAGCTCTCCCTCTGAACTCATTCGGAAGGAGGGGGGGGGGCAGCATGCAGGGGGGACAATAAAGACACAGACAGGAAGAGGGATCACAGACACAGAGAGAGAGGGGGGATGAAAGAAAGAGAGAGGAGGTGATGAAAGAGAGAGGAGGTGATGAAAGAGAGAGGAGGTGATGAAAGAAAGAGAGAGGAGGTGATGAAAGAAAGAGAGAGGAGGTGATGAAAGAAAGAGAGAGGAGGTGATGAAAGAAAGAGAGAGGAGGTGATGAAAGAGAGAGGAGGTGATGAAAGAAAGAGAGGAGGTGATGAAAGAAAGAGAGAGGAGGTGATGAAAGAAAGAGAGAGGAGGTGATGAAAGAAAGAGAGAGGAGGTGATGAAAGAAAGAGAGAGGAGGTGATGAAAGAAAGAGAGAGGAGGTGATGAAAGAGAGAGAGAGGAGGTGATGAAAGAAAGAGAGAGGAGGTGATGAAAGAAAGAGAGAGGAGGTGATGAAAGAAAGAGAGAGGAGGTGATGAAAGAAAGAGAGAGGAGGTGATGAAAGAAGAGAGAGGAGGTGATGAAAGAAGAGAGAGGAGGTGATGAAAGAAAGAGAGAGGAGGTGATGAAAGAAAGAGAGAGGAGGTGAAGAAAGAAAGAGAGAGGAGGTGAAGAAAGAAAGAGAGGAGGTGATGAAAGAAAGAGAGGGGGATGAAAGAGAGGGATGAGAGAGGGGGGATGAGAGAGAGAGGGGATGAAAGAGAGAGAGGGGATGAAAGAGGGGGTGAATGAGAGAGAGGGGATGAATGAGAGAGGGGGATGAATGAGAGGGGATGAATGAGAGAGGGGATGAATGAGAGGGGATGAAAGAGAGGGGATGAAAGGGGGGGATGAAAGAGAGAGAGGGGATGAAAGAGGGGGGATGAAAGAGGGGGGATGAAAGAGAGAGGGGATGAAAGAGAGAGAGGGGAATGAAGAGAGGGGGATGAAAGGGGGGATGAAAGAGAGAGAGGGGATGAAAGAGAGAGAGGGGGATGAATGAGAGAGGGGATGAATGAGAGAGGGGATGAATGAGAGAGGGGGAATGAAAGAGAGAAGGAATGAAAGAGGGAGAGAGGGGGATGAAAGGAGGGGTGGAATGAAAGAGGGGGATTGAAAGGGGGGTGAAAGAGGGGGAATGGAAGAGGAGTCACAGAGAGACAGGAGTCACAGGGATGAGAGGAGTACAAAGAGAGTGAGGGATGAGAGGAGTACAGAGAGGGATGAGAGGAGTACAGAGAGAGAGATGAGAGAGGCGTACAAAAAGAGCGAGGGATGAGAGGCGTACAGAGAGAGAGCGAGGTATGATTGAGGAGTACAGAGCGAGAGATGAGAGAGGCGTACAGAGAGAGTGAGGGATGAGAGAGGAGTACAGAAAGAGTGAGGGATGGGATGCGTACAGAGAGCAAGGGATTAGGGAGGAGTACAGAGAGCGAAGGATGAGAGGAGTACAGAGAGAGGGATGAGTGGAGTACAAAGAGAGTGAGGGATGAGTGGAGTACAAAGAGAGCGAGGGATGAGAGGAGTACAGAGCGAGCGAGGGATGAGAGAGTACAGAGCGAGCGAGGGATGAGAGGAGTACAGATAGAGCGAGGGATGAGAGGAGTACAGAGAGAGCGAGGGATGAGAGGAGTACAGAGAGAGCGAGGGATGAGAGAGGAGTACAGAGAGAGCGAGGGATGAGAGAGGAGTACAGAGAGAGCGAGGGATGAGAGAGGAGTACAGAAAGAGGGGTGAGAGGAGTCACATAGAGGGATGGATGAGAGATGAGTCACTGAGAGGAGTCAGAGAGAGAGACGGACGGAGGAAAGGACTCAAAGATGTGTGACAGGGGTGGGAAAGAGTACACAGAAATGAGAGATACTACTTATACATACAGCACACATTACTGTGAGTTTTATTGCTGTGGAGCTCTGTGATACGCTCATACACTGCACATTACTGTGAGTTTTATTGCTGTGGAGCTCTGTGATACGCTCATACACTGCACATTACTGTGAGTTTTATTGCTGTGGAGCTCCGATACGCTCATCTGTGAATATATTATTCATGACTTCTCTATAGGACAATTTCACTGCCACTGAAGATTGTTGAATTTTGACGAATTGCACCGTATTTCGCTGTCAATGAGCCAGTATTTGGCGAACTGACAGTTTAGTAAATAGACGAACTGACACAAAATTGCACCATAGGGTGAAATTCACCGTTCGGTGCAGTTCGGTGGCAAGTTCGGGGCTTAGTGAATAACCCCTTCTGTTAACGCACTCCTACGTCAGTCGCCCAGCCACAAATCCACTCCTAGTTCACTCCAGCCACACACATTCATCAATCTCTATGACGCATAGCCCCCATTCACATCACATTCGGTCACTTTCACTCCTATGAATGATTTTTTTTTTCTGCAGCAGATATTTTTATTATTTATGGGACCTTTTTTATCATTTAAACACATTTTAATGCATTTTTATTGGTTTAAATACAAGAATAGTGTAGTTCCATTTATTGTTTTTGTCTGCAGTCCAGCGGGCTTCAGTGGCGTTCGGCTGTCAGTCCGGCAGCATTTGGCTGGGACCCTGGGTTGTCCATAGTCACTTGCAGTAGACAACCCAGGAAGTCTGCCATCGTACGACCTAGGTTGCCCGTAGTCTGACGACCACGTTGGACGTCAGAATATGGACCCAGTGGACGGTCAGCCTAAGTCATGTTCCGTTGTAGTGCTATAAGTAAATTTTTAAAAAAGGTGTAAATATCCTATCAGATAAGCAAAGCAACGCGGATCGATGGTTGCCTAAGTATCTAAAAATAGGCCCACCGAAATCCTCAGCACCAGGCCCATGATACCCTTAATCCGGCCCTGCCCAGAATGTGTCGCGGGCCGGCATTAGGGTGTGCCTAGGCACACCCGGCACACCCCGTGCGCACGCCTATGCGTTGCGCGCATAATTTTAGCAACTCTTAAAAGCTGGTGTTAATGGCAAATCTGAACAACCTGCCCGAACCCAAATACACCAGCCCAAAAAAAAAAAAAATGCAGCAAAGTATAGTTACACATTCTACACATACCAAACCAATAAAATGGAGAAGTTGTGTGTGCATTTATTATTGCTGCAGCATATATGCGCAGATTGACTTGGACGGGCACAAAAAATTAACGTGAGATAATTGTGGTTCTTAATTCTGATTGGCTGAATCGCGCGAAAAAAAAAACAATCCGCACACTGATTTCTGCGCACAACGTTACTGCGCGAGCATTTGAGCGCGTCCGTTTTACGAGCGTTAATGCTTGACGGATGAAAAAATGCGAGAGGATTGTAATACCAGTGATGATTTGCGCACGTTAACGTTTAACATTTGGCGCACAAATTCACGCGTTGCGCGTGCGTTTTTGCGTGAAGAATGTAATTTGGCCCAAATACATTTAACTTAAAATAATATTTTCTTAATACTAGCAAAATAATAAATGCAGCCATAAGCCCACCCACATAAAGAGAAAGATTTCACTGACTTTACTTAGGCAAGTAAAGATTGATGAATTACGTTTCTACGGTCAGCAGCATTTTCACTCATTGTATAGACCTTTAACCCCTTCACTACCAAATTATTTTTGTTTGAAAAAAATGCTATCATAAAATTTATTTGAAACATGGGATGTGAAGTTAACCATTAACCCTTTCGCTGCTGAGGCATAAGTGTGTGTGCTGAACTCATTTTTACCGGTTTCGCTCATCATGTTTAAACGCATTTTGAAACCTTATTTTATTATATGACCCAGACATATTATATATCATTTCTTTCCGAAGGACCTCTCCCCCTCCCTTTGAGGCACCTCCTACGCACTCACGGGGGGGGGCGCCTGAAATAGATGTCATTGCGCCAGCGCGATGACATCTATTGTCCCCGCCGGGGTCCCGGTGTGCCGGGCTGACATCCAAGATGTCAGCCCGCACGGGGGGGGGGGGGCAACAATCGGCCAGAATCCTGGCCAATGACTGCCTCCTGTGCTAGGACGCGCTCAGCGCTTCCATAGCACAGGGGAAGCACTTGGCAGGAAGCGCTGAGTGCGTCCTTAGCAGCCAAGCGGTTAAATATAAGGTAAAGTAGAAGTTTACACAGAAATTGTTATTCTGTGTTACAAAATAAAAATATTGTTAATTTGCTCATTTTTAATGTATTTGTTTATCCTTTACAGTAATGTTGTTGACATGTAAGATTCTGAACTCTAGATGGTGTCCTTTATCTTACACAATGTCAAACGAGGTCTGCATTATCAGAATACAGGCAGAAAAGACCTTTGTGTTAGGATACAGTAACTGCGATAAAGATAAATAATAATAATGGTCAGATCTCCTGCTTATGGGGATTTGTAGTGATCATAATGAGATTAGCAATGCGGCTTCCAAAAATACCAATAGAATAAAAAAAAATAATATCTGTTCGTGGCATAATGCATGTGTATGGAAATTACAGTAACACACTGTATCTGTACTGTACATGTGAAATTCAGTCATTGAATCTAATCCCTGTACAGCAGAGAGTGATCCCAGAGCGCTCCCTGTATTCTGCCCTCTCCCTGGCTGCTGTAATGCAGCTGCAATCTATTTGAACTTTTGCTACAGTGAGGGCTGGGGCTGCTATTTGCAGCTGGTTTAGGTCTCTCCAAGGTGTTTCGAGGCATAAAACAAAAGATTTTGTATCTACACAGGGGACACACTAATCTTGCTTTAAAAAGCTGTGAAAATGGTCTTGTGATATGCTAGTGGGTGCTTTTCAATGTATTACACTGCAAAATTGAGATCACCCCTTCACACCCAAAATCAAGTGGGTTTTGTGTCAATTATCATGAAAATTGCATATTTAGGAGGTTATTCAAGAAGCAGTACTGTTACCTGTAGTTTCAAACAATGACAAACTTAAAGGAGATTAAATCAGTGGCTTTTTTTTTATTTATTTTTTGAAACACCGAAGTTTGGCGCAGATGAAAAAATGTCAATTTTCACTGGGATTCGCATTTTCTGCAGACGGTGCTGCTTCACTAACCGTTTCTAAACATTTTGGAAAGATTGCATGATAATATGTATTTCACAGCTATTTGATTCATATTTCTGCAAAGGATAGACAAATACAGAACATATTTTATGTTGAGTCCATCATCCCGATTTGTTTTCTATGCTCCTGAGCAGTCATCTATACTTATGTATTGTTATACTTTTTTTTGGTAACTAATCATTTTATGCTACACACAAATGTTATTCTTCGTATTAGACGAGTAATGTGGTAAATAGTATAAGGCACTATAAGCACTAGCTCAAATGGCAACCAGTATCAGATTAATACTTTTATAGTCTCAGAATTATTATTGCCTTTTTTGAAAGTCAAAATTAAATGAAATTGTAATAAAATTGTGTGTTATTTTGCAAAATTGCATTAAATTCCAAGGTCTTAAAATGTACAATCTGACATAGTTGCTAAGTAATAATTAAATAACTAAACTATATCATCGAGAAAAGTAAAACCTTTGCATATGTACAGTATTTATACTGTTAATTGCAATTATCAGGGTTATTCAAAGAGAATCGAAAAGCCACCGCACGTTCGGTGACTTTTCGTTCTCTTCAATTCGGTGCGATTTGGTGATCCATTTCGGCCACCCTGCGGTGTATTCAGCATGCACCGCAGGGCTGCCGAAAAGCAGGAAAAAGTCGCCGCAAAGGCGCAAACCCGCCGAAAACTCACCGCAAAACGAGGGCGAACGCACACCGAAACCCGCAAAAACATCTGGATTAACCCGCCGAAAATGCCGGAAAAACCCGAGCAGGAGCCAATCACACGCAGAGCAGCCGCCGGAAAAAGCCGACACCGCAGACGAATGCAGTGAATAAATTAGAAAAAACGTTTGCTTGAATGTTTGAAAAGTGAAACGCTGTTTGCAAAGAAACTACTGAGCGAAAATGTCTGAAATTTACATATGAGGTCCAGGGAATGATAATAAAAAGGGCTGTTACAGAAAAAATAAGTAAAGTTAAAAAATAATAATAAAAAAAATAAAAAAATATAAAAATAAAAAACAAACAGAATTTTTTTAAAAAAAATAATCCCAAAAAATGCTTAAAAGAGCCTAAAAAATCTATAAATAGAGTCTTTACTGCAGAATATTATAATGAACGGTTTATTAGATATTGTTTTAAAAACGGGAATATTTTTAACATTGAAGCCTTTGGGAGTCGCCTGAATAAACCTGCCGAATTAAACCACCGAATGACAGGGCATTTTGGGAACCTTTCACTGCTGGTTTTTGTTCTCTGAATAGCTGAAGCATTTCTTCTCTACGGGGATTCACTGCCCTCGAGCAGGCACCGAACAGGCACCGTATGTGCAGGCAATTCGCCAAGATTTGGCGTATTGCCTGCTCTCTGGATAGCCGAATGGCCAAGAAAGGTAACCGAGCACTGAATTTCAGCGTTCGGTTCCCTTTCGGGAGCCATTCGGATCTCTTTGAATAACCCTGTATGAGTTATGGATGGAATTTGTGTGAAATAGTAAATAAATGAAAATTCTAAAGATTAAAGAGGTTATTCAGAAAGCATCCAAATTTCAGGGAAATTTCGGTGCTTTCTGGTTTGACGCACTTCAGCAATTCCATTTTGCCGACCCTGTGGTGAATTCAGTATTCACCTCAGGGTCCTCGAAGTGCACTGAACCTGGCGTCACTGAAGACCACCGAACTGCAGGAAAAAAAAAGGAACTCTGCTATTCTTCTAACAGGTGTTTTAACCAATAAAAATGCAATAAAATGTGTCTAAATAACAAAAAAGGTTTATTTAAAGAATAATCTGTTACAGAATAAAAAAAAATATACCTCTTATAAATAATTGGGATTCAAAAATTTTGTCTAAAAAATACATAAAGGTGTTCAAAAAATAAATAAAAAGACGGCTTAATGAAAATGAAAAGAATAAATGGTTGAATAAAACAATGTAAAAACAATATTTTTTTTACAATGAAACCTATGGGAGACGCCTATTTAAACCTGTCGCACTGAATCACCAAAACAAAAACAAAAAAATTGGCATTTCACTGACACTTTGATGTCGCTTGGCTTTCTCTGAATAGATTAACCATTACTTCTCTATGGGCCAATTTCGATGCTGCCAAATATCGCCAAATTGCACTGTATTTCGCTGTCAATTCACCAGTATGTCGAATTGACAGTTTAGTGAAAAGACTAACTGCAGGAAATTGCACATACAATGAAATTCACTGTTCGGTCAGGGGCGGATCCAGGGGGGGCAACGGGGCAATTGCCCCCCCCCCCGAGATACTGACACGCCGTCGCCGGCCTTTTTTCTCCCTACGAGCAGCCGCAGGCATGTAGCTTGGCCAGTCGTTAAAGATATGGTGTATGGAACAAAGGTACGGGACATCACTAATCTAAAGCAGAGGATCACTGATGCCATTGCCACCATTGATGAGGGTATGCTACAGCCAACATGGCAAGAAATCCAGTACCGTCGTGATGTGCTTCGTGCAACTAATGGTGCCCATATAGAGGTGTATTAAGTGAGGCAAAAATAACCTTAAATAAATATATACGTCTCATTTTGTAATAAATTGTCACTTATCAGTCTCTTCATTTGCCTTTGGAATAAATTTTTGAAATTGCAAAGAGACTTTATGGACACCCTGTGTAATGTTTTTATGGAGATTTCAGAGCCATCCAAAGTACACAAGAATAAATTAAATAATAAACAATAAACCAAAAGCAATAAAAATATGGCACAAAATCAAACTAGAAATAGATAACTAAACAATAATTAAAAAAATAGATTTGTTCATGTCTGAGATTGCATTCTAGGTCATTCATGCTGTTTAGAACATAATATTCTTAATACATTATTCAGTCCACAGGAATGGTAAAATAGAATTAAATAAACAATGGGGCTCCATACACAAATATGCAATGCATATAATAATGGGATTGTGGGGTCCAGCTCGATATTTTTTCGATATTTTTCTGCTTAAAATAGGTACATCAGCTGATTCGGTTCAGCAAAAAATCATTTTAACACTAAGTCAGTCTTTTAACTTACCGAGTTAAGTTTTTTCCTTTCCAAGATGTTGTTTTTTCGTCTTCGTTTTATTCCATTAAATGAGTTTCCTCTTTTCATACCTCTGCTATTTAGAAAGGGTCTATTCGGTCCCAAGAATATAGCTGATCATGCCAAATCCTCCTGTTTGTGCAAAGGACATATCAAAAGGGTATGAAGGTGCTAATTATAAACCTTTGCGTGTATAAGATGGCGACTTTCAGTTGTCTGTTTATTTTAGATTTCCAATTGACGTATTCTAAAGGAATGAAATTTTTTTATAAGGGCTATTTGTGTTACTGAGTAACTAGTATCAATACTAGCGCACATATATACATAAATATCACCTGATTATCAACTGGGTAAAGGTTTTCCTTCTAACAGCAGATGGATTAACTCTGGTAGTATATATGGGATCCAGAAAGCAGGAGAGACAGGTTGCGGTGAAAATTTGCTGTTCTTCTCAAATCAACTGAAGCGTTGTTTTTGTGCTCTGTTTTGGCATTGGGTGCTCACTGGATCTAGCTTTTAGGATGTGATTGCCAATTGGCTGCACAATTGATTGTCAGCGCCCGGGGCCAGCCAAGAATTGCGCGCCCCCCAACCTGTGGATACGTTAGCATGCTCCGATTCCCTTCCAACATTAGGGCATTGAACCCCTTAACTGTGATACAATGTAATGTGCAGAGTGTATGACCGTATCACAGAGCTCCACAGCAATAAAACCCACAGTAATGTGCAGCTCACACATGGATATATATTGCCCCAGCAGCTCACACATGGATATATATTGCCCCCAGCAGCTCAAACATGAATATATTTGTCTCCAGTAGCTCAAACGTGAATATATTTCCCCAGTAGCTCAAACATGAATATATTTGCCCCAGTAGCTCAAACATGAATATATTTGTCTCTAGTAGCTCAAACGTGAATATATTTGCCTCCAGTAGCTCAAACATGAATATATTTGCCCCCAGTAGCTCAAACATGAATATATTTGCCCCAGTAGCTCAAACATGAATATATTTGCACCAGTAGCTCAAACATGAATATATTTGCACCAGTAGCTCAAACATGAATATATTTGCCCCAGTAGCTCAAACATGGATATATACTGCCCCAGTAGCTCAAACATGGATATATACTGCCCCTAGTAGCTCAAACATGAATATATTTGCCCCAGTAGCTCAAACATGAATATATTTGCACCAGTAGCTCAAACATGAATATATTTGCACCAGTAGCTCAAACATGAATATATTTGCACCAGTAGCTCAAACATGAATATATTTGCCTCCAGTAGCTCAAACATGAATATATTTGCCCCCAGTAGCTCAAACATGAATATATTTGCCCCAGTAGCTCAAACATGAATATATTTGCACCAGTAGCTCAAACATGAATATATTTGCACCAGTAGCTCAAACATGAATATATTTGCACCAGTAGCTCAAACATGAATATATTTGCCCCAGTAGCTCAAACATGGGTATATACTGCCCCAGTAGCTCAAACATGGATATATACTGCCCCTAGTAGCTCAAACATGAATATATTTGCCCCAGTAGCTCAAACATGAATATATTTGCCCCAGTAGCTCAAACATGAATATATTTGCCCCAGTAGCTCAAACATGAATATCTACTGCCCCAGTAGCTCAAACATGAATATATTTGACCCCAGTAGCTCAAACATGAATATATTTGCACCAGTAGCTCAAACATGAATATATTTGCACCAGTAGCTCAAACATGAATATATTTGCACCAGTAGCTCAAACATGAATATATTTGCCCCAGTAGCTCAAACATGGATATATACTGCCCCAGTAGCTCAAACATGGATATATACTGCCCCTAGTAGCTCAAACATGAATATATTTGCCCCAGTAGCTCAAACATGAATATATTTGCACCAGTAGCTCAAACATGAATATATTTGCACCAGTAGCTCAAACATGAATATATATTTGCACCAGTAGCTCAAACATGAATATATTGCACCAGTAGCTCAAACATGAATATATTTGCCTCCAGTAGCTCAAACATGAATATATTTGCCCCCAGTAGCTCAAACATGAATATATTTGCCCCAGTAGCTCAAACATGAATATATTTGCCCCAGTAGCTCAAACATGAATATATTTGCACCAGTAGCTCAAACATGAATATATTTGCACCAGTAGCTCAAACATGAATATATTTGCACCAGTAGCTCAAACATGAATATATTTGCACCAGTAGGTCAAACATGAATATATTTGCCTCCAGTAGCTCAAACATGAATATATTTGCCCCCAGTAGCTCAAACATGAATATATTTGCCCCAGTAGCTCAAACATGAATATATTTGCACCAGTAGCTCAAACATGAATATATTTGCACCAGTAGCTCAAACATGAATATATTTGCCCCAGTAGCTCAAACATGGATATATACTGCCCCAGTAGCTCAAACATGGATATATACTGCCCCTAGTAGCTCAAACATGAATATATTTGCCCCTAGTAGCTCAAACATGAATATATTTGCCCCAGTAGCTCAAACATGAATATATTTGCCCCAGTAGCTCAAACATGAATATATTTGCCCCAGTAGCTCAAACATGAATATCTACTGCCCCAGTAGCTCAAACATGAATATATTTGACCCCAGTAGCTCAAACATGAATATATTTGCCCCCAGTAGCTCAAACATGAATATATTTGCCCCCAGTAGCTCAAACATGAATATATTTGCCCCCAGTAGCTCAAACATGAATATATTTGTCTCCAGTAGCTCAAACGTGAATATATTTGCCCCAGTAGCTCAAACATGAATATATTTGCCCCCAGTAGCTCAAACAGGAATATATTTGCCCCTAGTAGCTCAAACATGAATATATTTGCCTCCAGTAGCTCAAACGTGAATATATTTGCCCCAGTAGCTCAAACATGGATATATTTGCCCCAGTAGCTCAGACATGAATATATTTGCCCCAGTAGCTCAGACATGAATATATTTGCCCCAGTAGCTCAACATGGATATATTTGCCCCCAGTAGCTCAGACATGAATATATTTGCCCCCAGTAGCTCAAACATGGATATATTTGCCCCCAGTAGCTCAACATGGATATATTTGCCCCCAGTAGCTCAAACATAAATATATTTGGCCCCAGCACCTCAAACATGGATATATATTGCTCACCGGCTCTGAGGACCCACGGGTCAGTAGGGGCCCAGTTTGGGGCATCATAGTGGCCCCCCGCCGGTTTCCCTGTGATGGTCATCAGTGCACTTAACAGGCAGCCAGCAGCACACTCTGTAAATGCCGCGGTGGTGCCTGCAGCGTGCCTGCATCCCAGTCTAAAACTGGAGTAGGCATGTTGCACTGGTGCCGCCCCTCACATGACACATCAGGTGAGGGGGCAGCGCAGGCGCCACCGCGGCGTTTACAGAGTGCGCCGCTGGCTGCCTGTGTGCACTGATGACCATCACAGTGCAGGGAAACTGGCGGAGGCCCACTATGATGCCCCAAACAAAACTGCGCCCGGGGCCGCCCCCCCACGCTACGCCACTGTGCACAATTTGAAATTTTGCAAACAATCATTCTGTGCTCCAAGTCTCTCTTAAAACTTTCACTACCAAGTGATTTTCTGAAAAAACACTGTCAGGAACCAGTGTTTTTTAGGAAAAATTATTTTAATTAATAATACAGTAAGAATATTTTGGGAATATTTCCAATGTGTTTTTATTGTAATAAACTATTTGGCATGCAGATGTTGCCATCTACTGGCCAAATGGAGTTACTGCAGTTAGAGCTGCAGTTCAAGCCTCCGTGCATCGACTGCAGAAAGTCCGTTAAGGACGTTCAATTAGACGATTTTAAATAGTGTTAACACCTTGGGCATTATGCCCACAGGGCTAAAACTTTGGGGGCACCTTCTACAGCCCAAAAGCATTTGCAACAAACAGGAGATAAGTTTCCTAAGACCAAGAAGACAGTTCAACTACAACAGGGGTCCATTCAATGGAAAACCTTATGGCCCACCAAATGGGATTATAACCCACACACAACCGATCAACCAACGTATAATCATCAACAGTATAATCAGACTTACCAGCCCCCCCAAAGATGAACATGGCAGAACAACCAGAGAGGCAGGGAAGACAACTACCACAACTATTCGACACTTCCCACAAAAAATAGATATGAAGCTCTGGGAAACCATGTGGATTTTCATCAGACCACCACCCATCAGACAGGAACCTCAGCAGCCTCAGGAGAGGCTGGTCCCCTGGCAAAAGACCTTACCAAGAAGGGGATGCAGATCAGGAAGAACTAGAAGAAAACCGAAGGAGAAAAGAGAAACAGAGCAGAGTGGAGGGATCTACAACCTGACAGATACACCTCTCACAGACGCCCAAATGAAATTAAGAAAAGAGATAAAAATATGCGCCTACAGCCCATATGGACCTCTTCGATGTCTATATAGACCTCCATAAATTTTAAAAGAATCTCTGTTTGAAAAGGTACTTCATGATAAACCCTATAGGAACAGCAAATACTGTTCATTTCTATCAACATACCAATCTTAAAGATAAATCCACTTTCTTCCCTAAGTCTCTTATCTCACATGAGATAAATACCTTTGAGCAAATGGTGATGACAGACCTAGGCAAACTTAAAACGTCCACAAAGATGGATAACCTCACAAAGAGAGAAAAGGAAGCACTTAAGGAATTAGTCTCCAATGATCAAATCAAGATAAAACCAGCCGACAAAGGTGGAGGAACAGTCATTATGCCCACAACATAGCCGACAGGATCCTTGGTGATACAGAAACGTATAAAAAGCTGAACAAAAATCCAACAAAAGAAATTCAATTTAGGTTTGATGAATATTTGGAACAAGACACACACTGGGTATTCTTAATAATCAAGAATTTAAATACTTAAAAGGTGGAACACCCCAGAATCCCAGTATTCTATTTTTTACCCAAAATACATATTCAGGGTAATTCAAAGAGATCCGAATGGTTGCCGAAAGGGAACCGAACGCTACCTTTCTTGGCCATTTGGCTATTCAGAGAGCAGGCAATTCGCCAAATCTTGGCGAATTGCCTGCACATACGGTGCCTGTTCGAGGGCAGTAAAGTCCCCATAGAGAAGCAATGCTTTGGCTATTCAGAGAACAAAAACCAGCAGTGAAAGGTTCCCAAAATGCCCTGTCATTTGGTGGTTTAATTCGGCAGGTTTATTCAGGCGAATCCCATAGGCTTCAATGTTAAAAATATTCCTGTTTTAATTCAATATCTAATAAACTGTTCATTATAATATTCTGCAGTAAAGAGTCTCTTTATTTATAGATTTTGTAAGATATTTTAAGCATTTTTCGGGATTTGTTTCTTAAAAAACAATCCCGATTTTTTTTTTTTTAATTTTTTTAACTTTACTTATTTTTTTCTGCAACAGCCCTTATTATTATCATTCATTGGGCCTCATATGTAAATTTCAGACATTTTCGCTCAGTTTCTTTGCAAACAGCTTTTCACTTTTCAAACATTCAAGCAAACTGTTTTTCTAATTTATTCACTGCATTCGTCTGTGGTGTCAGGTGTTTCCGGCGGCTGCACTATGTGCAATCGGCTCCTCCTCGGGTTTTTTCCAGCGTTTTCGGGGGGTTAATCCAGATGTTTTTGTAGGTTTTGGTGTGCGTTCGCTCTCGTTTTGCGGTGAGTTTTCTGCAGGTTTGCGGCGACTTTTCCCTCCATTTCGGCGGCCCTGTGGTGCTTGCTGAATACACCGCAGGGGTGCCGAAATGGGATCGCCAAATTGAACCGAATTGAAGAGAACGAAAAGTCACCGAACGTGCGGTGGCTTTTCGATTCTCTTTGAATAACCCTGACAGACTTACAGTTGTGTTCAAAATTATTCAACCCCCACTGAAATTGAGTGTTTTGGCCAGTTTGACATTGATTTTGATCAGTCAGTCATCTTGCTTACAATTAAATCAAAGAGGCACGTGTAGGTCAGACAAATATAACATAACATTTATAATGAAATAACCACAAATGTCTTTTCTGTGCTCACATCATTATCAGTTTTATTCAACCCCCAAGTGACATTCAATCTTAGTACTTAGTACAACATCCTTTTACAGTTATAACAGCTTTTAAACGCGAAGCATAGCTTGATACAAGTGTCTTGCAGCGATCTACGGGTATCTTCGCCCATTCGTCATGGGCAAAAGCCTCCAGGTCAGTCACATTCTTAGGCTTGCGCACTGCAACTGCTTTCTTTAAGTCCCACCAGAGGTTCTCAATCGGATTTAAGTCAGGTGACTGCGATGGCCACTCCAAAATGTTCCAGCCTTTAATCTGCAACCATGCTCTAGTGGACTTGGAGGTATGCTTGGGATCATTGTCCTGTTGAAAGGTCCAACGTCTCCCAAGCCTCAGGTTTGTGACGGACTGCATCACATTGTCATCCAATATCTCCTGGTACTGAAGAGAATTCATGGTACCTTGCACACGCTGAAGCTTCCCTGTACCTGCAGAAGCAAAACAGCCCCAAAGCATGATTGACCCCCCATGCTGCTCACAGTAGGCAAGGTGTTCTTTTCTTCATAGGCCTTGTTCTTCCTCCTCCAAACATAGCGTTGATCCATGGCCCAAACAGTTCTAATTTTGTTTCATCAGTCCACAGAACTATCCCAAAACTTCTGTGGTTTGTCCACATGACTTTTGGCATACTGCAGTCGACTCTTCTTATTCTTTGGAGACAGCAAGGATCTTCTTTCTGCCACGACCAGGTAGCGTTTCAACAGTGCCCTTTGCCTTGAATTTGCGAATGATGCTTCCTATGGTCTCTCTTGGTATGGTTAACATCTTTGCAATCTTCTTATAGCCATTGCCCTTCCTGTGAAGAGTAATCACCTCTTCTCTTGTCTTCCTGGACCATTCTCTTGACTTCACCATGTTTGTAACCACACCAGTAAATGTCTAGAAGGAGCTGAGTATCAGTCATTTTAAAGCTGTCTAATTGGTGCTTATTATGCTTTATTGCTGCTCCGTGACATCCACAGGTGTTTTCAATACCTGATTGAAAACACTTGAATGAACCTCTGTTCTTCAGAGTGGTAGTCTTTAAGGCTGGGGTCAGACGAGCGCAGTGTTAGGCTAGGGTCAGACTGAGGCATTGCGAACGCGCGTGCAGGCGCACTTAATCACGGCCGCACTAGCAGCAGATGCCGGGCAATGACGGCCAATATACGAAGTACGGTCGCACAAAAGTCCGGCTGCGCAACGCAAGTGGAAAATGAACGCATTTTTTCGAGAACGTGAAACCGCAGGTACTGACGTACAGAGTGCGCTGCGTCCGCTAGAGGCGTGTGTGCGTGATTAGGAGACGTCAGACGCTGCTAATGTCCGGCTAACATAACGTCCAGACGCAAAAAGAGTTTTATTGATGATCCGTACAAAATCACGGACGAAAATGCGCATAGTATGACCACTATCACGTATTCTGTGAAAAAATGCGTCCATTCGTTCGAACGCACTTTTTCACAGACAACATAAAAATGCGTTAGTCTGACCCTAGCCTTAACGTCCGTGTTGCCGCACATAAGTACGTCCGTGATAGCATACAATTGTGTTAAATGGAGCCCCACACACGAAGTACGTCCGCACAGAAGTGCGGAGGCTGACGGACGCTGCAAACGGACGCAGGTTAGGCAAGAACGTAATACTGCTAGAACGGACGTGCAGAGTGCGCCACGTCCACAACGTCCGCATAGCTTTGTGTGTGAGTGATGGAGCATGGTCAGACGGACTGCATTTATACGTCCAGCATTTTTGACGGACAGAATGTTTTTTCATTGTAATTTATTTTTCCCTCCTACATCCGTCAAAGATAACTTCAGTGAAAAAACGGACTGTGTGGCCACTACTGCGTCATCCGTACTGACGATGTCCGTACTGCACGGACGTACAGTCCGTAGAAATCACGCTCGTCTGACCCTAGCCTAAGGGGTTGAATAATTGTGTCAATGAAGAATTCACAAAAGAAACATTTACTACTGTATTACAAAACCAATTGATGTCATTTTAGTTGCATATGGTTCTTTAACCCTTTCGCTGCTGAGGCGTTTCACGCCTCTGTGCTGAGGTCATATTTACCGGTTTTGCTCATCATGTTTAAATGCGTTTTGAAGGCTTATTTTAGTATATGACCCAGACATATTATATATCGTTCTTTCCGTCAGACTCGGCAGATTAATAATATGTCATTATTATATGTATACGTCATGACCTGTCTGTATATTATAACAAAAAATGCAATAAAATATGAATTTTCAATAATTTACAACGTGTAAAGTGTATTTTTTTCACATTTTAACATGCGAGCAATTGCGGTTATATTTTGTATGGGGTGCGCTTGTTAAAAAAATTAGAGATGGGGTCTCGTTACATATTTTTTTGGGGGAAATTACGCGATTTTTAACAAACGCACCGCATACAAAAATCGTTAGTGCAGCATCAGTGTTCACATTATAATTGAAATGGGAACAATATTGCTGCATTAACAAACCAAAAACAAAAAAAAACTTGTTTAGTTTTTTTTTTATAATTTTCTTTTTAATATTTTTTTATTTTTATTTTTAATTTTTATTTTTTTAAAAAAACTTTTTTCACAGTCGTGTTTGGTATCGTTGGAACGGCCATGCTCTGGCCGCTCCAACAGTACCAAACGTTAACCCCTAGCTGCCGTGGATCGGGAGATAGGGGGTTCATTGGACCCCTATTTCCACCGTTGGTGGCAGCTAGGGGTTAACTCCAGGACTGGCGTCATCGTGCTATGCACGATGATGCCAGTCCTCAGGGGGAGTTCCCGGAGGCTTGGCCGACATCCAAGATGTCGGCCAGCTCCAGGAAATGATCACGAACCGGCGCTTTTCAGCGCCGATTCGTGATCCGGCTCCCCAGGGGTTAATGACAGCCACCGTTTGGAAGGGCAGGCTGTGCCCTTCCAAGCGGTGCCTGTCTTAACCCCCTGCTCCCCGGCGATCGGGAGGGAGAGAGGTCCGAAGGACCTCCCCCCTCCCTTTCAGGCGCCTCCTCCGCACATGCGTTGGGGCGCCTGAATTAGATGTCATCGCGTCGCCGCGATGACATCTAATGTCCCCGCCGGGCTCCCGAGTGCTGGGCTGACATCCAAGATGTCAGCCTGCACCGGGGGGGGCACAGCAATCTGCCGGAATCCGGCGGATTGCTGCCTCCTGTGCTCGGACGCGCTGAGCGCGTCCGTAGCACAGGAGAACCACTTGGCTGGACGCGCTGAGCGTGTCCATAGCAGCCAAGTGGTTAAAAAGTCCTTGTAGGATTTCATTCTGAATACAATTACAAATGTACACTAAATTCCCTAAAACCCTTTACAGCATTGGGGGTTGAATAATTTTGAACACAACTGTAAATAAACCACCAGGAAGACCGATTATCTCAGGAGTTGGCTCAGTTTCGAGCCTAGTATCTGAGTACTTAGACCATCAGCTCCAGCCATATGTCACCAGTACAACAGCACATTTAAAAGACACAACAGAGATCGGCCAGAGCATGGTCTTTCCAACAATACCAAACATAACCATGTTAAAAGTTAAGAAAAAAAAATGAAAATAAAAAATATTGAAAAAAATAAAATAATTATAAACAGTTTTTTTTGTTTTGTTAATGCAGCAATATTGTTCCCATTTCAATTATAATGTTAACAATGATGCTGCTGCACTAACGATTTTTGTATGGGACGCATTTTTTAAAAATAGTGTAATTTTCCCCCAAAAAAATGTATGTAACAAGTCCCCCATTTCTAAATTTTTAACAAGCGCAACTCATAGAAAATATAACCGTAAACGCTCACATGTGAAAAAAAACACTACACCTTATAATATTATACCAAATAAAATTTTATTGCATTTTAAGTTATAATATACAGACAGGATACTTATACATATAACACAGACGTATACGTTAATTATACCGCAGAGAGGCGCTTCCCGGCAGTGTGTGGATTCATATGCTGCATTAATTATACCGCAGAGAGGCGCTTCCCTTCAGTGTGTGGATTCATATGCTGCATTAATTATACTGCAGAGAGGTGCTTCCCGGCAGTGTGTGGATTCATATGCTGCATTAATTATACTGCAGAGAGGTGCTTCCCGGCAGTGTGTGGATTCATATGCTGCATTAATTATACCGCAGAGAGGTGCTTCCCCGCAGTGTGTGGATTCATATGCTGCATTAATTATACCGCAGAGAGGTGCTTCCCCACAGTGTGCGGATTCATATGCTGCATTAATTATACCGCAGAGAGGCGCTTCCCAGCAGTGTGTGGATTCATATGCTGCATTAATTATACTGCAGAGAGGCGCTTCCCCTCAGCGTGTGGATTCATATGCTGCTTTAATTATACCGCAGAGAGGCGCTTCCCCGCAGTGTGCGGATTGATATGCTGCATTAATTATACCGCAGAGAGACGCTTCCCAGCAGTGTGTGGATTCATATGCTGCATTAATTATACTGCAGAGAGGCGCTTCCCAGCAGTGTGCGGATTCATATGCTGCATTAATTATACCGCAGAGAGGTGCTTCCCAGCAGTGTGTGGATTCATATGCTGCATTAATTATACTGCAGAGAGGCGCTTCCCAGCAGTGTGTGGATTCATATGCTGCATTAATTATACCGCAGAGAGGCGCTTCCCAGCAGTGTGTGGATTCAAATGCTGCATTAATTATACCGCAGAGAGGCGTTTCCCAGCAGTGTGTGGATTCATATGCTGCATTAATTATACCGCAGAGAGGCGCTTCCCCTCAGTGTGTGGATTCATATGCTGCATTAATTATACCGCAGAGAGGTGCTTCCCCTCAGTGTGTGGATTCATATGCTGCATTAATTATACCGCAGAGAGGTGCTTCCCCTCAGTGTGTGGATTCATATGCGGCATTAATTATACTGCAGAGAGGCGCTTCCCAGCAGTGTGTGGATTCATATGCTGCATTAATTATACCGCAGAGAGGCGCTTCCCGGCAGTGTGCGGATTCATATGCTGCATTAATTATACCGCAGAGAGGCGCTTCCCAGCAGTGTGTGGATTCATATGCTGCATTAATTATACCGCAGAGAGGCGCTTCCCCACAGTGTGCGGATTCACATGTTGCATTAATTATACCGCAGAGAGGCGCTTCCCCACAGTGTGCGGATTCATATGCTGCATTTCCCTGAATCTCCTGAGAACCCTCTGTTGATCTGGACATTCATTACTTCATTCTACCGGTAGGTACCCCCCATCCTACTCCCTTCTGCCCCTTTCTAGGATCCCCGTACACCAGACCCATTGCTAGACTCTCGAACATTCTATTGCCTGCCCCCTGCCTGAGACCGTTGATCTAATCTTTATTATCTGTGTTATCTGTATTATTGTTTATTGTTGTTTCTTATATACTGTCTGCCCCATGTGCTATTAGTAGATTCCTCATGTCTATTTCTACTCTCATTTCTCTAGTATCTAATTCTCATCTTGCTATCCCTTATTTCTCCTGCTTCCTAACCGCTCCCATATTCAGTTCTCCTTAGCCTCCCTTCCCACTACTCTCAGCCATCCCTCTATTGACTCAACCTCCTTTTCTGGCATCTCCTCTCCTTCCCTAATATATTCCCCATCGTGCCCAGTCTCCCCCAGTGACTCTAGTTCTGATCTCCTTGTTTAGTTCATGTCTCTTATGTGTTTATGCTAAATAAACGCTTTAGTTACCCTGCAACCTGCCTATTTCACTGCATCCTGGGCTCACAACCCCACCTGCTGCATAAATCACAGTCTACACTAGTAATGAGCCGAACACCCCCGTGTTCGGTTTGCATTCGAACTCGAACAATTTCAAAAGTACAAGTTCGAACTCGAACACAAACCGAACTCAATGCAAGTCAATGGGACTCGAAAGTTAGATTTTTAGAGTGCCCTCCAAGAGGGGATATATGCAAGATATTTGCCATTAAAGGTGTATGGGGGTCTGAGTAGTGCCCTGTGGGACAGGAAACAAGAACAAAAAGTTTTAAAAAAATGTTTTTTTAAAGGAACAGTGAGTTTTCCATGAAATAAAGGTTTAGAATAAATACGAAAAATTCCTTCAAATATCATGCCTAGGAGGTCCCCATAACCTGCCCGTGAAGTGGTTGATTTGTAGGATGTATAGAAACATTTAAAACCCCAAAAAATTATATTTCAAATGACGGTAAATTGGTTTTCCTTTAATCTATTCATAAACAATTGCTTGGGGCGGCAGCCTGTGTGAAAAGAGAAGACATTTTAGGACACGCAGAATGTGACACGCAGGGATTGTTTGGCTAAATTATGGTGAAACTTATGCAGGTTTTGGATGAAAGTAACAATAGGTGCTTTAGAATTGGGCCTTTAGTGTCGGCAACAGTGCCGTCACACCGTAACCCCTCTGTGGTATTGTGGAAGAGGGCAGGGTTGGATCCTGTGGTCCAATATTAAAATGATATGAATCTGGTACAGGCGTCAGTGCACCCAAATATTGTACCTTTGGTGGCAGCAAGTGCCTTCACACCGTAAGTAACCCCTCTGTGGTATTGTGGAAGAGTGCAGGGTTGGTCTCTGCGGTCCAATATTAAAATGATATGAATCTGGTACAGGCGTCAGTGCACCCAAATATTGTACCTTTGGTGGCAGCAAGTGCCTTCACACTGTAACCCCTTTGTGGTATTGTGGAAGAGTGCAGTGGTCGAGGTTTTGGGAATGCAGAAGAGATCCCCGATCTATTCAGTTACGTCAGCATCAGGGGATTGATAGCTGCTGATCCAGAACTGATTAATTTTTATAAATGTCAGCCAGTCTACAGAGTCGGTGGACAGACGCACTCTTTTGACTGTGACGAAACCTCCAGTGGCACTGAACGTCCTTTCAGAAAGCACGCTGGATGAAGGGTAACCTAGTAGCTGCATAGCATATTGGCTAAGTTCTGGCCAGTGATCCAATCTCAACATCCAGTAAGCCAGTGGATCATCTGCTGTTAAGGAATCCAGGTCTGCCCTTGCCCCTAGGTAGTCCTGCACCATATGATGAAGACGCTGGCAATGGGTATCTACATTTGACGTCCCTGGGTGTCGTGGACTAAAAAATTTAAAAAGGCATCAGTCAAGTGGCCCCGGCCTTCACCGCTCTTCCTCTGATCATCCGCAGCCTCAGAAGCACCTGTGTCATCACTTGGTAACCTACCAGTGCCTGGAAAGGTGTTACACAAGTGTCGATTTAGAGCGACCTCAAGTTGTTTCATCCTGTCCTCCATCTGTGCGGGCAGGATGAGCTCTGCAACTTTACCCTTGTATCGTGGATCAAGAAGGCTTGCCAACCAGTAATGATCCCTCTCCTTGATAGCACGAATCCTGGGGTCCTTTAGCAGGCTTTGCAGGATAAGGGAGCCCATGCAGCGTAGGTTGGAGGTGGCATTAGCTTCCGAATCTTCCTGGTCAATGAGGATGACCCCATTGTGCACTTCCTCCTCCCAGCCACAACTAGTCCTTGGGTTTCTGGGCACACAAAACCCTCCCTTGAGGAATCCCCACCTTCAATGCCCCCACTACTTAAATATTCCTCCTCCTCCTCCAACGTAATCTGACTGCGTAAATCTTCAGCTGATGGGATGCTGTCACGTTGTGAGGAAGGACCTGGTACACCCATTACTGTAGCATCATCCCTGTCAGTGGAGGTTGTAGCAGGCAATGACATGGAAGGACATATAGTGGGGGTAGAGACGGAGGAGGAGGAGGACCTATGCAAAGTGTTGTGCCAACGGGATGCGTGGCAGGTGGTCATATGTCGCCTCAAGCACGTGGTACCCAAGCGTGGGATGTCTTTCCCACGCTTGATCCTCATCTGACATAGATTACAAATAGCAATGGTGCGGTCTGCTGCACATTTCTTAAAGAACTCCCAGACAGCAGAGTTCCTGGATGTGTGATTTGAGACAACAGCGCTCTGTACCTGAGCAGCTCTGACATCTGATGCCTTGAACTGGCTACGGTTGGACATAGAGGACGTTGTGCCTCGTGTTTGTTGTGCCTCCTCCTCCTCCTCACTTGACTCCTCTGGTTGATAAGGCACCCAGGTGGAGTCAGTGACCTCATCATCATTGTCATCACCCCCTATCTCCTCATCACTGGAGCCAACTTGGCAGTATGCTGCAGCTGCTGGGGCAACATGAGTGCCAGTTATTTGTGTGTCACTGGCACCCCCTTCCTCTAGGTTGATTATACTCCCTTCCTCAACCTCAGAGATTGAATCAGAGCACTGTAGCTGCTGCGCATCCTCAAGCAGCATGTCACTGTCATTGTAGTCAAACAATTCAGCTGACTCCTCCGTGTGTGATAGTGAGGCTACAGCATGAGTAGCTGTGGACATGGAGGCTGCATTAGATGCTTTGGCAGCTGAGGTAGACTGTAAACCACTACAAGCCTGGCTGGCAGAGGACTCGGAAGATGACGATGGCCTGGTTAGCCAATCCACCAAATCCTCTGTATGTTGCTGCTGCTTAAGAAGACGGCCAGCACCAGTTAGAAAGGACAAGCATGCCCCTGCAGAGGATGCACCACGTCCACGATGACCAGAGGCACAGCCTCCCGACACAGAGGCTGCTTGCCCTCTTATCTGTGTCTGGGAGCGTCTGCCTGTCCTTTTTGGTCTTTCTGACATGGTGAGTGATATATAGATTAAAGATATACAGAACTCTGATTCAACTCTGGTATAAAAAATTGGAGATATGCAGAACTCTGATTCAACTGTGTTATCTAGAATAAAGATTTCCAGAACTCTGGTATAACTCCGTGAGACACCCTGATAGCTGGCAGCCAGTGACAAGGCACAGATCAAAATTCCCAGGAACCTCCTATAAATCAGTGAGACCCCCTGATGGGTGGCAGTGACAAGACACAGATTACATTTCGCAGAAATCTGCTAGAAGTATGTGGGACCCCCTGATAGCTGGCAGTGGTAAGACACAGATTAAAATTCGCATAAATCTGCTACAAATCTGTGAGACCCCCTGATGGGTGGCAGTGACAAGACACAGATTGCAATTCCCAGGAACCTCCTATAAATCAGTGAGACCCCCTGATGGGTGGCAGTGAGAAGACACAGATTACAATTCCCAGGAACCTCCTATAAATCAGTGAGCCCCCCTGATGGGTGGCAGTGACAAGACACAGATTACAATTCACAGAAATCTGCTAGAAGTATGTGGGACCCCCTGATAGCTGGCAGTGAGAGGACACAGATTACAATGCCCAGAAACCTCCTATAAATCAGTGAGACCCCTTGATGGGTGGCAGTGAGAACACACTGATTACAACAATTCCCAGATATCTTCTACAAGTGAGACCCCCACAATTGCTGGTGGCAGTGATAACACAAAGATTAGAACAATTCCCAGATATTTTGTAGAAATGAGACCCCCAAAATAGTTGCTGGCAGTGAGAACACACAGATTACCACAGTTGACAGATATCTTCTAGAAGTGAGACCCCCACAATTGCTGTTGGCAGTGATAACACAAAGATTAGAACAATTCCCAGATATTTTGTAGAAATGATATCCCCAAAATAGTTGCTGGCAGTAAGAACACGCAGATTACAACAATTCCCAGATATTATGTGGAAGTGAGAACCCCCCCCCCACAATAGCTGGTAGCAGTGGAACCCCCCCCCCCCACAATAGCTGGTGGCAGTGAGAACACACACAACAGTGAGAACAACACAACAATCTCCTCTCAAAAAACACGTGCTGGGGCTTCGAGGGATGCCTTATATAGTGTGCTGCGGGACTTAGCTCTGTGAGCCCATGATTGGGCAAAGTTTGCCCAATCAGGACACTGAGCTGTGATTGGCATAGTCTTGCACCTGTCTTGCATCTTAAACCATGGTCAGGTGCAGGCTGTAGCCAATTACATGAATAAATCGATGAATTATTACCATATATCACATCAATAATTTGATTAAACAAAAAATAATGGTTAGACAACGGTGTAACTTCTAACCGAATTGACCAAAAGTCAGCCAATAGTACGAGGGTACTTGAAGGTGGCAATTGTATGAGCCCCCACAAGAGTAATATGAGGCTGAATAGCGTGAATGATGTGGTCACCAATTATTGAGCTATCAAAGTGGGATGAATATGAGTGGTACAGACCAATTAATGTAGGTAACACATAAACAAATTAGATGCCTATTCAGGCATGATAGAATATCACAAAAATAACGTTTGGATGTATGCACACAGTGATCACAAAAAATGACCATTGACATAAATATTCAATTAGAAAGTACTGCCAAACGTGCAGGAGTAGCAAAATATGCCACCCTCAAACCCCAAGTTTAACTCGAAATCGCTTGTTAGTAGTGAGAAAATTGCTGGAATAACCTTGGTGTAGCCACACCTTGAACATTAACTGTGAGCATTCAATTATACAAGGAATTCTGATCGATTAATTAAACCTCGGAGGTGAATGTGGTCTATATTAGCTTCATTGTAAACAAACAACAATATAAATTGTACTTTGACATACACAGTTGATCGTCGTTGCTACGTTTGGCAGTAAGTAACCGCTAGATTGCAATTGAGACTGTGCTGCTATTATAAAACACAGTTGATAACACGTGTGATAAAGACCAAGTAACAGACACAGCCTGTAGTGGCTGGTACCCTTGGGATTGAATAAACACTAAATCGTGGTTGAAATTGTGTGGCTGGATAAAGCTCGGTTTTACCACATATATCTCTTGCGGACCAGGAAAATTATCGGCTACAAAAAAGAAGCCGTCGATGAGTATAATCAGCCCCGGTACCGCAGAGAGTTATTAAAGCCGTGCCTTGCAAATCACCAATTGGTCATTAAGCCATAATGTTTGCCATATAATTATAGTCAATAGGCTCGATCTTATTGATGGTACTGAAAATGCTCAATTAGCAAAAAATATTTATCAGCACAGTCTCAATTGCAATCTAGCGGTTACTTACTGCCAAACGTAGCAACGACGATCAACTGTGTATGTCAAAGTACAATTTATATTGTTGTTTGTTTACAATGAAGCGAATATAGACCACATTCACCTCCGAGGTTTAATTAATCGATCAGAATTCCTTGTATAATTGAATGCTCACAGTTAATGTTCAAGGTGTAGAATAAATAACCTGGATCAGCGCAAGTATTGCTCTCTGGGGTCCTGGAATCTCGCATATATATATGAAAAACGGAGACAATAATAGTGCAACACTGATATATACAATATGCTGTAGGTGTATGTAATATATATCCCACTCACAAGTGTAGAGCCGTAACACTGGCTCTAAGTGGGTCCAGACATGCGGGTAAATTATCTTCAATTTCTTAGGTGACCCCCACCTTACAGCAAATTTTCTGTCCAAAGTTTTTGCAGTGGAAAGAAAAAAAGGGGAAAATTCCTTGTGTAGGTCCGCAAACAAAGGTCACAATGTTATGTACAGATGGAATCGTACTCACATTCTGAGGAGCTCACATAGCTCGTGGATGTATACCCATAGGTTTTTTTAGGGTGGGAGAAAAACCCAGAGGAAAAACCTGATCCAGCTGATGAAGCCGCTACTTGATGCGGCGAAACGCGTTCTGGTGGTTATTTTAATCATATTTTAATAAATTTTATTTTCCATTTTTAATCCTGTTATCTGCTTTGCTGTTTCCTGGATCATTGGCGGGTTTTTTTCATATATATATGCGAGATTCCAGGACCCCAGAGAGCAATACTTGCGCCGATCCAGGTTATTTATTCTATTATTGTGTGTAATGGTATAGGGGAAACCACTGTATCCTGAGATTGGCTATCTGGGCACCCTGGTGGTGGATGCATGTTGTGTGGCGCTGCACCATTCCTTGTTTATAATGTTCAAGGTGTGGCTACACCAAGGTTATTCCAGCAATTTTCTCACTACTAACAAGCGATTTCGAGTTAAACTTGGGGTTTGAGGGTCGCATATTTTGCTACTCCTGCACGTTTGGCAGTACTTTCTAATTGAATATTTATGTCAATGGTCATTTTTTGTGATCACTGTGTGCATACATCCAAACGTTATTTTTGTGATATTCTATCATGCCTGAATAGGCATCTAATTTGTTTATGTGTTACCTACATTAATTGGTCTGTACCACTCATATTCATCCCACTTTGATAGCTCAATAATTGGTGACCACATCATTCATGCTATTCAGCCTCATATTACTCTTGTGGGGGCTCATACAATTGCCACCTTCAAGTACCCTCGTACTATTGGCTGACTTTGGTCAATTCGGTTAAAAGTTACACCGTTGTCTAACCATTATTTTTTGTTTAATCAAATTATTGATGTGATATATGGTAATAATTCATCATTCACCCCAATCACGCTATTATTGTAACTGGTGGACGCACCATTTACTCGAGTAGCTATCACATATTTATATATTCTAATTTTCTTCAATTATTGACAATTTAATGTGGGTCTAATGTTTAATTTAAATAAATAATTGTGGTCTAATTTGACAACTATTTTCATATTTTTAATTGTATCCAATAAAATGTCTATTTTTTAAGTAATAGGTTTTTTCCTCGTAAGGGGATTTGATATTGTAGCCAATTACAAGCTTCAGGCCTGTGGAAAAGAGCATTGTGGTGCATTGTGGGCGAACATGCGGCAAACACGTGGAAATGTTCGGAGTTCGAACAGCCGAACGGGCGATGTTCAAATCTAACTCCGAACATATCGAACCGAACAGGTCATCCCTAGTCTACACGTGACAGCATGTCACGTGGAGGCGCCGCTTGGTGACGTATTCCCAGCGTCCACTTCCTGGTGTCACGTGTTCGAGGTGCCGCTTAGTGACGTATTCCCAGCCCAATAGTCCGGTATTACTGCGCATGCGTGGCAATTTTTCTTTTAGTTTCGATACAAGCTCACATAACCGAAGTTGAAATTTAGAAAAAATGCACTATCCAATATGTAAATTTAGTATAGCTATGACCAGGAGGGGATCGGTAGTAATAGAAAGTCTGCATAGTCTGTATTGTATAGTGCATTTTTCCAAATTTCAACGTAGGTTATGTGAGCTTGTATCAAAACTAAAAGAAAAAATTACTACGCACGCGTTGTAACACCGGATTAATTTAGGTTAGAATTAGGGTTGCGGTTTCTGTATCTGCTTGTTTTAGGGTTAGGTTTACTTCTAGGTTTGAGTTACTTTTACGCTTATATTTAAATTTACTCCTGCCCATATTTGGGTTAGAGTTGTACTCAGAGTGCATTTTTTTCCCGTTAGCTAAACGAGTTTGAATTGATCCAAAAATTTTCAGATCGATTTGAATTTTTTTTAATCTTTTTTTCAGACATTTTAGCATATTGGCCGCAATGCCGATATTATTTTTTTAAAATTCTTTATTTTAAAGTTTGAGACAGCAGAAAAAGTAAAATGAAAGATAAAGGCCGTGCAGGGCCAATAAGAGTCAGAAAAAGGAAACACGCGAAGGGTAAAACAATAAAAGCAAAGATATACCGACTGGGTGGAGTTGAGGTAACATCACTGCTCTGCATGGAGAGAGACTGTGGAGTCATGGGTTCGATCCCCAACGAGCACCTCTCCAGTAAGTGTCCTTGGGCAAAACCCCTAACGGTACATACTCGCCACCCAGAACATACTTGAAAACGAGAGAAATCTCAATGTATCGTTCCTGGTAAAATCCTTTCTCAAAAAAATATACAGTATAAAACAAGACTGCTGATTTGTGCATATCTCAAAAAGATTAGCAGAAAGTGTCTCTGGCACGTGAAAAAACTGTCCCCAGCCGGGGAGCAGCCAAAAATTAGTCAGCTGAATCTGCCAAAAAAGGAAGAAAGTCTACGGCAATAAACAAAACAAAGGGGGTCATCGAAAAAAGTGGGGAGTCTTAACATAAACAAGGGTTTCCTCAGCCAGTGTCCCGGAACGGCAGCAGTCTCAAAGCAGGCAGGGCGACGCTGAGTAGGCCAGGCCAGTCAGCGTGAAACAAGGCCGATAGGGCAGACAAATCCCCATCTGCATCGCAACATCGCAGAGTAAGGAGGCTGCACAGCGAGGGACAATAGGAGGGGTCTGAACGGCTTCTTCTGCTCAGGTACGAGGGAGCAACCCACCACCGCCGGACACCATTCATGACCAGCAGGGGCCGCCAGCACCCCTTCCTGTGCAGGCGACTCCCAGCATGCAGACTTTCCTGGGTCATGAGGGCAGCTCTGCTCGTGGTGATAATGGCCAGTGACATCATGACTTCCACCTCCCTATCCCCATCCCGTAGAGCTCCAGCCTCTGCCTTCTCCGGTACCTCACATCCACGCACATCAGCATCAGGCCTTTCATCCCTAGGAACACTGGTGTACGAGGCCTCGACTTCCCGTCCAGAACGTAGCACGTGTCATCGGGTGTCCGTCATCCTCCAGCAGCTGCAGCAAGACCTCCAAAACGGCCGGGAGATCTCCCCGGTCCTCTTCATGGCACTCAGCGGGATCAGGGCGCTCACAATCCAGGAACAACGACAGATGGCATGATGCAGGCCGCAAAATGGCCACCGGCACCATGCTCCAGCAGGAGAAGATGGCCGGCAGACAAGCCTCTCTTGACCGGAGGGGGGAAACTGGCTCCGGTCAGCACACTCCCGGTGGTCGCCGCTCAGGAACCTCAAGTAAGGGGTCTCAGTGGGTAAAATAATCGGTAGAAAGTCCCAGGGAGAAGGGATCACCACAGAGCTCAAGTAGGATGCAACTTCTCTCTCCAGCAGCCGGCCACACCCCCTGCAATGCCGATATTTAGTTCGAAAATCAATAAAGGCCGCTACTCTTTACTCCTTGTTCTTGACCCCCCTGGTACTACACTAACTTTCTTTTATTCATATAATCTTTTCACATCTTTTTTCATGTTATTTTTCCTTTTTTTTCTTGTCCCCATAGTCACCCAATGTTCCTGTGACAAACTCATCATGGCCCCAGCCCACCCATACATCTCCCTCACCTTGAACTGTTCAACAAGTATATTGCTTAATTTAGTTTAGCGCGCATGCTTCATTTTATGAGTTATGATCGTTATTCTTTTTATAAGGACTTTCTAGTAATCATTGACATGCAGTGCGTTTTTACAGTTTGTGAGTATTGCTTTGTGAGATAAAAGGTTTGTTTATTTTTCACTAACAAACAATATTTATTACTGCACATGTTTGGTTTACCACTCCTTGCTATATTTTAAGTCGGACTTCTTTCTATCATACATTCCTTGAATTTGTTCTTAATTTTTTATTAACAGCAACTTCATAAGCTCATGTTCTCCGACATTGGAAAACTATAGATACTAAACTTTGCAGACTTTGTATAAGCGGTATTAATTTTTTCGTCTTTTCTACCATTATTATCTGTTGGAAGTATCTTTAGTTGTTTTATTTCGGAATACTATTCAGGCTGGGGTCAGACGAACGCAGTGTGAACGTGCATTGAGCCGCACTTTATATCGGCCATAGTAGCAGCAGAAAATGACGTCCAATGACGGCCAATATACGAAGTACGGCAGCACGAAAGTTCGGCCGCGCAACGCAAGTGGCAAATGAACGGATTTTTTAGAGAACGTCGAACCACTAGTACTGACGCACAGAGTGCGCTGCGTCGGCATAGAGGCATGTGTGCGTGATTAGGAGGCGTCAGACGCTGCACATGTCCGGCCAACATCACGTCCATTTCTCTTTTATAGCTCCATCAAAAAATACGGCCGAAATTGCGCATCGTATGACCGCTATCGCGTCTTCCGTGAAAAAATATGTTTGGACGCATCAACGCACTTTTTGACAGTAGACGTGAAAAATGAGTTCGTCTGACCCTAGCCTTAATGACTGACAGGGTTATTCAGAAAGAGCCGAACTGGCCCCAAAATTGCAATGAACAGTGAATTTCACCATACGGTGCCATTTCGTGGCCATTCGGCTACTCAAAACCTGGCAAAACACCAAATTGCCAGCGAAATATGGTGGCTGTTCGTCAGCAGTGAAATCCACATACAGAAGCAATGGTTAATCTATTGAGAGAACACCGAACAGCAAGGAAAAGTTGCCAAAATGCCCTGCCGTTCGGTGGTTTCATTCGGCAGGTTTAATCAGGCGAATCCCATAGGTTTCAATGTAAAAGATATTCCCCTTTTTATGCAATATCTATTAAACTGTTTATTCTTTTAATCTGCAGCAAAAAGTAATTTTTTTTTTAGGCATTTTTCAGGATTTTATTTTGCCAATTTTCTTTAAATAGTGGTTGTTCTTTTTTCTGTAACAGACCTTTTTATTATTATTCGTAGGACCTTATGTGTTAACTACTGGACGAAAATGTCTATAATTTTTTTGCACTCAGCTTTTAAAATTTAAAAAGTTACAAATCGTATTGTTTTTTTTTTTACCCCGTTCGTCGGCTTTTTCCGGCCACTGGTCGGCTCGGTGTTTGGCGGATCGTCGGCTTTTTTCGGACGCGTTCAACGGGTTTGTGGCGGATCGTCGGGTAAGACAGGTTTTCTGCGGCATGTCGGATCGATCAGATTTTTTACATGGTTTAGACCAGTGTTTCCCAACAGAGGTGGTACCGCCCCCCAGTGGGCACTGAAGCCTTCCAGGGGGCGGTCAGAGGAAAATGGGGGGCGTTAAGGCGGTCAAGGGGGGCAGGGGCAGATCCAGAAACAGGTTTCGGGGGCATTCTTCCAGGTTTGCTTAAAAGCTGGTGTTGGGTTTGCAGTGACAGGCAGAGACGCGCCTAATCGCAAGCTGTGCTCGTTACACTCACTCTCCTCAGAACATTGCACAGGGTCTGTCCTCATGTGGCTCATGAGCCCTGCAAACCCTTTCCATACGAGGGGCCCGGGGTGCCCCTCAGCTCACATGTAATATATTGCCCCCCAGCTCACATGGATATATTTGCCCCAGCTCACATGGCTATATATTTGCCCCCAGCTCACATGGCTATATATTTGCCCCCAGCTCACATGGATATATATTTGCCCCCAGCTCACATGGATATATATTTGCCCCCAGCTCACATGGATATACAGTTGTGTTCAAAATTATTCAACCCCCAATGCTGTAAAGGGTTTTAGGGAATTTAGTGTACATTTGTAATTGTATTCAGAATGAAATCCTACAAGGACTTTTTAAAGAACCATATGCAACTAAAATGACCTCAATTGGTTTTGTAATACAGTAGTAAATGTTTCTTTTGTGAATTCTTCATTGACACAATTATTCAACCCCTTAAAGACTACCACTCTGAACAGAGGTTCATTCAAGTGTTTTCAATCAGGTATTGAAAACACCTGTGGATGTCACGGAGCAGCAATAAAGCATAATAAGCACCAATTAGGCAGCTTTAAAATGACTGTGATACTCAGCTCCTTCTAGACATTTACTGGTGTGGATACAAACATGGTGAAGTCAAGAGAATGGTCCAGGAAGACAAGAAAAGAGGTGATTACTCTTCACAGGAAGGGCAATGGCTATAAGAAGATTGCAAAGATGTTAAACATACCAAGAGAGACCATAGGAAGCATCATTCGCAAATTCAAGGCAAAGGGCACTGTTGAAACGCTACCTGGTCGTGGCAGAAAGAAGATGCTGACTTCGACTGCTGTGCGCTACCTGAAGCGTAGAGTGGAGAAAAGTCCCCGTGTGACTGCTGAGGAACTGAGAAAAGATTTGTCAGATGTGGGTACTGAAGTTTCAGCTCCGACAATACGGCGCACACTGCATAATGAAGGCCTCCATGTCAGAACTCCCAGGCACACCCCCTTGCTGTCTCCAAAGAATAAGAAGAGTTGACTGCAGTATGCCAAAAGTCATGTGGACAAACCACAGAAGTTTTGGGATAGTGTTCTGTGGACTGATGAAACAAAATTAGAACTGTTTGGGCCCATGGATCAACGCTATGTTTGGAGGAGGAAGAACAAAGCCTATGAAGAAAAGAACACCTTGCCTACTGTGAAGCATGGCGGGGGGTCAATCATGCTTTGGGGCTGTTTTGCTTCTGCAGGTACAGGGAAGCTTCAACATGTGCAAGGTACTATGAATTCTCTTCAGTACCAGGAGATATTGGATGACAATGTGATGCAGTTCGTCACAAACCTGAGGCTTGGGAGACGTTGGACCTTTCAACAGGACAATGATCCCAAGCATACCTCCAAGTCCACTAGAGCATGGTTGCAGATTAAAGGCTGGAACATTTTGGAGTGGCCATCGCAGTCACCTGACTTAAATCCGATTGAGAACCTCTGGTGGGACTTAAAGAAAGCAGTTGCAGTGCGCAAGCCTAAGAATGTGACTGAACTGGAGGCTTTTGCCCATGACGAATGGGCGAAGATACCCGTAGATCGCTGCAAGACACTTGTGTCAAGCTATGCTTCACGTTTAAAAGCTGTTATAACTGTAAAAAGATGTTGTACTAAGTACTAAGATTGAATGTCACTTGGGGGTTGAATAAAATTGATAATGATGTGAGCACAGAAAAGACATTTGTGGTTATTTCATTATAAATGTTATGTTATATTTGTCTGACCTACACGTGCCTCTTTGATTTAATTGTAAGCAAGATGACTGAATGATCAAAATCAATGTCAAACTGGCCAAAACACTCAATTTCAGTGGGAGGTTGAATAATTTTGAACACAACTGTATATTTGCCCCAGCTCTCACCTCCTCTGCCAGACTCCGAGTACCTGCCAGCCTCTTTTCTCCCTACGAGTGGCCGCTGGCATGCAGCTTGGCCGCTCGCCTGGGAACCACTTGACCAGCGCAGCCGCGTTCTCGCAAGATCCCGGAGTTCACGTGAACTCCATGATCTTGCAAGATCGCGGCTCCGCTAGTCAGATGGTTCCCAGGTGAGCGCCCAGGCTGCATGACGACGAGCATGCTCGTAGGGAGAAAGGCGGCCGGCAGTGGGTCGGTATCTCGGGGAGGGCAATTGCCACATTGCCCCCCCTAGATCCGCCACCTGAGGGGGGGCGGTAGCGAATTGAAGAATTTAATAATATTTATTATTAATTTCTACGCTTGAAATTTTTCATCTTATTGCTATTGCATAAAGAAGCATTTAAAATTTTTATTTTGCATTAGAATTCAAAAAGAAAAAAAGGAGGACCGGCAAGGGTAGGAGAAGTCTGAGCCGTGCCAATCCACCAAAGCTAATAGGACCCGTGTTTAAGACAGACAGCGACCACATATAATGTACAACAGTCAAAAAACACATACAGGGTTATTCAAAGAGATCCGAATTCCTGGAGAAAGGTAATCGAACGCTGAAATTCAGCATACGGTTACTTTTCCTGGCCATTCGGCTATTCAGAGAGCAAGCAATTCGCCAAATCTTGGCGAATTGCCTGCACATACGGTGCCTGTTCGAGGCAGTGAAATCCCCACAGAGAAGCACTGCTTTGGCTATTCAGAAAACAAAAACCAGCAGTGAAAGGTTCCCGAAATGCTCTGCCATTCGGTGGTTTAATTCGGCAGATTTATTCAGGCGAATCTCTTAGGCTTCAATGTTAAAAATATTCCCGTTTTAATTCAATATCTAATAAACCGTTCATTAGAATCTTCTGCAGTAAAAAAGTCTCTTTATCTTTAGATTTTTTTGGGATATTTTAAGCATTTTTCAGGATTTTTTTGCCAAACATTCAAGCGGACTGTTTTTTTTCTTCACCTCCTTCGTCGGTGGTGTCGGCTTTTTCCGGCGGCTGCGCTGCATGTGATTGGCTCCTGCTCGGGTTTTTCTGGCGTGTTCGGCAGGTTAATCCAGATGTTTTTGCAGGTTTCGGTGTGCGTTCACCCTCGTTTTGCGTTCAACCTCGTTTTGCGGTGACTTTTCCCTGCATTTCGGCGGCCCTGTGGTGCTTACTGAATACACCGCAGGGTCGCCGAAATGGGATCGCCAAATCAAACCGAATTGAAGAGAACATAAAGTCACCGAAAGTTCGGTGGCTTTTCAGATCTCTTTGAATAACCCTGATAATGTTATACCGCACTTTATTGTGATTGACCAATAAAACCAGTCATAAAATCCTTTAACACCAATAACAGAAGAAATGTGCCGCTCATTCCGGAGTACAGCAAAAACAGATTAAAGGCATAAGAGTCTTAAGTATTACCTGTAATGTTAAGGATCGCCAAGGGTTAACATCCGCGTTTCAGATAGCCTTCGCACCTTGAAGTGGGGAGAATAGTGTTGGCTATCTTATAAACCATCAGTTTATAGCATATGATTTCTAAGGTGTAATCAGTAATTCAAATCCTCTGCTTCTTTATAGGAAGAGAGAAAAATCCTGCTTGTTCGCACCTGTGCATGTACAATTGGTCTCTAACAACCAGGCAAAACGTATTGAGCCAGCAGTAATTATTGCCTTGTGTAAAAATGCACCATAGTGGCAGTGTAATATGGAAAACCCTTCTAAGACCAAGAACGCTTAGAAAAGCAGGGGAAAAAAAACACACACACACACACACGTAATAGCTGAGATTGGTATAAGGAGCTTGGTAAACGTAGAAAGGTACCTACCTACCTTAGTGATAGCGCGAATTTTGTATGTAACGAGTCATCAGGGAGTTAATAAAAAAAATTAACCCCTTAGGGTGTAAAACAAATGTTGCAGCTCAGCCTTAGAGAATTGCTAAAAGGGGTTACTTTTTATAGCTCTAAAAGTGAAAATATATATTTTTATTTACTTTTTCAGATACTTGTAATTCTCTCTCTGCCAGTTAGATCTGACAAGGAGAGCAAGGGAATTGGCAAGCCAATGCATTTTAATATTGGCTTGCCATTCATATCACTGAAATCCCAGCATATATACAGTACTTTTACTGATAGGAGTTTGATTGCAGACATCAATCAAAAACTCCTATCACTTTCAGGCAGCCACATACTGGGATCACTGAAAATGTGACTGACAGGGCTTGATTACTGTGATCCCAGCATGTACAGTGTTGTTACTAATAGGAGTGAATGCTGTTAACAATCACACTCCTATCACTCTCAGTCAACCAATACATGCTGGTATCACTGAGACACACACACTGACTGAAAAACAGTGCTTGGCACTGGCAGTCATTGGAACTGGCTGGAAAAGGGAGGGACAGAGAAGGGCATAGTTTGGGAGGGTGGATGCAAGGAGGAGATATGGGCACAAACTAGGAGGATGTGCAGGGCACAGATGGGCACAGGCTGGGGGAATACAGGGAAGAGAGATTGGCACAGGCTGAGGGGAATGCAGGAAAGAGATGGGCACAGGCTTGGGGAATACAGGGAAGAGAGATGGGCACAGGCTTGGGGAATACAGGGAAGAGAGATGGGCACAGGCTGGGGGAATACAGGGAAGAGAGATGGGCACAGGCTGGGGGAATACAGGGCACAGAGATGGGTACAGGCTGGGGGAATACAGGGAAGAGAGAGGGGCACAGGCTGGGGGAATACAAGGAAGAAAAATCGGCACAGCCTGGAGAGGGTGTTAGATTTTTAATTTCCTGTATGAATATAAATATCCTGTGTTGAAAAGCCTGTTCTGATAAAATGGGCTGTGACCCCCCTTTTCTAAGTGTCAATTCTGCATGTAGATAGTTTTTCCTTATATAGGAATTTGTAGCAGATTTCCTGTACGTCTTTGTTACATGAAGTGCAGGAAAAAGTATGTGAACATTGTAAGCCAGAGAAAACACATCTCTGAACCATATATGGTAATCTTTCTTAGCTGTGATGGCCAAATTCTGATGTAGAAATGTATTTGTACTGATTGGCTGTTATATCACATTCCTGTGTGGGGTGGATATGAAACCTTTTTCTACAACGAACGTTTTCATTGGTTGCTGGAAATCTAATAAAGGTCTGGTGAGAACAAAGACAACCAGATTTCTCTGAAAGACCAACACAGTCTTGTGATTGATTTTTTTTCAGAGGTCTCCGCCATGGTGTAGCGCAGCGTCTTGCTTCATTTTGATATATGAGAAAGACATGACAGACTTTTTGGGATTCCATATATGGTAATTATAAATACCATATTTTCCGGCATATAAAATGACTTTTTAACCCAGGAAAATATTCTCAAAAGTCGGGGGTCATCTTAGAAGTCGGGTGTCGTCTTATAGGGCGGGTGCTGAAACCTCTGAGCCGGACTGGAGAATCTGCGGTCGTCGCATATGGGGGAGCTCAAAAATAGCCATGGCCGCATCCCCGCCGTATGCCGCGACCGTATGAAAGCAGCAAGGGCGACGCTGTACAAGTAAGGTAGAAGAAAATCCACTCACCAGGATTCATGGAAAGAAGTGACTTAACACGGTCTCGATGACGAGGGGAGGGGGCACCTCACCGGGAAGGTGTAAGTGAAGGGCGGAGCAAGCTGCAGGCATCCGGACGCCCAGAGTATGGAAAAAAGAGATATGCCTCTTTCACCCGTCTGGCCCGCCCTTGTATCCTATTACCGTACCTCCTTCTCTGCCTCTGGAAAAGTTGGGGGTCGTCTTATACGCCCAGTCGTCTTATACACAGGAAAATACGGTAGAATATGGATTTGCTAAAAATTTATTATTTAACAGAGGGAATACAGGGAACAGATGGGCCCAGCCTGTTGGGAATACTGGGAGGAGATGGGCCCAGGTTGGGGGGGAATACTGGGAAGAGATGGGCCCAGGTTGGGGGGGAATACTGGGAAGAGATGGGCCCAGGTTGGGGGGGAATAATACTGGGAAGAGAGGAGCCCAGGTTGGGGGGGGGGGAATACTGGGAAGAGATGTTCCAGTTTTTGATCACTGCTGTTTTTGCTCTTGGGCTCAAGCTCGCTCCTGTTTTTGCTCTTGGACTTCCGCTTGCCTTTGTTTTTGCTTGCTCCTGTTGATCTTTTTGAGAAATTATTTTACCAGGAAGAGTACATTGAGATTTCTCTCGTTTTCAAGTATGTCCTGGGCGGCGAGTATGTACCGTTAGGTATCTTGCCCAAGGACACTTACTGGAGAGGTGCTCTTGCCGGATCGAACCTATGTCTCCACAGTATCTCTCCACGGTTGTAGGCACTTGGTATTCACTTTTAATATACAGAGAAGAGGTCGAGCTCTAAGAGGAAAAGGCGGAGCCTAAAAGAGGAAGGGGTATGCCCTTGACCGGAAGGGGTTTGTCGAATTTAAATAAGGGTGTGCATGAGTTTAGTCAGGCCTAGGGCAGCAAAAACCTAAATACACCATTGACTCCATCCAGCCGTTACCTTGGGCTCGCGCTCCCATTTTTGCTTGCTCCAGTTTTTGCTTTTGGCTCGTGCTCACTCCTGGTTTTGCTCATGGGCTTGCACTCATTGTTTTTGCGTGCTACTGTCTTTGCTTGCTTTTCGGATTTTGCTCTTGGGCTCATGCTCGCTCCGGCTTTTGACCGCTCTGGTTTTTGCTCTTGGGCTTGAGGTCGCCCTGGTTTTTGCTCCCTCCTGTTCTTGCTTGCTCCCATTTTTTCTGTAGGGTTCGTGCTCGCTCCTGGTTTTGCTCACTCCTATTTTTGCTCTTGGGCTTGCTGATATATTTCTAGGACAGGGAACTTATTATTTAAGAGGTTATCCAAATATACCACTTAGTTAAAAAGCCCTTTACTTAAATAAATGTAACTGCAGATTATTTGCTGTTGAAAGTCTCAGGAATGTGGGATGCTCTATAAACAAAATCATATCTGTCTAAAGGAGGCCCCTTCTATGAAGCGTGTGGCTAGAAAGAAGGAACGATATCTCAATGTCCTGTGTATAAGCCTCTGTCCTGAAACAGGAAGTTAGTTTCTCTACCCCTTATGCTGAATCACCCAAAGCTATTTACCGGGCAGAAATCATGTTCTTTAGGGCATCACCAAATATGGTAACATTGCCGACCATGTTGATTATCTGTGACGTTGAGAATATTCTATTGGTTTGTAATCTGAGATTTTCTGTAGGTCCCATCTTCTATAAAAGAACTGACATAACAAAGGAATACCAGATATTTGAAGAACGAACTCTGCGTCTGTTGTCTTCATTTATCTCCGCTAGCTAGCGCTGTGCTGCGCCACGTCCTACATGATGGGCAAAAGAGAATACAGAAATCTTCTAGGTTGTATGTCTTGGTAAATATGAATATATAAATTAAATTTTAGAACTTGCGCTCATCCATGGTTTTCCTCTCGAGCTCTTGCTCACTTTCGTTTTTGATCCCTCCTGTTTTTGCTCTTGGGCTTCCGCTAGCCTTTGTTTATGCTCGCTCCTGGTTTTGCTCTTCAGCCCGTGCACGCCTTCATTTTCGCTCGCTTCTGCTTTAGCTCTTGAGCTCGCGTTCGCCTTAATTTTTGCTCGCTCCTGTTTTTGCTCTTGAGCTCGTGCTCACTCCCGTTTTAGCTCTTGGGCTCGCATTCATTTTTGCTCGCTCCTGTTTTTGCTCGAGCTCGCCCTTGTTTTTGCTCGCTCCGGTTTTCGCTTTCTCATGGTTTTGCTCTTGGGCTGTCACTTGCCCTCATTTTTGCTCGCTCCGGTTTACGTTCTTGGGCTTGCACTCGCCCTTGTATTTGCTCGTTCCAGTTTTTGCTCGCTCACATTTTTACTCTTGGGCACGTGCTCGTCTTTGTTTTTAACTTGCTGTTTTCGCTCGTTCCCCTGTAAGGTGTCTTAGTAAAGAGTTAATACCACTGCCATAGTAATGAGTTCATACAGTTGTGTTCAAAATTATTCAACCCCCACTGAAATTGAGTGTTTTGCCCAGTTTGACATTGATTTTGATCATTCAGTCATCTTGCTTACAATTAAATCAAAGAGGCACGTGTAGGTCAGACAAATATAACATAACATTTATAATGAAATAACCACAAATGTCTTTTCTGTGCTCACATCATTATCAGTTTTATTCAACCCCCAAGTGACAATCAATCTTAGTACTTAGCTTTTAAACGTGAAGCATAGCTTGACACAAGTGTCTTGCAGCGATCTACGGGTATCTTTGCCCATTCGTCATGGGCAAAAGCCTCCAGTTCAGTCACATTCTTGGGCTTGCGCACTGCAACTGCTTTCTTTAAGTCCCACCAGAGGTTCTCAATCGGATTTAAGTCAGGTGACTGCGATGGCCACTCCAAAATGTTCCAGCCTTTAATCTGCAACCATGCTCTAGTGGACTTGGAGGTATGCTTGGGATCATTGTCCTGTTGAAAGGTCCAACGTCTCCCAAGCCTCAGGTTTGTGATGGACTGCATCACATTGTCATCCAATATCTCCTGGTACAGAAGAGAATTCATGGTACCTTGCACACGCTGAAGCTTCCCTGTACCTGCAGAAGCAAAACAGCCCCAAAGCATGATTGACCCCCCGCCATGCTTCACAGTAGGCAAGGTGTTCTTTTCTTCATAGGCCTTGTTCTTCCTCCTCCAAACATAGCGCTGATCCATGGGCCCAAACAGTTCTAATTTTGTTTCATCAGTCCACAGAACACTATACCAAAACTTCTGTGGTTTGTCCACATGACTTTTGGCATACTGCAATCGACTCTTCTTATTCTTTGGAGACAGCAAGGGGGTGCGCCTGGGAGTTCTGGCATGGAGGCCTTCATTACGCAGTGTGCGCCGTATTGTCTGAGCTGAAACTTCAGTACCCACATCTGACAAATCTTTTCTCAGTTCCTCAGCAGTCACACGGGGACTTTTCTCCATTCTATGCTTCAGGTAGCACACAGCAGTCGAAGTCAGCATCTTCTTTCTGCCACGATCAGGTAGCGTTTCAACAGTGCCCTTTGCCTTGAATTTGCGAATGATGCTTCCTATGGTCTCTCTTGGTATGTTTAACATCTTTGCAATCTTCTTATAGCCATTGTCCTTCCTGTGAAGAGTAATCACCTCTTCTCTTGTCTTCCTGAACCATTCTCTTGACTTCACCATGTTTGTAACCACACCAGTAAATGTCTAGAAGGAGCTGAGTATCACAGTCATTTTAAAGCTGCCTAATTGGTGCTTATTATGCTTTATTGCTGCTCCGTGACATCCACAGGTGTTTTCAATACCTGATTGAAAACACTTGAATGAACCTCTGTTCTTCAGAGTGGTAGTCTTTAAGGGGTTGAATAATTGTGTCAATGAAGAATTCACAAAAGAAACATTTACTACTGTATGACAAAACCAATTGATGTCATTTTAGTTGCATATGGTTCTTTAAAAAGTCCTTGTAGGATTTCATTCTGAATACAATTACAAATGTACAGCTAAATTCCCTAAAACCCTTTACAGCATTGGGGGTTGAATAATTTTGAACACAACTGTACCTCTGCCTTAGAGAAAGTGGTTTCAGCAAGGCTATTGCATTACGCAGCTGCTCGGCCTTGATCTTGCTGCACATCACGTACAGACAGTGGCGTAGCGTGGGGGGGGCAATGTGGTGGTGGTGGCCCCGGGTGCGATTTTCTAAGAGGTGCAAATTTCAAATTTGCGCCCCTAATGTTTTCCAGTACTGTCTGTTTTTGGAGTCATGTGTCCGGGTTTGAGATCTCTGCCCACCCGGACACATGACTCAGACAAGTGAAGCTCCTTTACACTCCAGCAACGGATCGCAGCAGCCAGGCAGCACGTCTGAACAGAGTTCACAGCCTTGCAGGTGATGAGGTTGGAAAGGAAAAAAAAAAAGTCCTCCATGCTTCTCGCCACAGCGCCCCTGCCTCCCCAATCACCAGCTCGACCAGAGGGTTAGAGAGTAAGGGGGGTGGGTGGAGAGAGAGTGATCTGCAATTGTGTCGCTAAGACTCTAAACTAGGTGGAGGCAGGGTGTAAATGTCAGCCCGCTGTGAAGCCTGTAGCTCCACAGATTTATGGGTTTTTCAAGAACCAGCACATTAACACTAACCTGCCTGGCTCCTGATAAGGTCCTGCAATGCAGGGGACCAGGCAGTGTTAACTCTGTGCTGCCTCTGCCCAGCTGCATTGAACTAAGCTATAGGCAGCCCTGGGGAAAGTGTAAAGAATAGGGAGGGGGAAATCTTAAATAAATTAAGAAAAAAAACAAATGAAAAAGTAAATTTAAAAAAAAAAAAAATCATAGTATACAGCACAGGACCCAAAAAAAATAACCATGCACCCTCTCCCAAAAACAAAACCCATAACAATATTTGCCCCCCCATACCAGCTCAGCAACTCCTGTCACACAAAACCAACAGCCTCAAACACACAAACGCCCATCACACAGAACCGGCCACTTCAAACACACACAATCTCTCATCACACAGAACCAGTCGCTTTAAAACACACAAACTATATATGTGTGTTGTTTGTTTACTTATTTTCTTTGCTGTGTTGTCAGTGGACACCCTATTTACGCACTGCACGCGAACACACACACACACACACACACCAGGGCTAGATATAATTACATTAAATGTAGGAGACAGGAAGAAAATAGTGAAGCCAACTAGATGTTTAGATGCCAAAGACTGCTTTTAGATTGGTGTAAAATAAACTGGAAATTTAGGAGCCAGGAGTAAAATTCTAGGAGCCAGTGGCTACGTCAAGCCCTGGGGTAAGGGGTTCAATGCTCTAATGGTGGACGGGAATCAGGGCATGCAAACGTGTCCACAGGTTAAGGGGAGGGCGCACAATTCTTGGCTGGCCCCGGGCGCTGACAACCCACGCTACGCCACTGCGTACAGATAAGGCCAAGAAACTTACCCACATACATTCCTGCTAAACGACTTGTTACGGAACAACCCTTCCCTTTCTCTTGTTTCATTAAAAGAGGTGTGTAAGCTCTAAGCGTGTGTGCAGTACTGAAAATCACATTGTGATTGTGTCTCATTTCTGCATCTCTGATATCGTAAAAGAGGCCACCAGTGGGTGGAGCCAAGTTTGCTGCATAATAACCCTCACTATCCAGAATTCCTGGTGATAAATATTAATTTCCCTGTTATATACATATAAAAGGTTATCAAAATATACCACTTAGTTATTAAGCCCCTTCCTTAAATAAATGTAACTGTATAAAGTCCCCCCTTCCCCTTTCTATGACCAGAACACGTGAATCTGGGTATAAAGAATGTCTTTGTCTAAACTGAAAAGTTAAACGTAAACAATATATGGTAACAGTGCTGACCATTATCTGTGACATTGAGAATATTCTATTGGCTTCTAAATCTGAGATTTTCTGTATGTCCTAATCCTCTATAAAAGAACTGACCTAACAAAGGAACACCAGATATTTGAAGAACACATTCTGCGTTTGTTGTCTTCATTTATCTCCGCTGGCTAACATTGCACTGCGTTGCGCCATGCCTTACGTGATGGATTTTAAGAGAATAAAAAAAATCGTCTAAATTATAGGTCTTGGTAATTATTATTATTATTATTCTTTATAGCGCCAGCATATTCCGCAGCGCTGTACAATGGGCACATTATAGACAGGGTTACAATACAATTAGCAACAATTGACAAACCAGTACAGGAGGAAACGAAGGACCTATTCTCGTGGGAACTTACCATCTCAAACGTTTGGTGGTCGAAACAGGAGGAGAGGACTGCAAGGTGAGAGTGATGGACTGGTTGCGTCAGTGATTCGGGTGGTAGGCCTCCCTAAATAGGAATGTCTTTAGGGGAAAGTCTGACCGTAAGAAGGAGAGCGTTCCAGAGAATGGGGGCATCGCGTGAGTCTACAGTTACATTTATTTAAGAAAAGGGCTTAATAACCAAGTGGTATATTTCGATAACCTTTTTATATGTATGGTAAATTTGAATGAATTAATTTATAACACCTGGGGGTGGTTGTAATCTTGATCTGTTGTGCGTCCATGTTACTTCAAGACAGGTTTCACTTGGTTCCCTGTCCGCAAATTGGGAAGTACATGGGACCATACTACCCCGGTGCCCCTGTTGGGTCTGCGCCATAGGCAACTGCCTAGTTTAATTGATGGTAGCACCTGCCCGGTCTGTCCCTTAAATGAACTGTGATACTGGCACAGCGGCCTCTAAATTTCTTCAGAGAATTTCATTAGATCTCCCATAAAATGAAAAAAATCTCTTTAAGACTATAGAGCACTTGTCACTTAATACTTTTTAATTTCACATCAACAGTTGTCAATCTATACAAGAAACCAAGTACAAAAGATAAATTGGACATTATTCATTTGTACACGTAGAAATGTTAGTGTTGGTAATTTTATATAGTATGCATTCAATCTTAGTTTCGAACGGTAGTCCACCTGCTCTGTACATCTTTCTAAAATAGGCCCATGGTTCTAGTCCATATTTTGATATTTTAAAAAAGGAACACACTTGACTCTTTGATGCCATATACATAAAAGGAGAGAATCTTAACTGCGTTTCCACTTTAAATGTTCTTATATTCTACATGGACTCTGCAAAGAGAGAGAAGATCTATTTTGTGTAAACAGAGCACCACCAGGTTGTATCATTACATTCATTTTCTAAAAGGAGAAGGCCTTATGTCATGTATAGCCACATTTAGGAGTAGAAGGGAACTGCTAGAATTGGTTAAAGAAGCTTGTAGCTGGTCACATGCTCTTGGGACTTTTTATGTCTCGTAAACTCGTTGCAGGATGGTACTGAAACATAGAGAAATCCACTTTATAAACATTCATAAGGTCTTTAAATAACTTGGGATTTAAATGACTAAAATAGTCCTGACTGATCATTGCATTAGTTCGAGATTCATTAGGATAATGCCTAATACTGGGATAATGTAAGTTCTTTGGGGCATGTATGGTGCGCAACACAAAATCAGAATCCTGCTTCATAGTTTCAAACTTGCCCACAATGTCATACTGGATGTTACATGGGTCACAAAGCTCATGCATTGGCTTCCAGTGAGTATCTCGGGATACAACATCTTCTTTAATAATGTAGCGAGCAAACTCTGGAAAGGTGATCTTTTCTGTAGAATTGACATTTTTCCTAGTTAAAGTTTTGATGTAGCGTCCTATTGTTTTGTAGTAGTATACATCTTCCTGGTGGAGAAACTTGTCTCTGTAGGCAGAAACCAGTCTCTGTAAAGGATCCCGAACAAACATGACTTTTGTGTAGTTTTTAAGCAGCTCTTCTTGCTTAGTATGAGAATAGGAACTCAATCGGACCAGTGAAGCATGTCGATGAACATCAAAATGCTCGAGTTCCTCAGCTGCAGCTTCCAGAGATTTGTTAAAAAGAAAAAGAATTATCCTTTTCCAGTTAGTGCAACCCACTTTAGGTACTTCACAGTAAATGAGCTTATGCGTATGCTCCACATACAGCTGCCTGGAAACGAAACGTGTCAATCTGTATGATGCATTGAAGGTTTTGTTGTATTGTTCACAAACTAATTTCACATTTTCTTTTCGTTGCGTCTGACTGGTTGGGATTTGAATATAAACTATAAAAAGATAAATAAATCATTATTGGTGACATAGAAACAAAAAGAATATAATTCATTTAAACTGTATATGAACTAAATTTGGTAGAATTCACCTGCAAAGTACAAACAGGGTTTTTTTTTGTCTGACCCTGAGATTTATGAACCATGAAGCTGATCATTTGAATGATTTAAACAATAGGCCCCATTCCAATGTTGCCATAAAGTTAAAGGCTGAAGCCATTGTACATAGCACCTCCAGTGATTGCAAGCTTATCTTGTGGCTTGGACTTAGTGGCCGTCTACTGTAGAGTACCGGCTCCTATACTTTATACAGGAGCTATGAATTTGTTATCAGAATGAGAACAAGCTATTCCATGGTAATCGTTCTTCTCGTTCGTAGCCAGTATTTCTGAAGAAATAACCAAGCTTCTGGGAGTAGCGAAGTGATTTTACAAAAGCAAAAATCACTTAATACTTTATAATGAACCGTCAGAAATATCGCAAATTTACCTCTGATCTCATGGGGAAGACGCAGTCTGCGGCTTCCTCGCTCTTTATGCAGCAAAAGACTAAGAACAGATAATTGCTAATGTTCTTCTGCAGTTCCTCCATGACCCTGCTATAGCAGAGCTTGCAGCTGGGCCTTGCTTGGCTTCATGCATTGATACCAGTGGTGGAGCTGCCTAGATATGCGCGTTTAGTTTCATTCCGAATCGCAATTTGAAGGACATTATACTGAGTTGTATGTTGGAAAAACTTCAGAAATAACAAATCGATTTCTTCCGGAAATCGAAACCTGAAACTAACCGAAATATAACAAATTGATTCAGTTTTTATGAAAATCGATTCATTATACCGTTTCAGACTCAGCACAGCGTCCCTGTCCACTGGCCGTGGTACTGAATCTGTTGTAGGATGCGGGGAGGGGACGAGGCGGCCCATTGAAGACAGCAGGGCGCAGCTGTGAAGCTCACTCGCCTCGCCCTTCCTACGGCCCTGAACTCAGCCATGGAGCCCTGAGCCTGCAGCATCCCGGATCCTGGCCAGCACCGCATTCCCTGCAGTGACCAGACGTCAAGTCCCTCCCCCAGAAACAGGTCCAGCTCTAAATCTGTCCCCCCTAGAAATAACCAACACATTAAACAGAGCCACCTGGATACAGACGGACAGGCACCAGTATTATCCAAGGGGTCAGACAGGTCTGGAGCACCCCCATATCTCGAATCCAAGATCCGGTGTATCACTCATTGGGCAGATGAGGTGGTCAGTCTCTCCCTAATAAGGGGTGGGCACAGCTTGCTAGAGGAGTGGGCGCGGCTGGCTTTCTCCACGAAACACAAGCCAGCTGGAGTGCCGTGCCTTGTTCAGGCCGAGCGCTCTCCATGCCATGGCCTTTGCCAGGGTGGCAAAATGCTGCCCCTGAGAAAGGACTGCCTGGAGCGGCTGCTCCACCCTGCTCCATGGACGGGCCGGCCCTGCCCCCTCCCATCATGGACTCTAACCATCGGTGACGAGAATGCCTCTCTTTAGGGCAAGTTGGGTTCCCCTTATCCAGATCTGATTTGCATATGGTTCAGTCTCCACTGTAATGGCCTTAAGAGATCCCAGATTCTCCCTCTGCAGTCTATAATGAATGCTAGTGCCGGAATCATACACCTCACCTCCCGCACCTCATCCCTTTGTCAATCTCTACACTGGCTCACGGTTTCCTTTTAGAATCCAATTCAAAATACTGGAGCTCATGTACAAAGCTCTCCATAACCGCTCCTCTGCCTACCTCTCCTCCCTTATTACCAGGTATATCTCATCCCGACCACTTCGCTCTGACAATGATCTGATGCCATCAGCTACTTGTACCCCCACCCAACTCCCGCCTTTAGGACTTCTCCCGAGCTGCCCCCTTTCTATAGAACTCCCTCCCCGCAACATTAGACTCTCCCCGTCTCTCCAGTCCTTCAAGAAGTCTCTTAAAACACTACTTTAGAGAAGCCTAACGGCTCACTCCATGATCCTTTACTGTACATCTCTTGCTCCATCTTTCCAATCAGCCCACATGCACCCCCGCTACTTCACATACTCCAAGTACCCTCACCTACTGTGTCACCCCTCTCCTCTTAGATTGTAAGCTCTCGAGCAGGGTCCTCCCTCCTACTGTTCCGTGTGTGTACCGTGTATGTGCTATTCTGTCTCTCCCGTTAGTGTTAGGAATCTGTTGGCGCTTTAGTAACTGTAACCATGGAGCCAAAACCTTGTGAGTGGGGACCTACTATAGGGGAGGCCACTTATTATATTGCCCTCTCACAGCACTGTCATAAAACTTGTTTTTTCTCACTGGAGATCTTAATATACAAACGATTGTTCTTTAAAATACAAAACATTACATACCATTATAGAGATCATTGATCCATTTGGTGTTAAAAAAAAGTCCGTAGAGACAGCATAATATTAACAAAAGAAAAATCCTGCGTCTTATCCTCATTGATGCACAGTGTCACATTTAACATACAAGCTGAATCTTCTGTTCTGCAATAAAAATATGATCACATTTTATTAAAAAACTTGGAACAATTTTGAAATTAGAAACAGGATGCAAATTATATTCCCATTGTTATACATGTAAAGCTTCCCATTTTTCCTGATGTCCCTATAGCCATTTAGAGGTTCCAACACTTTATGCATCAATGTTTGATGGACTATCCTAGTTCCAACAATGCAAATAATTTTACATATTTCCTAGGGAATACTCTAGTAGCTCATGACTTGAAATTTTGAGCCCTGTTTTAGCCAGGCCTTAAATGTTACTCGCCACCACTTGACCCATCTAACCCTTACCCTGCCCTTAAATCCGCACCTAAACACAACCTCTTAAATTATCTTATGAAATTATTCAGACTAAAGTTACAAAAATTAATAACAACATTAATACCCAGACATCAGATCCCAGATACATGTATACCCAGACATCAGACCCCCAGATTCATGTATACCCAGACACATGTATACCCAGACCCCAGATACATGTATACTCAGACCCCAGATACATGTATACTCAGACCCCAGATACATGTATACTCAGACCCCAGATACATGTATACCCAGCTGGAATATGCTGCGCAAGCAGCACAAAATAATTTACTGTGCTGCCTGTGTGTGCATTTCCACTGCTCTAAAACAGCCCTATTTAAAGGGGCGCTGCCACAGGAAAAATGTATTGTCCTTATTGATTTTACAGATATCTTACAAGTTTTTCTCATGTATGATCAGTTAATAAAGTGTGTGTGTGTGTGTGTGTGTGTGTGTGTGTGTGTGTGTGTTTTCACAAAATATCACATACATAGCACTGGCTCCTCACTGTGTGGCACTGGGCATAGAATGGAGTCCAAGTCAAATCTCCAAAAATCTGTCTCAAAGGATTGCATTATATGGACACACCAGGGATAAAGCCCAAAAAAAGAGAAAATAAAAAAAGGAGGTGTGTGGACTCCAAGATTTCGGTTCAATTATTAAATATCATTTCACACTCAACACAAAAACCACATTCAAATGTGATACATGTAAGTATAGGGGAGTATTTCAATACTGCCGCTAAAAATGAGGACTCAAAAAAAGGAGGAAAACCTGTGCCTGCAGGTTTCTCCTTAGCATCCCCGTTTTAGCTCCATATTACGGGGCAGGCACTGATTCAGCAGCCTGCCACGTAATGCAGTGCTAAGCCTCAGGATACTTGAGGCAGCTCTATCGCGGAGTCCCAATATCCCCTCCATAAAGTCCATAGGACATTGAGGCTTTGACTGCCAGGTTACATGACTGGCAGGATCTCACCTCTCGCGAGATCCTGCAGGTCGGCGGATTGAACGCAGAGGGTGACTGGGGACTCGTCCCCAGTCTCACTCTGCTCCCAGCAGCCAGAAGAGGCGGATCGGGCTGCTGTTCACGCCGTGGGATAAAAAGGCAAGTAATTTTTCGGGGGATTTGCAGCTGGATATAACGGTTTCTGCAGAAGCAGAATCTGTTATCACCAGCTCCAAGCTGTGGTTAACCCTCCCCCTTTTCAGCATAGGGAGTGCAAAGTGAAGAAAGCTTGCGCTGAAAGTGCAATCTCTGATGCGCCAACAGGTTTTTTTAACCTGTTGGCGTTCGGAATGTAATATGGTGGCCCACGCTAGAGCCGCTTAACCTAACATTAGCGTTAATGTAATATTGCCCATGGAGTTTAGCAAAATCATACGATAACTCACAATAAATAGGAACTAACAGGCAAATGATTGAACACCTGAATACAAGCTTTATAGTGTGTGGGACCAAAAGGAACACAGCTCCCTCTGCAAAATAGTGCAGAATCCCAGTTCCCATGCTTTAGGGACTTAATAGCGCCATTACATTTGGAAGTACTTTATTATTATTTATAAAAGAGCCAACAGTTTTGGTCCCACTTTTCTTCCTTCATTGGTGACTCTGGGACTGTCGAGCACCCCTGAACTGGTATAATGCTCATTAAATGGAAGGAGTGACTGCATGCAGTGAATGCCCCTGTTGATGTTAAAGTAAATATCGTAAAACAATTTTTTTTTGGGGGGATTTTTGTGGAATCAGGAGGAAAGGACTGCAAGGTGAGTGATGAACTGGTTTGAGCAGCGAGGTGTATTACTGAGTTGGGAGGTAGGCTTCACTAACTAGGAATGTCTTGATGGGAGCATTTGAAGGAAGGGAAACTAGGGGAAAGTCTGACAGTACAAGGGAGAGAGTTCCAGAGGATGGGGGCTGCGCGCGAGAAATCCTTCAGTCTATCATGGGAAGAGGTGATGCGGGGAGAAGCTAGGCGCAGGTCACTTTTTGACCTTAGGGAGCGAGCTGGGGTGTCAGCGGTAAGAAATGGCCGAATTCTGGAAATATTAAGTATGGTTTAATTCCGCTTGTGCTGGTGGGGGCAAGCCGTGTGAGGCGGAATTAGACGAGGCCCAGTATTTAGACCGCTGACATGAGTGCGCGCCAGGAAGAAGCAAGGAGTGGCATCAGCATGCAGGAAGACAACGTGGGAGCCCGGAGACTATTGTAAAAGAGGTTCTTCGTACAGATACCCCGACAGCCTGTTTCTGTAAAAATGTTAGAAGACTTGTGAAATGTTGTTGGGGGTGGTATGGTTTTGACTAATGTGAAGTTAAGCTGCTTAGGGTGGCAATTTGTTTGGGCTTTGCAAGTGGGGAAACTGATGAGTGATAGCTAGAGGGGTAACGGGGGTTTAGGGACGAATGATGTCTGGGTGGAAGGTGATCAGGTGGTTTTGTGGATTGTAAGAGGAGAGAGAGCGAGAGAGAGAGATTCTCTGTTTGTGAACAGAGGTCATTTAGAGTTGAGAATCTTTCCACGTATACATTAGTTTTTAATTCAATATCTAATAAACCGTTGCTTATAATATTCTGCAGTAAAGAGTCTATTTCTAGATTTTTTTGTATTTTTTTAAGCATTTTCTATACTTTTTTCAAAATTTCTTTTTTTTTTTCGAACTCGAACCGAACACACCCAAAAAGTTCGAAGTTCGCGAACTTTCGAACTGCCAAAGTTCGGGCTGAACTCCGAACTCGAACAGCTCATCCCTAGAGACCGTATCTCCAGTAGGGATGAGCTGTTCGGGTTCCGACGGTTCAGCCCAAACTTCGCAGTTCGAAAGTTTGCGAATTTCGAACTTTTTGGGTGTGTTCGGTTCGAGTTCGGAAAAAAAAAAGTAATTTTGAAAAAAGTATAGAAAATGCTTAAAAAAAATACAAAAAAATCTAGAAACAAAGAGACGCTTTACTGCAGAATATTATAAGCAACGGTTTATTAGATATTGAATTAAAAACTAATGTATACGTGGAAAGATTCTCAACTCTAAATGACCTCTGTTCACAAACGGGCATAACACCAGGTGTTTTTAGTCTGGTAATCAATTTGATACATTGCACACTATACTGAGGTACTGAGGGGGTGGGGTGGTGTCTGCTTTTGATTGAGATTTGAGAATTAATTTCCCTCCTAATACTTCCCAATATGCTGCATTTAACTGGTGTTTGAAAAAAATTCAAAATAACATCTAAAGCAATGCTATTTTTCACCTCGGGATTAAACATTCACAGGGTTATTCAGAGAGCGTGGAAAAGCAGGAAATAACCGGAGAAGTGAAAATTCTAGGTCAAAATAGCCAAACCAGAAAAATTCTCCCATTTAACTCACTTTCCAAATTTGCTATTGGTCTAGATTGTTCTCTTCTCCTGCTAGTTCTCCTGGCTTTCACCTCTCTCTCAGGGTTGTTCAGAGAAAGGTGAAAACCAGGAGAATGGCAGGAAAAGAGAAAAATCTGGACCAAATAGCCGATTTGGAAAGGAAAGGCTAGGGTCAGACTAACGCATTTTTCACAGCGACCGTCAAAAAGTGCGTCCGAACGCATTGCCGTATTTTTTCACGGAATGCGCAAAAACGGCCATACTGAAGGAGGAATGGACTGGCGAAAAATAGTTTGTATTAAAAGATTATGTAACTTGAACTGATATAGTTAAGAAAGTTCTCAAAGGGTTAACCTAAGCCGTGTGCAAAGCCCTGAACCGTGTGCAAAAGAAGTTTGTCCAGGTGTCCAGCAAGCAAGACCCCCCAGGGCATGAGCCGAAACCACGATTCCTGAATAGATTCGAGGGAACGGCCGCTAATGAGATTCTGGTCTTTTGTTATCTGTAAATCTATACTACCAACTGAAAGATTTCACGCGTCATCGGGGGCTATAAAATGTATATGCAAAAGTGCATCTGGACTCAGTGCTGGTCATCCTGCCATGATGCCACGGAGTCTCGGTGAATAAATCCTGCCTTCCTGAAGAATCTCTGTCTGGTTATTATTTCTCCGCCGCGGCACGAAATCCCTAAAAATCTGGTTCCTATTTCATATGGTGCGGTTGGCCGGGAAACCACTGCCCTGTCTTTTTGACCAGGCACCTGAGGGATCTCCTGCCGCGTGCGTTGAGGATTCCTGATGGCCAGCGACTTCGAGGACCGGGGTGGGTTGAATGTCTTCGGTTGGCGCCACAGACGTTTTGTCTGAATCGGGATCTTCACCTGCTCCCCGGTTCTCCTGTCTCTGTGATCCAGGCTGATATCCATTGATGAGTCTTCAGGAAGTCAGTCCAGCGCTAGCGTCTGAATGGTCAGTATACTGCATCTGTCTGTTTGTCTGTGCCTTCTATCTGGAGAAGAGGGGAGACTTGATCACCCTCCCTTTTCAGGTTCTGGTCTCGGTATTGTGTGTGAGAGAGTCCGTGTGTATGCTTGCGAGCCTACCCAGATAGTGGGGAAGCCAATCTGAGAGCGAACTGTTGAACAGCATAGAGTGTATTATTATGGGTCGGAAGTATTCCCAGTACAAGGGGACGCCTTGGGACATGTTGTTGGTTCTGGAGTATTCCTGGATGGGCTGCTGTGATGTGTTTTTTGACGCAAACTCCGAGAAGTGCATGAAGTGTGTATATGTGTGAAAGCTCATCCAGGTCTGTATCTGTTATCAGTGTTTCTGTATAAGTGCTGCTCTCTTTATAGCACCCAGTGTCGGCTCTGAGTATATATCAGTGCCTCTGTATAAGCGCTCAGTGTCTGCTCTCTGTATAGGAGCGCAGTCTTGGTAATCCTGTGTATGATTTTGGTTTGTTTCTGACGTTTCTCCTGTGTTATCCTCATGTGAAATTATTGATATTCTGTGTACCATTTCCTGGCTGTTCTGACTTCCCTCTCTGGTATCTGATCTTGGCTTGTCTGACATTCTCTCCTGGTTCTTGATCCTTTGGCTCTGGTTCTGACAATTCTATTGAATGTTGCTTGTGTCCTGTCTGTGTATAACCCAGCAACATTATATTCAGTTCGTATTAAGTCCTTTCTGTCTGTCCTATTGTTTAGGGATCCCTTTAGTTGTTCGTTATTATTCTTGTCTAGTGTGTGGTCTGTCTATGTAGCTGTGTGGTCTGTCTATGTATCTGTGTGGTCTGTCTATGTATCTGTCTGGTCTGTCTATGTAGCTGTCTGGTCTGTCTCTGTAGCTGTCTGGTCTGTCTCTGTAGCTGTCTGGTCTGTCTAATCTGTCTATCTAGCTGTCTGGTCTGTCTATGTAGCTGTCTGGTCTGTCTCTGTAGCTGTCTGGTCTGTCTAATCTGTCTATCTAGCTGTCTGGTCTGTCTATGTAGCTGTCTGGTCTGTCTCTGTAGCTGTCTGGTCTGTCTCTGTAGCTGTCTGGTCTGTCTAATCTGTCTATCTAGCTGTCTGGTCTGTCTATGTAGCTGTCTGGTCTGTCTATGTAGCTGTCTGGTCTGTCTAATCTGTCTATCTAGCTGTCTGGTCTGTCTATGTAGCTGTCTGGTCTGTCTATGTAGCTGTCTGGTCTGTCTAATCTGTCTATCTAGCTGTCTGGTCTGTCTATGTAGCTGCAGAAAAACCTACCTCAAGGGTGGTTAAATATCCAGTATAAAGGGCCCACCTTTGCTCGCGCCGGGTGCCCCCCTAATAATTAGTCAAAATCTGCAGTGATGTATTGTTTCTGTTCCAGTATTCAAATATGGAACAAAAAACATCAAGCTGCTAAATACTGTATAATGAGCTCCATAATGTACAAAGTATTCTACATATAAAACAGGAGCTTTAGCAAGTAATAAAACCTGCGCAGGTAATAAAACAGATATCAAAAAGGGTTTTAAAAAAAAGATATACATACATTACACACTGTGAACTGTATATTTGTTATTCTGATTCTCCCTTTGTACAACGCTACAGAACTTGTTTGCGCTTTGTAAATGCTTGTGACTGTATAAGGTGCATATAACAAATGTCCAAAAGAGCGTAATGCAGCGCTTCATATATCCACAAAATAGTGTGCTAGGGATTCGCTAGGATTCCTTATGCTTTGCTGCCACATTGTGCATTAATGTGATACAAACAGGGTTATCCAAAGAGATTCGAAAAGTCACCGCACGTTCGGTGACTTTTCGTTCTCTTCAATTCGGTTCCTTTTGCCGATTGCATTTCGGTGAACCTGCGGTGTATTCAGCAAACAGCACAGGGTCCCCGAATTGCAGGGAAAAGCTGCCGTAAACTCACCGAAAACTAACCGAATGCACGCTGAAAACAAGCAAAAACATCTGGATTAACCTTCGAAGAGGAGCCGAACAGGAGCCGAAAAGGAGCCGAATCACACAGAGCCGAAGCAGCTGTGACGTAGAGGAGGCAGTGAATAAATTAGAAAAACCATTTGTATGAATCTGGGAAAAAGAAACGCTGTTTGCAAAGAAACTACTGAGCGAAAATGTCTGAAATTTTCACAGGAGGTCCAGGGAATGATAATAAAGAGGGCTGTTACAGAAAAAATAAGCAAACTGAAAATAAATTTAAAAAAAATCGGACTTTTAATTTTTTTTTAAAAAATTCAGAAAAATGCTTAAAGTATCCTAAAAAATCTATAAATAAAGAGACTTTTTGCTGCAGAATTTTATAATGAACGGTTTATTAGATATTGAATTAAAACGGGAATATTTTTAACATTGAAGCCTATGGGATTCTCCTGAATAAATTTGCCGAATTAAACCACCGAATGGCAGAGCATTAGGGGAACCTTTCACTGCTGGTTTGTGTTCTCTGAATAGCCGAAGCAGTGCTTTTTGATGGGGATTTCACTGCCCTCGAACAGGGACCGAACAGGCACCGTATGTGCAGGCAATTCGCCAGGATTTGGAGAATTGCCTGCTCTCTGGATAGCCGAATGGCGAGGAAAGGTAACCGAACGCTGATTTTCAGCGTTCGGTTACCTTTCTCAAGCAATTCGAATCTCTTTGGATAACCCTGATAGTCTTTACTTTAAGACAGGGTTAAACACCCTAAGAGTTCTTTTTGTGTTTGCAGAAAGTCTGGTTGGATATATGTGTATAGATATACATATTTTGTACTAATACGGGGTCCTTTATGAAGGCTGCGAAATGCCCTGAATCTATGTATAGGTTCTGCGATTATATATTACCCTGCCTGAATACCAGATATTGCATTGGGTTATTTTTGGATGATATTAAGTGCATTTATGGCTCTGTACAATGTCGCTTGTTGCTTTTCATTAAGCAAGTGGCTGTTCGCCATTTTAGGGATAGCCACACGCTGATGACTTTGCTATAATTGTACAACCGTGGCGCAAATAATTCATCCATAGCAACGCAAAGTATTTTAAAAGGCACATCGAGCAGGATATCACCTAATATTAAACAGCTCTAGCGAGTGATGTGCGTTTGATAATTAAGACGGTTTCACTAGTCTGCTTTAGAATTGCTGCTGTTTTAAGTTTGTTACGTTGCCTTTATTTGGGAAGAAAGTTGCAAATTGTATTGTAAAATACGGATCAATTCTTAGGAGCTATTTCAGATTCTGATCCAGATTTAGGTGAATCGCAGCTTAAATCTCAGTACATACAGTAAAAGTGAACGTAAATGTGCTGCTAAGATTGGATGGATGATAATGAACCGTGTACAGAAGGCAGTGAATGAAAGGAATAAATTAGAGACCTGCAATTAATAAAAAAAAAAGGGGTTTTGACTGAGGAATGTTGGAAGTCCGTTCAAACCAAGAGGTGATTTCGATTGTACTGATAAGGAGATGAATTGCCCAGTTACTGTTAAATGAGCTGGTTAAACCAGCCGAGTGGATTTTTAAGAATATTTGTGTGTGTTTCAATGCATCAGAAGTTGGGGACGTAAGGTTAGCTGTCCCATGTTCACAAGTTAGAAATGCCTTCAGGCGATCCAGATCTGTGAGAGTAAGGCTAGGGTCAAACGAAAGCATTTTTACACGCGAACGTAAAAAAGTGCGTCTGAACGAATTGACGTATTTTTTCACGGAGTGCGCGAAAACGGTCATACGATGCGCATTTTTCATGCGTGATTTTTTCGGATCGTCAATAAAACTCTTTTTGCGTCTGGACGTTATGTTGGCTGGACATTAGCAGCGTCTGACATCTCCTAATCACGCAAACACGCCGCTATGCCGCAGCTACGCACTCTGTACGTCCGTACTAGCGGTTCGGCGTTCTCGAAAAAATGCGTTTGTTTTCCACTTGCGTTGCGCGGCCAGACTTTCGTGCGACCGTACTTCGTATATTGGCCGTCATTGCCCGTCATTTGCTGCTAGTGCGGCCGTAATTATGTGCGCCAGAACGCACGTTAAAAGTGCGCTGGTCTGACCCCAGCCTTAATGTCACTTTTTAATGGAGGTTATTAGACAGGCCCATGTGTTCCCTTTACATGCAGATTAGAGCCCACATCCCCCTGTATTATAATGGAAGGTGTCATTCACAGGGTTCGCATGATGCGGGATGTGTGGTGGGATTGACTGCAAATAACTGTGAGGAACCTGATATGGAAGATTTCACTGCTTGTATGAGAACAAAATTGTTAAAATGGGTGTAAAATTGACTTGATGGAGAAGGTTGGGAGTGAACGTGAGAACTATCAGATGTAAATGTCTAGGCGGCAAGTATGGCATAAATTGACAAGGTCGGGTGTGTCTAAGAATGAAATTGATGGTATCCTCCCTGATAGATAAACGCCCCTATTCCAGGTATCTCCGAAATCCCATACCCCTTCATGAAAAGAGCAACTGGTGGAGAGCCCCACCCTCAGCCTCTGGGGGTCCTGATTCATATGAATGTAAGGGATGGGGAGTAACTGGAAACAAAGGAAATAGAAAAGAAAATAGAGCAGTTGTGAGTGTGGATGTGGCGATGTTTTTTGGGAAACCCTATCAAGCACATTGTCAAAGATGGACCGGGTGTAGGGTGCAGACACAGCTACAGCAAAAATTACCCCAGACACTATTGTAGCCCCCAAAAAGTGAAACATGTTACTTTGCCTCCAAAGACAGCTTTTGGAAAGAGACAGTGCAAATAGTGTTATTTCTTCTTCCACCATGCTAAAGAGACTGGAAAAGAAACGAACACAACCCGCTGAAAGACTAATGAAAAATTGAATTCTGATCTGTAAAATGCCAGGTGACTAATGAGGTGGTGATTGATGGCACCCTGCAGTGCCTTCTCAAATATGGGGTTCTGAAGTTCTGTGTCTCATCATGGAATACGCCCCAGTTGGCCGTCCAGAAAGAAGGGGTCTGCCGTATACCCACCCCCCAAGAGTAGACATCAGGTTCTACACAGTAACAGCAAAACCTCTGTATGAATCCACAAAGGGGGGGGGGGACATGGAAAACAAGCCAAATATGCCCCCGAGGTTCTAGTCCTTTTGGAAGCCATCTGGATACCTAAAGCAGTGAGTGTTATCCACTGCCAGGGACATCAGAAAGGAAAAGAAGTTGTTCCCCAAGAAAAACGTAAAGCTGACTAAGCCGCCAAGGAAGCTGCCAGTTGTGGTCGCCCTGATTCCTGCACCACTGATGGAATGAGTTTCTGTATACTCTGAAATGGATCATGAATGGTTAATTTCTGAGCCTGGTGCCTACGACTCCAGTGGATGGTATATCCTGAAAGACAACCGTATTGTGGTACCCTCTACCATAGCCCCAGAGTTAGTCTGGAGTCTGCATAATAGTACGCACAGCGGAAAGACTGCTATGGAGAAACAGTTAGAGCTCGAGTTCTATGTGCCACACCTGCCATCCCTCTGTAAGACTGTGACTCAGCAATGCCCCACTTGTGCCAAAAACAACCCCAGACAGAGACCTATCTTGCCTCCAGGCAGAGTCTCTGTAGGACTGATGCAATGTTATTTCTACTGGTGGACTTCACAGTTATGCCCCTCTGTAAAGGCTACAAATACCTCCTGGTGTTCATCTGTACCTTAACCGGCTGGGTAGAAGAGCACCACACCCGTACAGAAAAGACCACAGAGGTAGTCCGATGTTTCATGTATGAGATCATTCCACGATATGAGATATCTTCGGAGATCGGCTCTGATAATGGGCCCGCCTTTGTCCATCAAATACTACAGGCCTTGGCCCAAACCCTACAAATCAGGTGGAAGTTGAGTACAGCCTACCGCCTCAAAGCTCTGAAAAAAAAAAAAAAATGGCTTGCAAAAATGTGCCAAGTAACTTCTCTGAAGTGGCTGGAAGCCTTACCTATGGTCCTGTTCCACATCCGGTGAAGTCCAAGTGCTCCTCTGAACCTCAGTCTCTAAATTGTTGTTTGGACGTCCTAATCCGCTGATAAAAACCATGACTGAAGGACTCTGGGTGAAAGCAACCTCTGTTACCAAGTGATCCAGTTAGGCCGCTCCTTGTCTGTCCTGCACAGATGGCCGTAAAAGTTACAGAAGTATTCCCTGGATACACCACTCTCATCTGAAACCAGCTGCACCTCCTCTGCTATCTGCGAATCCAAAGTGGAGAAGTCATCCTGATCCAGACAATCCCCTGAAACTGCGTCTCACAGCTACCTTCTGATATCAGCAAGTAGGTGGTTTTGAGGGACATAAAGCCTGACCACCTGCCAGCGAGGGAAAGACGGGTTTGTTTAGCCAAAAGGTTGCCCGTGAAAAATTGTGCCTCACACTCTCTTTTTACCGACCTTCTCATATCCGCTAGCGAGTGATTTCGAAGGACATAATAAACGCCTGGTCACTTGCCGACGAGGAAAAGACGGGTTTTTAGCCCAAAGGGCTGCCCGCGAAACTATTCTTCACAGATCGTCTACTCTGCAGCCCTCACTCCGGAAGCTGAGGTACCTTCGCACAGTTGAAGAATGGAAGCAAAAGAGGAAAAGGAGTTCTGGAGAAACACAAGGGAGCAGTTGTAATTGGTTCCCTTGTAAAAGTATTGATAACTGAGTTTTCTTTATATTGAGTTATGTATCCCCCGATTGATCCCAGAATACCCCATGTATACTAGCCCGTAAATCCAACTGCTAGCCTTGTGCAGCACCGTGACAAATGAAGCCTGGTACCCCAGAATCTGCTAATATAAATATGTGGTTGCTAACCACTCGGGCTGTAAAACTGCACCCTGCAACCATGATAGTACTCCTGATCTTGTTTTGTGTTCTCCGCTTTAATCACATCCAGTGTTTACTCAGCCGTTGGAAAAAAAAGAGTGATCCAAATCCCTAGATATAAAATATGCCACTCTAGTTATTTAATTATACACTAGTGGCCGCTGTGAGGGATTTCCACCCACTGTATATGTAGTTATTTAATTGAAGATTCTTTGGTTCCATTTTGGGGTCCCTACAACACAGTGTTTCTGTTATTCTCATGATTGGTATTGTTATCTTGGTCTGTTATTTAGGGTATAAAGTCATTTTATGTATCCTGGCCCACTGCACGGCCAACGAGAAAAAAAAAATCAACCACAACCTAATTATAGGTCCCTCATGGTGTAGCACCCGAATACAGGGCACTCACAGACAAAGCATTGCTATTTTCCTCTGGAATCTGGGTATTTTATATTTGGCTAGGAGCCCATGAAAGCATGGACTCATGGCCAAAAGGGGGGAATGAAGGAGGAATGGACTGGCGAAAAATAGTTTGTATTAAAAGATTATGTAACTTGAACTGATATAGTTAAGAAAGTTCTCAAAGGGTTAAGGCTAGGGTCAGAGTGGGGCAGTCGGAACGCGCGTGCAGGCGCACTAAATCACGGCGGCAGTAGCAGCACATAACGGCCAATGACGGCCAATATACGCAGTACGTGCGTACAAAGGTGCGCCGACACCACGCAACCGGCAAATGAACGCATTTTTATCAGAACGTGAAACCGCTGCTACTGACGTACAAAGTGCGCGGCGGCTGCATAGCGGCGTGTGTGCGTGATTAGGAGACGTCAGACGCTGCTAGTGTGCGGCCAACATAACGTTCAAACAGCCAGATTTCCCTAGACTTCTTTTTACCCCACCGTCATGAAATACGTCCAGAATTGCGCATCGTCTGACCACTTAAGCGTATTCCGTGAAAAAATGCGTGCGCACGCATCGACGTACATTTTGACGGTGGCCGCAGAAAATGCGCTCATCTGTCCCTAGCCTAACCTGAGCCGTGTGCAAAGCCCTGAACCGTGTGCAAAAGAAGTTTGTCCAGGTGTCCAGCAAGCAAGACCCCCCAGGGCATGAGCCGAAACCACGATTCCTAAATAGATTTGAGGGAACGGCCGCTAATGAGATTCTGGTCTTTTGTTATCTGTAAATCTATACCACCAACTGAAAGGTTTCCCTCGTCATCGGGGGCTATAAAATGTATATGCAAAAGTGCATCTGGACTCAGTGCTGGTCGTCCTGCCATGATGCCACTGAGTCTCGGTGAATAAATCCTGCCTTCCTGAAGAATCTCTGTCTGGTTATTATTTCTCCGCCGCGGCACGAAATCCCTAAAAATCTGGTTCCTATTTCAATACGATGCGCATTTTTGTGCGTGATTTTTTACGGATCCAAACCAGGAAACTTTGGGTTGTCTGGACGTTATGTTGGCCGGACATGAGCAGGGTCTGACGTCTCCAAATCACGCACACACGCCGCTAGTGGACGCAGCACACTCTGTACGTCCGTACTAGCGGTTCTGCGTTCTCGAAAAAATGCGTTCATTTTCCACTTGTGTTGCGCAGCCGGACTTTCGTGCGACCGTACTTCGTATATTGGCCGTCATTGCCCGTCATTTGCTGCTAGTGCGGCCGTGATTAAGTGCGCCTAAACGCACGTTAAAAATTCGCTAGTCTGACCCCAGCCTAAATGGGAGAATTTTTCTGGTTTGGCTATTTTGACCTAGAATTTTCCATTTTCCAGTCATTCTCCTGCTCTTCACCGCTCTCTGAATAACCCTGACAGGGTTATTCAGAGATAGGTGAAACTCAGGAGAATGACTGAAGAGAAAATTCTAGGTCAAAATAGCCAAACCAGAAAAATTCTCCCATTTATCTCACTTTCCAAATCAGCTATTTGGTCTATAATTTTCCATTCTCCAGTCATTCTCCTGCTTTTCACCGTCAAAAAAAAAATCAGTAAACTTTTTCTGCGTGTCCGAAAATGTCTCCTCTTTTCATACAGACTGCCGCCCCAAGCAGCTGTTTATGGATAGATTAAAGGAAAAGCATTTACTGTCATTTGAAATGTCATTTTTTGGTTTTTACATATTTTTATACATCCTGGAAATCGCCACTTCATGGGCAGGTTATGGGGACCTCCTAGGCACGATATTTGAAGGAATTTTTCGTTTTTATTTTTAACCCTTATTTCATGGAAAACTCACTGTCCCTTTAACCCTGTCACTGCTGAGGATGTGTGGGGAACGTCCTTATTGACTCCTAAGGAAAGATAGGGGTTAATTTGAACCCCAATATCTCCCGACTGTTTTCAGCTAGCAGGGCCATGTTTGATATCATTAGAAAGGCCAGAGCATGGCCTTTCCAACGATACCAAACATGACCATGTTTAAAGTAAAGAACAAAAATAACAACAATAAAAAAAGGAAAAATTTGTTTTTTTAAGACGTGAAATGGCTCAGCAGTGAAGGGGTTAAAAACGTGTTTTTTTTACTTTTTGTCCTTGTTTCCTGTTCCCCAGGGCACTACCCAGACCCCCATACACCTTTTATGGCAAATATCTAGCATATATGCCCTTTTGGAGGGCACTCTAAAAACCGAATTTTCAGCCCCATTGACTTGTATCGAGTTCGGGTTCAGGTTTGGATACGAACATTTGGAAAGTTCGGGTTCGGCTCTGAACCAAACTCAGGGAGTGTTCGGCTCATCCCTAATCTCCAGAAGGATATAGACATCTTAGAGAGAGTTCAGAGAAGGGCTACTAAAATGGTGTACGGCTTGAAGGAGAAAAGTTACCAGGAAAGGGTTAATGATCTTAACATGTACAGCTTGGAAAAAAGACGAGACAGAGGAGATATGATAGAAACATTTAAATACGTAAAGAATCCACAAGGTAGAGGAAGGGAGTATATTTAAAAGGAAACAAAGTAGCAAAACAAGAGGACATAGTCTTAGATTAGAGGGGCAAAGGTTTAAAAGTAACATCAGGAAGCATTATTTTACTGAGAGGGTGGTGGATACATGGAACAGCCTTCCAGTTGAAGTGGTAGAGGCCAAAACAGTGATTGAATTTAAGCAGGCATGGGATAGGCATAAGGCTATCCTAAACAAAAGATAAATCCAGGTAAAGTATCCATGTAATTGGGCAGACTAGATGGGCTGAAAGGTTCTTATCTGCCGACATTTTTCTATGTTTCTATGTTTCTAGGGTATCGCTTGTGACCTTTCGAGGTACAGTTACTCAACGTACTACTCCTGTCTTTGTTCATGTGCAAACTGCAATTCAGAAAGATTGTTTATTTTTGCCATTTGCTTTGACTGCCCTGCACCCTGAATACTTCACAGACTCACATCCCACGTATCATGTTTCTGAGCGTGTCCTAGGTCTTGAAACCTTCAGAGCCTAGAGGCAATTCAGTTAACCCTTGTGTCTCTTTGTCCATTAAGTTGCAGTCTGTTGTTTATGAACCATTTGTGTTTTTTAACCCCTAAGGCTGGGGTCAGACCAGCGCACTTTTAACGTGCGTTCTGGCGCACATAATTTCGGCCGCACTAGCAGCAGATGACGGGCAATGACGGCCAATATGCGATGTATGGCCGCACAAAAGTCCAGCCGTGCAACGCAAGTGGAATTTGAACGCATTTTTCTGAGAACGCTGAACCGCTAGTACTGACGTACTGAGTGCGCAGCTGCGGCATAGCGGCGTGTTTGCGTGATTAGGAGATGTCAGACACTGCTAATGTCCAGCCTACATAACGTCCAGACGCAAAAAGAGTTTTATTGACGATCCGTACAAAATCACGCCCGAAAATGCGTGTCGTCTGACCGTTTTTGCGCATTCCGTGAAAAAATACGTCAATGCGTTTGGACGCACTTTTTCACGTTCGCGGGGAAAAATGCTTTAGTCTGACCCTAGCCTTAAGGACGCAGGGGTGGCGCCCTTAAGGGGTTTGAATTTGCCGGCGAGCCGTACAGGTGCCGTCGCGCGGCACTGATTTTGAGCCCTCCCCGTAGCCGGCGTGCAGTGCGCGTCATTGGCTGCAGGGGACGGCTTGATTTCAGGCCGTCCCTCTGCAGCCAATGACACGCGCCACGAGTCAGCGTACGCAGGCTGCGGGGAGGGGCCGAGGCGGCCCCATTGAAGACAGCGGGGCGTACCTGTATGCCCCGCGTCTTCATAGCCCGCCTGCCGCCAGGACGTCATGGAACGTCCTGCGGCGTTAAAGGGTTAAGCAGATATTATTGCCCTCAAGGATCTCAACTCCGCTACTCATGTGGCAGCGTTACCGCTACTGTTACAAGAACCTTATTTAATCCAGTCCTGCTTTTAAGGGCAAGAGCCATTCAGATCTCCAGTGTAAAAATCCTTATTGTACCTTTAATTCTTTGATCTGAGAAGTCCTTCAGAAAACACTTTAAATTAGAGTGAAGTTTTTTTCCTGAATCCAGCCTATGGATTGTTTAGTAAAAGTGTAAGATGTCCAATTAGACTCCATCACACTCTACATTTTAGGCTGGGGTCAGCCGAGCGCAGTAATCTCGTCCGTGTTGCCGCACATTAGTATGTCCGTGGTAGCAGAGAAACATGACCGATGAAGCCTCACACACGAAGTACGTCCGCACGGAAGAGCGGATGCACAACGGACGCGGCAAATGGACGCAAGTTAGCAAGAACGTAAAACCGCTAGAACGGACGTGCGGAGTGCGCTGTGTCCGCATAGCTTTGTGTGTGAGTGATGGAACGTAGTCAGACGGACTGCATTTATATGTCCAGCATATACGGACAAAATGTTTTTCCATTTTAATTTATTTTCCCTCCTACATCTGTCAAAAATAACGTCAGTCACAAAAACGGACTGTGTGGTCACTACTGCGTCTTCCGTCGTCAAAAAGTGCGTCCGTACTGCACGGGCGCACAGTCCGTAGATAACGCGCTCGTCTGACCCTAGCTTGAGATCTAGCTCTACGTGGATCCCCCTTCTCCTGCAAGGTTCACTGTATGTGTGGACTCAAACATGGATAAATAAAAATTATTCTAGGAGTGGCAGGATACATAGCAACCAGACATTTGGGAAGGCCAGAACAACTTATTCAAATATTTTCCTATATTTATGGCACGGCTTTCAATGTACAGCAGCCACAAGAGCATATGTAATTCTAATGTAGGACTTTATGAGCGTCGGCCGTCATAACCATTATAGTTTTATGGTTCTCTTTTACGCTTCAAAAATATGTAATTGCTTTTTTTTGATTAATTTTTAACTTTGGCAGCCGGTAAGCTGTAAACCATCAATTACCCTTTTCAAATAGATAAGGGGAAAAAAAAAAAAAAAAAGGATTAAGATGAGAAGCTTCCCCCCCCCCATTAACTTTGTTTCCGAACATGCCATCCCAACATAAGGCTGGGGTCAGACCAGCGCACTTTTAACGTGCGTTCTGGCGCACTTAATCACGGCCGCACTAGCAGCAAATGACGGGCAATGACGGCCAATATACGAAGTACGGTCGCACGAAAGTCCGGCCGCGCAATGCAAGTGGAAAACGAACGCATTTTTTCGAGAACGCCGAACCGCTAGTACGGACGTACAGAGTGCGCAGCTGCGGCATAGCGGCGTCTTTGCGTGATTAGGAGATGTCAGACGCTGCTAATGTCCGGCCAACATAACGTCCAGACGCAAAAAGAGTTTTATTGACGATCCGAAAGAAATCACGCACGAAAAATGCGCATTGTATGACCGTTTTCGTGCATTCCGTGAAAAAATACGTCAATTCGTTCGGACGCACTTTTTTACGTTCGCGTGTAAAAATGCTTTCGTTTGACCCCAGCCTAAATGCTCCGAACTTTACCCCTAGCCTCATCCTATCAAATTTGACATACCTTGCCTATCCAAACTCTGATCCAATGACATTACTGTATTATTAAAAGGAATATTATCAGTTCTATAACAGATCTATCAGTGTTAGTCAAAGAGAATCGAAAAGTCACCGCACGTTCGGTGACTTTTCGTTCTCTTCAATTCGGTGCGATTTGGCGATCCCATTTCGGCGACCCTGCGGTGTATTCAGCAAGCACCACAGGGCCGTCGTAATGCGGGGAAAAGTCGCCGCAAACTCAACGCAAAACGAGGGCGAACGCTCACCAAAACCCGCAAAAACATCTGGATTAACCCACCGAAGACGCCTGGAGAAACCCGAGCAGGAGCCGATCACAGCGCAAAGCAGCCGCTGGAAAAAGCCGACACCGCAGAAGAATGGAGTTGAAAAAAAAAACAAAACAGTACGCTTGAATGTTTGAAAAGTGAAACGCTGTTTGCAAACAAACTGAGCGAAAATGTCTTAAATTTACATATAAGATCCAATGAATGATAATAAAAAGGGCTGTTACAGAAAAAAGGATTTAAAATAAAAAAAAGGAAAATAAATGTTTGCAACAAAATCCCGAAAAATGCCTAAAAGATCCGAAAATAATCTAAAAGTAAAGAGACTTTTTACTGCAGAATATTATAATGAACGGTTTATTAGATATTGAATTAAAAACGGGAATATTTTTAACATTGAAGCCTATGGGAGACGGAATAAATCTGCCGCATGAAACCACCGAATGGCAGGGCATTTCGGCAACCTTTCTCAGCTGGTTTGTGTTCTCTGAATAGACAAAGCATTGCTTCTCTACGGGGATTTCACTGACCTCAAACAGGCACCGAACAGGCACCGTATGTGCAGGCAATTCGCCAATATTTGGCGAATTGCCTGCTCTCTGAATAGCCGAATGGCCAAGAAAGGTAACCGTACACTGAATTTCAGCATTCGGTTACCTTTCGGCCCTAATTCGGATCTGTTTGAAAAACCCTGCTAGAGATTCAGTGGTAATTCTGGTGGAGCGAAGGATTGTCATTCAATGGGGTCGAACGAAGGACAGGAGAGAGTGTTTATAAAGCGCCTACTGTGAGCAAGTGGAGGTTAATAAAAGCAGCAAACAAAGCATATAGAAACAGAACAAGGATTACAAGATCAGTTATTTTTTTCCAGGGCACCTATTAACTTCAGCGTGCGTATCTATATCTGGTGCCGCCCCCCCCCCCATTAAAAATGTCACCAGCCGCCACTGACCCATCTACAGTTGTGCTTAATTTTAACAGTCTTTGTGATGCATTTATACACATCTAAAATAGTTGCGAAAACAATTATTTGGGGGATATTTATCTTTATTTTACCAAACGAACACCTGCTTTTCTCAACATTGACGCAAAGTCAACTACCAGCTTTGGAATTTTATGGGCCATTTCTTGCGAGTCAAACTAACATAACTGGTTTTGTTTGATAAACAGGGCGCCTCGTTAAGAGTTCAATATCAAGAGAACAATCTCTACACTTTAATCACAAGTCTACTTTAAAGAACATTTTCCATGAGAGAGAAAGAAAAAAAAAGAAACGCAAAAAAACCCCAAAAAAAACACATAAATATACAGCGTCTTAAAGCCAGAGAAAAATGGAAAGTAAATGTTTTTTATTTAGCTTTCTTGTGTTGGCTAATGAATGATGGCTCAGGAAGTCCGTGTGCTTATTTTGCAAGAAAAATAAGATAAGATATGCCATGATCTCAATATCTATTTCCCTGAGTAGATAACGTCAAATTATCAACGGGATCATAGAAAGTATTATAGGACTCTAAAAATCAAAGGTTAAAGCGCCACTGCCACCAAAAATGAAAATGTTCTTCTGGTTTATTATATGTTGCTTTGTTTTTCTCTTTTTAGGCTAGGGACAGATGAGCGCATTTTCTGCGGCCACCGTCAAAATGTACGTCGATGCGTGCGCACGCATTTTTTCACGGAATACGCTTAAGTGGTCAGACGATGCGCAATTCTGGACGTATTTTCATGACGGTGGGGTAAAATGAAGTCTAGGGAAATCCGGCTGGTTTGAACGTTATGTTGGCCGCACACTAGCAGCGTCTGACGTCTCCTAATCACGCACACACGCTGCCATGCGGCCGCAGCGCACTCTGTACGTCAGTAGCAGCGGTTTCACGTTCTGAGAAAAATGCGTTCATTTGCTGGTTGCGTGGTGTCGGCGCACTTTCGTACGCACGTACTGCGTATATTGGCCGTCATTGGCCGTTATGTGCTGCTACTGCCGCCGTGATTTAGTGCGTCTGCACGCGCGTTCCGACTGCCCCACTCTGACCCTAGCCTTAGTTATGGAAATATTTTAGTCTATAGGTGTCGCTTGGTGCATCCATTGTGTGATGTTTTGTGTTGTAAAGGCCCCCCCCCCCAGTATCTTTACAACACTTAAAGTGTAGAGGTCAGATCTTCAAAATGCCGACACCTAAGGATTGCATAGTGTGGGATTATACAGTGCCCCAAGTACTCTGCACTGAGGGAAACTCACTTCCAGAGACTCTCCGCTCTCATCCCAGACTTCACCTCTATAGAAGAGACGAGCAAACTCCACATCATACTGGGAGAAGAGGAGCCGGCGGTGAAAATATCTGTCCGATACGTCACAGACTGAGAGGAACATGAGAGATCCCAGACTTAGAAATCCCCAACACAGACTCGCCCCCATCCTGCTTCACATTATCCCCTAACCCTGATAAGGTCCATGGACTTGCCCATTCCCCCCCATATATGTACCAATAACACCAGGGATCAAGTCCTAAAAAAAGAAGTGTGGGAACTCACCAGGATTTCTGTCTCCCAATAAGCAATTATCACGTTGCACGTAACACAAACACACACTCAGCTCTGATAAATTTATGTATAGATGTCAATAAGAAAGCAGATTGTACAACAAATGCTTATGCTGGCTATTGAATACGGAGATGTAGTGTATGCAGCTGCCCCGAAACACCTTCATAAACTTACTACATTGTATAACTTATTCTGCCGCTTTGTGCTACAATATAACTACATGCCCACCACTGTGACATATTAAAAGAACTAAACTGGCCGTCACTGGAATCTAGACGCACCTTCACCTTTCCAACATGGTGTTTAAGAGCTTTTTGGGAAGCTACCACCCTACCTGAATATGCTGCTTCCCCTGGCAGTTCCCTCATCCTATAACCTCCGATCCAGGACCAGCACCTTACTTACAATACCACAATACAAAAAGAAAGTGGCTCGATCCTCATTTTCCTACAGAGCACCGCAGTTATGGAATAACCTCCCAGACACCATCAAATCTTCCCCCAGTCTAAGTCACTTAAGAGCTCCCTATTAACATACCTCAATAAGGAATGCACCTGTAAACATGTAACATAGTGGCAAATTAATTTTCTGTGCTAATCTGTATATTGGGTTTTGTTTTTAATATCTTGCATTTTATTACTTTGTATTTCTGTAACTACTGTAAAACTTCAATGCTCTTGAACCCAGGACATACTTGAAATGAAGAAATCTCAATGTATCCTTCCTGGTAAAATACTTTATAAATAAATATGAAATAAAGCAAAAATATATGATAAATCTATATTTATTGTGACTAATAGCGAAATATGTGATTGACACCTGACTACCAGCTTTATAGAGCATGGGACCAAAGGGAACTCCGTTCCCTCTGCAAAATTAGTGCAGGAACTCCGTTCCCACGCGTTCCCCCTCGACTTGACCCCTGAATAACACACCCTCCACCCCATATAACCTCCCCAGATGCTTGGGCAATACAAAAATGTATTTGCTCTGGCCAATAAAGCTTATTTTGATTTGATTTAGGACATCACCAGGGGGTAGATTAAACCACTATCAGAAAGCATTCAACTGCCATCTCATAGACCTAGAAAACACAATAGAGGAGTTATTCACCAACATCCGAACTTGCAGCCGAATAGCATCAAACGGTGAATTTCACAGCCATTAGTTTATTCACTAAACTGTCAATTCACCAAATTCTGGTGAATTGACAGCGAAATATGTTGCATTTTGTCGCATTAATTCACTATTGGACAATCTATTCAGAAAACGCTGAACTGCACCAAAAGGAGTTGATTTTTTTGGTGTTTAAGGCTGGGGTCAGACGAGCGTAGTGTTCACGTCCGTGATTGCGCCTAAAAGTACGTCCGTGATAGCAGGACAGGAAGCCCATTGGAGCCCGACACACGAAATACGTCCGCACTGAACTGCGGACGCACAACGGCCGCGGCCCACGGACGCAAGGCAGGCAAGAACGTACAACCCCTAGAACGGCCGCACAAAGTGCGCTGCGTCCGCAACGTCCGCATAGCTTTGTGTGTGAGTGATGGAACGTGGTCAGACGGACTGCATTTATACCTCCAGCATTTTTCACGGACAAAATGGTTTTGCATTTTAATTTATTTTCCCTCCTACATCCGCCTGTTCTCTCCTCTGGCCCTCAGGGTGGCAGTCATCTACCGCCCACCGGGACCAACCTCCCAGTTCTTTGACCACTTTGCTACCTGGCTCTCTCACTTTCTGTCTTCTAATCTTCCATGCCTAGTTCTCGGGGACTTCAACATTCCCATTGACGATCCTTCCGCCCCTGCTGCCTCCAAACTTCTTTCACTCACGTCCTCCCTTGGACTCACACAATCCTCCCTCCTCCCTACCCACCGCGATGGTCACGCTATTGACCTTGTCTTTTCCAACCTCTGCTCCATTTCTGAGTTCAACTGTCGCCCTTTCCCATCTCTGACCACCACCTTCTCTCTTTCAACCTATCTGGACTTCCTAAACACCCTGCTCCCCCACCCCGCACACACACTCGCAGAAATCTACAGGCTGTGGACCCCCATCAATTCTCCAACCTAATTCACCACCTCCCTCATACCTCATCCTTCACCTGCCCTGATGCTGCCACTAATCACTACAACACTACGCTTATTCTGCTCTAGACACTCTTGCTCCTCTTCGACTCTGTAAGGCCCCACGCCGCCAGCTTCAGCCCTGGCACACCCTCCAGACTCGCTACCTGCAAAGATGCTCCCGCACCGCAGAGCGTGCCTGGAGAAATTCCGCTCTGAAGCTGATTTTGTTCACTTCAAGTTTATTCTCCGGTCATACACCTCTGCCCTCCACTTGGCCAAACAATCCTTCTTCTCATCTCTTATATCTACGCTGTCCTCCAACCCTAAACGGCTCTGGTCCCACTTCAACACCCTCCTCTACCCATGCACCTCCCCCTCAGCTGCCTTCAGCGCTCAAGAGCTGGCAGACTACTTCCTCAGTAAAACTTTAACTATCAGAAGCAACATCCCAACACAAGATAGTTATCTGCCACCTCCACTCCCACAGGTCCCATCTGCCACCCTCTGCCGCTTCCTCCCAGCCACTGAGGAGGAAGTCAATTCCTTATTGTCCTCCTCACATCTCACCACGTGCCCGCTCGACCCCATTCCCTCACATTAATTCCTCCCCTCTTCCTCCTCCCTCCCTGCTCTCACACACATCTTCAACCTATCTCTCTCCACTGGCTCCTTTCCATCCGCCTTCAAACACGCGCTAGTTACCCCTTTACTAAAGAAACCATCCCTAGATCCCAACTCTCCATCCAACTACCGTCCTGTATCCCTGCTTCCATTCACATCAAAGCTCTTAGAAAAACTAGTCTTCAACCGCCTCTCCATCTTCCTGTCCTCCAATTCCCTACTTGACCCCCTGCAATCTGGCTTCCGTCCCCTACACTCAACTGAAACTGCCCTCACCAAAGTCACCAACGACCTCCTAACTGCTAAAAAACACGGCCACTATTCTATTCTCATCCTGCTTGACCTCTCGGCTGCTTTTGACACTGTTGACCACCCCCTCCTTCTACAGACCCTCAACTCTCTGGGTCTCGGTGACACTGCACTTGCTTGGATTGACTCCTATTTATCCAACAGGTCCTTCTGTGTGTCCTTTGCTGGTAACTCCTCCTCTTCATTGCCTCTATCTGTTGGTGTACCTCAAGGCTCTGTCCTTGGTCCTCTGCTCTTTTCCATCTACACCTCCTCCCTGGGCAAAATCATCAACAGCTTTGGCTTTAATTACCACCTCTACGCTGATGACACTCAGATCTACCTCTCTACCCCTGATCTCTCTCCCCCTGTCCTTTCCAAAGTCAGTGACTGTTTATCTGGCATCTCCTCCTGGATGGCCTCCCACCACCTAAAGATCAACATGTCAAAGACTGAGCTCCTACTTATTCCTCCCTCTAATGCTGCCCCACCTCCTGACTTCTCGATCACGGTGGAGGGTATCACCATCTCCCCATCAAACCAAGTTCGCTGTCTTGGAGTTACACTTGACTCTGCTCTTTCCTTCATCCCCCACATCAAGTCTCTTTCCTCCTCCTGCCGATACCAACTGCGTAATATTTACAGAATTCGGCCATTTATTACCGCTGTCGCCACAAAACAACTCATACACGCCCTGGTAATCTCCCGACTCGACTATTGCAATAATCTCTTATCTGGCCTCCCTCTGTCCACCTCTCCCCCCTACAATCCATCCTGAACGCCTCCGCCAGGCTAATTCACCTCACCCGCGCTCTGTCTCTGCCGCTCCCCTCTGCGAGTCCCTTCACTGGCCTCCCATCCACTGCAGAATTAAGTTCAAAATCCTTATCCTTACCTACAAAAGCCTCACTAACTCAGCTCCACACTACCTGTCCTCACTAATCACCAAATACACCCCAGCCCGCTCCCTAAGGTCAAACAGTGACCTGCGCCTAGCTTCTCCCCGCATCACCTCTTCCCATGATAGACTGCAGGATTTCTCACGCGCAGCCCCCACTCTCTGGAACGCTCTCCCTCGTACTGTCAGACTTTCCCCTAACTTCTCTTCCTTCAAACGCTCCCTGAAAACATTCCTATTTAGGGAAGCCTACCACCCAACTCACTGACGCAACCATCAATCACTCTCACCTTACAGTCCTCTCCTCCTGTTTCCAACCCCAACCCTCCCAGATTGTGAGTTCCTACGGGAATAGGGCCCTCATCTCCTCCTGTACTGTTTGTCAAATGTTGTTCAATGTATTGTAACCCTGTCTATACTGTGCTTATTGTACAGCGCTGCGGAATATGCTGGCGCTTTATAAATAAAGAATAATAATAATAACTTCAGTGAAAAAACGGACTGTGTGACCACTACTGCGTCTTCCGTACTGACGATGTCCGTACTGCACGGACGTACAGTCCGTAGAAATCACGCTCGTCTGACCCTAGCCTTAGTGGCCACTTCGACAGTTTTCGCTGATGTCCGATAACTGTGTCGGGGTCTTCAATTTCAGCAAAATACAGTGACCATTCTCTAATAGGGAGTTCACTTTATTTTCAGCTAAAGGGAAGATTGCCGAAGTATGGTGAAAATCAAAAGCACCAAAATTGCATGTACGTTTTTTCCACAAAAAAAAATCCCCCTACAGCTATTTATTAAAGTATTTTACCAGGAAGAATACATTGAGATTTCTCTTGTTTAAGTATGTCCTGGGTTTAAGAACATTGTATTTCTGCAACAATTCAAAGTGATAAAATGCAAGATATAAAAAAAAAACACCACAAATATATAGATTAACAGAAAATAAATATGTATTAAAGGTTTACAGGTGCATTCTGAATCGAGGTATATTAAGAGCTCTCTTAAGGGACTTTAGACTGGGGGAAGATTTGATGGCGTCTGGGAGGTTATTCCTTATTTGCGCTGCTCTATAGGAAAATGAGGATCGAGCCACTTTCTTTTTGTATTGTGGTATTGCAAGTAAGGTGCAGGTCCTGGATCGGAGGTTATAGGATGAGGAAGCTGCTGGGGGAAGCAGTCTATTCAGGTAGGGTGGTAGCTTCCCAGAAAATCTCATTGCCTTTTCACTACGATTTTATTATATGCCACAGCTGCAGAGTGAAACTTGCCATAAGATTTTGGTAATTGTTGCAGCATGGAAAAATCCACAAAATGGAAATAGGTGTTAAAAAATAAATACAATTTTTTTTACATGTTTCAAATAGGAAGGAGGGGAAAAAAAAAAAAAGTACAGTAGCATATTTTTTATAATAAAAAGGAGTCAAGTCCCAAAAGAGAACTGTGGGAACGCATCAAGATTTCTGATGCCCCTTTGTCAGTCTTTAATATTATTATTATTATTATTCTTTATTTATAAAGCGCTGGCACCCCAGCTCTCACCTTCAGGATGTCTCGCGAACTGCCCCTTTTTATGGAACTCACTCCCCTGCAACATCAGACTCTCCAGTCCTTCAAGAAGTCTCTGAAAACACAGAATATAAATAATCCACCATTGTACCGGTCTTGCTTAATCTTCCCCACATCCGTATGTATCCCACTACTTCCCATATCTAGCGATCTACCCTCACCTAACGGTCACCCCTCTTTAGAGTGTAAGCCCTCGAGCAGGGTCCTCTCCTACTGTTCTGTGTGTTTGTTATTCTGCCTCTCCCACTGTACAGCTCTACGAAACATTTTGGCACTTATAAATAATTGTAACCTTAACACGATGATTCAAAACATTAAACAATCAGAGCTCTTCGTTTAGCTTTTACATATCAAAAAGAATTGGTGTGAATGTGTCAAGGTGCTGCAAAGCATGAAAAACACATCTTTTAAGAATTTAAATCTCTCTCAACTCATTGGAATATTTGAGGAGATTTTTGCCACTGCTGCCCCCCCCCCCCCATCCCTCTTAAATAATCTATGCTCCAAGCTAAATTCGGCTGAAGAGTAGACTAATGGCGCAGAGGAACGATAGGAGTTGAAAAGAATGGACCAGCAGCATGGAATTTCCAATGTTTTCCGTTGGGGACTAGTCCTTAACCGCAGTAGTTTACCAATGCTGTAAACAACAAAGATCACTATTGTTGCAGCGATGACAGATCGGAATGTTCTTTTTGCGAAACACTGAACAGCACCAGGGGACGCTTCATCAGTAAAACTACTGTCGCTGTTTGACTTTCCCCCTCGGGGGTCACTGAAGTTAAGTGTTATTGCAGCAACGGTACAATGTTTTGGTTATTGAATATTATAACCCTGACATGTTCATGCATCCAGCGATAGAATTCAAACCTATTTTAGGCTAGGGTCAGACGAACGCATTTTTCGCAGCGACCGTCAAAAAGTGCGTCTGAACGCATTGCCGTATTTTTTCACGGAATGCGCGAAAACGGTCATACGATGCGCATTTTTGTGCGTGATTTTTTACGGATCCAAACCAGGAAACTTTGGGTGTCTGGACGTTATGCTGGCCGGCCATGAGCAGCGTCTGACGTCTCCAAATCACGCACACATGCCGCTAGTGGACGCAGCGCACTCTGTACGTCCGTACTAGCGGTTCTGCGTACTCGAAAAAATGCGTTCATTTTCCACTTGCGTTGCGCGGTTGGACTTTCGTGCGACCGTACTTCGTATATTGGCTGTCATTTGCTGCTACTGCGGCCGTGATTAAGGCTAGGGTCAGACGAAAGCATTTTTAACGTGCGTTTAACCGCACGAAATCACGGCCGTGCTAGCAGCAAATGACGTCCAATGCCGGGTAACATACGAAGAACGGCCGCACGAAAGTTCGTCCGCGCAACGCAAGTGGCAAACAAACTCATTTTTTCTAGAATGTCAAACCGCTACTACTGACGTACAGAGTGCGCTGCGTCCGTGTTTGCGTGATTGGGAGACGTCAGACGCTGCTAATGTCCGGCCAACATAACGTCCAGACGCAAAAAGGGTTTTATTGATGATCCGTACAAAATCATGGACGAAAATGCGCATCGTATGACCGCTATCGCGTATTCCGTGAAAAAATACGTCCATTCATTCAAACGCACTTTTTCACGGACAACGTGAAAAATGCGTTAGTCTGACCCTAGCCTTAGTCCGACTAAACACACGTTAAAAATGCGTTAGTCTGACCCCAGCCTTAAGGGACACCTATTCAGCGTGATGCAGGATACAGTATAAATACTGGGAAACTGGATAAAGGGCTCCATCAGGGTTATTCAGAGATCACCGAAACGTCACCCACATTTCACCGTGTCTGATTCACTGACCCTACGACAAATTCAGAATTCACTGCAGGGTCCGTTGAACAACACAACCGACGAACACAGCGCCAAACAGCTGCCGGACGGGTAAAAAAATTGGAAGTGCCAAAATTGAAGCAAAAAAAACCACACGGGAATATTTTTTTAACATTGAAACCTATGGGATTCGCCTGATGAGGCTAGCGTCAGATGAATGCAGTCATCAGGTCCGTGTCGCCGCACAGTTTAACGTCCGTCGTAGCATTGATGTGTGATTAATAGGGACCAACACACGAAGAACGTGCGCACGCACCACGCAGGTGGCAACGGACGCCATTTAGGCTCATGTCAGACGAGCGCAGTGTGTACATCCGTTTTTGCGCACATAATAACGTTCGTCGCAGCATAGAATAAATGGAGCGCACAACACACGCGGCAAACGGATGCAAGAACGTAAAACCGCTAGATCGGACATGCGGAGTGCGCTGCGTCCGCATAGCTTTGTGTGTGAGTGATGAACGAGGTCAAACGTGCATTTGTGCGTCCAGCATTTTTGACGAACCAAATTTTTTCATATTTAATTTATTTCCCCTCCTACATCAGTCAAAAATAACATCAGTTAAAAAAACAAAACAGAAAAAAAAAACACGACTGTGGCCACTACTGCGTCTTCCGTCAGAAAGTGCGTCCGTACTACATGGGCGCACAGTCAGTACAAAATGCGCTCGTCTGACACCAGCCTTAGGCCTCAACGTAAATGCGCTAAGACGGACGCCCAGAGTGCGCCGCATCCGCCTATGTGCATGATGACGCGACGTCAGACGCAGCGCATTTGCGACGTCCATCACATTGAAGCTCAGAGGTTTTTATGGTCTGGCTGACTGTACCGGTCTTTTAATTAATTTTGATTCCTTAAGGCTAGGGTCAGACTAACGCATTTTTCGCGTTGTCTGTGAAAAAGTGCGTTCGAACGAATGGACGCATTTTTTCACGGAATACGCAATAGCGGTCATACGATGCGCATTTTCGTCTGTGATTTTGTACGGATCATCAATAAAACACTTTTTGTGTCTGGACGTTATGTTGGCCGGACATTAGCAGCGTCTGACGTCTCCTAATCACGCACACACGCCTCTAGCGGACGCAGCGCACTCTGTACGTCAGTACTAGCAGTATCACGTTCTCGAAAAAATGCGTTCGTTTGCCACTTGTGTTGCGCGGCCGCACTTTTGTGCGGCCGTTCTTCGTATGCTGCCCGTCATTGGACGTCATTTGCTGCTAGCGCGGCCGTGATTTAGTGCTGCTAAACGCACGTTAATACTGCGTTAGTCTGACCCTAGCCTAAACCTGCTGAATGAAACCACTGGACATCAGGTCATTGCGACACCTTTTCACTGCTGTTCGGTGTTCTCTGAATAGATTCACTGCAATATTTGGCGAACTGCCTGCTTTGTGAATAGCAAACGGGAAATTCACCGTCCGTGCAATTTCGGAGCCAGATCGGCTGTCTCTGAATGAGCGTTTATTTTGGCACACCTTATGTTTGACGCCTCTGGCTTACAGAAGTGGTATTCGGCAGAATCACAGCCATGCCTAAATACAATACACTTCATTATCAGGGTTATTCAAAGAGAATTGAAAAAGTCACCGCACAGTCGGTGACTTTTCGTTCTCTTCAATTCGGTGCGATTCGGCGATCCCATTTCGGCAACCCCGTGGTGTATTGAGCAAGCACCACAGGGACGTCGTTGTAGAGGGAAAAGACGTCATAAACCCAACGAACACTCACCGCAAAACCCGGCGAACGCACACCGAAACCCGCAAAAACATCTGGATTAAGCACGCCGAACACGCTGGAGAAAATCCGAGCAGCCGCCGATCAGAGCACAGAGCAGCCGCCGGAAAAAGCTGACATCGCAGACGAATGGAGTGAAAAGAAAAAAACGCAAAAAAAAAACAGTACGCTTGAATGTTTGAAAAGTGAAACGATGTTTGCAAAGATACTACAGAACGATGTCTGAAATTTACATATGGAGGTCCAATGAATGATAATAAAAAGGGCTGTTACAGAAAAAAGAAAAAATTATTGTAAAAAAAAAAAAAAAAACCTGAAAGATCCTAAAAATAAATAAACTTTTTGCTGCAGAATAAAATAATAAACAGTTTATTAGATATTGAATTAAAACAGGAATATTTTTAACATTGAAGTCTATGGGATTCTCCTGAATAAACCTGTCGAATGAAACCACCCAACAGCAGGGCATTTCGGCAACTTTTCCCTGCTGTTTTCTGTTCTCTGAATAGACGAAACATTGCTTCACTATGGGGACTTCACTGCCCTCGAGCAGGCACCGTATGTGCAGGCAATTCGCCAGGATTTGGTGAACTGCCGGCTCTCTGAATACCCGAATGGCCAAGAAAGGTAATTGTATGCTGAATTTCAGCGTTCGCCAGTTACCTTTCGCCAGCAATTCGGATCTCTTTGAATAACCCGGTATATGTCTATAATATATTAAATTTAAAAGCACCCGGTCATAGGATCATTTGCAAAACAAGGATTCCCCTGAAATAACCAAAGTTAAAACCACACAGTGAAGTCTTTCATTAACATTTTGTCTGTACATTGTGGTCAGCAGCAACAGGTATAAAAAAAAAAAAAAGAACAGGCTTTATGCCTCAGTAAAATAAGGGCGGTGAGTGGGATGTGTGTAAGGAGCTTGTTGTGTGTACAACCAAACAAGCAGCTGTGTAAATCTTCAAAGAACACCTTAAGACAGGGATTCCAAACCACCGGTCCTCAAGTCCCCCTAACAAGCAAGATTTTTAGGACCACCTTGGGGGAAATGCAGACTGAATCCTGCAATCACTAAGCAGCAAATCATATCACCTGTGCTGTGCTTCACATACCCTGCAAACCTGACCTGTTGGGGGTACTTGAGGACCGGGGTTGGGAACCTCTGCCTTAAGACGTAGAACAAAAAAATAAACAACAGTGTCTTTTGTTGATAATTTGTTTCTTTTTTCAAAATTTACAAAACACTTTATGCGACAACACTCAGAACTAACTTTATAATGTAAAATATGTTATTACATCGTTTGTGTATAGAATATGCATAAGCTCTATATAAAAACACATTTTACTTACAAAAACGTACATTTGTGCCTGTTCAGCTATCATGTCAAATGAACACGTGCACTATAGACGCGTGTGTTTACGATACACATGTGCGTATCATATACAGAATCTATAACAAAAACAATTATATAGAGACATCCATATAGTACGAGCGTTTTTCGTTTAAGGCGCGTAGTACTGTCTTGTAACACCATAATTTCAACTTCACATAAGTTTCATTAACCCCTTTAGGACCAAGGGTCTTTAAAGTCAATGCATTTATGACCTAACAGTTACGTCATTGGTACTTAAAGGGTTAAAAAAGATATGAAGACTACAATTTTGAAAAAGCTTTTGATAGAATATGACCTTCTGACATATGAGCAGGGCCCTCTACACCTCTTGTTTCCATCATATGTCCGTTTATATGTATCTCGTCCCCTTTGGTTATTGTAAAGCGCTGCGGAAACTGTTGGCGCTATATAAAGGAGGATAATAATAATAATAATAATATACAGGTTATCTAGTACAACACCTTTCAAAAGCTCATTAAGCTGCATCACTGGAGTAATACAGACATTCCAAGCGAAGAGATTACACATATATATATATATATATAAAAAAATTGTATATATAATCACACACAATTCTATATTAGAACACAAACACAGATTTATTTAACAAAAAGAAATAACCAAAGCATGTACAGCGCTACAGAACTTGTTAGAAAAAAACTTATAATATATATATATATATTATATATATAAATATATATATATATATAATTACATAATATTATTACATTTAGTCCAGATGCCAAAATCTCGGGTATAGTAGCACGTGGTGATACCTTTTTTATTGGACTAAACGTAACATTTATAAAACAAATTATATACTGATCAGTATAGCTTCCAAACCTGAGGAAGAGAGGAACACTCTCGAAAGCTTGTTTTATAAATGTTACGTTAGTCTAATAATAATAATAAAAAGGTATCACTGCGTACTACTATACTCGTGAGTGATATATAATATACACTGTATATTACACATATCACATAGTATGCTGATGTCCTCTTGCAAGGTTTCAGATCATTTATAAATGTTGTCTTTACTTACCTTACACTGCAGGACTTGCTTAGGAGTGCACCTTATTGTTCTGCCGCTGCATTCTTTACTCTGTGCTCTGCGGCTTCCAGACCAACCCACTTGCACCAATGATGTAAAGCTAAAAACACCTACAGGCTCCTCCAGACTTCACCTGCTTTTGCAGTACAGCACTCTGTCTGCACCTGATATTGGCTACATTATAAAGTATTAAATGTTATTTGTAAAAGTATCCTCAATCTTATGTCCCACTTTCTATGTATGACTTCATTTGTTTTATTAACCCTTACAGTCAGGAAAATCCAAACAACGGCAGAAGTTTTATCATATTGTTTTTTTCAGGAAACTTTATTGTGATCTAACCTATTATTTTTATTTATAAAGTATTTTACCAGGAAAGATGCATTGAGATTTCTGGCTGGGGTCAGACGAGCGCAGTGTTAGGCTAGGGTCAGACTGAGGCAGTGCGAACGCGCGTTCTGGCGCACATAATCACGGCCGTGCTAGCAGCAGATGACGGGCAATGACGGCCAATATACGAAGTACGGTCGCACAAAAGTCCGGCCGCGCAACGCAAGTGGAAAATGAACGCATTTTTTCGAGAACGTTAAACCGCTGGTACTGACGTACAGAGTGCGCTGCGGCCGCATAGCAGCGTGTGTGCGTGATTAGGAGATGTCAGACGCTGCTAGTGTGCGGCCAACATAACGTTCAAACAGCCGGATTTCCCTAGACTTCTTTTTACCCCATCGTCATGAAATACGTCCAGAATTGCGCATCGTCTGACCACTTAAGCGTATTCTGTGAAAAAATGCGTGCGCACGCATCGACGTACATTTTGACGGTGGCCGCAGAAAATGCGCTCATCTGTCCCTAGCCTTAACGTCCGTGTTGCCCGCACATAAGTACGTCCGTGATAGCATACAATTGTGTTAAATGGAGCCCCACACACGAAGTACGTCCGCACAGAAGTGCAGAGGCTGACGGACGCTGCAAACGGACGCAGGTTAGGCAAGAACGTAATACTGCTAGAACGGACGTGCGGAGTGCGCCAAGTCCACAACGTCCGCATAGCTTTGTGTGTGAGTGATGGAGCGTGGTCAGACGGACTGCATTTATACGTCCAGCATTTTTGACGGACAGAATGTTTTTTCATTGTAATTTATTTTTCCTGCTACATCAGTCAAAAAATACGTCAGTGAAAAAAACTGACTGTGTGGCCACTACCTTGTCGTCAGCCAGAAAGTACATCCGTACTGCACGGACGCACAGTCCGTACAAAATGCGCTCATCTGACCCTAGCCTCTCTCGTTTTCAAGTATGTCCTGAGTTCAATAACATACAGGGTAATTCAAAGAGATCCGAATTGCTTGAGAAAGGTAACCGAACGCTGAAAATTCTTGGCCATTCGGCTATCCAGAGAGCAGGCAATTCGCCAAATCCTGGCGAATTGCCTGAACATACAGTGCCTGTTCAAGGGCAGTGAAATCCCCATGAAAAAGCACCGCTTCGGCTATTCAGAGAACACAACCCAGCAGTGAAAGGTTCCCCTAATGCCCTGCCATTCGGTGGTTTAACCCTTTCGCTGCTGAGCCTTTTCACACCTCTGTGCTGAGCTCATTTTTACCGGTTTCGCTCATCATGTTTAAATGCGATGTGAAGTCACATTTTATTAATCGACCCAGACATATTATATATCGTTCTTTCCGGGAGACTCGGCAGATTCATAATATATCATTTTTATATGTATACGTTATGTCCTGTCTGTATATTATAACATAAAATGCAATAAAATTAGAATTTTCAATAATTTACAACGTGTAAAGTGTTTTTTTTTCACATTTTAACATGCGAGCGTTTGCGGTTATATTTTCTTTGCATTGTGCTTGTTAAAAAAATTAGAAACGGGGAATCGTTACTTTTTGTTGGGGAAAATTACGTGTTTTTTGGCAAACACCCCCATAGAAAAAATCGTTAATGCATCATCATTGTTCACATTATAATTGAAATGGGAACAATATTGCTGCATTAATAAACCAAAACAAAAAAAATATATATTTTTTAATTTTTTAATTTTATTTTTAATTATTTTTTTTAACTGTACATAGTCATGTTTGGTATCACTGAAAAGGCCATGCTCTGACCGTTCCAATGATGTCAAACATTAACCCCTAGCTGTCACGGATCGGGAGATAGGGGTTAAAGTCGGGCGCGGCTTGGAATGGCAGGCTGTGCCCTTCCAAGCGGTGTCTGCCTTTACTGGCTGGCCCGCACGGATGGGGAGGGAGAGAGGATGGCGGGGGGGGGGGTGCCTGAAATAGACGTCTATTGTGCCCGCCAGGGTCCCGGAGGCTGGGCTGACATCGATGATCCCGGCCGATCGCGACTGCTTAGGCTAGGGTCAGACGAACGCATTTTTCGCGTCGACCGTGGAAAAGTGCGGTCGAACGAACGGACATATTTTTTCACGGAATACGCGGTAGCGGTCATACGATGCGCCTTTTCGTCCGTGATTTTGTACGGATCATCAATAAAACACTTTTTGTGTCTGGACGTTATGTTGGCCGGACATTAGCAGCGTCTGATGTCTCCCAATCACACACACACGCCGCTATGCGGCCGCAGCGCACTCTGTACGTCAGTAGTAGCGGTTTGACGTTCTCGAAAAAATGCGTTCGTTTGCCACTTGCGTTGCGCGGACGAACGTTCGTGCGGCCGTACTTCGTGTGTTCCCCGGCATTGGACGTCATTTGCTGCTAGCACGGCCGTGATTTTGTGCGGCTAAACGCACGTTAAAGCTGCGTTCGTCTGACCCTAGCCTTAGGGAGGACGCGCTCAGCGCGTCCTCCACAGCGAAGTAGCCATGCGGCAGGACGCGCTGAGCGCGTCCTCCGCATGGAAAGGGTTAATTCGGCAAGTTTATTCAGGAGAATCCCATAGGCTTCAATGTTAAAAATATTCCCGTTTTAATTCAATATCTAATAAATCGTTCATTATAAAATTCTGCAGCAAAAAGTCTCTTTATTTATAGATTTTTTAGGATATTTAAAAAAAAAAAAAAACAGAAAAATGCTTAAAAGTCCTATTTTTTTTTTATTTTTTTTTAAGTTTACTTATTTTTTCTGTAACAGCCCTCTTTATTATCATTCCTGGACCTCATATGCAATTTTCAGACATTTTCGCTCAGTAGTTTCTTTGCAAACAGCGTTTCACTTTTCAAATCATTCATGCAAACTGTTTTCCTAATTTATTCACTTCATGCTGTCTGCGGTGTCGGGTTTCTCAGGTTTTCCGGGCGGCTTCGCTGTGTGGGATCGGCTCCTGCTCGGGTTGATCCGTGGTTTTCTGCAGGTTAATCCAGATGTCTTTGTTGGTTTTCGGCGTGCATTCGCCGGGTTTTGCGGTTAGTTTTCAGCGGGTTTGCGGCGGCTTTTCCCTGCATTACGGCAGACCTGTGGTGCTTGCTGAATACACCGCAGGGTCACCGAAATGGGATCGCCAAAAGGAACCTAATTGAAGAGAACGAAAAGTCACCAAACGTGCGGTGACTTTTCGAATCTCTTTGAATTACCCTGATTGTATTTCTGTAACGACTATCAATTGAAAATAATAAAATGCAAGAGGTAAAAAAAAACAAAAAAAAACTGACTGAATGAGGCTAGGGACAGATGAGCGCATTTTCTGCGGCCACCGTCAAAATGTACGTCGATGCGTGCGCACGCATTTTTTCACGGAATACGCTTAAGTGGTCAGACGACCACAGTCGCAGGTACTCACCAACGCAATTCTAGGGAAATCCGGCTGTTTGAACGTTATGTAGGCCGCACACTAGCAGCGTCTGACGTCTCCTAATCACGCACACACGCTGCCATGCGGCCGCAGCGCACTCTGTACGTCTGTAGCAGCGGTTTCACGATCTGAGAAAAATGCGTTCATTTGCCGGTTGCGTGGTGTCGGCGCACTTTTGTACGCACGTACTGCGTATATTGGCCGTCATTGGCCGTTATGTGCTGCTACTGCCGCCGTGATTTAGTGCGCCTGCACGCGCGTTCGCACTGCCCCAGTCTGACCCTAGCCTGAAATGTTAAAAAGGATAGAAATGTTTTTTCAGATTTTTACATTTTCTTGCACAACTAGAACTGCTGAAAAATTATACCCAAAATAGATTAATAAACCTGTCTGTCCACATTTTAATTGTGTTCCTCCGTATGCCTGGGGTTTAAAAGGGATTTAGAGCACATTTATTTTACATTGATACCAATGGGATTCGACTGTTTAACCCTGTTGAACGAAACCACTGAAAATCAGGGCATTTCACTGACATTTTGGTGCTGTTCAGTGTTCTCTGAATTAACGACTACTTCTCTATGTGGATTTCACTGCCGCCAAATTGCACCATATTCCGCTGGCAATTTGCGAATATTTGGTAAATTGACAGCTTTTTGAATAGCCGTGAAATTCACGGGTCAGCATTGCCTAGTGAATGCTAACTGTAGTGTTCAGTGCTTAATGTATGCCCACATTACCTCCAACACTAAGGCCCCGTTCACACTGTGCGATTTAGGCTAGGGTCAGACTGGGGCAGTGCGAACGCGCGTGCAGGCGCACTAAATCACGGCCGTAGTAGCAGCACATGACGGCCAATGACGGGCAATATACGCAGTACGTGCGTACAAAAGTGCGCCCACGCCACGCAACCGGCAAATTAACGCATTTTTCGTACAACGTGATACCGCTAGTACGGACGTACAGAGTGCGCTGCGGCCGCATAGCAGCGTGTGTGCGTGATTAGGAGACGTCAGACGCTGCTATTGTGCGGCCTACATCACGTCCAAACAGCCAAAGTTTCCAGGTTTTGTTGGAGCGTACCTGCGACTGTGGAAAATGTCTGCTGGACCAGAGATCGATGTGGAGAGGCTGATCAGCGCTGTGGGGGAGCATCCTGAGATATGGGACACGGCCTGCGACAGGTACAAAGACAAGGGGAAGAAGGCCAACGCATGGGTCGTGGTGTCCCGTGTCGTGTACCCTGATTATGATACGTGGTCCGAGAAAGAGCAGCATATACAGAGTGAGTATTTGATTATTTTATTCATAATCCCATACATGTAAATCACAATAATAATAATAATAAAAACAAATATGTAATCATCGAGGTGAAATCTCAAATGCTCCCCAGCTGCCAGGGCACCTGACCTGCATCACTCGAAAAATAATTAGACAGAGCATCGCGAAACCTGTTGCTGTATCTATTCACAGCTATGATGTCATCGTTCGCATCATCTTCAAGACCGACAACTGTGAGGGTATCATCAAAATTAAAACCATACCTGGCACGCACATAATTATGTAGGATGCAACAGCATTTGACTATATCCACACAGAAATCAACCTGTACATCCAGCGGTCTATGTAAAATCCTCCACTTGTTGGTCAGTATGCCAAAGCTACACTCCACATACCGTCTCGCCCGCGACAGCCTATAATTAAAAACCCGCTTCTTCACATTCAGGTGTGTCCCTGAGTAGGGCCTTAGGAGGTGTGTGGATAGTCCGAATGCTTCATCACCCACGAAGGCATAGGGGACTGCCACGTCACTGCCAGGCAATGGTGCGGGTCTGGGGATGTTCACGGTCCCACTCTCAATTTCATTCCACAGTGTGGAGTTCCTGAACAGTGTGGAGTCAGAGTCCTTGCCGTATGAACCGACATCCACATACACGAAACTATAGTTGGCATCTGCCACCGCCAGTAGGCCTATTGAAAAACAATGTTTATAATTCTGATACAGTGAGCCACTGTGCGGTGGCTTCACTATGCGGACATGTTTGCCATCCACGGCTCCCAGGCAGTTTGGAAAGTTGGCTCTCTCCCAGAATCCTGCTGCAATTTCTACACATGCCTTGTGTGTCGGTTTTGGCAAACATTGGTCTTTCATGGTTTCCCATATGGTTTGGCACACCTTGCGGACGATCTCACCAGCTGTTGATCTTGCAATGTGGAAGTTGTAATGCAGATCCTTCAGACTGCATCCACTAGCAAGATACCTAGAAGACAAAACAAGAATGTTTGAATATGATCACATACCATGAACACAAGCTAATGTCACACTCATCATGTTTTGCAGCACAAGAGGCAATGAACAAATGGCGCACAGTACGCGACAACTAACGCGGGTGCAGAAGAAGCAAGCCATGGCTGCGCGCTCTAGAGCTGGTTCCAAAAAGGTCCATGGATACATCTATACAGAGCAACACTGTCGTTCCTCCGAAGGACCCAGGAGCCGCGCAGCGCTAGCAGTGACAGCCATCGACCATCGACCGCACCAGCACATGGGCGCCACCAGTGCCAGGAGGAGGTGAACCGGGGTGGTGCAGAGTCACAACTGGAGGAGGATGTGGAGACAGGACAGGGTGGCGGGTACCGCAACAACGGTCAGCACCAGACCTGCACAGAAGAGGGCACCAGCTACAGACCTGGAGCAGGCCATGGTTAACCTTCATGGAGGCTCAAACCAACCATCCACACCAACGCTGCATGCTTGCGGACTCCGTGGACATGTCATTCTTTAATTCCTGTATGATCCTCCTCAACAAGATGAGCGAGGCTGAGAAGGTGGAGTACCGGCGCAGATCTCTGGCAATATTGGACGACATCCTTTCCCGTCCCCATCACGCAGCCGGTTACAATGCTGTGCCACAATCCACAAATGCCAGTGGATCTTCCCTCCCCAGTGAGGTGCTGTCCACCCACCCAGCCATGCCCCCTGGAGCCAGGCCACACACAGAGTCGGAGTCCTGCTCTAGCCACACCACCGGCCCTCATGACCCAGATGCTCGGCGGTATCATGATCTGTGATACATGTCATGAATATGTTTTAGTTTTGTTTGTCATGTGTTATTTGGTTTGATGTTTAATATATCCTGAGCCTTCAGTTAACAAGTTATAATATATGTCGAGAATATATTACTGTTATTTTATTTCATATGTTTCATTATATTATATTTTTTGGTCTACATTGTTGTCAGAGTCATTTATGATTATGTAACGTGTGATGTGATGCCTGTGTGTGTGTGACTGTGTGTGTGTGTGTGTATGCATGTGACAGTGGGCATGTGACTACAGACATGATGCACTCATGTCAGGTGACTGGCAGCCGATGTCATGTATGCAGGTGTTTGACAGTACGTACCGCAAAGTGATGACCAGCATCTCCTCCGGTGGTATGGCGACCCTCATGTTGATGTCCCTCTTGGTCAGTGGCTCGCGTACCCGCGACAACAGTTCATCAAAGGAGGGGATGGACATCCGCATGTATTGAAAAACTTCACAGGGTCCCTCTCTCGCAGTGGCCTGTACAGCGTCACAAAGTGTCCATGCGTGGGTCTGGCAGTGTTAATTTGATGAACCCAGGTTCGCCGCTTTCTCTTCCTCTTAAGGTACAGGTACCCATTGCAGCAAACACAAAGACTGTACTGGATCCATCTTTGAAAAACGCCACCATACCCAAAATGGCCTTTTTATAACCCTACCCCTTATTTTTTCATTCATCAATTAATTAGATTCATCGGTTTTTTTCTCTTTTTTTTACAGCTCCGTCATGAAATACGTCCAGAATTGCGCATCGTCTGACCGTTTTCGCGTATTCCGTGAAAAAATGCGTTCGCACGCACCAACGTACGTTTTGACGCTGGAATCAGAAATGCGTTCGTCTGACCCTGGTCTTAGCCGCGACGTTGCAGCAAAATCCGCGGCGACGTCGCACTATGTAGCTTCTCCAATGCATTCAATGGAGCTGTTCACATCTTGTCGCGCGTCGCAGAAGCATGTCGCTGGTACATGAACCCTTTTTTTGCGATTTGTATTGGTGGTGCTTTGCAAAAATCGCACAAAACAGCGATGTCGCGCGACATTATCGCACCATGTCTCGAATATGAAAATCGCGCGGAAAGTCGCGCGACTTTCAAATCGCACAGTGTGAACCGGGCCTAAACCGGTTCATCATAACCGATTAGCGAATTGCGATTGTGTGAGCTTACTCAGTGGCGTCACAAGGGGGTGCAGGCCGCACCGGGTGACACCCTAAAAAAAAAGAAAAAAAAAAAAAACCACAGGAAGGATGTATTAAGATTTCTCTCATTTTCAAGTATGTCCTGGGTAGACAAGGCCTAGGCTGGCACTCTCCAGGGGGTGGCAAAAAAAACACCACTAAGGGGGATATTCACAGAGCAACGAGATGACGCAGGCATTTCAGTGTTCTGTTGTTCCACACACTTTGGGGAATCAAATTTCCCCGGTGAATTCACTGCAGGTTCCATTAAGTGCAGGGATTCAGCCACCGAATGCATTTTAAAGTGCTATCGCCAATTATCACACCGATGCGATATCCAAAAAGTTACCTACACCTAACAGCTGGTGCTGTATCCACTTTTGTATAATCCCCCTGTGAGAGATCTCTGTACCCCAACAGGGTCACATCTGCCAATGCCGCTTCCTCGCAGGACCCCCTATGTTCTACCCAGCCAGATTCCCCTGCCTTCCTCCAGTCCTTAGACAAAGCTTATGAAATTAGATGGTGATCCTAGGTCAAATTAAATTGATTAGAAGTGCATGTCTATATACAAATCGAAAGTGAAATCAATTCACGCACATTTCAGAATGAAAACATCACCGTTCCAGGGGTGCCTCTTAGAGCCTGCTAGCATCCCCTAGAAATAAGGCGACGCTGTAGATCTGTGGTCTTTCTGGGTTAGAATGAATTGCTTTAATGAGAGGCACATTTATACAGTCAAACCTAGGTCATTTACATACACAAAATCACAACCTCTAAGGCTGCTGTCAGACGAGCGTAGTGTTCACGTCCGTGATTGCGCCTAAAAGTACGTCCGTGATAGCATGAAAGAAAGTCCATCGGAGCCCGACACACGAAGTACGTCCGCACTGAACTGCGGACACACAACTGCCGTGGCCCACGGATGCAAGGCAGGCAAGAACGTACAACCTCTAGAACGGCCGCACAACGTGCGCTGCGCCGCAACGTCTGCATAGCTTTGTGTGTGAGTGATGGAACGTGGTCAGACGGACTGCATTTATACATCCAGCATTTTTCACGGACAAAATGGTTTTGCTTTTTAATTTATTTTCCCTCCTACATCCGTCAAAATATATACGTCAGTGAAAAAAACAGACTGTGTGACCACTACTGCGTCTTCCGTACTGACGTACGTCCGTACTGCACGGACGCACAGTCCGTAGAAAATGCGCTCGTCTGACCCTAGCCTTAAAGGGAGGTTTTGGTGTAATCTAATTAGATTTAGTTACAAACAGTGGAGAACATGACTCAAGCTTTCTAAACAAGTTAAAACAATGACAGATTACAGTTTAAAACAGGCAGTGTTTGTCAGACAATGAAAATTAGGTTTGTGGAGTTGTTCAGATATTTACACCTTTGTGAGAGCAGGCTTACTGGAAATCTAATGTGATCAGCAGATAGCAACAGACAATAACTTTATTGCATAATCACAAAAACATTCTGCACACAAGAGAGAGCAAAGGGACAATATTGATTAGGAGTCCTGCACCCTACAAAATATGCCCCCCAAGTCTACATGACGCACGACACTCCCCCCAAAATATCAGATACTCACCTCATTCCACGGCGAGAACAGCCCGATCCACTGATTCTTGCCACCGAGAGAGAGACTGGGAACAAATGGTCTCCAGTCTCCCTTCGTGATCACTCCATGACTCTGATTTCACGGCCCGGCAGCGCAACCTTCCATGGAGTCCTATAGACCTCAGAAGGTGATACTCGCGGTGAAGCAGAAGCGCTACTGCGAGTATTACCGAGAGTTGCATTAGATTTCGGGGCAGGCCCTACTTCAGCACTTTGCCCTGGAACCAAACGCTAAAAATGGGGATGCTCATGCTATGGGGAATCCTGCAGGCGCAGGTTTTCCACATTAGCATCCCTATTTTAGCATTAGGGAGGGATAGGGGCCATATCTGGCCTCCTGAGCTCATAAAAACTTTATAGACCCAAAAGATGACCCCCATGTTGAAAACCACTCAACACAAAAACCTTGACCCATCACATGCAGCAACAGTAAGAAAAGTCACTCTAAAAATAAAAAGACCCTTTACTGCATAATATAATAATAAACGGTTTATTAGATAGTGAATTAATAAAACGGGAATATTTTTAACATTGAAGCCTATGGGATTCTCCTGAATAAACCTGTTGAATGAAACCACTGAATGGCAGGGCAGTTCAGCAACTTTTCACTGCTGCTTTTTGTTCGCTGAATAGACGAAGCATTGCTTCTCTATGGGGATTTCACTGCCCTCGAACAGGCACCATATGTGCAGGCAATTCGCCAACATTTGAATAGCCGAATGGCCAGGAAAGGTAACCGTACGCTGAATTTCAGTGTTCGATTACCTTTCGGATCTCTGAATAACCCTGTTAGATTCTCGGTGTCGTGCACCACCGACTAAGAAACAATTTTTCTGCACTTGAATGTGACAGGTGCATATCATTTCAATAACAGCAATAAAACTCACAGTAATGTGTGGTGTGTATGAGCGTATCTGTCAAGTCTGGGGCTCAGAGGGGGCCCCCGGCACCCGGCGGCGCCATCGACAAGCCGGGTGCCAGGAGTTGTACTGGCTTCCAGAGCTCGCAGGGCTGGTCAGGAGGTGGGGCGCGGCATGATGACGCGTGCTCGCCGGGTTTAAATACAAGCGCGATCCGGCTCATCGCCCCGTCGTGGAATTTGCTTCCCTCAGTACTGAGTGTCTCCTGGCGATTTACTACTTGGTTGATTTTTCAGTCTCTGTTGTTACCTGGCTTGTATGAGAACCACCCACGTGTACCAGTCCTTGGCTATTCCTTGACCACTCTAATTCTGATCAATTTTTGGCTTATATGATAGATACCCCTTGTGTACCATTTTGGCTATCCCTGACCAGGGGCGGACTGATAACTAATGGGGCCCCCAGGCAATAAGAGGTCATGGGGCCCCCCTTGTTCTGCACCCACAGGAGGCCACACCCATAAAACCCCCACCCCCTACAATGCAAAACCCACATGTACATTATTGTGCTAAAGAATTCATTTCTGAACTCCTAAAAATAACCTTTTTGAAAATCCACTTGGATCCAGCAGCGAATTATGTACACTCCCTACTTACAGATGGCCACCGCACTGCTGCAGCAGCCATCACCCACTCATTGCAGCTAAGGCTACACCCCAGCACAGAAAGTCCCTGTGGGAAATGTGGGAAACTGACGATCACTTTAACAGATACTGTAGAATCCTGACACACTGCACATTATAGAGCTCCACAGCAGTAAAACTCCCAGTAATGTGCAGAGTGCATGAGCCTATCACAGAGCTCCACAGCAATAGAACCCACAGTAATGTGCAGCTCACACATGGATGTATTTTGCCCCAGCTCACACATGGATGTAGAGTGCCCCAGCTCACACATGGATGTAGAGTGCCCCAGCTCACACATGGATGTATATTGGCCAGCTCCAGTGTAAATTTTGACAGCAAATTTAATTTTAGTCTTTTGACTAAAATACCACTTAATTTTAGTCGTCAGAATTATTATTAATTTTAGTCTAAATTTTAGTAGACTAAAATCGAATATGCTTAGTTAATGTGTAATTCATTATTTAAGCATTTCTGCAGCATTTGCAAACTCATTTTATACTTCTGGGGCTGGATTGCATGCCTGGAGTAAATGAAAAAAGGGAGTAAGTGAACTTCTAACTCCATAGACTTTAATGGCTCTTGCCTTCACTTGCCTTCCTTGTGGAACTAAGAAAAAAAAAAAAAAATCACCAAATCGCTATCAACTCCCCTCTCAGCATTGAATGACAATAGAGGATATAGTGCCCCAGCTCACATGGATATATATTGCCCCCAAACCAGCTCACGCATGGATATTGCCCCAGCTCTCATGTATATGCCCCAGCAGCTCTCATGGATACGCCCCAGCCGCTCTCATGGACACGCCCCAGCAGCTCTCATGGACACGCCCCAGCAGCTCTCATGGACACGCCCCAGCAGCTCACCTCCTGCGAGACGAGACGAAAATGATGTGTGCCGGACGAAAATCATGGCTAAAATACTCTGCCATTTTCGTCAATGAAACGAAAATGTGTCCAGTGTTTGACTCCCACGCCGCGTGTTCGGCTCCCTCTGAGCATCCGGCGGCATGGAGCTTGGGCGCTCGCCTGGGGTAGCCACGTGACCAGCCGCGATCTCGCGAGAACTCGGCTGGTGACGTGGTTCCCCCAGGCGAGCGCTCAAGCTCCATGGCTTCGGACGCTCACAGGGAGCCAAACACGCGGCGTGGGAGTCGAACACTGGACACATTTTTGTTTCATTGACGAAAATGGCAGAGTATTTTAGCCATGATTTTCGTCCGGCACACATCATTTTCGTCTCGTTATAATTTTCGTCAGACACACTTTTTCCTTACTAGAAACAAAATTGTGACGAAAATATTTTGTCGATGAAATTAAACACTGCCCAGCTCACACATGGATGTATAGTGCCCAGCTCACACATGGATGTATACTGACCCCAGCAGCGTTTTTTTAAGGGACCACGGTGGCGGCGCTCCAGCGTGCCTTGCTGGGCCCCACGTGCACCCCGCATTGACGCCGCCCCCCACGTGATGCGCACACTTCATGTGAGGGGGTGGCATCAATGCAGCGTGCACGTGGGGCCTTACAAAACGTGCAGTTGGAGCGCCGCCGCCGTGGTCCGTTACAAAACCGGGCCCCACGGGCAGCGCCCGAGTGCGCGATGGGTCAGTCCGCCCCTGTCCCTGACCACTCTAACACTGATTGATTGGGCTTATGTTAGAATGCGTCCTTGTATACCGTCTGGCCTATTTCTCAAGTATAACCTGTCCTGTGTGTTGGTCAAACATTTCCCATGGCTTCAAATCGCATTTAAACATGAGCAAAAGTGGTAAAAATGAGCCCAGAGCACAGCGGTGAAATGGCTCAGCAGGGAAAGGGTTAAAAAACTGTGAAATTCTCTGCCTGTTGAGGTGGTTGGGTCAGAGACTGTACAGACTTTTAAAAAACGACTGAATGACTTCCTGAGGACACAGAATATTAAGGGTTATAATATTTAATATGTGTGTAAGCTTCTTGATCCAAGGAAAAATCTGACGCCATTCTGGGGTCAAGAAGGAATTTTTCCCCCAGTTTGTTGCAGATTGGCGAGCATTTCAGACTAGGTTTTTTGCCTTCTTTTGGATCAACAGCAGTAGGTGTTGTGTGAGAGGCTGAACGCAGGTCTTTTTTCAGCCTATGTAACTATGTATTTTTACTAATGTTTTTTTAACCCCTTAGTGACCGGGCGGTTTTACACAAATCCGTCCTTTAGTGACCGCTGCTGTTTTTACGTTTCTGCGCTGTTAGTGTTTACGTCAAATTTTACTCTTACTCGTTTATGTAACCCACACATATTTTACACTGTTTTTCTCGTCATTAAATGGACTTTATAAAGATACCATTTTTTTCATCATTTCATATAATTTACTATAAAAAATATTGTGAAATATGACAAAAAAAATTGAAAAAACACCACTTTTTCGAACTTTGACCCCCAAAATTTCTTATGTATCAACAACCGTCAAAAAAAATTAATTCCTTAGTAGTTTCTAAATTTAGTACTGAGTTTAGCAATACCCAATGTTTACATATTCCTCGCTTTTTTCCTTATTTTATGCAACAATAAGTGCAAGTAGCACTTTGCCATTTCCAAAGAGTTTATTTTCAAAACTAGTGCTAGTGACATTGTAACACTGATATCTGTCACTAATTCCTGAATAACCCGCCACATATACATATTTTTTTAAACTACACAAATCAAGGTATTAAACTTGGGGTATTTTGACTCTTTCCATGCAAACCATTTTACCACAAATCTATGCCAAAGTTTGAGAGAAAAATTTTTTGGTGATTTTTTTTTTGAACGCAATTTAAGAATACATGTACTGTGAACTTTAAGGTTTACTGCCAAAGAGCACCCCAAAATATGTTCAGCAACATCTTCTGAGTAAATTGATACCACCCATGTATAGGTATGTCGGGTCATTTGGGGGCTAATAGGCCTTATTTGGGGGATGCGCATTTCAGTTTTCCAACTTGGAATTTTCACATTTCGTCATCATGCACCCATGTCCTATTTGGGACATTTTTGAAGCCGGCCAAAGTAATTTACCCCCATCAAACCATATATTTTTAGAAAGGGCACAGCCTAGGGTGCTTCAAAGAGTTGTATTTTAACACTTTCCATGCACTAGCTCTATGTCAAACTTTCAGGTAGTCACCTTTTGGGTTATTTTTTCACACACATTGTACTTTAGGCATGAATTGTCAAATCCAGTTATGGTTACTGCCAAAAAACACCCCAAAATATGTTCACCAACATCTCCTGAGTAAATTGATACCACCCATGTATAGGTATGTCGGGTCATTTGGGGGCTAATAGGCCTTATTTGGGGGATGCGCATTTCAGTTTTCCAACTTGGAATTTTCACATTTCGTCATCATGCACCCATGTCCTATTTGGGACATTTTTGAAGCCGGCCAAAGTAATTTACCCCCATCAAACCATATATTTTTAGAAAGGGCACACCCTAGGGTGCTTCAAAGAGTTGTATTTTAACACTTTTCATGCACTAGCTCTATGTCAAACTTTCAGGTAGTCACTTTTTGGTTATTTTTTCACACACATTGTACTTTAGGCATGAATTGTCAAATCCAGTTATGGTTACTGCCAAAAAACACCCCAAAATATGTTCAGAAACATCTTCTGAGTAAAGTGATACCACCCATATATAGATTTGTTCTGTTGTTTTTGGGGTGCTACGCCAATCTTTGACATGTGCTTGTCAATTTTCTAATTTGACATACAGTATCTTCTTTGCTTATCTTCTTTTTAGGGGCCTTTTTACATACCCCAGTGTGACGGAACCTGATGTTATCATCCGCCTGCGGGTGTGCTCTAATCTGCAGGTGTGTTCCCCCCTTCGTTTTGATTCTTCCCCCGGCCCGACTACCAAGGTTGTGGCACTCGGCGTCTCGAGCGGCCGGGTATGTCTTTGTGATCTGGATGACCCACGCAGTCAAGGGGACCTTGATGTGTACCTAGCCCGACTACTGAGAAGTGTCACTCAGCGTCTCGAGCAGCTGGCCACGGATCTGTACGCAGACCTTTACGGTCGTAGATCGGAACGGCTTGATTCTGCGAAGATTCGGATCTTCCACTAGCGAGTTAGTTGACGATCGATCGTCTGGGTATTCGTATCGCCCAGCGGTCGAAGGAACATCCGCGGCCCGGCACCAACCTGTTCGGATCTCACCCTCACTAGAGACAGCTTAATTCGTTCGACAGCAGGAGTCGGATCGTGCGGCGGTCGAAGCGCCCACACGTTACAAGGTACGAATTCTCGGATCTCCCGGTAGTTAGCTGGACACGTTCAGTCGGCTAGGAGTATTCGGATCGCGCAGCAGCGGCGCACGATAGAGTTGTATTTCGTCCGGGGTGCTGAACCACGAGGGATGTCAGGCACGCTTGGCAAACAGAGACACGAGACGCAGCTTCATGAACTCAAAACCAAAGACACTTTTATTCAGAACAACATCTGTATTTATACTTTCAACCTGAGCTCCACATGGAAAACCCCCGGCCCGCCCCCACAGGTATCATTGGCTTAAAGTGCATCGGGGCGTTGCCGATTCGGGACCAGCTGGTCTGATTCAAAAATAAGGCGGCAAAAAAAAGGCGGCAAATTTGAAACGGCATTCATTACACAACAACACTTTTGTTTACAGGTCATTCTTCGGTCAGCTAGAAGGCAGGGACGTTGGTGCAATGGTACAAACACATGTTCATTAAATAACAGTGTCCTGAAAACCCATCTCTGGCTGAGGGTGCTGAGCCATTCCTTCACATTCCTCCCCCTCCCCAAAGTCCGACGAACCCGGTTGGACCCCAACGGGTCGTACCGGGAAGTCGGTGCTCTCAGGTCCATAGTCAGTTGGGAGAGGCCGAGCCACCAGGCTTCTCCAGTTGGCCCTGCGGCCGTACCAAGTGGGTGGAGGCCACGCGGGTTTGGGGTTACCCCCTCCGGCAAAAGGGTCCTGTGGCCGGGGAGAAGCACCCCCTGCGCCCCCTCCGGGACTATCTCGCACCCGGGGAAAACGGGTGCTAACTGCACGCGCCCCGAGTACCTGGGCCAGCCGCAGAGGGAAATCGTGGCTGCGCGGGGCCTCTGGGCCAAAGGGCTGTGGGAATGGGCAGAGCGAAAGCAGGCTCTGCCCTGCGGCCAGCGCGTCAGCTGGGTGTGTGTCCCCTGGTGGGAGGATGGTTTCCTCCATCCCAAGGACGTACCATGGCGGCCAGCAAAGCCGTCGGGGTGAATCAGGCTGCTCCTCAAGGCATACGGCAGCGAGTGGGCAGAGGCCAGCGGCGCTCTGTCCCGTGGGCAGCTCTGCTGCTGCGGGGGTGGATTCTGAAACAACTTTCGGAGGGTCGGGTGAGGACAACAGCTGCGGGGTCACCGGCTCGGAAAACCCCTGTTGCTCCTCAGGACAGTCGGGAAAGGGGCAGAGGCCAGCGGCGCAGTGCCCCGTTGCCAGCTCTTCCGCTGGGAGGTTGGATGCAACGCTGACATCCAGGGGAACAGGGAACAACGGCTGCGGGGTCGCCAGCACGAAGAAATCCTGCGGCTCCTCAGGGCAGACGGGGAGTGGGCAGAGGCCAGCGGCGCTCTGCCCCGTGGCCAGCTCTTCCACTGGGGAGTTGGATGTAGGCACAACTTGCGGGGGGTCGGGGAAGAACAACGGCTGCGGGCCGAACAGCTGGGGTGAACCTGGCTGTTCCTCAGGGCATTCGGACAGTGGGCAGAGGCCAGCGGCGCTCTGCCCCGTTGCCAGCTCTTCTGCTGGGGGGTGGGATGCAACACTGACATCCAGGGGATCAGGGAACGATGGCTGCGGGGTCGCCAGCACGGAGAAATCCTGCGGCTCCTCAGGGCAGACGGGGAGTGGGCAGAGGCCAGCGGCGCTCTGCCCCGTGGCCAGCTCTTCTGCTGGACCCGCGGACACGACCACCGTGTCTTCTGGTGGGCTTGGGAGGGCCCTTTCCTCCCGGGACCCCTCGGGCCCCTCACACGGCCCATCCTGGACACTTGGCACCTGCTGTGCCTCTTCCGACCGGGCCGGCTCCTCTACTGTGATCCCGATAGGGACCCATGGGAACATCTCGGGCTCCCAAAACTCGCAGTTTCTTTCAGGGGGCAGCGCCTCATCCCGAAGTTCTTGGCGGACCTCGTCCCGCCACTCAAGTCCAGTGTGCTCCACCATGGACCCGAAATATTGATCCAGGCTCTCTTGCAGCCTTCTCAGAAAGTCGCTCTCCATGTCCTCGACGGGGAATGTGGCGTCCTCGGATGTAACTCCAGGCGGGCTGTAAGTCTCTATCCAAGGTCCGCTGGGCTGTGCGGGTTCCCCAATACAGGCTCCAGTCGAGCTGTAAGTCCCGTACGGGGTATCGCTGGGGGGTGCAGAATTCCAGGGGGAAGCTCCAGTCGAGCTGTACTCCTCCTCCCAGGGGTCTACGGAATAAGGGTCAGGGGTAAAATGTTCAATCTTTGTCGCACGGAGCACTGCCAATCGCAGCTCGTGCTGACGCTCCTTTTCTCGTTCTTCCTCCTGGCAGATTTCTCGAACCAGGTGTTGCATCACTGCTTCTGTCGGGGCTGCTCCATAGTAAGCGGCCCGTTCTCGGACTTTCCTTTGTAATGTACTTTCGTCGACTCCAGTCGCGACGATGACCGGGGGGTTGTCGGCGGGTAGGGCTGTGTTCGCCGCATCTTGGTCCAACCGCTGTAGCTCCTCTATTAAAGTGTCCCGACTCTTGGAACCTGGAGTGCCACCACGGTTTTCCAGCATGTTCCGCAAGGTGTCTTGCTTATAATTGACATACACTGCCATGATGGGTGCTTCGGGGAAGTCGATGGTATGGATTGCAGAGAGCTATCCCACCGCTGCCACCAGTGTGACGGAACCTGATGTTATCATCCGCCTGCGGGTGTGCTCTAATCTGCAGGTGTGTTCCCCCCTTCGTTTTGATTCTTCCCCCGGCCCGACTACCAAGGTTGTGGCACTCGGCGTCTCGAGCGGCCGGGTATGTCTTTGTGATCTGGATGACCCACGCAGTCAAGGGGACCTTGATGTGTACCTAGCCCGACTACTGAGAAGTGTCACTCAGCGTCTCGAGCAGCTGGCCACGGATCTGTACGCAGACCTTTACGGTCGTAGATCGGAACGGCTTGATTCTGCGAAGATTCGGATCTTCCACTAGCGAGTTAGTTGACGATCGATCGTCTGGGTATTCGTATCGCCCAGCGGTCGAAGGAACATCCGCGGCCCGGCACCAACCTGTTCGGATCTCACCCTCACTAGAGACAGCTTAATTCGTTCGACAGCAGGAGTCGGATCGTGCGGCGGTCGAAGCGCCCACACGTTACAAGGTACGAATTCTCGGATCTCCCGGTAGTTAGCTGGACACGTTCAGTCGGCTAGGAGTATTCGGATCGCGCAGCAGCGGCGCACGATAGAGTTGTATTTCGTCCGGGGTGCTGAACCACGAGGGATGTCAGGCACGCTTGGCAAACAGAGACACGAGACGCAGCTTCATGAACTCAAAACCAAAGACACTTTTATTCAGAACAACATCTGGATTTATACTTTCAACCTGAGCTCCACATGGAAAACCCCCGGCCCGCCCCCACAGGTATCATTGGCTTAAAGTGCATCGGGGCGTTGCCGATTCGGGACCAGCTGGTCTGATTCAAAAATAAGGCGGCAAAAAAAAGGCGGCAAATTTGAAACGGCATTCATTACACAACAACACTTTTGTTTACAGGTCATTCTTCGGTCAGCTAGAAGGCAGGGACGTTGGTGCAATGGTACAAACACATGTTCATTAAATAACAGTGTCCTGAAAACCCATCTCTGGCTGAGGGTGCTGAGCCATTCCTTCACACCCAGTTTTATGAACGTGCATATATTTGGTAAGCTAACACCCCAAAGTATTGTAAATGGAGTGTTTTTATGCTATGGATGCAACCGTTTGCTCCAAACAAATTGGATACTGTTTGGTGGTCATTTTTCATTTTCACACCCACATCAGTTTTGGACTGTGATTTAGGAGACACGGTTGTTTGTTACTGCATGAAAACTCTCCAGGTTGTTTTCTGCAAGGTCTCCTGAGTACACCCATGCCCCCCATGCATAGGTTTGCCAGGATTTTGGAAGGTTCAAATACAATTTTTATGACTTTGGCATTAGAGTTGAAATTGAGATTATTTCTTCAGCTAGGCCTAGCTTTGGTTTTGGGTCTACCGCATACCCCAGTTTGAATTATTGCCAGAAAATTGTTTATATTTGTTATGTTGACACCCCAAGGTATTGCATATGGAGTGCTTTGATGCCATGGATGCAACGGTTTTAGCCCAAAACATTTGAGAAGGTGTGTGGTGTAATTTTTAAATTTTCAGATTTTTACGCCCACATTAGATTTGAACTGTGATTTAGGAGACACTGTTGTTTGTTACTGCATGAAAACTCTCCAGGTTGTTTTCTGCAAGGTCTCCTGAGTACACCCATGCCCCCCATGCATAGGTGTGCAAAGATTTTGGCAAAATACAGCACCAATTGTAGAACATAAAAATGTACGAATAAAATGTAAAAGTCTGGTGCAGTAAAAGAAAAAAAAAAACTAAACTGAACTAACTAACTGGAGTGTGAGAAAAAATAGAAAGGAAAAAAAAAATCACAGATCACGCACAGTGTGATATAGCTTGAAACAGTCCCCAAGACACAGACCGGGTTGTCCAGGGCATTCTGGGCAGTAAAAGATTGTGTCTCTCCTCTGCCCCCTCTTGAAACACACCCTGCACCTTTTTTGGGGTTTCTGTTTGCCCTCAGTAGGGGGGATTTTATAAATAAAATGCGTAGCCCCAACTCTGTCCCCCATCACCGCCCGGGGAGCAGGTGCATCCTGGTACAAAAGCCCCGAAATGACCTGGAGCTGAAACTGTAAAAAGGACAGCGTCACTCCGGGGTTTGCCTTTTTGCAGAGCAAAAAGGCATTGTGGGTTGCAATTTGCATCAGGTAAATTGCAACCTTTTTGTACCAGGCCCTTGACTGCCGCATAATCTGGTAGGGCTGGAGCAGCTGATCTGCCAGATCAATCCCACCCATATGCCGGTTATAGTCTTTGATGCACACTGGCTTCCTGATGCGCTCAGCTCTGCCACGTACAGAGACCTCCACAGACCTCTCAGTGTGGATGGTGGATAGAAGGTATACATCCTTCTTGTCTCTGTACTTGACCGCCAACAGCTCCTCTTGGCGCAGAGCTGAGGTCTCCCCCCTTTTTAGCCGGGTGCGGACAAGCTGTGCTGGGAAACCTACGCGGTTCTTGCGAACAGTACCGCATGCTGCTGTATCAAAACAATACAGCAGCTTGAACAAAGGGACACTTGTATAAAAATTATCAACATACAAGTGGTACCCTTTGTTCATCAGGAGAAAAAGTAGGTCCCACACAATCTTGCCACTGGTTCCCATGTGTTCTGGGCAACCTGGAGGGTCAAGGCTACTATCCTTTCCCTCGTACACCCGGAAGGCCTGAGTATACCCACTCTCGCTGTCACAGAGCTTATACACCTTCACTCCATACCTGGAGCGTTTGGAAGGAATATACTGCTTGAATCCCAGCCTTCCCTTGTATTTCATTAGGGATTCATCCACGCAGATATTCCTTCCAGGTGTATAAGCCTCTGCAAACCTGGCGGCGAAGTGGGTAATCAGGGGGCGGATTTTATACAGCCTGTCAAACTGGGGATGCTCTCTAGGAGGGCACAGGCTGTTGTCACTGAAGTGCATGAAATGCAAAATGTTTTCATACCTTCTACGTGACATTGATTGGGGGTAAATGGGGGTAGAGCAGATGGGGCTACTGCTCCAGTAGGAGCGAATTGAGGGCTTCTTTATGATGCCCATCAGCATAGTAAGTGCCCAGAATTTCAGAAATTCTGGCACATCTAGCGGGGTCCATTGCTGCCTTGCCAAGTAGGAGTCTGGCTTCGCAGCACAATGCTGATGGGCATGCAGATTAACAAATCATCCCCCATAAACACCTGCAAAAACTGTGTGGCGGTAAATCCTGCAACATCAATATTGATGCCAGGATTTGCCATGAAAGGAGGGATATCTGGCCTCTGGCGATGAGGCACTACCCACTCCTCAGCTGGAGCTGTGCGTCTCCTGCTGGCAGGTGGTGACCCAGGATCTGCATCAGAAACATCACTAGATACATCAGCCAGCGTAGATGATGTATCTAGCGACGTCTCTGAGCAGTTGGCGGGGTCAAAATCAGGGTCGGAGTCTGACGCAGATGCCTCAGATTCTGATGCCAGGATGGCATATGCCTCCTCGGCGCTGTACACCCTCTCAGACATTATATATATAATAGATTATAACATTTTATAATTATTATATATAATAAGCGGATTGTTGGTTCTTAGAAGAACCGTTGGGTTTCACAAGAAAATACAAATAAACACCTAAATCTCTCTAAATCACTCTAAACCTGCCTCAATTCTTCTAAATCTCCCTAAAATCTCTCTAAATCTGCCTCAATTTTTCTAATCTCACTAAAATCTCTCTAAACCTGCCTCAATTTTTCTAATCTCACTAAAATCTCTAACCTGTCAAATCTGATCTCTCTCTCTCGCTCACCAAAACACAAGTGAGGAGAGGGAGGGAGAATCACAGAGGTCAGAGACAATATTTACAAAATATTGACCTGACCTGACAAATTAGAAATTTTATTTTGATTTTTTTTTACTTCTGATTGGATGTTGCTAGCCTGCCTCTCTGATGAGGCAGGCTAGGAACATCCCACTCAGCCCCAAGATGACCCTGCCCTTAGAAGGGCAGCGCCATCTTGGCTGTCAGTTTATTTTATTTTATACCTTTTTATTGATTTTTTATTTTACTTTTTTTTACTTTTTTTACACTTTTTTTACTCTGCTGGGTGCCTTGATCCCTCGAGGCACCCAGCAGAGCACCTGATCACTCATGTGATCTTTTTGTACTGAGTGCCACGATACCTCGTGGCACTCAGTACTTCCTGCCGCTACCGGAAGTGATCGCTCGGGGGAGCGATCACTTAGCGGACCGGCGGCAGGTAAGCATATTGCAAGGATGCCTCGATGTCGAGGCATCCCTGCAATATACACAGAGCAGCTGGAAGCGATACCGATCGCTTCCAGCGCTCTCTAGAAGTGCCGGGCACCTCTCCGGTGAAACCGGATGTTGATCGCTCCCGGGGAGCGATCACAAGGTGCCCCGGCACTTCTCACCGCCATTGCACGGATGCCTGGACTCCCAGGCATCCTGCAATGGCGTTTGAGCTGCTGGAAGCGATCCGATCGCTTCCAGCGCTCTCTAGAAGTGCCGGGCACCTCTCCGGTAAAACCGGATGTTGATCGCTCCCGGGGAGCGATCACAAGGTGCCCCGGCACTTCTCACCGCCATTGCACGGATGCCTGGACTCCCAGGCATCCTGCAATGGCGTTTGAGCTGCTGGAAGCGATCCGATCGCTTCCAGCGCTCAAAAAACCGCAGGACGTACCATGTACGTCAGCGGGTCTAAAAGAGACCCGCTGCAATGACGTACATGGTACGTCCTGGGTCCTTAAGGGGTTAAAAAAAATCATTGTTTCCTGTCCCCCAGGGCAGTACCTGGACCCCCATACACCTTTTATGGCCAGTATCTTACATATATGCCCTCTCGGAGGACACTTTCATTTTCGGAAGTTCAACCCCCATTGACTTGCATTACGTTCGAGTTCGAACTCGAACTTTTCGGCTGTTCGAGTTCGAACTTTTCGGCTGTTCAAGTTCGAACTTTTCGGCTGTTCGAGTTCGAACCGAACACGGGGGTGTTCAGTCCATCCCTATCAGGGATGGGATTGCTTGGTAATTATAGACGTTGGTCGGTCAGCAAAGTACATTTAGTCAAGGAGAAGTTTGCACATACCGTATAGTACAACTGGACAGGTATAACTCGTATTAGAAATGCCCCAAACCAGCATTCTATGAATTGCCAGCAACATGAATACCAAAAGATCCCTTAACGCGACAAAAACAGTCGAGGCCAGAGTTCAACACAGTGGATGCTAGCTTTTCTAAAGTTAAGCAACACAGGACATCTTCAGGATTGAACTTAATTGTAAAGTTATGCACTTTGGAGTGAAGAACACACAAGTAATTTATACCCTAAATGGTAGAGTTAGAGAAATCCAAGCAGAAGGATTTGGGAATAATCATAGACTTCAAACTAAGTAACAAAGTGCAATGTCAAATAGCAGCCGCCAAGGCCAGCAAGGTATTGGCATGCATTAAAAGGGGAATTCACTCTCAAATGAAAACATAATTTTGCCTCTGTATAAATCAATGGTAAGACGCACCTTGAATATGCTGTGTGATTTTGGGCACCTGTCTTAAGAAAGGATATTATAGCGCTAGAAAAAGTGCAGAGACGGGCAACTAAATTAATAAGGGGAATGGAAGGGTTAAGTTATGAGGAAACCCTAACAAGCTTAAACCTGTTTAGTTTAGAGAAACGGCGCCTTAGAGGGGATCTGATAACCTTATATAAATATATACGGGGCCATTATAAACCATTGCCTGGAAACCTATTCATTAACAGGACTATACACAGGACACGAGGTCACCCATTTAGACTGGATGAAAGGAAATTCAGCCAAAAGCATAGGAAGGGTTATTTTACTGTGAGAACAATAAAGCTGTGGAATTCTCTGCCTGTTGAGGTGGTTGGGTCAGAGACTGTACTAACGACTGGATGACTTCCTGCAGACACAGAATATTAAGGGTTAGAATATTTAATATGTGGGTAAAAGCTTCTTGAGCCAAGGAGAAATCCGACGCCATTCTGGGGTCAAGAAGGAATTTTTCACCAGTATGTTGCATATTTGCGAGCATTTCAGACCGGGATTTTTGCCTTCTTTTGGATCAACACCAGCAGTAGGTGTTGTGTGAGAGGCTGAACGCAATGGACGCATGTCTTTTTTCAGCCTATGTATTTTTACTATGTTATTTTATTTATTTTTTTAATGTCATGGTTTCCTGTCCCCCAGGGCAGTACCCGGACCCCCATACACCAAACAGGTCAGGTTTTCCAGATATCTGAAGCACAGGTGATATGATTTGCTGCTCAGTGATTGCAGGATTAAGGCTGGGGTCAGACCAGCGCACTTTTAACGTGCGTTCTGGCGCACTTAATCACGGCCGCACTAGAAGCAAATGACGGGCAATGACGGCCAATATACGAAGTACGGTCGCACGAAAGTTCGGCCGCGCAACGCAAGTGGAAAACGAACGTATTTTTCGAGAACGCCGAACCGCTAGTACGGACGTACAGAGTGCGCAGCTGCGGCATAGCGGCGTGTTTGCGTGATTAGGAGATGTCAGACACTGCTAATGTCCAGCCTACATAACGTCCAGACGCAAAAAGAGTTTTATTGACGATCCGAAAGCAATCACGCACGAAAAATGCGCATCGTATGACCGTTTTCGTGCATTCCGTGAAAAAATACGTCAATTCGTTCGGACGCACTTTTTTACGTTCGCGTGTAAAAATGCTTTCGTTTGACCCTAGCCTTAGTCTGTATTTCCCCAAGGTGATCTGTAAAATCTGGCCTGGTTGAGGGTCCCGGCGACAGATTTGGGAAAAAAAAAGTATACAATGTATAAATTGCAACTCTTCATAAAAGTGCTCTGCCAGATGACCCATGAATTTACAATATAAAAAGGAATTAAAAGGAGCAGGAGTCAAAAGGGAACAGGGGGGAGTGTGATGCTGGTGGCCAGGGAAACCTAGAAGCATAAGGGGTTATTCAAAGAGCACCAAAATTTCGGGGCACTTTCGTTCGGTGAGCTCAATTCGCTGACTCTGCTGTGAATTCAACATTGACCGCAGTGCGCTGAATGGATCCGAACGACGCAGATAAGGCTGGGGTCAGACCAGCGCATTTTTAACGTGCGTTCTGGCGCACTTAGGCTAGGGTCAGACTGAGGCAGTGCGAACGCGCGTTCTGGCGCACTTAATCACGGCCGTGCTAGCAGCAGATGCCGGGCAATGACGGCCAATATACGAAGTACGGTCGCACAAAAGTCCGGCTGCGCAACGCAAGTGGAAAATGAACGCATTTTTTCGAGAACGTTAAACCACTAGTACTGACGTACAGAGTGCGCTGCGTCCGCTAGCGGCGTGTGTGCGTGAATTGGAGACATCAGACGCTGCTAATGTCCGGCCAACATAACGTCCAGATGCAAGAAGTGTTTTATTGATGATCCGTACAAAATCACGGATGAAACTGCGCATCGTATGACCGCTATCGCGTACTCCGTGAAAAAATGCGTCCATTCTTCGAACGCACATTTTCACAGACAACGTGAAAAATGCGTTAGTCTGACCCTAGCCTAAATCACGGCCGCACTAGCAGCAAATGACGGGCAATGACAGCCAATATATGAAGTACGGTTGCACGAAAGTCCGGCCGCGCAACGCAAGTGGAAAATGAACGCATTTTTTCGAGAACGCAGAACCGCTAGTACTGACGTACAGAGTGCCCTGCAGCGGCATAGCGGTGTGTGTGTGTGATTTGGAGACGTCAGACCCTGCTCGTGTCCGGCCAACATAACGTCCAGACGCAAAAAGTTTCCTGGTTTGGATTCGTAAAACATCACGCACGAACATGCGCATCGTATGACCGTTTTCGTATATTCCGTGAAAAAATACATCAATCCGTTCGGACGCACTTTTTTACGTTCGCGTGTAAAAATGCTTTCGTTTGACCCTAGCCTAAACCCACCAGAGAAAAAAAAAAAAAAAAACACGAAAATAATATAAAGTCATGAATAACAATAAAAAGGGACAGTTACAGAATTTAAGATAAAAGGATGATTCAGGATCAAAAATTCCGCAGAACAGAGAAATCCAGAAATATGGCAAAAAAAAAGAAAACCCCCCCCCACACACACTTCTATGGGTCATTTCAATTCTGCCACATTGCACTGTATTTCACTGACAACTCACCAATATTTGGCAAATCGCCAGCTTCTTGGAATAGCCAAATTGCCATGAAACTGGAACTGCATCGTACGGGGAAATTCACTGTTCGGTGCAATTTGGCAGCCAATTCGGCAGTCTATGAACAACCCCTATAAGAGGAAGCGTTGGTTAATAGAGAGAGAAGCGTGGACCTGGACAATATACTAAAAAAATTAGGTGGAGAGGGTGCAGCGATAGGAAAGCCCTGAAAAGGAGAAAAGACATTGGAATGTATGGTGGAGTGAACAAAATAATAGAAGGGAAGTATACGCAACGTGGTTTAGTTACATATATAATGCATATAGAGTTAACAACATTTAACAATAACAAACAGGAACAACAAGGAGTAAAGTAGGTGGAAGGATTTAGGCATTGATACTGGATTAAAAGTCATGGTCTACCTTACATGGCTGCAGAGCGGCTCCTGTGGATGGATGGTGGAAGGAAGGCTTGTGTGACAGCAGAGGAGTTCCTGGGGACAGCATGTAGCAATGTAAGCAAGGGGGTCCTAATCAGTGGAGTGTCCTCCATTGTGCAGCACCTTCTTTTATTTTTTGTAAATAAATACGACTGAATAGTGTAAAATAATATTTACAAGTAAGCTCAAGGCTAGATGTTTTTCTTTCCCCTAGAGGGCAGTATTAAAAAAACCAAAATAGCATGGCATACCAGTGTTTCCCAATCCTGGTCCTCCATGTACCCCTGAAAGGCCAGGTTTTACAGATTCCCTTGGGAAAAAAGCAGACTGAGTCCTGCAATCACTGAGCAGCAAATCATACCACCTGCGCTGTGCTTCACATATCTGGCAAACCTGAGGCGCGTTCAGTTCCTCAGCAGCTGCTGAATTGTTCCATTGCTGCAGTTCAGTTTGCTGCAGCCGTCTCACTGAACGCTTTGGCTGTGAATATGGAAGCGAAATGGCAGAGGATTGCTTAATGAAAGGTGCGGTTTCTGCAAAATCCACTTTTGTCCATTTTATTACCACTTTAGTGTTAATATTTACCATGTTCCAATAAATATTTGGTGTTTTGCTCCAAAACTTCAAACTGAACATTTCCTTATTGGATTATTTGCTTCGTGGAGGCGGCCATCTTTCCCACGTCACGCTCCGCTAACCCTGCAGCACCTCTCCACCTGGCTGCAAGTGCTAAGTTGTTATTTTAGGCTGGGGTCAGACGAGCGTAGTGTTCACGTCCGTGATTGCGCCTAAAAGTACGTCCGTGATAGCATGACAGAAAGTCCATTGGAGCCTGACACATGAAGTACGTCTGCACTGAACTGCGGACGCACAACAGCCGCGGCCCACGGACGCAAGACAGGCAAGAACGTACATCCCCTAGAACGGCCGCACAAAGTGCGCTGCGTCCGCAACGTCCGCATAGCTTTGTGTGTGAGTGATGGAACGTGGTCAGACGGACTGCATTTATACGTCCAGCATTTTTCACGGACAAAATGGTTTTGTTTTTTATTTTATTTTCTCTCCTACATCCGTCAAAAATTTAACGTCAGTGAATAAACGGACTCTGTGGCCACTACTGCGTCTTCCGTACTGACGTACGTCCGTAGAAATCACGCTCGTCTGACCCTAGCCTTAGCCTTAGCACTTGCTGAGGAACTGAACGTGCCTCTGGCTTGTCACCAGTACTTGAGGACCGGAGTTGAGAAACAATGGTTTAATATGTATACAAAGGGAAGCAAAAGGTAATATTGACCACACTCAAATAATGCAAGTAGGAATAATAGATTCTGTCACTTAGCATGGGAAGGTCTTCAACAAATCAAACAAATCACAGGCACATCACAAACCTTTGGAGTAGGTGACCCATGAATAAAAACAATCAGGGTTATTCAAAGAGATCCGAATGGCTGGAGAAAGGTAACCGAACAGTGAAATTCAGCGTTCGGTTACATTTCCTGGCCATTCGGCTATCCAGAAAGCAGGCAATTTGCCAAATCCTGGCGAATTGCCTGCACATTCGGTGCCTGTTCGAGGGCAGTGAAATCCCCATAGAAAAGCACTGCTTCGGCTATTCAGAGAACACAAACCAGCAGTGAAAGGTTCCCCTAATGTCCTGTCATTCGGTGGTTTAATTCGGCAAGTTAATTCAGGCGAATCCCATAGGCTTCAATGTAAAAAATATTCCCGTTTTAATTCAATATCTAATAAACCGTTCATTATAAAATTCTGCAGTAAAGAGTCTCTTTATTTATAGATTTTTTTTTTTTTTTTTTTTTTTTTTTTTTTTTTTTTTTTTTTTTAGGATATTTTAAGGATTTTTTTTTTTTTTAAGTTTACTTATTCCCTGGTCCTTATATGTAAATTTCAGACATTTTCGCTCTGTAGTTTCTTTGCAAACACAGTGTTTCACTTTTCAAACATTCATGCAAACAGTTTTTCTAATTTATTCAATTCACTCTGTCTGCGGTCTCGGCTTTTTCCGGAGGCTTCGCTGTGTGGGATCGGCTCCTGCTCGGGTTTTTCTGTGGTTTTCGGCAGGTTAATTCGGCATTCGCTGGGTTTTGCGGTTCGTTTTTGTCGGGTTTGCGGCAGATTTTCCCTGCAATTCGGGACCCTGTGGTGCTTGCTGAATACACCGCAGGGTCACCGAAATGGGATCGGCAAAAGGAACCGAATTGAAGAGAACGAAAAGTCACCGAACGTGCGGTGACTTTTCGAATCTCTTTGAATAACCCTCCTATATATCGGAACAGACCCTATATTAGTTCTAGGAAGATAATATAAACAAAATGAGTAATGTGTTTCAGTACATCAGAAATTGATGGGTGGGGGTCCTTCCCTGCGCTCATTAGAAGGTTCTCATTGCATTCTCATGTATTTAGTTGCAATTTAAGGGGTTATTCAGAAAGAGTCGATCTGGCCCCGAAATGTAACCGGATGCCGAAATTCAGTGTACGGTGCCATTTCATGGTGTTCGGCTATTCAGAGAGCAGGCAGTTTGCCAAATTTTGGCGAATTTCCTGCACGTACGGTGCCTGTTCGAGGGCAGTGAAATCCCCATAGAGAAGCAATGGTTAGTCTATTCAGAGAACACAAAACAGCTGAGAAAAGTTGCCGATAGTCCCCTGCTTTTCGTTGTTTTCATTCGGCAGGTTTATTCTGGCTAATCCCATAGGCTTCAATGTTGAAAATATTCTGTTTTTATGCAATATCTAATAAACCGTTTATTTCATTCTGCAGTAAAAAGTCTATTTATAGATTTTTAGGATTTTTTTTTTTTCTGCAAATTTTTTTTTTTCTTTAATCGTTTTTTCTTTTCTCTGTAACAGCCCTTTCTATTATCATTCATTGGATCTTATATGTAAATTACAGACATTTTCGTTCTATAGTTTTTTTGTAAACCGCGTTTAAATTTTGAAACTTTCAAGCGTATTGTTTTTTTGTTTTGTTTTTTACACTGTCGTCAGATTGTCAGCTTTTTGTTGCTGCCACTCTGCGTTGTGATCAGTGGCTCGTCCGGTTTTTCCAGCGTGTTCGGCATGGTTTTTGCGCTGGTTTCTGCAGGTTTTTGGTGGGTCTTCAGCGGGTGTTAGACAGGCTTGCGGCGTGTTTTCCCAGGATTCCGGAGAATGCTGAATTCAACGCATCGTGGGTAATTTTGTTTCCTCGAAGTGCGGGGAACGAGAAAGCTCTCTGAATAACCCCTGTAGTCTGCAAACAGGTTTGGCAGAATGTCTTCTCAAATAATAAAATCTTTTATCAGTAAAATGGATCAGTTCCTTTTCTCTGCCCTTGTACCTGGATTCTCAGATATTGCCTAAATTTATTAGATTTTTTCATTCGGCTATTCAGAGAGCAGGCAATTTGCTAAATCCTGGCGAATTGCCTGCACATACGGTGCCTGTTCGAGGGCAGTGAAATCCCCCATAGAGAAGCAATGGTTAATCTAATCAGAGAACACAAACCAGCAGTGAAAGGTTCCCGAAATGCCCTGCCATTCAGTGGTTGAATTCAACAGGTTTATTCAGACGAATCCCATAGGCTTCAATGTTAAAAATATTCCCGTTTTAATTCAATATCTAATAAACCGTTCATTATAATATTCTGCAGTAAAAAGTCTCTTTACAGATTCTTTTAAGCTCTTTTAGGCATTTTTTGGGGATTTTTTTGCAAACATTTTTTTTACATATATTTTTTTTTTTAATCGTTTTTTCTTTTTTCTGTAACAGCCCTTTTTATCATTCATCGGATCTTATATGTAAATTTCAGACATTTTCGCTCAGTAGTTTGTTTGCAAACAGCATTTCACTTTTCAAACATTGAAGCGTACTGTTTTTTTTGTTTTTCTTCGCCTCCTTCGTCTGCAGTGTCGGGTTTTTCCGGCAGCTGCTCTGCGCTGTGATCGGCTCCTGTTCGGGTTTCTCCGGCGTCTTCGGGTTAATCCAGATGTCTTTGCGGGTTTCGGTGTGCGTTCGCCCTTGTTTTGCGGTGCGTTTTTGGCGACTTTTCCCTGCATTACGGCGGCCCTGTGGTGCTTGCTGAATACACCGCAGGGTCGCCGGAATGGGATCGCCAATTCATGCCGAATTGAACAAAAAGTCACCGAACGTGCGGTGACTTTTCGATTCGCTTTGACTAACCCTGTTACAGAATGTACACTGGAAAAAACGGAAGCAAGGGAGATATAGAAAGCAAGAAAATCAGATTGTGAAATAAAATGATCCCTTACAACTGTCAGTATAACCGGTCCTGCTCCTTCCGATCGTGAGTTTTCACAGGTCCACCCAGCTTTGTGCGTCTTCTCCGGTACACCCAGCCTCGTGGGTCTTCTCAGGCCCACCCAACTTTGTGCGTCTTCTCAGGTCCACCCAGTGGCGTCACTAGGGTTGGTGTCACCCGGTGCGGTAACTTATGGTGTCACCCCCCCCCCCCGAGTTTTACAGATTTTTTTAAACTACTCTTACTCCTAAATCAGTACTCCCATATAACACTGAATGCTCATACACACAGCGGCGCACATTACTGTGAGGTTTATTGCTGTGGAGCTCTCTCATATGCTCACACAACTTTTTGCCAACTGCCAGCAAGTACGTTGCCTGTTCGAAGGCAGTGAAAGTACACATGGATATATATTGCCCCCAGCAGCTCTGGATATATATTGCCCCCAGCAGCTAACCCATGGATATATATTGCCCCAGCTCACATATGGATATATTGCCCCAGTTCACAGTTATATATTGCCCCCAGCAGCTCACCAATGGATATATATTGCCCCAGCTCACATATGGATATATTGCTCCTCAACTCACATATGGATATATTGCGCCTCAGCTCACACATGGATATATTGCGCCTCAGCTCGCACATGGATATATTGCCCCAGACCAGCTCACACATAGAAATATTGCCCCAGACCAGCTCACACATGGATATATTGCCCCAGCTCTCATGGATGCTGCCCCCAGCACACATGGATATTGCCCCAGCTCCTCTCATGGATATTGCCCCAGCTCCTCTCATGGATATTGCCCCAGCTCCTCTCATGGATATTGCCCCAGCTCCTCTCATGGATATTGCCCCAGCTCCTCTCATGGATATTGCCCCAGCTCCTCTCATGGATATTGCCCCAGCTCCTCTCATGGATATTGCCCCAGCTCCTCTCATGGATATTGCCCCAGCTCCTCTCATGGATATTGCCCCAGCTCCTCTCATGGATATTGCCCCAGCTCCTCTCATGGATATACTGCACCAGCAGCTCATGGATATACTGCACCAGCAGCTCATGGATATACTGCACCAGCAGCTCATGGATATACTGCACCAGCAGCTCATGGATATACTGCACCAGCAGCTCATGGATATACTGCACCAGCAGCTCATGGATATACTGCCCCAGCAGCTCATGGATATACTGCCCCAGCAGCTCATGGATATACTGCCCCAGCTCCTCTCATGGATATACTGCCCCCCCAGCTCCTCTCATGGATATACTGCCCCAGCTCCTCTCATGGATATACTGCCCCAGCTCCTCTCATGGATATACTGCCCCAGTTCCTCTCATGGATATATTGCCCCAGCTCAAGGATACTGACCCAGCACATGGGATGCCCCAGCACCTCATGGATATGCCCCAGCACCTCATGGATTTGCCCCAGCAGCTCATGTATATGCCGCAGCTCATGTATATGCCGCAGCTCTTCATGGATATGCCCCAGCTCCTCATGGATAATGCCCTAGCAGCTCATGGATAATGCCCCAGCACCTCATGGAAATGCCCCAGCTCCTCATGGATAATGCCCCAGCTCCTCATGGATAATGCCCCAGCACCTCATGGATATGCCCCAGCACCTCATGGATATGCCCCAGCACCTCATGGATATGCCCCAGCACCTCATGGATATGCCCCAGCACCTCATGGATATGCCCCAGCACCTCATGGATATGCCCCAGCACCTCATGGATATGCCCCAGCTCCTCATGGATAATGCCCCAGCACCTCATGGCTATGCCCCAGCTCCTCATGGCTAATGCCCCAGCACCTCATGGCTATGCCCCAGCTCCTCATGGATAATGCCCCAGCACCTCATGGCTATGCCCCAGCTCCTCATGGCTATGCCCCAGCTCCTCATGGCTATGCCCCAGCTCCTCATGGCTATGCCCCAGCTCCTCATGGCTATTGCCCCAGCTCCTCATGGATTTGCCCCAGCACCTCATGGATTTGCCCCAGCACCTCATGGATAATGCCCCAGCTCCTCATGGATAATGCCCCAGCTCCTCATGGATAATGCCCCAGCTCCTCATGGATAATGCCCCAGCTCCTCATGGATAGCGGCCCCAGCACCTCATGGATAGCGGCCCCAGCACCTCATGGATAGCGGCCCCAGCACCTCATGGATAGCGGCCCCAGCACCTCATGGATAGCGGCCCCAGCACCTCATGGATAGCGGCCCCAGCACCTCATGGATAGCGGCCCCAGCTCACCTCCACCGCGTGTTCGCTCCTTCTGAGCGTCCGGCGGCGCGCAGCTTGGGCGCTCGCCTGGGGGAGCCACGTGACCAGCCGCGATTGGCTGGTGACGTGTTTCCTCCAGGCGAGCGCCGAAGCTGCATGCTTCGGACGCTCGCAGGGAGCGAATACGCGGCGAAGGGTGAGACACCCGCCCTTAGGGTGACGGTGTCACCCTAAAAGCGGGTGTAACCTGGTGCGGGTCGCACCCCCCGCCCCCACGTTACGACGCCACTGGGTCCACCCAGCTTTGTGCGTCTTCTCAGGTCCACCCAGCTTCGTGCGTCTTCTCAGGTCCACCCAGCTTTGTGCGTCTTCTCCGGTCCACCCAGCTTCGTGCGTCTTCTCAGGTCCACCCAGCTTTGTGCGTCTTCTCAGGTCCACCCAGCTTTGTGCGTCTTCTCAGGTCCACCCAGCTTTGTGCGTCTTCTCAGGTCCACCCAGCTTTGTGCGTCTTCTCAGGTCCACCCAGCTTCGTGCGTCTTCTCAGGTCCACCCAGCTTTGTGCGTCTTCTCAGGTCCACCCAGCTTTGTGCGTCTTCTCAGGTCCACCCAGCTTTGTGCGTCTTCTCCGGTCCACCCAGCTTCGTGCGTCTTCTCAGGTCCACCCAGCTTTGTGCGTCTTCTCAGGTCCACCCAGCTTTGTGCGTCTTCTCAGGTCCCCCCAGCTTTGTGCGTCTTCTCAGGTCCACCCAGCTTGTGCGTCTTCTCAGGTCCACCCAGCTTGTGCGTCTTCTCAGGTCCACCCAGCTTTGTGCGTCTTCTCAGGTCCACCCAGCTTCGTGCGTCTTCTCAGGTCCACCCAGCTTTGTGCGTCTTCTCAGGTCCACCCAGCTTTGTGCGTCTTCTCAGGTCCACCCAGCTTTGTGCGTCTTCTCAGGTCCACCCAGCTTCGTGCGTCTTCTCAGGTCCACCCAGCTTCGTGCGTCTTCTCATATTGCCAGACAGTTTTATATCGCGATATTTTCATATCTAGTCCCAGACAGAAGATACGATGATCCTTATGGGCAGCATAGAGTAATAAAACTACAATGGGACAGTGACCGGAAAAGGGGAAGTTATCAAAGAAAAGGACAGGTGAGAAAGGGAGCAGCCTTATTAACCATAGGCAGTGGCACGCGCAGCCCGTTATATTAGGGTGCACACATGGAATATTTATTAATTGAAAGCTTATGTTCAGGAGATTTTGCACAAACTACACATTTTTCATTAGAAATAACAAGCCTGTAGTCAGAGATTAACAGTTCTATTCAGAGAAAAGTGAAACTCTGGAGAACATTTGGAGAAGTGAAAATTTTAGGTCAAAATAGCCAAACCAGAAAAAATTCTCCCATTTATCTCACTTTCCAAATCGGCTATTTTGACCTCGAATTTTCACTTCTCCAAAAGTTCTCCAGAGTTTCACCTTTCTCTGAATAACCTTGTGACTGTCGGTTATTCAGAGAAAGGTGAAAACCAGGAGGAGTGAAAATTCTAGGTCAAAATGGCCGATTTGGAAAGTGAGATAAATGGGAGAATTTTTTTCTGGTTTGGCTATTTTGACCTAAAATTTTCACTTCTCCAAAGGTTCTCCAGAGTTTTACCTTTCTCTGAATAACCCTGTCAGTTTTTATGCTTTTCATCATGAACCAGAAAAGGGACATCTAAATTGTCAGTGTAAGAGGGGAAAAAGGACCTATGACCACAAGGTATAAGTTTGGGATGTGTTTGTCACATAATTTGTAGTTTTGTTAATCCCATAAAACAACAAAGAAATTTAAATACAAATATGGGGGTTAATTCAGTAACCTTTGAGCCACAGCTAGGTTAGTGCAACAATCTACTAATTGTGACACGACCAGCCTTGATATTTACCTCACCTTCCCAGCAGGTGAACAAAAATTACCTTTTAGAATTTCCCACTTTAGCTATTAACAGGAAAATATTGGCAGATACAGGACTATTCAGAGAGCGGTGAAACCCAGGAGAACTGTCAGGAGAAGAGAACAATCTAGACCAAATAGCCGATTTTGGAAAGTGAGATAAATGGGAGAATTTTTCTACTTTGGCTATTTTGACCTAGAATTTTCACTTCTCCAGTCATTCTCCTGGTTTTCACCTCTCTCTGAATAACCCTGATAGTCTTGCTCAACACCAAATCAGTCACCAATGAATGACTTTTATCAGAATCCAGTTTAGGTTGGAGTCAGACGAGTGTAAGGAACGTCCGTGAGTGGACGTTCCTTCCACTCGACGTCCGTCTGGCCACCTCTGGCCTTATGGAGGATCGTGCTTTGCAACTCTGTCAACGCGCGTCCTAGCGCTTTGACGGAGAGGGCTGCTGCACGTACGCAACATGGTAGCTGCTGCGTGCGCAATTCGTACGCGCGCAACAGCGTGTGGCTGGCCCTGCCACAGCGTCACAATGCTGTGACAGATGCCTGAAGGCATGTCAGAACGAGCGCACACAGTGCGCTCGTCGGACGCCGGCCTTACACGATGAGTGTTCCATAAGCAAGAAGATATTATATTTGATGAAATACGTGCTTCAGTAAAATACATATTTGCTTAGCAAGATCATAAAAGGTTTATAGCTTCTGTAACTCACAACAGGGAAACAAAAATAGTGTAATATGGATATTACACAAAGTTTACAAACTTATTCAGGTATACAGTTCAAGAAATCTTTTTATATCGTTTGCATAACCATAAAAATACGATATAGCAAAATCAAAAGCTCAAAGGTTTATGGGACAGGTGCAGTGCAGATGGTTAATGTTTTGTTTATAGTTTGCCTGGGAGTATGATTGCATCGTGAAAAACATTAACCGGAGGGTTAATAACTATGCAACCATTATATCCATATATTTGTATCCTTTATGATCTTTCAAGTGTGAAGTAATCAGGAATGAAGACCCCCTTACTGACTAAACCATCAGGAAACCCCTTTTATTAACTAGATACATGTTTGCAGCAGATAACATGATTATTTACACTTGCTGTAAAGTGTGTTGATTTGACACAATACTTAGGCTTTTAAAGCCTTGACATTTACAGGGTTATTCAAAGAGCAGATCCGAATTGCTGCCAAAAGGTAACCGAACGCTGAAATTCAGGGTACGGTTACCTTTCTATCCAGAGAGCAGGCAGTTCGCCAAATGTTGGCGAATTGCCTGCACATACGGCGACTGTTCATTGCCTGTTCGAGGGCAGTGAATCCCCATAGAGAAGCAATGCTTCGGCTATTCAGAGAACAAAACCCAGCAGTGAAAAGTTGCCGAATTTTCCTGCAGTTCGGTGGTTTCATTCGACAGGTTTATTCAGGCAAATCCCATAGGTTGAAAAAAACACAGAAGTGGAAAAGGTTTTCCTTAAAGGGGATAACCCTAATAATTCAAGATATTGAAAACGATTAAATTTTATTCAAAGTTAAACACAAATTAGTAAGACAAAGAAATAACGTTTAAAACCAAAAAGAAGTGATATGAGATCATAATTTCTGGCAACAAAATAGAAGTCTTAAGTCGTTTAAGACAGAGACTCTTTTGTTAGGTTTCTACCTTTTAAACCGCTTTGTTTACATGTCTTGGATTCTGGTATCCTAACAATCTGGGTCTTTTTGTGACTATTCACTTGAACTAATTTTGGCTTGATGGGCTGATTTGGTGCCCTATTACCCTTCCCCAACATTTACCTAATGATTGTTGTCGCCTGCCTGCTTAAATTTAAAAGCTGCTGCAATGCTTGAATTCAAAAAGCCGTTGCAATAATTTTTCTTGCGACTATTATTGTCAATCACTAATTTGGTGCTTTTTAGAACCTTTTGGGGTAAAAAAAGAGGGGGCAAATTTGTCCAAATCTTCAACTAAATCCGTTGTATGGTGTTAATTTAATCTTACACTAAATTCGGGAATGGGCACTGCTGAACTCAATGAATCAATGACGTGTTGACTTTTTGATATATCTGTGACTCCTCTCTGAAATCCCTTTAATAACCTTCTAAATAATTGAATCGGTGTGTTTGAATTTAAAACACTGCTGTACCAACTCTTGAGACAAATTGTTGCCTTTTGTTTGCGTTATAGAAGAATTTAGATTAAAAGTAGGGGCACAATCTATTCAAATGTATATACCTTTATATGGTGTTCCTCCATTTCACCTTTCAATTTAATGGGTAATGTTGAAACCCTCGAAGCCTCAGTATTAAGTTCTAACTGTGGACCCTGAAGAAACCTAACAAAAGAGTCTCTGTCTTAAACGACTTAAGACTTCTATTTTGTTGCCAGAAATTATGATCTCATATCACTTCTTTTTGGTTTTAAACGTTATTTCTTTGTCTTACTAATTTGTGTTTAACTTTGAATAAAATCCCATAGGTTAAATGTTAAAAATATTCCCGTTTTAATTCAATATTTAATAAACCGTTGATTATAATATTCTGCAGTAAAAAGTCTCTTAATCTTCTTCTTGTTTTTTTGTTTTTTTTGTGATATTTTAAGCATTTTTCAGGATTTTTTTGCTGATTTATTTTTTTTCTTAAACGTTTGTTCTTTTTTTCTGTAACAGCCCTTTTTATTATCATTCATTGGATCTCATATGTAAATTTCAGACATTTTCGCTTATTAGTTACTTTGCAAACAGTGTTTCACTTTTCAAACATTCAAGCAAACGTTTTTTTTTTTTTTCTCACTCCATTCGTCTGCGGTGTCGGGTTTTTCCAGCGACTGTGATCATTCGGCTCAGGTTTCTCTGGCGTGTTCGGCTGGGTTAATCCAGATGTTTTTGCGGGTTTCGGTGTGCATTCGCCTGGGTTTTGCGGTGAGAATTCGGCAGGTTTTCGGCGGCTTTTCCCTGCACTACGACGGCCCTGTGGTGCTTGCTGAATACACCGCAGAATCGACAAACTGGGATCACCAAATCACACCCAATTGAAGAGAATGAAAAGTCACACAACGTGCGGTGACTTTTCAATTCTCTTTGAATAACCCTGTTAGACTATCATGTGGTTGTCATCAATTTATAAAATGTAAGCTTATCAACATGTGATTCCATTATCTGCATAACTTGGTCAATAGATGTTCTTTATTGAAATGCTTAACCCCTGAAAACACAAGACATAAACTGGAACCTGGGGATACTAAAACAACAGACGGATAAACAAAAGAAATAAGGTAAACCTTAAACATGAAATAGAATAACAGGGAGCTCTCAAGAACAAAACAGTAGCTGAAGTGAACCAGATGCAAGAGCATGGTGATATGGGCCCATGGCTTAATATAGGGGAGTAATCAGTCCATATCACCAGCAGAAGCTCAACGAGCAATTGAACTTAACCCCTGAGCTGCATCTCAGGGAAAGCAGCACAGGGAAACACATGGGAAACAAAACATGAGGAATACATAGGGCAGGGAGACAGGGTTAGAACGTGGGAACGTTACAGGAAGTGAATCAGAGCGAGAGAGTAGAGGACATTGGCAGCCTTGCAGGGAAAATATCAGTGAAATCGCTGACTTATAGCAGAGTTCTGAATATCTTTAATCTAGATAACACCGTTGAATCAGAGTTCTGCATATCGCCAATCTATATGCGGTATGCTTGACTGATGCCTTTTGCAATTTTTTTAGTCCACGACGCCCAGGGACGTCAAATGTAGGCACTCATTGCCAGCGTCTTCACCATATGGAGCAGGACTACCTAGGGGCAAGGGCAGACCTGGATACCTTTCCAGCAGATGATCCACTGGCTTACTGGGTGTTGAGATTGGATCACTGGCCAGAACTTAGCCAATATGCTATGCAGCTACTAGGTTGCCCTTCATCCAGCGTGCTTTCTGAAGGACGTTCAGTGCCGCTGGAGGTTTTGTCACAGACAAAAGAGTGCGTCTGTCCACCGACTCTGTAGACCGGCTGATATTTATAAAAATGAATCAGTCCTGGATCAGCAGCCATCAATCCCCTGATGCTGATGTAACTGAATAGATCGGGGATCTCTTCTGCATTCCCAAAACCTCCACCACTGCACTCTTCCACGATACCTCAGAGGGGTTACGGATGGTGTGAAGGCACTGTTGCTGACACTAAAGGCCCAATTTTAAAGCGCCTATTGTTACTTTCATCCAAAGCCTGCATAAGAGGCACCATAATTTAGCCAAAAAATCACTAAACTTGTTCTGCGTGTCCTAAAATGTCTCCTCTTTTCATACAGGCTGCCGCCCCAAGCAGTTGTTTATGAATAGATTAAAGGAAAAACATTAACCGTCATTTGAAATTTCATTTTTTTGTTTTTAAATGTTTCTATACATCCTACAAATCCGCCACTTCACAGGCAGGTTATGGGGACCTCCTAGGCACGATATTTGAAGGAATTTTTCGTTTTTATTTTTAACCCTTCCTTCATGGAAAACTCACTGTCCCTTTAAAAACGTTTTTTTTAAAAAACTTTTTGTCCTTGTTTCCTGTCCCCCAGGGCACTACCCAGACCCCCATACACCTTTTATGGCAAATATCTTGCATATATGCCCTCTTGCAGGGCACTCTAAAAACCGAACTTTTGAGTCCCATTGACTTGGTAAAAATTAGCCCAGAGCACAGCGGTGAAATGGCTCAAAAAAAGATTTTGGGTTAAAAACTCTATTTTAAATTTGTTTTTTGTTTCCTGTCCCCCAGGGCCGTACCCGCACCACCATACACCTTTTATGACCAATATCTTGCATATGTGCCCTCTTGGAGGGCACCTTAATTTTCGATTGTTCGAGCCCCATTGACTTGCATTGCATTCAAATCGTGTTCGCGTTCGAATTCAAACTTTTTCAAATGTTCGAATGCGAACCGAACACGGGGGTGTTCGGCCCATCCCTACCAGCCATACTGACCTATCACAACTTTTGTCAGGTGGAATTTTATTGTGTATGATTAACCAGTTCACGCTTCCTTTTAACATACCTCAATATGGAATGCACCTGTAAACATGTAACATAGTGACTATATTTCCTACATATTTATTTTCTGTTGATCTGTATATTTGTTTTGTGTTAATGTCTAGCATTTTACTACTTTGTATTTCTGTAACAATGTTCTTGAACCCAGGACATACTTGAAAACGAGAGCAATCTCAATGTATCCTTCCTGGTAAAATACTTTATAAAATAAATAAATTTGAAAAATACTGGGTGACCTGTGCAATATGGCTTCACCGCACCCAACTGGTTCTAATTTAATAACCGGAGAATTCGCTGGGAAAACAATTGACATTATTGGTGATTTTTTTTTTTTTTTTTTGTATTTTGCTTTTTTCCAAAATCTTTGAGAAAGTATTTTACCAGGAAGGATACATTGAGATTTCTCTCATTGTCAAGTATGTCCTGGGTGGCGAGTATGTACCGTTAGGTGTCTTGCCCAAGGGCACTTACTGGAGAGGTGCTCGTCGGGATCAAACCCATGACTCCACAGGCTCTCTCCATGCAGAGCAGTGATGTTACCTCTACTCCACCATTTGAAAGTAACCTGAGGAAAGCGCACAAACCAAATAATTTGCTGACCTTGAATACCTTGCGTCGTGCAACACTACTTGTTTCAAAAGTCTAAAGTAGTTCTATATTTATTTTATTATTTATAAAGTATTTTACCAGGAAGGAACAATGTGGTCTTGAAATCAGATACACATACCACGTATGAAGAGAACAAAATCCTTTCAACATCAATTCAGGTGTCATTTTTCAGAAAATTATCTCATCTTATTTTCCTTATTTTGTTTTAGTGAACACATTCCGAATTCTATATGATTTCAATTTAAAAGCTTATAAACATTTCAAGCCTTTATGAGAAGAAAGGTTTATTCAGAGACATCTGATCTGGCCCCGACATGTTACTGAAAAGGGAATTTCCCCGTACGGGGACATTTCGGGGCCATTCGGCTTTACTGAGAACAGGCAATTAGCCAAATTTTGGCGAATTGCCTGCATGTGCAGTGCCTGTTCGACGGCAGTGAAATCCCCCATAGAGAAGCACTGGTTAATCTATTCAGAGAACACCGAACAGCAGTGAAAAGTTGCCAAAATGCCCTGCTGTTCAGAGTTTTCATTCGGCAGGTTTTTTCAGGCAAACCAAACACACAGGCTTCAATGTTAAAAATATTACCGTTTTTATACAATATCTAATAAATGGTTTGTTTTAATCTGCAGTAAAAAGGCTCTTTATTTGTTTAGGATCTTAGGCATTTTTCTGAATTTTTTTTAAAGCGCTTTTTACTTTTACTGTAACAGACCTTTTTATTATCGTTCATTGGACCTTATATGTTAATACCAGACATTTTCGTTCAGTAGGTTTTTTTGCAAACAGTTTTAAATTTGACACTTTCAATCGATTTTTGTTTTTCATTAAAAAAAAAAAAATTTGCCCTGAACATCAGCTTGTTGGCTTTTTCCGGCATCTGGTCTGCGCTGTGATTGGTGGCTCGTCAGCATTTTCTGTCCTAGAACAAACCCCTGAGAGACACCACTTACCACTGGTGTCCATCTTGAAATTGTACCATTTATGACCACTCTCTGTACCCTATTTTTTTGCCTTTTTTTTTTTTTTTATCCAAGAACAAGAATTTTTATCTAGACCATTTTTTCTTAATTTAAATAGTACTCTCTTGTGTGGAACTGTGTTGAAAGCTTTGGCAAAATCCAACCTTTCTTGAATATAGGGACCACATAAGCTTTCCTCAAATACTTTGGTACGATTCTTGAAAGAAAAGAATCTTGAAAGATTAAAAAACAGTGGTTTACATCTTTCCACACTTAGGTCCCTCAGTACTTGTGGGTGATTTCCATTTGGCCCTGGGGCTGTGTTTACATTCACTTTATTTAGTGTCTTCAACACCTTTTCTTGAATCAACCAATTGATGTAATCTTCCTGTAGTCTTTCTGATGTCTTCTAGTTTATGTTTAACGGTTTCTTTTCTGCTGTTAGAGATTGCCACAATCCATCCATAGAAATGTATAGCTGATAGACAAAAAATAAAACCCTTCAAAAGGTTTAACAGGACAATCAGAATAAACTGGACAGGCTAGATTTTCAAATGCTGTGTTATCAATGGAGAGTGAAGACCAACAAAAGAAATTAAGAAATGCCTTCGTAAGAAGTCACACCTAGTTTTTCCCACCTTAGATTTTAGCTAGACAATAAAATTCTAAATTTTTTATACAACAGTAATTTCTATGACCTAGCACAGAGGAAAGGAGCAGCCGAGCATGTCAAGATTTTGGGACTTTCTTTTTAGTCTGAAATATTTTCCAGTCTTTCTTTGGTGTGTCAGAACATCATGAGGCAGTATTGAGTGGCTGTGATTGGCTCATAGCAGGGGGTGGGGGATAGATATATATGTGTGTGTATATGTTGTAGTGGAGGACAAAAAGTGAGATAAAAGGCCTCCACACTATAAGTGTGTTTTATTATTGCAGAAGCCACTTGCACATCACAGCAATTCGATGAATTGCATCCCAGAGCCCCTGTGCCACATTCCCCATATGCAGCAAGGAATTCTGGGTAGGATATGCAAATGACATCTGTCTCACTTTTTTGCATCCTGGATCTGTTATTACACAGAACCCTAAAATCTAGCAGAGCTAGAAAGCCACGGTGTGGCATGGCATTGATTTTAGGGTTCTGTGTAATAACAGATCCAGGATGCAAAAAAGTGAGACAGATGTCATTTGCATATCCTACCCAGAATTCCTTGCTGCATATGGGGAATGTGGCACACGGGCTCTGGGATGCAATTCATCGAATTGCTGTGCTGTGCAAGTGACTTCTACAATAATAAACACTAATATATATAACAGGTAGCGGGTGCAATTGCTCCCTGGAGTGAGCACTCATGAAAAAGGTTCAGAGACCAGAGCAGTGACTTGCCTTCAAATGGTGGTATATTTATTGCAGCAACACACAGGTTATACACCACGCTGTACCGTGCTCAAAAAACCAAAGAAAATTCCTAGCCGTGTCCCGACGCTAACTAAACATACAATTGTCCTGACTATCAACCTTTACAAACCTAGTGTTTGTCAGGCTTCAGCAAACCAACCTTGTGCTCCAGCAGATAGAGACTGTCTGCTCCCCAGACTCCAGAGCCATGTCTGTTTGCCTCCCCTGCACTAAATTGCCACTCAGGCCAAGTGCAAAACCAGGGGCTTACTAGAGGTTCAGGAAGGTGTAAGAGGAATCTGGGTGACACATAAACCCTGGACAGGACCTTTCCTTGCTCTCTACATGATGCCCTGTTACATACTCTCCCCCCTTGTTTCAACCCCCTGGGTGGAACACTGACAGCTACACAAGCGTAGACTCTGGATAGTGCATCTACATTGGCCATTTTTATACCCGGGCGATGCTTCACAGTGAAGCTGTAGTCCTGCAAGGCCAGAAACAACGGTTCACACGTCTATTTGTCTCCTTTTTTAGTGCCATCCATTTGAGGGGAGCATGGTCAGTCACCAGATCAAAATGGTGCCCTAATAAATAATATCTTAATGCGTCCAATGCCCATTTAATAGCCAAACCCTCCTTCTCAATCGCTACATATTTCTGTTCGTGATCGTTTAGTTTTCTGCTTAAGTACACCACAGGGTGTTCCTCACCATTTTGTACCTGTGACAAAACTGCCCCTAGACCAACATCAGATGCATCAGTTTGGACTACAAAGTCCTTGGAAAAATCAGGGGAGTAGAGGATTGGCTGTGCACAAAGAGCCCTCTTCAGGACCTGGAAAGATTCCTCAGCTTCTGGGGACCATTTGACCATTAAATTCTTCCCTTTGGTAAGGTCTGTCAACGGGGCTGCAAGAGTTGCAAAGTTTGGGATAAACCTCCTGTAGTATCCCGTTATCCCAAGGAAAGCTTTGACTTGTTTTTTGCTGGTGGGACGTGGCCACTCCTGAATGGCTTCTACTTTGTTTAGCTGGGGTTTTATGACTCCACGCCCAATCGTGTAACCTAAATATTTGGCTTCCTCTAACCCCAGGGCACATTTTTTTGGATTAGCAGTGATACCTGCTCTATAGAGAGTTTCCAAGACAGCTTGGACTCGAGGCAAATGAGATTCCCAGTCAGTGCTATGTACTACTTTGTCATCCAAGTATGCTGCAGCATACTGTTGGTGGGGTCTCAAAAGTTTGTCCATAGCTCTCTGAAATGTAGCAGGTGCATTTTGTAACCCAAAAGGCATCTTTTTATATTGAAACGAACCCTCAGGGGTTATAAAGGCGGTCTTCTCCTTGGCACCTTCTGTCAGTGGAATCTGCCAATATCCTTTGGTCAAGTCTAAAGTTGTCAGATAACGAGCTGTGCCCAGTCGGTCTATAAGTTCATCTACCCGGGGCATAGGATAAGTGTCAAACTTGGTCACTGAATTGAGCTTCCTAAAATCCTTCCAAAACCTCCAACTCCCATCTGGCTTTGGGACTAGGACAATGGGACTGGACCAGTCACTACTGGACTCTTCAATGATGTCTAGCTCAAGCATTTTCTTCACCTCCCCACTGATGTCTTTCCTCCTGGCTTCAGGAATACAGTAAGGATTAAGTTTAACCCGGGCCCCTGGTTCAGTAACAATGTCATGTTGTGTTACCGACGTCTGACCAGGCAGCTCTGAAAATTTCTCTTGGTTTTTTATTAACTCTCTGACTTCCTGCTTTTGGGATTTAGACAGCGACTCAGCAATTTTTACTTCAGGGACCTGAGGGGGTTCAGTATCCAGCTGGTGGGCTACTGGGATGGACCCAGCAGATAACGATACTCTATCTTTCCAGGGCTTTAGCAAGTTCACATGGTATATTTGCTCTGGTTTTCTTTTCCCAGGTTGGTGAATTTTATAATATACTTCCGACTCTATCACTTCAAAGGGACCCTGCCACTTAGTAAGGAACTTGCTCTCAACCGTGGGAACTAATACCAGCACCCTGTCACCAGGTGAGAAAATGCAGACTCGAGCATTCTGGTTATATATTCCCTGCTGAGCTGCCTGCGATTGAGCTCTTTTGAGTGCTCTTTTACAATTGGCATTACCACTGTAATTCTGTCCTGCATCTGCGAAATATGCTCAATAATGCTTTTGTGGGGTGTCTTCTTCCCCTCCCAAGTCTCTTTGGCTGTCTCCCATAGAGCAACTCAAATGGAGAGTACCCTGTAGAGGACTGAGGAACTTCTCGGATGGCAAACATCAGGTATGGAAGCAAATGGTCCCAGTTTTTCCCATCCTGGTCAACAACCTTTTTCAGCATGCTTTTCAAGGTTTTATTACATCACTCTACTAAGCCATCGGTTTGAGGATGATATACCAAGGTTCTCCAATGCGTCACCTTAAATAACTTGTGCAATTATTTTGTCACTCGTGACATAAATGGAGTGCCTTGGTCCGTTAGAAGGTCCTTAGGGACCCCAACCCGACTAAACACCTGTAATAACTCTTTAGCTATATTCTTGGCTGTTGGCTGGCGTAGGGGAATTGCTTCAGGGTAACGGGTAGCGTAGTCCATAATGACCAGGATATACTGATGCCCTCGGGCAGACTTTGGAAGCGGGCCCACAAGGTCCATAGCAATTCTCTCAAATGGCACCTCGATTATTGGCAAGGGTACTAAGGGACTCCGAAAATGAGGTAGGGGTGCAGACATTTGACAAACCGGACAAGATTGTCAATATCATTTTGTACCCCAGGCCAGTAAAACCTCTGTAAAACCCTTTCAGTGGTTTTCTCAGTACCTAAATGACCCCCCAATATGTGTCCATGGGCAAGCTCCAATACCACATTTTTGTACGGTTTGGGGACCACTAATTGCTCAATAATTTCATTGTTCTTTTTATACACACGATAGAGCATGTCATCATTGCTAATGAAATAAGGAAAGGAGAGCCTATTCCCTGGTTCAACAGGTTCCCCATTGATCAGCATAAAATTTTCCAGGCCCTCACAAGAGTAGGATCTTTCCTCTGCTCCCTACCAAACTTCTCTGAGTGTTAAGATCTGCAAACTCTAGAGTAGCCTCTGTTTCGGCAGAGGGCGGTCTATCCTCATTAGCTATAGGGCCATCAGACTCTTCCAATTCTCCTGCCAAAACCGAGAAGGGAAATTCTGAGGACCCCCAAGAGGAATCCTCTGAATACAACTGCTCTGCAGCATCCATGTATTCTGATTCAGTCTCTGGTTTAGAAACTGTGGCACAGTCTGGGTGTTCCCAGAGTTCCCAAAATTCAGGGAAGGCTCTCCCTATAATTACATCATGCACCAAGTGAGGCACAACCCCAACCAAGTGCCTCAGATTACCCCGTGTGGTTCCAAACTTCAGTTACTATAGGATACTCTCGAGTATCACCATGCACACACACTACAGCAACCTTTTTAGCCCGGAAGTTCACAGAGCCTATCAATTCAGCCTTAATAAGAGTTACTAAACTTCCAGAGTCCAGCTAAGCAGTAACATGCTTATCATTCAGTTATTGTGCACATGTGTTTTCCCTTCACTGGCACTGAGGTGCATGAAACAGTGGCAAACAAAGACTGCCGTCTTTCCTTGACAGACAAGTCACACTGCATAGGCTCATCAGTTAATGGACAGTTCGCAGCTACATGTCCAAGTTCCTGGCAACGAAAACATCTAACATTCCTCAGGTTAGGTCTGCTGACGGGCACTGGTTTTCCTGCTTTGGAATGCCAACCTCCCCTGTTTAAATCAGCAGTTTTTCTCCCTGCTTCCTTGCCACGCTCACCACCTACTTTCCCTGGAACAGTCTTACCGATTGCAGAGGGAGGCCGTGGTTTTGGGTGGAAAGTCCATGGGCTCGCCGGGGAGGAGTTCAAGTCCTCAGCTGCAAAGTACCTTTCAACAATCTCCACAAGCTGATCGACAGACTTTGGGTCCCCTTGGGTTACCCAATTTGCAAGACGATCAGTAAGGATCTTAGGAAGCGATCCATGACTACCCGCTCAATGATCTGTGGCCCAGATAGGGACTCCGGTTGCAGCCATTTTCGGACGAGGTGGATGAGGTCAAACATCTGTGACCGCGGTGGCTTCCCAGCTTGGTAGGACCAGTTGTTAACACGCTGTGCTCGCACTGCCAAAGTAACACCTCGCCATGCTAGTATCTCCAGCTTGACCTTGTCATAATCCATGGCATCCAGACTCCAAATCATAATATGCTTTCTGTGATTCACCAGTTAGCAAGGGCGCCACCAGTCCTACCCACCTTGTCTTAGGCCATGCTTCCCTCTCAGCGGTTCTTTCAAATGTTAACAGGAAGGCCTCTGGATCATCCTCTGTTGTCATCTTGGAAAGGAAGCGACTAACATGGATGGGTGAGGAGTTGTCCGAAGAATCTGCAGCTTGCAGGGGAGACCTCTGTGCCAGCGTCTGTATCACCTCTGTCAGAGTCTTACAATGGTCTTCAGCAGCAACTGCAAGGTTTTCAAAAAACATTTGTGTCTGTTCCTGTACAGCACTGATCTGCTGCTGCGTCTGCAGCACCGGAGTCTGCTTCTGCAAAGCATTTAACATGTCCCGCTGTGTAGCATTAGCCTGTTGCTGTGCTACATTAGCCAACACCAACTGTTTTATAATGTCCTCCATTCTTTTGTAACTTCAGGTACTGGCCCTTTAAATAGCAGGTTCTTGCTATCACTTGCCCAAAGTTCTCCACCATATGTGAGCTGGGAAACAGGTAGCGGGTGCAATTGCTCCCTGGGGTGAGCACTCTTGAAAGGTTCAGAGACCAGACCAGTGACTTGCCTTCAAATGGTGGTATATTTATTGCAGCAACACACACCGGTTATACACCATGCTGTACAGTGCTCAAAAATAAACACTTCAAAAAACCAAAGAAAATTCCTAGCCGTGTCCCGACGCTAACTAAACATACAATAGTCCTGACTATCAACCTTTACAAACCTAGTGTTTGTCAGGTTTCAACAAACCAACCTTGTGCTCCAGCAGATAGAGACTGTCAGCTTCCCAGGCTCCAGAGCAATGTCTGTTTGCCTCACCTGCACTAAATTGCCACTCAGACCAAGTGCAAAACCAGGTTCCCGGAAGGTGTAAGAGAGGAATCTGGGTGACACATAAACCCCGGACAGGACCTTTCCTTGCTCTCTACATGGTGCCCTGTTACATATCATATGCAAAGTATAATCTATATATTGTAACAAAGAGCATCACTATTCACTTGCAGGGCCGCCATCAGGGCATTACACCCCATGCTGCCGTAAGGGGCCCGGGCCCAGTGGGAGCCCGGGCCCCCCTCAGCAGTGGCGTCGCCCTTTTACAGCTCCGGTATCGGACTCGATGAGTCCGAATCCGGAGCTGTGTCTCTGCAGCAGGAGCCGGAGGAGACACTGTGTCTCCTCCGGCTCCTGGCAGCTTCGCTGGCTGGGCGGGGCCAAGCAGCGTGTGGGGGGCCTCCCAAGCACGTTGCTTTGGCTCCGCCCCCTCCACTCAGTGAAGCTGCGCCTGAGCTGGAGGGCCCGGGCTGAAGAGCAGAAGACAGAAGAAAAGAAGAGAAAAGAAAAAGAGAAGTAAAGAGCTGAAGAAAAGAAGACAGCGGAGTGGTGAGCCAGGGCCCAGACCCCTGGGCCCAGACCCTGGGCCAAGGCCCAGACCCCAGACCAGGGCCGGATTAACATAGGGGCTGATGGAGCAGCAGCTCCAGGCCCATACCCCAAAATAGGCCCAGAAAAATAATAACAATGTCTGCATTGATGGGCATTTGGACCTCTATCTCCAACGCCATAGCAGCTACAGGGTCACTGAGGTATCACTGGAAAGGCCAGGGCATGACCTTTCCAATGATATCAAACATGACCAGGTTTTTTGTAATAATAGAAAGAAAAAATAAATATTTAACACAGCAATATTTTTCACTTTTCAATTATAAAGTGAACAATGATTCTGCACTAACTCACCATCTCGAGAGTGGAGGTGATAGCACGATCCGTTATTATGAATTGTTACATCAAAAATCTAAACCGCCGCACTGCAGCGAAGTGCACTGGGGGGAACTTTGGAAACCTGCTTCACTAATCTTTACACCTCACAAGGTCAAGGGAAGTGTCATTGGACAGGACAGAGTCTGGCCTTTGCATTGATAGCAAAAGTGACCATTTAAAATCTAAAGAAAAGTAAACCAAAAAAACCCTTTTTATATACTTATTTTTAGTTCCAAAGCGATGGTATTGTCCATTTGTCACGTATAAAATGAGCAATACCACTGCCATTACTCCCCTTCTCGTTTTCCACACTGGGAGCAAGGTCAGTGTTTTATACAGTGTCATATTATTCCTAAAACACCATCCTCCAAAACACAAGGGAAATATATTTAATTTTTTTTGGTTAAAATCGTTTATTTTCGCAGAAAAATGCAGTAACAGGATCCCATTTCAGTTTCTTTTAACAAGAATGATATATATATATATCTCCACAAAGGTTTGGATGATAAAATGTGAATTTATAATTTTACACGCTGTAAATGATTGAAATCTGAATGGAAATTTACTTACAGTATCTGGTTACATATACCTGTATCTGCAATATTAAATAACCTAAAATATGTTTTCATTTCATTAAATTCCAAGAAAAGCCCACCCAAAATCTTCAGCTCCAGGCCCATAGAGATCTTAATTCGGCCCTGCCCTGGGCCCTGACCCCAAGGCCCTGACCCCAAGGCCCTGACCCCAAGGCCCTGACCCCAAGGCCCTGACCCAATGGCCAAGACCCCAGGGCCCAGACCAGACCCAGGGACCAGGCCCCAGACCCGAAGGCCCAGCCTAGACCCAGGCCCCAAGACCCAGGGCCCAGACCAAGGCCTAGGGCCCAGTCCCCAAGGCCCAGACCCCGACCTAGGACCCAGACCCCCAGGGCCCAGACCCAATGGCCCAGACCCCAAGGCCCAGACCAAAAGACCCCAGGGCCCAGACCTCGGGGCCCAGACCCAGGGCCAGACCCAGGGACCAGGCCCCAGACCCGAAGGTCCAGACCCAGGGACCAGGCCCCAGACCCGAAGGTCCAGGGACCAGGCCCAGCCTAGACCCAGGCCCCAAGGCCCAGCCCCAGGGCCCAGACCCCCAGACCCAGGGTCCAGACCCCAGGGACCAGGCCCAGCCTAGACCCAGGGCCCAGACCCCAGGGACCAGGCCCAGCCCCATGGACCAGACCCCAAGGCCAAGACCAAGGGACCAGAGTCCAGACCCAGGGCCCAGACCCCAGGCCAGACTCAGGGCCCAGGGACCAGACCCCAAGGCCCAGTCCCAGGGACCAGACCGAGAGCCCAGGCCCAGACCCAGGGACCAGGCCCCAGTCCCCAGGGACCAGGCCCCAAGGCCCAGCCCCATGGACCAGACCAAGGGACCAGAGCCCAGACCCAGGGCCCAGACCCCAGATCAGACTCAAGGCCCAGGGACCAGACCCCAAGGCCCAGTCCCAGGGACCAGACCCAGACCAGACCCCAAGGCCCAGGCCCAGCCCAGACCCCAAGGCCCAAACCAGACCCAGGGACCAGACCCAGAGGCCATCATATACAGCCCGTTACTGTGCGATTGATTTGCTGTGGATTCTGTGATACGTTCATAGACACCGCACATTACTGTGAGATTTATTGCTGTGGATTCTGTGTTACGCTCATACACACTGCACATTACTGTGAGTTTTATTGCTGTGGTGCTATGTTATGTCCTTTTTTTTTGAAGGGGGAGAAAAGCGGTTAGAGTTTGAGGGAGTCCCGGGGGGGGCCCCATCGTGAGGTTTAGTAAGGGGCCCCATCATTTCTGATGGCTGCCCTGTTCACTTGGGTGATGTTATGGCAGTTTTATTGGATATCACTAGACAATATTTCATCGGACGCATCAGTCTCTGTGAAGTCCAAATAGCAATACACACAAACCCCATATAAATAGAAAAAAAACAAATATAAATGAGTGCAGGTGAAAAAATTCCATGTAATCAAATGGCATTGGTAGCCAAAAAAGGTTGCAAAATCACACTACATGCCAAAAAATTAAGGTGTGTTTTCACTGTCACCAAAGTAAAAAAGGAAGCTCCTACTGTGTATGAACACTATTGGAACACACAAAAGAGGGAAGAAGAGACGGAAGATTACAGAACATGCACAATAGACAATTGTAACTAGCAGTGGAGCTCCATGTTGTAAAGGTAGACAGCGCACTTGCACCATCAAAAAAAATCAACGCACCTGAGTCCAAAAGAAAGACGCAACATAACTGGACAAGTCCTATGCATGAGCAGACGCTAAAACAAATAACAGAATATAAATCTAAACCCTCAGGACAGCAGAGACACACCAGAAAAAGGTAAGCATGAAAAAGGAACCATGACACCCCGGATCTGGTGCAGATCTGCAGACGCGGTGCTATGTGTTTTAGTTGCGTGTTTTAAAAGTTTTGGACGCACTGAAGTCAATGAAATAAAGATTAAATTAAAAAAAAAATATATATATATATATATATATATGAGTGGGGCTGTCGGTATGTTAGCTGCAGTGCAGTGCATTATTGACACGTTTTTGATGGGTTTGTGCGTTTCCTGAACGTATCCTGAGGAGATATGACATTCAGTATTTTTTCAGTCAGGAACGAACTGCGCACGTGAGAACTGTAGCCCACAAAACCCATCGGGATACATTGGGATGCATATTTATTTAGTGTAGGAGCGTACGGATCAGGTCAGCACAGAATACGGACGCCGTGTGAACAGGCCCTCAAGGATGTCTGGGTAGCATGTTTTACAGGCAGATGTGGTGAAAACTGCACTCCACACATAACAGTCTATAACCGTGTTTCTCAAGTGGTGGGTCGCGACCCAAAAGTGAGTCGTGACCAGGGGCGGACTGGGTCGCGGGGCACCCCAGGCCTCTCTAATGCCTGGGACCCGCTGTTGCATCTTACCTGCAGCAGTGGGTCCCAGGCAGGGCGGCTACCTCTGAATGTTCCCAGGTGCCACCTGGGGCCCGCTGCAACAGGTAAGATACTCTGTAATTGCAAGTAGGAGGGGAGTCTGTAATGGAAAGGTGTGGGTGGGACTCAGTGACTGGCAGCAGTTCTGTACTCCCAACACCAGGAGACACTGTGCACAAAGCACGTCTCAGTGGAGCAAAAGGCTGTTGGGTAAGGGGGCGGAGCTCCCTGTGTATATTTGATTGTGTTTTTCTCTGCCATTTTGTTTATCTTTCATTTTACCTACACTATATCGCCATGTATTCGCTCACCCATCCATATGAGAGTCAAGGCAGGTGAGCGAATACTTTTGGCAATATAGTGTATTTATGAATCCTTCTTTCTGAATATCTGTTCTCACTGGCGTCGCACCGTGGGGGCAGGGGGTGCGGCCCGCATCAGGTGACACCCGCCCTTAGGGTGACACCGTCACCCTAAGGGCGGGTGTCTCACCCTGCGACGCAGTGTTCAGCTCCCTGCGAGCGTCCGAAGCTATGGAGCTTTGGCGCTCGCCTGGGGGCACCACGTCCCCAGCCGAGTTCTCGCGAGATCGCGGCTGGTCACGTGGCTCCCCCAGGCGAGCGCCCAAGCTCCATGCCACCGGACGTTCAGAGGAAGCCGAACACGCAGCGGCAGGAGGTGAGCTGGGGGCCATATCAATGAGAGGAGCTGGGGCAAAATCCTTGAGAGGAGCTGGGGCAAAATCCTTGAGAGGAGCTGGGGCAAAATCCTTGAGAGGAGCTGGGGCAAAATCCTTGAGAGGAGCTGGGGCAAAATCCTTGAGAGGAGCTGGGGCAAAATCCTTGAGAGGAGCTGGGGCAAAATCCTTGAGAGGAGCTGGGGCAAAATCCTTGAGAGGAGCTGGGGCAAAATCAAAATGAGAGGAGCTGGGGCAATATATCCATGAGAGGAGCTGTTGCAATATATCCATGAGAGCTGCTGGGGCAATATGCATAAGAGGAGCCGGGGCATATCCATGAGGTGAGCCGGGGCATATCCATGAGGTGAGCCGGGGCAATATCCATGAGAGGAGCCGGGGCAATATCCATGAGAGGAGCCGGGGCAATATCCATGAGAGGAGCCGGGGCAATATCCATGAGAGGAGCCGGGGCAATATCCATGAGAGGAGCCGGGGCAATATCCATGAGAGGAGCCGGGGCAATATCCATGAGAGGAGCCGGGGCAATATCCATGAGAGGAGCTGGGGCAATATCCATGAGCTGAGGCAATATCCATGAGAGAAGCTGGGGCATATCAATGAGAGCTCCTGGGGCATATCCATGAGCTGGGGCAATATCCATGAGAGCTGCTGGGGCATATCCATGAGCTCGGGCAATATCCATGAGAGGAGCTGGGGCAATATCCATGAGAGATGCTGGGGTATATCCATGAGAGGAGCTGGGGCAATATCCATGAGCTGAGGCAATATCCATGAGAGAAGCTGGGGCATATCAATGAGAGCTCCTGGGGCATATCCATGAGCTGGGGCAATATCCATGAGAGCTGCTGGGGCATATCCATGAGCTCGGGCAATATCCATGAGAGGAGCTGGGGCAATATCCATGAGAGATGCTGGGGTATATCCATGAGAGGAGCTGGGGCAATATCCATGAGAGCTGCTGGGGCATATCCATGAGAGCTGCTGGGGCATATCCATGAGAGCTGCTGGGGCATATCCATGAGAGGAGCTGGGGCATATCCATGAGAGCTGCTGGGGCATATCCATGAGAGGAGCTGGGGCATATCCATGAGCTGGGGCATCTCCATACCTCAATACAGAATGCACCTGTAAACATGTATCCTAGTGACTATATTTCCTACATATTTATTTTCTGTTAATCTGTATATTTGTGTTGTTTTTTTAATATCTTGCATTGTATTACTTTGTAGTTCTGTAACTGTAACACTTCAATGTTCTTGAACCCAGGACATACTTGAAAACGAGAGAAATCTGAATGTATCCTTCCTGGTAAAATCCTTTATAAATAAATAAATAAATATCCATGAGAGAAGCTGGGGCATATCCATGAGAGAAGCTGGGGCATATCCATGAGAGAAGCTGGGGCATATCCATGAGAGAAGCTGGGGCATATCCATGAGAGAAGCTGGGGCATATCCATGAGACAAGCTGGGGCATATCCATGAGAGAAGCTGGGGCATATCCATGAGCTGGAGGCAATATTCATGAGAGCTGCTGGGGCATATCCATGAGCTGGGGCAATATCCATGAGAGGAGCTGGGTCATATCCATGAGAGGAGCTGGGGCATATCCATGAGCTGGGGGCAATATCCATGAGAGCTGCTGGGGCATATCCATGAGCTGGGGGAAATATGAGAGCTGCTGGGGCATATCCATGAGCTGGGGGCAATTAGGCTTGTGCACCGATTTTTATTTTTTATTTTTTTTCGGTTCGATTCATTCTCTTGATATGATAATTCTGGCGATTCTATCGTGTATTTTTTTTATTAAAGATCCTTTTTTTCTTATGAATATACATTTCACAACTTTATTTAATCATATTAAAATGGTATGAAAGGAACAAAAAAAAATGAACAAAAAGATTTTAAAAAACGCTAAACTGACCCGAATGGTCTGACTTTAAAAATAAAAATCAGAACAAAAGGTTTTAAAACGGAAAAATAGTTGATCAAACTGATCTGAAACGAAAAAAAAACAACAAATAAAATGATTTAAAACAGACAAAAAAAAATTAACCCTTTCGCTGCTGAGGCATTTCACGGCTTCCCTTCACGCCTGTGTGCGGTCTGCTGCTGAGCTAATTTTTAAGTTTCGCTCCTCTTGTTTAAACGCGTTTTGAAGCCTTATTTTATAATATGACCCAGACATGTTATATATCGTTCTTTCCAGCAGACTCGGCAGATGATTCATAATATATCATTATCATATGTATGCGTCATGTCCTGTCTGTATATTATAACAAAAAATGCAATAAAATTAGAATTTTCAATGTTTCTTTTACAAGGTGTAAAGTGTTTTTTTCACATTTTAACATGCGAGTGTTTGCGGTTATATTTTATGAGTTGCGTTTGTTAGAAAAAATTGAAATGGGGACTTGTTATATTTTTTTTGGGTGAAAATTACACTATTTTTGACAAACGCACCCCATACAAAAATCCTTAGTGCAGCATCATTGTTCACATTATAATTGAAATGGGAACAATATTGCTGCATTAACAAAACAAAACAAAAAAACAGTTTATTTTTTTATATTTTATTAGATTTAAATTTTTCATAACTTTTAACATTGTCATGTTTGGTATTGTTGGAAAGGCCATGATCTGGTCGATCCAAAGATACCAAACATTAACCGATAGCTGCCGCGGATCGGGAGATAGGGGGTTCATTGGAACCCCCTATCTCCACCATTGGTCGCAGTTAGGGGTTAACTCCAGAACTGATGTCATTGTGACGAGGTCTTGGGACTGTCGGCAGCTGCCGTTCCCCCATGCTGTTGTCTTCCTGCAAAGACGTGACCATGTTGGCGGGCAGCGTCTTAGCGGGCAGCGGTGGGAGAGAGAGAGCTCATAGCTGGGAGGAGGTGTTGCGTGAATCTGCAAACAGGGACAAATAAACTAGACCTGAGCCGCACTGAGGATCTTTGGGTTGTGTCGGAGAAGACTTCACGCAGTGCTGCCATCAATATTTTTTGATAAATTCTTGGTTATACAATGAATGTGACTGGACAAAAATCCGTGTTGTTGTGACATCGCCTAAGCTTAACAAAACCATGCCACGTCGGTAATCAAATCTCAAGGCAGTACAACAAGGTTGTGTTAGTGTGTGACATTTTTTGGCCAGGCAGGAAGTGTAGCATGTGCACAGTCACATTCATGGCCACAAATATGTTGACAAATTTATGACAAAGGGTCCATCGAAATGTCAACAAATTTATGTACATATAATTTTAACAGTGTGGAAAAGAAACCAAGCAATACATATTAACTTAAGTAAGGAAAAGCAACGCACACAAACAGGAAAATATAGAAAAAATATAAAATTTATTTACAACATGAAAAACCTGGACTCGCGGCCTCCTGCTGCGGCTCCGGCTCCCTCTCTCCAACATTGCCATGCTCCTCCTCTTCCTCCTCCTGCTCCTCTTGTGCTATACATAAAAAAATTAAATTAAAATACAGTAAACAAAAAATGTTTCTGTTTTTGACCAAAAGTCGTTGCAAAATAAAACATTATATACCAGCGCTGGTGGTCGCCCGTGGCTCCTCCTCCTCCTCCACTGGGGCACTGATGCCCACCGGGGCAGATGCTGCCTTCTTCCTGTCTTCTGCCAAATCCAAAAAATAACACGTAAATAATGCAGACTGGAAAAAATGGTATATCTATACAATATATTGCCGAAAGTATTGCGACACCCCTCCACTACCCCACTACCAGCTTGACCCACCACTACTCCCATCTCATAGTTCCAAAGTCACAAAATATTTATTTATTTCCCCTGCACATAGACATATATTACCGTTCAATTATATATTTTTTTCAGAAGTAAACATTACATTTATTCAATAAAAAATTATTTGTGTTGCGTGCGTACAAAACGCATTGTGCGACTGCTTTTATTTATTTTATAGAAGGCCTCAGCCTCAGTTTCACTTTCAGTTTCTGCTAATAAAACTGGATATTGCAGAAACAACAGAAATCCGCCATTTTGTTTTGAAATTTGCATCTAAAGCGTTCAATAATGACACTGCTGCAGCAAACTGAATTGCTGCGCTGCAACAATTCAGAAGCTGCTGAGGACGTATTGAACGCGGCTCTGTTTGGATGCACTTTCAGAAGAACTACATGTCCCATCCTACCACTTAGCAGAGACGCAGAGATTTTTATTGATGCGCAGGTGGGAGCCAATATTGGGCAAGCTGCGGGTCATCTCGTATGCATCACTCAATCACAACAACCCCCCCCAACACACTACAGACTACACACAGTGCCAAAAGAAATCCAGCATTGTAACTTCATCTACATACATCAAATGTCACAATTTTCACGAATACGTAAAATCACAAAAAGGAAGAGCTATGGCAAAAATGCATGTATGACGAGTCGTGAAAACGCAAAGCTATACACAATCACATTGCATGAAAAAAGGACTAGATAAATCAACGTATTTCTGTGCACATTAGCACATGCAAGCACATTATTATTATTATTATTATTATACAGAATTTATATAGCGCCAACAGTTTGCGCAGCGCTTTACAATATAACATGACACTTACGTTTGTCTATGACACGCCGGATGTGCCTCAGCTGCTCCTCCTCGCGCACCTTGAGGTCGGACCAGCGTTTTCGGAGCTGGTCCTTCGTCCGGTCCTTCCCAAACAGCTCCAGGATGGTGGTGCGAACCTTATCGAGGATACGGTCCTTTCTTGCGTTATTCTTTCTGCCGTAAGGGCCCTTACGGCAGTCGTAATATCGTCTGTCAAAGATCCGGACCAGCTCAAGCATCTCCTCAAATGCCATGTTGCTGGCCCGCTTCTTCCTGGGTGTTTCATGGGTGCAAGACTATGAGGAGGTGTCTGAATGGCACTCGTCTCTTGCAGCCATGATGAATTGAATAATAAAAACAATATTTTTTGGCCTGTCCAAGAAGTTGTCAAAAAACTGGCTCAATAAAGTTACGACATCCGCGCGCGCATGCGCGACCCGCGGACGAATCGGATCCGACCCGATTACGAAGGAATTATCGTATCGACAGAATTATTGGATCATTGGAAACAAAAAAAACAAGTGATACGCATTTACAAATACAAAATTTACAGAATCAGCGATATAACCGATAATAGTTAAATATATGATGTCCAGAATTACCGAAATGGAACCGAAATCACGAATGGAACCGAAATCATGAATAGAGCGAAAATAAATTTCGATTTGACACATTTCAAGTCCATTCGAAAATATTTAGTTTCGGCTCGGAAAACTTTTCGGATCTGCCATTTTCGGATCTAAAAATTTTCGGAAAATCGGCCGCATCCGAAAACACGAATCGGGAAATTTCGTGAAAATTCCGTAACCCGAAACGCACATCCCTATTTATATAGCGCCAACAGTTTGCGCAGCGCTTTACAATATAACATGACACTTACGTTTGGCTATGACGCGACGGATGTGCCTCAGCTGCTCCTCCCCGCGTGCCTTCAGATCGGACCAGCGTTTTCGGAGCTGGTCCTTCGTCCGGTCTTTCCCAAACAACTCCAGGATGGTGGTTCGGAGCTTGTCAAGGATACGGTCCTTGCCCGTGTTATTTTTTCTGCCGTAAGCGCCCTTACGGCAGTCGTAATCTTTTTTGTCAAAGATGCGGACCAGCTCCAACATCTCCTCAAATGCCATGTTGCTGGCCCGCTTCTTCCTGGGTGGTGTCTCTGGGGTGGAAGCAGATAAGGATGAGGAGGAGTCCGAATGGGACTCTGTCTCGTCTTTCAACCATGTTAAATTATAAATAATTTAAAAAATTTTTGGCCTGTCCAAAAATTTTCAGAAAAATGGCTCAATAAAGTTACGACATCCTCGCGCGCGCATGCGCCACCCGCGGGTGAATCGGATCCGACCCGATTACGACAGAATTATCGTATCGTCAGAATTATCGGATCATTGGAAACAAGAAAAAAGTGATACGCATTTACAAATACAAAATTTACAGAATCAGCGATACAACCGATAATAGTTAAATATATGATGTCCAGAATTACCGGAATGGAACCGAAATCATGAATAGAGCAAAAATAAATTTCGATTTGACACATTTCAAGTCCATTCGAAAACTCCGAAAATTTTTCGTTTCGGCTCGGAAAACTTTTCGGATCTGTCGGTTTTCGGGTCCGATCCGATTCGGAAAATCGGCCGAATCCGAAGACACGAATCGGGAAATTTCGTGAAAATTCCGAAACCCGAAATGCACATCCCTAGGGGCAATATCCATGAGAGCTGGGGCAATATATCCATGTGTGAGCTGGTCTGGGGCAATATATCCATGTGTGAGCTTTTGGGGGCAATATATAATTGTGAGCTGGGGCAATATATCCATATGTGAGCTGGGGGCAATATATATCCATGGGTGAGCTGCTGGGGGCAATATATCCAGAGCTACTGGGGGGCAATATATATCCATGTGTGCTTTCACTGCCTTCGAACAGGCACCGTACTTGCTGGCAGTTAGCAAAAATTTGTGTGAGCATATGAGAGAGCTCCACAGCAATAAACCTCACAGTAATGTGCGCTGTCTGTATGAGCATTCAGTGTTATAGTACTGATTTAGAAGTAAGAGTAGTAAAAAAAAAATCCATAAAACTCGGGGGGTGACACCATAAATTACCGCACCGGGTGACACCAACCCTAGTGACGCCACTGTCTGTTCTTCTGTCTGTCCATCTATATCTTTTTTTAACATATTCAAGTTTTATTCTGAAAACTAGATGTAACATATAAGCAGTAGGAATAAACCTCAAAGACACATAATCTTACCATAAATCTGAGAATGGAAATATGAATCTGTAAGGGGGGGCAATGAGTTATCAAATATTGGGCCACATTACATTCTTGACGCTAACGTTGGCGCTCACCTGCGTGAGCAATAACGTTTGCTGCGGTGTCTACTGCATATTACAATGCAAACGCAAATGGGTTAAGTAACCTATTTGTGTTTGGTACCTTGCGCTTTTCTGAGCAAGGTTACTGTACTTTGCGCTCCCCATGTTAAGTATAGGGAGCGCAAAGTGTTAATCATCAGCGTTAGGATTACAAAGTCCTAGCGCTGATTAACTGAACGAAGAAGAAAGGTAGGACCTAAAGTGGAGTGAAGTGCAGAGTAGTTTAGTTTATTCGGGTACAGCAGACCCCATCAATAATCAGTAGTGACGTTTCGACCCGAAGGACTTAAGACCTTCGGGTTGAAACGTCCCTACTGACTATTGATGGGGTCTGCTGTACCCGAATAAACTAAACTACTCTGCACTTCACTCTGCTTGAGATCCTACCTTTCTTCTTTCAGTTTATGTTTGGGGGCTGGCGGCGTCCATATATGATGGTGGCCTCGTGGAGACAGTTGATTGGGGCTCCCTCCTGGCAGTGTTCGTGGAGCCTTTGTTTTGCATCCTAGCACTGATTAACATCCAGCTCTGGTTAGCGGAAAGTTAACAAGGACCAGGACTTTGTGTTAACGGATTCCGCTTCTGCAGAATCCATTAACACCAGCCAAAAAAATAAAAAAAATAATCCTATACTCGCCTCCTGTCCCGCGGCTCCGACCACCTCCTCCGTCTGGCGGGAGCAGGGAATGACTGGGGGAAAAGTCCCCCCAGTCGCTCCCTGTGTATCACTATGCTGACCGGCCGGATCTCACGAGGCGAGATCCGGCAGGTCATGTGACCGCCGGCGTCTGGCTCAATGGAATCCTATGGACTCCATCGAGTGGATGCTCGCAGCTGCGCTCAGTGCTGCCACGAGCATGCGGGGCAGTAGCGAATGGTAACAGGCGAGGCGAGATCCGGCAGGTCATGTGACCACCGGTGTCTGGCTCAATGGAGTCCTATGCATCGCGGAGCCATAGCACGCGGAAACAATGCAGGCAGCTTTTTAAGCGCCTGCATTGTAATTTCACACTAAAATGGGGGCGGTAGGGGGAAAACTGTGGATGCAGTTTTTTCTCCCTACTGCCCCCGTTTTAGCGTGGAGAATGTAATTTAGCCCATTGTGTTTCATATAAGACATATCAGTTCGTATATACCAAATCTTCTCTAAGCTATTGGTGATGGCGGAAGTGTTGTCCATCTATATCTGTGTGTCCTTCTGTGTATTTTTCCATCTGTCCTTGTATCCATGTCTTCCTCTCCATTTCTCTTTCTCCTCATCTCTCTCCTTTCGCCCTCTATCACTCTCTCCTTTTTACTCTATAAATCTCTTACTCCTCTTCCTGCCTTCCTCCTGATGTGATAATCCCTGCAGAAAACTAGACTGTACACTGAAAATTCTCAGCAAAATCCCACACTGCTTGCTGATCCCGGCCTCCCTGCACAGGGACGTGTGGTGAGGTCAGTGGCTGGTGAAGCACTGGCTAGTATCAGAGACAGATATACACAGGTTACGTAGGTTCAGGTTCAGTGATCTGGCTGCTCTCAGTGCTCCCCAGGATCTGGCTGCTCTCAGGCTCCCCAGGATCTGTCTGTTCTCAGGGCTCCCCAGGATCTGTCTGTTCTCAGGGCTCCCCAGGATCTGTCTGTTCTCAGGGCTCCCCAGGTTCTGGCTGCTCTCAGGGCTCCCCAGGATCTGGCTGCTCTCAGGGCTCCCCAGCAACTGGCTGCTCTCGGTGCTCTCCTGGATCTGCATCATCCACATCAGGCAGCCGCGTACTGCTCCCTCCATCTGCAGGGAGGAGGTGAGGGCACAGTGAACAGGCACAGCCCTGCACCCACTGACTGTGCGCAATAAGGACAGTCACATGACTGTGCTACATCAGTCAATGCAGGGGAGAACAGCCTCTCATGGAAGCGTTTTTTGAATGGCTTGGACCAACGGTGCTTTCCCATTGGTCCAAGCTATTCAATTGTTCTTCAGTCCCTCTCTAGGATCAGGAGGTAGGCAGCGCCAGATGCGTGCTGCAGACCTCAATCTCTTGGCCAGCTTGAGTTTATGCGATTAGCGTAGCGGTCAGCTATGCAAATTGCGTAGGCTCAGGGAGGGCAGGCTGCTGCAAAAAAAATAATGTGCGCAGCGGCAGAGACAGATGGAGGGGGAGCGTGGAGCAGGTGAGGTAAGTTTTTTTATAATATTTTATTCATTCAGTAGTGATTTAAATTAGAATTACTTTGTCTGCCATCACCCCACACTTTGAGACACTTATTAAGAGCAAGAAGCATCCCCAGTTTTCCCATAAGTTCTAATTAATTTCATATGTTTCAATTAGTTTATTTTACAGCAAAGACTTTCGTTTTCACTTGTGCTGTGATTACTGCATTATCCTTTTTGGAAAGAATCCCTGTTTGTCTACAAAATTGTTTAAAAAGTGCATACATTGTAGAATATTGCACACGTTGTTTTGTGGAATAAATTATAATGTTTCAGAAATTCAATTATTTTTGGGTCGCGACTTAATGACCAAGGACAATTGTGGGTCCTGAGAACCACTGGTCTATAAGACCATTTTGCCGCTATGGTCTGCCGTTTATGCTGCATTAAACCCTGCTAGTTTGTTTGCACAGACACCGTGCTGATGCACCCATCTCAGGACAGAAGCCTTTTTTCAGGAACGCTAAACATTATAATTTCCAACATGTGTCAGAGTGCCCACTTACATTGCTTGGCTCCATCAGAGTGCCCCTTTAGATTGTTTGGCAGAGTAAACTACGTTCCTGTCAGGAGGATTGTAGATTATCACAAAGGATGTCATTGTGCAGCTCAGAATACCTTCCCCGCATTACGTTATCCACTGATCACTGTGATAACTTATCTCACGAAACAGCTGTGAAAGGCAGTGATAAGTTTTCTTTTCGCAGGTTATTAAACAGCCTCTGTGCACCTGAGTAAAACAAAGATCTGCTGCGTAAAGTTAACTCGTGATAAAGCTAGTTTTACCACGTTTATTAGACGTACACCTAAACTGACAAGAGACCGGGAACCTGAAAACTCCCAAGTATGTAGTGGGGTTATGTGACCACCGAGGCACCAAATGGACATCGTCCCATCACCATTTGTGCCATTCAGTATTTTGCAAAGACGTCTGAATGGTTCGGCATAAAGCAGGGTCTACAGTAGAGCTGGGAAGTAGCCTTACCACGGTCATACCAAGTTTTTAATTTTTGTTTCTTTATTGACTAGTGTATAACCAGTCCTTGCAGAAAAGCTATTGTAGTTTGGTGAGGAAAAGGGAAAGCGAGGTTGGCAAAGAGTGATTCCAGGTATATAAAATGGTTTTCCAGCCTACTGCAGCCATTATAGTGAGATTTTTTATTTTTATTTTGAAGTTTCAAGGTTGGGATTGAACCCAAGCATAAAAATTCAGGTGACAATTGGAGAGTTAAACCCATTTTTAAAAAGATTACACAAATATAGTATGAGCGCAAAAAATGGTTAGAACACAATTTAGAAGCACAATGCGAGGAAACAAGTATCGCTCTACACCAAAATTATGTACCCTCTATCCCAGGTACAGAATAGTTCATACACAATCTTCCACCGGTGGAGCGCTACTTCAGATTCTTCAATTTTTTTTAGGTCGGAGCGCCTCAAAGAAAGAGTGTGTGTGTGTTTGTATATATTTATAAAAAAAACTCTGTTAAATCCCACTCCCGTCATAGAGCCCAGATATGCCAGGCTCAGGACTCAACGCCTTTTGGATCCATTAAGGCGATTTTCCCCCCCTTTCTTTTCTTAGGGTCTTCTTGTATAGCATAATGGTACCCCTCCAAAATAGAGGGACATAGTGCAAATAGCCCAAATAACATTAGGGGGTGCAGTGTATTCAAAGATGAGCTACTCCCACATATTGGAGTGCCTATCCTGGCACTTGTTAGCAGGCAGCCAGTGATTTTTTTTTTTAAGAGCACTTGATCTCTAAACGTCACCAATCACCTCCTCTAAAACATACAAATAAAATAACAAAACGCGTTTCGCCTTAATCCATGGCTTCCCCAGTTGGTAATAAAAATAGAATGTCCATAAAATTCTTATACCTTCTTAGGAGCTTCATTATTGATTAATTATACACACTTGGTTTTCACAATTATGACAATGAAAATAGTTTTATCAACAAGATACTGATATTATTGATTCTGTTAAAACATAAAATTATATCATTGTAGTTATTTGATATAACCTGCGATAAACAAGTGAGTTTCTCACTCATTTGAGCAACTGACCAGTGCACTACAGTAACTTTGCACCTAAGAATGAAACCTGGACTGGTGGGTCACCATACATAAGCTCCTTACTAGCCCGATAGTAAACATGGGCATTTACAATATCTATTAACCTTTTAAAACTTCTAGAGCAGCAGATCACAAGGAGCTATATGCTCTGTTCGGAGACCACAATTACGCCCTTCAATAGTTAGCTAGGAGTTAGGAATACTGACACGCGATTCGATTATCGAATCACGTGTCACCCGGAACCAACAGAAAGAGCCATTGAACCAAAGACGAGCAAAGAGCTAGGATTGGAGCAAATATGATCATGTGACTCGGAAGCAACAAGTCCGAATCAGATAAATGTGAGGACAGTCTTAAACACTGGGAACTACTGACAAGCCAGCACAGTGGCGAAACGCACGTAGGGTCTGTTTATTTCAACTCTTCCTCCAGTATACCAGGGATATGAGGGGACTTATATATTCTCATATCTTGAACCTTCCCCGTTGGGCTTGACATAGAAATTGAATTTACTGACATTGCAACACCCAGCCTGTTACAATCTTGACTGATTATGTGCATTTTGCGCCCCCGCTGGTATAGGAACATTGCTATTTCCTGCAGTGAAGATGTAGGTTTCTGGACATTATGCTCTTCACAGGTTCAAGCCCTGGAACTCCCCTGAAGAAGCCTTGAAATAATTGAACTGTGTTTAAAAAGAGACAACACCCTACGAAAGGTGCGGTCTCATTCATTAATTTTGCTTTTGCCCTGGTTGATTGCAGTTCCGCTTCTAGGATCTCCTGTCTGTACCTGAGTATCATAGGAATTTTTTCAGGTTTATTTGTTAGTACCTTTCTGTTGCCGTCGTGTTCTGTTTCATAGATCTTGTGCATTTGACCTCCTGCTTAGTTTTGTTTATTCTCTGCCTGTTCTTTTTGATTTTGTTTCTTGGATATATTTATATTGTTTATTCTGGTTATTGCATATTTTGTTTTCAGAGTTTGGCATTCTTGTTTCCTTGTGTCCCTCCTTAAGACCCCTGCTTGTTATGCCATTCTGTACCATCAGGGCTGGCCCATCCATGGAGCAGCCGCTCCAGGCAGCACTTTATCGGGGGCAGCGGTTTGCTGCGCTTTCAAAGGCCGCCAGCCCGGGCACAGCTGCAGGACAGTGTTCCATTGAAAACCAAGCCGTGCCTACCCCTTCAACACGTGACTGCCCCTTTCAGCAGGCATGGAGGTCATCATCTTAAGTTTTACCAGCGATGCAGCCTGGCTGTGGTCTCTCCTGCAGTGCAGTGCGTCTGACGGAATGCAGTGTTTAGAGCTTGTCGCGTGACATGTGCGGCAGGGCTCTGATGGCATAGGCAAGTGCGCACCTTTAAATGAATCCCGGGGAACCATGAGGCTGCTGAGGAGGTAGGTGTGGCAGATTAGATATGTATAACCAGGCAGATAGAAATACAGATCTCCTGCTTATAGTTATATTCATATTTGTGTCTGGCCATTTGGTAAGTGTATCCCTGTGTTCACAGCTGAAATGTAATTAACATGGTTAGCTTTCTCCCTTGGGGAGAGGATATAACACGTAGCTGTCAAAAGGGAATTTCTTTTGTACACTGACGTAGAAAATCACACCTTGGAAGCCAGCCGGGCACCAAGATCTAGAAGCAATCTTCAAAGACAGGAAGCACATCCTTGATCTCTAAGGGGGGTCTGGAGGGAAGAGGGACGCCTTTGGGCAATTAAAGATTAATTGACATGCTCTGTAGCAAAGGGCACTCTGGGAAATGTAGTGCTGGACACTGGGCCATTTGGGGGTGGGCTGGAAAGATCAGGAAGGGTATAAATTCTGAACACTGGCCATGTGCTGGGGCTGATCACTTGGGGTACCTTCTAAAGAGGACTGATCTGTCCATGTTCCTATCTCCAGACTCCAGGAGGCCATGGCTGCTAGCTTAAGGAATAGTTCTTCGTAAGTAACGCTCTATGGTTAACCCTTTTTTTCTTTTTATTTTGCTGTGTAGTGTGTAAGTAATTGATTTATTCTAGTTATAATTTTTTATGTAACAAAGAACTGTGATTCTTTCTATATCATAAATAAACAAAAAGTATTTAAGCTTTGACTCTGGCTGAAATCCACGCTAACTAAGAGATTGGGAGAATTGCTATTTGCTTTAAGCTCGGTTATTTATAAGAAATTGCGTGTTGCGGTCGTCAGGAAATGGCAGGGAATTGTGGGATCCGTAGTCACTGTCCGAGTCTAGGATAGTGCGGCTGCTAAGCCCTGCGTCTACTGTTGCGATGCGCATAGTGTCCGTGAGGACTGGTGGCAGCGTTACTAATAGAATAAGAAAGTGAGTTCCGGGATTGTGGGAGACGTAGTTAGTACGCGCTTCAGGAGAAGACTTGTACTGCGTTGCAATCCTGGGATCAATATATCGCGCTCTACGGATCTGTTGTGAGAGACAGTGTGGCCGGGACGGACGGGTAGATAAGCGTGCGTGATTATCTGGGTCTAGGATAGATAGTGCGCGGTTTAACCCGGCGTCTTTGCGCAGCAGCGCGCGTAGTAGGTCGTGACAGTAGGGCTGGCTTGATTTCATACAGGAGACTCTGTGCCCCCCCCCCGTGTGTGTTTGGAGGTTCCCCTCCCTCCCATCCCTCCCCTTTAAGCACTGCCAGCTCCTCTGTCCTGGTTGAGGGAAGGCCTGGACAGACACCCTATCCCAGAGTCCTGAGGGAGCTGCCGATTGAGGGCTGCACGGGGCCCAGATTGAAGACAATCTGCAGCTCCCTTACAGCCTGCACAGCATGATGGGAGCTGTAGTTCGTTGTTAATAGCTGGGGGATCTGCTTTTCACTGACCTGGCAAGGCATGGGTGACTTTCCTAAAATAAATAAATCGAATTTTTACCTTTCAAAAACTGAGGGGGGGAGGGTTAGTATGGAGCTGCCAGGGTTTGATGGGGGAATTACAGAAATGACTGCGGCGCCGCATGTTTTAATGCCGCTTTATGGCTTTTAAACCCACCCCCCAGTATTCCCTGAATTATTAAATCATGGTGAAAAAAACTAGCATTTTCCTAATTTCTTTCATACCTTCAGTGAGGCGCTTCCTATTTAAAGGAACACCCTGTGAAATATAATCGACAGTAATTCTGTGCCCTCCGGAGTCATTAATCCTCTGCATCTCCCGTTACCGGCTGTGTTATGTGTGTATGACTACATGTGTGTGACTGTGGAAGTATGTATGTGGAAGTGTGTGTGTGTGTGTGTGTGTGTGTGTGTGTGTGTGACGGTATATGGATGTGTGGGACAGGGGGTCGTGAGATGTGGCGCTCTGTGATCTGCTCATACACACCATGTTTTTGTGGGGGTGGGGGGCAGAAATTCATCCTTCGCTCCAGGCAGCACAGTGGCTTGGGCCGGCCCCGTGTACCATTGCCTGATTCTTATCTGTTTCTTTTTAATATTTGGTTTTATTCATATGCTGCCTTTCTTGTGTTCTATTAGTTTCCCTTCCCTCCAGATCCAGTCCCTCATAACGCATCTTGTTTCTCATGCCTCCTTGCTGCTTCTATATTTAGGTTCTCCTTCATTCCTATCACTCTCAGCCATCCGTCTCTTGCGTAGCCCCTTTCTGTAGCTCTCCTCTGATCTAGTTAGTGTCCAGCCCCCTCCTGTTATTTGATTTAGTCTTTTGTACTTTAGTTCTGGTCTGTCTGCATCCTTGCTTTTTGTATTTAACCCTGTTTGTAGCCCTGTACTCTGTATTGGTATTGTATCTTTGTATTTGGTTTCTTTTTCAATTTGGTTTCATAGTTCTTAGGTTTAATTTCCAGCGTCTGTCTATTGTGCTTTTGTGCTGGATCCCTGTTGTTGGTGTTGATTCAGACTTGTTTATTCCAAAGGAAACTTATAATAAATATCTTTGTTATATATCCTGGATCGTGTTTCACTGCACTGTAGGCTCACACCCTTCTGCATTCATGCCAGGCCTAGCCCACCATAACACAGCTGTTTATATACTTCTTTGAAAAGGTCCGGGAGTCTGTACTTAACAAAGATTTATCACGCTACACTGTAAAATTTATGTGTTACTACCTGTGAAACCCTGCTTTATTGTTCAGAGCGGTGTAGGCAAATTGTAACAAGTTGCAAAACAATTGCTACTGTGAGTAAATCCATCAGTTAACAGGATACCATGTATGTAAGAATATAGCAAATATATAAGCAGGCTATTTGAGTGACAGCTCAAACGATCGTTTAGCTGCAAACAAACCATACATGAGAATTATAGTACATTGCCTACTCACTGCATGATTTGTGGACTCTCTATAAAAAAACAAACCTTTCTTGCCTATTAAAATGATATACGCTGAGTACAAACAAGAGACCTGCAGTAACAATTTCCTTGTGAATAAGTAGCAATCGTATCTGCATATATATTTTTCAATACAAAATCTCTGATCCTCTGCTGAAGAGTCAGCTGTTTTTTTTGATAAAAAACAAACTGATAATAAAAGGTAACCACTGTATACAAGATTTTGCTAACCTAAAAATGGCTCACTAGGTGTAATCACAGTGTCACACCAGATTGCTGTGGAATTTATCTTCATGTTTCTTACATTCTCGAGCAGACCATTTTAGGGTGGTTATAAGAAACCTTGATCATATAAGTTCATCATAGGATCAACAAATATTTTTATAGTATATGATGCCTAGTTTTTTTGAAATTCAGAATTTTTATTTTTCCAGAAAAGCATAAACATCAGGATACAAAAGGAAAAAAGGGTAAGACCATTCATAACACAAAAGGGGAACAATACAAAAACATAAAAAAACTGAGAATAATAGTAATCTCTGCCGACAGTAGGTAATACACAGACCAAATATCTTTAACGATCTATGAATAATACTGGAATATAACCAGACAACAATTACCGTTTATAACCTGCACGCCTATGGGAGAGCTATGTTGACCCCAGAAGGTCCCAGAACAACCAATGGTCCTTCTGAGATGAAGGAAGACCACTCGTCACTTGAACCAGTAATTCGTATTCTCTCATAGACGTAATCATCTTTCGGACCTCAACAATGGTAGGAACCGCCGTCTTTTTCCAGTTCCTTTGCCACCAGTAACAAAACTACACTAATAATAACATTAAACATTTTACGTTGCGCCACCGAGAGGTCCGACGACGGAGCACCCAAAAGGTAACCCTCCGGATTGAGGGGGACCTGATCACCCACCGCCCTGGTCACCAAGGCCGCAGTATCCCGCCAGAGCGACTGTAGTTTTTCACATGCCCACCACACATGTAACATAGTGCCCACTTCCGAGAGACACCTCCAGCAAGTGGAAGACGCCCCTGATATATATTTCTCCCGGGCGGGGACCAAATACCACCTATATATCACTTTTCTTCTCACTTCCCGCAGAGACGTACAATTATATGCCCCCTTATCTGCTACATACGCCCCATGCCACCTTTGGGTAGTAAGCTCTTGCCCCATCTCCTTTTCCCACGCCTTTTGGAAATTCCATTTATAGTTTGGTGTAGGAGCATTCAATGCAGCATAACACAGTGACACAAGTCTAGTCGATACTTCCGGGTGCAGTACGAAACTTTCAAACGCCGTCAAGGTAACTTTAGAGCGAACGAGCATGGTCGGCAGGTTCGTAGTTTTCCACAGAGAATGCAATTGGTGATATGAAAACAAAAAGGTGTCTGGCAACCCATACCGACCAGATAAAGTCAAAAATGCTGGTAACGAATCACCAAACACCAGATGCCAGAGATGGGTAACTCCCCTCGCCATCCATCTGGAATAAGGAAAGCCCTCTATCCAGTATCTCAATACTTCTATGGGAGTCGCTAAAGACGGGGAAGGGTTAGTCAGTAACCGACTACAGTGTTTATCCCACGTCTTAAGATATAGAGCAGTAGAGGGTAATATGCAAGGTAACTCTGGCCTCTGTTTAGGGGTAAGCCAGACCAGAGAGGTAATCAGATGAGTCCCTACACATGTCTGTTCCACAGAAGTCCACCGAGGAGTAGACGACTGCAGGAAAAATTCTCCCAAGGAGGCCAATAATGTCACATTATAATAAAGAGTAACGTTCGGCATAGCCATACCCCCATTGCAGCGTGGCAAATACAACAATTTAGCTGGCACTCTAGGACGTCCCTTCCGCCATACATATGTCAGAAAGTAGGACTGTACTTCCTCCAGGTAAGACTTGGGTAAAGTCAATGGAAGAGTGCGGAACAGGTATAAAAGCTTGGGTAGTATTATCATTTTAATGGAGGAAATACGTCCCACCCATGACGTCTTCGTATGTCGCCACTGGTAAAAAATCTGTCTCAGGGTCAATAGAAACGGTTTATAATTATAATCGTATAAACGTAAAGGGGAGGCCGTAAGTTTAACCCCCAAATAGTTTATATAGTCTGTTCTCCATTCGTAGGGGTAGACACTTTTAAGGATTTGTAGTGTAGGGATAGGGACATGGATGGACATTATCTGCGACTTAGATACATTTACCTTATGGTACGAAACTGTACTATACTCTGCTAAAACAGTATGTAGCCTAGGCAAAGAAGTAAGAGTATTCGTTAGGGTTAACAAAACATCGTCCGCAAAAAGGCTTATTTTAGAACTATCTGGCCCGATATCTATGCCCGACACCAACGAATCCTGTCTGATATGTTGAGCCAATGGTTCAACCACCAATGCATATAAAAGGGGGGACAACGGGCACCCCTGCCTTGTCCCGTTGAAGATTTCAAACGGTTCCGACAAAAATCCGGCATGTATCACCGCCGCAGACGGACGATTATAAAGTGCAAAAATGCTAGATATCACCGCTTTAGGAAAACCGAATTTTTCCGAAACTCGCCGCAAAAAAGACCAGCACACCCTATCGAAGGCTTTTTCTGCTTCTAAAGCCATAATAATGCACGGGATTCCAGATCGGTGAGCAACAGATTGTAACCCGATAATATTCTTGGTATTATGGGGGCCTTGCCTGCCTCTAATAAACCCGACCTGGTAACTACGCACTAATGAAGGCAAAAAATTTGTAATCCTTTCCGCCAGTATTTTGGCATACAGTTTCACGTCGATATTCAGTAACGATATCGGTCTGAAATTGGCAGGTATAGTTGGGGGTTTACCCTGTTTAGGAAGCGGGACAATAACAGTCCGCAGCATTTTGTTCGAAAATCACCTTTGGCAGCCGCCGAACGAAATACCGACATCAATCTCGGGGCCAGAATGCTATCAAATTTTTTATAATAGCCTTCCGAAAATCCGTCCGGACCCGGCGACTTGTGAAGTGGTAACTGTTTAATAGCCAACTGAACTTCCTGTAGCGTTATAGGTGAAGCTAAAGCCAGGGACTGGGGAGGAGATAATGAGGGTAAATGCAGAGATGAAAGATATTTATAAGCTCCGAGGGAGGTGTTTGTAGACGCTCTTCTGTCTGAAGATTATATAATTTTACTGTAATACACCGCCAGTTTGTTACTAATATCTTGAGGTTTAAACACCTTCTGCCCCCCGACCCCGTAACTAAATGTGAGATGGTCTTCGTAGCTTGGGATTCACGCAAACAATTAGCTAAAAGACGTCCCGGTTTATTACTAAATGCATAATACTTAGCTTGCATACGTTTTTGAAAGAAAAGTAGTCGTTCCTGATTCAATTCCGTCAGACGAGCCTGTGCCGCCGAAAGTAAACCGAAGTTAGTGGTAGAGGGGTCCAGCTTATTTAAGCGCGATAAATGCTGAATCTGGGTTAGAAGTTGAGTCCTGTCAGTACGTCTAGCTTTATTTATATGGGATGCCCATTTAATACAAGCCCCCCTGAGTACTGCCTTGTGTGCTAGCCACAATGTTTCCGCTGACATGTCTGGAGTGGAGTTCAAATCAAAGTATTCTGTCATGGTTCGTTCTAGATCTTTCTCGATCGCAGGGTCGGACAATAAAGATTCATTCAACTTCCAAGGTGGACGATTCGTGGTCTGATAACTATTGTGAAGATTAAGAATTGAGGAGCGGGGGGCGTGGCCGGCTGCTGGAGGGAGAAGTCGCATCCTGCTTGAGCTCCCTTCTCCCTGGGGCTATTTTTGCTTGTTTTACCGACTGAAACCCTTTGCTGGGAGCTCCTGAGCGGCTGGCCACTGGGTGTGTGCTGACCGGAGCCCGTTTCCCCCCCTCCGGTCGAGAGGGACTTGCTCGCTGGTCATCTTCCCTGGCTGAAGTGTGGTGCTGGCGGCCATCTTGCGGCCTACATCCTGCCGTCTGTTGTCTCCTGGCGGGCTTGCGGCGAGTGCCCTGAACCTGCGAAGTGCCATGACAAAGACCGGGGAGACGGAGGGCCCCCATCCCCCGGACGATTTGGACATCTTGCTGCAGCTGCTGGAGGATGATGGACGCCCGATGACACGAGGCGATGTGCGCCGGGTTATGGCTGTGCTGCATTCTGGCCGGGAAGTCGAGGCCTCACACAGCAGTGTATCTGGGGACGAACGGCCTGACACTGAGGTACGCGGATGTGAGGAGGAGGTCGGAGTGCTGCAGGATGCGAGCGGGGAGCTGACTCCCCCGGTGCGGCTGCCCGTCGAGCCGGTGGAGCTGCCCACGAGGGAGCTGCCCCCGTTGTGCGTCTCTGAGGGGCCTATCTGCCGAGGAACGCTCGCCCGGATGGAGCTGGCAGATGTGCTGGTGGCATCTGTTGGGATCGACCGGAGCCTGGAGGCAACGGACCTCTCCCACGTGGAATTCACGAGGACACCTCCGTTTGACGCTTTTTTGCTGTCCCCTACCCCGACTCTGCCTGCGGCCCTGTCCCGCGCTCTTGGCGGTGGTCGAGGCAGGAGCTTGCCTGACAGGCCGGTCCGGATTTATTTTGCCATGCCTCAGTCTGCTGTCTGGCCGGGCCTGCTTGGCTTCTCCCTGCCTGCATTGTCGCCGTTACCTTTCCGGGACACTGGCTGAGAGTTTACTCATGGACTCCCGCGTGCGACATTTACACTTGTTGATGACCCCCTCGCTTCCGTTTTGGACATTCTCACTCTTCTGAAGCATTTCTGATGCCTTTCGCTATAACCCCCTCCCCCCCCCAGCTTTTCGACATTCTGCTGATTTTTTGCATGACCCCCTCCCCCTCCCTTCTGATATCTCGTTGTGTTGATTGCTTAACATGTGGCCCTGCGCGGCCCTTACGCTTTCTGCTTATATGATGACTCCTTTACAAAATAAAAAGTTTAAATAAAAAAAAAATAAGAGGAGCATGATCTGACCAAGTTATATCCAAAAGGGTGCATTCTAGAGCCCGAGGCAAGGTGCCACTAGGTGTAAAAAAATAATCTATCCTAGTGTATGAGTTGTGTACCGTAGAGTGGAAAGAATAATCCCGTTCCCCGGGGTGAAGTACCCTCCAAATATCATACAGTCCGTATGACTGCAATAAATCGAAAAATTTGTTACCTTGGCGAATCTGTCTTTTAGGTGGAGTAGGAGCTTTAACCGAGCGAACATCCATCTTGGGGTCAATACTACAGTTAAAATCCCCGCACACCAGCAACGTACCCGACAAGACCTTTTGGGCCTTAACCAAAACGCTCGACACAAAGGACATTTGAGCTACATTTGGGGAGTAAAGATTAACTAGCGTGAAAAGCTCATGGTTCACAGAACAAACTATTATTAAATATCTTCCCTGAGGGTCTGACAATTTACGATGTAACTGAAAAGCCACCTGGTGGCTTACCAGGATCGAAACTCCCCTTGATTTTGCCGGGCCTGTAGCATGATATTGAGTCGGGTAAGTACGAGGATCCAAATTCGGGTCCAGGAGAAATGTGTCTCCTGGAGACACACTATCTCTGCCCCCCATTTCTTGAGATCAGCGTACAACACGTGTCTTTTATATGGGGTGTTCAACCCCTTAACGTTGTAAGAGACTATTTTCATAAGATATTTTCAATAAAACAACCTGCATAACTTCAATACTGTCGGTAGATCCAAAAATATTTTAAAAAAAAGGAAGAAGAAAAAAAAAACACTCCAAACCAAAGTCCAAGTAACTCTCAGACGAAAAACTATATACAAACCCACACGGGTAAGACTCCTGTGGGAAGCCCCTCAATTCGGGACGGCTTCCCATACTCCTCAGCCGAGGAGGGAGAAAGGGGGTATAGGCCTGTGATTGTCCATCCAGCTCTAGGGAACCATCCAGCTACAATAATCTGGCCACTGGGCAGACATATCGGGCTCAGAAAAGAAGCTTCGTATACAGAAAAAATAGAAGAAAACGGGACGAACCAAGAGATACCAAGAAAAAGGTCGCTTCAAGAAGAATTCTGTCCCTTAACACGCCATTCCGGGTCTAGCCTTCTGGACGCTGTACGCAGCCGAGCCGGAGATTCTTGTGGCACCAGGCCCCAGTCACTGAGCAATTTCATTCCGTCCTCCACTTTAGACACGATGTGTGTGGTACCGTTACGGAAGATCAACAACTTGATTGGGAAACCCCACTGATAATTAATCCCCCGATCTCTCAGTACCATCGTGACGTCTTTCAATGCTCTCCTATACTGGAGAGTCGCTCTAGACAAGTCCGGGTATATGGAAATATGAGCATAGTCCGGCGTGAGCGAGGAAGGATCTCTCAAGGCTTTCAATAAATCATCACGCGGTTTAAAATAATGTAGACGGAGCAACACGTCCCTGGGTGCTTTAGACGGGGCTGAGGGCGATTTTGGCAAACGATGGATCCGGTCAAACAGCAATGAGTCAGGGGTGGCATTCGGAAGAATAGTCTGAAAAAGGTCCGTCACGTAGGCAGTGAGCTCAGATTGGGAAACAGAATCCGGTACTCCCCTCACTTTTAAATTGTATCGACGCGACCTGTCTTCAAGGTCCGCCAGTTTAGTCAAGGTCTCCTGCAGTTTTTCTTCCAGACCCTCCACTTTATCCGCCATAACATTATGGGCCCCTGCATATTCCGCCATCTTCCCTTCCAATTTGTCCATTCTATCACCGATATCTTTTATATCCCTTCTAATCTCTGCAGAGACCCCGTCTAAACACGCTGTTAATTTGTCGGAAAGCTCGCCGAGCATCTCCGACATTCGATGGAGCACAGCCTCCAAGTTTACTGACCAAGCATCAGAGTCGTGGTCTGCACGTGGAGAGGTCCGTGGAGATCCGCCGCCATCTTGCGAGGCCATTTCCTCCTTGCGCTTCGGGGTCCGCGGCATGAAAAATTCGGTTTTCGCCGACTTTTTTGTGCCCTTCTGTGATGCCATCTCACCCTCACTCTCTTTCCCCACACAGAAAAACCGTTTGAGGGTCGATTCGCTGGGTGAATATGCTTGGACGAGGTTCCCTGTGCCGGAGCCGAGCGATCAAACAGCCGCCATAGTCCGCAGTCAGGCCACGCCCCATGATGCCTAGTTTTGAGCACATTTGTTATTAATCTTTCATTGATTGTAACTAGTGCACTAGTCTATCAGGGTTATTCAAAGAGATCCGAATTGTGGCCGAAAGGTAACTGAACAGTGAAATTCAGCGTACAGTTACCTTTCCTGGCCATTTGGTTATTCAGAGAGCAGGCAGTTCGCGAAATCCTGGCGAATTTCCTCCACATACAGTGCCTTTTCGAGGGCAGTGAAATCCCATAGTGAAACAATGCTTCGTCTATTCAGAGAACAAAAACAAGCAGTGAAAAGTTGCCGAAATGCCCTGCTGTTCGGTGTTTTTATTCGGCAGATTTATTCAGATGAATCCCATAGGTTTCAATGTTAAAAATATTCCCTTTTTAATTCCATATCTAATAAACTGTTGAGTATAATATTCTGCAGTAAAAAGTCTATTTACAGATTTTTTTTAGGATCTCTTGGGCATTTTTCAGGATTTTTTTGCAAATTTTTTTAAATCGTTTTTTCTTTCTTCTGTAACAGCCCTTTTTATTATCATTCATTGGATCTTATATGTAAATTTCAGACCTTTTCATTCTGTAGTTTCATTATTCAAATATTCAAGCGAACAGTTTTTTGTTTTTTTTTCACTGAATTCGTCTGTGGTGTCGGCTCTTTCCGGCGGCTGCTCTGTGCTTTGATTGGTGGCTGCTCGGGTTTCTCCGGCGTGGTTAATCCAGCTGTTTTGCGGGTTTTAGTGTGTGTTCGGCGGGTTTGCAGCGGGTTTTCCTTGCACTTCGGGGACCCTGTGGTGCTTTCTGAATACACCGCAGGGTCGCTGAAATAGGATCGCCAAATCGCACCGAATTGAAGTGAACGAAAAGTCACCGAGCGTACGGTGACTTTTCGATTCTCTTTGAATAACCCTGTATGTGTTCTAGTACGGTGCCTGTTCGAGGGCAGTGAAATCCCACATAGAAAAGCAATGGTTCGTCTATTCAGAGAACACCGAACAGCTGAGAAATGTCAGTGAAGTGCCCTGCCGTTCGGTGGTTTCATTCGTCAGGTTTATTCAGGTGAATCCCATAGGCTTCAATGTTAAAAATATTCCCGTTTTAATTTAACATCTAATAAACCGTTTATCATTTTATTCTGCAGTAAAAAGTCTTATTTTCAGATATTTTTTTTTGCCATTTTTTTTTGTCAATTTTTTTATTTCCGTTTTTGTTTTTAAATAGTTCTTTCATTTTTCTGTAACAGACCTTTTTATTATCATTCATTGGATCTTATATGTAAATTCCAGACATTTTCGTTCAGTTGTGATCGCCGGCTGCACGGATTTTTTCCGACGTGTTCGTTTTGGTTTTTGCGGCCGGTTCTGCGGGATTTTTTTGCGAAAATTCTTTTTTTCTTTTCTTTTTTTTAAATCTTTTTTTTTGTTTTTGTTTTTTTTGTAACCGCTCTTTATTGCTCAGTTTAATTCAGTGCTCTCAATAAAGAGGCTGACTAAAGTACATACAAGATTAGGATAGTAACAGAGGGACACTACAGGAATAAACAGATTACAGGACTCCACAGAGAGATACAAACAAAGGGATAATTTAAGGAGGATACACAGAACACTGAAGATAACGAAGCAGGAATAGGAATAAATTCAGAAACACTGGTATAAACAGAATACAATGAAGGTGCAGGGATACTGGGAGTTGGAGTCCAGGATAATAATAAGGCTGTAGTTTCCAGGGAGTTATGAAAAGTCCAGAGAAAGAAAAATAGAATACTTGCAACAAAATAAAGTCCTTAGCAAAATAGAAGTAGGGTACTCAAGCGCGATATCAAAAGGGCAAATCCATAGGCATATCCAAATTGTAATCCAAAAGGTCAAAGGGCCGTAGGCTAACAGGCACAGTCCATCAGGGTTATTCAGAGATTCGGAAAGTCACCGCACGTTCAGTGACTTTTCGTTCTCTTCAATTCGGTTCCTTTTGCCGATCCCATTTCGGTGACCCTGCGGTGTATTCAGCAAGCACCACAGGGTCCCCGAATTGCAGGGAAAGGCTGCAGCAAACCCGACGAAAACTAACCGCAAAACCCACCGAATGCACGCCGAAAATCCCCAAAAACATCTGGATTAACCTGCCGAAAACCACGGAAATAGCCCGAGCAGGAACCGATCACACACAGCCGAAGCAGCTGAGACCGCAGACGAGGGAGGTGAATAAATTAGCAAAATAGTTTGTGAATCTGTGAAAATGAAACGCTGTTTGCAAAGAAACTAATGAGCGAAAATTTCTGAAATTTACACAGGAGGTCCAGGGAATGATAATAAAAAGGGCTATTACAGAAAAAATAAGTAAACTTAAAAAAAAAAAAAAATTAAGAAAATGCTTAAAGTATCCTAAAAAATCTATAAATAGACTCTTTACTGCAGAATTTTATAATGAACGGTTTATTAGATATTGAATTAAAACGGGAATATTTTTAACATTGAAGCCTATGGGATTCTCCTGAATAAACTTGCCGAATTAAACCACCAAATGGCAGGGCATTAGGGGAACCTTTCACAGCTGGTTTGTGTTCTCTTAATAGCCGAAGCAGTGCTTCTCTAGGGGGATTTCACTGCCCTCGAACAGGCACCGTATGTGCAGGCAATTCGCCAGGATTTGGCGAATTGCCTGCTCTCTGGATAGCCGAATGGCCAGGAAAGGTAACCGAACGCTGATTTTCAGCGTTCAGTTACCTTTCTTAAGCAATTCGGATCTCTTTGGATAACCCTGCATATATTTTCCAAGCAATAGATCCGGTACACAGGTATCCAAAACAGGCAGGCTTAGCAGACAGTAAGAACACACCGAATCAGCAATGTCTTAACGATGCAGAAGCACTGCATGATGGATCTTTGCTCTTTAGTAGGGGAGAGCTAGGTGATTAGTGGAAACACCTGAAGCAACAGCGGAACCATAGAAGGAAGCAGGTTTAGGCAGTATAGACTAGTCAGTTATTGCAAGGGTTAATGTGACGTTTTAGCAGTCTTTTTGTCCTTGTTGCGGGCACGGTGCCGTGGGGTATGACAGGATGTTAATTACTCAAAGATAACTTAATTTTATCGCCCCCCCCCCATACCCTGTGCGTCCCTGGCTGCTGAGATACATTGATACTGTCAAGTGCAACTCGCTGTGCTCACTGACCGGTCCTGTTTGATGTTTCATTGTGCGATTAGCTCAGCTTGAGGCTGAAACGTACAAATCAGTGATCACAGCCGAGCTGCACTTGACGACACCTACTCTGCCATTAATATTTTAGTACACCATTTGGTTCAGAATATTTTTTTTCTTGTATTCCTCCACTAAAACCTAGGTGCATCTTATGCTGAGGTGCGTCTTATAGTGCGAAAAATATGGTATATGATTCATATATAATATTCACTGTATCAAAGGCACGATCCAGATCTAGCATAAGAGACCTGAGTGGGGAAATGCGGTGGATGATTTAGCCCCCATCACTGTGGCTAGCACCTTCCTAAGCCCCATCACCATGTGTCAGTCATGAACAAAACCTAGTTGATGTGTTGGTGTCATGTTTGGCACCGGGGTGGCACCGCAAGTATAGAGTTGTCTGAACCCAAGGTGCAGGAAAACCCCCACTTGTATAAATGGAGGAGGGTGTAATCCGAGGTAGGTTGGTCAAGGGGTGATCCCGAGGTCAAGGGGGCTGGCGAAAAGTCATTGTCGTTGGGGGTTAGACGGTATAGTACAGGTCTGCACACGAAGGCTAATGTCAGATGAGCGCACTGTGCGTTCATGCGTAGCGGACAGACGTACTGACAGATGATACTGTAGACACCACACGGTCCATTTTTGTTGACGGACGTAGAAAAAAAAGGGAACTATGGGAAAAAAATGAATAGAAAAGGATATGAAAAGCCGTTTTGTGCGTCAAGGTGCTGGACGTCGCAAATGCGCTGCGTCTAACATCTCCTCACTCACACAGAACGCTACACAGACGTCGCACACTCCGCGAGTCCATTCTAGCGGCTTTACGTTCTTGCCTAACTTGCGTCTGTTTGCCACGTGCGTTGTGCGTGAGCTGTTCGGTGCGGACGCACTTATTGTGTGGGTCTCTTGCTCATGATTCTATGCTACGATGGACGTTAAACTGTGCGGCAACACAGACGTGATCACTGCGTTCGTCTGACACGGGCCTAACAGGGAAAGACTCTTAATGCTGAGCAAAGGTAGAGAGGGGGTGTGGACCTTTTTATTCAACATAGGGGGTGTGTGTGTGTTTGGTGTTAACTGTTTCAGACTGAGCAGGAGGGCAGCACCTTTCATGTGCTGCCTAGATTCAGGTATGGTCAGAGATGGGCTATCCTGACAGCAGCTGAGGAAGAAAAGCTTGTATGCGGGTTACTAATAGGGATGAGCTGTTTGGTTCGATGTGTTCGGAGTTCCATTCGAACATTGCCAGTTCGTATGTTCGCGAACTTTGAACATTTCCACGTGTTCGCAGCATGTTCGCCCACAATGACCACAATGCACTTTTCCACTGGCCTGAAGCTTGTAATTGGCTACAGCCTGCACCTGACCACAGTTTAGGTGCAAGACAGGTGCAAAACTATGCCAATCACGGCTCAGAGTCCTGATTGGGCAAATTTTGCCCAATCATGGACTCACAGAGCTAAGTCCCGCAGCACACTATATAAGGCTTCACACAGCCTTCAGCACGTGGTTTTTGAGAGGAGATTGTTGTATGTGTTCTCACTGCCAGTCTGCCAGCAGCTATTGGGGTGGGTCTCATTTCTACAAAATATCTGTGAATTGTTGTAATCTTTGTGTTCTCACTGCCACCACCAATTGTGGGGGTCAGTCATTTCTACAAAATATCTGGGAATTGTTGTAATCTGTGTGTTCTCACTGCCACCCATCAGGGGGTCTCACTGATTTATAGGAGGTTTCTGGGAATTGTAATCTGTCTTCTCACTGCCAGCTATTAGGGGGTCCCACATACTTCTATCAGATTTCTGCGATTTGTAATCTGTGTCTTGTCACTGTTGCCAGCTATCAGGGGGTCCTACTGACTTATAGGTGGTTTCTGGGAATTGTAATCTGTGTCTTGTCGCTAGCTGCCAGCTATCAGGGTGTCTCACTGAGTTATACCAGAGTTCTGGAAATCTTTAATCTTTATACCAGAGTTGAATCAGAGTTCTGCAGCATATCTCCAATTTTTATGAGTTGAATCAGAAACTAAAAGAAAAATTGCCACGCATGCGCAGTAATACCGGACTATTGGGCTGGGAATATGTCACTAAGCGGCACCTCAAACACGTGACACCAGGAAGTGGACGCTGGGAGTACTTCACCAAGCGGCGCCTCCAGTATGTGACATGCTGTCACGTGTAGACTAGGGATGAGCTGTTCGGTTCGTTCGATATGTTCGGAGTTCGATTCGAACATCGCCCGTTCGGCTGTTCGTCGAACTCTGAACATTTCCACGGGTTTGCCGCATGTTCACCCACAATGGACCACAATGCACTTTTCCACAGGCCTGAAGCTTGTAATTGGCTACAGCCTGCACCTGACCATGGTTCAAAGTGCAAGACAGGTGCAAGACTATGCCAATTACAGCTCAGTGTCCTGATTGGGCAAATTTTGCCCGATCATGGGCTCACAGAACTAAGTCCCGCAGCACACTATATAAGGCGTCCCTCGCAGCCCCAGCACGTGTTTTTTGAGAGGGGATTGTTGTGTTGTTCTCACTGTTGTGTGTGTTCTCACTGCCACCAGCTATTGTGGTGGGGGGGGGGTTTCTCACTTCGACAAAATATCTGGGAATTGTTGTAATATGTGTGTTCTTACTGCCAGCAACTATTTTGGGGGTATCATTTCTACAAAATATCTGGGAATTGTTCTAATCTTTGTGTTCTCACTGCCAACAGCAATTGTGGGGGTCTCACTTCTAGAAGATATCTGGGAATTGTGGTAATCGGTGTGTTCTCCCTGCCACCCATCAAGGGGTCTCACTGATTTTATAGGAGATTTCTGGGCATTGTAATCTGTGTCCTCTCACTGCCAGCTATCAGGGGGTCCCACATACTTCTAGCAGATTTCTGCAAATTGTAATCTGTGTCTTGTCACTGCCACCCATCAGGGGGGCTCGCTGATTTATAGGAGGTTCCTGGGAATTGTAATCTGTGTCTTCTCACTGCCACCCATCAGGGGGTCTCACTGATTTATAGGAGGTTGCTGGGAATTGTAATTTGTGTCTTGTCACTGCCACCCATCAGGGGGTCTCACTAATTTATAGAAGGTTCCTGGAATTGCAATCTGTGTCTTGTCACTGCCACCCTTCAGGGGGTCTCACTGATTTATAGGAGGTTCCTGGGAATTTTGATCTGTGTCTTGTCACTGGCTGCCAGCTATCAAGGTGTCTCACGGAGTTATACCAGAGTTTTGGAAATCTTTAATCTAGATAACACAGTTAGAAACATAGAAACATAGAAAAATGTCGGCAGATAAGAACCTTTCGGCCCATCTAGTCTGCCCAATTACATGGATACTTTACCTGGATTTATCTTTTGTTTAGGATAGCCTTATGCCTATCCCATGCCTGCTTAAATTCCATTACTGTTTTAGCCTCTACCACTTCAAGTGGAAGGCTGTTCCATGTATCCACCACCCTCTCAGTAAAATAATGCTTTCTGATGAGTTGAATCAGAGTTCTGCATATCTCCAATTTTTTATAACAGAGTTGAATCAGAGTTCTGTATATCTTTAATCTATATATCATTCACCATGTCAGAAAGACCAAAAAGGACAGGCAGATGCTCTCAGATAAGATGGCAAGCAGCCTCTGTATCGGGAGGCTGTGCCTCCGGTCGTCGTGGACATGGTGCATCCTCTGCAGGGGCACGCTTGTCCTTTCTAACTGGTGCTGGCCATCTTAAGTAGCAGCAACATACAGAGGATTTGGTGGATTGGCTAACCAGGCCATCCTCATCCTCCGTCCTCTGCCAGCCAGGCTTGTAGTGCTTTACAGTCCACCTCAGCTGCCAAAGCATCTAATGCAGCCTCCATGTCCACAGCTACTCCTGCCGTAGCCTCACTATCACACATGGAGAAGTCAGCTGAATTGTTTGACTACAATGACAGTGACATGCTGCTTGAGGATACGCAGCAACTACAGTGCTCTGATTCAATCTCTGAGGTTGAGGAAGGGAGTATAATCAACCTAGAGGAAGGGGGTGCCAGTGATGACACACAAATAACTGGCCCTCATGTTGCCCCAGCAGCTGCAGCATACTGACAAGTTGGCTCCAGTGACGAGGAGATAGGGGGTGATGACAAAGATGATGAGGTCACTGACTCCACCTGGGTGCCTGATCGAACAGAGAAGTCAAGTGAGGAGGAGGAGTAGGCACAACAAACACGAGGTACAACGTCCTCTATGACCAACCGTAGCACTAGCCAGTCCAAGGCATCAGAAGTCAGAGCTGCTCAGGTGCAGAGCGCTGTTGTCTCAAAGCACACATCCAGGAACTCTGCTGTCTAGGAGTTTCTTTAAGAAATGTGCAGCAGACTGCACTGTTGCTATGTCAGATGAGGCTCAAGCGTGGGAAAGACACCGGACGCGTGGATACCACGTGCTTGAGGTGACATATGACCACCTGCCACGCATCCCGTTTGTGCAAAACTTTGCGTAGGTCCTCCTCACCTGTCTCTACCCCCACTATATGTCCTGTCATGTCATTGACTCCAACCTCCACTGACCGGGATGATGCTACAGTAATGGATGTACCAGGTCCTTCCTCACAATGTGACAGCATCCCATCAGCTGCAGATTTACGCAGTCAGATTACATTGCCCCAGCTGCTGCAGCGTAAGAAAAAATATAGTCCCAACCATCCCCAATCACAGCGTCGAAATGCCAGCTTAGCAAAATTACTCGCATTACAGCTGCTGCCTTTCCAGCTGGTGGACTCTGCTCCCTTCCGTGAATTTGTTGAATGTGCTGTACCACAGTGGCATGTTCCAAAATGCCATTACTTTTCACGGAAGGCCATTCCAGCACTATACCAGCACGTGGAAGACAATGTTATCGAGTCATTGGGAAAGGCAGTCAGCAGCAAGGTGCATGTGACTTTAGACACGTGGTCCAGCAAGCATGGACATGGTCGTTACATTTCCTTCACGGCACACTGGGTAACGGTGATTGCAGCTGGGAGGGATCAAAGACGGGGCTCAGTGCTGGAGCTTGTTCATCCACCACGCCTCCAGAAAGCTGCTTGTATGAGCTGCTCCTCCTCCTCCTCCTCCTCCTCCTCCTCCCAGCCCCAGCCCCAGCCCCAGCAAGTGTTCGCCTGGCAGAAATTCAAAGAGAATTCCGCCTTCCCACAAACAGTCTGATCTGTGACATGCCCACCAGGTGGAACTCGACATTAGCAATGCTGCAGCGTTTGCACAAGCAGCAGCGGGCCATCAACGAGTACCTGTGTGAGTATGGCACAAGGACAGGTTCAGGTCAACTTGGTTTTTTTCCCCCCCGCAGTGGCTGATGATCAAGGATGCATGCACTGTACTGTCACCATTTGAGGAGGCAACGAGGATGTGAGCAGGGACAGTGCATGCATCAGTGACACAATTCCTTTAGTGTTCCTGCTTGAGCACACTCTGCATAGAATTTATAGATGTGGCTCTAGAGGCAGAGCAGCGGCAGGAAGAGGAGGCTTTCCCTAGCTCTCAAGGCCCCAGTCTTTCTGCAGACAGCATTCCAGTGGGTCCTCCTCAGATCAGACAGGAGGAGGAGGAGGAATATTTAAGTAGTGGGGGCATTGAAGGTGGGGATTCCTCAAGGGAGGGTTTTGTGTGCCCAGAAACACAAGGAGTAGTACGTGGCTGGGAGGAGGAAGTGCACGATGGGGTCATCCTCATTGACCAGGAAGACTCGGAAGCTAATGCCACCTCCAACCTACCCTGCATGGGCTCCCTTATCCTGCAAAGCCTGGTAAAGGACCCCAGGATTCGTGCTATCAAGGAGCGGGATCATTACTGGTTGGCAAGCCGCCTTGATCCACGATACAAGGGTAAAGTTGCAGAGCTCATCCTGCCCTCAGAGGGAGGACAGGATGAAAAAACTTGGATGCTCTAAAGCGAAACTTGGTAACCTACCAGTGCCTGGAAAGGTGTTACACAAGTGATGACACAGGTGCTTCTGAGGCTGCGGTTGATCAGAGGAAGAGCGGTGAAAGGGCTGCTTGACTGATGCCTTTTCCAATTTTTTTAGTCCACGACGCCCAGGGACGTCAAATGTAGGCACCCATTACCAGCATCTTCACCATATGGTGCAGGACTACCTAGGGGCAAGGGCAGACCTGGATACCTTTCCAGCAGATGATCCACTGGCTTACTGGGTGTTGAGATTGGATCACTGGCCAGAACTTGGCCAATATGCTATGCAGCTACTAGGTTGCCCTTCATCCAGCGTGCTTTCTTAATGGACGTTCAGTGCCGCTGGAGGTTTTGTCACCGACAAAAGAGTGCGTCTGTCCACCGACTCTGTAGACCGGCTGACATTTATAAAAATGAATCAGTCCTGGATCAGCAGCTATCAATCCCCTGATGCTGACGTAACGAAATAGATCGGGGATCTCTTCTCCATTCACAAAACCTCCACCACTGCACTCTTCCACAATACCACAGAAGGGTTACGGTGTGAAGGCACTTGCTGCCACCAAAGGCACAATATTTGGGTGCACTGACACTGACGCCTATATTACCAGATTTATATCATTTTAATATTGGAACGCAGGGTCCAACCCTGCACTCTTCCACAATAGCACAGAGGGGTTACTGTGTGACTGCACTGTTGCCGACACTAAAGGCCCAATTTTAAAGCACCTATTGTTACTTTCATCCAAAGCCTGCATAAGTTTCACCATAATTTAGCCAAAAAATCACTAAACTTGTTCTGCGTGTCCTAAAATGTCTCCTTTTTTAATACAGACTGTCGCCCCAAGCAGTTCTTTATGAATAGATTAAAGGAAAACCATTTACCATCATTTGAAGCGTCATTTTTTTGTTTTTAAACGTTTCTATACATCCTACAAATCCGCCACTTCACGGGCAGGTTATGGGGACCTCCTAGGCACGATATTTGAAGGAATATTTTGTTGGTTTTTTTAACCCTTTATTTCATGGAAATCTCACTGTTCCTTTAAAAACGTCTTTTTTAAAACTTTTTATCCTTGTTTCCTGTCCCCCAGGGCACTACCCGGTCCCCCATACACCTTTTATGGCAAATATCTTGCATATATGCCCTCTTGCAGGGCACTCTAAAAATCGAACTTATGAGTCCCATTGACTTGCATTGAGTTTGGTTCATGTTCACGTTCGAACTCGAACTTTTGAAATTGTTCGAATGCGAACCGAACACGGGGTTTTTCGGCTCATCCCTAGTTACTAATAATTCATTAAGGAGTTTGTAGTCTGTGTTCAGAAGTGAAAGTAGACGATAAGAAGATATTATGTCCATTGGTTTCCGTGGTTTGGGGAGTAATTTGGTGTGAGCCGTATTTAATGAATCTATGGGTGTGACGTTGGTCACTTTGGACTTGGGGTGCAGGCCCCATAATCTATATTCGTTCATTGACCTCTTGTGTGCAGAATGTTTGTAATCTGAGACCATAGTATTTTTGCATAATCAATCTTGTTATCTTGCTGAGTGTTACGGATTGAGGTACTCTCACACTCTGTACCCTCCGTCTGGATGCCCCCTTTCCTCTGAACACCGGGGATATTCATACAAACACACAGAATAGACGACACATATGCTGTGGAGTTGTTGCTGGTTCAAAATCAAAATGGAGAATGCTTTATTTTTCACAAATACACACAGTTGAGACACAACCCCCTCCCTTAAAAGAATACATTGCAGATAAGATCAAAAGTCTCCAGTCAGAGAACAATAGAAAGAGCCATCCAACACAATGGATTGTTTACACATGCACGCTTTTCTAAACAGTCTCCTAGGACTAGAGGGAAACAGGAGTCTTCTTACAGCAGTAAATCTACAATATGGAGAGAGGGGGGTGGAAGCAGACACGAGATTAGAGTGCAAGCTCTTGAGCAAGGGTCCTCTCCTACTGTTTTGTGAGTGCAAAATAGAACTTACAACTGTAACATACAGATACACACTTTGACACAGCATAGCACATCACACAACACTATACAGTTTATTGTCTCTGTATATAGTGTAAAGAAAATAAATGCAAATAAACTTTGAAGTGGTGGTTTCGTCACACTGAGGATTAACCTCCCAGCCTACCTTTGTCTCGAATGTGTTGATAACTGTTTATATTTGAATTGTTTGTAAATCTGCTGACTGTAATCTGTTATCATCCCGATTACCATTATCTTGCCTCATTTAGAAACCTTGCGTAATGTTTAATTTAATGGTACCTAGCCTAATAAGGTTTCACATTCCAAGAAGCAAATGTGTCCAATTTCAGCCTAAGTAGGTCCCCCAACCATTTCTAGGGACATTTACATATACAAAACTTCCCCATTTGTGATCGTATAAATATGTGTGTCTTTCCCTGATTAAAACAGTTCCATTCTAACCATGAAAGACCTCAGATCTACAGCCTTGTTTTATTTCTGGGGGATGCTAGCAGGCTCCCTATATGTCCCGTTCCTTAAGCTTCGTCTGTGGACTGGAGGAAGACATGGGAGTCTGCCTGGGTACAGCACGGGGGGTGGGGGGTCCTGCAAGGAAGCGGCATTAATAGATGTGACCCTGTTGGGGTACAGAGATCTGTCACAATGGGTAGCTGGACTAGAGAGTATTAAACATTGATTTGAGTATAGGACTGGAGAAGTTAAATCTGTGGTTTCAAAATCTTGTAATATTCAGACAAGAAACCTTCCGGGCCAGGGGACTTTTCTGATTTTAAGGACATGATGGCTTTCTCTGAGATAGGCTGGCTCAGAGTCTCCCTGTGTGGGGGTTAGTTGTAAAGGGAGCCTGGGAAGCAGTTTAGAAATGTTTCGCCTCGGACATGTCACGTCCCACGTTGGCGGTACCCGGCACCCTGCAGTATCCTGCTCTCTGGCAGGCACGGAGTGAAGAGAAGGACTGCGGCGGTCACGTGAGATGCAGGGGGCAGGTTTGGCCTGATAACGTGGCGCCTGCTGAGTTTAAAACCCAGTGTCTCATTCAATCCAGTGCCCTGACGTGGTTTTACACATCCCTCAGTGCTCTTTGTTTATACCCTCTCCGTGTACCTACTTTTGGCTATTCCTGACAACCCGCTGTGTATCAAACCTGGCAAGTCTGAGAACCTGCTCTGTGTATCAATCCAGATTTGTATGACCGTGCACTGAGTACTGTGTTCTGTGTACTGACAGACTTGGTGGCATATGGTTGACTACCTCCCCTGGTGCTAAGACCCCCGCTATTCTACTGACCAAGTATATTGTGATTGTCTGGTGTCTGTTAATCCTTGGTGGGTACATATCTGTCTGCCCTATAGCTGCAGGTAGTTTTGCCAACCATCCAAGGATCGGAAGGGTAGATAACATTCTGCAAACAGGGACCAGTATCATAGATCCTACGGGGAACCGTGGCAGGAAAGCATCTTCCAAAATTGAAGCAGAGCCTGATTTTGAAGACCTCATAAAATAGGGAGTTAATTTGGGAAGGTGAGGTGGTCAGGGCAAGGCCAGTCGCAGAAACCCTGGTGATGGACTTGCGTTTGCACCGTCCCGCTGTCACGCGAAACCAGGAGTTTTCCCGATCCCACCCCCTATGATAAAAGAAGTGGGACTGGTCACAACTCTACCGGGCCCTTGCAAATGTGACCGCTTCAAGGTCCTGTTTGGCTTGACAATATGTTTGTTGGCGACGTCTGCAAATGTTTGTGTGTGTGTATGTGTTGCTTTCAAGGCTGACTCCAAGGGAAGAAGGTTGCATTAAGAGGTGACATACAAAATAATATGGCTTTGCAGAACCAGTTTGGAAGCTTCCCATAATAGTTTTGGTCGATCCTTACAACAGTTTATAATATTCTGTCATACATAATAAATACAGTAGAATGTACAGTAACGTGAATATAATAAAAGTGATATAAACCATAGAATGAGATAAGATTGATCTGATTAAAGTAAGTGAATAATAAACTGTAAGGAGTTTCCTAAAGGGGGAAATAAAGGCATAAGGATATTGTAAAAAAGTCCATAGTACAAATAAAGGGCATAATTCAAAGCCATATATGTGGCAGAGAAAGTTCTATACATACAAAGTACAAAATCAAAACTATCAGGGTTATTCAAAGAGATCCGAATTGCTTGAGAAAGGTAACCGAACGCTGAAAATCAGCGTTCGTTACTTTTCTTGGCCATTTGGCTATCCAGAGAGCAGGCAATTTGCCAAATCCTGGCGAATTGCCTGCACATACGGTGCCTGTTCGGTGTCTGTTCGAGGGCAGTGAAATCCCCATTAAAAAAGCACTGCTTCGGCTATTCAGAGAACACAAACCAGCAGTGACAGGTTCCCCTAATGCCCTGCCATTCGGTGGTTTCATTCAACAGGTTTATTCAGGCGAATCCCATAGGCTTCAATGTTAAAAATATTCCCGTTTTAATTCAATATCTAATAAACCGTTCATTCTAAAATTCTGCAGTAAAGAGTCTCTTTATTTATAGATTTTTTTAGGATATTTTAAGCATTTTTCTGGATTTTTTTTAAGTTTACTTATTTTTTCTGTAACAAACTTTTTATTATTCATTGGATTTTATATGTAAATTTCAGACATTTTCGCTCAGTAGTTTCTTTTGCAAACAGCGTTTCACTTTTCAAACATTCAAGCAAACTGTTTTCCGAATTCATTCACTTCACTCGTCTGCGGTGTCGGCTTTTTCTGGGGGCTTCGCTGTGTGTGATCGGCTCCTGCTCGGGTTTTTCGGTGATTTTCGACGGGTTAATCCAGATGTTTTTGCAGGGTTTCGGCGTGCATTCACTGGGTTTTGCGGTGAGTTTTCGTCGGGTTTGCGGTGGCCTTTCCCTGTAATTCTGGGACCATGTGGTGCTTGCTGAATACACTGCAGGGTCACCGAAATGGGATCGCCAAAACAAACCACATTGAAGAGAACGAAAAGTCACCAAACGTGCGGTGACTTTTCGAATCTCTTTATATATATATACACACATACAGGGTAATTCAAAGTATGTTGTCTAAAGACAGAAAGCGGCAACATCACTAAAGACGTCTTTGGCAAATAACACTGGGGAACAGCACTTTCATTGAGTTAGATCTGACACTTGTGTAGCGCTCACTCCCGGAGGAGCCGCTGAATTTAAACCTCGGGTCAGTCTCCCCGCACTAGGGAATAAATATACACCAGCACTGTTGGGGATTTTATAAGTTATATAGTTTACTGATCTCAAATAAACTGGCATCTATAAAGCAGCACGGTATACATATATATTTACAGAAGTTCGCAATGCGAGAAACGCGCAGCGGAAAAGAAAAATGAATATTAACCCCTTCGTTGTTGGAATGTGAGTCCCATATAGGTTGTGTCCCAAAAAAGGTGTGTGTGTTGGTACCCGGGTACAAGATTCAACTGGCCAGTGAATAATTTAAATGTGTCTTCGACTAGTCACGTTGGGGCCCTGTAGGTTTAGACAAACTTGCAGCGTGCTTTATTAGTTTACTGTGGCCGGGAAGGCCTCTCACCCATCCGCCAGATACTCTGCGCTCTGCTCGACCCAGGACGTCTCTCCGCTTTACTAAACTGGGACTCTGTGCCACCGGATCCACTTGTCTTGCTTGTCCGTTTCTGCCACAAGATGCTCAGCTCACCGCCTGCACTCCCATTAGGTCATCTGCGGTCTCCTAACTCGGGGTCTTTCAGCTACTCTGTATCTGTATAAACTTATCATCGGTGGATCGCTAGGTCTCTGGCAAGTAATGTGAACCAATCTCCAGCTCCGCAAGGCCGCACGTGTGCTCTGGCCTGGTCACGATCGTTGTCTGTTTCACGTGCATCTTGCTCTCTTCACTCCTCGGCGCGCTCTGCGCTCCCTCTGCACGAGGCTGCGGATGTAAGTCTCTTCTTCCCACCCACTTCCTGTTCCCGGCGCAAAGCATGCTGGAAAACGTAGTCCCATTGTCCAGTGTCTCTTACATTGCACTTGTCTCCCTCTGGTGGCCAAAAATAAGTACTACAGCAACAGTGTTTTAAACCAGCGTAACACTCTCCCCCTCCTAGAACTTTTGGGTCTCTCCAAGGAGGTATAACAGTTGCATTACATTTCAACATAACATTAGGCAACATATACAGGCTCAGCAGCAAGCATACAATGGGTTAGATACACTTCCTCAAGTTGAATCATACTTCTGACTACCTCAGCTAACATAGCAGACACTTCGGGCAACCTTCGGACCGTGGTAACAGCCTCTTCAGTGCTATGTCCTGGTGAGTCGTATGTGAGTCTCTGAGGGGGTCGGACAGAACATTTTGGCTCTGGCTCAATCAGTTCTTCTTCAGGTGGAAGTACTACAGGTGCAGGTTCAGTTCTTTCATCCACAACTGGAATAAACATCTCTTCGGAGTATGATCCTTCCAGTGAAGGCATAGAACTGTAATCATAGGATGCGGCTTCAGGAACTACAGGGATTTCAGTAGTCTCGGGAACTTCCAATTGGAATTCAGGAGCCTCAGGCCTCAGGTTGCTTTCCCACCGTTCAGGAACTGGAATGACCTCTTCAGGCTCTGGTGAGTGCACCCAGTCCAGACAAAAGCTTTCTTCCTCACTGTCCCCTTCACTCTCTTCAACAACCCGTGTCTGTTGAGACCGAGTAACGGGAGTTAAGCGTGGAGCAGGCAGGGTTTGGCAGAGAAAGTTTGTCACCAACTGGTACCCTTACAGCCTCTCTCAAAGGTAGCAGATGATTCCGGTGCCAGTTTTTAAGAGGCCCAGCCTTTCCATTCTTGTCGGATTTGGTAAACTGGGAGACCCGGCAGTCGCTTGCAGACAATGTAGACCTGAGAACTCCATCTATCCGCTAACTTATGCCTTGCAGCAGCACCCAAGTTCTTCAACAAAACCCTATCACCGGGTTGTAGATCCTGTATCCGAACTTTCAAATCATAGTTCCTCTTATTCCTCTGTTCCCTGTTTCCTGAGGTCAAACGGGCCTGTTCAAACGCAGAGGCCAAGTTCTTCCGAAGTCTATCACATAATTTCGGTGAGAAGCTACCGACATCTGGTCCAGAGATAGCCCAAACGCCAAATCAACCGGCAGTCGAGCTTCTCTTACGAACATAAGACGGTACGGTGAGTATCCAGTAGCGTCACTCTCCGTACTGTTGTATGCATGTACTAGCGTAGCTATGTGCCGACTCCAACTCTGTTTCTCTCTGTTTGACAGTGTCCCCAACAGGTTTAGCAGCGTGCGATTGAACCTTTCAGGTTGAGCATCACCTTGAGGGTGATATGGTGTAGTTCGGGTCTTCTGAATTCCCAACAGATCCAGTAATTGCCCAACAAGCCGGCTCTCAAAGTCTCTACCCTGATCAGAGTGTATTCTCCTTGGTAGGCCATAGTGAACAAAGAACTTTTCCATTAGAACCTTTGCCACCGTAGGAGCACGTTGGTCTTTCGTGGAAAAAGCTTGGGCATAACGTGTGAAATGATCAGTCACTACTAGAATATTTCCCTGCCCACTAGCATCCGGCTCTAAGCATAGGAAATCAATGCACACCAAATCCATGGGTCCTTGACTTTGTAGGTGGTTCGGGTCGGTAGGGTCTTCCTCTGGATACACCTCAGACATGAATGGCAGTAACTTTCCACTTCAGCTCTCATGCAGGGCCAATAGAATCTGTCTCGCACCAGCTTAAAAGTTCTCTCTGCACCTAAATGTCCATGTTCATCGTGTAACAACCGCAACACATCCTCTCTGTGCTTAGTGGGAAGGAACAGCTGTTGGGTCTCTTCCGCATTGCTCGAGGGGCCCCTTCGGTAGACCACCCTATCCAACATCTTCAATCGTTCCCACTCTTTATATACCAATCTGGCCCCATCTGGGGAATTCGTCAGGAGAATCTCCCATTGGTTCGCGTTTAAGGCCTTCATGGTTAATGCAATCAAAGGGTCTCCAACCTGATCAGCTCTCAGGTCCTGTTTTGAAAAAGCAGGTAAACATTCATCCCTCAGCTGCGTAGGATTACAGTAGAACTCTGGAACAGCCGCAGCCATAACTCCTATGGCTTCCGCTTCAATCCCTCCCTTGACCCGGCGCTCTGCTCCTTGACATAAAGCTTGCACCCCATCTGGAGTTAACGGAGTCCATTCTGTAGTGTAGGGTCTTCTTGACAAAGCATCGGCATCCCGATTATTCACCCCAGGGCGATACTTCAGGCTGAACCGAAACCCTGACAGCGCGGCCAACCACCGGTGTCCCGTGGCGTCCCGCTTCGCAGTAGTAAGGATGTAGGTAAGAGGATTGTTATCCGTCTTTATCACGAATTCGGCTCCATACAGATAGTCTTTTAGCTTATCTACCACCGCCCACTTCAAGGCTAGAAACTCCAACTTGTGGGTAGGATAGTTCTTTTCAGAAGGCGCAAGGCTCCGGCTCACATACGCTACAGGCCTCAGCAATCCACCATACTCTTGGTACAGGACTCCCCCTATACCTTCTCTGCTGGCATCCACATGTAGTTCGTACGGCTTGTAAGGATCCGCGTAAGCAAAGACAGGAGCTCGAGTTAGACTCTTTCAGCTTCAAGAAAGCACCTTCGCATTGACTAGTCCATTCTCCTTGGATAGATTCTCGAGCCTTCCTGGGCCCTGGAGCCGATGGATTTCGGTCAGGGGCCTTGTGGCCTTCTTCTGTGTCTTCCTTCTGTAGGAGCTTGTTCAGTGGTTGAGCTATCTTGGCAAATCCTCCTACAAATCTTCGGTAGTAGGAGCAGAACCCCAAGAAAGATCTAAGTTCAGTAACATTTCGGGGTCTAGGCCAGGAAGCTACAGCTTCCAACTTCCGAGGATCTGTCGAAACGCCTTCTGCTGAAACCACATGTCCCAGGTACGTAACAGAAAGTAAACAGAATTGACATTTCTCCAGAGACCGTTTCAACCCCTCTTCATGGAGCCTCTTCAAGACCTTCTCCAACCGTTGCTCGTGTTCTTCTAAAGTCTTCCCGAACACAATTATGTCATCCAGATACACTAACACTTCGATCAGGTTCATGTCCCCGACTGTCTTCTCCATTAACCGTTGGAACGTGGCTGGAGCCCCCATAAGGCCTTGAGGCATTCTGTTGAACTCCAAGAACCCCAGTGGGCAGATGAACGCAGTCTTCTCTTTGTCTTCAGGATGCATTGGTATCTGGGGATACCCACTTCGCAGGTCTAGTACACTAAACCATTTTGCTCCAGACAAACACTGTAAGGCATCTTCTATCCGAGGAGTGGCATATTGATCTGGAATGGTTCTTCGATTTAGCGTGCGATAGTCTATACATAGACGGACAGAACCATTGTTCTTCCGGACCATTACTATTGGAGATGCATACGGGCTCCTGGATTCTTGAATCACCTTGGTTCTTTGCAGTTCATTCAGGTGTTCTCATAGATCATCCAAGTCTCCCAACGGAACTCGTCTTGACCTTTCTCGAAACAGCTTATCTTCCTGTAGTCGAATGCGATGTTCTGTACTCTTAGCTAGGCCCACGTCAAACTCATCTTTTGAGAACAAGTCCCCCCACTTTAGGACCTGGGACTGAAGACGTTTCTTCCATTCAGGTGAGATGGGAGCGTCCTTGGGATAGAACCTTTCATCTGGAATCTCTTTATCCACTCCCCCTCCTAAATCGGTAGAGAGAGGCGTAGAGGACGCTACTTGCCAGATAGGCATTCGTGCTTTCAGGACCACTGGAGAATCAGACACATTACACACACTGACTGAGACTCTTCCTCGTGTTCGTTTCTCAAAGCTTTAGTGGAGATTATTTCATGGAATTACTTCTACTCCGGCTTCACTCCCATGATTAAAATTGGTTTCCAGTACCACATAGGGGACTGGTTGCGATCCGTTCAACTTGACTGAAGCCTGGAAACTCGCTACTTCTCCTGATTGCAGAACCTTCTCTGTTCCCTCCAATCTCCATAGGCGCCCCACTTCAGCAGGTGCCTTCTGTTCTTCGACCATTCTCTGATAGACTGGACGTAACATTGGGTGTACTCTCTTGGTAGAACCTTCTTCCAATACTATAGGAGTCAGGAGACGTCGCACCAGATCAGGATTCGTCCCCACTATCATGGAACTTCTGTTTGCCCCTGAAGGCCGAGGACACACAATGGCCAATGCATCACAACCTCCAGACTGTCCGCTGACTTCGGATCCGATCTCTAACTTCACCTGTAGATATCCGTCGTAGGGAAGTTTCTCAGTTCCGATACCCCAGATTTCCAGGTCCTTCAATTTCTGTAGAGGTATGTGCTTCAAGTGCTTATCGTAGAAGTCTCGGTAGATCAATGTCACTTGAGCCCCTGAGTCCAACAGAGCTTTCATGTAGACTCCCTCTACTTGGATTGGCACAATGGGAGAAGGACCTATCAGCTGGTCAGGAAACTTTGTTGTAGTGACAGGAAGTTTAGACCCAGTTTGTTGTACCCTGGCTTTCTTCTTGGCCCGTGTAGGTTTTGGGTGTGCATTGCTTCCCCATGACGTAGGACCGGATGTTAAGGGAGTGACTTTCACCTGGCAGGCTCAGCAGTTGGCAAGACTCTGGGCCCTCTTGGCCTCTCAGTCCTGGCTTGATTTTTGGAGCGGGTTTTGACCGTTGGGCACCTAGTTTGCTCCTTCACTTGTGCCCTCTGGCGTTTCCCGCCGGTGAGGTAGATAGTCGCCCCTCCAAGGCTTTTAGGAGCTCTTCTACCATATTTGTTTCAGGCTTTTGCATTGTGCGCGGAAATGACCCATTTCCCCACAACTGAAACATCTCCTCTTTGAAGATGGAGACGCACTTACTTGCTGTGACTCGGTTGAAGGACCCTGGCTAGACGCCACAGCAACTCCAGTTGTCCGCATGTCAGCAAGGAACTTCTGCATATCGGTCTGTGTCTCTGCCACCTTCAAAAGTGCTCGGCACAGGTCCGCATGCGCCTGTTGCAATTCCGCTTGAGTTTCTTGTACCTTTTTAATGGTCTTGTGCAACTCACTATGTGCAGAAAGGGTTAGTTCTTTTGCAGCATTCTCTGTGGATTTAGGAACAACCAAACGCTCTTGTTCGTCCACTTCGGATCCATAGGTGTCTAGCGAATCATCTTCAGGTTGCAGACATTCGTTGTGCCTCAGGGTTGTGCGTAAGCTCATTCTCCTCTCCTAAAGGATTTTTCTTCAAGTAAAGCCTCTTCCTCTCTGACAGCTCGGATCAGTTCCAGGTATTTCAACTCTCGGTTACCTTCCCTGCTTCTCAGCTGTAGCATCACTGGATCTAGAGGTTGAGCACCTCTCAGGATCTGCTGCATTCGGATTTTATCTAGTTCGGCCGGTTCGGCCCCTTTCTTGAAGTATCTGGTGCAGAATCTTATCTAGGCGCCTCATATATTCAGTAATTTTCTCACCTCTTTGCTGGTAGGTGTGTTCATACTGGTTCACGAGCTCTGCAGCCTTTTCCGTTCGACCAAAAACTTCCTGTAAAATATTTAGATAATCTAAAGCAGTGCAGTCTTGCTTACTCAATTTTAGGTTTCTTACAGCCTCTGACGCAGGTCCCTTTTAAGCTCTCAGTAATCCTTTGCTTCTTCTGCGCTTCAGGGACGTCCCACTCATCCAGAGCCTGCATTGCCTGTTCTACCCATTCTTCGAAGGTTTCTTCTCCCGCCGAGTTTACGTTTCCTGTAAAATTCTCAACCGTCGATAACCAAAGTTAGTGTGCGGAGGGCTTGTTCTTTGACATTTAGCCAGAAAATCTCCAATAGCCACTATAAATTCAGGCCCGATCATGGCCAGCGGACTGGGCGCGGGAACACTCGCGGGATCGCCACGTGGCGCACTTGGCTGAATCAGTTGAATTTCCACCTCATCGGTCAGCTTCACGCTCGCGCCCTGAAAACACACTGGAACACCCTTTCTACACTCAAAAAGAACATACGTGTGAGAGGTATCTGGGTTCTCTTTAATGTCCAGGATTAACCTCCGATGATCTGGTGTCAGCGCGGCCACGGCCTGGCGAATCTGATCTTCGGCCCAAGTGTCTGCAGGAATATCCATGACTATACACAATTCTGACTACTGTGCTCCTCACACCATTTGGCAGCAGTGTCTGGATCCATATTTAACCCTTTAAATGCGGTTTTTCCAGAGACTGGATCCCGGAAACGAGCCCCCACGTGTAGCGCTCACTCCCAGAGGAGCCGCTGAATTTAAACCTCGGGTCAGTCTCCCCGCACTAGGGAATAAATATACACCAGCACTGTTGTGGATTTTATAAGTTATATAGTTTACTGATCTCAAATAAACTGGCATATATAAAGCAGCACGGTATACATATATATTTACAGAAGTTCGCAATGCGAGAAACGCGCAGCGGAAAAGAAAAATGAATATTAACCCCTTCGTTGTTGGAATGTGAGTCCCGTACAGGTTGTGTCCCAAAAAAGGTGTACGTGTATGCATGTGTTGGAACCCGGGTACAAGATTCAACTGGCCAGTGAATAATTTAAATGTGTCTTCGACTAGTCACGTTGGGGCCCTGTAGGTTTGGACAAACTTGCAGCGTGCTTTATTAGTTTACTGTGGCCGGGAAGGCCTCTCACCCATCCGCCAGATACTCTGCACTCTGCTCGACCCAGGACGTCTCTCCGCTTTACTTGACTGGGACTCTGTGCCACCGGATCCGCTTGTCTTGCTTGTCCGTTTCTGCCACAAGATGCTCAGCTCACCGCCTGCACTCCCATTAGGTCATCTGCGGTCTCCTAACTCGGGGTCCTTCAGCTACTCTGTATCTGTATAAACTTATCATCGGTGGATCGCTAGGTCTCTGGCAAGTAATGTGAACCAATCTCCAGCTCCGCAAGGCCGCACCTGTGCTCTGGCCTGGTCACGATCGTTGTCTGTCTCACGTGCGTCTTGCGCTCTGCGCTCCCTCTGCACGAGGCTGCGGATGTAAGTCTCTTCTTCCCACCCACTTCCTGTTCCCAGCGCAAAGCATGCTGGAAAACGTGGTCCCAGTGTCTCTTACATTGCACTTGTCTCCCTCTGGTGGCCAAAAATAAGTACTACAGCAAGTGTTTTAAACCAGCGCTACACTTGTTTTTGACTAACTGGTGGCATATGAATACAAAAATTACCCCAGTTTTTCTCTATCACGTCAATTTTTTAAGGTATAGGATACCCTCCCTTTGTCTCAAACCTTACAAACCGTGCACACAATGGAAAATAATAAAATAAATGACCTGAATGTCAAATTCAAATTTAACCTAAAAGTCCAATTGTGGGCAATTAGTCAGGTTAGGTAGCACTTAAGGCACAAATATACACTTATAGCTTTTCCTGGCGTATTCAATCTCACCTGATGCTCCAACAATAGTCAGCCATCATATGTTCATCTCCTCTAACCTGATACCGTTCCTCTATGACCTTCAAATCTTGGTGGAATCATACAAAAGGAACAGTCACTGGAATGATCTGTGGGCTCTCGCCAAACCATAGATATATCAAATGCATCTTATCACATGTTCCCTTTGTCCACATCCGTAAACTCTCGACATACTGTTTGCACATCTGTAAACTCTCGACACACTGCTTGCACATCTGTAAACTCTCGACACACCGCTTGCACACCTTGTGAGGGGCCCAAGACTTCTTTTGATCACCAAGTTTTACTTTGAAATATGCAACATAGGCTTGCCTGACAAATTCGCTGACGTTCACCCTTTGACTGGGAACGGTGAAACTGCCACAGATATAACAAAAGGAATCAGGGCTGTGTCGGCACTTACGACGAGAAATAGCAGAGACCGACATGATCTGAAGGAAAGGAAATACGTATGTATGATTAAGGCCACAACGTCACATCATTTGATACTTGGGGTTTGCTATTCCCCCTGAATAAAGGTTTTTCTGACACTTATCTCCGCTTGAGGACCTGCTCTTTCACCTGCACGCTCATACTTGGGGTAACGGCGCCTCTACCCTGCAGTGTCCTCGTGGCATCACGCAGATTCCCACTGACAGTTGTTGTGGCGCTTTTCTTGTTCGTTACTCCTTCTATACAGACTTTGGAATGCGATTCACTAAATACAGATATACACCCTCTCACCACACTGTCTCATGTGTAACTGAAATGCAGAGACAAGTAACATCCGGTCGCCAAGGTCACCCCACACCCACCCCCACACGAGGGAGTTCCACTCTAGGCCAGTAGGAGAGCCCTCGTGCTCCCATACATCCGGGCGGGAGTAATCGCATTCAGATAAGGCCTGGTGCATACTAGGTGCTTTTTTGTGCGCACTAGCGTGCGTTAAAAACTATGCACCCGTGCGTTACAAATGACGGAAGAGATGGTAGACGACAGACGATGCGTTCATTTTGATGCACGTCGTAAAAACTGAATTTGAGTTGAATGAAAAAAAAAGTTGGGCATTTGACGTTCAGCACGCGGCCACCATCGCGTCAATCCTAGCGCACAAGCCTTGGTGTTTCCATGACGGACGTCGTCAGTGTGCGTTATCCGTAGCGCGCGTTATGCATGTGTTCTTCTCTATTCGTGTAATTATATGCTGCGATGCACGCCGGTAAGTGTGTTTTAACACCCATCAGTGCGCACAAAAAAACGCCTACAGGGTAATTCAAAGAAAATCAAAGTCACCGCATGTTCGGTGACTTTTCGTTCTCTTCAATTCGGTTCGTTTTGCCGATCCCATTTCGGAGACCCTGCAGTGTATTCAGCAAGCACCACAGGGTCCCCGAATTGCAGGGAAAGGTCGCCACAAACCCGCCGAAAACTTGCCGCAAAACCCGGTGGATGCACGCTGAAAACCCGCGAAAGCATCTGGATTAACCCGCTGGAAAAACCCGAGCAGGAGCCGATTACACGCAGCGCAGCCGGTGGAAAAAGCCGACACCGCAGACGAATGGAGTGAATAAATTAGCAAAACAGTTTGGTTGAATGTTTGAAAAGTGAAACGCTGTTTGCAAAGAAACTACTGAGCGAAAATGTCTGAAATTTACATATGAGGTCCAGGGAATGATAATAAAAAGGACTGTTACAGAAAAAAGAGAAAACAATGGGGGGGGGGAAACAAATTTTTTTTTAAAAAACAATACCGAAAAATGATTGAAAGGTCCTATAAAATCTAAAAATAAAAACTTTTTACTGCAGAATTTTATAATGAACGGTTTATTAGATAGTGAATTAAAACGGGAATATTTTTAACATTGAAGCCTATGGGATTCACCTGGAATAAACCTGCCGAATTAAATCACCGAATGGCAGGGCATTTGGGAACCTTTCACTGCTTGTTTTTGTTCTCTGAATAGCTGAACCATTGTTTTTTTATGGGGATTTCACTGCCCTCGAACAGGCACCGTATGTGCATGCAGGCAATTCACCAAGATTTGGCGAATCGCCTGCTCTCTGGATAGTCGAATGGCCAGGAAAAGTAACCGAACACTGAATTTCAGCGTTCAGTTACCTTTCTCCAGCCATTCAGATCTCTTTGGATAACCCTGCTAGTGTGCACCCGGCCTTAGCTGTAGAGAAAAAATCTGCCGTGATTAGAAGAAAACCAACTGCATTTTTGAAATAAGCGCCTAATTTAGTCTGAAACAGCTGAAATATCGAACACAACAGAAAATATGTTCCAAATTGCTCCCCAGTGTAATGATTGGCAGTGTTTACTAGAGATCCATGATAAATATGACTCTTATTGAAATCAGAAAAACTGTTAAAAATGGCAAAATACACACAATTACACCCATTGTCCCAAGCAAAACTTTGAAACATAGATTGATCCTCATAACGATTCCATCCTTATCAGGGTTATTCAAAGAGATCCGAATTGTGGCCGAAAGGTAACCGAACAGTGAAATTCAGCGTACGGTTACCTTTCCTGGCCATTCGGCTATCCAGAGAGCAGTCAGTTCGCCAAATGTTGGTGAATTGCCTGCACATACGGTGCCTGTTCGAGGGCAGTGAATCCCCATAGAGAAGCAATGCTTCATCTATTCAGAGAACAAAACCAGCAGTGAAAAGTTGCCGAGATGTCCGGTTTACAATAGATGGTGAGGGGATTAGAAACAGGAGGCGGGGGCTGCAGTGATGGGTTAATGCAGGGAGAGTTGAGGACTGTTTTTGGATCGGTCGGATGTCTTGTTACGGAGTCGGGTGGTAGGCTTCCCTAGACAGAAGGGTCTTTAGGGAGCGTTTAAATGAAGCCAGATTTGGGGACAGCCTGATATTGCGAGGAAGCGCATTCCATAGGGTCGGCACATTGTAACACATGGGTTTCGCCTGATTAAACCTGTTGGATGAAACCACCGAAAGTCCGGGTATTTCGGTGCTGTTCGGTGATTATCTATTGCTTTTCTATGGAGATTTCACTGCCGTCGAAGATCACTGCATTTCACTGGCAATTTGCCAATATTTGGCGAACTACCTGCTTTTTAATAGCCGAATGGCCATGAAATTGCACCGTATGGTAAAATTCACTGTTTAGTCCAATTTCGGAGCCAATTCGGCTGTCTTTGAATACCCCTGTAGGACATATGAATACATCAAATATTCCTTTTTAATAGTTTTTATACTATTTATTCTGGTTGTAGACTAGAGTCACTCCTGTTTGCTGTAGACGTTGACACTCTTTGTTCCTGTCATATCCTGCCTCTCAAAATCACATTAAAGGGATACTCTAAGCAACATGACCACCTAAGCTATTTTAGGTGGTCATGATGCCCGGAGTATGCCGCCCTTTGTCCCCCCTCCCTCCGCTCAGCCGATCAGCTGAAAATGCTGAAAACAGCTGAGAGAGGCGGAGAACTTTACTCCGCCCTCCCAGCTGTCAGTCAGCAGAGCGGGAATCATATTTCCTGCTTCTGCCGACTTTTGCCGAGTAGGAGACGTCATCGCGCTTTCAGCGCGATGACGTCTCCTACTCCCCGCAGAAGCTGGCGGCTCCCTCTTCGGGTTAGTGTTGCGCGCATCCTCTTGCGCGCAACACTAATCCTCAGAGGGAGCCGGGAGGAAGCCTGCCGATTGGCTGGCTTACGTGAGAGGCGCGCATGCGCGCTTCTCACGTAAACCAGAAGCCAAGACGCAGCAAGAAGAAGGACGGGAGCGGAAGAGGAGGGAGGTGAGTATAAAAAAAAAAAAACGCCGCTGGAAACCAGAGGATTTTAAGGTAAGTATTGCAGTTACAAGAAAAGAAAAAAAAAAGAAGGTTTTATTAAGGGAATAGGGATAGGTTAGGAAAAAAAAACGGGGGGTGATTTTTTTGTTGGAGTGTTCCTTTAAGCTACTGTTAATCTTTCCTTAAGTGACTCGAGTGTCAAAATATGTTGACAGTAAAGAAACCGATCGAAGTAAACACGCACCTTCACTAATCTAACAAATTGATAAGTAGCTGAAGTGACAGTCATCAGTGGGATTATTGGTGCTAGAATTATCTTTCAAATATTTTGTAGCTTGTTTTAACGCAGATAAGAGCAGACTGTATGTGTCCTATTCCGAGCGAGTTGATATAATTAAGGCGCGTGCCTTTTAATGAACCCACTCGTTAATCATAATCGCTTCTCTTCTTGCAGAAGGGACCTGTAAATTAACACTTTTTTTCTGTAAATGACTTTTTTATTAGACTTTCAAATTTCCAGAATAGAGAAGAGGCTCAAGGGAAACGTGACCATTTAAAATGCACAAAAAAATAGGAAAAAAATTCCAAAAGAAAATTTTTTATTTTTATTGATGTAGCGGAGGTTTAATGAAGTGTGTGTGGACTGTTGGGCTTTGAACTGTTGCTCGGGCTTTGACAGACATGCAGCCTGTCACCGCTGTGGGGGAATTCCTCCTCCCTTGTTTGCTCAGGCTATTGCATGGGAGGTGGAAGTTGTTTGATACAGGAAGATTGAGGGTAACGCAAAGGATTCTGGAATGTGTAGTTTAAAGTACAGAGAACCTTATGCAACTGGCCAGTAAGAAGACTACATCTCCCAGCAGTGCCTGAGTTTTTCGGGAGAGGAAGAGAATGTGCAGGAGAGCAAGAGCAGGCAGAGAGGGCGAGACAAGCGGTGTGAATGGTCCTGTGTGGCGGATCGTGCATGCGACTGCCCTTGTGCGTTCAGAGAGGAGAGATCCAGTTGCTCTCGCGTGTTGCCAGTGTCGGCGGAGAGTAGATCTGGCTGTCCTCGTGCATTCAGCGGAGAAGAGGTCCGGCTGCCTTCGTGTGTGTTCCAATGATAGAGAGAGCGATCGAGTACATTCAGCAGAGAAGTCCGGCTGTCCTCGTGTGTCAAGCGGGGAGAGATCCTGCTGTTCTCAAGTGATTCCAGCACTAAGAGATAGCGATCGAGCTACCGTTCTACAGGAAGGAGTGAGTGTATCTACCAGAGGGAAGTATTCGGCCATCCTGCGTGAATTGTTATTGCTAACTTTGTTGTCCGGCCTAGTTCTACTGCCCACGAGGCTTCAGCTAAATGGGAGATCGCTGCAGTTACGAATCTTGTTACCCTGTGACACTTTGCGAAGATTTCTTTCTCATTTTGTGGAATACAGTATGGTTTCATGTTAACGGTACCCAATGATAGAAGTCAAAGAGCCCCAACGCTAGCAGACTGAGAGCTTGTGTAATTTCCACTGGCCAGTGGTTAGATACCACGTACAAGGTTTAGATTTATATCGGTTACGTTGATTACTGTCGATAATCTAACTGCATTTAAGTATGGTAAAGATTGCTGTCTCGTTCATTCATCATTGTGTTGAATAGTGATGCTAAATTAACTGTTTCAATACTGTTATACTGTTGATTACTTTGTCTTACAAAGGGTTTTCTCGCTAGTCCTAATAAACCCCTTTTTTATTTAAAGTAACCTTGTCTTGGTGTTACTTGGCGCCGAAGGTGGAGGTGGGTAATCACTGGAGTGAGACAGAAAGCCCGTCAAATTCAGCAGCTCTCGCGGGAGTAGCGCTACATTGACATAAATGGTTACAAGTTTATGATGCTGAAGTCGACTTCCCTAAATGGTATGTGTTCTCTGTGTTGTATTTGTATGCGCGGATGTCATATGGCATGTTAGAGCCAGTGTTCAATTCATGCATGTGCCAGGATGCAGACTGTAGAATATTGCAGTGCGAAGTCTCTCCGGTATCACCTGAGCAGAAGCACAGACACTGTGCACAGGGCTGATGCAAGACATTGTGCTGCCTGGAGCAAAGGATGAAATGCTGACCCTCCCCACCACCACGCTGCCCAACCAACCAACCTGGGTGAAAGGCCTCTCCAGGTGAAAGGCCCCTCTCACTGAGCAATGAAACCGGATTGCTCAGTGAGACGTGCTTGTCACCTGGAGGCTGATAGGCTGTCACTCCCAGCCAGATTCGAAGAGCACGGTGTCCCTTACCTGCCCTCTGGTCCTCTCTAAAACAATCTTTCAATTCCACTGTCCAAGTTTACATTATTTTACCAGATACCGTACCTGATCCGGTCGGCTGGTTTGGTCCTGGGGGAGGCTGGTGCTGCAGTCGGTTGAAAGGAGCCAGGGGGGACGAGCTCAAACTACTCCTGAGTCTGCTCCTGCTTCCGTAAATTAGCACTATTTTTTTTTTTTACGTGTGCGTTGGCATCTCTTGAGATGCCCATATACATGTGGCCAGGAGTGGGAGAGTGGCGGCGAGAGACGGATTAAGGCGAAGAGGTGGACTGGATCTCATTCTGTAGCAGAGCCCACCCACATGCACCTTCATCTGTCTCTCATTGCTCTCGACCTCCCACTCCTGGCTGGCCGCATGTGTGTGGGCACGGTTGGCAGTCACTGCTCCGGCCTCCAAGAGACGTTAAAAAAAATAGTGCAGTGGCTGGTCTCGCAGCGAAAATGTTTTTTGCTGCTTGGAGCATTTGCTCCAAACCGCTACATGGTCGGGCCGGCCCTTACTGTGCAGCAATGTTCTGGAAAGAGTGAGTGTGATGAGAGCAGCCTGCGATCAGTTACCTGCTGTGCCTGTCACTGTGAAAGGAAAACCAGGTCTTAGACAAAATTGGAGTGCCCCCTCCCGAAACTTGTGTCTGAATCTGCCGCTGGTACATACTGCCCTGGCTGGTTGGATTTTACCGGCTTATGTTTCAGGGGAAAAGCAGATCACAAGAATGGGACATGTCACCCTATAAATTGACTATCTGGCCATACAATGGAGCAGGTTCTTGGAGGCTCTGCCATATGTGAGTATTCTGCTTACTACACATCCTCAGGTTTGTGCTTCTTTGAATGCAGTTGCCATTTAAATAATACTGCGATATTTAACTGTACTTTTTTTTTTGTCTGAGGTGTTTCTGGAAACTAATACGGGAGTTCCCTTTGGAATAGAAGTAATTTCTGTTTTTAATGTTTTTCCACACTCAGTGTATCACTATACTGCACATTAATATTTACAGGGTTATTCAGAGAGAGGTGAAACTCGGGAGAATGACTGGAGAAGTGAAAATTCTAGGTCAAAATAGCCAAACTAGAAAAATTCTCCCGTTGATCTCACTTTCCGAATCGGCTATTTTGTCTATATTGTTCTCTTCTCCTGCCATTCTCCTGGTTTTCACCTTTCTCCGAATAACCCTCTATGTCCTTCGACTACTGTATGGGATTTTGCTTTTTTTAATGGGATGTTCTATTTCTTTTGGAATTCTGATGAAATGAAACTGCAAGTTACACTTTGACCTAACTCATTGTAGACCTATTCTTTCCCGTTTTTACAGATCCTCTTTAATACTGGACACTTTTATGTGGTTTGGGAAGAACCATTTTATGGTTATTCAGAGAAAGGTGAAACTCTGGAGAACTTTTGGAGAAGTGAATGAAAACTCTAGAGGGGTTATTCAGAGCGATCCGAAAATGTAACCGGACACTGAAATTCAGCGTACGGTGACATTTCGGGGCCATTTGTCAATTCAGGGAACAGGCAGTTCGCCAAATTTTTGGCGAATTGCCTGCACGTAAGGTGCCTGCTCGAGGGCAGTGAAATCCCCCATAGAGAAGCAATGGTTAATCTATTATTATTATTATTTTATTTATTAAGCGCCAACACATTCCGCAGCACTGTACAAGGTGTAATCTATTCAGAGACACCGAACAGCAGTGAAAAGTTGCCGACGTGCCCTGCTGTTCGGTGGTTTCATTCGACAGGTTTATTCAGGCGAACACCATAGGCTTCAATGTTAAAAATATTCCTGTTTTAATCCAATATCTAATAAACCGTTTATCATTTTATTCTGCAGTAAAAAGTCTCTTTATTTATAGATTTATTTAGGATATTTTAGGCATTTTTCGTGATTTTTTTGGCAAACTGTTTTTTCCCTTTTTTTTTTTTAAATCGTTTTTTAATTTTTCTGTAACTGACTTTTTTATGATCATTCATTGGACCTTATATGTAAATTACAGGCATTTTCTTTCAGTAGTTTTTTTTGCAAACAGCGTCTCAATTTTGAAACTTTCAAGCATACTGGGTTTTTTTTCCACCCCTTTCGTCTGCTTGTTGGCTTTTTCCGGCAGCTGCTTTGCACTGTGATCGGCGACTCCTTGGATTTTTCCGGCATCTTCGGCATGGTTTTTGCGGTGCTTTCTGCAGGTTTTCGATGAGCGTTCGGTGAGTGTTCAGCGGGTTTGTGGTGTGTTTTTCTTGCACTACGGGGACCCTGCGGTGCATAATGAATACACCGCAGGGTCGACGAACTAGAATCCCTGAATCACCCCGAAGTGCAGAGAACGAAAGGGGCAAAAGAATGTGCGGTGACATTTCGAATCTCTCTGAATAACCTCTTTAGTCAAGATAGCTGATTTGGAAAGTGAGATAAAAGGAAGAATTTTCCTGATTTAGCTATTTTGACTAGTAGGGTTATTCAGAGAAAGGTGAAGACCAGGAGAATGGCAGGAGAAGAGAACAATCAAGACCAAATAGGAGAATATTTTGGGTTTGGCTATTTTGACCTAGAACTTTCGCTTCTCCAGTCATTCTCCTGGTTTTCACCGCTCTCTGAATAACCCTGCTAGAGTTTTTTTCATGATATATATGTGGATACAGTCAATAACGTTTCTTGGGGCGTTCATACATAACATGCAAACCAAATGTGTATATTATTCTTAGTCTTTAATTTTCAATGCACATGGTGCCATAAATGTGTTTTTTTCATTTATTTTTTTGAACCCCGTTTGTTGACTTGTCGACTTTTTCCGGCGGCTGGTCGACGCTCTGTTTGGGCTTACTTCAGCTGTTTTACGGCGGATCATCGTCATTTTCGGATGCGTTCACCTTTTTTCGTTGATTTTTGCAGCAGTCTTTGCGTTCGAATTGGCGGTTTTGCAGCTTCGGGGACCCTGCTGTGATACCTGACTACACCGCAGTATCAGTGACCTTGAATCGCCGAATAGCCCCGTAGTGCAGGGAACGAAAGAGCACCAAAACGGTGACATTTCGGTGCTCTGTGAATAGACCTGATAGTAGTAGAAAGTAATGGAAATTTCCATACGTTTATCTTCACCCTTTAGAACAAAATGATTCAGACAACACTTGCATTGATGTAAAATAGATATTTATTTTTAAAGAGCAGATATTTCTTTTGGTAATGTTACTTTGACTTCAGCCTGCAACATTTCTGCTTCGAAATATTGTAAACTGTAATTATGTCAACACATCGAACGATTGTCTCAGTTTTTCACATGACCTACTTCAAAATGGTTATAAAACAATGTTTAAATAAGCTTCATAGCACAGCAAATACATATTACAGACTTAAAGCGGTAATGGTTAACCTTAGAGCTGTGGATAATGGATATCGGCCCAGAAGTTGGTCAACTATAGCCTCAGCCTTAAGGCTGGCTGGGCATCATGGGACTGTGTAGTTCTTCAACATACATTGAGCCAAGGTTTCTTGGACTCTTGGGCTGCCAATGGGAAACCAGCTTATTCTTTTACACTGCTTCTAATGAATACATTTAACTTCATTGCGTTCTGGAACCCTAAATCAAAACTGAAATAGAAACATAGAAACATAGAAAAATGTCGGCAGATAAGAACCTTTCGGCCCATCTAGTCTGCCCAATTACATGGATACTTTACCTGGATTTATCTTTTGTTTAGGATAGCCTTATGCCTATCCCATGCCTGCTTAAATTCAATCACTGTTTTGGCCTCTACCACTTCTACTGGAAGACTGTTCCATGTATCCACCACCCGCTCAGTAAAATAATGCTTCCTGATGTTACTTTTAAACCTTTGCCCCTCTAATCTAAGACTATGTCCTCTTGTTTTGCTACTTTGTTTCCTTTTAAATATACTCCCTTCCTCTACCTTGTGGATTCCCTTTACGTATTTAAATGTTTCTATCATATCTCCTCTGTCTCGTCTTTTTTCCAAGCTGTACATGTTAAGATCATTAAGCCTTTCCTGGTAACTTTTCTCCTTCAAGTCGTACACCATTTTAGTAGCCCTTCTCTGAACTCTCTCTAAAATGTCTATATCACATCACATCACATGTATCCTTGACAGATCTCTGGCACCAGAAGGTAGATAATTTACTCAAGACAAACAGGAGGGACACAAATAATCCCTTGTCCCTGTAGGTAGTAGGATATTCAAACGTGTTTCTTAGATGTAGTAATGAAAGACAGCAGAGTAGATTTAGAGTACTATAAAAATCACAAGAGCGTTTATTGACTCATCCTACTAAACAAAGGTTTCCTCATGTCCATGGCGTACAATTAAAACCTATCTGATCATTTCCTCAATAACCAAGGTTTCAATAACAAGGAGAACCCTCCTACATGCAATAAAGCAACCACATCAGCGTCACTGGTCAGGTGCATCCTGCTTGGGCAAATGGGAATGTCTAGCCATGGATGTACCAAAGACGTGAGCAGAAGAGTGTGCCTGTTCGATCAGTTGCTTTGGTTTTCAAAGCCTTAGGTTCTATTCTACACTTTTTGGGTTTTTCTTGTTTTGTTCATGACAAATGACACGTAACATTACATTACTGTTATTTTACATGTGCGCACACCTTAAGGCTAGGGTCAGACGAGCGTGATTTCTACGGACTGTACGTCCGTGCACATGGACGTACGTCAGTACGGAAGACACAGTAGTGGCCACACAGTCCGTTTATTCACTGACGTATATTTTGACGGATGTAGGAGGGAAAATAAATTAAAAAGCAAAACCATTTTGTCCGTGAAAAATGCTGGACGTATAAATGCAGTCCGTCTGACCACGTTCCATCACTCACACACAAAGCTATGCGGATGTTGCGGACGCAGCGCACTTTGTGCGGCCGTTCTAGGAGTTGTACGTTCTTGCCTGCCTTGCGTCCGTGGGCCGCGGCCGTTGTGCGTCCGCAGTTCAGTGCAGACGTACTTCATGTGTCAGGCTCCAATGGGCTTTCTGTCATGCTATCACGGACGTACTTTTAGGCGCAATCAAGGACGTGAACACTACGCTCGTCTGACCCCAGCCTAAGATATGGACTATGCGCGCCAACGGATGCAACCTGAACAAACATGGCCAAATGCAACCTACAGGTAGCGGGTCGTAGCACAGAAATATCGTCGTAATAGATCTCAGCACCCCGACTGTGTCACATCTGTTAATGCCGCTCCCCGTTCTCCCAACAGTAATCTCTCATGCCTGGTCTTAGCTGAAGCTTAATGACTGGTACAATGACACAATGGTAATAGCATTCCCCAAATATGAGGCAGCACTCAGAACTTGGGGTAAAACAGACAGATGGGTATCCTTTAATGAAACACGTCAGCCAAATATATACAGTGCCAGGAGGGACCTAGAGGCTGATGGAAAATGACACCTGGCAGCCTCCACCCCTCCTCAAGTGAACCAGACCTGAAACAATAGGGCAGATTGTAACCACAATATGGGCATGAATAAAGTGAATAACAGCACAATAACACAATGGTCTGGTAATGCGGCAATGATTGGCAAGCATGACAAGCAAAGACCATTCAAACCTTTCATGGATCTTAAGCATATTCTAAACAGGGAAGGGGGGGGTTGGAAAGAGCTGCAGTGACACACACCGTAATAGTGACAGAAATAATAACAGTAACATATAACATAGACCAGTGGTTCCCAACCGCGGTCCTCAAGTAACCCTAACAGGTCAGGTTTTCCAGATATGTGAAGCACAGCACAGGTGATATGATTTCCTGCTCAGTGATTGCAGGATTCAGTCTGCATTTCCCCAAGTGTAATCCTTAAGTCTGGGGTCAGACGAGCGCGCACTGACTGCGCACAGTAACGGACGTACTTTTTAACTGAGATTGTGGTTACATTGTATCAGTTAGTTTTGACTGATGTTGAGAAAAAGAAACAAAAACTGTATGCAGTTGTTTCTCTACATCCGTCTAGCCTTTTCACGTTGATTCCATTTTGGTGTCCGTTGCAACATGTGTTGCGTGCGTGAAAATGTGCGCACGTGCTTCGTGTGTTGTTCTCTATTGACTCCTTTGAAAAGCTACAATGGACAGCAAACAGTGCGGTCAGACGGACGCAAAAAGTGCGCTCGTCTGATGCGGGCCTTAAACCTGGCCTGTTAGGGGTACTTGAGGACCGCGGTTGGGAACCACTGACATAGACAATAATAATATTCACGCATAAGACAAACACCCTGTACCCTTATAGGCACAGGGTCCCTGGGACATAGGAGGTGTTGGGGAATAAAATGACACCTCAGACCCCCACAGTCCCACATCTCCGAACAGTAATGCTAAGTCCAGGTACCACGGGTTCAAAGTGACTCGTCACAATCTTATTAAGGCAATACGGTATAGGATAGATCCATATGATCTATACTATATTCCTTATATAATGAGATGTTTCAACCAAACTCAAAAAATATATTAGAACAGAACTCACTTTAAGACTGTATTAAAGACCTATATTTTCATGCTCAAAATAAATAGTGAACCTTCGAAACCACTGGGGAATGTGAATAAGAACATAGCATTTTATTATGGCTAGTACTGCAAGAAGGCAGCAGTGATATAAACAACAATATCTGTATAAATTCCCAGAAAGAAGCACAATCCAAGGGTACTGAACAAAAATCCAGACTTTATTATATTTGTAAGCAAGACGTTTAATGTTTCAATCCCTCCTTGGATGTGTTCATCAGGATACTGAACATCTGAGCGTACCCATGGAGGTACTGAAACCTTGGCAAAGTCCCTTAAAGCAGTGTTTCTCAAGTAGTGGGTCGTGACCCAAAAGTGGGTCGCGACCAGGGTCAGACTAGGTCACGGGGCAAGTGCTCCCAGGCCTCTCTAATTCCTGGGACCCGCTGATGCATTTTACCAGCAGCAGCGGGTCCCAGGCGGCGCAGCTACCTTTGCTTCCCTCCCCAGCAACCGCGTGCCGGAACGTCTGGCGCACAGTTACTAGTGAGGGATGCAGGGATAGCCCCGACCCCATAGCTACAGGCAGCCGAGTGTCAGCTGTGCACTGTCCCCTCCACCTGCAGGGAGCAGGTGTTGCCAAAGTGAACAGTCACACTGAGGCCACAACCCAAGCACAGCCCCACGCCCACTGACTGTGCGAGACAAGGACAGTCACATGACTATCTTGCATCAATCAATGCATTGGAGGCCAGCCTCCCATGGAGGCGTTTTTTGAATGGCTTGGACCAATGGTGCTTTCCCTTTGGTCCAAGCTATTCCGTTGCTCTCAGTGCTTCTCTGAGGCACTGAAGAGCATAATTCAGGAAGTAGGCGGCGCCAGACGTGCGCTGCAGACTTCACAATCTCTTGGCCAGCTTAAGTTTACGCAATTAACGTATCGTTCAGCTACACTAATTGCGATGGCTCAGGGAGGGCAGGCAGCTGCTACTGTGAGGAAATAATGCGTGCAGTTGCAGAGACGAATGGCGCGGAGCAGGTGAGTTTAAGTTTTATATAATATTTTATTATTCAGTAGTGATTTAAACTACAGATACTTTGTCTACCATCACTCCCAGACTTTGAGACACATTAAGAGCAAGAAGCATCTCCAGTTTTCCCAGAAGTTCTAATTAATTTCATATGTTTCAATTACAGTTTATTTTATTGGGTTTTTGCCTCAACAGCACTTTTTGGTTTTTCACTAGTTCTGTGATTACTGCACTATCCATTTTGGAAAGAATCCCTGTTTGTTTACAAAATTGTTTAAAAAGTAGAATATTGCACACGTTTTGTAGAATAAATTATGTTTCAGAAATTCAATTATTTTTGGGTCACGACTTAATGACCAAGGACAATTGTGGGTCCTGAGGGTCCACAGGTTGAGAACCACTGCCTTAAAGCATACCTGTAGGGACCAGGTAGACTTAGGATGCAATATCCCAATCGGGGAAACAAACATTGCATTCTTAAAGATCAGTGAGATATCTTGTCCTTTGAGCTATGAGTCACTTTCCTGGTTCTAACGCTGGATGCCGCCATGTTTTCTGCTTCGTTGGTGGAGCTTGCTGTGAGCCGCCACGCAGTGCTGCGTGATTGGCCTTCAGCGTAGACAGGACACACTGACAGTCTGTCGGGATGGCAACATTATGAAAGAGTTGTTGCATATTCTCTAATGTCATGTGATTCTCTAGTGTATTTTTAGAGATCCTGTTGCTTGACCCTGTTGTTGTGTGTTCGGAACTAAAGAAAAGGAGCCCTGTATCCCTGCTTGTCAGTGTCTGAGTTATACAGTATATACAACCTTCTAATATATAAAACATAACTAGGTTTGTAAAGGAAAAAAACAGCATATACTTGGAGTAATTCTGTCAAATAAGCCCAAATTCTGGCGGACGAGACAGGTTATCTTTAACACCAGTTTTTGGAAGTCAGTAAATATATATATATATATATTTTTTTTTTTAACGCCAAGATAAAAATAAATTTGATAATCCGCAATGGTGCAGAGGATGACACCATCTACTGACTTTTCTTTTGGCAAGCAGAAAGGTACTGTGAACAAATGGTCATAAGTTTCCACCCACTGACTGCGCAACTTTCCTTAGAGCTCTTGCAGGGCTCGCACAACTCTTCAGAGTCCTGTGAACTCCAACAGACTACACAAGTGTTGATACGATTCATGCCTCTAAGTACAGTTGTGTTCAAAATTATTCAACCCCCAATGCTGTAAAGGGTTTTAGGGAATTTAGTGTACATTTGTAATTGTATTCAGAATGAAATCCTACAAGGACTTTTTAAAGAACCATATGCAACTAAAATGACATCAATTGGTTTTGTAATACAGTAGTAAATGTTTCTTTTGTGAATTCTTCATTGACACAATTATTCAACCCCTTAAAGACTACCACTCTGAAGAACAGAGGTTCATTCAAGTGTTTTCAATCAGGTATTGAAAACACCTGTGGATGTCACGGAGCAGCAATAAAGCATAATAAGCACCAATTAGGCAGCTTTAAAATGACTGTGATACTCAGCTCCTTCTAGACATTTACTGGTGTGGTTACAAACATGGTGAAGTCAAGAGAATGGTCCAGGAAGACAAGAGAAGAGGTGATTACTCTTCACAGGAAGGGCAATGGCTATAAGAAGATTGCAAAGATGTTAAACATACCAAGAGAGACCATAGGAAGCATCATTCGCAAATTCAAGGCAAAGGGCACTGTTGAAACGCTACCTGGTCGTGGCAGAAAGAAGATGCTGACTTCGACTGCTGTGCGCTACCTGAAGAGTGTAGAGTGGAGAAAAGTCCCCGTGTGACTGCTGAGGAACTGAGAAAAGATTTGCCAGATGTGGGTATTGAAGTTTCAGCTCAGACAATACGGCGCACACTGCCTAATGAAGGCCTCCATGCCAGAACTCCCAGGCGCACCCCCTTGCTGTTTCCAAAGAATAAGAAGAGTCGACTGTAGTATGCCAAAAGTCATGTGGACAAACCACAGAAGTTTTGGGATAGTGTTCTGTGGACTGATGAAACAAAATTAGAACGGTTTGGGCCCATGGATCAACGCTATGTTTGGAGGAGGAAGAACAAGGCCTATGAAGAAAAGAACACCTTGCCTACTGTGAAGCATGGCGGGGGGTCAATCATGCTTTGGGGCTGTTTTGCTTCTGCAGGTACAGGGAAGCTTCAGCGTGTGCAAGGTACCATGAATTCTCTTCAGTACCAGGAGATATTGGATGACAATGTGATGCAGTCCGTCACAAACCTGAGGCTTGGGAGACGTTGGACCTTTCAACAGGACAATGATCCCAAGCATACCTCCAAGTCCACTAGAGCATGGTTGCAGATTAAAGGCTGGAACATTTTGGAGTGGCCATCGCAGTCACTTGACTTAAATCCGATTGAGAACCTCTGGTGGGACTTAAAGAAAGCAGTTGCAGTGCGCAAGCCTAAGAATGTGACTGAACTGCAGGCTTTTGCCCATGACGAATGGGCGAAGATACCCGTAGATCACTGCAAGACACTTGTGTCAAGCTATGCTTCACGTTTAAAAGCTGTTATAACTGTAAAAGGATGTTGTACTAAGATTGAATGTCACTTGGGGGTTGAATAAAACTGATAATGATGTGAGCACAGAAAAGACATTTGTGGTAATTTCATTATAAATGTTATGTTATATTTGTCTGACCTACACGTGCCTCTTTGATTTAATTGTAAGCAAGATGACTGATCAAAATCAATGTCAAACTGGCCAAAACACTCAATTTCAGTGGGGGTTGAATAATTTTGAACACAACTGTATCTGAGCATCTTGGGCAGGGGTCAAGTCCTAAATATAGTGTGGGAACTCGCCGAGATTTCTGTCCACCAAATAGCACTTATCATCGCGCACTTAACACAAACACACACTCAAATCTGATATATTTATGTACATTATACATATATATGTGGATTTTAACAAAAATATATGATAAATCCTATATTTATTGTGACTTAACAGGGACAGAGACAATCCAACACCTGAATACAAACTTTATACAGGGTTATTCAGAGAGCACCAAAATGTTGCCGACAGTTCGGTGCTTTCTCGTTCCCCACGCTGCCCTGCACTTCGGGGAATCAATGGTCCCCACCTTACGGTGTATTCAGCATTCCCCGCAGGGTCCCCATAGTGCAGTGAAAACCCGCCGCAAACCGGACAAAAACTCATCGAAAACCCACAGAAACCACACCGAACATGCTGGAAAAAGATGACGAGCCGCCGATCGCAGCACAGACCAGCCGCCGGAAAAAGCCGACAAGGTTTTCCAACGAGGTAGGAAAAAAAAAGAAGTACGCTTGAAAGTTTCAAAATTTAAACTTTATTTGCAAAAAACCTACTGAACGAAAATGTCTGGAATTTACATATAAGATCATATGAATGATAATAAAAAGGTCCGTTACAGAAAAAAGAAAAAACAATTTTAAAAAAAAGCAAAAAAGATTTTGCAGAAAAAATCCAGAAAAATGCCTAAAGGATCCTGAAAAATCTTTAGAGACTTTTTACTGCAGAATGAAATAATACACGATTTATTAGATATTAGATTAAAACAGGAACATTTTTAACATTGAAGCCTATGAGATTCGCCTGAATAAACCTGCCGAATGAAACCACCGAACAGCAGGGCAGTTCAGCAACTTTTCACTGCTGTTCGTTGTCTCTGAATAGATTAACCATTGCTTCTCTGTGGGGGATTTCACTGTACGTGCAGGCAATTTGCCGAAATTTGGAGAACTGCCTCCTCTCTGAATAGCCGAATGGCCCCGAAATGTCACCGTACACTGAATTTCAGTGTCTGGTTACAGTTCGGTGACATTTCGGACCCCTCTAGTGTGTGAGACTAAATGGAACTGATTTCCTTCTGCTAAAATAGTGGAGGAACTGCTTTCCCCCTCGACTTGACCCCCTGCTCATGGGAGATGTAGTTTCAAAACATCTGAAGGGCCAAGGTTGCTGACTGCTGACTTAAATGGTGAAAGTGACTACAGTTACAGTTACAAGTTTTATAGTCCGTATTACAAAGTGGTACAGTCGTCATAGACATCATTATGCCGGCTCAATGGCCTAAGAATTTACTGTATATATAATCGACGAGATTAATGTTTATTGCATGTTAGATAAACTAGAATTGCTTTGTTTGGCACGGCCGAGAATAAATCCATTTATAATTTTATTTAAAGAGGAGTAAAGGAGATACTTGTAGGGAGATATCTATGAATTTGTGAATATACTGAAGCTGCAAATTCCCCGCGGACTGTGACCAGGATAAGCGGGTTCTTCAGTGAGCGTTTGGGTTTGTTGAACTTGCAAACACCCAGCGACCATCGCCGTTGTTTTAACTCAGACAGATGGCGCTTGCCTTTAACACAGGGAGCATCCAAACGCAGAAGAAGCGTCACAGTGAAGCGTCCCCTGCGGCTCTTTTTGGATTTTTCTTTTGTTAAAAGCTGGTGTTTCTTGGAGTTACAAAAATGGTGATTTTTTTTCGCCATTGTTTGCAACTTCGGCACACCTCGAGCTTATTGAATTCGCCTTTCTAAGGATTAAGTTTACGAGTAAATCACAATCCATAAATTGTAATAATTCGAATATATTTTGTGATCAGCACAACACATAGGGCCCTATTACAATCTTCGCTTTAAAACGCTACGCAACGCATGAATTTGTGCGCCAAGCGTTAAACGTTAACGCGCGTAAACCAATGCTGGAATTACAATCCTCGCGCATTTTGTCATCCATCGAGCAATAACGCGCGTTAAACAGACGCGCACAAATGCGCGCGCAGCAACGTTGCGTGCAGAAATCAGTGTGCGGACTGTTTTTTTTTTTTCACGCGATTCAGCCAATCAGAATTAAGAACTACAGTTGTCTCACGTTAAGTTTTTGCACCTGTCAAAGTCAATCTGAGTATATATGCTGCATCAATAAAAAAAAACACAACTTCTCAAAGTTATTGGTTTGGGTATGTGTAGAATGTGTAACTGTACTTTGCTGCGTTTTTTTTTTTGGGCTGGTGTATTTGGTTTCGGCCAGGTTGATAGAATTTTCCATTAACACCAGCTTTTAGGAGTTGCTAAAATTATACGAGCAACGTCTATGCGTTCATTCCTGCACATAGATTGTAATACCATCCGCGTACCAGCGCACAAACGCATTTGCGCTCACAATGTTAAGTATAGGACGCGCACAGTAAAGTACGCTCGCACAGGGTTCACACAGGTTCACCCGCGGTAGGCGTATACACGCGTTTGTTGCGCTGACATTGTAAAACGATGTTCAGCGCAAAAGGTTTTACCCCTCGCGTTAATACGTTTTTGCACCGGCGCAAACGTTTGCGCGAAGACTGTAATAGGGCTCATATAATGCTAATTCAAGCACTTGGTAAAATACCTTTTAAAATATTCGGTGACTTTATTCATTGATTATTTTTTTCCCCTAGTTATTCTGGGCCTTGCAGTGCATATGTTTTTCTGTATATTTGGCTGAATCAAATAGCGCTTTTATTTTTTTTGCCCGATGCCAGAGATTTAAACTCATGAGAACATTTCGGAAGCAAATGAGGAAATTCTAGAAGAATATATAGATAATTCAAAATAAATGAGGACACTTTTCCATCCTGCATGGTGAGGGCGAGGGGTACTACAGGGACTGCCCGTGAATAAAGGACAACTGAAAGTGTTTACTTACGTGTGTATATGGCTTGGATTTTCCTAGCGCGACTCAAAAAAAAAATATATCAAATGGTACAGGTGCTGTTCTGTCAAGGTGTGAGTGATCGAGTAGTGGTGCAAGGAGGTTGTCATGTCGCTGTCACTTAAAGGGACACTACCTCTTATATAAGCTGTATTTAGATTACTGTGGCGCAAACAAAACCACTTTATAAAAGAAATGCTGCTGTTTTTTTTTGCTGTTTTTTTTTCTTTGTCTGAAGTAATTGCATGTGAAAAGGAAAAATGAAATTAAGGGGTTATTAAGAGCGGGCCGAAATGTAAACGGACTCTGAAATTCAGCATACGGTTACATTTCGGGGCAATTCGGCTGTTCAGAGAGCAGGCAGTTCGCCAAATGCACGTAAGGTGCCTGTTCGACAGCAGTGAAATCCCCCATACAGAAGCAATGGTTCATCTATTCAGAAACACCGAACAGCAGTGAAAAGTTGCCGAAATTTCCTGCTGTTCGGTGTTTTTGTTCATCAGGTTTAGTCAGGCGAATCCCATAGGCTACAATGTTAAAAATATTCCTGTTTTTATTCCATATCTACTAAACTGTTTACTATTTTATTACGCAGTAAAAAGTTTCTTTATTTATAGAATTTAAGATCTTTTTAGGCATTTTTTGGCAAAAAAAATGCGTTTTAGTTTTTTTTTAAAAAAGGTTTTTCTTTCTTAACAGACCTTTTTTATTATCATTCATAGGATCTTATATGCTAATTCCAGGCATTTACATTCAGTAGTTTTTTTTGCAAACAGCGTTTCAACTTTGAAACTTCAAGCGTACTATTTTTTTGTTTTTTTTACCCCGTTCGTCAACTTGTCGGCTTTTTCCGGCCGCTCGTTGGCTTTTACCGGTGGGTTTTCAGCGGGATTGCGACGGGTTCTCTCTGCACTCCAGGGACCATGCGGTGAATGCTAAATTCACCCCAGGGTGGGGAGCTTTCATTTCTCGAAGTACAGGGAACGAGAGAGCACCGAAATATCGGCTACATTTCTGTGCTCTCTGAATAACGCCTTTTAAGTGTATCTTTCTCTGGTTTCCATTCTCTGGATTTTTCCCATGATGCACATTTATTTACCGTAATATGTGTAAAGGATTTTCTTTACTGCTCTTGCTTATTTGATCTACAGTATTTAAATTAATGCGGTGGAAAGGGGAAATTTACATAAGACGGCAGGAGGCTATTGTTCTCAGGGCTGAGATAAGAGATGGCAGCTTAATGAGATATGATCGGGAATTTAGAATATTTCTAATCTACCCCCGGTAATGTCCTATGAATACATCCCACACAATACAATGTTGTGAGTCGGTGCTTGACCCATAAACTTCAATCTATGGCCAAAACCACACAGAGCAATTGATGGAAAGATAGTGTGTGGACAGTTTACAACACAAAAGATCACACAATGGATGCACCCAATGACACATAATATATAGAGTAAAATATTTTCTAAACTAAACATACAAGAAAAAAAACAAAACAACATAAAATAAACACAATGAGGACATTTCAATTTTGGTGGTAGTGGCCCTTTAATGAGGAATTGCATTCTTGACTAGAACATCAGTCACAGTCTGAACACTCCTTTTTTTTTTTTAATTTCTAAAACCTATGTTTAAAACTCAGCTGGAGTGTCTTCACAACTGTAAATAGTTGTGTCGGGACAAGTGCACTCCACTGTCCATATTTTATTAGCCAATAGGTGGGCCCTCATGGATCCCAGAGGTGGCCAAGGCTCCCAATTTGCTTACTTTCAAGAAAAAAGTGTCTTGGCATTCCAAATAGGCGTTAAAATAGCAGATGTTTAGTATTGAAAGAACTGCAAAGTTTTGTCTGGTAAACTTTTGTCAAGCCTTTTTTGGTGACCTTGGACCCTTTCTTCTTGGCAATTGTAGGGCAATGTTATAATCTATGAGAGCATTGACGCCAAGTTAAGTGGCTCGAACGCCGGCCGCCCCTATTACAATCCGAATGCTAATGGGTTAAAAATAAAAACTTTAGCGCATCTGGTATTGCACTCTGTTCCGCGAGTTTACTGTACTTTGCGCTCGCTATGCTTAACATGGGGAGCGCAAAGAGTAATTAGCATTAGGATTACAAAGTCCTAACGCTAATTACTGCACCGCTGCAGTTAACTGAAACTTTAACCACAGCTAGGAGCTGGTGCTGACTCCGCTTCTGTGGAATCGACCAGCACCAGTTTGAAATCCCACCAAAAATCAGATACTCACCTCTCATCCCGCAGTGAAAACAGTGGCCCGATCCGTTGCGTCCGGCCGACAAAAGCAGAGTGAGACTGGGCGGAAAAAGTCCACAGTCTCCCTCCGCGAATCAATTTGTGGACTTGCAGGATCTCGCAAGATCGTGCGGGTCACATGACCTGGCAGCACACCCCGCCATGGTGATCACCAACTGAGGAAGCCACAGATTATGGTGAAACGCGTTTTGGTGTGTTATTTGTATGTTTTATAGCAATAATTCTTTTTTAATCTACTCTGCGTCCATGACATTACCTGAGGAGGAGATTGGAGACGTGTAGAGATCCAGTGCTCTCAGAAGTCACTGGCTGCCTGCTAACAAGTGCCAGGATAGGTACTCCAGTATGTGAGTAGCTCAATTTTGTATACTCTGCACCCCTGGATGTGATTTGCTTGTCTGCACTATGTCCCTCTCTTTATTTTGGAAGGACACTATTATACTATAGAAGAGGACCTCGAGAAAAGGGAAATCGCCCATATGGATCCAAATGCGCTAAATCTTGAGACTGACGTATGTGGTATTTACAAGAATTTTTTTATGTAAATTCATATATAGAGGCAGTCCTGCACTATATATATATCAATATTTCTCTTTCTTTGAGGCTTCCCAACCTAAAGCAGATTGGAGAATTTTAAGTTGCGCTCCACCAAACCAGGGGTTAATACAATACAGAACGTGAGAGGAAAGCTAAGAGATCGTATGCCAAATCAGGTAGTCAAAAGAACGCCAGGGATTAAGAGCTGGGAGGAGAGTTACACAAGCCAACTGTCTGCTTCTTCACTCGGCGGCCGGACAGCGAGCAGTGTGGAAACCCCTGCCGGACGCTGAGCTATACAGACGGCGTGGGACGTGACAGCAGCTCTGAAGGACAAAAGCAAATGAAATTGGTTTGCTGCAAACCATTTTCATTTTGGGGTCACTTTCTGAAGCCCAAAAGCAAAGTTTTAGTGCTGTGGGCATAATGCCTGAGCTGCTAAAACTGTTAGAAATTCGGCTGAAGAATGCCCTGACATTTTGGGATTTCAGCAGCCAATGTAGGGAACCACGAGCTGCAGCTCAAACTCCATTTGGCCCCATCTGCTTGCATATTAGGTTATTACAGAAAGAAATACACTGGGAATATTCCCAAATATTTCTTATTGTATAATTAATTAAATATGTTTTTTAAAATAACTACTGGTTCCTGACTATGGCTTTTTGGAAAATCACTTGGCAGTGAAGGGGTTAACAGTACAGAAAGTAATAAAAGTTACTGAACACAACATATTGGCCATATATTATGAATAACCAACAAGGTACATACATCTATGCAATAATAATTTAAATAAAGAGCGTACATATGAGGATAGCACTTTTTGGGGAAATTTGGGCAAAATGAAAGCTTGTTTTTCTATATATATATATATTACGAACAGATCTCAAACAACTCTGAACACAATGAAGAGGTCTACCACGGTGTCCAGAGTTAGGGTGCTGGGTTTTCTTTTTAAATACGATTAATAAACTTTAATCTTTAATTGTACACGATGAGTCTTCAAGAAGCTCCATTTTGGAAGATTAATTGTAGGTGTTTACGTTAAATTGGTTTGTTTCATATAATCTATATAGTCTGCCTTGAAATCATCACTCAATCTGTACCACGTGAAAAATAATTTTATTTTTAAAATGAAATAATTGGTATCAAGGGTTTAATATCCATGGTGAAGGTTTTGGTTTGTTGACATACAGTTGGATGTATGTGTTGAGACATGGCTAGCGCTGCGTCCCTAGCCCGGCCCCCAGGACTCATTGCAACCTTAGCACTACTCCTTGACCATGCGAGGGGGTGGTCCGTCCTCCAGTGGCATCTCATGGCCAGGCTTTTCGCCCTTGAAGTCATAGGGGGTTCCCCAAAAGGAATCCGGAACCTTCATGGCATCCCGACATGCAGGGGGAATGTCGGGGTCAACGTGGCCAACGGGGTTTCCACAGTCACACCTGTGGTCGCAGTTGCTAGGGAAGCCTGGGCCTCTCCCTTTGCAAAACTGGTGGGGAGGGAGGCCGGGAGGGCAGGGTTGAGAGGTGGGTGGGGTGAGTACTGGTGCCCTATTTAAACCCCTTCCTCCATATGAGTGCTCACTTGTTCTGTGTCTTCCTGAATGCTCTTCCCTCTGATCAATTCCCTGTTGCCGAACCTTAGACTGTCCTTCTGCCTCTGCATCTCAGTCATCTGCCCCAACCCTGAAATGGTCATAGCGCATGCGCATCTCAGCCGCCTGCCCTGACACCAAAAAAACATGATGCCGCATACGCACCTTTGCTGCCAGCCCCGACCCCGGAACCATTCTATCAACTTCGAGTACTGGACTGCCCCTCTCGCTTGACGCCGCAGACTAAATTTCTGCATCCTGAGTTCCACACCCTGAACCCTGACAGTATGTTTGTTTACCGATTCTGATAGATAACTATCTATTACATAAACCTGATCTCTGTAAAAAATAATAAAAAAAAAGCCATCTAGTATGGTATGGCATGATTGAAGGGTTCTGCGTAAAAACAGACCCAGGATGCAAAAAAGTGAGACAGATGTCATTTGCATGTCTTACCCAGAGTACCTTGCTGCACATGGGGAATGTGGCACAGGAGCTCTGGGATGCAGTTCTTTGAATTGCTGTGATGTGCAGTTGGCTTCTGCAATAATAAACATATAAATATATATATATATATTTTTTTTAGGAAAAAATGTTTGTTTATTGAAGATTTAGTACAGGGAATAAAAAAGGAGGGGAAGTAAAATAAAAATCAATACGGACAATATTGAAGGGTTCAAAAATAAAGATTGTACACGGTGAGTGTACGTAATACATAACGTGCAATAAAGTGTGAACAATGTGCTGAAAAATGCCAGAACTGCTGACTGGTGGCCCCAACGCATTTCTTGATTTGAAATCGTCTAAATATTTAACCAAAAAAGAGCAATGTCCTGTAAAAAGACAGGGAAGGGGGAGGCGGAAATGGGTGGGGGGGGGGGACAGTGAAGTAGGTGGATATAATTTGAGTGATACTGTTTATTTGTTTTGTAAATCCAATCCCAACAATAATTGCTTACAATTTTGCTGTCTTGCAATAATTTATTTTGTAAATTATATCACCACTTTTACATTAGAATTGATATATAAACTTTATATTAAACCTTTTAAAAAATGTTTGAAAGTATAAGGGCAGTATTACAAAGTTGGTGCTAACTTAACCAGAGCTGTTGTAAACGGAAAACCTCCATAGGCTATAATGGCTCTGGGAAGTTTACAACAGCTCTGGTTAAGTTAGCACCAACTATGTAATATGGCCCTAAATGTACTGGTCTAGCAAGTTTTCAAAACCTCGTCAGGATTTTCATCCCATCACAAATCCACTTTCAAAATCACTATCCCATTCCAACAATAAACTGTAGCACTCGAAATGGTATCTATGTGTCATATACATACATACGTACATACACCTACAGAATATATCAGGCCTCAAAATTTCCACTCGCCTGCTCGCATTTGGCGAGTGGAAATTACAGGAGGGCGAGTGGGAATGCAGAGGCATAGCTGGATAGGGGTTAGGTGGGGCAACTAGTGGCAAGTAACTCTTAAGGCCTGGCTAGTAGCTTGGGACTTGAAATATTGAGGCCTGGTATATATAACAGAATCAGTAAACAAAGTGTGTGTGTGTGTGTGTGTGTGTTTTATATATATTAAACTGAATCGGTAAACAAAAATACATCCTCTAGCAGTTTCCAATGACGTTGTATTCCAAAACCTTCAAAATGAATATTAAACCCAGCACATCAATATCATTTTAAAAAAATCCAATTATCAGAATATTTATTTGAAATGTAGGACAAAAACAGCATTTTGTTTTGCCTTTCAGGGGTACGTAAATAAAGCAATCATGTAACTGTCCACACAAAATTCTTTCATACTGTGGAAACTTACATAGTTTAATTCGGGTAAAATAGTGCACAGATTATATGGTGTCTCTAGAAAGATGTCAGACAGGGAATGAACACCAATAGAGAAATGCAAGAAATAGTAAATACCGTGAAATGACTTCTTTGTGTTTGAATGGGACCACTTCATATAAAATCACAGCAAATTATAAAAAGGTTTGTGACAATATCAGCTTATACTATTTATTGAGTACAAAGGTCGCCCAAAAATATTGTAAGTCCTCTTGGAGAATATTGTTTCTGCACAAAGTGTAACGGCAGGGCTTCCAGCAACATTTTGTACTGCTCTACAAAATAAGAATTAGCCACGGTACCCACAGTAGTAAGAGAGGAGTGAGAGAGCTGGAAGTTAAACTTTTCAAAATAATAAATAGAATCACATCTTGAATTCTTAACACTGGCTGTTTTGTTTTTTTTGGAATTGAATATTGGAATTTTACTTCCCCATGTGACACTACCAGGAAATATCCTTCATGTTAATAAAAACCCTGTTGTCCAAGTCTTTCGTGAACTGGTTTACCATCTCTTGTATCTGCTCGAGTTGTCTGTCATCGTGTTATGATTTCAGCATTGCTCCTGTCACCGTTACAAAACAAACACAAAGTTTCCAGAGTCGAGCGAATTTACGTAACAGCATATGTAGAGACAAAAGGGTATTGTAAGAAAATACACGTTTAACTAAAAGGTTATAATTACCTGTGAGCTTTTAAATGCAAGAAGTGTGAGTTCACACAATCCATATATAATCGGAATTATTTTACGAAGGACAAGTAACATTTATGGGCTCTATTACATTCTCCGCGCAAATTCGTACGCGCAGCACATTTTTTTTGCGCGCACCATTAAATGTTAACGAGCGTAAATTAACGCTGGTATTACGATCCGAGTGCATTTTTTCATCCGTCAAAAAAATATTGCGCGTAAAAAAGACGCGCAAAAACGGCGATTCAGCCAATCAGAATTAAGAACCGTGATTGTATCCCGTTCAGTTTTTGCGCCTGCCAAAATCAATCTGAGTATATAAGCTGCAGCAATAATAAAAACACACAACCGCTCTATTTTATTGTTTGGGTATGTGTAGAATGTGTAACTATACTGTGCTGTATATTTTTTTCCGTGCTGGTGTATTTCGTTTCGGCCAGAACGTTCAGATTTGCCATTAACACCAGCTTTTAAAAGACGTTAAAATTATGGGCGCAAACGTCGTTCGTAAAAAAGGTGCGCATCGATTGTAATAGCATCCGTGTACCGGCGCACAAACGCATTTACGCTCACAATGTTAAGTATGGGATGCGCGCACGAACTTGCGTTCGCGCAGGGTCACTCATGTTAGATGTTAACGCGCATCGTATGCGCGAACGTCGTAATACGACGTTCAGCGCGAAGGGTTTTGCCCCTCGCGTTAATGCGTTTTTGCGCACGCGCACATTTTTGCGCGAAGAGTGTAATAGTGCCCTATATGTATAGTGAAGAGTGGATGAGATGGATCTAGTTTTGGTATGACCTTCTCACCATCATTAAGACTGAATTTTCAGGAACCATTGGGACAGGATTCATAGATGATTACCGTGACGAGTTGTCTACAGTGACCTAAGCAAAGGCGGATATCCACATTCAACAGAAGATGAGAATCCCAATAACTTGTACGATCGTGTAAAAAGCTGTGATGACATACAAGACGTATTCTGCAATTGTGTTAAAAAGATTTAAGTGAAATGGCTATTTAGAGCTTCTTTATTTAACCAAGCCTTGATCTTTTGCTGTATTTGCCATCGTAAAATATGGGATTCCTTAACTCGCTCATTTAATAATTCCAACTTGTTTAATGTTACCAGCTCTATGTATCTGCCGAGGCAAAAGAAATAGGATATACATTGTTGGAAAACAGACTTTTTGGAACCGACCAAATGGTAAGTAATACATGGATTGTAAATGGTCTTGAAGATTTACTGCATTAGTGTATTTGCCATTACATTGCATTCTGCGCTCATGACAGAGGGTTATATTGATGTTCATTTGTTAGTTTTTTGTTGATCAAATCTATTATGTTGTCACAATTAACAAAATTCAGCACAATAATGAATATGCACAAAGTTCCAACAATGTAGCTATAAATTCCCATCCATATTAATTGACTTATTGACAATTAACACCTATGGGAGGCTCCCAACCAAATAGCCCATATGCTTCATTTCCATACTAATAATTTTCTCGCATTCTTACAAAACACATTTTTAGCACCAACAGGATTTTGAGGATGCGGTTCCATCGTGTTTGTGGCCATCATCTTCTAGATCAGCTAGATTGAGTTCATCAGTGGAAGAGATACGCAGGCCGTCCAACTCCTTCTTATGAGCCAAGAGGACGAGCTCTGTCAGTCGCGTGAATGACTGTGAAGGAGGAGGCAATTAAGTCAAAGATGGAGGTCTTCAAAAAACCTATACGACTCTAAATCCATAATAAAAAGGTTTGTCATGGCATTCGTTTTCTAGTACTCAACTAGCGTTCTTAACTCCTCCACTACCAAGTTGGTTTCCATAAAACCACTGCCGGGACCCAGTAGATTTATGGAAAGCAATTTGAAGTAGCAATATAGTGAAAATGTGTTTAGTGATCTCAGAAGCATATTTTCATACAGGATACACATTTGACAGGCATGAATAAAGGAAACTAAAAGAAATGTGGGTGGACATCTCCATCCTGATCTTAAGACACTTCATTTACTAGCTGGCCTGTACCATTTCTGGGCGTCTATGCTTTGGGTTATGGAGGGGAAGTGCATGGATTCTTCCTTTTGAATAGGAATGGCATTCTAAAATAAGAAATATTTATGCAAATAGGGGAAATGTATGTTTTAACATCATGAAGTAGTATTGGTTTAGTTCCAAAACCATTATAACATCCCTTTGGAAGTTACACAATACAAGATGTCTAGCCAACATAAAACCAGTTCCTACTGGAAAAATGTTATTGCTGACATGTCAACTGATATAAATTTAAATTAGGATAGCATGCAGTGCTTCAATTTGATATTGCTGCTGAGGTGTGAAGATGAATCTGCCATAACCACTGCCTGCTTCAGGGATACGGGTAGGGACAGGGTCAGGAATAGAGGACCTGTGGAAAAGGTTTGAAAGGATGGCTGCAGTGGAGTTTGTCGAGAGTTTTTTCGGATCAACGTTTATGTTCTGTTGCCATAGCAACAATGGAAGGTTTGATAAAAGGATCTCAGTTTACAATTCTATCTATTCTGAAAGAAAACAGGGCATGGTCCTGAGGGATATATATGTTCCTGCAACAATGCTGCAGTGTGGGCTTTGGACGGATTTCCCAAGGGAGAATGTTTTTTGTTAACGGTATGGTTTGTGTCCCTGGGGTGGAGCATTTGGAGAGAAACGTGGACCAATGCTCCACACCATATTTTATACACAGCACAGCAGGTGAGAGGGTCAATCCAGGAGTTCTGGATTGCCCAGAGAGTTCCCCACCTGCTGGGTAAAAATGATTCTGTGTGTTGAATTCAGGGAGAGAGTGAGTACCCTGAGCAAGTTGCAAGCTCTCTCCAGGAAAGACTGAAAACTGCGAGCTGGATAAAAGAAAAAGGTCTGTGTTTAGTTTTGTCTATGAGATGGCTGCGAATAAGCCACCCCCCCTGTAGTCAGTGGTTTTAGGTTAGTGCTCAGATGAGCTAGGTTTTGTTTTACTTAATTTTTGTTTTGGCCAGACCGTCAAATAAAAATGACTGTTTTTCCTAAAAGACCGTGTTTATTGGGTCTCAGCTCACACTATGTAAAACCGTTCTAAAGTTGGCTGTTTTTAGAACATTCTGTAAGCGCAAACAATGGATTCATAATTAACCAGAGTAACAGATTTTTCAATTCAAAATGTAGAATTTCTCACCTCCTTTATGTTGTAATTGGTGCAGGCACTTGTCTCAAAGAAGTCCATGCCATATTCCTCTGCAAGCTATGAGGAAAAAATATATAATCTAAGAACATATAAAACCATAACCATTAACCACCCTATATGATCCCTGCTTTATTACTCTCGTTTTCTAATGCATGTGCAATGATGATGATTCCTGTAAAGGAAGAGGCCTATATTGATTTTCCCATTGCCCGTGGCTGGGATGTGCTTTTAGCGATATAAAAAAGACACTGAAATAAAAATCATATTAACCAATATCAATGAAGTAAACTACAATTACTAATGTACCTGCAAAGGTGAGGAATATTAGGCTGATTGACAAATAAGACTGTACAACAGTTATGAACAATACTTGACAATATCAGTCTCTGTATGTGAGTTTCCTAGCTGTCACAGGACTTCTTCTAAAGAGTAATCATGGCGTAAAAAAGGTATTGTTCATACAAACTGCCAAATTGTTACATTTGTCAACAAGAAAAAAGGGGATATTTAGTAATATTTGGGCTCTACGTATGATAATTCTACATTACAAAATCTACAGCTGAGAGAGACGATCACTATCCTTGGCACATTGGATGTTTCATGTGAGTCACACATCCTATGATGTTCAGTGTAATCAAGGTCACCATAGGTATCTCGAAAGGGAACGGATTCTGGCTGAATCCCTCCCAGCCAATAGCCCAAGCTCCGTGTCAGTGAACACAGAATGTAGACGGACTTTACTTTGCATTTACAATGGGACAACACACAAAGAGGATGGGGCAGAATGACAAAAGGTAAAACATGCTCTGTAATTACCATACTGAATGGCCACCTCCTCCCATACAGACACCTTGGTATAATAGACAAAGGAAGGCACTATCTTCCTCAGCATGGCAGCGATTAAAGTAATGGTTTCTACCAGTTCCTGGGAAGGTGGCAGAGATCTGGTTAAATCCACGTCTTGGTGGTTAGAGCGACACACAGAAAAATATCCAGGATAACAAAAGGAGTCATTAACCTCCCTAGGGTTCTGATTCTGACATTTTACATGTCAGAATCGGAACAATTTATTTGGCTCCTTAGCGGTATTAGTGTGGATTGGGGTTAATTTCATTGCTGAAAGCGGTAAGCCCGAACCACACTCGGGCTGCCGCTGGATACATTACCTGTCCCTGCGCTACCTCGCTGTCCCAATTCTCTGGCGATTGCAACGTCCTACTTCCTGGTTTCCTTCTCGCAAGAAGGGAACCAGGAAGCAGAACGCTACGATCGCCAGAGGAGAATGCGGTCACGGAGGTCAGCGAGGGAGCACAGGGACAGGTAACGTATCCAGCCCGAGTGTGGCTCGGGGTTACTGCTTTCAGCACTGAAAGTTAACCCTGAGCCACACTCCTGAAAACTGCCAGGGAGGTTAGTACATATTACAAATACAGGAAACAGCACAGCATATACAGCATGACACTCTACAATAAATACATCAAGGAAGAATACAACAAAGACCTCAGCGGATAGGGCACAGAAAACAAAACACTCTAGACTGTACCAACAATTTAGGTATAGGGTGACTGTAACATAGGAGAGGGCAGGGTATACAATATGAAATATCAGGCACACTGAAACCGACACTCCCAAAAGCATCTATATAGGCCCATGTACCCCAAGTTTTAAGAGACTACCCTCACACTCGCCTCATAACTGCTTGAGCATCCTGGGTCACGTAATTCCAAAATATCTCAAAGAACTATATATGCAGCTCTGTAACCCATTCACAGTGAACTACTTATGTTCTTCCACAAAGCTTAAAGTTATGGCCAGATTGCTATTGAGGTCACCTGGGCACTGAGCACTAATATAACCATATGGGTTGTGCACCATTGCTTAAGATTACACTAGGAGAAAGGATCCTGGCATAATATGCATGCTGTCACATTTTGACATTTTAGAGATCTGTATTAGTAGGGGGAAACTTTCTATAAGATACAACAACCTATGAAGGTCTTATCATAGAATAAGTACATGAGCTCAATCAGCCGATCAGATGTATTTTAAGGCGCAAACGCTGGTCCCGCAAGTTGACCCATCATGCAGCGCAGTCAGAAAAATAAGTATATACCAACTTTATTGGAGGCATATTAAACTGTCTGGGTGTGTGAATTTTTTTTATTCACCCGGGGGGGTAGAGGTCAGCAATATGTCTTGCCTAGGGTGCCCAAATATCTTGAACTGGCCATGTGCACCCAGGGCAGCCATCAGAAATTTTGTGGCCCCTTATTGACCCTCAGATTGGGCCCACCCATGATCCCCTCTTCCATTGGAAATCAATATTTACTATGTATCGTGATCACATTACAAAGGGTTAGTCCCAATAAGTTAAAATCACACCTATTGCTCGAACAATAGCACATTTAACATAAAAAAGTATCTATCTGGTTCACATAATTTAAGACCGTATGATATTTTGATTAAAAAAATATGAATCAATATCTTATTACAGAGTGTTGCTCTCAATACCGTAAAATCACATAAAATGTGTATTAGTGCAAACAATGCAGCATAAAAGTATAATTATATTATTGTACTGGTTAAGCATATCACAGAGCACCACAGCAATAGAACTCACACGGTAAAGGCAGTGAGTCTGAATGTACACAGGATCAAAAGCAATAGATCTCTAATGGTAAAGGCCGTGAGTCTCTCCTTTTTCACTTCCCATCCCTTTATCATGTCCATTTCCCCACCTCCCTTTTCAGTACATTTCACCCCCTTTGTTTTCATTTCCCACTTCAGTCCATTTCACCCCACTCTTAGTTCTCATGTTAATTTCACCCTACGCTTTCCATTTCACCCCCTCGTTTTTATTTCACCCCCTTTCATTTAATTTCACCCCTTCCTCATTTTCATTTCATCCCCCCCTTTTCATTTCAGTTCACACCCCCCTACTTCATTTCACGTTATATGATCACTTCCTCCCAGCGCCGCAGAGTACATTGTGACAGCGCAACTCGGGAGAAAGTGGATCATCAGGACAGAGTTCAGGACGGGGCATGGGCTGCAGACGTCCGGCGCGCCCTCTCTGACATCAGTGGGGGCCCGCTGGCTGCCATCTTGAAGTCTCTGCCCACCGGCAGACGAACCCTGGTAGGCCGCAGTACTTCCTCCGAGGCTAGCAATAAACAAAGCCGCTGACGGCGGGCCCCCTACCCCTGACCGCCTCCTGGGTTAAAATGTCCTGATGGCGGCCCTGTGTGCACCAGTTGAGAAATGATTCAATACACTGCAAATTGTAGAGCATTCACACGGGAATTGATCAATTTTAGATCACAAAAAAACTCAGCCTGTCCAACAACAGTACAATGGGATACACGTGCGTTGTTGCTTGTTAAATAGTACAACTATTTATGGCCTAGAAACCCTGCATTAAAACATGGAAATTGAAAGGCTAGATAATGTCATTACCCCCCCCCCCACCTCCTACACGTGCTCACCTGTGCATAAAATTACCTATAGTTTAACACTGCTGGTGTCACTTGTTTTCAAAGCTGTTATATTGGGAGCGATTGGTAGATGAAATGAAACTGTCCAGTGCATATACTGGATAGGTGATAGTTTATGAACAACTGAGACGAGGGTTTTCAACTTAAAAGGTACGCTCTAACTACCATGGCCACATTATCGTAGCTGTTTATGGTTTGCTTAGTGTCCCACCCCCATCTAGCTGTCTCTGGGAACTGTGACATCCAGTCAAAGCAAAGGTCTTCTTTCTGCCCTGAAGGCTGTCAATCAGCTCCCACTGGACAGCCTTCTGAGGATTGGATCACATTGAGTCCAATTCAACTCAAGCAATCCTCCAATTCTTCTGCATTGAGAAACCTCTGGGACCCTCTTCCAAGGTTGGAGATAACATATCTTCTTGAGAGGTTCTTGCTATTGGATTCTCGGCACAAGCTCAGCTTACGGCACGAATATAGCGCCTCCCTGCGCCTGCTTATTGTACACCTTGTACAGGAGATGCTAATTTGCACATAGGAATGGAAGCGAGACAATTCCAAGTTGTCCAAAATCCGGTATGAATGCAAAAAAAATGGAGCTTCAGACTCCTTTTACACCAGAGTTATTAAATTTTTTTTAACATAATTTCAACTATATTTTTGTAATTAGGGTCTTTCTCGTTCTCCAGAAACTTCAAAACTACTTGTTTAAATGTCGTCCAAGCATCCTTTTCTTTTGAGTTCATCATTGTATCAAAATTATGGTCTTGCATGAGTTTACGTATGTCTGGATCAACAAAGACACCTCCTTTCAACTTTGCTTCTGACAAATGAGGGAATTTTGTGCATAGGTACTGAAAACAAGTTTCAGTTTTTGAGAGTCGCTTTGACAAATTGCTTCATGAGATGGTGGAAGTTGTATTTTTTTCTGGTCTACAAACTTACATGCAAAATGTATTTGCTTCCTGGATTGAGATTTCTTCGTGATGGCCATACTTATTTTGTCCAATGCTGATCCCGTTGCCTACAGGGTTATTCAAAGAGCTCCGAATTGCTTGAGAAAGGTAACCGAACGCTGAAAATCAGCGTTCGGTTACCTTTCTTGGCCATTCGGCTATCCAGAGAGCAGGCAATTCGCCAAATCCTGGCGAATTGCCTGCACATTTGGTGCCTGTTCGAGGGCAGTGAAATCCCCATGAAAAAGCACTGCTTCGGCTATTCAGAGAGCACAAACCAGCAGTGACAGGTTCCCGAAATGTCCTGCCATTCGGTGGTTTAATTCGGCAGGTTTATTCAGGAGATCCCCTTAGGCTTCAATGTTAAAAATATTCCCGTTTTAATTCAATATCTAATAAACCGTTCATTATAAAATTCTGCAGTAAAGAGTCTCTTTATTTATAGATTTTTTAGGATATTTTAATCATTTTTTAGAAATCTTTTTTTTTTTACTTTACTTATTTTTTCTGTAACAGCCCTTTTTATTATGATTCCCTGGACCTCATATGCAAATTTCAGACATTTTCGCTCAGTAGTTTCTTTGCAAACAGCGTTTTACTTTTCAATCATTCATGCAAACTATTTTCCTAATTTATTCACTGCCTCTTCTGCCGTCTCGGCTTTCTCCAGAGGCTTCGGCTGCGTGTGATCGGCTCCCGTGGTATTCGGCAGGTTAATCCAGATGTTTTTGCGTGTTTTCGGCGTGCATTCGCTGGGTTTTGCAGTTAGTCTTCGTCAGGTTTGCGGTAGCTTTTCCCTGCAAGTCGGGGAAACACTGGTGTTTGCTGAATACACCGCAGGGTCACCGAAATGGGATCGGCAAAAGGAACCGTATTGAAGAGAACGAAAAGTCACCGAATGTGCGGTGACTTTTCAAATTATCTTTGAATAACCCTGATACTGTCCCGTTCACACAGAAAGCAAGGGAATTTCATGAAACCACTTTGCGGTCCTAGTAACATACCTGAAACCTTCAAGTCGCTGCAAAGCATCCACTCGTGAGCTGAGTATTTAGTCTTTTGTAATAAAAGCTGCAAAATTTCATAGCTTTGAGATAAACGGAATGTCCTACTGCCACTGAAGAGCATATGTTGCCATTGTGCAAGAAAACAGCTTTTAGGCTTCTTTTGGATGAATCCATGAAGAGTTTCCAATCATCTTTATCGTATTTGATCCCAAATTCTTCTTCTAACCCTGGTATGTTACTACAGAATACTAGATCACCTTCTTGCGCGAAATGAGGAGCAAATTTTTTCTCTTGTCCTGAACTCACGAAAAGAAGTTCCTGGAGCCAATAAATTCTTTTTCTTTCAACCAGGAAACGAGCAGTTCAGCTTCTCTTTGGTTAAACGTAAATCTCTCACTAGATCATTCAGTTCATTTTGTTCAAACAGTTGGTGGTTCGCTGCTTTCGGATTCGCAGTCTGTACCAGCGTCAGGAAACCTCACACTCAGAATCGCTACTGGTTGCGGAAAGCGCATCCAATGACTCCTGTGTGACAGGAACAGGAATACCTTCATCATGAGGAACTGGACGCAAAGCTGATTGAAGACTCGGATATGAAATCACTTTCTTGTTCTTAGAATTGTTTGATTTAACCAAATTGCTAAGTATCCAGATGTTTTCTTTAAACTTTTCCGATACACAAGTGGTGTAGAGTAAAAATGTATTTTGTGAAAAAACTGTACATCCTATGACAATTTGATGGTCATCTTCGGGTTCAGCACGCAAAAAAACATGAGAGCCTAAATTATGAAAAAAGTTTTTTAATGGTTGGTCTGTGTAATTAATGCCTCTGGCTCCTGGTTTCCCCCCTCTGTTTAGTATGGAGTGTCACTTTCAAGATCTAGTACAAGAATGCGCTCTGCTTCTCAGGCTAGGGTCAAACGAAAGCATTTTTCCCCGCGAACGTAAAAAAGTGCGTCCGAACGAATTGACGTATTTTTTCACGTAATGCGCGTAAACGGTCATACGATGCGCATTTTTCGTGCGTGAATTTTTTCGGATCGTCAATAAAACGCTTTTTGCGTCTGGACGTTATGTAGGCTGGACATTAGCAGTGTCTGACATCTCCTAATCACGCAAACACGCCGCTATGCCGCAGCTGCGCACTCAGTACGTCCGTACTAGCGGTTCGGCGTTCTCGAAAAAATGTGTTCGTTTTACACTTGCGTTGCGCGGCCGGACGTTTGTGCGACTGTACTTCGTATATTGGCCGTCATTGCCCGTCATCTGCTGCTAGTGCGGCCGTAATCATGTGCGCCAGAACGCACGTTAAAAGTGCGCTGGTCTGATCCCAGCCTAAAACTCTAAGCATCCAGCAGATTATGATTGTACTTTACATTTTGCTGCCACCTTGTGTGTGAGCCTAAAAGTGCAATGTAACAGCAGGATTGGTAGAATGACGGACTACGACCCCATCCTTCTGCTTCTGCAAAAAATGAATTGTGACGTGTGCTGGACTCTATAAGGGTGAGGCTTGCATAGGGTTAATTTGCACATTTACAGGGTGTTTTAAAGGCTATGCTAGTATATATTCTATAACATATTATGGTTTTATTTGTCCTGCTTCTTCCAGTGTCACATTCGATTATTTTCCGTAACATTAATAGGGTGGGGAAGGAACTTTGTGCTTTGGTAGCAAGAGGTTTATTAATTTGCATCCCCCCCCCAACCGTTTAGGTCACAATTTGCTAGTCCGAAGGGAGAATTTTCTAGTCCTAGAGTTTGACAGCCCTGCCTCAGCGGGTCTTACATGGTTACATAGGCTGAAAACAGATGTGCGACCGTCGAGTTCAGGCTTTCCCACATTACCTACTGCTGTTGATCCAAAAGAAGGCAAAAACCCAGTCTGAAGCGTTCGCCAATATGCAACACACTGGGAAAAAATTCCTTCTTGACCCAGAATGGCGTTAGATTTCTCCTTGCAACAAGCAGCTTTTACCCTCATATTAAATATAGTAACCCTTAATATTAGGTTTTTGCAGGAAGTCATCCAGTCAGTCGTTTAAAAGTCTGTACAGTCTCTGACCCAACCACCTCAACAGGCAGAGAATTCCACAGCTTTAGTCTCACTGTAAAATAACCCTTCCTAAGTTTTAGGCTGAATTTCCTTTCGTCCAGTCGAATCTATGTTCCCGTTGTATTCCAACAGAGCCACCGCTCAAATCAGGTTTGTGGGCCGCAAACCCATTCTGACAGTGCCATCGCAGGTATTGGCACCTGCATTCCATAGGACTCCATTGAGGGTAGTGCTGCCGGGTGAGCTGACCTGCAGGATCTCACCTCTCACAAGATCCTGCAAGTCAACGGAGTGATTGGTGGAGGGAGACTGGGAACCTTTTTTCCCCAGTCTCACTCTGCTACTGGCGGCCAGAAGCGACGGATCGGGCCACTATTCTAGCTGTGGTTTGAGAGGTGAGTATCCAATTTTTGGGGCTTTTCAGCTGCTGCTAACTTATTCTGCAGAATTCAGTTAGCCGCAGCTGGAATATCAGGGTTATTCTGAGATAGGTGAAAACCAGGAGAATGGCAGGAAAAGAGAACAATCTAGACCAAATAGCCTATTTGGAAAGTGAGATAAATGGGAGAATCTGTCTGGTTCGGGTATTTTGACCTAGAATCTTTGCTTCTCCAGTCATTCTGCTGAGTTTCACCTCTCTCTGAACTCCTGTATGTGTTTTACACTAATTACTCTCTGCTTACATTTTGCACTCCCCATGTTGGGTATAGGATGCACAAAATGCAGTAAGCTTGCGGAAGCACGCGCAAAAACCAACGCGCTAACAGGGGTGGTGTCAGGAATGTAATATGGATGGCATGCGTTAAACACACTTATCCAGGAGCTAACACTTGCATATCGAGGTGCTACATTAGCGCCAACTATGGAATAGAGCCCTATGATTGTTAACTCCTGCAGCCAGTAAGTGCTGGTTGTGTGTGACCTGTTAATAAACTTGCAACACTCAGCCTGAGTATTTCCTCCCGCATAAAAACCCACACGTAAAATAAGTGAAATGGTTGAAAGGACAGCATCATAATGCTATAGATAGCAGACAAGGTTGTTACCGATTAGGGAGGGTTACTTAGAAACTGGAAAACATACAGATATAAAGGTTAATATGTGCAAGTTCTCCAGATAAGATCATCACATTTGAATCAGCACTACAAAGGCCTTCATATTGGAGATATTGCCAGCTTAAAAATTGGAAGTTGCCCATTATTTTGATTGAATAAGCCCGGCCTTCACTACCATTATCGAGTATACTTTTTCTTCAAAAACACCTGGAGTTGCACAGAGATTTTTTCTGGAGCAATGCAAAGGAATTTCATTTATTGCAAATTATATTTGTTTGTATATGGTCTCCAGAACATGACCACAAAGGTGCAGCGTACATGGCTTTGCAGCTGATGTCCTGCAGCTTGGGGACCTGCTTTGTGTCTGTTATGGTCCTAAAATCTATCTGCCGGTGTCTCACAGGCATGAGAAGCAGTAGCAAAATTTGACCAGCAGGGGGAGCCCACTGCCTGTCAAATATGCTTACTGTAGTGAATTGTATGGTAAATCTGTATAGAGATACATAGATTACTCAAAACTAGGAAAAGTAATACAATGTGAGCAGGCTGTTACTTCGCTGCAGAGGGATTTTAACCCCTTAGTGACCGGGCGGTTTTACACAAATCCGTCCTTTAGTGACGCTGCTGTTTTTACGTTTCTGCGCTGCTCGTGTTTAGATCAAATTTTCCTCTTACTCGTTTATTCAACCCACACATATTATACACCCTTTTTCCCGCCATTAAATGGACTTTCTAGAAATACCATTATTTCCATCATATCCAATAATTTAATATAAAAAAAAATATGAAATATGAGGAAAAAAATGGTAAAAACACACTTTTTCGTAATTTAATCCCCTAAAGCTATAACCACCAATAAAGACCCCAGCTAAATAGTTTCCAAATTTTATCCCGAGAATAGAAATACCCAATTTTTACATGTTTTTACCTTTTAACCCTTTCACTGCTGAGCCAGTTCACCTATGTGCGCTGCGCTCATTCTGACTATTTTGTGCTAATTATTTTTAGATGACAGCCTAGGTCCTATTTAATTAAACTCCCCCCAGACAAAAAAAACTTTAAAAAAAAAAAACATTATTTTATTTAATTTTTTTATTATTTTTTTTTATTTAATTTTTTTTTTACATTTTTTTTTTAAAACCAAACCTGGTCATGTTTGGTATCATTTGAAAGGCCATAATCAGGCCTTTCAAATTATGGCAAATATGACCATCTAGCTGCCATGGATCGGGAGATAAAGGGATCCTTAGGATCCCCTTATCTCTACATGGCAGCTAGAGGGTTAACTGGCCCACTGACATCCTCACACATATGGTGAGGTTGTCAGTGGGTGGGGGGGGACCTGGAGGCTAGGCTGACATCCAAGATGTCAGCCCCCCTCCAGGTTTGAATCACGTTTTGGCGCCAATTGGCGCCGCAACGTGATCCGGCGGCGAAATGGCTCTCCCCTCTCCAGCGGTGCAAACGGCATCTCCCTAGCTTCAATGGTTGGGGAGATAGAGGGCTCCGAAGGAGCCCCCCCCTCCCCTCCATTGAAACACATGGGGGCACCTTCTGATGACGTCACCACGCAGCGTGGCGACGTCATCAGCCTCGCCTGCCCATGTAAATCACATGGGCAGGCTTCCTCCCTGTCAGATCGATGTGGGATCCGACGAGGGAGGTGAGTATCGGGCGGGAGGGGGATTTGGCGCCGCTGACGTACCCTGTACGTCATCGGGTCTAAGGGAGACCCGAACACAGGACGTACAGGGTACGTCAGCGGTCAGGAAGGGGTTAATAGATTGGGGGACTGGGCACTTAAATGGTAGATGAAGATTAATGTAGATAAATGCATAGTTCTGCCTTTTGGAGTGAATAACACACAAGGAACTTATACCCTAAATGGTACAGAGTTATGAAAAATCAAAGCAGGAGAAGGATTTGGGAATAATCATTGACTTCAAACTAAAGTAACAATGTGCAATGTCAAACAGCAGCTGCCAAAGCCAGTAAGGTATCGGCATGCATTAAAAGGGGAATTTCCTCTCGGGATGAAAACACAATTTTGCTTCTTTAAATCAATGGTAAGACCGCACTTTGGATATGCCGTGTGATTTAGGGCACTTGTTTTAAGAAGGGATATTATGGCGCTAGGAAAAAGTGCAATGACGGACAACTAAATTAATAAGCGGAATGAAAGGATAAAGTTCTGAGGAAAGGTTAACAGCTTAAATCTGTTTCTTTTAGGAGAAACAGCGCATTAGAAGGGATCTGATAACGTTATATACTGTGATATATATATATATACATATACACACAAAAACGGTGGTAACCTGCATAATCCACAATGTAATGGTGTTGCCTAGGTGCAAAAATCAAAAAATATGGTACACAGGTCATCAAGATAGGATGCACTCCAGGACTTAGGTGAAAAAAGGTCTAAAATCGATGATTTATTCAAAATACAATAAAAAGGTGTGCCCATTGGCACTCGCCAACGTTTCGGCCCTCACAGGAGCCTTGATAAAGGCTCCTGTGAGGGCCGAAACATCGGCGAGTGCCAATGGGCACACTTTTTTAATGTACCGTATATACTCGCGTATAAGCAGAGTTTTTTTACTCCGATTTTGAGTCAAAAAAACGCGATTCGGCTTCTACACGAGTCAAGGTCCTGAACAGCGTGAGTCCGTCCGTGTTGAAGGGGATGCGGCTGTGTGCAGGCGCAGCCGGTCACGTGGTCCGGCTTATCAGGTGATACTGAGTCTCTGTACCACCTGACTGGCCGGACCGCGTGACCTGCGCACGCACGCAGCCGCATCCCCTTCAACACGGACGGACTCACGCTGTTCAGGACCGGGCAGGCACTCCCGCTGCCCGGCATCTGGGCCCCCTCAACCCCTGCTGGATCCGGAGCTGGGGCAAGTATCCATGTGAGAGCTGGCTGCCGCTGGGGCAATATCCAGGTGAGAGCTGGGGCATATCCATGAGCTGGGGCAAATCCATGAGCTGGGGCAAATCCATGAGCTGGGGCAAATCCATGAGCTGGGGCAGTTTCCATGAGCTGGGGCAGTATCCATGAGCTGGGGCATATCCATGAGCTGGGGCATAGCCATGAGCTGGGGCAAATCCATGAGCTGGGGCATATCCATGAGCTGGGGCATATTCCTGTGTGAGCTGGGGCAATATCCATGTGTGAGCTGGGGCAATATCCATGTGTGAGCTGGGGCAATATCCATGTGTGAGCTATACGCGAGTCAATAAGTTTTCACAGGTTTTTTGGGAAAAAGTAGGGGGGGGGTCGGCTTATACACGGGTCGGCTTATACCCGAGTATATACGGTATTTTGAATAAATCATCGATTTTAGACCTTTTTTCACCTAAGTCCTGGAGTGCGTCCTATCATGATGATATATATATATATATATAATATATATAATATAGATATATATTGGACTGAATTTGAAATGTAAGAATATTTATTGGGCAAACATTTAAAAAGAAAAAACTATTTTTAAATGTTTGCCCAATAAATATTTTTACATTTCAAATTCAGTCCCAGTGGGCTCCTAATCCTCTGGTTGCTATATTTGCTGTCACATGGATGCACCTGGGCTATTCAAGTCCTTTTTATACCAAGACTGAGTGCTTTTTCCTCTCTGGATACTTATATATATTAGGGCTGGTAATGATTAAAATTGTTGTGTTCGATAATCGATTTAATTTCGATTTAATTATAACACACATACAGATCCAACTACTTTTAGCTGACCTGCATGCAATGCAACTCTGCATTAGTCTTTGGTAAATGTGGTATACACTATATACAATCACCCGACACTGGTTAGTTTCAACAATCCTTGACTTATTTCACAGTTCACACAAATACGTCTTAAATTCAAACTGTAGCACTAACGTAAGTTATTATATTGCCCCAGCTCACACATGGATATATTTGCCCCCCAGCTCACGCATGGATATATTTGCCCCCAGCTCACGCATGGATATATTTGCCCCCAGCTCATATATGGATATATTGCCCCAGCTCATATATGGATATATTGCCCCCAGCTCACCCATGGATATAATTGCCCCCAGCTCACACATGGATATATTTGCCCCCAGCTCACACATGGATATATTTGCCCCCAGCTCATATATGGATATATTGCCCCCAGCTCACCCATGGATATATTTGCCCCCAGCTCATATATGGATATATTGCCCCAGGCCAGCTCATACATGGATATATTGCCTCAGGACAGCTCAAACATGGATATATTGACCGAGGTCAGCTCAATCATGGTGTCACGTCTTGGCCCTGCCTCCTGCTGGTGGTAGCAGGGATTCCTGTTTGTTTTCCTTTTCAGGCTGCAGGCCATCTGTTGGGCTAATTGGTCTGCGGTCACATGACCTGTTCTGCCCTATTTGTAGGGCCAGGATTTCCCTTGATCCTTGGACCAGGATAGACCTTATTCTACCTAGTTCCTGTGCGCTGTATCATTGTTACTCTTGTTCTGATATCCCGTGTATGACCTCTGGCTCTTATGTTTGGATTTCTCTCTTGTCTGACCTCTGAAGTATTTCTGATATCCCGTGATTGACCTCTGGCTCCTATGCTTGGATTTCTCTCTTGTCTGTTCCCTGATGTATTTCTGATATTCTGTGTATGACTTTCTGGCTTGGATTTTTGGACCTCTCTAGTAATTAACCTTGTCTGTTTCAGGTATTATTGTGTTTGTGCATTTTTGTAGCGGTTTTCACTCAGCAGACATTTGGCCACGAAGCCAATTTGCTGCTGAGTGGTACTCAGGACCTTATCTGTACTCCCTGACTGGGAGTGTCTGGTTCATCAGTCTGTACTATTGTATCAGTATTGAGTGCTGCCCTGCAGCTTGCACAATTTATTCTGTCTTGCCAAATACCTTCTAGTTCTGAAGCTTAAGTTTTGCTATCCTCTGTATTGTTGGGTGCTCTAAGTTGTCCATTGGTCTAGAAACCTTTGGAGCTTAGTAGCAGTTTAGTTCTCCTGTAATACTCCCTGGATTCGACGTATAAGTCTGAAGATATTGTGCTTGATCCTGTTACTGCCTGTTATACCATATACCTGCCCTAAAGGCTTCAACCTCCGCAGATTAAAGGCTTCCCATCACCCTATAGGGGGCTCATCATTACACATGGATATATTTGCCCCCCAGCTCACGCATGGATATATTTTCCCCCAGCTCCTATATGGATATATTGCCCCCAGCTCACACATGGATATATTTGCCCCACCTCACGCATGGATATATTGCCCCCAGCTCATACATGGATATATTTGCCCCCAGATCATACATGGATATATTTGCCCCAGCTCATATATGGATATTGCCCCAGGCCAGCTCATACATGGATATATTGCCTCAGGTCAGCTCAAACATGGATATATTGACCGAGGTCAGCTCAAACAAGGATATATTTGCCCCCCAGCTCATACATGGATATATTTGCCCCTAGCTCATATCTGGATATATTGCCCCAGGCCAGCTCATACATGGATATATTGCCCCAGGCCAGCTCATACATGGATATATTGCCCCCAGCTCACATGGATATATTGCCCCCAGCTCATACATGGATATATTGCCCCCAGCTCACGCATGGATATATTTGCCCCACCTCACGCATGGATATATTGCCTCCAGCTCATGCATGGATATATTGCCCCAGCTCATACATGGATATATTGCCCCAGGCCAGCTCAAACATGGATATATTGCCCCAGGCCAGCTCATACACGGATATATTTCACCCAGCTCACATGGATATATTTGCCCCCAGCTCACATGGATATATTTGCCCCCAGCTCACACATTGATATATTTGCCCCCACCTCACGCATGGATATATTGCCTCCACCTCATGCATGGATATATTGCCTCCAGCTCATGCATGGATATATTGCCCCCAGCTCATGCATGGATATATTTGCCCCAGCTCATATATGGATATATTGTCCCAGGCCAGCTCATACATGGATATATTGCCCCAGGCCAGCTCATACATGGATATATTGCCCCAGCTCATACATGGATATATTGCCCCCAGCTCACACATGGATATATTTGCCCCCAGCTCATATATGGATATATTGCCTCCAGCTCATGCATGGATATATTGCCCCAGCTCATATATGGATATATTGCCCCAGGCCAGCTCATACATGGATATATTTCCTCAGGCCAGCTCATACATGGATATATTGCCCCAGGCCAGCTCATACATGGATATATTGTCCCAGGCCAGCTCATACATGGATATATTGTTCCAGGCCAGCTCATACATGGATATATTGCCCCAGGCCAGCTCATACATGGATATATTGCCTCCAGCTCACGCATGGATTTATTGCCCCCAGCTCACACATGGATTTATTGCCCCCAGCTCACACATGGATATATTTGCCCCCAGCTCATACATGGATATAATGCCTCCAGCTCATACATGGATATATTGCCCCCAGCTCATATATGGATATATTGTCCCCAGCCAGCTCATACATGGATATATTGCCCCCAGCTCATACATGGATATATTGCCCCCACCTCACGCATGGATATATTTGCCCCACCTCACGCATGGATATATTTGCCCCACCTCACGCATGGATATATTTGCCCCACCTCACGCATGGATATATTGCCCCAGCCAGCTCATACATGGATATATTGCCCCAGGCCAGCTCAAAAATGGATATATTGCCCCAGGCCAGCTCAAACATGGATATATTGCCCCAGGCCAGCTCATACATGGATATATTTCACCCAGCTCACATGGATATATTTGCCACCAGCTCACATGGATATATTTGCCCCCACCTCACGCATGGATATATTGCCTCCAGCTCATGCATGGATATATTTGTCCCCAGCTCATATATGGATATATTGTCCCAGGCCAGCTCATACATGGATATATTGCCCCAGGCCAGCTCATACATGGATATATTGCCCCAGGCCAGCTCATACATGGATATATTGCCCCAGGCCAGCTCATACATGGATATATTGCCCCAGGCCAGCTCATACATGGATATATTGCCCCAGGCCAGCTCATACATGGATATATTGCCCCAGCTCATACATGGATATATTGCCCCAGCTCATACATGGATATATTTGTCCCCAGCTCACACATGGATATATTTGCCCCCACCTCATGCATGGATATATTGCCCCAGCTCACGCATGGTATATTTGCCCCAGCTCATATATGGATATATTTCCCCAGGCCAGCTCATACATGGATATATTTCCTCAGGCCAGCTCATATATGGATATATTGCCCCAGGCCAGCTCATATATGGGTATATTGCCCCAGGCCAGCTCATATATGGATATATTGCCCCAGGCCGGCTCATGCATGGATATATTGCCCCTGGCCAGCTCATACATGGATATATTGCCCCAGGCTAGCTCATACATGGATATATTGCCCCAGGCCAGCTCATACATGGATATATTGCCCCAGGCCAGCTCATACATGGATATATTGCCCCAGGCCAGCTCATACATGGATATATTGCCCCAGGCCAGCTCATACATGGATATATTGCCTCAGGCCAGCTCATACATGGATATATTGCCTCAGGCCAGCTCATACATGGATATATTGCCCCAGGCCAGCTCATACATGGATATATTGCCCCCAGATCACGTATGGATATATTTGCCCCCACCTCACTCATGGATATATTTGCCCCCACCTCACTCATGGATATATTTGCCCCCACCTCACGCATGGATATATTTGCCCCCATCTCACGCATGGATATATTTGCCCCAGCTCATCACATGGATATATTTGCCCCCAGCTCATGCATGGATATATTTGCACCCAGCTCATCACATGGATATATTGCCCCCAGCTCTCACCTCCTGCCACCACGTGTTTGGCTCCCTATGAGCGTCCTAAGGCAAGGAGCTTGGCCGCTTGCCTGGGGGAACCAAGTGACCAGCCGTGTTCTTGCAAGAATGCGGCTGGTCACGTGGTTCCCCCAGGCGAGCGACCAAGTTCCATGCCTTCGGACGCTCATAGGGAGCCAAACACGCAGCGCACAACACGCGGCGCCGCCGACACGTGCTTTGTGCTGCCGGTTGATTAAAATATTTTTAATTGACCAAAAAAATTAACGACTAATCGATCGATTAATCGTTAATTTCCGCAGCCCTAATTTATATATATATATATATATTTTGTTTTCACTAACTGTTTAATAAAGTTTTCCTCTTTACTTTGTACAAAGTGTTATGTAATCTGAGTTATGTAAGAATAATGTTAGTGCCTATCTGTTATCTGTTGAGAGGATTAGCCTTCCAGCCCACCTTGTCTCAGGAATGTGTTAATACCTCTTTATGGTTTGAGTAGTCTTTGTCAAACTGCCTTGTCAGACAAACACTGCGTTTTTTGCCTTCTTTTGGATTAACCGCAGTAGGTGATGTGTGAAAAGCTGAACCCGATGGACGCATGTCTTTATTCAGCCTATGTAACGATCTATATATGTAACTATGTGAATTGATTTCGAATTTTAAAAAAAAACACTAGACCCTGCCAGTGGTTTTATAGACAATCACTTGGTAGAAAAAAGGGTGAGGTGGCTAGGCAGTTTAAATATTCATTTCACTCATACATCCCTTGTGCTCACTTATGGCACCTCTAAGGAATTGACAGTTGGACCTCAACTGCTTCACATCTGCACGAAAATTAGCAAGTTAAGATTTCATTTCACTGTCTCGCAGCACATGTCTATAAAACCTTATCCAATCAATTGAATATTGAGATTATTTTTATGCTATAAAATGCATTACAATTTGCTTCATTTGCAAAAATAAAAAATACTTATCTGTTATACATACATTTTCTCCTCAGTTCATGGTCCACTGAAAATGTTGTTCAATTGAACACAGCCTGTAAAATAAAATAAAGGGTTAATATATATCTACGTTTTTCTGAAGACTTTTCTTAGTGTTCAAAAGGACACATTCTTTACACTATATAAATGATGGAGTTATGCTGCTTTAATTATCCATTTAGAATAAGACGTTGGATGGTAGACACAGGTATGTGCCCGCTTCCAGGTAAATAAAAACAGATTTGCACTAGGTAAATTTTTTATTATTATTATTTTTGAAAGGGGAACTAAAATTATTGCCTTAAAGACAATTTAAATAGCAATAATTGTATCCAAGATCAACTCTTTAGCCCCCAGATGTGCTCACTGGTAATATATGTACTAGATTGTGGTTGCTGGATTACCTCTTTATAAGGAAACAAGTCAAATCAGAAACACATTCCTATCAGGGTTATTCAGAGAGCGGTGACACTTAGGAGAATGACTGGAGAATGAAAAATTTGAGGTCAAAATAGCCAAACCAGAAAAATTCTCCCTTTCATCTCACTTTCCAAATCGGCTATTTTGACCTAGAATTTTTCATTCTCCAGTCATTCTCCTGCTTTGCACGCTCTCTGAATAACCCTGTAAGTGTTTCATGGCTACAAGTAAACTGCCGTGTTCAGCCTCACACCTGACCAAATTTAAAAAAGTGACTTCTTATAGCAGGCTACACTTAACCTCTGAAAATCATGGGACTTTCTACAGGGCATTAAAGGGGTTAAAAGGGTTAAAAAAAAAACGTAAGCAATTTGGATCTTGCACTTTTCAGCGCAAGACTAATGTACTTTCTGCTCCCTATGCTTAACATGGGTAGCGCAAAGTGTTAATTAGCGTTAGGATTACAAAGTCCTAACGCTATTTATCACCCCGCTGTGGTTAACTCGAACGTTAACCACAGCTAGGACCTGGTGCTAACTGATCCGGCTTCTGCGGAATCAGTTAGCACCAGCTGAAACCCCCACCCCAATTTTATTTAAAAAAAAAAAAATCACATACTCACCTCCCATCCCGAAGCACGAATGGCAGCTCCATCGGCCTTTTCTTGCCGCCGGGAGCAGAGTGAGACTGGGGGAAAAAGTCCCTTAGTCTCCCTCTGCGAAACACTCCGCCGACCTGCTGGATCTCGGTTGGTGAGTCCTCTCATATGACCGGCAGTGGAAGCCTCAATGGAGTCTAAACACCACCGCGAGCATCCTGAGGCTTAGCGCCGTGTTACGGTGCAAGCTGCTGGTTTAGCGCCTGCACCATAATATCACACTAAAACGGGGACACTAAGGAGAACCTGCGGGTGCACGTTTTTCTCCTTACCGTCCCCGTTTTAGCGTTAGGATTGTAATAGTGCCCAATGTGTATATTTGTCCTGACCTAGAGAATATATTTTTTTCATACAGGTATTCTAATACTCAAGGTTTCAATTACAGTTATTGTGGCAGTGGTTCAGAATGCGTGACATTTTACAGAAATCCGTAAGAAATTTCTATTTCTGTACGTGACATGAGTACTCCAAATACTGTACTATAGGTGTGTACAATCCATCTGAAGGAAAGTTTCATACGCCTTTCCATACTTAAAGGGACATTGCATACAGTGAGACCACAATGCTCCCCACTCGCTCTCGCCCCTCCAAGGAGGGACTTGGAGGGCTAAATCAGACATCCAAAAGCAGAGCCATAGTCCTGTACAGCATCTCAGCTCATGGAGCGCTGAACTCCTGTTGCAGGGGACCTTTGGGAACTAGCACTATCCAGTGACATCAAAGTCACTGGATTGGCTGGCGAGCCCCCTGTGGTCATGTGGAAGCATGGGATATCCTGCAGAGGGAGATCATTGTTGCATTAAGGAGCGTTTTTAAGGGAATCCGAAAGGTTAAAACTAGAGTGGGAGTGTGAAGGTGGTCAGGACTAATCAATGTTCAACCCTTCTGTTTCCTACCCCTTTTTGTTTTAACCCTATAGCATCCCTTTAATAGCGACATTGATGTCAAGTAGAGTCATTCACACATCTCATTGTACACTGCCCTCTCAGATACTTCTCTGTATAATGCAATGTCTTTGTATCAGAGAACCCGCTCTGTGCTGCTATAATTCTACACATAGCTACCCAGAACATTACAGGTAGCACTACATGGACACCACACCAGTACCTACCATCTAATAAAAGGTATAACACCATCTACTCATTACAAAACCAATATACACTGGACCTATTCACCAGGCATTCCTGTAGCACAACACCAGCTGAAGGCGTATGAGAACGCTGCCCATTCCTGTCTACACAACACCTTCTCTAGACCGTAAGACATGCAGACGCCCAAATACAGATTCAATTTAATGGAGTCCAAGAAACATAGAAACTGATGGCAGTAATAGCTCATTCACCCATGTAGAGGGGCACGTTTTTCTGGGTACCAAATATATTCAGTTTCCATCTACTCATGTTTTTATTGCTTCTCTCTTTCGTAAACTGCAAGGGGGAGGGTCTGCTTGAGCAACAACACAACTGAATAAGGATGGCTCATTTTATTTATTTTTAGGCTTTTTAACCAATTCAAAAAACAGCCAAATGTAATGATACTGGACAAAAAAAAATCTAATCGTGACAGCCAATTCCAAACTATTTTTAGAACTGTCCAAACTCCTTCGTTGGGTGTTTGTAGTATAGGATACCTCAGTTTTGAAAGACTTCTTTTAAGTTTGCTTTGCTCGTTTCCGAAAAAAGGAAAAGTAACAATACAATTCCACTGGCCCGACCACTCTTTCAACCTAATCTCTCTCAAAGCAACGTCTTTTGTTTCATAAAGCTGGACACCTCAATAAACCTTAGACTTTGATCACCAACTCAACAGCAATTAACGAACCAGTGTTTGTGTTGACGACTATTATAGATGTAACATATTACTCTTGACTATTAGCTTCCTGTACTCTGATTTGACTTTAGAGTGGAACATTTTTACTAGGAGACATTGATGCTGGCTGCTGGGTCGTTGAAATGGATATATTAAGAGTCTCATAAGATAAAAACACAAACATTATTATTGTGTCTCTGGAGTTTTCTCAGGCCTATGAGGACCATAGGAGAAGAAAAAAGCAACATCCCACTAATGGGCTTGGGGAATTTGTAGAATAAAATTATAATATTTCAATAAAAGCCAACATTCAGGCATTTTTCTCCAATGGTCATAATTCTGTTGAAGTTTGATAATTTTTAAAACCGAAAAGGGATTGGTGGATTCTATCTGGCTGATTTATATGTTTCTATAGTGCATTGCAAGTTGCATAGTTTTCTCATGTAAGTAAAAACTTGGGTCACTATCACCTGATGTGAGCTAACCCTAGCATTGGCATGTTTTTGCGTTAGCGGCGGGTTAATTGAGTCTAGCGCCTGACCAACAGATCATTTGCCTCCCGGTAGAAACTGAAAAACCACTTAGCACGCCGCTATTAGTGATTCGTAGCTCAAGCTTACTGTACTTTCCGCGTCCTTTACTTAATATGGACAGCGCTATGATCACTAGCACTTTTGTAACTAACAGATTACTTGGTGCCTGCGTTAATTTCTGGAGCAACGCTAATCACAAAATTTTACCTACTGCTAAACCCTGGTGCTCACTCCAAAAAACAGGTCCTCGCCCAAAATTAACAGGCAATTGAAAGGAATGCAGCAAGGTGTTCTATTGGCCCCATACACCATAGTAATGGATCTGGTTAGCAATGTCATTGCTGTTGCAGTAGGCTCTATTATAAATGTATCCTTTATTGAAAAGTATCCTAAATCTAATATATTGGCTAATTCTAAACATTTTATGCTGGGTGTTATTCATAGTATGTAAGTGGTTGATTATTAGGGTGACGGTTTAAAGGGACACATGGATAAGTCTTTCCCTGAAACATGTATTATTTATATGCTGCGGCAAGGAAATTATTATTGCTCACCTGGCCTTCCTTTTGGATCGATTTAAATGCAATGTAATGATTCTACATGCTGTTGGATGGCATTTATCACGCAATGCCCATCAGCCTTAATTAATATAGGTATGCATCAAAACATGAATGATATGGCCACCTTCCATGAGCTGCATGAAATGCATTCTCTTCTATAAAGTATTTCTAAAAATGACACCTTGACTCAAATGATAACCGGTATTATCAAACGTCATTCTTCATAACAGATACTAAGGCATGACACATGATGCAAAATATTCAACCAATCTAACGCTCATATTTATTCAACCAATCTAACGCACACCTCTCACAGCTCTTGAAAAGAATATATAATGGTAAAATGACTTTAACTTATGGCCTTCCCTTCATCATATATCAAAGATTAAATATGACAGGCTTGACTGTTTTCTCAGGCATGTGTTGCTTCGTATCTGTCAATTTCTAACCATAGGTGCAAATCTGTTCTTTATTACCATTCTAATCATTCATGATAGAACAATGGCCGTGATTCTGTGAGGCAGCCAGCCTAGCTTCTTCCAGTTATAGAAAATATTCCCGGTGGCAGTGATGGCAGACCATGGCACCCCAGATGTTTCAGGATTACACGTTCACCAAAACGTAAGTCTGGCTGACATGTAGTTCAAAAACATGGGGTGCCAAGGTCCGCCATTCCTGCTCTAGGATGGAAATTAGGTGGTTTTTGCTTTTATAATTTACATAATGATAAACTTTAACATGAAATAGTTTAGAGATTATGTGCTTTGAACACCAAGATACATCTTTAGAATTAGTTGTAGATATACATTTATCCCTTTACCTCTTATTTTACTTTTCATACAATAATCTAGCATTATCATACAATCGTGGAACAATGAGCATTGGAGAAAATGAACTGTAAATAAATCTTGAAAATAAATATTTTGTTGGCTTGAATAGTTGGCATGATAAACGTACACAAACATATTATTTTAGTTTGAATTACTTACCAATTGCAAATCAAAAACAAAACAATGTCTCAGCAGCAGCAATTATGGACTCCTTTAACTACACATTTTTTACAAATCAGGGGTGTCACATTGTAGCACTTAATGAATCTTGTTTAATGCCTTCCAAGGGAATCACAGTTTGACACTTCTAGTTGGCTTTTCTTTTATATAACTTCAATGAGGGTTTTCCAGAAAGGACTGGTGTTTGCCGATGTTGCAAACACCAATGAAAATCTCCTTTGTAGCTACGTTCACAAACGCAGTCCCGTTGCTGAAGAAGAATCCAAGCAGCTGCAGGAGAAGCTTTACTGTGAAGCTTCACCTGAAGCTGTTCGGATTCCTCTTTTGCAAAGCATCAGTTTTTGTCCCCATGGCAACAACGTTGATTTTTTTTTTTTTACTATTTTTGAAACATTGGCAAACATCTATGCTTATTCAACAACCCTCATTGAGGTCCTATAAAAGAAAAGCTAACTAGAAGTGTCAAACTGATTCCCTTGGAAGGCATTAAACAAGATTCAGAATTATCGTCCACAGCCTGTGGATCGCCCGGGATTTGTCGGCAAACACGGGTGTTTTCTGGAATAACCGCCTATGTGTTTACGTTTGCGTGTTGTATGCATTTGTTAAAGCTTGGCAAAAGTACACCAATTACTGACTTGTGAGTTTTAGTATTTCTACTTTAATAATATTATTATTACGAAATCCAGTAATCTCATACTTTTCAAATTAAAAACCATAATGTCTAAAGGAATAGGGACATCGTAAAGATTTAAAAGACTGAGAAAAGCCGTATGAAAACATCATTACTTTTCCTTAAGACGTCTGATACACTGTAGAGAACTCTTTTTAACCCCTACACTACCGAGCCATTTTTGTTGGAAAAATTTTTTTTTTATCTTTATTTGAACCATGGGGTGTGAGGATAACAATGATATATAAGGTAAAATAGATGTTTCACACAGAAATTATTATTCTGAGATTAAAAATTTAAAATAAATGTTAATTTGCTAATTTGTTTAACCCTTTCGCTGCTGAGGCTTTTCCCGCCCCTATGCTGAGGTCATTTTTACCTGTTTTGCGCATCATGTTTAAACGTGTTTTGAAGGCTTATTTTAGTATATGACCCAGACATATTATATATCGTTCTTTCCGTCAGACTCAGTAGATTCATAATATGTCATTATTATATGTATACGTTATGTCATGTCTGTATATTATAACAAAAAATGCAATAAAATATGTATTTTTAATAATTTACAATGTGTAAAGTGTTTTTTTCCACATTTTAACATGCGAGCAATTGCGGTTATATTTTGTATGGGGTGCGCTTGTTAAAAAAATTAGAGATGGGGTCTCGTTACATTTTTTTTTGGGGAAAATGACACTATTTTTAACAAACGCACCGCATACAAAAATCGTTAGTGCAGCATCATTGTTCACATTATAATTGAAATGGGAACAATATTGCTGCATTAACAAACCAAAAAAAATGTGTTTATTTTTTTTATTTTTTTTTTTTTTATTTTTTTTAATTTTTATTTTTAATTTTTTTTTTTTTTTACAAAATTTTTCACTTTCATGTTTGGTATCGTTGGAACGGCCATGCTCTGGCCGATCCAACGATACCAAAATTTAACCCCTAGCTGCCACGGATCGGGAGATAGGGAGTTCATTGGAACTCCCTATCTCCACAGTTGGTGGCAGTTAGGGGTTAAGTCTAGGACTGGCGTCATCGTGCTACGCACGATGACGCCAGTCCTCTGGGGGAGTTCCCGGAGGCTTGGCCGACATCCAAGATGTCGGCCAGCTCCGGGAAAGGATCGCGAACCGGCGCTTTTCAGCGCCGATTCGCGATCCAGCTCCCAGGGTTAATGCCAGGCATCATTTGGAAGGGCAGGCTGTGCCTTCCAAATGATGCCTGGGTTAACCCCCTGTGCGCCGCCGATCGGGAGGGAGAGAGGTCCGAAGGACCTCCCCCCCCTCCCTTTCAGGCGCCTCCTCCGCACATGCGGGGGGGGCGCCTGAATTAGGTGTCATCGCGCCCCCGCGATGACACCTAATTCTGGCGGCTGCTGGTCCGGATGCCGGCTGACATGCAGGATGTCAGCCCGCACCGGAGGGGCCAGCGATCGGCCGGAACCCGGCCGAACGCTGACCCCGATGGGAGGACGCGCTCAGCGCGTCCTCCGCATACCAGCGGGACTGCTGAGGACGCGCTGAGCGCGTCCTCAGCAGTGAAGTGGTTAATTTTTCATGTATTCGTTGATCCGTTACAGAAATATTGTTGAAATGTAAGATTCTGAGCTGTAGATGGTGTCCTTTATCTTACACAATTTCAAACGGGATCTGCCTTTGTTAGCTACAGTAACGGACATAAATATGAATAATATGCCTGTGTATAGAAAATACAGTAACATCTTGTATCTGTAATGTACAGGGATTTTCAGTCATAATGACCCCCTGAATCTTATCCCTGTACAGCAGTGAGTGACCCCAGGGCTTTCCATGTCTCTCCATGTAGTCTCCATGTAGTCTCCATGTCTCTCCATGTAGTCTGCTAAACTCCTGGCTGCTGTATTGAACTTTTTATTACAGTGAGGTTTAAGACTGCGATTTGCAGTTGGTTTTATTTTTATGTCTCTCCAGGGTGCTTGGAGAGACATAAAACAAAGGATTTTGTTTCTCCACAGGGGACACACTAATCTTGCTTTAAAAAAGGTGTGAAAATGGTCTTTTCATATGCTAATGAGTGCTTTGCAATGCATTAGATTGCAAAATCGCAAGATCGCAAAATTGCGAGATTGCAAATTTTGGGTGTGAAGGGGTTAATATCTAATAGTGAATGAAATTGAATTTAATCATTTTGCAAGTGAAAAGTTTCATTTTTCAAAGTTAACATAATTGATACATACTTTGAGGTCTTAAGTAATTATTACACAGGCTGACCATAAAAAAACTTTTTTCATAATTTTGTCTCGTTTGTATGTTTCTTTGCACGCTGAATCCGAAAATGAACATTAAATTGTCATAGGATGTACCATTTTTTCACAAAATACATTTTTACTCTATAACACTTATGTATCAGAAACGTTTAAAGAAAACATCTAGGTACTTAACAATTTACTTAAATCAAACACTTTTCAAATCCGATCAAGACAATAATGAACTCAAAAGGAGGCTTGGACGGACGGCAGTTAAACAAGTAGTTTTGAAGTTTCTGGGGAACGAGAAAGACCCGAATAACGAAAATCTAGATGAAATTATGTTTAAAAAAAATTGAAGAACTTGGGTGTAAAATGAGTCTGAAGCTACATTTTCTACCTGAATTTTTTTCCTGAAAATCTTGGATCAGTTAGTGAAGCGCAAGGTGAGCGATTCCACCAAGATATTAAAGAGATGGAAAAAACGATATCAAGGCCGTTGGGATGTAAACATGTTGGGAGATTACTGCTGGTCTCTCCATCGGGAAAATCCAGAAACCTCGCATAAGAGGAGGAGCTACTCCCGAACCTTTACAGACAAAAGGTTGAAAAAAATACAAACCTTTGGATACTTAACCCCTTCACCACCAATTGGTTTTCAAAAAAACACTGTCAGAAACCAGCGAAAATTAAATTCCTTTGTAGCAAACAAATTTAATTTGCTATTTAATAGAGCAGCAGGAAATGCTGGCAGAATGCTTGGTTGTGTAGGGAGAGGTATTAGCAGTAGGAAAAGGGAAGTGCTCATGCCACTGTACAGAGCACTGGTGAGACCTCACTTGGAGTACTGTGTGCAGTACTGGAGACCGTATCTCCAGAAGGATATAGACATCTTAGAGAGAGTTCAGAGAAGGGCTACTAAAATGGTGTACGGCTTGAAGGAGAAAAGTTACCAGGAAAGGCTTAATGATCTTAACATGTACAGCTTGGAAAAAAGACGAGACAGAGGAGATATGATAGAAACATTTAAATACGTAAAGGGAATCCACAAGGTAGAGGAAGGGAGTATATTTAAAAGGAAACAAAGTAGCAAAACAAGAGGACATAGTCTTAGATTAGAGGGGCAAAGGTTTAAAAGTAACATCAGGAAGCATTATTTTACTGAGAGGGTGGTGGATACATGGAACAGTCTTCCAGTAGAAGTGGTAGAGGCCAAAACAGTGATTGAATTTAAGCAGGCATGGGATAGGCATAAGGCTATCCTAAACAAAAGATAAATCCAGGTAAAGTATCCATGTAATTGGGCAGACTAGATGGGCCGAAAGGTTCTTATCTTCCGACATTTTTCTATGTTTCTATGTTTCTATTTGGGCAGCAGATCGAGATATCTCTATCGGGGCACCGGGTGGTGCCTTTTGAAGCCCGACATATCTCGATATTGATAGGGTTAAGACGAAGTACTGTACCTACCCTCACTTTTTGTTTCTGAAAGTATTTTACCAGGAAGGATACGTTGAGATTTCTCTCGTTTTCAAGTATGTCCTGGGTGGCGAGCATGTACTGTTAGGTGTCTTGCCCAAGGACACTTACTGGAGGGGTGCTCTGACCGGGATCAAACCTGTGTCTCCACAGTCTCCCTCTCCTCGGTTATAGAGCACTTTCACCATCACATTGTTAAAAAATATTATATTTTATTACTACATTTTTACTTTTTTAGTTTACACCTCTCACTTAATTGTGCTATATTTTAGCTTTATAATAGCCTAACATTTATGGACATTGCAGAAAAATGGTACAGGATAGGAGAAAACCGTTGGATATTTCGATTCAGCACCCCAAAAAATGAAACCCAGTATGGAAAAAGTTTTTCAAAACTTTTTTTGGTTGGCCTGTTATTATTGAGCCATAGAGCAGTTTTTGAAGTTCCTCCTCCTGACAGCAGCAACCCGAGAGACCAAGAGGAATGAGATGTTCTCCACGGAGTGGTAGGTGATAAATTTGGATGGTATGTGAGTAAACAATATTTTGTCCCAAACTATTATCCTTCTGGAAGCGCCAATATTTAAATCTTGCCTGCATTCTTTCAGACACCACATTCCACTTCCAGCAGTACGTAATGACCTGATAAACGTGGAAGCAAATGGCACATGCATGTTGTATTTATATGTGTTTTATGTACTGGTGCTGGAAATCTTGATACTTTTCTCAGTTAACTGAACTGCTGGGATTCGTTCACAAACTGGAAAAAAAAAAAGAAACTGAAGAATGAAGGAAATTGGAAAAATTACAACGTTAGAAAGAAAATAGAAATTAAAAAAAACATTTTTGCCGTGTTTTCCTAAAATTACCATAAATTGTCCACGATTTCCTTGCTGGTGAATAAAACCCTGCAAATGCTCGCAACTCTTTTTGCATCACAGGTTAACCTTAGGGTTTGAGGTTTTTGCAGCAGAATCTGGTTATTTAGAAAGGATTCTGGACTATACAGCTAACGGTCAAGTCGAGACAAAACACATGGAAACCTAGTTCTTCCTGTATTTTTCCTGGCAGAACAGCATTCCCATTTGGCCCACATACTAAAAGGGGTTATACAGAGAGTGCTGATCTGACACCGAAATGTCACCATAAAGGGAATTTCCTCATACGGTGCCATTTCGGGGCCTTTTGGCTATTCAGAGAGCAGGCTGTTAGCCAAATTTTGGCGAATTGCCTGCACTTACAGTGCCTGTTCGACGGCAGTGAAATCCCCCATAGAGAAGCAATGGTTAGAGAAAAGTTGCCGAAGTGCCCTGCTGTTTGGTGGTTTCATTCGTCAGGTTTATTCTGACGAATCCCATAGGTTTCAATGTTAAAAATATTCCTGATTTTATCCAATATCTGAAACTGTTTATTATTTTATTCTGCAGCAAAAAGTCTATTTAATGATTTTTTTTTAGGATCTTTTAGGCCTTTTTGGGGATTTTTTCGGGAAATGTTTTTTCCATTTTTTTAATACCGTTTTTTTCTTTTTTCTGTAACAGCCCTTTTTATTATCATTCATTGCATCTTATATGTAAATTCCAGGCATTTTCGTTCGGTAGTTTTTTTGCAAACCGCATTTCAATTTTGAAACTTTCAAGCATACTTTTTTTTTTTTTTTACCCTGTTCGTCAGCTTGTCGGCTTTTTCCACCAGCTGCTCTGCGATCGGCAGCTCATCAGCTTTTTCCGGCATGGTTTTTCGGTGGGTTTTCCCTGCGGCGAATGCTGAATTCACCGCAGGGTGGGGAACTTTGATTCCCCGAAGTGCAGGGAACTGGGAGGAGCGAGAGAGCACCGAAATGTTGGCGACATTTCGGTGCTCTCTGAATAACCCCTTAAGTATATATATTTATATATTTTTTTAGGTTCCTGTTATATCTTTTCTAGTTAAAATCACAATAAAAGGTATACTATGATTATCCCAAAGATTTCCTAAAACCCAGCCTTACTACATTTTTACTTTCAATATCACAGGATATTAAAATAATTCATAGAAAAAAAGCAAATAAGAGAAATCCAGACACACCAGATCTCTTTTACTGATTAGTGCGCCGGGTAAGGCTTAGTAACAATTAAAACAAGTATAATATGCACTAATAGAGTATACTTTGATCAACAATAAACCTGTGTTATAATGGGGCAGTAATATACGCATAGAATGCAACATAGGTGTGCGCACAGGGTGTGCCTGGTGTGCCCAGGCATACCCTAATGTTGGGTGAAGGATTCATCTTTGACCCCCTACATAGATATTTTGGATGTTCCTTATCAGTTTCATGATAAATTACATGAATAGTGACTGTATCTCAGCATAAACATTGGTTATGCCCATAGGCGTGCACGGGGGTGTGTCTGGTGTGCCCAAGAAGAAAATGAAGATTGAAGAGGTCCTTTTTCACCTCCTACATTGACATTTTAGATGTCCCTTATCTGGTTCATGATAAATAACATTAAACACTTTATCTCTGGTTACAAGCTCATTGTTTCGAATGAAAAATGTGAGTTTTTTGCAAAAACATCTAAACTTTAGTTTTCAGTTAATAAATGTTCTATTGGTGCACACCCTAATGTAATGTGCTGCGCACGCCAGTGGAATGCAATGATACCTAACCTACTATCTAATAGTCTTGGTTTATGATACCTATATGTTAGTGATACATAGTTGACCTGATATGCTCTATATAGTGACAGTTTTAATTGTTACCAAGTCTTGGTCAGGGCACTAATTACTCGCGAGATCTGGTGTGTTTGGGTCTCTCTTGTTTGCTTTTTTCTATTATCCATACGGTCTATAGGGTTATGCCCATACAAAGGTGATTACTGGAGACGTCCTGGGGAGACACCTTCTTGTCCTAAGAGGGTGTGACTCCATATATACTCATATTTTGTGATTATTAAAATAATATCTACGGAAGGGTGGAGGCTGGCCATAAATTCCAATGAGTTCTTACACTTAATTACTTTCAAGTAATACAGATGTAATGGCTCACTGTAGCCTAGAGTTACCACAGGTGAAAAAATGGCCACGATAAGATATTTTTGCATACACTCTTTAGCTATGTTTCACTATAGGACGTTAGAAGTATGATGGGAGTCACCACTGGTGCAAAGAGAAATCACCAACACCATTGTATCCCGTGTGACAGTCAGGGTTATCCAAAGAGATTCGAAAAGTCACCGCACGTTCGGTGACTTTTCGTTCTCTTCAATTCGGTTCCTTTTGCCGATTGCATTTCGGTGACCCTGCGGTGTATTCAGCAAACACCACAGGGTCCCCGAATTGCAGGGAGAAGCTGCCGAAAACCTGACGAAAACTAACCGAATGCACGCTGAAAACAAGCAAAAACATCTGGATTAACCTTTGAAAAAGACGAACAGGAGCCGAACAGGAGCCGAATCTCACAGAGCCGAAGCAGCTGTGACGTAGAGGAGGCAGTGAATAAATTAGCAAAACCATTTGTATAAATCTGGGAAAAAGAAACGCTGTTTGCAAAGAAACTACTGAGCGAAAATGTCTGAAATTTTCACAGGAGGTCCAGGGAATGATAATAAAGAGGGCTGTTACAAAAAAAATAAGTAAACTGAAAAAGAAAAAAAAAAAAAAAATCGGACTTTTAATAAAAAAAAAAATTAATCAGAAAAATGCTTAAAGTATCCTAAAAAATCTATAAATAAAGAGACTTTTTGCTGCAGAATTTTATAATGAACGGTTTATTAGATATTGAATTAAAACGGGAATATTTTTAACATTGAAGTCTATGGGATTCTCCTGAATAAACTTGCCGAATTAAACCACCGAATGGCAGGGCATTAGGGGAACCTTTCACTGCTGGTTTGTGTTCTCTGAATAGCCGAAGCAGTGCTTTATCATGGGGATTTCACTGCCCTCGAACAGGCACCGAACAGGCACCGTATGTGCAGGCAATTCGCCAGTATTTGGCGAATTGCCTGCTCTCTGGATAGCCGAATGGCCAGGAAAGGTAACCGAACGCTGATTTTCAGCGTTCGGTTACCTTTCTCAAGCAATTCGGATCTCTTTGGATAACCCTGATAGTGATTAGGGGCATGGTGATAGACCACATTTTGTGAGCAGGCAGATGGAGAAAGCCCTTTTCCGCTATAGGGTTAATTCTCAGCTGGCTGCTGATTAAGTCTGCCCTGTCTTTATAGGTATGGTGTTTCCCTCAGAGAGTGGTCTTTGTGCTGGATGCAGCAGAGAAGGAGACAAAACCCTGAAGCTACTATGTAATAAACTTAGGAAAAATGTGGTAGACACCAGCTACCAAATAACCTTTATTGAACGAATACAATGTACACAACAATAATAAAAATACATAAAGAATTGTAAAGTGGTAAACCTCCTTGAACCGTAGATTAGCTTTCTCTTATTAAAGAACGTACCACAATGGAAATATAGAGATTGATTTTCAGTAATATGGAATGTGGGCAATTAGTGTAAGATGTGCAATGTCATATATAATGAAGGCTATATACCACTAGGTGGCGTCAGAAATCCTGAAAATATCGTCCTAATGCAGGAGAGATATATTCAGTCAGGCTAGGGTCAGACGAACGCAGTTTTAACGTGCGTTTAGCCGCACGAAATCACGGCCGTGCTAGCAGCAAATGACGTCCAATGCCGGGCAGCATACGATGAACGGCCGCACGAAAGTTCGTCCGTGCAACGCAAGTGGCAAACTAACGCATTTTGTCGAACGTGAAACAGATAGTACTGACGTACAGAGTGCGCTGCGTCCGCTAGAGGCGTGTGTGCGTGATTTGGAGAGGTCAGACACTGCTAATGTCCGGCCAACATAACGTCCAGATGCAAAACTGTTTTATTGATGATCCGTACAAATTCACGAACGCAAATGCGCATCGTATGACCGCTATCGCGTATTCCGTGAAAAAATACGTCCATTCGTTCGAACGCACTTTTTCACAGACAACGCGAAAATGCGTTCGTCTGACCCTAGCCTAAATAACAGAATAATTACCGACATTTAGTGCCATGTATTGTAAGCACAGTTAAAGGCCAAACATGCATGAGTTAAAAGATAGTTTATGGCAATCGACTTGCTGCTCAGGATTGCTATCATTTAACTCATGCATGTTTGGCCTTTAACTGTGCTTACAATACATGGCACTAAATGTCGGTAATTATTCTCTGTTATTTACTGAATATATTTCTCCTGCATTAGGACGATATTTTCAGGATTTCTGACGCCACCTAGTGGCATATATATGACATTGCACATCTTACACTAATTGCCCACATTCCATATTACTGAAAATCAATCTCTATTTTTCCATTGTGTTACGTTCTTTAATCAGAGAAAGCTAATCTACGGTTAAAGGAGGTTTACCACTGTACAATTTTTTATGTATTTTTATTATTGTTGTGTACATTGTATTCGTTCAATAAAGGTTATTTGGTAGCCGGTGTCTACCACATTTTTTCTTTCGATAATCATTAGGGTTCATGCCCACTACTGACACTGGCTTTAAGTTATTTCCCCGTATTCTATTAAGTTTTTTTCTTGTTTATGTAATAAACTTAGCTGCCCAATGTTATAGTGAGGGAAGAACAATGTTTAGTTAGTGTTACGTTCGCCCAGCCAGGCCCCTTGGTGCTGAGAGCTCTTCTCAGCCCTCATGGTTTTCGGGGTTAAACTGTTTTGGCTCTCCGCCCCTGGAGTCTCAGTGTCTGATTAGACCTGTGGTCACATGACCTGCACTGCTCTATTTAAATGGCCAACAGTGCATTAGTTCCGTGCTCCAGTGTAGATCTTCCTTGCTGAGTTCCTGAATTCTGTATATTGCTTATTGACTTCCTGGTTTTTGACTTCTAGCTTTTGTATTCTGACTAATCTCCTGCTTATGTCCATTGTGTTTTGTCTGAGAGGTTTTGGTTTTCATGTTCAGGTTTTCATGCTCAGGTTTTCTTGATTTTCATGCTCATGTTTTCTTATTCTGGTGTATTCCTATTTGCTAGGTATCCAGTTGTTTGTGCTGGTCGCAGCATAACCTCAAGTTCTATGAGTCCTGTCCTGCATGTTGCTGACTATATTTCTGTCAAGTCTGTTTTTTCTGGTTTATGTTGTGTGTATCTAGTGCAGCACCTCATTGTTCTAGTATATAGAGACCACCTCTAGGATCTTTCTTGTTCAGTTGTTGCTAGATATTCCTTCCTGTCAAGTTTAGTTGAACCCTGTTGTTTCATTGTATATATTTTCCCACCCTGTAGTCTGTATAGTCAGAAGGACATTCAAGGACCTTACCCCAGTGCGGGGCTTTCCTCGTGTGTGCATACTGTCTTGTCTTGTCTGGTTCTGTTGTATCCTGTGTCCAGGGTTCTGCATAATGCAGAAAGACACATACCTGCTTAAAGGGCTTAATAAACACAGCAGCAAGGATCCCCCTTTGGCTCCTGAGGGGGGCCATCATAACAGTTAGACTCCGAATGAGGAGTAGGCTTTTGATTTGTTGGTTTTATTTTCCTGTTTATTGGTCCTGTTTATTACTCTGCACATACTATGGATGCCCAATAAAGAAAAGCCTAAAGCAGTAAGGCCATGGTCACACGAGCATGAAGGGAACATCCATGAAAACGGGCGTTCTCTCTGCTTTGACATCCGCGTGACCACGTCGCGCGGCTCGCGCTTTGTAGGCCCATCAAACGTCCGATGTAGCTTTTTGATGGTGAGGGTTTCAGCAGGTCCAGTGTAACGTGCAATACTATTCTGCACGGTACACCATGTGGCCCTCCTCATTGAGTGGTCAGAAAGCTGCGATGGACGCAGGGAGGAGGAATCACACAGACACACTCCATGTGCTTGTGTGACCATGGCCTAATCCGTGTGTCCAGTGGCTATATCACACCCCTAAAAATGATCTCACTGCCAGAAAATCATTATTACCCATGTTCGCTTTATGTTAAACTTGTATGCTTTTACATAATTTCATTTTGTGATCTTGACGACTCATGTATTGAAAAGTGACCTGTGTAGTATCGTTTTACTTACTCTGAGTGTTTTGTTCTGGATTGCAGACATGGAATTGCTGTCCATGTTGATCTGTCAATAGTTCTGTTTGTATTTTTCAAGCAGAGATTTTGCTTTGGGAAGACGGTGTCAATCATCACATTTTCAAGGTTTAATGATTCTAGGCCTGTGTGTACTGAGCTTTCAATATTTTATTATCTAAAATTTGTTTTAGTGGGAAAATAAATTTAAATGTTCCTTCCTCCCTACGTTATGTTCCGTAGGGAGGATTCAATTTATATATTCTGTTGACATTCCCTGTCAGCCATGTAATGTGCGTACAGTTTGTCCTTTTGGAATTCTGTTACCATAGAGACAATATAAACCGCTCTTCAATATTCATTTCAAGGATACTTCTAAAATAATATTGAAAGCTGAGATAACCATTACCTTATCTCGCTGGGTATTATAGTCGCTATCTGCACGAAGGTTGACTTTCAAATACCACATTAACCCGTTCACTACCAAGTGATTTTCAAAAAACAATGTCAGAAACCAGTGGTTTTTTGAAAAATAATTTTAAATTAATTTTAAAGACCTATTTGAGTTTATACTTATTTTATGTCTTACTGTAAATATCCTATTTTTGGCCAGTAGATGGCACCATCTACTGCCAAATTGAGTTAGAGGTTTTAGTAGCTGGTCTAGTTTCTTCTTTTCTCACTGCATCGGCTGCTGAATGCCCGATATTTCAGAGCTTTGAGCAGCTGACTTTCCAGTTTTAGCTCTTTGAGCATTATGCCCACAAGTCTAAAACTTTGGGGGCACCTTTTGCAGCCCAAAAGCAAATGACAGTCGTTTGCACCAAACGAATTTCATTTGCTTTTGGGCTGCAGATCAGCATACCGAGATATCTCGATAACGAGGCACCAGATGGTGCATCTGAAGCCCAAGATATCTCTATCGGTAGTGAAGGGGTTAATAATAATGGTGGTGACATGTGTTCAGAGTGCATGCTTTAAATTATTGAATAGCCCTTGTTTATGTCATGAAGAGTAAGGGTTGTAAACCAATAAAGTGAGCTTGCCTTTTTAAAATCATTTTATGCTAGTGTGACTTTGTATGAACTTACAGTGAAAAGATTCCCACATCCCATATTTGTTTGGGTCCTTACACTGATATCAGTTCTGTATTTCTTAATGTATGTCACGGGACACCCAGCTTGAGCCGAGGTGGGACCCATATACGGGGCTAAAAGCCCAAAAGGCAGGAGTGCTGCTAGCTGAATTTCAGACAGACAACAGATGAAGACACCATACAGCTGGGCAGGTATAACCACAGAAATAAACAGGACACATCACAGACCAGAAGGAAAGGCAAGGGTTAAGGGTAGAACCAAATACACAGACACCCAGTAGAACACAGAAGGAAACCCTAATCTAAAGACCAGACATTGTATGGCCAGATCTATCCTAAAGATGGCAAATAGTACTGCTGGGTAAAGCAACACTAAAGGCAGAAATCTATAGAGAGGGTTAATCCCAAAATAGGTAACGGAAAGTCAAAGTAAATAAACAGTGCAGGAAGGGTAAACCAGAGAATAGTCAATTAGGAAAGCCAAGATAAGTACACAGGATAATCAGCACAGCAAGGGAAAATTACAAAATAAACCACACAGAAGCAAGAAAGGGAAAAAAGCAGGGGAAGAACAAGGAAAAAGCGACAATGAAAAACCAAAATGAACAAATGGCAAAGACAAGGTAAACAGAGGGACAAACAGACAAGGGAAACAGGGAGCAAAAAAACAAACAAAACAGAGCAAAGTATACAAATGGGAAATCAGAGGCGCATACTGGCAGCAGGAACAGACAAAATAACAAGCAGCAGGTAGACTCTAAAACAGAGCACTGCCGAATGGGAGAGACTCCCTTATATAGGGAATAGGTCAGTGCTCTATGGGCCAGGTGGTCAGACACCTGGTAGTTTGCAGGGAAATCCTGGAGTGGAATATGATTATTGAAGGACCAGGAAGGGGAAAGAGCCGGCCCGGATCGGCTCACTAATGGGGGCTCAGGACTGGAATCGTGACAACGTGTCTACTCTGTCTGGATCCAACGACAACCCTCAAGCTATTGTACTATAGAATGGCACAAAGAATTAAAGACAAACCTCGTAACAGCTAGGGATCGAAGGTAAGACACCCATGTTTTATGCCTTATATTCCAGCCCGCTACTTTTTTCTAATTATTTACCTTTTAGCAGAATAATTTATAGACCTATTTTATACTCTTTCTTGACATAGTATTACAGAGATAAGCCATAGTGGAGTAGTAAATCTGTCTAATTTAAATGGTTTCTTTACCTGAAATTTAAGCCATAGGATATGGATTTTATTTTACTTTTTAAAATGTTATTCCTTTTTTTTTTTTTTTTTTTTTATAACAGTGTATAGTGAAGAGGACATCCATTGTGCCATATCTAATGCCAAGTTCGCCATTCAGTTGTAGAAAGAAAGTAACCAGTAGTTCTCCTTAAATTTCCATATAGAATATATATATATATATATATCTATATATATATCTCTTCCCTATACACTTTTCCTAAATATATGCATAAAAATAAATTTCAATCAAGAACAGGAACATTATGGCTAGAACACATGCTCTTCATTTGTGAAAGTGTAACTTTAATACATATGTAAGTAGCGCCTATGTTGTTCTCCACCTTGGCAATTATTAAGAATGCTGTATATGGTCAAAGCATTGGCAAAGAAAACAAACCTTTAGGCATAAGTGAGATTTAGAATCAACCGTAGAGAATGGAGTTGTCGGTAATTACCAATGTACACATATGGGAAATGTGGCCAAGGCTATAAACAGAGGTATTGGTGAGAAAAAGTAAAATGTTAACTTGAAGGACTGATTACCAGACACCACCATCATTAAAAAAGTTTGGGGTTATCTTCGTGTTTGTCAAAAGTCTTCAATATATTGAGCAGTTTTCTGTTGCCAATAAAGAAGTAGAATCAATAACGCAATAAAGAGGAGGAGTCAAGATATCTGGCTTCAATCATATCCTGCATGTGGCATTCCCTACTTGCATATGACCCTGGGGTTCCAGAATAATGAGACACTGTGGCACAACTTGCAGTATAAGGAGCCACTAACACCTACCAGCAGCAGTGTTAGGTGCCACAGCTGGCATTGTCTAGTGGAGGCCATAGGACTCAGTGGAGACCAAAGAGAGCTCACCAAGAGATTGCGGGTACTTGATCTCACCGGGCTAGCTAAAGGACATTAACATTGACAAGTGGAGCGGTTATCATTAATGAGTGAGCTGTTGAGTATAATGGTTCAAGTGGAATAGGGACGGAGATAAGTACGTGAAGCTTCCTTGCTCCACCAAGGTTAAAAAGATATGAAAAAACATGCATTTTAGCCATACAGTTCCTTTTAATTCCATTCAGCATTATAACCATATAAATGCTGTGTGTGTTTGTGTATAGAATTTATGATCTCCATCTATTGAACATACCTTCATCCCTTGATGTCTTCCAACTTGTCGTTTCTGATCTTCATCAGCTTTGTTTCCAATCAGAATCTTCTGAACGCCTTCTGGTGCATACTGAGGAAGAATAACATTTACAGGATGATCCCAAGAGGAATATGGGGTATACAACACAGAGAAAGTATTATGTGAAAAAGATAGAGGATTGGTTTGGTAGTGCCCAAGGAATGAGATGTGCATTGGAATTTCAGCAATTTGACAGAAGTTATTCATATTGGGTGATGATTAACTCCACTGAAATTCTGTTTATTTGTACAGAATAACTATGGAAAAGGTTACATTAGAGACATGTTAAAATACTGGACATGTGCATTTCGTTTCATTCCGAATCCAAATTTGGATGAAAATAAAAAAAATAAAAAAAATAAAAATAATCACCATTTTCGTAGTTTGGGAGCATTTCTGAAAATGAAAAATCAGTCGTCTGAAGTTTCGGAAAGATTCGAAAATACAAAATCGCGATAAATAAACAAACAAACAAAATCTATTTGAAATTGATCCGAAGAGAAAATGAAACAAAAATTAACCGAAACACGGAAAAATACAGAGCGACATGATCTGAAACAAAAAACCCAAACCAAATGATTCAAAACTAATTTAAATGCAGCATATGAATCCACACACTGAGTGGAGGCACCTCTCTGCAGTATAATTAATGCAGCATATGAATCCACAGGCAGCACCTCTCTGCACTATATATTTATATATTTTTGTGAAAGGATTTTACCAGGAAGGATACATTGAGATTTCTCTTGTTTTCAAGTATGTCCTGGGTGGCGAGTATGTACCGTTGGGTGTCTTGCCCAAAGACACTTACTGGAGAGGTGCTCCATGTTAAAAATGTGTTTTGTTTTTGTATCCTGCATTTTATTACTTTGTATTTCTTTAACAACTGTACAAATTTCAATGTTCTTGAACCCAGGACATACTTGAAAACAAGTGAAATCTCAATGCAGCTTTCCTGGTAAAATACTTTGCAAATAAATAAATAAAATGCAGCACATTAATCCACACACTGCGGGGGAAGCACCTCTCTGCAGTATAATTAATGCCGCATATGAATCCACACATTGAGGGAAGGAAGCTCTCTGCAGTATAATTAATGCACCATATGAAGTCACACTGTGTGGGGAAGCACCACTCTGCAGTATAATTAATGCAGCATATGAATCCACACACTGAAGGGAAGCACCTCTCTGCAGTAGAATTAATGCAGCATATGAATCCTACAAGAAAAGAGAAGTGAAGAGTGTCATGAATATATATTCGTCATAAAGGACTGGTAATATTTCTTGTATATAAACTGAAAATACCACGCGTCTGCCTATGCAGCCTTGCGTGAGTTAATTAGAATGTGAATCGCCTTTTGGCTTGTCCCCAGCAATCTCCTTTGAAGTCACTGAAGATGTGGGGATCAAAGGTTATTGTTGATTACCAGGTACCATGCCAAGTTAACACCTTTTTAAAGTGCAAAAAGGAAGCCTTCCTGCTGGCCAAAGATAGGTGACAGAGTGCTCTTTGTTCTGCAGGACATGTAAGATTGCAGGAAAGACAACTCTTGGTGGGGGTCAAGCTGCATATCAAAGAAGCCCATATGTTCCAGCTGGAAATTATCTTTTGGTTATGTAATACAAGATATCATAAAAAATTAAATAAGTGCACTGAGCATGCCCATGAATTAACAGGAGGGGGGATTCTGGGACATGCAGTGGGCAGGCTGTACCTTGGAGGAGCAAAGGAAATCTATATATTCTGAGACCAGCATGGGCTCCTTGGCTTATTCTTTCTGGGCTCACGCAAAAGTGGGAATTTTCCGGTGTTGCCAATCTCTAGCCCCAGGGGGTCACAGATGTCCTTTTAGCTTGCTGACTTGTAAGTAAGTTCTGTGTTTTAATCCCTTTTTATTTCTCTGCTTGTGTGTGTAATTACTAATTATAATATCAATTTTTTCTGTAAAAAAAGGACTGTGACATAATTCTCTCTCATAATAAATATAAAAGTTATTAAGATCTGCTTCTGCCTGATATTCGACCCTCGTAACCGAAGGACTGGATTATCATAGAGATTTGTCTTTGTTTAAGCTCAGGTCGATCTACTAAACAGGGAGTTGGGGTGAAGCCAGTCGTTTGGACAGTTTTCTATTTTGGGGTCCATTGTCAGAGTCTCAGGCCAGCTCTGGTTCAGGTATTAGGCATCCTGGGTAAAAAAGCCATTGGTCTGTGGTGGGTGCGTTGATAATTTACAAAGGAAGTGGGTGCAACATAGTTAGTATTCCGGGTCGAGTGCAGACTGATAGGGAGTTGTACTCCTGTGTCCACTTCATCACGTTGCGTGTCCTTCTGGAGTGAAGGTGTTGACGTGGAATAGAGCCAGTGTCAAAGGTGTTGACGTGACAGGCAAGCACCTGCGGGGGATTGTGGGCCACGTAGTCATTATTTTGGGTCCAGTGTAGACGGATAGTGATTTTTAACACTGCGTTTCCTCACCGCATCACGCGTGCGTGACAGAGAGCACACATGGATTTGAACAACATGAACATACATTGCTTCCTTGTTAGTTGGACCAGTTCATAGCTTACATTGCCTCAAAGAAAAAATATACAGCCGGTACTACAATAAAAATACCAGCTGTTACAAAAATAATTCCATTGGTTTCAATGTTAAAAAAAATCCCTGTTTTTATTAAATATTTCTTAAAACGTTACTTTTTTTCATTGCAGCAATAAGCCATTTTTATTTATTTTGAAGGATTTAAGGATTTTTTAAGGTGACAGTTTAGGTTTCATAATTTATTTTAAAGAAACAAGGCTTTTTTCCTCATAGGTTTCAATGTAAAGAAAACATTGATGTTTCAGCATCATGGTTAGCTACAATATAGCTGTCCATAGTGCTTAACTGCTGGCATGAAACAATGTATCAGGACCTTGGACAGCTATTGTAGCTAACCATGGTACTGAAACATCAAAGTGTTTTTTTTTACATTGAAACTTTTGAGGAAAATAGCCTTTTCTTTAAAATAAGTTGTGAAACCTAAATTTTCACCCAAAAAAACCCCTAAAAAATAAACAAAATGGCTTAATGCTGCAAGTGAAAAAAAATAAACAGGGTTATTCAAAGAGAATCGAAAAAGTCACTGCAAGTTCGGTGACTTTTCGTGCAATTCAATGCGATTCGGCAATCCCATTTCGGCGACCCTGCGGTGTATTCAGCAAACACCACAGAGCCACAGTAATGTAGGGAAAAGTAGCTGCAAACCCGCCAAAAACTCACTGCAAAACCAGGGCGAACGCACACCAAAACTCGCAAAAACATCTGGATTAACTCCGCAGAACACGCTGAAGAAACCCGAGCAGGAGCCGATCACCGTGGAGAGCAGCCACCGGAAAAAGCCGAAACCACAGACGAATGGAGTGAAAAAAATAAAAAACAGTACTCTTGAATGTTTGAAAAGTGAAATGCTGTTTGCAAAGAAACTACAGAACAAAAATTTCTGAAATTAACATAGAAGATGCTATTGATGATAATAAAAAGGGCTGTTACAGAAGAATTATTTTAAAAAAAACGTGGAAAAAATTTTGCAAAAAAAATCCCAATAAATGCCTGGGAGAGAGGGAGGTCAGAAAAAAGATTACTACTATAGTCGAGTTGGAAGATTACAAGGGTGTGGATGAGTCGCTTTGTGGTGTCAGTGGTAAGAAATGACGGATTCTGGAAATATTACATAGTTGATAGCGGCAGGAGGAGGAAAGAGATTGAATGTTGGGGGATGAAGGATAGAGCAGAGTCAAGTGTAACTATGAGACAGCGAACCTGGCTTGATGGGGGGGGGGGGTAGTGATACAATCAACCATGATGAAGAAGTTAGGAGGTGGGGAGGCATTAGAGGGAGGAATTAGTAGGAGCTCAGTCTTGGACATGTTAATCTTTAGGCGGTGAGAGGACATCCAAAAGGAGATAACAGATAAACAGTCGCTGACTTTGGAAAGGTAGGAGGAGAGAGATCAGGGGTAGAGACTGGTAGATCTGAGTATCATCAGCATAGAGGTGGTAATTAAAGCCAGAGCTGTTAATGATTTTGCCCAGGGAGGAGGTTTAGATAGGTCCTCTGCTCTTCTCTAGGACGGAGCCTTGAGGTACATCAACTAAAGACAATGATGCAGAGAAGGACCTGTTAGACAGATAGGAGTCAATCCAAGAAAGTGCAGTGTCAGAGACCAAGAGAGAGGAGAGTCTGCAGAAGGAGGGGGTGGTCGACAGTGTCAAAAGCAGCAGAGAGGTCAAGCAGGATGAGAATAGAATAGTGGCCGTGGTTTTTAGCAGTTAGGAGTTCATTGGTGACTTTGGTGAGGGCAGTTCCAGTTGAGAGTAGGAGACAGAAGCCTGATTGCAGGGGGTCGAGTAGGGAATTAGAGGACAGGAAGAGTGAGAGGCGGTTGAAAACTAGTTTTTCGAAGAGCTTAGAGGTGAACGGAAGCAGGGATAAAGGACGGTAGTTAGATGGAGAGTTGGGATCGAGGGAGGGTTTCTTTAGTATAGGGGTAACGTGTACATGTTTGAATGCGGATGGGAAGGAGCCAGTGGAGAGAGATAGGTTGAAGATGTGTGTGCGAGCAGGAGTGAGGGAGGAGGAGAGTGGAGGTATTGGATGTGAGGGAATGGGGTCGAGCAGGCAAGTGGTGAGATGTGAGGGGGACAGTAAGGAATTGACTTCCTCCTCAGTGGCTGCTAGCCTTCATTACTACTTTAAATATTCCCTGTCACCAATTTTTTTCTCTCGTTTTTCAAGTGATCTTGAGTGGATATGTTCTTCACATTTGTAATTTCCAGGCATTAAAGTTTACATTCAGTAAGACCGGTTCAAGTCACATCAAAATGCCAAAAAGTGAAATGTCTCCTACCTCATCCACATCGCTGGCCCATTTCATTATATGCTGGTATGAACGCTCACTTGTGATATCATACACTAGAAATATTCCCTGGAAAACAGAAATAGAAAGTTTATGGAGCATGAATAAAATAGTGACAAACAAATTTCATAACATTTATAAATATTGATAACTAGCTAATATACCAAGCGTTGCCAGGGCTTTTATTTTTTCATTAGGTTTTTTTATTTATAGAAAAACTAAAAAACCCACTGCACCGGCTCCCAAATCAGCTGCACACACCACCCTGATATCCTCCTTATCAGAATCAAACCTATAACCATACAAATGGTGATTTTGCTCGATAGTATTGCAGTCCTGTGCGGAGTATGAACGTATGTACTATATATTAGCAATAATCTTCACAGCACACCATGCAGTATTGACTTATACACATAAAAAAATACTTCTGGGGAGGAGCTAGCCGAGGAAGCGAGCGGCTGCATGTTGAAAGAGCTCCGTGATAAACACGGCTTTTAAAAGTTATTTCCGCTGCTTGCTTGAGCTTGCGCAACGATCTACTGTCTCTAGGGGCACTGGAGGGCTCGGTGAGTGTGCCTACCCCCGAAATCGGCACTCCGGAACGAATTAACCCCCGCGGCACGATCGGGGCCTAATACTCGCGGCCATTTTGGAAGCCTGGACGAAGACTGCTGAGACCTTTCACCGCTTTTCCTCCTGGTACCTGCACTTTTGGTGACATGCCCACCGGTCGCTCACAGAAGCTGGGGTCCAGACAGAGGGACATTCGGGACTCCATGACAGGTGGGTCCACTTCAAAGGGAGATGCGATCTCCTCATCCCTCCCCCTGGGCTACGATTTTTCGGATGATGACGAGGACCCTTGGCACTTGGGTGGTAGCTCTGCGATGACCTGGGTCTCCCCGCAATCCGAAATCCAGATTCCCAGCCACTATCTGCAGCTGCTAAAAAACGGGCGCAAAAGAAACGAAAAGCAGCGCTGCAGGCGTCTTTGAGCGCCTCACTTGCTGCTGGTGGCCTCTCTGATGGGGACTCGACCGAGGCACACCAGCTTTCAGCCAGCAGTAGTGTGGCTTCGTTTCGACAGGACGTTTCGAGATCTGGTACCCAACCGCAGCAAACCGGAGCGACCCCACTCGAATCACGTACGACTCAGCCTGAGGACCGACAGCAGGAGGAGGAGGATGATCTTCCTCTTACGAAAAGAGACCTTCGAAGGATCTTGGACGAGCTCCGGGAGATCCGGGGGGTATGGAAACCTGAAGTGGCGGCAGTTCATGAGGAGGTTGCAGCAATTCGTGCGCAGGTGACAGCAGTGCAGATGACTGCCTCTGCCGTGCAAACGGAACATACCCACCTGTTGGGACAGGTCGCTGGTCTACAATCCCAGGTCGAGCTTTTGTCCCGCTCTGTGGAGATGCTGGAAACAAGACACTGCCGTCGGAATGTCAGGGTCAGGGGCATCCCGGACTCTGTGTCGTCAGATGAACTCCCAGCTTATGTATCTCGCTTGGCACTTCGGATGGTGGGACTTCCTCCTGACAAGCCAGATGTGGTCGGATCGGTATTTAGGGTTCGGAGGCCTGCGGCGCTTTCGAAGGGGACACCCCGTGATGTCGTGGTGGCCTTTCGTGATGTAGCATTCAAGGTCAAACTTATGTCTACTCCTGGCACGAGAGATTCAGTGAACTTTGAGGGCTCCACGCTGGCTTTGTATCACGATCTTCCGTTCCAGACTCTACTTGCTCGCAGGCGTTTCCATTCTGTGACTGCGGTTCTTCATCGGAGGGGGATCCGTTATCGGTGGGGCTTGGCGGGAGCATTAGTGGTGACACATAATAATATCCCCTACACCATCACTGATCCTGAAACCGCCTGGTCCGACCTTGAAGCGGCTGCATCTCGCCGGACCCTCCGGAACTTCAGCCAGACTGAGACCTGAGCGATACAGTTTACCCCCCACAGCTTTTTTCTTCTCTATTTAAGTGTCACTAATCTCTAGATTAGCTTTGAGTAAAATTTTTCAGGACAATTTGTGGCATTTATGTTGATAGTCCTACCTGCTTATGTGTTTCTTTTGTGTTTTTTCTCTTACCTGAGGTTGGGACTTCTTGCTTTGTGTTTTATTATTATTCCTTTATTGACCTATTACTACTAGCATCGTACATTTTTTGACTGGTTGACCGTAGTTAGTTTGGCCAACCCTAGACGGCTGTATTTTTCTACGTTTGATTTCGTGAATTTCCTGTTATGTATAATTCTCTAAATAAAGAATTAAAAATAAAAAAATACTTCTATTATGCGGTGATCTTCTGCAGAGTCAACCACGTAACAAGGAGCAATCTCCTATTGCTCTCACTGGTATGGCCCAAGAAGTATTGCCTCGCGTTTCTTGTTGTAAAAAATCTCTTCAGATATTGCAACAGTCTGCTTTATGTCTCAATGGAATGGACTTCAAGTTAATATAACTATAATATACATAAAATATATGTATATTAAAAACATGTGGGCTGTTGACATGATCTCACCCACTAAAAAGCATATCAGTAACACGGTGTATCCTCACGTGTCCTTTAGCGTTCTGCTGGGGAGCTCCGAGATAGTGGGTCTGTGTACTCCGAGTGACGTAATGCTGTCGTGTTTCGTCCTGCCGGGACTTCAGAGCTTACGTCACCATCCTCTCAACTGCTTAAAATACTCTCAAACAAGGAGCAGCTGCCTCTCTTAAATTGGTCCAAATCAATCACATTTGCTATATAGTCCCAATACATATACATATAAAACCCAACATATTAATCCTTTCACTGCTGAGCCATTTCACGCCTGTGTGCGGAGCTCATTTTTACTGCTTTTACTCATTATTTTTAAACGCGTTTTGATGCCACGTTTTATTATACCACCCAAACAAATTATATATCTTTCTTTCCAGCAGAATCAGCAGATTCAGAATATATCATTATTATATGTATATGTCATGTCCTGCCTGTATATTATAACGACAAATGCAATAAAATTAGAATTTTCAATAAATTTACAGTGTGCAAACTTTTTTTTTTTTTCTCTTTTTATCATGTGAGCGTTTGCGAATATATTTTCTACGGGGAGCGATTGCTAAAAAAATTGAAATGGGGGCCGTTACATTTTTTTGGGGGGAAATTACGTGCATTTTAGCAAACTCCCCATAGAAAAAATTGTTAGTGCAGCATCATCGTTCACATTAGAATTTAAATGGGAACAATATTGCAGCATTAACAAAGCAAAAAAAGGCCATGCTCTGCCACGGGTCGGGAGATAGGGGGTTCCAATGAACCCCCTATCTCCACCATAGGTGGCAGCTAGGGGTTAACGCCAGAACTGACATCATCGCACTATGTCCGATGACGCCAGTCATCAGGGGGACATCCCGGAAGCTTGGCCGAGCGTGTCCTTATCAGCCAAGTGGTTAAAAAACAATTGCTGGGGGCGTGGCTGACCATGCAGGGGACCAGACATGCTTCTGCTGAGCTCCGTCTAGAAGCGGTGGCGGTTTTGGACTGGATATTTCGCTTAATTTGCCCTACGGTGAGTCCCTGTGTGGTCGGCCACCGGGAGGAGCTCTCTGGAGCCGGTTTGGTCCCCCCTCCAGGGCAAAGCGGAGATTGTGGCCTTGGTCTGAAGCGGAGACGTCCAGGCGTCGGCCATCTTGAGGCCTATCACCAGGATCAGCCTCGGTCTGCTTCAGGTTTTCCGGACCTCCCCCGGCAGATCTCCCTGGATAAGTGGTCGGCTGTAGCGGCTCGGAGGATGGAGGGCCCCCATCCTCTGAATGTGGTGGCAACCGCTGCGGCTGGGTTGCTAGAAGAACAAGGTGGCGCGGCATGGAGGCGGCCGACGCTCCCTCCTCGTGTTGGAGACCTGGAGGCCGTGTTTGAGCACTTAGAGGAGTACCTGGTGGCGGTGCCGGAAGACAAGGGGAGCCCACTCACAACGGGCTCCTGGCGTACCCTGATGGCGGTGCTGCGTGGAGGTCGGGAGGAGATGGAGGACTTAACTGAACGTCCGGAGCTGGTGGTGATGCCTCTCGGACGGATGGTGGTCCTCCCTGCTGTGGTAGCGGATAGCACGCCTGGAGGTGAGCTGATCCCTGAGGACAAGGTAAAAGAGCACGAGAAACCGGAGACGCCGCACGAATACTCACCGCCGCAAGATGGAGTGGAGTTGTTGCCTGATGCGTCGTAAGCCGCGGTGGAGGTGATGCCTGCTGCTGGTGAGAGCCCCGTGGGAGGGCTGCGGTGGGTGCCCTGGCCTCATGGAATTACTCCGGCCGTGATTGCCTCCACTTGTCCGCCCCGTGGCACCGCTGTTTCGGGACACTGGATGAGAGCACTCCCTTATTTTTCCTGTCTGCCTACCCATTATTTCTCTCTCAAATTTTGTTTTTAGGCCGCAACTTTTTGATTTTCGCCCCCCCCCCCTCTGCTGAGATTACGCTTTGGGATATTTTTGCTGACTAAATGTCATTACTCCTCGGATGGGGTTGTTTATGTATCTTTGAGACGCTCTACAAATTTGAAGCGGATTTGATTTTATTTTTGCCGTACGCTTTGCGGTTTTGCAACTCCCCCCCCGTCTTTTTTTTATTTTGCAGTTACCTCCTGATATCACCTCCTTTCTCTTATATTTAATTTCTTTTCTGCGACGTCTGAGGACATTTGCATTATTTTTCTTAACTTTTTTTTTTTGGCTGCGTAATGGATGTCTCGGCTGGGGACACCCCGTAGAGATTTTGTGCCACGATGCCATCTACCTGTTTTTACGTCTGTGACCCATTGTTTTATGTTCCTGTGTGTTTATTATTTTATGGCTGGGTAGCTACTCAGATGTTATGTGGCCCTGCGTGGCTCAATCACACTGTTGATTTCTTGATGTTTCTGCTAAAATTCTAAAATAAAGAATTAAAAAAAAAAAAAAACAATTGCTCTCAATACAAAACATTTTCTTTCATCCTAGAAAATGTCCTAACCGAACATGAGGGAGTCTTCCTGTGCACCTAATGGAAAGGGGTTTGGGTCGAAATCCCTACAACCAGGTTCCCTAATGCCAAAATCCCGACAGCCAACTTCCAGACAGAACAAGTGCCAGACATACCAAGTTCCCTACACAGCCAACTCCATGACGGACAACTTCCAGACACCCAAAATCCCAGTGGCTAAACCTAATGCTAACACCCTAACCCCCATAAACCTATCCCTAACCCCAACCCCCTAAACCTAGCCCTAACACGAACCCCCCCTAAACCTAGCCCTAACCCTAACCCCCCTAAACCTAGCCAACAATCATTCATTGGCACCAGCAACTCAATCCCTTTTACAGTATAGATTGCATGATTATTTTTGGTCCTAAATTGAATAACTTTACACTTATCTATATTAAATCTCATCTGCCAGTTGATTCTTCTCTTTTATATAAATATTCCAGCAGAGATGTTACATCCTGTTCAGACTGCACAACCTTACTTAAATTTCCATCCTCGGCAAACCTAGACAAAGTAATATCCTCTCAGACAAAGCAATATCCTCTGTAAGATCATTTAATAGCTATATTAAAAAGAACTGGACCCAGGACAGACTCCTGAGATAGCACCCCCCTCCCCATCAAACACAAATGGTGGTTTTACAGACATGTAACTACAAGGTTTTTGAATTTCACTTGAAAGAAAGAGGGACTGATGTGCCAGAGTTTAAAAGGCATGTTTCATAACCGTCCATTAATATTATTATTATTTTTTCTTTTTTACAGAAAACCTACTCAAGATAAATCGTAATAATATTTAACACATTTTAACACGTGTGCTTTAGCCAAGCTTTAGTACACACTAATCTTTTTTTTGGGGGGGGGGGTATTTTTTGGGGGGGGAGTTGTCTTGCTTTCTTTTGTTTAATTTGTCCATTCTGAAGGCCTTTTTACAAGATTTGTTGGCATGTCTATATTTTAGGTAGGATTAGGCTGACCTGTGCAGCTTCCTCTGTCCTCTATCTAGGGCTTAACCCTTCCACCTACTAATCTCATATATACACACAAAACCATCCCACCCTTAGGATGAAAGAATATATATTATATATATACACACACACTTTTAAACATATACTTTAGGGGTTATTCACAGAGCAGCGAAATGTCTGCACCTGAAGAAATAAAAGGATATAGTACTGAGGCGCATTTCTCCTATCTAACTGTAGGCCTCCTTAGTCGGTAGGCTTCCTCAGATCGAACCGTCTGAGGAAGCCTACAGTTAGATAGGCGAAACGTGCCTCGGTACTATATCCCTTTATTTTAATTTATTTTTTGTATTCCATGTATTTTATTTGGAAGTGGTTGTCTACTTAATCTGTTTATTTACTATTTATTATTTTAAGTATTGGTTGGTGCGGTGGAAATCTTGGCCATTTGCTATGTGACCGTAGAAAGAAGGAGTAGGACCCCCCCCCCTCACCAAGTGGACCAAATACACTACTTCCGAGCCACCTAAGCGAGGAGGCTCGAGGACACGTGAGTGTGACTGATTTATTTTAGTGTGGTAAATTCCAAAGTAAGATCTGCCCAATGGATATATTGTTTTTTTCTTGAGGTATGAGATTAAAGGGAAGATCTCCGCCTTGATATACGCCATAGGGAGCGAAGGGGAGGAGGCCCCCCTTATTGGCCCACATGTGCAGTGATTGAGCCGTACTTTGTAGGCTCTTCCTTTGTGAGTTTGACCGAAATATAAGTTTAAACTATTTTTATTTTGAATGTGATAAGCTGTGCAATGATAGTTTCTGTCTTTTTATTTTATATGATCTAGATGGATTAATTGTACAAAGTCAAGTTCTTGATTATAAGATAAGTTTGATCTAGTATCTTGGTGTTTCCACTGGTATATGGTTGCATGTGACAATATACCATTGATTTATGGCTCTTTAGTGTACGCTTACACCCCCTTGTTTCTTTCATTATTTATAATTGAAGTGTGTAAGGGGTACACATTATTTTGGGCGAGCTGCACATGTGACTATATTGATACATAGAAACATAGAAAAATGTTGGCAGGTAAGAACCTTTCGGCCCATCTAGTCTGCCCAATTACATGGATACTTTACCTGGATTTATCTTTGGTTTAGGATAGACTTATGCCTATCCCATGCCTGCTTAAATTCAATTACTGTTTTGGCCTCTACCACTTCAACTGGAAGGCTGTTCCATGTATCCACCACCCTCTCAGTAAAATAATGCTTCCTGAAGTTCCTTTTAAACCTTTGCCCCTCTAATCTAAGACTATGTCCTCTTGTTTTGCTACTTTGTTTCCTTTTAAATATACTCCCTTCCTCTACCTTGTGGATTCCCTTTACGTATTTAAAGGTTTCTATCATATCTCCTCTCTCTCGTCTTTTTTCCAAGCTATACATGTTACGATCATTATGCCTTTCCTGGTAACTTTTCTCCTTCAAGCCGTACACCATTTTAGTAGCCCTTCTCTGAACTCTCTCTAAGATGTCTATATTCTTCTGGAGATACGGTCTCCAATACTGCACACAGTACTCCAAGTGAGGTCTCACCAGTGCTCTGTACAGTGGCATGAGCACTTCCCTTTTCCTACTGCTAATACCTCTCCTTACACAACCAAGCATTCTGCTAGCATTTCCTGCTGCTCTATTACATTGACTACCTACCCTTAGATCCTCTGAAATAATAACCCTTAAATACCCTTTCCTCAGATGTTGAGGTTAGGACTGTATCAAATATTCTATATTCAGCCCTTGGGTTTTTACGTCCCAGGTGCATTATCTTGCACTTATCCACATTAAAACTCAATTGCCACAGCTCCCACCATTTTTTAGTTTACCTAAATCATTTGTCATTTGGCTGATCCCTCCAGGAACGTCAACCCTGTTGCAAATCTTTGTGTCATCAGCAAAAAGACATACTTTTCCATTAATACCTTCTGCAATATCACTAATAAAAATATTAAAGAGAATGGGTCCAAGTACTGACCCCTGAGGTACCCCACTGGTAACGAGACCTTGCGCCGAATAAACTCCATTTACCACAACCCTCTGTTGCCTGTCACTCAGCCACTGCCTAATCCATTCAACAATATTGGAATCCAAGCTCAAAGATTGCAATTTATTGATAAGCCTTCTATGCGGAACAGTATCAAAAGCCTTACTGAAATCTAAATAAGCAATGTCTACTGCACCACCTATGTCTATTATTTTTGTTACCCAATCAAAAAAATCAATAAGATTAGTTTGGCATGATCTCCCTGAGGTAAACCCATGTTTCTGATCCTGTAATCTATGTGTTTTTAGATGTTCAACAATCCTTTCCTTTAACATGGTTTCCATTAATTTCCCCACTACTGACGTAAGACTAACTGGCCTATAGTTCCTCGATTCCTCCCTACTACCCTTCTTGTAAATGGGCACAACATTTCCTAATTTCCAGTCATCTGGGACGACTCCCGTTAACGGTTTTGCTATTACACCACTGAGCTCTTTTAATAATTTAGGGTGGATCCCATCAGGCCCCATTGACTTATTTGTCTTTACTTTAGACAGCTGCTGTAGAACCTCCTCCTCCGTAAACTCATATGTAAATGTCTTGTTAGTGTTTCCTCCTAACTGAGGTCCCTTTCCTTTCTTTTCTTCTGCAAAGACTGAACTAAAATATTCATTGAGGCATTCAGCAAGACTTTTATTCTCTTCTACATACCTTCCTTTCTTTTTGTTTTTAATCTAATTAATCCTTGTTTTACTTTTCTTTTCTCGTTTATGTATCTAAAAAATGTTTTGTCCCCCTTTTTTACTGACTGAGCTATTTTCTCTTCTGCGTGTGCTTTGGAAGCTCTTATAAATTGCTTTGCCTCTTTCTGCCTAATCTTATAGGTTTGCCTGTCTTCTTCACTCTGAGTTTTTTTATAATTATTGAAAGCTATCTTTTTGTTCTTCACCATTTTGGCCACTTCTGCAGAGTACCACAGTGGTTTCTTCCCTTTTTTGTTTTTGCTAACAAGCCAAATGCAATTGCCTGTGACCTTTAATAATGCTTCCTTTAAATAATCCCATTTCTCCTGGACTCCCTTTAAACTCCTCCAGTCTGATAATGACTCATTCACACAAAATCTCCTCCAGTCTGATAATGACTCATTCACACAAAATCTCATTTTGTTTTTGTGTGGTGCGGCTCCATCCCTGTTCTTATATTAAACCACACTGACTGGTGATCACAAGATCCCAAATTTTCACCTACAACAACGTCTGATACCAAACCTCCATTTGTGAGTATTAAAGTTTACAAGTTCGCTAGATATAATTAATCAGCGCCGTTCCACATTTATACTGCTACAACAATAGTTTACAATTAATAGCCCATAGGACATCTAAAGAGGGCTAACCAAATACACTAACCTGTATTAAATTCAACCAGTACCTAGCAATCAAAAAAGGTATCTCAAACCAGACCACGCACGACGGTCAATGGGGGTTATGTCAAAGATATATTCAATAAGAAACTTATACGAGATATAAATATCAATCGTCTATATTTCCTAGAAATTCTCCTAAATTCTTTTAATTGTATGTGTTTTGTTTTAAAAAATCTAATAATCAACAACCGGATAAAAACATATATATATTTATTACGTATACAAAAAAGTTTCAAATCTCATATCATAAACAAAGATTTCTAAACAACAACAACATCCATCCATCAGCACACAGACTACTAACTTCCCAATATATGTATCTCCGGTTAGTAACTGCATATATGATTAATATAATTTACTTTATCAGTTAGTAACTATACACAGATGGTTAAACATTTCTGCTTAACGAAAACAATTAACATGTATTTCCCAGCAAACCAATGTTTAACAAGCTAGATCTTGTAGAGATATATGTATCTCTCTCAGGGCCGCCATCAGGGCATTATGGCCCATGCTGTGGTAAGGAGCCCAGGGACTGGGGGGGCCCGCCGTCGGTGGCTATATTTACTTTAGGTCGCAGGCCTCGGAGGAGGTACTGCGGCCTTCTGGGCCCGGCCGTCAAGCAGAGACACAAACATGGCAGCCAGCAGCCAACGGGCCCCCTCTGATGATGTCAGAGGGGGTGCGCCAGACATCTGCAGGCAGCCCATGCCCCCTCAGAATCCATCAGGCTTCCTCCCGAGTATACTCTGCAGCGCTGGGAGGAAGTGATCATCTAACATTACTTCCTCCCAGCGTTCCTTGATGCATGTGGAGCCACGCAGGAGAGAAGCACCGGCTCGAGTCCCAGCCTCCCAGGTAATTAATTACTGGGAAGGGGAGGAATGAAAGTATGTCAAATTAAAACAGGGGGGGTTTGACGACTAACTACCGAGGAGAGAGACGCAGAATACAGGAGCCCCATCCCATTTGAGACATTTCAGTGAATTTGTGCCATTTTTATTTTTTTCGGCTGATTTCTCTCTCTCCCCTCGGTCTCGATGGGCTCTGGATACTGCCCCCACTCTCTGAGGCGTCATCCCGAGGTATTTGGCCGACTTTGCAGTGGAACCGCTGGCGGTCCTTGGCCAGGGGTCTGCCCCGTGGCCATCTTGAGGCCTATGACCTGGTGCCCGGCGGATTCGCGTCCAGTTGGTCCTCTGATTCCCTGTGGCTTTCCCCCCTTCGGTGGCTGTCTAGAACTGGCTGTGGAGATAGACGGGCCCCTGTCTCCCAGTTGCTGGTCCGACCCTGGCATCTGTTGCCCCTTCCATGGTCTTCTGCTCCTCTAGAGGAAGCAGCATTGCGCCAGGAACATCACACTATCTATATGGCACAGCCCTCCCCCACAGATACTTTTTTCCCCTTCTGCCATCTCCCCCCCTTCAGTAAGGTTCCCTTATGGAGTCAGAGGGCATGTTGTTTCCCTTCTGCAATTCTTGTATTTTGTTGATTTTCCTTCTTGTGCCATTTATATCGTTTAATGGACATATTCATTTCGGCAGGTCCTGCGTGACCACATTTTGTTTGCTATATTTGATCTGATTTTGTAGGATCTGTACATAAAGAATTATAAAAAATAAAAAATTAAGGATTTAATTTGATTTTAAAAATAATCATATTAACAACTAGGGATGAGCTGTTCGGGTTCGGACGGTTCTGAGTTCGGCCCGAACTTTGGCAGTTCGAAAGTTCGCGAACTTCGAACTTTTTGGGTGTGTCGGTTCGAGTTCGAAAAAAAAAAGAAATTTTGAAAAAAAGTATAGAAAATGCTTAAAAAAAAATACTAAAAAATCTAGAAATAAAGAGACTCTTTACTGCAGAATATTATAAGCAATGGTTTATTAGATATTGAATTAAAAACTAATGTGTACGTGGAAAGATTATCAACTCTAAATGACCTCTCTTCACAAACGGGCATAACACCAGGTGTTTTTAGTCTGGTAATCAATTTGATACATTGTACACTATACTGAGGTGGTGGGGTGTTGTCTGTTTCTGATTGAGATTTGTGAATTAATTTCAAAATTAAGAAAAAAAAATCAAAATAACATCTAAAGCAATGTTATTTTTCACCTCGGGATTAAACATTCACAGGGTTATTCAGAGAGCGGCGAAAAGCAGGAGAATAACTGGAGAAGTGAAAATTCTAGGTCAAAATTTCTCCCATTTAACTCACTTTCCAAATTCGCTATTTGGTCTAGATTGTTCTCTTCTCCTGCCAGTTCTCCTGGCTTTCACCTCTCTCTCAGGGTTGTTCAGAGAAAGGTGAAAACCAGGAGAATGGCAGGAAAAGAGAACAATCTGGACCAAATAGCTGATTTGGAAAGGGAGATAAGGCTAGGGTCAGACTAAAGCATTTTTCACAGCGACCGAAAGTGCGTCCGAATGCATTGCCGTATTTTTTCATGGAATGCGCGAAAACGGTCATACGATGCGCATTTTTGTGCGTGATTTTTTACGGATCCAAACCAGGAAACTTTGGGTGTCTGGACGTAATGTTGGCCGGACATGAGCAGGGTCTGACATCTCCAAATCACGCACACACGCCGCTAGTGGACGCAGCGCACTCTGTACGTCTGTACTAGCGGTTCTGCGTTCTCGAAAAAATGCGTTAATTTTCCACTTTCAGCCGGACTTTCGTGCGACCATACTTCGTATATTGGCCGTCATTGCCCGTCATTTGCTGCTAGTGCGGCCGTAATTAAGTGCGCCTAAATGCACGTTAAAAATTCGCTAGTCTGACCCTAGCCTAAATGGGAGAATTTTTCTGGTTTGGCTATTTTGACCTAGAATTTTCCATTCTCCAGTCATTCTCCTGCTCTTCACCGCTCTCTTTAAAAATGTTTAACTTTTTGTCCTTGTTTCCTGTCCCCCAGGGCACTACCCAGACCCCCATACACCTTTTATGGCAAATATCTAGCATATATGCCCTCTTGGAGGGCACTCTAAAAACCGAATTTTCAGCCCCATTGACTTGTATTGAGTTCGAGTTCGGGTTCGAGTTAGAGTTCGGATCCGAACATTTGGAAAGTTTGGGTTCGGCTCCGAACCGAACTCGGGGAGTGTCCGGCTCATCCCTATTAACAACAAGCATGTCATATAAAAGTCTATACATAAGCTACACTTTGTATTAAAGTGCATAGGACTGTGAATAGAAAGAATTGTCAGGCATTTCAGCAAGAACAGGGCAGATAGTGATGTTTTAGATGATCTGCTAAACCAGTGGAATAATATAATTGTACTTTTATGCTACATTGTTTGTACTAATACACATTTTATGTGATTTTAAGGTATAAGGAGCAACACTCTGTAATACGATATTGATTCATATTATTTTTGAATCACAATTTGAATTTCATACGGTCTTAAATTATTTGAACCAGATAGATACTTTTTTATGTTAAATATACTGTTGTGTAATCAATATGGGTGATTTTTAAGTTATTGGGACTAACACTCTGTAATGTGACCACGATTCACAGTAAATATTGATTTCCTATGGGAAGAGGGGATCGTGGGGGGGGGCATTCTGAGGGTCAGTAAGGGGCCCCAAAAGTTCTGATGGCTGGCCCGATCTCTCTATGCTACATAGATCAACAAGAGATGAGCTATCACTTATTCTATTTCTAGAATGATAAGTAATAAAAACTTAGTGAATCCTCCCCTAATAATGAAAATTAAGCTTCTAATCTTCTGCTTTTTATATTGTAGGTTATTTTCCTTGCCTATTAATTTAATCACAGTAACTTCCAAATTCAATATATATATATATATATCATTGCAATAATTACTTTAGGATAAAATCCTGGTATCCGATTCCCTTTTTTATATCTCTATCTGCAGAATATAAATATTTTAAAGATTCCGGATCTAACAGTAATCTGAGATATCTCAGTCTATCTATTGCAAGAAATACTCCAGATATATATAATTACATTAATTCCTTAATTTGCTTTCATACATTACCTGTCCAAATCTGGAATCAATGTTTCTGTAGTTACAGCAGCAATATTCTTTGGATATAATGTATTGTTTTGGAATATGTGAAAATTATCAATGTCAGATAATCAATGCATGAGAGTTAGAATTGTGCATTCCCATGAGGGAAAATTTAGGTGTGTTCCTAATTAAGTGAGATGGAATGTCCTGAATGCATTGTGTGTCTTGTCCTGGAATGATCTGAATGAATTCCACGAACAGTACATATCCAGTTACAGTAAATACGACGTCACTGAAAATCTACCTCCTCATTTAAATATTTGCTTTCTCTATGGGATTCTCAAATTTATTCTTAAACTATACCTCAAGATGGCAGTGTTGCTTTTCAAATAAAATTTCACAATTTAATTTGAAATCCCTTATCCTAGGTCAGAGGTCAATCTCACTATCTTATTTTGAACAAAGAATGACTATAGATATTCCAGACAGTGCGTCTCGGGTTGTCATTTTTGATTGAATATCTCTCGTTATTTTGCTCATTTCAAAGATTTCAAAGTACTTCTTTATCAGCTAGATTTCTTTGCTATTAGATCAGCAACTTACATTTAAAACAGCTTAATTCTATTCTTTCAGTAATTATACCAGGAAAGAAAATATCTTTAATACAAGAAAAACCAACCTATAAATTGTCTGTCGTGTCTGGCACTTAGCTCAGCATTATATCAAATAAAAACACTTTATAGCGATTATAAAAACACCCATAACTCTTATGGTTCACCTAGCAATGAACTCCTAAAAAAAATCTTTGAGTCCGTTTCTAAAACTAGGATAAAAATTGAAAAAGAAAAGACTTGTTTCATATAAGAATATAGATATATGTTTAGGCAAGATGGCTACAGGCATCCATTTTAATTTTCCATTATAATATAATATACCTGACAGTTATCTGCTGCAGTAGGTGATTACTGCTGTTCTGCATTTAATGCCAGTATGTCTCAACCACTATCATGATGAATGATACCACTTCTGCCTGTGTACCGTGTATACTCGTACTTATTGCATCCTTACTCTACTTATTATTGTATAACCTGTCTTTTTAATAAAAAATATTAAGAAAGCAGAGGTTGCTGGGAAATGGTAAGAAATAATCCTTTATCTGGGCCTTTGACACAGTCTACTCACAAAACGGAAATTGTTCATTCTTTAAACTCTTATGATAAAAAAAAGAATCCTTTTTAACAGTGTATCCTCCTTTGTGCTCTGTGCAGAGAGGTTAGTCAGACAAGTATTAAAGTCACTTTCTTCAGCAGTACTTGTTCACTTAGGTTGAAAACGAGTATGTACCTCAATAGATGAGCTGCTCGCCACAGAGATCAAAGATCTTGACACTTAAACTACACCTTGTTATCGCAGAGAAAGCTGTTAGGATACTTCACTGACTTATCGAATACAGTGTCATACAGGGTTATTCAAAGAGAATCGAAAAGTCACCGCACCTTCGGTGACTTTTTGTTCTCTTCAATTCGGTTCGATTTGGCAATCCCATTTTGGCGACCCTGTGGTGTATTCGGCAAGCACCACAGGGTCCCAGAATTGCAGGGAAAAGTCACCGCAAACCCGACGAAAACTCACCGCAAAACCCGGCGAATGCATGCTGAAAACCCGCAAAAACATCTGGATTAACCCCGCCGAAAACGCCAGAAAAACCAGAGCAGGAGCCGATCACACGCAGCGCAGCTGCCGAAAAATGCTGACACCGCAGACGAATGCAGTGAATAAATTAGAAAAACAGTTTGCTTGAATGTTTGAAAAGTGAAACGCTGTTTGAAAAGAAACTACTGAGCGAAAATGTCTGAAATTTACATATGAGGTCCAAGGAATGATAATAAAAAGGGCTGTTACAGAACAAAAAATAAAAAAATTGAATTTTTTTTTTAAGAAGCAAAATCCTGAAAAATGCTTAAAATATCCTAAAAAAAATCTATAAATAAAAGAGACTCGTTACTGCAGAATATTATAATAAACGGTTTATCAGATATTGAATTAAAACAGGAATATTTTTAACATTGAAGCCTATGGGATTCGCCTTCATAAACTTGCCGAATTAAACCATCGAATGACAGGGCATTTTGAGAACCTTTCACTGCTGGTTTTTGTTCTCTGAATAGACAAAGCATTGCTTCTCTATGGGGATTTCACTGCCCTCGAACAGGCACCGTATGTGCAGGCAATTTGCCAGGATTTGGCGAATTGTCTGCTCTCTGGATAGCCGAATGGCAAAGAAAGGTTCCCTTTCGGCAGCCATTCGGATCGCTTTGAATTACCCTGATAGTTTTAAAAACAGTCACTCCGTGAGATGTGACTGTGTTTTGTTCATTAATAGAAAAAAAACACATGTTTCCATGGCAACTATAAATGCATCTCTTCTCAGCCAATGGCAAGCCGTATATTATCTCCATGGTCACTATCAACAGCACTGCTGATTAGGTTATACATCCATTTCAGATACAGGGACTTGGGCTACTATAACCATTTTAATGTATTTTAATTGGTGGCTGTGTGCCCCCCTGCCCTGAGGGGCGTACCGGAAGACCAATTGAGAAAGCTGTCAATCAGCCTGAGCTGATCAGATGTGCAGGATTTAGGGAAATTACACCCCCTCCCCCCACCTGTCAATGCTTCTAAAAAGGCTTGCATGGTTAGTTCAATGACAGCTGGAAGAATAACAGTTTTCAAGGCAAACAAGCAGAAATTTTATAGCCAACAGCTATTTAGCAATGTATCATGGCCAGTGTCTCCAAGGCAACATATATCAGCACTGATAGAACATGTGAATTGGAATGAAGTGGCCAGAATGATTTTTAAGTGGGCAATATAGGCATTATGGGATCTAGGGTATCAGGAGGGCACCGAGATTGTTTATTTTTAAAATGTAATTATTTGTCAAACGAGGAGGGGAATATTTATAGGTTTGGCATTACCTGTCTAAGTCCAGATCCCTCGTGTATGGATTTGTTTGAAAGATGTGAATGTAGAAGAGTGGTCTGTAGACTTGTGCATGGCCAAAAATTACAATTCAGATTCGGAAATTTGGAATTTAAATATTTGTAGCGGCTCTTCACTAAATGATTTTAAATGATCATATTTTTCTCCTTTTCAAAATCAATTATCAAAAAGTCTCTTACTTATTCCACGACCACATTGCTATACAATATCCCTTCGGGTAACCCCCTTTTTTTTTTGTGAAAGGATTTTACCAAGAAGGACACATTGAGATTTCTCTCGTTTTCAAGTATGTCCTGGGTGGCGAGTCTGTACCGTTAGGTGTCTTGCCAAGGACACTTACTGGAGAGGTTTTACTCTTTGAGAGAGGGGTTAGTGAGACAAGAAATGGCTGATGGCTGACTGCTTTGGTAGATATCTCCCAAATTTATGAAATAAAATTTTCATCCTATAATAACTTTTGCCATCGAAATCACAGATCTTCATAACTTGAGTTAAACTATATCTTGGGAAACCAATGAAAAAAGTTAGGATCTCACTTGGCCAAGTTACTCCTCCAGCCGAATACATGCCTACATTGATACATATTTTGTTATTGTGCTACAGTAAACAGATATTTCCTTGGCAGCAAAAAATAAACAGACCACTTCTCCACCAGGTGTCATCCAGTGTGCAATGTACAATGGGCTATGCTTCCACAGCAACCATAAACATCCCTCACTGGTGAGTAGGTGATGTGTGTGTCCATTTAGGAAATAGTGGTCATGTGCATCCAGGGCCGGCCCGTCCATGGAGCGGGGTGGAGCGGCCGCTCCATGCAGCACTTTGTCAGGGGCAGCATTTTGATGCTCTTTCAAAGGCCGCCAGTCCGGACACAGCTGCAGGACAGTGTTCTGTTGAAAACCAAGCCGTGCCGGCCCTTCCAGCACGTGACTGCCCCTTTCAGCGGGCCGGCACCCACCCCTTTCAGCAGGCATGGAGGCCATCAGCTTAAGTTTTACCAGCGATGCAGCCTGGCTGTGGTCTCTCCTGCAGCGCAGTGTGCCTGTGAGATGGAACGCAGTGTTCAGAGCCTGTCACGTGATACGCGCGGCAGGACTCTGATGGCGTAGGCAAGTGCGCGCCTTTAAATGAATCCCAGGGAACCATGAGGCTGCTGAGGTAGGCCTGGCTTTATTTCATACAGGAGACTCTGTGCCCCCCGTGTGTGTGTTATGGAGGTTCCCCTCCCTCCCATCCCTCCTCACAGAGACATGTTGCTGCCCCCTTAAAGCACTGCCAGCTCCTCTGTCCTGGTTGAGGGAAGGCCTGGACCCTATCCCAGAGTCCTGAGGGAGCTGCCGATTGTCTTCAATCTGGGCCCCGTGCAGCCCTCAATTTGCAGCTCCCTTACAGCCCGCACAGCATCATGGGAGCTGTAGTTGGCTGTTAATAGTTGGGGGATCTGCTTTTCACTGGCCTCACAAGGCCTGGGTGACTTTGCTAAAATAAATCAATCTAATTTTTACCTTTCTAAACTGAGGGGGGGGGGGTTTAGTATGGAGCTGCCAGGGTTTGATGAGGGAATTACAGAAATGACTGGGACGCCGCATGTTTTAATGCCGCTTTATGGCTTTTATCCCCCACCCCCCAGTATTCCCTGAATTATTAAATCATGGCAAAAAAAATGAGCATTTTCCTAATTTCTTTCATACCTTCAGTGAGGCGCTTCCTATTTATATTTCACAGGGTGTTCCTTTAATCAACAGTAACTCTGTGCCCTCCAGAGTCTTTAATCCTCTGCGTCTCACCGACCGTTATCGGCTGTGTTATGTGTGTGTGACTGCATGTGAGTGACTGTGGAAGTATGTAAGTGTGTATGTGGAAGTGTGTGTGTGTGACAGTATGAGAATGTGTGAGTCAGTGGGCAGTGATATGTGGCGCTCTGTGATATGCTCATACACACCATGTTTTTTTTGGGGTGGGGGCAGCAATTCATCCTTCGCTCCAGGCAGCACAGTGGCTTGGGCCGGCCCTGTGTGCATCTGAAGTGGACAGGGTGCCTTGGGCAAAATAGCATTAGGCAAACAGGGGTAGAAGGGGTCTGATTTGGACAGAGCTAACCAATTGGAGAATATAATGCATTATGCAGGCTTGAAACATTCATCATTCTAGACCATCAGATTTAAAGTTCACAGGTAGAAATAGTTAAAAAGGCCACAGTGGTTTGAATGAGTGACATACATGAATCTGGACTGAGGAGGAATCCCATGCATCATACTGGAAGGACAGCCTTACATTTATGCACTCTGTGCATAAAGGGGACCTACTGTAAGTAAGGGGATCTACGGAGTTGACGTTTAATAAATGTTTTTCAATCTTCAAAAACCATGACATGTCCTATTGTGTGCAGAATTGCAATATGGCAGCCAAAAGAGACCAAGACATTCCATTTTATATTATGAACTACCTAACATTTAGGCTAGGGTCAAATGAACACATTATTCGCAGCGACCGTCAAAAAGTGCGTCCGAACGCATTGACGTATTTTTTCACAAAATGCGCGAAAACGGTCATATGATGCGCATTTTCGTGCGTGATTTGTTACGGATCCAAACCAGGAAACTTTGGGTGTCTGGACGTTATGTTGGCCGGACATGAGCAGCGTCTGACGTCTCCTAATCACGCACACACGCCGCTATGTGGCGAAATCTGTACGTCAGTACTAGCGCTTTTGCGTTCTCGAAAAAATGCGTTAGTTTCCCGCTTGCGTTGCGTGGAAGCACTTTCATGTGGCCTTACTTTGTGTATTGGCTATCATTGCCCGTCATTTGCTGCTACTGCGGCCGTGATTAAGTGCGCCTAAACGCACGTTAAAAATGCGTTAGTCTGACCCCAGCCTTAGAAATTGTCCCAATGCATCCATTTATCTACCAGCTGATGAGCAGTTCATTACACCATGCAAAGCTTTTAAGAAAAAATAACAGGTTCTAAAAAGGGCCACCGATTCAGAGTATATGTTTTCCAGCAGTATTGTTCAATATCCCAATATGTTCTTTAGTGGCAAATTAAATGGTCTTATAGCAATAGGATTCAGGTCATGCAGACCTGGTTCAAAAAATCCGTTGCAGATATATGATCGTCTTTTTGTAAAATGGCCAAGTCCACCTTCCCCACCTTTTTCATGCTAGTTTAGGGATGGAAGACCAAAGTGGGCTCAAGGGCACACTAACAATCGGCTTAAAAGTGTGTTATTTATTAAGGCTGCAACATTTGACACATTGTGAATGTTCTATAAAAATGGGTGAATATATAAAGTGCACGTGTCACACTTGCCTATGGGGCACCACTGGCTTGGTAACAGCATTGATAGAGCAATTTGGGGTGCAATCAGCACTTCGCCTTCAGATGTTTATCTGTCAAGGGAGATAAGAGCTGTCCTACAGGAGAAGGGCAATGGCGTCATCCAGCAGAATACAACTTAACAGGTGCGCTTTCATTACAAGTTCAGTGTTCCAAGCGCACATTTGAAGAGTGTGCATAATGACAATGTACCCCCCCCCCATGAGGTCATCATGAATGAGCAAAATCAACTTTAATGCACCTTTGAAATTTGAGTTTAAGAGAATTTTCAATCTGGAAATGTCCCTTAAACGGTTATTATATTAAGTATGAAAAATGTGAATAACAAAAGTGCCCAGAGTGAATGTCCAGCCTGCGTACTGTTCGTGTGTTTCCTACAGGATATATGTATTTGTACAAGACATGTGCACTTGTTTTGATTAATTCGTACATTCAGCCAAAGCACAAATGTCTATTGTTATCCACGTAAACACATTGAAGGATGCTCAGATCTGCATCCCATAGAACACAACTGGATAATGAAATAGATGGCTAGAAAATAACATTTTCTGTGAGTTTAAAAAGCAGTATACAATATCAAAAGATGCGGACATACCTGTGCTCTTCTATAATACTGTTTAGTTATAGTCTGGTATCTTTCTTGACCGGCGGTGTCCCTGTTGAAAAGGAAATATCAGGTGAGTAGAAAGACACAGGAACTCTGTATTTTGATTATTTTAGCTTTTAAATTCTTGCCATCATGCTTTTCTTTGGTAAAGGGATTTTCCAAGTGCCATAATATGTAACTAGATGGTGTACAGAGTTACTAGAGCAGGTCATTGTTTTACTCCTGCAATTTTAAGGCACGGGGCACCCAGCATGAGCCGAGGCCCATATATGAGGCTAGGAGCCCAAAAGGCAGGCGTGCCGCTGGCTTAATAGCAGACAGATAGAACTCGGCACAGACCAGACAGGCAAAACAAGGGTTAAAGGGAATGCCAAAAATATGCACACACATCCAGCACCACACTAGGGATGTGCGTTTCGGGTTTCGGAATTTTCACGAAATTTCCCGATTCGTGTTTTCGGATTCGGCCGAATTTCCGAATTGGGTCAGACCCGAAAACCGATAGATCCGAAAAGTTTTCCGAGCCGAAACTAAAAAATTTCGGATTTTTCGAATGGACTTGAAATGTGTCAAAGCGAAATTTATTTTTGCTCTATTCATGATTTCGGTTCCATTCGTGATTTCGGTTCCATTTCGGTAATTCTGGACATCGTATATTTAACTATTATCGGTTATATCGCTGATTCTGTAAATTTTGGATTTGTAAATGCGTATCACTTGTTTCTTGTGGCATTTGGGTCAGTTTAGCGTTTTTTTAAATCGTTTTGTTCATTTTTTTTGTTCCTTGGCTTTCATACCATTTTAATATGATTAAATAAAGTTGTGAAATGTATATTCATAAGAAAAAAAAGGATCTTTATTTAATAAAAAAAAACACGATAGAATCGCCAGAATTATCGTAGACACTTTGAAACGAGGAGAACAGACGTTCCGAAAAAACGAAAATTTCCGACATTTCCGAAAAGTCGATACACAAATCGAGCAAAGTGACCCGAAAACACGAAAAATGGTGGATATTCCGAAAAAAAATGTACACGAAAAACGAGCCGAACCGAATCGAAACAGAAATCGGTCGAAACGAGCAGAATCGAAAAGTTTAAACATCCGAACAAATCGAACCGAATTGAACCGAAAAAAAAAAAAAAAAATCCGTGCACAAGCCTACACCACACCAAAGAAACCCTAATCTGAATAACGGTCCTTAGATGACTGCATCTGTTCAAAGGTTGGGAAATAGAACTGCTGGGTAAAGCAACACAATAAAGAGGAAATACAGCGTGAAAAGTCCCGCCGAAACCGAACCAGAGAGGGAAGTCAGGCAAGCCAGGAGTCTAAACCAAAGAGGGAAGTCAGACACGCAAAGGTTGGTACATAGGAAGATCAGCACAACAAGGGTAAACACAAAACAAACCACACAGGAGCAAGGAAGAGGAAAAAGCAAAATGGAATACCCAAAAAATAGACAAGTGACAAGGACAAGCCAACTGGAGTGACAGACAGGGGAAATAGGGAACCAAATATAAACAGGGTTATTCAAAGCGAATTGAAAAGTCACCGCACATTCAGTGACTTTTCGTTCTCTTCAATTCGGTGCGATTTGACGATCACATTTCGGCGACCCTGCGGTGTATTCAGCAAGCCCCACAGGGCCGTCATAGTGCAGGGAAAAGTCGCCGCAAACCCGACGAAAATGTTTGAAAAGTGAAACGCTGTTTGCAAACAAACTACTGAGCGAAAATGTCTGAAATTTACTTATAAGATCCAATGAATGATAATAAAAAGCGCTGTTACAGAAAAAAGGAAAAAACTTTCAAAAATTTGTTTTGCAAAAAAATCTCGAAAAAATGCTTGAAAGATCCTAAAAAAATCTATAAATAAAGAGACTTTATACATCAGAATATAATAAACAGTTTATTAGATATTGAATTAAAACGGCAATATTTTTAACATTGAAGCCTATGGGATTCGCCTGAATAAACATGTCGAATGAAGCAACCGAATGGCAGGGCATTTCGGCAACTTTTCACTGCTGGTTTTTGTTCTCTGAATAGACGAAGCTATGGGGATTTCACTGCCCTCGAACAGGCACCGTATGTGTAGGCAATTCGCCAACATTTGGCAAATTGGCCAAGAAAGGTAACCGAACGCTGATTTTCAGCGATCGGTTACCTTTCGGCAGACATTCGGATCTCTTTGAATAACCCCGAAAGTGAAAATATACAAAATAAAAATAACAGAGGCAAATACAGGCAGCAGGAAAGGCAAAATTACCTTCATAATAGAGCACAGCAGAATGGGAGAGACTGGCTTATAAAGGAGATGGTCAATGCTATCTGGGTCAGGTGGTGTGAGACCTGGCAGCCTACAGGGAAATCGGGAGCGGAAAGTGAGGAGGGATGGAAAAAACAGGGGTAAGAAATGGCCCGGTGTGGTTCATCCATAGGGCTCAGGCTGGAATCGCGACAGTATGGGGTGTGCTACCTGAGTGATTGTAATTGCTACAGCAGTTCTATGGATATTACTTTCTTCGGATCTGATGAATTGAACGGATTCATTTAGTGGGCAAAGTGCATTGAAAAATCTGTAGATTTGCAATAAAAGCTTAATGAATTAATTCAAACATTCCTTTTAAAATCCAATGATTTATGAAACCAAAGGCACCAAGGCTTCTCTATAATTCCGCCCGATCACAGAAATGGACTGCTTTTTCCCTCTCGAATCGGCCATTTTTCTATCCAGAAATTTAAATAAGGGCATTCCAACATTTTGAGTCCTAATAAAATTCATTTAGAATATTGGCAGTCGTGGCTATACTTTAATGGAAATTTCCGCTTCAGCGATTCATCCGAAAACATCAGTAAACTTTCAGAAATCAGAAGTTGTTAAATGTATTTTTAACTCGGGGAAACACAGAAAATTAGAGACTAACATTTTTATTTAACCCTCTGCCGCCAGGGTGGGTTGTGCCCGGCAGCAGTGCTTTTAAGCCGTACTAGTAAACCCCACTTGTCGGCTGCTGCGGCATGCCCCTCATCCAGCCCACCTAGGCAGCTGATGTACGCCTGCATAATTGGCTGCAGGGGACAGCCTGAGTTCATCGCCAAAACCAGGGAATAGGAGCCAGAAGAGTTAGTCATACAAGCCAAAGTCAAACACAGGAGCGGTTCTCAGACAGACCAGGTCAGCAACAGGATATACAGCATACAGGGTACAGGGAGCAGACAAGAGAATAGTCAAGAGATGACGCCAATAGTCATACACAGAAATATCAGAACAATATCAGAGAATCAGGCACTCAGTAAGTGAAGACTTATCCTAGACCAAGGATCTGTGGTACTGCTGGCCATATATATAGGGCTGGGCAGGCCATGTGACCACAGGGCAAAACAGCCACAGAGAATCCAGGGGCGGAGAGCCTTAAACAGATTAACCCCGAAACCCACAAGGGCTGACAAGGATAACTCTCACCACCAGGGGGCACGGCTGAATATGTGAAAAAGTGACAATGTGCTCCCTCTGAACTAAAATCCCATTGTAGGATATAGAGCGGTCCTTTGGACCATTTTATCTCCCGTTCTATGAAACCTATACATTTAAGTGAGGCGTAATTGGAAAGATCGGAGTCAGGCCTTTTCAATGATATCAATGTACAAAAAAAAATAGAGGTAAAATGCAAGAGAAAAAAATGGTGTTTTTTTTTTTTTTTAGTTTTGGCTAAAATGGTGCATTTCTGTGAATTGCATTTTTCACATTTACTATTATTGCTTTGGATTTTGAATAAACACTGGGTCCTCTTTTATAGAGACATAACAAAAAGAAACAGACCGTATTAAAATTTTGGATTTAAAACTCTCCCACCCTTTAGGGATGCTTGATTGTTACGGCGCAGCAAACCATGCGATGCAACCGCAAGCTTTTCAGAGTTACATTTTTTTATTTTTCTATTCCATGCACAGCATCGACTTTTTACTGACTGTCACAATACAGACTGGTATTTTCTAGATCTGCCGTGTACTAGGAAAGAAAATGTCAGGTTGATGAAAAATTCTAGTAATACATGCGTGACACCATTTCTGGGAAAGTGTGAAGTATGGTGATAATTATCCCAGCTTTTTAAAGACTTGCCAGCGTGCATCCCTGTCGTGTTGTGATCAATCACATGCTGCGACGAGCACAAGTCATTAGGATTTTACTTGGTAAGTGGATGAGACTGTAGAATTGATCCTTTCTAAACTACATCACAAACCTGTCTAGACAAGAATGTGGAAACGCATGAAATGAGTTTACCGTCTCCCAGCGGGTCACTGTTTTTACATATAAAACGGCTCAAATGGCAATTGTTTGCTTTTAGCAAACGGTTCTCCTATTTCAGAACGTTTGCTGACGGGTAATGAGTTATGGGAGTTAGTGTGGGACTTTTAAAGGTGTATTTTCAAGGATTAGAGAGAATTCTATTGATAATTCTAGTAGTGATGGAAGCATCAGTTCTCTATGTATCAGCTAGTCATGCCTGGATTATGGAGAATCCAACCAGTAAAGAGGGTATTAAACTTTGGCCCTCCAGGACCATGCTTCATACATGGTGGTCGTGCAAGCTGCTCCGACCTTTGTGGCACAATGTGGCTAGGTTGATGGCACAATGTCACTAGGTTGGTGGCGAAAGCGACCGGGGAATCGGCTCCATTTACCCCGGAAGGGGAATGCCAGCTATTAAACAGTCGATGGCAGCGGCTTCTCGTGTACTGTAAGATTTAAAGCTCCAGTGACGTGTGAATGTCAGTTTCAACGTCTAATGCTGTGTTTTGTTCAGATGATTTGAGTCAAAATCTTCGGTTGGTCTACTGCGTTTATATGGGTTTGGTAGGATCACCTTAAACCTCAAGCGACTACACTCCGAGTCTGGTTATAGGCTCCAGCGGGGTGAGTGCATTTCTATCAGCTACATATTGAAACTATATATACCAACAAGCCGCACTATTTTGCTTTCTTCTGTTTTTTTCTGAGAAACGGAGACATACTTAGATTTCGATGTGGTTGAGGCCGACAGGCATGGCCTAAAAAAATGTCTGTATGCTGAACCCATAGAGCGTTTTGACGCTCTCTGAAATGTGAGTGGTACATCATATGTTTTAAAGAATACAATATGATCCATGTACTGATTTACACTATGAGATTTTATTTCTCTCTTCCTGTACTATTTATGTAAAGCTATTGAACTGGTTCATGACGGTACATCCCGTTTCTATGTAAGTGTTATTCCCTTTTTATCCTTTCTTCACCTTGGAGGTGGGTTATTTGTTACGAGCGCTGCACCAGTATTTTTTCTGTATAGCATGTTCTGTGTGATTGTGGCTTGTGCCTTACTGCTTGTAGCGACCCACTGGGGTCGCTACAAATTTATAGTACTGTATGCATATAAAAACAATTCTTGAAAAAATAAGGGAATTCTATAGATTTTGGATTTCTTTGCCTCCAAAGCTCGTGAGTGACAGCTGATTTATGTCTCGGTTTCTTCCCCTTGTATGTAATTTACATCTTCCCCTTTTTTTCCTTTTGTACCCAACTTTATATAACTTTAATTTTTAAAAAAAAAAAAAATAATCAAACTTCGGCCCTGGTGCTGAACTACAACGCCTGTCATTCTCTGGCCACCTATTGCATTCAAAGAATTCTGGGAATTATAGGCCTCTAGGATCTGTGAGGTGGGGGTAGGGTTTGAAATCCCTGCCATAGAAATTGATATGCATCATATGGCTTGCAAACTGAAATTCTAGCTGGGTTATTCTTGTACAAATCACAAGCCACAGGGGTCAAAAAGCCTCGATCCCACTGGAAGGCAGTTGGACATTACCATTACTACAAACATACAGTCAACCCCTTACCGCCGGCAGCTCCCACCCATTAACTAGATAAGGAACATCCAAATATCTATGTAGGGGGTCAAAGATGAACCCTTCACCCAACATTAGAGTATGCCTGTGCACACCAGGTACACCCTGTGCACACCCCTATGGTTGTAAGAGCACTCATTGGATGCAGTCAGAGACCATCCATTTACATGAAACTCAAGTGACCGCAGGGGCCATAAAAAGAAACGAAGAGACATGTACGGACAGAGCAAAAAAAAAATTGTTTCGGTTCGGATGCATTAGTTACGTTTGTTAATTCCTTTTGGTGAATTCGTTATGTTACTGTGATTCAGATTTCAGATCGATTCGTTATTTCAGGAGATTAGTAATCCGTATCTCGTATCGATTTGTTATTTCATTTGATTCATTATTACGGAATGGTAAAATGGATTAATTTAATTACTGTTACATTAGGGATAAAAAAAAAAATGAGAGTTACAAACTATGGTAATCCCCCTCTCCTTGGCGCTGAAAAAGGTTTCAGCACCAAGGACAGCACCTGCCGAACACAGCTCGACTGAAGGAAAGAAAAAAAAAAAACAACGCAGCGTTCAAAGAAATAAAGAATTTTCTTTTTAAAATAATTTGGGAATCCAAAAAAAGTCACCTAAAAAAAAAAAATACATTCAATAAAAATCAATAATAAAAGGTTTTTTGCTGCAAAGAAAAAGAATAAAATAAAACAAAAATATATTTGACATTGAAACCTATGGGATCCGCCTGTCGAACTGAATCACTAAAGGGGTTGTTCAGAGAGCGCTGATCTGGCCCCGAAATGTCACCGAACAGGGAATTTCCCCGTACGGTGACATTTAGGCCCACTTCAGACGAGCGCACTTTTTGCGTCCGTTGCACTGTTTGCTGTCCGTTGTAGCTTTTCAAAGGAGTCAATAGAGAACAACACACTAAGCATGTGCGCACTTTTTCACGCGTGTGCAACGCATGTTGCAACGGACGCCAAAATGGCATCAACGTGAAAAAGCTAGACGGACATAGAGAAACAACTGCATACGTTTTTTTTTTCTTTTTCTCAACATCAGTCAAAATTAACTGATACAATCTCCGTTAAAAAGTACGTCCGTTACTGTGCGCAGTCAGTTTGCTCGTCTGACCCCAGCCTTAGCGCCATTCGGCTATTCAGAGAGCAGGCTAGCAAGTACGGTGCCTGTTTGATGGCAGTGAAATCCCTCAGAGAAGCAATGGTTAATCTAATCTATTCAGAGACACCGAACAGCAGTGAAAAGTTGCCGAAGTGCCCTGCTGTTTGGTGGTATCATTCGGCAGGTTTATTCAGGCGAACCCTATAGGCTTCAATGTTAAAAATATTCCCATTTCTATTCAATATCTAATAAACCGTTTATTTTATTCTGCAGTAAAAGGTCTATTGATTTTTTTTATTTTTTTAGGATCTTTAAGGCTTTCTTTGGCAAAAAATATTTCAGGTTTTTTTTTATTATTATTTTAAAGCGGTTTTTCTTTCTGTAACAGCCCTTTTTATTATTATTCATAGGACCTTATATGTAAATTCCAGGCATTTTTGTTCAGCAGTTTTTTGCAAACAGCGTCTCAATTTTGACACTTTCAATCTTTTTTTTTTTTAACCCCAGTCATCAGCTTGTCAGTTTTTTCTGGCGGCTGGTCTGCGCGGTGTTCGGCGTGTTTTTTGCAGCAGTTCTGGTGGCTTTTCGGCGGATTTTCCTTGCATTCCAGGGACCCTGTGGTGAAGGCTGAATTCACCGCAGGGTGGGGGAATTTGATTTCCCGAGGTGCGGGAAAATAGAGAGCACCGAAATGTCGGCAACACAACACCCATGTCGAATCACACCCAAGTCTTCTATGCGGAGGTGCAGTTCGGCTGCCGAATCGCACCTAACGGCCTAGTATGTCACTGTCTATTGGCCTGTAGTGCTGAATACAACAGATTCAGCACCATGGCCAATTAACAGGGACTCGTGCTGACTAAGGCTAGGGTCAAACGAAAGCATTTTTACACGCGAACGTAAAACAGTGCGTCCGAACGAATTGACGTATTTTTTCACGGAGTGCGCGAAAACGGTCATACGATGCGCATTTTTCGTGCGTGATTTTTTCGGATCGTCAATAAAACTCTTTTTGCGTCTGGACGTTATGTAGGCTGGACATTAGCAGTGTCGGACATCTCCTAATCACGCAAACACTCCGCTATGCCGCAGCTGCGCACTCTGTACGTCCGTACTAGCGGTTCGGCGTTCTCGAAAAAATGCGTTCGTTTTCCACTTGCGTTGCGCGGCCGGACTTTCGTGCGACCATACCTCGTATATTGGCCGTCATTGCCCGTCATCTGCTGCTAGTGCGGCCGTAATTAAGTGCGCCAGAACGCACGTTAAAAGTGCGCTGGTCTGACCCCAGCCTAAGTGAAACGGTAAAACGACTCGATTCGTAGAAACAAAATCAATTTGTTATGTACGGTTTAGTTTCATTTTCTTTTCAGACAATATCGATTCGTTATTTCAGAAGGGCTTCCAAAATACAAAATCAAATACAAATACAAATCAGCATAAATTTGTCTGACTAAGGCTAGGGTCAGACTAACGCATATTCGCGTTGTCTGTGAAAAAGTGCGTTCGAACGAATGGACGTATTTTTTCACGGAACACGCGATAGCGGTCATACGATGCGCCTTTTCGTCCATGATTTTGTACGGATCATCAATAAAACACTTTTTGCGTCTGGACGTTATGTTAGCCGGACATTAGCAGCGTCTGACGTCTCCCAATCACGCACACACGCCTCTAGCGGACGCAGCTCACTCTGTACGTCCGTACTAGAGGTTTGACGTTCTAGAAAAAATGCGTTCGTTTGCCACTTGCGTTGCGCGGACGAACTTTCATGCGACCGTACTTCGTGTGTTCCCCGGCATTGGACGTCATTTGCTGCTAGCACGGCCGTGATTTCGTGCGCCTAAACGCACGTTAAAACGGCTTTCGTCTGACCCTAGCCTTAGGGATGTGCAATTCATTTCGTACAGATTCGTTTTTCCTACGAAATTTACCATTTTCGTGCTTCCGAGGGCATCCCGAATCCAAAATGTCGACCTCACGAAATTTCGGTTCAAATTTCCAATTTATATTAAAAAATATATATTTTTTTTAAAAATGCTTAAAAGATCCTAAAAAAATCTAAATAAAAGGGACTCTTTACTGCAAATTTTTCAGCTCTTCCAGACCGTTACCCAGGGGCAGTTGGTTAGTCCTAAGATTACCCGGGTAAAGTCCGAAATGTTCATCTTTTTTGCAGCTTTACCCAGCGGTTTTGGGTAATGTCAGGATTACCCGGGTAATCCTAGGATTAACCGCACTTCAGGCTTTACCCCTAACATATACACATACACACACGCACCTTATATATCTAGTGTTATAATTCTTTTGACCATTTGGTGGCACCAGAGACAAGACTATATTTTGGAGGCGGATGTATGGCACCACCTGGTGCTGGAATATGGCACTTTTAGGCTGCAATAGATTTTGAAGGGATGAGATATCATATTGATCTGTAGGACCAATGTGAAATCCGATCCCCTGACTGTATATCAGAGCGAAATTGCACCTGGTCACAACATGTGCGCTTTTAAGGGACACTCTACTCATCCTGGCCACTTTAGGCGCCATGGTTAGTAGTGCCCCCCTAACTCTTTCGGTCTGGTGAAATTGTGGGGTCAGGTGGAAGACTTTCCTTCACCTCTCCAAGTATCACCAGCAGCTGGGATTTTTGAATCTCCTAGGTGCAAGTCACCAGATCGGTCACTAGAGCCGTCAGAACGCAGAGAGTGTGCCGACATCACCCTCTCGGAGACCAGTCGCTATAACGAGTGATCTCAGAGGCATCTGACGGATTGAATCTGTGCATTTATTTATTTATTTATAAATGATTTTACCAGGAAGGATACATTGAGATTTCTCTCGTTTTCAAGTATGTCCTGGGTTCAAGAACATTGAAGTGTTACAGTTACAGAAATACAAAGTAATACAATGCAAGATATTAAAAAAAAAAAACACATATACAGATTAACAGAAAAATATGTAGGAAATATAGTCACTAGGTTACATGTTTACAGGTGCATTCTGTATTGAGGTATGTTAGTAAGGAGCTTTTGAGTGACTTAAGACTGGGGGAAGATTTGATGGTGTCTGGGAGGTTATTCCATATTTGCGGTGCTCTGTAGGAAAATGAGGATCGAGCCACTGTCTTTTTGTATTGTGGTATAGCAAGTAAGGTGCTGGTCCTGGATCGGAGGTTATAGGATGAGGGAGCTGCTGGGGGAAGCAGTCTATTCAGGTAGGGTGGCAGCTTCCCACAGATGCTCTTAAACACCAGGCTGGAAAGGTGAAGGGTGCGTCTGGATTCCAGCGATGGCCAGTTTAGCTCTTTTAACATGTCACAATGGTGGGTCATGTAGTTACATTGTAGCGCAAAGCGGCAGAATGAGTTATACAATGTAGTAAGTTTATGAAGGTGTGTTTGCGGGGCGGCTGCATACACTACATCTCCGTAATCAATAGCCGGCATAAGCATTTGCTGTACAATCTGCTTTCTTACCGCGAGACTCAGGCAGGATTTGTTTCTGTACAGGGCACCTAGTTTGCATGTGCATGTGTGCGCAGCCCTGATCCATTGTTTTGCGCACGCGCTACAGAACTTGCGTATATAAAGTGCGCAAGTCCCATAGCAGTGCGCAATTTGCACTTCCTACGCTACGCAAGTTGTGTAGGAGCGCAAATTGCGCTTAAAAGCTTCGGGTTCGGGAGCCCTCGAAGAGGAGGAGCAGCATGTAACAAGGGACAAAAAAGTGAGTAAAATCAGTGAAAATAAAAAATATATAATAATTAGGCAGAGGCAGTCAGCAGCATATACCCAATTATATAGGGCAGAAAAAGGGGACTCTGGATTTCAATAAAATATCCCTTTAACAAGCCACTATGTCAGGGTAATTTATTTTATTTTAAAAAGGTCCTGGAGATGTTAATGGTAAGGACCTTGACTCCTGCATGAATCACACCCTGTGTTCTAAAGCCAGTTCACTCTCTTAAGAGGCCACTACCACCAAAAAATGAAATGTCCTTATTGTGTTTATTTCATGTTGCTGATATCTTACATGTGTTTTTGTTTGTCTCTTGTTTGTTTAGTTAAGAAAATATTTTACTCTATCCGGGTTATTCAGAGAGCACCGAGATATCACGACATCCCGTTCAAACTATTTGCAAGTTTAATTCGTAAACCCTGCGGTGAATTCAGCATTCACTACAGGGTCGCCGAAGTGCAGCGAATCGACCCGCCGAATGAATCGAAACACCGCCTCTTCGATCTGAAAAAACACCGAATACATTCTACGATCTGCAGATCAGACAGCTCAATTGATCCGAAAAAAGCCTGCTGACCAGATCGCAGAACAGACCGCTGATGAAGGCCACCAAACCTCTGACCAAGGGTAAAAAAAAAAAAAAACGCTGCAACTTAAAAGGCGTTTTGTAAAAAGAATACTGCATGAAAGTGCCTGGGAATATTATATAAGGTCCTATAAATAATAATAAAATGGTTTGTTATAGATAAAAAAAAAAGTGCTAAAAAATACCTTAAAAAAATAGACTTTTCCTGCAAATGAAAAGAATAAAAGGTGGAATAAATATTTATTAAAAGTAGCATTTTTTTTTTTTTTACATTGAAAGCTATGAGATTCGCCTGTTTTAACCTGTCAAACGAAACCACCGAAAATCAGGGCATTTCACTGACATTTCGGTGCTGTTCGGTGTCTCTGAGTAGATTAATCATTACTCCTCTATGGCCATTTCACTGCCGCCGAAGGTCACCGTAATTCGCTGGCAATTCACCAATATATAGCGAATTGACAGCTTTTTGAATAGTTGAATGGCCACAAAATTGCACCATGCGCCAAAATTCACTGTTCATGACCAATTTGGTGCTCTTTGAATAACCCCCTATGTGTCACAGGGTGCATCCATTGTGTGATCTTTTGTGTTTAAATTGTCCCCCACATATATTTACCAAACTTGCTCCACTAGAATGGAGTGAATGGGTCGATCACTGGCTCAATTCTTTGTATTGTGTGGGATGTATTCAAAGGACATCACCAGGGGGTAGATTAGAAGTGTTTTAAGCTCCCTGTCATATCTCATTCAGCTGCCAGCTCTTAAGCCGGGGGTCAGACGAGAGTTAGTAAGAGAGAAAGGAACGTCCGTGAGAGTGGACGTTCCTTCTACTCTGACGCCTTCTGGCCACCTTGCTGAGCGCAGTTAGTGCGCTCAGCGCTGCAAGGCTCAATCCTCCTATGGAGGATCACACTTTGCAGCCTCGTCAACACGCGTCCTAGCGGTTTGATGAGGAGGCTTGCTGCACAGACGCAGAGCGCGACATTCATGCACACGCAACAGCGTGTGGCTGGCCCTGTCACAGCGTCACAACATTGCAACGGACGCCGGAAGGCACATCAGTACGGGCGCACATAGTACGCTCGTTTGACCCCAGCCTTATCTAAACATTCCCTCCTCCACCTCATTAACTGTTAATTAATGTCAATTAAATAAACAAGAGCCACAAAGCAAAGCTTTTGATGAAAGTTGCATCATTGGAAAGATACATAAAATGGAAACAGGAGATCAAAACCTTACTTTGTTTTAAGTAAACAGGAAAATAAAGAAGTAAAAAAAGCAGCAGTGTTTTATAAGGTTGTTTTGTTTGTAATGCACACGTAATCTGGTTACATTTTATGTAAGTGATAGTGTCCCTTTAACATATAGAAGTATACAAGTCATTCAAAACTGTGCATATTCTATGCATAAAACAGAAAAGCAAGATTGTTAAATGCTCTCTGGGCTACCATAACACAATGCATAAAATGTCAACTGATGTGGCAGAAGGACACATGCTATGTAAAACCGTTTCTGTGAAGCTCAGGCACAAGCTCCAGGGTGAAGCGATGATGTATCACTTTCAACCACAAATGTTGCCATGGCAATACATGCATTTGTGAAACATCATTGTATCTCCTTCAGAGCATAAATACCTGGAAATTGTATTTATTATTTATAAACAAAACACTGTGAAAATCTGAAACACATTTACACAATGTAATTTTAAAAGTACATACAAAGGGCTGTATTCCATAGTTGTCAAAAATATATTTACAGAAGATGTTACACATAACCCTACACTTAAAATTTCCAATTATTAACAGGAATTACTATTCCATTCTTGCCGCAAGAATGTTGCGATTCCCTGTGCGAGGTTTCTGTAAATTAACATCTCCTATAGTTAGTATAGAAGACGGTAATTTCCACCGACGCCCCCTCCTCTTGTCGAGATCAGAGTGAGACGTGGAACAAATAGTTCCTAGTCTCCCTCCGCGATTCCATTATCATCAGGGGCAGATCCAGACACAGGTTTCGGGGGGGCACTCTACCAGTTTTGGCTAAGAGCTGGTGTTTGGTTCGCAGTGACAGGCAGAGACGCGCCTAATCGCAACCTGTGCTCGCTACACTCACTCTCCCCATAACATTGCACAGGGTCTGTCCTCATGTGGCTCATGAGCCCTGCTCACCCTTTCCAAACGAGGGGCCCAGGGTACCCCCTCCGAGCACATACCTCTTGAAGCTATGCAGTGTATGGTAACCCAGATGTGGGCTGCCCAGTGCACCCCTTTCCATGCTGGCGGGAGACACGTAGCATCCCATCTGCGCAGCCCTGCAAACCCTTTCCATACCGGGGGTACCCTGGACCCCTCTCTCAGCTCACATTTATCTATTGCCCCAACTCACATTTAATATATTGCCTCAACTCACATTTAATATATTGCCCCCAGCTCACGTGGTCCCAATCGGTCTCCTCTGCCAGGCCCCTCCAAGTGCTTTCCCTCCTTCGAGCGGCCGCCGGCAAAGGATGTAGCTCGGCCGCTCGCCTGGGAACCACACACTCGCCACGGTCTCGCAAGATCCCGGCGTTCACGAGATCTCGTGAACTTCGCGATCTCGCAAGATCACTGCTGGTGGATCCCAGGCGAGCAGCCAAGCTTCATGTCGGTGGCCGCTCGTAGGAGCTCGAGCACTTGGAGGTAGGCACTTGACGGGTGGGTAATATTGTAGGGGGGGCAATTGCGCCGTTGCCCCCCTGTATCCACCCCTGACCATCATGCTGCGTGATCTTGCGAGAGTGGGCTTGCGCAGAGCTCGTGACCAGGATGCGCAGGGCTACATGGATTCCTAAGGACTCCATGAGCCGATACTCGCAGCAGGTCGAAGGGCCGCTGCAGGTACCAGGCAGCCCTGGGTTTCATTCTGAAGCTAGGCGCTAAGAAAGGATTACTCTCGGTAATATGGAGATGGTAAGAAAAACCTGCAGGGACAAATTTTCTTGCTTAAGGTTTCCACTTTGGAATAGGGCCCTATAGCTCTTCTAAGGGAAGGCAAATGTATTGGTTAATTAATTTAACCAAGCATTTTTGTGTTTTTGCAGGTTTTTTTAATCATGTGGAGGATTGAAGCCCTCTCGTGACAATATTGTCATTTGATTGACATCTTGGTATATAACAAAACTTACCAGATTTGTATTCGAACTTTGATCCCATCGACGTCTATAGTCTTCATTTTAAAATCAACACCTGCACAAGAAAACAGAAGATATGACAGGGGTTAGTAAGACTAAATATGTTAGAATCTGGCAAAAAGCAAATACTTGGCAAACCTAAGCTAACAGGGTTGATGGTACAACATTTACTGCCATATTTCCAATCCATAGGTGTTACATCCTCAGCCCCCGCTGTGCTCCCGGGGGGTCTGGGCAAGAAGTGGGACCACTGGCTGGCCGGGTGCCAGCACTTTCTGCTGGCAGATCGGCATCTGAGGGGCGGGGTCAGGTGTGGTCACCAGGAGCCACCGGCTTTAAAACAGGGCTCGAGGAGTTGCCTCGTCGCCATGTTGTGGAGTTTATTTCACGCACCGCTACTTCCTGTATCTGATGGAATTTACTGTTGACGACCCTGCTTTGTTTGAGATTCCTGCTCCTGTTATTTGACCCGGCTTCGCTTTGGCCACTCTCTCTCTCTATCGTGTATATTACGCTGTTTGCGTGTTTTAGTGATTTAACCCCATGCTGGTTGCTGGGTTGATCGCTCACTGTTTGGGTTCTGTCCCATCACGTTTAGGGGTATCGTTTGTAACCCTCCGGGGTCCCTTTACCCAGGCTACTACTCATGCTAATGTTTTTGCAAAGACAACAATAACAAACGATGGTTTATTTCTGTTTAATGTTATTTCTAATTGCATCTCTGTACATATTAGCAATAACAATCTTGTATGCAAGCCAGTACCTTCCGAGTCACCAGGTATCTACTAATCTCAAGTATTTACCAGAACGATTGGTTTCTGCATCTCTGACTGCCCTGCACCTTGAATACTTCACGGACTGTCGTTCCACATATGGTATTTCTGAGCGTGTGCTAGGCTTTCTGTCGGTCTCGAAACCCTCGGAGCCTAGAGGCAATTCAGCTAGTCCTTTGAGTCCCCTGGTTTTTGAGTTACAACCTGTATTTTATGCAATTTCTGTGTTAAGAAAGTATTGTTACCCTTAAGGAGCTCAACTCCGCTACTCTGGGGGAAGCGATATAGCTACCGTTACAATAAGAAACGACTAGATATGCTTCAAGACTTGGGTGTCTATGAGCATTGATTGTAGACAGGAATAGAATCAGGCAAAAAAAAAAAAAAACACCAGAATTATTAATTCTTGACCCCAGATGGCGTCAGATTTCTCCCTGGATTAAGCAGCTTTTATCCATATATTAAATATTATAAACCCTAATTTTATATCTTACCAAGAACACATTCAGCCGTTGTTTAGAAGTCTGTACAGTCTCTGACCCAACCACCTCAACAGGCAGAGAATTCCAAAACTTTATTGCGCTCACTGTAATTAAAAAAAAAAAAACAGACACCTCCCTATGCTTTAGGTTGAATTTCCTTTCGTCCAGTGTAAATGGGTGACCTTGTGTCCAGTGTATAGTCCTATTAATGAATAGGTTTCCAGACATTGGTTTATAATGGCCCCGAGAATATTTATATAAAGTTATCAGATCCCCCTATGGCGCTTAACTTAAATCTTCCATTCCTCTTTTAGTTGCCCCTCTAGCACCATAATAGCTTTTTCTAAAACAGGTACCTAAAATTGCACCATAGCCTCAATCACATTTTTGCGGAGTGCTTTTACTTGCAATCTGGTGCCATTACAGAGTTTAGGTGGGCGAGGTTCAGCAATAATATCACAGGTTCTCCTACGCTGAGGGAGTGTGCGAACCCTGGCTGTGAGAGGGAAGCAGACATGCTGGAGCAGTGAGGGAGTGTGTGAGGCCTGGCTGTGACAGGGAAGCAGACATGCTGGAGCAGTGAAGGAATGTGCGAGCCCTGGCTGTGAGAGGAGCTGCATAGAGACGCCATTCTTTGTGAAGTAACAGCATTCCTCTAATCTGCTGATCCAGAGAATCAGGAAAATTATAAAACACGTGTTTTTTTTCCAGAAGATTGTAAATACCAATTTTCACTTCTGTAACACCTTTGGTTTTTGCGATATAGGTATCCTTTTTAAAATATTCTCCCCCCTTTATCACCCCCCTATGGCCGGAACGTCCAAAAATACTTCCTTAGTGGGTGCTTACGTCATAAAAACAATGTACCTTCAAAATTTCACATTCCTAGGTTAAACGGTTTGAGGTGGGCTTTGATGAATATATTATATACATACACAGTATATATTTTAATGATTGATCTAGAAGCAAAAGGGGGTCTACCTAAAACACGGTGGGTGCACATGGCAAAGTGGATGGTGTGTGCATTTATACTCCGTTAAAGGTTTCAATTAAAATATATATTTTTTGTCCTGATCCCAAGTTATAGAATAGCGCACCTACATAAATATATACACACACGTCAGTTCAATTCCCATGGTGTGAACTCTTGTTTCTCAGAGCTCCAGCAGAGCCAGTAATGACCTTTTGAAGAATAAAGTCTTGATCCATTAGGATTTAAACGTTCATGAAAGATATTTTTTTCCAAACAATAGATACTTAGGTGAATCTAATATTGACACAAAACAAGCACTTATGCCTTCTTGCTTTTCCTGATGCTGAATGTACGTAATCATTCATGCTGACGTTACTACTCAATCCTGTAAGAGTACCTACAGAGAACCATTATTTAAAAGCTTTAGAAGATAGGTTTTAATTTAATTATAGCTTTCAATTATAACTCTAAAGTGGTTATAGGTACATAAAGAGGGTTATTCTGAAATGCTTTCTCATTTAGCATTCGGTTACCTTTCTTGGCCATTCAGCTATCCAGAGAGCAGGCAATTCGCCAAATCCTGGCGAATTACCTGCACATATGATGCCTGTTCGGTGCCTGTTCGAGGGCAGTGAAATCCCCATAGAGAAGCAATGCTTCCGCTATTCAGAGAACAAAAACCAGCAGTGAAAGGTTCCCTAAATGCCCTGCCATTCGATGGTTTAATTCGGCAGGTTTATTCAGGCGAATCCCGTAGGCTTCAATGTTAAAAATATTCCCGTTTTAATTCAATATCTAATAAACCGTTCATTATAATATTCTGCAGCAAAGCGTCTCTTTATAGATTTTTTAGGATGTTTTAAGCATTTTTCAGGTTTTTTTTTTTTTAAAAAAAAACAAAATTCCGTTTTTTGTTTTTTTACTTTACTTATTTTTTCTGTAACAGCCCTTTTTATTATCATTCATTGGACCTCATATGGTTATGCCAGCTATTGAACACGAAGATGTAGTGTATGCAGCTGCCCCGCAAACGCACCTCCAGAAACTTACTACATCGTATAACTCATTCTGTCGCTTTGTGCTACAATGTGTCGTGGAAATTTTATTATGTGGACATTATATTCTAGGATGTGCGTAATAATTTGTCATCTGTCTCCCTGTGTTGGCTTTGAATGTGGTTTTAAATCCAAACCAGCGGCAAAACCGTCAGTATGAAAACCTTCTTTTGGGTTTAGAGACATACCTGCTTTTAAGACATTTTTGAGCCTTGTCTCAACACTGGTACCGTGTTGAGATAATAACTTTATTTGTCCCGCAGATATGTCCATAACCCGTAGGAACAAGTAGATTGATCTTCACTCTCAATACTGATCATCTGAGCAGTATCTGAGTGGGGGTCCATATTGATGCGTGACGGGGGATGGGGACAAACATGGCTGACTGGATCATGGAGATGGCTCAGGGATGAGTCATCTCCAGGAGGCCGGTCGGCCATTCTGGTCCACGCCCCTGTCCTTTTGATATGTAAATACTAGGCAACCTGGCTTTCTTTGTACAGCCAGGGGGCTACTGGGTGTGTGCGATTGTCTAATAAATTAAGCAATCCAGGAGCCACAACTTCACTTGGCCACAGGATTTTCCAGCTTGAAGCAGCGTGTCTGTCTGATCCTCCTGGGATAGAGAAGTACTTCGTTCTTATACAGAAAGAGCTAGATATAGCGTGTATTTTTATAGTGACGGATTTGTTTGTACTGGGCGCACTTTAATACTTTATGCGCAAACACCAAACTTTCCATAACAAATGTAACTACATGACCCACCATTGTGACATGTTAAAAGAACTAAACTGGCTGTCACTGGAATCTAGACGCACTCTTCCTTTCCAACCTGGTGTTTAAGAGCTTTTCTGGGAAGCTACCACCCTACCTGAATAGACTGCTTCCCCTTGCAGTTCCCTCATCCTATAACCTCAGATCTAGGACCAGCACCTTACTTGCAATACCACAATACAAAAAGAAAGTGTCTCGATCCTCATTTTCCTACAGAGCACCGCAGTTATGGAATAACCTCCCAGACGTCATCAAATCTTCCCCCAGTCTAATGTCCCTTAAGACTTCCCTATTAACATACCTCAATACGGAATGCACCTGTAAACATTGTAACATAGTGACTATATACAGAATGCACCTGTAAACCCGTAACATAGTGACTATATACAGAATGCACCTGTAAACATTGTAACATAGTGACTATATACAGAATGCACCTGTAAACCCGTAACATAGTGACTATATACAGAATGCACCTGTAAACATGTAACATAGTGACTATATTTCCAACATATTTATTTTCTGTTAATCTGTATATTTGTTTTGTGTTAATGTCTTGCATTTTACTATTTTGTATTTCTGTAACATTGTTCTTGAACCCAGGACATACTTGAAAACGAGAGAAATCTCAATGTTTACTTCCTGGTAAAATCCTTTATAAATAAATATGTAAATTTCAGACATTGTCAGGGTCACCAAGCTCTGGCCCCTGTCACCCACGTAAGGCCCCGTTCACACTGTGCGATTTATCGTGACGTCGCAGCAAAATCTGCGCGACGTTGCACTATGTAGCTTCTCCAATGCATTTCAATGGAGCTGTTCACATCTTGCCGCGCGATGTCGCGCATCGCAGAAGCATGTCGCTGGTACATGACCCTTTTTTGCGATTTGCTATCTGCGATTTTGCGATTTGTATTGGTGGTGCTTTGAAAAAAACATAAAAATAATAAAAAAAAAATATATCGCACAGAACAGCGATGTCGCGAATATGAAAATCACGCGGAAAGTCGCGCTACTTTCAAATCGCACAGTGTGAACGGGGCCTTAACCCTGCAACATGCACAATACACATTCCTGGACTTTCTGCATGCACCTACGTTCTGGCCCTGGAGCCCCACCTGAGCTCACCTTTCCTTAATCAGCTCAGCATTTAAGGAAGCTACGCCCTCCCCAGCCCACTTCCACATTGAAGTCTCTGACTGTGATACCTGCTACTGAAAGCTCCCTGAATCTCTTGAACCATCGGATTGAACCACCAAAGACTCTAAAGACCCTCTGTTGCTATCTGGACATTTCAATTCATTTATACCGGTACCCCCTCATTCTGTTCCCTTCTGCCCCCATCTAAGATCCCCGTGAACCAGACCCATTGCTGAGTAGGGATGTGCGTTTCGGATTTTCGGAATTGTCACAAAATTTCCCGATTCGTGCATTCGAATTCGGCCGATTTTCCGAAAATTTTCAGATCCGAAAACGGCAGATCCGAACAAATATTCGTGCCGAAACGAAAACTTTTCGAATGGACTATGTGTGAAATCGAAATTCATTTTCGTTCCAGTCGTGATTTCGGCTCCATTCCTGATTTTGGTTCCATTTCAGGAATTTCGGACATCGTATTTATATCGCTGATTCTGTAATAAAATTTTGTATCATTCCCATCTCAATGTTTCCTTCCTGGAAAACCAGAGAAATCTCAATGTATCCTTCTTGTAAAACCAGAGAAATCTCAATGGCAGAATTATCGTATCCGATAAACCATTAGTTTACGGTAAAATGAATAGACACTTTGAAGCGAGGAGAACAGACATTCCGAAAACACGCAAATTTCCGAAATCACGAAAAAAAAAAGGCGATACGAAAAACGAAACGAACCTAAACTTTACAAAATCCGAACAAACCGAAAAAAAAATCTGTGCACAAGCCTATTGCTGAGCCTCTAGACTATTCTTATTGCCTGTTCCCACGTTCATGTATATATATATCTGTTTAGTGTATTATTGTTTATTCATTGCTTGTCCCATGTGCTGTTAAGTTCCCTTTTGTGTCTATTTCCATTCTCACTCTCTAGTCTCTCATTCTCATCTTGCTATCCCTTATTTCTTCTCTTCCTAACCGCTCCCATTTAGTTCTCCTTAACCTCCCTTCCCACTACTCCCAGCCATCCCTATTACTTCAGTCTCCTCTTGCATCGTCTCTCCTTCTCTAAGCTATTCCCTTTTGTGCCCAGTCTCCTCCAGTGTCTAGTTCTGACCTATTTAGTTCATGTTCTTGTGTTTATTCTTAAATAAACCCTTTTTTACTTTGCAAAACCTGCCTATTTCACTGCATCCTGGGCTCACAACCCCACCTGCTATACAAATCCCAGTCTACACATGACAGACATTTTCGCTCAGTAGTTTCTTTGCAAACAGCGTTTCACTTTTCAAACATTCAAGCAAACTGTTTTTCTAATTTATTCACTGCATTCGTCTGCGGTGTCGGCTTTTTCCAGCGGCTGCGCTGCATGTGATTGGCTCCTGCTCGGGTTTTTTCCGGCGGGTTAATCCAGATGTTTTTGCGGGTTTCGGTGTGCGTTCGCCCTTGTTTTGCGGTACGTTTTTCGGTGGCTTTGCGGTGATTTTTCCCTGCAAGTCGGGGACCCTGTGGTGCTTGCTGAATAAACCGCCGAGTCGCCGAAATGGGATCGCCAAATCGAATTGAAGAGAACGAAGTCACCGAACGTGCAGTGGCTTTTCGATTCTCTTTGAATAACCCTGTGTGTTTTATATTGGAGACACGTCTGTGGGAATCTATTATACAGTACAGAGATATCACTCCATTATACTAGTGACCCGCCATTGGGATTATAATGTACGGCGGGTTTTTAAAGTATGAGGACAGTTATGGTGTAACTTGTACACTTTGCATATTATGTATCAATTAATAGATTTCTATATTTTTGTTTTACCCATGTAGTTACGTAAATGTAACAAAACAAACGATTTTCAAACTTGTTCCAAGAATTATTAGAAAAGAAAAACTAGATGTTGTTAAAGTATATGCTGCAGTTTCCTCTCGAGTCCAACGGCAAAGGCTAGGGTCAGACTAACGCAGTATCAACGTGCGTTTAGCAGCACTAAGGCTAGGGTCAGACTAACGCAGTTTTAACGTGCGTTTAGCCGCACGAAATCACGGCCGTGCTAGCAGCAAATGACGTCCAATGCCGGGGAACACACGACGAACGGCCGCACGAAAGTTCGTCCGTGCAACGCAAGTGGCAAACGAACGCATTTTTTCGAGAGCGCTGCGTCCGCATAGCGGCGTGTTTGCGTGATTGGGAGACGTCAGACGCTGCTAATGACCGGATAACATAACGTCCAGACGCAAAAAGTGTTTTATTGAGGATTCGTACAAAATCACGGACGAAAATGCGCATCGTATGACCGCTAACGCGTATTTCGTGAAAAAATACGTCCGTTCGACCGCACTTTTCCACGGACGACGCGAAAAATGCGTTCGTCTGACCCTAGCCTAAATCACGGCCACGCTAGCAGCAAATGACGTCCAATGACGGGCAGCATACGAAGAACGGCCGCACAAAAGTGCGGCTGCGCAACGCAAGTGGCAAACGAACGCATTTTTTCGAGAACGTGATACCGCTAATACTGACGTACAGAGTGCGCTGCGTCCGCATAGCGGCGTGTGTGCGTGATTAGGAGACATCAGACGCTGCTAATGTCCGGCCAACATAACGTCCAGACGCAAAAAGTGTTTTATTGATGATACGTACAAAATCACGGACGAAAATGCGCATCATATGACCGCTATCGCGTATTCGGTGAAAAAATGCGTCCATTCGTTCGAACGCACTTTTTCACGGACAACGCGAAAAATGCGTTAGTTAAACGCTGTCGCTGCTGAAACACAAGGGTCTATTCACAAAGCACCGATATCAGACGCAATTTCAATGCTTTGCATTTCAGATCACTTCAGCGATTCCATTTTGTCGCAAATTCTATGAATTCACTATTTATCGAATGTTCACTGTGTTCTGTCGAAATTGGAGTCGCCAAAGTAGTTATCGGCTAAGAAAATTCCTCCAATAAAAAAAAAATAAGAATAATATATCCGGGTTATTCAAAGAGCATCGAAAAGCCACCACACGTTCGGTGACTTTTCGTTCTCTTCAGTTCGGTGCGATTTGGCGATCCCATTTCGGCGACCCTGCGGTGTATTCAGCAAGCACCACAGGGTCCCCGACTTGCAGGGAAAAGTCGCGGAAAACTCACCGGAAAATGAGGGCGAATGCACACCGAAAACATCTGGATTAACCCGCCGGAAAAACCAGAGCAGGAGCCGATCACATGCAGCAAAGCCGCCGGAAAAAGCCGACACCGCAGACGAATGCAGTGACTAAATTAGAAAAACGTTCGCATGAATGTGTGAAAAGTGAAACACTGTTTGCAAAGAAACTACTGAGCGAAAATGTCTGAAATTTACAAATGATCCAATGAATGATAATAAAAAGGACTTTTACAGAAAAAAGAAGTTAAAAAAAAAGAGAAATGCTTAACATATCCTAAAAAAATCTATAAATAAAGAGACTCTTTACTGCAGAATATTATAATCAACCGTTTATTAGATATTGAATTAAAACGGGAATATTTTTAACATTGAAGCCTATGGGATTCGCCTGAATAAAGCTGCCGCATAAAGCCAACGAAGGGCAGGGCAATTTGGCAACATTTCACTGCTGGCTTTTGTTCTCTGAATAGACGAAGCATTGCTTCTCTATGGGGATTTCACTGCCCTCGAACTGGTACCGTATGTGCAGGCAATTCGCCAGGATTTGGCGAATTGCCTGCTCTCTGGGTAGCTGAATGGCCAAGAAAGGTAACCGAACACTGATTTTCAGCGTTCGGTTCCCTTTCGGCAGTCATTCGGATCGCTTTGAATAACCCTGTATATATTTTATAAGTCTCCTATTTAGAGCTTAAGTGAATAAAAATGCTACAAAATTTACATATTATCGGGGTTATTCAAAGAGATCAGAATGGCTGCTGAAAATCAGCGTTCGGTTACCTTTCTTGGCGATTCGGCTATCCAAATGTTAGCGAATTGCTGCGCATACGGTGCCTGTTCAAGGGCAGTGAAATCCCCATAGATTCTTCTATTCAGAGAACAAAAACCAGCAGTGAAAAGTTGCCGAAATGCCCTGCCCTTTGGTTGCTTCTTTCAACAGGTTTATTCAGGCGAATCCCATAGACTTCAATGCTAAAAATATTCCCGTTTTTAATGCAATATCTAATAAACCGTTCAGTATTTTACTCTTATTTTTAGGCATTTTTGGGGATTTTTTTGCAAATCGTTTTTTCTGTAACAGCTCTTTTTATTATCATTCATTGGACCACATATGTAAATTTCAGACATTTTCGCTCAGTAGTTTCTTTGCAAACAGCGTTTCACTTTTCAAACATTCAAGCCTACTTTTTTTTTTTCTTCACCTCCTTCATCTGCGGTGTTGGGTTTTTCCGGCGGCTGCTCTGCGCTCTGATCGGCTCCTGCTGGGGTTTCTCCTGCGGGTTAATCCAGATGATTTTGCGGGTTTCGTTGTGCGTTCGCCCTCGTTTGGCAGTGAGTTTTCGGCAGGTTTGCGGGGGCTTTTCCCTGCGGTGCTTGCTGACTACACCGCAGGGTTGCTGAAATGGGATCGCCAGATCGCACCGAATTTAAGAGAACGAAAAGTCACTGAACGTGTGGGGACTTTGATTCTCTTTGAATAACCCTGCTAGCATTTAAAGCGCTACAGAACTTGTTGGCGCTATATAAATACTTGTAACTGTTAAAAAATAATAGTCTTTTAAAAAAATTAAACAAGGTCTTAAATTGTTTTTTTGTAATAAAATAAAAAAAAATACTAATAAATGGATGGTCTATAAAAGGATATTACAATTATTACGTTGAAATCTATTGGATTCGCCTGTTTAACCCCTCCACTACTGATAGTGTCTTTTGAAGCCTGAGCTATCTCTATCTGGTGCCCCGATATCAAAATATCTTTATGCTGATCTGCAGCCCAAAAGCAAATGAAATTTGTTTGCAGCAAACGAATTTCATTTGCTTTTGAGCTGTAGAAGGTGCCCCCAAAGGTTTTAGACATGTGGGCATAATGCCCAAAGAGCTAAAACTGTAAAATCAGCTGCTCAAAGCTCTGAAATACCGGACTTTCAGCAGCCGATGCAGGAAGAAAATAGACCAGCCGCTCAAACCTCTAACTCAGTTTGACAGTAGTTGGTGCCATCTACTGGCCAAAAATAGGTTATTTACAGTAAGAAATACTATGGGTATAAGCTCAAATATTTCTTTCTTTATAATTAAAAATTACATTTAAAAAAAACACTGTTTTTTTTGGAAAATCACTTGGTAGTGAAGGGGTTAAACCTGTCAATTAGAAACATCGCAAATTCAGTTTATTTGCACAGTCTCCTCTACTTAATCTGTGTGAAAATCAATCCAGAAGTAAAGCTGTACATTGCACTGAACAATGGGCACAATATAGACAGGGTTACAATACATTGAGACCGAACAACATTTTGACAAACCAGTACAGGAGGAAACTAGGGCCCTATTTCCATGGGAATTTACAATCTAGAAGGGTTGGGGGGTGGAAACAGGAGGGGACTGCAAGGTGAGCGTGATGGGCTGCAAGGTGAGCGTGATGGGCTGGTTGGGGCAGTGAGGTGTCATTGAGTTGGGTAGTAGGCTTGCCTGAATAGGAATGTCTTAAGGGGAAAGTCTGATGGTACGAGGGAGAGCGTTCCATAGGATGTGGGGGCTGCGAGTGTGAAATTCTGCAGTCTATCATGGGAAGAGGTAATACGGGGAGAAGCTAGACGCAGGTCACTGTTTGACATATACAGTGTGTGTCTTGGATTGAGGATTTCTTACATGGATTGAGTTTATGCTGTAGTTTAGCAGCCTAAATTCCTGATGTACCCATATCCCAATATAAGTCATGAGGAGCAAGTAACCTTATCTGCAATGGTTGAAGTATGACCCTGCACTGTCTTACTGTAAGAAGGCTATCCCTGAACCTATTTTGGGGTTCCTACTAGGGATGAGCGGTTCGGTTCGATCTGTTCGGAGTTCGCATCGAACATCGGCCATTCGACAGTTCGCGAACTTCAAACTTTTTGGGACGTTCGCCAAAAGTTTGGGGGGGTGGGAGAATTTGAAAAAAGTATAAAAAAATACTTTATTTCTAGATTTTCAGTATTTTTTTAAAGAGACTCTACTGCAGAATATAAGCAACGGTTTATTAGATATTGAATTAAAAGACGGGAATATTTTTAACATTGAAGCCTATGGGATAAAACATTCTTGTTACTAAAACATCAGGCAGACACGGCCCTCTAATCAGGCACTGTAGAGGGCAGCCTGCAGGGGCCTCCCAAGGATCCCCTTGAGGAGCATGCGACCGTCGGATGACAGAGCTGCGACTGTGCGGGCTAGATGCCCTGGTGCATGTGGCAGAGACAGGCAGCGCAGAGAGGGAGCCACTGCACCTGCGGCCACAGCAGACCCCCCCACAACCAGGATCCAGGGAGCCCCCACAACCAGGATCCAGGGAGCCCCCACTGACCACCAGGCTAAGGTAAGGCGACACATTTCTAAAAAAAAAAATAAAAAAAAATCCAAAGGACATTTTTAAATGTCCCCGGGAACATAAAATAAAACTTTTATTCTTTCTCTACCTGGCTGAATGTATTTAATTCTATATATTAGATACATTTAGCCAGGTAGAGGTGGCATGTGGGCTGCGCGGGGTCTCAGGCAGGGATTTTTTTTTTTTGTGTATATTTTTACCAAATTTATAGGGGAAGGTAAGGGCAGGTAGGATTTTAGATAGATATAATCGCCAGACTTGTATTACACACACATTTTGGCAACTAATTGCCCCCCCCCCATTTGGCTGATCCCTCCAGAATAAATGTTGAACCCGATAGAGCAGAGAATAATATATATATATTCTCTGCTGTCGGGTTCAACATTTCTTCTGGAGGGATCAGCCAAATGGGGGGGGGGGTGCATTTAGTTTGTCCACATGCCACCCCCCCCCATGTGCGTATATATGGTCTGAGATCTGTGGGTGGGTGTATATATATCTGTGTGTTGCTATATACGTATATATAGGTCTGCGTGTTGATATATACGTATATGTCTTTGTGTGGTATCATTGCATCCCTACTCTATACACGGCGCTCCGTGTCCCTATAATATATATGATATGGGGTTACCTTTTTTTATATTTTTATACTATTCCTATTAAATTAACAGTAATTTTTGATGTATTTTATTCAGTAGAAACCTTTTTTTGCCTATATAACATGTGCTTTGTGAAAATAAAAAACGGTTTTGTGCGTACATTTTAATTTAGTTAGTGGATTCCTGTCCAGTGCGGTGAGAAGCAAACGTAATGTAGTGTAGACACGCTGCGAGGCGGAGTGAAGTCAAGCCTGCAAAATGTTTGCTTCTCTTCGCTACGCTATGCGTCGCTACACGCTCAGTGTGTCTCAGCCTTTATTCCCGCATCGCTAGCTTACCGAATTATTTTGTATACTTGTTACTGACCCTGCTTGTTCTGAGGACCCGATCTGTTCCCGAGTCGCCGACTTTGTATTCCCTGCCTGTTCTGTTTGCTTCCTGTTGCTACTGGTGTGCGCCAATTCTCACCATACACAGTAGCACAGTACAAGTGCCTAAACATTGCTGACCCGGTTTTGTTATAGCTGCTGATGTAACTGAATAGATCGGGGATCTCTTCTGCATTACCAAAACCTCCACCACTGCACTCTTCCTCAATACCACAGAGAAGTTACGATGTGAAGGCACTTGCTGCCACCAAAGGCACAATATTTGGGTGCACTGCTACTGACGCCCATATTACTAGATTCATATCATTTTAATATTGGACCGCAGAGTCCAACCCTGCACTCTTCCACAATACCACAGAGAGGTTACTTACTGTGTGAAGGCACTTTCTGCCACCAAAGGCACAATATTTGGGTGCACTGACGCCTGTACCAGATTTCATATCATTTTAATATAGGACCACAGGGTCCAACCCTGCACTCTTCCACAATACCACAGAGGGGTTTCGGTGTGACGGCCACACTAAACGCCCAATTTTAAAGCACCTATTGTTACTTTAATCCAAAGCCTGCATAAATTTCACCATAATTTAGCGAAAAAAAAATCACTAAACTTGTTCCGCGTGTCCTAAAATGTTTCTTCTTTTCATACAGGCTGCCGCCCCAAGCAGTTGTTTATGAATAGATTAAAGGAAAACCATTTACCGTCATTTGAAATGTCATTTTTTTTTTTTAAATGTTTCTATACATCCTACAAATCCTCCACTTCACGGGCAGGTTATGGGGACCTCCTAGGCATGATATTTGAAGGAATTTTTCATTTTTATTCTTAACCTTTATTTCATGGAAAACTCACTGTTCCTTTAAAAACATTTTTTTTTTACTTTTTGTCCTTGTTTCCTGTCCCCCAGGGCACTACCCGGACCCCCATACACCTTTTATGGCAAATATCTTGCATATGTGCACTCTTGCAGGGCACTCTAAAAACCGAACTATTGAGTTCAGTTCGTGTTCGAACTCGAACTTTTGAAATTGTTCGAATGCGAACCGAACACGGGGGTGTACGGCTCATCACTAGTTCCTACACATGACCATGTTTTGGGGAGTGCTTACATCTAATCATAATTTTGGGGGTTCCTCATCTGACCATATTTATGTGGTTTCTACACCGTTGGCCCTTTTAGCTCTATAATATTTTCTTAGAATTATCAGGACAGAGCTGAGAATTGTCTTACAAACCTACCCGAAGCACTTTGACCAGTATATGTGCAATATGCTAAAGTGAGTAGCCTTAACACTCATTAGCATGATCACTCATATTGCATAGTTCCTTGAGGACAGAGTTTCATGATGTCGATATTATACATATTTATCGCTAGACTAGCCATTCCTCAGGCGTTCCTTCACCGTCCTCACGGATCATAACCCCCTGGTATGGCTGAACCGGGTGGCCGGAGACAATGGCTGACTTCTGGGGTGGAGCCTCACACTGCAGCCTTTTAATTTTTCCATTCAGTATCAGCCTGGAAAACATAATGCCAATGCAGACGGTCTATCTCGCCAGACTGAACATGAAACGTGAGCTCTGACTTTCATGGACATTCCCAGGTGGACCCGACTAAGGGTCTCACTGGGTCTGCCATCTTTGGACTCAGGGGAACTGTGTGACAGAACAGCCATCACGTTCAATTTATTAGCCCATAAAAAGTTAAGTTTGTTCAAGGTCAAATTTCGTTTATACAATTTTATGTCTGTATGATCCCTGGGTGTATTGTGTTTCCACTCGCAAATTCGCCGCACCAAACGCATCTGCAATCCCTCACAATTTAATAACACCCAAATTGCCCAGTTTTTGTTCCCCCAAGTGTAGAATTCGTTGGTACAATTTGTGCCCGTGTGTTTATTAGGTTCATTGCCAAATCTGCCTTACCCAGCCATCGTAGTTTATCTGCCCAGCGCAACCCTGCTGCAGCTGCCACCGGCTGAACCAAGCACAGTCGACATTCCTTGCACCCTGCACCGCTCAGCCCCTGTTCCTGCCACCAAAGGGCTTTTTGGGCAGAGGGGCCCTGGGAACATGGTGCCACTGTGGGGTGAGTACTAGAGACCAGCGCCACCAAGATCACCCCCCCAATCAGCCGCTGGACTCAGGTTGGGTTTCCCAGCCGCAGAGGAGATCCGGCGCCGGAGTCAGAGCTCGCACTCCAGGGGGTGTAATTTCCAGGGCAGGGAGCAGCCCAGGGCGGGCCAGACAGTGTGACACCAAGAGCTGGGACCATGTTAAACATGCAATAAGGGCTCGGGCTAGAGGCAGTGGCAGAACTGGCGCCGGGGTGTCTGGGGGCGGGCATGGGAGAGAACAATGGGACTGTGTATGTGCTGTTTTACAATAAACCAACTTGTTTAACCTGGCGGACTCAATATATTCCAGCAAGGGACCTGACGCCGGCTCACTACCGCTGCTCACTGCAGAGCAGCCCCGGCACCTAAAGTGGATCTACTCCCTCTGAGTAGCGGCGTCCGTCACCGTATCCTTCCTGGTAAAATACTCTCTAAATAAAAAAAAAAAAAAAAACGTCCTGTCATATCTCATTCAGCTTCATCGCTTATCCCGAGTAGCATGAACAACAATAGCCCCCTGCTGCCTTATCTAAACATTTCCTCCTCAATCCCATTAAACTTTTAAATACTGTAGATTAGATAAAACCCAGAAGTAAAGAAAAACCTTTGGTAAATGTTGCCTCATAGGGGGGGGGTGGAAATCAACAAATTGGTAGGGAGATAGAGACTTATTTTTCCTTTTTACAAGCCATTACTTCAAACAAACAAAAAAAAAGCAGCATCATGTGTTTTATAAAGTGGTTTTATTTGCAATGCACAAGTAATCTAGTTACAGATTATGTAAGTGGTAGTGTCCTTTCAAGAGCAAAAAAAGGAACCCTTTTTTTATTCAAAATTTTTTATTTTGAAAATAAGCAGACTGCGCAGTAAAACAATATAAAAACAAGGAACACATCAGATATTAGCATCAGGAAATCGAGCAGGGGGAGTTGCCATACACACCATAAAAGAAAAATCAGCATGGTAGGAAAACTGAAAAATTAAAGGGGGGGCAGGGGAAGAAAGATCATCATGGGCACCATAGAAATGCGATACCTGGCGCACTCCCCTGGACCCACAGGTCGGCAAGAGGCCAAAATAGAGGTCATTAGGCCAGGAAGCACCAGGGCCGAGCGCAGCAATCAAAGCCATGCTAGGTGCCGGCCCAGCACGAACCCCTTTCACCCTGGCCCCGGGAAAAAAAAAAGGGGGTGGGAAGCACATTTTCCAACATAGACCAGGGGAGTCTTGGGCACCACAGCAGGCAAACCGATGAGAGTGCGCCGAGTTCAGAACCGCGGGATGACCGCAGCCATCCGCTTTCGGCAACGTGGTCTGGAGCACAGTAAAAAGACTACCACTCTCCTCGGCAGTTAGGCACGCCCCCCAACTCCATTTTTAATAGACTATCCCTTTAAAGTTCTCTTATCAAACCCCACCTTTTAATTGTAGTTTCTGTCCATTCCAGGTGTAAGTGTCCTTGCATAGATATTTTTGTTTCCATGGATATTTCTTCTCTCAGAAAGGCATATTACAGATGGAAAAACATATATGGTATCAGACTTCCTTAAATAACATTGTAACAAATCATAGGTAATAAATGCTGACAATTCATGCCAACCAGGTTACTGAGATGGACATAAGCACTTGGAAAAGTATATACTTGCAGGAAAGCCACGGCGGTAACTTGTTTATTATTGATCCTTAAGGAAGGACTTAGCGATTATATATAAAGTCCTTACAGGTGAAACTCAGTAGAGCATAGCCAAATGTGGAATGGAGTCAAGTTCACCAAGTTCCGAATAAATACTGAAATGTCTAGGAGTCGAACAATAGCACAATAGGAAGGAGCCAAGATAAACTATAAAGTACTGAGGGTTTGTCCAGGTAGTGGACAATAGAAACAGTCAGGATAAGGTCAGGATAACAAAATACTTTATGTAAAATAAAACAAACCAGCATAGTCGGCTTTTATTCTTCCATAGTCTATAAATTTGATAGTAGATGTTAGCGCTATAAAGTGATGATGATAATTAATTATAGCCGCAATGTTAATCCGACCTCGAGTGTTGGGACCTCTCTTTACAACATGATATATCATCTTCCGACATGTGTAATATGACCACAAGAGTCTCAAAACAGCCAGAATAATCTGTCGGCATTCTGTACCCCAACCCATAGGGCAAGATTTAGATTCTTAGAGTTCGGTAAAGTGAAGCGCCACACCAAGTATAGAGAAAAAAAAACACACATTGAAATTGTAAAATAATAAATTAAACTAATCAAATCAGTTTTCCTAATTGTAATTGCCATAACAGTAATTCCAAAACCTCTGCAAGTTCCTTCTCGAATAAGAAAATGAAGAAAGACGCGCGCACGCTATAGCGGAGACATTAAAATCAACTACACACAATGTATAGCTTTCATCATGTCTGACTATTTTGTTCAGACAGCTCTATTTATTAGATTTCAAACAATTTATAGCCAATCAGTGTACAGATATATTTACACAAAGATTACCAATCCCACAAGCACTTATAGCATAAAGACTTTTTTTTCTGTCCTTGTAACGATAACAAAGGGTCCTCACTTTACCAGGATATGGTCTGGATTCAAATAAACATTCCTAAGCCCTGGATCAGATGCCTTAAAAGGGCAGGGGAAAGGGGGGGAAACCACAGCCCATCTGTATTAGAACACACTTTTCCAACTAATACATATTAACGTAAAAGGTACGTATTTGAATTACAGAATATTTATATTCATACAGGAAATTAAAAATATCCATCAATTCTTTCAGAAATAAACCGTCGCTATATACCAACAGTGGTGGTTTCCCCAAAACCAATACAGAATTAATTAAAAATCAATTCCAAAATAGAAATGTAGTGGTATTGTCAGGTCATGCCGGACCTGCGGGCTTACCTGCCCCCGAGTCCCGAGCCGCGACCCCACGCCGATGTTCCGGACCCCCCGCGGCCTCTCTTGCAGCGGTGGGGGCTGCTCCCGTGGCAAAGTCACTCCCAGCGTCAGCGCATCATGCCGGGGACCCCTCCAGACACTCGCGCACCCCCGCGACGCCATGGATCTCCCTCGCAGCGGCACACCCCCAACATCAGCGACCGGGTACCTCGGCGTCCCACGTGGTTCCTCCAAGATGGCGTCACCAAGTAAGACTCCAGGAATCCCAACCAATCAGAATCCAGTATCCCCAGGTAACAGATAGCATTCTCTCCTGATTGGTCCAATTCCCACAAGCGCACTATTTAAACCCCAGTCTCTCCAAAACGCATTGCTTGGTTGTCCTGTTCCTTTCCCTTAAACACCCTTACCTGAGTATACTTGTCTATGACCTTTCTGCCAGCCTTGCCGTGTACCAAACCCCTGCTTGTACCACCAACTACTCTCTGCCAGCCTTGCCGTGTACCGAACCCCTGCTTGTACCACCGACTACTCTCTGCCAGCCTTGCCGTCTACCGAACCACTGCCTGTACCACCGTCTACTCTCTGCCAGCCTTGCCGTGTACCGAACCGCTGCTTGTACCACCGGCTACCCTCTTCTAAATCTGCCAGGTACCGAACCTTTACGTTGTTTACAGTACACCTCGTCACATCCAGGATTTCCCCTAAACGGCTTGTCCCGCATCCTGAACTCCACAAACACGAACCTGACAGGTATAGCGCACTCAATAAATCATAGTTCGCCGACGAAACGCGTCCTGGTTTTCAAATAGAGTGCTTTTTGATTTTGCCCTGCTGTTGCTGTATTCGTTGGGAGAGGTTTTGTTGATTTTCCATATAAAATCCATCTGCTACAATTCCTAGAGCCTTGAAGGCTCCAACTCTAGTAAGTGGAAAATTGGCCAGTATCTTTTATAGGAGATAAAAAAAACTGGTTTTATATTTTGCATAAAGGACCTGATTGAGATGAATCCCTGAAGGGTGATGGGTACCTGAGAAGGGGAAGAAAACACCCATAAAGAAGGCAACGCTAGACCCAGTATAGGCTCCACATATGTGAGTGCGATAAAATCGTACTAACCGTAGTATACACCGTATTGCACAATCATTTCTTTCTATTTTTATCCCCATTTTATGAGTGGATACAGAGAAGACTGATTAGAACTACACAAGGTGCAGTTTTATCTATGATTTATTGAGTGCGTTATACCACTACATTTCAAGATTTAGATTCTCCTAGCAGTCAAATATGTGGTAGATTACCATTGTGGACTAACATAACCCTGTACATACTTGAAAACGAGAGAAATCTCAATGTATCCTTCCTGGTACAATACTTTGCAAATAAATAAATAAATAAATACTGCCCAGGTGCTCACAAGTCCTAGTGTATGTAGAACCGGCTGTGTGGAGTAGAGGTAGCATCACTGCTCTGCGTGGAGAGAGCCTGTGGAGACATGGGTCGATCCCAGCAAGAGCACCTCTCCAGTAAGTGTCCTTGGGCAAGACACCTAATGATACATACTCGCCACCAGGACATACTTGAAAACGAGAGAAATCTCATGTATCCTTCCTGGTACAATACTTTGCAAATAAATAATAAATATACTGCCGGTGCTCACAAGTCCTAGTGTATGTAGAACCGGCTGGGTGGAGTAGAGGTAGCATCACTGCTCTGCGTGGAGAGAGCCTGTGGAGACATGGGTTCGATCCCAGCAAGAGCACCTCTCCAGTAAGTGTCCTTGGGCAAGACACCTAATGATACATACTCGCCACCCAGGACATACTTGAAAACGAGAGAAATCTCAATGTATCTTCCTGGTACAATACTTTGCAATAATAAATAATAAATATGCCCAGTGCTCACAGTCCTAGTGTATGTAGAACCGGCTGGGTGGAGTAGAGGTAGCATCACTGCTCTGCGTGGAGAGAGCCTGTGGAGACATGGGTTCGATCCCAGCAAGAGCACCTCTCCAGTAAGTGTCCTTGGGCAAGACACCTAACGATACATACTCGCCACCCAGGACATACTTGAAAACGAGAGAAATCTCAATGTATCCTTCCTGGTAAAATCCTTTCTCAAATGTACATGTATAAAAGGGCTATACTAAAAAAGCATTTTGCAACATACTATTCGACATGTGGTGGTTTACTAGAGATAAGCAAGGAAATTGAAAGTTACGCTAAAATAGACAAAGTGAAGGAATACTAGATTTTCAAATTTGGGCATTTTTGTCTATAATTAGCAATTCCCTTAACTCACCAATTCATAGTTTAATGAATGACCTAATTTTGTTTGTTGCCTAATATGAAAACCTATAGCAATTTACTAGCTTTGCCGAACTCTCAAGGGCATGTTTAGGGTTGGTACTTCCCTAGGCATGCCATGATCTGCCATCCGCAGGTTCAGACTAAAGAAATTGCAAGGCACGCAGGGATTCTCCTGTAGCCTACTCCCTCATCATTGCTCCCACCTCCCAAATTGCGGGTAGAGCCGATGTAAAGAATGGCACGCCAGCCCACTGAAAGTGTGAATCGGGCTAGCAGATTAAAAAGAAAATGATGCCACCTTCAAATCTGTTGCACTAGGCCAAGGCCTAGTCTCCCTATGCAATAATGCACCCCTTTTTTCAGGAATATTGCCTGCACAAAATATCAGAATTATTCCTAATAGGAGTAGGGTTTTTTCTCTACTTCACATAAACTCTGCCTCTATAAAAGAATGCATTTATACATAAATTTACTCCTATGCAGTAACAGATTCACATGTTATCAGACATTGTTTATATAAGAGTTCAGTAGAATGCTTATAACAATTTCCTACAATTATCTACTTTAGATGACATCACTTGTCTGGTAAACATTAGTAAGCAAATAAGCAATGAATGGTTAGGTGGGGCTGTGCGTATTTTCGTAAAAGGTTAGTCAGATTATATGGCTCCAGCAGCACGGAAAATTATATTACAGCAACCAGGAAACATTACAGGATCGATATAATGACCCCCTAGACAAAGTTAATGTTTCATAGCATATGGGAATCTGCATTTACACACTTGAAAAGTAAACCACAAGATCAATAGGAGGAAAAAAAAAAAAAATCCTCTGAGAATAATAGTGCTCAAATATTGAAATATATCTAGTCTTGTGCAGCGTCCAATAATGATATATCCCATGTACACCGATTGTTATATGGAGTGCTACGACTTTAAAAAAACCATAATGCAATATATGAGAGGACTTAAAAAAACCATAAATAATGCAATATATATGGCCTAAAAAAACATAATGCATTATGATATGACTAAGGGTAGAGTCAGACGAACGCAGTCTGAGCGCACTCTGCGTGCGTGCATAACAGACAGATGTACTGACGGAAGATACTGTAGACACCGCACTGTTTTTTTTTTGACGGACGTAGAAAAAAAAGGGAACTGTGGGAAATAAAATTAATATGAAAAATGATAAAAAATGTGAAAAGGATATGAAAAGCCATTTTGTGCGTCATGCTGGACGTCGCAAATGCGCTGCGTCTGACATCTCATCACTCACACAGAACGCTACGCGGATTACGTTCTTGCCTAAACGGCGTCCATTTGTCACTTGCGTTGTGCGTGCACAGTTCAGTGCGCACATACGTCGTGTGTGGGTCTCTATTGATTATGATTCTATGCTATGATGGACGTTAAACTGTGCGGCAACACGGACGTGATCACTGTGTTCGTCTGACACGGGCCTTAAACACAAGGTCATATGATACATCCCACACAATACAATGATTTGAGTCAGTGATCGACCCATTGACTCCATTCTATTACCAAAGCCACACAGTGAGGAGCAAGTGATATAAAGATGTGGGGGAGGGGCAGTTTGAAACACAAAATATCACACAATGGATGCATCCAGTGATACATATAAAGTAAAAGATTTTCTTAACTAAACATACAAGAGAAATACAAAGCACATGTAAGATATCAGCAACATAAAATAAACACAATAAGGACATTTCATATTTTGATGTTCGGGGCCATTTGAAGCAGAAACCAAAATCGCAGGAGGCATTAGATTATTTGGAGCTGCAGACAAATATCCAACATTCAGCAAATATCCCTACATGTTGATTTGTTTTGTTGCCGGCAACCATGACAACAACAGAAAAATACATATCATGGGGACTTAACCACTTCCCTGTGAAGGACATGCTCATCGCGTCCTCTTGAATGCGCACAGCTTGCGGAAGACACGCTGAGAGTGTCCTCACTTCGCAGGGGCGATCGGCCCGTATTTCCGCCGATCGTTTTTGGTCTCCCATTGCGGGCTGACATTTTTTATGTCAGCATGCAAAACAAATCGGAAAGCGCCTCTATAGCCCACAGGTTGTATGAAACAATGATGTGCTTGTACCTTTTAAATGTCAACACCTCAATACGTGTATACACACACACATTTATTTATTATTTATTTTTTGTTTATTTTTTGTATATTTTTTTTGTAATAAAAGTTTTTATTTCCACCGGAGAGAGTCAGCCATTCTTCCGAAGGAAAGAGGGGTTTGGTGTACCTCTTATTTACACCTAAGGCGCTTATACCGAGCCAGTTCTTAATACACAGGCTCTGGACCATGTGAGTTGAATATATGCATAGGTTTTCTCACCAAAAGATATTGCAGTATTACGCTATGCATTCCCCTATTGTGCTTTTATCCACATATGTATTCCTGCAAGAACTCGTTAAGATGGGATGGGGTCACCCTTGAAAGGAGGACCCACTGCTGACGTATTGAGCCTTAACCCTTTAGGCTCTGATCCACGTCAGTGGTCATTCGTTATTGAACTCATTTGGCAATATTGTTTATACCTGTTGCGCTATGTAAATTCTCCTCTTTTGTATTTGTGCATGTGAGAAAATTTCTATCCAGTTTTCATCTTGCTGTATATCAATATCGTACCCATTGGAGCCAATACCTTGTGTGTATACACGTTTTGAGGTGTTGACATTTAAAGGTACAAGCACATCACTGTTTCATACAACCTGTGGGCTATAGAGGCGCTTTCCTATTTGTTTTGCATGTTGTATCTTTGTAAGGGTCATTGTGGGGAATCCCCTTTATTAGGAGCTAGCTGCCATATAGCACCCTGTTTGTAGAGCACTATATACCATCTCAGCGAACCTTTCTGCCATAGAACCAATTTTTTATGTCAGCCCTGCCTCCAGTCAGCGGACTGACGTCCTCACGCCAGGTGCGATGACGTCTGTTTCAGTCACTCCCCGCCAGAGCAGAGAGAGTGCCTGAAGGGGGGGGGGGCGGTCCTTAGGACCCCTTTCTGTCCCCAGCGCTAATGGCTACAGTAAAAAAGGCAGGCACCACTGGGAAGGACACAGTCTGCCCTTCGCAGCGATGCCTCCCTTTAACCCCATATGTGCTGATTCATGATCCTCTTCTGGAGGAGGCTGACATCTTGGATGTCAGCCAAGCCTCCAGGATCTCACCCATCCACTGACGTCATTGAGCTGGATGCGATGACATCAGTTCGGGAGTTGACCCCCTAGTTACCACCTATGGTGGAGATAGGGGGTCTTAATCAGTGCCGGACTGGCCTACCAGGAGGCATCCCAGTAGGCTGCTTAAACTTTGGGGCCGGTTTTAATTTTTTTCCATTTTTTTTTATTTTTTTATTGAGACTGACATCCAGCGGCCGCGGGTTGGTAGCGGGCTGGGGCCGGCTACACACTGCCTTGCCGACTTGTTAATGGTCAGTGAGTCAGCTCCGGTCTAAAGACCGGAGCTGACTCGCTGACCATTAACAAGTCGGCAAGGCAGTGTGTAGCCGGCCCCAGCCCGCTACCAACCCGCGGCCACTGGTTGTCAGTCGCAATAAAAAAAAAATTCAGCCGCCTCCCGCCGTGTGATTGAGGAGGGCTGACAGCCCCTGCAGCATACGTGCCTTCACAAGGCTGGGAACGGCACATACGCTGTATTGGCGCCGCCCCCTTCACTAACCATGTGATGGGCCATGTAGACGCGCAGGCGCAGAACGTCCCCGCAATGCCTGCGTGTCTCACTAGTGGCCGCATGCACACAATGGAGCCGCCGGCCTGTTATTTCATCAAGAATTGCCCGGCCTGCTTCGCGCACAGGTGGTACCGGGGTCTGTGCATGCCTGCGGTCTGGCTGTCACTTCCGGCTGTTTTGTCCGGGAAGCGGAGTCGAGGAGCGCGCTGACACCAGGAGCCGGCCAACCCGCCTGTTCAGCAGGCTGCTGCCTACATGGCCCGGGACTACGACCACCTCTTCAAGCTGCTCCGCAGAGACAGCGGTGAGAGCGGGAACTACGGGCGGTGGTGGTGGAGAAGGGGGGCGAGAGAGGCCGGCCATTTACAGAGGGAAGTTATGAACAAACAAGCACACACAACCTGTGTGCTTGTTTGTTCATAACTTCTGTCTGTAAATTTTTTGAAAATCAGGAATTAAAGATAAAAAACACCCCGCACATTACTGTATAGCTGTGATACCCTCAAAACACACCGGACATTACTGTATAGGTCTGCGATACCCTCAAAACACACCACACATTACTGTATATACAGTTGTGTTCAAAATTATTCAACCCCCACTGAAATTGAGTGTTTTGGCCAGTTTGACATTGATTTTGATCATTCAGTCATCTTGCTTACAATTAAATCAAAGAGGCACGTGTAGGTCAGACAAATATAACATAACATTTATAATGAAATAACCACAAATGTCTTTTCTGTGCTCACATCATTATCAGTTTTATTCAACCCCCAAGTGACATTCAATCTTAGTACTTAGTACAACATCCTTTTACAGTTTAAACAGCTTTTAAATGTCAAGCATAGCTTGACACAAGTGTCTTGCAGCGATATACGGGTATCTTCGCCCATTCGTCATGGGCAAAAGCCTCCAGTTCAGTCACATTCTTAGGCTTGCGCACTGCAACTGCTTTCTTTAAGTCCAGAGGTTCTCAATCGGATTTAAGTCGGGTGACTGCGATGGCCACTCCAAAATGTTCCAGCCTTTAATCTGCAACCATGCTCTAGTGGACTTGGAGGTATGCTTGGGATCATTGTCCTGTTGAAAGGTCCAACGTCTCCCAAGCCTCAGGTTTGTGATGGACTGCATCACATTGTCATCCAATATCTCCTGGTACTGAAGAGAATTCATGGTACCTTAAACACGCTGAAGTTCCCTGTACCTGCAGAAGCAAAACAGCCCCAAAGCATGATTGACCCCCCGCCATGCTTCACAGTAGGCAAGGTGTTCTTTTCTTCATAGGCCTTGTTCTTCCTCCTCCAAACATAGCGTTGATCCATGGGCCCAAACAGTTCTAATTTTGTTTCATCAGTCCACAGAACACTATCCAAAACTTCTGTGGTTTGTCCACATGACTTTTGGCATACTGCAGTCGACTCTGCTTATTCTTTGGAGACAGCAAGGAGGTGCGCCTGGGAGTTCTGGCATGGAGGCCTTCATTACGCAGTGTGCGCCGTATTGTCTGAGCTGAAACTTCAGTACCCACATCTGACAAATCTTTTCTCAGTTCCTCAGCAGTCACACGGGGACTTTTCTCCACTCTACGCTTCAGGTAGCGCACAGCAGTCGAAGTCAGCATCTTCTTTCTGCCACGACCAGGTAGCGTTTCAACAGTGCCCTTTGCCTTGAATTTGCGAATGATGCTTCCTATGGTCTCTCTTGGTATGTTTAACATCTTTGCAATCTTCTTATAGCCATTGCCCTTCCTGTGAAGAGTAATCACCTCTTCTCTTGTCTTCCTGGACCATTCTCTTGACTTCACCATGTTTGTAACCACACCAGTAAATGTCTAGAAGGAGCTGAGTATCACAGTCATTTTAAAGCTGCCTAATTGGTGCTTATTATGCTTTATTGCTGCTCCGTGACATCCACAGGTGTTTTCAATACCTGATTGAAAACACTTGAATGAACCTCTGTTCTTCAGAGTGGTAGTCTTTAAGGGGTTGAATAATTGTGTCAATGAAGAATTCACAAAAGAAACATTTACTACTGTATTACAAAACCAATTGATGTCATTTTAGTTGCATATGGTTCTTTAAAAAGTCCTTGTAGGATTTCATTATGAATACAATTACAAATGTACACTACATTCCCTAAAACCCTTTACAGCATTGGGGGTTGAATAATTTTGAACACAACTGTAGCTCTGCAATACCCTCAAAACACACCGCACATTACTCTATAGGTCTGTGATACCCTCAAACACACAGGACATTACTGTATAGCTCTGTGATACCCTCATACACAACGCACATTACTGGGGCTGGTATGAAATTATTTCCAGGGCTGGTTTTTATCCCCAGTCCGGCCCTGGTCTTAATGACCCCTGTATCTCCCAATCAGTGGCAGCTAGAGGGTCTGTGAAATACATTTTTTTAAAAATTAATAAACAAAAATCAATTTCTTCTTTTTTTATTTATTAATGCAGTACTATTGTTTATCTTTAAATTATAATGGGACACAATGAGGCTGCACTAATGAAAATTTTACTTTTTCAGTTTTAGCTAAAATCACGTACTGTATGTTTTAAAAAAAAACACAGTACCGGTTTCCCCATTTTCAATATTTATAACAAGCGTACCCTACAGAATACAGTATATAACCGCAAAGGCTAGCATAATAAAATGTGAAGTAATTATTTTACACGCTGTAGATGATTGAAATTTTATCAAATTCTAAAAAGAATTTATAGCATTCTGGCAGGACATGAAGTATACATATAATAATGATATATTATGAATCTGGTGAGTCTGCCATAATAAAAGGATGTATAATTTGTCTGGGACCTTCAATAAAACATGTTTTCAAATCACATTAAGGCTAGGGTCAGACGAGCGTGATTTCTACGGACTGTACGTCCGTGCACACGGACGTACGTCAGTACGGAAGACGCAGTAGTGGCCACACAGTCCGTTTTTTTCACTGACGTTTAATTTTTGACGGATGTAGGAGGGAAAATAAATTACAATGAAAAAACATTCTGTCCGTCAAAAATGCTGGACGTATAAATGCAGTCCGTCTGACCACCTTCCATCACTCACACACACACACAAAGCTATGCGGACGTTGTGGACGTGGCGCACTCTGCACGTCCGTTCTAGCAGTATTACGTTCTTGCCTAACCTGCGTCCGTTTGCAGCGTCCGTCATGCCTCCGCACTTCTGTGCGGACGTACTTCGTGTGTGGGGCTCCATTTAACACAATTGTATGCTATCACGGACGTACTTTTGTGCGCCATCACGGACGTGAACACTACGCTCGTCTGACCCTAGCCTTAAACATGATGAGCAAAACCGGTAAAAATTAGCTCAGCAACCAGAGGTGAATGGCTCAGCAGTGAAGGGGTTAATATACCGTCAACAAACATTACAAGCACTGTATTAAGTTTATTCTAAAAATATTTCATCTGCATATATTTTGTATCCCTTTTTATTCATACAGAAGGATCAGTGTAATGTATCAATTACATGTAATGAGTTAACGAGTCAATTATCTGCCTCAGATTATATCACATGTCTGTTGAGGATTTATGTGGAAATAATGTTCAAACAATTAGGTGTGGCTGTCTAAACATATGTAAGGTATTTATTAAAGGATTACACAAAAAAATAAAAACCTAGGTGTGACGAAGGGATTTTTTTAATGTAAACCCCACTTTTATACATCTGTAAACCTAGATCTTGGTGAGTTTATTTGTTATTGAACAAGATATAAAGCTAGGCAACACTTTCTGGGTGTTAGAATGCATCTGTTATTAAATGATGGCTGCAGAATGGCTGTACTCACCTAAATATGCATTATTTTAACCCTTTCACTACCAAAGGATTTAAAAAAAAAAAAAACTACAGGAGACAGTGTTTTCCAGTTTTGAAAATATTTTTTAAATATATACAGTAAGAAATATTTTGGAAAATCCCCAATGTATTTCTTACTGTTATAGTCTATTTAGCAGGTCGATGTTGCCATCTGCTGGCCAAAGGGAGTTACTGCAGTTCTGGTCTCTGTGCAGGATCAGCTGGTGGGATGTCATAAAAGGTACATCCCCAGCTGGTTTTAAAAAGTGTTAGCAATTCCAGCGTCCTGCCGGTGCTGAACCCTTAGTGGCATGTTCTGAATCCCAAATGAAAATGAAATTTCTTTGCAATGACCTAAAATCCTTGCATCTCTCCCATGGAACACCATATCGACTATATATAAATACATACATACATGAAAAACTGTGTAGCGCCTACTCCCTACTAGGGATGAGCTGTTCGGGTTCGGACTTCGACCCGAACTTCGGCAGTTCGAAAGTTTGCGAACTTTGAACTTTTTGGGTGTGTTCGGTTCGAGTTTGAAAAAAGTATAGAAAATGCTTAAAAAAAAATAAAAAAAAAATCTAGAAATAAAGAGACTCTTTACTGCAGAATATTATAAGCAACGGTTTATTAGATATTGAATTAAAAACTAATGTGTACATGGAAAGATTATCAACTCTAAATTACCTCTGTTCACAAACGGGCATAACACCTGGTGTTTTTAGTCTGGTAATCAATTTGATACATTGTACACTATACTGAGGGGGTGGGGTGGTGTCTGCTTCTGATTGAGATTTGAGAATTAATTTCCCTCCTAAAACATCCTAATATGCTGCATTTAACTGGTGTTTGAAAAAAATTCAAATTAACATCTAAAGCAATGTTATTTTTCACCTCGGATTAAACATTCACAGGGTTATTCAGAGAGCGATGAAAAGCAGGAGAATAACTGGAGAAGTGAAAATTCTAGGTCAAAATAGCCAAACCAGAAAAATTCTCCCATTTAACTCACTTTCCAAATTGGCTATTTGGTCTAGATTGTTCTCTTCTCCTGCCAGTTCTCCTGGCTTTCACCTCGCTCTCAGGGTTGTTCAGAGAAAAGGTGAAAACCATTAGAATCGCAGGAAAAGAGAACAATCTGGACCAAATAGCCGATTTGGAAAGTGAGATAAGGCTAGGGTCAGACTAATGCATTTTTCACAGCAACCGAAAGTGCGTCCGAACACATTGCCGTATTTTTTCACGGAATGCGTGAAAACGGTCATACGATGCGCATTTTTGTGCGTGATTTTTTTACGGATCCAAGCCAGGAAACTTTGGGTGTCTGGACGTTATGTTGGCCGGACATGAGCAGGGTCTGACGTCAGCTGTCAGCTGTGACGTAAGCTGTCACAGATTTAGTATTGGAGTTTAAGGCTAGGGTCAAACGAAAGCATTTTTACACGCGAACGTAAAAAAGTGCATCCGAACGCATTGATGTATTTTTTCATGGAATATGCGAAAACGGTCATACGATGCGCATGTTCGTGCGTGATGTTTTACGAATCCAAACCAGGAAACTTTGTGCGTCTGGACGTTATGTTGGCCGGACATGAGCAGGGTCTGACGTCTCCAAATCACGCACACATGCTGCTAGTGGACGCAGCGTACTCTGTACGTCTGTAGTAGCGGTTCTGCGTTCTCGAAAAAATGCGTTCATTTACCACTTGCGTTGCGCAGCCGGACTTTCGTGCGACCGTACTTCGTATATTGGCCGTCATTTGCTGCTAGTGCGGCCGTGATTAAGTGCGCCTAAATGCACGTTAAAAATTCGCTAGTCTGACCCTAGCCTAAATGGGAGAATTTTTCTGGTTTGGCTATTTTGACCTAGAATTTTCCATTCTCCAGTCATTCTCCTGCTCTTCACCGCTCTGAATAACCCTGACAGGGTTATTCAGAGAAAGGTGAAACTCAGGAGAATGACTGAAGAGAAAATTCTAGGTCAAAATAGCAAAACCAGAAAAATTCTCCCATTTATCTCACTTTCCAAATCGGCTATTTGGTCTAGAATTTTCCATCTCCAGTCATTCTCCTGCTTTTCACCGCCAAAAAAAAAAATCAGAAAACTTTTTCTGCGTGTCCGAAAATGTCTCCTCTTTTCATACAGACTGCCGCCCCAAGCAGTTGTTTATGGATAGATTAAAGGAAAAGCATTTACCGTCATTTGAAATGTCATTTTTTGTTTTTTACATATTTCTATACATCCTAGAAATCCGCCACTTCACGGGCAGGTTATGGGGACCTCCTAGGCACGATATTTGAAGGAATTTTTCATTTTTATTTTTAACCCTTATTTCATGGAAAACTCACTGTCCCTTTAAAAACGTTTTTTTTTTAACTTTTTGTCCTTGTTTCCTGTCCCCCAGGGCACTACCCGGACCCCCATACACCTTTTATGGCAAATATCTAGCATATAAGCCCTCTTGGAGGGCACGCTAAAAACTGAATTTTCAGCCCCATTGACTTGTATGGAGTTCGAGTTCGGGTTCGGGTTCGGATCCGAACATTTGGAAAGTTCGAGTTCGGCGTCAAACCGAACTCGGGGAGTGTTCGGCTCATCCCTACTCCCTACCAGGGCGGCTGCAATAACCAAAAGTAACCAACCCGGTTCATGTATAAAGCATAATAAAAAAAAGTGTCATCTGCACTCATTTCTATATAGCTGTGAAACAAAACGCAGGAGGTTTTGGTTTACTGGAATGGCCATTGAAGTGTAAGCTTGCCTGCCCCATTAAGGCACCTCTAGTAATGAGACAAAGAGTAGCTCCACTGAGCAACCTCACACTCTCATGCTGCTTTCATGAGAGTGCAAGGTTTGTTTTTTTTCTTACCATATCTACTATAAATCAATGACGGGGCACCAGAAGATGCCTTGCAGATTGACTATACTCTATCTTGGTACTGAAGGGGCTAAGGGTGCTGCGGAATATGCTGGCGCTTTATAAATAAAGAATAATAATAATAAGTAAGCAGAAGATAAAAAATAAAAAAAATAGAAAATTCGTAGCACACCACTATAATACAAGTCATCATCGATGACAGTTTCTTTGGTTGTCCTTGCATACTTGAATATAAAGGAAACTGAATATGCAAAATTATCTCATTTATCACTTTACACATTTTCTTATAGTTTTGTTGATCAAACATATGTTTGTGGATTTTTTTATCCTTACATTTCTAATATAGGGGCTTTAAAAAAAACATAATTCCATTGCAGCTTGCTTGATTTCAATGAAAGTCCTATTTACAAACAAGTATTAAATATAGAACTTTTCTGGCTATTGCAGCAGATCATGCTTCACATGTTCACAAACTTCACCCACATATATTCTTTCACACCTTAAGTACGCACCCATGTGAGATGACATTCATTAAATACTGTGATATAGAGTCACACTTGCTATTCAGGAACAAGCAGAATGTTTTTGTTCACATGATGCAAGCAGATAAGCATTGACACATTCCACTTGTAGTTTTAAGGGACATGTTTAAACGGAGTCATAACAAAGTGTATTGGGGGTCGATTGACTTGGCTTAACCCAGGTGTCACATCCCACACAGTTCTAGGGTGCAGCACCTGTCAGCACCTTCCTCGCTGACTGGGCGGCGAGTAATGTGCAGGTAGCTCACTGTCTGGGGTCTGATCCCTATACACAGCACAACTATCATACACTTCCGATCCTTCGAGTGGTCGATGCGTCTACCTATTTCAGAATCAGAAGGAGTAAGTAACCAATAACAGACATGGGGTTAATACAATATGGAACGTCAGAGGAATGCCAAGAGTCATATACCAGAGTGGTTAATCAGGAATGCCAAGGGTCATATACCAGAGTGGGTTATCAGGAATGCCAAAGGTCATATCGTCAGAGTAGAGTCCCAGCTAAGTGCCAGAGGTTGGATGCCAAATCGGGTAGTCAAAGGAATGCCAGGGGTTAAGAGCCAGAAGGAAAGTCACACAAGCCAAGCTTATACACAGAAAATACAATAAGATAATATGTAAGCACTGAGAGTGTGAAGCACATCAGGGCATCGGACCTGGCACCACGGACCAGGTCAGAGCAATAACACTTCTGAGGCATCTGGTTTTGAACCCGACTGGCGCTGTGTCATTATGCCACACCCTGCCCACAGCTGTACCGCGTGAACGCGAGTGCCCTGCCTATCACTCAGCACCCAAGCAGTGAGGAAGACACTGCTGGTCACTGGGGGACCAGAACGTCGTGGGACGTGACAAATACGACCCCTGGCACTTGGCTGTCACTCTACTCTGGCGATAGAGCACATGGCATGCCGGCCTACCCACTCTGGCATACAACCCTTGGCAATCCTCTGACTACCCGATTTGGGGCAGTATTACATAGTTGGTGCTAACTTACTTAACCAGAGCTGTTGTAAACTTACCAGAGCCATTATAGCCTATGGAGGTTTTAAGTTTACGACAGCTCTGGTTAAGTTAGCACCAACATTGTAATACTGCCCTCGGTATTTAACCCCTCGTGTCTGGGTCACAAGCATCCCTGATATTTACCCCTGGTCTATTGTTCTGGTTACGTACTCCTTCGATTCTGATAATAGGTAAACGTACTGACCATTCAAAGGATCGGAAGTGTAGGATAGTTGTTCTGCGTACAGGGATCAGACATGAATATACTGTATATCGAGGAGGAATGTGACACCAGGGCAGGAAAATCTAAACATTTGACTCAACCCAAATATTGTGCTTCAGAGTGATAATTGGGAATAATAAAGATTATCGAGGGCAGCAGAGTGTAGCACCATAACATTAATGTCAGACCAGCCAAATGGGTTCCCAACAACTCTATAACTACAGCATATACCATTCCGGCCCTTCACTGGTTTGTGAGACTTCAAAGAGAAAAAAGAAAGTTGCATTACAACAGCTAAAAGGATACAATAATAAAGAGGTTTTTGTAAATGTATTCATTAAGAGATGCATGTTGTACTGCCAAGGGCATCTTATTTTATGTTGTGTTACTAGTTACTGAGCACAACATACCAACCACCTAGGGCACATTCCCTAATGAACGTTGCGTTCAGATGAGTAAGCATTATCGCCAAGATAAGTGAGTGACTTTAACGCATGCCCTTTAATTTGACCAGAGTTTTATCTAATTACATGCAAGAAAATAAAGACAAAGCAAACATACGGAGTTATTCACAAAATTCTGGTGTTTAATGGTATTGCAATGCCAAGAAATGACGGAGTTTCAGAAACATAAAATCCAAAGAGTACCGGGAGAAATTTCAGAGTGAAGTTTCTCGTGTCGCTCTTTGGATTTTATTTTTTCCTCAACAGCAGCAAACACCATTGCTTTGTGAATAACCCCCATAGATAGGATGGCAAGCTGCAGTATTATAAGGATTGTTATATATACTTCTTTAACTGTATATGTTGACGATTTAATTTCCATTAGAACTTTCCCCATGACATACGCTTGACTGCCTTCAAAAATCATACGCCTAGGTGAACTGTTAACAAAGGTTTTTATCTTTATATCCTTCATCCGTTCACGGTCATCTGGAGTCTATTGTTTATTTATTATAATTAGCAGTCTGCGTGTTGACAATGTCTGGCCGAGAATATCGATTTCTAGGTACAAGAGCTAAAGACATGAGTCAGGGTTATGGTCTGACAGCATGTATTAAAAGTAGCGAGGAAAGGAGTGAGGGGTCTCGTCGATATAAAAGGAATCCTCAAAAGAAGGGATTCTACTAGGGTAGACCAATGTCGAGCTCTATCACCTCCTTAAAGCTAACTCTAGCGCTCACATAAATGAACGTTAGCACTAGCTTAAATGAGGTAACAGCGATTCGGAGGAGATCTGTGTGGAGCGCTAACAGGTTAAAAAAAAACGTTAGAGATTCGGTATTAGTGCTTTTTTGTGCGAGCTTACTGTACTTTTGCGTTCCCTATGATGAACATGGGGAACGCAAAGAGTAAGCACAGAGCACTCTGCCACTGATGCTGCCCAGGTCCTATTTAGACGCCCTATAGACACTCCTTATGACATATTTGGAGACACAAACGACCTCGGGTTCCTCGAGCCCTACTTTATTACAGGCGTCGAGACGGGGGTCTAAATGTTACATGCGTGCATAAATATTATAGGGCTTCTTGTCTTGCCTCCTGGGCGGAATTGGTCCACGTTCACCCTAGGCCTCAGTGGCTAACTATTGAATCTGCATACACCATCTCACTTATTATGGGTGCATAGACAGGAGAGACCTCGCCTGTCACATGCCTTGCCCTCCATATCCCTCTACCTTCGGGTTTGGGACCAGTGTAAGCCTTTTTTCACACATCATTCCCCATTGCCATGCCTATGGCCTCCTTGATATACCTTATGCCACATTTTAGAGCACCACTCTGGAGTCGACATGGAGTTACTCACATCATTTGTTTGTGCCGGCTGCCATCCTGCCCTTTCATGAGATACAGGTTAAATATAAGGTGCCTTCCTCAATGTTTTTGTCCTACATGCAATTGTATTCCTTCCTCAAGTCGCACATGGTTTTTGCGGGACTACAGGACACTTTACCTCTTCTCTCGGACATTGAACTTTTCTGGCTTGACCTGCTCTAGTCTCTACCACAAAACCCACCTCGTTCTTTTACCATATGCTCACCACACCAACAAGAGCCACAAGGTGGGCGTTTCAAAAAGCTTGGGAACGGGATCTTTCCGTAACCTTCACTCCGACGCAATGGGTGATGGCACACATGTTTGCAGATGGAGCCTCCAGATGCGCCACACTAATTGAGACACAGAGAAGGTTGTTATACCGGTGTTACCTAACGCCCTTTAGAATGAGCAAATTTGCTCCCCATTCCTCGGATCGTTGTTGGCCCTGCTCCTCAACAATTGGCACGATGGGTCATATTTGGTGGCAATGCCCAAGGATTGTTCCACTCTGGAAAGACATATCTCTATTGGCAACGGTGGCACTGGATCACCCAGTTCCATACTCACCTAATGCATTACTACTGGGAATGATTCAACTTCCGACCGCAGCTCAAAATGCTTTTCATCATCGTCTCCACGACAATGCTACTCCACGCCAGGAGTTGGTGGACGACTGCGGTTCCGACAAAACAACAGATTGTAGAGCTCTTGGATCAATATCGCTCCTTTGACACCAAGGCCATGGCGGACTATGGCCAACGCCCTCCCAAAAAGGACCCATGGTCGATCTGGGACATCCACAAGATATAAGGCCTGTGGACTGACTTATTTTGCTGCTCGTAGAGTTGGATACCTCACCCCCCCCCCCAAAGATGAGGGGGGCTTTCATATGCTAAATATGCGTTTAAGTTTCTGCTTCCTTGGATGCCCTGAATTCCCTTCCTTCCCTTCCTGAATTTCCCCATGATTTTCTTAGATAAAACCATGAGAGTTAATTTTGTGCTTTACTGACCTTGCCTACTTCTGTCTGCCTTGGGTGCTGCTGCACAAAACAGGCTAAATGTTGTACTGTAAGACTAATTTTCCGCTCAATAAAAACATTTTTCAAAAATAAAGAAAAAAAACGAAAGGGGTCTTTTAATTTTTTTTTTAAAAAGATGTAGTTCCAAAACACATGGAGGGCTGAGATCGGTGACTCCTGTTCTAAAGGCTAGATCTGTCCTTCTACTCTAAACCGGCTGGGTGGAGTAGAGGTAACCTCACTGCTCTGCATGGAGAGAGCCTGTGGAGATATGGGTTCGATCCCGGCAAGAGCACCTCTCCAGTAAGTGTCCTTGGCCAAGACACCTAACGATACATACTCGCCACCCAGGACATACTTGAAAACGAGAGAAATCTCAATGTATCCTTCGTGGTAAAAGACTTTCTCAAAAAAACAAAAAAAATATTCTAAACCTCTATCCCAATATTTAAAAAAAAAAAAAAAAAAACGCTGGTAATTAACATTTATAAGGCATCTATGTTTGAACTAATAATATACCATTAAGGAGTCCTTATTCCACAGCCTAATTATAAGAACCATGCTAAAACAAACTTTATAAACCTTCGCCAAATTAGTTTACGAGTGACAAACGTTATTATCCTTAATCATGCATACATGATGAAATGTCAGAAGGTTGGGACATGTACAATCTAAACCCCTGACATCAACATTGTATTTAATATTTTTCCAATAAAGCATCTGAAATCACCGGAAAACAAGCGCTTCATGTCAAAAGGTAAAACCTTATACCAAGATGCTTCAGGAGCATTATTATTAAGTGGTTAAACCTTATGGCACTGCCCTGGTCGTCACTATGTGATGTCATCAGGTATGACATCATTGCTAGTGATGTCACTTTATACATGCTAATGAGCAGCTACTGCTATAATAGGGGTTCGGGATGTTCCTTAAAAAAAACAAGAGAAAAATTAAATGCGATTCTATAACCTGATGGGCAGATCTAATTATTTATGAAAACAGTTCAAACAGCGGGGAAGCCATTTTGATTAATGACAAAACCTTTTCCAAAGCACGGCTGCACAATTTGGACTTTTTGTACACAAAAAGGACACCGTATGCACTAAAACCACCTATAAAAAAAATAATAAAAAAAAAAAAAACCACAACATTGCTAAATATTTTTTATAGACAAATTTCCAGTTTTTGCAGCCAAATAAGAGATACACGGTGAGTGTAAATATTTACAGATATTTTAAAAGCTGAATCTTCATTAATGAGACTGTCACAGTATATTTACAATTTCTTGCCGAATCATGTATCCGCAGCCAACTCATTGGATTTATATATAAAATGTTGTGTGTGTGTGTGTGTGTGATATATATATATATCCCCAGAGTATAGCAGTACGAAGTGATACCTTTTTTTATTGGACTAATGTTACATTTAAAAGACAAGCTATCGAGATATATATACACTTGCATAAACACACAACTCTATTGGGCACACAATTTTTTGTTCTGCACATCAAAAAAAAAAAAGAAATCCTGTTGAGCCTCAGTCAATTCCTGTGTGTGTAAGTACACACATATATACTGTATATAGAGGTGTATGTGTATATATATAAGACACACACACACACAAACCCAGCACTCCTGGGACCTGGCAAAAAAAACTATATGCACTATAATAATCTGTCAACATTTCAGAAAATCCATATTTCTTTTCAGAGATTATATATATATATATATATATATATATATATATATACACACACACACACCTCCAAGAGAAAATGTGTTGATAAATAGAGAGAACTAAACACAGAACACAAAATTGACATGAGATACATGAGGGTATGGACAGCCTGTCCTAATAATAAACACTGTTGCAATGACAGTACAGTAACCACAGCAGAAGCCCCATTGCTTGCAGGTAGAGCACAGGTAGGATGCCATGTCCATTATGTGATCAAACAAAGCAGTATAATCCAAAATAACAACATTAAACAGCAACAATTCATGTCTGATCCTCACCTATTGTAGAGATATGGGAAGGATGGAATTCATTGTCTGTGAATCTGCAGAGCAGGCAGGTCTTGCCAACCCCAGAGTCCCCAATGAGGAGCAGCCTGAACAGGACATCATATTGTTTGGCCATTGTGTGGCTGCACAGGTCCTCTGCTCACAGACAGTGTTAAGCACAGAGAGGAGGAGGTGGACAAGGACTCACTCAGGAAGCCCCCAGCTTTTCATCCATAGCTGGCTGATGAGCAGCAGGAGATGGCTCAGCACAGGTCCTGTCCTCTCCTCTCTGCTGCTGCTGCTTTCTCCTGTTTCTTCTAGATGGGTGCCACCAGGGCTGTGCTGGATATTTCTGGTCAACAGCTGACACAAAGACTGTGTGAAATTGCCAGATGGAAGGGTTTGGTTTGTTGTTTTTTCTTTTTTTTCCTTTTCTTATCAAAATGGTTTTGGAGGAGGAGGAGGAGAAAAGCCAGGCTCCACCTTATGCAGTAGACTAAGAGAATCAGCTCTGAGCCTCCTCCACCTCATCTAATAGGTGAATCATGTCCTCAGATGTGCCTGGATATGATGTAGACAGGTGCTAAAAGCCCAGACAGGTTTTACAAGAGGAGGGTTGTTCCTATAAAAACCATCATTAAACTCCTTTTTTGTTATAATAATAATGAGCTTTCTCTCCAAGGGGGAAGAATAGAATAAAAACACAGCAGCACAGCCACTGAGTCCCTTCTCACAATTGCCTGGGGAATTACATCATAGTTATTTCTTTTGATGGATGCAAGTGAAGAACCTGTCTGACTTGTTTGCAAGGGCTGATATTTGGAGAGAAAATCTGATTAGCAGAATGGTGGAAAGAGGAGGATGTGAAAAGAATGAAAAATGTCAAGAATGTGTATGTCACGAACAAGGAAAAATATCTCTAACACACAAACCATTATAACATGAAATATGTGTATGCGGAATGCGGGCTGTAAATATATGTATACTCACAGGCCACTTTATTAGGGTACACCTGTTCACTTGCATGTTGACACATTGCTAATCAGCCAATCACATGGCAGCAACTCAACGCATTTACGCATCTAGATGCGGTGAAGACGACTTTCTGAAGTTCAAACCGAGCGTCAGAATGGGGAAGAAAGGGGATATCAGTGACTTTGAACATGGCGTGGTTGTTGGTGCCAGACAAGCTGGTGATCTATTGGGATTGTCAGGCACAACCATCTCTAGGGTTTACAGAGAATGGTCCGAAAAAGAGAAAATATCCAGTGAGCGGCAGTTGTGTGAACGAAAATGCCTCAATGAGGCAGACTGGTTCAAGATTATAGGAAGGCAACAGTAACTCAAATAACCACTCGTTACAGCAACCAAGATATGAAGAATACCATCTCTGGAAGCAGAACATGTCCAACCTTGAAGCAGAAGGGCTACAGCAGCAGCAGAAGACCACACTGGTGCCACACCTGTCAGCTAAGAACAGGAAACTGAGGCTACAATTCCCACATACACAAAAAAAACGGTGTCACGCCTATTCCCTACCAGGGCGGCTGCAACAACCACAAGTATCCGGCCCAACACATGTATAAAACATAACAAGAAGAAAGGTGTCATTTGCGCTTATTCCTATAGCTCCATGCGAATCAAAACACAGTTATTATTATTATCAGCATTTATATAGCGCCAACAGTTTCCGCAGCACTTTTACAATAGCCAGAGGAAATGAGATACAGCTAAACGGACATAGGATGGAAACGAGGTGTAGAGGGCCCTGCTCATAGGAGCTTACAGTCTAGCGGGACTGGGGTTGAGGAAGACAAGGGGAAGATTACCGTACGGCAGGATCATTAGTGCTAACGTTTCTGGAATGGTGAGGCCACAGAAGCAGCTTCAATCATGAGTGAATAGGTGAGCAGAGAGATGAGTTGCATCGGTGCTGTGGTACGCTAATCTGAACAGATGGGTTTTGAGGGATTTCTTGAAGGCTTGGAGGTCAGGGGAGAGTTTGATAGGGCGAGGCAGGTCATTCCACAGGACTGGTGCTGCCCTTAAGTCTTGGAGGCGAGAGTTGGCCGTGCGGGTGTAGACAGATGACAGGTGGAGAACACCTGCTGACCGGAGTTGTTGAGACGGGACGTGCTTCTGGAGTAACAAAGACATGTAGGGAGGAGTTGAGTTATTGAGCGATTTGATCGTGAGCGTCAGTATTTTAAACTGTATCCTGAAACGTATAGGAAGCCAATGGAGGGACCGGCAGAGGGAGGTACGCGAGAGACTGGTGAGAAAAATAAGCCTGGCACCTGCATTCATTAGAGATTGCAAAGGGGCAATGCGGGAGTTGGGGAGGCCAATAAGGAGCGAGTTGCAGTAATCAAGTCGTGCAATGACAAGCGCATAAACCAGCACCTTCACGGTATCTTGTGTCAGAAAGGGGCGGACACGGGCAATGTTCTTCAGTTGATAGTAACAGGATTTGGTCACTTTCTGGACGTGGGGAGAGAACATTAGGTCAGAATCGAAAGTGACGCCAAGGCAGCGAGCTTGAGGCGTCGGGCTAATGAGCGTCCATTTACTCGTAGAGAGATAGGTGGTATTGGGTTTTTCTTGAAGGGAGGAACAACGAGAATTTCAGTTTTAGCAAGAATGAATTCAAGGAAGCGAAAAGACAACCAATTAGAGACGGAGTAGAGAAAGTCAGTGACTCGAGCCGGAGAGAGATCAGGGGAGGAGAGGTATATTTGAGTGTCATCAGCGTGTAGGTCATCAGTGTGCTCCATGCGCTAGACTCACTGTCTGAGCAGCGGAACAGGAGACCTTGCAACAAGGCCGTAAGTGTCGTCAGGGAGCACTCCGGAGCGTTCGCAAGTAGATGGCGATAGCAGCAGGGGCGTTTCTCAGCCTAATAAAATGGTTTAACACTGGAACAACGTTCCCGCTACATTCCCGCTGCGGGACAAGTGCTGGAACGCCGTTCCCATGCGTTTCTGCAGGACTCGCGAACTGCCTTTTATCTACTTGTGTCAGGAAATGTAAAAGAGTAAGGGCCCTCACCTGGTGTGAGCTAAAACACCAATCGCTAAAGAAAAAATCTAGCACCCGATGACCTACTAACAGATCATCTTGTCTACAGGAGTCTGTGTACAAGGTCGCTTAGCGCACGCTAGGGAAACGCTAAGACCCGGGCTGAGACCCAGCGCTAATGCGGTTGTGTCCAGGATAGAACCTTGTATAAGTATGAAGACATCCAGCGAAGAGCCCTCACACCCCGGCATTACTAAAATCCTCTAAGGTGGCTATATTATTCATGTTTCGATGCACACATTTATTAAGGCTGATGGGCATTGCATGATAAATGCCACCCAACAGCATGTAGAATCATTACAATGCATTTAATAGATCCAAAAGGAAGGCCAAGTGTGCTGCAATAACTTCCCTGCTGCAGCATATAAATAATACATGTTTCAGTGCAAGACTTATTCATGCGTCCCTTTAAACATGGTCCAAACAGGCACCCTAATAATCAACCTCTTACATGCTATGAATAACCCCTAGAATAGCCAGCAAATGGAGACATGTGCCTGCAAAAAGGGATTAGTACAGGAACACATGCATTAATCACATAATGGGACTATTCCCACTTTCTAATTAGTGATAAGTGATTATTCCTAAAAAATAAAAAAGGGTGTTCTAAAAATGACTAAAAAGGCTTTTTGCTGAAAATGAAAAGCGGTGAAATACAAAAAATATAAAAACTATATTGTTTTACATTGAATCCTACGGGATTCGCCTGTTTAAACTTGTCAAACTGAATCACGGTAAATCAGGGCATTTCCCTGACACTTCGGCATACTACCTAACTGGAGCCATCTTCCTTGATTTTGCCAAGGCCTTTGACACAGTAGACCATGGCATCTTGTTAGAAAAACTTAAAAACTCTGGCATTGGTGATCGCACGTTAACCTGGTTTCAATCATATGTATCCGACCGATCACAATATGTGTCAATTTCTGGCAGCTCCTCCCTCCCCCTCCCTGTCACGTGCGGAGTACCCCAAGGCTCAATACTCTGTCCCCCTGTTATTCACAATATTCATAAATGATCTGCCCAACGTCTGCAAAGCCTCAACTGTACACATGTACGCAGACGACACTGTAATCTATACCAGCAAACCAAATCTCCGGCAGCTGGAAGCCGTGCTGCAAGAACAATTCACAGGGGTAGAAAAGTGGATCAAGCACAACAAACTTTTTTAAATAATGACAAAACTGTAACAATGCTCTTTGGAACAAAACCTAAACTACACAAATTGCAAAATCCCCACTTATGTGTTGGGACAAAATCAAATGGCACGCTGACCACAGTCACTTCTCTCAAATATCTAGGTATGTGGTTGGACCCTAATCTATCCTTTGGCCCTCACATCGAAAAACTCTCATCTAAACTTTACCCCAAACTAGGCGCCCTATACAGAAACAAATCCTGCCTGAGCCCCGCGGTAAGAAAGCAGATTGTACAACAAATGCTTATGCCGGCTATTGATTACGGAGATGTAGTGTACGCAGCCGCCCCGCAAACACATCTTCAGAAACTTACTACATTGTAATGCAAAGCGACAGAATGAGTTATACAATGTAACTACATGACCCACCATTGTGACATGTTAAAAGAGCTAAACTGGCCATCGCTGGAATCTAGACGCACCCTTCACCTTTCCAGCCTGGTGTTTAAGAGCTTTTCTGGGAAGCTGCCACCCTACCTGAATAGACTGCTTCCCCCAGCAGCTCCCTCATCCTATAACCTCCGATCCAGGACCAGCACCTTACTTGCAATACCACAATACAAAAGACAGTGGCTCGATCCTCATTTTCCTACAGAGCACCGCAATTATGGAATAACCTCCCAGACACCATCAAATCTTCCCCCACTCTTAAGTCACTCAAGAGCTCCTTACTAACATACCTCAATACAGAATGCACCTGTAAACATGTAACATAATGACTATTTCCTACATATTTATTTTCTGTTAATCTGGATATTTGTGTTGTTAATATCTTACATTGTATTACTTTGTATTTCTGTAACTGTAACACTTCAATGTTCTTGAACCCAGGACATACTTGAAAACGAGAGAAATCTCAATGTATCCTTCCTGGTAAAATCCTTTATAAATAAATAAATAAATAAATAAATTCAAAAATCGTTTGGTTCCTGGTAGAGGATTATGGGAAAAATCACTGGATAGTGAAGGGGTTAAGAACGTGTACTCCGAATGTCCCCACTAGTTGGCAGCAGTTACTCTGTTACACCATATCTGTTACATACAGGTCTATTCACTAAACAGTGAACTCGGGAGAATTGGCAGGAGAACAGAACAAGCTAGACCAACTAGCCGATTTGGAAAGTGAGATAAATGGGAGAATTTTTCTGGTTTGGCTATCTTGACCTGGAGTTTTCACTTCTCCTGAGTTTCACCTTTATTGAATAGACCTGATTGTTAAATATGGTTCACATTGTATCTTAAAGGGGTTATTCAGAGAGCACCGGAATGTTGCCAACATTTTGGTGCTCTCCCGTTCCCCGCACTTCCCTGCACTTCAGGGAATCAGTTCCCCACCCCGCGGTGTATTCAGCATTCACAGCAGGGCCCCCGGAGTGCAGGGAAAACCTGCCGAACACTCACCGAACACTCACAGAAACTGCTGCAAAGACCATGCCGAGCACGCCGGAAAAAGCCAAAATTGCCTGCACGACAGCGGGCGTGCTGCATCCGTGAAGCAAGTCTCCCCGTCGAATGCGCTAGTACGTACGGGGCTGCAAAGCGCAATCCTCCATAGGAGGATTGCGCTTTGCAGCACTGAGTGCACTAACTGCACTCAGCGAGGTGGCCAGACGGGCGTCAGAGTGGAAGGAACGTCCACTCTCACGGTTGTTCCTTCCGCTCCTCTGACCCCAGCCTTAAATCGTGTTGGGGAGTGATGCATAGAATTACACAGCACTCCCTCAAGTTCTGGCTGAGGGTTGAGGAAAGCTGCTGCGGATCTGCTTGACTGGAGAGAAGGGACGAATGCTGTAACAGGTTTGTGTCTGGTGTGCAAGCCGGATACCAGTCATTCCCAGTTGCTGTTACAGATAGTATTGCATGGTTGAATTGGTTGGCTTATGATCACACCCCATAGAACAGCAGATGCCGTCACATGCGGCCAGTAAGAGACATCTCAATACCTAAACAATGAGAGGCATCGGATGATCAGTTTCAGTTGAGTTAACCAAAGTGCATCTAAACCCTGAAAGCTGTTCAGCAATCAGCAGGAGCAACCAAAGAAAGAGCCAGTCACAGTGGCGGGTATATAACAGTTGGGTAACTTAAATCCACCTGGGTGGTCACAATGGCTCCATGCGGACTTGGACTCCTTGTCTCTGGTTTCGGTCATGCCTTCAGACAGGGCCGGAATAACATAGGGGCTGATGGAGCAGCAGCTCCAGGCCCATGTCCCAGAATAGGCCCAGAGAAAGGATAACTATGGCTGCATTGCTTGGCATTTGGACCCCTGTATCTCCAACTCCATAGCAGCTACAGGGTCATGTGAGGTATCACTGGAAAGGCCAGAGCATAACTTTTCCAATGATATCAAACATGTCAGACATCAAAAGAAAATGCTATGCACATTCCTACAGAAAAACTTCTTGTTAGGCCGCGTTCACACTGAGCGACAAGAAAATTGCGCGATTTTCATATTTGCGACATTGAGCGTTATTGCGCGATAATATAGCGCGATATCGCCATTATGCAAGATATTACACAACACCACCAATGCAAATCTCAAATCGTGAAAAAAGGGTCATGTACCAGCGACAAGCTACAGAGACGAGCTACAGGTGACATTGAGCGACGAGATGTGAACAGTTCCATTGAAATGCATTGGAGAAGCTACATAAAGCGATATCGTGTGGAAATATGCACGATATCGCGGCAAAAAAACGCGCGTTAAATCGCTCAGTGTGAATGGGGCCTTAGGATGTAATGATGTTAACATTTCCGGTTACAAATACCTATTTGCTACATACCCACCTAATGTAACCAGTTCTTCGGTTGTAAGGATACAGTGGACTGGCTACCTGAACACCTTCGTGTAGTATAGTGTGTGCTCTTTTAGTCATTTCCAACAGATACTGACTGACAGCCTCAAAAGGTGGAGGTAATGCGCTGCTTTGGAAGACTGTCACAGCCCCCTCCATGGACAATCAGCACCTAAAATCGGTAAATTACATTAACCTCCCTGGCGGTCTAATTATTTCAAAAATTTGTGTCTAAAAGCATTTAAATTTTTTTGGAAAGGAAATATGTTGTTTTATATAGTAAGCCTGTATTCTGTAGGAATAACTCACTGAAATCCGTGCAAGCAAGAGTCTAGTAAACAGAATGGAGTCAGAGAAGGTTTGAAACCTGAAATAATAATTTATTATCCCAAGAATAATTATCCAAAATAATGGAAATAGATTATATTCAATAATATAACCAAAAACCTGCCTCTTTCCTCTGGGTGCTGGAATTCTTGTGCAGATGTACACTCCTTTGCCAATGAAATATACAGAACACAGGGGTACCAAAAAAAAGAGCATTTATTCTCAAAGCAGCTTTACAGAAATAAAAGGCAAATTAAAAATAATTTATAAAATGTAATAAGGCTTTGCAATACAAGTTTCGCTGGTGCTTGCCGGAAATTTTTGAAGCCCAGTTTTCTTCTAAGGTGTTTTTTATATATTCTTAATTCTGTAATAGACCGTTTTATTATTTGCACGCATTTTTATTGGTAAACACCTTTTTAGAAGAATAGCAGAGTTACGTGTTTTTTTTTTTCCCCTGCAGTTCGTCGGTCTGAATTCACCGCAGGGTCAGTGAAATGGAATCGCTGAACGAGAGAGCGCTGAAATTTTGGTGCTTTCTGAATAACCCAAAAACGTTCGTATGTACATACGCAAATTGAATCTTATGCAACTTGTGTACTTTTCAAACACAAGGCATGCAATGCCTGACCAGAGTGATGGATTGATGCTGCTTGCACAGCTCAAGCCTATGTCCGCTTCATATCCGAACAAACGCTGCTTCCAGCGCTCAGATAGACATGATATCCGAACACAAAGCGGGGTGAGAAGGTGGGGGGCACTCCACGCACTTTAATAAGCTAACGTGGTCAGGGAGCGAAGAATGTCCCTTTTTAAACAGATTTCTTGAACAAATGGAGTGTGGGGGGGGGCGGAGGTGGGAAGAAATGAGTCTGGGCACTCGGCAAGGGACTTGCTCCAACGGGTCCTGTGGCTGTGCTCTCGCAAGATCTTACAGATATCGCAAGAACGTAGCTGCAGGCCCCGGCGGAGCCGCGTTATAACTTAGAAATGCTGGCAGACTGGAATGCGGCCAGCCGGGAAGCCTGGCAGAATGCGGTTAGTTTTCTGCCAGCCGGCTCCAGCCCTCTATACCGCTTGACAAGCCATGAAGTGCGGTCTTCCAGCATCGGTATTATTATCAGGGGCATTTGCAGGAGTACTCGTATCTATTTAAAATCTGGGTTCAAGTCGAGCAGGAACACGTGGGAACGCAGTTCGTCCACTAATTTCTCAGAGCGGACTGAGTTCCATTTTGGCCCTCACACTGAAAAGCTTTTATTACGCATTGACGTATTTTTTTACAGAATGCGCGAAAACGGTCAGACGATGCACATTTTCGGGCGTGATTTTGTACGGATCGTCAATAAAACACTTTTTGTGTCTGGACGTTATGTTGGCCGGACATTAGCAGCGTCTGACGTCTCCCAATCACGCAAACACGCCGCTAGCGGACGCAGCGCACTCTGTACGTCAGTAGTAGCGGTTCTGCGTTCTCGAAAAAATGCGTTCGTTTGCCACTTGCGTTGCGCGGCCGGACTTTGTATATTGGCCGTCATTGCTTTCATTTGCTGCTACTGCGGCCGTGATTAAGTGTGGCTAAACGCACGTTAAAATGCGTTAGTCTGACCCCAGCCTAAGACCCCCTGCTTAACATGCAAAGCTATTTTTTGTTTTCTTGTATTTTTTTTTTTTTCTGTTTGGTCAGGTAATAATAGTAAACATTATTTTATTATTCGAAATTACTCCATCCCTAGATGTAAATAGGTGCTTTAGTTGAAGAAATGCCTTCCTCCCAGCAGCTTAACACTGCTGTATGGCTCAGGGCAGCAGCTTGACACTGCTGTATGGCTCAGGGCAGCAGCCTGACACTGCTGTATGGCTCAGGGCAGCAGCCTGACACTGCTGTATGGCTCAGGGCAGCAGCTTGACACTGCTGTATGGCTCAGGGCAGCAGCATGACACTGCTGTATGGCTCAGGGCAGCAGCTTAACACTGCTGTATGGCTCAGGGCAGCAGCCTGACACTGCTGTATGGCTCAGGGCAGCAGCCTGACACTGCTGTATGGCTCAGGGCAGCAGCTTGACACTGCTGTATGGCTCAGGGCAGCAGCTTGACACTGCTGTATGGCTCAGGGCAGCAGCCTGACACTGCTGTATGGCTCAGGGCAGCAGCCTGACACTGCTGTATGGCTCGGGGCAGCAGCTTGACACTGCTGTATGGCTCAGGGCAGCAGCTTGACACTGCTGTATGGCTCAGGGCAGCAGCTTGACACTGCTGTATGGCTCAGGGCAGCAGCTTGACACTGCTGTATGGCTCGGGGCAGCAGCCTGACACTGCTGTATGGCTCAGGGCAGCAGCTTGACACTGCTGTATGGCTCGGGGCAGCAGCTTGACACTGCTGTATGGCTCAGGGCAGCAGCATGACACTGCTGTATGGCTCAGGGCAGCAGCTTGACACTGCTGTATGGCTCAGGGCAGCAGCCTGACACTGCTGTATGGCTCAGGGCAGCAGCCTGACACTGCTGTATGGCTCAGGGCAGCAGCTTGACACTGCTGTATGGCTCAGGGCAGCAGCTTGACACTGCTGTATGGCTCAGGGCAGCAGCTTGACACTGCTGTATGGCTCGGGGCAGCAGCCTGACACTGCTGTATGGCTCAGGGCAGCAGCTTGACACTGCTGTATGGCTCGGGGCAGCAGCTTGACACTGCTGTATGGCTCAGGGCAGCAGCTTGACACTGCTGTATGGCTCAGGGCAGCAGCTTGACACTGCTGTATGGCTCAGGGCAGCAGCTTGACACTGCTGTATGGCTCGGGGCAGCAGCTTGACACTGCTGTATGGCTCAGGGCAGCAGCTTGACACTGCTGTATGGCTCAGGGCAGCAGCTTGACACTGCTGTATGGCTCGGGGCAGCAGCTTGACACTGCTGTAGTTTTCTGTGATGCCCATCAGCATAAACTGATGCCCATCCTGGAAAACACGTCTCTAACATGAATACAATCACAGAGAGGCAGATATACAATGAGCCCGCTGTACTCTGTCACAGGGGACGCCGGTCACTTGCATGTGAGTCCCAGTACCAGGAGCTAGGCGTGGCCGTGTCATCGCTCTAGGAAGTGGTTTGGCCACGCCGAGCCGCCGTAACTCCTCAGCAGTGGCCAGCCCGGCGCGCCGTGCGGCAAACATGGCGGACTCCGTGGAGCAACTGCGGTGTTTGCGAAACAACCATGCGGCGGAGCAGCTGCAGGATGACGGCATGGCCACAGAAACCTCCATGGAGCAGGTACAGGGCACGTTACTCCCCATAACCCTCTCCAGGCGGTGTGTGTGCTACACCCCAGGCCTGTCACCCCGACTTTACTCCACCCCTCCTACAGGATCTAGTCTGTGCAGGTTATCCACACCCCGAGGCACAGCCCTGCTCCTGCTTATTACCCAGGAATGGCAACGCATGGAATACACAGGGTGTCAGTGAAAAGGAGCACGACATGTGTGTGTCATTCTGCTGTTATTGTTATTGTCTGTGTGTTATTATCTGTGTGTTATTGTTATTGTCTGTGTGTTATCATAATTGTCTGTGTGTTAGTGTTATTATTATTGTCTGTGTGTTATTATCTGTGTGTTATTGTTATTGTCTGTGTGTTATCATAATTGTCTGTGTGTTATCATAATTGTCTGTGTGTTATCATTATTGTCTGTGTGTTAGTGTTATTATTATTGTCTGTGTGTTAGTGTTATTATTATTGTCTGTGTGTTAGTGTTATTGTTATTGTTATTGTCTGTGTTAGTGTTATTGTTATTGTCTGTGTTATTGTTATTGTCTGTGTTATTGTTATTGTCTGTGTTATTGTTATTGTCTGTGTGTTATTGTTATTGTCTGTGTGTTATTGTTATTGTCTGTGTGTTATTGTTATTGTCTGTGTGTTATCGTTATTGTCTGTGTGTTATCATTATTGTCTGTGTGTTAGTGTTATTATTATTGTCTGTAAAGAACAAAAAATATTGGCGTAGGCGCAACTCTAGTATTATAAGTGGGGTAGAGCCTATAACACGATCGCCACTGCACCCATATGTGTTATCCCTAGAGTGACAAAATAAAATAACAATAAAAAAGAAAAGGGTGCGGCGCTTCCCAGTGAATAAAGAGAGAAATAATCAATATTATTTACCCTAATGAGATGTCTCTTCACAAATTGATAGAGGATCAATACCTCAAAAATGAAAAAAAAACAGGAAAATAGTGCAATACAGTGGATACATATATGTAAGTGATAGGAGATATGGCAGATTTTCACTCACACTCTAGAGAGCCTCATCCGGCTCCAGCACTATTCGCCCTTGGGTAGATTTCATATAGGCCCTCCCACTGGCCTCTTCACAAGCCGATGTTTTCTCAATGAATATGCGGAGAAAATAAGATTAAAACATAGAATAGTTCTGTATATACTGGAAATAATATAAACAGAAAGTAAACCACTCACGTGTTCCTGAGCCTCCAAGGCTCAAATCAGAAGGCCCAAAAGTTGTTTCAAATGGGCACAACTCTTAAAGAAAGCCTCAATGGGTCAGCAAGCCAAATAGATAAAAAATCAATCTTATGATAAAAAGAATAAAAAGGTAAAAAATAACATTTAATAACAATGGTAGTTACAATAAAAAGATAAGCTGAACGCGTTTCGCCTAGGTTGATTAGACCCTACGGCTTCCTCAGCAGCAATAAAAAAATAAACCCCTGGTTCACTTAAATACATAATCTATTATTGACCATCCAATCGAAAAAGATTTCTCAGGGCGGGAAAAGGTTCCATGTCGTCCTCACGCTCAAGATGCTCCTCCGACGTCGTCATCTCGTGACGCTAACGTTCCGCCGATAGGTCCGGAACGCGAAATCAAAAGTAACATACTTTCCTCTCCTGCGCCTGCGTGCCAATCCTAAGAACGAAACCGGAAGTTGCGTACTTGCGTCGAATACGTCCATACATCAAAAACGAAAGACCGACGCGTCCAATTAACGGAAATGACACATTATGGATCAAAGCCACACTTCATCTCTGTTTTTCGAGGCACATTTCTGACGTCACCATCTCACCGCTCCATCACGGGGACGAAAAACTATTCTTCATCGCCATTTCTATTCACTCTCCGCTCTCACCAGCGAGACCGGAGTCCACATAATTGCTTCAATTTTGTCCTCATAAAAGAAATGCAGAAGTACCAAAACAAGTCCAACAAAGGATACTGTCCTTCAAATCTCATATACTTGCTCCTTATGTTGAAGGCAGTCTCCATATTGATCGGACCAACCACATAAAATAAACGAAACAAGATGTCAAAAATTATATCACATTAATCTAACACCGACCACGTAATGTGACCATCCAATGTCTATGTCAGTGTAATCACAACATGTACTTAAATACAAGATATCTGATAAAAACCTGCTGCTCATGAACCCGGGGAGGAAAATATATACGCATCATAAAAAATGAGATAACTCAAAATCCAAATTCAAGCCTCCTGGCTGGAGGGTACCAAGATTGTAAACCCACCTCATTTCTTCTCTATTAATCTTTTTATTAAAGTCTTCCCCCCTCCAATTTCTATGGACTAGTTGGATTCCCACAAATGTTGAACCCAAAGGGCTACACCCATGGGTTTTCTTAAAATGGCAAGGGACAGAATGATGCTCAACGCCCTAACGCGTATGTATAGAGACCGTGTAGTGTGACCAATGTAATGAAGCCCACACGGGCATGTAAATTTATTTTATGTGGTTGGTCCGATCAATATGGAGACTGCCTTCAACATAAGGAGCAAGTATATGAGATTTGAAGGACAGTATCCTTTGTTGGACTTGTTTTGGTACTTCTGCATTTCTTTTATGAGGACAAAATTGAAGCAATTATGTGGACTCCGGTCTCGCTGGTGAGAGCGGAGAGTGAATAGAAATGGCGATGAAGAATCATTTTTCGTCCCCGTGATGGAGCGGTGAGATGGTGACGTCAGAAATGTGCTTCGAAAAACATAGAGATGAAGTGTGGCTTTGATCCATAATGTGTCATTTCCGTTAATTGGACGCTTCGGACTTTCGTTTTTGATGTATGGACGTATTCGACGCAAGTACGCAACTTCCGGTTTCGCTCTTAGGATTGGCGCGCAGGAGAGGAAAGTATGTTACTTTCGATTTCGCGTTCCGGACCTATCGGCGGAACGTTAGCGGCGAGAGATGAGGACGTCGGAGGAGCGTCTTGAGCGTGAGGACGACATGGAACCTTTTCCCGCCCTGAGAAATCTTTTTCGATTGGATGGTCAATAATAGATTATGTATTTAAGTGAACCAGGGGTTTATTTTTTTATTGCTGCTGAGGAAGCCGTAGGGTCTAATCAACCTAGGCGAAACGCGTTCAGCTTATCTTTTTATTGTAACTACCATTGTTATTAAATGTTATTTTTTACCTTTTTATTCTTTTTATCTATTTGGCTTGCTGACCCATTGAGGCTTTCTTTAAGAGTTGTGCCCATTTGAAACAACATTTGGGCCTTCTGATTTGAGCCTTGGAGGCTCAGGAACACGTAAGTGGTTTACTTTCTGTTTAGTTCTGTATATACTGGAAATAATATATTCTATGTTTTTGAGAAAACATCGGCTTGTGAAGAGGCCAGTGGGAGGGCCTATATGAAATCTACCCACGGGTGAATAGTGCTAGAGCCGGATGAGGCTCTCTAGAGTGTGAGTGAAAATCTGCCATATCTCCTATCACTTACATATATGTATCCACTGTATTGCACTATTTTCCTGTTTTTTTCATTTTTGAGGTATTGATCCTCTATCAATTTGTGAAGCGACATCTCATTAGGGTAAATAATATTGATTATTTCTCTCTTTATTAACTGGGAAGCGCCGCACCCTTTTCTTCTTTTTTATTATTATTGTCTGTGTTCGTGTTGTTATTGTTATTGTCAATGTTAGTGTTAGCTGTGAGATTGTTCCTATTGACAAATATATTGAGAAAGTAGTAACAGCCCTGCAGAGGATGCATTGTGCATGTCTGAGGCTGGAAGTGAGAGAGCCTGGTTGTAAGAGTGTAGGGCTGCAGCTAAATATTATTTTCATAATCGATTAGTCGGCTAATTTATTTTTTCAATTCATGGGATGGAAAAAGATCTTTTTTTTGTTTTGTTTTCATAAAGGAACACTACGTAAAAAAAATCAACCCCCCCCCCTTTTTTTGTTCATAAAGCGGCGAACCTGGCACCAAATTACACCAAACGGTTAATTTTCCCGTGCGGGGCGATTTTCGTGTCAGTTCAGCTATTCAGAAAGCTGCCGAAATACGGTGCAGTTCGCCGCAATTCAGCAATCTAAGGGAGCAGCGAAATTGTTCCATAGAGAAGTAACGGTCAATCTGTTCACAAAATGTCAGTGAAATGCCCCTGATTTTAGGTGATTCAGTTCGACAGGTTTATTCACACAAATCCCATAGGTTTCAATGTAAAAAAAAAATACCCGATTTCATTTTTTTTATTCAACCGTTTATTCTTTTCATTTTCAGCAAACCGTTTTTTTAGACGAAATTTTTGAAGCCCAGTTTTCTTCTAAGGTGTTTTTTATATATTCTTAATTCTGTAATAGACCGTTTTATTATTTGCACGCATTTTTATTGGTAAACACCTTTTTAGAAGAATAGCAGAGTTACGTGTTTTTTTTCCCCTGCAGTTCGTCGGTCTGAATTCACCGCAGGGTCAGTGAAATGGAATTCCTGAACGAGAGAGCGCTGAAATTTTGGTGCTTTCTGAATAACCCAAAAACGTTCGTATGTACATACGCAAATTGAATCTTATGCAACTTGTGTACTTTTCAAACACAAGGCATGCAATGCCTGACCAGAGTGATGGATTGATGCTGCTTGCACAGCTCAAGCCTATGTCCGCTTCATATCCGAACAAACGCTGCTTCCAGCGCTCAGATAGACATGATATCCGAACACAAAGCGGGGTGAGAAGGTGGGGGGCACTCCACGCACTTTAATAAGCTAACGTGGTCAGGGAGCGAAGAATGTCCCTTTTTAAACAGATTTCTTGAACAAATGGAGTGTGGGGGGGGCGGAGGTGGGAAGAAATGAGTCTGGGCACTCGGCAAGGGACTTGCTCCAACGGGTCCTGTGGCTGTGCTCTCGCAAGATCTTACAGATATCGCAAGAACGTAGCTGCAGGCCCCGGCGGAGCCGCGTTATAACTTAGAAATGCTGGCAGACTGGAATGCGGCCAGCCGGGAAGCCTGGCAGAATGCGGTTAGTTTTTTGCCAGCCGGCTCCAGCCCTCTATACCGCTTGACAAGCCATGAAGTGCGGTCTTCCAGCTTCGGTATTATTATCAGGGGCATTTGCAGGAGTACTTGTACAAATGTCTGGTATCAACACCCTGTATGCCAATACTAGTATCAGTGCATTCCTAATCTGTGATAGCTCATCAGAGGATGAGATATTGCATTGATCTGTGTATCCACCTCCTGATGGGTCATCACAGTGCAGGAGCACTTTTAATTTGCTTTTAATCACTAGCCCGATTACTCGAGTTGCTTTTACATGTCAGCGCTCTGCTTCCTTTTTCAGAAACGAGTTGAGCACTGCGTGGGATCTATATACAACATGTACAAGAATCATTACAAGCAGCCGTAAGTATTTCCATACTTCTATAAATGTTCTGATAATGTCACCTATTACAGTAAAACAACTTTTGGATATGTCTTACTTGACGTTTTATTGGTCACCACAAAGTCTATTGCACAAATCAGCACTTTAAAGTACAGGCCAGGTTCACTTCTTGGTGAAGGCCCATCAGGGGTTGGACATGGCATTGGTCATGAAGATCGAGATATCTCGACCCTTGATGAGATATCACAGACAGCTCTTACTCCGTCTCAGTGCTGAGAGCTGCAATATTCATCCTCTGTGGTTGTCCCTGGAAGTGGCCATCATGCAGCAGTGGGCACTCATAGATGATGTTGGAACGCTGGCTTGTTTGTCAGGGCTCTGGCATGCAGTCAGGCTAGAGGAGAGAGAGTGAGGCACCTGTCTTCATGGACAACTCTTCCACTCAGTCGTTCAAGCAGCAAACCACCAGAAGTGATTGGCGGTATAAGGTTGTAAGGGAATAACTCCAACGTTTCCCATATATGTGTTGGCCAAACACCACTATCCCATCTATTGATGATTGAGTGATTCCATGACATAAAAACGGTTGCTTGTCTATACTGCACACTGTTAGAAGAAATGACTAATGGGGGGCGCACAGGGCATCAACTCAGACCAAAGAACTATTCTGGGAATGCCCTCCTGTATATCAGATTCTCTTTAGCTATTGATATCATGGTGGTCTTGACATGCAGGAAAAATGGAATGTAATTCCCAGATTGCCGCCTCCGCACTAAAACACTAAGGGCCCTATTCCCTAGTGAACCATAAAGTTAGCGTTCGGATATCGAAGCGTAACTGCCAGGATAAGTGACTTTAACCTACAAACAAAAAGTTCTTAGAACCACTAGATGGTGCCAATGGCATAGATCCAAATGGGACTATGTTACAACAATGAAATTGTTATGACTATGACTATGTTACAACTAGTTTCGACAATGAAATTAACCCCGAGCCACACTCGAATACCGTCGGGGGGGGGCCAAATAAATTGTTCCGATTCTGACATAAAATGTCAGTATCGGAACGCTAGGGAGGTTAACGCATACCACCCATATTACCTTCCTCATGCTTAGGCCCGGGTCACACGTGCGCACTAACTGCATCTGTAGTGACCCCTCCTCCCAGCATCCATTGTAGCATTGAGATGGCTCGACTGGGAGGGCCACACGGTGTAACGTGCGTGCTAGTATCGCACGTTACAATGGGCATGAAGTTTCTTTCCCTGTCGACCTGCTACACTGGATGTTGGAGGGGTCTACATAGGAGGCTCCTCGCTCTTTGTATGGCTGAGCGCACTAACGCGCGCTCATCAAGGTGGTCACGCGGGCATCTGTGCGGAAAGAACGTCCGTTCTCACGGATGTTCCCTCCATGCTCGTGTGACCCCGGCCTAAACCTGCAAGAAATAACTAGCTGCAGTGGTCATTGTGCTAGCTTCCGTGAGCTTACTGTACTTTCCGCGTCCTATGCTCACCATGGGGAGCGCATTCAGTAATTAGTGATTCGATAAGTAAGGCATTGCAAAGTGCTAGCGCTAATTCCTGTAGGGACGTGCAAGGCAAAATTTTAGCTACACCTAAAAGCTGGTGCTAAGTGATTTGGCACACCCTAACCCCCCCCCCCCCCCTTAAACCCATACTCACCTCTCATACTGCAGTGAGAACGGTGGCCCTATCCACAGCTTTTTGTCCCAAGAGCAAATAGTTCCCAGTCTCTGCGGTGCTGCAGATTTTCGCGGCCCGGAAGAGCAAACCTCCTATGGAGTCTTATGGCCTCCAGGATGTGATACTCCTAGTGGAGCAGAAGCACTACCGCGGGTATACCAGCGGTTAGCGCTGCATTCTGGCTGGGGCAACTTGCCAAGGTAGCGCCTGCCCTGGAACCTCACGTTAAAATGGGGGCACTACGGGCAAAACTGCTTGATCACCCCCCTGTTATTGTCCCCATTTTAGCGTTGGCTAAGGAATAGGGTTGTTTAGTAACTGTCAAAGTTGCAATCGCTGGCAACTCGTGCTGGGGTTGCAACTCTGAACACCAACGTTTTAACAAAAGTCGAGCCTCTCCTGCCATTGTTTGGATTTGACGGGGAAGCTTCTCCTGCCATTGTTTGGATTTGGCGGGGTAGCTTCTCCTGCCATTGTTTGGATTTGACGGGGAAGCTTCTCCTGCCATTGTTTGGATTTGACGGGGAAGCTTCTCCTGCCATTGTTTGGATTTGACGGGGAAGCTTCTCCTGCCATTGTTTGGATTTGACGGGGAAGCTTCTCCTGCCATTGTTTGGATTTGACGGGGAAGCTTCTCCTGCCATTGTTTGGATTTGACGGGGAAGCTTCTCCTGCCATTGTTTGGATTTGGCGGGGTAGCTTCTCCTGCCATTGTTTGGATTTGGCGGGGAAGCTTCTCCTGCCATTGTTTGGATTTGACGGGGAAGCTTCTCCTGCCATTGTTTGGATTTGACGGGGAAGCTTCTCCTGCCATTGTTTGGATTTGACGGGGAAGCTTCTCCTGCCATTGTTTGGATTTGACGGGGAAGCTTCTCCTGCCATTGTTTGGATTTGACGGGGAAGCTTCTCCTGCCATTGTTTGGATTTGACGGGGAAGCTTCTCCTGCCATTGTTTGGATTTGACGGGGAAGCTTCTCCTGCCATTGTTTGGATTTGACGGGGAAGCTTCTCCTGCCATTGTTTGGATTTGACGGGGAAGCTTCTCCTGCCATTGTTTGGATTTGACGGGGAAGCCTCTCCTGCCATTGTTTGGATTTGACTTTTGTGAAATGCAGGTGTTCGCAACTTCTACAGATATTGGCAGGTACTGAATATCCCTGATGATAGCTGCAACGCGTGATTCTACTAAACACAACAGCTTGACGTGGGAAATAATATCAATCACTGTTGTCGTTTGAAAGTAATTAATGCAGAGGTTACTGTATGTGACAAACCCACACGAAGAGATGCTCTTTTCATTCTGCTCTATCAATGCACTTGCTGTTTAGTCTTTTTAAACAGTGCTTGGCTTGTTCTCTGTCTATTCCGTTTCTTATTGTATTCTACCATCATCCGCCAGTTTATCAACACCTTTAACCCTCCGCTTGGGTTCTGGAGGGACCTTCTATTCAAATAATGTTCCCTATCCCAATAAGCACTTGGCGAGTCCAGGGGCCCATCAACCCGGCTCCTCAATTTCTTCGAATGTTCTGCACAATCCCAAATACAAAACATGTCCCAAAAACATATACGTATACTGGTACTTGTGACACTTTTCTTGCTACCACATGTGATGTAAGGCCGTCATGCTGTGTGATAGTCGGTGTGATTTTTAACACAGGCCACAATGACACTATAACAAAGTTTTAACTAGGACTGTGATCCTGGTGAGACGTCTGCGTCCTTTGTGAAAGTCTAAAGTGCACTTGTCACGCCCAGTGGAAGTTGAGCTCATTCGGCCTCTAGATTGTAAGCTTCTCTGAGCGGAAGTCGCAGGACCCTCTACACTTCTTGTTTTTAGTTCCTATGTTTATAACTTTGTTTCTCTCACCATTGGTTATTGTAAAGTGCTGCAGAAACTGTTGGCGCTCTATAAATGATCGTTATAATAATAATAATTGGACAGGCAGTCACACCTTACAGCTATATAGTAAAAAAGTTATTTTTTATGCATATATATATATATATATATAAAGTGTGTGTACATATGTATATATACAGCATGTCTATAAAGTCTCTTTACAATTTAAAAAATTTATTCCAAAGGCAACTGAAAAGACCGATAAGTGAAAATTATTACAAAATGAGACGTATATATTTAAGTTTTTTTTGCCTCATTTAATACACCTCTATATGGGCACCATTAGTTGCACGAAGCACATCAAGACGGTACTCGATTTCTTGCCATGTTGGCTGTAGCATCCCCTCATCAATGGTGGCAATGGCATCAGTGATCCTCTGCTTTAGATTAGTGACGTCCCGTACCTTTGTTCCATACACCATATCTTTAACATAACCCCATAGAAAGAAGTTGAGGTGAGTGATATCTGGTGAACGAGGTGGCAGGGGAATTGGGCCACCCCTTCCAATCTACCGGTCTGGAAATGTTTAATTTAGGAACCCACGAACATGCAGTCGTGTGGTGGTGCACCATCTTGCTGGAAAATGATGGTTGGTTGAAGGTCATGTAGTTGTGGTGCCGCGTATTCAGTCAAAAGGTCAAGGTAAACCTTTGCAGTAATTGATGTCTCGTTCAAAGAAAAACGGGCCAATGATTTGATTGCACATGATCCCACACCACACATTCCTCTAAAGCAGAGGATCACTGATGCCATTGCCACCATTGATGAGGGGATGCTACAGCCAACATGGCAAGAAATCCAGTACCGTCTTGATGTGCTTCGTGCAACTAATGGTGCCCATATAGAGGTGTATTAAATGAGGCAAAAACAACCTTCAATATATATATACATCAATTTTGTAAAAAATTTTACTTATCTGTCTTTTCATTTGCCTTTGCTATACATTTTAAATTGTAAAGAGACTTTATGGACACCGTGTGTGTGAGAAAATATATATATATATATATATATATAATGTAATTTGCTTCTTCCTTTTCCTCCTAGGCTTGTTTTGGAGCGAGACATACATACTCAGTATCTGAGGAGGGGTTTACAGCAACTTTCAGATTCGTATGAGGTTAGTGAGCATTGTCTGTAACAGTGATTTATATTCTATTACTAATGTTAAAATCTCAACAAGAAGAGAGCCGGCCGTTTCTATCCGTGTTTCCATTGAATAAATATTATTTTCTCCACCGAAGGCCGAGGTCAGACGAGCGGATTATGTGCGCCTGTATTGATATGCCTCCCAGCATCCGACAGTGTTGTGCCGCTTCAACGGGCCTGGCCACACGCTGTAGCGCACGCTCTACAGTGGACGTGCTGCGGCCTTGCTGAAAGCCTCCCCGTCGAAGCGCTATATCGCACATTTGACAGGGCTGCAAAGCGGCATCCTCCATAGGCGTAACGAGCCTTGCAGCGCTGAGTGCACTAACTGCACTCAGCAAGGTGGCCGGACAGGTGTCAGAGTGGAAGGAATGTCCATTCTCACCAACGTTCCTTCCGCTCTGCAAAACGCTCATCTGACCCCGGTCTAAAACCCCACTTTACCAATAATGCAGTATCGATGTCCTCACCAGGCAGGAACTAAAATCTCACGTACACCTCACTGCTGGCACACTGTATTACTTCAAATAAAGTGTAAGGAGATGCCCGCACACACTGTTAAAAAAAAAATATATATACTGTATCAACAAACCTGCATTATGAAAGCCAGGGAGAGCTCTGGGTCACTGTCTTCTGCACAGGAAGAAGATACATTATCTTATATTAAAGCAGAGTGTGTAATAGTTTTACTTGTCTTTATAACATTTACTGTAATTGACCCAATGGCCAAATTACATTCTAGGTGTTAACGTTCACCTGCGTGAGCATTAATACCACATATTACAATCCAAATGCTAACGGGTTAAGTATAACAAGAGAAAAAAGGTGTCATCTGCGCTCGTTTCTATCAGGAGGTTTTAGTTTGTTTCAATGGCCATTGCAACGTAAGCTCACTCGCCCCAACAAGGCACCTCTTTGTAGAGTGAGTCCTAACCAATGTACCAAAAGCCGGTCTACTGAGAAGCTCCAAGCCCCTCCTGCTGCTTTTCAGCTAAGGAGAGGCAGAAAAATGGTGGGTTTTATTTATACACGCACCAAACCCTTCCCATTTGGGGTTGAAAACAAAAACATGGAAAGAGGAACAGCAGCAAAATTACTAACTGGTGTTAAAAGCATAATATACATACATACAGAAAAAATGGCGTCGCGCCCATACTCACCAGAGGGGCTGCAACAGCCAGGAGTAACAGCCCAGTTCATAAGTAACCCGTTTGTGTTTGGTACCTTGCACTTTTCAGCGTGAGGTTACTGTACTTTGCGCTCCCTATGTTAAGTATAGGGAGCACAAAGTGTTAATCTACTAGCGGCGGCAACTGCCAGGAGTAACAGCCCAGTAAATGTATAAAACATAACAAGGAAGGAGAGTGTCATCTGCGCTCATTCCTATGTGTTCCATGTACAACAAAAATGAGGTTTTGTTTGTTTCAATGGCCATTGCAACGTAAGCCCACTCGCCACTTCAAGGCACCTCTTTAGAGTGGGTACCTAACAATTGTAACCAAAAGGCCGCTCTACTGAGCAGCTCCAAGCCCCTCCAGCTGCTTTTCAGCAAGGAGAGACAAAGATGGTGGGTTTTATTTATACACGCACCAAGCACTTCCCATTTGGGATCAAAAACAAAAACATGGAAAGAGGAACAGCTGCAAAACGACGGACTGGTGTTACAAGCATGATATACATAAATACAGAAAAAATGGCGTCGCGCCCATACTCACTTATTTTTGGAGCGGCGGCAACTGCCAGGAGTAACAGCCCAGTAAATGTATAAAACATAACAAGGAAGGAGAGTGTCATCTGCGCGAGTGGGCTTACGTTGCAATGGCCATTGAAACAAACAAAACCTCATTTTTGTTGTACATGGAACACATAGGAATGAGCGCAGATGACACTCTCCTTCCTTGTTATGTTTTATACATTTACTGGGCTGTTACTCCTGGCAGTTGCCGCCGCTCCAAAAATAAGTGAGTATGGGCGCGACGCCATTTTTTCTGTATTTATGTATATCATGCTTGTAACACCAGTCCGTCGTTTTGCAGCTGTTCCTCTTTCCATGTTTTTGTTTTTGATCCCAAATGGGAAGTGCTTGGTGCGTGTATAAATAAAACCCACCATCTTTGTCTCTCCTTGCTGAAAAGCAGCTGGAGGGGCTTGGAGCTGCTCAGTAGAGCGGCCTTTTGGTTACAATTGTTAGGTACCCACTCTAAAGAGGTGCCTTGAAGTGGCGAGTGGGCTTACGTTGCAATGGCCATTGAAACAAACAAAACCTCATTTTTGTTGTACATGGAACACATAGGAATGAGCGCAGATGACACTCTCCTTCCTTGTTAATCTACTAGCGCTGATTAACGTCCAGCCGCAGTTAGCAGAAAGTTAACCACAGCCAGGACTTGGTGTTAACACCAGCCAAAAAATTAAAAGTGATCAGATACTCACCTCCTGTCCCGCAGCGAGGACCGCGGCTCCGTCCGCCTCTTCCGGCCGGCCGGAGCAGAGATCCTCAGTCTCCCCTGCGTATCACTACGCTGACCGGCCGGATCTCGCGAGGTAAGATCTGGCAGGTCATGTGACCGCCGGCGTCTGGCTCAATGGAGTCCTATGGACTCCATCGAGTGGATGCTCGCAGCGGCGCTCAGCGCTGCTGCGAGCATCCCGGGCCGTAGCGCGTGGTAACTATGCAGGCAGCTTTTTAAGTGCCTGCATTGTAATTCCACGCTAAAACGGGGGCAGTATGGAGAAAACTGTGGGCGCAGTTTTTTCCCCTACTGCCCCCGTTTTAGCGTGGAGAATGTAATGTGGCCCAAAGGCTGTTTCTGCCTGTATGCTGATACTGCAGACTCTCTGAAACACTGCAAGACCTAGGGAGGCCTTTCCTCAGAAAGGGGCAGTAGATCTACTGTACTCTAGCCACCGTGACAGCTTAATTTGGCTAGTGAAGGTGAATAGAGTGTCCCTTTTTTAAGCTTTTTTTTCTTTTTCCATCTTTGGTGTGAACGCAAACGTATTGGCCTTTCATTCTTCTTCTTGCCACCCAGTACGGCTTCTCGATTTGACTATCTTCCACATTGTTACATTATTCTTTTCGCCGTGTCCTTCTGATTTTAAATAGCGAAACAATTCTAAACCTAACTTTATTTTTTCTTCACGTATTTCAAGGGACAAAAGAAAGTAAATATCATTAACCCCTATTAATTCCCACCCTGGTTTTGATCGGTGCCTCACTGGCCCGCTGACAGTCTAACAAGCTTGCAGCCAGTCGAGTGCCTATTGATGCAGAAACATTTGAGAGGCATGACAGTCCACTCCCATTATTCTCAGACAATCTATTGTATTTGAATAATTTAGGGAATTGTAGACCACCTGTGACGATCCCGGAGTACCCGGCTGGGTACTTGGCATCAGGGCTCGATAGTAGCACTTACATGTACTTGGCAGAGTGTGTATTATAGCTGCAAGACACGTTTTAGGTTGAACTGCAAGCAGGATCTGTTTATTGTACAAAACACAGGCCCTATTTATATGGAACTGTCCCCATTGGTCACCCCTCCCTGCCCACTCTCAGACATCCTGGTGCCAGAGCACCATTGCCCAATCTTTAAATACAATGCCTGCCACTGCCTCCAGCCATTGCCCAGTTTATGGGTAGTCGCCATTGCCCAGTTTATGGGTAGTCGCCATTGCCCAGTTTATGGGTAGTCGCCATTGCCTCCAGCCATTGCCCAGTTTATTAATAGTCGCCATTGCCTCCAGCCATTGCCCAGTTTATTAATAGTCGCCATTGCCTCCAGCCATTGCCCAGTTTATTAATAGTCGCCACTGCCTCCAACCATTGCCCAGTTTATTAATAGTCGCCACTGCCTTCAGCCATTGCCCAGTTTATGGATAGTCGTCACTGCCTCCAGCCATTGCCCAGTTTATGGATAGTCGCTGCTGGGCCCAGCCATTGGCCAATTTATAGAGCTGGCTCATCGGCAAGGGTCGGATCTCAGCTGTTGGCGACTCAATGCGCGCAGGCAGTGGGCAGGAAAAACACAGTTTCTGACCGAACAGGGTAAATTGGAGAACAGAACTAAGCACAGGGGCATTTGAAAACAGGGTGTAAAACAAGGGGCCAACTGGGCGAAAAAGGTGCAGGGGAAGGCAGAGACTAAAAGGTTTTAAATCTGGTGGGAGCCTGCATCCCGTACCGTCACACCACCTGTATCTGGGTGGCCGTAGTCTGAGATGTCTGTCTGCGTTTGTGCACTGACGTAATTATGGGCACACGCCAGGGATTGCTTTTCAGCAGCAGATGACTGTCAGCATTCAGTTAGAAGCGTTTATAAAGCGCCAACAAGTTCTGTAGCGCTGTTCAAGTAGGAAGGAAGACTTCAGATTTGATGGTTTGTCACAGAGGCCAAGGAACAACGGGAGGTAAGTCTCTCCACCCTGTCCATGTTACAGCGTGTCCCTTAAGGTCATTTATAGCTGCAGAGACGGGTCAGGATTTTCGTCGATGTGCTCGCTCTCTTTCTAAAATCTGTTTGTTCTGGTGGTTATGGATTGTACATTTTATTTCTCTCCAGTGCCTGGATGCCAGTCGTCCTTGGCTTTGCTATTGGATCGTGCATAGTTTGTCGCTGCTTAATGAACCAATTCCTGAATCCATGGCATCTCAGTAAGTACCGTCTTAATACCAACCTGCGTTGTGTTTAATTTTTTTATTTTTGTGGAAGAATAGACCCATAATAATAATGTTTCTCCACTCAAAGAAGCGGCAGGGTTCACCCTGGGTTGTTTCCTAATGTTCTGACGTCTGGACAGGACTTCAAGCTGAACAATAGAACACAATATAGTAATATAAAATCTTAGCTCCAGCTACAGCCCACACCAATATAAGACATAACCTTGGCAATGGCACACAGGCCCCAGGACTCGCCTGTCTTTCTGAGACATTGGCAGTGCTCTGATTCTGCCAAAAGAACTGCAGCCAAAAGTGTCTTTTAGAAATACCAGGGCTGAAAATCTGCAATGAGATGCTAGCCATGCAGAAATCTTCCCACCATTGATCGCAACCCCTGAATCTCTTGAATCATCGCTCACAATCCACTCCCACCATTCTAAGGCTATGTCTTACCTGTTTATGCTCTGTAGAACATTTTTTTTTTATGTTTAATGTATTACTTTAGTAATAAGAAAAAAATACACGATCTTTTAAAAATGCTGCAGCAGCTTCTGCTTTAAAGGGGTGCTGCAGCAGTTTAGGACCTTCCCAGTACGAGCAGATTAACTTGCCTTGGTCAATCTCTTACGGTATGAATTTTGAATATATGGGAGGATGAAAGCGCTTAGAAGCACCAATTCATTCAAATAAAGCACTCGCAGCATATATTACCTGTGGATCCCACGGTATTATTAAGCATTATAAACCTAATTCCAGATTTACCTGCATGTAGTTACTTATTAATGACAGCTTTTATTGGGTCCTATCTGCTCTCATCAAAGTGCGTTCAGCACAAGCGACTCCTACCAAATTAGTAAAGCTGCTCCATGGTTGCACATTCTGCAAACACTCCTGGCTAGAAATGCTGGCCTTCAAATAGGGAGATTTTGGAGGAAGATGCCTCAAACATTGGTAAAATCTTGACCTTATATTACCTGTTTTCCCTTGCGACATCGTAGAGGGGGAGTACTGAGGCTCCTACGTATGGAAAGCAATGTGTTTTTACTTGCCAAACTACATTTTCCGTAGTGGAATCCACATTTATTGCTTCCCTCCCCTTTGTAACTTTTTCTACTTTGACGTACAAACCTTTGTGTTCCTTGGGTGTTTTTGGGGCGTTTCTGCAGTTGTGAGGATTTTGTAGCTTACAGAGATGTTTTTTTAGGTGTATCTTAAATAATTTAAACCTTATCTTGAGGCCGTGTCCAGAAGTCACACCCCAGGGGTTACTATGAAAAAGGCTAAATATAAATATATCTATTTAGAAGTGAGTACACCCCTCACATTTTTGTAAATATCTTCTTATATCTTTTCATATTGAAGGAATGACACTTTGCTACAATAGCAAGTACTCGTGCGGTTGTATAACAGTGTAAATTTGCTGTCCCTCAAAATAGCACACAGCCATTAATGGTCTAAACCGCTGCCAACAAAAGGGAGTACACCCCTAAGTGAAAATCTCCAAATTGTGCATCTGTGGGGCATCCTCAAACGGAAGGTGGAGGAGCGCAAGGTCTCTAACATCCACCAGCTCCGTGATGTCGTCATGGAGGAGTGGAAGAGGACTCCAGTGGCAACATGTGAAGCTCTGGTGAACTCCTTGCCCAAGAGTGTTAAGGCAGTGCTGGAAAATAATGGTGGCCACACAAAATATTGACACTTAGGTCCCAATTTGTACATTTTCACTTGTTGCCAGCGGTTTAGACATTAATGGCTGTGTGTTGAGTTATTTTGAGGGGACAGCAAATTTACACTGTTATACAAGCTGTGCACTCACTACTTTACATTAGGGATGAACCGATACTAGTATCGGTGCCGATACCGGGACCTGCACGAGTGCTTGCTACTCGCGCAGAGGCCCCCAAAACCGATACCAGAAGCCAGCGCTGGGCTGGCTTGCCGGCCGGTTTCTGTGTGGCAGTGTTCAGCGCGCTGCCAGGCTCCTCTTACTTGCCAGGCGTCTTCTTACTTTGAACAGCCGCCTGCAAAGAGTTGTAGCCCGGCGGCTCGTTGGGAACCACCAGCCGTGATCTCATGAGATTGCGGAGTTCACGAGCTCTCGTGAACTCCGGGATCTCGTGAGACCGCGGCTGTGCGTGGTTCCCAATGAGCGGCCGGGCTACAACCTCTGCCGGTGGCCGCTCGAAGGAAGACGCCGGAGGACCTGGGGGGCAATGTGTGAGCTGGGGGGCAATGTGTGAGCTGGGGGGCAATGTGTGAGCTGGGGGGCAATGTGTGAGCTGGGGGGCAATGTGTGAGCTGGGGGGCAATATATGTGAGCTGGGGGGCAATGTGTGAGCTGGCGGGATATATATTTATATATATCTTTGTTCCTATTCAAAAGCGGTCACATGACTTTAAATGAAAGTATCGGTACTCTGTATTTTTAAAAAGTATCAGTACTTGTACTCGGTCTTAAAAAATTGATATCGGTGCATCCCTACTTTACATTGTAGCAAAGTGTTATTTCTTCAGTGTTATTACATGAAAAGATATAATAAAATATTTATAAAAATGTGAGGGGTGTACGCATGTGAGGGGTGTCAGATACTGTATATATCTTCTGGTAAATGAAAATCAAATTTTGTGTCTTTACATTTTCGCCAATAATTCTATTTCCGCATAACTGAGGTTTTGTCTTTGTATTTTCTTTTTGCTGTAGTGTCTGCCAGTTCCTTGCTCGATGTCAAGATGCAAAGGGAGGCTTTGCTGGAGGGCCTGGACAGCATCCCCATCTCGCTCCAACCTATGCTGCTGTTAATGCTCTATGTACTATTGGAACGGAAGAGGCCTTCAACGTAATTAATAGGTATGTTATACCTCCTTTCTTTAGTGCAAAATAGTAATATGCATAGAGGGATATTGGCTGTACCCTCCTGGCGAGGCCAAAATAGTTGTCGTGGGTTGCTGTATCTCTCGTGCAGACGCTTCCCTGGCATTTTAGTTCTGGCCGTCCGTTTTGGGTGACAGTGGTCTGATTTGCATATGGTCTGGTTTCCTCTGTGATGGCACCATGGGCTCAAACTCCCTATGAGACATGAGTGGGGGGTACACACCGTGGAGCAGGTCACTAGTGCCGCTGCCCATTCTCAGTGTTCTCAAATATCTGTGTTCCATATTCTCACAATAATCTATTATATTGGTTGTGTACTTCAAGAGCCCTTACATTAAAAATAAACACTATATATAGGTGTTATTTTAGTTGCATGAAGAAATGTTTGGGTCTGAAAAGGAACAGAACTATTTTTACATTTCTTTACCCCAGTAATGGTCACCTTTTTGAAGTTGCAGGTTATGCTTTGAGCTGTACCAATTCCTATAACATGGTTCAGCCAATGTAGGTGCTTCCTTTCTCAAAAAAAAATTTACCAGGGAGGGATACATTGAGATTTCTCTTGTTTTAGTCCCCAAAAAACTTGCCAAGTTGTATGGTAACGCACAGGCAAACTGTTGATGTGGCGAGGATAACACAGATTTTCTGCATATATGGTGGTCTTGTCCAGTGATACAGCCTGTTTGGCATAACTGTATCCATAATTTGAATACTCTTGTGGGTATTACCATCAATATCACACCCGCTGCCACCCTTCTGCATATCAATCTTCCGAATGTTCCCATCTGGACAAGAAAATTTATAATTCACTATCTAACGGCCATAAAACTATCAATTGCTAGAAATTGGAAATCGGTGAACACTCCTAATTGGTATCATATAAAAACACAATTATTATTTCAATGTAAAATGGAGAGAGGTATTAGTGCAATATCTATCGAACCATAGAGATGTAGCTTATTGGAAAGAGTGGATCGACATAGTGGAAGATAAAGCTTTAATAACTTTTTAATTCCAAGACTGGAGGTACGGATATTATTAAGAATAGCACATTTTATCACCATTAGATTTTTGCTACGTACATATACGCACGTATTTTTGGGATTATGGGTGTAGGTGTTTACTGATATGCACATAGAAATGTTTGTGTGTTTTTTTTATTTTTTATTATGGCAATAAAGCTGGTAAACATCTTGAGGCATATAGGGATAGTTAGGTCTGGCGGTAGGGAAGGGAGAAACCTGGGGAGAATGGAATCTTTAAGTTGAGAGGCCGATAAAGAAGTAGAATGATTTTGGGGAGAAATGGGAAGAACCCCCCCCCCCCCAAAAAAACGCTAAAGTCTGGGAATACGAATAAGAGATGACAGTTTTAAGTACCATAGTGTGTAAGGTGTGTTTATATGTTTCTGTTTTATGTATTTGTATTTGAAGAAGTGATAATAGGGGATAGAATTAGGTAATAATGTGTAATTTGCATAGTCTTTAATTGTATATGTTTTATGTTTGTATATTATCTTGAAAATTTCTAATAAAAAAAGGATTTCTCTCGTTTTCAAGTATGTCCTGGGTGGCGAGTATGTACCGTTAGGTAAATATATGGAGTCCTCGCGCTTGCACGGACGGTACAGTAGATGAGTAATGCTTCAGGCAATCTAGAAGCAGTGGCGACTCTAGGAACAATATTTAGGGGGGGGCACAGAAGATACCGCAGTCAAAACTGGGGGGGCACTAATAATTTTCACTACTAAATCATATCACTGAATAAAACTAAGGGCCCAATCACCTGTGTGAGCTAAAACACCATCGCTAAAGGAAACATTTAGCGCGAGTTGCTAAAACAGTGCCTGACGACCCACGAACAGATCCCCTTGTCTGCAGTAGTCCATGAACAAGGTCGTTTAGCGCACGCTAGGGAAACTCTAAGACCCGGGCTGAGACCCAGCGCTAATGCGGTTGTGTACAGGATAGAACGTTTTTTTTTTCCAGTGCAGAGTGCCGGGCCATACCTATCCCCCGCCCTCACAAGCTTGAATATGAACACATCCAGTGAATAACCTCACACCCCTGCATTATTAAAATCATCCAAGGTGGCCGTATCATCCATGGTTTGATGCACACATATATTAAGGCTGATGGGCATTGCATGATAAATGCCACCCGACAGCATGTAGAATCATTACACTGCATTTAATAGATCCAAAAGGAAGGCCAGGTGAGCCACATTAACTTCACTGCTGCAGCATATAAATAATACATGTTTCAGGGCAAGACTTATTCACATGTCCCTTTAAACATGGTCCACACAGTCACCCTAATAATCAACCGCTTCCATACTATGAATAACCCCCAGCATAAAATGTTTAAAATTAGGCAATATATTAGAATTAGGATATATGTGGATAAAGGATACTTTTATAATAGAGCCGACTGCAACAGCAACGACAATGCGGACCAGATCCATTGCTATAGTGTATGGGGCCAAGAGAACACCTGTGCTGCATTCCTTTCAATTGCCTGTTAATTTTGGGCGAAGATCTGTTTTTTTTGGAGTTAGCACCAGGGTTGAGCAGTAGGTAAAATGATGCAATTCGTTTCCCTCAAAAAATTAGCGCTGGCACCAACTGATCTGCTAGCTGCAAAAGCGCTAGAGATCTCTAACGCTCCCCATGTTAAGTAAAGGACGCGGAAAGTACAGTAAGCTTGAGCTACAAATCACTAATAGCAATGCGCTAAGTGATTTTTCCCGTTTGTAGCGGGAGGCAAAAGATCTGTTGGTCAGGCGCTAGACTCGATTAACCTGGCGCTAACGCAAAACCACGCCGACGCAAGCGTTAACTCACACCAGGTAATAGTGCCCTAAATAAGTATATATAAATAAGATTCCAAAAGCCCAGAGTAATGTGATACAATGATACCTTTTTATTGTACTAACATGATACTTTATTTGCCGCAGTTCGGCAGTTTTCGCTGAATGTCTGATAGCTCCTTCAGCAACTCCACTTTTAGCAAATTACAGTGACCATTCGCTAAATAGGGAATTCACTTTATTTTCGGCGAAATAAATTCCCCGAAATGTGACAAAAAGCAGAGGATCTACAGATGATTAGACCCTTTAGATTCTAACTTCCATAATAACCCCTAAAATGCCATAAACCCAGGGAAATACAATAAAAATAATAAACAATGTGGCATTTAGCCTACTCATTAACCCCTAAAATGCCATTGATCAAGGTAAAACATGAAATGAATACACTGTGAGGCATATAGCTAACACATTAACCCCTAAAATGCCATTAATCAAGGAAAAAATAAAATGTATACTGTGAGGGATGAAGCCTACCCATTAACCCTTAATATACAACTAAACCAAGGCAAAAACTAATGTAATACACAATGTAATGTATAGTCTGAACATTAACCACTTCACTGCTGAGACATTTCAACCCTGTGAAAATGCTTAAGTTTAAGTGCCTGTTATTATTTAATGTTTTTGACTTTTATTTCAAACGGAATATGGTCATGTTGGGTATCATTGGAAAGGCCAGAATCTGCTCTTTCCAATGACACCTAGATCGTCCATACACGATGCACAGGGACGGAGATATACTGATCCGAAGAAGTGTGGTAAGCTGGAAGCTGATTTTTGGTGGGGGGGCACATGGGGGGGCAAGGAATAACCTAGGGGGGGCAATTGCCCCCCTGTAGAGTCGCCTATGTCTAGAAGACACAACAGGAGATACATATTGCGCAAGTATATCCTTATGACACCTTGATTCTAGAGCGCTTGGTAAACAACTCCCTTTTTTTAGAGCCCCATAAAGCCGGCTCTAAGCTATAAAGGCATAAAGTGGTGAATGGAATCTAACCAACTCGTCCTACCAACGGCAATCTGCAGTGGTAATCCGGTCCGTAGATGGAAGTACTGGATCCCCGGAACACACCACAGGCGAGACGTCCGTTGAATTAATAAATATTAATAAATATATTTATTGCGGCACTTACCGTTAGGCATGTACCGTTAGGTGTCGTGCTCAAGGACAGTTACTGGAGAGGTGCTCTTGCCGGGTTCGAACCCATGTCTCCATAGGCTCTCTCCATGCATGAACAGATCCCTAGCAGGAGTTTATAGGCTGCTATCCACTCTATTCATTATTTAATATCGTGAAAAGAACTGCTATAAAAATAGGCTGCATTGCTAATAATCTCACAATCGTACTGGCTGGGTGGAGTAGAGGTAACATCACTGCTCTGCATGGAGAGAGCCTGTGGAGACATGGGTTTGATCCCAGCAAGAGCACCTCTCCAGTAAGTGTCCTTGGGCAAGACACCTAACGGTACATACTCGCCACCCAGGACATACTTGAAAACGAGAGAAAACTCAATGTATCTTTCCTGGTAAAATACTTCCTCAAAAAAAAAAAAATCACTAAATACCCCCATAAGTGGGCTACCTGACCATGTTTATTATACGGCTTCTGCTATTTACTGTATTTGACACAAAGGCTATTTCTGCCTGTATGCTGATAATGCAGAACCCGTGTGAGATTGTGTAAAATGAGAGACTCCATCTGGAGTTTACAACCTTTCATCCCAGCAATATTTCTATAAAGGCTAAACAAATACATTAAAATATAAAGTAAATTAGCTTATTTCTGAAACTTTATGTATATTTGCTATTCTACCCTACGTTTAAGTGTTGACTATGTATCTCATGTTTCATATTAATGTCACATTGTTTTTAATATAAAGGGATTGGTAGTAAAACACTCTGTACATAGGCAAATCTCAGCCAGCAAGATCTTTTACCCCACAATCCATGCATCAAGAAGTGATAAGTATTTGAGGAGACGAGGCACAAACCTGTTTTCATGTATTTTTTATTTTCTAGAGAAAAACTTCAGGAATTTCTATATTCATTGAAACAGCCCGATGGCTCCTTTAAAATGCACCATGGCGGAGAGGTCGATGTCAGGTCAGTTTTGTCTTTCATAGATTAAGGTGGTGGTATGCTGGTGTCTGGGAGCTCAGGGTACTTCTTGCAATATTGTTCATGTTTACAAACACACTGGCTTTGCATCAGTGTCCCCAGCGTTCCTGTTGAGCGCATGGTCTCTTACCTTCTATTATCTGTTCTTAACCTCCACACCCATTGGGACAAATACCTATGTGACCGGCACTTCAGCTGGCACTGAGTATCCTGTTGCCCGTTAGGCAGCGGCTATAGGTCTGTGCTAGTCAGTATTATCTGACGTCTAGTTCTCTGCAGCCTTCGATTCTGCCGGCAGAACCAGAAATAAGAAATCTCTGATTTGGCTGAAAGTAGACTTCAGCTAAAAGCCATGTGATTTTTGGCAATGTCCATTGACGGCGTTGTGCTGACACTAAAGGGGTTATTCACAAAGGACCGAACTTGCCACCGAAGGGTGAATTTCACTGTACGTTGCAATTTTGGGACAGTTCAACTATTCAGAAAGCTGTCAATTATCCAAATACTGGTGAATTGACAGCAAAATACGGTGCGTTTCGCCGCAGTTCTGCAGCAGTGAAATAGTCCAATAGAGAAGTAATCATTATTCTATTCAGGGAACGCCGACGTGTCAGTGAAATGCCCTGATTTTCGGTGATTCAGTTCGACAGGTTTAAACGGGCAAATCCCATACGATTCAATGTTAAAAAAAAAAATATAGGTTGAAATATATGCCATTTCTTTTAATTTTTAGCAAAAATATTTTTAATTTTTAGGACCCCATTTAGTATTTTTTTTTATTATTCTGTAACAGACGTTTTTTAATTTTAATAACTTTTTTTTATTGGTTTAAACACGTGTTAGAATAGGAGAATCCAGTTTTTGCCGATGCCACTTCAGCGAGGTTTGCAAATTTGTTCGTGGGACTTCTTCGCACTATGGTGACCCTACGGTTAATAGTGAATTCACCTTAGTTTTGGCAAAATGGAATCGCCAAAGTGCACATCGCTGAAATTTCGATGCTTTGTGATTTAACCCCTTAACCTCCCTGGCGTTATTCCTGAGTGTGACTCGGGGTTAAATTTTGCAACCGCGAACGATAACTCCGAGCCACACTCGGGCTGTATATACTCACCGCATCCTGCACTCCCTCGCTGACCCCCGCAGTCACCGCAGTGTGATCGCGGCGGCCGGCGACTTGCTTCCTGATTCCGCTCCCTGCGAGCCATGCAACGCAGGGGGGCGGGACATGGAGACAAATTTGAACTGAAGAAAAAAAAAGTACTGTAAAATGGGTTTTGTGCAGTCCCATGTTCAAGATAAATAAATCATACCAAGGATGTTTAGTGAGGCAATAATATTGCACCCTTGTTTTCTGAAAGATTTCAGTGTTTTTGGTTTGATTTATATTATTGAATATTATTTATTTCCTTTTGGGTTAATAAATTATTATTTCGTGTTTCAAACTTTATCTGACTCTGTGTGTTTACTAGACTCTTGCTTCCACAGATTTCAGTGAGTTATTCCTAATTATTACAGGCTTACTATGTAAAACAACACATTTCCTTTCCAAAAAAATTAGGGATGCACCGATACCACTTTTTTAAGACCGAGTACGAGTACAGATACTTTTGTTCAAGTACTCACCGATACCAATTACCGATACTTTTATTTTATGTCATGTGACGCTTTCCAATAAGAACAGACCTCCTATAAAGCCCCCAGGTCTCATGGATTTGCCCCAGCTCATGGATATTGCCCCAGCTCATGGATATCCTGACCCCAGCTCATGGATAATTGCCCCCCCAGCTCATGGATAATTGCCCCCCCAGCTCATGGATAATTGCCCCCCTTGCTCATGGATATGCCCCCCTTGCTCATGGATATGCCCCCCCTGCTCATGGATATGCCCCCCCTGCTCACCTCACCTGCCGCTCTGTCTCTGCCGCTCCCCTCTGCGAGTCCCTTCACTGGCTCCCCATCCACTGCAGAATTAAGTTCAAAATCCTTATCCTTACCTACAAAACCCTCACTAACTCAGCTCCCCACTACCTGTCCTCACTAATCACCAAATACACCCCAGCCCGCTCCCTAAGGTCAAACGGTGACCTGCGCCTAGCTTCTCCCCGCATCACCTCTTCCCATGATAGACTGCAGGATTTCTCACGCGCAGCCCCCACTCTCTGGAACGCTCTCCCTCGTGCTGTCAGACTTTCCCCTAACTTCTCTTCCTTCAAACGCTCCCTGAAAACGTTCCTATTTAGGGAAGCCTACCACCCAACTCACTGACGCAACCATCAATCACTCTCACCTTACAGTCCTCTCCTCCTGTTTCCAACCCCAACCCTCCTAGATTGTGAGTTCCTACGGGAATAGGGCCCTCATCTCCTCCTGTACTATTTGTCAAATGTTGTTCAATGTATTGTAACCCTGTCTGTACTGTGCTTATTGTACAGCGCTGCGGAATATGCTGGCGCTTTATAAAATAATAATAATAATAATAATCCCACCTTTTCACAAGGACAAATCTCCGCTTTCATTTTAAGTTGCTGTTATTTATGGTAAGTCCATATGGCCACAGATTTCTAAGCCATGTGAAAACATCCATGAATAACCTTCTTTTTAAAGACCTAATGTGTGCAAATAAACAACTGCCTCATGTTTCATACTCTCAATGCATGAACGGATCAGATATTTTGAATCACCAGCCATTCATTAATATCTTCAGTCTTATATGCATTTTCATACTCAAATCTGCTTTGCTTCATTACAGAAGTGCTTACTGTGCTGCCTCTGTGGCGTCGATTACCAACGTCTCTACGCCGGACCTGTTTGACGGCACTGCAGAGTGGATAGCAAGGTAGACGCAGCTTTTTTTTGTTTATTTTATTCAAACTTGTTTTTTGCTGCCAGGTTTTCCTTTACACTCACCCATTAGGTAAGCTAGATTGATAAACACTTCATATTTTTATACCTATAAGGGAACCTTCTGAGGAACTGTGTAGACATGTACCTGTAACTGGGGTCAGTTCACTTCCCAGCAGTGCATTTACCCAGTTCCACTGCTGGCTCCTAGATTCCTCTTCCATGAATTCCTATAGAAGGATGACTGTCCCTCTGGTGACACAGACACACGGACTCAATCGCTGCATCAGATGAACTGCCAGGATCAAGCGGATGGCTGACCTGCAGGAAGACTCTTCTATTCAGAGGTGTCACACTGGTGGCATGTCACCCGGTGCGAGAGACAGGGAATTACTCAAAATTTTACAATATATTGTGGGAGCAAAAAGCACCAGCAGATATGTTGGCAGGGAATTTCTCCCAAAATATGGACATAAACTCTGTTTCTGTTAAGATCTGGATTTTACAATCTAGCCAAAAATTTCAGAATTCAAGAGATTATTATATATATATTTATTTTTTGGAAATTTAAGCTATTTTATAATCTAGAAGACACAAAAGCTTAAACGTCTGTTATTTCTGGAAAGCGCTGCTAGACGTATATAGTTACAGTTACAAGTTCTGCAGCGCTGTACAATGTGTCTTGAGGCAGAACAACCAATATACAGGTTCAACACATGGTACAGTAGGAGAGAGGACACCGCTCAAGAGCTTACAATCTAAATAATAAATATGCAGGATATCTTCCTTTTAAAAAAAAAAGGAAAAAAGTGCCCTTTATTTTCAATTGCAAAATTACGAGAGTAAATGGTGTTGGGAAAGCGGGGTGTATTTGGTTCTTATGTATTAGCAGTAGGAAAAGGGAAGTGCTCATGCCACTGTACAGAGCACTGGTGAGACCTCACTTGGAGTACTGTGTGCAGTACTGGAGACCGTATCTCCAGAAGGATATAGACCTCTTAGAGAGAGTTCAGAGAAGGGCTACTAAAATGGTGTACGGCTTGAAGGAGAAAAGTTACCAGGAAAGGCTGAATGATCTTAACATGTACAGCTTGGAAAAAAGACGAGACAGAGGAGATATGATAGAAACATTTAAATACGCAAAGGGAATCCACAAGGTAGAGGAAGGGAGTATTTTTAAAAGGAAACAAAGTAGCAAAACAAGAGGACATAGTCTTAGATAAGAGGGGCAAAGGTTTAAAAGTTAGATCAGAAAGCATTATTTTACTGAGAGGGTGGTGGATACATGGAACAGCCTTCCAGTTGAAGTGGTAGAGGCCAAAACAGTGATTGAATTTAAGCCGGCATGGGATAGGCATAAGGCTATCCTAAATAAAAGATAAATCCAGGTAAAGTATCCATGTAATTGGGCAGACTAGATGGGCCGAAAGGTTCTTATCTGCCGACATTTTTCTATGTTCCTCTAACAGGTGGGAAATCGCATTGTTTTTCTAATCGATTCGTTAACCTCTCCAGCTCCTCTGTCTGCACTCACATTTCCGCAATTGCATGTTTTTACAATCCGCTGCACATCTGTCTGATTTTACGCATTCAGGCTGGTCTAACAGTTTGACGGCATACGTACAGCTTTCTGTATAAACCACTAATGTCACTTGTCCTGCTATTTAAAGGGAGTGCATTTTGTATTTCTGCTCTGTAATGCCTTTTTGTATCTTATTCCTGTAGGTGTCAGAAGTGGGAAGGTGGCATCGGTGGCGTTCCAGGCATGGAAGCACACGGCGGCTATACATTCTGCGGACTGTCTGCTTTAGTCATTTTGAACAGAGTACATCTTCTGGATCTGAAGAGCCTGCTGGTGAGTGCCTCCCTGAGAACGCTAATCTGTATAGTATCGGTCCGGCAGGTATGTTTCTGTTTACTGTTAAAGTTTCTAAATACAGTACTGCTATCATGTTGGAGCTTCTGTCTTTCAAACACCCCCAGTATCTCATGCATACCCCTGTGGAGATAGATCTATCTATCATGTCCTCAAATATCCCAGCTCAGTGTCTCCTTATTGTTTGTTCTCACTATGCTCTCTTCTGTCAACTATTAGGCCTGCAGAGCTGGCACTTTGATTGTTCTGACCCACACGCAGACTTGTGCACATCTCCGTACAAGCCATCATGTGACGCACGCATCCTCTGCGGAGGGGCCTACTTCACAATTACCAGCGCAAGGAACCTGAACGCTGAGCCCCAGCTCGACCATGTCTGCCTAAACTGCTAATACCTCGTGCAGCCATAGATTTTATGGGAACAACCATTTCTTCATCTCTTTGCTCTAGGTTTATTAACGCTGGGTTCAAACGAGCGCACTTCAGAGTGGAAGGAACATCTGTGAGAGTGGACATTCCTTCCTCTCTGACCCTCGTCTGGCCGCTTCGCTGAGCACAGTTAGTGCGCTCAGCGCTGCAAGGCTCGATTTATTATTATTATTCCCCCCCCCCCCTCCTAGGGCAGATCGTGCTTTGCAGCCCCGTCAACGCGCGTCCTAACGCTTCGGCGGGGAGGTTTTGTGCATGAACACTTGTAGTGCACGCGCTACAGCATGTGATCAGCCCCGTCATAGCCTCACGACGCTGCGACTGACGCCAGGAGGCACGTCAGTACGGTTGCATCTAGTGCACTTGTCTGACTTGAGCCTAATCTGTAATCCCTTCATTTTATTCATATACCCTTTAGGCGTGCTTATGCTTTTTATATTCTCAGTTTCTACATGTTGGCAGTGTTTGTTAAAGTGGTCTTACCCATATGGATATATACACAATGCCTTGCACAATATACCATAATTTTCCCTCTCGTTCTAAAGTTGATCGGAACTTATTTGCAGAAGTAATTTACTATGTATTGGTGAACTAGTTACTCATAGGGAAAAGGGGCATTTTATTAGAAAACTGAAAAATGCTGCACTTAACGATCTATAAATGTGGTTTAATGCACAAATTAAAGTGCACTGCTAGGCTGTAAAATTTAGAAATGTTCACAATCTTTTTCTTTTTGTGTAAAGCGATGGGTCGCGTTCCGGCAGATGAGGTTTGAAGGTGGATTCCAAGGCCGCTGCAACAAGCTGGTTGATGGGTGCTATTCCTTTTGGCAAGCTGGTTTAATGCCGTTACTTCACAGAAGCTTACATACTGAATGTAAGTTAACATTTACTATGCAACATTTCACACAAAATGGTTTTTAACCCCTTCAGTGCTGACTTATTTCAAACTCTTAGCCCATATGTGTATTTAGTCACCTTGAAAAATGGCTGCAATTGGTATCAACATAAACTGAACCCCCCCCCCCCAGTGGTGTATTTAGGTTTTGTGCTGCCCTAGGCCTGACTAAACTCGTGCACCCCCTAATTTAAATTTTAAAATTTCCTGTCAAGGGCACACCTCTTCCTGCTTAATACCCACCCTTCCTATTTAAGCTCCACCTTTTCCTCTGTATATTAAAAGTGGATACCCAAGTGCCTACTTGTATATTTTGTATACCATTTCAAATGTATCGAGATAAATAAAATTATGAAATGTTTAAATTCAAGCATTTTTACAAAGGACAGCCACGCATGTCAAGTATACTGGATCACAGCTGCTCTAGTTGGTTGAACAATAAAATCCGCAGAAACGTGCACTGCATATGAGCGTATCACAGAGCTGCACAGCAATAAAACCCACAGAAATGGGCACTGTGTATGAGCATATCACAGAACTGCACAGCAATAAAACTCACAGTAATGTGCAGTGTGTATGAGCATATCCCAGAGCTCCAGGGCAATAAAACTCCGCAATATGCAGTGTGTATCACAGAATCCACAGCAATAAAACTCCCAGCAATACAATGTTTGGTGTGTGTCAGCGTATCAGAAACCACAGCAATAAAAATTCCAGCAATGCAATGTGCAGTGTGTGTGTCAGGGCTTCAGAATCCACTGCAATAAAACTCCCAGCAAACCGAGTGAATATGAGCACACAGCAATTATTTATTCTCTATTTACCGGCTTCCATCCGCGGTAGGGCTGTGTGCAGAGTCAGCAGGGACTGTGTACAGACTCAGCAGGAGGTCCCTCCAGGCCACGTTAGGATCGCGGCTGTGCCTGTGCGTGGAGCCATCTTGTCAGCAGTGGGGTGCCACTGCCAGAGGGTGCACCGTGGCTTTGATACCCTTCCCAGTGGGTGTTCAGTCCAGAATAGAGTGAGAGTCCATGTTAATGAAAGGGCGGGCAGCTGCGTGTCACGTGGTTCAGCCAGGCAGGTGGTACTGAGAGTCAGTACCACCTGACTGGCCGGACCGTGTGACCTGCATGCACGCAGCCTCACCAGGAGCCAGGCAGCTCAATGACAAATTTCTATCACTGCAGTGCTGGTTAAGGAAAGGTCCACTTTAAACAGCAGTAAGCAGACAGGGCTTCATATTCTGCTGATCACCCCCCCCCCTTACCTGCCGTTTACTGTCATCTTCTCTCTCTGCACACGTCATGGAACGTCCTGCGGCGTTAAAGGGTTAAAAGAGCGTATTCGGTTCCACTTGATATATCGGATGCATAAACCCCAAATTAATTTGGTCCTAAAAACTGTTGGCGAGGAGTCTGTACTTAATGGATGATATTACTTGGATCTGATGTCTGGGTATATACGTACCTGGCGTCTGATGTCTCGATATACATGTATCTGGAGTCTCGGTCTGGTTAAAGTTATTTATTTTTGTAACTTTATTCTGAATAAAACCTTTAACAGTGTAATTTCATAAGATAATTTAAGAGGGTGTGTTTAGGGGCGGAGTTCAGAGCAGGGTAGGTGGGGCAACTGGTGGCGAGTAACTTTTAAGGTCTGGCTAGTAGCTTGGGACTTGAAATTTTGAGCCCTGATATACAATATTTCAATGAGAGACAATTGCACCAAGCCCTGACTATAAAAATACAATCACTAGTGAGGGGAAAAAAAATTACCCGGTTTACTTCTTTTCGATGTACTATGGAACCAGATATTTTTGTAGGAGCATTTGTGGAATAAAATATATAAAGGGTTATTCAATAAGAGCCGAAATTGCCACCGAATTGCACAAACTGAATTTCACTGTATGGTGCAATTTTGTGGCAGTTCGACTATTCAGAAAGCTGGCGAATTGCGAATTATTATAATTGCGAATTATTGTCTATCGTTATGGTCCATGTGTGTCTGTTGTTATCTGCTGATACGGTTGCTCTCAGGAACAGGTTCATATCTGTTAGAGTAGTTTGTTAATCTGCTTTGTCAGGCAAACACTGCTGGTTTAGACTAATCTGTTTACCTTTAACAATTGTCATTGTCCAGTATCCTCTAGGAATGTTGAGCAAATGTTTATCCCATTATCTGTCATAGTCTAATCAAGTCTCGCAACATTTTCTAGGGGCGATTTTGTATATGTAAATAACCTAGGTTTGACCGCATAAATATGTTGCCTGTCCCCAATTAAGAGTTCCATTTTGACCCTGAAACCCTCCAGATATACAGCCTCGTCTGGTCCTTAGCCTTCATCTGAGGACTGGAGGAAGGCACAAAGGTCTGTTGGGGAGAACACATGGAGGGGTCCGGTGTGTAAGCGGTATTGACCGATGTAACCTGGTCAGGGTATTGCTATCTGTATGGAGTATTTTTGCCCCAGCAGACCCTCCTATTAGACTAACCTTATTTTGACAGGACATACATGAAATAGAGAGAAATTTCAATGTATCCTTCCTGGTAAAATACTTTATAAATTAATAATTGCTGAAATATAGCCATTTTCTGAAGAATTCTGTCTGCTCAGAATCTGAAATTACAGATCAAGTCCCTGCTTTGATACATGTATCCATGCCTAAGACTAATAAACGACATTTCTCCACAAGCTAGAGAGCAGGGAGGAGAGGTATGTAAGATAACGCACAGGATGTGTCCAACAAGTCTTTAGCACTAAAATATCTGACGTGTTAACTGGTGGAATTTTTTTTCCTGGTTGTTTTCCAGCGGATCCTGCACTTAGTCTCACCAACTGGATGTTTGATCAGCAAGCGATGCAAGAATACCTTCTATTGTGCTGTCAGTCTCCAACTGGGGGTTTACTGGACAAGCCTGGGAAGTAAGTCTGAGAAATGTATCTGCGCGCATGATTGTCTTATTGAGAAGCATAACTACATTCACCTGACTATGTCAGTGTCACTATGCTTGGTGTGAGGGGACATCTAGCCTTGGTACCCTAGCTGTTTAAGAATTAAATGCTCCTTGATGCCAGAAGCAAGGCTACCTTACCATGTAGTCACGAAACATCAGGGATGGTAAGGTAAGTCAACTTGGTTTAGGGATGTATCCCTTTTAACCCCTTCACTAGCAAAATGATTTTTTTTTCATTGTAATTCAATGGAAAATAAAAATTGGTATATAAACCTCCTTTGCATATCTTTTTAATGCAAGACGAGTTTGCAGCCTCAGGGGTAACTAAATTCTGAGCTCACTCATGTCACCGTTTACACGGAGAAGCTGCAAGGAGCAGCCCCCACCCACACTGAAAAAAAACCTAACTACCGCATTACATTAGCTAGGGAGCGCTCTAGGATCTCACTATTCATGAGGGATCTCAAACTCTGTCGCCCCATCCCGATGTTTACCTACAAATCCCAGAAATCTTAAGAATGTCCTAATTGGCCAGTGAATCATGGGAGGTATAGTTCAAAAACATCGGGGGGGGGGGGTTCAGGGATTATAATGACTGTATCTGTACTGTGCAGGGAGTTGGTGTTACTGTATTTCCATACGCAGGCATTGTGCCACATACCGAAAGAATATAAAAAATAATCTGTATGTTGTAAAGGCTGCTTTGCTAATAATGGCATTATGACTACAAATTCCTAGAAGCAGGAGATCTGACTGTTTTTATTTCGTTCTCACATTTACTGTATTCGACACAAAGGCCATGTCTGCCTGAATGCTGATAATGCAGACCCTGTGTGAAATTGTGAGTTAAAGGACACTAGCTAAAGCTTAGAACATTACAGAAATAGGGGGGATGCAAAGGATAAAGTAGGGTTGCACCGATACTAGTATCGGGGCCGATACCAGGTACTGCAGGAGTACTTGGTACTCGTGCAGTACCCCCCGATATTTTTCCCGATACCGGAAGCCGGCATTGAGCTGGCTTGCCGGCATCCGAGGGGCTGGGGCGGCTGTCCGAATGCTCTATCGGCATTCGGACAGGCCCTGCAGCTGCTCTCCTCACTGTGTTTATACTTACCTTCCTTTAGTGACGCCGGGAAAGTCTCCGTGCGCGCTCGTTGGAAGGCCCCCAGCCGCGACCACGTGGGACCATGTGATCGCGGCTGGGGTTCTTCCAACGAGCGCACGCGCAGAAACTTTCCCGGCGTCGCCCAGGAAGGGAAGTATAAACACAGTGAGCAGCTGCAGGGCCTGTCCGAATGCAGATAGGCCCTGCAGCTGCTCTCCGCGATGATACTTACCTTCCTGGTCGACGCCGGGAAAGTTTCCCTGCGCACGCTCGTTGGAAGGACCCCAGCCGCGATCACATGGTCCCACGTGATCGCTGCTGGGGGCCTTCCAACGAGCGCGCGAAGACTAAGTATGAACGCGGGGGGGGGGGGGGAGGAATCAGTGAGCTGGGGCAATATCCATGTGTGAGCTGGGGCAATATCCATGTGTGAGCTGGGGGCAATATCCATGTGTGAGCTGGGGGCAATATCCATGTGTGAGCTGGGGGCAATATCCATGTGTGAGCTGGGGGCAATATCCATGTGTGAGCTGGGGGCAATATCCATGTGTGAGCTGGGGGCAATATCCATGTGTGAGCTGGGGGCAATATCCATGTGTGAGCTGGGGGCATATCCATGTGTGAGCTGGGGGCATATCCATGTGTGAGCTGGGGGCATATCCATGAGCTGGGGGCATTTTTATATGGTCTGTTCTTATTGGAAAGCATCACATGACATTAAAGTATCGGTACTCGGTATCGGTGAGTACTTTTAAAAAGTATCGGTACTCGCTACAGACATGCAACATGTATCATTCTAAAGCTTATGAATAGGGCTTTTATTTGATGTACATGACACAATTGTAAAATTTCAGAAACTCAAATCTTGACATTTTTTCATTTTTGGAAAAACTGAATTTAAAATTTTCCAAAAATTCACACTTAAAGGTATAGGTCTTGTGGCCTGTCAGTCCAAATTTCAAGACGGTATCTAAATGGTATTGTACAAAAATTTAGTTCTCTTGGCAGTGACGAGGAATTAAATTGACTTGGCCCCAAAAATAGACAAATTTCAATACCTAATGATAGAACCCTTTTTTTCTTGGCTAGCATGTTGGATGCTTTTGTCATCTCCTGTGGGGTTAGCTGGTATGTTCTCCCTGTAGCTGTAATTGGATCCAGTTTACAATTGACGTTTCCTCACTTTCCTGGCACTGTGAGAACATTCGGTTTTCTAAGATAATAGCATGGTGTTGCTGGTCCAGCTGGATGTAAGAAGAATGATGGCTTGACTTCACATTCTACCGCATCCATTGAGCAAACACATCCCATCCACCATGAGTTGTCATAGTGTAGCAGAATTGTATGAATTAGGAAATGTAGCAGCAGAATCACGAACGGAGACCGAGAGCCATACTAAGACTAATGACACTGCAGGCCTCCAGGAAAACATCAGTTTATTAACCAGCTGGGTCTCAGTGGAGCAAATTCCAACACTGAGCATCGAACATGAGGCGCAATTCCCTTCGATACAGTCATGTAAACAATTTAAAACCGCGCCTTTAATGCAGTATCTGCTATCCGATCACAAACCTTACAATTCATTATGTATATTAATGTCACACATAGATAACGCTAGAGGTTAGCGTAACTTGCAACAAGTTGCTCAAGAGAATTATTGCCCGACTTGTAGGCGCCCAAATCTCCACTCTAATCTGAAAGGAAGATTCTCACAAGACATTCCTTTCCCCTAATATAGGCTCATGGGCAAATCATGCTTCCTGTCGGAGTTAAACTAAATCAACCCCAATCAGTGCCGTGTCAATGGCGCCAGTGCCGCCACAGCACATGCCACAACCCTTCCTAAGATCAAAATCTACATCTTGAAGTTCGGGAGCGTCTTTAATACAAACAGGACCTGGAATCTCCTAATTCTCAGGAGGAATTTCCTTTTCAATTATATTGTTTTCCATTGGATACGGTTTCCATTTTCCTAACTGCAAAAAATATCCTTTTTGTCTGAATGTCTGCGTGTAGATGCTCTTACTCCTGATGATGCTGGGGAGCACCAGCGAAACGCGTTGAGTACCTCTACAGCCACTATTGTGGTGAAATAATTCTTGTATGGTCGCAGGACTACCTTCCTTCTACTTTCACTATCATACGAACCCTCGAAGGTCCGTTTCTAAACTTTTCAGCTGTTACCAAGTAACACATACAAGCGTGAATCCATTCGGAATGCAGTCTTTTAGACTAGCTTGGAAAACTGGCTGTCGACTTGGATATACTGACCTGAGACCCGTTCAGTGATGGGCACTGTTTACAATAATAACTAAATAATGATTACTGCTGTTGAACACTCCTATATGGCTGTATGTACACTCCAATGATCATATAGATTCGTTATGGTCCTTTTTTAACCCTCTTGCTTAGGAATTTATGCAAACTTGGATCATAATCAAGCGTAGTCAATTAGACTAACGTCTATAGATCGAGTATCAGTCCTGGTATAGCGTTTGCTAACGGCGACAAGTGCAGTAATGCAATAAACCCATGATATAGTTTCATCAATTGTTGGTTTAACTTTGTATGTTTTGCATCCCCATACGGATCATTAAGGCTTGCTTCAGGATTTTCTCCACAAATTTGCATTATCAAGATCATAGCCAATTTGGCTGGTCTTCTGTGTTAGAAGAAATCAATTGAAACCTGTTGTATAGACATTTACCAAGTGAATTGATGTGTGGGTTGTCCACTTTAAGGACAAATGGTGGTGGTGTATTAAGATTATATTGCAAGACCGTTTTACTGAACCTCTAAACCCCATTATTCTAGGGGACAATTATTAACCATCCTCCTCAAACAATTATACAGCATTTAATCGCAACTAATGTGGCATGTACATGCATGAGCATATTTTAACGTGTGAAAGTTCTTTGCCCTCTATCACTGTTTTTTAATGAAGTTATAAAATAATTATTTTTAGATGTTTTTGCACTTTATTTGTGATCAATCTGCATGACGTGCATACTTTCATTTGTGCTTTGGATGGTTTCACTAAATAGTGAAATCAGTTACTTTCATCAAGCCTTTACTAACCCAGTGCCCCCACCCTTTAAAGAACAAAAGAAGGGTTGCAACAGTTTGACCACTTATTCTCCACCATATTTCATTTTAGAATGTCAATTCAAACAGTTAATGAATTAAACTTAAGACTAATTAAGCCGCTTTACAAAAACTCCTAGAAAGCTTCACTATAAACAAACCACTATATGAACTGAAGTGCAGAGAGCCAGACCACAACTAAGGCTAGGGTCAGACGAGCGCAGTGCGAACGCGCGTGCAGGCGCACTTAATCACGGCCGTAGTAGCAGCAAGTGCCAGGCAATGACGGCCAATATACGAAGTACGGTCGCACAAAAGTCCGGCTGCGCAACGCAAGTGGCAAACGAACGCATTTTGTCGAACGTAAAACCTCTAGTACGGACGTACAGAGTGCGCTGCGTCTGCTAGCGGCGTGTGTGTGTGAATTGGAGATGTCAGACGCTGCTAATGTCCGGCCAACATAACGTCCAGATGCACAAAGTGTTTTATTGATGATCCGTACAAAATCACGGATGCAAATGCGCATCGTATGACCGCTATCGCGTACTCCGTGAAAAAATGCGTCCATTCGTTCGAACGCACTTTTTCACAGACAACGTGAAAATGCGTTAGTCTGACCCTAGCCTTAGCTGTCTGAAAGTAAAACTTTGGGGGAAAGGGACACCTGAAGAAACGGGCACAAACATGTGTGGGTTTGTCTTGCACAGTTCCTTTACCAAGATTGGGCAGGCTATCTACACACACCTCTCACGCTCAAAACCCCCCCCCAAAAAAAAACAGGATTTTTACAATTTAATTCATCAGTTTTCCACATTTTATCAATGTAAATTGTAGAAAAATGGACTTTAGGGGTTTAACTCTTTACCAACAAGGAATTCATTTTATTTGTATGATGCCATCTTGAAATTTGGACAGACTGGCTACAAGGCATAACTTTTTAAGTGAATATTTTAAACTTCGTTTTTCCAAAATTTGTGACTTCTTGAAATTTTATAGTTATGTTTTTCTATCAAATGAAAGCGCTATTCATAAGCTTTACAAAGACCCATGCCTCATGTCTGTAGCTATCATAGGTATCTCTTAAATGGAATTTGAAGTTATAGTGGCCAGTGAATTTTGGCATCTTTAGGCAATTTTGAAAGTTCAATATCTCAAACTGGTGAAAAAAATTTTGATTTTTTTTTTAAAAAAAAAAATTACAATTACAAAGTTTTATGCATTGGTTGATTTAACACAGAATGACCCTAAATTAAACATCATGCAAAAATTCAATTTTACCCATAGATTTTAATGGTTTAACTCTCCCCGAATAACAAACTTTAACCACTTCACTACCCAGTACGTTTTGATAGATGTTACTAAATTTGTCATGCATTGTCTGATGTTGTTCAAATTCATTTTATAAATAAAGACATGTATTTTCTTTGATTCAGATCAAGAGATTTTTACCATACTTGCTACTGCTTAAGTGGATTGTCAGTAGCGCAGCATTTCGGTGGTGGGGATATTCTCCATGAGATGATGGTAGGAGTGGAAGAAAACAAATTGGTAAGAGCACTGAAACACGATACATTGGGGGGGGGGCAGCAAATGGTTCATTCTTTAAAAAGTTGGTATGTTGCCTCACTAGACACTAGCATTACATCAGTATGTTGTTATGGGTAAGTTTCCATTCCTTAGCCGATCGTCTAGTACAGGCTCAGCAACCTTGGCTCTCCAGATGTTTCAGAACTACATTTCCCCGGATGCACAACCACTCATTAGGTTAGACTCATGGGAAATATAGTTCCAAAACATCCAGAGGGCTAAGTTGTGGCCTCCTGGTCTAGTCTCTTACACTGAGCTAGTACATTCTTATTCTTTTATATAGCACCAACAGTTTCCGCAGCGCTTTATAATAACCAAAGGGAACAAGATACAGATAGAGAGCCCTGCTCATAGCTTACATTCTAGAGGGATTGGGGGTTGAGGAAGACTAGTGGAATGTTAGCAGGATCATTACATTAGTGCCAGTGGTTTGGGAACGGTGAGGTCTTACATTATGCACTACATCCTCAGTAACAGTTTTCAGTAAAACATGGGACTTGACTGGATCCTGCAACCCATCAAAGATTCTCTTCCGCTAGATTATTCTTTTGTGATAGCTTGCAAATCACAAAAAAATTGAACATTTTGAACTCCATTTAAACGGAAACAAAGTAGCAAAACAAGAGGACATAGTCTTAGATTGGAGGGGCAAAGGTTTAAAAGTAACATCAGGAAGCATTATTTTACTGAGAGGGTGGTGGATACATGGAACAGCCTTCCAGTAGAAGTGGTAGAGGCCAAAACAGTAATTGAATTTAAGCAGGCATGGGATAGGCATAAGGCTATCCTAAACAAAAGATAAATCCAGGTAAAGTATCCATGTAATTGGGCAGACTAGATGGGCCGAAAGAAAAATGTCGGCAGATACGAACCTATGTGGTTCTCAACACTGCCCTCAAGGACCCTCTAGGTTTGCCAGATATGTGAAGCAAAGCACAGGTGATCTGATTTGCTGCGCAGTGATTTGAAGGATTCTGTCTGCATTTCCCCAAGGCGATCCTTAAAACCTGGCCTGTTAGAGCAGTGGTTCTCAACCCTATACCCACAAGGGGGGGGGGGGGGTGGAGATCAGGACTTGTACAGAACGCACCTCAGACTGTAATGCAGTTAGTCGTTCCCCTTGTGACATGTAATTTAGCTGTGTTACTGTCAAAGGTTAAAATCTTGCCTGCTGTCGTGAGAAACCTGCATGTTCTTGGTAGAAACAGGAACACCATCTTACCAGTTCAGTGTGGTGATTTGTCGATTTTCAGAATGTTGCTCACTAATGTTTTGTTTTTAACAGAATTCCACCCACCCTGTGTATAACATTGGCCCCGATAAAGTTGCCGCAGCCATATTGCATTTCAGGCAGAAGGAAGTTCCAAAGACCTCCAGAAACTAGGAGAATGGGGTCTACATAGTTCAATAGGCTTCTGCACCACAATGATCATCGGCCGTGCTAAGGAGCAGCTCGGCGGATTTCTGCAAACCAGCTCTACTTAACGTTTAGTATGTTATATTACGTTTTGTCTGACTTCATTCTGTAACAAATACTAAGTCTGCCCACTAACGTCCAAGCTGATGTTGAGCTAATATAAAACAGTTGCACATGTATATATATGTATCACACACACCCTTTTTGGGGGTCAATGCTAACAAACTGCAATGCTATTAATTTGGACTTTAGTGGAGAGACCCCATGTCTGCCCCACACAGAGACCTAAGTAAAGGGCTATTATCTGGATCATTGTTTCTCTGCAAAATATCCAACCTTTTCCGTAATCTGGAAATTGTACCAAACACGTGTTTGCCTATATTTTTTACAACTTATTTATGTGCAGCTGAAGGTTTTGCAGACGGTGGTCCCCTGTGTTTTTAAACATGGAGGGGGGGGGGGGTTCTTAAAATCCAAACCTTCCCCAATAAATCAATGTAAAGCTCCCATGCTTCAATTTCTTTTTGTGGTAACTGAACACATTGCTACGAAGGCATGTTTGAGAAAGGTGTATACACATTGTATTTTAAAAGGCTACTGTGTAGCTTGAGGAACATTTGCTTTAGTTTGTGAAATGCTAATCCGAAACGGACTTTGAGAAACCTTAAGAGAATCGGAGAATTGCATAACTTTTTACTGTACCCCTAACTCGCCCTTAATAAAGTAGTTTTTCTGAATGAATCGACATGCTTTGTTAAGAGGATATTTGTTTGAGGTGGATTGGGAAGCTGCATCAACTCGCTTGGGGTGCTTTCTTCATCATACACTAAACTATTTAACACATCCCCACTTTTGTTTTTGCTCCTGTGTTTATGTAAATGCAAGCAGTGATATTCAGGAATCCAGACGCAATGTTCCTAAAACCAACGCTGAACACATTCTTCCTTAAAATGAGTAAATTGTGGCTATTGTTTTATTTGGTAAAATCACTGTAAGCCGGGGTCAGACAAGCGCACTATCAGGTCTATTCAAAGAAAGGTGAAAATTCTAGGTCAAAGTAGCCAAACCAGAAATTCTCCCATTTATCTCCCTTTCCAAATCCGCTATTTGGTCCAGATTGTTCTTTTCCTGCCAGTTCTCCTGGTTTTCACCTTTCTCTGAATAACCCTGTATGCGCGCGTGTGCGTACTGACACGTCTCCTGATGTCCGTCGCAGTGCTGTGACATTTTGACGGGGCCAGCCACACGCTGTAGCGTACGCGTGCTACTGCAGACATGCTGAAACCCTGTCGAAGGGCTGCAAAGAGTGTTCCTCCATAGTGCGCACACCCCTGCAAAGCTTGATCCCCCTAACTCAGCGAGGTGGCCACACAGGCGTCCGAGTGGAAGGGATGTCCACTCTGAAGTGCACTCATCTGGGTTTTCTGCTATAAATTTTTTGTTGTGGACAACGTCAGCAGAAACTACAGAAAAGTACTTCTCACAGTTCTTTCCACTATAAAGCGTGCATTCACTGCCCTTTATCCACCACTTTGCTGCGAGACTTTATCAAACTACATCCAGTGTTCTCTCAATGACAGTGCTTTGACTAAAACCCAATGTTTTACTCTAAGGCTAGGGTCAAACGAACGCATTATTCGCAGCGACCGTCAAAGTGCGTCCGAACGCATTGACGTATTTTTTCACGGAATGTGCGAAAATGGTCAGACGCGCATTTTCATGCGTGATTTTTTATGGATCGTCAATAAAACACTGGACATTATGTAGGCTGTACATTAGCAGCGTCTGACATCTTAGCTGTACGCCAGTACTAGCGGTTCTGCGTTCATTTTCCACTTGTGTTGCGCGGCCGGACTTTCGTGCGGCTGTAATTCGTATATTGGCCGTCATTGCTGCTACTGCGGCCGTGATTAAGTGCGTCTAAACGCACGTTAAAAATGTGTTAAACTTACTAAGGCTGGGGTCAGACTATCAATGGTTTGCATGTCGGTTATAGGTTTCTTTTATTTTTCTTTAGGTTTTATCAATTTCTGGCTTATCTTGGCCTTCAGTTAATACCCCTGAGATTTTAGTGAACCTACATTTTCACGCTTAGGTTTTTTTTTAGCATTTATGTACCTAAAGAATGTTTTAAGGTTGGTCTTGCTCTCTTTGGCCATTTCTTTTTCATCTTCTAGTTTAGCACAGCAAATTGCTTTTTCACATGCTTTATTTGCTGCCTTATAGCAGTGGTTCCCAGCCTTTTTTCATCAGAGTGCCCCCTGGCGGCCCATTTCCAAAAAAACGTACCTCTCATATCAAAAAAATATGACTTTTTTTTGCCTCCATCTGTCCCACAACCATCTCTTTTTGCTCGGCCTTATCAACCCTGGCCTCGCACCTTCTACCCACTCCTTATCTTCGCCCCTGCATCTCCAGTCTCACTAGCTTTTCTTCTTGTCTCTTCCATAGCTTCTCATTATCTACTTCCAGTACCCCCTCATCTCCACCCCATGCTGTCCTTATCTGCACCCCGATCTCCTACCCAGCTCCTCCTAATCTGCTCCCCAGCTTCTCATCTGTTCTAGGATTTCATTAAAAATAGGACTATATATAGTATATATCACAAGTGCACTTAAATGAAATGGTGAGGACATGTAAAAAAAAAAAACACAAAACCTCACAGTAATGTGCGATGTGTAATAAGCGTATCAGAGCTCCACAGCAATAAAACTCAGTAATGTGCGGTGTATAGGTGTGTATCACTGAGCACATTGTGAATTTTATTGCATTGGTGCCCTGTATGAGCATTTCAGAGCTCCACAGCAATAAAACTGTGCGGTGTGTATGAGTGTATCACAGAGCTCCACAGCAGTATAACTCTCGCAGGAAAGGCAGTGAATATGAGCGTACACAGGATCTGCAGCAATAAAGATTGTAAAGGCAGTGAATGAGCATACACCAAATCCACAGATTTCCGCGGATTGCAGCGCGAGTCCGCCCAGCTTTGAAAAAAAATGGATGGCGATGGAGGGGTCTGCCATTACAAAATTTGGGTTTGCGTACCACAGGTTTGGAACCGCTGCTTTATAGGATGCCTCAGATTTAATCTCTTTCAATGGATTCTCTTCTTACTGAGCCACATGGGTTTCTTTTATATTTCCCAGTGGAATATATGGTGACGTGTACTTTCCTAGTGTTAGACATTCCACTTACCCGGTGTTTTTTTTCCCATGAAAGCGTTTCTATTTTGAGTTTGTTATTCATTATCCGTACATGTATTTCAGTACACCTCTGCCGCCCCCCCCTCAATAGGAGCCCCCTCTTTTTCAATAGATTATGCCCAAAAACCAGCACAAGCACATTCTAGGACTGTCAAAATCATGGCAGCGGTTTCGATTGGTGTGAGAATTTTTAGCATCTCCCATAGGGTGTAAACCCCATGACAAACTGGACGATTAGATCATCGTTCTGGTTTCCGCTGTTAAAAGTTCAGCCAACTAATCAGGCAGACATGTTGACTTTTGCCAACACTGACGCATCATGCTTACCATTTACAGACAATTCTCATTGAATTGAGCCGTCAATCCTAGGAAACTACAATACCTTCTGGGAGAGCCAAACTCCAGAGGGTCTTTATGTATTGCAGCCACAGCAATAAAGGGTCCAGCAACCTTGGAATTGCCTTAGCCAAGACCCTGCAAACCTAATGAGTGGATGAGCATTAAGGGAGTTGTAGTTCCAAAACACCGTGGTTACGGACCCCCTGCAGTAAAAACGTCATCCATATGTGTATTAAGAGAACCTCCCATTTGAGACGTGAATATTTAACAAGGTTTATTTGTACAACATCAGAAAACAGTATAGCGATTATCAAATTCACTGCTTTATATTCCCCTCCCCCACCCCCTACAGAACTGCATGAACTTCCTTCATAGTGTCAGGAATGTACGCTAAAAACAAATATAAAAAATAGAATCGTTTTCTCTTGTAAATAGGATCCAGTCAGAAGGTTTGATTGCATTGTAAACCATCAGCCTGCTGTCACAATGTAAAGAGTATACTCACAGTATCAGAAAAACAACACTCGGAAATGTAAAAGTACTGCTCAGTCTCCAGTGAGACCAGAACATGTCCACTGGAAATGATTAAAGGTCAATCTCTGGCTGAAGACCGGAAATAAAAAGGCTTGAACGTCTCCTCCCTCTGCTCTGGAAAGGTTATTTCTATACGAGAGTCTTGAAGTAATCGTCTCTGTAACTGTATAACACCAGCACTGGTACTCTGCAAAGGAAACAGACAAGTCAGGGGAACATCGAGCGCCGCGACTAGAACGGTACAGGCGCTACAATTATTTATAAAGCACCAACATACTACACAGCGCTGTACAATGGGTAGGACACTTCTCCACTCAGAATAGGGCCGGCTAAAAGACTGAGGCCCCTATTACATTCTTCGTGCATTTGGTTTTGCATGCGCATTTGCGTGAGGGGCAAAACCCTTTGCGCAGGTCATATTACAACATTCACGCAAACGATGCGCGTTATCGTTTAACGCGGATGGACCTTGCGCGAGCGTGATGAACTGTGCGCGCCCTATACTTAACATTGTGAGCGCAAATGCGTTCGTACACTGATGGTATTACAAATCGATGCGCATCTTTTTACGAACGACGCATAATTTTAACGTCTTTGAAAAGCTGGTGGTAACTGCAAATCGGAACATTCTGGCCGAAACGAAAAAAAAAACAGCACGAAAAAAATAATACAGCACAGTATAGCTACACATTCTACACATACCCAAACAATAAAATTGTGAATTCGTGCATTTTTTTTCCTGCAGCATGTATACTCAGATTTACTTTGACAGGCGCAAAAACTTAAGGCAGTCAATTTAGGCTGGGGTCAGACGAGCGTAGTGTTCACGTCCGTGATTGCGCCTAAAATTACGTCCGTGATAGCATGACAGAAAGCCCATTGGAGCCTGTTACACAAAGTACGTCCGCACTGAACTGCAGACGCACAACGGCCGCGGCCCACGGACGCAAGGCAGGCAAGAACGTACATCCCCTAGAACGGCCGCACAAAGTGCGCTGCGTCTGCAACGTCTGCATAGCTTTGTGTGTGAGTGATGGAACGTGGTCAGACGGACTGCATTTATACGTCCAGCATTTCTCACGGACAAAATGGTTTTGCTTTTTAATTTATTTTCTCTCCTACATCCGTCAAAATATTTGTCAGTGAAAAAAAAACGGACTGTGTGGCCACTACTGTGTCTTCCGTACGGACGTACGTCCGTCCGTGTGCAAGGACGTACAGTCCGTAGAAATCACGCTCGTCTGACCCTAGCCTAAGGTTCTTAATTCTGATTGGCTGAATCCTGGAAAAAAAAAAAACGTCCACGCTGATTTGTGTGCGCTACGTTACTGCGCGCGTATTGCGCGTCGTTTTTACGAATTATTTTCGGACGGATGAGAAAATGCATTTGGATCGTAATACCACCGTTAATTGTTGGACGATGCGCGAATGAAATTGCGCAAAGAATGTAATAGTATTAATGCTCTCATTCAGGCCCCTATTTAAATGTACATTAAAGAGAATTACACAAAAATAAGATGAGAGATGCACTCCGTGAAAAAGAAAAAACAAATGCTACAAAAGGAGGTTGTCAAAACGGGGTAACACACATCTAACAGATAATGCTGAGTGCAGTGAACAGAGGAAGACGTAGCTTTAATGCATCAAAAATGATCTAGTGATCTTGAAAGAGAACAAAACAGTATTGCAATACCCTAACCAGGTCATTGGATACTAGGGATGTGCCAATACCGATACCAGCATTTGCACGAGTACTTTGAGCTCGTGCAAATGCTCCGATACCCGAAAGCCATCGCTGGGCGGGCTTGCTTGCCAGTATCCGAGGGCCTGGGGCTGCTAGCAGAATGCATTAAGTGCATTCTGTAACCATTCCGCTCAGAGCAATCGCTGGGCTGTAACACGGCCTCCAGCCGTTAGGCATTCCACTAGCAGTGAGGTCTGTGTGGGGTGATGAGTGTGTGCGCAGGCTGGGCAGGGGGTAAATGAGATGTCTGGTCATACATTTCAGTACTAACATAAACTGGCCCGGCTCTCAGCAAAAATCCTAAATTACTTATTGGAAAGTGGTCACATGACTTTAAAAGTATCAGTGTGTACAGGGGGGGGGGATCTGTACTCTTACTCTGTCTTAAAGTGGTATCGGTGCATCCCTATTAGATACAGCACCCCAAATAGAGAGAGAGAGGGTAATGGCTAACTATCAAAAAGATAGAACCAGGCCTTCGTGGGTCCAGAAGGATAGGAAATCACACTAAGGCTGGGTTTACACCTGCACGTTTTTTGACGAGCGTATTGCGCAAACTCGCATTGGAGCGCATTCACGCTGCAGTCTATGGCCGTGAATGCGCTGTAATACGTCCCAAAGAAGCTCCCGTACTTCTTTGGGCGTAAGACGTTTTACAGAGCGTTCCTATGCGCTGTAAAACGCCCAGGTGCGAACGGGTCCCATAGGAAATCATGGGATTTCCGTGTTTAGGCATTGTACATCGCACAGGAACGCGCTGTAAAACGCCCAGGTGTGAACGGGGCCTAAAGGGTTTATTGTATACATAATGACTGAGGATGACATCAAGACAAAACTAACCAAAAACTGGAAACAATGCTTAAATGTTGTTAGAATCCTGTTTAATGCACAATGTTTAACAGATGCAGCTGCTCAATGTAGGAGCGATTATGACAAACGTTTACTTTAAAGTGGAATTAGTGAATATCTCTCTAGTATTACAGGCTTACATACAGAAAAAGCCCCCCCCCCTGTTACCAGTCCCCTGAAGTAAATCCGCACACAGAGAGTGACCTATACTCAGGTTAAACAGCAGCAGCCCTGCAATATTTACAAATAGAAACTCACCGCTTCTCCAGTTTGAGGGTGTAGATTTCATCGAAGACTAGCTTCAAATATCTTTGTTTTGGCAATCGAGACATCAGATTCTTCACGGACGCGTGAAAGGTTTGTTCATCTCCAAACTGCAAAATAAATAAAATGTTCATAAAGGGACAAAGTAAACCTTCCAAATAAATGCTTCGAAAATCCCGACAGGCCACGCAGATAAACCACTCGAAACCTCAGGCGAAAAGATCAAAAATGTCATCTTTTGGATCAGCATTTATTGGGTTACAAAGTAAGTACAGGATTTATGGTTAGGTTTTGTTTTATGAAGTTCAGATCTTAATGTATGTACATGCTGTTCTATAGTTACGTGACCCAACATTCAGCGTTTTCTCCCACGCAAATCACACATTAGAAGTGATTATACCATGAAAACGAACAGCCAAGTGAGGAAACCGCCAAAGCCTACAATAAGAGAGGCTTGTTTTAACACGTATCGGTAATCGTGCGGAGCAGGCTCCGCAACCTCAGCCCTCCAGATATTTTCAAACTACATCTCCCAGGATGATGAGTACTAAGTAGATTGGATGAGCATCATGAGAAATGTAGTTCGAAACACATTTGCTGATCCCTGGTGTAGAGGACATGACAGGGGATATAAGGCTTCAGTAACTCTCAGGAATGAAGTACTGGCCTACCCCACCCCGAGTTGTCTCACTTGCTTTCTACCATGCAGAGGCTAGCACCGAGGAGCTGTCTAATCCCTTCATTCCCATGAGTTACTGTCGGGGGCTTTATATCCGTCTGCCCATATTATACACACTATTCTGTGTTTCTGTTATTTATTAAGCGCCAATACATACCGCAGCGCTGTACAAAAGTGCAATGGGTAAAGACAGGACAATTCTGCAATACATCGCTTAGATTGTAAGCTCTCGAGCAGGGTCCTCCTTCCTTCTGTTCCGTGTGTGTAACGTGTATGTTAGTCTGTCTCTCCCTTTGTACAGCGCTAAGGAATTTGTTGGCACTTTATAAATACCTGTAACTATAAAGGAGACAGGTCAGTATTCCGCCAGCAGATACACGAGGGCTCTATTCCCGTGGGAATTTACAGTCTAGAAGGGTGAGAGGTGAGAAACGGGGGGGGGGGGGACGGGACTGTAGTGATGGCTTAATGCAGGGAGAGGTGAGAAGTGTTTTTGGGTAGGATGAATGTCTTGTTACGGAGAGAGGTGGTCGGCTTCCCTAAACAGTAGGGTCTTTAGGGAACAGTCTATTGCGTCTCTGCAGGTGTCTCTTAACTGTCTACAGTATATACTGTATGGATTGGATATTAACTCCTTTGCTGCCGAGTTGTTTTCCATGAAACCACAGGCAGGACCCAGCGGATTTATGAGAAGCAAATGTACAGTCAGTAACCACAGTGAAAATGTTCCTGAAAATCATAACAGAACATTTATATACAATGTGCACTATTTGACAGGCCGATGGTACCATCTGCTGGCCTAAAACACATTACTACGTCTCCATAATACAGCTTTGGGCTGTTTTTACTTCCGGGGGGGGGGGGGATTCCAAGTAGCACCTCAGCTGTCACGGCCGAGGTGCTAAAACATTGGGGCACATTCTGGAGCCATTTGACAAGTGAAAATCCTTTGCAGCGCTGCAGTACTAGACCAAATTGCGTATACTCTATCAAAGCTGGTGCCCTGATGGAGTATACCTGATCTTTGTAGTGATCGGGTTAATATCAGCATGGGGATATTTACCTCGCCATATACTTTATGTATAGATACACCGAAAACTCACCTCTAATGCCAATAAATTCTGAATGGCTTCTTTTGACATGTCAACCTAAACAACAACAACAAAAAAAACATTAGCAAACACTGTTAATAGGCTTATATCTCGTTTCCTGCACGAATGTTTCATCTGGCTAGTCTTAGATTTAGGATAAATGTCATAAATGCATCGACTATAAAGACCCTTCGCCCTTAACGGGCTAAGAGCAAGGGATTCTTAACCTAACACTATTTCCACTTTTCCTGCTCCTTGTGCTGCTCGTTCTCCTCAGCTGGCAGAATCAGAGATAGCCACATTGTATACAACTGTAAACGTCTGTTAGGAGTTTCCACAAATCTCCCGTACTCCTATTACGCCCAGATTCTTTCTAATCAGTCGATGTCCGTCCAGCTCGGCCAATCAGAACACATCCCGAATATACATTCCCTGCCTGTGTCCCCCATCTACTCGTCCCTCCCTCAACCTGCCAGCTCTTTAGAGATTATCCAGCAGAACCAGTTCTGGTTTAACCTCCATGGCGGTCCGATTGTTTTTCAAAATTTTGTGTCTAAAAGCATTTCAATTTTTTGGATGGAAATGTGTGGTTTTTTTATAGTAAGCCTGTAATAATTAGGAATAACTCACTGAAATCCGTGCAAACAAGAGTCTAGTAAACACACGCAGTCAGAGAAGGTTTGAAATACGAAATAAAAATGTATTATCCCAAAAATAATTATCCAAAATAATGGAAATAAATTATACTCAATAATCTAATCAAACCAGAAAACAAGGGTGCAATATTAGTCCCTGCATATTGCCTCAGTAAACAGCCTTGGTATGATGTATTATTTCAATTATGTACACTATTGTATAAACAGCAACATTCATAATGCGTACAGTGTATCAAAAATTATATTATCATATAGGATAGAGATTTTCAAACCATATATACAGCAAAGTTCAGTCTTATAATCAGTGTAAGGTCAGTTTCTGATCTGTTAGTGCCACCTAGTGGCCGTTCATGTGAAGGTCGTGTTAGGGATTTTTCCTTTATGTCCTCATCTGGGTGCTGCGATTCCTGTACAGATGTGGACCGTCAATGAAATACAGGACATGGGGGTACCAAAAAAATTAGAGGATTTATTCTCAAAGCAACTTTACAGAAATAAAAAGGCAAATATAGATTTTTAGAAACAATAAATCCTCTAATTTGTTTGGTACCCCCATGTCCTGTATTTCATTGGCAGTCCACATCTGTACAGGAATCCCAGCACCCACTGCACAAAGATTATTGTAAATTATTTTTTACTGTATTTTTTTTTTTACAGTCTGAATTTGCCGCCTGGTCCCGTCCCCCTGCATTGCGTGGCTCGCAGGTGGCGGAACCAGGAAGCAAGTCGCCGCTGCCGCGATCACACTGTGGTGACGGCGAGGGAGTGCAGGATACGGTGAGTATATACAGCCCAAGTGTGGCTCAGGGTTACTGATCGCGGTAGTGAAATTTAACCCCGAGTCACACTCCGGAATAACGACGGGAAGGTTAATTGGTGATTTGCATGCAGCTCTCTGGATAAGAACTCTAGCACATACAAAAACTGCAGACGCATACATTACATATCAATACGCAAGTCATTCCCCATCTCTATGGCTGTGTTTTACTCCAACTTTGTCAGTAACCAAATTTCAGGAATGACTTGACCATAAGTCCCGGAATCGGGAATTTGCCAATACGTTACTTACGGCCAGGATTTCGATCTCTGTATTTCTTTGCTGAAAGTGAGTTATAAAGGGCTGGAGTTTTGAAAGGACCTGCAAACATGAAGAGATAAAGTCATTTATTCATTGGATGATCAGCAAACCCGGCCTTAGCCTTAACGCAGCCGCCTGGAAGTAGAATTCTATTATTAAATTTCAGTAAATTCGGAATGTGTTTAATTGGAGAATTGACCAAAAAAAAAGTCGGAGAAAGCTGATCTGTTTTCTGACAGTTCCCGGCTTGATGAGCTTCGTTTGGGTTTTCCTTGACCTCAGTTATTAACGCAGGATTCTGCCATTGTACTGAAAAATCCCAATGGTCAACTGAGCATTTACTGATGCGTCATAACAACGAGTGAAGGAAAAAAACAGCAATACTTATTACTTTCACTTGCTTTGTATTTTTTAATTGGTTTGCATACAAAAAAAGGTAAACATTTATGATTAAGTGGAAACAATGAGGTAGAGGAAGGGGGTATATTTAAAAGGAAACAAAGTAGCAAAACAAGAGGACATAGTCTTAGATTAGAGGGGCAAAGGTTTAAAAGTAACATCAGGAAGCATTATTTTACTGAGAGGGTGGTGGATACATGGAACAGTCTTCCAGTAGAAGTGGTAGAGGCCAAAACAGTAATTGAATTTAAGCAAGCATGGGATAGGCATAAGGCTATCCTAAATAAAAGTAATCCGGGGAAAGTATCCATAGAGTTGGGCCGACTACGGCCCCTATTACATTCTTCGCGCAAATGCGCTCGCGCAGGGCAATTTTTTTTGCGCACCGCAAAATGCGTTATCGCGCGAAAATGAATGCGGTATTACGATCCGAGCGCATTTTTTTCAGCCTTCAAGTTTTGTCGTGTGCAAATCCGACGCGCAAAGCCGGGCGCAAATGAACGTTGCGTGCAGGAATCGGTGTGCAGACTGTTTTTTCACGGGATTCAGCCAATCAGAATTAAGAACCACCATTTTCTAGGTTTCGGTCGTTGCGCCTGTCAAAGTCAATCTGCGTATCTGAGCTGCAGCAAAAAAATATTTTGACAAATTATTAAATTTTAATGTCTGGGTAGGTGTAGAATGTGTAACTGTACTGTGCTGTATTTTTTTTTTCGTACTGGTGTATTTTGTTCCGGCTAGAACGTTCAGATTTGCAGTTACCACCAGGTTTTCAAAAAAGTTAAAATTATGCGCGCAAACGTCGTTTGTAGGAAGTTGCGCATCGATTGTAATACCATCCGCTTAACGCATTTGCGCTCATAATGTTAAGTATAGGATGCGCGCACGCACTTGGTTCGCGCAGGGTCACTCGCGTTGGACGTTAACGAGCATCATTTGCGCGAACGTCGTAATACGACGTTATGCGCAAATGGTTTTGCAGGCGTGCAAATGCGCATTGTGAATAATGTAATAGGGCCCTACATGGGCTGAAAGAATATGTCAGCAGATAAGAACCTATGTTTCTATGTTTAAGTGGGCAGCAAGTAAGGATACAAAACTCCAAACCCTGTGTCTCTGACATCGTAAGGATATGACGTTCCTATTTAGGGAAGCCTACCACCCACCTCACTGACGCAACCATCAAATCACTCTCACCTTGCAGTCCTCTCCTCCTGTTTCCAACCCCAAACCTTCTAGATTATGAGTTCCTACGGGAATAGGGCCCACATCTCCTGTACTGTTTGTCAAATGTTGTTCAATGTATTGTAACCCGTCTATACTGTGCCTATTGTACAGCGCTGCGGAATATGCCGGTGCTTTATAAATAAAGAATAATAAAAGAATAAGAATAATATTATTATTAATATGAACAGCTGTATCTTTTTCATAAAAGCCAATGTATAAGCGATAATATAGAAAAGCTGGTCTGATCTATGGAGCCGGAAAAAAGAAAACCCACAATGCTCAACAGTTATGGCAAAATACCATAGAGGAGGCGGGTGATCATGAAGGTCAGAGTGGCCACTCAGTAACAGAAGACTCCATGCACTGCAAATATCACAATAAAAAACAAAGGCTCCTTTATTGAAGTATCAAAATGACGTGTCGGCTATAAATATGGTCTTTCCCAAGCTTAAGAACTACTGTACTTACAGTGGAAATGTTATGCTGACACTGCAATAAAGTCTTATTTGTAAATAATTTGGAGTGCCTAGAGGCCTCTTCTTGCATTGCCGGTCTCTATGGAGTTTCCCTCTTACTGATACAAAATGTGCATAACCAATAGCAGGATTTCTGAAGCACAGCACAGGTGATATGATTTGCTGCTCAGTGATTGCAGGATTCAGTCAGCCTTTCCCCGCGTTAACTCTTAAAACCTGTCCTGGTCGGGGTTGTGAGGACCTGGTTTGGGGACCACTTGTGTAAGGCTTCATTCTAATGTAGTGGCTTGTGTGAAAATGAAAACATTACCTGAGTTTCAAAACGACGTCTTGCACTGTTAGACAACCTCTCCGGGGAAATAACACTGACATTGGGGATTAAGGATGCACCGTGCGGCTCAAATTGGCCTGGTGAAAAAACATACAACTTTGATTATAGTCAAATGGCAACGGGACGGCGTGAAAGGGACTTTGGAGGCATGTTACAGCATTCTGGAGAGGACACAGAATTAAAGGCACATTATCGCTAACAAACTGTAACTGGCTTATTTTTGCATTACAAACAAAACCACATTATAAAACACATTATAAAACACATTATAAAACACATGCTGCGGTTTCTTTTTTAGTAACTACACGTAAAAGGTTTTTCTTAAATACTGTAGATTAGATAAACCACACAAGTAAACCGTTAATGCAGTGGAGGAGGGAATGTATAGACAAAGGCACCAGGGGGTCTATTGTTCTCTAAGCTACTCTAGATAGCAGATGGCAGCTGATTGAGATATAACAGGGACTTTAAAAGACTGCTAATCTACCTCCAAGTGATGTCCTTTGACATCATTGTATTGTGTGGGATGTATTCAGTGATCAACCCATAGACCCCATTCTATGGCCAGAGCCATTGGTGATACTGTTCCTTTAAGTGTGTGTTGGGGGATAACCTAAATGTAAATATAAGCGCTTTATTTCTTAGCGCAGTTGCCAAGTGATGTTTTTATCTGGTTTTAGACCTTCGCTCTATCTGAATGTTAAAGTACGTATCTGGTAGCGCGATGGTGGTCGCTCTTGGGTTTCAGGTGGTTCTCTTAATTAACATTGTCCATACGGATCATATAAAAGAAGCAAACAATATAATCGTGCAGAGCGTACTATAAAATTATATACAAAAAAGAGATTATATGATGGTTCCACTCACAAATATAGAGCCCCAACACTGGCTCTGAGTGGGTAGACACGTTTGGGTACTTTGCTTCTTAGCTCTTAAGATGACCCACACTTTATTGATGAGAGGATCTTCTTCCAATATAAAATATATGTGGAAACATAAAGACAAGGAAACTTCCTTGTGTAGATCCATTATTCCAATAGTATAGACATAAAATATGAAGTGCCAACTCACATTTGATGGAGCTTAGGACCAAGCTCTAGGTGGGAGCGCCTATGGATTTATTACCAGGTTATGTCCATAAAAACCCTTTTGAGTTCCAGAACAACCATCGTGCTACCAGATACATACTTTAACATTGTCTATACACTGGTTTGGGGGAAAATACGGATTTTCTGAGGTTTTGGCATTGGGTTACGGGTGGCGGTACAGGCTTGGACGCCTACCATCTCCTCTTCTCTCTATCTGAATGCCTGAATCATTGGGAGATTATGTAATGATGCAAAGTCCCAGAATGAGGACATACAACGTCACGTATATTTCAGTTTACAAACTGGACAGAGGGTTTTAATCCCCGCTCAGTTTAGAATATACAAATTATAGTAAACAGCAGAGTCAAAGAATCCGTATATTATGCATTACAGAGCCGTCACCTTTAACGGGACGATCGCCATTCTGCAGCGCGATAGTAAGTGATCAGAAATAGAATGACGTCTATTGTACAAAACCAGTTAGTATGTCTGCAGTGACAGAGTGACCAGCTCACAATCCAACGATCTGCACAGCGACTGATCCCAAACAAAGACTCCCCAAGGCACTACTAGACAAAAAAATATTAGCATTCTTAACTCGGAATACAGGGAGAGCTTTGGGGGTCACTCACTGCAGTGCAGGGATACGATTCAGGGGGCTAAAATTACTTAAAATCCCTGTACAGTACAGATAAAAGGTGTTACTGTAATCTTAATCTCCATATACACGCTGTATGCAACATGCAGATATTATTTTTATATTCTATTGGTATTTTTTGGAAGCTGTTTATAATCTCATCGTGATCCCTACAAACTCCCATAAGCAGGAGATCTGAACAGTCTATTATATTTATCACATTTACTCTATTTGACATAAAGGACACTTCTGCCTGTATGCTGATAATACAGTCCCCCTGTGACATTTTGCATCTAGAGTTTAGAACATTTCATCCAAGCAACATTTTTGTAAAGAAAAAAACAAATACATGAAGATTTAAGAGAGCAAATTTACATCATTTTAATCTTTTAACCATCTCACAACAACGTGTGCAAATAGTTATCAATTCAGCATGTCATAGTAAGAAATATGTTTATTAGGAAAATGCTCGCTTTTTCAGACATGGTGGCCTGAGTGTCCCTTTGTAAGGAACGTTTAAAAGCCACTAGAAAGTCCCTTTAAAAGGTGCAAAATGTAATGCGTAACGGGCAGTCACGTAATATGGATAAATCAACTTGCCTTATGGGTAGCAATAACTCAAAAGCTGCTTAAAGGGATATGCATGTCTAGAGATATTTTTTCATTAATTGACATTTAAACACTTTTATACCTATAGAAAAACTAGAATAAATCAATAAACCTTTTAAAAATATGTAAATAATGTTTATTTTCTTGCTTTAAATTCTGTCATTTCATCTTCTCTGGCCACGCCCCTCAGCTAGGGGTGCGTCTTCAGCTCATACTTCCTGAATATTCCCCGCCTCCTCCCCACCCACTACTCCACCCATCAAAGCTTCACATGAACTACATTTCTTGCTCCATCTTCTGGCACAGCCCCCCATGCACCCCACTACTTCACATACTCAGCTATTACCCTCACCTAGTGTGTCACCCCTCTCCTCTTAGATTGTAAGCTCTTGGGCAGGGTCCTCTCTCCTACTGTTCTGTGTTTAACTTGTATGGACATTTGTTATTCTGCCTCTCCCATTGTACAGCGCTACGGAACTTGCTAGCGCTTTATAAATACCTGTGACTGTATGAACGAACACAAGCTGTGCAGCTCAGGACCTCAGACTGGGGAAACCGAGAAACTGAATACCAGCATCTCTGCAACTGTGAAAGAAAATCTCACACACAGGCTCGCTCACACACTCACAGACTCACTCAATCACCCAATGACACGCTCACTTGTGCACTTTCAAGATTTACATACTCACTGTCTCACTCAAACTCCCTCACACACTCACTCACTCTTTCTTGTGCTGTGTCTCTTGTGCGCGCTCTTTCTCACTGTACCTTTTCTTGCTGTCTTTCTTTACCATTTCTTGCTCTGTCTCTTGTGCGCGCTCTTTCTCACTTTACCTTTTCTTGTGCTTTATCTTGCTGTCTTTACCATTTCTTGCTGTGTCTCTGTGCTCTTCTTTGCTGTCCCTCCCTCTGCTGTCTCTTTTACTCCCTGTGTGTATGGATTTTTCCTTCCACGTCTCTGCAGTAGCTGGGGGTGAAAGGTCAGCCCCGCCCTCCCCTCAGCTCACATTGCAGGAGGGAGGAGGAGCACTCAGTCGCACATGCTCAGTGCGTTTTTTTTTTTTTTAGCTCTCCCTAGGTATAGGCACTGATTGGTAAACTGCCTCCTGGAGGTGGACGTGGAAAACAACAAGAAAAAAAAAAGCAGGTAAATATGAAAAAATATCATATTTACTTGCTTTTAATGTCTGACGAATGACACTACTGACTCATTCAAAAGGCATTGCACGTTTTTAAAAGCACACAAGCAAAGCATGCATGTCCCTTTAAGACCTCGAGACTTACTTTGTGAACTGGAAAACGAGCCCTTCACATTCTGCGCAGATACGCATTCTGATACTTCTCTAAAAACAGAAAAGAAAAGGCTTGTTTGATATCATATAAATCGATCACAAGCTTCTCTGTAGAAGAAACTGTCAATTAAATGGATATTCTAGACCAGTGATGGCGACCTTGGCACCCCAGGTGTTTCAGAACTACATGTCCCATGATGCTTAATCACATGTAAGGCTAGCCAAGCATCATTGACCATGTAGTTTCAAAACAACTGGGGTGCCAAGGTTCGCCATCACGGTTCTAGACCATATTCTGTACCTTTCACAAAGAAATCAGACGTTTATTTTTGCTTTGGAGCCTTTAGTAGTCGTGTCCCGCCCCCCCCCCCATTCTGCCATGATTATGTGCAACACTTTATTAATATTAACCGAGAATAAGTTGGCCTAATAGAAAGGCAGTTATGTAAATATGCGACTCCTGTGTGTGGTTTGCTCCTAATTTAATCTATTAAACCACTTAGACCAGTGTCAGACCAGCACACTCCATGCGCCCGTACTGACGTGCCTCCTGATGCAGCATTGCAAAGTTTTGACAGGGCCGGCCACACGCTATAGCGCACGCGCGAATTGCATACTCTACAGTGGCCGTGCTGGAAGCCTCCCCGACAAAGCGCTGCAACGCGCATTCAACGAGACTGCAAAGCATGATCCTCCATAGGAGGATCTAGCGTTGCAGCGCTGAGCACACTAACTGCACCCAGGAAGGTGGCCAGACGGGCCTCAGAGTGGAAGGAACGTCCACTCTCACGGACGTTCCTTCCGCTCTGCAAAACGCTCGTCTGACCCCGGCCGTATTCGTTCAATAGCATGGAAGATGTACCTGTTATTCCGTTCTTCGAAGGTTTTGAGTCGCAGTTTTTGCACCAGGTGATCGACGAACTCAGACTCCAATATTCTTTTCTCGCTCTGCCTTTCCTTCTCGAACGTTTTCAACTGGGAATGAGAAGAAAACAGAAATGCGTCATAAATGTTTGTAAAGCTATGAGCCGGTTACTGTTTGTGCAAGAACAACTAGTTCATGAAAACCGGTTTGCAATGCAGGAAGCGAGGGCGGCACATCCAGGCATGCCAGCTCCTTCTGTCTATTTACAGGCGTACACTAGGCATGGAAATTAATGGTCGCGCTGTTTAGTAAGCCTGCCCCTGTTAATTGGAAGAGGGCCATTTTTCTTTTTATTATATTGCTTAAGGAGCAATAGTCCATCACATGCAATAAAACCCCACCCTGCAGCACACAAACATCTTCAGGCAATTTTAACCGCCCCCCCGTATAATAGCAACTCTATAAAAACACTGTTATTTTTAATAATATAGGTTTATAAAAAGCTCAATAGGCTAAGCTGTCCCCATTCCGCAGACCTGAAACAGTGGCGCTGTTTGCCAGTAGAAGTCGATAGTTATTCTACCAGTCTAAATACCGTTGCCAGCTCTGGTTAAGCCTGCGATTAAGGTATGATATAGTGTGATTTCTGGCTCTACTGCACATTGGTAACATCCGTTTTGTTGCCACCAGTCGCCTGTATGATGATCCGTCACTGCTAGCAATGTAAACTAACATTAACTCCTTCACTGCCAAGCGATTTTTGTTGAAACTTTATCATAACATTTATTTGAAACACGCGACGTGATGCTAATATTGTAATATGGGGTAAAATAGACGATTCGCACAAATCTGTTACTCTGACATAGTTAAAAAAATTTAAATACGTAGATACGCGAGTATAACGCTAGATTTTGGTGACAAATAATTACCTTAAAATTGGAGGGGTCGCGTTATATTCGAGACATCTGCATCGCGTGTAAAAAAAAAAAAAAAAACTTGAGTTGCTCGGGGATTCCAAGTCTCCCGGAAGTTCCAGTAGTCTCCCGGAAGTGAATGTGGGCTCTCTGATACCCGCAAACACATCAGGAACTCCTGGGAAAGGTGGGATCCATCACGGCCAGAGGGCACGCACGGTTTAAGCCAATCATTCAAGATTGCCTCGAAACCGAGCACGCGCCCTCACTACGCGCAGCACGCCGGGAGGTGTAGTTTTCTGACCCCCAGCTCCAACAAACCGGGTCATCCACGCGTTGTCCACCAATAGCCAGCCCCGCCCCAACGTCACTGCAGACGCGCTGTGCAATTCTCTTCGCATTCTGAAAGTGTGGAAAATTTTGCGGTGCCTCTGCAGTGACGTCAGGAGCTCGTCCGGGTGCGGGGGGGGGGGGCTGGCTATCGCGGACGACACTGTGCATGAACCTGCCTACTGGAGCCGGAGGTCAGAAAACAACACCTTCCAGCATGCTGTCTATTTGTGGATGATTCACTGCATTGGTCACCACTTTGCTCCGCCGGCCATCTTATTGCAAGACAGGTGGCCGGCGACTTCATACTTGGTAACAACTACTATCATCCTAGATCAGAGCACCCTGGTCTGTGGGGTAGCCTGTGTTTAGAGAACCGCAAAGGATTTTAATAATTTACCGGTACAGTATACGTTCATAATTGTGCTCCTCGCGTTATATTCGAGTCTTGAGCACTCACTCATTTCCAAAATAAATCTCTATCCATTGTGTTATATTTGGGTCACGCTATACTCGAGTATCTACAGTAATGTTAATTTGCTCATTTTTTATGTATTTGTTTATCCTTTACATAAATATTGTTGAAATGCAAGATTCTGAGCTCTAGACGGTGTCCTTTATCTTTTACACAATTTCATACGGGGTCTGATTTATTATCATACAGGCAGAAAAGACCTTTGTGTTAGATACAGTAACTGTGATGCAGACAGATCATAAAATGGGTCAGATCTCCTGTTTATAGGGATTTGTAGTGATCATAATGAGATTATTCGCAATGCAGCTTCCAATAGAATATAAAAATAATATCTGTAGGTGGCATAATGCCTTTGTACGGATAGTACAGTAACACCTTGAATCTGTACTCTACAGGGATTTTCAGTCATTATAACCCCCTGAATCTTATCCCTGTACAGCAGTGAGCTCTCCCTGTATTCTGCCCTCTCCCTGGCTGCTGTAATTCAGCAGTAATCGATTTGAACCATTTGTTACAGTGAGGTTTAGGGATGCTATTTGTAGCTGCTTTAAGGTCTCTCCAAGGTGCTTGGAGAGAAATAAAACAAAGGATTTCGTACCTCCACAGGCGACACACTAATCGTTTAAAAACGGTGTTAAAATGGTCTTTTGACATTCTAATGAGTGCTTTTCAATGCAAAAATCGAGTCAAGTAGTTATAAAGTCCAATAATGTAAGCTGACTCGTGTGTGAACGATTGCCCTTACAACGGAATCTGGAACTCATAGTGGCACGGCACAATAATGGACTTGATTGGGATCTATTCTTCTGATTACCCTATTGAGGTATACTATAGACAAGTGAATGCAAAAAAATAAATGCACATAATTCTATCCAGCGGACTCTCTCGCTTTGCCTTCGCTTCTTTCCCAGAGTACCTTAACGTGATTTCCTTCTTTGTCAGAGATAATAGCAGCATATGGAATTCCAAAAACTCGGCAGTACTCTTGTAGCTCATCTTGTGACTGGGGGGGGGGGGGGGGGAGAAAAAGCAAAAAAACGGTTACCTGGAACAGATTCTACATTTGTTAAAAGAAGACTATAGCAATACAGAGTATGGTATATAAGACCTGATATCCGTTAATAAATAAATGCTGATCTATGCAAATAAAAAATACTATTGCTAATAAATATATTCTTGTTCTCAGGAAAGGGTTTTTATTTATTTATCTTTTTTCCACCGCTCATATAAAACATAATACTTACCTCAGACACAAAAGAAAGTCTAGAAACCAAACCTGACACATGTCAAGACTTCTCTGTTGCTTTACCAGAGAACAGCTACAGTGGCCCTCCAGACTTTTTTTTTTTTTTTAAACTACTTTTCCCATAATGCCTAGTCAACCTAAAGAGTGGCCGAGCATCATGGGAGATGAGCAACATACATTATTTCCTGTTCATTGTCCTATACGTTGTCCCAACGTATAGATGCAATAGACTGTGTCATTACTTTAACAGGTCATCATTGCAGCATGTTACGCTCTGTGTCTGTGTTTTTTAGGTTTTATACATGTTCCTGGGCTGGATACATCTGGTGGTCGCAGCCGCCCCATCGGGTATTAGGTGCGACCCCACCCCATCCTAGGTTTGTTTTTTGTACCTCCAGCCAGGTCATCATTGCAGCATGTTCCGCTCCGTGTCTTTGTTTTTTGATCCCAAGGTGGATTTGTTTCTGGGGGGGCATAAATAGGAGCCCACCAGTCCACCTCATGACTGAAAAGCAGCGTGGGCAGTGATGGTTCGCTACACAGCAGCCTGTGGCTTCCTTTTTGGATAGGACTCACCCTCACTAGAGGTGCCTTGAGGTTTGGCGGGTGAGCTTACTCTCTTAATGGCCATTAATAGAAACCAAAGCCTCTAATTGTGTTTTGTTTCACACGGTGTAATGGGAATAAGTGCAGATGACATATTTTTTTCTTATGTTTTATACATGTTGCTGGGCTGGATACATCTGGTGGTTTCCCGCCCCATCGGGGAATAGGTGCGACCCCACCCCTCCTGTATTATATATATCACATGGTTTGTGTTTGTATTTTAGTGAGGGCAATGGCTTTTATCTTAACTACAGTGCATACACTCCCTCTCAGGCATTCGATATATGGACCAGCATTGCAAACGCTCAGGCAAAGCAAGCCATTTAGGAATGGTGACAGATGTGAGTCTCTCCCCCCCCCCCCGCAAATGAATTCTATAAAGTGACATTGCAATACAATAAAGTGCTTCTGATATCACATGCAAAAGAATTAATCTTTTTAAAACAATGCAACAGATCAATAAAGAGATTATTTTTTTGAATATAATATCAGAAGCACTTTGTAGAATTATTTTGCGCGCGGGGAGGGGGGGGCGGACTCGTATCTTTTACCATTCCTATTCTGTATATGCAATATCTAATGGGGATATTCCCAGACTCCCTCTATCACCTGCAGCACCTTTCCTAGTACTTCGTTATTGGATATTATTTTGGGCGCTAGTGTGGCCATTTTTTGGGCCGCTTTAACCTCCCTGGCGGTCTAATTTTTTCAAAATTTTGTGTCTAAAAGCATCTCAATGTTTTTTTTTTTTAAAGGAAACGTGTTTTTGTACATAGTTAGACTGTAATAATTAGGAATAACACACTGAAATCCATGCAAGCAAGAGTCCTTACTGCTAAAATCCTTTATAAATAAATAAAATAAATAAATAAAATATATAGTAAATACACCGAGTCCGATAAAGTTTGAAACATGACATAATAATTTATTATCCCAAAAATAATTATCCAAAATAATGTAAATAAATGATATTCAATAAAATAAAAAACACTGAAATCTGTCTGAAAACAAGGGTGAGACGATGTATGGTCTGTTTCTTATCCTGTAGTGCCACCTAGTGGCCGTCCATGAACATTGTACATTGGAATAAAGTATTATAATTTTTTTTTTTTAAAGGTTTGCCTGGTCCCGCCCCCTGCATCGTGTGACTCGCAGGGAGCGTTACCAGGAAGCAACTTGCCGTGATCACACTGCAGGGGCCAGCCAGGGAGTGTAGGAGGAGGGGAGTATGCACCCAGCCCGAGTGTGGCTCGGGGTTACCATTCGCGGTAGTGAAATTTAACCCCGAGTCACACTCGGGAATACCACAGGGAGGTTAAAGCAAGCAATTTGCACAGTCCGTCAATGCATGTTGTTCTGAAGCTCGTTTATTTTTAACGCTAATTAAACAATCTAATTTTTGTTATTACTTTGCATTCAGTTACCTCTGACCAGTCGTAAATGATCTCTGCTGTAATGCCTGCCGTCCACAGCTTCTGCAGGATTCCTATAGCTCTGTTCACAGACATCTGCCCTGCACTTACAACGAGCAAGTCACAGCTGCTCACCTGGATTAATAAAAACACCATTTAATAAAACCTGAATCAGGAAACATTTTGCACATAACATTACATCAGGGTTTCTAAATCCTGGTCCTCAGGTCCCCCTAACAGGCCAGGTTTGCAGGATATGTGAAGCACAGCACAGGTGATCTGATTTGCTGCTCAGTGATTGCAGGATTCAGTCTGCATTTCCCCAAGGTGATCTGCAAAATCTGCCCTGTTAGGGGGACTTGCAGACAGGTTTGGGAAACACTAGTAGATCAGAAGTGGAAAAAAAGATTTACGTTTTGAATTAAGAAGAGATATGGAAAAAAGAACGAATGGCTCTATGAAGCAGGATAAAATGGCAGGTGTTCCAATTGCCCAGGAAGCCACGCTGACAAGAACTATAGAAATAGAAAGAAGGCAGAAAGACACCAAAAAATATGAAAGTAGAGTCTTTTATTCAAGCAATGTTTCACTTGCATTCACTATCTAGCCTCGATAAAGATTGCTTCTACAAACGGAACGTTGCCTGAATTATTATACTTTCTATAGCGCCAGCATATTCCGCAGCGCTGTGCAATGGGCACAATATAGACAGGGTTACCTTACATTGAGACTGAACAACATTTTGACAAACCAGTACAGGTGGAAACGAGTGCCCTATTCCCGTGGGAACTCACAATCTACAGTTGTGTTCAAAATTATTCAACCCCCACTGAAATTGAGTGTTTTGGCCAGTTTGACATTGATTTTTATCATTCAGTCATCTTGCTTACAATTAAATCAAAGAGGCACGTGTAGGTCAGACAAATATAACATAACATTTATAATGAAATAACCACAAATGTCTTTTCTGTGCTCACATCATTATCAGTTTTATTCAACCCCCAAGTGACATTCAATCTTAGTACTTAGTACTTATAACTGTAAAAGGATGTTGTACTAACAGCTTTTAAACGTGAAGCATAGCTTGACACAAGTGTCTTGCAGCGATCTACGGGTATCTTCGCCCATTCGTCATGGGCAAAGGCCTCCAGTTCAGTCACATTCTTAGGCTTGCGCACTGCAACTGCTTTCTTTAAGTCCCACCAGAGGTTCTCAATCGGATTTAAGTCAGGTGACTGCGATGGCCACTCCAAAATGTTCCAGCCTTTAATCTGCAACCATGCTCTAGTGGACTTGGACCTTTCAACAGGACAATGATCCCAAGCATACCTCCAACATCTCCCAAGCCTCAGGTTTGTGACGGACTGCATCACATTGTCATCCAATATCTCCTGGTACTGAAGAGAATTCATAGTACCTTGCACACGCTGAAGCTTCCCTGTACCTGCAGAAGCAAAACAGCCCCAAAGCATGATTGACCCCCCGCCATGCTTCACAGTAGGCAAGATGTTCTTTTCTTCATAGGCCTTGTTCTTCCTCCTCCAAACATAGCGTTGATCCATGGGCCCAAACAGTTCTAATTCTGTTTCATCAGTCCACAGAACACTATCCCAAAACTTCTGTGGTTTGTCCACATGACTTTTGGCATACTGCAGTCGACTCTTCTTATTCTTTGGAGACAACAAGGGGGTGCGCCTGGGAGTTCTGGCATGGAGACCTTCATTACGCAGTGTGCGCCGTATTGTCTGAGCTGAAACTTCAGTACCCACATCTGACAAATCTTTTCTCAGTTCCTCAGCAGTCACACAGGGACTTTTCTCCACTCTACGCTTCAGGTAGCGCACAGCAGTCGAAGTCAGCATCTTCTTTCTGCCACGACCAGGTAGCGTTTCAACAGTGCCCTTTGCCTTGAATTTGCGAATGATGCTTCCTATGGTCTCTCTTGGTATGTTTAACATCTTTGCAATCTTCTTATAGCCATTGCCCTTCCTGTGAAGAGTAATCACCTCTTCTCTTGTCTTCCTGGACCATTCTCTTGACTTCACCATGTTTGTAACCACACCAGTAAATGTCTAGAAGGAGCTGAGTATCACAGTCATTTTAAAGCTGCCTAATTGGTGCTTATTATGCTTTATTGCTGCTCCGTGACATCCACAGGTGTTTTCAATACCTGATTGAAAACACTTGAATGAACCTCTGTTCTTCAGAGTGGTAGTCTTTAAGGGGTTGAATAATTGTGTCAATGAAGAATTCACAAAAGAAACATTTACTACTGTATTACAAAACCAACTGATGTCATTTTAGTTGCATATGGTTCTTTAAAAAGTCCTTGTAGGATTTCATTCTGAATACAATTACAAATGTACACTAAATTCCCTAAAACCCTTTACAGCATTGGGGGTTGAATAATTTTGAACACAACTGTATAAGGGTTGGGGTGGAAACAGGAGGAGAGGACTGCAAGGTGAGCGTGATGGCCTGCAAGGTGAGCATGATGAACTGGTTGAGTCAGTGAGTAGGGTGGTAGGCTTCCCTAAATAGGAATGTCTTAAGGGAGCGTTTGAAGGAAGGGAAACTAGGAGAGAGTCTGACAGTACGAGGGAGAGCGTTCCAGAAGAGGAGGGCTGGGTGTGAGAATCCTGCAGTCTATCATGGGAAGAGGTGATGCGGGGAGAAGCTGGCGCAGGTCACTGTTTGACCTTAAGGAGTGGGCTGGGTGTGTATTTGGCGATTGTAGGGGTAAAGACACACTCCTTATTTTGTGGTATGGCCGGTGGCTTTATTTTTGGTTAAGACATTCTAAGTCCTATTTACAGAGAGCTGGAGCCAATAATTACTTTTTATATTGTGTTATCAGTTCAATAAGTGTGAATTTGAATAGTGTCCCATTCATACGACTTGTTTTTAGCACTAATTGAGACCCAGCTGTATTCGGAGATCATCAAAATGTTCTTCCACATTATAACCCCCCCCCCCATATTCGTGTATTTAGCAGAGAGGTAACAGACAGCCTCCACAGGAAAATAGAAAATGTTAAAATCGTGTATGTGCTACACAATCGGGTTTAAACCCTGCAGATAAAATAATGAGATGTGTCAGGATCTCTCAAATTACAATATTTTTCTGAAGTTAGTCACATAGAGGATAGTGAAAGGCAGTCTGTGTTGTACATAAAAGGAGTCAACAAGCATGCTGAGATTAAGCAGCTATCACAATAATACTTACATGTTCATCTGCGCCCGAGAGAGCAGCCGATATCTTGTCTATCGCTATGCTGACTCCCACGGCATAGGGCAATGTGCTCGCTACCGCCTGAGGTCCTCTAAACTGGGAGATCTACACGAAAAAAAACAAAAGCATACAAAACGTTAACACACACACACACACACACTACAATAATGCTATGCTGTGTGTGTGTGTATGTTCATTGCAGTAGAAGTACCTGTGTCACAAAATGTTAGTTTAGTAAATCAGAAATTTCGAACAATCCACCGTTGATGGCGATGCCGGACAGAACGTGTGAAATGACTTTAAGATCAGCTAACTGAACCTGGAGCATTTCTTTTTTGCCATTTTATGAAATGAGAGTCTTGTTAGTAAAATCTGCTATTCGTGCAGATCGTTGGGGTTGCTGTGTCGCTCGAGCGGAAGAAGCTTCCTTGGCATTTCAGTTGCAATTTTGGATGGATGTGGGACAATTTGTGTAAGGGATGGATTCTTTGCAAAAGGCACAATGGGGCTAAACACTTGGGGCTCACCAAAGTGCAGGCAACTCGCTTCACTGGCCGTTCTCCGTACTTTGTGAGTATTAGGTATAGGTACTTGTGTCCAGGTGAGCAGAATGAACTTTTACATACCATTGCACTGTTGGAATTATGAAGATTATATAACACCAGCAGAAGCTGTAGAGTGACACATATATATTGTGACAGTGTGATTAGGGGCAGGGTGGTTGACCACTATAGGCTTAATTCAGCCTTTTCCCTCTATAGGGTTAACTCAGCCAATGCCCGATTAAGTCTGTCCTTATAGGAGAGGTGGTCCCCTCAGAGAGCAGTCTGTGCGCTGGATACAGCAAGGAAGGAAGCCAAATCCTGAGTCCAGAAGACAGGTAGATTAGATTTTGTTTACACAGACTGGTAAGCGGCTTAGCCACCCAAAATGTACAATTTATTTATTTGATTATTTTTCTGTTCATCGTGTACCCTGCAATGGCTGCACAATAAAGAGAAGCCAAAGCACTGATCTCTCTGTCCAGTGACTACATTACAATATATATAACAAACCAAGAGGAGAGCACTCCAGCCAACAGATACAAAGACTACTTCAACAGTAGCTTATACATTTAAACATTAAGATTTTAACCTTTTAAAGCTTCTAACAACTCTTAACCCATTTAAGACTTTTTACCCTAAACTCTGTTGGAAAATTATGGGAATTTAGTTCACAATACACCAATAAATTGCTTAAGTCTGTCAACACCGCCAATGTATCCCGCCTTTTCGACAGGTCCTATTCTTGACACCTAATGATTGCCATTATGTGATAAGAATAAGACCTGTCTGAAGGTGGAATGCACTGACGGTGTTAACAGACTTGGAAAATGATGGAAATTTAGTTCACATTATATGGCCATAAATTGCTTAAGCTTGTCAACACCATCAATATATGTAATGACCGCCATTATGGGATCAACTCACTTACAGAGGACAAAGCCCTCCCAGTTGATCCCATAATGGCAATCACTAGGTGTCAAGAAAGGTGGGATACATTGGTGGTGTTGACAGGCTTAAGCAATTTATGGCCATATATTATGAACTAAATTCATTTTCTAACAGAGTTTAGGGTAAAAAGTCTTGAATGGGTTAAGAACTGTTGAAATCCTTAAAGGGTTGAGAGATGCAAGCTTTTTTTGGTAAAATCTCAGTGTTTAAATGAACAAGCTACTGTTGAAGTCTTTGTATGTGTTAGCTGGTGTGCTCTCTTCTTGGTTTGTTGTATTTTATGGTCTTGAAGCACCCACACTCTGCGCTTAATAAAGGTTGAGTTCCACCCTCCTTGTGTATTCTATATAAATATATATCGGAATGGCAAAACGTGCATAACACAGTTTTTCACAAGAGGTAAAAAAGAAGCAGGACATTATTGTGATGCTTGTACGAAGCGCGGTGGCATTGTTTGTATTCATTTTTTGAATGTTTAGGTTATTTTGGCAGCGCCACTTACAGTCAATACACGATCTGGGCTGTGCCTCCTAAATTTCAGTTGCCCCTCTATATTGTTTTTGAACCTTGGCCAGCACGCCTCCACTCCACAAGTTACCCGAGTATAACATATGTAGAGGAGAGGCACTTTCTGTGATGAGCGACTCATGCAACTGTATCTCCCACATTGGGGGAAAAAAAAAAAAAAGTACAATACACTTAAATAATCTATCCTATAATGCAGTAAGGCTTGGCGTGTCCGTCGCCAAGCCTGTACTGCCCACGTGCGCGCAACCTGCGACGGTTGGCTGCGCGCGCATCCAACCACCAAACCGTAATACGGCGGAGTGTCGATTGCGCACACAACCAGCGTACTGCTGGCTGTGCGCGCATGAAATCGCCGCTGCCATCCCCCTCCTCACTCGCGGGGCTGCTCGGTCAGTGTCCTCCCTGCGTGCTGCCACTGCACACTCCTCCCCGCCGCCGCGCAGCCCGCCCCCCTGCAACATGTATCGGCTTCGTCCGAAGACCTTTGTAGAATTGAGGGGAGTGCGAGTGGTCCTCGGTGATCTGGATCTACTGCTGCCCGTGTGTCTCCCCTCGCTGCCCACGTGTCTCCCCCGCTGCACGCATCTCCCTTTTCCCGTAGCGCTGAGAAGATGCAGGCTTACGCTATCCTGCACAGGGGGTATTTTCACCCCGTCCTCAGAGCCTGTCAGGCCAGTGCCACCAGCCCCATGTACCCCATCTTCTTCACGTAAGTCCCCCCCTTCTCCTGGGCGATGCTGCTGTGCGCTTTGTTTTACTAAGAATAGTATCTAACAATCTGTTTTAAAAGGAGCTGTTCTTTATTCCTTAGAGACTACAGGCAAGTTCCACACTGGGCATTATTCAGTTTATAGAAAACAGAAAAAATAGTGTGCTATTTGTTTGTGAAAAATGAACATGAAAAATATATGAAATGGCTGCGTTCCTTGATTTATACATGAGATTAGCACACGCTAAGAAAAGCCTTGATTTTATTCACGTGCAATATAAGAAAGCACAGTGGGCCTTGCCTCTATTAATTTGGAGCAGGTGTCATTTTATCCTCTCAATGTTTGGCCCGTAAATACCTTTTTAAGAGACACTCTGACCAAAATGAACGGTGCAGCGTGATAGAAATTTCAGGGTGCATTTTTCGTATGTTATGACTGCCAGACTTGGGCAAAAAGTCAAAGATGCTAACGAGCCATCTATATCTATAACATAATGCAGTAAGGCTTGGCGTGTCCGTCGCCACGCTGCCTCTGCATGCGCGTGCAACCAGCGGCGGTTGGCTGCGCACACATCCAACCGCCAAACAGTAATACGGCGGAGTGTCAAATGCGCGCGCAACCAGCCTACTGCTGGCTGCGCGCGCATCAAACTGCTGCTGTCGCCATCCCCTCCTCACTCCCGGGGCTGCCCGGGGCCCTCCCTGCGCGCTGCCACTGCAAACTCCTCCCCGCCGGTGCCGCGCAGCCTGCCCTCCCCGCATGCTCACACCCTCCCTCCGGGCTGTATGCAGGAGAGGACCTGCTTAGAGGGAGCAGGAGCTCAGCCCACAGCCCGGCCAGCACGCCTGTCTGGGAGAGGGACCAGAGTTTACAATCTAAGTGGTCCCATGGGCTTACAATCTATCCCATGAGTTTCCAATCTAAGGGGTCCCATGAGTTTCCAATCTAAGGGGTCCCATGAGTTTCCAATCTAAGGGGTCCCATGAGTTTCCAATCTAAGGGGTCCCATGAGTTTAGAATCCAAGGGGTCCAATGAGTTTCCAATCTAAGGGGTCCCATGAGTTTCCAATCTAAGGGGTCCCATGAGTTTCCAATCTAAGGGGTCCCATGAGTTTAGAATCCAAGGGGTCCAATGAGTTTCCAATCTAAGGGGTCCCATGAGTTTCCAATCTAAGGGGTCCCATGAGTTTCCAATCTAAGGGGTCCCATGAGTTTAGAATCCAAGGGGTCCAATGAGTTTCCAATCTAAGGGGTCCAATGAGTTTCCAATCTAAGGGGTCCAATGAGTTTCCAATCTAAGGGGTCCAATGAGTTTCCAATCCAAGGGGTCCCAGGAGTTTCCAATCCAAGGGGTCCCAGGAGTTTCCAATCCAAGGGGTCCCAGGAGTTTCCAATCCAAGGGGTCCCAGGAGTTTCCAATCCAAGGGGTCCCAGGAGTTTCCAATCCAAGGGGTCCCAGGAGTTTACAATCCAAGGGGTCCCAGGAATTTACAATCTAAAGGGTCCCATGAGCCTCCAAACCTCCGAGCAACTTCTGAGCACAGACCCACCCCAGCACAAAGTACCCGGAGCACTGAGCAACCACTACTAAATAACTAAAACAAAAAAGAAAATTGCGCTCCCTAATCACACACTCCAAATAATAATAATAATAATAATAATAATAAAACAACAGTCGGGCACACAAGTTCACACCCCCTGCAAGCACAGACAACCCGCTATTAGGAAAAAAAAAAACTTAAAAAAAAAACTGGGTCTTTCCTTGACGCTGTGCTTTCATTTCGGCAAACATTCATGCACACCTCACTTAAACAATAGACTGCCCTCTGGGCAGGCTTTCCACCTAGTGTATTATAAAGCGGTGGTGAGCTTAACAAGACATGGCCATATGGGGATATATATAACATTTGTACCAAGGATTTAACCTTGCACTCTGAGATTTCTGTAACATAACATTTGGTTGCACAAGAACCAGCATTGTAATAATTTGTGTATTTACCAAACTGTCTACAA